>JAQSUU010000015.1:24267500-26767500 GCA_038087645.1 Saccharum hybrid cultivar R570 | reverse complement strand
CGACGTTGGACATGGCGGGGTCGATGTCGGGATCGGCGGCGGTGGAGGCGGCGCGGCTAGCGCCGGCGGTGTGCATGCCGGAGCCGGTGGTGGAGGCGGTGTTGGTGTCCACGTAGGCCGCGGTGGAGTCAGCGTGAGCACAGGTGGTGGCGGCGGTGGCGGCGGAGGTGCGGATGGGGGAAATGGTGGCGGCGGTTATGGTGGTGGCAGCGGTGTTGGACGTGCCGGCAACGCGGTGGGGAGCGGCGGAGGTTACGGAGGTGCGAGTGGTAGTGCCGGAGGTGGAGCAGGCAGTGGAGTTGGGTCAGCTGGCGGAGCTGTTGGCGGCGGCTCCGGAGGTGGTGGTGGCCAAGGTTGAATCAACTTGTCTATCTTAATTAATTCAATAATATACGTACTTCATAGATAGTTTGAACTAAAATCCCCAAAAACTAAAGGGCATGTATACCCATATACTATCGACATGGATGATGCCATGATGCGATGTGCAAGTTATATATGCCAGCCATATTTGTGCATGCATGCTAAAATGTCTGTCTATCTAGTTGTGCATCTAGCATGTGCTCTTTTTAATTAGGCGGCACGCATCTTGTATGTGTTTGTGTTGGCAAGCTTACGCTATGTACTGCAACGCTTAACTGATTGTAATAATGTATCTGTACGGTATAAATGGATGAATGAAATATGTATATGGTGTATATTGGTATACTAATAATATGTTGGTATCCTTAAAGTTACACATGGTACGGTATATAGTCCACAATAGATATAATTCTAGGCCCAATTAGAGTCAGGCTATCTTAGGGCCTACTAAGTTTGTAGGAAATAGTATCAACATGTATGACTTCAAATAGTTATACTATGAAAATATATGTAATGCTAAATCTAATTATACTTATTAAGTGTAATAAAAATTAGTGGCCCTGTTCTGCAGCACTACTTCAGCAGTACTTTTCAGCGAACAATGTTTTTCTCTCAAGGTTTGAATGAATTGGAAGATCAGTCGAGGGCTTGAATGAATTGGAAGATCGCTAAAGAAACCTCATGGTTTGACCAGAGTGGCAGATAGAGTGCCCCCAAGTGCACGGAGCTCTCGCTAGCGACGACGACGGCGCCCGCTCGATTGGTGCTGTGCCAAATCCTTCGTTTGACCAGCTGGCGCGTGAGTGTGACTGCCAGCTTATCTCTTCCCTCGCTTAATTCCGGGGCTCGGCGGCCGGCGCGGTGGGGCACGGCGGCTGCGATGTCGGCCACGACACTGTTCATATAAAAAATGCTACTAAACGCTACAAGATCCCTCGTGCGTCCACCGGTTTGCGGCGTGGGGATCTCGGCCCTGAGTGACCTGACCGTACCCGGAGCCGGAGGCAGACGCGATGGCAGCTCCGGCCGCGGTGGGCGCCGGGGCCGGGCAGGGCAAGGAGTACCCCGGCGGGCTCACCCTCTACGTCCTCCTCACCTGCGCCGTCGCTGCCACCGGGGGCCTCATCGTCGGCTACGACATCGGCATATCCGGTAACCACCGTCCAAGCTCTGCCCGTTCCGCCAGCGGAATGACTCTGTACACATGCTGACAATCTGACATGCGCAGGCGGCGTGACGTCCATGGACGCATTCCTGCACAAGTTCTTCCCGTCGGTGTACCGCAAGGAGCAGACGGCGCGGGGAGGCGGCAGCAGCAGCCAGTACTGCAAGTTCGACAGCCAGCTGCTGACCGCGTTCACGTCGTCGCTGTACCTGGCGGCGCTCGTCGCCTCCTTCTTCGTCGCGTCCGTGGCGCGCTCCCTCGGCCGGAAATGGTCCTGTTAGGTTTTGATCTCCCTGTCATTAGGCCCAACGGCCTAATGGGCCTTGTTCTCGCGCCCTGATCGGGGGCGCCCAACCCGATATGGTTGGTGGGCCCCCGTCGCACAGCGCTATATATAGGAGGTGGGGGCCGGGGCTCAAAGCACGAGGTTTTGCCGCAGCCAGTTCCCCACCGACATTCCTAACCCTAATCCCGATCAGAGAAGGGGCGCTGCCAGCGACGGGAAGCCGCCACCGACGATGGCTCCGCCGGCGAACGACTCCAACACCGGCGCTTCTTCCGGATCGACTACTGCTGCTCCTAGCGACGGTTTGCGCATTTCACTCGTTCCCTTTTCCACTTAACAGCAGTCATAGCGGTAGTCATACACCTACTGTAAATCGATTTCGTCTACTGTTCACTGAGATCCGAACCCGATCTAATGAATCAATGAACTACGAAACATAACAATGGTACCGGAGCCACGTTCATGAACAAAGAACCCTAGATCGGGTAAACTATTTTCGGATCGGAGAAGAAATAACGAAATGAACAACTTTTTCGGAATCGAACAATAACTGAACCCTAACCCTACCACGAAATCAACACCGTCAAAGAAAATACTCCCCATGCGGTGGAGGACGAACAGGCCGCAGTCACCGTGCGCGCGCAAGAGGGCGCCACTTGCTGGCCCGCTCGACGGCGGCGAGCTCAGCCCAGGGCGAGCTCGCGCGCCGGCGAAAGGGGGAGCAGGGGCGCCATTACCATCGGTTCTTCCGGACAAGACCATGGGTGGCCGCGCGCGGTTCTCTGATGGCTGCGGTGGAGACCGAGAAAACAAGAAGAACAAAGGAAGAAGAAAGAAGAGAGGTGGGGAACGGTCGGACTTGGTCCGGCGGCGTCTCCGCCGCGGGCGCCGACGGCCGGAGAGGCCACCATGGGCGGACCCGGCTGCAGCCCTTGTTTGCTGCGGCGACAGAGAAACCGAAAGAAAGGAAGAAAAGAAAGGAAAACAGCGGGTGGTGACCGGTGGCCATGCGAGAAATGGGGAGGAGGTGCACCGGCGAGCTGCTTCTTGCCGGCGGCCGCCGGCCGACACCACCGGCCCTATCCTGTGCGACGGCGGCTGAAAGAGAGAATGAGAGAAGGAAAAGAACGTTAGGGTTTCAGGGTGAACCGCACGGTTTTTGATCCGGCGATTTGGACGGACCACCGTTGGATAGAAACCAACGGCTGGCATTGACTGGGGTCCAACTGGGCCTCTTTTGGCCCATGCGGGCGAGCACATTCAAGGCCCGGGCCCAGGTTAAGGCCTGCTGGCCGATTTGATGAAAACAAAACAAAAACAAAAAAAACTGTGGCGCGCGAATGGGCCGGCCCACAGTTGCTGGGCGCACCACCGGCCTGCCGGGCTGCGCACAACTGGCTGGGCCGCTGGGCCGAGCGCCACGGGCTGCTGGGCTGCTTCAGTGGGCCGAGCGCGGGGCGCCTTTTGGCCAGGTCGCCGGTTCGCTGGGCCGCTGAAGAAAGGAGAAGTTTCATATTTTTTCAGAAGCAATATTTATATGAATTCGATGAATATTTGAATGAATTTGAATGAAATTTTGATAAGAATTTTCGTGCAAATTTGTCCAACGACGTTTTTGCCCAGAAATAATGAAATTTTTTTTAGTGCTTCTGGAAAATAATATTATGAGAATTTTATTGTTTCCGCTGCGTACTTGATATATTTATTTTCATCATCAAATTCGAACCAACGGGAGAATTTGGTTTTGAAAAATGAGCAATAATTGAAGATGAATTGTAGTATTGTTATTCTCTGACCAACGTTGTTAATAACAATATTATAATTTTGATTCATGAAAATTGTGCCTTAATTTTATTTCTGCCCAACGGTGATGTAAAATTATTGCATAAATGAATTATATGTTTCAATTTGACCAACGTTGAGTTAAAGCATATGATTTCATGTATAAATGTTACTCACTTAATCTGATGTGGTTTCAGGAGGCAAATGCATTGTGAACATCTCGAACATCCCGACACTCAACGGAACAAATTACCGTGTGTGGCGGGAGAAATATGAACTTGAACTTGCATTGGGAGAGGTCGATTATGCCATCATCTCACCGTGTCCCACTGAACCAGAGGACCCGGTGAGAGGTGATAATGAATCTGACGCTGATTTCGCTACTCGAAAGCGTGATCATGCTGAGATAAGAATGAAATATGACCTTGAACATAGGCAATGGACTCTCTCCAATCGCAAGTGCCTGTTGGTGGCCAAAGCCACCATAGAAGAACAGATAAGGGGCTCTATCCCTGAATGTGCTACTGCCACAGAATATCTTGAGAAAATCAAGAGTCAGTTTACTGGGTCTACCAAGGCCACAGCAAGTTCACTGATTAAGAAGCTTGTGAATGAAAAATATACTGGCGGTAGCATCAGAGAGCACATCTTGAAGATGAACACCACGGCATCTAAGCTGAAAGAGATGAATTTGAAGGAAGATGATTTCCTGATTCATTTAATTTTTGCTTCTTTGCCAAAAGAATATGATACTTTCATTGTGAACTACAATATGCAGCCTGAAAGATGGGGCATAGAAAGACTTATCTCAATGTGTGCTCAAGAAGAGGAGAGGATAAAATCCTCACAGAGTGAGTCCGCTCATTTTGTGAAGGATAATAAAAGAAAGAACTTCAAGAATTCTAAACCACAGGGGAAACCCAAGTGGGACAAGGCCTCTTCCTCACAGGGAAAGAAACCCCAGGAACCTGAGAATCAGCAGAGCAACTCCTATGGTGGAGCTGAAAAGGACCAATGCAAGCACTGCTTCAAGAAGGGACACTACAAAAGAGATTGTCCTGACTTCCTGAAATCTCTACTGAAAAGAGGTGATGAATTTATTACATTTGTAGATGAATCCCTGTATTTATGTTATGCAAAATCCACTTGGTGGGTTGATTCAGGAGCAACTACTCATGTTGCAAATTCCTTACAGGGATTAAGTGGGACGAGAACCTTGCAAAGAGGAGAAAGAACGATTAAAGTTGCGAATGGAGTACAAGCCGATGTTGAAGCAATTGGAGATTTATCTTTAGAATTGAAGAACGGCTTTGTACTTAGACTTAAAGAAGTACTTTTCGTTCCCTCTTTGCGTAGAAATTTAATAAGTGTTTCGAAACTCGATGATGATGGAATTGATTGCCATTTTGGTGATGGCAAATGTAAGATACTTGTTAATAATGAATGTGTTGGTCTTGCCTTCCGACAAGACAAACTTTATTTATTATCTCTTGATGAAAATGCGAACAATGTATGCGATGAGAATATGAATGATTCCCCATCTGCGAATGTAATTAAGAAGCGGAAGCGAATTGATGATGCCTCTTCGAAATTATGGCACTGTCGCTTGGGCCATATTTCGAGGGGGAGAATGGAACGGCTAATTAAAGAATCAATTCTTCCGCACTTAGAATTTTCAGATTTAGAACAATGCGTTGATTGCATCAAAGGAAAGTATGTCAAGAAAATCAAGAAAAATGCCAAACGAAGCACAGGAACTTTAGAAATCATCCACACTGATATATGTGGTCCATTTCCTGTGAAAAGCGTGGATGGTTATGATTCGTTCATAACATTCACAGACGATTACTCTCGTTATGGCTATATTTATCCAATTAAAGAAAGATCGGAAGCATTGGATAAATTCAAAATATTTAAAGCTGAGGTTGAAAATCAGCATGATAAGAAAATAAAGATAGTACGATCAGATCGAGGTGGAGAGTACTATGGGCGACATACCCCATATGGCCAAATTCCTGGACCGTTTGCAAAGTTTCTACAGGAAAATGGCATAGTCGCTCAGTACTCCACACCGGGGGAGCCTCAGCAGAATGGAGTGGCTGAAAGACGAAACCGTACCTTAATGGATATGGTAAGAAGCATGATAAGTTACTCCACTTTACCGATTAGTTTATGGATGGAGGCACTGAAAACCGCCATTCACATACTTAATCGAGTACCAAGCAAATCGGTGCCTAAAACACCGTATGAATTATGGACAGGAAGAGAACCCTCACTTAACCATTTGCGTGTGTGGGGCTGTCCAGCTGAGGCAAAAGTGTTTAACCCAAACATAGGAAAGTTAGACTCCAAGACAGTCAGCTGCCATTTCATTGGCTATCCAGAAAGATCGAAAGGATATCGATTTTATTGTCCTGACAGACATACGAAAATTGTAGAAACAAGACACGCTGTGTTCTTGGAGGATAACATGATCAGGGGGAGCATGGTAGCACGAGAAATAAGCCTACAGGAGAAACGGGTACATGTACCCACTCCGATGGTAGAAGAACCATTCTTTACGCTACCTGTTGCTGTTGAGCCGACAGTGCAGGACACTGCAGAGCCAACACCTGTTGCAAGTTCTCCCGTGGCGACAACTAATGAAAATGAGGAACCTGTCCTTGAGGAGGCTGTCCTTAAGGACCCTATAGAACCAAACGTCGCACATGAGGAAGAACAACAACAGCCCATTGTGGAACAAGTGCCAGAGGCCCCTATAAGGTCTCAAAGAACAAGAAGGTCAGCTATTTCTAATGATTATGAAGTTTATGAAACAGAAGAATTTCAGATTGGGGATGATCCCACCTCATTTGAAGAAGCCATGAGAAGCGACCACTCATCAAAGTGGCTTAAGGCCATGGAAGATGAAATGAAATCAATGAGTACCAACAAAGTTTGGGACTTAGAAATTATTCCTAAGGGAGCCAAAACAGTAGGTTGTAAATGGATCTACAAAACAAAATATGACTCCCAAGGGAACATAGAAAGATTTAAAGCGCGACTTGTGGCAAAAGGCTTTACGCAAAGAGAAGGGATTGATTACAATGAGACGTTTTCTCCAGTCTCATGTAAAGATTCCTTCAGAATTATAATGGCACTTGTGGCCCACTATGATTTGGAATTGCATCAAATGGATGTAAGAACGGCGTTCCTTAACGGGGATTTGGAAGAAAATGTTTATATGGCACAACCGAAAGGTTTTGTTGTAAAAGGAAAAGAAAATATGGGATGCCGCCTAAAGAAGTCAATCTACGGATTGAAACAAGCCTCAAGACAGTGGTATTTGAAATTTGATAGAACGATAAAAGGTTTTGGGTTTAAGGAGAATGTTGAGGACAATTGCGTTTACGCAAAATTCAAGAATGGGAAGTATATATTCCTAATCCTGTATGTGGATGATATCCTGCTTGCTAGCAGTGATGTCAGTCTACTAATGGAAACGAAGAAATTCTTGTCCTCAAACTTCGATATGAAAGATCTCGGTGAGGCCTCGTTTGTTTTGGGAATAGAGATTCACCGAGATAGAAGAAAGGGGGTACTGGGGCTGTCGCAAAAGGCATACATAGAAAAGATTTTGAAGAAATTTAGTATGCATGCGTGCAGTTCTTCACCTGCTCCTATTGTCAAGGGCGATAGATATGGGGAACATCAATGTCCCAAGAATGAATATGAAATTAACCGAATGAAAGCGGTACCGTATGCTTCAGCAGTTGGAAGTTTACAATATGCTCAAGTGTGTACACGCCCTGACTTGGCTTTTGTCACCGGGTTACTTGGCAGATATCAAAAGAATCCAGGAATAGAACATTGGAAATTGGTGAAGAAAGTCCTGCGTTATTTGCAGGGTACGAAAGGCCTCATGCTAACGTATAGAAGATCTGATTCCCTGCAGATAGAGGGGTATTCAGATTCCGATTATGCGGGAGATGAAAGAAAATCCACGTCAGGATATATATTTACTCTCGCAGGAGGGGCTATATCGTGGAAAAGCTCCAAGCAAACGGTAACTACATCCTCGACAATGTATGCCGAGTTTGTAGCATGCTATGAGGCAACGGGGCAGGTGAATTGGCTAAAGAAATTCATACCCGGATTGAAAGTGATTGATGAAATAAATGAACCGATGAGGTTGTATTGTGATAACAACCCAGCGGTACAATATGCTTACAACAATAGGTCAAGTGGTGCTGCCAAACACATTGACATAAAGTACTATGTTGTAAAAGATAAAGTTCGGGATCATATTATAAATCTTGAGCATATAAGTACAGAGAAAATGCTCGCGGATCCGCTCACTAAGGGCTTACCACCCAACGTGTTCAGAGAACACGTAGCCGGCATGGGTTTAAGGGAAAGCCTATGATTCCCGAACATACGAAGGGCCCAGAAGAAACTTCATTCCAAAACAGAGAAATGTGTTGTAGCTGTTAGTCTAACAGCACTAATTGCTGTGACGATGAAACAGTTCAATGCACTAATCTGCAATGGAATAGGATAGAAACAAGAAAAATATGAATCGAAAGTTTGAGAATGAAATTAAAGAACTAAGAAGATGATGAGAGATCAAGGGGGAGAATGTTAGGTTTTGATCTCCCTGTCATTAGGCCCAACGGCCTAATGGGCCTTGTTCTCGCGCCCTGATCGGGGGCGCCCAACCCGATATGGTTGGTGGGCCCCCGTCGCACAGCGCTATATATAGGAGGTGGGGGCCGGGGCTCAAAGCACGAGGTTTTGCCGCAGCTAGTTCCCCACCGACATTCCTAACCCTAATCCCGATCAGAGAAGGGGCGCTGCCAGCGACGGGAAGCCGCCACCGACGATGGCTCCGCCGGCGAACGACTCCAACACCGGCGCTTCTTCCGGATCGACTACTGCTGCTCCTAGCGACGGTTTGCGCATTTCACTCGTTCCCTTTTCCACTTAACAGCAGTCATAGCGGTAGTCATACACCTACTGTAAATCGATTTCGTCTACTGTTCACTGAGATCCGAACCCGATCTAATGAATCAATGAACTACGAAACATAACAGGTCCATGTTCGGCGGCGGCGTCTCCTTCCTCGCCGGCGCCACCCTCAACGCCGCTGCGCAGGACGTCGCCATGCTCATCGTCGGCCGCATCCTTCTCGGCATCGGCGTCAGCTTCGCTGGTCTGGTAAGTTAATGTTAAATCCAGACTCAGAGCTGCCTCCAACTCCCACCATTGTAACCACTTGCTGAAGAAATGAACCAGACAGAGCATTCCCTGTTCTGCTACACATTGTATTGTATTTGCAGTGCATCCCGATCTACCTGTCGGAGATGGCGCCGCACCGCCTCCGCGGCACGCTGAACATCGGCTTCCAACTGATGATCACCGTGGGCATCTTCTCCGCCAACCTCGTCAACTACGGCGCCGCCAAGATCGAAGGCGGCTGGGGCTGGCGTCTCAGCCTCGGGCTCGCCGCGGTCCCGGCGGCCGTAATCACCGTGGGCTCGCTGTTCCTCCCGGACACGCCAAGCTCCCTCATCCGCCGCGGCTACCATGAGCAGGCGCGGCAGGTCCTCTCCCGGATCCGTGGCGCCGACGTCGACGTGGGCGACGAGTACGGCGACCTCGTGGCGGCGGCCAGCGAGGCGTCCGGCGCCGTCGACGTCAGGCGCCCGTGGCGGGACATCCTCGGGCGCAGGTCGTACCGGCCGCACCTCACCATGGCCGTCCTCGTGCCCTTCTTCCAGCAGTTCACCGGCATCAACGTCATCATGTTCTACGCGCCCGTCCTGTTCAAGACGATCGGGCTCGGGGGCGACGCGTCGCTCATGTCGGCGGTCATCACCGGGCTGGTCAACATCGTCGCCACGTTCGTGTCCATCGCCACCGTCGACGGGCTCGGCCGGCGCAAGCTCTTCTTCCAGGGAGGGTGCCAGATGCTCGTCTGCCAGATCGTCATCCGAACGCTGATCGGCGTCGAGTTTGGGGCGAGCGGAGACGGAGACGGAGCCATGCCGAAGAACTCCGCGGCCACCGTCGTGGCGTTCATCTGCATCTACGTCGCCGGCTTCGCGTGGTCGTGGGGCCCGCTCGGTATCCTGGTGCCGAGCGAGATCTTCCCGCTGGAGATCCGGCCGGCGGGGCAGGGCATCAGCGTGGCCGTCAGCATGCTGTGCAACTTCGCCGTCGCGCAGTCCTTCCTCCCGATGCTCTGCCACTTGAGGTTCGGGCTCTTCTACTTCTTCGCCGGATGGGTGCTCGTCATGACGCTCTTCGTCGCGGTGTTCCTGCCGGAGACGAAGGGCGTGCCCGTTGAGAAGATGGGGGTTGTGTGGAGGACACACTGGTTTTGGGGAAGCTTGGTCGCCGACATGGACGGCGGTGCTGGAAACTGCGACTCCGCTGTTAGAGAGCCGTAGTCGTCCTGTGTAGCCATGTGGAAGTGAAACACCGAACACGGTGGCCGGTGGGTAGGTTCAGCTACACAAAAAGTTTTTCTTTGGATGTGAAAAGTTGGCAACAAACTACTGTTTCGAATTTCTACAATGATAGAAAATTAAAATTATATACGACAAGCAAATCTGCAAATGAAGAAGCATATATAAATTAGGGTAAAGTACATTTTTCAATCTCCAACTCGCATCCGATTTTCAACCTTCAACTGTGAAACCGGGTAACAGACATCCTCCAACTGTCAAAATCGGACAAATTTGGTCTTTGGCTGGTTTCAAAAACGGTTTTCTAGTTTCTAATAATAATAAAAATCTGGTTCGATCTCTAGATATTCGTAATTAATTTATTTTAAATTATAAAAAGTGAAACTAGTTCATGTTTTCTTCTAAAAATGTTATATATATGTTGATGCTATATTTAAAATTGTTTAGACCTTACTTGTTTTAAATAAATAACAAGCGTGACAACGAGCAATAAAGCAATAGGAACATAAATAAACCAATTCCAAATACCTATATATATAGACCATAAACAAGTGGAGAACATTTTTAGAAAAAAAAAGTACTAGAGAAAAAACAACAAGTAGAGAACAACTCTAAACGGTACTCCCAACGGTTTTGCCCTGCAAAATTATCAGCATGGCGCATGGTTCAATAGCTGTAGTGGCTGGTTCAGTTGGTGGACCCATGCTTTAATAGAAAAATGAAAGGCATCATCTTTCTCGCGTCCATCGTCAAAGCAAAATAGTGTCTCGTTGTCTCCATGTTTCGGTCCTACTTGCCTTTTGATGTTTCTATTTCTGCATGGTTCAAATCGTCTGCGTTTGCAGCATGCAAACTGAAGAAAGATTCCATATAGTTCGAGCGCTCAAGGGCGTGTTTGATTTCTGGGCTCTCGCTGGCCTGGCCGGCTGGCCAGGCTGTGGCCAGCCACGGCATGGTTCCGTGGGGCAACTTCTCTTGTTTGATTTTCAAGTACCTAGTGAGCCAGGCCAGCTTAAGATCGTGTTTGATTTGTGCACAGATGGCTTGGATGACCTTCGGACCAAGAACATGGTGAAGTTACCCTCCAGTTCCTCTTTTCGACATTCCGTCGAGCACTTGGTGGGCGGCAACCATGGTTGTGGCGAGCAGCAGCACCTCTTGCCGTCGCCACCATGTGCCGCCTTCGCCTGCCTCCTCGCGCTCGCAGCTCCGCCTCGCTCCGTCGAGCCTCCTCGCAGCCGCAGCCGTGCATGGTGAGGCTGAATCGGTGGTGCTCCTCGCTAAGCAGGTCCCGGTGAAAGCCCAAGTTTGGTTTTGGTAATTAATGACACCGAGTTGCTAATGCCATGTGTTAAGTGTTTTGAGTTAGGCATAAGCAACACATGTGATGAAGGTGTACGTGGCAAGGAGTGGTGGCCACAAGATCACAAAAAAATGGTGCATGGACATGAAATGATGATCATGGTGGAGATGCACATAAAATGAAGGACGTGATGATCAAGTGGAAGAGAAGGATCTAAGAGCGCAAGGCAAAGGTATAACCATAGGGTTTTTCTTTTGCCGGTCTAAGTTGAGTAGAGAAGTGATTGACCGGATTTAGGATATATAGCCGACTATCAAGAGGGGCAATCACGGTTAGCTCGGGAATCAAGTGCCACTAGATCAATGTCTTGAGCATATGCATTAGGATCTAGTTGAGAGCTAACATAACGCCTTGAAAAATGACTGTGAAAATGCTAACACACTTGCACGTGGTGGTTTACACATGGTGGTGTTGGCACATTTGCGAAGGCGGTGGTGTTTGAGCGGTAATAAGGGGTTTGGGGTTCGCACTCCCTCCCGCCGAGCGTGCGAGCGCGGGATTCAGGCGTTTTCGAGGAAATGAAATGCCTATTTTCTATTGCGCCGGAGTCTAGAAAAGGTGGCGAAAGTCCAAATTGTTTTTCACTGAAAATACAGTGACCGGACGCTGCACCGGACGCGGTCTCGGTTTGACCGGACGCGTCCGGTCAGCTCAACGCGGCGTGGGCGCTAGGGTTTGTGACCGGACGCTGGTCTGGCCTGACCAGCGCGTCCGGTCAGTTCTCCTGTGCGCTGAAGTAGAGCGCGCGACCGGCGCGTCCGGTCCCTCACGGAACCGGAGCGTCCGGTCAGGCTTCCAGAGGGGCAGAGTGTTGATCGGACGCGCGGCGCGTCCGGTCACGTGCGATCGGACGCGTCCGGTCTCAATGGGAGCTTACTGGAACGCGACCGGACGCTGGCACTGTCGCGTCCGGTCAAATGTTTGAGCGCGTCCGGTCAGGGCAACGGCTAGTTCTGACGCGCACTGTTTTCGCTTGTCGTGTAGTGACCGGACGCGTCCGGTCACCCTGACCGGAGCGTTCGGTCAGCGCGATTTTCGCTGCGTCGTCCGTAACGGCTAGCTGCGTACCCCTTCGCTATAAATAGAGGATGTCCGGGGTTTGAGGGTAACTCTTGCATATTTTGAGACCTAGAGACATCCTCTGAGCTAGAGAACAACCCCTCCACTCATCTCTTTGCATAGTTGCACATCTTGAGTGAGATTGAGTGAGATTCAAGTGCATTGCTTGAGAGTTGCATTCTAGAGGCACTTGATCTTCGAGTTGCTGCGGATTTCTTGTTAATCTTCCGTGTTTCCCGACACGGTAGACGGCTTGGAGCAGCGGAGGTGATTGAGCTCGCAATTGGAGATTGTTGGAGCCCTCACCAAGTGTTGTAAGGGGTTCTTGATCCTTCCCCGCGGGAGTTCGCAAATTGGATACTCTAGTGAAGCTCGTGGCTTGGAGGATCCCCATCTTGTGTGCGGTTGTGCGGCGCCCTCCGAGGGCTCGACTCTTGATAGTCGATTAGCTCGCGAACCGACAAGTGGGTGCATCGCCACAACGAGGAGTAGCTTGCCGGGAAGCAAGTGAACCTCGGTAAAAAATCTTGTGTCATCTCTTTGCCGAGGATTTCTCTTGTGATTGATTCTTCGAGTGCATTACTTCTCTACATCGTTGGTATAAGAATCAAGTCACTTGCTCTTTACTTTCTTGTACTATTTCTAGTGTAGTTTGCTTAGTATAGCTTTTATCACATAGGAGTAAGTAGCTTAGTGACTTAGTCTTGTTGGTGTGTATTAGACATCATAGCCTTGCTTCACTAGAATTGTATAGGTGGCTTGCATAGTATAGTTGAGCTAGTGTTAGAATTAGCTTAGCCATCTTTTATACTAACGTGGTTATTTAGTGAAGCTTGTAGATTTTTAAATAGGCTATTCACCCCCCCTCTAGCCATTTGGACCTTACACCCGGTCGCGGCAGCCGCCGCCGCATGCGCACGGGTGCGGGGACGGGGTGCGGCCGCTGGCGTAGGGACGGGCGCTGCCACCGGCGCAGGGACGGGGCGCCGACACGGCGCGGGGACGGGGCGCGGCCGCCGGCGGGGGGATGGGGCGCGGCCGCCGGCGCGGGGACGGGGCGTGGCTGCCGGCGCGGCGCGGGGACGGGGTGTGGCCGCGGACGCGCGGCCGGGGTGCGGCCGCCGGCACAGGAACAGAGCGTGGCCGCCGGCGGGGGGACAGGGCGCGGTGCCAGGACGCGAGGACGAGAAGGCGGCGAAGAAGAAGAGAAGTGGTGAGAGTGTGGAGGTGACTTGAACGGGCTGAAGAGGCCGAAGCGGGCTTGGCTCCAGAAAAACGCAATCCAGGAGCATTTTCTGGGAGCCAAGAGAGAGAGTGTTTTTTGCATCCGGCGGGCCTGGCTCGCGAGTGGGCCCAAGAAATCAAACACGGAAGCCTGCACCCGGAGAGCTCGGGCCACCGGTTTTGGCCCAAATCAAACACGCCCCTAGTGTGCAAATTGAACCATACTAGAGCCTCGGTTTGATTCGGACACACGATGGAGCTTTTCTTATGCCCTCTTTGGCAAGGCTTGGGCTTCTCTAGAAACAGAGAAGCCAAGAAATGCCATGTTTTGGTGGCTTCGTCTTCTAGCGCTAAAACGGTTTCAACTTTATTGTTTTGGCTTCAGAAGCTACTCTCGTGTACTCCCTCCGTCCCAGAAAAAGTGTCGTTTTAGGTTTTTCAGACATCGTGTTTGACCGTTCGTCTTATTCAAAAATTTTGTGCAAATTATAAAATAAATAAATTATTATTGAAGTATCTCTAATGATAAAATAAGTCATAACAAAATAAATAATATTTATTAAATTTTTTTGAATAAGACGAACGGTCAAACACGATGTCTGAAAAACCTAAAACGACACTTTTTCTGGGACGGAGGGAGTATACTCATTTGATAGAACTTTTAATTAAGCCGGTAGGGAAATCTCTAAAAGTCTTTGACAAAGAGAACCGTAGTGGAAGACTGGAAGCACATTGAAGAATGGGGACATGATAATCCGTGCAGAACTCGGCTAGCCGCGACGACCAAACCCTACTCATCACCTAGAGACAAAATGTGTCACTGGCCCATGCAAACCAATCCAGCCCAGGCCATGTTTAGTTGTAAAAAATTTTGCAAAATTTTTCAACATTCTTCATCACATCGAATCTTTGAACGCATGCATGAAACATTAAATATAGATAAAAAATAAAACTAATTACATAGTTTAGACGAAATGGACGAGACGAATCTTTTAAGTCTAATTAGACCATGATTGGATACTAATTATTAAATAACAACAAAATTTGCTACAGTATCATTTTACAAAATTTTTTGCAACTAAATTGGACCCCAGTTTTTAGTGTCAACGGAACCTACTGAGTACTGAACCTGGCCCATGAATAGGGCTAACGTGTACTGTTAGCGCGGTCCACTCGAATCCAGATGAATTTGAGAATAGCATTGGGCTGAAATCAAAATGCGGGATGGCACAATACCGAATCTCTCTCGTTGGGGGTCCGTCTGGAGAAGAAGAGGCGTTCCCCGACGTTAGCAACGGCGAGCGCGCGTGTGTGGGGTGTGCAAACCACGCGCGGTCTTAACGCGACCAGAGGCCACAGAGGGACGGCGGCCGGTCGCGGTCAACACAGCACACTAGCTTAGCTTGCAGCAAAATCGACCCAGGAACAGGGACGGACACCCAGACCAAAGACGAAGGCATCCATCCCTCACCCTCAGGGTGCGCTTTTGTCCTTTGCAAAAAGACGATCGGAGGCGAGCCACGAGCACCTCTCTACGTTGACGCAGGCGAGCACATCAGCCGCGCGTATGCGGTTTCCACATGGGGCCTGTTTAGATCCTAAATTTCATCCTCAAATTTCACTATGCAAAAAGAAAATTCCCATTACATCAAAATGCCGGCACATGCATGAAGTACTAAATATAGATGAAATTAAAAACTAATTGCATAGTTTTGTTGTACTCTGCGAGACGAACATTTTGAGTCTAATTAGTCAAAATTTAAATAATTTTTACCAAATACAAACGAATTGCTACAGTGCGCATTTAATACGCACTGTGTAGATTTGGTGTCCCAAATTGGGGATCTAAACACGGCCCCACGTTCCGAATCATCAGAATCGACCCTGCCTGACGCCGCCAGCAGGCCAACCACACTGCTTTTTCGCGCGGTGCAGGTGCAAGACACCACACCACCAAACCCGCCGCGCCGCGGCGTCCCGAGTCGGCGAGTCCTCAGTCCTCACCCGGCCATCAAACTCATCCACCTGGCTGCCAGGCTCCGGACCTCTGGGCCGCACCAGCAGGAGCGAGCAAAAAGGCCCCCCGCGACCCAAACCCACCGCCCGCGTCCAGACACCAGCAGGAAACGCGGCGTCGCCGAACTCAACGCCTTGGGGCGGCTCGCGCTCCATGCTTCCGCCAACCGACGACTGCTTAAACAGACGCACAGGCGGCATGATGGGTCAGTCCGCCAAAGTCGCAGGTCGCGATTAGGAATCAACTCTGCCACGACCGACACGTACGTGCCACCGGCGGTTCGGCACCATGCGGCGGCGACGGTGCCCGCTCCTCGCCGCCGTCCTCCTCCTCCTCCTCCGTCTCCACGCCGGCGGCGGCACCGACACGGACACGGTCACGCCGGCCGCACCGCTCAAGGGGAACCGGACGCTGGTGTCCGCGGGGCGCGCCAAGTACGTGCTGGGCTTCTTCGCGCCGGACCCGGACGACACGGCCGGGCGGGCGTACCTCGGGATATGGTTCAACGGCATCCCCGAGCGGACCGTCGTGTGGGTGGCAAACCGCGGGAGCCCCGTCCTGGGCGGCGTCGACGCCGCGCAGCTCAGGGTCCTCGCCAACGGGAGCCTGGCCATCGTCGTGGATGACGACACCGACACCGACCAGCATGGCGTCGTGGTCTGGGCGACGCCGCCACCGCCGCCGGGGACGACCACGGCCAGCGTTGGCGGCGGCGGCAACGCCACCGCGTACGCGCAGCTCCTGGAGAACGGCAACCTGGTGCTCCGCGTCCCGGGCGCCGGCGTGGTGTGGCAGAGCTTCGACTACCCGACCGACACGCTCCTGCCGGGCATGAAGCTCGGCATCGACTTCCGCACGGGGCTGGACCGGCGCATGACCTCGTGGCGCGCCGCGGGGGACCCGTCGCCGGGGGAGTACTCGTTCCGCCTCGACCCGCGGGGGTCCCCGGAGCTCTTCCTCTACCGCCGGTCGGCGCGCACCTACGGCAGCGGGCCGTGGAACGGGTACCAGTTCACGGGCGTGCCCAACCTCAAGTCCAACAGCCTCCTCACCTTCCGCTTCGTCTCCAACGCCGACGAGGCCTACTACAGCTACGGCGTCGTCGACAGCGCCGCCGCGCCGCTCACGCGGTTCGTCCTCAACTCGTCGGGGCAGATCCAGCGGCTCATGTGGATCGACATGACGCGCTCCTGGAGCGTCTTCTGGTCCTACCCGCTCGACGAGTGCGACGGCTACCGCGCCTGCGGGCCCTACGGCGTCTGCAGCGTCGAGCGCAACCCGGTCTGCGGCTGCGTCCCCGGATTCGACCCGCGCTTCCCCGCCGAGTGGGCGCTCAGGGACGGCTCCGGCGGGTGCAGGCGACGCACGGAGCTTAACTGCACCGGCGACGGATTCGCCACGCTCACCAACATGAAGCTGCCGGAGTCGGCCAACGCCACCGTCGACATGTCCCTCGGCCTCGACGAGTGCCGGCTGACCTGCCTCAGGAACTGCGCGTGCCGGGCCTACGCCAGCGCCAATGTCAGCAGCCCCGGGGCCACGGGCTGCTTCATGTGGACCGGCGACCTTCTCGACATGAGGCAGTTTGGCAATGGCGGACAGAATCTCTTCGTCCGGCTTGCGGCGTCCGATCTACGTGAGTTCACCTCTTGCCTTCTTATGATTACTAAGTACATTTCTGTTTTCCTTTCTTATGTTCATTCAAATCAAATTGATGATGACAAGTTTGGTGCCACCGTGTCGGCATTTCCTTTTCTCTTTCTGTTAATTAACATAAGAAAAAGGAGTTTGTTGTCATATCTTTTCGTATTATTGCTCATTTAATTGCATTTGAAATTTAGAACCCATGCACCGTGAGTGACTTTGTTGCTGTTTTTTTAAGCATAGGATTGGAGTGTTCATTGTTGATTGATTGACGTCTTGTAGCTACATTCTGCATGCGGCCGATTTTTTTAGTAGGTGTTTTCCTTCTCGTTTTAGTACTGTACTTTGTACTTTGTTTTCTGGCGTCATGGTGACAACGGAGCTCGTCAGTCGTCACATTTGCATTGCAGCTAAATACTCTGTTTCACAGAATAACTTGATCAGAGTTCATACTTGCCATGCGCGTCGGGTATACATCTCACGGGTTTTTTAGGACAGAGGGGTTGAACAAAGCTGATCAGCATGCCAAGTCAATTAGTTGAGGGCAAAACGAGTGCAGCTGCGATTGTTCAAAGTTATCTCCCGGTATTTTCTCACTTGCTGAAAATCTGCAGACTCCAAGGTCAAAAGTCAAAGCCCCCAGGCCCCAGCCTTAATTTGGATGGTTAAGTTAGGTCCAACGACAGTGATGCCCACTGTTGAAGAAAAAAGGAAAGCACTAACGTTTCTTATTAGGCTACTAACATAAGGACCAGTCCTTTTCAGTCCTTGCCCCTTTAGCAGACCCCAGAAGCTGCATTATCCTACAAGGGAAAAAGAAAGAAAATCAAGCTACTGATCTGCCAGATAATAATAAGAAATAGAACTTGGATGTACAGGATCATTACAGTTACAGCTCTATTAACTTAATTGATCAAGTACATCACAATCAAATTTACCTTACTGGTGCATGTTAACCGAACTGTTATTCTCTGAATCTTGCAGCTCTCACCTCTTCCTCAGCGGAGACGGATGCGCGAACGAAGAGGCTCGTGGAGATCATCGTCCCATCGGTTGCTGCACCTTTGCTACTCCTAGCTGGACTCTACATTTGTGCCATGAGGATGAAAAAGCGCAGGAAGGAGAAGGAGGCTATTCCCCTGGCGTTGCTGAGAAACGCGCAGAGGCAGAGCACACCGTTCGGACGAAGGAACCAGATTGCTGCATCCACTGATGTTCAGGACGATTCCCTGCATAACGGTCAGGGCAGTAGTAACCAGGACTGTGATCTGCCGTCGTTCGACGTCGAGACGATCCAGGGCGCTACGGCTAACTTCTCGGTTCACAACAAGATCGGCCAGGGCGGATTCGGCCCCGTCTACATGGTAAACCAAATTTCAGTCTGAGTCTTGACAAGTATGGATGCAAAGGATGCATACATGTCTGAATGCAAAGGGTTTCAGCCAAAATTCAGATCAGCTTCTTACTAATTGTTAATGATTCTCTGCAGGGGAAGCTGGACAATGGGCAGGACATCGCCGTGAAGAGGCTGTCGCGGCGGTCCACGCAGGGGCTCCGGGAATTCAAGAACGAGGTGAAGCTGATAGCCAAGCTCCAGCACAGGAACCTCGTCAGGCTTCTGGGCTGCTGCATCGACGGGTCCGAGAGGATGCTGGTCTACGAGTACATGCACAACCGGAGCCTCAACACCTTCCTTTTCAGTAAGCCGTTCACTAGCTATTAGCTGCCACTGTCTGAACATTTTTGAACGCTAGACAGGCAGAGCTTCTGCACTGACCTAACTCCTAGAGCTATGGAATGGAAATGCTGACATGCATGAGATTGTTGTGGAAATAACTGTGCAGATGAAGAGAAGCAGTCGATGCTGAGCTGGGAGAAACGGTTCAACATCATCAACGGCATCGCAAGGGGGATACTGTACCTTCACCAGGATTCGGTGCTGAGGATAATCCACAGGGACCTCAAAGCCAGCAACATTTTGCTGGACAAGGACATGAACCCCAAGATCTCCGACTTCGGTGTCGCCAGGATCTTCGGGACCGATCAGACCGCTGCCTACACCAAGAAAGTAGTCGGAACATAGTGAGCGTCGTTGTCCATTCACATATATATATTTCGTTTCAGATTAATTTTGTGATGCTTTTCATTATTTCTCGCACGTTAGAAACACCATGATAGTTACATTACATCTCCTGGTGATTAATTAATTAAGTATAGTATTGACTTGTTGCTTTCACATTTGCAGTGGGTACATGTCTCCTGAATATGCCATGGACGGAGTCTTCTCCATGAAATCCGACGTGTTCAGCTTCGGCGTCCTGGTGCTGGAGATCGTCAGCGGGAAGAAGAACAGAGGGTTCTACCACACCGAGCTCGACCTCAACCTCCTGAGATATGTGAGTGTGTCATTTTGATCTACTCCTTCGTTCAACGACGATGGAATTCCATTAATTGCATGCAGGAAGTCACTCATGGCAACAAGCTTGGTTTCCGTTTCCACGCATGCAGGCGTGGAGGCTGTGGAAGGACGGCGAGAGCCTGGAGTTCATCGACCAGTCCATCGCGGACACGTCCAACGCGGCGGAGGTGCTCAAGTGCATCCAGATCGGGCTGCTGTGCGTCCAGGAGCAGCCGAAGCGCAGGCCCACCATGTCGGCGGTGACCACGATGCTCACCTGCGAAAACCCCATGCTGCCAGAGCCGTGCGAGCCGGCGTTCAGCACCGGGAGGAACCGCGGCGACGACGACGACGAGGACGAGGACCCGGAGGTGAAGGCCTGCCGGTCTGATAGCGCCAGCAGCTGGACTGTAACCGTAGTTGAGGGTAGATAAGATAGCGACGGAAGATCGATGGAAGACATTAATTGTTTGTGTTTCGATGTAAATACCAAACATTTTAACTTGCACAGCAGTGGGATTCAATTAATTGAGAGACTTGTTCACTGTTCAGTGTTACGCGGAAACCAAAAAAAATCATCTGCTACACTTTTTTTTTTTTGCATAACCACCCCCAAGTTCATTAAAAAAATGGCCTCAAATGGTTTTGATTGCTTTGATAGAATGGGCTGGCTAGCATCCGGACGTTCAGACGGAGGGAACGTCTAGACGCCAGTGCCCGCAGACCGTTTCTCAATCTACTTTTGAAACATTGCGATGCAACACTTGCAACATACATCTGAAGGCAGATAAAACACTTGAAACATCTATACGAAACACTTGCAAAAAAAATCATACAAGACCCACGTCACCCCAAACGTCACCAACATAGAGAAGGGGAGGGGGCGACGGATGTCCAATCGGCGCTGGAAAGAGGAGGAGGAGACACCAAGGCGAGGCAGCAGAAAGCGAGAAGGAAGATGTAACACCCGATCTACTTTTAAAACATTCAGATGCAATACTTGCAACATACATATAAATGTAGATGAAACACTTGAAACATGCATCTTAAATACTTGCAAAAACACCTGAAAAACACTTAAAAACCATTGTAAAAACATACACAACATTCAGATAAACACTTGCAATATATGTATGAAACATATGCAACATCCAAATAAACACACTTACAACATTGGGAATGGAAGCTTGCAATATACATGTACAACTATTGCAACATATGTAACATCCCGATCTACTTTTGCAACATCCGTGTAAAACATTTGCAACGTAACTCTAAAACATCTGAAACATTTAAAACATATGCCTGCAACAGGCGGTTTCAGCGCAACATCTCCTTCCTGCTTGCGAGAATAGAGGCTCGTCGGGTATGGAGTTCACTAATGTAGAGCTCGCCGGTGACGCGGAACTTGCCGCTATGGTGGAGAAGGCTGAGGTAGGCTGGCCGTCGCGAGCTGTGCGCAGGCGAGTTCCGCCCCAGCCACGGCGAGCTAGGCAAGCGGAGCGCGAGATATGTGCGGATGAGCTCCACCTAGGCTGTGGTGAGCTGCACGGCTGCAGCGAGCTAGGCAGCCTCCGCTCCGACCGAGACGCGCGTAGGCGGCCGCGGCGAGCACGAGATGAGTACGGGCGGAGGCCGCCCCGGCCGGCCACCATGAGCTGCGCGGGTGGAGCGGAGCGCGGCTGAGGTCCGCTGAGATTTTTATTTTTTAGAAACTACGGTGATAAGCAGATAGAAGAGGATTATTTAGGCTAGCGTCGTGGCCCACCAACAAAAACGTCCAGCGGATGAACACCTTGTTCCAGGAATTACCGTTGATAGAAACCTGAACGTTCAGCTTAGAGTCGGTACCAGGAAACCGAAACCATATACTCCCTTCGTTTTTAGAGGCCTATTATGATTTTCAAAAATCAAACTTCACAAATTTGACCAGAAAAAAATCAAATTATGTGCGCAATTAGTGTAAATATAATAGTTATATTAATATATTTGTATTTAAATATTTTAGTATAACATTGATTTTGTAGCAATTGATGATATGTTGTACATTTAAAGGCTTTTTAAAATCCCAATACACCAACTAAAAACAAACAGATGGAGGAGTACTACATGAGCTCGGAAAAGGGCCTATTCAATGCTAGTATTAGTACTACGACATTTTACCTAAAGTGATGATGGTCCAGATAAAATCAACAGATTCAGATTACCTTTTTCCGGACGGCGTGAAAGATGGCATACTGGTTGCCTGATTGGCCGACTTGCAGGGGCAAAGATTTTGCTTTCGGAGACAACATGTTGACATCGCTTTAGAACAAAGGTTGACAATTCCTCAGCATTGTTCAACAAAGAGGCAGAACACTAAGCAATTCAGCATGCACAATTCACACGATGATTGAGAAGTAAAAAAGCAATCCACCGCCTGCCAAACAAATGCAATTTTCAGCAAGTGCCAAGAAAAAAAATTGTCTATTCACCAACGTGTAGAGTCTTGCATCACCAAGAACACCATCCTCATCAAGGTGCATTGTTCGGCACCAATATACATAGGAAAAGGTAACAGATCCGTACATCAGATGAAGCTACAGTTCTGCCCCTTCTTCTTTGAGAAAATTATGAGCTAACATCGACCAAACCACAAATCTGAATTTGTGGAACTTGGCAGTCCGTTCGTTCTTTCAAATTCTGAAACAGAACGTATACCGTTTTAACCCATCGAACTGTGGCAGCCTATGAAGATACAGCACCTGTGAACCTGCTGCTAAATAGACTACCTCCAAAATTAAATAGGATGTTCCTCGACCCAATCGCTGCATCACCCATTCTAATCTAAAGAGCAACAAGTCAAGATCGTAGTAACCGAAGTTTGGAGTTGATTGACAAATCCCAATCATGCACTCACAAAGATGGAAAGCGAAACCTCAAAGTCAGAATAGTCCTAACAGTCCTTCCCTTCTCCTTCTCTACCTCTCCTGTTTAAAAAAAAAAGGTTATAACTCAGTCAAACTTAAGTTAATTTGAATCTGACCAAACCTAGAATTGCATCATTTCTAGGACATTTAGTGGTTTTGTGTTCGTGTGTTTTCTTGGTGTCTCCTTCATTCATACTAGCAGCTGGCAGCTGCTAAAGCAAACCGCAAATGGTTAAGAGACCAGGATGTTTTGATTCGTCCCGTTTCTTGGTGGCACCGATAACATTGACGAGGGAGGAAGGATCAATCAAGAGATTTCATAAGATAAGCACCTCTTCTTGTTGACATGTGGAGAGATCTAACTTGGCAACTTATTTTTCACCTAAACATAAGAGTTGATGCAAGTTTCAAAGCCAATCTTGTCCTTATATATATATATATATATATATATATATATATATATATATATATATATATATATATATATATATATATATATATATATATATATATATAAAGCAATCTTCTGTTTGTAAACCATAATTCAACTATTTTTGGTGCATTGGACTCGACTTAAAAACAAGCTCGGTATAAAATTTAAAATCATATAGAATACTTAATTTCTCCTATTCTCACTGCAGAGCTTGCCCTAAGCATCCATGGTTCCGTTTCTACCCCTATTCTGATTTGTGGTGATTATGTCAAATGGGTGCTACAACTTTTAACATCTTTTTTTGCGAATAGCTTTTAACAAATGATATGGTTCTGAAAAATAAAAATAGGATTCACATGCATGCCCATTGCTTTGTAGTTGCAGCTCACAATTAAATTCTATTATTATGTTTTAGTGTTCGATAATGATATACCGCGGGCGTCCGTTCCGTCCGGACGGACCCGCACACGGAACGACTCGACCGACTCGTCCTCATCCGCTCCCGCTCCGCGCTCCCTCATTCTCATCCCCACTTTACGCCTCCGCCTCCGCGCCCCCACTCTGCCGCTCGCTCCCTCATCCCCACACTCCGGCTCACTATCGCGACGCGCTCGACGGACGCCGCGCCCGTGCCAGCTCGCTGCCACCCTGCCCGCCTACCGGTGCTCCCTCCCTCCCTCACCCCTCCGCGACTTCCATTGCTACCCCACGCTCCCCAGTGACCCGGCTCCCACTCCTGCCACCGGAGACGAGAACGACGGCAGCGGCGGTGGCGGCTCTGACGAGGTAGGTCGGTCCTTCTCTGGATCTGAGCCCTCCTTCTCCTCTTCCTCCTCCTCCTCTGCATCTGAGGGACACGGCGGTGGCTGGGGTTCCGGCAAGCTTTGGGTCCTCTTCCCTCCTCTCTCTCCGGCAAGCTCGAAGGTGATGTCAAACAAGAGCTACATCACCTCACGAGCAATATTATCTCCGCGGAACGACTGGGTTGATATGATTAACATGAAGCTGATAAGCCGTTTCCAAGGGGATGAGATGGCGTACCATAGCTTTGACAGTGCGGTGGATGATCCAAACAACTACTACCCATCTGAGTTCCTTAACACCATGACCCCCAACGGTCTCCCTCCACATATGTTAAAGCTCAAGATTGGGTGTCCGATCATATTGCTAAGGAACATCGACCCTGCGGATGGACTTTGCAATGGAACCAGGCTGGTGGTTCGAGGGTTCCAAAGAAATACTGTCGATGCAAAAATTATGGTTGGTAACCATGTCGAAAAGTGAATCTTCCTACCACAGATTCCATTATGCCCCTCTGATGACGAGATGCTCCCATTCCAGTTCAAGAGGAAGCAGTTTCCGATTAGACTCAGTTTTGCCATGACGGTTAACAAGGCACAGGGGCAGACTATCCCAAATGCTGGTGTGTATTTGCCTGAGCTAGTGTTCTCTCATGGTTAGCTGTATGTTGCACTATCTAGAGTCATTGTCAGATCGAACATCAGGATCCTTGCCGTCCCACCCAGTGATACGAAGGATAAGAAAAAAAAGACCAAAATAAATGGTACATACACGAAAAATATTGTCTATAAGGAGGTCCTAATTCTATGAAAGGTCCTAACTCTATGAAAGGTATTGTCTTCTGTTTTGCACAAATGTTATATTCTTACATTTGTGTCCTTTATTACTTACATTTTTTTTGTAAGTATCTGAATTTCTGGTAATAGAGGCAGTCGGAAAGAAATGAGAGACAGGTAGCATATGACGATCTTGTGGACATGTTATTGATTGGTTTTCTTTATTTCATAGAAATTAGTTTGAATTATGTGTTTTAACGTTAACTATTTGTGATGATATTTGATTCTACATATATTTTACTTGTATGGTTGTATGTCATGAAATGTTTTACCCATAGCAACGCATGGGCACTCAACTAGTTTATAATAACATATTTGATAATATGCAAATACATAAGCTTTTTTTGGCCTAGAATCATGGATATGATTCACATCCTTCAATATCAATACAAAATTTCTCGTTGGATGTAGGTTAAATGATGAAATGTCAGGTTTGGCTTGGTATGACTCTTAAAGTTGAGTGTGAATGGCAGTCCCAAGTAAAACATAACATCTGGCTGTTGTAAATTTAACACTAGCTGCTCACCACCGAGGGAACTCTTGCGCCAATGGTTTAAATTTTCAGTTCGAGTTACAACTTACAATGACCATTGGATCAGATTCCGCCAATACCTTCTCATGGTGCTTTTATGAGCCAAATGTGTGTTCCAGTTGCGCCTGCCTGCGGCAACATGTGGGGTTCCAGCTAGTTTCCACTGATCACTCAACAAGTCAACAATGTCCTTGTTACAGTACAACACGAAACACAAATGTTTCCATGCACCTTACATAGGCCTTCATTTGCATACTACCACCGTCAACACGAAATATTTACAGAGTAGAGCAAAAGCACAGCGCCACTAGGCCTCAAGCTGATTCATGGTGGTGCCTTTCCAAATTTCTGAACTTGTCCTTCAGATCTACCTGCACATCAAACATTCAAACCCAAACTTTCAAGGCCAAGTCTTCATCCAAGGCAAGAAATAGAATGCCAGCCAGAATGCATACCGTTGATCTCTCCTCAAAGACATCAGGGTAAGCTAACTTGATATCTTTCCAGTTGCCTTTGCCATACCTTCGAGTCACCATACAAAATGCAAAATATACCATTACGGTACAAGGTTTACTTAGTAAATTTAAATTAAAGAACAAAAAAATGTTAATATAGTAAGAGTAATAAGGCAAACAAAAATATCAACTTACTTCTCCACCCCTTCCAGCAAGGTTTTTTCCTCTATCTCACTCCACTTCTTCCTGATCTTATGTGGACATGTAGGAGAATATGATTTTCTCTCATTAGGATGTAATTTGCGTTTCTGTACTGGCTGATCATCATCAGGGCTATCCCACTGCACCCAAAACGATGACAACATATCATCACCAAACTGCACACATGCTATTATAATGTTTCACAAAAAGAAAATTACTCCATTGTGCTTTGCCAAAGAATATCCAAAAAGTTTGCAGATAATACATACAGAGAACAACTTCCTGATTCATAACTAGATGTATTTGAACCAAGACATACACATAAATATACTGAAACCGAAAAGGAAACTTTATTTGGAAACATTGGTAATCAAAGATGTCAAGCTAAGATGAAACCAAAGTTAATAGAAGATGGGTACTTCTATATGGAATTGATAAACTTCATCATCTAATATATGGGCGGAATGTGAATAAAAGCACAATGAATTAAGATATACACTTAGATATAAGACGTTTTGAGTTTTCTAGATACATAGCTTTTGCCATGTACTTAGATATACACTATGTCTAGACACGTAGTAAAAGCAATGAATTAGAAAAGCCAAAACGTCTAATAATTTGGAATGGAGAGAGTACCTCATAAGTGCTTGCATTGGGATTTCTCTCCATAAGACTGCACTTTTTAGAAGCAGGGACAGACTTCTCTGAAACTTGACCCTCTCCTCCTTTAACCGATGCATTTTGGTGCCCAGCCATACCTTCTTGACCACGATCAGCCTCACTGTTTTCATTAGAAGAATGGGCCTCATCATCTCGTCGAGCACCATCAGCTTCATTGGCATTGCCCGCGTTATCAGCAACTTCCGTCACAATTGGTTGATGAGAAGCGGATCCATCCTGCACAAGCTTAGATAAAATCTCACGCTCCGTTGATTCCCCTACTGCAAATGGAGTAACCACAATTTCATCATTCATTCATTTTCTTGTCTTAGATAACAACATTGGAAAAGATAAACAGGGCAATTGTTTCGAAAAAAAAAAATCGAATAGGATAATGGACTAGGCTAGCTTTGTGATTGGAGGTACCAAGCAGGCGAAGCTTTGCACGCTTGGTGTGGTCGGCGGCGGCCCACGTCTGGTGGGCCCCGTCGCCGGCGATCCTGTCGGCGGCGCGCTCGAGCGTGGAGGGCGGGAGGTTGGCCCACTCAAGGTCGAGGAGGCGCTTGAGATCGGCCACCGCGGCCGCGGTCCTAGCCTCGTCGTTTTCCTCATTGTCTGTAACAGAGATCTGGTGGGGGAAGCAGGCGGCAGCGTCGGGGTCGGCGAGGACCTTTCGCGCCTTGCAGAGGAGGAGGCTGGAGGAGCAGGAGGCGCCCTCAGTGTGGAGGGCGGCGTCGAGGGCGCGGAGCACTAGGGCTTGTCGGAGGCGCTGTGAGGTGCGGGGGGAGGCGGAGGGTGAGGATAGGCAGGCGAGGAGGGAGTCGAACACGGCGTGGGGGGTGCGGCGGTTGCCTGCGATGAACTCGAGAATGAGGAAATCGTCGCCGGCGGCCAGCGGCGGCATGGCAACGGCACGATGCCGGTGGTGCCGACGCGACGCCGACGCAAGACGACGACGCGGTGCTGGCTGGGCTTGGCTGGGGATGGGCCGCTGGGACTGATAGCCCACTTGTATTGTTTAGTGAAAAACAATTTTGAAATAGTGGGTTTTTAATAGAAAATTGAAAAAGTAGATGGGAAATTATAAAAATTGTTGTTCTAGTGAATATGGAACTATGGAAGTCACATTGAGAATGAATTCATCAATCAATTAAATCGCGAACAACAAAGCCTATTTTGAAAAACAAATTACAAAAGCATTCTTGTTCAGTATACAGCAGCAGAAGATACAGTAGCACTCCACTTCTAGTTACAGCTGTTGAGCTCTCGATGTTGAGCCGCTCCGCGATGAGCTCTCGATGTTGACTACGGCTGCTCTTCCTCCACCAAGTTGATGACGGCGCGCGCCACGTCGACGCTGCCGCACCCGGCGGCGTTGACGACGCGGCAGCGCTCCCCGGTGACGGCGCCGCATCGGGTGACGTCGACGGCCCTGCACAGCTCGACCTCGACGGTGCCGCACCAGTCGGCGCGCGCGGCCCTGCACCGCGCGAGGCGCACCCCGCCGAAGCTCTCGACGTCGGCGCGGCGGCACCGCGCGGCGCGGAGCGCGCCCCCGCCGCGGAGCCGCGCGTCGCGGCAGCGGTCCAGGGTGACCCTCCCCGCGCGCTCCACCTCGGCCGCACGGCACCGGGACACGGACACCTCCCGCGCGTCCTCCACGCGCGCGGCCCCGCACCGGTCGAAGCTCGCCGCGCCCACGCCCTCGGCGGCCGCGTCGGCGCAGAGCGTGAACCGCACGGTGCCGGTCCCGCCTTCCCCGCCGCCGCTACCGCGGACCAGGACGCTGCTCCGGAGGCCGTCGGCGGAGAGCTGGCCCGGGCCGGTCACGGTGACCGTGCCCCCGGCGCTGCCGTGCAGCGTCGTCCCCTCGTGGATGGGCGTCTCGACGCCGTCGAGGACGACAACGAACAGGTGGTCCGCCGCCGCCGCGGGCGCAGCGGCGACGGTGGAGGTGGAGGTGGAAGCGCCGGCGGCGTTGGCGTCGACGAGCGCCATTGGGTTCGCTGGGCGGCGAGCCCCGAGCAGATGTGTGCAGGACAGCGATCTGCTTTTGGTGGTTTGGGTAGGTCAGCTGTGTCCAGCGTTTTGGAGGAGGATACACGCGATTTTGGGGGTTCACCATAAATGGGTGAGCTTGGGCAGTTGGTCATATTGTCGTTGTGTTTATTACTACTCTATCAATTGGTGTACGAGCTGCAAATTGCAACCGTGGCAGATCCTGATTCCGGGCTCCCGAATTGCTACAGTGCACATTGTCCAAACTTTGGTAAAAATGCACTGCATCAATTCGTTTGTATTTGGTAAAAAATTGTCCAAACTTTGACTAATTAGGCTCAAAATGTTCGTCTCGTAAAGTACAACAAAACTGTGCAATTAGTTTTTAATTTCATCTATATTTAGTACTTCATGTATATGTCGGTATTTTGATGTGATGAAAATCTTTTTTTGGCATAGTAGAATTTGGGGATAGAAATTGGAAACTAAACAAGGCCCGTGTATTCATTCGTGTTTATGGTCCATTTGTGATAACCAGCAAAAAAATTTCAATGGAACACCTGCTACGCTGACTGCCAATCCGAGTGACAGGTGTCTCTTCTTAGTTCTCACGCAATGACCGAACATTTCTACGTAAATTTAATCTAGTGCCTCCGATCTTAAATTTCAAGAGAAACTGATTGAAGGTAGACACAGTCATCTTTAGGCGCATCCACACTTCTTCTAATGTTTAAAATGGCTTACATGATTGTTCGAAAAAAATTTATAATTTTGTTTCAGAAAAAAAAATGTCTTACATTTTTGTATCACATGGAGATGGAGCACATCGGCTTCGATATGATAAACCATAAGACGGGGATGGTTTTCCCTGGATGTTACTATCTTAGATTGTTGTGGGGCAGGTTTTAGCAAATGGACCAGATATGGGAAAAAGGATATGGGGCCACCACAGTCTTTGTGTCCACGTTATTCAGATTGCTTTAAGCCTTAGATTGTCTTTGAAGCCTAATGGACAATGATGCAATGCCCTTTCATAACATGTCTTTTGTTCTTGTCCCCTCCAGTTAGCATTGCTCAGAGCATCTTCAACACATTAGCCAAATAAATTAGTTAAATTTACTGATTTAACTACTTTCTAAAATAAATTTGATAAAAAAAATACTAGAATACTCCGACAGACTCTGGAAAATAAGATAGATGGTTAGTGAGGTAAACTGTCAAAAGTAGAGAGCGAATGAGGTAGGATGGAGAGCTACTAAATTTGAAGAAGAGTCCGTTGAAGACGTTTTTCCTTTAACAAAAACCAAATTTATCTTTAGAAAATGATTTGGCTAATCTCTCAGAGATGCTCACAGCTTTAGCTTCGTCGTTCCATTCCAATGATCTGATCTAAAAAGCATTCTACGTATATAACGGAGATGTATGGTTAGCGGTTAGCCATACACGTCACACGCATGCCGACCCGTGGCTTGCCATATTTGCTACTAGTTCCATTAATAACGCTGAAAATTCTGAAGCATCAAGGGTGAGTTTGGATTGCGCCCGACGCTCGGCCAAATTTTAGCGTCAAAAATAAATGCCTGACTTACCGCGCGGATGAAGAAAATTAAACTGAGACTTGGGGCCTGTTTAGATCCCAAATTTTAACCTCAAATTCTACTATGCAAAAAGAAAATTTCCATCACATCAAAATGCCGGCACATGCATGGAGTACTAAATGTAGATGAAATTAAAAACTAATTGCACAGTTTTGTTGTACTTTACGAGACGAACATTTTAAGCCTAATTAGTCAAAGTTTGGACAATTTTTACCAAATACAAACGAATTACTACCGTGCGCATTTAATACGTACTGTGCAAATTTAGGTCCCCAAATTAGGGATCTAAACACGGCCTTGGTAGCCCTGGATGGGACAAGCCAAATCGAAGCATTGAACCAAACACGTACGAAATCTCCATTATGAGCTTCAATTCACTTGGTAGACTTTCTTTTTTCTGAAAAAGTGAAGGTACTCCGAAGAATTATGAGCTTCAATTCACCGACTCCATTCCCTCGTGCGCGCGAGCCCCTAAGGTTATTAGCGCGCCCGTCCCCGCGCTTCTTGTTCTTCTTCTCTGGGAGCCCCGACACATTCACCTCGACCACCACCTAGGCCACTGTTGACCTCGCTGGCGACCTCCTCGCCCGCTGCCCACCCCTGCCGGACAGGAAAAAAATTCTTGCCGGCTGTGCCGCACATCGCGCCTGGTGCAACACCGCCCAGATGATCGCCGCGTGTCCCAAGTTCAACTGATGCGGCTTGGCTTCATAGTTTGCCGGTGGTTCAGCAGACGTCACAGGAAACACGTAGCTCAGCACATGTCGCAGGGTGGTTCCCGGCTCGGCTTTCTTGGCTCAGCACACGTCATAGGAGACTTGATCTCGCGGGTGGTTCTTTTGCCAGGACACGCGGCGAGCATCTGGGTGGTATCACACCAGGTGCGGTGTGTGGCACCGCCGCAGAGATTTTTTTTCCTGCCGATCAACCCACCCTTCCTAGTCCTAATCTAGGAGCTCACCCACGACCCCTCGCCTCCACCGCTGGCACCGCCTATCTAGATGTCCTTCACCGCCCGCTCGGCACCGCCGCCGCCGCCTCGCTCATCGCCCTCAATCCGTCACCACCGTCGGGCCAGCCGCCGCCCCTCGGGCCCCTTCTTCTAAGGCCGCCAGCCATAGATGGTCGCAAAAGTCCACCGCCGCTGCCACCTCGTTTACCGCCCTGGCCGCGGCGACCTCGCTGCTGGCCGTTCCACCCAACGCCCGCCTGCTACCCCCGCCCCTCCCCCTTCTTCCCCAATAACGGCGATGTACGCGCTGCTAATCTTATCGGCGCAAGCGCACCTGATAAGCTCCGCACCCACTTTTTTTTTCTCGAACCAGGGACCTTCCCTATTTCCATTACCATGAACGGAAATATAGTGAGTTTGAAGACAAGTTCAGGAAAGCACAAAAACATTCAGAGTCCCATCATACAAGGAGAAACAAACCTCTAATACCGGGAAACAGGCCCATAAAAGCATCAGCGCAAAACAACTGAAACTAACAGATAGCTAGGATAGCACAAAACAACTTCAGCGCTCGGATTCCTGATCAGCTTCATCCTCCCTGGCGGTCTCCAGCAGCATGTTGGCCTGGGCTTCATTACGGTGCTCGGCCAGAATTTGCACAGCGATCTTGAACATCGTGTTTACTTCTTGGATCAGCACTTCTTGTCGACATCCTTTTGGAGACCTGCCCAATGTTTCATAAGAGCACAAGCATGACTCACTATTTCAAGAGGGCTATGAAGCTTCTTCCTAATCATGTTGCAATTGTTGCCCATACAATTTTAGCAATAGAACATGTAAAAAACAAATGGGTGACTGTTTCAGGCAGATGACAAAAGTAACACAGCGGATCCCCTTGCTATTTTCTCTTTAACATGTTGTCCTTAGTCAAAATGGCGTTATTTGCAACTAGCCACAAAAAGATCTTGATTTTAGGCGGGATTTTCCCTTTCCAGATGTTTTTATATTATGGTCCACTATCAGAACAGGTTAACGTATTATATGTAGATTTAACAGAAAACACCCCTTTACCCTCCAATTTCCAACAGACTATGTCTGGTTCAGACTCCAGCTGTACATTAAGCACATCAGCCAGGATTTTATTCTATTCAGTTCTCAAATCATCGATAAGCCATCTGCTAAAGGTAACGGGCACTAGGCCAGTGACCAACTGAAAGACCGAGATGTCTTCCTGTTCACAAAGTTTAAAAAGATCCAGAGAAGTTGTGGACAAAGGTTCACTATATAACCATGTATCCTTCCATACCAAGGTTGATTTGCCATTTTTAACAGTTTTCTTTATACCCTAGAGATAGATGTTCTTAATCTTGATAAGATCAGCCCAGGGGAATCGTTTTGTTTGTGTTTGAAAGAGAAGATATTATCTCTCCTGAGATACTTATAGGACACAATATCTCGCCAAAGACCAGATTCTACCTCTAGCTTCCACCACCATTTGCATAAGAGACTTAAATTCATTTTCCTTACATCCTTGATGCCAAACCCCTCTTTCTTCTTGTTTTTACATATTATTGTCCATCTCACTGAGTGGTATTTCCGTTTAGCATGACCACCTTGCCCGAAAAAGGTTCGTCTAGCACCCACTTTTTTTCCCCGAAAGAGCCAACACTAGAAAACATGATCAGACGGGTTGAGTATCAACCACAGAATATAACTTATCCACAAAAATACTCCATTATTTATATCGTTATTATACTTTACATGCATATGAACAATGTTTTAAGATGAAACACGCCATATATGCTTTTAGTAGGAAAGTTTGCAGAATATTACGGCGATTACTGGTACAATAACATGTAGTATACTAGAACAATACCGAGACTAATCGAACCAGAATTCGTCTTCACAATATATACACGATATAATAGTATTACATACTTTCAGCGTAGATACGAATTTGATGATCGGCCGTACGACGGGGCGACGCAGGCAGCAGTACGCATCTCCTTTCACTTGGCCACGACTGCCACCGGCGTAGCGAGGACAGGTTCACCCTGCTGATACATCATCGTCTGCTCGTGGAAATCCGGCGGCACCTGCTGGCCCATCTCCACCATGCTCACCTTGCCGCGGCGCACCGCCACGGTGCCGCACCCGGACACGGTGGCGTCGCGGCAGCGGTCGACGCGCACGGCGCCGCAGCGGGTGACGTCGGCGGAGCCGCACCTGCCGAGCGCGAGCGCGCCGCACCAGTCGGCGCGCGCGGAGCGGCACCGCGCCACGGCGACGTCGGCGCACCCGCCGACGTCGGCCTCCCGGCACCGGCCCACGCGGAGCTCCCCACCGGCGCCGCGGACGCGCACGGCGCCCTTACAGCGGCGGATGGCCACGGCGCCCGCCACGCGCTCCACGTCGGCGGAGCGGCACCGGCGCACGGCCACGTCGCGGGCGCCGCCCACGCGCACCGCGTCGCACCGGTGGAATGACGCCGCGCCGCAGTCCTCGGCGGCCGCGTACCCGCACCGAGAGAAGCGGACGTCGCCGCCTCCTCCGCCGCGCACCACCACGTGCTGGAAACGGCTCACCTCCAGGACGCCAGGGCCGACCACGGCCACCGTGCCGCCGTTGCGCCGGAGCACGCCTTCGTGGACGGCCGTCTCGACGCCGTCGATGACGACGGTGAACTGGTGGACGGATGCGAGGGCTTTCGGATCAATGATCACCATTTTTTTTGCGAGGCGAAATGGGAAAAAGAAAACAAAATTATCTGTGATGACGAGTTGCAGATGAGGAAGGTGTTATAAAGGATTCTGTTGCTTAAGGGCGAAGGTAGCAGGAAGCAGTTGCATGACGCGGCATTGGGATGACACTCCGTCGACATTCAATGCAGAAACAGCGACACCCTACTGCCCATTCGTATATACACTAATGACTGGTCGTTGTGATGTGAAGTAGCGAATGAAAAATCGGAATGTACACGCCTGAGAAGGCAAACGACACTGTTCGGCAGACTGTTTTTTTTTTTCTTATAAGCCGGCTGTGGCTAATTTGTCGTGAGAGAAAAACACTGTTCCACGGCTGATAAACCGTGCTGATAAGCTCAGCCGAACAGGGGAACGTGCATTTTTTCCCAGAAAGTAAAAGACAAGGATACACCTGAAAATTGGATATACTAGGTGGCACCCGTGTGCATTGCTACGGGGACTCTAAGATATTATTTTAGACATGCTCCATCGTCCAGAAAGAAAAACATTACGGGATAGGTGCACATCAAACTTTGGCCCCGTTCGTTTCCATTATAAACCGTACTTTTTTAAGCTAACGAACAGTGTTTTTCTCTTATAACAAATTAGCAAACAGTACTTTCAGCCATGACTTTTCAGCCAAGCGAACAGGGTCTTTCTCAACTTTGATTAGGTTTGTAAAAAATACGTACAACATTTATATCTCCAAATAAGTTTATTATAAAAATATATATTCAACTATATATCTAATGATACTAATTATGTATTATAAATATTAATATTCTTTTATATAATTGATCAAAGGTAAAAAAGATTGATTTATCAGGAAGCAAGAATGACTTCTGTTATAGGAGAAGGAATAGCTTATAAGAAGCAAGTATATTTATATTAGGATAATTGATGAAATTGATCATATAATATCAAAGTAGGTATAGGCTTGGGTGGAGAGTGAGTAGAGAATGGATTAGTTCCACGAAAGATATACCAAAATGCATGGATGAATAGTTGCGTAGTTTTAATTGCTCGGCACAGGTTACAACAAAAAGGAACTGTGATAAAAAAGGTGCAGTTGATATACGTAGGGGTGTTTGGGATTGTTCCGCTCTCGTTTTGATAGCTTCGCTCTAACTCTGTAATGCCAAACGCTCTCAACTCCGAGACCTTTGCTCCAACAAAAATCGGAGCAAATGACCAACTTCACGTTTTTTTTTCTGAAGCACCTCAAGAAGTACTCTAGATTTTTAAGTTTTGTATCTCTGTATGGAGTTGGAGGATACATTCATTAGTGACTGTTCCGGTTAGTTTTCCCGCACGCTTGGCGCAGGTAGCAGGTACCGGTCATGTAGGTCGGCGAAGGCGACTTGGCTCCGTTCATTTCGTTGAAAAGCCGCGGCTGAAAGTACTGTTCACTAATTTATTACGAAAGAAAAATATTGAGCTTGTTTGGCTGGCTGGCTGTCAGTTAGCCAGCAGTGCTTTTCTCTCACATCAATTCAGCACCAGCCACCAGCCACCTGTCAGCCAGCAGTATTTTTCTCTCACATCAATTCAGCACTAGCCACCGGTCACCAGCCACCAGCCAACCGAACAAGACGACTGTTTCTTCGCTAAAACGGCTCATATGACGAGCGAACAGGCCCATCAGATGAATCAGTCTCATGGACGTACGATGCAGTACTAGCCCCAAATCTCTTTGGGCCTGTATTACAGCAGCTGAACGGGCCTTTTGTATTCAAATGATGGAATTATTTAACTAAAATATATGTTTTAGTACTACTTCAATGAACAGACGTAATCAGAGGCATAATAGGCCCGCATAATATATACAAAAATTAGAGTGTTATGGTTACGACTGAAAACAATGAATGCAATCATGCCGCATGCCATATACTTAGCAGAGAAATGACTTTTCGTCTATGGCCAAAAAAAAAAACATTTAGTACCGGTTTTAAATTGCAAACCGAGATTAAAGGAGGCATGAGACCTTTAGTCTCGGTTTGTAATATAAATTGGAACTAACTCCATCATTTAGTCCCGGTTTGTAACGGTTACTGAGACATGTCGGTGCTAGAAGCTTTAATCCCGGTTTGAGACACGAATCCGGTGTCGGTTTTCGATGACCGGCAACCCGTCACGGGGGTACCCGGGACGGTGTTCGATAGGATTCGGCGTATGCAGAACTCGACGGTGAACGCAGAGACAATGATTTATACTAGTTCGGTCCCTCTTTTGAGTAATAGTCTTTACGTCCGGTCAACATGTGCCTTTTACGTTGGATTGATTACACGATTGTTAGGGTTAAAGGGGGTGTACCGTGCCTCTCTCATGCATGACGTGAAGCGGGCCATCTGATCATGTACATCTTTTTTGCTGAACGTGTGCGTGCTTTTGCTTGATGGAACCTTCATACGACGATCGGACGCCGCTCAGCCTTACGTGCAGCTCGGACGGGTCGCTTTTGTGTTCGAGCCGGATCTCGAATCCTTGACCGACATGAATACGGTTCGTCCGTCAGAGTGCATTGTGTAGCAGCTGGACACGAACAGCGGCTGCAGCTCAATGCTGGTTCGCGATCACGACTCGTCGGTGGGCCGCGGCAGCTTGGGACCAGGCATCCCGACCCACAGCCTGTTCGGTTGGTATGAAAACGGCTTGCTAGGCTGGATGTGGCTGGGCTTATCAGTCTAGCCGTTCGGCAGTCCAGCCCCAGCCGAACGGCTGGATAAGCGACGGCAGCCAGTGCGTGCCGCTCCCTCCTTCCTCATTTTCCCTTCGCGCAACGCGGCTAGGGTTTTGCCGCAGTCTTGCTGCTCGTCCGCGTCTCTGCGTGCGAGTCTTGGCAGTCGTGAGCGCCGCGTTGCCGGGCCCCGTCTGTCGCTGTAAAAAACGGCGGTCCTAGCACCAACGAGTAATGAGGGTCTACACGTCGGGGGTCCGGATGGTGTGTAAGAAGAACACAGGTGATTTATACTGGTTTGGACCGAATAATACCCTACGTCCAGTGAGGGATGAGAGATCTGTATTATCTTGCACCGAAGTGCTCGTAGTAGGGGTTACAAGCGAGAGTGAGAGAGGGAGAGGCTCCCAAGTCTCAGGGCGTGAGTGGAGTGTGTGCGTGTGTGTGGCTCTGCTGGAGCCCTTGCAAGGTCCCGGAGAGTTGTGTGATCGTGTGATCGTGTAATGCTTTCTTCCTGATCGTGTCCTCTAGAATGGTCCCTGCATGCTCTTTTTATAGCCTCAAGGAGGTATAGGGTTACAAGATGTTGGTGTGTGGGAGATCCTTGCCGGGGAAGCAGCCCGGAGGCCTCGGGAGGCCTTATCCGGTGGCGTCGTGGTTTGTACTGTAGAGGCATGGCGTCGGTACTTCTGGTACTGCTGCTACATGGTGAGGCAGGCGTGCCACTGTTTAGGGAGTGGTTTCTGTCTTTCGGTATTGTAGCGGTGCGCCCCGTCATACCTGGTCCTGTGACCGCCGTGGCGTTTCGGTCCTTGCAGTTTGACTTGGCGTGGAGAGCCGATGCCTCGGGGGCGGAAAATGTGGCACGATCTCGCTCTGATCGTGGGAATAGTGGTCCGGAGCAGTCGTTCTGTACTCTGTACACGCAAGCATCGTGCGTATAATGCCGTCGTGGGTGGCATAGTGGTCAGCAGCTCTTCCCCATGCTTGTTGCAGTGGTGGGTATGGTGATTTGACCCCGGTCATTCCCGACCTGTCTGATTAGGCGGGCACGAGAACGTGGGAGAGGTCATGGGAGGTCTCGAGCGCACCAATGAGAGAGCGGCATCGGAGGTCGGCCTCGGACGAGTTGAAGATGGGCAATGCCGTCTCTAGGCTCGGGCGAGACGGTAGAACTGTTGAGGGTCGTCCTGTGTCCGAGACCCCGGGGCTGAGGCCTCGGGCAAATCGGAGGTGCCCCGAGACCCCCTGTGGGAGGCCTCGGACGAGGCGGGGACACGGGCTGATCTGCTCTCGCGGCTTGCTGGAGGCCCAGCAAGGGGAGATTTGGCTCATGGGTCTTCTTTTGTTGATTTTTTCCCTTAAAGGGAAAGATCGGATGCTTGATTAGTGGTGGGCTTTCGCCTTAATTTGGGTACCCCTAATCGTGGTACCCGACACCGTCGTTGGTCAGCGGATCGGTCCCTGCCCGCCTCTCTACGCCGTGACGCCGACGCTCGCTGTCGACAGCCTCGGCGACAGTGCGCTCCGCCTCCCTCCCCGAACCCGCCTCCATCGACGTCGACTGTCGCCAGGTACCCCCCCCCCACCGAATCCCATGCCACCGCAGTCTCACCCGGCCGGATCTGACCCCCATGGCCTCGTCTTGTAGGTTTCCCCTGTGCCCCAACCCCCCATCACCGCGACGACAGGTCGACGGCAGCTCCTTCCAGGTGGCTGGATCTGTCGTCCTCTCGCCGGAACCGCCTCCCAGCTCGACGCAAACGCATCTCAGCTCCTCCCAAGGTTCGTTCCAATCCATCTCCTTCCTAGTTCACCATCCGTTCCTCGTTTAGCGTTGTTACTGGTAATGCATTATGGGCTACACGATGCAACCTCATGATATTAAGTCATTACTTCATTTTGACTATCAGTTCTGACGAATCATGATGAGTCTTTTTCATAGAACTGAATGCTGCTACCTCTTTTTCAATGTCTCCTGAACAGCGTTTAACTTGCTGTTTTCTTCTCAGAAAACTAGCATAGGATTTTTGCTTGTTACCACTAGGAACAATGAACACTACTATCGCCTGCTGTTCATGCATTATGTTTTCTTCAACCTAAACATTATGCTCTATCCTTACACTGCACAGAATTCAGGGAGGTTTGATCCGCTGGTGCTCAACGCTGCCCACACTGGCAGTGTTGTCCACTTCATCGTGCTCTCCACCTGTAGCCAGGCAGTACAACCTCTGTTCAAAACGCTGCAAGCGTTTTGGAAAGGCAAGTTCCCTTTTCCTTCGCCCTATCCCTTTTGTGGGTAATGCTACGACCATCTTTTTTTCCATTTCCATTCCATCCACGTACATAATATCTCGGAATGTCATACATTGCATTAGATGACCCGTGATCATGCTAGCTGGGATGACAGAACCTGCTCATTGTTTCTTAACCTAATCAATCAACAGAAAAACCTATGTCACTGGGGCGCCAATACCCAAACCCCTATCGGGTGGACTAATGTCCATCGTGCCTTCAACGAGGCCACAAGGCTCGGGTACAACAAGAAATAGCTCCAGAACAAGTACAACGAGCTGAAAATGGTGTATTTCAATTGGCGCAACGGTCAGATCCATACTGGGGTAGGCCATGACCCGCGTACTAGAGAGGTGACAGCTGACCCTGCTTGGTATGTCGCAGGCACCGAAGTACTAACTACACCCTTTTCGTTAACTCTTTTTTAGCAGTTAGGTTCGCACTAACGGAGTACTAACATGGCCATCCCTAGATCACGTGCAGGAAAGTAGCCAAACCGCTGGTGCGAGGTTTAGACGTCCACAATGCTGTGAGCAACTGATCACAATTTTGGGACACACCCCACATGACAGGGGTGAGTTGTTACAGTGAGCCCTTAGACTCCTCAAGACTTGTCCGACGAGCCCGTACTACCACGTAGTGTTGGTTAGTTCTCTAAGAGAATCACTAGGGACCATTCCGTTAATAGTCCTCGCAGTAAGAAGAGTAGCAAGACTCCTTCCATTGATGACTGCCTTGATGACCTAAGCGACATTATCAAGGATGCTAGGAAGCAGAAGGCCCGTCAAACTAGTGATGTCGAGGAGATGGCCCAAGTCAATCAGATTTTGAAGCAAGATGGTTACAGCGAGAGTGATCTAGTATTCACCCAAGCCCTTAATCTTTGCAACAATAGGCTCCGTCATAGGGCTTTTCTGGATTTGCAAACTAAAGAGGGCCAGCTGAACTGGGTGAAGGTCTCGTGGGACTTCGTTTTCTCCAAGTCCAAGTGATCCGCAGCATCGTTCCTCCTGTGGCTGCTTTAGTTGTTTTAGTTTTCCAGCATGAGCTTGTTCAGTTGTTTGCGTACCTTGTCAGCGTTTTGTTATTATTGTTCGTTGTAATACTGTTGTCGAGAACTATGTTTAGTTCGATGTTTGCGTTTCGGATAAACCATGTGTGGCGAAGTGTGTGTATTCTATGTGAAGCGCCATTTGCGTACTATATGAATGCAATGTCCTGTGATCATGTTGCAGATGTGGTTGACAACTTCTTGATTGTACAGATTCCAACCAAATCTTCAGTTCGTGCATTTGTTGCTGTTGCAAACTGCCATTTGTAGCTGAACTGACAGCAGTGGAAGCAGAACCCGCTAAGGTATTTTATTTGCAGTTCTTGCTGTTTGCAGTTCAGTTGTTTCATTTCGAATATATGTTGTCATATCTTACGCGGGTACCCCACAAGGACGGGAGAAGATCTAGTCCGACTAGGATTCCCCACATACAATTCTAGTAACATTACTATCCTGTAATCATACTAGGACTCTTACATTGTAACCGACTAGGAGACTTGCCTCTTGGGATATATAAAGGTGGGCAGAGTTCCCTAGATCGGCACCTCTCCTCGGGGGAACAGACCTCGCGGTCTAAACCCTAAGCGCAAGGCGCAATATTCTATTCACCCCAGACTAGACGTAGGACGCTATTCCGGCGGACTGAACCAGTATAAATTGTTGTCTCTGCATTCACCGTCGAATTCTGCATACGCTGAAGCCCACCGAACACCGTCCTAGGTACCCCCATGACGGGTTGCCGGTCATCAAATACCGACACCCGGATTAAAAGTGTGACTTTTATTCCTGATTTAAGACAAGAACCCAGACTAAAGGTACCTTTAGTCCCGGTTTGTGTCTCAAACCCGGACTAAAGGTGCCTCTAGAGTGAATTTAAAAGGAAAAGTATCTTATCTAAGTTAGATATGTGGTAGGAGTTGAGATGGCAATGCGCGCAAGGGCTGAAGTGGGAGGTCTTGAGTTCAGGGACTACAGCTAGCTTCTGTACTAGTGAGTGGAGAAAATGGTCATGCATGCTACTATACCCACTAGTCACTTCACTTGTGCATGCGTTTGGGAGGTGATAAGGTGGGAGAGGTAATAAAAGTCTTGTATGCATTGACAACAGAATTAGGTTGCATGATACTACCCACTAGTCATTTGTGCATTGCGTTTGGGAGGTGATAACTTTTGGGAGGTGATAAGGTAGTAGGAAGGTAACAAAGATCTTGTTTGCATTGATAATAGAATCATGTTAACTTATGGAGTGGGGCAGGGAAGAAGGTTTGAACGGTAAGATCACAACAAGCTAATATGAGATAAGTGATGCAAAATGGTGATGATGTGGGACAATAGAATCATGTTAAAGGAGTGGGGCAGGGAAAAGAGGTTTGAACGGTAAGATCACAACAAGCTAATATGATCTAAGGGATGCAAAATGGTGATGATGTGGCGTGATGTAGATAAAAGCATGCATTAGGGCTCCCGCAATGGCAAACCGACTCATCTAAGAGAGAGACAGCCACGTAAGGTCCTCGATGAGTCGATCTCTGCTATCAACTGAGCCGTGTGGGTCCCATTACAAATAAACAAACCTATGGTTGTGTGTCCGCAGCTGGTCCGTACCATTGTCAAATAAAAAAATCACTTTCATTTGCTGTTGCTCATCTCACAGGCACAAGCTAGCGGTCCTGCCTTTGTTTTTTAATCAATGTGAGTCAACTCTGGCAAATGAGTCGATTTATTCTCTCTCCTCGGAGGAGTTGTTTGCTCCAGCGGTGATGAGTTGGTGATGAGTCACTTTTTGAGCTCCATGTCAGATCATGAGTCGACCACTGGAGAAGCCCTTATAGTGATGAATGTCTTCTAGTGGCCTCTGTCTATATAAGTATATAGGATATAGGATAGGATTTGGCCAAATGAGGTGGGCCTCGAACGTCCCAAGACACAGCCCTAAAAACACCACACTAGCATAGGATCGAACCTAGGTCAGCAAGCTGGTCCGTAGTAGTAGACCAAGCATAGCGCGACGATTAATAGGCCGACACTCTACTAGTCCGATCTCTCTCAGCCGTTGAGTAGCCTCAGGGTGAACTAGAACTGTTTGATGCAATATAATGGAGTATATAAACGCTCCAACCCTAGCTAGCTCCCAACACCTTGATCCCTCCGTCTCCTTCTCACATACACGTAGTGGCGTTGTTGGGTCATGTGGTGGCACGGCCTCGCTTTGCGATGTGGGAGTGGCCATGACATCAGGTGCAAATGTGGTGGTAGAGCGGTGGTGCGGTGGCGGCACGGACAACAACAACAACGTCGTGCTTGGCACAGAGCAGTTGGACCCATATTGGCACAAGCATGCTAGGTAGCAAGTGTATCTATATATCTTATAACGGTAATGACACCTGTAGGTTGTCCGACCGCATCGGAACCTTATCCACCGTTCACCACTCCACCTTTCCTCTTTCTCCTCTCACCTCGTGCTCCCCGCCGCTCCTTTGCTGCTCGCACCATGCACTCGCACGGCGCTGCTCCCGTGCGCCGTCCCTGTGCGCCCTCCACACTGCGCCGCCGTGAGCCGCCCCTCCCTCCCTCTCTCCGGCTCCCTCTCTCTCCTCCCACTGCGACCCTCTACGCCCTCCATGCCACCGGAGTAGGAGGTGAAGGTGACGACTTTTGGTGAGCCCGCGCGCCTCCCTCCCTCCCTGTTCTCTTCCTCGCGCGTCGCGACCTCCATGTATCTGGAGACGAGGACGACGGAGCGACTCCGGTGAGGTAGGTGGGGAGGGATCTGGATCTAAGGCCCCCCTCCCTCTTCCTCTGAATCTGGATCTGAGCCCTCCTCCCCTTCTCCTCCACCACCTCCTCCTCCTCCTCCCCTCCCTCTGGATGTAATGGTTTGGTGCTGGCTAGGGTTCCAGCGAGCCCTCGGGGGGTCAGATCTCGTCGTTGTTGCAATGATTCTTTTTCAATGTTGCAACAGATGATTTGGAATGTTGCAATGGTACTTTTTTTGGTTGTTGCAACAGGTGTTTTTTTGATGTTGCAGGAGTAGTTCTTGAGATGTTGCAATAGCTTTTTCATTTGTTGCAGCAGTTTTAGCCTGATGTCGCAGTGGATTTTGTTTGCAACAGGGGTTTTATGGAATGTTGCATTAGTAGTGCTTGAGATGTTGCAATACCTTTTTCTTGTTGTTGCAGTAGATTCTGCCTGATGTTGCAGTGGATGTTTTTGAATGTTGCAGTAGACATTTTTTTGATGTTGCAGTTCATATTTTTGTTTGTTGCATTAGATGTTCTTTCGATGTTGCAATAGCTTTTTTCGTTTGTTGCAGCAGTTTTTTTTTGTTTGTTGCATTAGAAGTTCTTTCGATATTGCAATAGCTTTTTTCGTTGTTGCCGCTCGTGGGTGGGAGCTATGGGGGGCGAGCTGGTGGCAGGCGGAGGTGTTGGGGGTAGGCGAGGTTGGGGGTGGGGGATCTCGTGCGCGTGGGGGGCGCCTTTCTTCTCCGTGCGAGGGCGGGGCAGGGGTTGCGTTTCTTCTCCGTGCGGGGGCGAGGCAGGGGTCATGTTTTCAGTGCGGGAAAAGACTTTCTTCTTTTCCGTGGGGGAAGGCTAGGGCTACTCGACGCGGTGCCCGAACGCTAGCACCGGGATCAGACGTTCGGGCGCTAGCAGGACCGCAAAAGCTAATTCCCACTACAAGTTCTATCTCTATCTCAACATACTAGCCATCCACATCATCTCCCACTAACCATCCACATCATCTCATCTCCCACTAATAGTCATGTCATCCCACTAAATTTCAACCTCTCTTAATATAAGTGAAAGCATCTAGGCCCCTAGAGTTGGTTTTGGCAATTGATGACAACGCAATATTACCATGACTAACGTGTGTTTTGTAGAAACTTTGGTAAGTTAGGTCATGAGAATGGTGACTGATTTGGGCACTATGGTTTTCATGCCCCTTGATGGAAATCATTTTGGTTTTCAAAGGATTAATGTCAAGATTAAGGATGGTTAGTTCCAGACGTCGAGGAGTTGAGTTACGTTCGGAATAGTCGTTAGGATCTTCGCTTTTCTCCTTTGGTCATACTATAAAGGGGGGCATGAGCGAGTAGCTTGACCTAGGTGAGTCTATTTGTTTAGGTGTGGTGCACACTTGTCAAACTTAGCACTAGGTAGCTCAGATGAAGCCCAAAGTTCAGTTGGAAGAAACTCGGTTCAAGTTGCGTCGCGATTCGAAGTCGTTTGAGCCCTTTTCTCTCGACCGGACGCGGTCTATGCCTTGACCGGACGCGCCCGGTCAGTACTGGCAGTCACCGCAGTTTCAATTCGATCGACCGGACGCGGTCCTTCCATGGACCGGACGCGGAGATCGTGTGGACCAGAGTCAGAGAGGGTAAGTGCTGTGATCGGACGCGGCTAGGAAATCGATCAGGCGTGTCTACAGTGCATCCGGTCCACTTCCAGAGAGGTACTTCGCTGACCGGACGCGTCCGGTCATCACCGATCGGACTCGTCAGTGCGTCCGATCAAAGTATAGAAAGGTTCTTGCGTGACCGGACGTGTCCGGTCATGCCTGATCAGACTCGCCTGCGCGTCCGGTCACTCAGCGCCGTTGGTTCTCAATTCGACCGTTGCCACCGACCGGACGCGTCCGGTCACGTCGACCGGCGCGTTCGGTCAGTACGTAAAATGCTGAGTTGGCACATAACGGTTGGAATTGACTGTGGGGAGTATAAATACATCCCCTACACCTCTATTTGAGGTCTCTTGCTCATTTGTTCAGCTGAGAAACACCTTTCATATGCAAGGAAGTGCAAAAGCTCTAGTGAGGGTTGAGATTTGAGAATCCAAGTTTAAGATCTCTCATTAATGACTAGGGAGTAGCAAGTGTGCATCCACCTTCTCATTAGGCTTGTCATGGTCAAGTGAGAGTTCTTGCTTGCTACTCTTGGTGATTGCCATCACCTAGACGGCTAGGTGGTGATTGGGAGTTTAGTGATCATCCGGCGGAGCTTGTGGATGACCCAACTCATCTTGTGAGCGGTTGCGGGCGATTCACCGTGACGGAGTGTCAAAGAATCAGCCTGTAGAGAGCACTTGATCCTCGCGTGGATCAAGGGGGAGCTACACCCTTGCGCGGGTGCTCCAACGAGGATTAGTGGGGAGTGGCGACTCTCCGATACCTCGGGAAAACATCGCCGTGTTCCGAACCCTTTACTTTCAAGCAATTACCTTCTCGAATTACTTTTGTTGCTTGGTTTACTTTCCTAGAATTGCCATGCTAGACTAGGATTGGAACTTAGGGTGCAAAACTTTTGTCGATAGAATCACTAGGAACACTTGTAGGCACTAGGGGTGAATTATGGCTTAGTAGGATTTAATTCTTGCAATAAATTTTAGAAAAGCCCAATTCACCCCCCCTCTTGGGCATCTTGATCCTTTCAATTGGTATCGGAGCCGAGTTGCTCCTAAATTAGGCTTTACCGCCTAGAGCAAGATGTCTAATGGGGAAGGACCACCTCCCATCTTTGAGGGAGATGATTTTCCATATTGGAAAATCCGCATGGAGGCGTACCTCGAAGCCATAGATGTCGGGTGTCTTAGAGCCGCCACTGAAGGGCTTCCCGAAATCAAGGATCTCGCTAACCCTGTTGGTGACGGGGAGAAGTACGACTGGTGGAATGCAAAGGCTAAAAATGCACTCTACCGGAGCCTTGGCAAGGATATCTTCAATCATGTGCGTAATGCAAAAAACGCTCATGAATTATGAGAAAACCTTTGTGCTCTCCATGAGGGAACTAAGAGTGAGCGTGAGTAACGCTATCATATTGCTTTGAAGAAGATTAATTCTTTTGAGATGCTTCCTAAGAAAAGTGCTAATGACATGTACACTCGCTTGAATGTTCTTGTAGAGGATCTCAATGTTCTCGGGCTCACTCAAATGAGTCCATCGGATGTTGCAAGGAGGATCTTGAGTGTTCTTCCTATTGAGAAGTATGGCCACATTGTCACCGTGCTTCACCAAAGCGATCTCTCCACCGCAACGCCGACTCAAGTATTGGGAAACATCAATGCTCATGAGATGTACATGCATATCACTCCGGAAGAGGGCTCATCATCTTCCAAGAAGAAGGACTTGGCCTTCAAAGCTAGCCATGACAAGAAAAAGAAGAAGAGCCAAGCCATGATCGTGCATGAAAGCTCAAGTGAGAGTGACATTGATGATGCATCACTTGCTCTCATGGTGAGAAAGACCACCAAGATGCTAAAGAAGCTCAATAAGAGTGGCATCAAGTTCGATGGCAAGAAGAAGAAGTTCTTCACAAGTAGCAAAAGAAAGCCTATATCCGAAATGGATTGCTACAATTGTGGTGAACTTGGTCATCTAGCTCATCAATGCCCTAAGCCTCCAAAAGAAAAATACAAGAACAAGAACAAGGGCAAGAAAAATGAATCTAGTGATGAAGAAGATGAGAAGAAGAAGAACAAGCCATACAAGAAGAAGGATGGAAAGAAGAAATAATATCACAAAAAGAAAAAGGGAGGCAAAGCTTACATTGTTGGTGATTGGCTCACCGACATTGAGTCATCATGTGAGTCCTCCGGTGATGAAAGCGACAACGAGAAAGGGAAGGTCGCTGCGTTTGTGATTGGGCCATCATCATCTTCATCGACATCTTCACCACCACCTTCATCGCCATTTTCACCGTCATCATCCACTACTCACCTATGCCTCATGGCCAAGGGTGAACGAAAGGTACAAAATAATGAAAGTGATGATGATGATAGTGATAGTGATGATGAATTTGATGCACCTTCTTATGATGAACTTGTAAAATTGCTCAACAAATACTCTAAAGTCATAAAAAAGACTAGAAATGAAAATGATGAGCTTCAAAATGAAAATGAATCACTTTCATCAAAACTTGAGATTGCACAAAAGACTAGTGATGAGTTTAAAGATCAAAATGAAATTATGACTTCTACTCTCAAGGAGCTCAAGACTTTCAACAAAGAGCTTAGAGATAAACATGATAAACTTGAGAAGAAGCATGATGAGCTCAACACTAGGCACAACTTGCTAAAAGATAAATATACTTCATGGAAAATTAATTATGATAGTCTTGTTGTTGCTAATGAACTTTCTCTTAAGACACATGATGCTACTAACCAAGTTGTTAAGATTGATATAGCCACATCATGTGATGACTTGATTATTGAGAGAATTGAGCAAGGCTCTAGTGGCAAAGGCAAGAAAGTGGTTGAATCCGACAATCATGATGATTATGTCAAGCTCAAGAGTGAAAATGAAATGCTTAGAGATGAGAACAAGAAGCTAAAAGGGTTGATGGCTCTTGAAAAGCAAACATCAAATGAGTCACTCATTGAGGAGAACAAAAAGCTAAAGCAAGAGAAAGAGCATCTCAAGACCGGTTTAAGCAAGTTTACAAGAGGTCAATACTTGCAAAGTGAGCTACTCATGAACACCGTCATTAAGATGGATAGAAGTGGCATTGGTTATTTGGCAAATCAAGAGAAGAAGGCCAAAACTCAACAACAACAAAGCAAATCAAAGCCCAAGCCTAAGAGATGTGTTGAGTGTGGACAAGAGGGTCACTTTGCTCATGAGTGTAAAACTCAACCACCACAACCCTTGCCCAAGCATGTTAGACCATTTACTTTCAATGCTCACTACATGCTTAGAAGAGATTCTAGTGGAAAGATGAAAGTCATGTTCTTGGATCCCCCAAACAAGAATAGGCCTAAGAAAATTTGGGTTGCTAAGTCACTAGCTGAGAAAGTCAAGGGTCCCTCTCAAGTTTGGGTCCCTAAACAAAAAGCTTGATCTCTTGTGTATAGGTGAACTACAAGACCGGTGGATCTCATTGGGTTATTGATAGTGGTTGCACTCAACATATGACCGGTGATCCTCGTATGTTCACCTCACTTGAAGAAAATAGGGAATGTCAAGAGAAGATCACATTTGGGGACAATTTAAAGAGCAAAGTCAAGAGTATAGGCAAGATTGCAATATCAAATGATCACTCTCTTTCAAATGTGCTCTATGTTGCTTCCTTGAGTTTCAATCTACTATCCGTTGGGCAACTTTGTGATCTTGGCTATCAATGCTTATTCACACCAAATGAAGTGGTAGTTTCAAAGATAGAAGACAAGCAAATGATTTTCAAAGGCTTGAGATACAACAATCTCTATCTTGTTGATTTCACCTCCGAAGATACAAATTTGATAACATGCTTGTTCACCAAAACTTCACTTGGGTGGCTTTGGCATAGGAGGATTGCTCATGTTGGAATGAATACTCTCAACAAATTATTGAAGAAAGAGTTAGTGAGAGGCTTGAAAGATGTCAAGTTTGAGAAGGACAAACCTTGTAGTGCATGTCAAGCCGGTAAACAAGTTGCAAATACTTATCCAACAAAAGCTTACATGTCAACATCAAGAGTGTTAGAGCTTCTACACATGGATTTGTTTGGTCTTACAACTTACAAGAGCTTGGATGGAAATCTTTATTGTCTTGTGATTGTGGATGACTACTCAAGATACACTTGAACATTCTTTCTTCATGATAAATCTGAAGTGGCAAATTGTTTCAAGAAGTTTGCAAATGGAGCTCAAAATAAATTTGAAGTCAAGATAAAGAAGATAAGAAGTGACAATGGCAAAGAATTTGACAACACAAACATTGAAGCTTATTGTGATGAGATTGGAATCAAGCATGAGGTTTCATCAACCTACACTCCTCAACAAAATGATGTAGTTGAGAGAAAGAACCGGACATTGATTACCCTTGCAAGAACAATGCTAGATGAGTACAACACACTGGAAAAATTGTGGGCCGAGGCAATCAACTCTGCATGCTATGCATCAAATCGCCTCTTCCTACAAAAGTTTCTTGGCAAGACCCCCTATGAGTTGCTAAATGGTAAGAAGTCGGACGTCTCATTCTTTCGGGTGTTTGGTTGCAAGTGCTACATCTACAAGAAGCGGCAACACCTAGGGAAGTTCCAAAGATGTTGTGATATTGGTTTTCTTGTTGGCTACTCATCAAAGTCCAAAGCATATAGAGTATTTAACCATGCCACCGGTTTGGTTGAAGAAACATATGATGTGGAATTTGATGAATCTAACGGCTCCCAAGGAGCAATTGAGAATTATGATGATGTAGGTGATGAACCATTGAGGGAGGCAATGAAGAACATGCCGGTGGGAGACATCAAGCCTAAAGATGATGAAGACGATGCTCAAATGGTCAATCCACCATCTTCATCATATGTGCCTCAAGATGATGGCAAGAATGAGAGAGTTGAAAATGAAGACACTCATGTCTCTCTTGAACAAACCGAGGCACAAGCTCAAGATGTTGATGCTCCCCAACCTCCTCCTCAAGTGGTTGATAGAAGACAATCACCTCTACTTCAAGCACATCCACAAGATCTCATCATAGGGAGTCCTACAAAGGGTGTAATGACTCGATCTCAAAAGCTTGCTTCTTTTATTGAACATCACTCTTTTGTCTCTTGTCTTGAACCTAAGAATGTAGAAGAAGCGCTGATCCGGATTGGGTGAATGCAATGCCCGAAGAATTGAACAACTTCACCCGCAATCAAGTTTGGATACTTGAGGAGCATCCAAAAGGTGCAAGAGTCATTGGAACCAAGTGGGTGTTCCGCAACAAGCAAGATGACCAAGGCGTAGTTGTGAGGAATAAGGCAAGACTAGTTGCAAAGGGGTTCTCTCAAGTTGAAGGGCTTGATTTTGGAGAGACCTTTGCACCCGTTGCAAGACTTGAAGCCATCCGTATCCTTCTTGCATATGCATCGCATCATGAAATGAAATTATATCAAATGGATGTTAAAAGTGCGTTTTTAAATGGCTTCATAAATGAACTAGTCTATGTTGATCAACCTCCCGGGTTTGAAGACCCTAGATATCCTAATCATGTTTATAGGTTGTCCAAGGCGCTATATGGGCTCAAGCAAGCCCCTAGAGCGTGGTATGAGCGCCTCCGAGACTTTCTCATTGAGAAGGGCTTCACTATCAGGAAGGTCAACACCATACTATTCACCAAGAAGCTTAATGGGGAGATCTTCATTTGTCAAGTATATGTTGATGATATTATCTTCGGATCAACAAATGAAGATTATTGCAAGGAATTTGGTGAATTGATGTCGAAGGAGTTCGAGATGTCCATGATTGGTGAACTTACATTCTTCCTTGGTTTTCAAGTCAAGCAAATGAAAGAAGAGATTTTTATCTCTCAAGAAAAGTATACCAAGGATCTTCTCAAGAGGTTCAAGATGGAGGATTGTAAGCCAATTAAGACCCCAATGCCATCTAATGGACATCTCGACCTAGATGAGAGAGGTAAACCGGTTGATCAAACTCTCTACCGTTCTATGATTGGTAGCTTGTTGTACCTTACCGCATCTAGGCCCGATATCATGTTTAGCGTGTGCATGTGTGCTCACTTTCAAGCGTGTCCTAAAGAACCTCACCTAAGTGCCGTGAAAAGAATTTTAAGATATCTTAAGCACACCCCAAGCATTGGTCTTTGGTATCCCAAAGGAGCTAGATTCCAACTAGTTGGCTATTCCGACTCGGATTATGCCGGTTGCAAAATTGATAGAAAAAGCACATCCGGAGGGTGCCATTTTCTTGGGAGGTCACTTGTATCTTGGTCATCTAAAAAGCAAAATAGTGTGGCTTTGTCCACCGCTGAGGCGGAATACATTGCCGCGGGGCTTGTTGTGCACAAATCTTATATACGAAGCAAACTCTTCTAGACTATGGTGTTGTTCTTGATAAGGTGCCACTTTTATGCGATAATGAAAGTGCCATTAAAATTGTCAATAATCCGGTACAACACTCACGCACCAAGCACATTGATATCCGTCATCACTTTCTAAGGGATTATGTTGCTAAAAATGATATACCACTAGAAGGTGTAAGAAGTGAAAATCTATTAGCGGATATCTTCACTAAACCGTTGGATGAGGCTACCTTTTGTAGGTTGAGAAGTGAGCTAAACGTGTTTGATTCTAGTAACTTTAAAAATTGAGCATGTGTTTTCCCTTGCATTGCATTGTAATATATGTCATGTTTAAACTTCCGTAATGCATTTAGGACTTGTCTAACATGGTTATGATAACCCTCTTTTGGAGGAGTGAAGAAGCCTAATCGTGGATCCAACTTGACAAGCAACCTAGTTTTACCTTCTTGCTTTGCATTGCATATGCATGGTTGTTGCTTTGTCATTTCTTTTCGGTTTTGCTTTGAGCAACCTCTGTGTTCCTCCATGGATAGAGAGAGCATTTGACGCTCCCAAGGGTTTATAAACTCTATTGCATGGCCATACATTGCTCCTCGGGTGTTTATCGCATATTTTCTTAAAAAACAATACTAGCCTAAGGCGAAATATTTTAAAAATTTGAGGGTTTGAGTGAGGTCACTCATATCAGGTTCCAATTGGTGTTTATTTGGGTCTTTTTGTATTGGAACTTGATTGGGAGAAGTCGCGTCGAAGATCGGAAAGAGAAAAGGTGAAAATCAGCGACCGGACGCTGGACCGGACGCGACGCTGCTCGACCACTGCGTCCGATTCCTGCCATCACCAGCCCGTCCGGTCATGCGAAGGCAGTTCTCGTGGACCTCTGACCGGATGCTGGACTGGACGCTGGACCGGACGTGACGCTGCGACCACTGTGTCCGATTCCGGACTTCATCTGTGCGTCTGGTCACGCGGAGTGGGTTCTCGGGTGGACCTCTGACTGGACTCTGTCCGCGTCCGGTCACCTCTAACCGGACGCATCCGGTCCGTAAAGGAGCTTACTGGACTTTGACCGGACGCCTCTACAGCGCGTCCGGTTAGTTGAGGAGCGCGTCTGGTCACCCCGTGAAAAGCAGATCTGAGTTATTTTAACCGATTCATCGGTGGTTTCCTTCTTTCTTTAATCATGCGCCGCCGCTCGCCGTCTCGCTCTTTTGCCCTAACTCGCACGCCGCCGTTCCTCTCCACCGCAACCACCCTATGCCGCCGCTCCTCCTTCACAGCAGCACTTGCGCGCCGTGCCGCTCCTTCTCCACAGCATTTGCGCGCCGCCGCTCCTCCTCCTCCACTCAACCGCGCGCCACCGCCGCTCCTCCTTCGCTTGCCAGTGAGCCACCGTCCCTCTCCTCTCCGGCCACCCACAGAGAAGGCACGACAGCCAACCCCGCGCCACCCTTGATCTCGTCTGAGAGGGCCCCTCTGCGCCGCCATTTATCTTCAATCTCCGTGAGGTTTCTTCACCGTGATCTTGATCTAGGTGGTTTGCCGATGACATCTCTCTTGTTCTGATTCACTTTTTTGTTTGTCTCAGCGTTCCAGTGCTCGTCCGTCATTCCTGTGGAACCCCCGCGCGTCAAGGTCTCTCACCTCTTTCACTGGAGTCTCGCTCTTTTGAGGTAGCATGTCATGTTCTATTCTTTTCTTATCTCTTCTACTTGCTCTCATAAGGACATCGCTCATCTATTAGTTGAAATATATTGCTTACAAGTAGCTCTATCTATTCCATCTTTGCAGTGAGTCTTGTCAGTGCTTTTGTGTGGCAGTGGGTAGCTTTGTCAGTGGAAATTTGAATCCGGGGCCAAGCCTGCGGATACGGATTGAGGCCAAGCCTCACGAGAATCAGTTCATCATCTTGCAGTCGTGAGTTGATTCAGGGGATTTCTTGATTGGCAATTCATCTTTTCTGTGTCAGCATGGCCCGCTGCAAGAATGTTGGTGGAGCACCGAGTGACGGGGATGGAAGTCCTCCACGTTTGACAGAGGTTGCCCGTGGCAAGCGCAAGAAGATCGCCGCCAAGAAAAGAAAGAGGACGCTCACAGAGGCAGAGATAGCACAGGTAGTGGCAGACGCTACTGATCTAGCTGAGAGAGGAGGCAGAGGCAGTGGTATTCAGATTGGCGAGCGTCGCTTTTACCTTGAAGGACGACAGCTCAGTACAGAGGCCACCGAGGAGACAGAGGACCAGCCCGCAGAGCAGACAGAGGAGCAGCCTGCAGAGGAGACAGAGGAGACACAGGAGCAGACACTGCAGACTCCACCGCGTCGTCGCTCAGGACGAACGCATGCTCAGGTGACTCCTAGGCCAGAGGGTCAGCGACGTGGAGGTTGTCCACCTCCCAGAGCTCGTGGTCAGCCCCCAGTTGAGCACTTTGACCTGAGGGGAGCTACAACATGACAGGTTCAGGCTCTCTGGTTCGTCGAGGTTGGTCGGTGGTTCCTACCTCAGCGGGACACCAGAGCTTTAGAGGGATTCTACACACCTCTGCATGAGGATTTTTACAGAGCTTATGTTGATAGTGGGATTGCCTTCAGACCGTAGAGAGTTTTTCGACTTGAGGCACTAGTTGCAGTTGTTGGTGAGCAGCTCCGTCCTCATATTTCTTTCCTACCAGGATTGTCAGATCTTCTGGATCGGACAGGAGCATACTGCGGTACATGGGTCAGAGAGTTCTACTCTTCACTTTAGATAGACCCCGCTCATGAGTTCATTCACTTTGCATTCAGAGGTCATGACCGCACACTATACAGCACCAGGGTACGGGAGATTCTTAGGCTCCCAGCTTCAGAGATGAAGATCCACCAGCTGTGTTTTGGTTAGACATCATCACCGAGGCGTCCACATGGCGGCACTGTGCCACCTACAGACTTGATCAGACCATGTTTTCGTGAGCCGTTTGGTGAGGGGTCCAGACGTACACAAGCTAGTTTGACTCCTATTGCCAGAGTGTTTGATGCTATTGTGAGGAGGACACTGCTTCTGAGGTTGGGCTACCGAGAGGGTTTGACACATATGCAGCTTTGGGTAGTCCATCACCTCATCTCTCAGACTCCGTTTGATATTTGGGATTTGATGCTCTGTGAGATGGAGGATACTTTAGCAAAGGGCTTCAAGGGTCACCGTCAGCTACCCTATGCCCATTGGATTTGCTTTTTGATTCGGTCTGCTTGCGACCTACCTGCTGAGATTCGAGCGGAGATTTCTGACACAACGACTGCTTTCCCTGAGTATGATATACAATAGCTGTGGGCCTCTATCGCCCGTGAGCAGGCACCTAGACAGAGTCAGCGTCAAAGAGCAGAGGTACCTGAGACTGCAGCTGAGCAGGACCAGACTATTGAGGGTCTTGCAGAGGTAGAGCTTGCCGACTTAGATGCTCAACCAGCTGATCCAGACGAGGATGACGCCACTAACAGCACTGATGATGACTATCAGCCACTCCCTCGGTACCGCTCTCCTCGCTCTCACGACCATGAGGCCGGTGGTTCCGGTTCAGCCTCACGCTCAGACCCAGCCATGGTGGCTATACTTGAGAGGCTGACCCAGGCTCAGGAGAGGCAGGAGATTCAGCTACAGAGACAGGCTCAGGACAATGCCGCTGCATTTGCACAGATTCAGGCTCGTCAGGATGAGTTTCAGAGACAGTAGCTAGAGATACAGAGACAGCAGGCAGCTACCCAGCAGCAGTACCTTGAGCTCTTGAGACACCTTGTTACTGTTGGGGCCCCTCCACCTCCGTCCGTCCTTACTCCAGCTTTACAGTCCAGTGGACTTTAGAGTCAGGGACCACAGCCGAGCTTTCAGTTTACCTCACCTCAGCAGCAGGTGCCTTAGACGTTTTAGTCCCCAGGCTACACTCCTATTTAGACGAGATTCATTCCACCGGTTCAGCTCAGGCCTCACCTTCTCACTGGCACTCCCTTCTCTACTGACTTGAGTGCGTCCTACAGTGAGTTGACCGGTCAGCCGACACCCTCCCGGACCACAGTTCTAACTACTACAGAGATGTCAGCTTCAGAGATAGTGGCTCCTTTAGTGACAGGGACCGGGACTATAGAGACAGTTCCTTCGTCAGTTGCTTCGACTGATCCTCCCATGGTTGGTACTCTTCAGGCTCAGGTGACAGAGACTGCGGCTCTCGTTGTTACTACTTCATCAGCTCCTGCTTCTGAGTTACAGCCTGTCGACACGCACACTGAGCAGATCCAGACCGCTTCACTTCCACATGTACCTACAGAGGGTCAGCATGACATTTCAGAGTCAGAGGAGGACACTTCTCAGTTTTTGATCACTCCACGCTCCTCTGCACCCGACTCGACTGCTTCCATTCCTCCTTCGGACCCTTAGTTTTTTAGCTCTTGATGCCAAAGGGGGAGAGAGAGTAGATTCAGGGGGAGTTGTGAGAGAGGGTTTCGGTTTCTTTGTGTGCTACTCTCATGCATCATGTTTATATTCCCGCACTTGCATTATGTTTCATGTGTGCTTGTGAGATACTTGAGTAATATCATGTCACATGATTGGTTCTAGCTCATAAGGTTTTGCTTCCGTGCCTCACTCCATTTTCATATGAGCTATGTTTTTGTGTACTAACTCTTCTTGTTTCATCTTATGAGTACACCCTGTTGGCTTGGAGCACATAAGAAATCCCTAACCCCTTGTTCTTATTGCCTTTTGCTTATGTGAACCAAGCATGTTCGAAAACCTCAACTCTTAAATCTACTTAATCAAGGTGTTGTCATCAATCACCAAAAAGGAGGAGATTGAAAGCATCTAGGCCCCTAGAGTTGGTTTCAGCAATTGATGACAACGCAATATTACCATGACTAACGTGTGTTTTGCAGAAACTTTGGTAAGTTAGGTCATGAGAATGGTGACTGATTTGGGCACTATGGTTTTCATGCCCCTTGATGGAAATCGTTTCGGTTTTCAAAGGATTAACGTCAAGATTAAGGATGGTTAGTTCCGGACGTCGAGGAGTTGAGTTACGTTCGGAATAGTCGTTAGGATCTTCGCTTTTCTCCTTTGGCTGTACTATAAAGGGGGGCATGAGCGAGTAGCTTGACCTAGGTGAGTCTATTTGTTTAGATGTGGTGCACACTTGTCAAACTTAGCACTAGGTAGCTCAGGTGAAGCCCAAAGTTCAGTTGGAAGAAACTCGGTTCAAGTTGCGTCGCGATTCGAAGTCGTTTGAGCCCTTTTCTCTCGACCGGACGCGGTCTATGCCTTGACCGGACGTGTCCGGTCAGTACTGGCAGTCACCGCAGTTTCAATTCGATCGACCGGACGCGGTTCTTCCATGGACCGGACGCGGAGATCGTGTGGACCAGAGTCAGAGAGGGTAAGTGCTGTGATCAGATGCGGCTAGGAAATCGATTAGACGTGTCTACAGTGCGTCCGGTCCACTTCCAGAGAGGTACTTCGCTGACCGGACGCGTCCGGTCATCACCGATCGGACTCGTCAGTGCGTCCAGTCAAAGTACATAAAGGTTCTTGCGTGACCGGACGTGTCCGGTCACGCCTGATCGGACTCGCCTACGCGTCCGGTCACTCAGCGCCGTTGGTTCTCAATTCGACCGTTGCCACTGACCAGACACGTCCGGTCACGTCGACCGACGCGTCCGGTCAGTACGTAAAATGCTGAGTTGGCACATAATGGTTGGAATTGACTGTGGAGAATATAAATACATCCCTACACCTCTATTTGATGTCTCTTGCTCATTTGTTCAGCTGAGAAACACCTTTCATATGCAAGAAAGTACAAAAGCTCTAGTGAGGGTTGAGATTTGAGAATCCAAGTTTAAGATCCCTCATTAATGACTAGGGAGTAGCAAGTGTGCATCCACCTTCTCATTAGGCTTGTCGTGGTCAAGTGAGAGTTCTTGCTTGTTACTCTTGGTGATCGCCATCACCTAGACGGCTTGGTGGTGATTGGAAGTTTGGTGATCATCCGGCGGAGCTTGTGGATGACCCAACTCATCTTGTGAGCGGTTGTGGGCGATTCACCGCGACGGAGTGTCAAAGAATCAGCCCATAGAAAGCACTTGATCCTCACGTGGATCAAGGGAGAGCTATACCCTTGCGCGGGTGCTCCAACGAGGATTAGTGGGGAGTGGCGACTCTTCGACACCTCGGGAAAACATCGCCGTGTTCCTAACCCTTTACTTTCAAGCAATTACCTTCTCGTATTACTTTTGTTGCTTGGTTTACTTTCCTAGAATTGCCATGCTAGACTAGGATTGAAACTCAGGGTGCAAAACTTTTGTCGATAGAATCACTAGGAACACTTGTAGGCACTAGGGGTGAATTATGGCTTAGTAGGATTTAATTCTTGCAATAAATTTTAGAAAAGCCCAATTCACCCCACCTCTTGGGAATCTTGATCCTTTCAATAAGCTAGCCACGTCATCTCCACCGAGCGCAATTACTATTTTTAGTATATTAAAATTATAGAAGACATCCATATATTGCTATTTGTTTTACCGTTTCATACATCATCTTATAATTCAATCTGATTTTGTTAGTTTTTTATTGGACTTTTTTATTACCTTCTCAATTTTGTTAAGAATGGATGTAAGAACATATATGTTTAACTCATACATGAAAAGTTTCTCCTTGATAATTATGAACAAGGTCATATAAAAAAGTTGTCATCATAAGTTGTATCTATATCTATATTTAGTATATATATCTTTACGTACCTTTTCTATACCTAATAATAAATAGGCAAAATTTCAGGCTCTTTTTTTCGTCCATCTATTTTTTTTGTCCGTCTTCCTCTAACTACCGAACAATGGAGAGCTTCTTTTATCTGGACTTATATATATAGCTTCTGTCTAGCACGATACGGAGTCCGATTCCAAAATGTATTGGGTCGTGTATGTGACTCGGACTCATAAGCCGTGCTCACGTGTGTCGTATACTCTTTTCCAATCCCATCCTAATTCAAATAGAACTCCTACTTCCATGACGTTCAAAAGACAAGACAAAAAATATCAACCTCACCGGACTCTCACACATGAGTTCATGAACAACACGAGTTCAATTAAAAGGAAAAAAGGACAAGAAGGGAAGTAGGAATCACCAAAGCACCAAATTAAATAGAAAAAGAATCCCTCACCAGATATTTCTGCCAATAAATTACATTTACTCACAAACCCATGGGTATACGCTCCCGATTGATACCGCCGTGGAACGTCTCGAAATCCAACCCCGCCTGCTCCCAATTGGCTCCCGTAGACACAAGACGCTCATAGCTCAACCAACTCGTAGCAATATCCGAGACGAAGAGGATGGCAAACACATATCATGCATCTAGGGCTCAGATCTTAGTAAAGGAATTCCACACAAAGCACTTGTGCACCAACGTACAGTACGTACTTCTCGCTTATCCACGTCATTGTGCATTAGTGGAAAGCAAGCCCCTGGGTATAACGTGTCAGTGGACGCTAATACGTACTAACGTACAACTTCTTCCAGGCGATCTCCGAGAGGATACGAAGATACGGGACCAATCGATGGAGTTTGACCTAATGGACAGGTTCTTTTCGGGCGGCAACAAGGCCAACACGAAGGAGAACAGCTTGGATGTGGAAGATATCCTATTTATCGAGGGACGAATGATCTGTGCAAGTTTTCCATGGGGACGACGCACCTCGCACTGATGGCACGCACCCGTCGGTTATTGCAACCACCGTGGCTAGCTAAGCGGTGGCAACTAGATTGCTGCGAGCGAGCCGAGCTATGGGTATAGGTAATTGGTTATACATCATCCTAATACAATCTACTTTCTAATTGATTTGAGATTGACCACCGTCCAACGAGTCCCAAGAGTTTCAATTGTGCACTAAATTACGTGTCCTTCTAAAACACAAAGTCAATTGAACAATAATGCATCGGTGGATTCCGTTGGGAAAATAAACATGATTTACTGATTGGTCCACAACGACTATAAATTTTATTGTTGTGCGAAATAATTATAGAAATAAAACCAACAATATTATCTAAAAAATCACGACAAAATAAATGAACTAGGCTAGATTATTGGCTCAAAGAGTTGTCATCTCCTTAAAATATTGAAGCTGATTGTCGTGGTGTTTCTGCATCATCAAACCCCGTTGCTACGCATGGGCAATTTGTTAGTTAATATTAAAGAGCTAAAATTTCTATTCACCTATTTTTTCGTCCACAACCCCTAACTACATGAATAGTGGAGAGCTTTCCCGTTGTTTCACATGTGACCTGGATTTATGACTCATTCTCAGATGAGTTAGGAGAACTCGTGTCTAGCTACCAGAGTCCGATTCCAATACGTATCAGGTTGTTTCCTCACCTCATGCTTGCATTGCCTATATATACAGAGATGGTAACGTCTAGGGCCGGCGACCCATGCAAGCGACCTGCCTATGGCATATCGCAAATTCGCAACTCGCCGTAACACCGATCCAGCGCGTCAGAGTCCATGGCGGACTCGAAGGAGAAAGAGGAGCAGGCCCGCAAGGCTCACGCGCTCGCCGAGAAGTGCTTCCTCGCCGGCAACGTCTTGGCCGCCAAGATGTGGATGCAGTCCGCGGTCAGGCTGGCGCCGGACCTCCCCGGCACGCCGCAGATCGTAGCGGCCTACGACGTCCACGTGGCGGCGGCGCGGAGCACCCGCGACTGGTACGACGTGCCTAAAGCATGGGCGGTGGCAGGGGTATGCCTAGGTATTCATGGGAATACCCAAGATTTAGGTAAAAAAATAAATATACATAGTATACAAAAGCCAACAAACCAGCCCCTTGTTTAGATCACCTCAAAATTCTAAGTTTTTTCACTCTCTCTCATCACATCAATTTTTAGCCGCTTGCATGGAGTACTAAATGTAGGTAAAAAAATATCTAATTACATAGTTTAGTTCAAAATCACGAAATGAATCTTTTGAGCCTAGTTGGTCTACGATTGAACAATATTTGTCAAATAAGACGAAAGTGGTACTATTCATCAGGTTGAAAAAATCATCAATCTAAACAAGGGCCAACTGGTCGCAGCGGAGCAGGCCAACATGGTCGAGGCTCAAGCCACCAGCTGCGTGCGTACAGACACCCGGTAAAGATTCCATTTTCTGCTCTAATTCATTTGTTCTTGCTGCTGCTGTTCACTGGCTGCTTGCTACTTTGTTTAGTTTTTTTTACATTCTGTTCTTTGTAAATTGTAATTCCTAGCATATTTGCATATTTGCACTAGCATATTTGTATATTTGCATTAATGTAGATGGAGAAGAAGGGTACTAGCTAGCATATTTGCATTATGAGAGAAAGCTACAAAAGCTGCAAAGCTTAAAATTGTAATAGCCTTTACTGTTTTGTAACCTTTCTAAATTATTAGAAATCTGCTACAATGCCACTGTGTTATTACTATGGATTTGTTATAATCATTAGTGCACTTTGATTATTGTTATGGACGTATGGTCCAAAATACGTGCATTAAAAAAAAAATTATATGGAATAGCCTGCCGTAAAATCCTGACTCCGCCACTGGCCTAAAGCCCGGTCGCGTTAACGCCCTCACCCACGACGACATCAAGAAGCAGCACCGGCGGCTCTGCCTCCTCGTGCACCCGGACAAGAACCCCAGCGAACGCCGCCGACGGTGCGTTCAAGCTCATCCAGGCCGCCTGGCATGCGCTCTTAGCCAATCACCCTCCTCTTGGCACCGCGGTGCCCGCGCCGGCCAACCAACCCGCGCCGCCGCCGCAGCAGCGCCAGCAGGCAGCACCACCGAGGCCGCCGCCGGAGGCCGGAGCCGCAGCCGAGGCCGCGGCCCCCGGAGACCGGCACCGCAGGCGACGCCGAGACCTGCAGCGCCGAAGCCACCAACCTACTACCCGGAGCCAGCGAAGCCGAAGCAGAAGAGCAACGCGCCGACCTGCGGCCTGCGGCGGGCTGACCATTAACGGCAGGAACAACGCGCCGACCCTTATCGGCAGGAATAATTACCGGTGGATGAGCTGCCTGTGGAGCCCGAAAGACGGCAGGCATGAGCCGCATGAAGAGGACTGCGACGACGATTTCTTCGATTAGTAGACGCTCAGTTCTTGTCGGGCCGAGCTAGAACGGGTTTCAATTGAGAAAATTGAAAATTTTGACAATGCTAATAGTGGACTTTGCAAATTTATACTATCTTCGTTGTGGACTTTGCAAAATCACCATTTAATTAATATATGTTTTTTTTGCAAAATCACCATTTAATTAATGTATGTTTCTCTATAGTATTCCTGGCATTCCATGATTTTTTTCAATTTCTATTCTCTCTCCAAATGAGCCACATGAACTCTAAATTTGTTTTCTACGTAAGACGTAAGAAATCTAAATTTGTCTCTCAGCCTAATCTACACTACAAGTTCTATCTCAACATACAAGTCACCACATCATCTTCTACTAACTATCTACATATATCTCCCACTAATAACTATATCATACCACTAACTTTCGATGCAAGCTACCTCGTTTGCTGGGCCCCGCCCCAATACCGAGTACCGACTCGGACTCGAACGCTACCTCGTTTTTCCCCTTTGCGCTTTGCCTATATATACAGAAACGGTAATGTCTAGGGCCGGCGAACCCGGCGTATGGCACATCGCAAATTCGCAATTCGTAACACCGTTCCAGCGCGTCAGAGTCTATGGCGGACTCCAAGGAGGAAGAGAAGGAAGAGCAGGCGCGCAAGGCTCACGCGCTCGCCGAGAAGTGCTTCCTCGCCGGCAACGTCTTGGCCGCCAGGCAGTGGATGCAGTCCGCGGTCAGGCTGGCGCCGGACCTCCCCGGCACGCCGCAGTTCGTAGCGGCCTACGACGTCCGCAGTTTTCTACGGTGACGACTTCTTCGACTACTAGGCGCTCAAGGTCTTCTTGGATCGAACACATTCGGTTTCAATTTGGTGCTGGGAGAGACGTATGATTAGGGTTCATTAGTTCACTGATTGTTTGTTGAATAATTCTTCGTTTTTTGGCTACGCTCTGTAACATGGGAAGCGTTGCAACTGGAGTATTACAAGCAGCAATTTAAGATAGGAATCTCTAGATTTGCAAGAAAAGAAAATTTTCCTCTACATATGTTCTACTTGCTCGATTTGTGAATAGTCTTTGATTGGATTTCTTCTGAGGAAAAGACACATTGGGCTGAGGGCACTAAAACTTGTATGCTTGTAATAAACATTGATTGATGAAAAACATTTTGGCGATGAAATGAGACTAGAGCAGGGTTCCTTGTAATCTTGGGAACGCAGCACGTGCAAAAGAAATTTGTAGGATTTGAATCATATATTTTCATATGACCCCTTCGAACAAAGAATTAGACATCCATAGATCTTATGAAATAATCCATATTGCATAGTTTGTTCCACAGGAATTTTTTTGGGAAAGCATAACATTATGTCTTCCAATGTTTTCTTGTGCTTTGCATTTAGTATGATCACGCCACAAGAAAGTTTCTTATTTTCAAAATTCATACAGGATTGCAATTTTGCTAGCTAATTTCCCGTGTTTTTTTTTCTGTGGTCCATCAGCTATGTAGTTTGCATGGCGGTCAAGTCTTGAGAATGCGGCTCAGGAAATCGTGTACTTGTACATGTATCCAAGTCTCAGACTTGCAAGAAATGAATTGATCTTTCAAGAGCCGAAATAACTCACCACCCAACAGGTCTGATTCCGTGGCGAAATCGTTTGCAAATGGGTTGGCACAGATGTTTTATATCTCCACGCCTAGTTCATGGGGAACAAAATACACACAAAAATAACGGAAGATGGCAGTATAGGATATGTTCGATTCATTGGTGTAAAAAAAAGAGGTTTCATTTGCTACAACGATTTATTACATTCAAAAGTTGTTAATGTAATGCTCAACTCATAACACCTACCTAGAGCTGTTCGAGCGAATCGCTCAAATCTAGTTACCACAGAGGAGGCATGAGGGTGAGCTAAACATTTTGAGTAGCTCATTTGCTTGTACACACAGCTCAAACACAAAATTTGACAGAGGTCTGAATTTTACAGCCAGAAAAACCTCATAACTTAAACAATACACACACAAAAAGACGCCTTTTGGTTCAGGAAGCCTGTGAAGGTCCAGCCAGCCAGTCCATGACCTTGTGCTCCATCATGCACTTGCAGGGTTCTTGAGGGTTAATGTTGTGCTCTCCACAGTTGGAGCAGTCCACGAACTCCCCAAGCTCGAATTTCGAGTTCCAGAGGAAGACCTTGAGCCGCGAAGCTTTCTCAAGAACCGAGCTTGAGATGGCTGATGTCTCATAACCTGAGATGTCCAGGTGCTCGAGCTCCTCTAGGCGATCAAAGAACTTTATTATGGCAGCGGAAGACATGTCGGCACTTGGTATCTCCAGCTTCTTCAGATGAGGAAGAGAGTTACAGATGACTGAGGCCATCTCTTCATCCACGTACAGTGCAGACACCTTCAGCTCCACAAAGTCTGGGCAGCATTGGTGCACATGCAGGAGGACGTCATAGCTCATAATTTATCGGACTCTCATCCACTGATCCACTGCCATGCCTTTAAGCGAATGAAGTTCACCTATCGCCTTACAGAACTGATCATAAGGAATACAGGTGAAGCAAAAATTCATAACAATAGAATAAAGCAAAAAGCCAAGAAAAGACGGCATCAAAACAACACACTTCATTTGAATGAAGAAAATAACAGTGTGGAAGCCAGGAAGGCCTCCTTCAAATTTGAGAACTTCTGGATACACATCCATGGATTCAGAGAAGTGGTGCAGCAGGCATGGAGCAAGCAGCAGTATGGCTCGGCGCACACGGTGCTCAAAAACAAGTTGGCTGAGACAGCTAAAGCTCTCAGATCATGGAGCAAACCTCTTTTCAGTAAGGTACAACTGCAGCTGCAGATTGCCAATGAAATCATCCTGCGCCTCGACGTTGCACAGGAGAACAGGCAGCTATCTGTTGCGGAACAGACACTCAGAAAGGACCTCAAACTGAGAGCCCTCGGTTTGGTGGCAGTTGAAAGGTGTAGGCGTAAGCAGGCATCTAGAGTTAACTGGATCAAGGCAGGTGATGCCTGCACAAGGTTCTTCCATCTCAAGATGAGTGCAAGGAGGAGAAGGAAATATATCTACTCCCTCAAACGGCAGGACGGGTCATTGGCTTGGGATCACCATGATAAGGAGGAAATCATTCATGAATACTTTTCCAACGTCTTGGGCAGAAAAGAACACTGGACTGGGACAAGCTTGGCATGTCAAGAATCCAGGAGTTGCCTGGCCTTGAATTGGATAGACCTTTCACGGAGCAAGAAATTGAGAATGCGGTCAAATGCCTCCCAAACGGCAAGGCTCCAGGGCCTGATGGGTTCACCAACGACTTCTACAAGAGCTGTTGGGACGTAATTAAGTACGACATAATCAGTGCATTCCACAGTATATACATACACCACTGTGAGCACTTGTCAAAAATCAATGGGGCACAAGTGATATTGATCCCAAAGGTGGAGGTAGCGGCTGACCTGAAGGACTTTCGGCCGATAAGCCTAATTCATTCCTTTGCAAAACTATTCATGAAGGTACTAGCATTGTGACTGTCCGGCTACATTGACAAACTGATTTCAGCCTCCCAAAGTGCTTTCATCAAGGGCCGATGTATCTAAGATAATTTCATTTATGTCAGAGGACTAGCCAGACACTACCACAGGACAAAAACCCCGGCTTGCCTTTTGAAGTTGGATATCAGTAAAGCGTTCGACACAGTCTCTTGGGAGTACATGCTTGAAATGCTCAATAGAAGGGGATTCAGTACAAGATGGACTAACTGGCTTGCTGCTGTCCTGAAAACCTCCTCTTCAGTAGTCATGATGAATGGTTGCCAAGGCCAGAGGATCAATCACTCGAGGGGGCTGAGACAGGGTGATCCGCTATCGCCATACCTTTTCATACTGGCAATGGACGTCCTCAGCAGGATTTTCGACATTGCTACTGTTGAAGGTCATCTGACACCTCTTAGGGGCCGGCAAGCTAGGATGCGCCTTTCCCTTTATGCGGACGATGTCATGATCTTCACCAACCCGGTAAAATCTGACATCAGTTGCGTCATGCAAATCATGAAGGCCTTTGGAGACGCCACGGGTTTGAGAATCAACATGGCCAAGAGCTCGATTGCCACCATCAGATGCACCGGTATTGACATGGAAGAGATCCTCCAAGACTTCACGGGGAGGAGAGTCGCATTCCCGATCCAATATCTAGGACTGCCTCTAACGTTGGGTAGAATCAAAATGGTGCATCTACAATTTATACAAGATAGAGCAAAAGGTAGATTAGCAGGGTGGCAAGGGCGGCTTGTCAGCATGGCAGGCAGGTGCGAACTCGTCAGGTCAATACTTAGCTCCCTACCGGTCTACCTACTTACAGTCATCAACGCCCCGAAGAAATTCTTAAAGGAGCTTGATAAACTGAGGAAAAGGTTCCTTTGGGCGGGAGATGGTGAGCTCGTAGGGGGCAAGTGTAAGGTAGCCTGGCCGGGTGTCTGCATGCCCCAGCCCAATGGTGGCCTTGGAATCAAGGACCTGGACTGCTTCAGTCGGGCACTGAGGCTGAGATGGCTGTGGTACCAGTGGGACGGTGGGCAAAAACCTTGGAATGGATTGCAATTACCAATCTCTGAGGACGACGCAGCCCTCTTCAATGCAGCCACTGTCGTAACCCTGGGAAACGGTCGTAGAGCATGCTTCTGGACATCGCGCTGGCTGAACAGTGAACCTCTTGCGGCCCGTTTTCCGGGGCTACATAGACATAGCAAAAGAAAAAACCGGACTGTGGCAGATGCACTTACTAATGGCCGCTGGATCGCGGACATCGACTACAATCTGAATCAGGAGCTTATAGCTGAATACATCAGGCTATCGGATGAACTGGATAATACTGTTCTGGTTGAGGGGCAGGAAGACACCATTAGATGGATGCTAACGTCTGATGGTAAATATACGGCCAAGTCGGCATACTCCATCCAGTTTGAAGGCAAAGTCAAATGCTTGGCAGCAACACAGACATGGAAAACGAAGGCGCCACCTAAATGCAAGTTCTTTATATGGCTGATGCTGAAGAACAAGATTTGGACGGCTGCACGGTTGCAACGCAGAGGTTGGCCGAACGAGTACTTTTGCCAACTGTGCATCAGGAACCTGGAAACAACCCAACACCTGTTCTGTGAGTGCCATGTAACGATGAGAGTCTGGGAAGGGATTGCAAACTGGGTTCAGGCACCGTCCCTGCTGCCATCAAACTGGGAAAGCAGGCTACCGATGGCAGAGTGGTTCACTGGATTGATATCCTCTGCCGAACCCTCGCTGAGGCCTGGATTACAGTCGATCGCTATGCTAGTGGTCTGGGAGGTCTGGCGCGAAAGAAACCATCGTGTTTTCAGGAAGGTGGCTAGAACCGTCGGCCAGATCATCTACAACATCCAAGATGAGGCAAGGACCTGGGCATTTGCTGGCAACCGGGGTTTGGATATGCTGCTGCCCGCCTTGGGGCCTGGCTACTAGGTAGTTCAATTGGTTGTGTTATTAGTCTTATGTAAATCGGGTTCAATTAAAACCAGGGGTGGCGAGGGTCCCTGACGCTGGGACCTGAGAAAAAAAAAAAAAAAAGATGTGGCGCATCTTGTGCCGCTAGGAACTTTGTAATTGTGCTCTTTTCTTAATCCAATGAAAGCCGGTAACGGATCTTTCGAAAAAAAAAACAGTGTGGAAGCATATACAGATATACCATAATTGAACCAAAAAAAAATTTAATGGATTATATAGTAGTCCTGTACAAATATATCCATATCATTCACACACAACTCATCGGGTCGTGCAGTTTTCAGTTTTCACAGCCATTTCCTTACCGCTGCAACTGCAAACATTGCACAAAATATATTACCAACAAGTATATAGTTCAATTCATCATCCGATCAGACCAGTTATTATTGCTCATACATGGAACTAATTAATGTTTGGACGATCTGGAGTTCTGGACTAGACATGGAAGGCATATAGCACATGCAAATTTGTGCCAGGGTCATCAGGTCTGCCATTTAGCTCGACCCGATTATACGTGATATCCCCAAGATCATGCTGCGCCATGAGCAGCCAGACGAAGGTGAGTAGCTCCCCTCCTCTGGCCAGCTGCGCCGCGTGAAGCTCTGTCCTCGACTTGCCGGCGGCATAGATGAGAAGCCTCACCCAAATCCCGGCAAGCTCCTTGATCACCTCCTCTCGCTGCTCCATCGACCATGGAAAACAATCATAATTGCCGTAATTAGCTTTGAGATTATCTCCAGTTGCACGCAGAATTTCATCCTTGCTGTTCTTCCTAGTCGATGTAGTAGTAGTGGCTGTTAAATGCATGTCTAGAGCAAGCTCGAGACTGATGGTAGAGGTGACCTGCAGCAAAGAAGCAGCATCTGGGTGAGCAGTAACAAGGTACATCATGTAGTTGGATAGCTTCTTGCACATTTGGGCGGCCACAATTGCGTCAGCGCTGTAAGATTTCATGTGATCTGCACTAGTCGACGCCAAGATAACCTCAGTGACAATATGCAGCTGACATACGGCAGAGAGAAACGCCGTGACAAATGTCGATCCTAGCTTCTGCAGAAACGGCATCATATGTGGCCACTGCCGAGGCTGTTGGTCATCATCATCCTCATCATACTCAGATATGATGGTTCGTATCTCCCTCACGACACACTCCCAGAGCTTGTCGTCCACAGTCTCGTACCTGCAATCTAGCCGCTTGCTCACCCAAAACAGCTTCTTCCTCACATCTTTAACGCCGATTGCTGTTGCCGTCTTCCTCATCAGACTCATCACCTTTTGGGACAATGTAGCTGACTCATCTTTGATGCCCATGTAGTTTACACAGCTATACTGCCCAATTTTTCCTGACCATTGTGGCCTTGTCACTGGCAATCTAGCAAGAGACCATGAAATCCGAGCCAGCCTACGGTACCTTCGATCCTCCAGCCACAACCATGTCCAAGGTGAAGCCATCAACACAGTAAACACAGCACAAATTTCTAAAAGAATTCCTCCAATAAATAGGATGTAGGTGATGACAATGTCAGCTTTACCATACAACCTGCTCACTGCTTGTTTCTTGCCCATGACAGCAAAGATCACAAGGGCAACAACAGTGGATAATTGAGAGATGAACCGTACTAAAATACCACTCCTTGTCCTAAGTAAAGTAGCCTTGGTGTATATATCATTGTACAAGAGGCTAAGCTGTACATCCAACAGCTTGGCCACAAGGCCACTGTCGTTAAGTCCGGCTGGGTCAAGATTACTGGGTTTTTCTCCTATATTGTAACCCGCCGTACGCCTTTGGAAGTACTGATACTGGACACTCTGGTCTGAAACTAAAGCATAATAAACAAGCTCATGATATTTATCACTCTTGACCCGTTGTAAAATCCTCTCTTGATCATTAAGCTTAAAGCCAGGTTTCCTATCGTCATTCTGACTCCCGTACATGAGAGCCATTGTTCGCTCTCCATACTTGATTATTCCAGCAATGAACAAGAGGAGAGCAGGAACAAGAAGCTGCACATTATTGCGCAAGCTAGTCGATTTCCAGAATACATACAAGGCCAGGCTAACCTCTAGGACCAAGTTCAGCAAATGCCTCAACCACAATTTGTTGTCCTCCATGGAGAAAGCAGTGATTGTATCCTGCCCACCGAGATGAATGAGGAGGAAAGGAGTCCAAAAGAAAACCAATGGGTGGGTTTCCATTGTGCCATTATCCTGATGTTTTGAGAGGTACCCTAGGGCATAAACTGCTACCATGTCTGCTCCCAGATATGCTAGCCAAATGGTGCCCCTAAGCAACCCATTGGTGCTACCCTGTCGAAGGCTACCAGTGAAGAAGAGGAACACTTGTAGAATGAAGCTAAGAAGCACAATCAATTGGATTTCCCACACATTATACAGTTCCAATAAGCTACCCATTGCTAATCTCACTATTTGCTATGTCACCGAACCTGGAGATACCAAAGAAGAACATATAATTAATTTTAATATGTATGACTTTTACCAATCAAACACATGTTTTTCCAAACTTGTTAGTATGGATTTATATCCATATGGAATACAGAATATCTTCTACACTAGATGAAAAGCGTTCTGAGGTACCATTGAGATTGAAAGCATAGCTTTAGAGGCAATATTTTGCAACACAGGTGCTTACAACTACTCATGGTTCTATAAGTGTGACACATGCATGGCTATGTATGGTTTTGTAAATGGTCATTACCATTTAAGATAGGGGCACCGCACAACTATAATGTAAATTAAGTTGTGCTAAATACTCATCCTTTCATCCAGATTCGTAGCTAAATGTACCTATATTTTGGGACGGAGAGAGTAATTGCTAAAAATGTTGATTTGTTATGGTATGTTGTTCGCGCCAGCAGTTGGACAACCATTGAAGGCTAGTCTGACCGATAGCTTCGTCAGTCTGACTAACAAGGGGCACGGTTAGACCAAGAGTAGACTCGAGTGGTTTGTTGAAGGTACTAGTCAGACTAGGGGGTGTTCTAGTCAAACTGCTATGGTAAGACCGACAGGGTCCTAGGAGATCTCGGTTTCTGTTGGCTTTTTGGTAAATCCGACGTGGTTTTCATGTTTACGATTTCTTAATAATGGTTTCTATGCGTGTATAACAGTATAACAAAATAGTTGTACTCATAAGTGTAGAAACAATATAATATGGTAGATGGCGACTTGCCTTGCTCAAGGTCTTCACGATATTCATGATATCCGCTTCCAGAGAATATTTAAACTACACACAAGCAATCAAAAACCTACACAAAAAAAAAATCCATCTAGAACAATTAATATTGCCATTAGGTAGATCTCAACTGTTTTTATTTAGAAAAAAAATGCAAGTGGATGATGGATGAGGTAAATGGGAGCTACAAATGACTATATATAAATTTTGCAAGATTAAATGATTTTGTAGATCGAAGAAGAAGGATTTACATTAACTGTGGAAAAGAATATTCCCAGGGTATAAGGGCCGCACCCACATGTATGTGACCGTGTAATACATCACTTGAGCTGGGGCCCTTGGGGATGGCGGCTAGGGTTTGGGAGAGGGAGAGAGGCGCAGAGAGAGAGGGGGAAGGGGAAAAGCCCTTAGGCTATTTCTTTCTTAATTCCCAATGAGTACAATAGCCCTATATTTATAGTCCTTAATGGACTTGTGTCTCAAGTAACTACGGCAGATATCCTTATAGATTGGATCCCCCTTTCCTAAATAATCCCACCCCAATCTCCTAATTTATATCTATCTGTATTTCTTATTTTCTAATTCCTTCCGATGGAAGGAAACATCGAGCCGCTGCTGCTGTTGTTGCAGCCGGCGTCGGGCATGGGCGCGCCCCCCTCCTGGGCTGCGGCTGTCCCATTGCCCCTGGGCTGGTCAGGCGCCATCAGGCGCATGACATATCCCCCACCTTTTCCAGTCAGCGCGTCCTCGCGCTGAAACATGCGCCAAGTGTCGATGCTGCTTGTCGGTAGTCTGGTTCCCCAAGGGATTTCCTCGATTTGGATGAGGAGGTGCCCAAGGACGTCATGGGCCTGGCCAATATCGATGTCGTTGGTGGTGAAGATGAAGGAGTAGTGGCAAGAACCGAAGTAGCTGAAGATGTAGTAGTCGTATGTCGTGGAGTCCTCCCTAGGTCCATGGCTCCATGCGCATGGTGTGCTGAAGCCAAGGTTGCGCCTGGGAGTATCCTTGGGAAATGTAGCGTTCTCATGGCCCGTGGGGGTCGTGGGAACGAGTGTACCTAGCGCCAGATGGTTGAAGTGGAGCGTGAAGGTGGCGTTGTCGTCAAGTCTAGTATGGTGCCGAACATGAAGTTGCCCGTGTCGTAGTTATGAGCGTGTTGTCTACAGATGTAGACGTAGGTCCACCGCGAGGAATTGTTGACCGTTGTTGTCGAAGTAGGCGATCGTTGCGGACGATATGATGTGCTGTGGCCAGTCCTTGATCAGCCAGATGCTTGGGGGAAATGCCTAGGTGGTCAGTGTGGATGTCGCTGTGTGGAGACCAACTGCTAGGGGCTGTGGGGCTGTCGTCCCTAGGGATTCCAGCAGGTCCTGAAGCAACGGAGAAGTCGCCGGTATGTAGTAGCGCCCGTTGTAGAACATGACGCCTTGTTGGGGGGACCACGATGGTGCCGCTGCGTTGACTGCGATGGTGGCGTTGATGATCTGAAGCTCCTGTTCGTCCAAGACGGCCAGGCGGAGCTAGGTGATGATGGCGGGGTCGATGGTGTCGCCGAGAATAGGGACTATGCCTGGGTTGTTGTCTATACGTGGAGGCAGCTTTGGTGGTGGAGAGACGTCAAGTGTCGGTGTCACCGTTGGAGGGAGAGGAGCAGAGGTACGTGGTGTCCTCCCCGTCGAGGCGTCCCTTGCTTGCTGTGCCCCGAGATTGGGACCGACGGCAATGTTGATGTTGTCAGGGTGCATGGCCGCTCCAGTGTTGTAGCCGACCAGTGGAAGGAGCTCCTTTGTCGGGGTAGTGTATGGTCTCGGGGTCGCTATAGGAGGAGGTGCCGAGTCGCGTGCCATCTTGCTTGGAGGGGCATCGACTTCCGAGTGTGCTGTGTAGTTGGGGTTGTTGTCGAAGGCGGGAGAGATTCGTGTGACATTGTCGGTTGTAGATGCGAGATGCTCCCGAACGCATGCCAGAGTGATGGCCGTCTCCATCTTTCATGGGTGGTGTTGTGCGATCGTCGCCTGGAGTGGATCTTGTAGGCCGGTGATGAAGAAGGTGATCTGGAGCTCGCTGGTGATGCCGATGTGTAGCATGTAGGCGGTGAATTTGTCAATGTAGTCATTCACGGAGCCGTTCGGAGGTGCGAGGTTGTTGATCGTATCTCGACTGACTGTCGGATCGAAGACGCGGAGGAGGCTTTTGGTGAAGCGCGCCCACGTGGTTATAGGTCCGTCCTTTGTTGAGCGGATGAACGCTTGTTGCGCTGTCCTGAGAGGAAAAACTGCATACCAGATTTGTTGACTGTCTGGTACATGGTGTAGCTTGAAGAGGAGTTGCCGTGGGAGCCACGGTAGTCGATCCGTCGAGCCGTCAAACGTAGGGGTTGGACGCCGAGTTGTGACGAGATGCTGGAGTGGAGGTGGCGTCGGCGGTGCAGCAGAAACCCGGGCCTGTGGTGTTTGGGCTGTAGGCGCCCGGGGAGCTGGCGGCTAGATGGCCGACTGGGGTGGACGGCGGCCGTCCTGGGTTGGCTGGGCAGCCGATGGAGTGGCTGTGCGCCAGCCAAGCGCGCGGAGGCACGACATCAGGGGGTGACTGCAGTGCTGGTGGTGCCGCGAGCAGGGTGTTCGACACTTCTATGACGATCTCCAGGGTGTTGGAGGGGTGAGGTCTCTCCATCTTCTTGTTGGGGAAGGATTTGCCATCGGTGATCATGACGTGTTTGATCTCCGCTTCGAGGCTGTTGGTGGCGTGGAGGCGTTCATCCAGGTTGGGGCATGGATGCTTGTCATTGTGGCGAGCGTCGTTGTCCCCAATCTTGGTGGCGAGGTCGCTGTGGAGATGGCTGACGGCAGCGTGGCTGGCTGTGTCTTCGCTGCGAGGTGCAGCAGGCAGCGAGGGCGCAGCGGCTTCGGGCAGCAGCGGGCTGCTGCTGCTGCTGGCGATGATGGTAGGCCTTGCCGGAGTGGTAATTTCTAGTTGAGGTGGGTCTGCTCTTGGAGGAGAATTTTCGCGGCTAGCGAAGAACTCCTCAAACTTCTTCTGCTAATCATCGCAGACCTTTTGGATGTCGTTGCGGACTGCGTCAATGTCGATGATCTTGGTGGTGGCGGCCATGGGATCGTCTAGTCTCCGGATACCAGGTGTAATACGTCACTTGGGTTGGGGCCCTTGGGGATGGCGGCTAGGGTTGGGGAAGGGCTGGTGGCGTTGGCGATGGAGAAGGAGAGGTGGCGGCTAGGGTTTGGGAGAGGGAGAGAGGCGCAGAGAGAGAGAGGGGGAAGGGGATAAGCCCTTAGGCTATTTCTTTCTTAATTCCCAATGAGTACAATAGCCCTATATTTATAGTCCCTAATGGACTTGTGTCTCAAGTAACTACGGGAGATATTCTTATAGATTGGATCCCCCTTTCCTAAATAATCCCACTCCAATCTCCTAATTTATATCTACCTCTATTTCTTATTTTCTAATTCCTTCCGATGGAAGGAAACATCGAGCCGCCGCCGCTGTTGCAGCCGGCGTCGGGCATGGGCGCGCCCCCCTCCTGGGCTGCGGCTGTCCCATTGCCCCTAGGCTGGTCAGGCGCCATCAGGCGCATGACAGACCGGTTCCAGTTCGGGCCTTGGGGGAAGCGCCTGGGGACACCGCCGTCGACGGCGACGGTGGCGGAATGGCCATGTTTGGATACGCTTTTCTGGGCCTCGCTTATCTCACAAGCAGGTTTTTTTTGATAAGTCGCTATTTAGAGAATCCGTTGTCTGAATAAGATGGGGTGTTTGGCAATCCGGAGTATTTTTTCATTCGATTGTCTGTCTTGAGTGCTAAAATGACCTAAATGCCCCTGAGGCTGATAATAGCTCATTTTTGTTATGGAAAGGAGGGGAAGTTAATAATTATAATATCTTCTGAGTTTGTTAAGTAGAAATATTACAATAATGTTAGTACATATAAAGGTCCCAAATTTACTAAAAGATCACTAAATTGGACTAAAACATCTACCAGTACAGACGGCGGTTGGGAGCCCCAGCGGGCGAAAGGCGACGGGAGCCCCTTCGACGACCGCATGGGGAGTGGCGCCGGAGAGGGTCCCAACCTCGACGGGGAGCGCTCCTCCAGCGGCGAGGGTGCCTCTGGAGTCCGCCATCACTAGGAAGGATGCCTGGCGGGCGGAGAATGTGGCGCGTTGCTCCATCGGCGGGGTCGCAAGGGGGTCTGCGCCGTCCGCTCATCGTCCTTCATCAGAGGTATGCATCTCGACCTTCTCCAGTGGGGTTGGTGCTGGGGATCGATGCATGCCCTGTGGGGCTGGTGCGATGGTTCATTGCGCAATTGATCAGGCATTCTTATGTGAGGGTTGTGATGATTTAGTTCACGGAGCCAATTCAATTGCATCCCGTCACGTGAGGACGCGGCGTATTTCTACGCCGGTTGGATTAGGGGGGATCGAACAGGGGAATTCGTCTTCGCCTAAATCTGAGACCCAGGAGTTGCAGAGGGTGGTTCTAGGTTCTCCCAAGGGAGGGACTATGCCGATGAACTTACCTGAGGAGGAATGGCCGCGGATTGAGCATTCGGTTAGAATAGATAGGAATAAGAGATCAGGGTCCCCTGTTCTTCATGAGAAAGCTGGTGAGCTCAAAAATTCGAGACGACTTACGCTTGCTCCAGGGGCGTTAATGGCTATGATACCTTCGACGAACCAATATCAGCCGTCAACCTAAGGGGGGAGGAAATTGGCGAGAGAGAAAATAGCCGATGACATTAAGCGACATCTCTTTGGCAACAAAGTGGATGATTCTCAATTAATTGATTTATCGGATGCCTATGATAAATTGGAATCGTCATTAGAGCGGATGATGACAGTGCAATGGGGCAGCGCCATTAACGACCTGAGAGATGCGCCAGGGGAGGCGAAGGCGCAAGAGGTGGAAGACAAGCTGGATGAGCGATTCAACCATTCTTGGACCCCGGGTAGGCCTGGGCCAGGGTGGTATTGGATCCCTAAAGGCCGTCTTTCTCTGGACCAGGCTTATCCGGCCCGTTTAGCTGATATACGCATATATGGGCATCTGGCCAAGAAAGTTAGGGCTACACCCCCCGCCGCCATTATCTGTTTCCTTTGCGAGAGTGGTGAAGAGGGAGACTATGGCGAATCGAGAGCAGAGGCTGGTTGGGAAGAGGAGGCAGGAAGATTGGATGGAAGAAGACGACCTCCTAGATGAAGATGTGAGAAACGAACAAGATCTGAGGCGTCAAGTGCAGCACGGTCCAAGATTTCAAGGAGAAGGTGACCGTGGTGGTTACAAAGGCAGAAGGATTGATAATTATGGATTCAAGGGGGGGGGGGGGGGGGGGGGGGGGGGGGGGGTGACCAAATTGAGAGGATTCCTGAAAGAGGCAAGAGAGCCATCTTCAACAGGAATGAGGAGCAACGCCTTCCGTCCCAGCAAGGGAGCTAGAATGCTGGACAGCAGGGTGGTTGGAATCGTGGTGACCGCAGACAGGGACAAGAGAGTTGGAGGGATAACAAAGGTGGGGGCTCGTCGTCCAATGAAGGTAACCGTGCTAACCCATCTGCTGAAATCAGATGCTTTCGATGCCTGGGTACGGGTCACCATCAGATAGATTGTGTGAAGGAGCCCGTATGTTACAAGTGCAAACTCAAGGGCCATATGGCGGTTGATTCCAACTCCAATAGTAGGAAGTTGAAAGTGTTTGGATTTTTTTTTTTTTTTTGAGGGGAGAAAGTGTTTGGATTTGGTATCGCAGGACAGGGTTTTTATGCTATGGAGATCCCTGAGGCTATTGTGAAAACTAGTCAAGCTACTGGGGTTTTGTCTATTTTGCTAGGGGAGGCAACAGAAGAGAAGTTGAATAGGGAGCTCAAGAATTTAGTGAAGGAAGATTGGGACTTCAAGGTTAAGCAAATGCACTTGCAAGAATTCTTGGTGGTCTTCCCGGATAAGAGTTCATTAGAAACGTTTGCCAAGCTGTCTAGCTTTGAAATGCCTCTGTATGGCCTAAAAGGCAAGCTTGAGAAGTCTGAGCTGAACCCACAATCCTCTTCTATCTTACAAACAATCTGGGTTAGAATTCACAATGTGCCAGGAATTGCAAGGGAGGTTGAATCTGTCAAGGAGATGGCAACTCTGGTTGTGGAACCTTTGGTAGTAGATGAGCTAAGTTTGATCAGGGCTGGTCCTGTGAGAGTTCAAGGGAGATGCAGAACTCCTTCTGCTATCAATGGTTCTATGGAATTCTTTATTAATGGGATTGGTACTCCTCTCAGATTTGAAGTAGAAGGTCCTCAAGGGGCTGGCAAGGGAGGAAAAAGGGGTCCCCCTGGACCAGGTAAGCCTGGGGATAAAGATGGCCCTAGGGACAATGACAGAGACCTATTCCCTAAAGGAGACAAAAACAGGAAAGGGAATGGTAAGTTTGATCGATTTGGCAAGATAGACAAAGAAGTCGACTCAAGCCATAAGGGTTCCATGGAAGAGTGTCTGGAGAAGTTGGGCAAGGATGACAGTACAAAAAAGGAATGCTCAGGTCCATCTGTTCATCCTATTGCTGCTTTTCATCCAGAGGTGGGGATGATATCCTTAGGTCATACTACTGAGGTGGACAAGGAGAAGGTTGTGATACACGACAAGGAAGAGTTAGGGCAATCTCAAAAGGTGCTTGACCCTCCAGAAACAGAGCTTACTCCTGATGCACATCAGTTTGTGGTTCATGTAGCTGAAGGCAGTTACTTGATGGATAAAAGTAAGTGGCCCAAGCTTACTTTACCTGGTGAGAGAGATTTTGGAAGGGGAGCCTATGGAAGGTCTTACCCAGGAGGAATCCCTTGTTCTGTCAGAAAAGCGTGTGGGTGAGATGCCCATTGTAACAGATCATTCTCCTCAGGTGCTATCTTCCCAGGACAAAGGGGGTCAGGTTGAATCCCAGGGGTTTGTTTTTGGGCCAGCAAATGAAGATATGATGGACAACATATCTACTCAGAGCTTGGAGTTTGATACTGAGGAAGGTGATAAGGGATGGAAAGTCTCTAGGTCAAGGAAGGCCAAGAAGAGGAAGCAGGTGGTGGTGGTGGCTACCAGGACAAGTCAAAGGGTGCCCAGGGATGGTGTTCCCATTGCTGTTAAAGCTGCCAACTGTGCAATGGCTAAGGATAACATTTCAGGTACTTCCAGCAATCCCTTCACCATTTTAAATGATACTTCTAGTACTGTTCTTAAAGATGTGCTACTAGATCTTGATATTGAAGCTGAGAATTTAGATGATCAAATAGATGCTTTTAAGGCAGAGGAATTAGCTAGAGCAGCCATTGCTGAAGCTAACTACAAATGCTTCTTAGAGAAACAGTTAGAGAAATCTAGTCCTGTAGATGATGATGTTGGATTTAGCCATGGGGGTCATTTCCAACCACCAGAGAGACTTTTCTCCTGTTCCCAAGGGGGGTGATGTAGGAGAAGTTTCAGAGGATTTGGGAGAGGACTCTAACTCTAAGTGTTGCAATGAGGACTCTATGTTGGAATGTTGAGGGTTAGGCAAGCCTCATAGGAGGAGATTAGTTAAGAACCATATTGTGCAGGAAAATATAGATGTTGTTGCTCTACAAGAGACCATCAAGCAGGACTTCAGTGATGGGATCTCAAGGACATAGGGGGGGATAAAGATTTCAACTGGTTGTGGTCTCCAGCTAGAGGTCATTCTGGTGGCCTGATTTTGGGTGTGAATGGTGAGCTTTTAGAGATTGAGGACTCTATTACTGCTACGCACTTCATAGGTGCTTTAGTCAGGAATAGATGCTCTAATTTTAGATTTTGGATCATTAATGTGTATGGTCCTGCTAATCATGATTTCTCTGAAGATTTCATTACTGAGCTAGGGGAGTTCTGTGCGGGAGTGTCTTTACCAATTTTGATGGGGGGAGATTTTAACTTGATCAGAAATGATAATGATAGAAATAGGGGTCATGGAGATCCTAAGCTGATGGAGCTTTTTAACAATTTTATATGAAAATTTCTTCTTAGGGATATTTTTGTGAGTGGGATTAAATTTACCTGGTCTAACAAGCAGGAGAACCCTTTACTTATCAAATTAGATAGAATTCTGGCTACTGTAGAGTGGGAATCTCATTATGCTAGGTGCTTTGCTTGGTCTAAAGCCAGAATCGGTTCTGATCACTGTCCTTTAGTGTTAGACTTTGGGGAACATGGTGCTGCTAGGCCAAGACATTTTTATTTTGAAGAACAATGGCTGCAGCAGGAGGGTTTTTCACAAATGGTAGCTGATAAATGGAGAGATCTGAAAGCCAAGGGAGGCAGACTTACTCACTTGATAAACGGCATGGGTGCCTACAAGGCCTGAGACAATACTTAAGGGGCTGGAATATGAAGTTAATTGGAGAACAAAGAGCTCATAAGCAAATAAAAAAGGTGGAGGATATCGACTTGGCTGCCGAATGTAGACTGCTTCATATTGAGGAATGGGAGGATAGGGTCCAATTAGAGAAACAGATAGAGGAGATGAACTTGTTGGAGGATCTGCATTGGAGACAAAGGGCAGGAAAAAATTTGATACTTAAAGGGGATGCCAATACTCATTTTTCCCATCAATATGCCAATGGCAGAAGAAGGAAATTCACCATTTCTTATCTGGAAGCTGATGGCGAAGAATTCAGGGGCCAACAAAGAATTATACAGCATGTGGTGAGTTTTTATAAGGAACTGTTTGGTCATAGTAAGGTTTCCTCCTTGAAGTTAGGTGCTAGTTTTTGGCCAGATGAGTTCAAGGTCTTGGCTGAGGACAACAGGGAGTTGGTCAAGGTTTTTGGGCAGAAGAGATCAAAAGAGTGATCATGGAAATGAAGGAGAATTCAGCTCCAGGTCCAAATGGCTATGGGATTGTGTTTTTCAAGAGATTTTGGGAGTTAGTCAAGGGTGACATTTTGGATATGTTTTCAGACCTTTGGGAAGAGAGATTGGACATTAAAAGACTTAACTATGGGGTGGTTACTTTGGTCCCAAAGTTGAAAGATGCTAAAAGTATTAAGCAGTACAGGCCCATATGTTTACTAAATGTGGACTTCAAATGGATCACCAGAACTCTTACTGAGAGATTAGTTCCTGTGGCTTCTAAAATTGTGGGGAAAAATCAGATTGGTTTTGTGAAAGGTAGGAACATTTTAGAGGGTACATGAACTCAAACAATCAAAGAGGCAAGGCATAATTCTGAAAATAGATTTTGAGAAGGCGTATGACAGGGTAAGTTGGTCTTTTCTTGAACACACTCTTGTTGGGAGGGGGTTCCCACAAAAGTGGATTTCATGGGTTATGCAGTCGGTCAAAGGAGGCCAGGTCTGTGTGAATGTGAATGGGGAGAGGAGCCCTTACTTCAAAACCTTCAGGGGGCTAAGACAGGGTGACCCCCTGTCCCCTCTGCTTTTTGATCTGGTAGCAGATGCACTAGGAGTCATGCTTGATAAAGCTGTCCAGAAGGGCCACATTAGAGGGGTTTTGGATGATTTGGTCCCTGGGGGGATTTCTCACATCCAATATGCTGATGATACAGTTATTATGCTTGATGGTTCTGATAATTCTATTAGGAATTTAAAGTTGATTCTTTACTGTTTTGAATGGTTATCTGGTTTGAAAATAAATTTTCACAAAACTGAAGTCTATGTGTTTGGTTTTGAATATTCTGAGAAGTTAAGATTAGCTAATATGCTTACTTGTGCTTCGGGTGAGTTACCTATGAAGTATCTAGGTATACCTGTTAGTGATAAAATCTTAACTATCAATGCCTTTTCTCCAATCTTGCAAAAATGAACAAAAGGCTAGACCCATGGAAGGGTAAGCATCTTACCACTGGAGGGAGACATATTTTAACAAACACCTGTCTTAGTAATATCCCTCTTTATTGTATGGGCTTCTACTGGTTGAAAGATGGGATGCATAATAAGATGGATGGGATTAGAGCTAAGTTTCTTTGGCAAGGTGCCGATGACAAATTTAGATATCACATGGCTAAGTTTCAAATGGTGTGCAGACCCAAAGACCAAGGTGGTCTAGGAGTTATTAACACCAAGATCATGAATGAATCTTTGCTGGTTAAATGGATCAGGAAAATTCACTTGGAACCTGATACTCTATGGTTTAGGATTCTTAAGGCTAAATACATAAGGAATGGGGGTTTTTTTTGGGTCTAAAATCAAAGGATCTTCTCAATTTTGGCAAGAGCTTCATTAAGTCAAACATCTCTTTAAATGGGGAGCTATTTTTAAGGTTGAAAATGGAAAGCTCTGCAAGTTTTGGCAAGATAGTTGGATCATGGAGGTCCCTTTGAAAATTGCTTTTGCAGATCTCTACCGTTTTGCTGATAACGCTGAGTGCACGGTGGCGGAATGCTGGGTTGAGGATGACTGGTATATTGAGTTTAAGAGATCCTTGTCTTCTCAAGAGTATGTTAGTTGGTTGGATCTGAAATCCATATTAGGTGAAGTTTCTTTATCAGACAGATTAGACACCATTTCTTGGGCCTTAAATAAATCAAGAATTTTTTCTACCGAATCACTATATAGATTCATAACTGATAGAGGGGCTGCCAGCAAGGTTGCTGGGCTCATTTGGAAATGTAAAATTCCACTGAAGATAAATTTTTTTTCTATGGCAAGTTTTCAACAATAAGCTTCAGGTGGGACAGAGTTTATTCAGGAGGGGTTGGAGAGGTTCAGGCAAAATGCTGTGTCTGTGGTTGTTCAGAAACTGTTGATCATATTTTCAACTGTCATCTTGCCAAATTCATTTGGAGTGTCATTAAGGAAATCTGGCAGTTGGGTGAACTGCCTAGATCCTTAGCTGATTTGTGCTGTGATTGGCTACAAGGCAGGGGGCCTTTGCCAGTTCGGTTGCTCATGTTCATTTTTGCAGGTTTTGGATGGGCGCTCTGGACCTCCAGGAACAAGATGGCAATTGAGAAAAGCTTCCCTCAGATGCCTACTGATGTTATCTATAATGCATGCAGAAGTGGAGCATTCTTCTTAAAAAAGGAGGAGGACAAGGAACGTTTCATACAAGTGAAGGATCAGATGTTGGGATGGCTGAAAGCTTTCAAGCCTAGTAGCTTAGTTTCTACTGATTTCTTTGAAATCTAAAGGCTAGGAGCTTGTTCTATCTTTTTGAACTTTCATGTAGCTGGCAACCCCAGCAGGATGGTTGTATTGAATGCTTTCTTATAAGCAGAGGTAAAACTCGATTTTAAAAAAAAAACATCTACCAGTACCACCCATCTACCGAAATTGAGAACTAATAATAGCAAGAAGAAAATTTACATCTACCAGTACCATCGATCTCCTAACAATATATGAATCTTTGCACTAACAGCAAATCCGTAAACAAGCAGGACCTCATCTACAAGGTCAGGACAGATTTACCTCTTCTTGGAGGCCGCTGGGGGAGGGAGGGAGGCCGCAGGAGACCGCTGCCGCCGGGCCCAAAGGGCAGCGCTGCGCCGCGGACAGCAGGGAGACCACGGGACGGCGACCGACGGCGCTAGGACTGGAAACGGATGGAGGGAGGGCGCCGGCGCAGAAAAACTAGAGGAAGGGAGGGCGCCGGCTTTGGATCTACAGGAGGCCGATGCAGGGGCGCCGCAAGAGGACGGGGCGGCGCGGCTCTTCGCGACGGGAGGAGCGGCGGCGGCCTCTGCGGAACCAGTAGGCTACGGGAACACAGTGGCAACAGTAGGCTACTAGCTTTCTTCCCATGTTGCAGAGAAAATTCAATTGTAGTACTGTAGTTCCCGGCCAGGCGGCCACCGACACACACAGACCCTGCAAACTCCGAAGTCCAAACTCCAAACTTGATCTCATGGGCCTCGTTTAGTTTGCGAAATTTTTTAGGAAATGGTACCGTAGTACTTTCGTTGTTATTTAGTAATTAGTGTCTAATCATGGTCTAATTAGGCTTAAAAGATTCGTCTCGTGAATTTCGTCTAAACTGTGTAATTAGTTTTATTTTTTATCTATATTTAATGCTTCATGCGTCAAAGATTTGATGTAACGGAGAATCTTAAAAAATTTTGCAAAATTTTAGAAACTAAACAGGCCCATGATCTTGGGTCCACATGTCAACGGACTGATTGTCACTGTGTCAGTAACGAGGCCCGTGGAATCCGGGAACCCAATTGATTTGCTCGCGTCAATGGGGGCCATCCATCAATTCTTCATCCTTTCATAAAAGAACAGTAGTGTATACTTCCTCCTTCCAAAAAAAATATACTAGAAGTTAGTGAATCTTAAATTTGACTAGATTTATACAGGATATTATTATCTATATTTAGGTCTACAGTTAAATTTATTTTGAAAAATATCACATAATTGATCTAATGACATTTATTGCGCATCATAAACATCAATATTTTTTATATGTATTTGGTCAAAATTTTAAAAAAATTGACTCCTTGTGATATACTGTAAGATTTACATTCTCCGTAGGACGACGGAGGTTACTCAGTTCAGACTTGCATCAGGCCGTGGAACCAATTGCCTCTGCAACTAACCCAATGCAAAGATATCACATCAGAATGTACGTGCCTGAAAGCACCGAACAACCCAGGACTTGTTTAGATCGAAGAAGGTAGAAAAAATTTGGAACCGTAGTATTTTGATTGTATTTGATAATTAGTGTCTAATTATGGACTAACTAAGCTTAAAAGATTTGTTTTGTGATTTATAACTAAACTGTACAATTAGTTATTTTTTTACCTATATTTAATGTTGTATGTATGCGTCCAAAGATTGATGTGATGGAGAGAGTGAAAAAAAATCAAACTTTTGGAGGTGATCTGAGGCCCAATTCTTCATCAGTAATGCTCAGGTTCGTCCGCTCCGACGCTATCGTTGCTGGGCATGATGCCAGCCCAATAACTCACGCTTCTTCGTTTCTATAAAAAAAATTGCTCACCTACTTATTCCTATACACTCGTTTATCTTCCTATCATTCTTATCCGCTCGTCTGTTGTCTCTGAGCGCACGACCGCCTTCGAGGCGCACCGCTCGGGCGCTGACCTTGCCAGGTACGGCCCGTGGCTGCCTCGAGTCGCGGCACTTGGCTGTCATCCCTGCTAGGCACGGCGCGCTGTTGCCCTCTCCAAGTCGCGCGGCCACGGCCTCCTCACCGCTCATGCAGCCGATGCCTCCCTTCCGCGACGTGCGGCCACTGCCATTGGCCCGCCGCCTACAAGCGGCATTGGGTCGTTGCCTCCGGTGAACACCGCACACCAACGAGCCTCTATTCCGCCGAGCAACAAGGAGATGTTGCGTTGAAAATGCATGTTGCAAGAGTATGTTTCAAATGTTTCAGATATTTCAGAGGTATGCTGCAAGTGTTTCATATAGATGTTGCACATGTTGCAATGGTTGTACATAAATATTGCAAGCGTCTGTTCCGAAAGTTTCATTTGCTTTTTTCAGACGTATTTTACAAGTGTGCTTATCTGAATGTTGCATATGTTTTACACATATATTGCAAGAGTATATTCGAAATGTTTCAGCTATTTCAGTCTTATGTTGCAATAAGTTTTTTATGTTGCAAGTTGCAAGGTTTTATCTGGATGTTGCATACGTGTGCACACATATGTTGCAAGTGTATATTTTAAATGTTTCATATGCTCCAGACTTATGTTGAATTATTTTAGATGTACGTTCAGAGAGTATGTATGTTCGGAGAGTTATGGGAGCATGCCGAAGCTGACAATATATAAGGCCCTTGTGCCTTACTCAACCCAAAAGACTAGCCTGATAGGTGGGGTTCTTCAGTCTTATATGTTATGCTCCCCCACTATCGCTACACGATGTGAGACTAAACCTTAATAACCTTGTGCTCCCTCACCATCGCTACACGATGTAGGACTAAACCCCAACAATCTACTCCTTAGTCACACATCGGGGTGCCCCGCCATATGTGACGCTCGAGATTTTTTTATCAGATTTAGCTTTTTTGACCATGGGCTCACGATACTAATTATTGGAACCGGTGGTGATCACTGAGTTCTCGATCTTAGATCTGGCTTGCAGCCGGCCCGGCTCGTTATCACGAGCCTATGCTCCCACAGGTCTTAGGTCCACCAGAGCTGACAACATATAAGGCCCATGGGCTTTACTCAACCCAAAAGACTAACCTGATAGGTAGTGGTTCTCCCGCCTTATATTTTGTGCTCCCCCACCATCGCTACACGATGTGGAGATTAAACCTCAACAATCTTCCCCTTAGTCACACATCGGGGTGCCCCTCGCCATATGTGACGCTCGAGATTTTTTTTATCGGGTTTAGCTTTTCTTACCATCATGGATGGCACATATACCAATTGTTAAAACCGGTGGCGACCACCGAGTTCTCGATCTTGAAGTTGCTTGCAGCCGGCCTGGCTCGTGCTAAGTAACTATCTCAGTTTCGTTTCTTTCATATATAAAATTTCTATACAATCCTGAAAAAAGACATTTTTCCATAAGAAAGAAAAAAGAACTTACTATCTTTGGGATCTGATACCTTCCTTCCTACAGCTGATAGGGTAAAATTGTTGTTTTGACGATCCCTATGTAGAAAGCCCTCTCGATCTTGGAGCTGACTTGTAGCCAGTCCAGCTTGTTAGCACGAGCCTGCGCTCACACAGGTTCCAGGTCCACCGAAGCTGACAACATATAAGGCCTGCTGAATTCAAAAAATACTAGCCTGATAGGTGGGGGTTCTTCCATCTTATATGTCGTGCTCCTCCACCATCGCTATACGATATGGGACTAAACCCCAGTAACCTCGTGCCCCCCACCATCACTACACGAAATAGGGCTAAACCCCAACAGTCCGTGGTCAGGCTGGCGCCGGAGCTCCCCGGCACGCCGCAGATCGTTGCGGCCTACGACGTCCACGCGGTGGCGGCCCGGAGCACCTGCAACTGGTACGCCGTGCTGGACCTAAAGCCCGGTCGCTCCCTCACCCACGATGACATCAAGAAACAATACCGGAGGCTCTGCCTCCTCGTGCACCCGGACAAGAACCCAGCGCCGCCGCCGACGATGCGTTCAAGCTCAACCAGGCCGCCTGGGACGCGCTCTTAGCCAAGCACCCTCCTCTTGGCACCGCGGCGCCCGCGCCGGCCAACCAACCCGTGCCGCCGCCGCAGTGCCAGCAGGTAGCACCACCGAGGCCGCCGAAGCCGCAACCGAGGCTGCCGAAGCCGCAACCGAGGCCGCGGCCCCGGCGGAGACCGGCACCGCAGACGACGCCGAGACCTGCAGCGCCGAAGCCAGCGACAACTCGCAGCAAGAGAAGCCGAGGCAGGAGGGCGTGTGCTCGGTCTGCGGCGCGCAGAGCCTTAACGGCAGGAACAATTACCGGTGCATGAGCTGCCTGTGGAGTCCGATGGACGGCAGGCGTGAGCCGCGTGAAGACGACTACGACGACAGGCATGAGCCGCATGAAGACGACGACTACGACGACGATTTCTTCGACTACTAGACGCTCAAGGTCTTCTTGGAGCGAGCTAGAATAGGTTTAGAGAAATTGAAAAATTTATATTGCTAATACTTTACTTCGCAAATTTACTAGTTTCGTTGTGGACTTTGCAAAAATCACCGCTTAATATATATGTTTCTCTAGTATTCCTGCCAGTCCACTATTTTTTTATCAATTCCTTTATTCCCTCTCCAAATTTGGTTTTTTTTCTCCCGTAAGACGTAAGAATTCTAAATTTATCTATCTGGCCTTATTCTCACTCCAAGTTTTATCTCAATGTACATGTCACCATATCTTCTCCTACTAACTATCCACATATCTCCCACAAATAGCTATATCATACAACTAACTTTCAATGCAACCTATCTACGTCATCTTCACTAATCACAATTGCTACTTTTTTTCTCGAATACGCAGGAGAGCTGCGTATCATTCCATTAAGAAGAAGAGTTGTAAAATACAACACACACACCACTCACACACTTTCCAGAACAAACAACGCGCATCTAGCGCGCTAGGTGGTCTAACATCCGGACCAACCTAGCAGACTGCTCTCCGGATCGATATTACATAAATGGAACAGCCAACATGCAAACACCGCCGCGCCCTACGGGTCTTCCACGAAGAGCTCCGACGCGCGCCTGTTGAACGCTGGAAACATCGCGTCAAGGGCCTCCACCTGGCTCAACGACAAGGTCCCAGAACGCAAGGCGTCGAGAATTCCCTTGGGCGCAGGTGAAACCGTAGCGGCCGATGGGGCAATCCCCAATCGCTGCTGGAGGAGTACCTCGCCCCGCCGGGAGGCCGGCACGTGTGCCAACGGTTGGACGGCAATCCGTGTGCTCCTGCGCCTGACAGGCAGGGGCTTCCTGACTCTCGCCCTCTGTCGCGGTGGAGAGGCAATCAGGGGCGGCTCCCGCTCGACCCGCACCTCATCAAGAAACCGTGCGAGGCGCCGAGCGGCCTCGTGCGGCGTGGGCGTCTCATCGCCAATCTCGACGTCGGGCTGACCCGCCCGAGGAGGCGTGAGCAGCGCCAACTCCTGCGTCGACGGCTGAGGCGAGGGGACAACCGCCACCGGAGGCGGCTCCGCGAAACCCGGGGGGCGGCCACGTTGCCCACCTCGACGTCGGGATGCCCCACCCGAGGAGGTGTGAGCTGCGTCAGCGTCGGCGCCGACGACCGAGGCGAGAGGACAACCGCCACCGGAGGCGGGTCCACAAACCCCGGGGGCAGCCTCGACAGAGCAGCTCACGACGAACACGGCGGCTAGGAGCTCCTCCAGCATGGGGTCGAAGGAAACGACCAAAGCGGGAGGACCATCGCCCGCGCACATCGCCTCTACAAGCGGGTCGTGCTCCGGGAGGCAGAGCGTGGGCGCCCCCACGGTGGAGCCCGGCGGCGCTTGGGCAGCACCGGCTGAACAAACGTTGTCGTCGGTGGCGACACCCGTTGGCGCCGCGCTGCCGTCCGGCTGGGCGATGCCCGTCCCACTGGGCAACTCGTCAACGGACCCTGTTGACCTCCCGCGACGCCTCCGCGCTTGCGTCGTCCCCGCCCTCGCCGCCGTCGACCACCGGTGGCGGGGGCTGTGGTGCTCGTCGTGGCTCCACCAAGACCGAGCGAACCACCAAGGTCCGCCGGCCCATCGGAACGAACCACTGCACGACCGCCCGAAGCACGATTGCCGGTACACTACGCAGTCCCCTCTGCGCCCTGCGAGCCGTGGGGCGCGCGCTAGGCCGTGACGTGCCTCGGGTGCCTGCAGTCCCTGGCGAGGTGGTGGAGACCGCGGCAGCGCAGACAACATCGAGGTAACCGGCAAGTCGCTACTCGATGCGAGTAGGACAGACAGTTGAAGCAACGCCCGAGAAGTTCCGCGGGGATCTTCCGGGGCTGCTGGGGTAGCACTTGGCTGGAGCGAAGCTCAGTCGATGTGGCCGACGGGCCCTTCTGCTGCTGGTGGAGTATCTCCCGCCACCCATCAGCGTTGGGGGCAGAGACCCGTCCACGGTGGCCGATGCGCTGGCGGGCGGGGAGGCGACCCTCCACAGGCCGCACGGGCAAGCCATTCACCAGCTGTGAACGCGGCCGACTACGCCTCCTCCGCCGACGACCGCGCCCTTGCCGAACGGAGCCCGCTCCATCACGAGACGGGGGTGGGGGGGCCGTGACCGCTGTTGCCGGGCGAAGCACGGCGTCGAGGTAGCTCGAGGGGCGGTCATCGCAGGACTCGTCACCGTCGTCGTCCGCCCATCGGCGGTGCTTCGGATGGCCTCGCGAGGCAGGCCAGAAAGGAGCCGCGGCCACCGAGAGGGAGGAGGTTGGGGTTGCTGGTGGTGGCGCAGTGGCCTGTGTCGGACGGCACGGCGACCCCGGAGTCGACCTAGCCTCGGCGGACGCAGGCCCCGACCCAGCAGCTGCCATCGCCAGTCCCGGAGCGGAGAGGTCCGCGGCACCAACGCCCTGCACCGGCAGCAACAAGGAGGAGCCAGACCAGGCCCCCACGCATCCCCGCGCGTCAGCTACCGGCCGGGGAGGCGGAGAGGCGCAGGGGGCGACCGCGGTGGCAGCACCGCCGAATCCCCCCGATGTGGCCCAGCTGGAGGCGCCAAGCGGCGGGGACGGGGGCTCCTGTGTCAGGGAGAGCTCCTCAGCGGCCGGATCTGGGAGCAGCAGAGTTCCAGCTACCGGTCCTAGCCCAGGCAAGACGGCGGCGATCGCTAGGTCTCGAGCGAAGCCGAGGGCGGCGATCGCAGGGCCTCCAGCCAAGGGGAGGGGAGGGGGAGGGAGAAGGGGAGGGAGAGGAGGGGGGCGGTGGGGGTGGCGGGCGCCGGCGCCGCCGGCGGGGGCGGGTCCGTCAGGGCTTCGCACTGTCTGTTCTTCCCCAATTCCTAGTCATGATGCCTCGCCTCTCCTTCTCAAACTGCCTGGGGTAGTAGAACCTCACAATCTCGTGATACACTAGTGACTCGATGGCCAGACTAGGCGGCAGTCATATTTCGCATCAAGTCGTAGCTTAGGTTGATCGCTACTGTGAACTCCCTGAACATGGACCCATATCAGTGCTCCCCAGTCATCCACCGAAAGTTCTCCTCTTCAAAGTCAAACTCCAAACTAGCATAAAACTGACGGATGATGGTCTTGTTCCAGTCATACCTCAATGCAATCACCTCCCAAACACTACTGGACTCGCATGCTTTGCCGAGGGCCAGAGGCCCTCGGCAAAGGCTCAAAAGCCCTCGGCAAAGGCTTTGCCGAGGGCGGCCCTCGGCAAAGAGCCCTCGGGAAATTTTGAGACGGCGAAGGGGTCTTTGCCGAGGGCCCTTTATCGGGCACACGGCAAAGCCTTTGCCGAGGGCTAAAAAAACCCTCGGCAAAGAAAAAATCAAAAAAAACCCGAAAAAAATAGCAAAATAATTTTATTTTTTTTGGAGGCGCTGACGAGCCATCACTACCACCCGCGGGATTTTTTGTAGCATTTTATACAGTATTTTTGACCCTATTTGTAAAGTCGTGGTCGGTGGGATTCGAACTCGTGACCTCTCACACCCTCTCTCACTTACCTCCTCTAACCACTCCAACCCTTTATCACTTGTGTTTATATTCCATTTCGATTCCCCATATATTATAACAAACCGAGTGTAAATTGATTGTTTGAGGCACTAAATGAATTCAAATGAAAAAGTTGTCAACTACAAAGTTTCGTAACTTTTCGAGATCTACAACTTTCGTTTAGAGTGTTTCTCCGTCCGAGGTTTTTTTCAAAATTTCAAATTTCAAATTTCAAACTTAAGACGCAATTATCGGCAATTAGATGCTTTCAAATGAAAAAGTTGTCAACTACAAAGTTTCATAACTTTTCGAGATCTACAACTTTTGTTTAGAGTGTTTTTCCATCCAAGACTTTTTTTAAAATTTGAAATTTTAAATTTCAAACTTTAGATATAAATATCCTCAATTAGATGCTTTCAAATGAAAAAGTTGTCAACTATAAAGTTTTATAACTTTTCAAGATCTACAACTTTCGTTTAGAGTGTTTTTCCATCTGAAAATTTTTGAAAAATCTCTTTGCCGAGGGCCATAAGGTAGGCCCTCGGCAAAGACCCTCTTTGCCGAGGGCCTACGTTATGGCCCTCGGCAAAGAGAATTTTCAAAATACATTTTGAGGCACTAAACGAATTCAAATGAAAAAGTTATCAACTACAAAGTTTCGTAACTTTTCGAGATCTACAACTTTCGTTTAGAGTGTTTCTCCATCCGAGACTTTTTTTAAAATTTCAAATTTCAAATTTCAAACTTAAGACGCAATTATCGGTAATTAGATGCTTTCAAATGAAAAAGTTGTCAACTACAAAGTTTCATAACTTTTCGAGATCTACAACTTTCGTTTAGAGTGTTTTTCCATCCAAGACTTTTTTTAAAATTTGAAATTTTAAATTTCAAACTTTAGATATAAATATCCTCAATTAGATGCTTTCAAATGAAAAAGTTGTCAACTATAAAGTTTTATAACTTTTCAAGATCTACAACTTTCGTTTAGAGTGTTTTTCTATCTAAATTTTTTTGAAAAATCTCTTTGCCGAGGGCCATAAGGTTGGCCCTCGGCAAAGACCCTCTTTGCCGAGGGCCATAACGTAGGCCCTCGGCAAAGAGGGTCTTTGCCGAGGGCCTACGTTATGGCCATCGGCAAAGAGAATCTTCAAAATACATTTTGAGGCACTAAACGAATTCAAATAAAAAAGTTGTCAACTACAAAGTTTTGTAACTTTTCGAGATCTACAACTTTCGTTTAGAGTGTTTCTCCATCCGAGACTTTTTTCAAAATTTCAAATTTCAAATTTCAAACTTAAGACGCAATTATCGGCAATTAGATGCTTTCAAATGAAAAAGTTTTCAACTACAACATTTTATAACTTCTCAAGATCTACAAACTTTATTTTGATTGTTTGGTCATTTGTTCAACCGACGTGGTGGTTCTAACATATTTCACAATCCTTATATATCCTCTCTAGTAGTTTCATGAAACTTATTAGAGATATGTAGATTTTGTGAACAACATTACTATTGATTTGTTAAATGAAGAAATGACCAATATATACTTTGTAGATCTTAAAAAGTTAAACAATTTTGTAGTAGAAAACTTTTTTATTTGAGTTAATTTAGTGTCTCAAAATATATTTTGAAAAACCTCTTTGCCGAGGGCCGTAAGGTAGGCCCTCGGCAAAGACTCTTTGCCTAGGGCCAATAGGGAGGCCCTCGGCAAAGAATTTTTTTTGCCGAGGGCTGTTTCTCTGGCCCTCGGCAAAGGCCTCTTTGCCGAGGGCCTGTCTTTGCCGAGGGCTCCTTCGGCCGGCCCTCGGCAAAGAGGGCCTTTGCCGAGTGCCCGATATTTGGCCTTCGGTAAAGCCGGAAGCCCTCGGCAAAGGCTGCGTTTCCGGTAGTGAAAGTTCAATGGCTTAGAACATCTGGGTGATCTCTCCGCCACATGCTCGAAGCTCTTGATCCACACCCAATCAATTGATTTGGCCCTATGGATATTCCGCGTGTCGAAGTGGCCCCAGAAGGGCTCTTGCTGGTGAGAGTACGGTGTGGAACTCCCTCTAAGTAGCCATCTTGTGAATAGGTTGTACAGTGGCGTGGGCATAGCCTACTGGAACTCCACCCCCTCATGTCTACATGTATGTTCCAATCAATCTCAAGTGCTCGTGGTCCTCCTCCATAACCACCACCCTCCCCCTGCTGGTCCAACTCCTCCATCTCAGTCTCCTTCCCGCCGTCATCCTCCTCTGCCTCGCACTCACTCAAGTCGTTGACACTAGGACCTCTATTTTTCTGAATTGCAGGTGACCAATCAAGTAAAAAAAAACTCTCAGCCATCAAGATCGGAAGAGCAAAAACAGAATAGCACACTTGAAAAAAAAAAGCCGAGACATGCTAGAATCTCAAGCTCTTGTCTTCTCTCTTGCCAGACATTGGCTCATTTACCAAGATGTAATGTCGCTAAGTATTGAAATGTTTAGAATGCGCAATCTTCACCACATAGAATTTTAACTTTCAGAAAAAAAAAAGTCCTTTGCTGGCCCCGCCCCCATACCGAGTACCGACTCGGACTCGAACGCTACCTCGTTTCCCACTTTGCGCTTGCCGCTCGCCTCTTGCCTATATATACAGAAACGGTAATGTCTAGGGCCGGCGAACCCGGCGTATGGCACATCGCAAATTCGCAAATCGTACCACCGTTCCATCGCGTCAGAAGCCATGGCGGACTCGAAGGAGAAGCAGAAAGAGAAGGAAGAGCAGGCGCGCAAGGCTCACGCGCTCGCCGAGAAGTGCTTCCTCGCCGGCAACGTCTTGGCCGCCAGGCAGTGGATGCAGTCCGCGGTCAGGCTGGCGCCGGACCTCACCGGCATGCCGCAGATCGTAGCGGCCTACGACGTCCACGCGGCGGCGGCCCGGAGCAGCCCCGCCGACTGGTACGCCGTGCTGGGCCTAAATCCCGGTGTCGGCGGCGTCACCCACGACGACATCAAGAAGCAGCACCGGCGGCTCTGCCTCCTCGTGCACCCCGACAAGAACCCCCCCTGCGCCGCGGCCGACGGTGCGTTCATGCTCGTCCAGGCCGCCTCGCACGCGCTCTTGGCCAAGCATCCTCCTCCTGGCGCCGCGGTGCCCGCGCCGCCGCCGCCGCAGCGCCAGGCCGCGCCACCGACTCCGAGGGCGCCGGAGCCGCAACCTAGGCCGCGGCCTCAGGTCGTGCAGATGGCTCGGAGACCGGCGCCGCCGCCGACGCCGAGACCTGCGGCGCCGATGCCACGGACCTACTCGCAGCAAGCCAAGCAAGCGAAGCCGACGCAGAAGAGCAGGCGGAGGAGGGGTTCGACGCCTCCGAGGCCCCAGTTCACTTTGCCGATCGCGGACAAGTGCCCGGTCTGCGGCGCACGGGTCAACAACGGCGGCGGGAGCCATTACCGGTGCATCAACTGCCAGTATAGTCCGCTGGACGGCAGGCATGACGACGACTACGGTGACGACTTCTTCGACTACTAGGCGCTCAGGGTCTTCTTGGATCGAACAAGAATTGGTTTCAATTTGGTGCTGGGAGAGACGTATGATTAGGCTTCATTAATTCACTGATTGTTTGTTGAATAATTCTTCGTTTTTGTCTATGCTTTGTAATATGGGAAGCGTTGGAACTTATTACAAGAAGCAATAAGCTTGGAATCTCCAGATTTGCAAGAAAAGAGAAATTTCCTCTATAGATATCTTCTACTTGCTCCATTTTTTAATAGTCTTTGATTGCATTTCTTCTGTGGGAAAAGACACACTGGGCTGAGGGCACTGAAACTTGTATGCTTGTAAAAAATGATTGATGAAAACTTTTTGCAATGAAATGAGACTAGAGCAGGGTTCCTTGTTCTCTTGGGAACATAGCACGCGCGAAAGAAATTTGTAGGATTTGAATCATATATTTTCATATGACCATGCATAGATCTTACGAAATCCATATTGCATAGTTTGTTCCACAGGAATTTTTGGGAAAACATAACATTATGTCTTCCAATGTTTTCTTGTGTTTTGCATTTAGTATGATCACGCCACAAGAGTTTCTTATTTTCAAAATTCATACACGATTGCAATTGCTGGCTAATTTCCCGTTTTTTTTTCCTGTGGAATAAGTTCACATATACATATGCTCCGTCAGCTATGCAGTTTGCGTGGCGGTCAAGTCTTGAGAATGCGGCTCAGGAAATCATGTACATTTACATGGGGAATGAATTGATCTTTCTAGAGCCGAAATAGCTCACCACCCAACAAGTTTGATTCCGTGGCGAAATCGCTTACAAATTGGCACAGATGTTTTATATCCGGGCCTAGTTCATGGGAACAAAATACGCACAATAATAACAGAAGATGACTGGATAGGATATGTTCGATTCATTGGTGTAAAAAAGAGGTTTCATTAACACACTTGCTACAACCATTTATTACATTCAAAAGTTGTTAATGTAATGCTCAACTCATAACACCTACCGAGAGCTGTTCGAGCGAATCGCTCAAATCTGGTTACCGCAGAGGCGGCACGAGGGTAAACATTTTAAGTAGCACATTTGCTTGTACATACAGCTCAGACACCAAATTTGACAAATCCGAATTTTACATCCAGAAAAACGTTATAACTTAACAATACACACACAAAAAAAAGACGCCCTTTGTTCAGGAAGCTTGTGAAGGTCCAGCCAGCCAGTCCATGACCTTGTGCTCCATCATGCACTTGCAGGGTTCTTGAGGGTTAATGTTGTGCTCTCCACAGTTGGAGCAATCCATGAACTCCCCAAGCTCGAATTTCGAGTTCCAGAGGAAGACCTTGAGCCGCGAAGCTTTCTCAAGAACTGAGCTTGAGATGGCTGATGTCTCATAACCTGAGATGTCCAGGTGCTCGAGCTCCTCTAGGCAATCAAGGAACTTTGTTATTGCAGCGGAAGACATGTCGGCACTTGGTATCTCCAGCTTCTTCAGATTAGGAAGAGAGTTACAGATGACTGAGGCCATCTCTTCATCCACGTACAGTGCAGACACCTTCAGCTCCACAAAGTCTGGGCAGCACTGGTGCACATGCAGGAGGACATCATAATTTATCAGACTCTCATCCACTGCCATGCCTTTAAGCGAATGAAGTCCACCTATCGCCTTACAGAACTGATCGTAAGTCATACAGGTGCTAGGAAGGCTGAAATACTGCAGGTTTGGACACCTAGGAAAAAACAGAGAAATAGGATTAGCTTTAACGCATACATTAAATAACCATAGTCACATTGGAACGTTTTAAAGGCCAACTGTTAGCTGATTCCTTTAAAAAACTATTAACCAATTAGGGAAACAAATCCGTGTGGAAGTGAAACGAAAAGCATATTTTGCCACCTGCTGATGATGACTGTTACGAAAATTCATAACAATCAGAATGAAGCAAAAAGCCAAGAAAAAACAGCATCAAAAAAAAACAATTGTTTTGAAGAAAAAAAACAGTGTGGAATCAGTCTTGCAAATTTGCGTCTGCTGCAAATTTTGTCTGAAAATATCATTCACACCTGCCAGCCTGCCTGTGCTCTAACAAAATTTATAAAATGAGTTTGTAAACCTGTACTGGGAACAAAATTACCAAAAAATAGTGACACAAAAAGCACGTCTATAGCAAATTAAGCAGTTAAGCACATCCATTGCATTGACCAAATAACCCTATGAAATATTCTAACAATACTGAAACACATCGGAAGTTATAACATGACTGAAGGAAATATATAACCAAAGTTTCTTGTAGTGTCCAAGAACTGCAGAGGCGCGGTGTAATATCTTAGTTGATCCAAACAAAAGATAAGATTAGATCTGTACATGATCGAAAAAGTAATCCAACTGCACACCTACATATCAAAGGAAACCCATTTGGACATGTCTGCTATGATGCAGGAGTAAACTAGACCACATAAACCCTCTGTTCTATACTTCCGATTCAACCTTGCTACTCTGTTCCCTTTTAACGTACTTTTTATCTATATTCTGCAATGCAACAGTCAGATTGATATACTTCTCATATGAATAGACCATACATGTTTCAGCGAAAAGTTACTGGTTGAGGTACTTGTGTGTCATATACTCATGCCCATTAGAATTAGCAACTGACCAATTTCAAATTTGATAGATGACACTCATACCTACGAATCAAAATTTACAATGACAGGCACAAAGAGCCAATGAGTCTTATATCAATTTTCTATTGGTTGAATTCCTGTAAGTGTCACTGGTAATTATTTAGACCGCTGCTAAATTTCTGAATGTAGATTTTTAGTTCTTGAGTTGTAAATGGTGTCAATTTTCATGAATTAATTACTATATGATCCAACTTTATCTCCAGTGCTACCTCTGATTAGTTAGAGCATATTCATTCTTCGATGTAAAGCTAATAAAAAGGTAATAAATACATGTTAGATTACAGATAATAGTAACAAAATGGTGAAAGAAAACGCAATATATAATGAACAAAACCAAATAACAAAAAACTAAAAAAAAACATGATAGAAACTAAGAGTGCCCTTCTCTGACTTGCACAACTGAATCACCATTACATGCTGTATGTTCTAATAACAAAACAGCCATGCTGCAATCAAATTCATGAACACTGATGCCCTTTTCATGCCGTTATTTTTTACTATCCAATGTAATACACATACACTTAGCTACAATTAGATATTAATGCGGCGTGGCCTCCTGGGAGATCGGAGAGGAGAGTGCAAAAGCAGCTGTGACTGAGAATGAGAGCAAAGCGGGTAGCGAGGAAGGTCAGCGGTGGATTCTTCTCTAGGCGGCTGAACCGCTAGGTGCCACCGTCGAAGGGAAAACCCCACCCCGACACAGGGAGAGTTTATTCCTTCTTCAATATCGATTACATCTCCTATGGTGCCTTTATAGATTAGGTGCACTTTCCTGACAAACTCCAATCTAATCTCCTAAAAGTTTGGACCCCCAACCCGACACAGGGAGAGTTCATTCTTCGATACCGATTACATCTCCTATGGTCCCTCTTCCTTAACCAACCGGCCTAGCCACAGTTTGGACCCGCCGGCTTGCGTGGTCAGCGCCTGTATTTGCGCCCAACAAACGAGTCTATAACAGATATGCAGTCAAGCAAGACTGTACCAAACTGCTACTATAACATTTAAAATGACTTGGGGCGGCAAAGAAGCAATCTGTGAATATACTGAAACTGAAACGCACTGGTTTCAACTGGTTAGTGGCAAACAAGGGAAGGTTCTGAGAAAAGAAGTTGGGTGACAAGGCTAGCCATGTGAAAAACAAGCAAAAGTGAAAGCCCAAGTTTGGTTTTGGTAATTAATGACACCAAGTTACTAATGCCATGTGTTAAGTGTTTTGAGTTAGGCATAAGCAACACATGTGATGAAGGTGTACGTGGCAAGGAGTGGTGGCCACAAGATCACAAAGAAATAGTGCATGGACATGAAATGTCGATCATGGTGGAGATGCACATAATATGATAGACATGATGATCAAGTGGAGGAGAAGGATCTAAGAGCGCAAGGCAAAGGTATAACCATATGTTTTTTCCTTTTGCCGGTCTAAGATGAGTAGAGAAGTGATTGACCGGGTTTAGGATACATAGCCGACTATCAAGAGGGGCAATCACGGGTAGCTCGGGGATCAAGTGCCACTAGATCAATGTCTTGAGCATATGCATTAGGATCTAGTTGAGAGCTAACATAACACCTTAAAAAATGTTTGTGAAATGCTAACACACGTGCACATGGTGGTGTACACTTGGTGGTGTTAGCACATTTGCGAAGGCGGTGGAGTTTAAGCGGTAGAGAGGGGTTTGGGTTCCTCTCTCCCTCCCGCCGAGCTTGCGAGGCGGGATTCGGCGCTTTTTGGGAAAGTGAAACGCCTATTTTCTAGTGCGCCGGAAGTCGGAAAAGAAACGGAGGCGAACGGCGGTCACTGTGGTGACCGGACGCGGTCTCGGTTTGACCGGACGCGTCCGGTCAGTTCTACTCGGTGCTGCTCGCTAGGGTTTCTGACCGGACGCTGGTCTGGCCTGACCAGCGCGTCCGGTCAGTTCACCTGTGCGCAGAAGGAGAGCGCGCGACCGGCGCGTCCGGTCCCTCACGGAACCGGAGCGTCCGGTTAGGCGTCCAGAGGAGCGGAGTGCTGATCGGACGCGCGGCGCGTCCGGTCACGTGCGATCGGACGCGTCCGGTCTCTACGGGAGCTTACTGGAACGCGACCGGACGCTGGCACTGTCGCGTCCGGTCAGACGCTGGGGCGCGTCCGGTCAGGGCAACGGCTAGTTCTGACGCGCACTGTTCACGGTTGTCTTATAGTGACCGGACGCCTGACCGGAGCGTCCGGTCAGCGCGTTTTTTCAACTGAGTCGTCCGGTAACGGCTAGCTGCGTACCCCTTCGTTATAAATAGACGTTGGCCGGGGTTTGAGGGTAACTCTTGCACTTTTTGAGACCTAGAGACATCCTTTGAGCTAGAGAACAACCCCTCCACTCATCTCTTTGCATAGTTGCACATCTTGAGTGAGATTGAGTGAGATTCAAGTGCATTGCTTGAGAGTTGCATTCTAGAGGCACTTGATCTTCGAGTTGCTGCGGATTTCTTGTTACTCTTCCGTGTTTCCCGACACGGTAGACGGCTTGGAGCAGCGGTGGTGATTGAGCTCGCAATTGGAGATTGTTGGAGCCTTCACCAAGTGTTGTAAGGGGTTCTTAATCCTTCCCCGCGGGAGTTCGCAAATTGGATACTCTAGTGGAGCTCGTGGCTTGGAGGATCCCCATCTTGTGTGCGGTTGTGCGGCGCCCGCCGAGGGCTCGACTCTTGATAGTCGATTAGCTCGCGAACCGACAAGTGGGTGCATCGCCACAACGAGGAGTAGCTTGCCGGGAAGCAAGTGAACCTCGGTAAAAAATCTTGTGTCATCCCTTTACCGAGGATTACTCTTGTGGTTGATCATTGTGATTGATTCTTCGAGTGCATTACTTCTCTACATTGTTGGTGTGTTTTAGAGATCATAGCCTTGCTTCACTAGAATTGTATAGGTGGCTTGCATAGTGTAGTTGAGCTAGTGCTAGAATTAGCTTAGCCATCTTTTATACTAACGTGATTGTTTAGTGAAGCTTGTAGAATTTTAAATAGGCTATTCACCCCCCCCCTCTAGCCTTTTGGACCTTACAAAAAGGCAGGAGTAGGAAAGCGGATGCAGATTGCAGAGTTGTCTAAAGAGGTATGCAACTTGATATTCATGTATATATTAAGGTGGTCTAAGAGATGGAGAGAATTGGAAAAGCAAGAAATGGGGCAAAAGAATGCATAAGATATGAGAAGAAGAAAAATCAAGAACAGTGACAAAGTGCAGGGTAATAACAAAAGGGCTGGACTTTAAGGAGGGAATAGGCACAATACTGGGATGCAATTGAAGGTTGTAGACCAAATATATTTGACTACAGTGATGGATGTGTGACAAAAAAGGACTATGAGAAGAGGGTAGACAGCAGTAGAATACTAGTGCAACACACATATGTTATAATTGCACACATGGCTTACAAGGCACTACCATATTAATATATACTAAGTAGAGATAGGTAACTTCACTCCAACTGGATTTCTAGTCTAAAGAAAACTCATCTGCCTACATAAAGCTAGACCTTGAAAACTACAGAAAAAAGGGCCTCAATAGTAGCTTCAACCCACAAATTGCCACACATGCACAGCCTATCAAATTCTCATACAATATCTTCAGTTTAGACATATCTTTTTTATTCTAATTTTGTGATTGCTTTTGACTGGCCATTTAGAATGCAAGTCATTAACTAATGTGGCTGTGCCTAAGCTATCAGTGTTAGAAGCTTCACCATGAGTTACCCAAAAAAAGGGCCATAAATCTTATCGCAGAAAATTCTAGATCTTTATTTTCTACCCACTGGGCCCAAGCAACATTACTCCTTGAATTATTACATCTCTTCAATGTCAGTATCATATAATGAGGCAAATGCATAAAGTCAGGAAACAACTGTTCCAACTAATAAATGTAATAAAGATAGAAATTGGTTCAGGTATGCTCACCATCTTTTTCATATTGTTATGGTCATAAAGAAAGCGAAACTACAATTCACATATATTTTCCCTGCGATAACACATTACAAATGAACATCGCAAAAACTCAAAAGAAAATTAGCAAATCATCCATATGCAAGCTCACAGGAATCTGGCACCTATCTACAGAAATGACAAAGAAACACATTCGCCTATGATGAAAGCTATCTTTAAATAAGCGAATTCGGGAGGATCTGGTGCGAATATACAACGCCTCCTAATCCTAGTACCATAACCTAATTAATTTTTAGCATCAATAAGGCGCTAATTAAAAAGTCAACGGACATTTCCTCACGGGAAACAGACAGACAAGATCAAAGGGATTGGGAGAAGAAATTTCACCTCTCAGCGAGGAACAAGAGATGGTCCTCATCAGCAAACTCGGGGAGCAGCACGGCCTCGATCCGCCCTTCGGCCGACTTGGCGGCGACCTTCAGGATACCGAAGAGCGCGGCGTGTACGGGTACGCCAGAGCTGGAGTGTCCCGGTCTCGCTGCGCGCCGGCCGGAGGTGAGGGCGACCCAATCGCGGAGGTCGACGCGGCGCCACGCGAGCGGGTCCCGCGCCGCGGCCCGCCACGAAGAGCAGGCGCGGGAGGCGCCGCCGGAGAGCAGGTCCGGCGCGCCCACGCGGTTCATGACCGCCACCAGGAGGTCGTGCTGCAGCTCCGCCCACGGACGGCTCGGCGGCATCGCCATGGACGGATGGGGAGCGAGAGCCGAGATGAGAAGCTCCGTTCTTCTAAAATGAAGACGTCAATGTCATTAAATAATGATAATGGGTGTGCTTGTTTACGAAAAAAAAATCCACGCTACCTCGCCAGAAAGTCATTTTTTCCGTCCCAACTCTAAAATCAGGTAAAACATCTCTCAAGTTTTAAAACCATCTTATACCTCCTCTGTTATAAGCGGTTTCAAAGACGGTTTTATCTTTTATTTATTTATTTCGACCGAATCTTTAAAAAATTATAGTAAATCAAAGAAAAATCATAAAATAGAAAATTCAATTTTGTTAGACTCCATATGACTAGATCTACACAGCGAACATATAATATGATATACTTTAGTACAAAGTTTTTGTTGTGGCTTTAGATCTATGTATTTCTGTAATTAATTAGAATAATTCATAACTGCAGTTTCTATGGTCTAATTGCGATGAAATTTTTATGGTGAATTAATTATTGTATGATTGAACTGTAGTAACAATTTCATACTCATTGGATCATGTATAACTTAGTTATAGATTAGATTATAAAATCTATAAATAAGTTATATATGATCAAATTTTTACTACAGTTTAAGCTTACAATAATTAGTTTACCATAAAAATTTCACCACAATTGGACCATAGAACTGCAGCTGTGAATTATTTCATTTAATTACAGAAAAGCATAGATCTAAAGCTACAGCAAAAACTTTGCACTAAAGCATACTATATTATGTGTTCACTGTATAGATTTACTCATGTGGAGTCCAAAAAAATTGAATTTTCTACTTTATGATTTTTCTGTAATTTACTATGATTTTTTAAAGATTCAGCCGAAATAAATAAAAAAGAAAAAGACAAAACCGCCTTCAAAATTGCTTATAACAGGGCTAGGGAGGTAACATGAACGGCTTTAAAAGTTGAGGAGGTAACGTTAATTTTTTCCAATATAATAATATGTAAGCCCAAATAAACGAAGTGGGCCGCCAAACAGTCCAGCGTGCAATTTTGAACATGCCTACCTGCACGATCACGAGAACTGTGACCTCGCCGTAGCCCAGACGTCGCTGCATGATATTTTGGTCCACTGGGCATATGTCACTCGGCCCACTTCACATTGTCAATACAAAAAGCGAAATAAAATGGGTACTGTGAGCGTGCATGAAGAGACAAATACCAAAAGCAAATTCCTTTTCTTGTTCCTCTATCTATTCTTGGGCAATTTGGTCCATGGCAACAACCTTACATTTGAAACATGCCAAGAAATGGTATCCCCTTGGAACAATGCTGAAAACCGCAACCGATTAGTTCTCCTAAAGGTAGAAGGCATGGAATTATCTTTTGAGAAAATTACCTGTATGGCCTCCAAAAAACTATGGTTTCCTTGCATGGCCCTCTTTTTTTTAGAAAAATTATTTTTGGTCCTTATAGGTAAGTTCAGAAAAAAGAGCATAAGAAAGCCATAGTTTTTAGAGGCCATACAAGTAATTTTCTCTTATCTTTTCTCACACACAGTATCAATGCAACGACACTTAATTGCGCAACAAAGAATAGCCGCACCAGTGAAGATATCTCTTTTCTCTTTATTTCTTATGCCAATAAGCCAACCTCCTAGCATATGAGATAATGATACCATTTCTTGCATAAACCTTTCATTCAAGCATCTGTTGAAGAAAAGACAACTTGACCTTTTAAAATTCAACTTTGATGATTATTACTTCATTGGGTTTCTTATATTATGTAGTTCAAGGATTGTTTTGTGTAGTATTAGTACCCCCTTCATATAATCTAACCCAGCATGAATGTTGTCGGAGATGGTTGTACTACATTGCTAGTTACTCCACAATCTATTAGTGAAAACCTTGGTAAAAAAACTGAAGCTAACATTAAGTAGACAACCTTGGATATGATTTCAGTTGCTTCTTCTTGAATTTTCCGATGAAAGAGTAGCTTCTCCAAAATTAAGGTTGAATAGATTTAAGAGATCTTCGAAAAAAAAGAAAAATCCTTGGAGAGCACCACAATGTTCGTTTCTTTTATTTCCCAGAAAATTTCGGAGAAGTTGGAAAGCCATCAGGACTAGTTATTAGATGACTTATTATTCCATCTAACTGCTTCATCTCTAATAACTTGTTTCTCAGTGAAAGAAGAGGTGAGAAATCTGTTCTTCATCCTCATCGTCTGCCTGTGAGATGTCATGTGTATCTGGTTCTCCATATTAAGACCATAATTATTATCCTCTTGTGGAACAAATAGTTCCTTATAATAGTCTATGATGTATATGCTTTTAACTGACCATGAGGGTCACCCACTACTGCTAGTCTATTACTTTATCTTATGTAATTTGCAAATGCATTATTTTTGTTCCCTACGCTTGCCATTTGCGACCGAGAATATTGGGTACGTATTATCATCGTGCTGGAAGTTGCATCCCTCGTATTCTTACTGGCTTACTGCTGTGGTGGACTTCCTGTTGGTTGTGTAGATTTCATTGTTTGATGTACTCTCCCAGTTGGTGGTTTTTGGGCCTGGTTTCTACTCAAAAAACTGGACCGAACATTTGTTTTTTTAATTTCTCCGTCCAATAAAAATCGTGGCAAAGCTTTCACTACTGGAAAGCTGAAATTCCTTGACGGTGCGATTATCGTCAGAAAAATTGAAAAAACCATCAGGAAAAACGAAATCTAATTTCCCTGATGGTACACCGTCAGAGAATAACCATCAAGGCTAGCTCGACTGGGTAATTTGAAAATGCTTGACGGTTAACCGTCAGGGAAATTCATTTTATTTTGCCTGACGGTGGAGAACCGACAGGAAAACTACAAAACCGTTAGGGAAAATAAATTTTCTCTGTCAGTTAAAACCGCCAAAAAAACGTAGACTACCAACAGGAAAAATAATTTCCTTGGCGGTGTAAAACTGACAGGGTATAAGGACATTTACCCTATCGGTCGTCAAACCGTCAAAGAAAATATGTTTCCTCTGTCGGTGTTTGTTTTTCCCTGTCAACTTCTAGCCATCAAGGAAATATATTTTTCCTACCATCAGAAGAATCATTTTCCCTGTCGGTGTTTCACCCACAGAAAAATTTAAAACAAATATATTTAATATAATGTACACAGAATCATAGAAATATACCAACATAAATACAATACACCATCATGTATATAGATAGATTAGTCTAGCATAAATCCATTATATACATAGATGTCTTGTTTGTATCAACGTAGGTAAATACACAAGATGTCCAAATATTTAACACCCATCTACCCAAAATAACTTCTCCAAACCACCACCAGTACTAGCTTCCACACTATCCCCCTGTTCGGCTGAGCTTATCAGCACGGCTTATTAACCGTGGAACAGTGTTTTTCTCTAACAGCAAATCAGCCACAGCCGGCTTATAAGCCAAAAAACAGCCTGCCGAACAGGGCCTATGAGTACTAGCTGAATGTTAGTACTAGGTCTCAACATCCACATCACTAAGTACTAGCTAAAGGTTAGTACCAACCTAATTGTATGCCCACGCAAACACTTCAAAAGATGAAACAACCATTCAGTCTTGAATGAGACCAGCACCAGCACCTCTACATCCACACTTGCAAGGTCTAACCTGCATAATTAAAAAACAAGTTCTCAGCAAGAATATAGAATCATGGTTTGATAGAGTAATAGTAAAGGAGCAGCAGATGCATATTGATGTGTGAGACACTCCATGCCCAGTTCTATTTATCAGTAGTTTAGTGGGCTGTTATTTATCACAATTCTCAAGTAACTGTTAATGGGCTGGTTAGCTACACACAAGTGTGTGAGAAGCAAGCTATAAAACCTGGCTATAAAATTGCGTTAAAAAACACACATGAAAGGTCAAATATGTAATCTACATAGTTTTTAAGACGTCGCCTAGGCGACACCTTGTCGTCCGGGCGATTTTTGAACCACGGCGTCGGGCTCGCCACGGCATCCTCGCGTATGGCATCGCCTTGCACCCGAAGTCGTCGCCATGGCGTCGACTTTGCCCTAGGCGGACGCCGCACGTGCGCGAGCACAGGAGGAAAAGCGCGCGCGGGGGAGGGAAAAGCGCGCGCGGAAGGGCGGGAAGCCAGGGATGGCGCGCGCTGGAGAGGGGAAATCCCGCCCGCGCGGGAAAGGCAGGATCCACGCGCTCTGGAGAGGGGAAATCGCGCCCGCGCCTATGTATCCCGCTACTCGCAGGAAGTCGTGCGCCTGGAGGTCGCGGCCTCGCAGGAAGTCGCACACTCGCTGGAGAGGGAAGAGAGGAGAGAGGGGAAGAGAAGAGGGCGACGGGAGCGAGCACCTGGAAGCCGCCAGCACCGTCTGCCCAGCTTCATCTATCGCCTCCCCAGTCCCCACCGGATCTGCCCGTCAGCGGCTCTGTCACAGCTTCGGTGCGTGCTTCCCCTCTTCCTCCCCTGTTTGCTCTTCCAGTCTTCCTCCCTCCTTCCTCTGTTCTGCCTCTCCTTCCTCTGCTCTGCTGTGTGGGTAATTGCCTCTGTCATGCACTCTGCTCTTTCTTTCCTCTGCTCCTTCTACTCTGCTCTGCTGGATGTATGACGTCGCCTCGCCTTGCACCTTAAGCGCCTAGGCGTCTGGAAGGGGGTCGGGCGCCGCAACTCGCCTTACCACCTTAAAAACTATGGTAATCTGTAAAATTGTTTGTCAACTAAGCATCTCTTTATTTCTAGCACACAAGTTTCAGTACTCAATATGGCGTTGACTAAAAAATTTACAGAAACAGCACAAATTTTTTTAATACAGCCATCTCCTTTAGCTGCACTTGTCTGAATAATTGAATTACATAAGATACTTAGCAGAAAAGGATCTGATCAGAACTAAACCAAAATAGCTAACATATTTTTGAACTTTCATCTCAGCTATATCTTTGGACTAGGCATTAAAAGCTAACAGGCTAACAATACTGTGCTTACAAACTAGGACTCTAGGAGTAGAAAGGATTCATAATGGTTGCAGTATACATTAGCATCAGTCACTTGGAATTAACTATGTGCCCAATGTGCCTAAAATAAGGAAGCAATAAGCAGTTAAAATGATACTGATTAAGAAACTGAAAAATTAGCACCTAAATCTGGAACTAGAGTATTATAGTCTGAATAAAGACAGTCAAACCTAACATCAATTATACAGTCACTACTATACTTAAGATTAAGTGTTTTGCGAACTGCTGATCTCTATTCAGAAAATAAATTTTAATGTTCTACAAGTTGTTCTTGATTCTTGCCGATAGTTTTGAAACTTGTACTAAAGGGTCCATTTCATCATGCATCTAAGAAATAAAATAACAAAATTCCAACATTTGCGGCGCAAAGTACTGTCAAGTTCTTTCCTTTCTGAGAACTGTTGAGATACGTAGAAGGCAGTTCGTACCTATCAATACAAGAACTTGGAAGCTTTGAGTAACCTAACTTTTCCCCCACCTTTTGTTATTTCAAATGTTTGACTGCAAATAAATTAGAAATACGTAAGTCATAGTAAACTAATGAGGATTGCAGGTAGACTAGAGCACGCAAACCTCTAGGGCGCCTTCCAATAAACCTTTGTTTACACTAAATTACATCAACAATCAAATCTAAGAATTATTCAGAAACTAAGAGTGCTGATCTTATCATTTTCTTATAGTTTTTCTTTCTTGCACATATTTACCCCTTTAGCCTCTAGATCTGCAAGAATAAATCTAGCATCTAATGTATTCTTGTACTGCTGTGGTTGTGCCATATATTTTAAGTACCACGGTATGTAGTAGTCAGCTAAGTTCTTGCTTTCAGACTAATTAGTAACTTGATTCACTAGCGACTAATGGACTAGATGCAAGTTCCGTTGGTGCTCATAAAGCAAATGGTAACGGTGACAAAAAAGTCACGAGGATTGGATCCAGGGGAATAGGTGTTTACCTATGTTGACTAGAGTGGGTTTCTCCTTGCCAACGATGAGCTCGGACTGTTAGTTTGATCTCCACCGGACTTGACCCAACGGCCATGTCTGGCCCCTAATCTCGCGTCCTGATCGGGGACGTCCAGCCCAATGACGTGGCTGGTGGGCCCCCGTCGCGCAGTGCTATAAATAGGAGGTGGGGGCCAGTGGTTAGGGTTACGAGGTTCACTTCACTGCCGCCACCCCACTGTCCTAACCCTAATCCGATCCTGAGGGTGCACTGCCAGCGGCGGGAAGCATCACCAGCGTCTCCACGCCACCACTGCACTACCCCGACGTCGTCATCATGTCCTCGACTCCGACACTGAAGCCATGGCGTATTCATCTTCCTTCTCCAACTGATGGTCGGTAGTGTCACCTACCACTCCTCTCTCTGGATCGAACTGTCACTTGTTTTATACCAAATAGAGATGAACCTACCCACTGATCTGCACTTAGACGATCCAATAAACCTAACAATGGTACCGGAGCTGGGCTAATTGTGTAGATCCAGTAAGGGAAGAAAAATGAAAGAAAATAGAAAGAGCATGACGGACTTTGATCTGGACTGAAAAGAAGAACACGACAGATGCGATCCGTACAGAAGAAGAACCCTAACCCTAACTGACAGAGAAGAAAGGACGGAGGGGAGGACCTACCCGGTAACCTCGCCGCCATCACCGCCGTTGTAGTGCGGGTAGAAAAGAACTCACCGTCGGCCGCCGGATGGGGTCGCGCAGGAAGAAGCACCCGAGCCGCCGGGCCGGGGAGACCACGCCACCGCGAGTCCTCCGCCTCGGGCTCAGGGGGGAGGGAGTTTGAAGAGAAAGAGGAAAGAAATTTCCTCAAATTAGAACCCTAAGAAAGAAATCCCCAACCCTAAGAACAAGGAAAGGACGGAGAAGGGGAGGAACTTACATGGTTTTCTTACCACCGTCGTTGAGCAGCTGCGGGAAGGAGAAGACGCCGGCCCACCGGTGTTTCCCCAACCGCCATCGCGCGAAAAAGACAACCCACGCTGCCGCCGGTGAGTCCACACCACCGCGCGGGGCTACGCCTGAGCTCGGGGCCATGGGCACCGTCGCAAGGCCCCTCGACGGTGGCGCGCTCAGCCTTGTGCGAGCGCGCACGCCGACGAGGAGCTCCGCGGTGGTGCCGCTTCCGTCCCGTTCTCCGGCGGCCATGGAGCTGTTGCTCCTCTGTGTCGCAGATGCAGAGAAGAGAAAAGGAAGAGGAGTCGGCGAAGACGCTATGGCGTCCTTGACTGGCACTGACGGCGGCGGCGCCGCCGACGGCCACCGCGGCTGCCACTGCTGCTGCTTGCGGCGCTGCAGAGAAGAGAGAGAAAGAAAGGCTCAAATGAGAGCTAGGGTTAGGGCAAGCCGGCTGCTGGCCGGTTTTGTTCCACCGAAATCGAAGGGCAGCCATCCGATGCGAATGAACGGCCCAGATCACGCGGGCCAAAAAGAGCCCAGGCGGGCAGGGACTTTCCCGGCCCAGGCCCAGGTTGCGGCCTGGGCGCGGGGGAAGCCTGCTGGGCGCGTGCGCCGGCTACTGGCCGCTGGGCCGCGCAATGCCGCTAAGCGGCAGGGGCGAATGGGCCGCACGCGTGTAGTTGCTGGGCTGCTCGCTGCTGTTGCACGCTGGTTGTCACAGAACCTCCTAATTATGATGGCCCACAAGTACCCGTCATTGCCATAATGACCTCTGACAGCCATACTTATGTTCACCATAACTTAAAAGGCCTGCTTTCCTCCGAATAGGATCCAATCACAGGAGTATTACAATATTACAACAGTTTATTCAAAATATTCAACAAAGTAAAGTAGCGGAAGTCTTACAATAACTTAGGGTTACAAACCAGTTTTTCAAATCTCAAACCTTATGTAACATTATTACAAACCAGTAGTAGAGAAGTATCAGTAGTAACTTTATTACATCACATAAGCGAGATGCCTTGCCCAAAGGCCACACAGTCTACTCGTCGTCACTGTCTTCAACCACGACGGTCATGCAACAAAGCTCGAAGCAGACTTGTTCATGAACCGCACCTGCAACAAGGGGTTCAACAAACCCTGAGTACGAGAGTACTCAACAAGACTTACCCGACTAAGACAAAGACTCCAAGGGCATGCTAGCTTTAGGGAATCAAGGTACGGGTAATCCAGAATCAAATTTTCTTTTGCAGAAAAGCTTACTAAAGTAAGTCCTTATCTTCAACATTTTACTTTTACCATTGATGGTTCATTAACCAACTCTAGGTGATCCTAATCTAGATCAAAGTAATTATCATTAAAACCTTTCTCATTCTTTCTTTCATTCCAGTTCTTAACTACGATGCAAGTCAGGTGATTAAGTCTCCATAACTGAGGAGCAACGACGATTCGAACCGATTATACCCAGCTGAGGATCCCTAACATCACGACATATGTAGAACCGAATCTGTATATATCAACCCTTATTTAGATCTCCCAAAACCAGAACGTGTCCATCGCCACCCGAGAGTACAGTACTCCTCGAACCCGGCCCGATTCTAGCCCCGAGGGTACACGCTACTCTCGCCATCTCTCCACTCCCAGTGCGAGGTTAGATGTTCTCGTAATGGAATCACCAATATTTTGGGCTTACCCAAGGCATGAGGCTAGTTGCAAAGTCTCGAACACAACAGGCTTACAACGAACGGACCTTAACTGACAAGGCGGAAACACTACATTGAGACTCCTTTCCCAATGCATGTTAGCAGTGGCCAAACCACCCGCCCGATCTTTCAAGTTCATTCTCATACTTCATTATTCATTAAGTATGTCGTCATGGCTATGTAAACAGTGCATTTAAAAGTTTAACTCATAAGCATAGCGAAGCATACTACGCATTTTCCGTAAAACAGGTATCAAGGTTGATATCGCAATAATCAAGGATGATAATGCAGCAATTAGGTTATCACTCAACTCCTAATTACTTAATGCAATAAACCATAATATAAATAATAAAACATTTGTAAAACTCAAGGTAGGGTTTAAATGCACCGGGGCTTACCTTGCTCTGACACGACGACTGACTCAGACTCGAGGACTCCAACGTCTAGTCCGGAACCCACCGACGATCGCTCTTCTCCGGAAGCTTGCTCGGCGACTTCGACTTCTTCGAAAGCGGAAACTACACGAGTACATAACATGCTTTAACATGATGCTCGATGATAAACATGATGCTTGACGATAACATGCCACGAGTTACGACTTGAGTACAACTTCCCTTCACGGTACAGTCGCAAACAGAAAACCTACTATAACTAGTAGCGACGACTCCAGCGATACCAGCTTTTAACACTAAGTAAGTTACTAACGAGCTCAAACATGGAATTAAGGTGCCAAAGATCACCAAAGAGTAGTGACCTAAGGACATCACTCAATCAAAAGGGCACACAACACTTAAAGTTCTCAAATTAACATTTATTTACTATTTAAATATTTAGGGCATAATTAACAGTTGATCAAACTTTGCCTAAACAAGATCAAACTTTTTCTATGGATTAAGAATGATTTAAAACAGTGTCATAAAAAATTTCATAATTTTTGGATTAATAAATTAATTATTAAAATTCCTGGAAGTAGCATTTAATCTTTATTGGAACTAATTAATTCTACTGCACAAAGTATTCAAATTCATGATTTAACATTTTTCCTAGATAGTTTATACATTAAGAGACTCACACAAAAATTTTCATGAATTTTGGAACTCTACACAATTTTTAATGAAATAAACAAATAGCTGCACTATTCATTTATTTTGAAAAAGAAAAACAAAAACGAAATCCGAACCGGGCCGATCCCCTCCTTCCCTCCGGTCTGGCCCAGCCGAGCGGCCCGCTCGCGCGCGCCCGTGCTCACGCTCGCGCCCGGCAATGCGGCCCAGCAACGCGCCGCGGCCCAGCCCGCTCGCTCTCTCCCTCGCGCTCGCTGACAGCCTGGCCCCGCATGTCATCGCCAACCTCCCGCCCCTCGCTCACTCCCGCGTGCTCGCTCGCTCTCCCGCGGTGGCCGGCCGGTGACCGGAGCTTCGGTCGACAAACTGACCCTACCATCATTATCTACATCTCCCCACGGTTCCATTTTGCTAGATAGCACCATGGCTCGAGCTCTGGTGACAGCTCACCGACGACGGTGGCGGCTCGACGGCCACGGTGCCCGACGACTCGACCGTACAACGCGGTAGCGGTTAAAATAGCGTGAGGAAAACGATCAGGAGCTCACAGCGGTGACGATGGCGGTCTCGGGGAGGACGGAGAGGAGCCGGAGTGGCCTGGCCACGGGAAGGCGACGATGGCGGTGCTCCGACCGGAGTTGGGCACGGGAGACGGTGGCTGCGGCGATCCAGGCGGAGTTAGGGTCGCTCGGGTGGTTCACGAGATGCGTGAGGATGAGGCGGAGCTAATGGTGCAGTTTGCGTGGCCGGAGATGGCTCGACGGCGGCAGCGGCGAGCGGCGGAGCTGCGGTGGCGAAAATGGTGAAAACGGAAATCGTCACCGTGAACTCGACGTATTTATAGAAGATGGTTGCTGCTACAGAGCTGGAATGCTCACGCCGTCGCGCTGGTGCTCCCAACCACGCGCGAAGGGTCTGGGCGGCCACGGCGGCTCGCCGGCGCCCATACCGCGCGGTGGCTGGCCGCCATTGGCGCGGCACTGTAGCTCCCCCCAAATTTTTGAATTGTCAAATTATTTTCTCAAATTACTCTCAAATTCATGTAACAACTTGAAAAAATTCCAATCTATGAAATCTTTAGAATTTCAAGCTCTACAAGTTTTGTATTGAACACTTTTTCAAATTCTCACTGGATTTTGAAATTTGAGTTTAAATTCAAAAGGGGACACATTTTTGGGATTTGGTAATTTAGAAATTACTTTTGATTTCATATTGAAACTTCAAAATCTCCAAACACCAAAGTTGTGCCTTTTGACAAGACCTACAACTTTGCTGCCAAAACATTTTCAAATTCTGCATAAATTTTGAAATCTTAGTTTGGGGACAAAAATGAATAAAATCTAAAATTTGTTTATTTTCAAAATTGCTCCACATTTTACACTAAAACTTTAAAAACTCAAAACACCAAAGTTGTAGCCCTTGAAAAGTTCTACAAACTTGGTTTAGAACTTTTTCCCAAATTTTGCTTATATTTTGAATTATTTCAAAAGGGGTAAAACAGGGTTTTGAAATTTAGGGTTTTCGGAGGAATTTTCAATTGGAATTTGTTGCTACTTTGATTTGTGATTACTTAGTGATCAAACCATCATCCAAGGGCATCATTTGGACCAACATGACATGGTTGACCAAATGCCACTCTTGGTTGACCAATTGAGCTTTCGAAATTCTTTTATATTTTTCTCCAAATTTGAATTTGAATTCGAATCGGAAAACTCATGACAAGTTTTGGGTCTCCAACTCAAACTCAAACTTGGAGCTTCATTTTAGTGTTGTACTTGAGCTCATACCCTACACTTGACACTAGTGTGCAACACGGTCACACACCTCAAATTACGCAGGGCACGGACTAAGTATTTGCGGTGGCATTCGAAATTAGGGTTTTCGGGTTCGAAGCACACCACCGAGAAGCACATCCAATCTAGATAAGTAAATTTGTTTTAGTTGATGCATAACAAGGTTAACCTAACATGGATGCTTTGCAATGTATTATGATGACATGTCAGATTAATTAGCACTATAACACCCGGGGTGTTACACTGGTCCATGGGCCTATCGTTCCTAGGGTGGGCCAAATGAACAGTAGATGATGAATTGAAGTTTATTAGTTTTCAGAAGCAGTTTTGATATTTTTTTTGTTAAGATTGAATGATTATCTCTACTCAAACTTATTTGATAGTTTGTTTAGAGAGAAGAAAAGTACAAAGCAATGCTTCTGAATAAGAATTATTTTAAGAATTTTGTCATTTTTCCGCTGCAAAGAAAAAGGATAGTGTCCTCTCATTAAATCCGAACCATCGGGAGGATTTAATTGGAAGAGCAGTTATAGTTGTTCAGAAAATGATGAAAAGTTTGTCCTCTAATTAAAATTGGAACCAATGAGAAAATTTTATTTAGAGGGATATTCACATTATGATTTAAGTGAAATTATGATATTGTTATTTTCTGACCAACGTTGATGATAACAATATTATAAGCTTATTTATGAATTTGAGGTTGAAATTTAAATCTCTGGTATATTAAGTATCAAAGTGATCAATTTTTCAGAGAATAGATAAAGATCAAGAAATGCTCATGAAATAGAAAGATGTTTTTTCCGCTGCAATGATGATGATGATCTTCTAATTAAATTCAAACCAACGGGAGAATTTAATTATGAAGAGGGTTAATAATAATTGAGTTGTTCCATATGTTAATTCCATTTATGCCCAACGGTGATGTGAAATTAATATACAAGAATATTGTATTCATGATGTTGCTAATTTTAGCAAAAGTTATTGATAGAAAATTTTATAAGTTTTATCTATGAGTTTTATGCATTTATTCTATTTCTGCCCAACAGTGATATAGAATTAATGTAGAAGAAAGTTGTTTTGTTCTATATCTGCCCAACGGTGATATAGAATAGAACATAAAGAAATCAGAGTTTAATGTTGATGACTATTGTTGAATATTTTCAGGCAAAGATCTTCATGCCTTCGTTCTTGAAGGGAGAAAAGAAAAAGAAAAGAAAAGCATTGGGTACTTGTGACTCAGATGATGAAAAGCCTAAGGATAAATTAGGTATATGAAAGGAGACCGTTACATGAGAGATTGTGTTCTCTTTAAGGGTGGCTTGAAAAGAAATAATTTTCAAAGATTTCAGGGATATTGATCCACGAAAGAAATAGAACAATAAGAGTTTAGTTTGAAAAATGTCTTTTATGTACTCTCTATGAAAAATAATTTAATTTTCAGTTTTTATCATCATGATATGAATTGTAATGAATGACATGCATGTTTAATTTGACCAATATCGGATTAAGCATGTGTGTTAAAGAATATCAGATTTATTCCTGAATTTAATGATTGAATATGAGCCAATCCTGGCATTTATGTCCCTTCAAGAGAATTGTCTCGCATGGCGGCATAAATTTTAAGAAAATACCCGCATTGCGGGATGAAGTTGGTATAGTACTTGTCCTGCATGGCAGGAGAAAGTGAGATGACGAAGTGTATCCCGCACAGGGAGAGAAGTTTAGGGTAGCTTTTGTGCTATCCTAGTATGAGTTTAAGAACAAAAGGAAGTTGAAAACGAACCTCATGATAAAAATAACATGCAAGCATGACTTGCAGAAGTACTGATGAAAAGGACTCTATTGAGTTCTTGAAGTGAAATGACGAAAAAGGATACATACTTCCATACGAATTAAGAAATAATTTCATCTTCCATGATGTAATCATGTGGATGAAGTTAGTAATCAAAGTTTCCTCACTCATAAGAGTTATGAAGGTTTCGAAATTGTGGCAGAAAAGTTTGTGCCACATTTCGAGGGGGAGGATTGTGACATGAATTGAGAAAGATAGAAAGACAATAAAAGAAACTCAGAAAGATAATTGAAAGAAATTCCCCATTATATGCTTTGCATTTAGAGAAAATGTGATCTATAAAAGATGAAGGTGATCGTTGAGGGAGTACAACGGTCATAATAAAGATACCCCTAAGTACAGAAATAGCTAAATTCCTGAACCTTTTACAGTTCGACAGGAAGACAGCAATGAGACTAAGAAATACTAAGACAGTGCTTAAAGCACCAAATGAGATAGATTTTAACAGAATAAACCCAAAATAAGAAAGATTGAAAATACACTATCCTTATAGAAGATGGAGTAATCTGGGGGAATATGGTATGAAAAGATCTACGACTTGAAGAGAAGTGGGACCAGTGCCTACTCTAATGACTCAAGATCGACAAATGCTCAACACCATGTTGATGTTATATGACTCATACAACACATGTTGTTAGCCCTTCAAGAAGATGAATAAGAAAATAAGGATCTAGTTCTACAGGACCCTATAGAATCGATTGACGATGAAAGAGCAACAACAACCCCATGTGAAAGAAGTGCCATTAGCTAAAGACCTGAAAGTCTCAAAGAATAAGAGAATCAGATATTTTTGATGACTATAAATTATATATTAATGAAGAAATTCAAATGGAGGGTGATCCCATCTCATTTGAAGAAACCATGAGAGGCGTTAATACATCTAAATGGCAAGAAGCTAAGGAAATTGAAATGAAATCGATGAATACCAACGAAGTTTGAGAAACAGAAGCAGTTCCTAATGGAGCCAAAACAGTAGGCTGTAAATGGTCTACAAGACGAAATGTGACTCCAAAGGGAACATAAGATATAAAGCACGACTTGAGTCGAAAGATTTTACACAAAGAGAATGAATAGATTACAATGAGTGCTAGTGGCACATCATGATCTGAGATGAAGGTAAAGACAACATTTCCCAATGGAATTTGTATGAAAATAATTACATGGCACAATCTAAAGGTTTTGTCGTGGAAAGAAAGAACGAATGAATGGGATGCCACCTGTAAAAATCTTTTATGAACTAGAGCAAGTCTCTAAACAATGGCATTTCAAGTTGAAAGGTCAACTAGAAATTTTGGGTTAAAGAGAATGAGTGGACAATTGCATCTGTACAAAGTTATAGAATGGGAGATTCAATTCCTAACCCTGTATATGTGGATGACATCTTACTTGCTAGTAGTGATGTCAATCTATTATATGTGAAGAAGCTCTTGTCCTCGAGACTCAATAAGAATGTTCTCGGTGAAATGACTCTCGTTATAAGAATTGAAATTCACCGAGACAGATGAAAGTGGTATTAGGATTATCACAAAGGCATGCTTAGAAAAGATTGTAAAAAAACAAAGTATGCATGCAAGTGAACCTATGCCTGTTCATATAGTCAAGGGTAATAATTTTTGAGAATTTTAGTATTACAAGAACCGACATAAGATAGATCAAATGAATATGGATCCATATGCTTCAGCTATTGGAAGCTTAATGAGTGCACAACTATGATATTACAGTTTAATGAATGCACAAGTATGATATTACCCTAACATAGTTTATTTATCCGGGTTGTTTTGGCAGAAAGTCCAGTCCAGATATAGATCACTGGAATGGAGTTGAGAATGTCTTGCAATTGTGCAAAGTTTTAATAAGCCTTATGATGACTAAGAAAGAACAAGTACTCTCAAATGGTTGTGGGTACAAGAATATTGAATTTCGACGAGATGTTTAGTGAAACCCACATAGTAGCTAACACTCGCAGTTAGAGTTTTATTGTGGAAAAGCTCCAAAGAAACAGTTGTGGTGTCATCAATGATGCATACCTATAGTACAACTTATTATGAGGCTTATAGGACAGGCGAAATAGTTAACTTATACCCAGAATTGGTAATGGTACACAACAACAATGACCATTTAAAGTGATTGACTCCTATGACAACGGGTCAAGTGTGCTGCCAAACACATTGACATGAAGTTAGACGTTGTGAAGGAGAAAGTCCAGAATCTTTTAAAAGCTTTCGAATGTATAAGTAAAAAGCAAGTACTTGCAGATCAGCTTATAAAGGCTTACCACCCAGTGTATTCAGAGAACGCACAGTCGACATGGGTTTATGGTATAGCCTATGATTTTTGGACAACAAATGGTCCAAAGAAAGTATCATTTCAAAATGGAGAAGTGTATTGTGGCTGTTAGTCTAGCGGCACTAATTGCTGTGACGATGGGACAATTCTATGCATTAATCTATGATAAAATAGGAAAGAAGGAAGAAAAATATGAATTGAAATTTTGAGTAACAAATTGAAGAACAAAGAAAGTGATGAGAGATCAAGAAGGAGAATGTTAGTTTGATCTCCACCGGACTTGACCCAACGGCCATGTCTGGGCCCTAATCTCGCGTCTTAATCGGGGACGTCCAGCCCAATGACGTGGCTGGTGGGCCCCCGTCGCGCAGTGCTATAAATAGGAGGTGGGGGGCCAGTGGTTAGGGTTACGAGGTTCACTTCAGTGCCGCCACCCCACTGTCCTAACCCTAATCTGATCCCGAGGGTGCACTGCCAGCGGTGGGAAGCATCACCAGCGTCTCCATGCCGCCACTGCACTACCCCGACGTCGTCATCACGTCCTCGACTCCGACACTGAAGCCATGGCGTATTCATCTTCCTTCTCCAACCACTCCTCTCTCTCCTCTCTCTGGATCGAACTGTCACGTGTTTATTCCAAATAGAGATGAACCTACCCACTGATCTGCACTTAGATGATCCAATAAACCTAACACGGACATCTGCTCGCCGGGCGTGGCGCTGACCCTAGCATAAGAAATCCCCAAATTTTAATCCAAATCCCCAGCCCTAAGATCAGCTAAGACCCTTATTGCTTACCATAAGATGTCGCTGGGCTTGGTTTTGGCCTAAGGGCCCTGCTCGACCTCCGCGACGGCCACAGAAAGGAGCTGCTGCGCCGCCGCCCTCCTCCTGTGTGCGCACGGTCTCCCGCTCAAAGCGCCGCTCGACGTCATCGCGTACAGAGGGGGTGCCACAGCGACGCCACCACTCCCTGCGCGCCCGTCATGGCGTCGTCGTCACGTGCGGCGGCGGCTGCTGATTGCGAGCAAGAAAGGCCTGGTTGAGTTCGCGAAATTTTTCCTCGGAAACGGTACTGCAGCACTTTGGTTGTTATTTCGTAATTAGTATCCAATCATAATTTAATTAGACTTAAAAGAATCATCTCATGAATTTCATCTAAACTATATAATTAATTTTATTTTTTTATCTATATTTAATATTTCATGCATGCGTCTAAAGATTCGATGGGTTAAAAAATCTTAAAATTTTTTGCAAAATTAAACAAGACCAAAAGCGATGAGAAAGAAATAAAGTGGCTAGGGTTGGGGGAGCCAGCGCCGCTGCTGGTTTTGTTCACCTGATAAGCAAGGACAGCCGTCCGATCACATCCTGTGGCCAGGAGTGCTCGCGGCTTAAGCTGGGCCAAGGGGGAGAAAGGCCCAAAGGTTGTTTCCTGGCCTAGGCCCAGGTTGCGGCCCAGCCGGCCAGCACTATGCTAAGATGGGCTAAAAGTGAATTAAGCCGAATAAGCTTTTTTGTTTTTCAGTGCATTTTCAATAAGTTTTTCCCTTTTAGTTACTAAACTATTTAAGTCTAAGTGTTAGCAAAGATCATAATTCCGCTGCAAAATTAATATACATTCTCTGATTCTCTGGGAGAAAACCAACTCTGTATTGAGCCGCTCCTACAAATAGACGTTGAATATTAGAAATTAAGTACTAAATTTTAATATTTCAAAATGACCTCATGTGGAGAAATAACCAAAATAAAAATTGTAGATCTCAAAAAGTTATAAAACTTTGTTGTTTATAACTTTTCCATTTGAATTCATTTTATGCTTCAAAATTCTATTTGAAATTTAATTTTAAATTGTTGAAGAACTCTGATTTCTCTTTTTAATCTGTGGCTAAAACTTGTAACTAGTCTTTCTCCCTCGTACTAACTCCAAATATGATGATTTTTTTCCTAAAATTTTCTAAAATCATGCTCTATCAAGTTATTGTGTTCTTACTGCTATTATTTTGGTCATCTTTTTCTGTGAATATTTCAAAATTTAAATTTAAAAAATGACAACTTGAAACAACATTTTGAAACATCAAATGATTTCAGTTGAAGAAGTCATGAACATAAAAGTTATAGAACTCATCAAGATCTACTACTTTTATTTTAGTCATTTCTTCATCCGACAAAGTGATAGTAATATTGTTCACAAATTTTACATATCTCTCGTATAGTTTATGGAACTACAAGAGAGATATATAAGATGGCAACATATCTGGTGCAAACCAACCTCTCCGTGTAATCGTGCAAACTTCTAATCTGGGCCACATGATGTTGATCCAAGGGGCGCAGGGGGATTGGGTAATTTTGCGCTTAACCGCCCGCTCCTAGTCACACTTTTGCAAATCCCCCCTCCCACTCCCCCTGCGCCCCCTTGGATCAACATCATGTGGCCCAGATTAGAAGTTTGCACAGTTGCACGGAGATATTGGTTTGCACCAGATATGTTGCCATATAAGATTTGTGAATAATGTTATTACCACTATGTCGGATGAATAAATGACCAAATAATCAAAATAAAAGTTGTAGATCTTGAGAAGTTATACAACTTTGTAGTTGACAACTTTTTCATTTGAATTCATTTTGTCAAGGAAAATTACGTTTGAATTTGTCAAATTTGAAATTTGAATTTTTCAAATGACCTCGGATGGAGAAACAACCAAAATGAAAGTTGTAGATCTTGAGAAGTTATACAATTTGTAGTTGACAACTTTTCATTTGAATTCATTTTATCAACAAAAACTATGTTTAAATTCATTTCTAAGTTAATTAGGAATTTCCCTGTGTGTTTTTCCAAAAACCGTCAAGATAATGTTAATTACCTTGACGGTTTATTCAATAACCGTCAAAAAAAATTCGAAACCGTCAAGGAATTAGGAATTTTCTTGACGGTTATGTGTACTCACAAGTTAATTAGGATTTTTTATGATTATTTAATTTCTCTGTGTGTTTTTCAGATACCGTCAAGATAATATTAATTTTCCTGTGTGTTTTTCAAAAACCGTCAAGATAACACATTTTTTCTGACGGTTTATGTAATAACCGTAAAAAAATTCGAAACCGTCTTGGAATTTGAAGGTTCCAGTTGTGTTTTGTCTCACTCTGGGCGTTCGGTTATAACCGACAATTCGGTTCGGTCTAATCGGCTCCCATAAAATTCGGTTTCCAGACTTCATCACCCGATCGGTTTCCCTGGAAACTGAAAACCGCACAGTTCAGTTTTGGTTTTTTTATTTTGGTTTTCGGTTTCAACCGAACCGCCCGTAGTTCACAGATCACAGCAAGGAGAACAGGAGAAGACCAAAGAACTGAAGATCAAATCAAAACTAACATTGGAATCCTTGTGCTCGGTCCGTGCCGCCGTTGTCTTGGTCGGAGAAGACTCCTCCCTGCGAGCGCCTCCACCCTCTAGCCTCCTTGCTCGTCTGCTCGGGGTGACGGCCGCGCTCTGCTCGCCGCCTCCCAGCTCGGATGCTCGCCGCCGTGCCCGTGCCTGCGCACGCGCGCACACCGACGGGCCGCCGCCGCGCCTGCGCACGCGCGCACACCGGCGGGCTGCCGCCGCGCCTGCGCACGCGCGCACACCGGCGGGCTGCCGCCGCCGGTAGCGGAGGTGGATATGCCGCTGCGGCACCGCCGCCTCGCGTAGTCGCCTGGACGTGTTAGGGTTAGGGCGACGCCCGACTGCGCCGCTGCGGCTGCGCGCTGCGGGAGTGCGGGATGGGGAGGGGTCGAGTCGAGGGGAGATGAGGTGCTGGCGTGGGCCGACTGGGCTGGGCCGGCTGGACGCTGGGAGTTGGGAGTGTTCAGTGTTGGACGCTGTCGCTGGCTGCCTGACTCGCTGTGTTCGTGGGAGTTCGGTTTATTCGGTAGTTCGGTTTACAGGAGTCCAAAACCGAAACCGAAGCTGCAAACCGAACTAGACAAAAACACAAACCGAAGCTGCAACCGAAAACCGAATAAACCGAAAATTCGGTTCGGTTCGGTGCGGTTCGGTTCGGTTTACGGTTTGCGGTTTAAAAGTGCCCAGGCTGAGTTTTGTCGTCCCTTCCGAAAAAATGGTTTGATGCACACAGTACACATCTGCCACCGTCTACCACGCACCGTAAAGCCATGATGTGATTATAGAAACATTTAGCCGAAAGGTAGCTACGGTGTGCATGCTGGAGGTGTCCTCCGCTTTTCTTTTTCGCAGACCTGCACAATGTGACATTCATCATTCATGATGCGACATGCATATGTCCCAAAAGCAGCATATGTACCCCACTAGCTGAGACACCATTCCAGTGGCATGCGTGCATATGCATTATCGATCTATCGGAATTATATATTTAAAAGTTGGTGCCCCATATATATATATATATATATATATATATATATATATATATATATATATATATATATATATATATATATATAACAGCTATAGTTGGAGATAACTAGTACTTAATTAAGGTCAATTCATCGAGACCAAATCAAGGTGGCCATGCATGATCGATCATACGTGTACCACGCACCCTCGATCGAGCATTATATCTCATTCTCCATCATCGATGCATGCTCTGATACGGTGCAGTCCATGTGTAGCTTATGTATGCGTTAGTATGCGTTATAATTGCTACCCCCCCCCCCCCCCCCCCCCCCCCCCCCCCCCAATCAGTTAGCCTTGCAGTGCAGGATAAGCATAAATCTTCTTCTTTGTTTTTTTTTCCAGAACTCACGATTAGTATAAACTGGAAAACAAGCAAGGGATAGCTCAAAACTCCAGTTATACCGCATATATGTTTTACGCGTAGTTGTACCTTCCTGCTTAATCACAATCTTGTTACATCGCACTCATAGAAGGGGTCGCAGTCACATATATACTCACATCGAGATTGAGTTTGAGTTAAGTTTGAACATTTTTACGTGTGGTACTACGCCAATTAATCACCATCAACTTTCTCTGCTTATATATGTGGGGATTAATTGTGTTCAAGACTTTTCATGTTCCGATCCACCTGTGACTGCTGTCCGTGTAGGGCTCTCATCACTCTCAAATGGATCCATATATGTATATGGCCACACAACGCCATCATATCATATAGTATATCAAATGTACAGTAATGTGGAAAGGCGAAATTAAGCACCCCGATGGCTTGACGCGGGTGCTCCTCGTCGTCGTCCTCGGTACACAAGCAGGGGCCGACACACACAGGAAGGAAATAGGCCTTGTTGGGTACAGTACAGACGATGCACACTGTTGTTGCCTTACGCGCCTTGTACCTCTTGATTTGACTACACACCACACACACACACACACATTCTTGGACTGGACCATGGGAATTTGGAAAGCCAATATTATGAAGCCATTTGTACAATACAAGCCACCATTTGCATATATAGAGCTGCTGCCATGCTCCCTGCAAAGCTTCGCTCCGGCAGCTGCGTCAAATGATGCCTGCATTGTACTCCTCTACAATGGGCACAACAGCTACTCCCGTCGCCGGAACTGTCGTCCTCAGCCTCATCAGGGTCAAGCAAAGCATGCTGTTGCTCGTCCTCGTCACCCTCACCAGCGTCCTGCTCCTCGGCCCCGCATCCGACCACGGAACCGCCTTCGCCAGCCCGCCGCCGGACCCCATACAGTGCTCGTCGGGCGGCGGCGGCACGGCCGGCACCGACTGCACCGTGTCCAGCGCGTACGGCGTGTTCCCGGACCGCTCGACGTGCCGCGCGGCCGCCGCGGCGTTCCCGTCCTCGGAGGACGAGCTGGTGCGCGCCCTGGCGCGCGGCGCCGCGTCGGGGACCAAGATGAAGGCGGCCACCCGCTACTCCCACAGCATCCCGCAGCTGGCGTGCCCCGGGAGCGGGAGCGGCCGCGCTGGGGAGACCGAGGGCGGGCTCGTCATCAGCACCAGGCGCCTCGACCGCGTCGTGTCCGTCGACGCCGCGACGGGCTACATGACGGTGGAGAGCGGCGTCACGCTGCGGCAGCTCGTCGCGGAGGCGGCCAAGGCCGGGCTCGCGCTGCCCTACGCGCCATACTGGTGGGGGCTTACCGTCGGCGGCATGCTCGGCACGGGGGCGCACGGCAGCTCGCTCTGGGGCAACGGCAGCGCCGTGCACGAGTACGTTGTCGGGATGCGCATCGTCACGCCGGCCCCCGCCGCCGAGGGGTACGCCAAGGTGCGCGTGCTCACCGCCGGCGATCCGGAGCTGGACGCCGCCAAGGTCTCTCTCGGCGTCCTCGGCGTCATCTCTCAGGTAAGGTCGTATATGTGGCCATCTACATCAGCTAATAGCCTAAAACTGTATTGGATTTCATATCTCATTGCTTCGTTACTTGGCAAGCGTGTTTGTACTACAATTTCTTTTCTCTCAGATTTTTACAAAAAGTATTTCTAGTCTTATATACAACAGTGTTTCTAACTTTTTGTTTTTCTTCTTGTTCAACTATAGTACGTGATTTTTTTTCTTTGTTAATAAGCCGGCATAAGCTACTTTTTTTTTTATCCACTCAATCAACCCGTGATTCTACGGTGCTAGAAGTGACTTCGTTTATTTTTTTTCTTCTTTGCCATTAGTTAGGTGCTCTATCTAGATGACATTTTTGCTGACATGGGTAGAAGCAATAATACTTATCTTCATGGAGATACAGCTTGATATAAAAAAACACAATTTTTAGAATAGAACTATACACTTGTTTTAGGCCCATTATCATAGAGATAAATTAATCATACAACAATTAATAATTTGAATGAAATATCACCGTGCTAGTATACATTTTAAGGGCTGTATCATTATTCTTTCCTCATTTGACATAGCATGCTGAAAGAGCATGAAATGAAACAAGCTATTCCTACCTTTAAATGAATTGGCATTTATAGTCCCCGTGCTCTGGTTCATTGAAAACAACTGTACATGACTTGGAATTAAGGAGAAAAACCGGTAAAATTGTTTTGTCTAAGCAAACCTGTAGTTTCGTAAAGCAAGATCCATAATGTTTGAGCATATGCCTACTTGCACACTCAAAAGCGGTGCGTACTACAACATTTATTATTGGTGGACTGCAACACTTTGATGATTCTTGGAGTAGAAAACTTGCATGCATGGCACATCAAGTACATTTTTTTTATTTGAAGATAACATCAAGTACAAATCAAGACCCCTGTGTTTTGGCTTTTTTTTTTTGGAAAGCACAGTCCTTAGGAGGGACCACTTTACAGTTTAGAACATCAGAACATGCTATTCTTCTTTTCTTCACATGCCGGCATGGTGCGGCCCTACTTTCTTTTTACTTATAGAGGAGTATTTTCTATAGTAATTATGGTTTTGGAATTTATAGTTGGATCCATGGTATTTCTCTCTCTCTCTCTCTCTCTCTCTCTCTCTCTCTCTCTCTCTCTCTCTCTCTCTCTCTCTATATATATATATATATATATATATATATATATATATATTATCATGGGCCAAAGACATTTGACGGGCCTTTGATTCATGGCACTTTTTAGCTTACTAGCTCAAAAAAAAAAAGAGATGCGCTTAGGTTTGTCGTTTGAGGTAAACTATCTATATCCAAACTTTACTATTAGGTGTGTACATTAAAACGATAATCGACTTTTTATGTTGTTTCTAAAAATGTAAACGATTCATCTTGTTTTTCAAGTGTTACCTCTTGAGGCTCAACATGATGGCCCCAAAAGAAATCCTCCAATTTGTAGTAATCAGATAGCGAGACACTTGATTGAACAACGAAGCGAGCGAACGTTGCTCATAACGGGATGCAATGTTAAAGTATAAGTTAACTACCTATATTTTCTACCACTTTAAACTTCTAGGTTGAATTACTTGGTGCATAGGTCAATAATATAGTATCAAGGTTTAAGGTCTCAAGTTCGAATTCTAACTGGCGTATTTTTTTAGGGACTAATTGGTGTAATTTAAATATATAACTGTTTCCTGCTCCTATTGCACGAATGTGGCATGAGGGATCCTTCACATGAGGAATGTTGAAGTACAAGTGAACTGTCCATATTTCTTATCAGAACTACTCTCTTTAACATGCCAGGAATCCTGGCCTCTCATGCATGGGCCGCTGTTCGGCGCTGTTTACTTTTCCATTTTTTATTTTTCCTTTTTTTCTTCTTTTCACGGAACTTTTTCCCACCAGTTTTTTTTTATTTTTTCTTCTTTTTACAGAAATTTTTTCCCTCCAAAAAACCGGCGCGGCGCAGGGTGCCCATTGTCCTAGTACAAGTCAATGCGCAACAACTATGTGGATTTTGCTTGAATTATTTCCTCTTTTGGCAATAAGGCAAATTATCCATGCATTTCTCCCCTTTTGAATTCAATGGGCAATCCGTGCGTTTGACTTGTAATGCTTACTACCGTACAGTCCATACACTCCAATATAATTTAGTTAGATGGATAAATGTTCACAAAAAAAAAGTTAGACTGATAAAAGTCGGGTGGGTGTTCAAGTCGAAAATGATCTAATAAGGATATAATATCCCTTCATATTCTTAATGAGAGACATTTTACGTTGGATGAAAAGTTCAGGTCAAATGATACAGTTCACACAATCATCAAAATATTTCAGACAAGACAAAGTTGTAAGCAAAGTTGTCTTTATTTCATGATCCTTCCATACATGTCAGAGGGGGTATTTATAGGGTCATAGTCTTCGTATTTTACATAAAATGACTATTTTACCCCTGACCTAAATATTTACGTTCTTTATTTTATATAAGGGCGAAGTAGTCATTTCCTCCAGATTCAGACTTCTTCTTCGCGTCCAGTGAACTTGTTCTTCTTCAGATTATTTCTTGCTTCTCGTCTACTTCTTCGTCCAGCGAAGTTAACTTCATGTTGATGAAGTCGACAGGCGAAGTTGAATTCTTGACGACGAAGTCGATAGACGAAGTTGAACGACGAAGTCGATCGGCGAAGTTTAAACGACGAAGTCGTCAGGCGAAGTTGAACAACGAAAGTTGAACGACGAAGTCGTCAGGCGAAGTTGAACGACGAAGTCGAACGACGAAGTCGAACGACGAAGTCGTCAGGCGAAGTTGAACGTCGAAAGTTCAACGACGAAGTCGTCAGACGAAGTTGAACAACGAAGTCGAAATACATTCTTCGCTATACTTTTTTCTACAAGTGAATTTCATTAGAAAACTTTTATATTCTTCATACTCCAAAGTTTGGGCTTGAGTTTTTTTTGGACGAAGTCAATTCCCCAACATTTTATTTTGCTTATTACTTTGAATTCATCAAAATTCCAAGATCCCGTTTTTAATTTAGCATCAAAGAAGAAACACCGGATCGTTCAATTTAGCAGTTTGATAAATATTGAAGCCTTCTCAGTCGGGATAAGTTTGATTGGGAGCTAAAATTATGCATATACTCCCAATGCAAGGTGACGCTGGCGCTGCAACCTCTGTTCAAGCGTTCGGTGACGTTCACGGAGCGGGACGACGACGACCTGGCGGAGCAGGTGGCCAAATTCGGGTACCAGCATGAGTTCGCCGACATCTCGTGGTTCCCGGGCCACGGCCGGGCGGTGTACCGCGTCGACGACCGCCTGCCGCTGACCGCGCCCGGCGACGGCGCCATGGACTTCATCGGCTTCCGCGCCACCCCGACGCTGCTGATCCAGGCCAACCGTCTCGCCGAGGACCTCTTCGAGCGCGCCGGCAACGGCAGCGGCAAGTGCCTGACGTCGCGGGTGACCCACGCGGCGCTGTCGGTGGCCGGGTACGGGCTGCAGCGGCGGAGCGGCGGGCTGTTCACGGGGTACCCCGTGGTGGGGCCGCAGCACCGGATGCAGGCCTCCGGCGGGTGCGTGACGGGCCCCGAGGACGCGCTGCTGACGGCATGCCCCTGGGACCCGCGCGTGCGGGGCGGCACCTTCTTCCACCAGACCACCTTCAGCCTCCCCCTGCGCCGCGCCGCCGCGTTCGTCGCCGAGGTGCAGCGGCTGCGGGACCTGGAGCCCAGGGCGCTGTGCGGCGTGGAGCTCTACGACGGCATCCTCTTGCGGTACGTGAAGGCGTCCACGGCGCACCTGGGCAAGCCCGCGCCGCGCGGGGAGCCGTCGGGGGACATGGTGGACTTCGACTTCACCTACTACCGCAGCCGCGACCCCGCGCGGGCGCGCCTGTTCGAGGACGTGCTGGAGGAGATCGAGCAGATGGGCATCTTCAAGTACGGCGGCCTGCCGCACTGGGGCAAGAACCGCAACCTCGCCTTCGTCGGCGCCGCGCGCAAGTACCCGGGCTTGCCGCAGTTCCTGCGCGTCAAGGACGCCTACGACCCTGACGGACTCTTCTCCAGCGACTGGAGCGACATGATGCTCGGCATCGGCGGGAGGTCGCCGACGGCGGACGCGCCCGGGTGCGCGCTCGAAGGGATGTGCGTGTGCTCGCGGGACGAGCACTGCGCGCCGGAGCAGGGCTACGTCTGCCGCCCCGGCAAGGTGTACAAGGACGCCAGAGTCTGCACCAGGGTGTCGTCGTAGAATTCTAGAATTGATCGGCCTCGTTTGGATTTTATTTGAGTTGTTCCCTTATAGATATTTAGTAGAAATACCGATATATTTAGTTTATTAGGCACGTTCGAAAACTCCTTGAGTTCTCGCAGGAATTTGGTTGCTTCAATGTTCTCCAAGATTCCCAGCAGAATTTATTTTGCTGCTGTGGAGTTAAGCAATGGTTCGGCTTTATAGCTTACATATTACTTTTAAATCACTCAAATTACTACCTTTGTTCCTAAATAAATATATTCTTAGAGCTGTCTTAAGTTAAACTATTTAAACTTTGACTAAATTTCTAAAAAAATGTTAAAATTTATGACATCAAATTAGTATTATTAGATATATTATAAAATATATTTTCATAATATACTCATTTTATGTCATAGATGTTGTTACTTTTTTCTATAAAGTTAGTCAGATTTAAGATAGTATGACTTGCACGGGTTCTAGGAATTGATTTATTTGGGGACGAAGGGAGTAAAATGAAGCATGCAAATTTTATTTATTTCATAATATAATACTCACTAAGATGTTTACATATATGTATACATCACACCACTCAAAATCACAATGGTGGTGTTTGAAGTGAGATCTAGAAAGTGCCAACAATGGTAACCTCAATAGAAGATTCCAAATGAACTTTAAAAAACCAAGGGGGATGTGGTGACATTTGCTCTGCTTCAACCTCCTATTATGCTTAAGTTATTGAATTTTCTCTATCAAATAATTATTTTGTAAAAAACATATTGCTAACAGCCTAACACTTATACTATTAATATAGATGTCATAAAGTTTGAGTCTAAGTGTACAATTTTATATATAGTGATGAAGTGCTCCACACCAAGTCAAATGATCCTCAACGTTCCAGTGAGACGCTTTAACGACCGAATGGCCCAATAGAAGAGGGGGTTGAATTGGTCTCTAAAAAATTTAAAGCATCAAACCTTAGACTATGCAAATTCTAAACTCAGAAGATCCATTGCTCCCAAGTTCTGCAAAACATACTAGATAGTTATTAGGGCCAACAAGCTAATCATGCCCTTAACAAAGATTCATATTAAGATTAAGATCCATAAAAACAAGAATGAAACCTATCCTAAGAACACACTAGCATGGATCCTAGTTGTCACTCAACAAGACTTGCAATCAAAGAAAGTAAAGCAAGTATGAAAGAGCAAGGCAAAGAGACAACCAATTTTTTCTCATGGTCTTGGGTTGTTGTCACAATTGAAAGCTCTAGTTTGGTTTTAGATAATTGATGCAACCTAGGGACTAATAATTGTGCTAAGTGTGTATACATGAAATGATAAGTCTCATGCCAAGTTATGGAGCTAGATGATGGTCATGGTGATGGAGGTGACCAAAAGATGATCAAGTGCTTCACATTTAGAAAAGAAGAAAGAGACAAACAAAAATGAGCTCAAGGCAAATGTATATGTGATAGGGCCATTTTTGTTTTGCACTCAACACACCATAGAGGGTGTGAGTGACTTAGGATCGATAGCTGTACTATAAAGAGGGGAATTCTTTGACTAAACGGTTTATCGAGTGCCACTAGGTGACATGATTCATGCATTGCATTTAGAAACCTAGTGTGCTAATATAACTTTTGAAAATGTTTATGAAAATATGCTAACACATGTGCACACAAGTTCTACACTTGGTGGTTAGCACATTTGAGCAAGGGTTGAGGAGGTGGCAAAGTCGCGGTAAGTGTTTCTCGCTGAGAAACACTGACCGAACGCTGGTCATGTAGTGACCGGACGTTGACGTCAGCGTCCGGTTAGTGTTGGCTGGCGTGGCGCGGAAGGCCGAGTGCGTGGAGGTGAGATCGGACGCTGGCTCGGGGCACACCGGCGCGTCAGGTCATTTCTTGGGGGCTGTCGGACGGTGCGTACCGGACGCGAGCCCCCTACGTCAGGTCATGCGATGACGATAGATGACGTCAGCTGCTGACGAGCGCGTGGAAGGAACAGAGCACTGACCAGACGCCGGGCACATCAGGTCAACCCTGACTGGACGTGTCCAGTCTTGTTTTCATCGCTCAGAGAGCTTACTGGACTCAACCGGACTCTGCGTGGACCTAAGTCTGGTCACTTTGAGGAGCGCGTCCGGTCGTTACGTTGACTGCGCGTTGAACATTTTGTTACCGTTGGAGACGGACGACCGATATTTTAAACGGGGACATGTGGCACGAATCAAGGGATCGGACGCTGTGGTGAGCGCGTCTGGTCACAGGGACCGGCGCGTCCAGTCAGCTCAAGCTGAGCCCCAACAGTGAGACAACAACTCTATTTGTTTGGAGGCTCTATAAATACGTGATGGCCGGCTCCAAGGCAACTCTCTTGGCATTTTGATCATCTTGACATCCTCTTGAGCTGAGCATACTCCCTCTCACTCATCTCCTTTGCTTGGTTGTGAATGCGAAGTGAGATTGAGTGATTCCAAGTGCATTTGCTTGTGAGTTTGCATCTAGTGGTATTTGACGATCGTTTGAGCTGCAGGATTCTTGTTACTCTTGGTGGTTGCCGCCACCTAGATGGTTTGGTGCAGCGGGGGAGTTGTGGCAAGAGTTGGTGATTGTTCTTGGCCACCTCCCGGTGATTATGAGGGGTTCTTGTGCCTTCTCCGGCGGAGCGCCAAAAGCAACTCTAGTGGATTGCGTGTGTCATTGAGCTACCTCACTTGTGGATTGGTTCTTGCGGTATCCAGCGTGTGGACGAGGTTCGTGCAACACCTCTTAGCTGCTGAACCACCAAGTGTTGGTCGACACAACGGGGACTAGCGTGCCGGCAAGCACGTGAATCTCGCGAGAAAAATATTGTGTCCATCTTGTGATTAATTGGATTTCTCCCGGTGATTGATTGTCTACATTATGATTGGTTTATCCCTCGACGCGGTGGTATAATTACCTCACCCTCTCTATTACTTTCCCGTAAACTAGTTGTTGCAAGCTCTTTAGTGTAGCTAGAATTGAGAGCTTGCTTTGTAGCTTAAGTTCATGTAGTGGAGCTCTTTAATGTAACAAGTTTGAGAGCTCTTAGTGAGTAGCAACTTAGCTCTTGTGTGTGCTTAGTGATTATAGCAACTAGAATTGTTTGGATAGGTGACTTGCAACCCTTGTAGAGTTAGAGCAAAATTGCATTACGCCGTTTGTCATACTAATCAAATTGCTCTAGTGATCTTGTAGATTTTTAATAGGCTATTCACCCCCTTCTAGCCATATTAGGACCTTTCAACAACCTGGTCCCCTAATCCATGTTGAAGCACCTAAGTCACAAAAACTAGGTTAACTCTGCTCCACTAGTGAATACCCATTCACCACTATGACATGGTGGGATTCAAAACCATGTACAAGCTTCTTGGAACATCCTGATAATAGCTCCAGCAAGGAAGATCACCAGGTCCTTCATCGGGCCTTCTAGGTGCTAGAAAACTTCAAGAGCAAACTCTTCAAGATTCCAATCAAGAATACCAAGCAAGAACACTGATAGCACTAAAGACTAACACTCGAATCTCACTTCCTGGCTTAGGTGGTTTTCGAAATGTTTCACTATCCTCTATAAGTGTTGGGTACAATGGGGTAAAAAAACAGCTACGAATGAGCCAGGGGTAGCACTTATGGAGGTTGAATAGTTGCTAGCCATTGGAAAAGGCTAGTAGACGCAGTGACCACTAGATGACCTGACTCAAAAAGGCCTCACGGGATCATACGGTGTCATTGTTGTGAACGATTCCTTCAACGGCTAGCTGGGAATATTCTACAATATTATTTGTCACTGGTCGTCAGACAGTCCTATTGGATCATACGATGCACCACAAAGACTTGGCTAACTGGCCCACCGGATGATCCCATCGAGGTCACCAAGTCATCCGCTGGATCATACGGTGCACCATAGTAAGCTGGCCAACTTGTTCTAAGTCCAGATTGGATTCGACGGATGATCCATCGAAGTCACAAGTCCTCCACCGAATCATACGCCATGCACTGCATTATTGGGTTAAGTCACTGAGGAGCATCAATTGACGATCTATATGGGGCAACCCTATCATCCAGTGCAAGGTACGTCACTGTTTTTTTAGCCTGTTTCAAGTCTGATATTGACCAATCCAACTTCTTTAAGATCGTTGACTTGAAACCAACTCAATGAGGCCACACTACCATCAATCACATTCAAAAGTGCTTCCATTGGTGCCTCAATTTCCCTACCCCATGGCCATCTCCCTTTCCTCCATCAATGGGTCATTCGTGCTGGTTCGTCATACCATCCACTTCCTGCAATCGCTGCTTTGACCTTGCCCACCAATAATCTTGTTGGAACCCCTAAGTGTCATTAGTCTTGCCACACCTTGATGCCCCAACTTGACATCACCCATGCATAGCACTCCTCGTAGACATTCACTGCTTTTGTCGCGGTGTCACTATACCCACTGGCTGGCTCACCAACCACCTTGGATTCTACTCCCTCCATTCCAAATTCTAAGTCTTTCTAGCCTTTGTACATACATATCTTTTGTTATGCACCTAGATATACATTATGTCTATATACATATTAAAAGCTATGTATCTAAAAAAAGTCAGAACAATTTACAATTTGAAATGGAGGGAGCATGTCCTAGTGCGAGTGGTATGCCTCAGGACCTAAATTAACAAACTAGGGGTGCGGCTGGGGGAGGGTGTCACACCCTCGATGAGGCTACAACATGTCATGGCATAGCATATGCTTGGAAGTAAGGTAGCAAAGTTGCAACACAAAAGACACATGGAAATTTGCAGGCTCAAGTCGATAATTTGAGCCTTCGAGCGAGCTTCTGTGAGTCGACTAGTGCAATCCCCATGTGAGTTTCACTACTATTAATTTGAGCAAAGAATTAGTAAAGATAGAAATTAAAGGTATTTAACCTAACTGAAACCATATGTATATTGCTCTTTCCAATATAGCTAGTCTTTTGAGTTTATTTTTTCTAGAGAAAGATTCCCCTACTTTACTACTCATAATTAAAGCGGTCTAAGTTATTACAAATCAATTTACTGTTTGAATCATTTTTTTTGCCTATATACTTTCTCCGTCCCTGAATTAATCAACTTCTAGATTTATCCTAAGTCCAACTTTTAAATTTGACTAAATGTTATATATAGAGAAAAGACAAAGATTTATGATATGAATTAGTATGGTTGTGTGCAAAGTACAAACAAAGAATAATTTTTCATACTATATTTTTTATGTTGCATATGTTAGTAAAATCGGTCAAACTTAAGAAAGCTTAACTTACCCTTCAAAAAAAGAAAGTTTAATTTAGGATAAAAAATGATTTATTCTTGGGACCTATAGTGAGCATTAAACAGCAGAAAGAAACAATGCATTGTGTGTGTGTGTCTATTTGAACCACCAGTAATGGCACTGTTTAAAACACAAATGTATAATCTCTCACTAAAAATAATGAGCTAACTGTGTAAAGCCTTGGCGCCACTGCCACGCACCAATAAAGTTGCGACGGCCAACCTGCTGAGCATCTCAAAGAGTGCCCAGAAGAGTATCCCAATCTAGAAATTTTTGGCAAGATTGAAAAAAAATCATCTCCAACAACTCCCAAACCCACCTTCCAATCTTTTGGCATTTGGAAAAAAACAACCCCCACGCGCCTAAAGTTACGCACCCGTATGGTCGCCCTAATCTGGAGGTGGAAGGACGTGGGGAAAAAAAGTATGATTGCGTTCCTGATGCAAATGTATAAGAGAGAAATACATTATAAAAGTGTTTAGTGTGATTTAGAAATAGTTTAGGATTCTGATGTAAAATTATTTTTTATGTTTTAGGCGTGAAATTTTAGAAACTATTAGAGTTGTAGCTTTTTGATGTCTTCCGGTATGTTTTGTAAAGGTTGAGAAACCTGTTTTTGGGAATTTTTTTTAAGATACTGTTGGACATGCTCGACGCTGTCCCATATGCAGCCGGCCGCCCTGCGCCACCACCCACTTGAAGATGGATACTGCTAGCTAGCCTAGCAGGTTCAGGTAGCAAGAGGATGCACTCAGATCTGATGAGTATGCCAATTCGCTGATCCCGCATTGCTCATCTTGTACACTATCTTTTAGATGGTACCAACAGCATCCGACATAAACAACCATCTGTTTGCGGCAATACAGCCGAGAGAAAGACGCATTCAGCCTTCAATCGCGTGTAAACTTTTGTCCGAGTTCATGCTAATCGCTAATCAATACTACACACACTTCCCTTATTAGTTGAGATCAGATCGATAGTCCATCTGCCGGCCGGCCGCGTGCTGGTAGCCCGAAGCGACGGCCGGCCGGCAGTGCACGACTGCTGCACGTACGTGAGGCTCTCGCGGAGAGGCCAACAAGCTAGCCGCCACGCGAGAAGAAGACGGCCTGCAACTTCACGAGCAGAGCAAGTTGCAACGCTATACATGAACCGTAACTTGTCGTATGGTGTACCGCGTCACGGCGCGCGTCAGCATGCTCACACACGTCCTTGTACTTTTCCGACGCTACTTGCCTATAAAAGCGTGTTTAATTTGCTCCATGCTATCTTGTACTCGTATGCAGCATCTATAGGATCATCATCCTCAGCATATTATATACACTTCGTTACACGGTCGGTCGATGGCAGTGATGATGCCTAACAAGGAAATCTTGGTCGTTTTCCTGGCAATCGTGGCGGGCCTTGCGACGACGATGGTGGCGCCGGTCGCCGGGATCTCAGGGACTGCAACTTTCTACACGCCTCCTTAGAGCATCTCCAACGGTTTTGCATTTTATGTTTTGCAAAACATGGAGTTTGCCAACTCCCAAATAAATATGGCAAAGATAAAAAGAGTCAATCTCCAATGGTTCCCCATTATTCACTTGGCAAAAACAAAAATTGTGGACCCAACAGATGTCTCCGTGATCGATCGTTCCTGGCGTTGCTGATCGTTCCTGGCGTTGCGTTGCTGATCGTTCCTGCCGTCGCCGATCGTTCCTGGCTTTGCTGATCGTTCCTGGCGTGCGGCGCCGTCGCCGATCGTTCCTGGCTTTGCTGATCGTTCCTGGCGTGCGGCGCCGTCGCCGATCGTTCCTGGCGTTGCTTCGAGGAATTTCCTATCTGCCCTATCGTCCCTATCGTACCCTGCATCTTGCACAGGAGCATGCAGAATGTTCCGCCCAACGAAAATTTCAGCACGCAACGATGAGCAGCGTCCGGCCAACAAATCTACGATGGCGCGGGAAATATTGCGGCCGCAGGAGGAGTCCCGTCGCGCCAAAACACCGATGCCAAGCCTCCAGTGGACTCGCATATATGGCAGCCCTCACCCTCTTTTTGCCAAGTTGCCAAAATTGCAAACCCCAATTGCCAAACGGTTGGAGACTACTTTTTGTGCTTTTTGCCAAAAAATCAGATTGCCAAACTCAAATGCACAACCGTTGGACATGCTCACACGTACGTGTATATAGCTGTGTATGGTCTATTATATTTGTCACAACAAACATGCATGCTAATACTAGTAGCTTGCTTCGCAGCATTTATGTATGAACGAATATAATGTTGCTGCGTGGATGCAATGCATTGCAGCGTCGGCGTGCTTCGGGAACGCAGCGGAGGGGACGACGATCGCGGCGGCGAGCGAGGTCTTCTGGGACGGCGGGGAAGCCTGCGGCGACCGGTACGTGGTCACGTGCACCGGCGCCACCAACCAGGGCGTGCCGCACCCCTGCACCGGCCGGAGCGTCACCGTCAAGATCGTCGACCTCTGCCCGGCGGGGTGCCGCGGCACCATCGACCTCTCGCAGGAGGCCTTCGCCGTCATCGCCGATCCCGACGCCGGCAACATACACATCGAATATACCAAGTACGCCGTCGTCGCGTGTATATATATGTTCATAACTTACGTATCCATTGTTGCTCATCGGCCGGTCCTAATTTATGATTAACCGTCTTGAGCACTGCAGGGTCTAAATTCAGCAAGCTCTAGCTCGGTGACAACTGAAGAACACGGTACCAGCAAGTGCTAAATCATTGCATCTTCAAAAGTTACACGTACTGCTGGGGCTCGAAACAAATCTATATTTGTACGCTCCAAAGTCCAATCAGTAGCAATAAAGAGTGGAAGAGCTAGCGTAAAGGAAAATTTGAATTTACAGTAGTAGTATAAAGTAGATACATTATGCCACAGAGTGATCTATCTGTATCGGCTTGCTGCTGGGATATGTGTGTACTCTGTCTGTTAAGGTCTGCTGGTTTATTTAATTTTCGCCATAATGCAGCACATGCATGGAATCGTCCAAACAATTACTGTTAATTGTGTCATCGAACAAACTTCATTCAAATTTGACAATACTCCTAATAAGTGTCCACGAGTGAATATACTCAACGATTCACGATTACCTTTAGGACCTCAGCTACCTTAAAGGGTTGCAGACACAAGAACACGGAACACAGGGGCAAGAGCAATGCCCCATGTGGCTATGTCCTCTATGAAATTCTTGTATATACCAAGATTGAGAACAAAGGTGATGTCTGTCCTATTTACAAGGAAGATATGATATGTACTAGAGCTAGAATACACGTAAGAGCTTGACGTTTATGGATTCACTGCACTCATGCCACGTACTCTATATTCACAACGGTTGTTGGCCATGTTATAAGACCATATTTGTTTCTGCTTCTAACCAATTACTATAGCAAAGAAAAAGTTGAAAGATTATGACTGTTGTGCTACATGCAAGCTTATCACGTCTATGCATCAGGGAATCGTCGATAGAACAATTGCACGTAAGATTAATTTGAACCAATATGATTTCCATGATTTTATTTATCATAATTATTGTTTTAGCGCTAGACGAGGTGCATTTATCATAATTATCGTTCGGCTGGCTGGTGGCCGGTGGCTGAGGCTGATTTGTTGTGAGAGAAAAATACTGCTGGCTGGCTGGTGGCTGGTGGCTGGTGCTGAATTAGTGTGAGAGAAAAGCACTGCTGGCTGGCTGGCAGCCAGCCGAACAAGGCCCTAATCAATCAATCACATATAGTATCTGTCAATCTTTAAATGATGCTAACCATATTGGATAAAATCTACTACCACATAAAAAGCAAAAGCAGGTTTCGTGCACTTGCACTTCGTGTGCGCGCCTGCACCCGAGGCTGCTATGTGCGCTCGGCCCCCAGGCAACTCCGTGACCGTTCGAAACTCTTGCTGGGCCCCGCCACCGTCCGCCCGCCCTCAGGGCCCAGGCTGCTGATCCGTTCACCAAATTATGACGATATCGACAAGGTTTGTTTGGAAGCAAAATCCTCTGGTCAACAATATTTTAGGAGACTGCTGATTAGTCGCATTGCACCAGCATCTCTAACCCTTCGCCAGGGACCCTCGCGGCGCGGCGCGGCATGTCGACAGGTGAAGGCGGCGGCTGTGTCAGGAAGAAAAGAAGCACGGACGGCAATGGCGAGAATGGTCACAGCAAGAGAAGCCGGATCGCCGCCGCTTCAACAGCCGAAGGTAGCGAGACAGGAGACGACACGGGAGATTACAACATAAACGGTGACGAGATCGACGACAACGGCGACTGCACCGGTGAGGATTCGATCTACTGCTACAACAACTATGACTAGGAGACAGAGGTTGACGGCGCTGAGGCGATTATGGATGAAAACAGCCGAAAACGATAAAAAACCTCTCAATCGTTTTCTACTTCTACATTTGAATACAAAAATGAAAGTGAAAGCGGTAAAGCTGGACACGAAAACGAACACGAATTTACGGAATATTGAGAATTTCGAAAACGAACTAATTCGAGCGGGATTATGTCGAGCACGGTTGGTATATGAAAATCAATACGGAATATTAACCCGTAGAACCAAGTGCATAACAATTAACAAGTGAATAATAATTAACAAGTCTTACAACTTTCTTAAAAAGTATCTCCATTCGACTCCGTGTAAGAAAAGATATGATTTTTCTAAGGCGACAAGCGCTTGTACGCAATTAATATACAACTGAAATTTTGTTTAATTTTTTTAACATCTTAAAAACCTTAAATGAAAAAACTAAAAACTAAAAGTTATAGATCTCGTCGAGAGCTATAATACATTTTTTCTAAGACTAGATTTTTAATGGGCCAAATTTGGCTTAAACCGAATTTCGAATTCAGGATATTCCGAATTAATAGTAGAAAACGGTCGGAAAAATGTCTAAACCGTTTTCGTTCCAATTTCAAATTTGATGTTCCGAATCGAACCGAATTCGAATTTGTCCGAAAACACGAATTCGATCAGATTAAATGTAGAAAACGATATGGTTCAGTACGGGATATTTCTGTACCATTTTCATCCCTAGAGGCGATCGAACGCGCCGAGGAGAGGTACATTGTTCTGAGCCAGGACGCTATCCGTGCGTGGCAGGAAGCGGACAGCGCCGAGGTGTAACACCCTAAATTTTTAATAATTTTAAAATAGTTAAATATGATTTATTTGTGTAATTGAGTGTGCATTTAAATATAGGGAATAATAAATTTTTGTGAAATTAAAATTAATCATAAGGTTAGCAACTTGTTGATGCACCCATGCTGTGGCATTTTATTTTATGTGATGAGTGGTTTTATCCAAATGCCAAGAGGAATTGAAAATCAATTGAAAATGTGTTTGGAAAATCGAATTGGAAAATGAAAATGAAATTTTATTCACTCTCTTTTCCCTCCCTCACTTTCGGCCCATTGGCCCGTTTCCCCTTGGCCCGCGCGCCTTCCCTTCCCCTCCTCCCTTTTTCCCTTACTGGGTCGGCCCGGTCGGCGCTGGCAACCGTTGCCGCCCGCGCCCTTCCTTCCTCTCTGCCACCGATGGCTCGGGCCCACCGGTCAGCCCCTTCTCCCTTCCTCCCGCGTCACGTGCGGCCATGACACAACCGCCGCCCGCGCCCACGATCCTCGCGTCGTGGGAAGCGCCCTCCCCCGCTCCTTGGTCTCTTTTAAACCAAAGCCGGACCCGCCCCGCTCCTCCTATTGCTCTCCAGTTCGCAGTTCTCCCCTCCCGACCTCGCCAAATCGCAGTGCAACGCTCACCGGAGTGCCGTCCGTCCCCACTGCGTCGGCAATCATCTCCGAGCCGCCCTCGTCCTTGTTTTACTGCTAGGTGAGCTCGCCTTCATCCCCGCTTCCTCCCCATGCTTTCATTTTCTTGTTTGGTGGCCTCTAGGGCCGTGTCCACGAGCTCCGGCGAGCCCTCCGCCGCCGGCCATGGCGCGCATACTGCGCAGGCCACCCCGTGGCCGCAATTTGTTCAGGGGCGAGTTCGCCTTCTTCCCCGTGTCACCCCGGTGCCCTCGGTTTGTCGAACCGTGGACTGTAGGGCCCTAACCGACTGCTCCGGCGAGCTTCCCGCCGCCATTCGTGGCCACCGCCGCACCGGCCATGTTTTCCGGTCGCCGGCAATGGCGGAGCCGCCGTCTCCACCCGCGCTTTCTTCTCCGCTTTCTTCCGGTACTCTCGGTTTTGAAAACCGTGCACCGTAGCGCCCGTTTGGACAACTCCGGCGAGCTTCCGGTCGCTGGCAATGGCGGAGCCGCCGTCTCCACCCCCAACTCTGGCGGCCGCGCCTCTCTCTTCCCCTCCCATAAAATCCCTGCCGTTCGATCTGAGATCAACGGCCTAGGAACGCCCATATCCCTTCGTGGATCTTTTTTCTTAAAGAGACCCTCGGTTTCGTGCATATCCAACCCGCCGTCCTTGGCGTACTCCTAGAGTACGCATTCTCATTTTGAAAACGTAGTTTCTTCGGTTTAAATGAAAAATACGTTTTTAGATTAATTACAGATTTGCCACTACAGTAAAACACTTATAAAATCGTCGTTTTAGCTCCGATTTGACCCGTTCAACTTGTGTTAGTTTTGTAATTTCATGATCTACGCAATAGTGCTACTGTTAGACCTGTTAGGAGCTTTTGAATTTCTCGATTAAGTCTAGTTTAATAGCTAGCTTTTGGAATCGTAAATAGCTCGTAACTTGTGCGTTGTAGCTCCGTTTTCGTGCAATTCGCGTCATTGTGATCGTAGCAAGACGTAGATGATTTTGGTAAACATTTTATACAATTTTATTTATTGTTGGTGTACTGTTCTAATCGTAGTCATGTTTTGCTTGTATGTCTGTTATTGAATGCGTGTTGTACTTCGTGTCATTCGAGTTCAGACGGTGAGGAGTACTTCGGGAATCCAGACACGTACGAGAAGTAGCAGGACCAGCAGCAGTTCATGAACCAAGGCAAGTATAGCATGGACCTACCTTGATGTCCTATTCATTATATAATATACGCATTATGCATGCGTCTAATATTGCTCAACTATAAAGACATCCTAATCTTTGATGATTTGTACCATGACCCCTATGAGTTTTATTGCACATGGGTAGAATGCTAGTGCTCTAACTAAACATGATCTACACTATGACTAATGGAACCAACGGATAAATATGATGGTAACAGTGGAACTATAGGGTGATGGTGCAAATGATGTTGATCATGTTGCCTTAAACCCTCCGTAAGGACTTATCTGTAGGGCAAAAGCTGGGACATACAGTGCAACCGTGAGAGTTATATGGCTCTGATTTTAGCTCAGTAATATGATCTTTTCTATCTTGTTAGAGGTTACCCGAAAGGGCGCAAGAGGGGCTTGCCACGTTGGGTATAGAACTGCCTCTGTTCTGATGTGTATAGCCTGCGAGAATTGTGCCATCGAAAGGGGTTCTCTATATCTGCCTGCCGAGGAAACCTCACGGCCCTAACTTGTTAGAAGAGGCTTATAGAAGGCTTCATAGTGTACCCTGCCTGCTCACCTTGGGAGTGTTAGGGGGTCGACGGCCCCCGGGCATATGGGCAACACGACTCATGGGTAAAGATACACAACCTCTGCAGAATGTTAAAACTGTTATAACAGCCGTGCTCACGGTCACGAGCGGCCCGAAAAACTCACAGAATAAATGGTTACTTGACATGTGGATGACTTATGACGGTGATGATGAGATTATAATGATGATCAATTTCTCTCCTTAATTCTAGTAGGTGATCATGTGGGTTAAATGAGAGCTTAAGCATAACTTTTTATTAATTAATAATAAAATGTTGATCTACTAAAAGTGCTAACTGCAGTCAACCGTGTCTATCCTTTTTGAGCCTCATGAATCCTCATACTATACTTGCGGAGTACGAGTGTACTCACATTTGTTATTATTTTGTTTTTGGATAAAAATCCCGGATGGGTAACAGATGACAGTTTCTTCGAGGATTTCCCTGAAGATTACTAGGTTTGGGTTAACCAATCGGTCTTTCCTGTGGAGCAGAGACTTCGTTTGAGAGTTGTTATTTACTTTTTCGCTTGTTATGTTAAGAACTACGTGATGTAATATCGTGATGTATGTACACAGTGATGATACTTCTGTTAATTTGTCGGCTTATGTGTGCGACTATTTCTAGGGCGCACATAAGATATATGCACTCTATATTGTCCTTTAATTGGAGTGTGATAAATTGGTATCAAAGCCGTGTCGACTGTATGACGCAAACCTAGATAGAAATGGTCATTTCTAGGATTTTGGTTTTACTTATTTACTTGCTACTATCTCAATCTTGGTATTTTATTAAAATTTTTATTCTCTATTCTTTATTCTATTACATAAAATATTGACTCCGATAATATTTCATATCAAAACTATAGATATCTCACCTCAGTGCAGCTGCCTACGTCGCTCAGTTCACTCCAGCAACACCTGCTCCACCAGCATCACCAGCAGTACCACCAGTGGTGCCAGAGGTCGTCCACCTCACCGACGACGAGGAGAAACCTATGGAAATTAAAAAAACTAGAAAGTTGCAGATCTCAAATTAAAAAACACAAAACTAGAAAGTCGCAGATCTCATCAAGAGCTACAACTTTCGTATAGAAATTATCTCCATTTGACAGCATATAAGAAAGATATGATTTTTCCAAGGCGACAAACGCTTGTACGCGATTAATATACTGCTGAAAATTTGTTTAATTTTTTTGATCATTTTAACGATCTCAAATTTAAAAACTCAAAACTAGAAAGTCGTAGATCTCGTCGAGAGCTACAGTTTTTATATAAAAATCATCTTTATCCGAGATCATATGAAAAAAATACAATTTTTGGAATATTCTCGAAATTGTAGCTACAGTACCCTCGAAATAGAAATATAACCCACTGACATGTGGGCCCCACATGTAGGACCGCGCCACATCAGCGTACAGGGCGGGTTTGAACACATTGGGACCTAGATGACACCCGAAGTCAAGTTCAACGACCTAGAAATGATATTTTGTAAGTACGGAGATCCATGTAACACCTAAAGCCAAGTTTAGAGACCCAAATAACACCCGAAGCCAAATTTAAAGACCCAAAAATAATATTTTAAAAGTACGTGAACCTCAGTGACATCACCTGCCAACTTCAAGACCGCCGATGAATTTTCCTTTTGTCTGTCGGTCGAAAAACGTTCTCCCCTCGTAATCACAGTTCCCGAGCGACCAACAAACACGACGGAGGGAGTAGTATTTAGTGGATACACGGTCTCGAACACCGGTGATCGCCGGGTTCGCCGCCGCAGTCGCCCAGTTTCAGGATAGTGACCGAGTTCTAGTTATCTCTCTCTCAGCCGTTACATGAAGGAACCCGAGTGGGCAGCCTCCCGTCATGGGCCACGCAGGGCCTGCTGCTCTACCACGTCCACTCTGGGCCTGATGTGCACAGGTTGGGCCTTCGGTTCCTCCTTCTTGACTCACGTCCAGCAGGTTCAGAACTGGAGATGCCTTCCTGAAGTACGCCATCCATCCCAACTTTATCAGCTACATGTTCTTCAGGATCTTATGGGTGTTAGCGACGGTGACACAATGTTTCACTTGTTTGGTTCTCGAGCAAAATATAGCCATAATACAATGTACTACTACTGTAGAGTATCTTTGATGGGTTTATTTACGGACTGCAGGCACTAGGCTCAACTGAGGGTGGCGTCATATCAAACATGGTCTGTCGTGAGGAATGCCATCGTATAAAATCAACAGGTCGGCTATGTAGCGGTGTTGAAGCCAAAGTTATTGACATTATTAGTGGTGAACTCTTATCAACCAATGAGCAAGGCGAACTATGTATCCGAGGCCCAAGTGTCATGCTAGGTACTGTATCACAACTTATACATATTGCCTATATATCCAGTATTTTTTATTATTACAAAGACGTACAAGAAAATGATTCCACAGTACATCTTTTTCCAAGTCCAATAGAGAGTCAACAAATAAAAATACAACTAAACTAAAGACAAGGCACCCGATCATCTTAATTTACTCTATGCTTTTTCCCATATGTTTCTCCCTCTACATTGCCCTCAAGGTGTTTACAGTATGCATTTAGTTGAAAGGCAAGTTTAAATTTCGGTGCCTCTTATTGTAGCGCATATCTTGTGAATCTATGGATCCACATTTTGAATTTTAAACTTTGATCTCACTAGTTGCTACATTTTTTTATCCACATGTTAGTTGAAACTATTGTATTTATTATACCTTTTATTTAAACCCTCCTTCTATATTTTATTAAAAATAGGGATTTTAGGTCTTAGAATGCACTCTTAATTATTATGATGGTACGTCGCATAAGATTGGCATTGGAGTAGTATTTTTAGGGAAAAAACAGAGTGCCTTCAATAATATTATCAATATAAATAAGTCATATTTATTCAAAATATATAAGTTTACCTAATTCAACATATGCATGTATATTCATTGCTCATGCATGCATGCATGCATGATGGTTATAACATATATGTTCAATTTAAGTAGTTTTTATATCTTATAGCAAAAAGTGGATAATTTAGAAATAAACTTTTTATGCATAAACTGTTTTCATAATAACAGATGTTGGTGATTTGGATGTAAATTTGAAGGGACTATTTTAGTTTAATTTTAACAACAATGGTGAATTAGGGAATTTAGATGTGAATTTAAGGGGTTACTTAGATTATATATCATAATAGTGGTAGAGTAATTTGGATTTTAGATGAAATGTAGGTGTTAGTTTATATCATGTTTTATAATGACAGAGTTAAATAATTTAGATGCTGATTTATAGGGCTCGCATTATGTTATTTGTCATAATTGTAGAGGTGGAAGATTTTTAAGAAAACAGAATAGATCCAATGACTACTATCATCAATGGTGACTAAACTCTACTAAATTGATAGATAGATCTTTCTTGTTTTGTGAGCATTTCTAAGAATTATCTTTGTTCTAACAAGTCTCATAAGTAATGTGAAGGTTCCATTGGAAATCTCCAAGTAGTAACAGTAAGATGCTAAAGTAATCACGTTCATGCATTTCCTCAATCATTCTAAATGCTGACAATGTTTGTTTGATCATCACACAACATTATTGAGTGATCAAAAGAAAAAACACTTAATTTAAGATATAATTTAATTGATGCAGTATCATATCTACTTAGTGGTCCAATATAACATCGTACACATAAGCAAAAATTACAAAGACAAATTTCAACATAGAGAAAATAGTATCATAGGACAAAATTGTTTGTCAACTGATGCACTTCATAGCAATCAATAACAATCATTGAAGTAATTAAAAATAAAGCAATAAATAACATAAATCAATAACTTTTTTGTTACAAGATTCAAAGCAATGAATGGTTGCCACTTTTAGCTCCATGAAATGTATTATTTACCAATCATAGGATACGTTGGTGGTGATGAAACAAGCAATCAAGCATTTGACTCTGATGGCTGGCTTAAAACTGGTGACCTCTGCTATTTTGATGAGGATGGCTTCCTTTACGTTGTTGATAGACTAAAGGATATAATTAAGTACAAGGCGTATCAGGTATTTGACTTGTTTAGCTTTTAGTGACTTATTAGTTTCGCCGCTACATCCCTTAGCAAATTTCATGCCTTAACATGCAATCCTTTTATTTGACACATAGGTTGCACCAACGGAGTTGGAGGATGTGCTGCATTTGATCCCTGGGATATTGGATGCTGCAGTTATCTCGTATGCTTTCTTGAAAATGGATAAGAAAAAGATCTATATATTGTTTATTTCAATGAAACATTGTTTCAACAATGTTTGAATTGCATAGCATCCTAATAAGCATATAATATTTCGGCATTTTCTTAAAAACTTATAAATCGTTAACCACTAATAATTATATATAATGGCAACAAAAAAATATCAAACTAGAAAATAATAAATATATACAAACGAAACAACATATAGAACTATTTATATTATTACATACTGATAAGTTGTACACCTTTTTCTAATCTATCAATTTTATAATTGCAACAAAACATTTATATGATAGTTTGGCATAATTTCAATGTATAAATATATCCAATTATATCAATATCTCCACGTATTGAAAATGTATTTACTACTTCCTCCAATCACATGATAATCAATATAGATTTGTCCTAAGTCAAACTTTTGCATTGACCAGCAAATATACGTAAATAGATATATTAGCTTAGATGAAAAGAAGTTCTCCCCTCCATCTCAAAAGTAAATCTTGTTTTTCGAGGAGCCAATCAATCTCAAGTTGACTAGGTTTATAGACAATAGTATCCGCATTTGTATATCTAGATAGGTTTATTATTATGAAAAAAATATTCCATGATAAATCTAATAATACTTAATACATATGCATCATACATATTAGTGTCTTTTATATTTGGTCAAACTTATGATTGATTTACTCAAATTATTTTTTTGGCATGGGGGAGTATATATTATATGAAACTATTTCGTAGTGAATTTAATAGTGTTAACCTCGTGTTGTCAATCCACATAAAAAATATTTTAATGGCGCTGAAGTTGACAATGTTTGACTATTAGGAGTTAGGACAAACCTATATCGTTATGATTGGAGGAAGTATACAAATCGCATGAATTTCAAATGTTTGTTGTCCAAGAATCACAATGGTTTCTTCCTAACGTCTCATGTTTATGAGATTCAGTTCTATTCCATATTTTTTACATAGATACCCAGATGAAGAAGTAGGACAATTACCAATGGCATTTGTTGTAAGGCAAAATGGGAGTAATAATCTTACAGAAGACCAAATAATGGAATTCGTTGCTAAACAGGTACGCACTACACTGGTAGCCTACCAACGTCCTACTTAATTTATTGATTACACTTTGCATTGTACATATATGCTAATTAAATCAACTTTCATTAGGTTGCCCCTTACAAGAAGATACGTAAAGTTTGTTTTGTTGATTCAATACCACGGTTGCCATCAGGCAAGTTACTAAGGCGCGAGCTGCATAAACACATGACGCTTACCAGCAGGTTGTAACACATCATCCACCACTGGAGTCTGCATGGAGATATATCGGAGGAAAGCTAAGGTCATATGGTACAATATAGAAATGGATCTTTTCGTCCCAAACTATCATCATCGTCTGTAGTATATTAGGATTCGAGAACTCCAGCAGAGATGTGGGGTGAAATTAATGAATATGCTCTGGATTGATTTCAATCTTAACCCTCATGCCCCCCTGCAGATACCTGGGATACGTAGTACAAGCCTACAAGGGTTCGTGGCTGAGTTACATGCTCTGGGCTAGCTTTCGCCGCCGGCTTATGGCTTGAATCGGTGGTGAAAATATGGTAGGGAAGATCATTTTATATAGTAGTGTTACATTTGACATCTTGATTAAGTGCAAGTTCATTCGAGACTGATGCCTACTTGTGACATAGGAGCTTTTTATGCAAAAATAATGCATGGTCGACCATCAATTCTATCTATGAACACAAGGACAAGCCTATGTTTAATAACGAAAGGAGCCCATCACATCAGGTGATACGGAGCTTTTATACCCGTTACCCATAGCAGCTGCGCATGGGCCAATTTGTTTGCCTAATCTAAAGGCGCAAACTCTAACTCAAAAGCCTCAATGAATTTCTTTGCCTCCTTTGGATGGCCAAGCATTTTTAGAATTAAGTTTTGAGTTGGCACTTGGACACTTGTGGTTTTTTTTAAGTTGTAATAATTGGTTTGATTCTCTTGTTCTCAAGAGATGAAGCTGGATTCATTTCTAGCATCGGGACGTTCAGTGCCCCGCGCGCATCCGGACATAGCTTCCTGTCCCAGCCAATCCAACTGTGGCCCAGCTCCCAGTCCCAGGCCCACCAACGGGAGCATCCCATCTAAGCATATCCTCACGTAACAGAAAAAATGAACCGAAACGCTACCTGCCTACACAACAGAAGGAGAGAGTGTTTGCTCGCGTTTGCGCCGCCATCCCCTGGCGCGCTCCCTCCGCTAGCTCCTGGCGCGCTCTCTCCCTAGTCCGAGAAGGATGCAAGCAGCAGAAGGTGAGGAGGAGACACCAATGTGAGGCAGTAGAAGGCGATGACGGAAATGCAACAGCCGATCTACTTTTGAAACATCCAGATATAACATTTGCAACATACGGTTGAAGACAGATGAAACATTTGAAACATGCCTATGAAAATCTTACAAAAAACAATTGAAACACTTGGGAAAAACATTGCAACACATATGTAACATTCAGATAAAACACTTCCAACATATGCGTGCAAGCATGTGCAACATCCAGATAAACACACTTGCAACATACGTTTGAAAAAATAGATGAAACATTAGGAACAGAAATTTGCAACACAAGTGTATAACCATTGCAACATCCCGATCTACTTTTGCAACATCCATACGAAACCCTTGCAACATACCTCTGAAACAACTGAAACACTTGAAATATACGCTTGCAACATGTGCTTTCACCGCAATGTCACCTTGTTGCTTGAACGAAAGGAGCTCGTCGTTGTGGATCTCGACCCTGGCGCGGAGCTCAATGCCACATAGTACGTAGAGGTCGGCGGTGCGGAGCTCATCGATGGCACGGACCTCGGCAGTGGCCGTGGCAGGTGGATGGAGCGCGGCCACGACGGGAAGCGCAAGTCCAGGTGGGGGAGGCACGCGGCGCGGGCGACCGGCGTAGGCGGGGGCAGCGCCGACGCTGGCGGAGCCCATCCCATGAGCGGCGAGCAGGGGCGCGTAGCGCAAAGCGGGCGGGCGACATGAGCGGGGTACGCTAATGAGTGAATGAGGATGAGCCGGATCTGAACGGGAGTCACAGGAGGACAGACACCCGTAACATATCATTATCGTTTCCTTTGTCTGAAAGAACTCAAAAGCCTCCTTTCCATGCCTGCCAGGTGGCAGATACGAAAATGTATTGTAGTAATTCATATTCCGTCCTTCCTGCCTGCGGCGCGCGAGAAGTCTTCATCGCGGTGGCATGTGGTTTGCCACATGCAGAGTGAACTGTCGCTAGCATTTCGAGGCGGACGCAGCAGGTCCCAGGCAAAGCCCATGGATTAACGAAGGCGCCCTTGAGTGCACCCAACTCTACCCGACCCGTCTCTAAAAACCGATCCCGAGAACGTACATCTTCACATCGATCTCCCCACGGCCACCGACCGGCCATATCTTCGTTCATCAGATCATGGCTCTGCTGCGGTGTAATTCCCTGCTTCTGTTGCTGCTCGTGGTGCACACCACCGCGGCCTCCGCAGCGCTGCAGCTCCACTTCTACGCGCGGTCGTGTCCCCGCGCCGAGGCCATCGTCCGACGCACCGTCCGCCGCTGCGCCGCGCACGACCGCTCCGTGCTCCCCGCGCTCATCCGCCTGCATTTCCACGACTGCTTCGTCAGGGTACGTCTGTTGCACTGTTGCACGTCCACATTTTTAGTCGCCTCGATCTCATCGATTCTGATGGCCTTGTGTCCTACACCACCACCACCACCAGGGATGCGATGGCTCCGTGCTCATCGACAGCACGCCGGGCCACCCGGCCGAGAAGGATGCCCCGCCGAACCTGACGCTGCGGATGCTGGACGTGATCGACGACGCCAAGGCGGCGGTCGAGAAGTCGTGCCCGGGCGTGGTGTCGTGCGCCGACATCGTCGCGCTGGCCGCCAGGGACGCCGCTGCGATGGCGGGGAAGGTGCGGTACGAGCTGCCCACGGGGAGGAGGGACGGCACCGCGTCCAGCGCCGCCGAGGTGAACCTGCCCAGCCCCTCCGCGTCGTTCGCCGAGGCCCTGTCGGCCTTCCGCTCCATAGGCCTCGGCGTGCTCGACCTCACCACCTTGCTCGGTTCTCACACCATGGGGTTCTGCCACTGCGGGCTCATCATGGGCAGGCTCTACGGCTACAACCGCACCTGCGAGTCCGACCCGGCCATGGACCCCGGCCTGCTGGCCGTGCTCCGGCGCCGGTGCCCGCCGCACACGGTGACGACGCCGCAGAACGAGTCGCGCGACGCGGTCGTGCCCATGAACTTCGTCGCGCCGCTCGGCCCGTTCGGCCTCGACAACGCGTTCTACCCGAGCGTTCTCGCCGGGAGAGCCGTGCTGCAGATCGACCAGGAGCTCGCGTCCTCCGTCATCGCCCGCAGGATCGTGGCCATGTTCGCGACGCGGCCGGGGAACTTCCGGAGGCAGTTCGCGAGGTCCATGGTGAAGCTCGGGAGCGTCAACGTTCTTACGGGGAGCCAAGGGGAGGTCAGGCTCAACTGTCGAAGGTTTAACAGCTGAGGTGATGGATCAGAAGTTCAGTGTCAATGCAAAGAGTAGATAGTAAACTGTTTTTTTTATGAAAAGATAGTAAACTGTTTCTCGTTGTTTTCTATTCATATAGCCATACATATATGTAATAGCAGTCAGTGTAACAATTCTGAGCAGTAGAGTGTTCCTCTGCTTGTGTGGAACAATAACCTGCAGAGTTAAACCGTGTGCAGGATGATACTGTTTGGGAGAAGAGTAATTAAGTAACGAGTTCATGATTTTTATGCGATCTACTTGTGAGACATGAGATAATTATCGACAGAAGCTTTTTATTTTATATTTTCTTAATTAACGTAATGAGTAAGTAAAGCACGACGAAACTTTTCAATTTTGTTTTTCTTATTTTAAACGAGGCAACAGATGTATCTCTAGTTTTCACAAATTGAACAATTATAATATTAGTTTCGCCTTGTCAATGTAATTTTTGCATGTAAAAACTTATCTTTGACACAAAAATGAATAATCAGAATGATATAGCAAGGTAATTGTAAACTGATCCAAAACATCACGTGGGTAATGGGCTTACTGGGCCATGTCATGATCGAAGGATCAGAGCCATTTAAAGCCCAATTTACATTTCTTTTTTTTTGTTTTTTCTTATCCATTTTACTAAGGAAAACTTCCACCAGCGCGCAGATGCAATTAATACTTCATATCTGCTAGTAAAGATTATTTTTACCATACAGACTTGTTTTTTAACCACTGGATTTTGACACAACTCTTCTTTTTAAGGAAAAGGTCTAAATTATTTCTTTCAAATTTGGCCTATGTCTAAACAACCCCCATTTGGTTCAATTAACTACCCCCAACTTTGAGTCAAATCAATTTGCTCCTTAACAAGCTTTGTTTTTCCTTTTTTTTTGTTTTTCCATATACTAGTTGAGTTTAATTTCAAATTTTAAGAGACAATAATGGACGTCGTAACTTATTTTAAAAAACATTATGAATGTTCATCTCTCATAAAATTTCGTATTTCTATTGTTAATGTATTATTAAATGTTCTAACCAATCAAAACACTGATAAAAAATTTTGATGTATTTTTTGACATAAATTATTGTATCACATCATAAAAATTGAAATAAAAAATCAACTTGAACATGGAGAAACAAACAAACGAATCTTGTTAAGGGGAAACTGAATCAACTAACATAGTTGAGGCGAGGAAACCAAACCAAACATCGATTTGGAGGGTTTTGTTGACATAGTCTAAACCTGGGATAGTATTTGGACTTTTTTTCTTTTTTAAGTCGTGAAATTCTATTGTTGAACGAAATGTTTTTCTTTTATGTGAGAACATTTTTCTATAAGTTGCTCTATCCATCCACAAACCATTATGTTTTGGACAAACTTCCATCATTATTTTGAAACTCTGGTTATCAAATGTGATACTTTGTTTGAAAACATATTAAATCATATTTGTGGATTTATCTTCAAAATTTATGACATTTCATATAATATATTATATAGTTGAAAATATGGGATAAATGGTGCACCGTAGGGACCGTGTCATATGTCCCAAACAAAAAGTATTTTAGCTAAAGGAATATTGTTTTATGAAATAAATCATAACAGAAATAGTGCCCTACATCCAAATGCCATAAAAACAACTTAAGCATGAGCAATATCTAAAAAAAGCCTCATAACTATCAAATTTCTTATGGTTTTATTGAATCTAGGTAGGGGTTTTCAATTTTTGTTCCTCTTCCCTGCTCCCTAATGTTCAGTAGTAGTTGCCATGCATGGCGTCGATTAGCAAGTGAGATTAAGGGCATTTACAATGCACAAACACTTATACATATGCTTAGAGAATGAGAAAATACACTATATCTATCATCGAACAACCTAAAATACTACAAGGGTAAAAAGTTGTAGGAGCCTAACCATTCAAGAAACTTTAGTTAGTCTGTAAGTTGAATCAACATTTGCTTCAACACTTGCTTCAGCACTAGGTACTCTCCAACGTAGGATTGAGTTAATCTACACACAAAAGTGTCGAACACGTAGTTGAGTGGCAGATGCAGCCTACAAGCACCAGCATTACCCCAAGTTGGCAAGCAAAACCAATAATTGTCGATAAGTGCATAGCAACATGGAGTGTTAACATGGCCTAATAGTCCAATAGAACATTTATCATTATGAAACAAATAGAGAACTAGAGGTTTGTGGAGTTTAATGCTAAAAAGCATATTATGGTTTCCTTTGCCTTTTTAGATGTAGGGAAGCTATTGTGACAAGAAATCAGACCTATTACACCAAAATGTGAGAACCAACCAATATTTTGGATAGTTAAGGGGTCATTATCCCTCCCCTAGGATAATCCTAGGTTTGAACCCCTGTATGTATCATTCATGTAACTTGTTCTTGTATAGAAAATATGTGCATTGATAATGAGGCGCTTGTAAGAGCAAGTACAGTAATTGGCTAATAACCAAGCAAATTGTTGTTCTCTAGAAGTCTCACTCTATTTCTGATTTCTGGGTACACATATGAACATACATCAATATGAGCCTCTTGGTCCTAATAGATAAAACCCATATATAGCTCAACACAAATGCTGATGTGGAGAAGAGAAGAGAGGAGAGCTTGGCTCTCATATAAGCAATAATTTGGGCATGAAAGCATATGCAGTGGTGAACCCATACATTAAGTGAATGTGATAAGGATTAGGAGAGAGAAGGTGAGACATGGGTAAAAGTAACAATAAGAAAGTTTAATTTCTTATAGATAAATAGGAGACCACTATTGTATAGCTTAGCTTTTACAACTTTACTAATAGCCGAACACTTGGCTCTATTATTGGGCTTGCTTTAAGGCTAGTCTCAATCCAGAGTTTCAAATCACAGTTACCAAGAGTACCATATAAACTTTACAAGTGAATGAAATAGTCCATCTCAATGCACAGCTTCATAGGCTAGCCAGATCATTTAATTGTTATGTGGTGTGCTATGATCAAATATGGCATATGAAATATATAGCCTCGCAATTACATATAGTTTTTTTTGCTTATCTCATGCAGAATATCCTCGAGAGCACGTGAGAATAAAACAAATTGGTCTCAATAAAGGTTTCATTGTCTTGGCAAATGTGATGGGATGGATTTCATCCTAATGCCAGTCTTAATTGGGGGTTCCGTCTAAGTTTTATTTGTATTTAATACTTTGACGCATCATTAGATTTGATGAAGAGAGAGAGATGTATAGAGAAGATGAAACTTTCTTGACATGATTACCTCTATGAGTTATGAAATTAAATGTCTATGAAACCATAGAATAAAACTTTTTATTGAGAGTAGGTGTTTCATCCATGTTTTATTTCATTCTATATGACATGACAATCTTGAAAACAATGCCATGAAACTCCCATGAGGTGGGCTTAATGAAACTAAATATCATTGAAAGGTCCTAAATGGCTAGAGGAGGTGAATAGCCTATAAAAATTTCTACAAATACACTAGAGCAAGTGGTTAGTACACTAAATAGCCAAATTGTGTTTTGCTCTAGCTCTAATCAAAAGGCAAACTACCTACCAACAATTCTAGTTATCTATGATCACTAAGCACTCAATGGCTATGTCTCTACTTGCTACACTAGTTGAGCTAGCTAGAAACTAATTACAACTAATAAAACTAAGCTACTCAACTAGCTAAGCTACACTAGCTACCTCTACACAAGATATCTCTAGGAATGTAAATACAAGATAGGTAGAGATATGTATACCACCGTGGCAAGTAACAATCAATCAATATATCAATGAAAACCTTGGGAGACAAGATGACACAAGATTTTTCCTCTGAGGTTCACTTGCTCGCCGGCAAGCTAGTCCCCATTATGGCGATTCACCCACTTGGAGGTTCACGCGCTAATAGGCATCACACACCTAACCTACAACCGGGTGCCGCACAACCAACACAAGATAGGGATCCACAAGCCACGAGCAATCCACTAGAGTTGCCTTTCGTGATCTCCCACGGGGAAGGCACAAGAACCCCTCACAATCCACCAATCAGAGCTAGAGACAAGCACCGTCCTCTACTCAATGATCCTCGCTGCTCCAAGCCGTCTAGGTGTCGGCAAACACCAAGAGTAACAAGAGAAATCTAGAGCGAAACACAATCACAAAGTGCTGCCACGTGTCCCCCACGTTCAACTGTAACCGTGCGATCGTAACGACTATTTCTCCTGAGCGTGTGCATTAAGTGATGACCGGACGTGCAGGTGCATGACCGGACTCACCAGCAAATAGAAATAATCCGTAAGTGCACAGAATTTCTATTGTAGCATTTCACCCGGAAGTATTCAGGGTATCGTATTTTTTACAGAGAACGGAGGTACTCTTCTATCTTGTTCATCCAAAGACAATACAAGGATAGCGTTAACGAGGGTAGAGATGGATTCCAATGGTTTTGGGTCTAAGGATAGATAAACTCTACTTCTACTTGCTTACTTTGGGCACTGGTTATCACCTGGTCTGCGAAGGAATGCCAGCTTGTAGCTTACTTCAGGTACTGGTTATCACGGGGGGTGACGAGGGACAGATAAAGCTGTCATCACCTGTCGTCTACCCCTCAACCATGGAGTACGAGGCAAATGAAGGTAGCCTCTAGCCTAGACACCACGTCTACACTATCGACTACTACTCTAGTGTCGATCAGGGTTATCGATCTTTATCAAGAGCCCTCTACTAGAGTATCCGCCATGGGGATAGATGATGAACCCACAAACAAGTAAGAGAAAAGCTTAACTAATCAAAGACTTTATAACCAAAAGAACCACGAACACTCACTTAGCAGAAGATTTTGTTGAGGTACAGGTGTTCCTCAAGGTACAAGCAGGGGAAGACCGACATGTCCGGCACTTCCTTGAACTCTTCCTCACATCTCTCCCTACTACATAGCTCTAGATAGCTATAGCCTAAGCCTTGGAGTGTTGCTTTTGCTTCTTGCTCTATTCCTTGTGTGTTGTTGGAATGACGAGGGGGTGGCCTCCTTTTATAGGTGGAGAGAGGGAATGATCCTATGGCATATTCCCCTCATTAATGCACCAAACTGACCTCCAAAGGATGGTTTTGTAGGGAATATTCGGAGAAGATCCCACCTGCACCATCATCAAGAGCATTGATGGCACCGCCTAACCAAAGATGGGCCTGAGGTGCACCAATAAGGGTGCGGCCGCACCCCAACTGAGCCCAAATGGCCCCATCTTTGGTGGTTTGCCTTCCTTGAGCCTCTAGATGGGTCCTGCAAAGTTTGGCACCATTTGGAGTTGATTTGATATAAGTTTTGGCCTTTTTTCTCCACCTGACTGGGCCCTGATTTACCTAGTAAGTGTGCCATCTTCCCTTGGGCTCATGCCAAACATCTGTAATGTTGTATTTCTTGTCCACTTTAGGTACATTTCTTGTGTTATTCTGACATGTCCTACAAATGAATAATCACCAAAATTCATGGAATTGATTAGTTATAAGTCCTAATTCTAACTTTGGTGTTTTTTCAGTAGATTTTATGTAAGAATTGGTGGTTAGAAATTGGAGTTAAGGACCTCTAACAAGCTCCCCCACACTTAGTCATGTGCTCATCCTCGAGTAAAGTTAAGGACTAAGATGGGTTATCTCCTTGATATGATATTTGCATACAAGTTATTCCAAGTTTCACCTACACTTGTGAATATTGGAGTGTCTATCACATTAACTTGGGTGATTGAGTCATAGAACAGCATGGATTCAAATCCCTTTGCATCAATCAGTTCAGAAACTTGGATTTTCATTTGATTTTGAAAATATAAACATAGCTTAGCTCCTCAAATGATTCTCTTAGATCACTCAAATTTGTGTTTGGTTCCTCACCAAGGCATATTATAGTGTTGCCTTCTTTCTTTTATACTTCTAAAAAGCTTATATGGATCTTTGGGTAGGAAAAGATTTGAAGGCATACTTACTCTGCATATTTTGTTAATTCAAAGCTCAAATCTAAGGAGAAAGATGTCATACCCTTAGATCAAGAAGTGCATGTGTGTGGATAAAGATAAACTAATGCTATACTCCTTTAATAAGAATGATATCTCACTCTCTAGTTTTTATTTTTGAGAACATGGCTATTGCTCTCTCTTTTTTTCTTAATACATAAGCCTTCATGTGTTCATCATTTTTCAATACTTTGGGACCTTCATGTGTCCTATTTTTTAAAGATTTTTGCATAGCCCATCTCTCTTCTTCTAAACCACATATTCTGAGAGAGATCATTATCTTTTTAGAACATGGAGTATTTGCTTGACAAACACATATTTTTTGTCTACTCCCAATGTAGGAGTAGAGTTTTCAGTGGATGGAGGCATGTTTTTGTGTACTCCTGGTGTAGGAGCAGCATGTGTATGTGGGTGTACGTGATCTTGATCTTGGGGGCATGATAACTTTCTCAACAAGGGTCAACAAGACTTGACAAAACTCAATGTAGAAATAAGTAGCTTATAATCGAAGGTTTTTATGCTCTAATCACTAGGTATGGCTTTGGTAGGAATTTAAAGTATCATTGGAGAGCATGCTATTTGAATTTTGAATTTATAAAATAAATTCCAAGTCCTTTGCATAAGAGAGCAAGGTTCATTTTCATCCTACTATATCACATATTCCAATTACTTAGATACTATGTGGTCCCTATGATGATTTGTAATTTTAGCTAGGAATAAAGAGTATGCAAATTCAGTCAAAGAATAGTATAGAGACTGAGCATCAATTATTTTGTGTTTTTAATTTGTTTAATTTTAAACTTTAAAATTTTAGAGAGTTGAGGGTATTGTTGCACAAACCATCGTTGTAGAGGAAGAAGTTGAAGGATTTAGATGTGGTTTGGCCAAACCAAAGGTTCAATCAATCCTCTTTGAAACTATCTATCTTGTCCTTCTGCATGATGAATCATCTGATGTTTGTGCAGCGTGTTGGTGGGAGATCTCGAATGTGTGTCTGTCATGCTTGAGAGATCTCCCCCATACTTAATTTTGTAACCATTTTATTCAAACAAAGATAAACAAAGGTAGAAACAAACAAGGGCTCTACCAGTTTAAATGCTGGGGAGCCTAAATTTTATTATTACTTTTATAATAATTTATTTATTTATTTATTTATTTATTATTACTATTATTGTAATATATATATATATATATATTTATTTATTTATTGTTCACCCAACTTTTTATCTTTTTAGCATAACTCAAACAAGGCTAAGATAAAGTTGCAATGCATCCCTAGCCTTGATTTATCTCCATTTAAAGGTCTTTTAACCTAAACACCATGCTTAATTTAAAAAGACATAGATACACCAGCTGGATGCATCCAAACTGGAATATAAGACATAAACAAGAGAGGCATGAATTTGTATGATCTCATGGAGATAAGTATGAGTAAAGAGTTTGGTGAACTTTTATTTACCATTGCATACCTGAGTGTACATATCGACAGCATACGTGGATGAAGCCTTGAAGTTGCTGATGCGGTTGCATGATCACGTATGGTCCAACTCAGACAAACACCAAGGCTAGGCCGCACACACAAATAGTGTTTATGGACCACGGGCCTGGGTGATAGCAATGGGTCTAGAAGAGAAGACCTTGTCTTGCGGCTCCTCTCTTTTCTTTTATTTCTCTCTTTTTTAATATATATTCTTCTTCTCTTTTTTCTCTCTTTTTTATCATCAGTTTTATTATAATATTTTTTCTACTCTCCCTTTTTTTCTTAGCTTTCTTCTTTTTTATCATCCTCTCTTTTTTTCATAATATATATTTTTTCTATAGCAAGGTAGAGCTAACATCATCATCTCTCTTTTTAAGCAGGATGGTCTTTGGTGTGTATGGAACTCGGGACTCTCACCATCATCCTCTACACTTGGACTTTTATGTGAAAGTCAAGTGTGTAGGATTGGAGTCTCCTTTTGAGTGTGTTCCATTACCAAAGATCATCAACGTATGTAGTTGATGCAGCTCTCGTGATTTCAGACATCGATGTCCCCTGTTCTTCTTGATCTATAACCTGAAATGGTTAGCAAACAAGAATACCCGAAAGTACATACTATCCTAACAACACATTCTTCCTTTTTATTGAAAAGGGAGTTGTGTGTGCGTAGAGCATTGTAGCTTAACTATTTTTTATAAAATAATAAAAGATACAAATACGAGGATGAAGTAGGTTCGAAGAAAATACAGCAATCGTTTCCTAGCAATGGCACCAGAAATGGTTGTAGGTATTTCTTAACGCAAACAGAAATAATCTGCAAGTGCACAGAATTACCATTGTAGCATTTCACCTGGAAGTATTCAGGGTATCATATTTTTCACAGGGAATAGAGGTACTCTTCTAGCTAGTTCATCCAAAGACAATACAAGGATAGAGTTAGCGAGGATAGAGATGGATTCCTATGATTTTGGGTTTAAGGATAGATAAACTCTACTTCTACTTGCTTACTTCGGGCACTGGTTATCACCTGGTCTGCCAAGCAATGCCATCCTGTAGCTCTAAGCCATACCCGAACATGGGGGATTGTTGGCATTTCTTAGCGCAATTACCAAGTGAGGAGGTTTTAAGTACATCATTAACAACGGCGCCAGAAATGCCTGGTTGGCATTCCGTAGCACCATTGCTAAGATTGAGTTAACCTTAGCAATGCCTCCAAGAAATACCAACCATGTTAGTCCTTAAAGATTATAGATAAAAATCCATAAGCGTACGGAGCTATCGTTGTAGCATTTCAGCCGAAAGCATTTAGGGTATCGTTATTTATATTTTCCCATAAAAGGGCAAGGTATAATGTATCTAGCATGGGCATGAATAAGATTACATACTTGCATAGCGATGATAGGGCTAAAAACGGTATTTCATGGATAGTAGACACACATCTAGGCCAATGTCAAGGATAAAAGGAAAATAAAGATGTGTCCTGCTTTCTGCCTTGCGCTTTTTGTTTGACTTTGTTTTTTTCACTTGATTCCGAAGATGTGTTCTGCAAAATATATTTTCTCGAATACAAGTGGAACTATGTCAATAGTAAAGGCATATGTGTCAAAAGCATGTTTATTTATCCTGCTTGGGACTATAATTGGTGGTCAGATTTGGTCGTTAGTGACTGCCAACAAATCCCCAAGTTTAACCTTTGCTCGTCCCGAGCAAATAGCTAAGTACTTGGTTGTTGATCAGAAGTTGCTACTATACCAATATAATTCACAAGTGCCATGTCTATAACAAAGCATTCTTCCGCAATTCAAATAAGTTGGTATTTTTGTCCACCCTTTACCTTGATCATTGTGGGGCGTACAACTTTTTCAAGTTCTTGGGCGGTTGCAAGATAGAATGGTTATAATAGAATCACTAATCATTCATTCTTTGATCAACCATCTATCCGAAGGTTTTATAATTTTTTGTGAAATAAATATAAGTTTCTCGAACGATTTTCTTGATCGCTCAAGTGTGTATGAAACCTTACTAAGGCATTTGATATTTGTCTTCTTTTCATATCCTACCACTAAAGGCTTTTGAGTGGAATTTTGGGTACATATCAAAGTGGGGCATCCTTGCATCACATATTTTTGCTAAGTCAAAAACCGAACCTCATGGAGATGCAAGTCATACACTTCGATCAAGACGTGCAAGTGTGTGGTGTTTTTCATAAATTTCTAATTCTAAATATTTTTGTACTCCTTGTATCATGACTCTCTCTTTTGGATGAATGCCTTTTATTTGAAAGTATGGGCTACCTTATTTTTTTTCCTTTTTCTTTTCTTCATGCTCATTGGCATGCATTTTTTTTCTCTCATGCCTTTGGCATGGATGTTTTCTCTTCTTTGTTTTAGCATAGCCCATATCTTTCTTTTTGTCACATGAAGCTTTGGAGAGAGAGAGACACACACATGATAAAGTGAATGTAGTATTATTTTGGTGGACGAAAAAATACATGTTGTGCGTAACTCTCAGTGAAGAGTTAGCAAGTTATTTGTGGGTGTACATGTGTCTTGATCATGGGTGCATGATGAAAATCTCAACATGGGTCAACAATTTGACAAAGCTCAATGATAAAAAAGTAGCATATGACTAAGATTTTGAATTTGAATATCATGTCACATGGCCTTGGTAGTTATTCATAATCATTGAGGAACTTTTGATTTTAGCATTTTTAAAATGAAATCTCCGGATGTCAAGTTTCTCTTAGAACAAAGTTATAGCAAATTCTATTTGTCCCATATCATAACTCGCAACAACTTAGAAAAGGAGCATGCATTTACAACCCATAAGTTTTTAAGTTTTTAGGATGAGACATTTTTAGCCAACTTAAATCTTGGGGAATACTAAGTTCTAATCTAGGCATAGATGAATTATAGACAGAGCAACTATTTATCATTTCAACATAGGAGAAACTAAACATTCCTTAAACACATATGAGAGTAGAATAAATATTTTTGGTATTTTTTTCATATTTTATTTTTGTGGTATTTTTAATTTTTTTAGATGCTAATAAATAAATAAATAAATAAATACAGAAAAATAAATATGAAAATTAAAGATACAAGGTACCTCTGCGGGGGTCCTCCCCCAAGCTAGTTCGAGGCCTAGGGTCCAGGGTTGCTTGGTGATGACTCCGAAGAAAGTACATTACTTATATACTTTATTTATACTTTTTATTTATTCCATCCATGTCTATACTTAGTAGTTTTTAGAACAATGATCAAATTTAACATTTAATCTGGGTAGGCAAATCAACCTAAGCACCATGCTTAATGTGAAAAGCCTATGGAGATATTATCGATCAAAAACCATATTCCAAACCAAAATATACTTGTATAGAACATAGAAGGATAACAAAGTTTTATTAATAAATTTTTATGTCTTAGTTTTATCATTCAAAGTCTACACTTAATAGTTTTGGTACAATGATCAAATTTATCATTTAACCAAAGTAGGCTGAATAACCTAAGCTCCATGCTTAATTTAAAAAGCCTATGAAGATATGATGGAACACTAACCATACTTCAAACCAAAACATGCTTTATGTAGAACGTTGAAGATAAACTAAGTTTTTAGCTAAAATATTTATTTGTTTTAGCAGAATTTTATTATAGTTTATTGTCTTAATAATTCTGAATATAAAAGATAACTACCAATTACCTTCGGCGAGGGCTCACTGTTTGAAGTCCAATGAGCAGGACTTTTCTCCTTCAATTCTTGCTTGATGAAGGTACATCCATGCCTGGAGAAGTAGGTTGTACCTTTTCGCCTGCCATACCTGTTTAACATTCCTACGTGGTTTTTTCTTGGGCTGCTTGCTTTGATCATGTTTATGCATGTCAAACCCATTAAATGGCCATCTTATAGTTTGTCCTTGAATATGAAAGCAAGCATGCCCTAACTCCATGTGTAATACTACATTTGTAGTATTAAGGAATGGTCTCCCTTGAGGAGGGGAACTTCCTCTCTTTGGCCCATGTCTAGCACAACGAAGTCCGTCGGGATGTATGTGTCATGAATTCTTACCAAGATATCCTTCGCTAATCCCTCTGGTTTTTGTGAAGATTGATTTGCCATCTGTAGTTTGAAATTTGCAGTGGACAAAGGTCCACCTAATATTTTATCATATATTACCTTGGACATGATGTTGATACTTGCTCCAAGGTCGCAGAAGGCATTGTGTATGACATGTGGGCCAATCGAGCATGTGATTGTCGGGTGGCCAGGATCTCCCTTCTTGGTAATGAATGGTGGATCCACAAGATACTCGTGGTTCTCCCGACATTGAGGCTTACCGAACCCGTTGAGACCATATTAACAGATTCAAGAGAGGTTTCGGGTTTCCCCGAAATCTTTCCCGAATCAGGAACAGGTAGAGCGGCAGTAATCTGAGCTATTTGTGTTTTGATCATTTTATTAAAGCTCAGTTGGTTTTTCACAGATGAAGATAGGTTTTCTAGTTTTGTATTTATGTTTTCTATCATTTTATCACTGCTAAGATTGAGACAACCTTAGCAATGCCACCAAGAAATACCAACCACGATAGTCCTTCAAGATTATAAACAAAATCCGTAAGCGTACGGAGCTATCTTTGTAGCATTTAACCCGGAAGTATTCAGGGTATCATTACTTAATTTTTTCAAAGGAGGGCAAGGTATAATGTATCTAGCATGGGCATGAATAAGATTACATACTTGCATAGTGAACCTTAGTTCATGACAGGGATAAAAATGGTATTTCATGGATAGTGGACACACATCTAGTCCAACCTCAAGGATAAAAGAAAAATAAAGAATAAAAGAATGTTCCTAAGTGGAGCCAGCACGTTCTAATATAGCTGTGCACAGAATAGTTGATAATCATACAATGAACATGGTTAGAGCTAGAACTAAGTGTGAGATAGACGGGAAGATCCCCGGGCTTGGTCTACCAGGCCATAGAGACTTTACAAACTCCTACTTGAATACCCTAATGTGGGGGATTACAAGGGACAGACAGGGCTGTTACCACCTGCCATCTACCCCTCAACCGTGGAGCACCATCGTATTCGAAGGTTCCCGTGCACCCGAGCACCACGCCCGTGTACAAGGAAACTACCCATATCCCCCTGGGACTCCAACCCTATGGATTGACAAGCAAGAATATGGGCAAACCCGAAGGAACAACGAACCGTCACCTCAACCCTAGTTCTACTTCTACTCGTACAAGTCATATGAATGTTGAAGCATGAAGTTGAACATGTATCATGATTATAACATGAAGACAACTATACTCTAGTTCATATGCATTTCTATATGAATGATATGAGAACTTAAACTTGGAAGAACTCTTCATAGTATTCATACCAAAGTAGCTCTTTCTTCTAAGGAGACAAGCTCTCCAAGTACCTCTTGCTAGCTCCAAAGACTACTACAAAGCTAAAAGAGTACAAGTGAGGTAGTGAGGTAGAGGCTCGAAATCATATTGTGTGTTGAAGGAGAGCTCCACCCATGCTTATACACTAGCTCATGGTCGGTTTGGCGCTGAAAAAATAGGAAACTATGCTAAACTACCATAGCATGCCGCCATGCAACCATCAGTGGAAGCTGGGCCCAGGTGGCAGTAGCAGGGGTGCGGGCGCACCACCAGGTGGGGCTGGCTCATGACCGCCTTCGCGTGGTCGGTTTCTAGCTGGGCCTAGGCCCCTTCCACATTGGTATTTGTCCTAGGTTTTGCACGAAGGTGGGCTTCTCTTCTTATTCTCTTTTGCACACTTCTAGAATACGCTTTCTGCTTTGCTTTTTTGTTTGATTTTATTTGTTTTCCACTTGATTCCGAAGATGTGTCCTGCAAAAAATATATTTTCTCAAATACAAGTGAAACTAGGTCAATAGTAAAGGCATATGTGTCAAATGTATGTTTATTTCTCCTATTTTGGACTATAATTGGCGGTCGGATTTGGTCGTTAGTGACCGCTAACAGGGATTATGAGGGACAGACAGGGCTGTCACCACCTACCGCGTACCCCTCAACCATGGAGTATGAGGCAAACAAAGGTAGCCTCTAGCCTACACACCACATCTGCACTATCGACTATTACTCTAGTGTTGATCAGGGTCATCCATCTTTATTAGGAGCCCTCTACTAGAGTATCTGCCATGGGGCGAACGACGAACCCACAAACAAGTAAGAGAAAAGCTTAACTAATCAAAGACTTTATAACCAAAAGAACCACGAACACTCACTTAGCAGAAGATTTCGTTGAGGTACAGGTGTTCGTTGAGGTACAAGTAGGAGAAGACCGATAGGTCCGGCACTTCCCTGAACTCTCCCTCACATCTCTCCCTACACATAACTCTAGATAGCTACAGCCTAAGACTTGGAGTGTTGCTTCTGGTTCTTGCTCTCTTCCTTATGTGTTTTTGTAACGACGAGGGGGTGGCCTCCTTTTATAGGTGGAGAGAGAGAATGATCCCATGGCATATTCCCCTCATTAATGCACCAAACCGACCTCCAAAGGACAGCTTGCAGGGAATATTCGGAGGAGATCCCACCCGCATCGTCATCAAGAGCATTGATGGCACTGCCTGACCAAAGATGGGCATGAAGCGCACTAGTAGGGGTGCAGTTGCACCCCAACTGAGCCCAAATGGCCCCATCTTCGGTGGTTTGGCTTCCTTGAGCCTCTAGATGGATCCTGCAAAGTTTGGCACCATTTGGAGTTGATTTGATATGGGTTTTGGCCTTTTTTCTCTACCTGACTAGGCCCTGATTTGCCTAGTAAGTGTGCCATCTCCCCTTGGGCTCATGTCGAACATCTGTAATGTTGTATTTCTTGTCCACTTTAGGTACATTTCTTGTGTTATTCCAACATGTTCTCCTGCAAATGAATAATCACCAAAACTCGTGAAATTGATTAGTTATAAGTCCTAATTCTAAGTTTGGTGTTTCTTTTAGCAGATTTTATGTAAGAATTGGCAGTTAGAAATTGGAGTTAAGGACTACCAACATCTATGCTTTTGGAACATAAAAAATATGTGGTTTATAACCATCCTGTCTCTATGTACTAGTGGTCAACACGCCACATAAACAGTCAGACGACCCAAGCTGGTCTATTTTGACGTACACTAAAACTACTTAAACATATTTACATCACATTTGGTTTGCGGCACCGACCAGTTCAAGAATGACCCGAACCTTCGCCATCATTTGGTTTAAGTTACGACATGAGCTCGTTGAGTACATTGTTGTATGTCTTGTGGAGTACATTGTGTACTTAGGGTTTTATTTCCCTTTTTGTAGGTAGCAAGTGGATGCTGGAGCTAACTGCTGTGTATGGATACCACCTGGTGTGCTCAACATCCTTTATTGCCCTGACCATAGAACTTTTTATTCTTATATGTCTATCTTTACTTTAATATTGAAAACAGCTTAACTTCTACTGCTTTTGTATAAATTAGTTTACCTTCCGTTGCTTTATGAAAACTTGTTTTGTAACAACTCTGATTTAGAAGCTATGTGATGTATGAAATGGTTAAGAATGTTGTAATCCTTATTCACTTATTTATGATCTTGATGAAAACATGTATTGTTTTAAGTTCTCCCTTCGGGTGTGCTCGACAGACTAACAGGTTTGACTTGGTCTGTTTGTGTACTTAGTGTCAAATGGCTAACAAGTGTGCTTTAGATTAGGTTATACTAGGCGCTTCTTCCACATCCCACCACACCTACACCCAAATAAAGCTTAGTTGCGTTTGCACCCATTACAGAAAAACACACCACGAGACATGAACAGAGTCAAGCCATCTACCTAGCAACCACTTCAAAATGTGCAAAACCCTTAACGCCAACAAGGAACCAGAGATGATATTAGCAGTGCAACTTACAAATTCCTTGTGTAATAAAAAATCATTTCCCAAAGTCAGGTGTTATTGGTTGGCCCAAACATTTTGCCACAACCTAGTTGGCCAAGTTTGCCCTATTGAGGCTAGTGTCTGATTTTCTACCACACTTTTTTCATGCCACATTTTTATCACCTAGTACATATGCACAATTTGTGGTTCAGCATAGAAATTGGTTCACCACAGAAACTGTGACACACCATGCTATCACTAAAAGTTTCACAAAGTGTGGCTTGCAATTATCAAATGTCCTGTTCTTGATTTTGAATATAGGGTGTAATATGTAGCATAGAAGGAACAACTTTCACTCGATTAAACTAAAGTTTATGCTTGAAGACTTCTACACACTTGTTTTTTATGTTGCTTATGCACTATCACTTTATTAAAAATACCACTTAATCTACTAGCAATAGGTCCATTATTGACTTTGATGCACCAATAAGTTTTTACTTTTCTCCAATGTGCTGGGGTGCTGTGTGCCATTTCATTAAAGAAGAGGAAAGAATCTCGTTCTCATCCCACATACACATGCTCTATGAACCTGCACACACGGCACACCTGCAATATTGCACGAAGAAGTTGATAGGAAACCTTAGGCGTTTGAGGAAAGAAGTTTCTTGTCTTTGCTTATTATCTAATGCACTTCGCAAGGTGTCCTACTCACATTAAATGCCAAACAACCATATATGTAATATAGGGTCTCCTTTGCTTCTTCCCACTATATGGGCATGAAAGTATTGTTGTGAACAAGGTGATGGGTTTTGAGTTGCTCAATTGGTATGTAGGGCCGAGAAACTTAGATGAGTGTCGATATAATTCTTAATGGTAGGAGCAATCTTGATGTAGTTTGATATGCAGTAGTTCATGTGAATGTATCATATAGAGGCATAGAGCCTAATTGTATATTTAGTGTTTGAATAGTACTTCCATAAAAGATGTTAAGTTGGTAATCGCAAGTTTCAAACATTTTCTACCACTTTTGTTTACTTGTATTGACAATTAAAATTCTATGATTTCAGTGTACGTATTTTTAAATAATGACAATCATTTCTCTTTCTAGTATAACTTGCCTATAAAAAGTTCCTTTAGATGCACTATGACTCGCTTAAGCTATGTCAAATTGAATTGTAGGGGTTGCACACCACATTGTTGGTTGATTGTTGATAACCATTTGTACAACCACATTACAACAAGGGGATTAAATAGTTAAAATCACTTGGGTGGAGATTTACTTATTAATCAAAGGGGTTCGGAATACATGTCTTTAATGGGGTTTTTCAAATTTTTGTTTGTATTGCATTCCAAATAATAAATCAAGTGCACCTTAGGCGGAATTCGATATACAACTCACTGCAAACATAACAGATTTAATTCTATCTATAACCTTTTAGGTAGAGTCAAACGCCACGCACGCCATATAGACACGCGCTACGCACACTATCAACATGCCCAACACATACCACAAAATCGAACCAAGAGGTTGAGATTTCCCCTCTTTCTCTCATGGCCATGGAGAACACCAGGCCATGTGGTGACTTCGGGAAGATCATGGATGATCTAGAGTCCGAGAACCCGATTGCTAATGTCGCTGGCACGAATCATGCCTCGGCGTTGATTGCTGAAGGTAAAATCCCTGAACCCCAGCTTCTGTGCCGCCTAATCTCTGGTCTTGCTTCCAATCTGGAGAATCCTGACCACGAATTTGCCGTCAAGAGGAAGGTTTACAAAACTCTAGTGGCAATCAGGGAGGCCATCATCAGCAACCACATGAACATGGACTCCTCAGCTCGCAATAAGGCTCTCCATGCCATCTGGTGTTGTTCTATGGATGAAGGCCTTCGTTGTCTTCAAGATCATGCAAGTATGGTGAGGATGTGGACAGTCCAGGGTCAACTGGTTGCCGTCAAAATGACACGTGACGCCTTCCGTCTCTCACCGGCAAGCATCAATAACACAAGGTGTGTCACAACCTTTGCCTCACTGATGTTGTCACCGTACACCACCGTGGTCCGTGCATGTGAAGAGGCCCTGCTCTCTTTGCCCCCTATTCCAGGATTTGCATTTGCCATTGCAAGAGCCTATTGCCATATTCTTATAGCAATGCCACCACAATCATCACCTCAGATATGTAGCGTGGTTGCGATGCTTGGTAGGCTAAACCAGATTAGCATGACAACGGTTGAGGTCGATCACCCAGGGTTTGATGACCTGGCCGCGGATGTACTAAAATGTTTAGCAAATTGCAAACTTGTTGTTCAAAAGAAGGTTCTGAACTTGGTGGCGGGCCTCCTCACCCCAAAGAATGTCTGTGATGTGCTAGGGATCTTGAATAGTGAGCTGGTTATGGCAGCCTCTGGTAACATCCATATTGAGTACCAACAGATGTTGGAGAAGGCGATTAGAGAATGCCATTCTGCTTATCCGGAGAGTATCCCAGAATTCACACTAGATCCCAAGTACGCTGTGTTCACTGATTGTATTCGCTACATCATGGATATCGTGAACAACAACCCCTTGTTGCGATCCCAACTTCTGACAGGTCTTCTAAGGACGCTCCGCCATGTCAAGTCACCGCTGGTATGTGCCGCTGCTGTCTGGATCATCTCAGTCTTCTCTGAATCACTGGCAGAGGCCAAAGATGCCATTGCTGCACTTTCATGCCTCTTTAAGGACCTACTTGACCGGCGTAAAATTGAGAAACAGATACTTGGAAGTGAAATGGAGGATGAATACATACTTCCTACTGAATATTGTGGTGTCACTGCGCGAGGTGCACTGGGAGAGCGCCAGCAGCCATGGCTGATGGAGATGGAGGAATTGTTATTTGTGCGCATAGGGCTCGCACGGCAAGCAGATGGGAGCTATGACATTGCTTCGAGTTCCAAGAGCAGTGCTAGTTCTGCAAATGGATATCCTCATAAGCCATCATTGGAGCTTACAGACAATCTAACGTTCCTTGTGCATTCTGGAGATGCCCCCTTGGCAGATTTCGTTGAAAACAGGTTGTCTGAGCTTGTAGTGAAGGTCGAAAGTTGCAATGAGTTGATTTGAACTAATAATTTAGAGGTCTCAGGCACAATGGCTATACTGATTCATTGGCTACTTTTCTTCCCTACAGCTAGGGTTTGAAAAATTAGAAATGGACTGGAGTAGTTGAACCTTGATCAACCGTACCTTAATATGCATACTCATGTCTTTTTATGGAGGCAAGGAAAAATTATCAGCTCTATGTGCTTATTACTTCTATTACTATTCCTAATACCTTTTTATTAATTTTTGCCCTCTATTTGTGTGATTTGTGTGGTTTCATCTCTATTCTACCCCTGCCCAACCTACGTGGGATCAAAAGGCCATTTTGCGTTGGTTGTGAATTAAGAGGATTGAACATACTCTCGCAGTGGATGGTACATAGCGTTTTTGGGAATATCCAAATATTTTGGTGCTCTTTACCTGCTTGTGTTAGAAAAAAAAATCTAATGGAACAAGTATCTTTTATGGGTAGCTACGTTGGTGGAGTATTTTCTTTTTCTGTAAGGGTAGGCTGATGCTGATCTAGTTATCATTCATTTATTCTTTTATGTCTTCCTCGCTCCACAGGTTATTACGTGATGGTATGACTTCTGTAGTCGATCAACGACTCCTTTGTCATGACTTTTATTTCTGAGAAAAAGGAGGTTGCCTGTTTTATTCAATGAGTAAATCGAACATGTCCAGCATTTGATGGCATGCTCTCTAGAGCTACACCCAGATAAACATTCTAATAACTAGAGCTATATATAGATTCTAATAAAAATCTCACTGCTCAGCTTGGCGAAATCAGATTGAAGCTCCCCATAATGCTCGCTAATGTACCTCCTGTTAATCTGTCTATCTGTCTATCTATCTATCTATATTTATTTATTTATCTATCTATCTATCTATAATATTAAAGAGTGAAAATTTCTGTATCAGTCCATCATCTCTCACCCCAACCTCCGTCACTCACTCTACTTTTCTAGTGTTCCTCATTCTTATGCTAGTCTATATCTATATCTATATCTATATCTATATCTATATCTGATATTAAAGAGCATATCTATCTATATATGCACCTACCTAATATTAAAGAGTGAAAATTTCTCTCTCGGACCATCATCTCTCACCACCAACCTCCTTCACTCACTCTACTTTTCTGTTGTCCCTCATTTTTACCATTCAGTCTACAATAACTTCAACAAAGCTCATGTAACCCGATTAGTGATAGGGGTGGGCATTCGGTCTGACCAAACCGAACCGATTGATTCTTCGATCTTTTAGAAAAATTGGTTATCTAGAAATAGAAACTAACTGATTACTAAAAAAACTCAAGAATGGGGATTCAGTTTCAATTAGGTCAATCATGATAGACCAATTCCAGAATGGCATTACTAGCCAAGAAATCAATTTCTTAGAAGTCAGTTGGTTCCGCAAAAAATTCACCGGATGGACTCATGTGGAACGGTAATGATACAGTGAGGACGTCCGGACGACGTCGGACGCACCCGACGGGCACGACGCGACTCAACCGCATGCACCTGAGCGTGCGTCCACTCGACTGCCCCGCCCGCTCGTCCTTATCCGCTCGTTGATTCGCTCACCTCCCTCCTCCCCACTCGCTCGCCTCCTCTCCGCTCCATTTCTTTTCTCGGTTGCTCCGCTCCGCCCGCGCGCTCCTCCCCGTGCGCGCCTTTGTGCTGCTCCGGCGGCGAGCCCGCCCTCCTCCCTCCCCTCCTCCTTCCTTCCTTCCTCCCCTCCCTCCTCCCCCGCGCTTTTCCCCCCGTTGCGACATGCTCGGCCTCCTCGCCACTGGAGTAGGGGCAACGGCGGCGGCATCCGGTGAGCCCACCGCCCTCCACTCCCTACCTGATGCTCTCGTCCTTGCGCGCCGCGAGATCCATGGGTTCCGACGAGGTAGGTGGGAAAGGATATGGATCTGAGGCGCCCCTCCCCCGCGCTCTCCCCTCTGGATCTCGATCTGGTCCCTCCTCTTCCTCCCTCCTCCTCCTCCTCCTCGTCCCCCTCTGGATCTATGGTTTTGATGGTGGCTACGGTTTTGTGGCGAGGCAGATCTAAGCTACATGCAACAGATGATATGAAGCACGATTCTCTGATGTTGCAGTAGCTTCTTCTCCTTTGTTGCAGCAGCTTCTTCTCCTTGTGGCGAGTCAAATCTAAGTTACATGGCAACAAATGATGTGAAACACGATTCTCTAATGTTACAGTAGCTTCTTCTCCTTTGTTGTATTAGCTTCTTTTTCTTGTTGCAGCAGCTTTTTTCTCCTTGTTGCAGTAACTTCTTCTCCTTTGTTGCAATAGCTTCTTTCTCCTTGTTGCAGTAGCTTTTTCTCCTTTGTTGCAGTAGCATCTTATCCTTGTTGCAGCAATTTTCTTCTCCTTTGTTGCAATAGCTTTCTTTTTCCCCTGTTGCAGTAGCTGTCTTCTCCTTGTTGCAGTAGTTTTTCTCCTTTGTTGCATTAGGTGTTTTTCGATGTTTCAACAGTTTTTTTGTTTGTTTCACCAGTTTCTGTTTGTGTTTCATTAGGTGTCTTCCGATGTTTCAATAGATTTTTCGTTTTGTTTCAACAGTTTTTTTTCGTTTGTTTCATCAGGCGCCCTTTGATGTTGCAATAGCTTTTTTCTCCCTTGTTTGCAGTTCGGGGGGTGGACTATGGTGGTGAGCTGGTGGCGGGGGCAGAGGTTGCTAGGGTCAGCGAGGTTGGGGGGCGGGACACATCCGTGCGCACGGGGGAGGTGGGGGACACCTTTCTTCTCCGTGCGGGGGGGGGGGGGGGGGGGTCGGGGCGGTCTTCTCCGTACTCCCCCGCGCGGTGAGAGGGGGGCTTGGTGTAAGTTGGCCGCGGGGCTCTGTGCGGGGGGCGGGCCGGGGGGATTCGCGGGTGCGGGAGAGGGGCGGGGATCTCCTTTTCCTTTTTTTTCGTGGGGCGGGGGCGTACGGGGCGGGACGGGTGGGGGCGCTCGCGTGGTTTTTGCAGCGTCCGGACGTGGCTCGTCCGGGCGCTAGCAACGCCCCATGTGGAACCGACCCGTGCTGCATGAACCAACCGGCAAACCAAACATGCCATTAGCGTCCTTAGGGGTTAGGTCATCAGGGCAAATCCACGCAAGTTTCCAGACTTGCCGTGTATTTTAATCTCTTCTTTGGAACTAAAAATTGGGAAACAAACAAAAAAGTAATATATTAAGGTACAAATGAGCAATGATTTCATCCGGATATAATCGTACAAGATTTTTCTCAAATATATACATGTAGCAGCAGCCCTCAGTAATGTGTTCTGGCCTTGTATGAATTGTCCCCTTTCTTCAAGGGTTTTCTTTTCCAAGTAATGTATATATCCAAGATATCATCCAATTTCAGAGAACTTGGGGGCACATCCATGTTAATAGCAATTCATACAAGCTTCAGAGAAGTTAGTGCTGTAATTTGCAATTCACTCAGCAAACAGTTTTAGGATTGGAGCATTTTTTTTCTGGATAAGAAAGAGCAGTGCCGCAAACAGCAGCAAGACTATAAAAAGACAGTTCATTAAGAACCTTTTCTTTTAGAAATGAAGATGTTTACCAAACACACCTTTTCTAAAGAGTACAGTATAAAGTACATCAACTCAAAAAAATAAACGACTACAGTTTCTTGTGCAAAATGCAAAAACAAAAGGGACCATGGTCGTCGCTTGTTTGGCAACTGAGGGAAAGCTGGAAAAAAGTGAAAAGAAGGGCGCTTTTCAACAGCAAAAACAACGCGAATGCATGCTGCTCAGCCTTTCTTACTCGGGGGAGCTTATCCACTCCACCAATCACTCGGCATTGTCTGAAAAGAAGGCTGCACTTTAACGAGTGGATCCTGGTCCCGGCATGCATATTCCTCTACACAAACTTGCTATTCCACTCCTTGTTTGCTCCAACTTTTAGGGGTTTCTTCTACAGTTGTTGCTCATGGAAGATATATAGCACTTTTGTCTTCGCTTGTTGCCAAATCCTCTACACAAACTTGCTATTTTCTGAATCAAAACAAGCCAGACCTTAATTATGGCTTCCCGTTTTCTAGGATGCCCACTTCCACACGCATGCACACAAACGTCACCGCCGGCCTGAAGCCGCTATCTACCAAGCAACAGAACAATGAACAAATTATTAGCACAAATGGTGTCCGTCACCGCAAAGAGCAAGCTATGTTCTGTATTCATTAATTCTCTACTATGCATGAACCCACGTAAATCCACTGTACGCACGTCAACGGTGGATTCCCTAATCCCTAGCTAATTTTTCACAACTTGTAGGTTTTAACAAGTGATTACAATACTAACTAACTTATAGGATTATTATTACACTAGTAGCTAATTTTTCACAACTTCTAGCTAACTTGTACCTAGGATTCCCTCATGCATAGCCCTGAGGTATATTTACTTAGACCAGACTCAACAATAGATCACTCAAGATCTCAGTTCCTAGTTTTATAGTTAGTTGGAGACATTAGCTCAGTAGGTTTTAACAAGTTCCTAACTGGAGCTGCAACAAAAACTTGCTAGTTATTAATAGGATGGGTTCGAAGGCTTGTGATGTTGCCTTTTTACTTTTTTTTCACACTTATTATCTTGGTCCCAAAAAGATAGAATTCTAGTATCTCCTTAGTGAAACTATTTAAATCCTGACCAAATTTACAAGAAAAGGTATTATTATTTATGACACTAAATAGGTATACTATTTAAATATATACTTAATGAAAAACTAATGACAAATTATTTGATATTAGAAATATTGATATTTTTTCTATGTAAATTTAGTGAAAATTAAGATGTCTTGACTCACCATTATGGTAAAATGACATTATTTTTTTTAGACGGAGAGAGTACTAGAACATTACGATTGATCGTTATATATTCTCATCCTGCTCCTGGTTTTATAAAAATCGGCCTCGCACATTCCAGGATGGGAGGTGTGATTTGGGAACGTGGGTGCGATTGTCATCACTAGGTATAATCTACAGAATCTGAATGCAATGATATATTATTAACATTTATCTTGGACCCTGATAATATCAGTAAGGCCACATTATTTATCACAGTCATCAGTTAAAGCTCAGTGAGATCTGCTAGCTCCCTTCTTTTCTTCTAGAAATCTGATTAAGTAACGAAGGGATAGATCAGTGCTGCGAGTTGCTTCTGTTGGAGAAAGAAAGTCAAACACAACACACATCCCCTGTGGGGTGCCTGGGGCAATTTGTTGCTTTCTTTTTCTTCGATCTAGTGAACACTAGGGGAGCTTGTATAGGATGATTACTTTAGACTACCTGCACTCATGCACCTCTATATTCATCCTCTATACGTCTTAGTCAGCAAGATTCTCTCCTCTATACTTAATTCTTCCGCACCCATCCATTCTTTATATCATCCTCTATCCACTCTATCCAATGTGGGACCCACTTGTCACTTTATCTAAATATATCCATGTGTGATCTAGTTTTGAAGGATTTATTGAGACGAATTTAATGGTGAAATCGAAATTTAATTTGAATTTTTGGTTTGTGAGTTATAGCATTTTTTCCTTTGTTTAGCTAGTGGGGCCTGTCACTATAGAGTATAGAGTAAGCACGGTACCACTCTAAATATAGAGTGAGAGAAAGAATAGAGTATCGTTTTAGAGTATCCAGTGCAGTAGTTTTTACTTTATATTCATACTCTAAAGCTTTAGAGTATCGTTTTAGAGTACCCACTGCAGGTAGTCTTAGAACTTTGAAGTGAAACAAACAGGTAGAACGAACAGCAGTAAAACTTGGTCAAATGTGGCCTAAACAATGCATGCAAGCTGCTGGCCTGCAGCAGATAAGATCGGCGCCAGCAATGAGATCACGAATCATAGAGCTCCAGCAAAGCAAATCCCTCCCTGACCACGTGATCTGCACTCGGGTCCTTGAGAAGCCCGATCCCGTCACCATAATTCTAAGCACTACTACTGCTAGCTCTGACAGCCTGATCGATCTGCTCTTTTAGTTTAACCTGTATAAAGTATACAGTGCCGACCCTAGCTAGTAATCAACAACTACTTCTACTTGCATTGTCAGGAACATCTCCCGTGCAATGTTCCCAAGTAGGAGTAATAAATCATTGGTAAATCACACCCGTAAAACTCCGTGTTCAGTGATACTACTACCCGTCCTTATCAGATACCCATCTGATCTGTCTGTCAGACTGACACCTATCGCACTCACACGATGATGCGTTCATAGGAGCCACAAGCGCAACAAGGGCCGTGTTTAGTTCCGCACCCGAGTTGTTAGGCACTGTAGTATTTCGTTTGTATTTGGTAAAAATTATCTAAATTTTAATTAATTAGATTTAAAATATTCGTCTCGCAAAGTACAACAAAACTGTGTAATTAGTTTTTAATTTCATCTACATTTAATACTCCATGCATGTGCCGATATTTTAATGTGATGAGAATCTCCTTTTTCATAGTGGAATTTGGGGTAGAAATTGGGAACAAAACAAGGCCAAGGGCACGATAGTAAACTCAAACTTGCTACCTGTAATCTTCGTTTACAAGAGGGGAAGACCTGATTGCTTTATAAAACATTAGGTTAAAAAGTATTATTCGCTGATTTATTATAAGATAAAAACACTGTACCGTTATGACAGGTAAGTTCAAGCGAAGGCTTCTGCTGTAAACGAAGATCACAGGTAGCAAGTTCGAGTTTACTGTCGTGCCCTTGTTTGCAGTGGTAAAAGACGATGGAAGACTCAGTTGACATCTCTCGTGAGTACTAGAGAATAAGCAAGCAGTGACATCCCGTCCTGGCAGGTACTCCCTCCATCCAATTTCAGCACAATATCATGTTTTTAGTATCTTAAGTTTAACCAATTATAAATAAAAAATTATCAATATTTATGATATCAAATAAATATCATTAGGTTAATTACGAAATGTACTTTCATAATAAATTGATTTGGAGCCATAAATATGAATATTATTTACTAGAAATTTGGTCAAACATGAACTGCTTTTTCTGGCACGCAACCCATAGTTGCGTGTTTTTCTGGACGGAGGGAGTATACGTATATGTACACGGTACCCCATTCCTAGGGCTTGTTTAGTTCCTCAAATATTTTACAAAATGCTACTGTATCACTTTTTTGTTGTTATTTGATAATTAGTGTCCAATTATAGCTTAATTAGGCTTAAAAGATTCATCTTGTCCATTTCATCTAAACTGTATAATTAGTTTTATTTTTTATCTGTATTTAATACTTCATGCATATGTCTAAAGATTCGATAGGATGAGAAATCTATTGTTTTTTTTGAAATATTTTGAATTAAACAAGTCCCTAGCTAAGAACCCGGAAATCCATGGCCAATCACATGGCTTGATACGGCCATGACAGACGGGAGAAACGACGCTGGCAGCACTGCCCGAGATCTCGCGGACCGATGTGGCATTGGCAATGGCATCCATCCGAACTCCACTACCACTCCAGTGATCCACTCCCACGCATCGCTTTCCATTCTACTTCGGTATAATACTCCCTCGGTAAAAAAAAAAAGTGTCGTTTTAGAATTTTAGACATCTTATTTGACTATCCGTCTTATTCAATTTTTTTATATAAATATCATTTATTTTGTTATAACTTATTTTATCATTAGAGATATTTTAATAATAATTTATTTATTTTATAATTTATATAAAATTTTTGAATAAGATAAATGGTCAAATATGACGTGTAAAAGTTAAAAACGTTTTTTTTTTTTTGGCGGAGGGAGTACTCCGTTACTCCTCCTGTCCCGCGGACACCGGCCGCCTTATAGCTCATGTGCGCAGCGCGAGGCTCGAGCCGCCAAACCAGGGGAGGCAAAGCGAAGCAACCGATTTCTCAGTTCTCACTGCAGCTGAGCCGCGTCGTCCAGGCCTAGGCAGCAGCAGCCGCAGCTTGTGATACTGCGCTACACTGCCATGGCAGCGCGGCCGGTTCTTCCTCCTCCTGCTCTCCTCCTGCTTCCCCTGCTGCTGCTGGCTGCTTCGTCAGCCGTCCATGGATATGGCTATGGCGATGCTGCGAACCTCAGGGTCGGGTTCTACAAGGACTCGTGCCCGGACGCCGAGGCGATCGTCCGCAGGGTCGTCGCCAAGGCCGTCCACGAGGATCCCACGGCCAATGCGCCGCTGCTCAGGCTTCACTTCCACGACTGCTTCGTCAGGGTACGCTTCTTCCACTTCTTCCATTGCTGTCTTCTTCTTCTAGGAGTAGTGCAGTATATGGCTTCATTGCAAAGTGCCCGGACCTTTTCTTTGGCACCCCCTATTTTCTTTTCATCAGGATTCAGTGGTATCCAATGCAGGTTCTAAATTCTAATGATTTTCAGTCAGTTGTGCACGAACTAACCTGACCGAGACTTTTTTTTTTCTTTTTTTAAAAAAAAAGAAAAAGAAAAGGCGTCTCTGAAACTTTATCTGGAGAAGAGGCAGAAAGCAAAGATTCCCCACGCGATTCTCTCAAAAGCGTCTCCTTTAATTTGCTGGATGTTGTTACAAGTTGAAACAAACTCCATCACTTAGGGCTTCTTCAGCGCAGGCAGTAGGTTCTGTATGCCTCGGGATAAAAAAGGTGGCCACATCAGTTGAGCTACTAAAATCAACAACGCAGGCTGCATAGGTAGACTGTGGTCCAGAACGTGTGGTCCAGAGAGTACTCCACTTTATTGTGGCTAGTAGAACGTGTGTCAGAGTGGTCCAGAGGGAGGAAGCACTGCTCCATCGCCACAACGCGCGTTTCAGCAGCTGTCTTCGCTTTTCGTCAGATGGAGCCAACGCCTCTTCTGCAGGAGGCTCTGGCAGACTGCGGGACTACCATCGGTGAAGACGTGGATATGGAGTGCCAGCTTGGTGTTTGGGGCTGCACGCCACGTACATGCGTTGGGGAAGCCCTTATTCACTTTGGTCATCAAAGTGATACTCTGACGATAATCCCTTCCCTGTTCCCTGACCCTCCCCATCGCCATTGGTGCAGGGCTGCGAGGGGTCTGTGCTCATCAACTCCACCAAGGGGAACACGGCAGAGAAGGACGCCAAGCCCAACCTCACGCTGGACGCCTTCGACGTCATCGACGACATCAAGGAGGCGCTGGAGAAGCGCTGCCCCGCCACCGTCTCCTGCGCCGACATCCTCGCCATCGCCGCCAGGGACGCCGTCTCCCTGGTATGCTGCTATAGTGCTATCTACGCTGCCTCCTTCCTTCCTCGAAGCAGAGCAATGGCTGACTGCAAACCAACAAACAGGCCACCAAGGCGGTGACCAAGGGAGGGTGGAGCAAGGACGGCAACCTCTACCAGGTGGAGACCGGCAGGCGGGACGGCCGCGTCTCCAGTGCCAAGGAGGCCGTCAAGAACCTGCCGGACTCCATGGACGGCATCCGCAAGCTCATCAGGAGGTTCGCCTCCAAGAACCTCACCGTCAAGGATCTCGCTGTTCTCTCAGGTACCGTACCGTAGTATATTAATTAATCTGCACAACTTGCCTCAACGATTTCGATGGGCTTTTTGTTTGTTAAATTGTACTAGTACTGTATTTCAGTCGGAAAAAGTCTACATCACCCCCTGAAGTATGGGGTGGTGTCTAATTTAACCCCTCAAGTATGAAACAGTCTAATTTACCTCCTAAACTTTCCAAAATCGTCTACTTTATCCCCTAGGTCAGTTTTGGACGGCGGTTTGCTACAGTAATCATGGTTTTGCTACAGTAACCGAATCTTTAAAAAATCATAATAAATCACAGAAAAATCGTAAAATAGAAAATCCAATTTTGTTGGACTCCACGTGAGTAGATCTACACAATGAACATATAATATGGTGTGCTTTAGTACAAAGTTTTTGCTGTAACTTTAAATTTATTAGGATTTTCCAATAAATTTAAAGCTACAGCAAAAACTTTGTACTAAAGCACACCATATTATATGTTCATTGTGTAGATCTACTCACGTGGAGTCTAACAAAATTGGATTTTTCATTTTACGATTTTTCTGTGATTTACTATGATTTTTTAAAGATTCGGTTACTGTAGCAAAAACATAGTTACTGTAGCAAACCGCCGTCCAAAACTGCCTCAGGGGGTAAAGTAGACGGTTTTGGAAAGTTCAGGGGTAAATTAGACCGTTTCATACTTGAGGGGGTAAATTAGACACCACCCCATACTTCAGGGGTAAAGATTCGGTTACTGTAGCAAAAACATAGTTACTGTAGCAAACCGCCGTCCAAAACTGCCTCAGGGGGTAAAGTAGACGGTTTTGGAAAGTTCAGGGGTAAATTAGACCGTTTCATACTTGAGGGGGTAAATTAGACACCACCCCATACTTCAGGGGTGATGTAGACTTTTTTCATTTCAGTTCATAGTTCGCAGAGTATGAAATTGAAATATAGGAAATGTAGCTTATGCTAAAAAAACAGAAAAAACGTTTTTTTAAGGCAAACAGGAGGGGTGGTCCCCTACTGGATTTTTATTTGAAGACGAAAAGTACAAGGAAAAAGAGTAGTACCGTCAGATCTACTTAACTTTTCATTTGACGAAGATCAAAAAATGGCTTAAAATTTTCAAAATCGCTATATATCAACCGGTTGATTTAGGCCTTCCCATCAACCGGCTTTTCCTTCACGCGTTAATTCGGCTAGGCTATTTGCCAAGCTTGGATAAGCTGATTCGGTGGCCGCGGCCTGATCGGCTCCGGCCGACCACGTGTGCAGAGAACGCATGCGTGGTCACATATTCATGGATTAATGGCAGCCTGTTCGTTTCGCTGGTTTATTATGGTTGAAAGTACTATTCGCTAATTTATTGTGAGAGAAAAACACTGCTGGATGGCTGCTGATTCCGCTGAATAGCTCAAACGAACAGGGTGATTTCTAGCTAATACCTCAGTGCAGCTAGGAACAGTTTATATACAGCATACATCTAGCAGCAGAGCACTGCCTCTAGTACAAGCCACTGTTTTCTCTGGTGTCTGTTCCATTTGTAAATTTGTAAGTTGTGAACAATTTGATATATTTTTCTCTGATATCTGGAATCCATAGAAAAATTTGTAATTTTTTTAAAATTTTGCATATATTTGTCTAAAACCTTGTGTTATCCCCAAATTACATCATTCTGTCTAATAAATTACACTGAATACAACATTGTAAATATAGTTAGAAGACGGTGTAAATATAGTTAGAAGATAGTGTAAGTGCATGAAAAAATTTAGCAGTTGCAGGCCAGACATATCCCAAAATTTTCTATCATACCGAAAACTTTGGGGGTTTTTTTTCCAAACAAGTAGTAACACTGCAAGACTGCTATTCAGCATTTATTTTGAAAAAAATTCCTTAAGTTTTTTTTTTCTAAAGTGAAGAAGGGCACGCCATTCAAGAATCAGTTAATACAGCATGGTCATCAGTCATCACAATATGTTACTACTGGACCGACCAAGTTTATGATGTGACTCGTTCCATGCATGTTTTTGGCAATTCATATTGGTTCATGGCACATGGCATGTAGAATTATGGTCTTCTTGAAAGGGTGACACTTTTGCGACTCAAGAAAACAATCATAAGGAGGCTCTAAAAGTTAGAAAAAATCGAGATGTGGAGACAAGATTCCTTCACATTTCATCATAGTACTATATATGTCATTGACATGTGCGCTCCTTGAATTAATTTCTTGTGAAATACGTATTCGGATTCTCTTTACTGTATATGTATGTTTTTCTGGAAAATGTATTCTTGGAGATGACCTGAAAACGAAGTACACCATGCATGCTCTGCCCCATCCAGGTGCGCACGCGATCGGGAAATCGCACTGCCCGTCGATCGCGAAGCGGCTGCGCAACTACACGGCGCACAGCAACAGCGACCCGACGCTGGACGGCGCGTACGCCGCGAAGCTGAGGCAGCAGTGCCGGAGGCGCAGGGACAACACGACGGAGCTGGAGATGGTGCCGGGCAGCTCCACGACGTTCGACACGGCCTACTACGGCCTGGTCGTGAACCGGACGGCGCTCTTCCACTCCGACGAGGCGCTGCTCAGGAACGAGGAGACGCGGGCGCTCGTGTACCGCTACAGGGACGCCGCCGGGTCGTCGGAGGAGGCGTTCCTCAGGGACTTTGGGGCGTCCATGGTGAACATGGGCAGGGTCGGCGTGCTCACTCTAGACCAGGGGGAGATCAGGAAAAGATGTGCCGCTGTCAACTAGCGATGTAGCTAGTATGTGATGATGCCTGTGTCAATTACTCATTGTTACCCTCTTGCCTTAATTATATGCTGGAGTTTCACGTAGTTTCGAGAGAATCTTCCATTTTACTATATAGATTTAGGAACGTTTTAGAGGTTTTATATGATTGTGAACGTTTGGGTTGAGCTCATTTGTAACTGTGACTTCGATGGAATGTGATAACATGTTCCATTTTGTGTGGACACGAGATGTTGCAGCATGCTGCATAGGGCATGGCGCATATGGCAAACAAGAAGAAACTAGAACCGGCTTTGACTTTGGCAGGGAGAATTATTTTCCCTCCCCAACCACCACCAATCGAGGATATTCTCCCATCATGTAACACCGGTAGCTGCTGCCGAGATGACCGAACCAACAGTGCGAGCAAGAACAAGAGAAATCAACAATGGAATTTCGAGGAAGGCAGCTTCCTTTCCTTAGGTTCAGACTTCAGAGTTCAGACAATAATGACTTCAGACTTCAGAGTTCAGACAATAATGATACAACACTGACTTCCCGTTTTCATCTTCAGCTTGCTGTATTGTCGGCTGTGACTTCTTCCCCGCCTGGCTCTATGCATATGGAAACGTCTTCTTGAGAACGTAGTTGTCCTCCCATGTTGTGGCACCATTCGGTACCCTTGTACCGCGCATTAGGACTCAGGGAATTGCCGAATTGCCCTTCTTGACGAGCCGCCATTGAAGGATCTGAGCTGGATTCTCCAGATTGACCTGTGGTGGCAACTGAGCAAAAACTGGAGAATGATTAGCAGTAAAGCTCTTGAGCTACAAGACATGTAATACAAGATTAACTTGTGAACCATTTGGCTACTCCAATTTTATATTTGCGGCAGCACCAATACGTTCCAAGATCTTGAAAGGGACAGAGAACTTTAAGCCAATTTGGGATATGGCGTTGATCACAGAAGTTTGAGCATACGGTTTGTGCTTCAGGAGAACTTGATCATCGACTTGATATTCATGATTCGTTATGCGGTTATCAGCTTGAGCCTTCATGCGATTCCGAGCTGTAAGCAAATGAGTGCGAAGAAGCTCGGTTGCATGAGTTGTCTCCAAAGCATTATTTGACATCAAGCACATATAATATTGATTTAAGAGAATATCACGCTTTCATATATATAGGTGGACTAGTATAATTAGAATTTTTAGGTGATAAATACATTTTACTAGATCTCATTAATAAACGAGATTATCTGTTTTATTGGAATTTTGTCACCTATAAAATTTTTTGTCAGGCTAGCGCCCGGACGCCCATGCGTATGCATGTTCTTGCGCCAGCACCTGCTTCACATGGGGCCCGCATCGCGCCTGCGCGTATGTATGTTGCTGCGCCTGCTTCACGTGGGGGTCCGTGCTGCTCCATTTCTGCTCCCACGCGCATGCACGCGGGCCTAGCAGCTGTAGCAGGCGGCTGCGGTAGGTGAGTCCCACTGTAACATGTGCAACACCAAATTTACTAATATATGCAACATACGTCTGAAATAGTTAAAACACTTACAACATATATATGAAACATTAGGAAAACACTGTGTAGCCATTGCAAAACATATGCAACATCCAGATAAACACACTTACAACATACGTATGAAACACTTGAAACATACGCTTGCAACATGCATGTATATGCAACATCTAGATCTACTCTTGCAACATACATCTGAAAACAGAGTGGAATATTTGAAACATACACTTAAAACACCATTGCAACATCCTGATATACTTTTGCAACATTGATATAAAACACTTGCAACATACAACACTTGAAACACTTGAAATAAACGCTTGCAATATACGGTTTTAGCGCAACATCTCCTTGCTGCTTGGGAGAATGGAGGTTCATCGGTGTGGCGGAGTTCACCAGTGTAGAGCTCGCCAGTGGCGCAAAGATCGTCGTTTCGGTGGAGAAGGCCGCTGCCAGGCCACGCCACCATCCTCTGTCGTCGGCTGGCCTGGCCCGACCGTTTCCCGCTCTGCTCTACGTCGCACGGAAGAAGGGTGAAAAATGTATGTTGCAAGCGTATGTTTCAAGTGTTCAAATGTTTTAGAGGTATGTTACAAGTGTTTCAGATAAATGTTGCAAAAGTAGATCGGGATGTTACATATGTTGCGATGGGTGTACACGTATATTGCAAAGGTCTGTTCCTCGATGTTTTATTTGTGTTTTCGGACGTCTGTTGCAAGTGTGTTTATCTGGATGATGCATATATTTCACACATATGTTGCAAGTGTTTTATCTAGATATTGTATATGTTTGCAATGGTTTTCAAGTGTTTTTAGGTGTTTTTTAAGTGTTTCAGAAGCATATTTCAAGTGTTTCATCTGTCTTCTTTTTTATGTTGTAAGTGTTGTATTTGGATGTTTCAAAAGTATATTGGATGAGTGCAGCGGATCTCCATCTAGTCGATGTGGATCATATTTCTAGCGGTGTTTCTAGCCTCCACGATGGTTAGTGGCGGCGGGCAGACCACGCCCCTGCAGCAATGGTCAGCGGCGGCTTGAGGTAGCTCTCGGACGGGTACCTCCAGGAGGCGCGTGCCCCGCATGGGCGCGCGAAATGGCGTGGGAAGCGAACTGCAGGTGTGGGTATCTCGATGCCCCATCCGTCTGGATGTCCCGGCGCTAGCAGTGCCGGTGCGCGGGCAACCTTCGCCATGGCCGGTCACCGCAAGCTGCGAGGGTGAAGCGCTGCGAGCTGTGCGTTGGGCGAACTCCGCTACGGTGATTTTTTTTTTTGAGAAACTGTGGTGTCTGGAGATTTGGACGGGCGGATAGGAGATGATCGTTTGGGCTTGCATCGTGGCCCACGAACATGAGCGTCTAGGCGGAGCATTACCGTAAAATTTTCCCAGACATGAACTAGGGTGCCATTTGTAGAGAATGAAGACAAGAATTCCCACTGGTCCTGCTCATTTGAAACATAGAAAATCTTCTTTTGCTAGCTTTTCTCCTACAAAAATAAATTAATTCATGTAAATTCTTGTGAAATTCCTGCTTTCTAAGGGGGGTGCTTAACATATTATGTGTTATAATAAAAAGTTATAAGATATAAGAAGATGGATATATTGGACATATTATAATTTCATATTATATAAGATTTTTTTTACTATAAGGATAGCACTTAGGCCAGTCTCAATGCCAATTTCATGTCCCAGCTTTCAACACACTTATATTTTGAAAACAGTACAGAAGAATTTCATCTCCATGAAACTCTCTCTACTCCCATGAAACTCTTATCATCTCTCTTCATTAACATGATGTCATGTCAGCATATTTAATGCCCATGAAACTCCATAAAATCCCCATTGAGACTAGCCTCAGAAGCGTTCGAGTTTTACACGATGATTGACTTGGATTAGATTATTTTAATTTTTAAATAGAATCCACAAGCACAGCACGGTTAAGATAGATGTTGGGCCGTCCGAATCTCTTGGACCCTCGGCTCCTAAGAGGGAGAGAGAGAGAGAGAGAGCAGCGATGGCAAAGCCGGCACCACCGCCGGCGTTCGTGTACCGGATCAGCACGGCCGACGAGTGGGCGGAGTTTCAGCGTACGGCGCCACCCTCGGAGGCGACCTCGACCGCTCCACCGGCTGCATCCATCTCAGCGACCTAAGCCAGGTAACCCCACCTTTTGGTTTCTTACGGCCTACGCCCTGCCTAAAATTCCCAAAAGCCGTACTTCCGCAGAGAACTATCCACTTGCTGGAACATCCGCAAGACGCGCCACCGCCGCTTCCCATGACCTCACCAAGGTCCTCCACCCCGTCGTCAGAGACAAGGTACGCAGGTATGGGATGAAGCAGTGGTTGCAGTACAAGCAGGATGAGGAGCTCAGGTCGTTCCGCCGGAAGTTGGCCGACCTCTGCTGGTCCCTCATGCCGGAGGAGGGGAAGGCGAGGACCGTGATCTTCTACCGTCGCCGGCGGCAGCGCCAGCAGCAGGGGCATCTACGGTTGCATCACTTAAAAGGTGAATCAATATATCTTCAACTAATTTTTGCTATATAAATTGATCTCACTTACCTAACAGTAACAACTGTGTTGATGAAGGACCAAGCCAGCCACCAAAACAGAAGAAAAAAAAGACAAGTGGGAACAAGCAGCCGGCAAAGAAGAAAAAGACTCCTGTCAAAAAGAAGCTCAAGAAGGCTGCCAGTGCACCTGAAGCAAGAGTGGTCAGAAGCTTGAAGAGCTGGCTTGCGTCTAGTAGATGAGACATGCACTTTTCTGGGCTTTTGATGGTCTAAGTTAGAAGAAATACTCATCTGTATGTTTTGCTGCCATGCAACTCATGAATGGTGCCTCTTGTGAACTGTTAAAGTAGCACCTCATGTGCCTTTTGTAGTCATGTTAAGTAGCACTGATTTGGGTTGGGGAACTCAACACCTAGAACGGTGCCTCCTGTGATCTGGTATGTTGTGTTGCGTGGACAACACCAACTTGTTATGTTATCTGGGCATTGCCAACCTTTTATGTCATATTGTGATTTTCAGTAAATGCATGATATGTCATTGTGCCTTCATCGCACACATCTGAGCACATCTATTTGATATGTTAAGCCGCTCAATCATGAATTACCAATAAAGGGCGGAAGAACAGTGCAATGGAGTTTGGGAGTCAAGCAGTCATGCTCATTTGGCCTTGTTTATGCTCATTTGGCTTGCACTTCTTCTGTAGGAGCCGGTTTCACCAACTCAGGGTGATTTGAGAATAGGGCACTATAACGGAACCGCCCAATTATACGAATTTAAGTAAGAAAATTCACCTGCTGGAGCAGAGAATCTAGCAAACTTAAGCCCGTATAACCCGGTAGTCCATGAAATCTCGAAGGATCTCAAACTTTTCAACAAACAGCCAAGACCGTACTGGTTCAGCGGTTACAGTTCACATGCGTACATAGTTCAAATACATCGGAGTTCAGATAAAGTTATTACAACACTGAGTTTGAAATAACAGGTAGCGGAAGCATTATTGTCCAAAATCAACACACACCGTTTTGTTTAAATAGTAGTGCCATACTGTAGTCTCCTCCAACAAAAGCATCGAGGTAAGAAGTATGGAACGACCATTGCCCTTGGTCTTAATAAACACCTGCAACAAGTGGGAGTAGAACCTTGAGTACAAGAAGGTACTCAGCTAGACTTACCCGACATAAACCAGAAATAACATGACACCAAGGAGTATGCAAGGCTTTATAGTGGGGTTGGCTTGACAACATCTTGCATAAAAAGCGATAGCAATTAAACTGCAGTATTAATCTTTAACATCAATTTAACTTGTTCATTTAAACCTATCTAGATTTGCACCTGTACTAGAGCAATCACTTGCATAAGATTAAGCAATCAATAGTAATCAATTCTGTTTAGCATTTCCAACATCATACTCATAACCATAACCATCATCGTGTTTCATAATCACATTACTACGATGACATAACTCAGTCCAGTTGCTCACTATCCAGGAGCGATGGCGACTCGAATCGATTACTAACCAGCTGGTGATATATTCCCCACACAAACCACACTCACCGGCCCAGTGAGCTACAAGTCACCTTTGGTACTATTCGGAAAAACGTCGCGGGACCGCCATGAACCCTATACACCTTGGGTTCCTCCCGCGCCAGGTCACTCAAGTTATGCCTACCCACGCTGGAGCCAGGTCATTCTTGTCCACGGTCAACAGGCCCGAGGTGGTCTTGGTAGCATCTCGGTCACCGGTCTGAACAGAGCTACTCGGCTTCGCGGTCGGAAGTACTTATCCGGCCAGCTAAATGTGGGGCATGTGTTCAAAAAGGACTGAGGGCCGACAACGGTACGGTCCTTAATCAACTCAAACAGAAACTACAAGCACACAAGACCCATGCCTTGCTGCCCAACATTCCGCCCGGTCTCCATTTATTCAACCACAAATGGTTCTCTTTCCATGATAGCACATTGCTAAACATGACAGGTTTTTACCTAAGTCGTAGGTGACGGGAAATCACCCACTTCTACCAGACTAAGCATAGCTAAGCAGATATTTCGGAACTAGACTTAAATAGGATATCAGGATATATCAAGGTGTTCAAAGAATATCGTAGTGATATGCATCAACGGTTTCAAGCAACTCCTATAACTTAATGCAACAATATATAACATATATATTTATCTTGCTTTGATAAAGTAGGGAGACTTCTAATGCTCCGGGGCTTGCCTTCCAGAAGGTTGGTAGTCGGTGGTCCCGACACTTCAGCAGATCACCGTCTGCCTCCTCGACTTCTGGTTCTCCCAGGGGTGGCACCTCTCGTTGCACGACCTCCTCGGGAACTCCGTGCTCCACGTGTATTGCTTTCTGCACCGATCCTGTATGATGCATGTGTGCATGGGTATAAGTGCAGATGGAAAAGGCGCACCGATGGGATGGCATATGATGCTCATGCTTGCATGTGTATGTAAATGCACAATTCACATTCTACTTAACAAAGCAAGTTCATACTTCTTCTCTATCTACTAATCACATGGAATAACAAACATGCATGCAATAACACCTAAGTATTTAGCTACTAACTACTTGCTGTATTACAAAACAAAAGAACCTACCACATCACACCAGCATGCTATTTTGGTGTTTCAAAGATACACCAAAGAAACCACTAGTAACTAATCATGCATTAAGGAAATTCCGATTAAACCCTAATTTAATCTAGGTTTGAACAGTAACCTATATTTTTAGTTCACAGAAAATTCTCAGAAAATTACAGTAGCCTAATCATGTCAAACATAGACTACCACCAAAATTTACTGTATTTGAACATGTATAACATCCTACACAAAAAGGACAAAAGCAGTGCTACACCATGCATGGAAAATACTTTGTACTACAAAAAGTACCAAACAGCACATTGCATATTTTTCTTATGATTTACACAGTAACTAATCATCATAGGGAAAGTTTCACATGCATGTATTATTCATATTTTTAGCCCTAGTAAAAATAACAAATCTAGGCAAATAAAGGCACTTGAACTACACATCAATATTTTTCTACATAACATGCATGACACATATTTTTCACAGGTAGTACATCTCCTAAGAAGACTAATAAAATTGGAACTACATTTTTCTGACACATATTGGATTTACTATGTATTTCTGAAGTTAAAAGCATTTATCAAGAATTAAATAAAACCCTATATAAAAGCATCACCAACATGACATGCAATACATCTAAACTGCAGATCTACTCATGACAATCACAACAAAATTTGTTTCACAATTTTTGGAGCAATAAAATAGGAGATATCAATTTTACAACATTTTTCATCATTTTTGGAAAATCAGAAAACTCTTTTTCTTTATAAAACGGAAACCCTAATACTACGGGTACCCAGATCCGGGCACCCAAACCCTACCCCAGCCACTGCTAGTGGGCCACGAGGGTTGACCAGGCCCCACTGCCCAGAGAGCCGGTGGCAGGGGAGGAGCGCGCTGGCTAGAGCATCGCCGGCGGTGAGGTCCCTAGGTCCCCGACCGGAACTCAAAGCACCGCCACGGCACGATGGACTCAACGGTGCAAGCGGCACGGCGGGAGGAGCTCAGAATCGAGCTCGCGCCCATCCATGGCGGCTCGCGCGGCCAAGCGTGGCGGCACGGTGAGCGAGAGGCCGATTTGGCCCGTTACCTTAGCGAAACGGGTTGAATAAGGCACGACAAGGATGCGCGGGTGCGGGAGGTGCCTCAAGCGAGCCGAACCGGAGAAGGGTGGTGCGGCAGAGGAGCATTACGCCGGCGGGGCGCACGGCGGTGCTGCGGGCGTGTGGCTGCTGCTGGCGCAAGAGCGAGAAGGAGGAGGATGAATGAGCCGCGGGGAGGCGTCCCGACCAAGGTTAAGGCGGGGCGACTCTGGTTGGCCGGCCGGGCGCCGCCCACCACCGCCGGTGGTCGGCCGCCACGCAGCCAGCGCGGGATGGAGCGAGGCGGGTGCGCTCGGCGCGGGAGCGGGGGTGAGGCGAGCGTGGGCCTGGGCCGGGGATCCGTTGACGGGCCGGAAGCGAGGGCGCGGCCCAACTTCAAAATAAAAATCCTTTTCTTTTTATTTTCTAAATAGCAACACATAAAAATACATTTTGGAGCATTTTCTAAACCTTTTTGAGAAAAAGTCCAAAAACAAAAGTTGCTCCATTTTTCATTATCTACAACTTTGTTAAAAGACACAAAGTCAAAATCCCAACCGATTTTGAACTAGGGTTAAAAAGTTGATTTTCAAATAAAAACCTTATTTTTCAAGGATATTTTTAAAAGCAAAATTTGGGAAAAATTTTAAAAGGAACTTTGCTCCAAATTACTTGATGACCAATTCTAAGTTATTTAAACACTCAAACAAACATGTATGCAATCAACAAACATATATCTAGCATAGGCCCAATGAAACAAACAAATGCAACATCTATGTTTCATTAACACGTTTCAGATGTTTCATTTATATAACATGAAATGCTCATGAATGCATGATGGTGCTTATGCTCATGATTTGCAGATGCTATATGCATGCGTAACACCGAGGTGTTACATGCACCGGTGATGGAGAGGGGAGAAGGCGATGGAGAGTGTCGTCGCCGACGAAGAGCAGAGGACGGGGACAGGCGGGTGAACAGAGGACGCAGGCTTCAGCGACCTTATCCTTTTCAGGGGAGGGCAAATGAGTCCATACGAAAATATGTCTTACTCCTGTACGCCTGAAAGTGGACCAAAGACGCTGTCGGGCGTACATAGTGGCGTGGCTCAAACAAGTGCAAAATTATAATGGCACTGGCATAGTTTGTCGAATAGTAGTGGCGTGGTTCAAAAACTGTAAAATTGTAATGGTGTAGATCCAATTAACCCAAGACTTAAAAGAAGAGAAGCAAGCGCTAAACACAAAGAAGTGTCTCTATATGCAACAAGATATATTGAGCATATTATAATTTCAGGTTATATAATAATTTTTTTACTACAAGGTATAGCACTTAAAAGCGCCGAGTTTTATACGATGATTGGCCATCGGATATTTAAAATACAAGTTGGATTAGATAGATCAATATTGAAATAGGAAATCCACAAGCACAGAACGGTTAAGATGCTGGGCCGCTTGGGCCGTCTCCTGAGAGAGAGAGAGGCCACAGGCCAGCGAGGCAGCCATGGCAAAGCCGTCACCACCGGCGTTCGTGTACCGGATCAGCACGGCCGACGAGTGGGCGGAGTTTCAGCGCACGGGCGCCACCCTGGGAGCCGACCTTGACCGCTCCACCGGCTGCATCCATCTCAGCGACCTAAGCCAGGTAACCCCACCTTAATATGGCTTGACTTCTTCCGGTCTACTCCCTGCCTAAAATTTCCACAATCCGTCGTACTTCCGTAGAGAACTATCCGCTTGCTGGAACAGATTTGGGTTGCTCTTGTGTTCTTGAGTTGTATGGTATTTGGGATAGGTCAATCAAGTTCTGGAATCTATGGCTTGGAGCAGGTCAATGCTGTCTTCAGATGCCATTCACTGCACAGTTAGTTTTTAGTTTGCGCTATGTTATTTTAGAATTTTATCCATTTGATTTGATGGAATTTGTTGGTTACAGAATTCAGGGTAGAGGTTTGGGGGCATGATTCTCTATCTTTTTCTATGCCCAGGTGTTCATTGTTAGATGGTACTGTCGTTTGATGCTATTTAGGATGACTGTCAATTGAATGTAAGATAATGCTAAGTATGTTGTATGTACTGTTTAAGGTGCAGAGTACATGATGGGTTTTATCTGTAAGCCTGCTGGAGCCTGGAGCTGCAGTAAGACATTTTCTGTGTACAGTATGATATGATGCAATCTTGCAAATGGAAACGCTCTGCCAACTCATTCCATGTTTGTTTTAGTCATAACTTTTTTCTTTTTATGATAGGCTCCTTCTGTTTTTATATGTTTTACAAGAAAGATATCTAGCAGTTGTGTTGTGCTTGTAAAGAAAAATTGCAATTAAAGTATGGTTTACCAGAAATCACTGAACTATGCCTCTTAAAATACCTGCTCAGTTCTGATATATGTATATTATTGCACTCTAGATGTTATCCCAAATAATTGTTTGAATATCATTACTCCAGCAGTAAGTACATTGTTTACTTATTGCCACAATGTTTGAAACTTAAAATGTTAGTCTTTCCATGTCCTACAAGATGCATGAATTCCATTATGTTTACTCAACGTATTTTTTTGTCATTTCTATTCTTGACTACTATTTCTATATAATCAAAGCTGGACAACTTATCTTTTGATTAAACTTGAATGTGATTCCTTTCATTTTCATGCTGTCACTCATATAATTTTTCTCGAGAACTGAAGATTGTTTAATTCTTGGGCCTGGTGAAGGTGAAGATGACTTTAAAAAGCTTCTTCCTGGGAAGGAATGATCTATACCTACTGCAAATTGACGCTTCCAAGGTATATTTAAATCCTATCAGTTGTTGATTTGTTACTTTCTAAGTACTTTAGTATTTGCAAAGATGTGGCGTCTCTTTTGTATAATGTGGATCTACAATGCTTTACGTCTCTTGTTTATTATATTACTTATTTTTATGGGAGGTTGCATAGACACAACACCAACACACAAGTTAATTATTTGTATGTCTACATGGATAAGAAAAGGTCATGTTGTTGCTGTTTTCCTATTATAGCTTTGTCAACTTATAGTTTTCCAAAGTCTCTCAGCAATGTGCCAATAATTATGTTCCAATAATTATGTTCAGAACTTATTGTGTATTGCATACTGAGTTTCATATGCTTGTTCTTTATTTTTTTTTCTTGTTTATCTTAGCTTGCAGATGGGTTAATTTATGAGGCAAGTGATGATAATAACTATTTTCCTCATTTCTATGGCCCTGGTTGGAGCTTTGTACCTCTTCAACTAGATGCTGTTGTGAAGGCAGACAAAATAGAGCTTGCAGATAATGATTTTACCTGTGGTCTACTTGACGGAAGTGATCTCCCAAGCTGATTTTAGAGTCACATTTATCTTAGCAATGTTCATTTGAGTTCTCTGCCGACGCTTAGTTTTTAAGATCTATATGTGCAGAAGTCATACTCACATATTAGAGTGACAGATTGTACCATCGAGAATTATCAACAGCTATGCATACACTTTCTGGTGGAACCGTGGAAGATAAAATATGACCATGGGAAGTTCAGAACTGTTTGGAATTTATGCATCACCATGGATCAGGATGTTCATTATGCTAAAGCAAATAATACAATGTGTACTTGCTGTCATGTTACATCCAGTACCTTGTTGCATAGACATAAGCACTCTATGTTAAATAAGCACTCTATTGTTCATCAATTGTTAATGATTCTGAAAGTGGGGTTTTACATTGTACTGTATATTAATATAAAGAATGCAAAGGGAGGTACTTTAGAAAATACTCTATGTTAAAATAAGCACCCTATTGTGCCTCAATTGTTAATGAGTCTGAAGAAGTTAGTTTTACATGGTACTGTATTAGTGAAGAATGCAAAGCGGGGTACTTTAGAAAATACTTGCTAGCATTAGGTTCATGGTACGGATATCGCAGATAAAGTCTACAGCTGTCATTGCATATTTTTGAAGGAATAGCAGACATTTTTGAAAAGATGGTTGTGTATAAGTTCTGCTAGTGATTGGGTTGAGCTTTGCACATTATCATTGCAACAGGTTGGTCCTAAACTATTTAAGTCAACATGTACTACAATGTTCATCTAACTTGGAATCATTGGATGCATGACTTGAAATTGTTAATGCAGGAATCGAGTGCACCACTCTGTCATTGTTTCTTAAATAAGGACCCTATTGTGCTCACTTCTTTGTTGCCCTACGTGTGTCAATTTTTACTGCTATGATTTCTTCGACGTGCATCAGTCTGGAATATATTAAATTATGCTATCATTGAACATTTTTTTTTGTTGTCGTCGTGGAAGTTCTCATCTGTAGTGTAGTATCAGTGTCCACAAGATCCTACACAACAGAGACTTGTATCTTTCCCTGCCAGATCCTGAAGAGGCACAGATTGGAGCATGGAGATGGTAGATGGAGCATTTTAGTGCATGTTGAGTTTGGAAGTTACAGAATGCGGCGACTGCTGCCCATCTTGTCAACTCGCCAAACAACTTGTAATGGTCAAGTGGTGGGGAACTATACAGGAGATTAGGGAACTCTATCTGCTGGCATGGAATGCTCACTTACCTCGCTGAACTGGAAGGAATTACCTGATGGTTTAATCAATGGAACATGCTCCCCCTCAAATTTGTTGGTAGTTTCCATGTGTCCAAGTAAATAAACTTACAAGATTCTGTCCATGCGAAGAACTTGAGATGCAGCTAGAGGCTTTCGCGACATATGAGATTGGGGTTTACTCCATCTGTCGACGCAAGTGGCAAAAAGCTGCAAAATTGATCTCTGGACAGGAAGAAATTATGTGATGGGATTATTATTATTATTATCTTAATGGAAGATGAAGGTTTTCTTCTGTAAATGTTGCTTCGGGCATAGAGGAAGAAAGCAAAAAAAAAAAGGCTCAATTGGGCTAGTAGGCTGTGCCGCTGTGCCAGTCTATCCTGGATGGAATTCGCCAACCGTTTGGCGGGTCCCAACAAATTCACAGGTTTATGCCGATCTGTCCGTGGAGAACCTCTGATCCAAGACCTCTCAAGTTACATATCTTAGAGGTCAGCGATATGCTTTAGTACGTGTTTGTTTGGAAAATTTTCATAGGAAGAAATAATGTATTTGAAAGTACCCTTCGTGCATGTGGTACTGTATTGGTAATTTGGTATATACGATCCTAGTACACGCCTAACTATCTGAGAACATCGTCTCCTGATTTTAACTTTGACATGGGTACGGGATGGGCTACTTGGACTCTTGGAGCAATCGTGGCTACACGCATCGTAGCGGCGCGTGACAAGAATAATCTTCTCCGATGTGTTAATGGAAAGTTTTCACCGCTGGATTTTTCAACAGTTTCTGAGTGCCTTCTGCGAATGGACGATGGTTAAATGGTCTGTTTTAGATTTCTCTCAAATACTGCTTCCATTGTAAATTATGAGTTGTCTTAGCTTTTCTAGATATATAGCTTTTACGATATATCTAGATATATATTATATTTACTAGATATATAATAAAAACTTTGTATATAAAAATATCAGAATGATTTACATATTCATTCTAAATTAAAGTTAATTTGGATTTTCTAGATGTATTGATATATTATATACGTAAGACACAGCATATATCTAATTGTATAGCGAAAGCTATATATTAGAAAAGCCAAACCAACTTGAACGGAGGGGAGTTATCTAGTCTAATTGAGGAACTTCTCAGTAGTTATTTACTACTACTAGGTGGCGAGCACTTTTTCGGCTAGGACACATTGGATGGGACTTTTGGTTGCTAGTTTTTTCCCCTTGGAGATTGTTTAAAGGTAGAATAGTCGTTTTGGTCCCTGAACTATTACTCGAGACTTAGTTTCATCTCTGAACTTTAAAAACGACCATTTTAGTCCTTAAACTCTACTTTTAGGCTCATTTTCATCCTAGATCTATGAAGATGATTGTTTCAGTCCTTAAACTTTGTTTTTTTACTCAATTTCATTCATAAACTATCAAAGTGCATTTTGATCTTTAAACTTTTATTTTCAACTCAACTTTGTCTATAAAAAAACAAAACTTTAATATTTTAGGCACAATTTCATCCATGAATTATCAAAATGCATTTTGGCTCAACTATAATAATATAGGTCCAGCACCACTCACGATTTGAGATGGTCAGTCATCGTTAGGTACTATTGTTCCTAGTGTCGTCCCAGCTAATAACACACTTTCAACATTTATATTCAGATTCTAAGATGAATATAAATATAGATCTAAATATTCTTAGATATGAATTATTTTTAGCCTATGGAAAAAATATTATTTTATACATAAATGGTTATTAGTTGAGCCTAACTCTAGAAGTAGCTAAGGAAAAATTATAGATCTGTCATTGATTCTATATATCCATGTATTCTTAGGAAATAAATACTAAATAACGTTCGACACAACTGTAATTGCTCCCACAAAAATCATTTAGTCAGATATATATAAATGATACCGTTATAAGGTAACACTAAAAATAACAGCCTGGAATTATTAATAGCCACTAAAGATATTTTTATGAATATTATTTTTTTATCTCCAATCGCTGGTGGTGTTGGAGCTAATCAGGTATAACAGTGCAACGTTCCACGTAGGACGATAGACAAAGTTGAGATGAAGATAAAAGTTTAAAGACTGAAATACACTTTGATAATTTATGGATGAAATTGAGCCCAAAATACAAAGTCTGAGGACTGAGATGAAACTGAACCTCGAGTAATAGTTCAAGGACCAAAACGGCTATTTTGCCTTGTTTAAACTAGCAAATATGTACATATATTGTAATGGAATTTACATCTTGTTACACGTACGACTTAGAGATTTATGTCATTTGTTCTAATAGCTTTTGGAATTTGACTCCGTGTTGTGGCTAGATATATGTTGCAATAACTTGTATACGAGCATACGTCAAAAAATAAAGAGAGTTGTACGAAGGCATTGTGGGAAATAAAATATTATGACAGAAGAATCTACTTTGACTTTTAATATTAGAGATAGATAAGACTAAAAAAATCCCTTGGCCATTTGAAACCAAAAAAAGGAAACACTTAGGGCTTGTTTAGATCCCAAAATGTTTTAGAAAAAATTCCTGTAGCACTTTCATCGTTATTTGGCAAAATTTGTCCAACCATGGACTAACTAGGCTCAAAAGATTTGTCTCGACATTTACAGACAAATTGTGCAATTAGTTATTTTTTTACCTATATTTAATGCTCCATGCATGTGTCCAAAGATTCGATGTAACGGGTACTGTGCAAAAAAATTTTGACCTTTTTGAAACTAATCAGGGCCTTAGAAAATGTTGAAGTAGTTGTACTTTGTAGTGGTCGTTAACAAATTATTGTATTGCACGCTAAATTTCAATTGAAGTTGCCCATTGAGAAATATATGAATTCAGTTTTTTTTTGGTGTCTTTGGGCATTCATTCTAGAATCCTTCATTAGAGCTTTGTGTATCAGCTATTTTTAGAAAAGGTAGGTTCAGATTACTATTTTTCTGTAACATATAGAGTATTTTATACAGCTCATGAAAAAAAGAAAGAAAAGGTATGAGCAACACTAAATGACGAATAATATCACAATCTTGAACATCTATTTCAGGATACGTTTGTAATGTTAGGCTTTAAGAATTTACAATTCTTTCATAATTCGCTGGTGAAATACACTGTACAGGGACCGGAGAACGAACCGCCCTGTTCGCTTGGCTGATAAGCCATGACTGAAAGTACTATTTACTGATTTGTTGTGAGAGAAAAACACTGCTGAATAGCTCACTGATTCGGCTGATAAATTCAGGATCCTTGAAACGTGGCTGGCATTGGTTTGTAAGCAGAGTTGGCTATCGAGGAACAGGAACTGGAAATAACACTTTTGCTGTATTTTTTTGATTTGATTCCCTTGGAATCTCGACTGTGCACAAATTAAAAATTTACAGATAACAGGTGCAAACAAAACCTATGGAGTAGGAGTAGTAGTTATCTTAGGAGTCAAAGAACGGGGACAGCTCGTATCTGAGGCTGCAGCTTCCGCCCAGCACCCTGCCGCCCTCCGGCGCGCACCCCCTGGCCAGCAGCTGCGCAATGGCGGCCTCCAGGCAGGCCTTGCAGTCCCCGCCGGAGAGGTCCTTGGTGCACTGCGCCATGGCGCGCAGCCTCTGCTGGCCACCGGCCGCGGGTGTCACGGCGTCCCCAGCGGCGAACAGCAGCGGCGAGAGGTACGCCGTCCTGGTGAGCCGCTTCAGCAGGCCGGCGACGTCGCGGTCGAGCTCGGCCGACCTCGCTGTGGGGGTCCGGAGCGCGGCGACGACGTCGGGCGCGAAGGCGCGGTGGTCCCGGTCGACCTCGCCGAAGAAGGGGGCCGGGCCCGCGGAGTAGCGGAGCGTGCAGGCGTCGAGCCAGACGACGGCGTCCGTCTTGTGCGCGCACACGCGCCGCGCGTGGGTCCGCGCGGACCGGACGCACCGCGCGCACGCCGCCCGCGCCACGTCGCCGCGGCACAGCGCGAGGCCGTGCACGCGCTCGCCGTCGCCGGCGGCGGCGCCGCCGACCGTGGCGATGTCGAACCCGCCGGCGGCGGGGGCCTTGGCCTCGAGGAGGGACATCAGCCGGTGGAGGTTGCCCGCGAACGCGCTGTCGGCGGTGAAGGTCCCCGCGCCGGAGCACGATGCGGCGGGCGCGCTCGTCGTCGTCCAGGAGCTCGCCGCCACCGACGACGACCAAGTGGAGGCGGCGGCGACGAGTGCCAGAAGGAATGCGGCTTGATGAAGAACCATGGCTCCGCTGCGCTGGACCTGGACGGCTGGACTCTGGAGAGCTCTGAACCTTGGATTGCAAAGAGACTGAGCCGGAGAGGGAGACGAGCATGCATCCAAGTGACGGTGGGTGGCTTATAAAGAAGCAGGCAGGTTGCGTGCAGTGCGCAGGTCGAGGGGAATGGGAAGAAGCCAAGATGGTGGTGATGACGAGTGACGCGGCCACGCGGGGGTGTTGAAACGGCCAGGAGTTGTTGTGGTTGGACCGCGGATGGAAACGGCAGAGAGGTAGGGGGAAGACGGCCCGGCGCGGCGCCGTCTGGACGAGGTCGTATTCGCCAAAGGCAGGCTGGAGCTGGAGCTGGAGCTGGACGTGGTCTGATGGTTTTGGTCTGGTCTGCGTCTGCGTCTCCTTGGGAGGGGAGAGCAACGGCATAGGCAACCACCGCTGACCCTATGACTCTGGCAATACTCCCTCCGTTCCAGAAAAAGTGTCGTTTTAGGTTTTTCAGACATCGTGTTTGACCGTTCGTCTTATTCAAAAAATTTTAATAAATATTATTTATTTTGTTATGACTTATTTTATCATTAGAGATACTTCAATAATGATTTATTTATTTTATAATTTACACAAAATCTTTGAATAAGACGAACGGTCAAACACGATGTCTGAAAAACCTAAAACGACACTTTTTCTTGTTAGTAATAGAGTACAAGTGTACGTAGTGTTATCCTGGATTTTTTTAATGGTTAGTAATAGAGTACAAGTGTACGTAGTGTTATCCTGGATTTTTTTAATGGTTAGTAATAGTTTGGATTTCGGTGAATACAGTAGCGGGAGATAGGAGTACCGCATTTTCCAACTTTTAATATGCACTAAGTTTTAATACATAAAGCTTTTAATATATATCCAGATATAAGTATATGACTATACGTAGATATTAGAAAGACCACAACTACTTATAATTTGAAAATTTGTAACAGAGTAAGTATTTACTTGATGTCGGCGTCCCATGAGAGCGGCTACAGCTTCTCTGTCTCTTTCTCGTGTCTCCATTTGTGTCTCCACACACTAGGAAACTATTTGCTCCTTTAATTTTTTCACAAATACCCCCACATAGTGATTAAAAAAAGTGCAAGATAACTAGATGGACATAAACCAACAAGGTGACAGATACAACTAATGGATAGATGACTGTGTGGTTGTAAAAAAACGAGGGCCCATGACCCAGCCAGGTGCTAGAGTATGGAGCAGACAGGCTGCAGCTTCTGTGTCTCCTATGGCTTCTGCTCAGGCAACATTTTGACGGCTCGTGAACATAAACCAGTATCAATAGATCATGGGCGTTGGATGATGTTAATCTAGTGGCTGCTAGCTATTGCCTGAAAATAAGTTATATTTCAGGCACCTGAAATATATCAAATTTTTTTTCTTTCTACGACAAGAGCTATTGGGTTTTGGGCTTTTGGCCCGTGCCGATTCGCAAACGCTTATGGTGACCGACGACCACTACTACAAATCCGGTTCGTGTCACTAACAGTGACACTTTTTTTTCCGAATTCTTCCGTGTAGATGTAGACACATCTCAAAACTTGTAGGCAAGCAAGCTAAAAAAACTTAAATACAAATTGGGCGAAGGACAAATTATAGGACGTGTTAACTAACGGCATGCTGCCGCTGCTGCTGACGAGTGAGACGAGTAGAAAAATACACTTAATAATTACTCCCTCTATCCTAAATTATAAGACGTTTGACTTTTTTATCATAAGTTTGACCACTCGTCTTATTCAAAAAAATTTGTGCAAACATAGTCAAATTGAAGTCATTCTTGAAGAACTTTTATTAATAAAGCAAGCCACGATAAAAGAAGTGATATTTTGTAAAGAGTTTTGAATAACACGAGTGGTCAAACTTAGTGTCAAAAAGTTAAACATCTTATAATTTGGAAGGACCTAGTAGCCAATAAGATATGTTACTACCTACTACTACTCTTAGGGTGGAGTCCTGTGTATTCCTACCTCTGTTTTGTCTGGTAATAATGAAATCGCAGTCACACATTCAGCTTCACCATTTGTTTAGGCTTGTTTCGGAAACTTCCCTGAGGTCAAACATGGTGACGCCTCACCAGCCTTGAGGCCATCGTCCTCGTCCATACAGGCCATAGCAATAGCAATCATTCAAAGGCAGCGTGCTACCGGTTACTGCTGCCGCAAGTGGCGAAGCTGAGCGAATTCGAGCGGGCGCACTTGCCTTGTGGCTTCATAAACAAATGTCCTAGGGAGTGTATATATGGTGAAATTTTATATAAGTCTACTGTTTTTATATTTTTTGGGGGGTGTATCTGCACCCATAGTCTCTAATGTAACTTCGCCCCTAGCTGCCGCTACCAGTTCAAGTGCCTAGGAGCAGCGCGAGGGATATCATTCAAACACCATGGCGATTATATTCATATATATACTTCCTCCGTGACAAACAGGGGCACATATTGTTTTTTTAGGAGTAACAAATCTCATGTTTAGCAAAATATATATTAAAAATACTTTAATATTTATTAGATTGATTGATCATGTAACATATTTTTATAGCAAATCTATTTAAAAATATATTATTACTATTTTTACAAATTTAGAATAATTTAAAATTGATTGGTTCTTAGAAAAGTGAGATGTGTAGTTTGGATCTCAGCACAAGTCAGCATCAGCTGCTACTCGTGAGCTGTTGTGTGACATTCGGATGAAGTCATGAAGATTTGCTACAGCAAGGAGAAGGACACACGGGACGGCAGGAGGCAGGTAATCTGGGAATGTATGCGCATTCCACGAGATGGAATGGTACTCCAAATATTTACTCAAGCATTTAAATAATCTTTTCATTCCATGCTTCTAGAGTCAATCGGAACGCCATGGAAACGGAAAACAAAATGCCACCGTAAGTACATTGTCCTTGTCCTTTCTCTTAAATAAATCCTACGATAACCCTGGTGACTTTGCAAAGCTGTCTCCAATCTGATTATGGGGACACATCATGCAACGCCCAGTGTGACCAAATATTTATATTACACTAAGTTGTGTTCATCTTCGCAACGTTGACCAAGAAATATGTGCATTTCTATTTTCGTTCTAGTGTATTTGTTTTTTTTTTTTGCCCTGTTCGCTTCGCTGAAATTTGACTTATGCTGCTGCTTATGCTGATTTGTTATGAGAGGAAAACACTGTTCTTTCGCTGCTGAACAACAGGGCGAAAGCTTGTACTGTAGGAGTTTGTCCAGTTTTGTATCGATATATTTAGAGGCCTAGCCAAAAAATAATTACAGAACTAAAATTTTAAATACCGACAAGAAAAAAGAAGAAACAACGCCTCACATTTCGTTCCTTCCGTATGATGTCACATCATACTCCCTCTGTCCATAAGTCTCCATCGTATTAGCCTTCGACGCAATCATCAAGGAGTAGTAAACAACATCGATTTACATTTAAGGAAAGAAGCAGCCAAGAAGTCGCAGCCAATAAGCAGCCAAGGAGTAATAAATACAGACAAGGAGCAGCCAATGAGCACCAAATGCGCAGCACTTACGAGAAGCCAAACCCGTGGTCCCAGACTAATACGAAGGAGACTTTTGGAAAAAAAAATTTGCTTAGATGAAGGAGATAAATGGATGGAGAGAGTATTATGATAAGAATGATCTATAAAGCCCTTAAAATATGTCGGGTGTGAGCCGGTGTTTGCTTATTGATGCTTTAGAAGACTATAGAGAAGCTATTGCTGAAGCAACTGTGCTATTATTGAAGCCACATGTGACATGTTGATAAAAAAGTAATACGTTCATATGATAAGAATGATCTATAAAGCCCTTAAAATATGTCGGGTGTGAGCCGGTGTTTGCTTATTGATGCTTTAGAAGACTATATGGAAGCTATTGCTGAAGCAACTGTGCTATTATTGAAGCCACATGTGACATGTTGATAAAAAAGTAATACGTTCATTTAGCAATATAAATATTTATACTCTTTTAAATTTGATTGATAAAACTTAAAATGGTTTATCTTAAAAAAAGCTGACGTGGCGGCTTTGATAACAATGCCCATGACAATAAACCACAAGGCCTTCGATAGACCCGACGTCGAGCATAAGCACCTTCGGCCACCGGCATCCACACCGTAGCTCCAGCCGCCTGAACTCAGCTTGCACATCCACAAGCTCCGGTCACTGCCACACCCACGCCCGTTCAATGAGATGTAAAAAAAGAGAAGGATATGTAAATGATGAACATATCTCACATGCCATAAGAAAGTAGAGACCCTGATTTAGAATCCTTGATGGCGTCCAATCACAGTTTCTGCGGCTGATAAAGCCGGTTGAAGTTGATTTGTTGTGAGAGAAAATACTGTTCTATGACTGATAAGCCAGGCTGATAAGTTCAAGCGAACAGGATGGGGACGACAGCCTCGCCCTTTAGATATCACAATATGGACAAAATTTCCCTGGATACAAACAGTCCACAAGTCCATACAGAACTTCCGGACCAGATCATTCAATGCAGTGATCATCCAAAAGATGTAAGCAGGGCATGATCAACTAAGATTTACCATTGTCTTGTTCAACCAAGTGAAAGTACCACATCATATATAGGAGTTCAAAATTGGGACTTCTCTTTTTGAGTAACAGAATTGCAAGTTCAGCTAAAATAACTTGAGTTCTCTCTCTATTTCATACTAGAGCAGCTGAGAAACTGCAACCTTAGACTTTTGGCATGTCAATTTGGACGACTTCATACCCTGAAATTAAAGAAGCAAACCATGAAATGCTTGTCAGCAGTAATATAAGAACTAAAAGAGGAAAACTAGAAATAACTGCACACTATTCTCACAAAATTGCATCTCCAATTTAAGTTCCAGAATCACTTGAGTATTGCCTCTAGCTTAGAACTCATTTCCTTAAGTATCAACAAGTAAAATCACATAACATCACACAAAAAGTGAACAAAACAATCACTTCATGGAAAGTATGTGGTAGCTTCAAGACATGCTAATGCCACCTTAGCATGTGGTAGCTTCAGCCTTCAAGAACTCACAAAAAGTTTGATCAAGAACAATGGTACATGGATATGCATGCCCAAAGAAATTTTGCAGTGTCAACTCATGCTCGACACAGGGCAACACATATCAGACACGCCAGAGCAGTACCGGAGGCAAACAAGTTTCTTCGGAGGATGGCCAACCACTGAGCACGGAGGATAAAAAGTGGAGAAGGTCTGAAGAGTCTGCCAGCGTTAAAGATGATAAGAACAGCAGGTTCTCAGCCTTGCTCTTCGAGTCTGCTAAGTTAGCAACATCTGATTCCTAGGGAAATTAAGAGCACCAGTGAAGATGAGAAGGGCAGGGGCAATCAATTTTGCGAGTCCCAGATGCAAGGGGATGGCAGCAGCAGCTCTGCGATGGGAACAAGAGATCAGAGATGTAGTCTTGGCAATAAGAGGAGGGAGCGGTGGCAGCTACTAGCTGTGTCCCTGCGTAGGCCTAGTGAAGGTTAGGGCAAGATTTGTTTAGGTGGACTGAGTAGGCCTGTAAAAGGCAGCCCAATAGCATATATCTTTCTTTATTCCCTCTCCAGCTCTTTTTTCTCTCCTTTTTAAACTAGTGATGCATTTGCCCATGGTTTTGCCATGTATGGATTAGTTAAACGTGACACGCTAATAAAAGATTGCACACAACATTGTGTAAATGAATTTATTTTCTTTTCTAATTAACAATAATAATAATTGATATCTTAGACAAACCCCAAATCTGGACACCGACACCCTCACTCGCACTGGCACCTGTGTCCAGGTAACACTGGTCAAGAGCATCAATAACAAAAAGTGCTAGAGATAATGATTCTATTGATTTTGGCTAACCCTAGAAGGGTAGCTATATAGGTTCCATACATGGGCCACATGGGCCTTAGCCACATGGGCCTAAACACATACTCCAACACCCCCCGCAGTCTGAACTACCGGCGCAGCGGAGTTCGAGGCTGAACAAGAAAGAACACACACAACCCCCCCCCCCACACACAGACGCAACTAGCCACCGGTGATGTTGAGGCTGGAGCGAAACTCGGCGAAGGTCGAGGACGGGAGGCCTTTGGTGAAGATGTCCGCGAACTGGGAGGTCGTCAGAACATGAAGAACCCGCACCTCGCCCATGGCCACCTGATCACGGACAAAATGGAGGTCGATCTCCACATGCTTCGTCCGCTGGTGCTGGATGGGGTTGGTGGAGAGGTAGACCGCACTGACGTTGTCGCAGTAGATCAGTGTGCTCCGGGAGGGTGGAGTGTGCAACTCAGCCAGCAGCTGCCGGAGCCAGGCGGCCTCTGCCACGCCGTTAGCAACGGCGCGGTACTCCGCCTCGGCGCTGGACCGGGAGACCACCGGCTGGCGCTTGGACGACCACGACACCAGGTTGCCGCCCAGGAAGACGGCGTAGCCGGAGGTGGAGCGGCGAGTATCCGGGCACCCGGCCCGGTCAGCGTCGGTGTAGACGACGAGGTCGGTGGAGGAGGCTCGGTGGAGGAGGAGGCCGTAGTCGAGTGTGCCCCGGAGGTAGCGGAGGAGGCGCTTGAGAGCCGTGAGGTGAGGCTCCCGGGGATCATGCATGTGGAGGCAGACCTGCTAAACTGCATAGGTGATGTCCGGCCGGGTGAAGGTGAGGTACTGAAGGGCCCCGGCGAGACTCCTGTACGCAGTGGGATCGGCCACCGGTGGTCCCTCAGCCTCAGACAGCTTGCCCTGAGTGTCGACCGGAGTGGAGCAGGGGTTGCAGTCAGTCATCCCAGCCCGCTCCAGGATGTCCCGAGTGTACTGTCGCTGGTGAAGGAGGAGTCCGACAAGACGGTGCTCAACAGTGACACCGAGGAAGTGGTGGAGCTCACCCAGATCCTTCATCGCGAACTCGTGCTGGACAGCAGTGATGATCCGGCGGAGAAGTGGCTCGCTGGAGGCGGTGAGGACAATGTCATCAACATAGAGCAGCAAGTATGCAGTGTCAGCTCCATGGTGGTAGATGAACAGGGACGTATCAGACTTGGCCTCCATGAACCCCAGGGTCAGCAAGAAAGCGGCGAACCGGTGGTTCCACGCCCGAGGTGCCTGCTCCACGCCCGAGGTGCCTGCTTGAGGCCGTAGAGCGACCTGTTGAGCCGGCAGACCATGTCAGGACGGGTGGTGTCGACGAACCCCGCCGGCTGACTGCAGTACACCGTCTCGATAAGAAGGCCGTGGAGGAAGGCGTTCTTGACGTCCAGCTGGTGGACGGGCCAAGACCGAGCAAGCGCCAGCGACAGCACGGTACGGACGGTGGCCGGCTTGACCACCGAGCTGAAGGTCTCATCGTAGTCGACGCCAGGGCGCTGAGTGAAACCCCGGAGGACCCATCGGGCCTTGTAGCGCTCGAGAGAGCCGTCAGCCCGGCGCTTGTGAGTCCAAATCCACTTGCCGGTGACGACATTGGCGCCCGGCGGCCGGGGCACCAACTCCCACGTCTGGTTGGCGAGTAGCGCGGCGTACTCCTCTTCCATCGCGCGACGCCAGTGAGGGTCCAACAGGGCGTCGCGGACGGAGGAGGGTACCGGAGAGACCACCGCGTCGCCGGTCGAAGCCTCGAGGGCACGAGGCGGCAGGGTGCCAGCCGCGTGTCGTGTCACCATCGGGTGAACATGCCGCGGGTGTCGGTGAAGCAGCGGCGGTTGGTAGACCGGCGGGGCACCATGGGCCGGCGGAGACAGTGGCGGTGGTGTCGGTGTCCCCAGTGGAGAAGGGACCACGAGCGGCGGTGGCCGCGGCCTGCGCTGGTATACCCGTACCGGCGCGGCGAACCTCGACGGAGGCGCCGGGGCAGGTGCCGAGACGGGATCCGGCGTCGGCAACCGGCACGACCCCGCCGGGGCAGAAGCGGGGGACGAAGGCCCCGGGTCAGCACCAACTGGAGAAGACGGGGCCGCGCCGGAGGACGAGGGGCCCGGACTCGCAAGGGATCCGGGACCGGTGGCCGGCTCGGAGCGCGGCGAAGCGGTACCTGCAGGAGACCACGAAAAAGGTGGCTGAACCACCGGGTCAGTGGGAAACAGAGAGGGTGGGTCAGGGACCGGAGGTGTAGTGGTGCTGGAAAAGGGAAAGACGGACTCATCGAACACCACATGGCGCGAGATGAGAACACGTCGGGAGGTAAGGTCAAAGCATCGGTACCCCTTGTGATCCGGGGAGTACCCGAGGAAGACACAGAGCGTGGAGCGAGGGTCTAGCTTGTGAGAAGAAGTGGCAGCAGTGTTGGGGTAACAAGCACACCCAAACACGCGGAGGTGATCGTACCGAGGCAGGGTACCAAAGAGGGCGTGGTGAGGTGTGGGAGCGGGACAGGCAGCGGAAGGAAGGCGGTTAAGGAGGTAGGTGGAGGTGTGCAGGCCCTCAGCCCAGAAGCGAGCAGGAAGAGAGGCCTGAAACAGAAGAGTGCGCACGGTGTCGTTGGTGGTGCGAATCATCCGCTCTGCCTTGCCATTCTGCGAAGAGGTGTATGGGCAAGACATGCGCAACTGAACACCGTGAGAGAGGAAGAAAGCTCGGGAGGTGGAGTTATCAAACTCGCGACCATTGTCACACTGGACGGCCTTGATAGTGAGACCGAACTGTGTAGACACCCAAGTAAAGAAGTGAAGGAGCGTGGTAAACGTATCCGACTTCGCACGTAGAGGAAAAGTCCATGAATAATGCGAAAAATTATCAACCACAAGATAGTACTTATAACCAGAAATACTGATAACAGGAGAGGTCCATAGGTCGCAATGTACAAGATCAAAAATGCGGGCCGCATGAGAAGAACTAGAAAAAGGAAGACGAACATGTCGGCCCAATTGGCACACATGACACAGTTGCTCATCATGAGCTCGAGTACATGGAAGACCAGAGCTACGACTGAGCTGTATCAGGGCATCACGTCCAGGATGGCCGAGGTGCCGGTGCCAAGTAGTAGAGGAAGTAGAAGCGGCGAAGGCAGCTGACAAAAGGGACGGCGAAGAAGACGAATGCGCCGCCGGGAAGCGAAGGGTGTAAAGGGGCCCGGTGCTGTCACATCGGAGCAGAGGACGCCGGGAAGCCAAATCCTTTACAGTAAGACCAGAAGAGTCAAATTCCACAGAACAAGAATTGTCAGCTGTAAAACGACGAATAGAAAGAAGGTTATGAATCATAGAGGGAGCAACAAGAACATCAGGAAGACGAAAGGAGCCATGAGCACCGGCGGTACCCACAGACGTGACAGGAAGACAAGAACCATTGGCGACCATAATGGACGAAGGAAGAGAGGAAGGAGAGTGGAGCGACGAAAGTATATCGGGGTCAGGAGTGGTGTGGTAGGTGGCTCCTGAATCAGCGATCCACTCGGGTCCGACCGGGGGTGTCAGACCCATGGTGCTGAACGAGCGAGCCAGGGCCGCCTGGTCCCATCCGGCGACCCCCGGTGGAGTCCACGCTGTAGCAGGGAAGGCGCCGGGTGGAGGACCAGCAGGAGGAGCGCCGGTGAGCATGGCCACCTGTGGGCGCGAGTCAGCCCCGGTGGTGTGGTAGGGCCACATGGAGATGCGCCCTGACCATGGGTGCTGGAAGGAGGGCCATGGTGCCCCCCCCGGTGACCCACCAGGTGCCTGAGCCTGGGTGTGGCCGCCCCGGCCACCCCCGCGACCCCCACCGCGGCGACGGCAACCGCCACGACCCCCCCCCCCCCCCGCCTCCGCTCGGCCCGGAGGGAGGGGGACCCAGGAGAGACGACGGCGGTGGAGCAGACGGACGCGGTGAAGTAGCAGCCAGGGCCGTCGAGGAGGACGAGGACCCCGCGGGAGTGGTGGAGACCGGCTGGAGGCCCTGCGTGAGCTCCTCCATGACGAGATCGTCGCGGACCTCCAGGAAGGTGGGGAAGGGCCGCTGGCGGGTGATCCACGTCCGGAGGTGGGCGTAGCGGTCGCTGAGCCCCCGGAGGACGTTGAGGACCAAGATGCGATCCTCCACGGGCCACCCAAGGTCCCCCAGGGAGTCGGCCATGCCCTTCATCCGGCGGCAGAACTCGCCGACGGAGAGGTCACCCTGGACGAAGGTCCGGAAGCTCGCGTCGAGGCGCAGAGCCCGGGCCTCGGCGTTGCCCAGGAACTGGCCCTCAAGGGCAAGCCAAGCCCGGCGCGCGTCAGAAGAGGTGCGGACGAGGTCGTGGAGGTCCAGAGAGATCGTCCCCAGGATCCAGGAGAGGACGATGCTGTCCAGACGAAGCCACAACGGGGTCTGGACGGCGACCGAAGCGTCAATGAGGACGTGGTCGTCGAGGGCGTAGCGGCGAAGAGTGAGAAGCACGAGGTCCCGCCAGCGGGCGTAGGAGGGCGACTCCGGTTCGAGAACGACCGGCACGAGGAGGCGAATGTTCTGGACCCCCCGGCCTGGTAGTGAAGCTGCGCCACGAGCGGGTCAGCCGGGTCGTGCCAGAGGACAGCGGTGTGAGACACACGGCGACCCGGCGAGGCAGAGGAGTTGGCCCCAGCCGGAGAGGCGGGAGAGAGGAGCCGCTCCGCCTCGGCAATCTGGCGAGCCAGGGCGTCGGCCGCTTCGCGCTCGTGCTCCCACACGAGGGCGGCCGCCCGCACCCGGGCCTGCCCCTCCGCGGCGGCGGCACGCGCGGCGACGAGAGCAGCGGCGAGAGGAGAGGCGTCACGGCCGGCGTAGGGTTGGGAGCCGGCGTAGATCTGGGAGAGCAGTGGTGGTGTCGGGGCCGGGAAAGCCTGGGCACCGGCAGGAAGGAGGTTGCCGGTGTCCAGCCCGGCGCCGGGAAGTTGGACGGCGTCGGCGGGGCGCTCTGTCAGGGCAGCAGTCCCCCCGTACTCAGCACCTCCTGCAGCAAGGGCTGCATCAGGGGCCCCCCATTCCCCCCGACCGCAGGAGCGGTGAGAGAGGAGCCCGAGCCCCCTGCGGCGCCCTTAGCAGCAGCGGCTGCTGTGAGGGCAGCGGCAGAAGGGAGGGGAGAGGGAGGGGAGGCGCCGAGTCCAGGGGAGAGAGCAGGGGAAGGGCGGCCCTCCAGAGCGTAGCCAACGGCGTGAGGAAGGAGATGGGAAAGGGCGGCAGCAGGGAGAACCGGCCGGGCGGCCATGGCGGGCAGGACTCCAGCGGCGGCGGGTGGGGCAGCGGCGGCTGCAATCTGGGCCCAGGAGGAGGTGGGGAGAGAGGGGAAGGAGTGGAAATAGGAAGGGGAGGGAGGAGGGGAGCGGCGGCCGGCCATGGTGGAGCCAGGCCACAGCGCCGGCCAGGATGGCGGCGGCGGCTCCTACCTGGGAGAGGGCGGCGGCTGCTAGGAGGAAGAAAGACAGGCTGCTGATACCATGCTAGAGATAATGATTCTATTGATTTTGGCTAACCCTAGAAGGGTAGCTATATAGGTTCCATACATGGGCCACATGGGCCTTAGCCACATGGGCCTAAACACATACTCCAACAAAAAGAAGTCATTGCTGCATGATATTCTATTGCTAAATTTCAAGTTCACACTAGATACTGGAAAGTACCTTGGCATACCTAAGCAAAAACATTAGCTAGAAAGTTTATAACTCAAGGGAATACACAGATGGCCATAATCCTCCAAGTCCACATTATATGTTAAATCTGATGCACTTTTTGCACACAAGAATGTATTTATTTGGTTCGAGCTTGCATGAGGTAAGCAAAGAATAATGGTAATTTATACAAGTGACACCCACGGTACACGCAACATCAAGTCACCAAAGTGTTTGAACTTCATGCTCCCCAACAAATTTATATTTTTACTCCTCAACACCCCATTTATAAATCATACAGATGTGCTACGGATCCAGAATGGGTACCACATACAGGAGAATTCAACAATCTGATTTTAACTATTTCACTGCCTGTCACTCAAGATATTCAGTTTTTAAGTGGTAGCATTTTCTCTATTTCTAGAATCTAGACCATACTAAATAGTGGTAAAAATACTATCAAAACTCAAAAGGTAAAATCATCCATTCAGGATAGCATACTGATAGTTGCTATAGTTTTTATTTTAACCTCACATGACGGTTGAAAAGGCACATGTTTCATAGAATCACTCAATTCTATAATCCAAAATTCAGAAAATGTTTTGTAACATTATTTTTCTGAATGTAGGATTATAAATTCAGTTTTCGAAGTGTTATCTCATTGCCCTCATAAAGTAAAAACTAGTGTGACCTGAAAGAGTATGGATAATATATAAGAGGACTCGGTATACAAGTTCTACTTAAAGTGCTGAACCAAACTTTGAGACAGCTGATTGGGGAAATATACAAGAGACCACAGATTGTTACTCATAGCTCTTTATCTTTCTAATATTAGAAAGTTAGAATAGCATTGAATTTTCAGGTCACTTTGATACCATTTGAATTCACACCGTTACCATTTCTACCATCTATTCCATACCGTTAGCAACAAAGCACTCTAAGAAATTTAATTTACTCACTGTCATAAGCTCAATTTTATAATAAGTAAATGTCACTGAAGCCCCACAATTGGGGGGCTGCAAGCAATATCAATATGGAACAGCCAAATCATCAGGCACCAGATTGGACTGGGTCCCAAGTCCCAACCCAGATGCCACCACCATGACACTGAATGAAATTGCCAAGCCATAATAGTTGAAACTGTGCAGAACTAGGGTTCATATCCTAGCCAGCGTAATCGAAAAATGTTATCTTTTTTTTCTGAATATCAAAAAAAATGTTTAACTATCTTTGAATTATGAAAATATAACTTTTTAGTGTATCTCATAATTAGCACGGTATGTTTGGCGTTAAAAGGCTTCAGTTGAGCCATGTGACCAAAAGTAGCACATTTGAATCTTTATATGCAGTTATGCACACTGCATCCTCTTGATAAAAGAATCTTTCAAACTCCTTGAGTTTTGACATCCTCATCGCGCATCCCAAATCTTTAAAAGAACTTTGATGTAACAGTGACATTGTCTATTCAGGCAAAACAAATATTGCACGCCATGAGTAGAGCTGAGCCATGGACAGCATGAAACAAACAGCCTCTTCTACGGAATACAGTACTGATCCCAAATAAACAAAATTGACATACAACTGTGAGCATCTAAGAAGGATGCTACAACTACCCATATGCATGATCGCACACATGTCTCCACAAGGATACAGCCACCAGCACAAGAAAGATACTCCAAAGTAACAGAATTCTCAAAAACAAAGCATTGTAGGGCATAGCATGTACACATGTTAATGCATATGATTTTCAAGGATGGAATGAGAGAACAGAAAGAAATGGAGAGCTCAAATCAAGGGTAAGGAACGGAATCCAATTCTAAAATCAGTTCTCTGTCCAGTTGCTAGGACAGGAACCTAACCCAGGAAACACAAGAAAACACACTGCTAAAAAAAATCAGTAGATATCAATGCATCATCAAATATTTTTTTTTGGTTAATAGTGTACTGGATAATCTGTTAAAAATGACCATCCTCAGAATGACAAATACATAAGATTATTGTTTTTTCACGATACTACAATTATTTTTAACAATGCATGCTAACAGCCAAGCAAATTACTTCAAGTAATTGGAGATACAGCAATCAGTTTCATGTGGAGATGCTCCACACCATTTATTCCAATGCTGGATTATCATCAATCCAAGGTTATTTTTGGATTTTCAAGCCAGTACATCTTTTGCTTAAAACACATGTATGAATTACTCAACTATGCACCGAAGACAACATCATTTATACTCAGGGTCACCCCGATGTTAACCCAACAATCGTGACCAATATGCCAACTACAGAATTGGAAAAAGGTGGGACGTTATTCCATACCTCTGAAACCAAAGGAAAGAAGCATCCATCCCACTCGGCAAGAATTTCACCTCCAGCTGCTCGGGAAGAAGGTATGAATGCTATAGCCAGTCTTCCAGTTATCCAAGTAGATCACCTTCCTAACAGCCCACCACCCGATCGCCATGACAGCGAGCATAGCAAAGCGCTGCGTCTGCAGGCTCTCCACCTTCACCAACAAGTGTGTCACCCCAGCGATCATGAGACCCACGAGTGTGTACAAGAACCCGACAGCAAACCCCTCAGCCCCCAGCTGCATCCCTGACCCCTGGTAGAAGAACACGAGCTTGTTGGGATCCGCGCGGTCGGTGAGGAACATGGGCGTGTGCCTGATAATCCCGTACATGCCCCCAGAGACGCTGAAGAAGTAGACGAAGAGCGCCCCAGCCATCCAGACACGGCGGTCATGCAGCAGGGTCTCCCCATCGATGATCCTCTTGATCATGAAGGGGATGGAGATGAGGAAGAGGATGCCAAGCAGGATGATTTGGTTGCGGGAGAGGAGCGGCGGGCGGATGATGGGCCCGACCTCCAGGCCCGTGCGGGACTCGATAAACTCGGCCATGGAGTCGGCGAGGCGCGCGAAGTGGGACTGATCCATCTGCTCGGATCCCGACAGGATGGCGTGCTCGGGGCGGATGAGGCGGACATGGGGCAGCGAGTTGACGCCGAACTGGTGGAAGGAGTGCTGCGACTCGGCGAACTCGATGTCGGCGAAGAAGAGGTCGCCGGAATCGGGGTTGTGGGCGAGGAAGGAAGCGGAGAGGAGCGCGAACTCGGTGCGGAGCTGGGGCAGGTGGAGGTCGGGCTTGGAGTGGAGCGAAGCGGCGTCGAAGAAGACGAGCACGGAGTAGGAGCGGCGCGCGGAGGGGGCGGAGAGGAAACGGGTGACAGCGGTGTCGGTGAGGTGGATCACGCCGGACGGAGACCGCGCGCGGAGGGACTGGAGCTCGGAGACAAGGTCATCGGCTCCGGCGGGTGCGCCGGCGAGGAGGACGAGAGGGAGGAGGAGCAGCAGCAGCAGGTGGCGGTGCGGTGGAGGCGCCATGGCGGATGGGCAGATCTGGGGGGCAGGAGACCGGCGGGTGTAGACTTGCGTTGAGGCAACGGACAAAGGCGGAAGAGAAGACAGAAAACTCACTAATGGGCTACTAATGGGCTGAATCCTAGCTAAGAAACAAGTACCTGACCGCTTACTTGGTTCAATTTCGAATGCTAAAAATAAAAACTAAGGCACTGTTCGGCAGACTGTTTTTTTTTTCTTATAAACCGGCTGTGGCTGATTTGCTGTGAGAGAAAAACACTGTTCTACGGCTGATAAGCCGTGCTGATAAGCTCAGCCGAACAGGGGGTAAGGTGCACGAATTTGGCCGTCCAGTCTCGAAGCCTCCCGACTCCACCTTTCCCCTTGCTACAGAAAAGGGCGACCCGAAGGCGACTCCTCCCCCGGCGGCGATTTCGCCGGCTCCCGTCCGCATCTGGCGGCCGTTTAGGCGCCGGAGGTGGATGAGAGTCGCGAAATTGTTGTCCGGTGTATATACTGGTCTCTAGTTTTCTAGATTTGTGTATTCTAGGTTTGTGTATACTTGGGTTAGGTACTTATGTTTAGGTTGTCCAACGCTGGTGATATGGTGCTGGATGTTCTTCCTCTACTGCTTCGTCTCCGGCGAGCGACGGCATGGATGTTGTGACATCCCCGGCGGTTTCCCTGCTTGCGCGGGCGGCGACAGTATAAGGATTTTCTATCCCCTATGTGAGTTAGGGTTGAATGTATTCCCGGTGATAAATCCATCGGGAATTTTTTGCTTCCTCCATGTATCTTCTAGTGACGTCCGTGTCGGTGGAGGATGGTGTTTGGTGATGGTTGATGGGCATGTGGTGCTCGACGACGGTGCTTCATGTGGGGGGTTCAATACCGACGATGTGTTTTTCGGTTTTTTCTTATGCGTCGGTTCTGGAATCTTCTGTGAGCTTATCTTCGCCGGTTGTGCCCACAATGTCAATCACGTTGTCGGACTTGAAATCATTGACATGGCTGCTGCTGGAAGCTGGAGGTTTGTAATACCCCTTGCGGGTTTGCTATTTGTCGACTGGGGTTGGCCGGCGAGGCAATCGCCGATCCTGGTGGAAATGAGGATTGGCCTGGGCGTTCAACGGATAAACAGCACGTCCTTGGGGTGCTACTGATGGCCTTATTAAAATTCGAAGACTCTTTGTCGATTCAGGTATCGGCCGTGAGCTTCGTCCCGGATGATCTTTACTGCAGGAGGTGGAGAAAATCCGGGTTGCGGCAACAATGGTCGGCGACGGTGATGGGCGCTGGATGCTCATGTAAAGGATCTGCGTGTATTTCTTTTATTCAGGGGTGCTCAGTCAAGTGGTTCTTTATAACTGTGCTGTTTTAATAAAATTCGAACATTTTCTCAAAAAAAACTAAGAAGAAAGGAAAAAGTTCATTTGCCAAAAAAAAGTCCGATTCACCCAAACTAATTATTGAATTCGAAAGACTCGCTCGAACTTAATATCGAATATACAACTTTTAAAATCAAACAGATAGTCCTCTTGACTACTCCCTCTATTTCAAATTATAAGGCATTCCAAGAATCTTGGAGAGTCAAAGCATCTTAAGTTTGACCAAAATTATAGAGAAAATTACAAAAATTTATAACATAAAAATAGGTATACTATAAAAATATAATTAATAAAGAATCTAATGATACTTAATTGGTGTCATAAATATTATTATCTTATCATATAAATTTGATAAAATTTGAGATCATTTGACTCTCCAAGATTTTTGAAATGCCTTATAATTTGGGATAGAGGGAGTATTTCAAAGTGATTTGTTAGGTGGTTTTGCTAACCTATCATCTGATCCTTCTCTTTTCTCTTATACAAAATACACATACTTTTTCATATTATTAAGTCATATGAATACAAACTCTATATCAAAGTTTTAGAGCTCAAGACAACCTATAATTTTGTAGTTGATTACTTATTTTATTTAATTTATTTTAGAGGCTCAAATATTTGTTTAAGTTAATTGTTTTAAAATTCTATTTTTTTTATTTTTTTTCAAATAACCTCAAATGTTGAAATAATCTATACCAAAGTTGTAGTTCGTAAGATCATCAACTTTGTAGTAAACAACTTGTTTATTTGAGATCATTTAGAGGCACAAGTATTTGTTTTAAGTTCTCTAATTTTAAAATTCATTTTTTTGAATTTTTCAAATACCTTAGATGTTGACCTGATCTACACTAAAATTGAAGCTCTCAATATATTATCAACTTTGTATTTGATAATAATATTTTTATCTGAAGTCGTTTAGAACTCCTAAGGTGTCTAGCTATTTTTTACTTTTTTCCTTTTTTTTAATGTGTCTGACTATTTGCTATGTCTTGTGTTGACTAGTCAAAACGGCAGCCACTTCAGCTAAAAACAGTATGGATTCAAGTCAAATGGTTTTACGTATTTAGGGACCCACAATACTTGGCTTTCGTTGGGGAGGAAACCTGAGCTATGCCAATAATTCAAAGAGGTAAAAAAGGATTTTTTTTCCAAGAAAAAATGGCACAATTTTGTTAAAAAGCCTCGATTTTCTCGACATAACATAGCAAGGGGAGAGGAAAAAAAAGTACACCAACGGAAAGGAAGAAAAAAAACTTCGAGTCTCGCGTGCATCTGGCAAGTGGGCCATGGGACATGAGGTGTGCCTCCAGAAGAAGAAAAATATGTAGCTTACAGCGTGTGCCTCTCCTAAACTAGTATAATGCCCGTACTAACGCTACGGTGACATTTGGTAATCCAAATCAAACAACAAAAAGTGATTTACCTGCATAATACTTAGTTTGAAAAGATCTGTATCCAATATTACTACGGAAACACCCATCTCTTTGTTAAAGAGAGCTTTATTATCACGGATTCAACAATATCATTATAAGACAAGACTCTTGACATAAAACTGAAAATAATACTTAGTCTTTGACATGACATATTGGCAAAGCGTGCACGTTCATGCACTTATTTCGCTCCACTCGAAACTTCTTAATTCATGACCTTTGCAGCTACCGGCCTTCCCGCTGAGCTCATGGGCGATCGATGCCACCAAGGAGCGATCAGGTTATACTTGCACGTGTCAACAAAAGAAAAAAAAATAAAGAAAACTCACGAACTGTTACTCAAGCATGTTGCAGCTTCTGTTTCAGCTTCTACTGTATCCCCTCCAAGCATGCTGCAGCTTCTGCTTCCTCAACATCCCTGCAATGTTACACAGATCACACCACCCAGTTAATTTTGGTAGCCCATCTCTTATCTCCATACTATAGTGTCTATTACACTCAATAGCAGCCAGATAAGCTAGAATTTGTTTGCATTATTTTTGCACTCCATAATTGCAGAAAAGAAAATTCCAAGATGCCATTTAAAACATAGTATAGTGCCCGTGCTAACACTATGTCATCATTTTAGGGATGCACATGAAAACAACAAAACGATGATATAACAATAACATAGTTTTATGTCTGATCTTACAAGAATCACTAGCTACACTTGAGGTATCAAGAGAACAAACCTTACAAGAATCACTGGCTATAGTTGAGGGATCAAGAGAAACTGAGATATGCTTCACTTTAGAAGAGGCTATGGATACAATTCTCTTCTGCAGTTCCATTGCCCGTGACATTGCATAGAGGTCTGTGACAATTTAACTAGAGCATGAGCAGCAATCAGGACTTCCTTCTGCTCTTCGCCCAACAGTTAGTATAGTAGGACAATCCATTTCAGTGAGTGATGTTTCACTGAAACCACCCCACACACGAGCGTCAAGAAATAGGAAACAGTCACAGAAACTATCAAAATAGAAGTGGTTGCTAAAGATCATATACTTGTGCGGTCAGTTCCTGAATTTTGATACATCAGGCAGCATGAAGCCTCCAAAGGTCGAATCAAGTCATTTGGTTTTAGCTTGTGCCAAGTGTGCAATGTGAGTTCCTCGCAGAGGGAGTTACAGACAAATGGACATAGTTCAGAACCATACAAGAAGTATTATAGTTAAATGTAACAATTCACCAAATTACAGATTCAGGCACCAAAACAGCAACTGTTAGCTGTAATAATTAAAATATAATCATTTTATTAGTTCGTTCATTTTGTGCTATGTTATCAGCCAAGAGAAATGATCTATACATACAAGCTACAATCCATTTACGGACAGATACAATTGCAGCCTGAATACTTTGCCTAACTTATTTGCAATGCTACCTCATGCAAAAATGAGAAACATAGCCACTGCATAGTATATAAGTTAACTGCAAATATCGGTACCCGTGCTAATTATAGAACAATATTGGTCTCGTGCGGTGCTAACGCTAATAGTGTGCCCTTGCTATGGACTACAATATTGGCCTAGTTGTGCCTCATTTAAACATAAGGCAATCATTTTTCCCTGAGCCATCTTCTCTAATTTTTGGTGCAAAACTTAAAAAGTTTACCACAGTGCACAGTTCAAAAACTGAATAAGCGATAGAAATAAAATATTATTATATAAAAATCTGAATATGTACTGTCAAGTATAAACTCATAGCAGAAAATGTACCTTAACTTCTGGTGACCAGTGATCGATCCAAGCATGTCAGGCACATGGAATGACTAACCAACACAAATCAGCAAGCTTAGGGTAACTTACCAGAAATACAAAAATAGAAACTGAAGTAAACATACCGTGTCTGTATGTAGTGAATTGTAGAAGTGTCCCATGCACAAAAAAATGAGATGCAAAAAATAGACATTGTATAACACAGGCTATCCCTTCCCCTGAAATGTCAGGCAATAAACAAACATAACAATAAGCCCAAAGTTTCAGAAACACACATGCTTGAATAAGCATGTATGTCAGAAAATAAAGGATCTAATCTTTTGAAAAAAAAATTAAAGGATCTGACATCTTTTAGTTCTTTCGAGCAACCAAATGACTATTAATTGTCATGATACAGTAGACAGATAATTTCACCTTGCAGTTTATTCAAGTCATGCAAAAACCTGCTTTTCCATCTCTTTGGTGGCAAACAGACAAAGAATCTATCTGCATCTGCACCAATCTGGTCATGTGTCCTTTTTCATTGTGATCTCTGTGATTTTTTATTTAGCTAAATAAACTGACAGTTCATTTCAGAGTGACATTTATAAACGTAGTAGAAGAGCACCTGGAGAAACCCTGAAATGAAAGGACAGCTGAAATAAACCATAGCTTTAATTTTTAACTTCAAATGAGAGCAAATTCACAGAAATTCATCGTGGGCAACCTACCGTTACACAAGCATATAAGCAACTAAGCAAAAGGTTTGGTTCTGTTCCTGCCACAGCTGTTACCCCTTTTATAAGAAATTACATTGAATTATTTGTGACCACCACAGGAGTGGTGCTCTGTTCAAGCTCATGCTGGCCTCTAGAAAAAATGAAAATGGTATGAATCTACACTGAATTATTATTTGTGACCACCACACAGAAGAAGCCTCTTTACTGCACAACAGAGCTCTTCACTACACCAATCCATACAAGGCCATGCGAATTTCCCCCAAAATATTCATTCAACGTCTTCAAGAGAGTACATTGTGTCCAAAGCATTTCTAATGAGTTAATTAAAGTCTGAAAAATAAAAAGTTATCCCCCAAGCATAGGAAAAAAGTTCAGGTTGGTACGGATAACTGAATTCATCTATTGCACATCGTTATTCACACACAAGTTCTAGGCCTCATCTGTATATATGATTTGAGCATTGTTAAATGAAAATCTATTATATGCCCTCCCATGGTATTGATTTTGAAAATAGAAACAAACATTACTTTACAGCTCGCACGGTGCTAATTCAACAACAACCACGGCAATACTACAGGTGATTGCACACATTTGTTTTGCATAGAGTAGGGCAAGAGAATATATATTTTGCCAAAGTTCAATATAGGGCAAACCAAAAAAAAAAAGAATGCCCCAACAGAGACCTTGCCGTGGAGGGATGGTTAGGCATCAAACCTGGACACCCTCCTTCGCACCACAAGGTCCTCAATTCTTTCCTGGCCTTCGATTATGCAAAAGCTGTACCAAATAAACTTAATTGAGCCTGTAAGATAGAGGCAGGGCGGCGGCGGGGAACCCTAGTCGCGAGTCACGGGACGGGGAGGGGAGAGGATGATGTTTCATTTTTTCGGAGAAAAAATTAGACAGCCAAGGAAGCCTTGTGTGATGAGGCGGAGGGTGCACGGGTGCGGCTACGTTAGAAGCCTGGCATCAAACATCGAACAGTGCCATCGGATTTGATTGGGGTGTTTTATTAGCCCTTGATTTTAATGGAGACAAATTCTTGTGTGCAGTTTTCTAGGTGCATAATAGATCCTAAGAGTCTTTTGTCTGAAGCACATAAGTAGTCCCTAATGTTGTGTATTAGCATAGACATACTGTAATTCTGACCTGTTTTGTTAGGTTCTGACATAACCTCATTATTAATAGTATTCAGCAACTAATCATAAATAAATATTTCCAATGCGACATAATTCTAAGATGGAAAATTTACTACATTCTTCTTGTAATAAGTGCAACAATATGGACTGACATAAACAGTTTGCATCCTAATCAAAGGCCATAGCATCAGAAAGAATGAAAAGAAGAACAAATGAAAATCAATAACATAATTAGCAAACAGATATGTTAACGTTAGTTCACAAGCATGAAAAATTAACAAATGCCATAATAACTAACCTACATATGTAAAACCATCCAGACGATAAATAATGGATAACAGATACCTAAGCCACGGTGGAGTACTTTGGTCCATCAGTATGCAAGGTTACCCATCAGTACCTTGTCACCAGTGCCAATCTGAAATTTCAGAAATTAAAAAGCATAAACAAGCAACAAGATCCGCTGTGGTCAGTCGACGAACAAGCTAGCAGGAGCAGATGGAGTAGTTGTACTCGGGCGGGCCGAAGAGGAAGCATTCGTCCTGGCAGAACATGGCGCGGAAGGCCTCGAGCGGTCCTGACGGGGACGCGGCGCGAGGACAGGGAGCCGAGCCTGGCAACCTCGACGTAGAACCTCCACCACGGCGCCTGCAGGCCGCCGCCTCCACACTTGCCGAGCGCCGCGGCTTTGGGAGGTCTCGAGTCTCCATGAAGCGGCAAACTCGCTGCCGAGGGGCAGATCCCAAGTCACCCCCTGCCCTGCCGGTGGATCTGTTGGAAGACGAGTTGGTCGATGGACGGTGATGGAGGAAAACTGGGGATCGAAGCGGAGAAGGAAATCCCCCATGCATGAGCAGGAGGTCCTCAGAGCCAGCGGAGATTGCGGGCAGCCGGGTATGCTTACCATGGGTACGGGAGGGATCCATGGTATCCTCGACGCGTCCATCGGCGGCGGCGGTGCTCAGCGTTGGGAGTCGGGCCTTTTCTGTGATCGCAGCGTGCGTGTGATTTTTTTTCCGTGATCGCAGCTTGCGTGGGTGAAAAGCCTGCGCGGGGGGTGAGAAGCCTGCATCACACATGCAACGTTGGCTGTCGGATTTGGTTGGTGTGGTTTATTAGCCTTTGATGTTAACGGAGACGAATTTCTGTGTGCATTTTTCTGAGTACATAATGGTGGAGACTCTCAGCGGGGGACGTTTTCTTTGGGGGACCTAATATAATTTTGATTGGTGTATTATAGTAGAGATAAGCCATGATGCCATGAATCACGTGGGTGATTTTTAGAACCTGTTTGGACTTGCTCTTCATGACTTCGGCTCTCTGCTACAATAGCTGAGGAGCATGACAACTCCGTCTCTGTGCTACAGTAGCCAAGGAGTAAGAGGAGGGAAAAATTGTAATGCTCAGAACCATACGTCCGGAATCTTAAAAAAGTCAGATGCTCTGCTCTGTGTTCGCTCCAGCACAACGACCGGCCCAATAGGCCCATCTACGCTCTCTCATTTGTCTACTCCATCTATACTGCAGTAGCGAACAAAAATCCCCAACTCCTCGCTTCGCTCGTCGTGGCTCACCGCGTCGTCCGCCCGCCCCAAACCGCCTCGCGGCGGCGCCCTCATCCCGAGTTGAGCCGCGCCATGTCTGCCACCATTGAAAGGTCCTGAATGGCTAGAGGGGGTGAATAGCTTATAAAAAAATTCTACAACAACACTTAAGCCAAGTGGTTAGATAATTAAGTGACGAAGCGAGTATTGCGCTAACATATTAAAAATGCAAGCCACCTATCCACAATTCTAGTTGCTATGATCACTATATCACACAAAGGCTGAGTCATTGCTCTCTAAGTTTGTGAGCTCTCAAAAACTAACTAAAAAGTTTCACTAACTAAACTTACATGCTCTCAAAACTAGCTACACTAAAGAGCTTAACTAAACAAGTATATGAAAGTAAGTGCAAGAGAGGTAGTGAGGGTTATACCACCAAGGCAAGTGACAATCAATCACAATGAATACCCCGGAGACAAGATGACACAATGATTTTTCCTTTGAGATTCACTTGCTTGCCGGCAAGCTATGTCCCCATTGTAGCGATTCACCCACTTGGAGGTTCATGTTCTAATAGACATCACATGCCTAACTCGTAACCAGGTGCTGCACAACCAACACAAGATGGGGATCCACAAGCAACGCGTAATCCACTAGAGTTGCCTATGGCGCTCCATTAGAGAAGGCACAAGAACCCCTCACAATCACTGGGAGGTGGCCAAGAACAATCACCAACTCTTGTCAACTCTCCTCTGCTGCTCCAAGCCGTCAAGGCGTCAGCAAACGCCAAGAGTAACAAGAAAACCGCAGCAAAACGATCTTCAAGTGCCTCTAGATACAATCACTCAAGCAAATGCTCTTCAAATTACTCAATCTCACTTTGATTTGCACTATCAAGCAAGGAGATGAGTGGGAGGGTGTTTGCTCAGCTCAAAGAATACTATCACATGTAAGAATGACCAAGAGAGTGAGCCAAACACGCCCAAGCTCTATTTACAGAGCTCCCGAAAAGTTATAGTCGTTATGCCCTCGAGGAGGACCGGACCATGGTTCCAGACCATCTACAATGAAGGTCCAGGACCCCGGATCTCACCACGTGTCTGCTCGTTTAAACGCGCTCGTTAAATCTCAACAGTCACTAAAAAAACGCGTCAAACTGCTTAATACTGGACCCTAGAACCGGACCGAGCAATAGGACCATCGAACCCTCGGTCCTGTTCAATCCAGAGAGGTTCTAGAGAGGGTTTTTCCCTCTAGACCTGGTCCGGACCAACAATCGGACCATCTCAGGGTCAGGTCCCTCCAAACGCATGTGAAAACACTCAATCGGACCCAGAAAACATGGTCCGGACCCAACAACCGGACCCAGAGAACATGGTCCGGACCCTAGATCCAGACCCGGTCCTGAGCCAGAGTCCTGAGCGCTAAAATGACTATTAGCTCTGAACTCCGATTTGATGATCTTAGATATTTTGGAAAGCTTATGCAGAGAGCTACATATCCCACGTGCATATTTGTTCCAAAGCACAATGGATCAACACAGAATTCCCATCCAAGAATCATCATATGTTCAACACAGACCAATATGACCATCTCAATGGTCCTGTTGTCCTCGCCATCAGGGTCTTGTTGACCTTTTCACCTCCAAATTAACTTCTATCTCTTCACCCTTGCTTTCAAGTGCTAAACACATTATGTACCATAATTGTGCACGTGTGTTAGTATTTTTCAAGTACTTTCCAAGGGCTAATTGTTAGCACACTAGGTCCTAATGCATATGCATGAATCACTTCACTTAGTAGCACTTGATAACCGCTTTAACCGAGATTCTCCCCTCTTAATAGTACAGCTATCTATCCTAAACCCACTCACACCCACTTGGTGTCTTGAGTGGCAAAACAAAATGACCTTATCAAATATACCTTTGCCTTGAGCCCATTTTGTTTTTTATTTTTCTTCTTTTCCAAGTTTAGAGCTTGATCATCATCATCATCATCATCACATGTCCACCAACATCACCATGAACTTCATCTTTGCTCCATCACTTGGTGTGTACTAACCTATGTAATATTTAGTTAGTGCCAAAGGTTAGTACCTATGTTTCATCAATTAATCAAAACCAAACTAGAGCTTTCAGTCATGCCCACTCCACCTCGTGCGCGCCGTGCTCGGTCTCCGCCCCTGCGCGTCGTGCCCCGTCCCTCGACATGTCGAGGTGCTACCGACACCGTCGTTCCCATCAGGAGGCCGTGGCCGCTGTCAATGCCGGCGCTCCGCGACGCTCAACCTCAGCTCGCGATGTCACAAGATCTGGAGCGAGCTTCTCTGGCTGCACCTCGCGCTCCCTTTCTTCCTTGGATGTTGCAAGTATATGTTTCAAGTGTTCCAGGTACTTCATATGTATGTTGCAAGTGTTTATGTGAATGTTGCATATGTTGCAATGGCTATACACATATGTTGCAAGCGTCTATTCCAAATGTTTTAACTGTTTTTTCAGACGGATGTTGCACATGTTTTATCTGGGTGTTGCATATGTTTCACACTTATGTTGCAAGTGTTTCATCCGGATGTTGCATATGTTTTCAACGCGTGTTTCAGACGTATGTTCTAAGTATTTCAACTGTTTCAGATGTATGTTGCAAATGTTTCCTCTATATGTTACAAAAGTAGATCTGGTGAAGCAGCCGCCTGTTGTAGCTGCTGGACCTGCCTTCATGCACGTGGGTGTGGAGGGGGCGCAAGCAACAAGCGCGGGACACGAAGTGGCGCACACCACGGTGTGGGCGCGGGACACGGAGCGGCGCAGGACCCCATGTGAAGCAGGCGCACGCGAGGGCATTTGACAAGGTACCATTATGATGCCCTCATTGTTGTGTGTGATAGCTAAATTCTATTACCCCTAAAATTTCTGGATGTGAAAAACAGAAATCCTGAAAAAGATTCCCTAATTATTAAAAGAGAAGTAATGATAAACGAAGCATCATTTCAAAGAGCAGCAAGAATATTGTGAACATTAGCTACCCAAAAAATACGGGGGGTCGGGGGGGGGGGGGGGGGGGGGGGGGGGGGTTGGGGTTCACAACGGACATGAAGGCAAGCAGCTCTCCAGAAGCAAGGGAGCATCCCATATTCTTCTGAGTTCAGTCCTACAGAGCAATGGGATAGACATCTATTACACCACTGCTTCAAAAGTTTAGGCCAATCAAACAACCAGAAATTGTTTCATCTACTCAGTCATTTCCATGATACATTCTCAGGCACCACTGCTTCAAAAGTTTAGGCCAATCAAACCACCGGAAAATTTTTCAAATACTCAGTCATTTCCATGACACATTCTCAGGCATGCAGCATCAACGGGTTTATCTCTAGGAGATGACCAAAAGTTGCTAATGCATCATGATATTTGCAGATCTTGAGATATCCTCTTATCACAGAAACATCAGATTCCCTGAATTTGGCCTTTTCTACAATTAGTTCAATAGCACTAATAAGATAATCATCCATGCCCAGATTCAATAGACCTTCAGCTAGCATACGGAACGATGAAAAACTCTACCAAACAGGCCCTAAGCAGTAACCTAAGTAATATCAATCCAGACAGAACAGAGCAGGCTGACATGACCACCGACTTCACGCTCTTACCTAACAGTGACAATGTCATCAATCTTTAAGATCATTCTGACACACTCGCAGGCTAGCATAATGGCACTTGTGCTCACCAGCAAAGGCTGCACGACATTCTCCTCCAGGAGAAAATTGCATATTTGGGACTCGAATCGTCGCGCTTCGCAGATTTGGGACTGTAAACGTCGACTTCGTAAAAATAGCCCTCCAAACGTTGGACTCCAAACAGAGACCACGTACGTAAGGCCACAGGGGCAAAAGGGTCCATTTAGGTGCCAAATACATGTATACATACTAGAAAAGAAAGAAAATACGAAGTCGACGTTTGAAGTCCCAAATCTGCGAAGCGCGATGATTTGAGTCCCAAATATGCAATTTTCTCCTCCAGGATGTTTGTGATCTGCCCTTTCCTCACATTGATGCCAGCTCTCACCTCTGGCATGACGATTCCTGAGTTCAGTGACAATGGAGATTGGGTTGAGCCCAGCATTCTCAGCCAGTGTCTAAGGGATGACCTCAAGTGCCTCAGCAAACTCCTTGATGCAGTAACTCTCCAACCCTCGAAGCATCTCTATTTCTGGAGCACCACCACCAGCAATCAAAAAACTCTTGTTGACCAAGCACCTGAAGCATCAAAAGAAGTATAACATAAAACTCCTTTTTACTTGGTTTAAGGAAATATAGAAAGCATTACAAATGCGAATGTTTAAATCGATTAGTTGGGGGGGGGGGCATTTTAAGGGAATATAATGTGCATTTATGCCCAGCTACATTGTTATGAAATCTATAACTAGCATTATAGCCATCATAACATGAAAATATCCTATTGTCAAAATAAAAAAAAAAACATGAAAATATCCTTACTAAATGAGGAAGTCATGCCACCAATGATCATAACAATTTCCCCAGCTTCGACATATTCAACATATACTAAATCCAAGTCAAGAAATGAGCAGACAAACCCAAAGCATTCAAGCAAGGACAACCATCGAAACACTGTACAGACTCCAGAACGACAGTGTACAATGATCACACACTTGCAAGCCTACTTTGCCATGAACTAGGTAAAGGAGGTCCATAAATTGTTTGATAGCATAAAAGGACAACGCAAAAAAAAAGTAATCATTCTGCTAATGCAAATCAAGTCCCGAGGGCCCTCTATTTCAGCTCATGTGAACTGAGCAATAAACCAAAGTTAAAAGGTTACAAAGCTACACAGGAGTCTCAACATCTATATAGAGCTAGGGCTCAATCAGGCCCAAAAATGTACAGTTCAACCAAGGATCTAGCTTCGTAAACCAGGGACTATTGTGATCATGCTAGACCAAGGAAAATCAATAATCAACACACCATGCACGGACTTGTGCTAACAAGTACTACTGACCCCAGACAGGCATCACACAATTTTTTTCAGAAACTGCCAGGAGCCCACCATTGATACATATGGCTCTATCACAAGCAGAAACATCTAGATGAAACAAGCGTCTGAAACACAAGCAGAAACGCAACACTTGAAAACCATTGCAAACATATGCAACATCCAGATAAAACACTTGCAACATACGTATGAAACACCTAAAACATATGCTTGCAACATGCAACATCCAGATCTACTTTTGCAACATCCAGATAAAATAGTTACAACATACGTCTGGAACATACACTTGAAACATACGTGTATAGCCATTACAACAATGCAACATCCCGATCTACTTTTGTAACATCGATATACATTTGCAACATACCTTTGAAAGGCGGCAACGATGGCCGAGCAGGTGTGGCCTTGCAGGCGCTCCCGCGCCGGAGAAGATTGTGGCGGGCGGGTGTTGTGCCCGTGGCGAGGCTCCCCCGCGTTGGAGAAGGCCGCGGCGAGCGGCGGGAGAGCGGTGGGGAACGCGCGCGACAGCTGTGTGAGTTGGGAAATGTCGTTGTCTTGTTTTTTGGAGAAGCCGTGAAGGAAGGTAGAGGGGAGCAGGCTTGTTGGGCTGGTAGCGCACAGGCCAGGAAGCACGGCGTCTAGACGGTCGGACACCCGCACATCATTTCCGTTGCTAGATGCACTGTGTAGCTAGCGAATACAGAACTTGAATCATCAGAGATTTAAGACGTGTTTGCGCCCCCCCCCCCCCCCCCCCCCCCCGACATATGTTGCGACGCCTCCAATAACATGCTCTTACTTCGTCTTTCCCTTAATAAGTCATCAAATTTGGTGCTTTTCGATCCCCAGTTGCTATGGAGAACAAAGGCAGAAATACAATAGATTCCTCCATTTAAGTGGTTCTCGCTTCTCCTTGTTCCTATTCCTAACTCCTCCCCGGATAGTTCCCAATGTTTGGCACTTTTCCATACTTCGTGGGTGCAACATCAACAAATTCGCTCATGATCAAGTTACAACCTAAGATCTATGACTATATTATGTTAACTGTTCGTATTTTGTTCATTCCAACGGTATGCTCCCAGGTACCATGCCATCACTTTATTTATTTCCATGTAAAATGGATAGGGTTAGTGCCAAATTCATATTAATACCTGGAGTGATAAATGATGAAATGTCTTTGTGATTAAGCCGTGAACTCAAAAGGCAGTGGATGGTTGACACTATCTTTCTTTGCATTGGGTTTCATATATGCAGGCCTGTACATAGAAGTGTTCTTACTTGCAGTTGCAGGGTTCAATTATCCTCTACCTGTCTTCTCAACCTTGATCATGATGGCCTCCACCATTCTAGCATTTCTGAAATCATCTCTACTGAATTGAAGATATAGCTTAGAATGGAAACATTTTGTTCACTCATAAACAGTATGTTCTCTGATATAAAAAAAACTAGGCATATGCTATATTTTAACAGAAATAAATGATGACTTAACTTAATCATTATCTGTTGTTGTTTTGAGCAGTGATGCCACTGAACAGGGATGAAGTGAATTGCGAGAAAAAAAAATCAGTGCCCGTCTTGGCTGAACTTGGACAGCGATCAACTTCGTAGTGCTGGTTAGATATTCCGGTTTCAGTGTAACCATATCGATGTCTCTCCTGTCGAACATGCAAACACAAACAGAACTAGCTGAAAAATGTTCCAAGAATAAGAAAGCAAACAGCAGAATGGTAGATGGGAACAGTCATGAAATTTAGAAATGATTCAGACTTCAGAGTGTACTTCATGAAAAGCTTTCGAGTTCATAGCCCATTAGATCTTACATAAGAGCATCTCCTATAGTTCCAAAAAAAACAATTGGTAAATCAGTGAGTTTTCTGAGTGGCTATAAAAATTTTGGAAGCATATCTGTTGTGTTTCTACAACCGTTTCTAAAATCTCGCTGCTAAAAGATAGAAGACAATTTTTACAATACACACACATATTTCCACACGATTGGGTCAATTTTATCAAGTGCGGAAAGATTGGGAGTCGAGATGAGTTGCTGATTCGTTGGCAAGCAGTTTTTTTTTCAATCTTACAAAAAAAAAGTGGGTTTCGGAAACTCTCGGAGATGACCTCTACTCAGTCCTTCACTGAGACACTGAGCGCAATAAAAACAAGTAGAGTATGCAGAGGTCACACAATGTAATTCCCAAGTAGTGAACAAGTAACTACAATGGGCAGCAGACTCACAAGTCTTCTTTGCTTCTGGATAAACCAAAGAGCAACCAACCTTCTGTGTCAGCCAGTCATCATAAAGGAACAGCGGTATCATATAGAAGGCACAGTGCCACAGAACCACATAAATCATATCAATTGGATACCAGAATTATAAATATACATTAGCTTTTGTGCAACACGTTAGTACAAAACTCAAGGCTTAAGGCACTAGAAAATGAATAACAGATAACTAAAAACAGTTAGCAGAACCTGCAGTAGTACAGTTCTGCAAGAACCTGCAGCAACATTTACTTCAGCTAACCATCACCATGAAAAGCAGCTATCTTTATACACATGACACTGATACTGATCATAGACACCAGATAGTCACAAAAAAAAAAAAGATCATAGACACCAGATATGCAGTCCATGTAATGTGAGAAGGAGAAGGAATCAGATAATATACTCAGTTGAACCTCTCACCTCACAAAATGCTCTATACTGATAATCTACTTTATGATGCCCTCATTAAAATATACAAGTATATATGTTACCACCAGTATCATTCTACCTAGTAGACCCTTTTTTTTGCGGGGAATCTACTAGGATGTAAGGTAGTCTTATCAACCACCTTAAAACGCTTAATATGAAGTCACTCACAAAAGTTTATGAAGCACACATTGTAAGATAGCTAAAATGTGTTGCCCCTAAAATTTCTGGATGTGAAAAATAAAAATCCTGAAAAGACTCCCTAATCATTAAAAGAAAAGTAATGATAAATGTCGCATCATTTGAAAGAGCAGCAAGAATATTGTGATCATTAGCAGCTACCCAAGAAATACAGGAGCCTCAAAAGAGGATTCACAGTGGACATGAAGATAAGCAGCTCTCCAGAAGCAAGAGAGCATCCCATATTCTGCTGACTTCATTTCTACAGAGCAGTGAGATAGACATCTATTACACCACTGCTGCAAAAGTTTAAGCCAATGTCTACCAGAAAATTTTTCATCTACTCCGTCATTTATGTGATACATTCTCAGGCATACTGTATCAACGATACGTCCACTGAGGGTTGTTTATCTCTAGGAGACGGCCAAAAGTTGCTAGTGCATCATAATATTTGCGGATCTTGAGATATCCTCTTATCGCAGAAACATCAGATTCTCTGAATTTGGCCTTTTCTATAATTAGTTCAATAGCACTAATAAGATAATCATCCATGCCCAGATTCAATAGACCTTCAGCTAGCATACGGAAGGATGAAAACTCAGGCATGAAACCCTTATTCACCATCTCCACCAAGAATTCAAAAGCTTCCTTGATAGGCCCTCCACCACGACAGAGACCACGGAAAACAATCTTATATGTGAGGGCATCAGGAGGCTCACCCACTTCAGTCATCTCCCTGAAAAGATTAATGGCGTCTCTTAAACTATTCTGTCTAAACAAAGACTGTATCACAGGGTTGTAAGCTTTTGGAGTAGGCCTAATCCCTTTAATTCGCATGCCTCTTAGAAGCTTCAAAGCAACCTGAGTCCTACCAGCCTTGCATAGACCGTTAATGAGTGTTCCATATGTGACAACATCAATTTCAAATCCATTTGCAGTCATAGTTTCTAGAATATCAGCTGCTTTCTTCATGTTCCCCTGCTTGCAATAATGTGTTAGAATAGAATTATAAGTGATATTATTAGGTTGTAATCCTTCCTTCACCATTTGTTCAATAAGTTCTGTTGCGTCATCAATCCTCTTGGCCTTGCACAAGCCATCAATAAGCGTATTAAATGTGACAGCACTCCTTGAAATACCCTGTGCATCCATTTGATCGAAAACCTCCTCAGCTTCTTCTATTCTCATTTTCTTGCATAACGCATCAATTATTGTGTTATATGTCACTGTACTCCGAGGGCAACCATTGGATTCCATCTCCTTCAGCAAATCCAAAGCATTTCCAAGCTTCCCCATTGAGCAAAGGTGATCAATCAAAATGTTGTATGTAACTTCATCAGGGGTGCATCCACTGCTCTTCATCTCCTCAAACAACCGAATGCCAAGATGAGGATCTCCTACCTTGCAAAGGGCATTGATCAGAATATTGAAAGTATAGACATCCGGAGAAAGCCCCTTCACAGTTAGCTCACGCGCAAGGTCCAATGCTTCCTCAAGACGATTCTGTGAGGACAGAGCAACAATGAGACTGTTGAATGTTGTGGTGTCAGGCAAACAACCCCTATCCACCATCTGATTTACAATTCCTTTAGCCTCATCAAGCTCTCCATTTTTACTGAGGCAGTTGATAACAGTATTGTAGGTGAAAACATCAGGATCATGGCCCTCCTGAAGCATCAGATCCATGACTTTCAAGGCATGGCTGACATGTCCGTTCTGGCACAGCCCATGAACAAAAGTATTATATGTGACCTGATCAGGTTCAAACCCATCAGCAATCTCTTGCTGTATGTAGCCAAGCGCATCCTCCACTCTCCCCATCTTGCAGTAGCCATTAATCAGAACATTAACAGTTACCCCTGTTGGTGAGCATCCAGCTTCCATCATCTTCGCCTTCACCCTCAGAGCCGCTTCAATGCTTCCCTCCTCAATAAAGCCTTGCATCAAGGTGGTGAATGTGGTCTCATCAGGCGCCACACCATGGCTCGACATCTCCTCCAGCATCAAGACTGCGGTCCTGACCTGATGCGCCCGGCACAGCGCCTTGATCAGCGTGTTGAGTGTCACAACATCAGGCTGAATCCCCCGACCAGCCATCTCGTTGTAGACCGACTCCAGGAGCTTCATCTTGCTCCCCTCCACAAGGACATTGAGGAGGTGGTTGTAGACCGCCGTGTCCGCCTTTACCCCAAAGATGTCGAGCCGGTTCAGAACTAGGTCAACCGCGTCGTCGAACCGCCGCAGCCGCGCGTAGCTCTCGACGAAAGACCGCACCACGCTGGCCTTGACCTCGTGCCCTTCCCGCCGCATCTCCCGGACAAGCCCCTCCATCAGGTCGAACGCGCCGGCGGTGCCGAGCTTCGGGATGATCTCCTCGTACACGGCGGAGCTGGGGGCGAAGTCCTCCCGCGCGAGCGCCGAGTTCAGCGTCCGGAGCGCCGCCTCGGGGTCCGCCTGCTCGCGCAGGGCGGCGAGGAGCCGGTCTTGGTCGGAGATAGCGTACACCCGGAGGGGCGCCGGAGGACGGGGCCGACGCCGCCGAGGCCGAGGCCGCAGCGCGGGTGGCCCGGCATGGCCATGGCACGGGCACGCAGCCGCCGCCGCCGGTGCTGGCGAAGCGCGGGAGTAGGAGGCTAGGTACGACGCGGCGGCCATTGTGACAATGTCGCAAGCATTTGGTGCGCGTTCTGGGCTGCAAGGGATGGTGAGCTCAGACGTCGGCGGTGCAAATGAAGCAAATGGGTCAAAGGGGATTGCTGGGAATTGGGTCTTGGGAGATGCTGAGAAGAAGGCGGGTCGAGGCAAAGAAGATGAACAAATGAAAGCTTCCACTTCCAGCAGCAGGGCGCTGGGCCGCTGGCGAACAGAACAGGAAAAGGGAAGAGGAAGCAGTGCGGCACGGTGAGACTGCGAGGAAGCCGAAGGGATAGGGTACAAGGCTTTTTCGCACCTACACCCCCCTGTATTTTTTTGTGTTTTCTTCATCAGTACAGAACTGGGATGATCAAAGATTCAGAGTTCACATGTTCTGAACCTTAGTGGCACTATCTTTCTTTTGCATTGGATTTCATATATGCAGGCCCGTGCATAGAAGTGTCCCTAATTGCAGTTGCAGGGTTCAGTTATTATGCTCTACATGTCTTCTCAATCTTGATCATGATGGTCCTCGACCATTTTAGCATTTCTGAAATCATATCTCTACTGAATTGGAGAAAGAGCTTAGAATGGAAAAAAAAAACATTTTATTCACTGATAAACAATATGTTCTCTGATGGAAAAAAAACTATGCATATGCTATAATCTGTACTTCGTTGCATTTGTGTACGGTACTAAGCATCTCAACCTGCTTCCACCTTATGTGTCATGCTTTGTTGCTAGAGTGCCCTGCAAATTTCTACTGGCTAATCGTTAGTGAACTATGCAAGGTTACATGAATTAAAGAAATATTGAGCTGAATAACCAGCCTTTTTGTTCTGAGGTATAATGGCAATACATAATTGTGGCTTTGGTAATTGTTGAGTTGAATTTTCCTTTCAAACTTCCATACAAAGACACATAGCCTCTCTTTTAAGCATTTTTTGGTGAAATATATATGTGCTCTGTTGAAAAACTCGGTTTTTGGTTGTTTGTTTGCTGAAAAAAATATTTTGGAGGCAAATGAGATTCCATGCAAGGGAGGAGATCTAGAGCTGAATCCTGTGAGATGAATATCTCTTTTTTTTTGTCCAACATCTCATAATTGCAAGAAATTTTTATTATTCGAAGGAACACCTTAACTCATCATGTATCATATGCAAAGTATAATCATGTCAAGCAAAACAAAATTTTTTTACTCTACATTGATTCACTTCCAAGTTGAAGACTAAATCAATTTACCTTTTTTAAGTAGGAAAATTGGTTTCATCTAGCATGGAACACGACCTTCCGAAAATACCATCCAAAACGCCCGACCGTCACCGTGGCCGCCCGTTGGCTTGAATCCCTCCGTCGAGGCGCCTTTCTCGAGAAATTTTAATATTTAATCTCAAATTCGCAAGCCTCTCAGTATTGGACATCGAATCCGTAAGCCTTTCAATATTTAACCTTGCGCACACAAATTATTTCAATTTGAGGGATTTCTGAGATTTCTTTTTTTCTATTTCTAAATATCTCTTATCACTATTCAGTGCACGGGACCCCTCCCTCTTTATCCAAACTATCCTGGAGCCCGTATGTAGCTGGTTCACATCCTTCTCCTTCGCGAGTCGCACGGACGACGGGACGAGCGACTCCGCTCGCCATACGCTGCTGCCCCGTCGCCGGAGGCCGCCCGCCCGCTCGCCCAGTGCCTCTCCGCTCGGCCAGGCCCCCTCCGCTTGCCGCCCTGGTCCGTCGCCGAGGCGGCTGTGCTCGTCCGTCGCCGAGGCCAGCCGCCGCCGGTCTCCGGTGGCCGAGCACAAGGCCGATGGGGGCTGGGAGCTTGGTGGTTGTGGGCGGCTGGGCGCCATGGTCACAGAGGCTGAGGTCGGCAGGGCAACAGTGGAGCTGCCCATGGGCCATGGGGCGTGAGTCCTTGCCGGCCAGCCGCAAACAGCGACGCTTGCGGATGAGGACGGACGACAACACGGCGACAACCATTCTCGATCCATTGATTGATGTCTTTGCTAAAAAGCTATGGCGCTAGCTTTGATTTCTTCTTCCTTGCCGGCCAGATTCCTACTAGTATTAACTAGTAGTAGTATAAACTATAAACTAGTGCTGCGAACCATGATATTGCCAGGTGATGTGTATATACATAGGTACAGGCCACACACACTTCATAGAGAGCAACTAAGACTACCCATACTGGGTACTCTAAAACGATACTCTAAAGCTTTAGAGTATGAATATAAAGTAAAAACTGCTGCACTGGGTACTCTAAAACGATACTCTATCCTTTCTCTCACTCTATATTTAGAGTAGTACAGTGCTTACTCTATACTCTATAGTGGCGGGCCTCACTAGCTAAACAAAGGGAAAAAATGCTATAACTCACAAACCAAAAATTCAAATTAAATTTCGATTGCACCATTAAATTGGTCTCAATAAATCCTTCAAAACTAGATCACACATGGATATATTTAGATAAAGTGACAAGTGGGTCCCACAGTAGATAGAGTGGATAGAGGATGATATAGAGGATGGATGGGTGTGGAAGAATTGAGTATAGAGGAGAGAATCTTGCTGACTAGGTCGTATAAAAGATGAATATAGAGGTCCATGAGTGCGGGTAGTCTAATGAGGCGCGTGCATTTGGAAGCTTCACGACAATGGCGGGAGAGGATGCCGTGTTGTGCTGTGGAATGAGGAAGGGCGGGTACGATGGCCGGGGACCGCACTGGTGACTGGCGGACGTACTGCTCTGCCTGGGCGGCGGATGCGCATGGCGGGTGGGGACATAAGACTATCCGTACTCATGGACCTCTATATTCATCCTTTAAAAAGAATATTATATCCTAGTCACCATAAAATATACAGTTTTCCCGCATTCATTCGTCCTCTATATCATCCTCTATTCACTATGGGGCCCACTTGTCACTTTATCTAAATATATCCATGTGAGATCTTGTTTTGAAGAATTTATTGAAACGAATTTAATGGTGCAATCGGAATTTAATTTAGCTTTTTGGTTTGTGAGTTATCGCATTTTTTAGCTAGTAGTAACAGTGGGACCCGTGAAGATTCTTTCCCTCTCTCTCCCCGCACTGCCTCCGCGGCGCTGGTCGCTGGCCGCCGTACCGTCCGCTAAAAGCTCGCCCGTCCGCGATTCGTAGCGGACCGCGCTTGCATGCCGTGCTTTTTAGCGTACGCGGTGCAGCGTTCTGGTACGCTAAAAAGCTGAGCTGGCATGTAGCATACGCGGTTTCAGTACCGAGTGCAGATAGTCTGAGGCGGGCCGGTGCTGCAGTGGCGGGTGCGAGCTGGCGGTGGGCGGTGCCGGATGTGGCCGGAATCAGGCGGAGCGGCACCTGCTCGAGTCGCGACCCCCGCGCGACGAAGAGATGCTTTCGGGTCCGAGCAAAACAGAGACAGCGACGCGAATCCTTCTTTCTCAGGCAGGGGCAGTGTGGTCTTTTTCTGTCCCCTGAACAGTGCAAATGATTTATTGGAATTAAGAAAGAAGAAGAAAAGAGAAGAATCCCTCGAATTGAAAGAATTGACATGTCCGGAGTTATATTTTGAAAGACTTACGAATTCGATGTCAAATACTGATAGGCTTGCGAATTCGGGGTTAAATATTGAAATTTCTCTGCCTTTCTCCCCCCATTTTAGAGAAACAGAGCACACACGCCAGCGTACGGGCACGAGAATAGCCCGATTCGCCCTGGGGAGGGCACGGTGGCGGTGACTGACCAGCCGGCGGGCTTCGCGGTGGCCAGCCGCACGCCTGCACCTATCGATGTCAGCGGCGCGGCCGGATATGGCTCATAGGGGCATGGCCCCCGTGTCCGCGTGGCATGCCATGCAGCAGGGGCGACGGCGGCGACATGCGGCAATGGCGAACCCGGCGACTACAAGTCGTCGCGGGTACACGCCAGGTGCGTGGGGGAGCTAGAGGGGCTGTTCTGGGCACGACTTGTGCGGGGTTGAGTAGGAGCAGATGGGGTGGCTCACCATGCGGCACGCGTCGACGGCGGCGTCAGGACGGTGGGGCTCGGTGAAGCAGGGCTGCCAGCAGAGTTTCCGCCGAAGGAGGTGCGGGCGGTGGTGGCGGACGCGACGGTGTAGCTGGCTTGGTGGGGGCGGCCCTGGTTGGAGCTGTCCGCGGGAGTTCCCCACACTGCGGCCATGGCGAGCAGCAGGAACGGCGCACCTGGCGGCAGCGGGATCCAGCGTCCGGCGCGGATTTGCCCAGTTCAGGTGAGCCACGATCGGAAGAAGTCTGGACGGACGTGGTGGTACCCTCGGGCGAGGCGCTGGTGGTCTCCACCCACGGGAACAGCGACGGCGGACCGAGAGCCGGCCATGGCGGCGGACAACGGTAGTTTTGGCGACATGCCGTGGCTGCGGCCCGGAGTTGTTTGCTGGCGTGCGCATGGGTTTCCTGGCAGTGTCCACGGAGGTGAGGCAGCTACGGCCGCCGCCGTGCGGACCCGGAGCGGCTAGGCCGTGTGAGGAGGCCACGGGGCTCCAGATGGGGGTGCTGTACGTGTGCCTCTACCTCATGGCGCTCGGCAGCGGTGGGCTCAAGTCCAGCGTCTCGGGTTTCGACATGACCAGTTCAACGAGCGCGACTCACCCTCGCCTGTTGTATTCTATGGATCGTATATGGTGTAGATCAGTGGTTACTTTCCTTTCATTGAGATAATACGAGTATCATGGGGAGCCAGAGAGAAAGAGACAGAGAGACGGGAGATAGAGAGAGCCATACCTTGGGGCTTGGTGGAGGACGTGATCATGGTGTCGATGTCCAGTGAAGGAGTGGTAGACGTCGGGGTCGATGCAGAAGCAGTGGCGGGCTTCCCGTCGCTGGCAGCACTACCTCGCAATCGGTCTAGGGTTTGGACAGTGGGGTTTCTGACGGCTCAGGTGGAACCTCGTAGTGCGAGCCCCTTCCCCCACCTCCTCTTGATTGTGCTGCGCGACAGGGGCCCACCAGCTGTGTCATTGGGCTGGGCGTCCCCGATCAGGACACGGTCAAGGGGTCCATCTCGACCGTTGGGTCAAGACGGATGAGATCAATTCTAACATCGCCTTCTACGACCGCATCTTCGTCTCGCTCTGCCGGAGCCTCATGACCGGCCGGCAGGGGCTCACGAACCTGGAGAAGATCGGCATCGGCCTGGTCCTCTCCATCGTCGGCATGGCCGCCGCGGCCATCTGGCGAGAAGAAGCGCCTCACCGTTGCTGCCACGAGTGGCGGCGCAGGGCATGAGTCGCTGCCCATCAGCGTCTTAATGTCCAACTAGGACGCTAAATTGGGGAAGAAAGGTGTCTCGATGGAGGGATTCACGGCCATTGAAGGTAACAGTCCATTCTTTCGATGGTATTTTCTAAATATCATGATCTCTCCATGCTATGAAACCAATTTTCTCTTTTTAAGTTGATGTTTGCTATGACATTCTAGGAATCTATTGGCACACAATAAAGTTCGATGACTGCAACTTGCCAAGAAATGATAATAATATATAAAAAGAAGTATTACAACAGTAGTAAGACACTAACTGCTCCTGACCACGGGCAATTTTCAGTTCACATGACTCCAGCGAAGTGTTAACTTGTTTTTTTCTTAATAACAAGTGTTAACTTGTTGGAGTTGCTTCTCTGACAAAAGCAAAAGGAGAAATATAGTTCCACTATATATATGAATCAAAACTCAAGTTACGGGTGCGACCGTTCGAGGAGGCACAATACAAAGAACTGTTGAGAGATTGTTTAACAAGTCTTGAGCCAGTAGAGAAAAGCAAGAGGAGAAATAAAATTCCCCTGTATATATGAATCAAAACTCAAGTTAAAGGTAGGAAGAGAAAATAGGCTTCCTGCCTTCATCCCATATTCCCATGGGTTTCCATGGGAAATGTTAAGATCATGTCAAAGCTGGAAAAACGAATCGAAGAAATCAGAACAAGGATGAGGCCATCAGCTCTTGGAACCTGTTACGGATTACAACTCCAAGAATGGGAGGGAAAATTAAAGAAAGGTGGGCCACGGACTGAAGAAGAAGTACATCAAGAAACATCTATCTATCTGAAAATGCTCCCCTAATCCTTCTTCAGCTCCTTTTAATTCTGCCTTGGATTCGATTTGCTTGGCGTCTGCTTCTTCAGGCTGTTACCGACGCCGATGCCATGGTAGCAGCAGCGTTCAGCAGCTGTGTGGCCGCTGATCTTGCGTCCGCAATCTGCAGCAGCAGCTTCCGCGGCTGGAACCGGAGCCTGGAGCCTCTCTCCTGATGCCGATGCCGCGCCATCACGATCTACAGGTGCTCTTGGCGCGCAGACAGGCAATGCAGGAGTAGCAGCAGAGCAGAGCACAGATGAGGGGAGCGCAGGCAGCGATGGATCGCATGGCCGGGATGCGTGCTTGCGGCGAGGCGATCGAACCACTAGCCCACTGCTACGATGATATATACCAACTGCCAGGCGATTGCGAATTATATTGAGGAAGGCAAGGTTTGCATGCAATGCAGTGGAGTATGTATGTGGGTTTCTGATCCAGCTGCTCTGCCTGTATGCATGCTTCTTTCCAGATTCTGTTTCCTGCTGCAGACAGTCGACGTTGGCACTGTGAGGCTGCTGTCACACAAATGCCAATGTCGCCAGGCCGGATCATGCTTGACGCCTCCTTGTTTTTGGATGATGGATAGAGGAAAGCGCCACAAAATGGGGGTGAAGAACTCAATCAGTGGCTAGTAGTAGTACTAGTAGTACAAGAGATAAATAAAACAATATAAACACAGCTTTATGACACTAGTTTAGTTTGTATTCCTCCTGTTTTTCAGACGTGAAATCTGCCCAAGAGTAGTTACCACTCTCCTGGATGCTACAAGCTCTATTCGTTACTCCTCGACCCGATCCCTACTTGTTAATGTGTACAACTTTGCCTCTGATCATGCATCCATCCACAGTTTTGCAATTGCTCCTTCATCACTAGTGACAACATCTAACTGCATTGGGATCTATCTTTGTCATTGCCTTCCACTAAATTCGGGCTTGAATCAGGCACATGCCTTTTCTTGCCGGTTTTTTGCTGTACTCTATTAGTGGTATTGGTATGAAGTGCAGGAGATAATATTGTTGCACGCCTAGAACTGCGGTCAAATTCTCTACAACATATATACCCTGCACAGATCCGAAGATAACTGATTGTCAAAATGACTTCTCCATCTAAAAAGTCATGATCTTATCTTATGAGAAACACCAAATGAACACAAGCGCCTGTGAGTCTATATATGGTTAATGAACCCTAAGAGAAGGGTAGAAAAAGATGCTAACCAATAAGCATTTATTGTTAATATTTTTAAAGATTTGATCTTTAGAACTAAATTAATAATGAGTTCCATACTGCATTATGTATTTACACTCCATTGAAGCTTCTCTGTTCCTATAGGAGCAATAACTTTGTATCATCTTTTAATTGTTTTGTTCACATAGAAGAAATAGAACATAACCATATACCTGAATGATATAAACGTTGAATTCCTTCTTGCGTTTGACCTGAGTAAATGATGCAATGCAATTAGTGCTTTTATTGAACAATTGTTCATCACATATTATTTTAAAGTGATAATATACCTCTGGCGATAGTAGTTAATGATGTGCCAAAGTACACCCTACACCTTCTGAAGTTCCAGAAAATATCCCTTTTTATTTGTATAGGTGAACGGGTAGATGAATGATCTGCAAAAACCTAGAAAAGTGAATGCTATATTTAGTTAGTCAACATCAAACAGTTTAGTTTTGTATATGTAAGAAGACATATATATAGAGTAATGACTTTATTAGAAGAACAAGGATGGAAAATAGTGTACTACCTCATTTATTTGAAAGTATGTACCATCCAATGGGAATATTTCTCTGTTTGCTGTTCGGCAAGGTATCTATTATGAAATAAAGTAGTTTTGAATTATTCATAGATCTTGAAATTGGAGTTTCTCAAGAGAAAGCTTGCATCGTTCTTGTAATATTTTCAAAAGCGTATGGTTATAATAAGTGGTAGATGAGATTAAAGCACACCAACTCACCAGAATTGTAGCATTCACACTATGGTCATTGTAATCACGAATTATAAAGAGGTACGGGTTGCAATCACCATGAACCCTTGGTTCAAACTAGTAATCCAAGCAATTTGTCATTATGAGTTTGTTACTTCCATAAAGAATAATGCATAGTTCAGAATTAATTATAAAGAATAGAAGAATGAAGCTAACAACTACTAACCGTGTCCAAGATTTCATGCCCATCTGGGATTATGTACCTATAAAATGCAAAAGTGGCGTATCAGAAAATAGATGTGCATATTTTGAGGTATTTTATAACATATTTCTGTTGACTTAATTGAAACAGAAATCATGTCATACGCAAGGTACTCTGTTCGTAGATTGTATCTCCTTTGAATTGGGATTGAGTTGTCATGTGGATGGATCAAAATCATATCTGTTCCTTGTGATGGCCCTGTTGTTGCATGTTCAGTAGGTTTCATTGGCCGAATATCAAACGCTACATCATAACATGGAACAACATCTTCTATATCAACAATATTGTGATACTCTTGTTCATACTCTTCCTGATACTCTTGTTCATACTCTCCCTCACTTGATGATTCTGGGTATTCATGTGGTGGAGTTGGTGGTATCTCAATAATAGGCTCGGTGTAATGCCTTTCTGTACTTTTTCCCATTTCAATTTGGCACTGATACATGTGTTCACGACTTGGTTTGACCATTACAGCATCATGTATTCTTTCAATCATGTCTGTTTGCCCTCCTTCATCCTGCTGACTATATTGAAGGGCGTCGTGCCTGGCTCTATTAAGAAACACCACATTGCATTATTTTCTTCATTAGAACAAAATATACTTAATAATGAATATTTATGAAAAGACAAATTAAAATGTTGTACCTTTATGAATATAAGTAGGATGAATAGAAAACTTTACATTTAGTTTCACTAGTTGAAACCTTTATATGTTTAGCTTCTCAGCCAAAGAAAAATCATAAATGCAACAATATAGTACCAATGATGTATTAAATAGACTATGGATATTGAAACTAACATTTCGAAGAGACTTTTGTAGTACTTGCAATCTTCAGTAAATGGGCAGGCACCACAATTCGGTTGATTTTTGGCGCATATTAACTATCATAGCAAATAAGCCACATCGTCAGTACTGAGAAAACAAAACAAAAATCCATTTACATACCTTTCCAAAAAAAAATCAATTTGCATACCTTTCCAAATGTTATTTGTTGGCAATGCAATTCATACCTATATTTGTCATCATATATTAGATTATATATATTATAGTATTCTATGGACAAAGTTCTAGGAAAGCAACTAAATTAACAGTAGAGAACTTACCGTATGTGTGAAGGAATATTGCAGAATAAGGGCTCAAGATACTCCTGAATTTTAGCCATGACAGGTTCTCTTTAAATGGACAAAAGATGGCGATGAGGAATATTGAAGTTCGAGTACGTAAATGTGCACAGCAAAAACTAAAAGATGATCTTACTTGTCCACCATATGGAACTCTATAGAATCACCTAAAGGTTGAAGTGGGACCCATCCTAGCCTTGTCACTATGCGAGCTACATTTACATCAACCTAAAATAATAAGAAGAATTTATCATAATTTTATTAGTTCCAAATGCACTCCCCCTATGACAATAACTAGTTCAATTTGGAAGTGGTATCTTGCCGGAAATCCTCTATGCCTCAGCGATAGGAGACGGATGCAGTCAACACTTTTATATCCAATCCCAATTATACTCTGTAGGTACTTCCTGAATGAATGGACAAAAAGAAAATACAAATACTTATTCATTCTGTGCCTAATTTTTTTTATTTGCAAAAATATAAACCTATAGTATCAATTCACTAAAATGAATATCTTAGCGTCGCTACTCTTTAAATTAAAGTCCCTTAAAGAAACACATTTTGTGTAAGTTTACAAGCACTAATATGAGTATATAAATGTATTCGTCTTACTTTGCTAAAGTCCCTTAAAGAATCACATATCTTGTGTAAGCTTACAAAGCACTAATACGAGTATATAAATATATGTATCTTACTTTGCCTTTGCACGGGGGATGTATCTAAGCCACTCAAGGTCAATGCTTCCTTGATCTCTCTTGATCCGTACGAGTAAAAGCTGTAGAAAGTATACAATATTAGATAATGCACTTTATGTTCATTTAATCGACTAGAAAATTAGTTTCAATCTCATTACAACAAAAAAATGAAATGTAAGGAAGAAATACTACTTTGTACAAAGATTATGCTTTCATAAGGACAATACAACAAAGTTGTGAAATTAATGAAAAAGAATCAAGAAATTGACATTTTAACTAATAGCTGTTATGCTTGTAAAACAAAATCAAATATAAAAATCTCTAGTCTAATTGAAATGTCTCCATGATCTCTTGGATGCGCCTTAATATAGTTTGTTTTGTAAAATTATTATCTCTACACCTATTAAGACGAAACTGGAATCATTCACACCCCAAATCGCTCTGCCTTCGACTCCCCTGCCTCCCCCGACCCCACACACCCACCTGACTCCATCAACCGCGACACTGAGTCCTCATCTCATCGAAAAAAATGCGAGCCCCCCAAGCCCTTCGCCTCGCCCCCGACGCCGAGCGCTGCTATCACCACCATCGCTCAGTGCTTATCGCGCCATCGGGCGGCTCCATGCTCTCCCTGCAGCCAGCATCCTCCAAATCCCTTCCCTAACTCACCTCCCTGAACCCTAGGGCCACAACACACCTTACTGCCTCCACCTTCGTCTTTGTAGCGATACGGCGGTTGGCGAAGGCGGCTCTAGTGACCCGCGAGAGCACCTTGAGAGCTGCTCCGATGGCCGGCTGCATCAGAGGCAACCGCGGCTCTGGAGGCCTGCACACGAGCGAGGTGAGGGCAACTCCAGCATCCTGATTCGTGGGAGATGAGCAAGGCTCCTGGTAGGTTAGTGTTATTAGGAGGATCCATTTCATTTTTATATTTAATACATGTTATTTGATGGCTGCCGGATTTTAGCATGGTTGAATCTGTTCATAACAATATTGTGCTGAACAGCAAGTGTATCAAGGACTTCATTGCATTAATCAAACCAGTAGATGATTAGTAGCAAGTGGCTATCCACAATAATTAAGGAGCTAAAAATTTGTATCCACTCTCTTGCATCTTTGGCAAGTAACTTATGTTTGTTTATGTTACAACTGACAACTGAAACCTTCAAGTTCCACCTATAACCCTGATATTAGTTAAGGTGCATTGGTGTCAACTTTGACACAGAAATATAAGCATACTTTGCCTGCAGTTAAGGTGCACAGCACACTGACAGCTGACTGGGGACCCAATGAGCTGCTGCATGATTCTTGTGATTTTTGTAATGCTTCATTCTGTGATTAAATATCTAATTAATTCATGCTTTTGTTTTCTTATATGTGGTCAAGAGCATAAAGGGGTTTGGTGAACAATGATGGGATGCATAGGTGGTTTGAGGGACACCAAAATGTCATTTTTCTTGAACTTAAAAACTTCATGTCTTTAGCTTCTTACTAAAAGTTCATAAGTTTTTTGAAAAATACCAGTTCTAATACTTCCAACAGTCTATTGTTGATCGGTATTATGTTAAGGTGGTTACAGTTTACAAAATGGAATATGCAAATAGATATCTTACGTAATAGAGCCACATAAGAACCTTCTCAAAAATCTTGTTTTACATGTCATCTAAATCATGATTGGCACAAGTCGGTCTCCTGTAAATGTTGGTGCTAATTTGCTACCTATTTGACATCATTGAATTTGCTGCAAGTTAATTAGGCTTAATGTGTTATTGTTGTTCAGGAGCTTTTCCCCTACAGATCTTATACTTGCGGCAGTGGTGGTTGGGAAATGATGGTCTAATGCATATTTATTATGCATAAAAAAACTGGTGATTCCAAGGGTGTCTAACATGGGTGATGGGTTACAAATATAGTCGATGTTACAACATATTATCTCTGCCCATTCTGCTCTTGATCTTATGGATTTTTTGTTCTGCTGCAGATACATTTTGCTGCAAGTCCACGACACTCGAACAATTTGGTAAAGTATGACAGGAAAACTGGATACTTTCAAATTACTGGCCTGGCAAGGATTTCCTGTTATTACTATATTAGTCATAGAACTATTCCGACAATGAGTGCCTAAAGCCTACAATGGGGGATATTGAGATGTGCTGACTGTTTTCTCTGAGTGATAATTTGAGCATGTTGGTGCCAAGCTAGATGAGAAAATGGAACTGGCAAAGCTTTTGGACTGTGTGCTGATTCCTGTGAAAGGGAGCTTGGAGGATCCTAGCGCAAAGATCAATGTTCTGCTGCAAGCTTTTTTTTCCCCCTGTCTATTACACTTTATAATTCCGATATGGTATACATCAAGGTTCAAACTGGAAGGCCTTTCTCTTAGTTCTGATATGGTATGCATCAGATAGGTAGCACTTTTTTTTCTGTCAATTACACTTTATTCGTTTGCATGCTTTCACCTTACTTAATACACTTTTTGAACCTAGATTTCTTGCTTATATTGTACTCCATTTCGCCCCTTCTGTAATGCAAGTGCTGGCCATCTCTTGGGAGCATTGTCTGAGATTGTTCTGAAGAGGGGATGGCTCAACTAGCGGACAGGGAGATCTGATGAAACTGGAGAAAAATGGTTTGGTTTTGGAGAGGTACTATGATCTGTCATCATAAGAACTTGGTGAACAAAATCCCAAGATGGGGAGACTGGTGCACAAGTGCATTCAGCAGTTACCCAAATTGAACCTGTCAGAGAACAATGAGCTCATATAGCCATTTGTGAAATTTTCTGATGTACCCAATAGGGAGACAGCTAGCTTCAGTTGGTAGCAACATTGAAATAGCTTCAGTTGCTTTAACTTTATTATTGGCGCCAACATTGTTTCGAAAACCCTTATTGGATCAACAACTTTGATTAACATAGTTTTATCACTCATAGCAACGCACGGGCATTGGCTAGTCTAGTTAGAAATCTTGGTATACATGTTAGAAATACTAGCTAGCATTCAAAACAAAACATGCTAGATAAAAATTAAGTGTCATAAAAAGAGCATATATGCATTGGAATTTTATATGGTACGGTTTGTGACTACGTACCAGTATTCTGAATGCCATCAGGCAGTGAGTTCCACGGTCCTTGATGCATTCTTCAATTTCACCAAACGATGCATGCAGTAGAGCCTCCCAATCAATTGTTTCATTTGTTTCCTCCTTCCGATACCCATTTTTGTAGGCTTCTTCAAGCAGGTATTTCCAATGAGAAGTATCGTTCTCTAGGAAAAATTTAATATCCTGTAAAATTTTCTTAGCCGTCGAATCTTCAAACCTTTCCTCCAACACCTCCTTTATATGCTCTTTGTCCTTGTCCCAATTTAATATTTCTCCTGTTCTGAGCGATGCAATGAGCTGGTTTATGTGCTTATTATCACGTCGTTTAGACACTGCTGAATCGCGATCTGTTATCAAAGGTACATTTGTACTTTGGCTGGCATTGCTTCCATTCTTCGCAGAGGAGAACTTCGCAGCAATGTTCATAAAAACATTGCTGAAAAATCCAAAATGGTAGTTAATTAGGACTGTCCAAGCAATTAATTTGAAAACTAATTAATAATTGTATAAAAAATGAATAGATCTGAGTTTAGCCTACCTTGATGTAACGTCAGTGACATTTTGCGTTAGAAACGTGCCGACCACGTTAGTAAGTACGGATCCTTTCCAATTCGAAAACTCCCTTTTACCTGTGTTTGTACACGAAAATATATATCTCAGCATCGATTTCCTTGTGTTAATTAACTCAAACACTATACATGAAGATATATGTTAGGGCTTCCTTCATGTTAATAACTCAAAAAACACAAATAATACATGTTATCAACACAGGAATATAATTAATGATACATGAATGTTACCGATGATTGCGCGTGCAGGCCCCATGAACTTATCCACCAAGACCTGCAAACGTTGGCGCTCCTCTTCGAGCTCAGGGCCCTCAGGGACGCCGTCCAGGTCGTCGCCCAAGCACGTCTCGTCCGATCGCACCAGCTCGTTGTACGCCGCCTCTATCGCGGGGGTGATGCGCACCAGCTGCCGCAGCGTCTTCGCGTCGGGAAGCACCACGGACTTGAACCCCCAGTAAGGCACGTACATCAGCTCCGTTCCAGCGGACTCGTTGCGAACGGCGAGCGCCATGGCGATGGGTTCATCGTCATCGGCAACGATGGCGCCTTCATCTTCATCAGTAGCGGCATCGGCCTGCTGCTTGCTCTTGTAAGGCTTGAGGACAAGTTTGGCCACCCGTCTTGTCAGCATGGCCTTCTTCTTCTTGCCCTTGGTGGTGCCCTGCCCATCTGCCGTGGAGGTGTCGACGTCGGCGAGGGGTAGCAGCAGGGTGTTTTGCTTGGCGAGGGACCTCAGGTTCTCCATCAGCTGTGCTCGGCTGTAGGAACGCAGATCGATCTTCGGCGATGCTGACGTGCGGGGTGGCTTCTTGACGTCGTCGCCCAAGGTGAGCTTGGCGAGGGATCTCAGGTTGTCCATGAGTGTGGCCCTGCTGAAGCAGTCGAGCGGTGCACCGCTGCCGATCTTGGCGTCGTCCAGGTCGAGCCTGCGGCGCACCAACAGGGGGTTTCCGCCGCCACCGTCATCACCAGCTTCTTCCTCCAGGTTGAGTCTACGACGCACGGGGTTTTTGACGGCGCCATCACCGGTTTCCGTCTTCTTCTTTCTCAGCTTGCGGACCGACGCTTTCCTAGCGGTCAGCGGTGGCTTTGGCGTGAAGACCTTCAGTGGGTTAAGAAGCTTGAATCTGAGCTTGCCCTTTTGGGAAGGCTTCTTCCTCCATGTGGATCTTGGTAAGACCCCCGCTGCCATGGTGGGAGGGGTTGAACCACGTTTGAGGGGTTGACGTAGCAGATGCAACAAGAGCCTACCCGTTACCGGGCGAACAGAATCTATGTGAGGGTTGCGAGTGGATGGTCGATCGGATCTACCGTGTTCGGCGGCGTCGTTGGCCGCCCACGCTCTCGTACCGCGGCCGGCGGCTTCGTTTGGCAGGAGAGGAGGGTCTGGCCGTCCTGCTCGCTCTGGCTGGGGATGGATGCGTTTGAGTTGGCGCGGTGATGTTGCCCAGCTGGCCGCTATGGTAACGGATGACGCGGCTGGTTGGCTCCGGGTTCTGCGGTATCCCCGTGACGGAGGATCAAAACGGTCTCGATCGGAAAGTCGGCTTTGACTCAGATTGCGCTCACGGCCTCTCCTTTCTGTACCCACGTCGATCCCTTTGTTGTCTGTGCCCGTGGGCCCACGCGCAGCAACGTTTCTTTGGCACGAGGGAGTCCAATTCCGGGACGTTACTGTGCAAACGCCATCATATCGTAGTGGCCATTGTCTCACGCGCCGACGCGCGAGCATGTTGCCGGAGCCGCCCTAACCATTCATGCATGCATGCGCGGGCCACTGGCCGGAGCCTAGCTCAGGTCTCCCCCACGCGTCGATGGAAGGCAGCTGCGCTCGCCTTGGAAGCGTGTGCCCCTGTGTTCCCTCGGCGGTCGGCGACACAGGAACTAGAATAGCCTGCTGTTGGTGTATGCGGCTAGGAAGGCCGGCGTGGTGGCAATTTTTTTTTTGCCTGGTGGCATTTTTTAATGCAAAGCATGTGGGATGCAAAATGCGCTGCTTAGGGATCTGGTTTAGCAAATGAAACATGAAATGGATGTTTTGATGACCACCGATACTATCAAAGTTTTGAAAGCATAAGAGCGTCACCGAGAGTCTTTCTAAATCTCACTCTCTAAATTAGCATTTAGAGAGCCATTTACATAAAAATCGCTTTCTATATCTTTCTACTCTCAAACAGTTTCTCTATATCTAATGCGCACTCTAGAGAGTCATTCTCGTCTTCTATTTTTGGCTAGCGAAAAATCCGGAATAGAAGATGACTATATTTGGATGACCATTTAGGAAAGCTATCGAAGGGTAGTTTTTCACCAAAATCTCTATTCCTAACATTTAGAAAGAATATGGAGAATCTCTTGGAGATGCTCTAACTACTATATAGTAAAACATTTTCACAACAAAATTTTCACTAATGGTTCTATAAAAACCATTTATGATATAATATATCACCGTCAATTGGTAATGAAAGCAGAGGTGAGAATGATTTTCACAAATGGTTCTTAAGGGCTTCACCAGTGGGCTTGGCAAACCGACTCATCATCTGACGTGGTGTACTCGTTAAGGATGAAAACGGAACAGAAATATCCCAAATCGAACTACATCGTTTTTTGTATTTTATTCGAGCGAATTCGTATTTTTGTGTCCGACTTTACCGTTTTTGCTTTCGTTTTCGTATTTCAAATGTAAAAGTAGAAAACGGTTTAGACATTTTCTGACCGTTTCCGACCGTTTTCTACTTTTAATTCGGAATATCCCGAATTCAAAATTCAGTTTGAACCGAATTTTGTTGTCAATCATTACTGTCCAGGCAACTAGGCAAAGACAAGTGTGGAGCACTGATGCTCATTGGCCGCATTATATAGGCAGCTCACCCCCGTCGCGCCTCCCTGAGTCGTTGAGGTAGGACTAATCACCTCGCACGGTGTTGTATGCTTGCATGGCTGCATCTGGCTTCACGCGGCGCTGTTGTTGCATTGTATGTGACTGGGCCGACCAAAAGAGAGAGAGCTAGATGGGCCAGGCGTTGTTGCTATCCTTTCTAGTCTAGTACCAATGACATCTCAAATTTTCCTCTTTTTTCTTTTTTTCTTTTTTTTTTCTTATCAAAGAAACCAAATTGATAAGTCTGCTTTCTTACACTCGAAATTTGCCACGATGACACTTGTTAATTGTTATGCATTGTGGATCGGTATTCCGTATTGAATTTTCGTATACCGACCGTGTTCGCTCGAATGGGTTCGTTTTCGAAATTCTCGATATTCCGTAAGTTCACGTTCGTTTTCGTGTCCGGCTTTATCGTTTTCGCTTTCGTTTTCATATTCAAATATAAAAGTAGAAAATGGTTGAGGAGTTTTTCGACCGTCTCCGACCGTTTTCATCCATAGTACTCATGAATCGACTTAACCACGGCAAAGGCAACTCATGGGCGAGAGAGAGAATGAACCGATGCAAGATGACGAGAGAGAGAATGAACCGATGCAAGATCACAAGTCGACTCTTGATGAATAAACAATAGTTTTTTAACTAATAAACAAAAGTTTTGAAGAAGGAAAGTACCGACTTTTCTCTTGGCCGGAGCTTCATGCGGAGCCTTCGAGAACGAGCGAAGCGTCACGAAGATTACAAACAGTGCGTACCAATGGAAAACCCGGACAGACTGGCGTCAGCCGGACACGGGACCATCTGACAAAGACCAAAATGCTCAGGGATATACCCAGATTTGTACAAAACCATATTTTATAAGAGAGGTAAAATAAGAAAATCGCTTGTAGGGGCAATGGATACCCTGATATAGTTGATAATAACTGTTCTGTCCAAACTATATACGCACATAAACACTACAGCACGCTCGCTCTAGTCAGGTGTCAAAAGTAGATGATTATTAAAAGACTAATGTACGTTTGGATTGTTTTTTCTAGATACATTATTTTCCTATGCTAGACATTGTTCCTAAGTTCATAACAAAAACCACATACCTAGAAAAAACAAAACATTTTATAATTTAGAATGGGGGGGGGGGGGGGGGGGGGGGGAAGAAATTGTCAGTAGAACATTAGTTGAGGGCCCAAACAGTACCTCAGCTTATTTTAACATGGATCCAAACAGGCCCTAAGAAAGGTAATGGGCTGGTTCGACTGGTGGAAAAGCTGACTGGTTTCGGCTGATTCAATAGTGTTCTGTGAGAGAGAATAAGCTAAAACAAGCTGAAACATGACCAGCAGAACATAGCCAATATTTCATCATCAGGTGTCAAAAGTGCCGCTTATCGTATCGAGAATAGCGATGCCATCCAAATTCTAAAAAGCAGAGCATTAGCCTAAACTATCGAAACCGTCCGTTTCAATCATAGATAAAATGGTACAAACGCAAATAAAGTAATCAATCAACTCAAACTGTTCTTTTCTGTTAGACAGTTAATAAAAATATAGACAAGTTACTTGTACAGGGAGATTAATATATATAATGCCCACCAAAACTTGGGCCTTTAGCACCGGGGTACGATAATATCATATAGCCATGGCGCTAAGATGACAAAATACCTCTCGAAGCCATGCTCAAATATCACAGTTCGCTCTGTGACAAACATAATTCTAGGAAAATTTGGTCTTTTAGGATTTCTCAGTATAACATGCCAAAATCTTCTAACGAATAGAATTGTATTGCGCTGATGCACGCTTGGGAGGAAGTTTCCGCAGGACGAATAGTACAAGGGCAGAGGGCAGTATCTCTGTCAACTACAAAGGAAAATACTGCGTCAAAAAGAAAAACTGCAAAGGAAAATAAGTGTATAAGAATACATTTCATGGTACTTACCATGTAGTAGAAGAAATCCAAAACTGGATGATCCAAAACCTCAAGAGATATATCAGGATCAAATGATGAAAATGCCACCTGTCATCACATCAAAGCATGATTTAAGCTTATGAACTGGTGATACAACTAAAAACCTGAATAATTGAATATAGGACACACATGTAGGCATGTTACGAGAACTGGACTAGTCAATACTCAACAACTCAACAATACTGTCTGTTCCAAATTATGGTGGATCGATGTATCAGCCCTGGGGCCGCCTGGCCGCACAGGTTTTGCCAAAATACATTGAACCCCTACATATTATTGGCAATCAATGTTTTCGAGGCGGTAAGGCGAGGCGTGGCGAGTGACTACCGCCTTATACTTAGGCGACTAAAGCGTGAGGCGAGGCGACGCCTTATGAATTTAAGAAAATCTAAAACAGCAGCTTAGAGCAGTAGTTGATGAAGAAAAAGAGAAAAGGAAAAAAGAAAAAGAAAGGAGGAGTAAGAAGTGGGCTGGCCCAGCCCACCAGGCGGCCCATGTGCCCCTCCCCCTCCTGTTGTGGCTTAGAAAGTCCTTTATTATCGATTCCCCTCCAGCGCTCCTCTCTCGTTGACCCTATCCTTCTCCACCGCTCGTCCTCTGCCGCTCGTCGTCTCTCCACAGCTCCGTGGCTTCTCTCTCTCTCCGGTGCCCTGCTCTGCTCCCCTCCCTCTCTCTCCGGATGCGCTACCAGCTGCTCTGCTCCCCTCCCTCTCCTCTGGATGCGCTGCCGGCTGCTCTGCTCCCCTCCCTCGCTGCTCCTCTTCCAGATCTACAGCCGCCGCTGTCCCCTTCCAGACTACGGCGAGGAGATGGCGGAATCGAGCAGACGGCGACGAGGAATGGCGGAATCGAGGGGGCATCAGCACTCGCATAACCCCTAAGGTGAGCCGGGAGCACCCTGACGCTTAAGCGTCGATTAGGCGACTCCTTAAAAACATTGTTGGCAATTATATATGCCAATTGTGTAAGGCTTGTGTTAATTGACTTAAAATTTACAAGTTTGGCCCATAGGTTTTGAATCATGGATCTGCCACTAGATTATAGCACTTTAGTATTGTCAAGTCAAACTAAACTTTGACCATGTCTCAGAAAAATACATCAACACCTACAAGTTGAAATAAGTGCACATAAAGACATTTCATAGAGAATTTAATGAAGCCATTAGCTAAACCTAAAATATTTGACCTAATTTCCAAAAAAACTTCAGCCTAAAAAAAAATATGGTATGCGAGTTTTGATACAGATTGATATCTGGACTGCAAAAGGAGGAAGGAAAAAAAAAGAATTACTCATGTCCTAGTTTCTGAACCAACTATTAGTCCACACTCTGTGCACCCCAACATCACCCTGAACCAGTTGTCCATGGTGGGAGGGTTGCAACAAATGCTGCTGCTAGTAGCTGTTAGTATTGTGCCAGGGGCAAACCCTGCAAGCTACTGAGCAAGGCCACAAAGCAATAGCGATGATCAAACATTTGAGTTCATCATCTTTATCATGTTGGGCGTTTGGTACTTAGACTCTTAAGTTATGTTGTAAATAGTTGTATCTACTTTTAGGGTGTAAAATAAGTAAATAACAAATGTGGCCACTCAACGTAGACTTTTTAATATCTATTGATCTCGAAAATGGACGATCTCAAAAATGGACAATCTGTAGGGTTGTACACCTGATCTTTAGTCCCACATCAATGACAAAGCAAGCATTATTCTTGAAAGAACTTCACAAAATAAATATTTGAGACTTTAAGAGCCAATAAGAACTAAATACTTACCACAATGCATCTTATCAAGAAGCAGGTAAAGCAAATTGCTGTCACGGTCCCAACCTGACAAACAATTTTAATACATATAAAGTTAGTCCCATTTATAGCACATGTGAATCTTAAGCTAGCACCAATGAACATATTAATTAGGTACAGGCATGGGAATCTTAAGCATTAAGTCAAGAGAATTTCCAGTGATATTGCAGCTTACAATTTGAGCTAATTGATGTGGAAGTTAAACAAATGCCTTTTTAGACTGGCTAGTTTTGAGAGATGCCGCTGTGAAGTAATGGCACAGGACAAGGGAGTAATTGTGCATAAAAAGTTGTTTTGTTCGCATGCACACCATTAACAGTACAGATGGTCTGTAAGGTACTTGTTAGTGTAATAATGACCTCAATCAGCTTCTTTCTCCGCCCCTTTGATTCAATTGGGAAGTGTCTCAGCATGACAAATAACCTAGACAAACGAGAACAGAAATATATTCAAAATGAACTCATAAAAAACAGTAGAATATGCACAAAAAAAAAGCTACCTTCCACCATAAATTAAAAATCCAAGAAGAGCTATAAATGAGACAGCTGAAAATCAATAAAGGAAAAACATTAGCGAGCTAAAAGGTGGTAAACCAAACAGATAATTTCTCTAGCAATGGTGACAAAAGAAAGTACCTGATATGAATACTTTGCTCACAAGTTCCACGAGAGGATTGTCATTTATTCCAAGGTATACCCAAATACAAACCTACAAACATCTATTAGATTAGATACATAGAATATAGTTGTCTATTACAGATACCAAAGAACAATTGGGCAATGTATTTTACAGTTGGGGTTAATTAAACAAAGCACCCTAATATCAGATGACAATAGAATCAACAAACCAGGTAAAAACCAACCTGAATTACATATATGACACTATTAACTGCAATGTATATAGTCCTTAGCTTGTCAGTGGGAAGATGCTTAGCCTGGCATAGACATACAAATTAACATATATAAGTTCATGAGTGTATGAGCTGAATTTGTAGATGGAAAAGAAAAAAATGCCAAAAGCAAAAAGATATTGGTAACACCTGATGGTATATCTCTGCCCAGAATAGCAGAAGCAATGTGTAGGTCGAGAAAAACAAGAGACCAGGAAGATCTAACAGCACTAAAGTATACACCTGTTGAAACAGAAAGGTTTAGTTGAATAATCAACTACATGACTGACTGGAAGAACAAAATAGGACGGAAAAAAAAAATGCACTGAGCAGTCCATAAGAAAGCTATGGATTTGGGACTACAAACACAAATCTCTTGTAAAACAACAATCCAGATACTACAAATATATACTGAAGAAAGAAAAGGCCTCCATAACATTTAGATAAATCTTCTTTGACACATGGTTCTTACCTTTCTTTGAAGAAGGAACACATATGCATGAAATCCAAATATAATAGAACGAACTGCAAGAGGCAACCCATAGTAATTAAAAATAGAATGCAAAGGTGATAGAAGATAAAACATTAGGACAGCACATTACCTCCGTTCACAATGAAATTCATGAGATGAAAAACCTTTTGTGTGGTCCAACCAATTTCCGGCACCCGCAACTGAATTCTGATTAATTGAATCTGCAAATCTGAATGAAGTGAGTACTTAACGGATATTCATTTCACTATCATTTGAAGTTCAAAGTGATGACCGCACATGTTTCAGAATAATGTTATAAATCTGCTAGGCACAAATATGGTTAATGTAGCATGCAATATTTCCAACTTCAAACATTGCTATACGTAAAAGCAGTTCATTATCCGACAGGAAACTCAAAATTTAAAGGCATACAAAATTTAGTGAAAATAGCATTGAAAAACAAATATAGTTGTTGGAATACAATAAGAGCAGAATTGCATTGCACTCTTAGCACAAATACAATCCTTTCAAATAGCATTGAATACACGATTCTTTTCTTGAATTCACATGAGATCTGTGTATCATTACATTAATAGAGGAGAAGGGCCAAAATAGCTTGGTCAGTGACCAAACATGACCTCACCAACAACAGTGACCAAATGACACCTTATACAACCAATCACACAGAATAAACAAATTATCCCATGAATACCTTATAAGACAGTTCCACCTGTCCAGCAAACCAAATAAAAACTAAAAAAGTAGAGGATAGAAGGAAGAAAATGTCATGATAGAAGGACGAAAATATCATTAGTGACTACTAAAACTTTCAGAGGGCGACAGTAAGAGGATCCAGAGTATTGGTCCTTTCCAAAATACATTTTTGTAAATGTAGCAAGACCTAACTGAATAGGTTAGAGAGTAAAAGACTGGTTCTGCCATTTTTTTAAGTAGAAGGATAGAAGGAAGAAAATGACCAGGGTAAGCAAGACCGAAATATTATTACATAGTGATTTTGTCTTCTTAGGTATTCCTTACCCTCTAGATGGCCATAATCTTAGTATTTACTTCTCTATTCAGGAGGACTGTTGCAAAATGTTCATCTCTATATTCTGGCTAGTGTTTTATTCAGAGAACTTCCGTCAACGAAATGAACTATCCTACGTCGTACCAATGCCAACTTATGCACCATATAAACAATTTTCAACATTCTTATCCTACCAGAGGGATTATGGTGGAAAAGGAGGAGAAAAAAAGTTTCTAATATAAGAAGTGCGCACAACCACCATTAAGCAAGGATGTTGGAAAAGAATGGAGGCAAACTGTAAACACCTTAGCAGTAAAGATGGAAATGCTTCATGTTTGTGGCGCTCAAAAGCATAACACCATGAGAAAGATAGTTGCAGTAATGACGGTAAAATTAAAGTGATAGCACTAGATGGAAGTAGATTGATGTTTGTAGTGACAATCGATACTTGTATTAATTTTTCTTCGGCAAAGCCACAACTCACAAGCAATTCATCCACAAGGAATTCATCCCCAACACTAAACCTTGACAAAAGCAGCTTGATGGACAACTTCAAGTGATAGAATCGATGATGGAGCAATTGATTACAGCTAATTGGTGGATTCCATGGATAATCAAGTGTTTGTTTAACGTATACTATGCCTTCCTTCTGCAAGGATGATTCTTATAAGAGTATAAACAGAAAGATTGCCCTCAATTATGGTAGATGTAGAACAACGCTATGTTGTTTTGAGAGACAAAATGGTATTAATCTTCAATCTGTGTATGAAAGATGGCTGTTAGAGAATGGTTACTCATGACTGATACAGCCTGACATGCAGCTGCTGCTCTGTACCTCCTGTAGAGCCATATAGTGTCTGCACCTGTTAGGATTATAGATTATTCCGGCACATACTCAGCCAGCTATAGAAAGATTTCCCTGATTACTGCTATGGTGAATGAATCTCCATCCATAATTTATGGACAATTCAGAAACCTTATGCATAGGAAACCCTATCTATGTAGATAGTGGTTTCATTATCCTCACAATGATTCTTGTGAACAGGGTGACCGTGCGAATAGATGCCATAATGGCAACAGCACTCATTTCTGGAGGGAAATCAGCGAGGATTCCGTTATATCAACTAAACCCACCTCTCTATAGCCACAGTTTCACCTGACACATACAATTTCATCCAGCCACAATACCAAAAAATGGATGGAGACGTTTAGGGACAGCAACGGAGGCAATCCTGACGCTCAAGGACAAACCACAAAAGATTCGTAATTTACCACGCGTCACTACCGCACACCGGAGTTCCATTCAGATCGAGGGGCCACATCACCCACCCGCAAAACCAGATGGGGGTGATTAGCGCGATTGGGCGGAGATGATGATAGGGTTAGAGTGGGTCCGAACAAGGTCCAGCCGGCGGGCGTACCAGGGCGACAGCGGACACGAGGGCGTAGGCGGCGGAGAGGGAGAAGAAGGCTCCGTCCTGCCACGCCGGCGAGTCGTTCACCTCCTCCCACCAGCCCCGCAGCGCCAGCGCGGCCCCTCCCGCCGCGGCCGCGGCCGACGCCACCTCCGGCGACGACAGCGCCGCCAGGCGCGAGGAGAGTAGCTTCCTCATCTCTTCCTCTCCTCTCTCTCTCCTCTGAGTGCGAGCTCTTCCGCGGGAGAAGAGATCAACAGGAGACAGAGATGGCCAGCCAGATGGGGGAGCGGGCGGCGGCGGCGTTCTCGAAGGGCCGCCCAACCCAACCAGCTTTCTCGTGTCCGTTGCGAACTTGTGCGATCGGCGGGGCAGGATGACACGGACAAGGTTGGCTCGGGGTCCCTGCGGGCCCACAATGTCAGTAACTGATTTGCCGGCCACTCGTTCGCGTGGGGTTGAGTTCTTTGAGCGGAAGAGGTGCAAGTGCAACGAGAGTGCGCAAATTCCAAATGTCCCGTAAAAAGTACTTACAAAAAAAAAATAAGACCAGTCTAAGTGGGTTTCATATCCCAGTTTCTAACACATTCATATTTTAAAAATAGTGCAGAAACGTTTCATCCCCATAAAACTTTCTCTGCTCCCATAAAACTCTTATCATCTCTCTTTATTAATACGGTGGCACATCAGTATATTTAATGCCTATGAAACTCTGATAAAATGCTATTGAGATTGACCTAAAAACTAGAGTACTGCCCCCTCCAATCTAGAAAAATGCACTTATACATTTGGTCAATTATTTTAAGTCTAACTAAGTTTATAACGAAAATATTTTATTAACAAGTACGACTCTAAACAAATCTACTATAAAAAAATATATTTTATGAGAAATATTCCCTCTATCACTAAATAACTGTCGTTTTTTTATTTTTGAGCCATAACTTTAACTAGATTCGTAGAAAATCAGGCTCAAAAAAGATTTATAGACAATCAGTGCAACATTTGTATCTCCAAATAATAAATTTATTATGAAAATAGATTCAGCGATCTACCTAATCATATTAATTTTATATCATAAATATTATTGTTTATATATATTTAGTGAAAGTTGTTTCTTGAATATGAAAACAACAGTTATTTAGGGATAATAATTAATTTAATAATATAATAAATATTAGTATCTTTTTAATGGATAAAGTGCTTATATACGAGTGCACCGTGCACGTGCCTTGCAACCGGGGTACGTTCATCCATGCACGAGTGATGATGTTTAGACGATGCTATCAAGAATTTTGTCAATAGAGTGAAAGTGATGTTAATAATTTATCAATATGATCTGAGCAGAATAAGATTTTTGAGGAGTATATATATATATATATATATATATATATATATATATATATATATATATATATATATATATATATATATATATATATATATAACGGATATAGATAATTTGAATCCAATTTTATATGGGAAAAAGTCTAGATAACCCCCTCAACTCTTCAAGGTTGACTAATTCACCTCAAAAACTATAAAACCGAATTTTCTACCTCTGAACTTTGCAAAACCAGTCAAATAACCCTCCATGCGGTTTTGGACGGTGGTTTTGGTACAGTGATGGTGGTTTTATCTTTATCTTTTTTATTTATTTCCGCTGAATCTTTGAAAATCAGTAAATCACCGAAAAATCATAAAATGGAAAATCCAATTTTGTTGGACTCCACGTGCTACACAGTGAACATATAATATGGTATGCTTTAGTACAAAGTTTTTGGTATAGCTTTAGATCTATGCTTTTCTATAATTAATTAGAATAATTCATAGCCGCAGCTTCTATGGTCTAGTAATTCATAGCCGCAGCTTCTATGGTCCAATTACGATGAAATTTTTATAGTGGGCTAATTATTATATGCTTGAAATTTCATACTCTTTGGATCATCTATAACTTAGTTATATATAAAGCATAGATTTAACAAGCATGTGCTTGTTAAATCTATGCTTTATATATAACTAAGTTATAGATGATTCAATGAGTATAAAATATTTACTATAGTTCAAGCATACAACAATTAGCCCACTATAAAAATTTCACCACAATTGGACCATAGAAGCTGTAGCTATGAATTATTTCAATTAATTACAGAAAACATAGATTTAAAGCTACAACAAAAACTTTGTATTAAAGAATATTATATTATATATTTACTGTGTAGATCTACTCACGTGGAGTCCAACAAAATTGGATTTTTCTATTTTATGATTTTTTTATGATTTACTATGATTTTTCAAAGATTCTGTAGAAATAAATAAAAAATAAAAAGACAAAACTAATGTCATCGTAGTAAAACCACCGTCCAAAACCGTCTGGGGTGTTATTTGACCGGTTTTGAAAAGTTCAGATGTAGAAAATGTGGTTTTATAGTTTGGGGATGAAGTAGTCTACCTTAAATAGTTAAATAGTTGAAGGATTATGCATACTTTTTTCATTTTATATGGATACGGATAGGTGGCGTTTGGATTGTGAGAAATGTGGCCTGGGATAGGGATATCAAGCTGGATGGAAATCAAATCCAGTGTTTGGATTTAAGGATAGGGAAATAGAGGTGGATAGGGATAGAGAAATGAACCCCTCATTTCCCACTGATTCTATCCATTGGGAGGGGTGGATTTCGACTGGGAAATGAAGCTATTGCGCTGTCAGGCATCTTCGATTCGATGGGTGAGAGAATGAAGAGCAGCCATACTTGGTGGAGGCGCTGCTCATCTCATGGAACGGGAGCTACCGGTGTCGCTGCCGCTCGGGCCGCCGAAGCCACAGCTTGGCTCACATGTGCCATGGCGCCGCTGGAGCAGCCGCTCGCTTCAGATGTGTCGCACCGCCGGAGCCGCCGCTCGCCTCGGATGCGCCATGCCGCCGGAGCCATAGCTGCTTGCCGTGCCGCCAGAGCACGGAGCTAAGCTCGACTTGCACATTGGGCCGCCGGAGCTGTCCAGCTTGGCTCGCTGGAGCCACCCTGACCTCGCTCGCACGCGGAGCCGTCGTCGTCTAGCATGCGCTGCAGTCGCCACCGCCGCCTTGCTCTCGCGGTGCTCACAGCTCACCAGGCACGGGCGGGTGGTCAGTCCGTGCGAGGGATGTGGAGGGATGGATGAGGACGGACACACCTGTGTGGTCAGTCCATGTATTTTTTGTTCCTTTTTTTCTACTATGTGGGGCCCGCTTCAGACCCAAACCCAAACCCGTTATCCAAGCGATGGATTGCTCTTCGAACCTTATTTCCTAGTCCATAACCGAGAAATTTTGATGTATTCGCGGGCCTTTTAACGGCCTGTTCGCTTGAGCTGATCTGACTGACTGAAAGTACTGCTGGCTGGTTTTTTGTGAGAGAAAAACACTGCTGCCTGGCTAGCTGATTCGGCTGATAATCTCAAGCGAACAAGCTGTTAGTATGTAACCTCCAATTCGCAAGCCTTTTAAAATATAATCCTGTACACGCGAATTGCTTTGATATTTGGGTTTTTAAGTAGATTTCTCCTTTTAATAATTCTACGGGCCTCTTTTCATTGTTTAGGACACGCGAAAAGACCGGACTGCCCCTCGCTCTAATCAGGTGGCCCGACGGCCTCAGCCGGTCCGTACGCTCTCCCAGGCTCTCTGTTGCGTTCTCAGCCGATCCGTTCTTCTTCCCAGAAGTGAATTTGACCGGATGCCGCTGCGAGCACGGCACGATGTAGCTGCACAGCTGCACTGCCTCAAGTTCACGGATGGCGAATCTCCCCTGCCGTGCACGGGCACGAGCACGGCCGCACGCTCGAATCGAAATGCATAAGCTAAGAGCCTGACTCTGACAAAGGCGATCCGCTTCCTACAAGCGAACTGGTATCTCCAACTAGATTGCATGATTGCATTTAATCGGTTATCACACTCACTAAGTACATTGAGTCGAAAATTCAGAGGCATTAACATCAGGTGCCCGACACCGATCGACTTGGATTAGAAACGGAAGGTGACAAATTAACCGGTGAGCATGACAAACAACTGAATACCCCAAGCACTCGACTCGGCCGCGGGTCAGGTCATGCACTCATGCGGCTCCACCGCTGCAGATTGCCGTGAGCAGCACCGGCAGCTTCGCCAAGGACGACGAGGTCCCCTGTGCCGGACTCCGCAGCTTCCACCTCCACCCTGATTAGAGGGAAGAAACAAGCCTACCTCATGCAGCAGCAGGGCAAGGGGCCCAGCCCGGGCAGCGGCCATGGCCTTTGAGCGAGCGAGCCATGCACCAGACCACGCCGGCCGGCGGTGGGACGTGGCCAGCGGCGGGCGACAGAGGCGTGGTCATGCGCGACTCCGACTCATGCGAGTCGCGATAGGGAGAGAGAGAGTCCAGCAGCGACTCGCGAAACGAGGAAGGGGCAGTATTGTCTTTTTCTCTGTCACAGACTGTAAAAAAAGACCTAGAAATTACTAAAAGAGAAAAAAACTCGAAAATCCTAAATATCAAAACAATTCGTATGTGCAGGGTTATATTTCAAAAGACCTGCGAATTAGGGGTTAAATGTTAAGGGACGCACGATTACAGGGTTAAATTTCAAAATTTCTCATCCATAACCTGTCTATCCATATCCAAACCATATAGCCCTATCTATATCTATACCTAATAATAAAGAGGCAAAATTTCTCACCCCCCTAATTTTTTCGTCTGGCCCTCCCCTAACTACTCGTCATCACTCTTCTTAGTTTGGAATTGAAAAACCACTGCTCAACATCACCATTCTTAGTTTAGAATTGAAAAATATTATTCGCATTGCCTCTTTATTATTAGGTATAGATTTATAACAGATATAGACAAGCCACCTAATTAAGCCGAGTCAATCTCTCCTTAATTTTTCATATGGGATAATAGCCACCTAATTAAACCGAGTCAATCTCTTCTTGATTTTTCCATATGGGACAAATAATTTAGTGCAAATATTATTTATTATGGGCCTTATTAGTGTGTATTTGAAACACGGTTGAGCTAAGCCCAAGTATTCTGGCTCACGCATGCCGGACAACGTCCGTTTTAAAGAGGCAAAATTTCTCTCCTCAATTTTTGGTCTGGCTCATCTGTCCATGTCCAACTCTGTAATGACCGTCCATCCCACTTAGTATGTATAAGGCAATCCGTTTCAACGCGGTTTGGAAGAGTTTCTTGTGTCAAAATTGAGCAGTATTTTTGTCGAGTCAAACTCCATCTCCTGTCCGAATCAAACTCCGCCACCTCTTGCAATCTTGGTCCCAAGTAGACATATAACCTCCCGTGACTCTCTGAAAGCCTAAGTTTGGTTTTGGTAATTAATAACACTAAGTTATTAATGCTATTGTATCAAGTGGAATGAGTTAAGCATAAGCAACACACGTAATGAAGGAGCATGTGGCATGGAGTGATGGCCACAAGGTTACAAGAGGTGGAGATGCACATGAAATGATGATCAAGGTGATCAAGCATGAGAAGATAGACATGGAACAAAGTAATCAAGGCAAAGGTATAATAATAGGGTTTGCTTTTGCCGGTCTAAGATGAGTAGAGAAGTGATTGACCGAGTTTAGGATTGATAGCCGACTATCAAGAGGAGCAATCACGGTTAACTCATGAATCAAGTGATACTAGGTCATCATCTTGAGCATACGCATTTAGGATCTAGTAAAGAGAGCTAACATAACGCCTTGAAAAATATTTGTGAAAATGCTAACACACTCACACATGGTGATATACACATGATGGTGTTGGCACATTAGCGAAGGCGGCGGAGTTTGAGCGGTAGAGAGAGGTGGCAGGATTCAGGCGTTTTCAAAAAGTTGAAATGCCTATATTCCATTGCGCCGAATGATGAAAGAAGTGGCGAAGTCGCGGAACGTGTTTGCGCTGAAAACCGTGCGATAGACGCTGGCTTCGTAGACGTCGAACGCTGGACCCAGCGTCTGTCGCCTAAACCTAGCTGGTCTGGTGGCGCTGCGGTTGCGAGGAGGCGACGGACGTGGTGGAGACTGAGCACCAGACACCGTGCGTCAGTGTCTAGTGGAGCTGATGTCCGTTGTTTGCGAGACGACGTCGCGCGGAGGCATCGACGGACGCTGATGTCAGCGTCTGTCGACTACGTGGTAGACACGTCTGTCGGTCGGGCGAGAAAATGCACTTGTTGGACCGCGTCTGTCGTGGTTGAGCCGCGTCTGTTGCGTAGGGATGGACGCGTCCGTCGTGTGGTTGCCAAGCGTGTTTGGAGACTTGACCGTTGGAGATCAACGGCTCTCGTTTGAAGACCGGGGACACGTGGCACACATCCACACGATGGACGCAGCTGCAGCGTCTGTCGCTTTGGCGACAGATGCGTCTGTCGGTCCCGAAAAATGCCCAGTGAATTGCTAATGGCTAGTAGCTTCTCCATTCGCTATAAATAAGAAGCGACCGATCCTTGGAGGTTCTCTCTTGCACATTTGAGATATTGAGGCACACTTTGAGCTAGAGAACTTCCCTTCCACTCATCTCCTTACTTGGTTGCATACTCTAGAGAGATTGAGTAAGATTCAAGTGCGTTGCATTGAGAGTTGTATCTAGTGGCACTTGATCTTTGAGTTTGCTGTGGATTGCTTGTTACTCTTGGGTGTTTTCCGACACCCTAGACGGCTTTGGAGCAGCGATGGTGATTGAGCTCGCGATAGAAGAATTGTTCAAGCCTTCACCAAGTGATTGTGAAGGGTTCTTGAGCCTTCCCCGTAGGAGTTCGCGAATTGGCTACTCTAGTGGAGCTCGTGGCTTGGAGGATCCTCATCTTATGAGTGAATGTGCGGCACCTGCTGAGGGTTCAACTCTTGATAGTTGATTAGCTCACGATTCATCAAGTGGGTGCATCGCCACAACGAGGAGTAGCTTGCCGGGAAGCAAGTGAACCTCGGTAAAAAATCTTGTGTCGTCTTATTGCCGAGGATTTCATTTGTGTATGTGATCACGTTGATTGATTGGTACATTGGACATATCTCTTCTCATCAACGTTGGTATATCTTTTCAAGCTCTCTTCTTTACTTATTGTTCTTTGCCTTGTTTAGCTTGAGTAGAATAGCTTATCTCATAGGAGTAAGTAACCTAGTAATTTAGGTTCTTGGTATGAGCTAAAGATCATAACCTTATTGTTTACTAGAATTGTGTAGGTGGCTTGCATAGATTAGTTGTGCTAGTGCTAGAAGAATGAAATGTTCACGTGAAACAACCACGAGAATGGTACGTGTGTAAGGTCTTGATGGCTAGAGGGGGGTGAATAGCCTAATAAAACTTTCTACAAAAAATGCTAGACAAGTTGATTAGTAACAACAAATGGCGAGATGCAAGTTTTGCCTAGCCTATGGGGTGTTGCAAGCCACCTATCCAAATGACAATTCTAATATATTTCACTCAACTGCACAAGTTAAACCGCAAGAGCAACAACTAAACAAGCTAGCAAGTTACACAAAACTAAAACTAAACAAGCTACAACAACAAGCTAGCAAGAGCAAACAACCAATTACTTAGAATGTAATGCAAGTTAGAGATACGAGAGATTTCACCGAGGGGCGATGAAATGAGCCAACCAATCAATATCCAAAAGATAATATCCAAGATAACCAATCCACTTAGACAAATCAACCACAATCAATGAAGTGAAAACACGATGATTTATCCCGAGGTTCACGTGCTTACCGACACGCTAGTCCCCATTGTGTCCTACACCACGTGGTTCGGTGGCTAATCGGTATCCCACACCGAGCCTCTCAAAAGGCGCCACAAGAACCTACCAAATGGTGAGAAGTTTCGACACGAGCAATCCACTAGAGTTGGAATTCGGCGCTCCGCCGGGGAACCACAACAACCCCTCACAACAAACTCACCGAAGCCGGCCATGAACAATCACCAACACATGCCGGACCTCCACCTCTGCTCCAAGCCGTCTAGGTGGCGGCAACCACCAAGAGAAACAAGAATCCCGCAGCAAATGAACACCCAAGTGCCAACTAGATGCAAACTCATAAGCAAATACACTTGAGATCACTCAATCTCGCTTTGATTAGGCAAACAAGCAAGGGAGATGAGTGGGAGGGGATGTGCTCAGCTCAAAGGAGTGCTAGAATGATCAACAAGCCAAGAGTTACTCCAAAGAGTCGGCCAACAAGTATTTATAGATGTCCCCAACAAGAACTAGCCGTTAGACACTTGATTCTACTGCAGCCGCGCTGACCGGACGTGCTGGTCAAACTGACCGGACGCGTAGGTGCGCACACTACCCACGCGCGAAGCACGACCGGACGTGCTGGTCCCGTGACCGACCGAACGCGCTGGTCAAGCCGAGCAATGCTCCAGCGAGTCAGCGACCGGACGCGCACGCTAACGAACCAAATGCCACAGTGACAGCGTCTGGTCATTTCCAGTAAGCCTCCACGCGTGACCGGACGCGTCCGGTTGATCGTGACCGGACGTGCCACCATGTCCGATCAGAAGACCGAGACACGCGTAAACACTAAGCACTGACCGGACGCATCCGGTCAAACAGAGACCGCGTCCGGTCACCTCTGTACCTCCGTTCGCCTCCGTTTCTTCACGTCCGACGCAGTGGAAAATAGGCGTTTCATTTCCTGAAAAGTGCTGAATCCCGCCTCGCAAGCTCGACGGGAGGGAGAGAGGAACCCAAACCCCTCTCTACCGCTCAAACTCCACCGCCTTCGCAAATGTGCTAACATCACCAAGTGTACTTCACCATGTGCATGTGTGTTAGCATTTTCACAAACATTTTTGAGGTGTTAAGTTAGCTCTCCACTAGATCTAAATGCATATGCAAATGAATCTTCATCTAGTGGCACTTAAGTGATCAATAGCCCCTGAAATTCCCCTCTTTATAGTACGGCTATCGATCCTAAGCCATCCACACCCTCTATGGTGTCTTGGATGTAAAATAAAAATCCCTACATGATCCTTTGCCTTGAGCATCACTTGTTGCACCTTGTTCCAACTCCACATCATGGGAAGCACTTCATCATCCACACTTGATCATCATGCTTCACCATGCTTTGTGTTAATCATCCTTTGCTACATACGATCTTAAGCACATGATTAACACTTGGGTATTGTCACTAATTACCAACACCAAACATAGGACTTTCAACGTGACATCCATGGAATCCATAATATAAGTTAATGTTTGTAATAATCCTATTAAGCCCCTATCGGATTAAAACACAACCACCTAGCATATCCACTTTTCATCCATAACCAACAAATTAAAACAACACTAAGTTTTGGCCCTCATAGAGTACAAGTCCATCTATAATTATATTACCACACATTCTACTCCTAAGTTATAGATGTACAGCAATGCCACTTACTTATGAACACAAACGATACAAATTACCTTATCGTTCTACCATCTACTGGAGTGCCTTGTACCAGTCTAGAAGAGATTATGTATCATCTCCTCCCTATGTGTTTGTGCTGAGGCCAGAGCTTTATATGTCGTGACTTGTGTCCAGTCCATGGATGCAACCACCTGCCAAAGGTTGCACCATCTATTCCATTACTAGGTGTCATGACATTTCCATGCATTGAGAGTTAATCTTCAAATGTGGAGTTAAATTTACTTTTAAATTCGTACAACATTTGAATGAAACAATTGATATTGTTAGCGGAGAACAAGAAACTAACAGCTGCAATGAAAGTTGTAGGTTGGATAACATCGGCACCAAAAATGATTGCTGGTACATCTAAGACAAAAGGTATTCCATTAGGCACAAAGGCTCACTCAAGCACTGTATTTTGCCCTCAAACCTGATAAAGCATAGAATAAATTTCAATTTCCATATAACAACCAAAGCACAAATTTTTCAAGGATGCACATACCATATTGACCAGTAAGTCAGTAACATCCGGAAGAATCACAATAAGTAGCTGCAAATTTGGAGCCCTCATGTGAACATCCCTTAAAGCAGCTTCTATGTGTTTGGGTGAGGCTACCTGAACACACCGGTCTAGGATTGAAATCCTAAAATATCACTGACATCAAATATGGGTTGACTGTAGAAATCACAAAGATGTAAATATGGGTTGAGTCAAATATGCATGGAGCACAAAAAAAACTACCTTCCAATCAGACATTGAGAGATAAATATAATATATATATTTCTTGCATACATAAGAAACATAAACCATGGATTTTAGCAAAAAAAAATCCTGGACAAAATCGAGCAAGATGACAAGCAAATTACATATATGTATCAATTACAAGCGCTAGAAGTGCAATGTTACTGATCAGGTATGCAAGTTGTCTGGTAAATAAATTCAGAATCACAAGCTGTCATTCACTCATCCGTATGTTTATTCTTCTTTTTGTTTGATAAACATGCTAAAATTCATCCATGGTTGCTGGTTAATTGGGCTAATTAGTATTCGTGCAGAGTTGCATACTAAAATTTTCAGTCATATCCACATAGAGTCGCATACTAAAATTTTCAACTTGCAAGCCTTACAGTTTAGTAATAAAAAAATATTTACTCCAACAAATACAATACAATCTGCATATATATAACTTGGTTCTGACATATCACAATTCGAAAACCCAGCTAAGATCCACAATAAAAGATGAAAGGCACAGAACAAAATTACCTGCTCTTCTCTGAAAACTTTTTCCCCATGGACAGTGCTTGTCGTCGGCATCGCCTTTCGAGAGATTCCCTGTTGTCAATTCCAATCTGGCGAGACCAAGATTAAAACTTGGCAAGATCGGGTTTGGGATGAACAAAGATGAATTTTTTTAACAAGATCCGTGGGCTATTATATAAGAGGAAAAAAGGCAAAAGAGAGAAACCTATATTCGAACACATTATGGAAAAAAAGGTGAAGAAGTTTGGGTCGAACGTGAGTTCATGTCGGACTTACCATGGATTATTTAACAGATATCATATGCAATATTTATTGTAAGGACAACAAATGTTAATATGTTGTAAAAAAATTCTCAAGTACATATATACCTTAACTGATACTTTACTCCTTAAGTTGCTTATTAGGTACGGTGTGCCTCTAGCTCCTCAATGTCTTCATTTCACTAGTTTCGCAAGGTGAGCCATTTTTTTAAACAAACAAGGCAGGAGAGCTGCTGATTATATTATATTAAAAAAAAGAAGAAATCATAGAGTGGCAACAACGACCAACAACCACGCCAGAAACACAAACTCAACCAAAGGAAAAAAAACAACTCTGGTCCGTCGGATTGGGACATCGACACGAACCGCAAATGCCAAAGCTCAAACTCAATAAAAAAGAACCACTACCAACTCCAACCCACTTGCCGGTCTCCACACTCCACTGCCAAAACCCTGGACGACAAGGACGTTAGGGTGAAAATGCCATAATCACCGCTCGCGCCATCATCACCGACGATGACCTACACCGAGCTAGCCTGCTGCCAAGCAGGGCTAGCCACTACTAAAAAAACTTAACCAAGGCGTTTGGCAAAGGGGCTCGGAGGCAGGCGGGCTTTTGAACCGCCTCGGTTAATGCCTGGGATTAACCGAGACGGTCGTTTTTCATTAACCAAGGCAGTCACAATTAACCGCCTCGCAATATCGATTTACGGAGGCGGTTAAAAACAACGGCCTCCTAAAGTCTATTTACAGAGATGGGCCTTATAAGTGGCCCGCCTCCAAAAATAGCTCCAATTTCAGAGGCGGGCCTCTTCTGTTAATCCCCGCGCAGCCCAGTAAAGGTTGGGGCGGCCCACTTCGGCCCAGCTAGAAGGTCAGAGTATATACAAGTGAAACCCTAGCCTACTGCACACCCTTCTCTCTCACCCGTCAGCCCCCTCCCTCCTATCCCACATCTCTCCTCTCCCTCAGGCGGCGCGATCTCCTCTCCCGCATCTATCATCTCCCTCGGGCGTGAACGGCGCGGGCGAGGAGCAGTGTCGCAAGCGTTGCGGGTGGCGCGGAGCAGCGGTGAGGCGTCTCGGGAGGCGTGGAGCAACGACATGGTCGATGTGGAGCAGCAGCGTGGCTTGCTCCCGCGGCACCTAGATCTGGGCAACGGTGGATCTGGCCGGCGAGCAGATGCCAGGATGTGGCCGTGCCCGCCCCTCGGACGATCTCCCTTTGGCCTACTAGCGTGGATCCAGTGGCGGGTGGACGCGCTCGCCCCTTCGATGAGCTTCCTCTGGCCTAGCGGCATGGATCCGGTGAGCTCCACCACCTCGAGCTTCAGATCCGGTGGGCGGGTGGCGGATCCGGCGAGCTCTAGCACCTCGAGCTCTAGATATGGCAACCTACACCACCTGCAGGCGACGGGCCCTCTCCGGCGGCGGATCTGGTGGAGGGTGGTCCCAACGAGCGGCAAGGCGCACATGCGGATGCTGTAGCTATGGGTGGACTCAGCAGGCATGTCCACGAATTTTTCTTTGTTTTTGTTTTTTATTTGATTAACCGAGGCAGGCATTTCAACCACCTCGGGAAAGATCCATTTATCGTGACCTTTCGACCGAGGTGGTAGTGATGCCCGCCTCGGTTAAAATTCCTATAGTAGTAAGCCGCCATAGATCGCTGCGAGCCGCATAGCCCTCCCACAATAGGATTCGCTTGTGCCGCCTATTAAGAGGATGTACCACACCAGACTAGCCACCACCAAGCAGGGCTAGCCACCGTAGTCCGCTGCAAGCTACCAAACCAACGCATGAGCAACTGCCTCTGGCGCTCACCAAGCCGATCCCTTTCACCAAGATCCAGGCGCTTGCACTATAGTTTCTAGCAACCTAACTGCCTCATCAAAGGTTGAAGTGCCACATGGGTCCTCTAGCTACCAGTCAGAAAACCTCCTTATGTCGGAACGGCCGCTACGGAGCGGGACCACCCGCCACCAAATCACGTAGGTCACCTCAACAACGCAAATCTGCTGGCCACCACCTCATATGTCAGTCTCCTCACCAGCTTCATGGGTGCTACCCAGACCGGCCTCCTGCCATCTTTGTGGGCGCAGCTAGCACATGGTCCCTCCAGAACCATCACCCTCTACCAAGCAGATGCCAAGCCCTTCAATCACTGCGTCAATGCCCTCTTCCTCGCCACCTTCTGACGCCATGGACACTGGACCTCAAATCCTCAACTAGGGTCTCCACCTTGTCGGCAACTGCCATGGCTGGCATAGCACCAGCTTCCAAAGCAACGCCTCTAACGAGGGGAACGACGCCATAAGCGTCGCCGTCACCTAGCTAGAAGGTTAAGGTTTTACACCTAGGAAGAAAGCGCCACACAAGGGAGAGGGCTGATCGATGGACACTTCCAAGGAAGTAAACGGCGCCCAGAGGCGTTGGCGTCATTGGCCTGATTGCTGCCATTGCCAAGTGTGGGTTGCTGCTAGTCATTCGCCAAAGCCGTGCCCGAAGTCCATGATAGCGAGTCACCAGAGCCACCGCTCCTTGCCAGCATGGGCACCGGTAGGCACCGCCCGCGTCCTTCAGCTCCTTTCGTCGACCTAGGCTGCCGCTGCCACTCCCAAAGTCCTCAATCCCAACTGCCAGGACACCAACCCTGGTGCCCCGCCACTGCCACCAAGGATTGCTGCTGTAGGCGCCGCCCTCGGCCAGCATGGAGCCAGCCGCCGGGGCGTGGATCCGGGCGCTCGAGCACTGGACTCGGTGGTCTGGGCCAGCGCCGCTGCCACCTCTAGGCCATGGAGGAAGGGGACAGTCGAAGAAGCCGGCGCTGCCAACACCGGGCACTCCCCGGCCGGATCCACCCTGGTAGCACCGGTCCAAGCCGCGGGAGGGCAGATCCGGTGGGAGGGGAAGGCGCCACCGTCAGGTAGCCCAGGCCACGTGACCCTTTTGGACCCGTGTGCCATTCCCGCCACTAAAGCCACAATGCTACCCGACCATCGCGCGATGCGGCGCCTCCGGCAGCCTCTCCGCGCCCTATCTCCTGCCGCGCCTAGCCGTGGTGCCATCTTGGTCACTGAGCTCCGCCCCGCACAAGGTGCCCGTGGCCACCCTTGGTGAGTGCCTCGCCGCCGCCCTCCTAGGGAGCCACGCGGGCCTCCTAGCAGCGCCCTCCAACAGCGGCGAGGGAGGGAGGTGGTGGTTGACTAGGGCGGTGGCTAGGGTTTGCTCACTGCCTGTGTCACCCGTGCGGGGGCGATGCGAGGGCTGTTTAGCAACAAGAGCGAAAAGATTGTAGTTAAGCTGAGCCATTTCAGCCTGTCGAAACACACAGGTGCCCTTTGTATCATATGCATCATCCCAACTGCTCGTTTTAGTTCACTCATGGTGCTTGCAAATTTGTCCCAAGCTTCTTTCATCTGATAAGATCAATTTTTTATGTATAGGATTTCCACTTCAGCAATTATTGTACCTAATCCCTTCTTGTTGACTCTATAGAATCTTCTACGGGGAAAATTCTAAATATTAATACAAAGAGTGGATCTGAGCTTCCATGTAAATCCTTATTGACCTCCTATGGCACCGTCACTGGCGGAGCCAGGGGGGCTGGTTGGGGCCATGGCCCCCCAACATAACTGCAAATTTTTTTATGTAATAGATAATTTAACAATCTATATTAGAAGGATATAATAAAAAGCTTTGTTATATATTTTTTCATGACTTCTATACAACAAAATCACATAAATTTGCATTTTATCTTTGGATGAGCCTATCCACGGTGCAAAAATCCAAACAAATAAGCTACACTTAGTTATTTTATGGTTGAAACTCTTTGGACCGCCCCCCTGTCCATAATTTCTGGCTCCGCCACTGGGCACCGTGCGCTAAGACGTGTTGTATCGAACTTTTTTTACCTTAATACAAAGACGTGCAAACCTTTTGCGTGATCGAGAAAAAATAATCCCATGGCTGAAAAGTGCAGAAGATAGTGATGTAACAAAGGCTTGCATAAAGAGAGCTTGACACACAGTGCTAGGGATCTAGGGTATCCACCATTTCGGCGCACAAATGAACCAACAGAGCTGTCGAAATCGCCAACACCAGTAGGACTTGACAATAAAATGAGGTAAGTAATGCATATATATTATTTGCCATTGGATTATTGGAAACTGGTTATAAATTAATTTCTGCACCTAGCATAACAAAAGGGCATAATACATGCATACCATTGGAGCAAAAATATATATGCTCAAATTTGTTTCACACCTTCATTATATGATATACGCAGGCAACAATAATGCCACACAAAATATCACATCCATCTAAGCGTACAGTACACACATATGCTTTTCATTGGAGCAAATGAATAGTAACATATCAAAGATACTCCCACTGCACCATTCTCAAACATATATAATTTAAGAATGCTTCTACACACTAAACTCTAAACCTCTGATATACAAAACTGGTGTGGTATGTCACATAAAAATGATATTGGCAGAATTGTGTCATGAATTTTTTAAATGATTTAATTTTTAAAACTAAGTATCAAATTCTTAGGTAAAGTATTGGATAAATACACAAAAGACAATGCAAACAAGAACATATGGAATACAATTTTGCATGTGTATCAAGTTGTACTCATTCACAATGTTTGCAGACAACCTAGCTAGTTCATTATTCAGCTCATGGCTGAGAAAGGATCAAACCAAGTAGATCACATGGCGTTTAACATATCAAACATCACAAATCCTACTGTTAAAATTGACACTTGTTCTTTGGAAAAAAAATACATGGTAACCATTTCCAGCGCTTGGCATGCTTTGGCTTACATCCTCGCTGCTTCCTATCTCCTTTTGTAGGAATGCTAATACCCTATTGTCTGCATAAAAAATTATATAACATTATTTCAATGTCGTAACCATATATATAACTCAACACGATGGATATTTAATTTCTTGCATGGGCGGAGCTACGTTTAAATTAGTGGGTGCAGTCGCACCCACAAAAAAATTTAAAAACAGTGCTAAGAGCTAATTTTTCGCCATATATATGCACCCATAAATTGCAAACTCTTGCACCCACAAAGGCAAGTGCACCCCTTCAGATTTGCTCTAGCTCCGCCACTGATTTCTTGCACGACTTGCAACCAAAAAATATATAATGCAGCTCATGCATAGCAAAAGGTAGGATCTGCACCCCCCCTCCAAAAAAAAAGAAGAAGAATGTCAAGATCAATGATCAATGATGGAATGAAGTTCACTAAGGATATATTACAGAGAGAAGTAATATACCAAATTGAATTCAACAACGTACATAAGAGGGAGGGGTAGGAGAACACTTTATCAAGAACTGTTCATATCATGTATATTACTGCTGGCTAATAACATTAGTTTTTTAAAGCAAATAACATCAGGTTGGTGACCTCCTAATACTTATACACATGTCTACTAATAAACCAGCTGGTCTTGGGGAAAAAAATGTTTTAGTCGTCGTCAGAATGAAAGAAGCTAAATGCAATCACATCTGAAAAGCCAAGAGTAGGAAACAAAAAACAAATTCAATAACAGTTGTGCTCTTTTTCTACTGATCGTTATTTTACCACTGATCAGGAAGTTTCCTTGTTTCATTATCTATGAGAATTCACACTGAAGCATTAGAACAACGGTATAAAATTAAATTAGGAACTTGATTTTCCTTCGGATACTATAAAATAGAGCTGCTGCAGACTATTGGGTCAACCGGGTCCTCCAAAACATTTGTCCTGTGACACCAACACTAACATTTTGTAATAAAGGAACCAATTTTCCCAAGCAAAGCTAATAATCCTAATCAGTTTTATTATTTGACAGATATCATAATATAGGCGATATCAGTAATGCGTTGTAAAGACAAATGTTACTAGTAGTATATACCTTATTGACAATTGACTGATGATTTACTTCTTGGGTTGCTCAGATGTCTATATCTCTAGTTCTTGAATCTCTTTCACCAGTTTTGCAACGAGTTCCCTAGATCTAGCCATTTCAGCCTGCCGATTCACTGATGCCCTTTGTATCATTTCCATCGTCCCAACTGCCCATTTTGGTCCAATACTAGTATCATTTCTGCTAGACGACCCCTCATTGTTTCCTGCAAAAGAAAAAGAAAGAGAGACAGAGTAATTAAGGGTTATATATCAAGCCTAAATTGCATTGTTCCAACTAATTTGAGTATATATAGCTAGGATTGTGACTTCAACAAAATTCTCTGGTACCTGATCCCTTGTTGCTGGTTTCTTCCATGAGAGAATCTAACTCTCTATTTGATGCTAAGGCATCCCTCTCCTCAACGGCAATAGCACATGCCACTGAGTACGGCTTCCACCACTGAGCATAGTCATCAGTCACGCCGGGCTCGTCACTCGGAATGGCGAATGCATAATCTTCTGCTCCAGTACTGTATGTTTCCCATGCTCTCTCCCAGAGATTGGTGTTCAGTCGGGTCACCGTCCCCGGAACGTCCTGGTCGAAGCCGAGCTGCCTCGCGACGCGGTGAGGATTGTACTGCTCGACGACGTCCACGCCCACGAGCTCGCAAGCCTGCAGACACCGTGCAAAGGATAGCGGTGCCCTAGCTCCGCCATGGCCACGACGACGCACCCAGAAGCTACTGCCGTAGGGCCGCCACTGGAACTCCTTGGGTGCCGTGAACACCGCGCGAGCGTATCCCGGGTCCAGTGCCCTGTGCACGTCGTGCCACCGGGCAGCCCTAGGCAGCAGCATCACATCCTCACAGTCAGTGGAGTCCGCCGGGACGCTTGCCGTCGCCGCCGTCGCTGGGCGCAGCTCAGGGAAGCGCTCCCAGACCCAGAGCTGCAGGATGTGCATCGGCGCCGAGACCGAGGTCGCCTCCGTTGTCTGGGAGTGGATAAAGTGGCGGTGGAGCGCGGAGAGGTCGCTGTAGATGTTGGCGAGCGCCGCGGGCGCGAGCGCCGCCTTGTGGCCGTGCGCCAGGTGGACCGCGATGGGGAGCACGTCCTCTCCCGGGACGATGTCGTCGGAGCCGGAGTCGGACGGCGCCGGGAGCACGAAGCGAGCCAGCCACAGAGACAGGAACGCAGCGTGCTCAAGGCGCTGCTCCCGGTCGTCTCGGCCGCCGCCTGCCTCCTCTGGCTGGTGCTGGTGCCGGTTCTGATGAAGAAGGAAGTGCCCCGCCCAGCTGGCGCCGGTGCCCTCGCGCTGATCCATCAGCAGGACAGCGCGGACGGCAGCGAGCGAGCGCTCTTCTGCCATCTCAAGTCTGTCGGAGTACCGAGGCTCGCGCACGGGGAAGCCGAGGATGGGCAGGCCCGCGAGCGCGGCCATGTCCTCCAGCGTGACCGTCGCCTCGCCCCAGGGGAAGACGAAGGTGTTGGTCGGGGGGGACCAGAAGGGCACGAGCTGGAGCAGCGCGCCCTCGCTCTCCCGCCGCACCCGGTACGTGGTCGCCAGGATGCCCTCCAGGATCCTAAGCTCGCGCCACAGCGGCTCGTGCAGCGGCCGGAGCTTGGCCACCCACTGCTTCCACAAATCCGTGCTGTCAGCCCAACCCTCGAATTTTGCCTGGATCCCGCCGTCGAGGACGAGATCGTGAGGAGGCAGGGGTGGCAGGGCCGGAAGAACACGGTTGCTGCTCGCGCGGGGAAGCAGGAAGCGCGGCGATGGTCGGGTGGGTTCCCGGATCAGGGTCGCCTCGCCGCCGGCCATCTCCGTTGCGGAGCGGAAGGAGGACGCGGTGCTGTGGGCTGCAGCTGGAGAGGGAAGCGAGGAGCGTTTGGTGTGAGCGAGAGCCAATGCAAGAGCGCGTGAATGGAAGGAATGGAGTGGAAATGAGGAAACGCTAGCTTTGGCCGCTATATGGAAGGAAAGCAGGCAGTACAGACAAGACAACCTTGACGCGGCTGGCTGATGACAATTCAGAACCACCTTTCTTTTTTACCGTTCTAGTTGTATGTGACATGTGAGCGGGGATGCAGAATTACCAAGAGTTAAGTGCTGCCTAACATAAAATTTCACATTGGAAGTAGATTGGAACGGCTTTACATCTGTGGATGCCGGCTATTTCATTCATATTGGAACAGTGGCGGATCCAGCGATCAAAACCTATGGGGCCAGCTAGTAAGAGCTGTAGGGCCAAGCCATATATGCTACAGTAAATTTCTACTAATTTCTTCAAAAGCTGTGGGGCCAGGTGGCCCCACAGCTAACACATACATCCGCCACTGTATTGGAAGTGTACGTATATCGGTAGTATAGTATAGGACTTTCTCGGTTGGAGTAGTTTGAATCCAGTACAGCATAAGCGTAGAGATGTATCCTATATTATTATGTTTTTGTATTTCTATAAGATCCGCCCAGTCTCAACTTACAAAAGTTAAGCCCAGAACATCTCTATGATCTGTAGTGTATCTATATCTATTTATAGCTAATAGAATATTAAAAAGAAATGCAATTCTTTTTTACTTTCCCACAATGCCCTCATGTCTCTTCCCTATCTCGTCTATGAACTAGAGTGACTAGTTCTCATACGAGTTAGAACTATATGGCTAGCTGGACTCCTTTATTTTTTTTACCGTTGTAGTTGTCTCGTTGTATGATTCAAAAAAAAGTTGTATAGTCGTATGTACTATAGGCTTGCAGCACATGTGACCTGCATGTGAGCGGGGATGCTGAATTAGCAAGAGTTTAAGTGTCGTGCTGCCTAACATAACAGTGAAGGTTGAAAGGTAATACTAATAGATCGGAACAACTTTATTTACCTGGGTGCCAGCTATTTCATTCATATAGGAAGTGATGTATATCGGTAGTATAGTGTAGGACTTCCTCGGTTGAGTATGTAGTATGTAGTAAGTATGCATGTAATTAATAGTATACATCCTAACCAGCTTTTTTTTACCGTTGTAGTTGTATGCATGTAATTAATAGTACATCTCAGTCCAGTTTCAGTGGAGAGTTTCATTTCATTGTTTCTAAGACTGCCATCTCATATAGAATGAAATGAAATTTAGATGAAACACCCACTCTCAATGGAAAGTTTCATTCCATAGTTTCATATACATTTAATTCTATGACTCATAGAGAGTTGGTAACTATGCCAAGAGAGTTTCATCCCATGAAACCCAATTCTTCTCTCTTCATTAAAACGTTGTCATGTCATCAAAAGTGCATATGTGGTAGGCTATTAAATGCAAATGAAACTCTAGTGAAACTCCCACTGACACTGGCTTTACAAGCATAAGCATAGAGATGTATCCTATTAATTACTACATCATTTTCTAAATTATAAATGGTTCTAGCTTTTCTAGATGTATACCTTTTTGTTATGTATCTAGCTATACATTATGTCTAGATACATTGCTTTTACTATTTTGTATAGAAAAGCCATAACGACTTATAATTTGGAATGGAGGGAGTACATAATAAATAGTAGCAATGATGAATCTTAAAATTCCCTTCACCATGATATGATGGATATAATTAGGGTAATATATAATAGGAACTCACAAACTTTGTTTGCCGCAAAAGCTATGTTAGGCTAAGCGAGAGTTAAGTATTGTAGACACCCCCTCCTAGAACACTTCTATACTTTTGTAGCAACATTATTATCTAGTGGATCTCCAATAGATGGGAAAGTACATTTCTACACATAAATGGTCTCATGAGGTCCCTTTAATATAATACTTCCTCAACTTCCTTATCACATGAACTAACAACAATAACATCAACATATACCAAGGAATATGTGATAACATCACCTTGCTTGAAAAAGAAGGGAGGTGTCACCTTTAGATGGTTGGAATATCCAAGCCGCTGAATCTTATTGCTTCTTGAGAATATCAAGCTCTTGGCGCTTGCTTTAAAACATAAAGAGACTTATCAAGCTTACAAACATAGCTCAGCAAAAGATCAATCCTCACACAGAAGGATTTGTCTCATAAACATCCTCCTCCATAACACCATGCAAAAATGTGCTCAAAACATCTAGTTATCGAATGCACAATTGGTTGAATTGCTAAAGATAGTGCAAGTGATCTAATGGTATCCACGATGACAACATGATTGAACGTGTCTTCGCAATCCAATCCATGTATCTGTTTGAAGACTTTACCAAATAAGAGAGATTCAAAATTATGAATGGCCTCATCAGCCTCCTTTTTACTTGTATACACCCACTTGTAGTCTCTATTACATTCCCTATAGCCAAGGAGGAACAAGATGGCAAGTCTTTCTTCACGAGAGCATAAATTCTACATCATTTCTAGCCTTTTTCCAATCCTTAGAAGCAAAGGCTTCCTATAATAAGAAATGTTTCCTCCCAAAACTTCAAAGGCATAGACGCTGGGGATAAAAGAGCAAGCTAAACTTCAATAATATGTCTATGTTTCATTCAGACAAGTCATTTTATTGATGTGCATGAGGACAAAAGGCATAATGAACAATGTAAAATGTTTGAAAAACAAATTCAACTTTTCCTATTCCCCACCCAAATCGATTTGCATGGTGAGAATTTTCTTGTTAAGAGGCATTCAACACATTGTTGAAAATTAAGAAAGACTTGAAAAACTTTAGATCTATTCTTAAGTAGATAAATTAATTTAAACTTAATGAAATCATCAATGAAGCTGACATAGTATACACCAATGGTGATTGGCTAATTTTGGTGTAGGATCCCATACATCTAAGAAGACAAACTCAATCAGGGAAGAAGAAATACTATTGGCTTAAATAGGATAAGGCAACTAATGACTCACTAATGAAAAACAAAGAATTGTCTTGAAGAACACTATTAACTAGGTGAATACCCTACGTGTTGCTGCGGGAATAGAGATGTTATAGAAAGAACTTTATATGAAGCGGGAAGAATATATAGTTACGGGCCCTTTGGAACATGTGAATATAAAAAAACACAGAAACATAAAAATATAGAAATACATAATAGGAATACATGTAAAAAAACAAAAGATTAGAAAACATATAAATTTCATAGGGACAGGTGTTCTAACGATCATGAAAAAAATATAGAAAACAGTAGCACATGTAAAGATGATGGGAATAATAATTATGATCTATACCTAATAAAGAACAAATTATTATACAAAAATAAAGAACAGTATATTGACGAGTAAACCACCATGAGCTTATACGTTCCTTTTTTAGTGCCTGCTTTTCTCTTCGCCTCTCGTCCCACACAGTCTCTAGCGGTACAGATGCAAGCTGCTTGTCCTGCCGCCGGTGTCGTAGATCGACACGGTCTAGGTGGTAGAGATGTATAGCGGCAACCTGTGCATTGCATGGGGCCGCAGGGGTCGCCGCATACGCTGCTGCAGCTCACTGCCACCAGGAGACGGAGTTGCGTGGGTCTAGTCGGTCGACTCCGTTGATCCTGCAGCTCGCCGCTGCCGAAGGAGACGGAGCAGCATGGGGCCGACGAAGTTGGACTTGAGTTGCCATTGCGGAGAAGAAAAAGCCGCGTAGGGCCAACACCGGAGCGATCCTGCAGCTTGCCGCCGGGTGCCTTCAATCTGCGATGGCGTTGGTATTGACTACGACGCACGAAGCTCCCGCTACGGATATGGATGGTACTGATTACGCTTGCGATGGGATAAAAAAACAAAGAGACCAGAGAGCCCTCTAAATAGAAGATAGGGGTCGCAAGAGAAGTAACTATCAATAATGGCAGAAGGGGAAGTGAAAAGATCATGGCAGAGGGAGGCTGCGAGGCGTCATGGAAGTGAAGAGATGCATGGAAGTGAAGAAATGCATTAATATTTTTTTGGAAACTGTTGTCCACTCGGTCACCCATACACAGCTGCATGGATTAAACTGTTGCTGCTAGGTGGGTGTAAGGGGCTGGTGGTGGATGCGTGGGCCAAGAGAGACGATGACGTGGAGGGCTGTGGATTGAGAAAAATAGGCTAGTGGGGTTTTGTTTTATAAGAGTTTAAGATAACATTAGAAGATGGATGCCACATATGATGATGCAGGCGAGGAGTCAAAGACTAGACGAAATGATGAACTTGAGAAACATCATATGGCGGCATAGGATAAGTGTCATCTTGACAAATCTCCTGAATACAAAATAATGTAGCAAAGGATTCAAGTAAGGCATCATTATCAATAGTGAATTAGGAACAAAACAAAGGCTCTTTTTAGCAGTAGGAACATGAAGAGCATTATTGAAGGGAAAATTATGTTTAGGAGTATGGATAACAAATTTACCAATATGTCTTATGCTCATACCTTTACCATAAGCCACATGGATTTGATCCTATCTGTATTTCTCTCGATAGTGAGAATATCCATCTCAATGGAAATATATATGACCAGTCACAACAGATCCATATACTAATTAGTATCTACTCCATAAGAGGGAACATTAAGGAGGCCAACTTTTGTGTAGTAGAGTTGAACTGCTTTGAACATCCAATACCGCCACTATGAGAACCATACTTGTGGTTAAAATGATAACATCAATTATGAATTGTATGCCTAGTGCGCTCACATAGCTAGCAAACTGGAGACCCATCTTGATCAGCGCAGTACCACAGTTATAGTTGAAACCACGGTCACCAGTATATATGCCAATACTCTATGCTAATTCATGACCATGGCCTTCATCATGATCATGTCCATGAGGAGCAACATTACCAGATGAATAAAATTGGCCACAATCACCAGGCTGTTGAGTTAAACGGAGCGTCCATACAAGTCAACAATTGATCATATATACAGATCACTTAAAGACGACAACTTGTCCTTGATAGTCATGGCAAACATGAACACATTATCGATCTTCACCTTCTAATCTACTCAGAATATAACTAATGATATTATCATTATCAAGTTTTGTCCTCACACGGTCGGTTCGTCTTACCAGTTGTCGGTGAGTATGATTTCTCTAAATCCAAAAAAAGGGGCCAAAAATCCGCGCACTGCACAGTGGTGGGATACAAACTTGAGACCTGTGTCCTAACACGTAGCTCCTCTAACCACTCCACCCACAGGTCACTTGTGTCTATATGGCATATCCATTCATCTGGTATTTACTTTTCAGGATTTAAAATGAAAATGTAGGACCCTAAATGACTTCAAATAAAAAGTCATCAATTACAAAGTTGTTGTTTTAATCGAGATCTACAACTTTGGTTTTGGTCGTTTCTCCATCTAAGGTCGTTTGACCAACTTTGGTTTTAATCGAGATCTACAAATTTAGCCATACTTTCGTGACCTCAAATGATTTCAAATAAAAAAGTAATCAACTACAAAGTTGTAGTTCTCATTAAGATCTACAACTTTGGTTTTGGTCGATTTTTCATCCGAGGTCGTTTGAAAATTTTGAATTTCAAAATTTAGAACCTCAAATACAAACTTGAGACTAAATGATTTATAATAAAAAGTTGTCAAATACAAAGTTGTACTCCTTCCATTCTAAATTATAAGTCGCTTTGACTTTTTTGGTGCATAGATTTTATTATGTATCTAGACATACGTTATATCTAGATACATAGCAAAACTGATATACTTAAAAAAAGTCAAAGCGACTTATAATTTGGGACGAAGGGAGTAGATCCCATCGAGATCTACAACTTTGCTTCTGGTCATTTTCCATTTGAGGTCATTTGTAAAATTCAAAAAAAGAATTTTAAAATTTGAGAGCTTCAAACAGAATTCAGGACCGTAAATAATTTCAAATGAAAAATTCATCAACTACAAGCACTACTACAAAAAAAATTTTGAAGACGGGCAAAATGGGTTAACCGAGGTAGGCATCACAACCGCCTCGGTCAAAAGGTCATGGTGAATCGATCTTTCCTGAAGCGGTTCAAATGCCTGCCTCCATAAATCAAATAAAAAACAACAAAAAAGAAAATCCATGGACAAGCCTGCCAAGCCCATCCACAGGCCCACCGTGCCCATCCACGCGTCGCCACGGATCGATGCTGCCACAGCCGCTTGTTGGATCTGAGCACCCGCCACTGCCGGAGAAGGGCCGAGCACAGGCCCACCGTGCCCATCCACGCGTCGCCACGGATCGATGCTGCCACAGCCGCTTGTTGGATCTGAGCACCCGCCACTGCCGGAGAAGGGCCGAGCCCCGCGCCGCGCCTCCGCTATCAGATCCGGTCACACCACCACCGGATCCGCGCCTCTAGAACCAGATCCGTCGTCAGGTGAGCACGAGCAACCAGATCTGGTCGCTCCACCACCAGATTCGGTGCGTGGGGAGGAGGGGCGCTGGGATCCGCCACCGGTCGTGGAGAAGGATCGCAGAGGAGGAGGGGCGAGGCCGGGCCCTCCACCACAGAAGCCGAGAGAAGTGAGGGAGAGAAGAGAATGAGAGAGGTGAGGGAGAGGAGAGATGCGTGAGAGAGGGGAGGGAGAGAGGGAGATGTGGCCGCTCGGTCCAGCGCGACTGCGCGAGGTGGAGAGAGAAGTGAGAGACGAAACCCTAAGTGCTGGTTTTATACATGACTATGGTAATGGGCCTTCTGGGCTTGTTTGGGCCTCGGGCCAATTTTCCGAGATGATTAGGAAATTGCCCACCTCCGAAAACAGATTTATAGAGACGGACGTCTTAAGACAACTACCTCCGAAAATGGAGGATCGCCTCCGTAAATCGATTTTAGGAGACTGTCTTCGTAAATTGATTTTACGAGGCAGCCAAACATGACTGCCTCCGTAAATAAAAATGGCCGCCTCCGAAAATCCTTAGGCATTTCACGAGGCCGTTGGATTTTGTGACCGCCTCGATTAATGTTTGGACACTGCCTCGCAAAATCATTTTTGTAGTAGTGAAAGTTGTAAATCTCGTCGAGACCTACAACTTTAATATAGAGTTTGTTTCACCCGACTTTGCTTGTAAAAGTTATGAATTTTATTGTGTTACAGCATGGTTATCACTGTCGTAACATACAACAAGCTGGCGGTGAAAACCGTCTTCACCACCGGTTCATATGGCGAGCTGGCAGTGATAAGGAGCACATCATCACCACTGGTTAGTGGTACGAACCGGCTGTGATGATGGACTATCATCGCTAGTTGATAATGGCCCCGTTCGGCTGGGCTGATAAGCCGGCTGAAAAATACTGTTGGCTGATTTGTTGCGAGAAAAAAATATTGTTTCGGCTGAAAAAACAAGTTGAAAAAGACGGATTATAAGCCGGATGAACAGGCTCAATGCGAACCTTCGGTGATAGTTATCAACGCCAATGTTCTAACGAACCGGCTGTGATACTTGGTGCTAGTTATCACAGCCAATTTTAATAAAACCGGCGGTGATAGAGACGTCTAGGATGACCAGATCTGTAGTAGTGTTGAAGAAGGGCGCAGGTCTGGTTCTTTGTGAAGTTCTCCTATACGCTCTACGGAGATTGAAATTGAGATTGTCATCGTTGATTTCTGTGAAGTAGTAGTATTGACTAATCTTTTTTACTTCTAAAGGCACGTACTATCTATACGACTTGAATGGCACCAAGTTCTTCGAATACTAATTGCACTATAATTATTTTATTTACAATGGTACAAGTTCTTGAGGCAGTATCATAAATTGTTTTTTTAAGGCAGGTATCATAAAGTGTTGCTAGACATTGTTTATAAAGTGTTAATATCATGCGAAGCCACTAAGTTAACTAGTAATAAGTGCACTATCTGCGCGTGTTTGAGTGCGGTTAAAAACTATTGAGTACCAGTAACTTGTACGCTAATAGGATTTGGATGGTGAGGTTTGGGCGTTTGGCTAGGCTGCTGGAGTATGAATGATATGGAAGGGAACCTCTTAGAGTAAATAGCCAAATGAAAATATAGACTGTAAAATTTAGAGTGTTTCACTCTTACCCTAACTACGACTCCATTAACTGATCCAATTCAAATTTATTTTTTTTTCTTGCAACTGGAGCCCAAACAAAACAAGCAACAAAGTGCATGCAAGTTTTCCCACTACTTTCTCCTCCTTGCACCACTTTAGCATTGGCACGCAAGCTAGAGTTGTCCTAAGCATGCATACTATTGCCCCTCACATGATTCTGCCCAAAACAGTGAACCATATGTAACCTCGATAGCCCATGTTGATAAAAAGATATAAACCACAAAAACGAGAGAGCTCCCACAAGAGAACCACCTTCGTCTCCTACAAGCTACTGCAGTTTTGTAATAGGCTGTATATCCTCCTCGAAGAACTCCTTAGCGATTGAAAGGAAATTGAATAATCATACAACCAAACAACTGGGTAGGAATGAATAGCATCATCATAACTTACATTGATGGTACCAAATCAACTTTATGAAAATTCATCCTCTGGCCTGATAATTGTGTTCAAAACATACAAAATCTAATTTAATTTTCTAGCATAAATTCTCTAGCATTGTATATTTGAGACTAACATTATCTTCTACCTCCCGTATCTTAGCTTGTACCCATCGAGAAACATCTAGTGATCATGCAATCTATTACAAAGGAAATAATAAAGGACATGTTTTGGACAGTTTTCTTGTAGAAAAGATGGATCTTGGATGATCATTATTAGGAGCATATCACCACTGAATGTATCAGCTGCATCATGTTGTATCAAATTGTACTCCGCAATATGGGAAAAATTACAGGAAGGTCAAGCAACGACTATAACAAGGTATTAAGTCTAAGAGGTGGTTGTCTTCAAGTAACAGACTTTCAATTATAAATACAAAATTATATGATAAAATGCATACTTAGCATCTAGCAAACAAAGACCTACTGAAGTTTCACTTTGAAGAGCAAAATAATACCTAGCATCGTCATTGGACAATGTCTTCCACAAAAATTAGAAAGCATACCATTTGCATCATAAATTTGCATTTGTAAGTCTTATAAGAGTCACCAGGAGCGTGTTTGGTTTGAGCAAAGAGTTCATCATCTTCTCACTCCTTTTTTTGTTTGGTTTGTAAAATGAAATGATTTGATACATCATCACCTTATTTCTTACCAGCTAATAATTAGTACTAGTACAGAGAACGAAGTTATTCCATCAAATTTAATGGAATGGACTCATGATCAATGTTCAAAAAAAAGCTAGACGCTATGCGAACGCTAGCCTATGGTTTAGAGTTTAGAAAGTTGAAACGTAGATTAAACGTGATTAAACGTTTTTTTTGTGATGCTGAGAGCAAAATCAGTAGTAATAACAGTGACCATACCTCTTGCTAAGAGCAAGATTAGTAGTAAGTACTAAGTAATAACACCTAGATTGGAGGCAGCTATGTCAAGGAGCCGAGGAGGGATGCGGGTGTGCAGCAGGGGCGCAGGGATTTGCTGGCGACAACGGAAGGGGCCGGAACGCAGGAGAACGCCGCGGCCTGCACCAGCTGCTCTTGCACTCGATTTCCCTCTAGGATGTGCCGATTTCTTGAGCGGCTCCCTGTATTCCCCTCGAGGCTGTGCGATTTCTCGAGCAGGGGCTCCGCTCACTATCAGCGGCAAGAGTGGCGGCGGGTCATGGCCTCTCGTGTGTGAGCAAAGGAAAGGAGCAGAGTAATTTCCTTACCTATTTAATCCCTCCCGCTCGCTCTGTTTTCGCGCGCACCACCCGCAGCCTGCGCTTTTTTCCTGCGCTCTCCCTTTTGCGCGCGCGGCCGCCGCCCACCCGCCCAGCGACGCCTAGCGCCGATTTTTCACGCATCCGCGCTGCCTACACGCCGCCTAGCGCGTAGACGCAGCGTCTAGGCGCGCCCAACGTTTAATTGGACGCCTAGGCCCTAAACGAGACGTTGGGCCTCCGTTTAGAGTTTAATCTCGATTAAACGAAATTTAATTGTGTTTTTTCGAACTTTGCTCATGATACATCACCTCATCTAGAATGAGATGGTTCCTCAAACTAAATTACGCGTTAAGATCTGATGCAGCCTTTCTTCATGAGATGGCAACAGAGCTTCTCTCAGATTTGGAGTTGCTTCAGAGTAATTCAACAACCTCTGGCAATCTCCATGGCAGGCAACCCATGTGACCCGGTAAAGCTCCTCTGGATCGGATCCCTTTGGAATAAGAACAATAGTTGTGTCATTCACCCCGGGGGTAGATAACCGTCCTAGAAGAATCCCTGAACCGCAGCGACCACATCATCCTTCACCACCTCCCAGTGTTTCTGGAAGAAACACGCCGGGAAGCTGTCAGGCTCAGGAGCCTTCAGAGGCCCCATCTAAAACAAGGCATCAGAAATGTCCTCAGCTGAGAACTCCCTGCACAAATCCTGATTCATAAGGTCAGTCAATTTTGGTTCAATAAGATTAATAAGTTCAGCAGGTTGCACACTAGGATCGGCCGTATATAAATTACTGAAAAAATCCGACGCCATCCATTGCATTTGCTTAGGATCTTCATACCAGTCTCCAGACGGATCCTTTAATTTCTTTATTTTATTTTTGTGAGCCCTCCAAACAGCCTGCTTATGAAAGTAGCTTGTATTCTGATCGCCTTCCTTTAGCCATGCAATCCGCGAGCGCTGCAACCACATCATTTCCTCTCTGTACAGCAGTTCATCCATGCGATCAGAGATTCGGCGCACTTCAGTTTTGCTGCACAGCAGGTCATCTTTCACTTCCTCAAGTTCCATCCACAGTGCATCAAGTTCCTGCGTTACCATACCAGAGTTTTTCCTACTCCAAGAACGCAAAGCATTCTGGACAGTTACTCCGAGAACGTAAAGCATTCGAGAAACATCTAGTGATCATGCAATCTATTACAAAGGAAATAATAAAGGACATGTTTTGGATAGTTTTCTTGTAGAAAAGATGGATCTTGGATGATCATTATTAGGAGCATATCACCACTGAATGTATCAGCTCCATCATGTTGTATCAAATTGTACTCCGCAATATGGGAAAAAATTACAGGAAGGTCAAGCGACAACTATAGCAAGATATTAAGTCTAAGACGTGGTTGTCTTCAAGTAACAGACTTTCAATTATAAATACAAAATTATATGATAAAATGCATACTTTAGCATCTAGCTAACAAAGACCTACTGAAGTTTCACTTTGAAGAGCAAAATAATACCTAGCATCGTCATTGGACAATATCTTCCACAAAAATTAGAAAGCATACCACTTGCATCGTACATTTGCATTTGTAAGTCTTATAAGAGTCACCGGGAGTGGTTTCTTGGTAGAATGACACAAACCTGTGGGTGTTTGGTTTGAGAAAATAGTTCATCATCTTCTCACATTTTTTTGGTTGGTTTGTAAAATGAAATGATTATTAGATACATCATCATCTTATTTCTTACAAGCGAATAATTAGTACTAGTATAGAGAACATAGTTATTCCATCAAATTTGATGGAATGAACTTATGATACATCACCTCATCTAGAATGAGATGGTTCCTCAAACTAAATGCATTAAGATCTGGATGCGGCCTTCCTTCTTGAGATGGCAACGGATGGTTCCTCAAACTATTCCATCATAGTTTGGTAGCAACAATCCTACTGTTTCTACTTAGCTTTTGCAATTACATGTGTAGATTCTACTCCAACTCTCCAAGCACCAAAATTTCAGATAATGGATGATTATATGAACTCACTCATACAATTTTTTAAAATCTTTTGTGTTGTGTGATATATGCTGCACAATAAAATAAAATTATATTTGGCTGTTGCCTGTGTATCAACTTCTATGTTTAACAGTTACAAACTACCATAGACCTAGCATCGTCATTGGACAATGTCTTCCACAAAAATTAGAAAGCATACCATTTGCATTTGTAAGTCTTATAAGAGTCACCAGGAGATGCTACATGGTAGAACAACACGAACCTGTGGATGTTTGGTTTGAGCAAAGAGTTCATCATCTTCTCACTCCTTTTTTTGTTTGGTTTGTAAAATGAAATGATTTGATGCATCGTCATCTTATTTCTTACAAGCTAATAATTAGTACTAGTATAGAGAACGAAGTTATTCCATCAAATTTGATGGAATGGACTTATGATACATCACCTCATCTAGAATGAGATGGTTCCTCAAACTAAACGCGTTAAGATCTGGATGCGGCCTTCCTTCAGGTAACAGAGCTGCTCTCAGATTTGGAGTTGCATCAGAGTAATTCAACAACCTCTGGCAATCTCCATGGCAGGTAACCCATGTGACCGGTAAAAAGCTCAGAAGTTAAGCTTAGCTTACTGGGACATTGATAAACTGCAGCCCGAATGCAACTTATGACAATTAGCAAAAAAGGGTGAAAGGGGGTTTGATATTTGAATATGAGCAACTATATTTGGAAAGGTTTGTTATAATATCAAACAAATAAAGATATAGTTTGGTAGCAACAATCCTACTGTTTCTACTTAGCTTTTGCAATCACATGTGTAGATTCTACTCCAACTCTCCAAGCATCAAAATTTCAGACAAAGGATGATTATATGAACTCACTCTATACAATTTTTTAAAATCTTTTCTGTTGCGAGATACTCCGTCTCAGGATACTAGGCGCAACTCAAAAATTGCAAAGACCAAGGAAGACATTAATCACCGCTCGTTCCTAGAAAAAACGTTTGGTTCCACCCCGTAATAACTCGACACTGCGCATTCTCCGTCACCCGCCGTTAACCGAGCGTGCATGCATGCACCCTGCAGCCGCCGCGCGCTTCTTTTTTCTGGGCCCGTGGAATCCTTCCGGCTTCCATCCATGTAGCCGCGCGAATTTTTCTTCCGGCCAGCATGCAGATGCAAATCTCACCCCTCGCGGCCCGCTAATTTTTTCGGCGTGCATCTACGCCCGCGCTATTTTTTTCAGCTGCTGGCGCCTAACTAATTTGGCACGTATGAAAATATTTTGGCAAGTGGCGTCGCTAATGACTCGTTTGTGCTCCAATAAATAGGCAATGCAAGCACGCGCACGGCTGACAGCATTCCTTTCTCAAAACTTCAAAGGCTTAGACGTTGGGGATAAAAGAGCAAGCTGAACTTCAATAATATGTCTATGTTTCATTAAGACGAGCCATTTTATTGATGGGCATGAGGATAAGAGGCATAATGAACAGTGTAAAATGTTTGGAAAACAAATACAATTTTTCGTATTCCCCACCCGAATCAATTTGCATGGTGAGAAATTTCATGTTAAAAAGGCATTCAACACATTATTGAAAATTAAGAAAGACTTGAAAAACTTTAGATCTATTCTTAAGTAGATAAATTAATGTAAACTTAATGAAATCATCAATGAAGCTTACATAGTATACACTGATAGTGACTAACTAATTTGGGTGTAGGATTGTAACACCCTAAAATTTTGAAAAGAAGAAAAATAGGAAAAATATGATTTTTTGTATATTTTTGTGTGCATGCAAATTTAGAATGGTAATAATTTTTTATAAATTTAAAATCAAATATAAGGGTAGAAACATGATTGAGCATTCATACTGATGCATTTGAAATTTTGTGATGAGTGGTTTAAATCAAATTCAAATTTGATTTAAAAATCTTTTGAAAAATGGCTTTGAAAAATTAGGAAAAGAAAAAGAAAAGGAATTCTTCCTGCTCGGGCCGCTTCTCCTACCGCAGCCCACAGCTCGGCCTGCTTCCCCGTGCGCGGCCCGTCTCCTCCCGCGCCCGCCTCGGTTCCCTGGGCCGAGCCCAGGCATGGCTTGTTGGCCCAGCTTCGCGCGCGCGCCTTCCTTCTTCCCGGCGTGACGCTGACATCCGGGGCCCACGCGTCAGCGACTCCACCTTCATCTTCTTCCCCACGCCGAACGTCGGCTTCCCTTTCCATGTTTGCCGTCACCGAATCCATCTCGAATCCCTCCCTTTCCTTGTTTCCTCGCGCCTCCGGGCTATAAAAATGGAACCCCCGCGCCTCCCCGCTCCACATTAGGCCACAAAACCCTAGCCTCGACGTCCCGAGAAGGCATCGGTCGAAGCTCCGCCTCCACCGCCGCCATCCCGAGCTAGCCACCACCCTCCGGCCGTCCTTCGGTTTTGTTCTCGCGCGGGTTAAGATCGCCGTGAGCTGCTCGTTACTCCGGTACTTTTGGTTTGGCAAACGGTGCTCGGTAGGGCCGTCTTCTCAAGCTCCGGCGAGCTCGGGCCGTTTCCGGCCATGGCGCCGCCGTCGGGCTCCTGTGGCCGCCGGCGTCTTCTCTCTCTCCCTCCCCGATCTAATCCGGGCTGTTGATTTTGAATCCGATGGCTAAAATCAGAAGATAACGGTTCGCTTGTAAATTTGTAAAAGAGACCCTGAGTCTTTCATATATAGAACCCGCGGTCCTAAAACGTAAAACGCGGAATACGCTTTGATCGGTTGAAAACATAATTCGTTTCGGAAAATGAAAAATACGCTCTCTCATATTTACAGTTTTGCCACTCAACTTGTTTTAGTCGTAGAATCTCCGTTTTAACTCCGATTTGGTCCATTCAAATTGCGTTAGATTCATATTTGCGAGCTCTACGTGACTATAGAACTGTACAGTAGGTTTGGATTAATTTATTTTCGAGTTTTTATTAAAGTATTTATTTTTCTATAGAAAATCTTCGTAAATTCATAACTTCGTCGTTTTAGCTCCGTTTTTCGTGATCTTCGCGTCTGTGTGATCCTAGCGAGTCGTAGATTCGTTTTAAAGACTTTTTATTTTATTTTCTTACTGATGGTGTACTATTCTAAATATAGTCTTGTTTGTTTATGCATGATTGCTTCTGGATGTGTGTTGTTGCTGTTGATTGATCGAGTATAGACGGTGAGCAATTCGTTGGGGATCAAGAGCCTTTCTACGAGCAAGATCTTCAGGACCAGTTTGAGCAAGGCAAGTATAGCATGGGATTATCCTGGTTGTCCTATTCACATTATGCAAATAATATCATTATGCATCTATTCCTTGTTAAGGATGACTTAGTGATTGATCCTACACCTTGATACCTATTACAATGCATTGAGTAGTATGGCTAGTGCTTAAACATGGACTATGATCATGTAAATTGATTAGAGGAATATGCAACAAACATTAAAAGATGATTTTGATTAATGTTTAAAGGGGATTAGAGCATGGGGGTTACTTTTGATGCTCTAATTGCTCTCCATAAGGACTCATCTATAAGCGACAATCCGGGATTTACAGTACAACTGTGGGGGCTATATGGCTCTGGCTTTAGTCATATAGAAGGACCTTTTCTAGCTTGTTAGAGGTAACATTTTTTGCGTAAGAATGGCTTGACGAATCGGGTATAGTGCGGCCTCTGTCCTTATGTGTATAGGATGCGGGTTATTGTGCCATTTGGAAGGGGGGCTCTATATCTGTTTGCCGAGTAAATCTAATGGCCCTAACTTGTTAGACGAACCTTCGAAAGACTTCATAGTGTTTACCCTGCCTGCTCACCTTGGTAGTGTTTTGGGAGTAATTAACCCGGGCATTTGGGTAACACGACTCACAGTGAAAGTGTACAACCTCTGCAGAGTGTAAAACTGTTATAACAGCCGTGCTCACGGTCACGAGTGGCCTTGGACCCTTATGGAATATTTGATAATTGTTAATGGTTATGTTTTTGCTATTTATCAATCATTTCACATGGATCATATGTTTATTGTTTACATTGAGACATTTTGATGCTATTGATATGTTAAAAATATGCTAACTAAAAGCTACATGCTGATAAACCAATGTTATGCCTTTTTGAGCCTCATGAGCCCCATGTTACACTTGTTGAGTACGAGATGTACTTACGCTTGTTTATTTTTCTTACTTGGATAAAAATCCCGGATGGGTAACAGATGGTGGTAATAGTGACTACTACGCCTACTTCCCTGAAGATTACTAGACTTGCTGTCAACCAGTCAATGTGCCTGTGACTGGAGCTACCACGAGAGTTTATTATTTTTACTTCCGCTACATTTGTGTTAAGACTATGTGTTAAATATCGTGATGTAATAACATTTGTGATGATACTTTCGTTATAATTTGTGAACTTATGTGTGATTGATCTCTGGGCACACATAAGGGTATGCATTCCATTTGGTCGTTAAATGGGTGTGACAAGGATCCTATACATCTGAGAAGACAAACTACAACCAGGGAAGAAGAAATACTATTGGCCTTAAATAGGATAAGGCAACTAATGACTCACTAATGAAAGACAAAGAATTGTCTTGAAGAATGCTGTTAATAACTTTAGAAGATGGATGCCTCATATGATGATGCAGGCAAGAAGTCAAAGACTTGATGAAATGGTGAACTTGAGAAACATCAAATGGCGACATAGGATAAGTGCCATCTTGACATCTACCATGAAGAAGAAGGTTATAGTTGGAACCACGGCCACCAGTAGATATGCCAATACTCTATGCTAATTCATGACCATGTCCTTCATCATGATCATGTCCATGGGGAGCAATATTACCAGATGAATAAAATTGGCCACAATCACCAGGCTGTTGAGTTAAACCGAGCCACCATACAAAGTCAACAATTGCGCATATAGATCTTAAAGACAACTTGTCCTTGATAGTTATGGCGAACATGAACACAATATCTTCACCTTCTAATCCAATCATAGTATAACTAATGATATTATCATCATCAGGTTTTGTCGACCTATGTCCTTAGGTGTAGCTCTTCTAACCACTCCACCCCCAAGTCACTTGTGTCTATATGGCATATCTATTCTTCTAGTATTTATTTTTTAGATTTTATAAAATGAATATTTAGGACCCTAAACAACTTCAAATGAAAAAGTCATCAACTACAAAGTTGTTGTTCTAATTTGACCAATTTGAATTTCAAATTGTTAGAACTTCAAACTTGTAGTTCTCATCGAGATTTATAACTTTAGTTTTGATCGTTTCTCCATCTAAGGTCGTTTGACCAATTTCAATTTAAAATTGTCAGATTTTCAGCCATACTTCTGGGACCTCAAATGATTTCAAATGAAAAGGTCATCAACTTAAAATTCATAGTTCTCATCAATCTACAACTTTGATTCTAGTCATTTTTCCATCTAAGGTTGTTTAAAATTTTGAAAAAAATGAATTTCAAAATTTTGAGAGCTTCGAACAAAATTCTGGGACCATGAATGATTTTAAATGAAAAGTCATAATTACGAAGTTGTACATCTCGTCGAGGTCTACAGCTTTGATATAAAGTTTATTTTCATCTGACTTTATTAGAAAAAAGTTATGAATTTTATTATGCTGCTACATGGTTACCACCGCCGTATGATACAACAAGATGGCGGTGAAAACCGTCTTCACCGCTGGTTCATAGGGTGAGCTGGCAGTGATGAGAAGCACATCATCACCACCGGTTAGTGGTGCGAACCGGCTGTGATGATTGACTATCACTGTAATGTGAACCGGCGATGATAGTTATCAACGCCCATCACCGCCGGTTCGCCATCCTAGTTATCACAGCTGGTTTTAATAAAACCGGTGGTGATAGAGGCATCTGAGATGACAAGATTTGTAGTAGTCTTGAAGAAGAGCACAGGTCATATTCTTTGTGAAGTTCTCCTATACGCCCTACGGAGATTGAAATTAAGACTGTTATCGTTGATTTTTGTTAAGTAGCAGTATCGACTAATTTTTTTTACTTCTAATGGCACTATCTACATGACTTGGATGGCACCAAGTTCTTCGAAAACTTATTTTTTTTCCATAACTTCTTCAAATACTTATTGCACTATCTGAATTCTTTTATTTACAATGTTACAATTTCTTCGGGCGATATAAATTGTTGCTAGACATTGTTTTATAAAGTGTTAATATCATGCGACACCACTAAATTAACTAATAACTAGGAGGATTCCTCGCGCGTTGCCGTGGGTACGAAGGAGGAATCTATATTTTAGCATTCTGATGTGGACAACTAAATATATCTACTACTATATTGCGTGCATGAACTTGGAAGATAAACTCCTATTACGCATGCATGCACATGATCAAACGGTGTTAATTAAAAGGGATAAGTGGATGATGTGACGCAAGGAGGTTCAAGATAATAGCTTAGTGGGGTTTGTGTTAATTGCAAAGAATAAGTGGATGACGTGGCGCAGGGAGGTTCAAGATAATTAGCTTAGTGAGGTTTGTCTTTATAGTATATATATATATATATATATATATATATATATATATATATATATATATATATATATAGTATATATATATAGATAAGTGCACTATCCGAGCGTGTTTGAGTGCGGTTAAAAAAATTGAGTACCAGTAACTTATATGCTAATAGGATTTTTTTGCGAAAATGAAACTTTATTAATTAAAACTCAAGTAGCATCCTGAGAGTGAGGAAACCCACTCTGGAAAGCACGTAAAAAAGCACATAGACTCCCTAGACATAATGCTAAACTACGCCAACTCGTGAGCTAAATTATTCTGGACTCTACTAATCTTGACCAACTTCAAACCTCCTCAACTAACCTCCAACCTCTTGCGCCTCCTCGATGATTTGCCAAATGGAGGAGCGATCACGTACATTGGTGCGAAGCTTGGCGACCACCGAATGACAGTCAGACTCAAGGATCATCGATGCATGAAGCCACCTAAGAGCCAAATGGACGCCCTCCCGACACGCTATGGCCTCTGCTTCCTCGGCATCCCTGCAATGAAATATTACACGCCACGCAGTTAGCTTTAGAGAACCCTTCCAATCTCTAATCACCACACCCACCGCTGCTTCCCCTGTCAACTGGTTGAACGATGCATCAACATTAATTTTCAGAGTACCCTGTGGCGGCACGCTTCCCCTTCAGGTCCACAGCATCCCCATGTTGCCTGACATATTCAACAGTGACTACATATATCGAGTAAGAGAAGTAAAATAGCTAGCAATGAAAGGGGTTGCGCCTTCCTGCCAGTACCTCCAGAGAATTGTTCGGTACTAACATCAGTAACCAATCCGGCCCAGACTTGACAAGTTCCGCTTCCAACGGCAAGGACCAGTGATCCCGAAGAAAACAAACATTGAGGTACTCGCGAAAACAAGCTAAGCCATTGCACGCTGCCGGCGGCGCCCCGGCGCCAGCGCCTGCATCCGCCTCCCCATCCCTTCCCTCCTCGCCTCCCTCTGAGTCATCCGCCCCCAATCCTCCTCTCCCTTGCGCGGGTCGCGCCGAGCTGCACCCGGTGACCTGATTCCCGCCGCCGCTGGTGACGCCGGCCATTGCGGAGCTGGCCCTCGCTGCAACCGCCGCGCCCTCCCCAACCCTCCCTTCGCGCCGGATCTGGCGAGGCGGCCTCAGCCACCAACGTCCCAAGCTCCCGATGTGCACCCATGACGGAGCTGACCGAGGCTGGGGCAGGCGGTCCCTGCGCTGGCGGTTGCGTGACCGCCGGTGGTGGCGCGGTTGCGACGTCGCTGGTCTCCGATGCCCGGCAACCGCCACCGCCATCTCAACCCATGACCTCGCAGGCGCTGGAGGCCTTCCCTCTGCTAGGATCAGCGGACATCCCTGTGACGGAGGCTGCAGCGCGCAGCTCGCCACAGCGGCCTCCCCCGCCTCCGGTGTCGGGGATCGACATCTTCCTCATCCGCCCTTCCGCCCCATCGTCGTCTTCACTCTCCCCGATGCCTCCCCCTTCCACCCAGCGGGGAACTCAGTGGGGCATTCCAAGGCTCGCCGGTGGGCGGAGGAGGACCTTGACGCCTCCGATGTGGAGTCGTCACCGGCTATCTCCCAAACCCCATACCTCGACGCCGTTCAGCGGGAGCCATAGCTACGGACGTCGCCGCTGCCAGAGCATGCCCCGACATGCCCCACCATCGCCAGGGGCACGCGCAACAGGGCCGCCGTTGGGTCATGAGCCAGGAGGCGGGGAAAGTGCCCCAACCACTAGCGACCACGCCCGCAGCTCGTCCACGGGCTTCCTGTCCGAGAGGCTGGGACAATGGCAGTGGAACCGGGCGGGAGGCTCACGATCATGCACAGCGTCGGCTAGTTCATTGGAGGCCAGGACCTCAGCCTGCTTTCGGCACCTGGCAACGCTTCACCACTCCCGACGTCGATGGCTGACGCGAGGTCCTTTCACGAGGGCCTTCCGAAGGCTGAGTTGGGGCTCCACCGCCGCGTCCAGTGCCTAGTTTCCCAGCGGAGCTGCAGGGAAAATGCCTCAACTGCCTCTCCACCTCGCACAGGGTGGCGACCTGCAGGCTGCCTTAGCGCTGCCTGCATTGCAGGGGCTTCCGCCACCGCGCGTGATTGCAAGCGGCCGCAGAGGCCGAGTTTGGCAAGGAATGGCATACCTGGCGACTTAGGCGCACACTGTCGATGTCCTTCCCAGTGTCGCCGCCACCAACCACGCTCTCACGCCGCTACACTGGGCTTGGGCACAAAGAGAGGTATGCCAGGCCCGGGCGAAGCCGTGCCAGGTGCGAATGGGCGCTGCGGCAGAGGACGGCGGCGATGGAGGAGCCACGGTCGTTCAGCCGGGGCCGCTCCAGCAGCGCCGGACGACACATCTGTCGCTGCTGATGCCCAGGCCAGACATGGTGTGCTGACCGGTGCGACGGGCCTCGTCAAGCTCAACCCGCTGACGCTGACGCCGCGCACGGATGCCACAGTTGATCGTGACATTGCGAAGGACCCGATGCTGGTGGAGCTCGCGGCTTCGCTCACTTCTAGCAGTCGGGCCATCACGTGGCCTCCACCGGTCACCTAGCTGGTGGACGAGGCCCCAGCGGTGGTCACCTGTGATTGCATGCAGACGCCTTCCCAGCACGCCGACTCGACGCGGCTGACACCACCCCCGCGCCCCGCCTCGCCCCCGGTGTCGCCTCAGTAGGGGTAGTCACAGGTCACGCCAAAGCGGTTGGTGTTTGACGACCCCACGGGCGTTGATGCGCCCACGGTGGGCGAAGAGGGCTGCTTCGGTCCGGTGCACATGGACCCAAGTACGCCGTCGGGGGACACCCACTAGACAGTTGACGATGACGTCTCCTTCAAGCACTGCCTCGACAACTTCACCATGGCAGTAGTGTGTAAGTGGAACTCTCTGCTGATTCGTGAGCCTCCCAAGCAGCCGCCTGCTAAGCCAGTGCTGCTGTGGCGAAGCATGCGATTGGCCGCTCAGAGCCTGTCCTGAGTACCTGCTTCCAAGCGAGGTGAGGTGCTGATCATGCAACGTATAGGCTACATCAAGGGTCCAGCTGCGCTATCAGCATTGGAGGTGGAGGCCTTTGACAGGCGCTTCGACGGCTACCTGATCGCGTCGGAGGCCGAGGCGATGGATGCACTCTTCCTGGCCATTGAAAAGGGCCCGTCCAAGCAGCTGCGAGGACGCAAGACCACCCTCTAGGTCGCACCGCTGCGTCGGTTTTGGTTGTTTTCTTTTATGTAATATCACAACAAAAGTATCTTGCTAGGATGGTCCAGCTATGGTTGTGTTAAGTCGACCTCCTTTGGCGCTCGATGAAGCGTGTTGTATGTCTGTTTAAGCTCTTTTACTTAATACAATGATACACAAACCTTTTGCATATTTGAGGAAAAAAAAAAGGACCAGTGATCCCTCATTGCCTGACGGAGGGCAACTGCATGCGGCCAAGCCAAAAGAGCATGGTGCGTTATCTTCTTCCTGAGAGCCACATCCTGCTGCTCGAGGTGACGATATTTCTTATTAACACGGGTCGGCAAGCCATTGTTTGCGACTTTCATATCAAAGATAGAGACTTTTGACGGCACTCGTACCTGCCATAATTTCTTCCACCCCGCTTGGCCCTGCTGTGAACTTGAGCTGCCTCCAAGATCGCCAACACCATAGTGATTCCGCACCGCGAGCCTGTAAGCACTACGCACATGCACAGCGAGCCTGTAAGCACTACGCACAGAAAATATGCCGGTTTTCTCGTAATGCCGAGCAACAAAATCTGCAGTACTCTGCCTAGGGAGCTTGATTCTGAAAATTTCCGGAGCATCACGAGGGTAGAAGTACCTGCGAATGGCCGTTCCATCTCAAGAACCGTTATATCAATAAGATAGTGTAGGGTCGATTCAATCTAAGATAGACAATCAGAGGGAGGTGAATGATTGCGGAAGCCAAAAATTAATTTAAAAACTTCTCCCTAAACACAAAACCAAATTAAGCCTGGTTTTCAATTCTGGACAGAACATTGCACCTGTAATTGAAAGTCTCAACCAAACACCGTAGCTCCAATTGATGTCAAAATTTATTACAACAAACTAGATGAAATTTGTGAACTAACCCAACTGGAATCACATCAATCGGAGGTCTAGAACTCGAGATATAAAATAAACAAGCACGCTGTGTCTGATGGTGACGAGAATTGAATGAACCCTAACTTCGAGATTAAACAAAATCTAATAAAGTGTAATCAATCAAACTGCTCAGATCAACAGCACAAAGCCCTAGCACAGTTTTAGATAGATCAAATCGAGTCTAAACTTGCAAGCATGAAATCAATCTAAAACCAAAAGCTAGCATGTAAATCAATGAGCAACAGAGGAAGATTACCAACACATCAATTGCCAAACCTTGATTTTTATCATTGCATGGATGTGTTTACAAGATGCATCTCACAAGCATCCTTGCAAAGATCACCACGCGGTCCCAAACTCTAAAAACAGCCGTCACCGCTGCCTTCTCTTTTTCACGCACACACCTATCCTCCGCCGCCAGACCGACGAGCCCACCTCGGTCTCTTTTTATCTACCTGAGACGCACAGTGCCAGGCCTGTCCTTCTCGACCATGCACGGTCTCCTGGCCCTTGCAACTCGGTCACGCAATGCTACATAGCCGGCGCAGCCTTGATCTCCTTCTACTTGGCCAACACGAGCCAAGCACCAAAACGTGTCCAACACTGGCCTGCATGCCTACCTGACCAAGTCATGGCACCAACGTACAGCACCTGGTCAACCCGTGCATGCAGCACCACACGCATGGACGTCTAGCACCAAGGGGCCAATTCAGCTCCATGCCTCCATACATGAGCCATACTTGACCAAACCAAACGTGCACACATAAACCCATGCATGCGCCAAGCACAACATGGTCCTAGCCGCACCAGCCAGAACCAACACCACACCATAGCCCGTACATCTCCTGTGTACGTCTCATGGAGTGGTCACCTTCATGTACTCCCTCCGTATCGGATTTGAAAGTCGTTTTGATAAGGTTTGGATCAAACATTAGGAATATAAATCATCAATAACTTTTAAGTTGTTGAGTTTGCAAATGTAAAAATTATATGAACAGATTAGTCTTGAAAAATACTTTCATAAAAGTATACATATATCACTTTTTCATAAATATTTTTTTATAAAAACAATAGGTCAAAGTTGTGTTTTGGAGACCATGTCGCTGTCCTAAACGACTTCTAAATCTGATACGGAGGGAGTACATTATTCTCTTAGCCCGAACATCTCGCATGACATCCTTGACTGATGGGACCTCAGTTCCTCCCTGAACTTAGTCCTGAAACCTTAGTTCCTCCCTAAACTTAGTTCTAGTCCGTCATCAACTACGTTCTTCCTCAAGCAACACCTGCACATGAACAAACACGTAAACCACATTCGAGCCCAAGTCCACGACTTGACTCAAGTCAATCTGCACAACACCTCACACGAGCATGTCATGCAACAATACCAAATCACCATGCTTATATGAGCATCACATGCATATCAACCTATGCCATAATTCAGATCACTTTGCAATGTCAATTCCGTATCCAACCAATTTTTCATCACATGATCTCACAGATAGTGAACCCACCTGAGTCTACACATGTGGCGAGGGCCGATCAGCTTTTGACCATAACCCCTTGGTAACCAATTGTCACACCAAATTAGGGTAGACCGCCCATCTCCTATACGGTGGATCACTCCCTGCTTGAACAATTCTAGGCCATATTCAATTGCACGCCAAGTCTGAGGCCTCACCAGCCGGCGCTTTATCCAACAGTTTTCCTTGAGGATAATTTTTGGCTTTCAACACTTCCGCACAGAGACTATCAGCCTATCAGGGTTGGCCACAAGTCTCCATGCCTGCCGATCTAGCATTGATTGGTTCATCAGCCTTAGATCCTTAAACCCCATACCTCCGAGACCCTTTGGCAGCATCAATTTCTCCCATGGAATCCACTGCACCTTTCTTCTACCATTTTCAGCTCCCCACCAGAAAGCACGCATCTGCTTCATCAGCTCATCACACAAGTTCAGCAGGAGTTTAAAAACACTGGGTAGCGCTTGGGCAACAGATTTTATCAACGCCTCCTTCCCAGCAGCCGAAAGAAATTTTCCTTCCACGCAACCATCCTCTTGTGAAATCGCTCCTCAAGTGCCTGGAATAGTCCCCTGCGAGTGCGTCCACATGGAGTCAGGAGACCCAGACACTTGGCTTCAAAATCCACCTTCTCGACTCCCAGAATAGCACGCACTTGTTCTGATCGGTTCTGGTCGGAATTCTCATTCATCAGCAAAGAGCACTTGCTAGGACTTAACAACTGCCCCGAGCAGCGCTCAAACGTCCCTAGAGCACCCTTTTACGACTTGGGCCTGCTCCACATTAGCTCTGAAAAATAGTAAACTATCATCCGCAAACAAAAGATGCGACACACTTGAAGCTCTCAGACAAACTTTTACTCCTTCGAGCTGACCAAGACGTTCATTGTGCTTCAAGAGAGTAGATAATACATCAACAACTAGCAAGAACAAGTATGGTGAAAGCAGATCACCTTGCCGTAGACCACCTGACAGGAAGAAGGGATGTGTAAGCACCCCATTGAAGCGTACTGAGCAGCGTACAGTCAAAACACAAGCCATGATCCACTGCACCCACTGACTCTGAAAGCCCAGCTTCTCCAACAAACTTTGTAAAAATCCCCCCTCAACCTGATCATACGCCTTAGACAAATCCAGCTTATATGCACAAAAATCCTTGCCACTCTCCCTCTTTAAAGCATGAATGCACTCAAATGCAATTAAGGCATTGTCAGTGATTAATCTTCCAGGAACAAAAGCGCTCTGCTCAACTAAGATAATATCATCCAGGAATCAGGATTGGCCTCAACCGTTAGCCAAACATTTGGAAATTACCTTGTAGACCACATTACACAAGCTGATCGGTCTAAAATCTTTAAGTTCCTCTAGATCGGATCCCTTTGGAATAAGAACAATAGTTTTATAATTCACCCCCGGGGTAGATAACCGTCCTGGAAGAATCCCTGAACCGCAGCGACCATGTTAGAAGAGTCAAGGGCCTATTGGGTCTTAGCCCGTTATGGTTAATTAGTCGTTTGCTTAGGGGCCAAGTAAGACCTCTTCTCTGTATAATGAGATAAGATGTATCAATCTAGAATCAAGTAAGAATTAAGAAGAAAAAACCTTCCCTCTTGCCCAGCCGTGGGCGAACGCCCCGCGACCGGCTCTCTCTCGCCCTCGCAGCCCTAGCCGCCCGCATGTATTGTTCACAGCGGCGGCTAGGGCTGCGAGGGCGAAAGAGAGCCGGCCGCGGGGCGTTCGCCCATGGCCGGGCAAGAGGGAAGGGTTTTCCTTTTTAATTATTGATTGATTCTAGATTAATACATCTCCTCTCATTATATAGAGAAGAGGTCTTACTTGACCCCTAAGCAAGCGACTAATTAACCCTAATGGGCTAAGGCCCAATAGGCCCTTGACTCTTCTAACACTACACCCTACCTGGATATATAGCTCGTCCTCGAGCTGCAACTTAACGATGACACTAACGATGACTCTGCTAGACACAAACACACCTAAAAACAAGCCTTTTACATCTCGGCTTATTTTATTGACCTGAAATAGACTACGACTCTTTATTTTTTACTCCTAAAGATACGGTAGACACCGTCCGCGTGATGGACCTGCACATGTGTAGCCACCTGGATCCCATGGAGCCCACCAGAACGAGAGGGGTGCACGGGCATAGCCACCTGGAATTAGTCGCGATAGTGACCAGCGGAGACGTCCTCGCGGCGGCCGGTGGTGGAATGCGGTGGTGCTAGGCAGTGCGTCCCCGCCGGTGATAAGGAGGGGAGCGAATCCCCTACCGCCGCTGCTGCAGAGTTGGAGGTCGCTGCCCGCGGGAAAAACACCATACTCGCGCCTGAAAGACAGCAGCGGGTCGGCGTGGTTGCTGGTGGTCGTCCCACGGGGCGAGGTTGCACTCCTCTGAGCTGACGTCGACCATCGCCAAGGTCGCCTCGTGCATAGGCTGGCGCATCTCCTGCAGCCGTCAGCGCGCCGCAGCCTGTAGCCGCACCGCCGCAGACACCTTGCAGGCACTCGCCGGCGCAATCGCCTTCCTCTCCGTGAGCTGCTACAAGACTGTCGCTACAGGGACGATTGGGCGCCGCCGCTTGAAGATGGGGCACTGTCCCTACCGGCGCGTCAGGAGGCAACACGCCGTCGCCTGCAGCTGCGCCACTGATGCCTGGATGACATCCACGCCCCCATAGAAGATGCCATCACAGTGCTGCTGTGGCGGCACGGGGCTAGGGGTGACGAACGGCAGGATCGGCGCTGGAGTGTGGGGAAGTGAGACCTGACTGCAGCATACTGTGTGGACAATCGTGGATACAGTCGTCGGCGTCGCGGGACTGCTGGCATAGGCAGGAAAACCCACTGGGAGCAATGGTTGGCAGATCGCCGGCGGCGGCAGCCGGTTCTCCACCCGGTGAAGCCGGCGATCCAGATCAGCCATCTGATGCTGGAGGCTATAGATGGCAGCCGTAAGGTTGTTGATCTCAGCCACTGGGACTATTGTGGTGGGGGACATGGCTGGTGCAGCCCACATATGAGCGGCGTACAACAACGTTGGGGTGATGGCTGCTGTGGAGGTGGCGATGATGATGGAAGAACCTGATCTCTGATACCAGATGTTATGTGCTGCTAGGATTGAGAGGAGAGAGTCGAGGGAGAGGAAGTAAGATCTCTTCTTCTCTATATAATGAGAGGAGATGTATCAATCTAGAATCAAGCAAGAATTAAGAAGGAAAACTTTTTCCTCTTGCCCGGCCGTGGACGAACGCCCCGCGGCCGGCTCTCTCTCGCACTCACAGCCCTAGCCGCCGCTGTGAATAGTACCCGCGGGTACTGTAGCGCCGTGGGTACTGTAGTGCGCCCATCGCGGCCGCTCCCCTCGACTCTCTCCTCTCAATCCTAGCAGCACATAACAGACCACATCATCCTTCACCACCTCCCGGTGTCTCTGGAAGAAACGTGCCAGGAAGCCGTCAGGCCCAGGAGCCTTCAGAGGCCCCATCTAAAACAAGGCATCAGAAATTCCTCAGCTGAGAACTCCCTGCACAAATCCTGATTCATAAGGTCAGTCAATTTTATTCACAAAAAAAAAAGGTCAGTCAATTTTGGTTCAATAAGATTAATAAGTTCAGCAGGTTGCACAATAGGATCTGTCGTATATAAATTACTGAAAAATCCGACGCCATCCATTGCATTTGCTTAGGATCTTCACACCAGTCTCCAGACGGATCCTTTGATTTCTTAATTTTATTTTTGCGAGCCCTCCAAACAGCCTGCTTATGAAAGTAACTTGTATTCTGATCGCCTTCCTTTAGCCATGCAATCCGCGAGCGCTGCAACCACATCATTTCTTCTCTGTACAGCAGTTCATCCATCGGTCAGAGATTCGGCACACTTCAGTTTTGCTGCACAGCGGGTCAGCTTTCACTTCTTCAAGTTCCGTCCTCAGTGCATCAAGTTCCTGTGTTACCATACCAAAGTTTTTCCTACTCCATGAACGCAAAGCCTTCTGGACAGTTACTCCAAGAACGCAAAGCATTCGAGAAACATCTAGTGATCATGCAATCTATTACAAAGGAAATAATAAAGGACATGTTTTGGATAGTTTTCTTGTAGAAAAGATGGATCTTGAATTATCATTATTAGGAGCATATCACCACTGAATGTATCAGCTGCATCATGTTGTATCAAATTGTACTCCGCAATATGGGAAAAATTACAGGAAGGTCAAGCGACAGCTATAACAAGATATTAAGTCAAAGAGGTGGTTGCCTTCAAGTAACAGACTTTCAATTATAAATACAAAATTATATGATAAAATGCATACTTAGCATCTAGCAAACAAAGACCTGCTGAAGTTTTACTTTGAAGAGCAAAATAATACCTAGCATCGTCATTGGACAATGTCTTCCACAAAAATTAGAAAGCATACATTTGCATTTGTAAGTCTTAGAAGAGTCACCACTCACCAGGAGCGGCTACATGGTAGAACAACACGAACCTATGGATGTTTGGTTTGAGCAAAGAGTTCATCATCTTCTCACTCCTCTTTTTTGTTTGGTTTGTAAAATGAAATGATTTGATGCATCATCATCTTATTTCTTACAAGCTAATAATTAGTACTAGTATAGAGAACGAAGTTATTCCATCAAATTTGATGGAATGGACTTATGATACATCACCTCATCTAGAATGAGATGGTTCCTCAAACTAAACGTGTTAAGATTTGGATGTGGCCTTCCTTCATGAGATGGCAACAGAGCGTCTCTCAGATTAGGAGTTGCATCAGAGTAATTCAACAACCTCTGGCAATCTCCATGGCAGGTAACCCATGTGACCGGTAAAAAGCTCAGAGGTTAAGCTTAGCTTACTGGGACATTGATAAACTGCAGCCCGAATGCAACTTATGACAATTAGCAAAAAAGGGTGAAAGGGGGTTTGATATTTGAATATGAGCAACTATATTTGGAAAGGTTTGTTATAATATCAAACAAATAAATATATAGTTTTGTAGCAACAATCCTACTGTTTCTACTTAGCTTTTGCAATTACATGTGTAGATTCTACTCCAACTCTCCAAGCACCAAAATTTCTGATAATGGATGATTATATGAACTCACTCATACAATTTTTTAAAATCTTTTGTGTTGTGAGATATATGCTGTACAATAAAATAAAATTATATTTGGCTGTTGCCTGTGTATCAACTTCTATGTTTAACAGTTACAAACTGCCATAGACCCAAGGTTCAGAGAAATGAGCTATGAACTAAAAAACAGGTCTCAGATCGAAATACAACAGAGAAGAATATCTAACTTTGAGGGAAAAAGAACTTTTAATCTTCTAACTTTGTGTGTGCCTGCAGTTTGCCAATTAGTAAGTCAGGCGTCAAATGGCACATGGTCACATGGATGGATAGTTCCTCAGCAAAGTAGCAAAAATGCTAATTTTATATGCAAACCCCATTTTGTGTAGTAGGCCTTGTAAGACTTAAAAGTTGTCTGGTAGACCAGCAGGTCGTGAGATAAGGTATTCTCAGAAAATCCAAAGGGTAGCCAAGACCATAAAAGAAAGACAGATTTACCATTGATTACTAGTTCATTCATTCCAAGGCAAAGTATTGGAGCCTAATTGGATTGAAGTGCAACAGCTTTTTCAGAACTAGATCCTTCAACACATTAATTAAACAACTGAGACCAAATTCACAAAGGAGACTAATTTCACCAGAAAGCCTAGCGCATTCTATTACTGAACTACCGTCTGGTGTAAAGACCAATATATTCCAACATTCTTTCAAGTTATACTTCACTCAGCGGCCTTCCCTTCCTAACCTGCCTCTAGCGCCCGAATCTCTTCCTTCAGAGTATTAATCTTTTTCTTCAACTCAGCCATTTCGGCTTGTCGAATTGCAGATGCTTTTTGTATCATTTCCATCGTACCAACTGCCCTTCTTGGTAGGGTATTTGCATCTTTCTCCCAAGCATCTTTCATCCGATCAAACCGACTAAGATAGTACAGTGTTTTAGTACAAACTTCCTGGCTAACCAGTTTAGTATTTCCATCTAACAGCCTGCTAGAGAATCTCTCACTGTTTCCTGCAAAAGAAAAGGAGGCAGAGACAGTTTTAATTTGGGATTTGATTTTCATTTCAGCTAATTTGGAGTGTGTGGCTGCTGCATCAGCAAACTCTTATACCTGATTTATTTATACTGGTTCCTGCTGAGTTTTCCATAGGATGTTCTGATTCTCTGTCTGACACTAAGATATCTTCATTTCCTTTCTCACTGAAATTCAGAGAACCACCATTTTCATTGGGCACCTTGTCAATATTGCCAATATCCCCTGTGACAATGCATGTATCCATTTCTTCGGTTGGTCCTTGTAAGAGACCATCATTGGTTTGAACAGTAGCAGGATGAGTTAACACATCTGGCTGTCGCCTTGGAGTTGTGTCATCTTGAACACTTGCAAGCTGATGATCATAACTGTTTTGCACCGTGCCTTCTTTCATCACACCATTGTCCTGCTCATAATTTGTTTCCCTGACCATCTGCTTTTCTTCATTGCACTCCTGTAAGATGGTCCGCGTCGGTTCCATCTCAGGAGATTTCAGATGCATTGTACTCAGTGCATCTTCCTTGCTTGTTGCTTCAACAAACACCCCAGCTTTCTTGCTTGTTTCTTCATCAAGCTCATCATCACTGATTTCAACGATATCGCCGAAATTGCATTGTTTGGTCACTTTCTTCAAAACTTGGCTGTCTTGCTCGTCGTTTCTTGCATCAACCAGCTTGGTATCTTCATTTCGCTCTCCTATAAGGGACATTTTTGCCCCCGACATATGAGGTTGCAGATGCATTGCACTCACCTCATGTCCCTTGCTGCTTGATTTATCACACTCGTCATCATCACTGATCACCAAGAAGTCTTCATGTGTTGAAAGCATATCAACTTCAGTCCCAGCTCCAATGGCTTCACTTCTTCCAGTACTCACGGCACCCTGGACAACATTAAGAAGCACAACATCACAATGCTCTGTTCTGCTACTATTTTCCCCATTGGCAGTATTAAGATCTTCATCTTTACTTTGTTGGAGACATTTGGCCTGTGGCCTTTCCGTAACAAACCCACAAGAGGATTCATCAACTATAATAGCTGAGCTCGCAACTGCATCAGGAAAAGCTTGCTCAATAACTTTGTGTAAAACTGCCTTATTTGGGCCAACACTTGGAGATTTTGGTATAAAAATCTTCACACTTTCGACAGTCCTCTCCTGCTCACCACCCTTCACCAAACATTCTGTTTTGGACTGCTTAGGCATCTTAGTAATGTAGTTGAGCCTTTCAGAAAGAGAAATGTGATCTAGTGGATCATCGGCTGCATCTGGCGCTGGCTGAGGCATCCCGGTGGCGGACATAGCTCTAAATCTTAGGTGTGGTGGACACGCACGGAGAACAAGCCCTGGTTCTGCTGCAGCTCGTCTTATTGCTGCATGGCTGCCTGAGGACTGGGAAGGGTAGACGTTAATTCCCGCTGGTATATTGGGCGGGCGGCCCTGGGTAGCAGTGGCCACACGTATACGCAGCTTCTTGCCAGAATTTCCAGCAATAACCCCTTCCATTTTCCTTTTCACTGGACTAACAAAATCATGGCCTTCTTTCATCTTTGCAACATTAGCAATGGCACTACTGCATGCTGATGAGTAAGGCTTCCACCACTTTGCATACTGAACCGTCACACCAGGCTTGTGGTTTGGAAAGATAAATGCAGAACTTTCGGCATCTATGTTGTATGTCTCCCATGCTTTCTCCCAACCTGAGCTTGCACAGGGAACCATCCCAGGGATGTCCTGATCGAAGCCGAGCTGCCTTGCAACACGATGAGGACTATACTGCTGAATGCAGTTCATGCCCACGAGCTTACAAGCGTGCAAACACCGCGCCAAGGACAAGAACGCTTCACTTGTTGCTATATCCTGAACGCGGACCGGAAAACCACCCATCTCTGGCTGCAGACCAAACAAACTGCGATTTCCATAGGGCCTCCACTTAAACTCCTTTGGTGACATGAACACTGCGTGGACGTCCTTGGAGCTCAGCCTTTTCCGAACTTCATGCCATCGGGCAGCCCGTGGCATGTCATGATCACCTGGAGCAGAGGAGGCCGCTGGTTCAGGGCTTAGCTGGGTGAAATGCTCCCAGACCCAGAGCTGGAGGATGTGCATCGGTGCCGACACGACGAAGGGCTCGTTTTTCTTGCCGGAGGTTATACGGCGTTTGAGCGCGGAGAGATCGTGGTAGATGGTGGCGAGCACGGCAGGGGCGAGCGCCACGCTCTCGCCGCGCGCCAGACGGGCCGCGAGCGGAAGCACCTCCCGGCGGACGACGTCGAACGGCGGGCCCGGGAGAACGAAGAGGGACAGCCACATGGAGAGGAAGGCGCCGTGCTCGACCAGCTGACGCGCCTCTCCGTCGCCGTCGGCGCCACCGGCCGCGGACGGCGGCGCCTCCGCCTCCGGCGCGCGCTCGACGAAGCGCTTCACCCACGCGCTGTAGCCGGCTTTCTTCTTCTTGCTCCGGTGCAGCACCGCCCGGACGGCCTCGATCGCGGCCACATCCTTCTCCAGGCTGTCCGACACGGGCGCGCGCACGGGGCCGCCGAGGAGCGGCAGGCCGGCGAGCGCGGCGACGTCCTCGAGGGTTAGCGTGGCCTCGCCCCAGGGGAAGACGAAGGTGCCGGTGGCGCCGGACCAGAAGGCGGCGATCTGCAGCAGCACGCGCTCGTGGTGGCGGCGGCGCACCCGGCAGGTGCTGGCGAGGATGCCGTCCAGGATCCCGACCTCCCGCCACAGTGGCTCGTGGCGCCGGCGGAGCTTGGCCACCCACTCCGGCCACAGCCGGGGCACGCCCGCCCAGCCCTTGAACTCCACCTCGATCCCGTGCGGGCGGGCGGGGACGGGGCCGGGATCGCCGGGCGGAGCAGGGGGAGGGGCGCCGTCCCCCGCGCGGGGGCGCAGGAAGAGGGCCGGCCGGACGTAGGGCTTGGAGGAGGCGTCAGCAGCGTCGGAGACGACCGGGACGGTGGATCGCTCGACCAGAGGATGGTCGCCGGCGGCCATCGCGGTGGTCGGTGCTGGGTTTTTTTTTTTTTTTTTTTGAAACGGGTGCTGGGGTTTTCGGTGTGTGGGCAGCGAGCGAGGCGTGAGTGAACGAAGTAGGCCAGGGGAGAGGAGGAAAGGGCAGTCGCTTTTGGGGCTGGTGGCTTCATTGATGCTGTTGCCCTGTTGGAAGTGGGAGTGGGACCCGACAGGGTGAGACGGCGCAGAGCATCGAACGTCGGTTGCTCTTGTGTGCGACTCACCAAGACAACACGGTGCCCATATCGCAACGTGCACTAATAATAAGGATGAAAACGGATCGGATATGGACGGATATTACTGATATCGTATTTATTTTCATATTTATGTCCAGATTCGGATTCCAATACGGATAGTATAAAAATGCCGGATAGGATATGATTGGATATCGATATCATAAATATGTGATTTAAATATTCGGATACGAATACGGTATCGGATGTTAAATATCCGGACTCAGATACGAACGGATTAAAACCCCTCTAAACGGATTCGGTCTCGAATACGGTCGGAAAATATCCGTACTGTTTTCATCCCTAACTACTAGTCTACTACTCCATCCGTCTAAAAAATACAATCTCATTTTTTAAAAGTTAAACTGTTTAAACTTTGACTAATAAAGCTATATAAAAATTACTAACATTCATGATATAAAATAAGCACAACTCCATAAATAGTAAAATATATTTTAAAATAAATTTATTTAAAAACATAAATACTAATACTATTTACTATAAATTTAGTTAAAGCTAGACTAGTTTGACTAGCATGGGTCCTATAGTTGGGTCAGGCTAACGCCCGAACGTTTGGACGGGGTTAGCGTCCGGACGCCCACGTTTCGTGCTGTTGCGCCCTCACGCATGTGGTTGCTTCACGTGGAGCCCGCGTCACTCCTTTTCCCACGCCTACGTGTGCCCACGCAGGGCCACGTCCGATGTGCACCCGCTTCGTTTCCCACGCCTGCCGCTCACCCCCCTTCGCTCCTACGGGCCCAACAGCTACAGCGGGCGGATTGTGGCAGGTGGGTCCTACTACAACATGTGCAACACTAGATCTAATTTTACAACATCTAGATGAAATATTTTGCAACATACGTTCGAAACACTTGCAACATATGTCCGAAACAGTTGAAACACTTGTAACATACGTCTAAAACATAAGGAAAACATGTTTGTAGCCATTGTAAAACATATGCAATATTCAGATAAAACACTTGAAACATACGTATGAAACACCCGAAACACTTGAAATATATGCTTGCAACATGCATATATATGCAATATCTAGATGAAACACTTGCAACATAGGTCTGAAACAGATGAAATGTTTGGGACATACACTTGAAAACACCGTTGCAACATGTGCAACATCCCGATATTTTTGCAACATCGATATAAAACACTTGTAACATACCTCTGAAACATTTAAACAATTGAAACAGACGTTTACAATATGCAATTTTAACGCAACATCTCCTTACTGCTTGGAAGAATGGATCCTTATCAGTGTATGGAGTTCTATCCTTGCCGTCACAGGCTGTACGTAGACGAGTTCCACTCCAGCCACAGCGAAATGGGTAGGCGGACGAGAGATGTGCGTATGTAGGCTCTGCCTGGGCTTCTAATAGATTGCTTGCTTGGGTCATCAAGCGTGCATGCAGCTGTAGACGGCGTGGCATGTCTCAGGCGCAGCCTTCTTGTCGTGGTGGCGGCGATGCATCGACGATGCGGGACGACGGCGTGCTGATGGCAATGAATCGAGGGCGAGGGACAGCATCCAGAGCCGCCGCGGACGATGACTAGTAACTGCCATGAAATGATGGATATAGGTGTAGATACCCGGCAACATGTAAATTATGTGAGAACTTTTAACTTGAAAAAACAAGGCATGACTTAGCTTGTTCAGATCGATGAGGTTGGAGTGGCTCATAGATTGATCCGCGGGATTGCTGGTTGTCGTGATCCACGGTAATGACTTTGCGTATCCAATCGAGTATCGCGATGCCCCGAAGTGCTTCGATGTCGCAGGTAGCAGCGCCGCCACCTGACACACGGGGATAGGATTTTGCAGGGCCATCGCTATCAATCGATTCCATGAGCGACGACGAGATGTGATTAGATCTTGCACACATACTCCTCCAGGTTGATAAAAAAAGTCGTTTTAGACAACGATACGGTCTCCGAAGCATAACTTTGACTTTATTTTTCTATAAAAATATTTATTTAAAAGTGATATATGTATACTTTTATGAAAGTATATTTCAAGACAAATCTATTTATATGGTTTTCACATTTTCAAACTCAACGATTTAAAAGTTATTCATAATTTATATTCCCAATGTTTGATCTAAATTTTGTCCAAAACGATTTCTTTTACCAACCTGGAGGGAGTACGGATATATCTAGAATTATAACAATTTTTAATTAGAAAACGACTTGACTTAGCTTTTTTAGATTCCTTGACGCGCTGCCTTGCACGTATTTGAGATCTTGTCGAGCGTTGTGTCCGTTGGTCGCTCCACAGCAGCTTTTGCTCTCGATTCATCGACGTGCTGATGGCGCAGTGGGATGCGCCGACGCTAGCAGGTGATTGAAGAAAGGCGCCGCAATCTGCCGAGCTCCGACAAGTCCGTTTGGGTGAAGAAAATTCTCGTGCGAAACCCCAAGATGAAGTTGATTTTGCCAAGAATGTTGCGTTGAGGTTGAGATCCATCAGGCTCGCCAAGGGTGCACACCTCTACCTACCCCTACCTGGCGCGTCAACTGTTGACTAAACTTGCTCGGCAGTCCACCAAGGGATAGCCCAAAGATGAGTGAGATTAGGAGCGAAATGGTAACAAAGACACAAGACACAAGATTTATACAGGTTCAGGCCGTCAGCATGACGTAAAACCCTACGTCTTGTGCTCTATTATTTTGTATTGATTAGGTATGAGATCTAGGGGACCCTTGTCTTTCCTTATATACTCCGGAGGGACATGGTTACAAGGTAAATATCATATTTGGTACTATTACAATAACTATAGCCATATGGTGCACACCGACCTGTGCCGTGTGCTGCATGTCGTGATCATGTGGGCTGGGCCGTCTCCGGTGGTGCGGCCCATGTAGTATGCCGTGGGTACCGGGGGTCAAACCCCCCCCCCCCCCCCCCCACACATGCCTACGCAAATATCTTAGTCGGCTTCCATGTAGATGTACGCCCTCCTGTTTGCTATTGACTTGCATGTATCTTGGCTAAGTACGAGTATAGGATCCTCTCGTCGTTCGTGCTGGTCATTTGATAGCTTGTTCTCTCGATCCGGCTTGATGTAGTCAAATGCTCCGTGAGGACGTATCGGGGTCGAGAGCCCGGTCGGAATCCTGTCCACCGGGTGCTGATCCGAGTAGTAGTCAACAATCATCATGTCCGAGTTGCCATGGAGCCTAATCGAGTTGGATTCTGAAACTTGTAGATGCAGGCCACATGTATATGACATACACGCAAGATTATTTGCTTCCATGGGCTAATCGCGCATGGCTTTTGTATCTTGGCAGTGCGTGTGCACACATGCATGATTTTGCATGGTCTTGTAGATTTGTGTGTACGCGGATCTCTGCTTGCTTGTTATTGATTAGCGAAGTTCGTGGCAGTAGTAGCCGAAGCCAAGCTTCAGGGACTTCAGTATGGGCCGCTCGATGTGCCATAGATGCTTCGGCGAGCCGCTGCTCGCTAGGGTCGCTACTTGACTTGGTACACCATGATGTGTCTGTCGACGGAAACTGGCTTCATGATGTTGATTCTCGTTGCGGGTAGCCGAAAGACATTATCGTGACGTCCCATCGCAGACCGCCGTCGTGTGAATTTGAGTTGTTGCAGATGAATCTCGATCTTGAGGTCCATCGAGCTCTCGAACGCAATTGTGCCGAAAGCCTCTAACTGGCATGCCAGCTGTCGATGTTTTACCAACGATAGCCTATCACGGGAGTACCCAGGACAATTGTTCGGGCTACGGCGTATGCAGAACTCGGTGGTTAACGCAAGAGACAGTCGATTTATACTGGGTCGGACCCTCGTAATCGAGTAATAGCTTTTACGTTCAGTCGGCGTTAGCTTTTTGCGGTTGATTGATTGTTATGATTGTGTTGTTTCTTATGTCCTGCTGATCAGTGAGCTCTGCCCTCCTTTATATAGTCTAAGAGGCAAGTCTCCTAGTCGGTTATAATGTAGAAGTCCTAGTAGGATTACAAAATAGCAATGTTACTAGGATTACATATGAGGAATTCTAGTCAGACTAGATCTTCTTCCTTCCTTGCGGGGTACCTTGTGGGTCCTGTATCGACAATTTCCCTCTTCATAGTACGGCTATCGATGCTAAACGTGGTCACACCCTATAAAGTGTCTTGATCACCAAAAGCAAATCCTATTTATACATTTGCCTTGATCTCCATAGACCTTTGCTTTTCTTCTTCCTCTTTTCAAGTTGAGCACTTGATCATCCCTTAGTCATCACAATGCATCATGATCATCTTTATTGCTCCACACTTGGCATGTATCAACCTCATCTAGTCTACACACACTTAGCATAAAGATTAGTATTAGAGTTTCATCAATTAGCCAAAACCAAACTAGGGCCTAGATGCTCGGGGTCAGGCCTCGGGGTCAGGCCGTTGTTTGAGTGGTTGTTGCCCCTTGGATGGACGCGTACTCCAGCCGGTCATCTGAAATGAAAGCTCCATTTCGGCCTATAGTTCAGAGTTCAGAAACATAATTGTTTTTTCAGGAAAAGAGAGAAAACTCTCTTAAATCTCTACCGAGCCGAATACAATCATTGCCAATATTTTTCTGAGATATCATACCTACGATTTCCTCAGTTCTAAGGATAATGAGGAATTGGAGCTCAAGATATCATCAGCCCAGAGCTTGGTCATCGTCAGGAAAGCACCTGCAACAAAACAAAACATGAATCAGGCTGCAGACATCACCTTGAAGGAGCATGAATCACTCTCAAATTTGATATTTTTAAATCAAGATTTTCATATATCATTACTTGGATGTCAGATTGAGTTTCTGGCTATTTAGAATTGCCGTTGTGCCATCTGTTGATGTCGGGATCTTGACACTCACCTTTGCTAGTTGGGCATCTCCCTGAACATTTGAAATGTCAAAGAAACAACAATATAATCCTGATCCTTGCAACCAACAATGGAGCCTACAGATCATGGCCGGCTCACAGTTTATTTAGAAGCTACCTTCACAGAAATGGTGAGTGCAACTTTGAAAAAGGGGTCCGTTGATAAGCTACCTTTATAGAAATGGTGAACTATCATGACAACATATTGTTGGAGTTCCGCAACCTTAACATTGATCCTTTGATCCAAACAAATAGAGAAAGCACAGCGGCTTAGTTCACCTGATTGGACAACTGACTTTTCAACTTTGGATGCATTTTTCACTCGGAATGAAACACATAAGACACTTGGGCATCCATTCCTATAAACAAAGAATCTCTTCCAAACTGCATCAGCCAACGGGAGAGTTTCTTCTGACCGGTTAAGAACAAGCTATAACATATAAATTTTTGGAACAAGGAACTTACCCATACAAAAGTAATCCGATGAAATGTGTAATAATATTCCTTGGAACACGCATCACCCATTTTCTTCAGGAAACCTCTTCAATTTCTTACACTGCCCTTGGATCAAAGGAAACTTGCATCAATTTCTTCCACTTGCAAACTACCTCACAGAAACCAGAGTACTAAGGTTCATACAAGTTAAGAGCTTAAGACCTTTCAAGAGAGTAAGCAGAGGATACCTAAACTTTCTAGGCTATAGTTCAACCAAAGAAGGGGATTGATAAATATGAACTTGCATATAGATATTACCATGACACTTGACACGTTGACCTGAAGGTTTAAGCATCTCTGTCCATTTGATGTACTAGGTAAATGCCCGTGCGTTGCAACGGAAAAAAAATGATACCACGATAATAAAAAAACATTTAGACATGATATTTTATATTGAATCGAAACAGAAAGAGTTTTTTCTCTGGACTGCAGATGCGATGATACTATAAGAGTATCTCCACCAGTCCCCCAATAAAACTCCCCCAATAACTTAGTATTGGGGTAACCTAATATTTACTTTTGGGGTTATTGGGGGAGATGCTTTTGCAGTTCCCCAATATCTCATCCCCAATATGTGATTTTGGCCCATATTGCAAATTCTGGACCATGTTGGAGCAAATTGACCCATGGATATTTTTCACGTCAAAATAAGTTGTTGATGTCTTGTTTGTCGCATACTTAAGACCAAAGATCGAAAATGCAATAACAGTTTGTTCAACAATAAGAAAAATGAAATTAAACATACTCACAAAAGGATATATCATAAACAAGATATAAAGAGAGATGGCATGGCATTGTTTCCGAGTGCAGAATCACCAATGGGTGTGTTTGCGCCAAAAGAACAGAGGATTGGAGGATTGGGGGAGGTTGCAAGTGCCCCTTTATTTGAGGGGAGATGGGTGTTTTTTTGGTGGCCACCAAAAATTGGGAGAGGTATTGGGGCACTGTTGGAGCATGAAAATTGATCTATCTTCCCCCAATAATTCTGTTTTATGGGGATGAGGAGTTGTATTAGGGATTTGTTGGAGATGCTCTAATGCACTGTAAGACAAGCTTCAGAACATCCATGCAGGGAGTGAAGGGGCTTAGCTGCACTGACATATCCTAAGGTTTATCCATTGCATGGCTATCACATGCTGCCTAGTAAAATTTAGACACTGTGGGACTGCATCCAGTCAGCCTGGTTAATGCAGAAATAATTAAGACAACCACAATTCATGCTACTCTGCATGGATAATTAATTGATGCAAACATGAGTACATAATCAGTTATTACAAAACATTAAGACAAAATCAATTGCTGGTTTGATCTATAAACATAGACGCATCTACCGACACTATCACAAAACCTTGCAAACCAAAGATTCTGACAAAGGATACAAATATAAATACACTGGCAGCATGTAGCCGTTATGGCAGCTGATTGGCTGGCCATGTCTATATGCATGACAAAATCAATTGCTGGTTCATTGTGCGACAATATAATTGTATCTGAACATGGATCACCAAACAAAAACAAGTTGTCCAAAGCTATGATACTGTGTATGTCTGAACATGGATCGTCAACCAAAATCAAACTGCACAAATGAAACAAGAACGAACGACAAGGCACTGACTGTCCTTTGCAGATCCCGGTATCATGTATGATTAGACATTGATGTTACGGATCCCGGAAAATGTTTAATTAGAATTTAGACATCAATATTACAAACCCGGTATCATGTTTGAGCTAAAATTAGACAGGTCCTGTTCATAAGAATTTAATCTCTGTACTACACTGCAATTCTGCTGTAGTTTCATTGGACCTGCAGCTTTAGGGAGCAATCATATCATATTTTCTCAATACACCTGAATTCTATTTGTTACCTTACCTTTTTAAGCCTATGAAATTCTGCATTTGGAGGCTTGACAGAAGAACTTGATCTCAAGTTGGTTTGCAGCCATGACAGCTATTTCATGAACTTGCAAATTCAAATGTTGATATGCCACGTCTCAGGGTTCTTCCTGCCCATTCTTTATGCAATTGAAGATATTTGAGCACTCTATTAGGCTAATGAACAACAAACAGTTCAATTTGAACTCACTTTGGTCATAAGTAGAAAGAAGAGAGAGCTGCAGGTACCAGTACTGCCGACTGCGGAAGACGTCGTGAACACCACGAGAGTACCCATCACCGCCGGCTGCAGAAGCCATCCTGAACACCACAAGGGTACCAGTTTGTGAGGAGATAATCAAGATGGTCATGCTAGCTTACAATAGAGCACAGTTCAGTCGACGACATCAGAGATCTCTTGCCGCTTTGGCAGCCCTGGAAAGTGGAGACAGCAGGTGAAATCTCCACTAAGTGTTAAAGAACCGACTGAAATGAGCATACAGTTTCTGAAATTTAGATGCCAGCAAACTTACAATGCCACCACGTAATATGTTAACTTGCAAACAATCTACTACAAATTCTAACGCAGACAAACCAAAAAGCAATACACTTTTTAACAAACAAGCAGAGACATTTTCCCCCAAATTCCACCAAAGGCGCACCAAATTAATCAAATGATACAGCTAACTGACCGTGTTCTCACCTGAATTATCCCCTTCACACTCCTCGGACGGGGTTGAGCGCGGCGATCGCACCTCCTCGGACACCCCGTTGTGCTCGGTGGACAGCCGCTGTAGGCGATGGCCACACCGCCGCCGACCATTCGATGGCCAAGCACGGTGCAGGAGTCACCGACGTTGGCCACGTACAGCCTGTTCCCAGAGAAAGCCCCGAGCAGGCAGCAGGAGCCCATAGCAGCAACCGTGGTGGCTTCATCCCGCGGGCACCCAGCCCCGCCGCCGCCCCTTTGGTCACGCCGCTGCCTCGGGCCATGGCCCTACATCCATGCACCTGTGCCCCTGCATGCAGCATCGATGCAGAGGGCAGCAGCCGTGGCCGCTACCTGCTTCGCCGCGCGGCCACCCTGCCTGTTATGGACGCTGTTGGGATCGATAGGAGAGAGTCGAGGGAAGCGGCGGCGACGGATGTGCTACAGTACCCGCGGTGCTACAGTACCCGCGGGTACTGTTCATGAGAGAGAGACAGAGGACCGGCGGCTAGGGCTGTGAGATGCGCTGGGAACGCCGGCCGCGGGGCTTCGCCCACGGCCGGCACGAGAGAAGGTTTTTCCTTCTAATCTCTTGCTTGATTAGATTGATACATCTGCTCTCCTTATATAGAGAGGATTTCTTGACTTACAAGCAAGGCTTACTTGACCCCTAAGCAAGCGACTAATTAACCCTAACGGGCTAAGACCCAATAGGCCCTTGACTCTTCTAACACTACACCCCACCTGGACATGCAGCTCGTCCTCGAGCTGCAACTTAACGATGACACTAACGATGACTCTGATAGACACAAATCTAACACCTAAAAACAAGCCTTTTATATCTCGGCTTATTTTATTGACCTGAAATAGACTACGACTCTTTATTTTTGACTCCTGAATATACGGCGGACACCCTCCGTGTGATGGACCTGCACGTGTGTAGCCACCTGGATCCCATGGAGCCCACCGGAACGAGAGGGGTGCATGGGTACAGCCACCTGGAATTAGTTGCGATAGCGACCAGCGGAGACGTCCTCGTGGCGGCCGGCGGTGGAATGCGGTGGCGCTAGGTAGTGCATCCCCGCCGGTGACAAGGAGGCCGCAGAGTTGGAGGTCGTTGCGCGTGGGAAAAACACCATGCTCGCGCCTGAAGACAGCAGTAGGTCGGCGCGGTTGCTGGTGGCCGTCCCACGGGGTGAGGTCGCGCTTCGCTGAGCTAAGGTCGACCGTCGCCAAGGTCGCCTCGTGCATAGGCTGACGCATCTCCTGCAGCCGCTGGCGCGCTAGGAGGCCGCGCGCCGCAGCCTGTAGCCGCACCACCGCAGAGCGGGCAAGCGCCCACTCGGGGATGGGGGACGGCGAGGTCGGCCACTGGATCATGTGGAGGGGAAGACCCGAGCTCAGCGGCGGACTAGCACCCGCGGCCGGCACAGCGATGGAGGGCGCGGGCAGCGCTGAGTGCGGCGGGGGTGGCGGGGGCAGGGACGAAACCGGCGGAGGCGGCTGCTGCGTGAGCCCCATCCACGCAGCCTGCAGGGCGATGATGCTGCGGCTCATCTATGCCATGTTGGTGGACATCTCGGCAACCACGGCGGCGAGGGACTCCAGGGTCAGGGGAACGGCAGCAGAGGACCCCGCGGCGGCATCCGCCGGCGCGCCCACGGCAGCGGACAGGGTGATGGACGAGGACGATGTGAGCAGTGGCAGGGTGGTGGTGGGTGGGATCGGCGGCGCGGCGGCGGCAGTGGTGGAGGCCATGATCGGCGAGGCTCCAATACCAGATTGTTATGGACGCTGTTGGGATCGATAGGAGAGAGTCGAGGGAAGCGGCGGCGACGGATGTGCTACAGTACCCGCGGGTACTGTTCACGAGAGAGAGAGACAGAGGACCGGCGGCTAGGGCTGTGAGATGCGCTGGGAACGCCGGCCGCGGGGCTTTGCCCACGGCCGGCAAGAGAGAAGGTTTTTCCTTCTAATCTCTTGCTTGATTAGATTGATACATCTGCTCTCCTTATATAGAGAGGATTTCTTGACTTACAAGCAAGGCTTACTTGACCCCTAAGCAAGCGACTAATTAACCCTAACGGGCTAAGGCCCAATAGGCCCTTGACTCTTCTAACACTGCCCCTCCCCGGCGCCCTCCTCGCGAGACGCGAGCATGGCAAGCGCCGCCACTGGCCTGACCCGCCTTCTGCGCCGTGCGCTACCACCGCGCAGGCCCACCCGCTGCCGTGCAGACGGCCGTCGTCCGGGCCGGAGGCCCTCCCTCATCTGCGTGAGCGCGAGCACGAAGCGCTGCTGCGCCACCGTCCTGACCGGCCGGAGCTCTGGAGCCCTGGCCACACCTTCCACGCCAGCTCACACCCCGCTCTGTCGTCGTGGCGTCCGACGGGGCTTTGGTGCGAAGCAGCGACGTTGTGGAGGCGGCGGCGTGTCCGGTGGCGTCGATGGAGCCAGTGGCTGCGAGCGATTCTAATTCCACAGGCGGGAATGCGGAATGCCACGGGCGGGAGGTTTCTTTTCCGGGGAGGGGGACGGGTGCCGCCGGGTAACTTTTCATCGGGGGCGGGATGGGTCTGGCGACGGCAGCGCGAGGGTGACGATGAAGTCACCTGTGGGCGGCGCTAGTGCGGGAGCGATGGGTGGCGGCGGTGCACCAGATCCTGCCGTCCCGCAGCGTCGGGGCGGAGGAACAGCTCCGGGAGCCGCTGGGCAGGTGCGCGGGCGAGGAGGGAGGGGCAGGCGCGTGGCGCGTATTGGGCGAGGGGGCGAGGGGAGTCGCTGTGAAAGCTTCTGCAGGAGCGAGGGGAGTGGGCTGTGAACGATTGTTTTTACTGTGTTTTAGTTGCAGAGATGAGGACTCGCGAGGCGTGGGAGTGGAGTTGGGGGGAGGCGTGGGAGTGGAGGCACGTTGATTTGCTGTTGACGTCTCCACTTCCTTCTTTTTAGGAGTAGAGATTGACATCATATGCATTCTTCTTTTCTTAATATCTAATGAATGATTTTTCCTAGGATCCCCATCACCAATAGAATTCTGAAGTCAACAGGTCAACCAAGCTACATCATAAAACAGTTAGTGGAGTGCACATCGTTATTTTTGGAAAAGTTCATGCTGAAACACAGATTTGATTATCAACTGCTACATGACACTATGAAAGGGCAAAAAGTATTAAAAATGGCATATTTTTCAAATAACAAAAAAACACAGGTCCATTGCACTTAAAAAATTTCTGGGAAACATAAAAATTTGACAATTCAAGCCTGAAACCTAGATATTTTTTGCCAGAAACGTAGGAGAGATACATATCTTTATATTAGGCTTGATATGAGCAGCGTTAATTCTATCAGCATCTCAGCAATATGTTGCCGAGTTTCGGTGTTATTGGTATACCTGCAAAATCATTGCTACTGCGACAGTCTAGCTGAAACATGATTTGAGATAATACTGTCGCCGGCAATATTACACATATGCTAGACATAGCATTAAAGCAGTAGAATGGAGATATACAGAACATGATGAAATGAACTAATTTGGATTAGACAATACAACATCAAAAGGTCTCCATGCAGGAACATGGAATGAATGTTATGATTTTTACTTCTTTTAGTAGGGCAGACTCAAAATCAGAATCATCAGGCTTAACTTTATAGCTGGCTTTGTCTGGAGGAGTACCGCAGAAATCATCCATGATGGCATTTTTCTTGCTGTGTGTACCGCAACAAGCCGGCAGCCCTGTAACTGGCCCTGCTTCTGAGGTTTTCTGAGAAAGTAGCCAACAATTTTACAGATTAAAATAATATCTGTTACTTCTAGTAGAAATGATTGAGACGTAGTGCAGGATCATGGTTCAGCTAGACTCTTTTACAGTAGAAATCAACCAAAAAAACCGATGCCCAGACAGCAGGCGATGTGTAGTGGCGTACCAGGTGGAGAATGGACCAGGTTCATGAGCCTGTGTCGCTCATCGCCGTGGTAGCCGCTCACCGTGCCGACAACGGACCCCATCCTGTGGAAATCAGAGGGAGAGTGAGAGAAGGGCAGAGATGCCGAGTGAGATCTGGGGGTGTCAGTTCGCGGCAGGGCTAGGCCGGCGCGGCATTGGTGGCGGCGCGGGGTGCGGTGTCATTGGGGTGGAGGACGGCGGCTGGGCGTGGGGCAACGACGTCTGGGCGTAGGCGCATCGTGGGATGCGGGCAGGGGTAGGGGCGGGGGCGGGGGCACGGACACAGGAGGAGATCATGTGGAGGGCGGGCACTCACGTAGGGCTGAGGGCTCGGTGAAGGCTCCGCAGTTCCCGGTTGCACGCCGGGTTGAGGCGGCGGTGGTTGCTGGAGGCGGTCGGCTGTGGCGGCTTGGGTCCCCTGGTTTTCTTCTTCGTCGGCGACACTATTCCGGGGTCAACATCGCCCCGGGCGATGACGCTCGCAACGGCAAGAAAACCGGCGATGCTCGTGACGAGATGGCGTGGGTGCTCGAAGCGTGGCGGCGAACGGCTCATCCACGACATGCAGCGGCACAATGCTGGACTCAGAGGCCCGGGGCGTGGCGAAGATGTGTTATGGTGGTGGTTTGCGAGCAACGTCGTGGAGAGAAGCGGCGGGACGTGCAGGTGGGGGCAAAGCTCAGAGGCGAGGGGGCATAAAACCGTCGGGGGTGCGGAGGCTGCGTGCAATTGAAAGCGGGGCGGGGCGATTAGTTGTTAACTAAAACGATAACATGTGGGTTTTTTTAGCTGCAGAGATAGAGATTCCTCTGAAAGCTGCCGCAGTGGGCCGACAAGGCCCGACAAGAGGATGCCGAACGTTTCTTCGGCCATGAAGGCCCAACCCAGGAGCGAACTTGGTAGACGCCGATGGTTTCATCCGACTCGTATTTATCCTTCGTCTTAGGTTTCGTCCGCCGCGAACTTGGTAGTTTGCACGGAAGAAGAAGAGCGCTATCCCCACTGATCCGTCAGCCATGAGCCGATCCTTCATCCTTCCCGTCCGCCTATGTACCCTGACGATCTGGATCCGCCTCCGGTTTCCATCCTCCTCGACCCGCGCGGCTACATCGACGACCGCACCAACGCCACCACCGCCGAAGGCGTCACAAGCAGCGGCAAGCGCATCAAGGTAACCTTCTGGATTGTTAACCCGCCGCGCTGCTCCTGCTTCACAGTCTACAGCCCGGATTTAGAGAAATCCGCGTTCGGCGGCATCCCCATGCTCCTCAGCACGGAGGACGACCTCGCCTTGCTTCGCGTCCCGATCTGCCCTCTGGGTGACGACGGTGTCGCGCGGAACAACGACCACTTTGTCTATCAGGCCGGCAACGAGAACCAGCCTCCGTCGCTAGATTTGATCCCCAAGGCTCCCAACCGAGTCTGCTTGGGTCCATGGGCTGGGTTGACCTCTGGCGAGGCATCCTCATATGCGACGTCCTCAAGGACAGCCCCGAGCTTCGCTACATCCCACTGCCATCTCCATTGGTGCCCAGGACACTCAGGGGTCCTCCATTGTATGTTCCGGACATCATTGTTGTTGAAGGCTACATCAAGTACTTTGAGATGTGTTCACATGTCGGACCTGAAGCCTGGAAGGCAGCCACATGGGAAAGGAAGGATTCTTGGAATGAGTGGAAGAAGGACTGTGTGATCGAAGTTTCCAAGTACCCAGCACATACCAACCCTGATCAGCCGCAGGAGGCTGGAACCAAAAACCTGCCAACCTTGAAGGGATTCTACTCAGGTTTTCCAGCCCTGAGCCACCACGATGGTGGTGTTGTTTACATCATGGACAGACACAACCTCGATGACACAAATGTAACTATGCTTGCTGTTGATATGAGGAAACAGACTCTAAAGGGTGTGGCTGATTTTTGCTTCCCGAGGCCGCTGGATTACAGTTCCGTCTACTTTGGAAGTGGGATCTCCAAACATCTGCGCTCCACCAGGTAATTTTGTATTGTAGACTCATTATTATATGTATGCTTATGTCTCAGGCTTATATACACAACTGCTTACCTAGGTCTGGCATTTGGAACTGCATATAAAAGCTACATTAAATGCTGTTTTAAACACATCCATACTTGTGTTAATTATAATGTATACGCCCTTTCATTTTGTGGGGCAGTCACGAGTTTTATAATGTAATAAACCAGTAGTCTCCAACCAAGAATGAGCCTCACATGAAAAATTATGTTGTTGGATTCATACCTGAAAAGTAGTTTCTATTTGTTATTAACTTATGACTATGTATTTTAGTGTTGTAGTGTAGAAGACGTAAAAGTCAGTCTAGCTTTGGAGAGCATGCTTAGTCAAACCATGCTGTATACTACCTCCATCCCATAATAGTTGTCATTCTAGCCTTCTACACTTGTCTCAGATTAGGCCCTCTTTGGCAGGGCTTTGGCTTCTCCAAAAACAGAAGCAAGGAAAATATATGTTTTGGTGGCTTTGGCTTCTAGGCCCAAAACAACTATAGCTTCAATGCTTTTGGCTTCAGGTTCCGTTCTTGTGCGTGCTTGTTCAGTAGGGCTCCTAGTTAAGCTAGTCGAGAAACCCCTACAAAAGCCCTGACAAAGAGGCTTTAGTTGTCATTTTCACTTCCCAATGCACCTTTCTCTTTTCTCGATACATCTCTCTCCTCGTTTCCTGTGCACCACACTTTTTTCACTCCTTAATCCCTGTGTCCAGAGCTAGAATGAAAAGTAATATGGCATGGATGGACTGCTATTTTATAATGTGAAGATTACAGTTCTATGTATTAAGTTTATCACAAAATGAGGAGTTCAAGTCTGACCTCCAAATACCATTCTTATATTCATTAGATGGTATTCAAATTGATTGTAATATTCTTTACTTAGGTCTCTGTCCTCAATTTTCTGTGCTGTAACTTGTTCCTGTTATCGATCAGACCGATGCAAAATTTGCACTCACAAAGCAACACTTCTTGCACATAATCATTTTAGTTAGATAATTGTTCTGCTATTACGGCATGTTGTAGTTAGATAATCTACTGTGCTCATCTTCTTGCTGTCATTTGAACTAAAAATATTTCCATCAAACAAAAATTAAGCATAATTACTATCATCACATCTGAGTTGTATATTCTACAATACCAATTTGTGAGCCTCCTGCTTTGTGCTCTGTTTCTGAATTTCCTACTGTTCAATTTAAACTGATTTTGTACCAGAGCAGATTTGTTAAATAATATACACTGTTTTACAGAGGGAATGCTGCTACTGAACCAAGTAAGCACAAAACTCTGCAATTTGGCAATCAAGGAGGTCCAAGGAAGAATGTGCAATCTCAGATGAGTTCTAAAAAGTTGATGGAGCACACTGCAAGTGTAGAGGAAGACGTTGCCGTCGCAAGCAAGCTGACAACCTAGAAGTTCCTGTGAAGAATGATATCAACTGAATTCCTAAGCTGATGGAAGAAGCCACAAGTTTAGAGAAAGACATGCCCAAGTAAGGTGTGCAAGAAATTCTGGCGGTCGAACAAATGGACTAGTTCTGTGTGTGGTCTAGAGGCGTGTTACGGTAATGCACCCGAAATCAGAAGCTAGATGCTAGATGCTGTCTGTATTATGTTTCTTTTTTCCTCGTACCAACATTGTCTTCTGTTTGCTCTATTGGAAGTCGACAACTATGCCAACGCTTGAACTTATCTTACATCATCAGTTCATCTTGGTTGGGTGCGAATGAAGGGTTTTGTTCTTGCGGGGTGAATCCATAGAAGGCTAGAAATTTCACTGCATCTTTTTGCCCTCTTTCACTGCTACCATGTTTATCCCTTCAGCAGCCTATTTTGGCATCTGATCGTGGGCCAGAGCCAGAGGAAGATCCAACCTCGTAAAGAGTTGACTAAATGAGCTCTTTCCAAGGGCATGCCGTGCTGCGTCTCATTCCCGTTCTCGCACGACCATTTGCTATTAAATTAACATCTTATAGGATATAGCGTTTACAGATTACATGACTCAGGATACTAAGGATTACTTGCAGCCAAAAAAAAAGAGCAGGAAAAGACTAGACCCAATATCGTCTTCAGTAGATGGACTAGACCCAATATCGTCTGCAGTAGATAGACTAGATCCAATATAAAAATTAGGTGTATATAAATTAAGTTTTTTAAGAGAAATACAAATTAAGTTATCTTTTTTTACGCTACTAGAATCCACCTGTTTCCCTAGAGTTTTTTTTCTTTCCCTAGGAAAATTTTGACTACCCTAGGGAAGAGTTCTTTCACTGGGACATGATTCTTAAACGGTAGGGAAATGTAGCTTTCCCTAGGAAATTCACCATTTCCTCGGGATGAAGGACGAGACGGGCTACATCCAAACACGTGGGTGGTACTGTTTAGCACACCGATCTGCTCCAGTTTCAGGAATGGGTTGTTTCCATTCAAATAGTCCATTATGCCTTTGATTGAAATTGCACTTGATATTTTCTGATAAAAATATAAAACAAATGATACAACATTAACAAAGGCCATAATTCAAATACAAATAATTGCCCCATAAATTGTAAATGATAGAAAATTAAACAAATGACATAATTCGAATACAAATAATTTTCCCTAGATTTATTATTTAAATTTGATTCAAATTTGAAATAAAAGAAAATTTCCAAATAAATAAAAAGAAAAGAAAAGAAGGGCTCACCGGTCTGGGCCACAATTCGGCCGAAGGCCTGTGCAGCCCAGCCGGTAGCACCTTGTCCTTCCCATTGGTGGACAGGAAGGGAGCACACGAGTGCTCGGTCTTGGCGGCTAGCGGAGGACTCACTCACTTCGACCAGGAGAGTGGCGGCGGCGCTAGGTCTTCAGGAGAGCGGCGGCGGCACTACGGAACAGAGCTCGCTACAGAAGAGTCGCGTACGCGTACAGGGAGGGAAAGCGAACAAGCAATCTAATCGGTGATTAACGACCGACAAGGTGGGTAATTATTTCACAACTATAGGTGGGAGTACAAAATTATAAAATTAGAGTACCCCTTGAGGTGCTCTAGAAAAAAAAGTGAAGTTGGCCTCCAACTCCACTTTTTTTGTGGAGCATAGTTCCTAGAGGTGGAGTTGTTTGGTAAAACGGAGCTGGAAAAACTGGGGCGGAGCAGTCCCAAACACCTTAAGGAGTAAACCAAGTCACATCCCTTCTTTTAAAGGAATCATGTTCAATCAAGGTAATAAATAGCGGTGGTAGCGACCGCAATTGCGGCCGCAATAGCGGTAGCGGCCCATTGCCGCAACCGTTATAAGGTAACACTCTGAACTTTGCAGCCGCTATTCTAAATAGCGTGAAAGCAAATAACCCTTATGCAGACGGAGATGGTTCAAGTGACCATGAGGCTGATGATGTTGTTGCTTCTAACAATGACAACGAGCGATAGTCTTGTATATAGCATGAAATCAAATAACCTTTATGCAGACGGAGATGGTTCAAGTGACCATGAGGCTGATGATGTTGTTGCTTTTAACAATGACAACGAGCGATAGTCTTGTATACTATTTTATGGCTCATAAGTCATAATATGTTTCTTTGCAAACTCTTAATGTGATGATTTAGTACATGGAAAAACCATGTTTGTTTTCTTAATTTAAGTATATGAGACATAAATTCTTTGAGTGTGATTAAATATCTATTTATACTTATTTTTCATGATATATGTACTTAAAATTATGTGAGATTATTAGGTGCCGCTGTTGGAACTTATCGTCCGCAATATCGCCCGCTACCCATAATCTGCTACATCGACACCAATCCGCTACCAACCCGCTATATGCTATTTATTACCTTGTGTTCAATAAACTAAGGGTATTAGTGACATTTCTCTTCTCCACTAATATCTGTCTGAAAAATCCTAGAACATTATTTTTTGGGAATATTGAAGAAGTGTTTTTGCCCCTACTTTGATGTCCAACCGTGGACGGAGGGAGTACTTTTATCCTTCTTATTTTATTTCTTTTGGTTTTCATTATTTTTTTCTTTAGTTTTCATTTTTTATTTTTGAGTTTTAGTGTTATTTTCTGGTATCAATTTCAATTTATTTTTTATGTTTCAGTTTTTTGTTTAATTTTTTTTAGTTTTAGTTCTCAGCGTAGTATTTTTTTTTCTAGTTTTTCATTTTTATTTTTCAGTCAAAGTTTCGAGAAAGACATACCCGTTGTAAGCAGGGGAAGTAAGGTGTGCACCGATTTTTTTTCTTTTTCTTTTTTAGAAAAATGTGTTCGAATCAGACATTTGCTCAAAATGTGTCCTGTAGAAGTTGCCTGAATGAACAAAAAAAAAAGATACAATGGAAGAAAAGTAAAAACAAGATAAAATGCGTCCTTTAAAAGAAGGTTTTTTTATAATCTGTATCTGTATTTCTAGATAAGGAAAACGTACAAAGGCGCGTACAAATACAGGTAGTACGAGCAGGATACATGGACAGCTGTCCCAACCAACTTGCACAAAGGCCCCTGATAGAAACAAAATTACAAAGAAGGCCCTAGGCCTTGTGCTTCCTGTAGGCATCCGAAATCGCCAACGCCGGCCTAGACTGACAAACCGCTGACTGTCGTCGCTGGAGAAGACACGAAATCCACCCCGGAACAGAGGAAGCCCCGTCGCACAAAGGCTTTGAAAGGAGCCGCAATCGATGAAGCCGTCGCTGGAAGACCATCGGCCGGGGACACACCCCAAGCTTCTCTGCTCCTGGACCAGAGCTCGTCGTTGGCCACCACAGCATCCTAGAACAAAAGAGCCGCCGGATCCGCTGCCTCTCGGAGTCGACGAAGCACAGGCGAGCTTAGACTCCTATAGAAGATCCAAGAATGGACCTTACCTCCACTCGCTCGTCGCCGGCGCCGGAGAAGAACGCCGCCGAGACAAGGAAGAGAGCGAGAGGACCTTATTCCTAGACAACGACGCCACCACTGCCGCCCGCTGGAAACCCTAACCTAGACCTACTAGGACCAAGACCTCCAAACGGGGAGAGACCCACGGTCTTCACCATCTCACGCAGGCCCGAAGGCCAACGGAGGCAAGGAAGACCGCCGGCTCCCCCGGCGGAGGACGGAGCGCCCGGGTTCGCCTCTCTCAACTGTTGATGAGGAAGAGAGCTTTCGAGAGAGACCGGACAGCCTCCATGAAACCTGTGCTGGAAGCAACATTTGCTGAAAAAGCATCATGCACCCACCACAGCCAGCCCATGAAACAAATCAAAATAGATGAGCCTCGAACCATTTCACAACCACACCCCACTTTGCCTTTTCGGCTGCGCAAGGGCACACCATTTCACAACCAGAGTGACACTTTCATGATTGCAGAGGAAAAGTGACGCAATCACCGGACGAAAAGATAAACAGAAAAACACACACAAAGTTACATCACTCCATGATGATGCGCTTAAATTAAACAGGCGCACATCTTGACCGAAGTAGACAGCAGGGTTCAAAGATGGTCAAACTTCGTCAGCGTTCAATCTGTCAATATGCATCACCTTGTAAACTTCACGTCCTACCTATGAAGAGCTATCTGCAGAAATTATGCGAAAAAACTACGAAAATACAGAAACTAGAAACCGAAGGCACCTACATCGTGTTTCACTTTGCTCGAGAACTTCTGGGGATACTTTTCTTAAGGACTTCCCTTCCCACATACATGATACATCTGTAGGTAGCCCTGCAAGACAGAGTGAATGTTACATTAGCCAATTAATCGTGGTACACATCATTGCAGTATAGAACATACTGTTACAAGGATTGGTAATCTACCTTAACAAGGGTCCTTATATTTTCAGCTTCATGGGACAAAATTCTTGGGATGTCTATTTCCGCCGAGTGAGCCCAGACGGCTGCCACTTTATCCACAGCCTTCTTCACTACAATCTTGTGGACTTCCCGTGACAGCAGCCCGTTTTCCCAGAGAGGTTTTACAAAGCCTTTGACAAATTCGCACAAGGCGAACTTGAGTGCATTCATTAAGGTGCTACTTTCTTCGACTGCGCTTAGCTGCGGAGGCCCAGTATTTGACTCTGAGATCTGCAACTGAGTTGCTGCTTCAGGGGTACCGTCTTTGCAAACTTCTCTGGTGATTTGGTTTGTTGCCTCAGCCTGATTACACTGTTTTTCCTCTACTTGCTTAAGCTGTTCTCCCTTTGAAGTGGGTCCAGTTAATGAAGCTGAAAGACTCATAAAAATGCTCTGGGGTTTGAGACTGTCTGCACTTACCTGGCAAACCGGTTCCCCAGGTGGTGCCATAAAATCTTCATCGCTGATCATACTAGGCGAGCAATTTAAGTCTGGTATTGAAGGACGTAGGATCCGGTTATCTTGTTTAGCAAGGCCAGAATGTATTGTATCAGTAGCACGATCCTCTGTTGTTATTCGTTGCTTTGATGCGATCTCAACCCTACGGGCTTGAGGCTGACAATCCTCCTTTCTAGCTTTCACGTTCAGCTCATCTTCAGTCTCTGCCAGCAGGGAACATTCTTGCTTCTTCCTTAAAACATTATCATACGTGGTTTCCTGTTGGTTATCTCTACAATCATTTCCATCTAAACAATTTTCGAAATCTATGCAGTAACTTTCACTAGACCGATTGATGGACTTCTTTTGGGACATGTTTGCAGTTCCTCTAGGCAGCATTGACCCATCGCATGAAGTACTTACAATCTCATGATCTGGAACCCTTAGTGCATTTACCTTCGAAGTGCCATGCCTTGAGCAACTAGCAACAGTCTCTTTGTCAAGCAATATTGGGTCAGTATACATACCAGTAGATTGTTCAGCCACTTTGGCACCATGGCCTCCTGCTTTCTTTTCACATTTTCCACCTGGTTTCTCTTCCCTTCCTGCATCCGAATCAGCATTATTTGTCTCCTGTTGAGAAATATTCTGATGTGCACTATTATCACAGTGTGTCAAGGGCCTCGAACCCCTGACTGGCCGGACCTCGGCTACGTAGCTCGTAGCCACCGTCCGTCACGCCGGCGAGGTTATGCCCCTCGGCCGTCAGCTTAAGAGAGAGAGGGATTAGGGATAACTTCTTTGTTAATCTCAATTGTCCCAGCGTACATGCATATATGGCACGTGGCCTAACAGATGGAGAAGGCTCTCCTTGATTGTAGGACTAATCCAAGAAGGAAGCAACTAATCAGCTAGCTAACTTTCCTCCTAGCCACTCGCCTGCCCTTCCTGCGCCCTGGCTGCTTGCTCAGCCGTTGCTCGCTCGGCCGCCCGGCGCACGTCGCGGGCTCTCCTGCGCCTGGTGTATGTGCGACCGCACATGACATCTCTCCCGCCGTCGAAGACCAGCTCGTCCTCGAGCTGAAAAGCTGGAAAGCGAGCACGGAAGTCATCGAAGTCCTCCCAGCTCGCATATGCTGCCGGCTCATCTTTCCACTGGACCAGCACCTATCGCACTCCGCGTGCCATCCGGGCCGCGATGATCTTGTCAGGCGCCGGCACCACGGCGCCGTTGTGGGTTGGTGGCAGTGTCGGGGGCGTGGCTGGGGGCGCGCCGACGAACTTCTTGAGCACCCCAACGTGGAACACATCATGGAGGTGGGCCCCCTGGGGAAGCTGCAGCCAGACAGCCACGGCGTTGATGACCTCCTCGACGTGGTACGGCCCGACGAAACGTGGCTTGAACTTGTCGGCGGTGGTACGTGGCAGGGACGCCGCTGGGCGCTGCCGAAGACGAAGGAGTACCCAGTCACCGACTTGGTAAGCCACCGGGCGATGATGCTGGTCGTAGATACGTTTCTGGACCACCTGTGCCTGTTCGAGGCGATAGCGGACGTCGTCGAGGAAGGCTGCGCGGTCCTCCATCTCCTGGGCAACAGCAGCCACGCGCATCTCGCCGAGCTCATAAGAGCGGATGGTCAGCGGGTTGCGGCCATAGACCACGTGGAACGGTGTCTCCCGGAGCGACGATTGGAAGGCGGTGTTGTAGGTGTACTCGGCCCACGGGAGCTAACGGAGCCACTGCCGAGGACGGTCGCTGGTGAAGCAGCGGAGGTACATGACGATCACCCGGTTGGCGGCCTCCGTCTGTCCATCCGTTTGTGGATGAAATGCCGACGACATGAAGGGCTTGGTGCCGGTGAGGAGCAAGAGCTCGGTCCAGAACGCGGACGTGAACACCGTGTCACGGTCCGAGACGATGGACTGCGGAACGCCATGAAGGCGGACGATGTCGACGAAGAAAGCTTGGGCGACGGACTCGGCGCTGTAGGGGTGTGCCAGCGGGATGAAGTGGCAGTACTTGCTGAAGCGGTCGACGACGGAGAGGATGACCGTCTTGCCCTGCACCCGTGGCAGCGCCTCAATGAAGTCGATGCCGATGTCAGCCCAAACGCTGGAAGGGATAGGCAGCGGCTGGAGCAGACCGGGCGGCCTCAAGTGGTCCGACTTGTACTTCTGGCATGTGGCGCACGCCTTCACAAATTCCTGCACCAAACGACGCATGTTGGGGAAATGAAAGTCACGTCGGCGACGGTGAAGCGTGCGGTGGACGCCTTCATGGCCGTCGTCGTGGACCACGGCCAGGATCTCCTGAAGGAGTGGCGATGCGGCTGGGATGTAGAGGCGGCCCTCCAGGGCGACCATGCCGTCGGTGATGGTCCACGGTGCGGTGCGGGTGCTCGCACGGAGCTCGTCGTGGATGGCGACCAGCGCTGGATCAGTGGCCTGGGCGTGGCGGAGGTGCTCGATGAAGTCGAACCGGGGTGCCGAGATGGCCAGCAGCTCGCCCTCCTCGCTGTCGCGGCGGGAGAGAGCGTCGGCGACGGTGTTCATGGCACCCGAGCGGTACTCCACCGTGAAGTCGAAGCCCAGGAGCTTGCCGACCCAGTGGTGCTGCGGTATCGTGGCGAGGCGCTGTCGAGGAGGTATTTCAGACTATAGTGGTCCATCTTGACGAGGAAGCGGCGCCCCCACAGGTAGGGCCTCCAGTGTTGGACCGCCTGAACGAGGCCAATGAGCTCGCGCTCGTAGGCGGCCAGGACGCGGTGACGTGGTGCCACTGGCCGGCTGAAGTAGGCCACTGGGTGTCCGTCCTGGACGAGGACGCCCCAAAGCCGAACGTCGACGCGTCGCACTCCACGACGAACAGCTTGGCGAAGTCGGGCATGGCGAGGACGGGGGCCGACATGACCGCCGCCTTGAGCGCCGAGAACGCCGCGACAGCTGCGTCGTTCCACGAGAAGCCATCCTTCTTGAGAAGCGCAGTCAGGGGCGCGGCCACCGTGCCATAGTTATGTACGAACTTGCGGTAGTACCTCGTGAGCCCGAGGAAGCCACGAACAGCACGGGCGGAGCGAGGAGCCGGCCAGTCACGAATGGCCTGCACCTTGGCCGGATCCATGGCGACGCCCGCAGCGGAGATGATGTGGCCGAGGTAGGCGACGGCGGGGGCACCAAAGGAGCATTTGGTGCGCTTGACGAAGAGCTGATGGCGGCGGAGCTCATCGAGGACAGCACGAAGGTGGCGCAGATGATCCGCCCATGTCTTGCTGTAAATTAAAATATCGTCAAAAAATACCAAGACGAAGCGGCGGAGGAACGGCCGAATTACGTCGTTCATCAAGGCTTGGAATGTGGCCGGCACGTTGCAGAGCCCGAACGCCATGACCAAGAACTCGTACAGGCGTCATGCGTGTGGAACGCCGTTTTGTGGACGTCCTCGGACCGCATGCGGACCTGGTGGTACCTCGACCGCAGATCCAGCTTGGAGAAGAATTTGGCGCCGTTAAGCTCGTTCAGCAACTCATCCACCACCAGGATCGGGAAGGCGTCCTTGACTGTCATCGCGTTCAGGGCCCGGTAGTCGACACAGAAGTGTCATGAACCATCGGGCTTCTTGACGAGGAGGACCGGCGACGAGAACGGCGAGTCACTGCGGCGGACGATCCCTTGTGCAATCATGGCGGTACATTGCCGCTCCAATTCATCCTTGTGGGCAGCCGGGTACCGGTAGGGGCGTACGGCTACCGGCTGCGCGTCGGGCTTCAACAAGATGCAGTGATCGTGGGCGTGCTTGGGGGGCAGGCCGGTCGATGTGGCGAAGACCCCCGCAAACGCGTCGAGGAGGGCCTCCAGAAGGGGCTCGCCGGCTGCCAGGGCGCTCAAGGCCGGGCCAGCCGCGGTGGGCACGCCAGCCCAGGAGACGGTGCGGCCCTCGCACTAGAATGACATGCGCCGGTTGGCCAAGTCCTAGACAATGGACCCCAACGCACCGAGCCACTTGGTGCCAAGGACGATGTCGTACCCGGCCAGGGGCATGATGAAGAGGTCCACTGGGAACGGGTCACCGGCGATGAGCAGTGGCGCGTCGCGGATGACGCCGGCGCAGGTGATCCTCTCGCCATTGGCGACCATGGCCGTGAGGCGGGGCCGCTGACGGAGAGGCAGTCCGGACCGCTGCGCGGCCTCCTCGGAGATGAAATTGTGGGTGCTTCCGGAGTCGAGGAGGGCGACGAGCGAGGCGGCCCCAACGCCACCGCGAGCTGCATGGTGTCCGCCATGGACACGCCGGCCACAGCCTGCAGCAAGAAGCAGGGAGCCTCCGTGTCCCCCGGTTTAGCGGCGTCGTCGGTGTCGTCGATCTCCACACCGTCGACGAAGAAGATCTGCTTGCAAAACCTGTTATGGCCACGAGAGTACTTTTCATCACAGTTAAAATATAGGCCAAGGCGACGACGTTCCGCCTGCTCTGCCATGGAGAGGCGCCGCTGGTTGCCCTCGCGGTGTCCCTGGTCGGCACCCGCCGGTGGCGCGGGCAGCGCCAGCTGCTGGGGCGGCGCGGGAAGACCCGGGCGAGGCGGCGGCGACGGCAGCAGATCGCGCGCGGCGGGCCGAGCCGGGGCCTGGGCCTGCCTGTCGATCTCCATGAGCTCCACCTGGCGTGCCAAACTCATCGCAGTGGCGAGTGTCTCAGGGTTGTGGATGTGCACCGCGTGACTCAGAGGCGGAAGGAGGCCGCCGGTGTAGAGCTGGACCCATTGGATCTCGTCAAGCCAGCCGACACGGGGAAGGAGTGCTTGGAACCGATTGGAGTACTCCTCCACCGTCCCGGTACGCCGGCACTCCGAGAGCTCGAACAGGGGAGCCGATCGGAGAGGAGGGCCAACCCGCAAATGGAGGAGTTCTTGAACCGACCCCAGCGCGGCGTGCCTTCATCCTCCTGGAGCTGGATATACCACAGCTGGGCCACGTCTTCGAGATTGAACGAGGCCATCTAGACCTTCTCTTCCGGCATGGTTCTCTGTTGGTGAAAGTAGGACTCACATCGGTTGATGAAGAGCAGCGGATCGGATTTGCCGTCGAAGCGCAGGAAGTCCATCTTCTGGAACCGCGGCGGCCGGTCGTTGTGATGGCTGCCCTCGGTGGGCCCGGCACCCGCCGAGGAAGAGCTCGACTTGTCCTTCAGGGACGCCATGTCGGCCTTCATGGTCGCCATATCCGCGGACAGGTCCTGGATCATCTTGGTGAGGTCGGCGATGGCTTGTTCCGCCATGATCGGCTGGGCAGCGGTGGATGCGGTGGAGGAAGACGGGGATGGTGGTGCGGCGGCTATGGATAGGCTGGTGGAGCGGGAGCGGGGCGGCGAAGATCGTCGGGCTCTGATACCAAGTTGTCAAGGGCATCGAACCCCTGACTGGCCGGACCTCGGCTACGTAGCTCGTAGCCGCCATCTGTCACGCTGGTGAGGTTATGCCCCTCGGCCGTCGGCTTAAGAGAGAGAGAGAGGGATTAGGGATAACTTCTTTGTTAATCTCAATTGTCCCAGCGTACATGCATATATGGCACGTGGCCTAACAGATGGAGAAGGCTCTCCTTGATTGTAGGACTAATCCAAGAAGGAAGCAACTAATCAGCTAGCTAACTTTCCTCCTAGCCACTCGCCTGCCCTTCCTGCGCCCTGGCTGCTTGCTCGGCCGTTGCTCGCTCGGCTGCCCGGCGCACGTCGCGGGCTCTCCTGCGCCTGGTGTATGTGCGACCGCACATGACACAGTGCGAAACAGCTGCCTGATCCACCTTACAAGTGTCAGAACAACCATTCAAACTACTATGCACCTTGGGATGATCAGTTGATACCTGCCTCCTGTCAACAAGTTTTTCCTTTTCTTTAGGTTGTGCAAGTTCAAGAGGATTTGCTTCTGGCAGAAGCTTGAGACTACACTTCGGTCCTTTCTCAGCTGTTGCGTTTTGAGGCCTTTTGTTGCATTTACTGTTACTAGGGAATTTCATGGTCTGCTCTAACTTTTTGTTAGCTCTTCCTTCACCACACTTTGGTAGTTCATCAGATGATGTTGCACTACTAAATTGGTCAGAACACTCTGAAGCAGTGTCATCTTTATTATCACTTTCTGAGCTAGAAGACGCAGCAGGTCCTCCACTCCTCACTCTTCTTCCAGTTGGCATCTTGCTTCTTTGTGCAGTCTGTCGTTGGTCAGCTTTCACGATGTTATCAGTGCTGCAGTATACCTCTTTCAGTGCAACCATCAACATCGTTGTCAGATTCTAAACCCATGTCTTTACTTCCTTCGCTCAAATTTGGTGCGTGTGATGAAGCAATAGTTTTGCTGCACTTGGGACTTAACATGTTTTTCCCATCACACTTTGTTGAGCCGCTAGAAGCGGGAGCTGTAGCATTCTTCTTTGGGTTGAAGTTTCCTTTTGCAGAACTCACAGCATTAGACACTGCTGGGTCTGAGGCCGAGTGGCTCTGTGATCTCCTTATGGATTTACCGGTGGTTGAAAAACCTATACCGGCTATTTCCATGAATTGTGATAACCAGCCTGTGATAATCAAGGTTAACAGTTTCAAGGATAACATGAAGTCCACAAGGCATGTTAAGAGACATCTAAAGTCTGTCAAAAAGTTGAGAAACTTCGGAGTAATTGCGTTAGACTATGTCCATACATCTAACAATCTGACAGATCAGTTCACTAAGAGCCTGTCAAAAAATGTGATAGAGACTGCATCGAAAAAGATGGGTACGAGACCCACGTGAAATTTACTATAGTGGTAACCTGTCCTATATGATCGGAGATCTGTGAAGTAGGATGGTGAAACAAGCTAGTAGTAGATTGAGAGGAAAGATCCCTTTCTGAGCTCATCTCTGATGCACATCTTTTCTTCTGTAAGACAAGTTGGTTTATACCTTAATGTGTTCCAAGTGTCATGGTCTATGAGACTTGGGTAATCTCTAAAAACTCATGAAAGATACTGAAGTGTGACTTATAAGCTTCAAATAGAGGGGATGCTTGTTGCAGCCTAGTACTAGCAAAGGACTTGAGTGAATCTCACTTTCACACAAAACTTTCAATTCAAGGCATAGTTCATTGTTCAGTTGTGACTGAGTGAAACTTTTGTTCTAGATGAATGTTCAAATTAACAGTCTCCATCGAAACACTGGTATATAAAAAAAATATGGATCTGAAGTAACATTGTTACAAACCCTAGAGTTTGGTGGGGATTGTTAGATTTATTATGAGCCAGACTCATTTTAAATTTAATAAATCAATAAAACTCTACGGTGTGTAACTGTTGGGCATTTAATATTTGTATCAGATTGGAACTTGACCAAATGTTGACTCGACTTATATGGTTGGACTTCATCTGTCCATATTGAGAAGTTGAGAAAATGATAAAGGCGTGTCACGCGCGCGCGTCGCCCGCGGCGGCCGGGCCGGGTCGGGGCGTGGCGAGACGAGGCAGGCAGGTGGCGAGCGAGCGGACGGGCAAGGCGTAGCCCGGTTTTGCCACTCACTCTCCATGATAGCGGGAGTTACAACTTTCTGAGTTAATCCCAGGAGTTACCGTCTCTTCACTTGCCCCTCTCCTGGACTGCATGCATGAGCCTCTTCCCCTCCCTCTGCATGAAAGCATAAAAGAGACGGCACCAGTTCCTCAAGTCCTCTCTCTTCCGGTACCTAGAACACAGAACAAAATCAGACCTCATCTTCTGCTGCGAAAAGGTTTTCCCCGTCTCGTACCTCTACGCGCACAGAGAGACGAGAGAGCAGGTGCCTTCGAAGCCCTTGGCGTCTATGATCCCTGCTCGGAGAGTGCGGCAATTAGGTTTTTGGGGAGCGATTGCTCGTTTCAGGTCAGCGGCGTCTTCTTCCTCTGGACGCGGACGGGAACTGCACTGCGATCACCTTCCTACATCGACTATGGTCCACAACTTCGAGCAACGCAGTATGGCGACTAGTGCGAATGGAGCCTCCGATGCCCTCGGCATGGGACCCTTCGCTGGGTACATCCTATTCTCATCTCTTTGTCAATTCATGGTGTTTATGTGCTATGTTGTCTCTGTTACATTCTCTATGCCATGGATGTTCGTTTATGTGATATTCATGCTCGCTAGTATGTTTAGACTATATGCTTATATATTTTTATCATAATCTTGGCTCATATATAATATAGCAAATATGCACGTGCGACACGTACGTGTTTGTATTGTTGTAAGTTCCTTGATTTTATTTCTACCTCCACGTTGCAGTTATTGTTCATTCACAATTTGATACTATAAGTAATGCAAGGCTTTTGCTAGTTTTTTCTTGTTTGTCATAGCAAACAAAATCATGTTTGTTCAGTTTTTTATTATTATTTTTTCAATTGCTAATACATGCGCATGCATGCATTCGTACTTCATATTATTTTACCTTTCTCAATTAATTTATTTATTATAGTTGCATGCATGCATCCATATTTTCCTTTTTTCAATTAATCTATTTATTATAGTTGCATGCATGCATCCATATTTTCCTTTTTTCAATTAATCTATTTATTATTTGCATGCATGCATCTTGACGTGTATTATTTTTTTTCTTTTTCTGAACGATCCGCGGCAGGCGGCGGTGCATCCAAATTAGGACTCTTTTATTTTGCAGCATTAGTAGTGTTAGTCTTTATATTCCAATGATGCATGTATAATATTATTTTCCATATGATTAACCGGTAGTAGCCCGGAGACCATATAGATTTTTTATGTATCATGCGAGGCATAAGAGAGAAGTTGAAAAGTAATCATTATCAAATATAAACATATTATTAGTGGAACGAAGGAATTAGAAGTATGTAGCTAATACAAGGCATCATTTGAAAGATCATTGTAAATACCTAAACCTGGCGTTTTGAGTCCTGCATGACCTCAGTTGACATCGAACTCTGAACAACGACCTAGTTAGCCGACGATCGGATGATATGATTTTGCGATTAGCGTTGTGGCTGTTTTGCAAGCACCGTGACTGCCTGAATGGGTAGCACCAGGGCAGTCCGAGCAGGTTGTTGTGTCGTCATGCAGCGCCGGATCGGATCTGACGATGTTTGTGTCGAACCGGATGCGGGTGGGCTGTGCACCACCATCGCCTCCTTCTGGCACTGGCCCATGCGAGCGTCGCGCCGAGGTGTGGGTACTGCCACCAGGCGGAACACGTCGTCGTCGTCCCCCACCATGGCCTCCTTTCGGCGGACCTCGGCCACCACGTACGATGAGGAGGAGGCTCTAGCACGGTCTGACGGCGGACTCCAGCTTATTAGCCAGCGGAGACGACGGCAAGGTGAGCAGCTCCAGGAGCTCGCCCTGCCGCTCGAGCAGCGTCATCGCCGCCGTGCCTGTTGCTGTCTAGGTAATCATATATGTTATATTTAATTTGGGTTCCACATGTTTCGATCTTTAATTTTCTACTTCTCCTTGAGTTTGTATCAGACTTGGAATTAATCCAATCTCCAAATCAGCCAAGATCTCAGACCTGATGCGGTGATGCCTTCCATATACCTTGATCTACACGTATCAATCTTGAACTCCTATAGTATATCGTGTAAAGTACTAAACAGGCGCACATGCCGGGCCACAAAAACCAAGTTGTCGGTAACATAAGATCTCAGGACGACGTTTGGATCAAACGGTTATTAATATGGGAGAGTAAGATGTAAGATCTCAGACGACGGATGGTTCATATAGCACGAAGTTTAGATCCAACGGTTATTACGGAGGGAGAGCCCCTCACAAATTACTCGCTCTTTTATAGTAGGATATAACCTTACTGTTATATATGTTTTGTCTTATCTTGGTATATATGAACATGTTGATCATTTTTTTTGTATTCATGTGAATATATATAATGCTATGCTACAATTGTTTATTATCATACATGTCATCACCATGCAGTTATTATTTTTCGGAATTAAACTGTGTAGAAAATTGTCTAAATTTCTAACACTTTAGCCATACCTCCTCGAATTACATGACAGATTACCTCTAGACAACAATGCAACTTTACCACATATATGTTATTCCTTAATTAAAAACAAAATCAAAACGATTTATTTAGATCCCAGAAGTTTCGTTCTAAAATTTAGATCCCAGAAGAAAGAAAAAGGAAAAAGAGTGAGAGAGAAGACGCTGCCACTTTCATCCTCTCCCTCGAAAGAAAACAAATCAATCATCGAACATTTGAGCGGTCAGACACTCCCGCGGAGCTGGCGACCTACACGACACGGACGACAGCAGCCGATGCCACGGCAGGCGCCGGCCTCCCGCGCCCCATGGTGAACCCGCGCGTGCCGTCGGGCATCCTCGGCCCCTGCGCCGCGTGCCGGGGGCTCGCCGCGAGGCTGTCCAAATGCTCTGGCGCGCCGGCAGCGTGCGCGGAGGAGTGCGGCGTCTGCGGCGGCCTGCCCCGCCCTCTGCCCCATGGCTTCTTAGCGCCGACGTGCTGGTCCTGGTCCTCCTCCTGCTGCCAAGACGAGTGTGCAAATCGCGCACATCAGTTAGCGGCAGACATGGTCAGAGGACATAGCATGTGCCAGAGCGTGGCGTTTAATTTCTGCTTACGCTGTGGTCAGGGAAGTGCGCCGCCGTCGGGGAGTCGGAGGAGACCTGCGACAGCGGCGAGCGCTCCTCGTCGGAGGCGGCGCCGGCGAGGTGATCCAAGCCCGGCCGCTTCAGCCGTGTTGCCGTCTTGGGCTGTGGTGAATTGAATGGGCGCCGGCATGTCAGGCCAGTGATCAGCTCTGAAATGGGAGTAAAGCTGATGAATTATGAATGAGGTTCAGTTACCGATCGTCGCAGCACCGGGCGCACGCGGAGGCCCCTCCTCCAGTTTCTTTCGTCGTTCAACTTGTCCACCTGACGAAGCACAAAAACAGATTTCAATTTGGCACAAGTGAGCAACGAACCGGAACTTCAAGGTTCCAATGTCTGTAATTGACTTACTGCTCTGTCGGCTTGGTGTGAGGTCTCGTACTCTATAAGAGCATGCAGCTGTGTCAGAACAGACAGAACAATGGTCAGATGATGAGATAAAAAGAAAACTGAATTGAAAGAAAAAGAAATTGATCCCCGGCCCCGGATCAGTATCAAGTACCTTGTTACTGACTAGTGTGTTTGCGTCGGACTTGGATGATCTTGCAGAGCTGGGTTCTTGCGGATGGCAGATTCTGATGTTTTTCACACTGCAAACTTGTTGTGTGGTGCACACAGTTAAGAGACGCTACATGACTAATGTACGTGGCATAATATAAGATATACACAACAAACTACATGGGGATCAGATCAGAGGGGGTTGTGTGTTCTGTTCTGACCTGCCAATGATGCCAAAGATCTTCTCGAGGCTGTTTCTAGTGGAATCATGCGGCAAATTCTCGGCGATGACCATCCGACACTGCATGAATCAGCAAAGTTTGGTCTTAGTAGAAGGCAGATGAAGCTAGCAGTTTCCATTTCAGGAACTAAAACCTTGTCCTGCTCAGAATTACTAGTACTGACCTGCAGCTCTTCTTTGTGTCTCTCGGTGAATGGCTGAGCCCGTCGCACTTTCTTGCCGTCATCGCTGACAACCTGAAGAAAGTATTTCATGGTATGATACATGGCTACCACTTGTTTTTTTCTCGACCGTGCCATGAGGCACGTTTTTCATTAAGAAGAGGTAGAGTTACAAAAGCGAGCTACAAATGACGAACAAGAAGGAGCGGTAATCGGCGGTTACCGCAAACAGACCCACTCAGAAACGCAAGAGAAGAGAAGCAAAAGGTCAAACACAAAGCAAGGAGCAAAGGTAGCAGCACTGGCTTACGAGCTTTTCTGAGGTCCGGAGAGCTGTAACCAGCAGTTGGTTTGTTACCCCCATAGCCTTGATCTTCTTCCAGGATGAGATGACAGATAAAGGAACTGGTCAAACCGTTGAACACACATTTAGTTTTCATTTCATCAGTCCATGCATTATTGGTGTTGTTGGCCCTGTATTTTAGGGTCATATGATTTATTTATGTTCTATGTGTGCTAATATATTCATATATAGGATTGAAGAGATAATAACTGTTCTCCACTCACCATAGCCCTCAGGATCCTTGTTCATGATCTTCGTCAAGAAATCATTCGCAACCAAATTAGTGTCACTGAACTGGTACTCAACCTGCACAAGGCCAGAACAATGTAACTGAAGGCCAGCCACTCCAAAAATCAAGAAACAAATAAAGGAACATCATGGAAAGAAAACGTCAACAACATGATCTACACAGATCCGAAAATCACGAGAATAGTCTGACAAGTTACTACTGAAAACATCACTCAGGCCTTTTCCCACTCCAAAACTTTACACCCTATCACATCAGATGTTTGGACACATGCATAGAGTATTAAATATAGACTAAAAAATAACTAATTACACAGATTGCGTGTAATTTACAAGACTAATCTTTTAAGCCTAATTAGTTCATGATTTAACAATAAAGTGCTACAATAACACATGTGCTAATGACGGATTAATTAGGCTTAATAAATTCGTCTCGCGGTTTACTAACGGATTCTATAATTGTTTTTTTATTAATATCTAAACACCCCATATGACACCCCAAAACTTTACACCTAGAATTAAACAAGACCTAAGTCATAAATGGCCACGTCGAAAATTCAGGATGAGAATTCAAAGATCATGTAGCTCCCTGATCTGTTGGCGCGGAGATCACCTACACCGTACTCTCAGCATTTTCAGTTTCAGAAATCTATATTCCTACACCTACACTAGCTACTGTATCGGTGATTCGGTATCAAACGATGTATAATGTGCATAAGGACAAGGAGATCATCTATGGTTTCCGAACCTGCTTGATAATCTTCTGTGCGATGTCGGCCGGACTCGCGCCCTTGGGGTAGCCACTGATGCCGGTAGCTCCGGCGATCTCGCCATGTCCAAAGTCCGGCAGGAAGGACGACGTGGGGTCCGGCTCGGCAAAGAAGTTCCAGTCCGCGCCCAGCCCACCGCCGCCGCCGGAAAGATGCAGGAACGGAGAGTAGTAGCCGGCGGCGGCCGTCAAAGGGCTGGCCGCCGCCGCCGGTGGCACCGGCACAAACTCCCGCGCGTGCACGTTGAGCCTGAACGACGGCATGGAGCAGCCGCTGCTGCTGCCGGCCGACGACGACGTCTTGCTGGAGCTCTCGCATACGTCCTGTGCCATTGCCTCTTCTTCCGTCGACGACTGATGCATTGGTTTGTGTGTCACTGTGTCTTTGCGATCTGAATTGTGTAGTGTTGCGATCGAGTGTGTGTGGGGCTGTCTCCATGTGTAAGCATATGGCGTGCGTACGTATTTGACCACTTCTTAGCGTAATATTTGTGAGGCGGGAGTGTTTCTAGCATATTTTTTTTTCTTTTCTTTTTTCTTTTTTTAAAAGGAAGTGATAGGAGCTCTGTCTTCCGCTAAAGTAGGAGAGAAATTAGTGTCCATTTTTTCTCGCGTGAGTGTGTGTGGTACTTCAACCTTTACATGGAGGGGCAAACTAGCGTAGGGTTTTTTTTTCGAAGAAGTGTGTGCAGTCTTTCTGCCAAGTGCCAACTGACTCTCGAGCAAATTATGGCCCTGTTTAAAAGCACGGCAAATTTTTACGCCAAGTAATTCCATTCTATCTGAATTTTCTAGTGCACAAGAGTACCTCCAAAAAATTACGCCCTTGAAGAAATGTTGTCTGGGTAAGAAAAAAAACAGCAGACTTATACGTCGGCTTGCATGAAGCCATCCAGAATCCCCATTCCAGTTATGAAAGATAAACGGTTTTCACTCAAAACAGGGAGCATTAGCACGTAGTTTTATGAAAACTGCCAGGTTTTAAATTGTGACCTTTTTTTTTGCGAGTAGGTTTTAAATTGTGACCTGTATATAGCTTTTAAACAATACATCGTTTTAGGTAAAAAAAAAAGTTGAAAAGTATACCAACAATTTCAAACCCATTCACCCTGTCAAATCTAAAGATACATCCTCTTTATTTCAATACGTTTTCTTTTGCATAATCTAGAGGTGGGTGTACGTGCGTTGTGAGCATTTGCGTTTACCGTATAATCTCGAAAAAAAAAGATACATTATCTATTTCATCACATTTTCTTTTGCAAAGTTGATCTCTCAGCTAAGAAAACGCTTGGTTTTGCAAGATCCTTGACTGACTGCAGCCACTATCTTCGAATTTAATCGTATACAACTAATTTAAGGTTCAGGACACTCCATGCAGGGAGTTAGCCATGGATTGAAGGGCGCACACGGGGCGCAGTCGACCAAGTCAGTTCAATCAAATGGACCGACAACTTTCTTGGGTGTGCGCCAATCGGAGAGGCTGTGTCACGTAAGTTGCATGCCAAACTTGCTCAACTGCCTTGCCAAGCATGCATCCACCATAGGAGCTAATCTGAGATGCACCATATATAGAAAGTTGACACATCCAAAGACTAGACGGGGAAAGGCACGCCCACATGGCGAGCATCTCCAAGGGACTTTGCAAATGAACTTTGCATTTGTTGTTGTTTGCAAAGTCCCAAACCAAAATGCAAAGTCTAAAAATAGGCCATCTCCAAGGGACTTTGCAAATGGACTTGGCAATTACTCAATTTGGCGCGTGCGAGAGGGAGGACCGGGCGCGAGAGTCGCGGGAGTCGCGTTTGCCAAGTCGAGCGGACTCTGCATAAATGCAAAACCGAACCTGAGAATTGCAAAGTTTGCACAAATGCAAAACTAATATGCAAAACCATTGGAGCCCTCTTTTTGAGGTTTTTGGCAAATTCTCAAATACAAACCTCATTTGCAAAGTCCCTTGGAGATGCTCGTCAATTGCTTCATGGGCTCCACCGGATTAGATTTCTCTCCTAGACCCTCACACGGCGCCACTCGCCATTGCTGCAGCCACCTTGTCTCCACCAGCCAGTCGCTACTGCCCCTGGCCTCCTTCGCCGATCACCGCCCTCGGCTCCCTCATCCCCCGGCCTCCACCGTCAGCCCCGGTGTCTACTGGCCTCGACTTCTGCCACCCCCAGTCTACACACACACACCCCTCGCCGCCTCGAGTATGCGTGAATCTTGACGTCCTCTATAGCCAGGATAGGCCTGACGACCACACCTACATGCGGGAAATCCACTCTCGACTAGAAGGTCTTGTGTAGGCCGGCTTGCCTCACTTCCACGACCTTTATGTGCTCCACATTGTCACATTAGAGGTAAACACACACATGCACACGCACACGCATACTTACTTTTGAATCTCTCCACTCCACTTCACATGTATTCTAGAGTTAGGTTGGCGTAGCTAGGAGTTAATCTCATGTTGAGCTGATCTTTGGAGCTTGGTGAAGCCTTTACTACTCTGATAAGACTTAGTATTTCAATTCAAGGACTCTCCTTTGTTTATATTGAACAAACCTTACTTTACTTTACTTTACTCATTTCTCGCATAACAGTAGTGCCATAGTAATAGTAATATTATGTACATTTGTAAAATCATTAACATTCTTATTATGGTGTAAGAAATGCCAAACCGAGCATAGAGGGGCACAAGCCGACAAGCGTGGAGATGGCTAGGGTTAAGGGTACTAGGCATGATCTTGTGAGGCATTGTCAGAGGACGATTTGCTAGACGTAGCCCTGAGGATTATTGTGGGCTAGGTCTCTCTCTATATATATTTTGAGCAGAATGGGCTAGGTCTATATGGCAATGCAATGTTGATGTTGGGCTCTGTAGTGGGCTTTTTTTTTTCAAACAACTGGAATATGCTAAAATTGTTTTGGCTTTTGTTTTTATTAGATTAGACTTTTATACCCAATTTGTTTCTATTATTTTAGTTATCATTTGCATTTCCGCTTAGGATAAAATATGATTTCAGAAAATATTGTTTTCCTTTATTTCTAGCCCTAACTGCTACCATATGTACGACTCAACAAACAACTGTCACTCTTTTGCGTTTCTTACGGTATGCTCACTTGATCGTTTAGGTGTGATCTGAAATACATAAAAGTCTGCCTCACGCCCCTTAACTATTATAGGTGTCTAATTTACCTTCAACTTAAAAATTGGATATTTACACCTCAAACTTTTCACTACAAGAAATGTCTCGGTTTTTGACGAAATGTTGATGAAACGTGCGTCACAAACCATACGTCTTATTTCATGGTTTGTGACGTTTATATGTTCATGTCACGTTGGTTTGTGACGCACGTTTCATCAACATTTCGTCAAAAACCGAGACATTTCTTGTAGTGTTTGGAACTGGTTGTTTTTACTTCTTGGCTTGTTTTAGATTACGTTTGATTTAGCTTGTGGAAGATGCTAAAATTGTTTTGGCTTTTGTTTTTATTAGATTAGACTTTTATACCAATTTTGTTTCTTTTATTTTAGTTATCGTTTACCATCTCCGTTTAGGATAAACAAAAATGATTTTCAGACATACTGTTTTCCCTTTCTAGCCCTAACTACTGCCGTATGTATGACTCAACAAACAAGTGTGTCACCCAATAGTTCACGTGTGATCCTCTGAAATAGGAAAAAGTCCTCACGTCCGTTAACTATTAGGATACTAGAAGAATGCCCTGCGCGTTGTTGCGGGAATCTCTGGTGAAATTATACTACTTATATTTACAAATATGATTGAATAAATATCATAATACATGTTAGTGAATGATTTTTAGCATTTTGGTGTGAAAAACTAAATATATGTTAGTAAATGATGTGGTTTGCTAAGGTGAATAGCTTGAATGATGATATAATGGCATGTGTTAGTGGATGCTGATGTGACACTTTGTATGGCGAGATAGTTGAATGTGCTAGTGGGATGTTCTAATGGGTGCTGATGTAGACACTTTGCATGGCAAGATAAAATTGCTAGTGAGGTTTATCTTTATAAGAGACAGAGATCTGCACTCAAACTTTTGGAACAAGTTGTTTTTACTACTTGGCTGGTTTTTAAGTTGTATTTGGTTTTAACTTATGGAAAATGCATTTTTCTGCTAAGAAGGAGAACATCAACCAAACAAGCAGAACCGGAAGTTACCATTTTAAAAACAGTTGCTTTCATGTACCCCTCTTTTGATTTTCAGTTTCATGTTTTTTCAAATGCGTAGAAATAGAGAAACATTTTATAGCTATTTTAAGAGAGATAGATAGAGATAACATAATTTATAGGACATGCTTGGATCTTCTCCTTTAAACTTTTAGATGGGCTCTAAAAACTTTAGAGTATTTTAACTCAGTTTTGAAATCTGAAGCTCTATGTGATATGGCCTAAAGTTTAGAGCTAATTTTTATACCACCAATTTGGAGACTTCGGCTCTAAAGTTTAAAACTCTTTAAAGGAAAGAATCCAAACATATCTATAGTTGTTTTGAACAAGAGAAATGCTCCTATACGGGCGTTCGGCCAGTTTCCTTCGTGTCAGATGCTTTTTTAACTGGACTAGAATCTATATAGCCTGCCAAAAGGAGAAAGGAGGGAGCCGGAAGGGGATGAGCGCTGGGGTGAGACAGGTAGAGCGAAAAACCTCTCGATCCGAAAGAAAAGGAGCACAGCGGAAGCCAGAAGAAGCGCCGGGGTGAGATGAGTAGCGCAGAAGCATCCGGATTCAATTGTTTATATCCCTACGTCCCTATGTCCGGACGCTATATCTCCGTTCAAACAAACATCTTGTTTACAGCATAAGGTTGTCCGCACTCGTCGTCCTCTATATTCATCCTCTAAAAGAAATATTCTAGTCTGGTGATCAAGATTCTCTCCTCTGTACTGTTTTCTCCCGCACCCATCCGTACTCTGTATCATCCTCTATCCAATGTGGGGCCCACATGTTAGCTTTTTTATTAAAAACCCACCCGCCGCCTCCCTCCCTCCCATTCTCTCTCTCTTTCTCCCACCTCTCCGCTCTCCTCCCCACCTCGCCTCTCTCCACCGCCTCCACGGCTGGGACGACGATGGGCGGACCAGCGCGCGGCGGGCCTCGGCGGCTGGACCAGCGGCGGGCGAGCGAGCGTGGCTCCGGTGCGGGGTGACCTCCGGGCGGACGCGGCAGCGAGCTCCGACTCCGAGCACGAGCGCCTCCGGGCGAGCGCGGGCGGATCCCTACGGCGGGGCTCACCGGCGCGCGGGCGGATCCCGACGGCGGTGGCTCGGCTGTGGCTCCTCCGAGTAGGCGCGGGGAGCACCGCCACCTCCGCCCGCGGGCGAGCCGCGAGCGGGAGCGGGGACGGCCGCCTCCTCCGGCTCCGGGCGCGAGGCGAGGGCGACGATGCAGCTCCTCCGCCACCGCCGCGGGGCGCGGCTCCTCCTCCGCCGGCCATCCCCTTCTCTCTCCCCCTTCCTGCTCATGGCGCGGACGAACGGGCGCGCGGGCCCACGCCACACTGGCCGATAGCGGACGTCCGGGAAGCGCGCTATTCCTGGCGGACGCGAGCTCGTCCGCTTGGGTAGCGGACGCGAGCTCGTCCGCCGCGCTGCGGCACTTCGGTTTGCTATCTGGTCCTTCAGGACGGGGATAGCGTACCCGGTGCGGACAGTCTAAGCAGGACGCGAGCTCGTTTGCCGCGCTGCGGCACTTCGGTCTCCTATCTGGTCCTTTAGGACGGGGATAGCGTATCCGGTGCGGACAGTCTAAGCAGTTGTTTCACAGCTCACGATTTACCAGACATCTCCATCGTGCGAGTCTCCGTAGCTCTGTCTCTGCTTTCTTTCTGGACGGAAAACAGTTTGGCTTGCCAGCAGTTAAGCCAGGCCGAAATCACGCTGTCTCGGCCCACGAATGCTCGACAGCTCGACGAGTCATTTTTGCCACACTACCGTGGCAGCCCAAAGCCCGGAGCCCGGCGGCCTTCCCCCACGCTATCCAGCACCGCCGCCGGCTGCTCCCCCAAAGCCCGAGCCCTCTACCCTCTTACACCAATGCCGGCCCCGCCGGCCGCGCCGCCGGCGCCACCGACCGCTCCCTGGCGCCGGCACGCTCCCGCGGCGGCCTCCTCCACTCCCAGAACCGTCCTGCTCCTCCTCCCGATCCTCCTGCTGCTCCTCTTCGTGCTCTCCAAAGCGCCGGATCTAACTTTCTCCACCACCTCCTCCTCCACCGCCGACACGGCCGCCGCCTCTTCCTCCTCCCGCCACCTTCCAGGCGACCTCCGCTCCTTTGACTGCTACGCCTCGCAGCAGGCTTTCCCGGTCGTCGCCAACCTTGTGGAGGGCGTGCCCTACCCCTTCTTGTACTCGCTCGCCGACATGGGCACTCTCCCCGACCACCCCCACAAGAACATCGCTCGCCTCCTGAAGGGCAAGCGCTTCCGCAAGCCCGACATCTCCGAGACCATCCAGGAGCTGCTCGGCGGGGAGGTGGGGAGGGGGGAACCATCCGGTGGTTTGGTGGTGGACGTGGGGGCCAATATTGGCATGGCATCATTCGCGGCCGCCGTGATGGGGTTCCGGGTGCTGGCATTCGAGCCCGTGTTCGAGAACCTGCAGCGGATATGCGACGGGGTGTACCTCAACCGGGTGCAGGACCGCGTTGTGGTGTATCACGCGGCAGCTTCTGATCGAGTTGGGACTATTACGATGCACAAGGTGCTGGTCCTGAGCATATTTTGATTTTCTTTAACCAATTAACTCATCATTGCAACTTTGTGTTATCACTATTATAATTGCTAAATGCAGTCATTTAGAATTGGAAAGTGCTATGTTCTCTTACCTTTTTAGCAACGAATGAACATCTTTTGCATATACTGGTCTCTATGTATGTCAGTTTGATCATGTTATTAGCAGAACAAGCTTGCATGGATGTCATTGTAGTTAGTGTCGGAATTGTAACCAAGCCCCCCATGGGTTCTATACTCGATTCATAACTAGAAAGCTTCTCTGACCCTTCACTAACCGTGGCTAAAAAGTCCTGAAATCCAAAATACCAAAATAGGAATAAGGTTTGGGGTTTGCTATTATTAGAAATGTCCAAAAAAATATCATATCCGTGAAGCAGAAACGTAAGGGTATGTATAATCCGTGAACGCTTAAATGGTTCTCTTAAAGAAAGAGAATAATCAAACAATTGTGTAAGAGCCTTAACCTACAATGGAAAAAGCTAAACTTACATGCTAATGTGCTTATCCATTTAAAACCGTCACTTTTTAAACTATAAAATCACCAAGCGCCGGCTGCTTATTTGAGCGTCGATGCCACTACTAAGCGCCTGGCCACATGTACACGGTGGCAAAAAAATAAAATAAAATGCAGAACCTCTGATTAGCGCCGCGGCGCCGCCCCAAGTGCCGGCGTTGTACCTGGTGTAAATGTACCCCCATTAATGTGGAATAGGCAGAACTGAATTAGTCAATTCAAGTTGACATTGTCAATTTATCCAGAACTTCTCTCTTTTCCTCAGTGAAACAAGAATCTGTTTTGCTCAAACCAAAGGCAAGGAGCGCTTAATTTAGCCTTTGGTTCTTTTGTGATGTCTTCCTTAAGGAACAAGCTTACATGGAAAATCAGTATTACTTGTCCAATCTCATACTGATAAACTTTAATATTGTTAAAGCAACACAATGAACTTTTCATTATAGCATTACTATTTTTCTCAGAAATTTATAGCCTGTATATTTTTTTGAACATTCATGTACAACCATGATTGATTGATTGCCACTATCACATATCGGAAATTAGGCAAGACATAAGTGCATAAACAAAATCTGCATGCATGTAAGACATTACAGTTTGGCAATTATTCTGATCCTTAGTTTTACAAGAGATATTTACATAATCTAGAAATCTCAAATTGCTTTCTATGTGTCTGTGCTGTTTTGCCTTTTTCCACTGCTTATTGCATATTCTGGTAATCTAGGTGATTGGCCGACTTGACAACAGTGCTATATCTGCAGTTGGTGCAAAGTTAGCATTCAAGTCTAATGCAGAAATTGCTGTTGAAGTTTCCACAATTCCACTGGATGAAGTTGTTCCAGATACTGAGAGAGTTCTTATGATCAAAGTTGATGTTCAAGGTTGGGAGTACTACGTACTGAGAGGTGCATCAAAATTGCTTTCAAGGAGGAAAGGTGAAGCTCCCTACCTTATATATGAAGAAGATGAACACCTGCTGCAGGCTAGCAACAGCAGTGCACAGGAGATAAGGGCATTTCTCACTAGTGTTGGTTACAATCACTGTACAAGGCATGGAAATGATGCTCACTGTACAAAGGAATAGACAAATTTGTTTCTGACTGGTGCTCTTATGCTCCTAAGCTTGGGTTGTATATGAACTGCGAAGAATCAATTGAGTTCTGGCAGTTTTGCCCCTTTGTTACTCAGCAAGGCCAGATGTTTAGACATGTCATGTGCCCAATAGTTGTGTTGCATCGAGTTCCATGGTATCCCTTTGCTTTAACTTTTAGGTTAGTTTGTTGGTTGCTGGACCTTGTTATTACTGCCTCTGGTAGGGAAAAGATGTCGTTCCTACTGGAGTTAGCAATTGAGTTAACTGACCATTTACGACATCTTTACCTGATCGGAGGGAGTGTATGTTATAGATACTTGGTATAAGTAACATCAATATATGTGCATGCGCTGGGCATCTTGAATCTTATTGACATTTCCAGATACTAGTGCAGTTTTTTATTCTGACCTTGGAATGTATGCTTAGTACTGAATATCATTACATATATGCTTCAGTTTATCCTGTGTTTTGAGAAGCATCTGGGATTTTTTTTTGTTGGACAGCCAAATTAATTTATTTTAACTCAGTTTTTGGGTTACCTTGCATATTTCCTTTCAGTTGTAGTTTACCTACTTAAGCTTTTAACATGGTTACTTCGAATGAGATTTGACATAACTTTTAACTGAAATGCTAAGATCTTACAAACAAGAGATATTTGGTTAAAAAATAACAAGCTGAAGCTGATTCTACCATTTTCGGAAGTACTGTGATAGTTTAACTAGCAGTACTTTGGAGTTAAATCAATATTGTTTCCATATAGAATTATTTGGAACACAAATTTCCTTTCCGAAAATTAATGTTACATCAACATCTATCCATAATGGATCATAGGTTTCAGATTGAAAATACACTATCTTCCTATTTCCAATCTTTACAAAATTTCACCATCTATTTCAATCCAAGGGATGTGTGCAATCTTTGGCCAGTCAACTCCATATTCTTTTATGAGCCTCTCCTTGAGCAGTGGGTGACAGAGTGCAACTTCAATCTTCCTAACTGATAGAGGCAGTGGTTCCTCTGACAGTGATTCCAACGCAGGGCAGTTCCATAAGACCAACTTATCCAGGGATTGCAGGCTGGACAGAGTGGAAGGAAGTGATCGCAGAGTGTTGCAACCAGATATACATAAGCTCTGGAGTGACTTTAGCTGTAGGAGGACATCATTGTCGTCTGCACTGAAGGAGGTGATCTCTGAGCAATCTTGGATGTCTAGGCTCTCAATGAGCTCAAGCCTATCTTTTAAAAGAGAACACCTTAGTATTGTCATTTGATCAGTGATAATGCTTCTAAGTGACCTAAACCTTGCAATTATTTCTGTGTTCATTTGTGCAGATAATCTGGCAAGTAACAAGGGGCAATTGAATATGCAAAGAGATGAGACACTGGACCTGCGTGCCGACTTTACATCATGGTGGTATGGCACCCAATACCCTTTCCCTGCAATTGTTATCTCTGTAAGGTTAGGAGGTACTGGAGGCAGCGCTTTGAGCTTATTGCAGTCCTTGATCACAACGTTCTGTAGATTCCTCATTTTCTGGCCACTCCATAACCACTCATTGAGTTCTGGCATGTCATCAAGCACCAGCTCTTCTAGTGACTGGAATGTCTCCATTTGGCTGCCACTGCCATATGCCTCTGGGCCTATCTGCCTCAACATTTTCAAACGCTGCAACCAGATTATTCGGATGGAGGGAAGCTGACCAAGTGGTGGAAGCTGCTCCCATGCATTGCAGCCACTTAGGAAAATAAGCTCAAGATTGCTTAGCCATTCGTTCTCAAGCCAATTAGGAGATTTGACTCCCATCCAACCCACGATGTCTAGTCTCTTTAGATTTTCGTGCGGTTGGAGAGCTTCTAGCACATCCTCTTCCCTATTTCCATTTACCTCATCTCGATCAGATGCCCACATTAGCTGTAGCACAGAGAGCTGGCGTTTCTTGCAAAGCATGGCTTCCTTTGCCTCATTTGGAGCATCAATATTCTCAAGGTTTCTGATCTGTAGGGATCCTTGGAGTTCTAGTAGGTACCCAAGCTGAACTATACTTTGTGTTCTCTCTCTGGTAACCTTGAAAGTTGGCAACCTCTGAAGGCATTTCAGCCTGCCAATGTCTGTTATGGCTGAAATAATCTGATTAGCTGCTGTGAGATGTCGTAGATTGACCAAGTTGTTCATTCTGGAAGGCAATTTTCCAAGCCTGCAACCTGATAAATTCAGAACCTGTAGGTGGTAGAGTTTGCACAAGAATTCTGGTACTGTGGCGATGGTAGTAGATGAGATATTTAGGTATCGGAGATGCACACAATTTGATATGCTATCAGGAAGTCTGTCCATCATGCACAGGGATAAATCCAACACACGGAGGCTTCTTATGTTATTGAGAGCCACTGGAGGGATGGAAACATTGATTGGAGCCACTGTTCTGCTAGGGAGGAAAATGAGAGTGCGTAGATTCTTGTATGGGATTGTGTCATCAAGTGCTGAAAGGCTATCTAGATGTACTGATAGATGGCGTACTGACGATGGGATTCTTGTCCATTCATCACCTCCTATTCTGAAGCATTCTTCAGCTGCAACTGATTTTGCAAGCTCATAAATTACAGGTGGTATCACATAATAGCTGACAAATTCTTTCTTCTGTATCGTGAAGAATGACTTATTATGTAGATCATTTATGTATTCTTTCCCAATGTCCTCCAATCTCCTGCAACCATCGGGGTGCACAAAACCCTGTGCTAACCACAGCAGAATCAGCTGCTCAGCTTCAAATTCCCAGTTTCTGGGGAAGATGCTGCAATATGCAAAGCATTGTTTCAGGTGTGGTGGCAGATTGTCATAGCTCGTTCGTAGAATTGGCATGATTTCCTCCCATACTGCATTTCTTTGCAAGACTTGTTTCCACTCATCTACACTGTGTTTACATTTCAGGTGTCCAGCTACCACCTTTGCGGCAAGAGGAAGACCACTGAGTGTCTCAGCAATTTTCCTTCCAATGTTCTCCAATTTTGAGTTGATGGTATGTTCTGTCTCATCAAACACAGAAGTCTTTACCAGAGACCAACAGTCATTAATTTGCAAGGTCTCCAAACTAATTATATAGGATGATTGCAGCATCTCTGCTACTATACTTGACCGAGTTGTCAGAAGTATCTTGCTCCCATTTGCTCCGTCCTTTAGAGGGGCTAGCAGCTTCTGCCAGTTCTCTTGTTCTATTGCTATTGTTCTGTTGTCATTGTTCCAAACATCATCTAAGACAAGGAGGAACCGTTTTGAAGCAAGCCTTGCCTTCAGTGCGGCTTGAAGTCTATTGAAATTTGTTATGCCACCATGCCTAAACCGATTGCTGGAAGCTGACTCCAGCATTTCTTTTGTGATCCTCAACTCGTCCAAGAGACAAGTAACACAGATCCACATTCTCACATCAAAGTTCTCTGTTATTCTAGCGTTGCTGTACACATGCTGTGCTAGAGCAGTCTTACCTATGCCACCTACCCCAACAATAGAGATAACAGAGGCTGGGATCTCGACCTGAGAACTCATCAGAGCGGTTACCAGCTGTTGGGCTTCGAATTCCCGACCGATGAGTTTCCCGTGGGGTATTGAGCTTGTCATGATGTTGTGAGTGCTGCTTCTGATGTTCCTGGGTAGGCTGACTACTTCACTAACTCCATTTGTAACCTGCTCAATACGCTCCAATAGATTTACCATCTTATTCTTTACCTTTGTTGATCTATCCCAACATGGTTCCAGGCTAGAAGGGGTACCTTTGTTGTGAAACCGGGAGAGCATGAAGGCGCTGATTGGGCTACTGCTGCTCTCGTTTGCACTTGATTCTTCCATTTCATGATGGAGACGATTGTACTCAAGCTTGTCTAGGAGATCCTCTGCATGATACATGACATCTCGGAGCTCTCGCATCCATGGAAGAGAGCTGTAGGAGAGTGTTGGCACCAGCTCAGCACCATGGAGAAGTGACTGCGTGCGAAGCAAAGCAACACGAAGCCTGTCCAGCTCATGCTCGATGCCACAGTCGGCTGCCCATCGCCGGAGCCGGTAGGACAGGTACTTGTCGAAGATAACTTGGATGAACCAGCCACCTACAGCCAAGTAGCTGGAGATATCCATATTGGCAATTACTGAGCTTGCTATCCATTCTTAAGACCAATAGTCTCATATATACTGCTAGATACCAGGTCAAAGTCTTCCAAGAGTCTTTGAAAGAAACTTCTACACGATATGTTAATGGGCTACCTTTATAATTTGAAAGGGACACATTTGTCAGCTTTAATCATTTGTTGGTTCTTTTATTTATGAACCTCAATGCACCCTTTTCAACTGACCTACATTATCGGTGGTTAGAGACTTAAATTTCTAAGTTCTAGACTTTGTTTGGATCTCATGTAAGGCTCTGGTACCTAGAAAGCATAGAGCATCCGTGGCCCTGTTTGTTTGTCTTATAATCCATACTTTTTAGCTTGTTTTTTTTCAGTCGGAATAATGTTTTTCTCTCACGACAAATCAGTAAATAGTACTTTCAGCTATGATTTTTCAGTGAAGTGAATAGTACTTTAGCCATGGCTTTTCAACGTCCTTTGGCTGGATTCGTAAATTACAGTTTGTACAGAGTTTTGGTGTGAAGAATAAGCAAAGATGTTTTTGGTCGACTTTCTTCACATCAGTTTCCAGGAGAGTCCAATCTTCTCTGGGTTAGCTAGGCCCCGTTTGGGGCCACCCATCACTTTATTCTTAGAGATCCTGCTGCCTTTGTTTATCCAAATACACAGGCTGGTTTAGATGTTGGAGAGCGCACGGGTTCAAGGAGGGTTGATATTTAGGTATTCCAGATGTTATCTGGTCTTGTTAAGCCCTTGGTCATAGCTGGATTGGTTCTGTCTTCAGTTTTGAAACTTGGATCGCTAAATGCTGGCAGGCTGCCTCTGTAAGGGCATGTACAGCGCGTCGGTATAACCGTATAAGCCGTCTGCGTCCAGCGAATTTTGCAAAAACACCCTCACACGCAGCTCCCAAGGCGAGGTCGTCGTCTCCTGAGACGACGAGGATGGCTCGTGCTCCGAGGTGCAGTCGTCTCTGACGCAGTGTGCTGTACAGGTCGTCGTCTCTAGCGATGAGGCGTGGGATCCAGCTGCGGCGCGCAGGAGAAAGCAAGATACGCGCCAAAGCATGGAGTCCGCCGCCGCCTGGCTGAGCGATGAGATGACAACGATGCTGGAGACGAAGGTCATCCCCTCCCCCGCAAATGGCGTCAATGGCCTGGGTCTGGGCCACCTGCTCGGCTCTCGTGGGGTTGACTGGATCGGAGGTTGCTTGACGAGCTGCAGCAATTTTGCTTGCATGCTAGGTGCTCGAGAAAATTTCCATGAAGTTCTTTGTAAGATTTTTTTTTCGAAGATGCAGGCTCGCTCGATGTTTGGAGTTTTCAGTAAGCTGTAAAGAAAAACTGACCATGAATTTCTAGAATTTCTGACCATGAATTTCTCTTGAGCAATAATAGAGAGATATTGAGAGTTTGATTAATTTTTGACCATGTTTGTAATTTTTTTGTTCCAATAGGTAAAATGTCTGAAAATAGTTGTTTTTGGTGCTGACCATGAATTTCTCTTGAGCAATAATAGAAATATATTGAGAGTTTGATTAATTTCTGACCATGTTTGTAATTTTTTTGTTCCAATATGTGAAATGTCCGAAAATAGTTGTTTTTGGTGTTGTTTCAGATCTGAAAATAGTGAATAGTCACTTGTTAGTGATGAACCCATGTTGTGAATTAATTAGCATATAGAGATGATATTCATGATTGATCATGGCTACATGTGAGCATTAAATAACTTGTAGACAACCCCCTGTTTTATGGATTATATGAGCTGTCTGTGTTGTGGATTCCAAGAACTTGCAGACAAACCACTGTCTGTGGGTTGTACAGAGGAAACAGAGGAAACACAAGGGAGGCTCTCTTTTTGTGAGCATAATACATCTGCGTTGCTGCGGGATTTTAGGACACCTATTTTGAAGTTGATTATGACGAAGGATCAAACTATGAAGTTGCAGCCAATTTTAACACTGCAAATAAGGCATGGTTTGGTATGCTTGTATATAAGATATGCTTAAACATCAAAGTCGATGTACATAAGCTGATGAAACACATAAAAGAGGAAGCACAATATGCAAGGCAAGTGATTTGGACTTTTTTTTATTGACTCTTTTGGATAAGTGAAGTTTCTGCAAATAAAAAAAAGATAATAAGTGTGAGCAAAGTGTTAGACTTTTAGGATCATCCGGTATGTGTAGATCAGTGGGTTGTTATCCTTCTATTTGGTATAAAAACTTATTCACCCTAGGACATGAACTACGGAGAGAAACTGGAGGGAGGAGAGAGAGGAGATGGAGAGGGAGAGGGTTGTTACCGACCAAATCCTGGTTGGTGAAGGAGCTCGCCATCAGCGGGTCAATGATGTAGAGCGTCGGTGAAGGAGCGGAGTCGGTGCAGCGAGGATGCAGTGGCGACGCCGGTGGTGCTTCCCGTCGCTGGCAGCCCTTCCCTGATCGGTAGGGTTTCTTGGTGGGGGCGGCGGCTATCGTGAACCTCGTAACCCTAGCCACTGGCCCCCACCTCCTATTTATAGCACTGCGCAACGGGGGCCCACCAGCCACGTCATTGGGCTGGGCGTCCCCGATCAGGGCCTAGACATGGCCGTTGGGCCAAATCCGGTGAAGATCAAAACTAACATTCTCCCCCTTGATTTCTCATCACTTTCTTCGTTCTTCAATTTCTTACTCAAAATTTCGATTCATAGTTTTTTTGCTTCTTTCCTATTCCATTATAGATTAGTGCATAGAATTGTCTCATCGTCACAGCAATTAGTGCCGCTAGACTAACAACCACAATACACTTCTCTATTTTGGAATGAGACTTTCTTTGGGCCATTTATTGTCCGGAAATCATAGGCTATACCATAAACACATGTCGACTGTGCGTTCTCTGAACACACTGGATGGTAAGCCTTTATAAGCGGATATGCAAGTACTTGCTTTTACTTATACATTCGAAAGATTTTAAAAGATTCCGGACTTTCTCCTTCACAACGTCTAACTTCGTGTCAATATGTTTGGCAGCACACTTGACCCGTTGTCATAGGAGTCAATCACTTTAAATGGTAATTGTTGTTGTATACCATTACCAATTCCAGGTATAAGTTAACCATTTCGCCTGTTCTATAAGCCTCATAATAAGTTGTACTATAGGTATACATCATTGATGACACCACAACTGTTTCTTTGGAGCTTTTCCACAATAAAACTCCAACTGCCAGTGTTAGCTACTATGTGGGTTTCACTAAACATCTCGCCGAAATTCAACATTCTTGTACCCACAACCATTTGAGAGTACTTGTTCTTTCTTAGTCATCATGAGGCTTATTAAATCTTTGCACAATTGCAAGATATTCTCAACTCTATTCCAGTGATCTATATCTAGACTGGACTTTCTGCCAAAACATCCCGGATAAAATGAACTATGTTAGGGTAATATCACACTTGTGCACTCATTAAACTGTAATATCATAGTTGTGCACTCATTAAGCTTCCAACAGCTGAAGCATATGGATTCATATTCATTTGATCTATCTCATGTCGGTTATTATAACACTAAAATTCTCAAAACTATTACCCTTGACTATATGAACAGGCGTAGGTTCACTTGCATGCATACTTTGTTTCTTTACAATCTTTTCTAAGCATGCCTTTGTGATAATCCTAATATCCCTTTCATCTGTCTCGGTAAATTTCAATTCTTATAACGAGAGTCATTTCACCGAGAACATTCTTATTGAGTCTCGAGGACAAGAGCTTCTTCACATATAGTAGTTTGACATCACTACTAGCAAGTAAGGTGTCATCCACATATACAGGATTAGGAATTGAATCTCTCATTCTATAACTTTGTGCAAATGCAATTGTCCTCTCATTCTCTTTAACCCAAAATTTCTAGTTGACCTTTCAACTTGAAATGCCACTATTTAGAGACTTGCTCTAGTTCATAAAAGATTTCTACAAGTGACATCCCTTTCGTTCTTTCTTTCTACAACAAAACCTTTAGGTTGTGCCATGTAATCATTTTCATACAAATCCTATTAGGGAATATTGTCTTTACTTTCATCTAATGCAACTTAGATCATGATGTGCCACTAGCACTCATTGTAACCTATTCATTTTCTTTGTGTAAAGTAAAATCTTTCAATTCAAGTCATGCTTTATATCTTATATTCCCTTTGGAGTCACATTTCGTCTTGTAGACCCTTTACAGTCTACTGTTTTGGCTCCATTAGGAACTGCTTCTATTTCTCAAACTTCGTTGGTATTCATCGATTTCATTTCAATTTCCTTAGCTTCTTGCCATTCAGACGTGTTAACGCCTCTCATTAATATAGAATTTATAGTCATAAGAAATATCTGATTCTCTTATTCTTTAAGACCTTCAGGTCTTTAGCTAATGGCACTTCTTTCACATGGGGTTGTTGTTGCTCTTTCATCGTCAATCGATTCTATAGGGTCCTATAAAACTAGATCCTTGTTTTCTTATTCATCTTCTTGAAGGGCTAACAACATGTGTTGTATGAGTCATACAACATCAACATGGTGTTGAGCATTTGTCGATCTTGAGTCATTGGAGTAGGCACTGGTCCCACTTCTCTTCAAGTCGTAGATCTTTTCATACTATGCTCCCCCAGATTACTTCATCTTTTGTAAGGATAGTGTATCTTCAATCTTTCTTATTTTGGGTTTATTCTGTTAAAATCTATCTTATTTTGGTGCTTTAAGCACCGTCTTAGTATTTCTTAGTCTATTCATTGCTATCTTCCTGTCGAACTGTAAAATGTTCAGGAATTTAGCCATTTCTGTACTTAGGGGTATCTTTATTATGACCGTTATACTCCCTCAACGATCACCTTCATCTTTTATAGATCATTTTTTCTCTAAATGCAAATCATACAATGGGGAATATTTTTTAATTATCTTTCTGAGTTTCTTTCAATTGTATTTTTCTATCTTTCTCAATTCATAGTCATCAATCCCCCCTTGAAATGTGGCACAAACTTTTCTGCCATAATTTCGAAATCTTCATAACTCTTGTGAATGAGGAAACTTTGATTTCTTACTTCATCCACATGATTACATCATACAAAATAAAATTATTTCTTAATTCATATGGGAGTACTTTTTCCTTATTTTACTTCAAGAACTCAACAGAGTCCTCTTATTATCAGTACTTCTGCAAGTTATGCTTGCATGTCGTTCTTATCATGAGGTTCGTTTGCAACTTCCTTTTGTTCTTAAACTCATACTAGGATAGCATAAGAGCTACCCTAAACTTCTCTCCCTGTGCGGGATACACATCGTCATCTCACTTTCTCCTGCCATGCAGGACAAGTACTATGCCAACTTTACCCCGCAATGTGGGTATTTTCTTAAATTTTATGCCGCCATGCGAGACAATTTCCTTGAAGGGACATAAATGCCAGGATTGACTCATATTCAATCATAAAATTCAGGAATAAATTCGATATTCTTTAACACACGTGCTTAATCCGACGTTGGTCAAATTAAACATGCATGCCACTCGTTACAATTCATATCATGATGATAAAACAGAAAATTAAATTATTTTTCATAAAGAGTACATAAATTTTTTTTCTCAAACTAAACTCTTATTGTTCTATTTCTTTCTTGGATGAATATCCCTGAAATCTTTGAAAAACATTTCTTTTCAAGCCACTCTTAAAGAGAACATAGTCTCTCATGCAATGGCCTACTTTCATATACACAATTTGTGCTTAGGCTTTTCATCATCTGAGTCACAAGTACCCAATGCTTTTCTTTTCTCTTTCTTTTCTGTCTTCAAGAACGAAAATATGAAGATCTTTGTCTGAAAATTATTCAACAATAGTTATCAATATTAAACTCTGATTTCTTTATGTTCTATTCTATATCACCGTTGGGCAGATATAGAACAAAACAACTTTCTTCCACATTAATTCTATATCACCGTTGGGCAGAAATAGAATAAATGCATAAAATTCATAGAATTTTCTATCAATAACTTTTGCTAAAATTAGCAACATCATGAATACAATATTCTTGTACATTAATTCCACATCACCGTTGGGCATAAATGGAATTAACACATGGAACAACTCAATTATCATTAACCCTCTTCAAAATCAAATTCTCCCGTTGGTTCGAATTTAATTAGAAGATCATCATCATCATCATTGCAGCGGAAAATACATCTTTCTATTTCATGAGCATTTCTTGATCTTTATCTATTCTCTAAAAAATTGGTCACTTTGATGCATAATTTATCAGAGATTTAAATTTCAACCTCAAACTCATAAATAAGCTTATAATATTGTTGTCATCAACGTTGGTCAGAAAATAACAATATCATAATTTCACTTAAATCATAATGTGAATATCCCTCTAATTAAAATTTTCTCGTTGGTTCCAATTTTAATTAGAGGATAAACTTTTCATCATTTTCTGAACAACTGTAACTGCTCTTCAAATTAAATCCTCCCGTTGGTTCGGATTTAATGAGAAGACAATATTCTTTTTTTTCTTTGCAGCGGAAACATTTATCTACTTTTCAGAAGCATTTTCATGTACATATCTACTCTCTGGAAAAATTAACACGTTGCTGCAAAAAATTACCAGAGATTTGAACTTGAAAGCTTAACAAAATTCATCCAAAATTGCTTCTGAAATAAAATAAAACTTAAACCGCATCTTTTCATCATTTTTGGCCTGACCAGTGAATAAGTCGGCTCGCGGCCCAGTTCTCCTTCGCGCGTACCGCTCTCGACCTGCGGCCCAGCTCGCGAAAAAAACAAAACGGCGGCGCCCACTCACGCTTATCCGGCCCAGCTGCCAGAAGCAGCCTGTTCCCCAACCGCGCGCTCGCCATTCCCCCCGCCCAGGCCGCAACCTGGGCCTGGCCCGGGAAACCACTTCCCCGCCTGTGCCTTAAGCTGGCCCAGCCGATCCTGGCCGTTATTCACCATCCGACGGCTCTCCGTCCTTCTCGGCCGAATAAAAGACCTTAGCCGGCGGATGCCCAAAACCCTAGAGCTTTTCTTCACCTCCGTTTCTCTCTCAGCGCCCTGACGTCGGGCACGCGGCCCGCGGTGTCGGCGGCAGCCGCCGGCAACGGCGAGTGGTGGCGCCGCCGGAACGGGTCCGGCTCCCTTTCAATTTCTTCCTTTCTCTTTCGTGCTCCCCTTCCCTTCTTACTACTGCGCCACACCGAAAGGACAGTAGCAGCAGTCGGCCGCCCGTGGTGACCGGAGGAGAGGGTGATGGCGCCGGCGCGAGGGCTCTCGCCGGCGCGCGTGCTCGCCGGGGCTGAGCACGCCGCCGTCGAGCGTCCGCGTGGCGGTGCCCTGAGCCCCTGCCAGCGCGTCATGAAAACGGCGTCGTGCGGTGGATCTTCTGTTCTTCCCGTGTGCCGGTGGGTGTTCTGCCCGTGCGACGCACGGTGGTGACTGCGGCAAGTGAGCCGCAGGTGGGCTACTGCCCCTTTTCTTTCTTCTTTCTTTCTGATTCTTTAGGGTTAGGGTTAGTTTCTGTCCGATTCGAAAATCGATTCATCTCGTTCTTTTCCCCTCACTGCCCGATCCTTCATCAGGCAGTTATGGTTAGGGTTTCGGTTGAAAACCGATTTCTTTCTTCTGTTTCTGTCCGGATTGAAATCCGTCGCATCTTCTTTTATGTGATTTCGACTTCTTTCTACCCGATCTGAATCAACACTAGCAACCATGGCTCTGATACCAATGTTAGATTTTAGGATCATCCAGTATGTGTAGATCAGTGGGTTGTTATCCTTCTATTTGGTACGAAAACTGATTCACCCTAGAACATGAACTACAGAGAGAAACTGGAGGGAGGAGAGAGAGGAGATGGAGAGGGAGAGGGTTGTTACCGACCAAATCCTGGTTGGTGAAGGAGCTCGCCATCAGCGGGTCAATGATGTAGAGCGTCGGTGAAGGAGCGGAGTCGGTGCAGCGAGGATGCAGTGGCGACGCCGGTGGTGCTTCCCGTCGCTGGCAGCCCTTCCCTGATCGGTAGGGTTTCTTGGTGGGGGCGGCGGCTATCGTGAATCTCGTAACCCTAGCCACTGGCCCCCACCTCCTATTTATAGCACTGCGCGACGGGGGCCCACCAGCCACGTCATTGGGCTAGGTGTCCCCGATCAGGACGCGAGATCAGGACCCAGACATGGCCGTTGGGCCAAATCCGGTGGAGATCAAAACTATCACAAAGTAGGTGTGTGAAACATACATAAGTGGAAAGAAGAAATTTTGTTTCATATTTTTAGTACATATATTTCATTGGTTGCAAGCAGATCTTTTGAATTGTTATGGATTGTCCAGCGTCGTGATCTACATTACTGTACGAATAACAGGATGCTAGGAGTGCCTGTGAAAAAAAAATGAATGAGGACCGGGATGTTAGCACTTACATTATTATTTTTTTGACGTTTTGGATCATCCGAAGCCGGTCCATGTGTTTCGCTGAATTGGATATAGTAGTATCAATATCAGGGAAATGGAATGGTTTAAAAAATTGCATTCAGAGCTTTTTATAGGAATGCTTGAACAATTGTGTACCTATATGATAAAAAATCTAAAGGTCTCTTGGCAGTAGAGCTTGGTGTTGTGTTCAGTACATATCTTTTTTTAAGACTAAAGGTGCATCGAATCCTATTATGGGTTTTGGTGCCCCCCCTCCCCAATTATTCAAATGATGAACATTGTGACTACTGATGATATTGGAAGAAGATTGATCTCTCGGTATTTGTTTTTACCTTATCTTGAGTTCTTGACTATATGAATGTCTCAAGCAGAATCGATGCGACCCTATTCGCTTATGCTAAAATTTAGTTTATATTGATGCTTACGATGAAATGTTTTACACAAAACACCAGACACTTAACATATAGGAGAGTTATACAGATAATGAAATATGACCAGGGTATAAACCCTTCTCTTGTCTGTCTCTTGTTTGATTGATGATGATCGGTATAATAGCCGACCTGAGCGACGTTAGACTGCTTACTCCAAGAGTCGTGCGTCGTGTCGTCCCCTTGGCGCGGCGCCCACTTCTGACCTCGCCACTGGAGATGATGCTGCTGCTGCTCCAGAGCTGAACCAAAACCCCGGGAAATCAGGCAGGCAGGCCGCCGGAGGAAATGGAGCAGCTGGTGGGAGTTCACCACCACCACCACTCGCTCTCCCCCCGGGCTCCTCGCACCCCGACCCGCCCGCAGCCGCACCCGCTCCTCCACCACCTCCCCCCGTCCAACAGGCTCCGGGATCTCCACTCCCAGATTCGCGTTCACCCCGCGGTCCCCGCGGCCAGCAGGGTCCTCCGCGCCACCCCGCCCTTCTTCCTCGTCCTCCTCGCCGCCGTCTACCTCCTCGCCTCCGTCACCATCTTCTCCGCCCCCACGCCGCTGCTCCGCCTCCGCTCCGCCTCGCCCAGGCCGCTGCTCCTCCCGATGCCCGCGCCGCCGCCGCCTGCGCCGGAGCTCTTTGATCTCGACGGCGGGAGCGTTCGGGTCCGCCTCACCAATGTCGGCGCCGCCGTCACCTCGCTGCTCGTCCCGGACAAAAACGGTGCGGCTTCTCTTTGGTACCCGCCTTCTGTTTGCTTGTGCTGTAGAGCGGTTCTGAGTCTTTTGGTTCACGATATTCTGCTCGTTTTGCTCGCAGGGGTTCTCGCTGATGTGGTGCTTGGATTCGACTCGCTGGATCCGTACCTGGTGAGTTCTCGATGCGTGCGTTTCGATTTCAAACCATTAATTAGCGCATTGCCTCATTCTCTGGAGATCTCTGCGGAAGTAGAGTTAGGAGTCTTAAGGGAGATATTTTGTTGGTTTCTGAGTTTTGAAAGTCAACTTGCGTGCAAGCGCTGCATATTTTGGTAGCTTGTGTGTGAATGTATCTGCGTATGTGCTAGGGCCCCTTCTTTTTCTGGTTCGTTGGTTACTCAATTATGGCGTGGGTTTTGTAATATTATACTACTAAAACTAGAAGAAGATGAGGTAGTAATTTTTAAATAATTTATTTTCCTGCGAAAGTGCAGCAAAATTTATTGATTCATGTCTATAGAAACTTTGAATACTGTTATTAACTACAGTATTATGATGCCATCTTTAAAACATTTTTGCCAGTAATAAAAGCTTTTAATCTTGGATATGTAAGCTCTATTTTTAATATCTATACTAAAACATTTGGTTGTTCTGTTGCTAATGAGAAAACACACATTCAGGCATTACTCTCATCTTTTCTTGGTAACATGGAGCATCCATTGTTTGGTTCAGTACGTGTCAAGACTTTAACAACTGTGCTGCCATGCCAAACAACATGGAGCACTCAAAAGTATGAAGTGAAGTTGTAGTGTAAAAATAAACTTAAAATATAGCCTCATTTGATTTAGTTTCACCTGAGTGTTGCTTATAAGTTACAGCGCTAATGCTGCATAACAGTTTAATGATTTTGCCTCTGACATCGTTGTAGTATTGATAAGTTTTACCTCCAAGGATCTGAACTCTAGTGCTATCTGTTACATTTCATATATAGTTTTAACTCATAGCATTTAATTTGGAAATAACATTGAAATAAATTGAACACTCAGTCCCACACTTAATTTGTTTCAATATTGGTCATTACTCTAGCTTGCAGCATGAGTTTTATTTCGGTGAACTGTTAAGTTGTCTTGCACATTTTCAACAACAACAACAACAACATAGCCTTTTGTCCCAAGCAAGTTGGGGTAGGCTAGAGATGAAACCCAAAAGAGACGAGAAACAGGGAGACACATAAAGGGACAAAAAGGGCACAAGAGAAAAAGAGGTCACGGTTTAGGCACGTTGATTGCCAATCTCCAAGCGCTCCTGTCCATAGCTAAAACCTTGAGATATTCCACTTCTTAAGATCTCTCTTAACGGACTCGTCCCAAGTTAGTTTAGGTCGACCTCTACTGCTCTTTACATTATCGGCCCGCTTTAGAACTCCACTACGCACCGGCGCCTCAGGAGGCCTCCGTTGGACATGTCCAAACCATCTCAACCGATGTTGAATCAATTTCTCCTCAATTGGTGCCACCCCAACCCTATCCCGAATATCGTCGTTCTGGACTCTATCCCTCCTTGTGTGCCCACAACACCAACGCAACATACGCATCTCTGCTACACTCAATTGCTGGACATGTCGCCTTTTTGTAGGCCAAAACTCAACATCGTATAACATCGCCGGACGAATCGCCGTCCTATAGAACTTACCTTTCAGCTTCTGAGGCACCCTTTTGTCACAGAGGACGCCAGAAGCTTGACGCCATTTCAACTAGTCGGCTGAAATTCTATGCCTAACATCTTCATCAATGTCTCCATCCTTTTGTAGCATCGACCCTAAATACCGAAAAGTATCCTTCTTGGCCACCACTTGCCCATCGAGGCTAACGTCTCCCTCCTCATGCCTAGTCGCGCTGAAATCGCACCTCATGTACTCGGTCTTAGTCCTACTAAGTCTGAACCCTTTCGACTTTAACGTGTGCCTCCATAGTTCTAACTTCCTATTAACCCCTGCCCTACTGTCGTCAACTAGTACCACATCATCAACAAAGAGCATACACCAAGGGATATCTCCTATTTCTAAAATCTTTCCTTCTTGTGCACGAGCATAACTTCATGCTAATGGCAGCATGAGTTGGTGTTCCAGCACTTTAGAAGTAACAGGTGCAAGATTGTGGATGTGTGCCTCTGCCACAAATTGCGTCTTTTTTTCAGCTTGAATCACATTTTGCCAAACAGCAATATGGTGGCCAGCTAGCACCTAGCCAAGAGTCAGTACATGGTACAGAAGTAAACACTTTTTGATTGCTTGATGATAGGAACCAGGAAATGGTATGGTTGGTGATGGAACTGAATTCTGAAGTTTGGCCAACGTCCTTTTCAACCACTGAACCACCTTAGAAGTTAGATCTACTCCATCTGGTTTACAAATGCTTACCTTTTGGACAGGAGTTGGCCAAACTTTCAAACTTTGACTATCAATATGTTTAAAACAGTTTTGTTTGGAAATGTGACAAGTCATATGTATACACTGTCTTACAAAATACCGAAATATTTTCATGAATTTATTGGATTCTATAGATACATCAAAATACAAAATAGTGGTCCAAGGTACACATCAAAGGCTATGCCATGTCCAAAATGCCCAAGTATTTTTGACTGGAGGGAGTACTTTGGAATTCTACTGAATATTAGCCTTTTTTGTTTTTATCTTACTTTTCAAATGCTATGACTTTAGTTTTTCATTTGCAGACTAACTCATTACATTTAAGTGTTGCAGTCTTAATTTTATGGATATCTGGATTACTATGTGGTGTTGTGTTCCTGGACTCCTAATTAATAACAAAATTGAAGCATTACATTACACCTCTCTGAGCAGTTTACTTAAATTGCGTGCTAAAGTTGTTCTGAAAAGGTTCGTCTCTTCTGACCACTTGCTATCCACATGTCATGGCCAGCGTGCCCATGATTGGATAAACACCAAAGGAAATATGGCTCGGTGGAGTCGGCTTTGTTGGAGATGAGGTCTAGATCAAAGACGAGAGGGATGAACAGTCAAACTAAAGAGGGGAACTAGATTGATTGTTTCTTGCTTTCCTTTAATTGATATCCTGTCCTTATATATAGAGTTTCTACTTGACTCGTAAGAAAGAGATCCAATCTAATACTACAAATCTTAGCTGATCTCTAACCAACCCTAAACCTGAGGGAGGAGGTGCTACAGGCCTGGTACTATAGTAACAGCCCTGCTACAGTGCCTGTTGGAATATGAGTGTATTAGGCCCATGAGGCTAGGCCCATGAGGCCCATGTATGGTTACCTATATAGCTACCCTTCTAGGGTTAGCCCAAATCAATAGAATCTCATTCCCTAACATGGTATCAGCAGCATAGGTTTCTTCCTCTCCTCTTCCCAGCCGCCGCCTCCCAGGCTGGCGCCGCCGCCTCCCAGGCCGGCGCCGCCGCCGCCATCCCCATGGCCGGCCGGCCTCCTTCTCCTCCCCCTCCTTCCTACTTCCATGTTTTTCCCTCTCTCCCGTCCAATTCCTGGGCGCAAGTCACTGCTACCGCCCCTTCCCAGCCCCCTGCCGCCGCCACCGCCGCCGCAGGCGCTGCCCCTGCTGGCGCCCCTGCACGCGCCGCCGCTGCCACTGCTGGCACTGCTGCCCCGCGCGGCGCCGCCCCTGCAGGCCTGGCCGCCGCGGCGGGTGGTGCTGCTGCTGGTGCGGCCGGCCATGGCGCCGCTGCTCCTGCGCAGCCGGACGCCGGGGAGGTCATTGGGGGGGTTCCTGCTGCCGCCACCGGGACGCCAGATCTGCCTCCTCCTCTGGCACCGGTGGTGACGGACCGTCCCGATGCCGTTGCCCTCGTCGGCGCACTGGCCGCGGCCGCCGGAGTTCCCTACGTCGCTGGTGCACAACCTTGGGGCGCGGGGTTGACTTCCCAAGGCGTCAACTTCCTCTTCCCCGCCCCGCCTCCGCTGCCCCTTCCCGGCACCCGCCCCGACTCCGTCCTCGCCGCCGCTCTCGTCGCTGCCCGGGCTGCGGCTGTCGAGGCGCAGGCCCGGGTGCGCGCGGCTGCCCTCGTGTGGGAGCATGAGCGGGATGCGGCCGATGCCCTGGCCCACCAGATCGCCGAGGCGGAGCAGCTCCTCGTCTCTCCCGCCTCTCAGGATGCTGGGGCCACCTCCTCCGACTCGACGGGTCGCCGCGTGTCCCACACCGCCGTCCTCTGGCACGACCCGGCCGACCCGCTCGTGGCTCAGCTTCACTACCAGGCCGGGGGGTCCAGAACATTCGCCTCCTCGTCCCGGTTGTCCTCGAGCCTGAGTCGCCCTCCTACGCCCGCTGGCGGGACCTGGTGCTTCTCATTCTCCGCCGCTACGCCCTCGACGACCACGTCCTTGTTGACGCCTCGGTCGCCGTCCAGACCCCGTCGTGGCTTCGTCTCGACAGCATCATCCTCTCCTGGATCCTAGGGACGATCTCCCTGGACCTCCACGACCTCGTCCGCAACTCCCCTGACACTCGCCGTGCATGGCTTGCCCTTGAGGGTCAGTTCCTGGGCAACGCCGAGGCCCGGGCTCTGCGTCTCGACGCGAGCTTCCGCACCTTTGTCCAGGGTGACCTCTCCGTTGGCGAGTTCTGTCGTCGGATGAAGGGCATGGCTGACTCCCTTGGCGACCTCGGCTGGTCTGTGGAGGATCGCATCTTGGTCCTCAACGTCCTCCGCGGGCTCAGTGACCGCTATGCTCACCTCAGGACGTGGATCACCCGTCAGCGGCCCTTCCCCACCTTCCTGCAGGTCCGTGACGACCTTGTCATGGACGAGCTCACTCTGGGCATTCAGCCGGGGTCGGCCACCACTCCGGGGTCCTCGTCTTCCTCGATGGCCTTGGCTGCTGCTCCACCTCGTCCGTCTGCTCCACCGCCGTCGTCTCTTCTTGGTCCTCCCTCCGGGCCGAACGAGGGTGGGGGGGGGGGGTCGTGGCGGTCGTCGACGACGCGGTGGGGGCCGTGGGGGAGGCCGTGGTGGAGTCACCACGCCAGTTGGCCCACCGGGGGGGTACCATGACCTTCCTTCCACAACCCGTGGTCAGGGCGCATCTCTATGTGACCCTACCACGCTCCAGGTGGTTGGCCTCGTCCACCGGTGGCCATGTTTACTAGTGCTCGACCTCCTGGCGTCTCCACTACGCCTCCGTGGGCTACTCCCTCCGGCACCCCGACTGGGCTTGCCGGTTGGGACCAGGCGGCCTTGGCACGGTCCTTCAGCACCATGGGCCTGACACCTCCTGTCGGACCTGAGTGGATCGCCGACTCGGGTGCCACCTACCACACAACCCCTGACCCTGGTATACTTTCTTATGTCCATTCTCCTTCTCTCCCTTCGTCCATTATGGTCGCAAATGGTTCATGTCTTCCTGTCACATCTGTGGGTACCGCCGGTGCTCATGGGTCCTTTCGTCTTCCTGATGTTCTTGTTGCACCGTCTATGGTTCACAACCTTCTTTCTATTCGTCATTTTACAGCTGACAATTCCTGTTCTGTGGAGTTTGACTCTTCTGGTCTTACTGTAAAGGATTTGGCTTCCCGACGTTCTCTGCTCTGATGTGACAGTACGGGGCCCCTTTACACTCTTCGCTTCCCGGCGGCTACTTCATCTTCGCCGTTTGTTTTGTCAGCTGCTTTCGCTGCTTCTACCTCCTCCACCACTTGGCACCGGCGCCTCGGTCATCCTGGACGTGATGCCCTGATGCAGCTCAGTCGTAGCTCTGACATTCCATGTACTCGAGCCCATGATGAGCATTTGTGTCATGCATGTCAATTGGGCCGACATGTTCGTCTTCCTTTTCATAGTTCTTTTTTACATGCGGCCCGCATTTTTGATTTTGTACATTGCGACCTATGGACATCTCCTGTTATCAGTATTTCTGGCTATAAGTACTATCTTGTGGTGGTCGATGATTTCTCGCATTATTCGTGGACTTTTCCCTTGCGTGCGAAGTCTGATACTTTTTCCACGCTCCTTCACTTCTTCACTTGGGTGTCCACACAGTTCGGCCTCACCATCAAGGCCGTCCAGTGTGACAATGGTCATGAGTTTGATAACTCCACCTCCCGTGCTTTCTTCCTCTCTCACGGTGTTCAGTTGCGCATGTCTTGCCCATATACCTCCTCACAGAATGGCAAGGCTGAACGCATGATTCGCACCACCAACGACACCGTGCGCACCCTTCTGTTTCAGGCCTCTCTCCCTGCTCGCTTTTGGGCTGAGGGCTTGCACACCTCCACCTACCTCCTCAACCGTCTTCTTTCCGCTGCCTGTCCCGCTCCTACGCCACACCACGCCCTTTTCGGTACCCCTCCTCGGTACGATCACCTTCGCGTCTTCGGGTGTGCGTGTTACCCCAACACCGCTGTCACCTCTTCCCACAAGCTGGACCCCCGCTCCACCCTCTGTGTCTTCCTCGGGTACTCCTCGGATCACAAGGGCTACCGGTGTTTTGATCTTACCTCCCGACGGGTCCTCATCTCTCGCCATGTGGTGTTCGATGAGTCCGTCTTCCCCTTCTCCAGCCCCTTGACCACCACTCCTGATCCTGATCCTGATCCCTCCTCCCTGTTTCCCACTGACACGGTGGTCCAGCCACTTTTTCCATGGTCTCCTGTAGGTACTACTTCACCGAGCTCCCCGCCGGGTTCCTGTCCCGGCTCCCGAGCCGGTCCGGGCCCGTTGTCCTCCGGCGCTGCCCCGACCTCTCTTGGCACGGATCCAGGGACCTCGTTTCCCGATCCTACCCCAGCCTCTCCGCTCGCCGCGGATTCGGCGCCGTCGTCCTCTGGTGCTGCCCCGACACCTCTTTCGCGGTTCGCTGCGCCGGTATGGGTGTACCAGCGCCGGCCGCGGCCGCCACCACTCGAGGTCTCTTTTCCACCGGGGACACCGACACCACCGCCGCAATCCCCGCCGGCCCGTGTCGCACTGCCGGTCTACCACCCGTCGCTTCTTCACCGACACCCGCGGCATGTTCACCCGATGGTGACACGGCACGCGGCTGACACGCTGCCACCCCGGGCTCTTGCGGCATCGACTGGCGACGCGCCGGTTTTCCCAGTACCCTCTTCCGTCCATGATGTCTTGTTGGATCCTCACTGGCGCCGCGCGATGGAAGAGGAGTACGACGCGCTCCTCGCCAACCAGACCTGGGAGTTGGTGCCCCGGGCGCCGGGCTCCAACGTCGTCACCGGCAAGTGGATCTGGACCCACAAGCGTCGGGCTGATGGCACTCTCGAGCGCTACAAGGCTCGCTGGGTTCTCCGGGGCTTCACTCAGCGCCCTGGGGTCGACTATGATGAGACCTTCAGTCCGGTGGTGAAGCCGGCCACCGTCCGCACAGTGCTCTCGCTGGCCCTTGCTCGGTCATGGCCCGTCCATCAGCTGGACGTCAAGAATGCCTTTCTGCACGGTCTTCTCACTGAGACAGTGTACTGCAGTCTGCTGGCGGGGTTTGTTGATTCTTCCCGTCCTGACATGGTCTGCCGGCTCAACAGGTCTCTCTACGGCCTCAAGCAGGCACCCCGGGCGTGGAACCCTCGGTTTGCTGCTTTCCTGCTGACACTGGGGTTTGTGGAGGCCAAATCTGATACATCTCTGTTTATCTATCACCATGGAGCTGACACTGCGTACCTGCTCCTCTATGTTGATGACATTGTCCTCACAGCCTCCAGTGAGCCACTTCTCCGCCGCATCATTACCGCTCTTCAGCAGGAGTTTGCTATGAAGGATCTGGGTGTGCTCCACCACTTCCTCGGGGTCACTGTTGAGCCTCATCCTGCCGGGTTCCTTCTTCACCAGCGGCAGTATACTCGAGATATCCTGGAGCGGGTTGGGATGATTGACTGCAACCCCTGCTCCACTCCGGTTGATACACAGGGCAAGTTGTCCGAGGCAGAGGGCCCCCAGTGTCAGATCCCACTGCATACCGGAGTCTTGCTGGTGCCCTTTAGTACCTCACCTTCACCCGGCCGGACATCACCTACGCCGTTCAGCAGATCTGTCTTCACATGCATGATCCCCGAGAGCCTCACCTCACTGCTCTCAAGCGCCTCCTCCGCTACCTCCGGGGCACGATCGACTACGACCTACTCCTTCACCGGTCCTCCTCCGCCGAGCTTGTCGTCTACACTGACGCGGACTGGGCAGGGTGTCCAGACACCAGGCGCTCCACCTCCGGCTATGCTGTCTTTTTGGGCGGCAACCTGGTGTCCTGGTCGTCCAAGCGCCAGCCTGTGGTCTCCCGGTCCAGTGCCGAGGCGGAGTATCGTGCTGTCGCTAACGGCGTGGCTGAGGCCTCCTGGCTCCGGCAGCTCCTTGCCGAGCTCCACACTCCGCCCTCCAGGAGCACGCTGATCTACTGCGACAATGTCAGTGCGGCCTACCTCTCCACCAACCCCATCCAACACCAGCGGACGAAGCACGTGGAGATCGACCTACACTTTGTCCGTGATCGGGTTGCCATGGGTGAGGTGCGGGTCCTTCATGTTCCGACCACCTCCCAGTTCGCGGACATCTTCACCAAAGGCCTCCCGTCCTCGACCTTCACCGAGTTTCGCTCCAGCCTCAACATCACCAGTGGCTAGTTGCGTCTGTGGGGGGACGTGTGTGTTCTTTCTTCTTCTTGTTCAGCCTGGAACTCCGCTGCGCTGGTAGTTCAGACTGCGGGGGGGGGGGGGGGGGGGGTGTGTTGGAACATGAGTGTATTAGGCCCATGAGGCTAGGCCCATGTATGGTTACCTATATAGCGATCCTGGCCCTTGAAATCAGATGCTTGTGAGCAGCGCTTGCACCAGGCAGCTCTGCCTGGGTGCAAAGCGAACAGCCCCTTTACAACATGAAGCCCTCCTGATTGTGTACCCTCTTGTTAACAGTTTTAGGTTTTACTGATGTGGTCAGAGAACTTTTTTTAACATATTGTTCTCTCTTTACTAAAAAAGTAATTTCTGCAATACAAATTCATGATGACCTTGTGTACAACTCTATTTGTTCCAAATTATAGTTCATTTTAATTTTGTTCTAAATCAAATTTGTTTAACTTTGACGAAGTTTCTAGAAAAATACACCAACATCTATCAAATTAGTTTCATTAAATTGCCCATGATCTTGGTAGAGCCTTTATTTGAACTTGTAGATTTTAATATTATTTTCTAAAAACTTGATCAAAGTTAGACTTAGGACAAGGCTAAAGTGAACTATAACTTGGATTAGAGGGAGTAGTTCCTTTTTCATCAAGTACTCTGTTGAAAAGGTTTATCAAGGGTGGGCTAGGCAGAATGGTTGTCCCCACTTATGTCCTGGAGGTTTGGGTTTGAATCATCCTCCTTGCAAAATAAGCAAAAACAAGGTTGCCTAGGAATTCCCTTCCCTAGAGGCCTGGACAGACCTAATGTGGTAGTTTTCAGTGCTGGGTACGCCCCCTAACTTTGTTGAGAAAAAGAAATAAATGAAAAGTACGGTTTCTGGAATGAAAATTATTTGGAGAACTGATATTCTTGTCGGCTGGCATTGTTATTCCCAGAACTCCACTGGATGCCCTGAACTTCAAAATGACCTTCAAAAGCAGCCATAGGTGGTAGGTTATCCAGTTTTATAGTTCAGGTGTTCCCTGGATTTCCACGAAAGCATAGGGTGTGTGAAATTGATTTATTCCAAATTTAGGTTTGCATTCCTTTCCTGCTTTGCCCTTATATTTTAGTGTATGTTCCCCCTTCAGGGATTAGCTTCACAACTGTGGTTGTTGTTTATCTGCAGTTTGTAAATTGTTATTTACGTATATCTCAGCGATCAGGAATTGCTTTGGTGCTAACAGTTGGAGTCTCTTTGATCAGAATGGAACCTCACCTTACTTTGGCTGCATTGTTGGTCGAGTTGCAAATAGAATCAAGGATGGAAAGTTCACTCTAAATGGGGTGCAGTACAATCTGAGTATCAACAACCCACCTAACACTCTTCATGGTAAGACAGATCTGTAATGCTATTTAAAAATTATTTAGACATGCAAGTATAAATAATAATGAAAAATGTCTTATAACAATCCTGGTACTAAATGACTTTGACAAATTGGGATCTAACTGCATATGATATTCATTCTACAACAAAGGCTAAATAAATACCCACATTGTGTAGTTTGTACACAGTTTTCGATGGGGATATTTTGTTATTGCTAAGCTATTAATTGTAGTCACATGATATAAAGCTTTAATTGTCCACACTGTAAATTTCCCATTCCTCATTAAATGCCATTGCTGCTCTCTCAATAGGATAAGACAGTTATGCACTAATTTTGTCTATCACCTATCCATTGAATAATATTGCAAAAGTTACTGTCATGGACTACCCAAGTGGTACAAAGACGCCAACAACCCGCAGCCACACTGTCAGGACAAGAGAAAAGGAGTTTGGGGCGAGATTGATATTAATGTGTACTTGTGTGAGCTGAGGGAGTTAAGCATGATCTGGCTTCCATGGTGGAAAAACCTGGTCTTGTGGTGGCCCACAGCAGCAAGCCACTCTCAAAACCGGCTTCATGGGTGAAATAATCTGGCATTAAACTTTCGAGGGTTTAGTGGACCCAAAGAAAAACAGTATTGTGGGGAACAAAACAATGTTTCCTCAATACTTCCTTCCCCTTGCTGAATGAAAATAACTGCTGGCTCCTCTTTATAGATCTAGGCATGGACTTAACAAGTGCACTCTAGAATTTCTCAAACCAAAAATACCACTTCATTGAGCTTGACCAAAACCAGTCATTAAATATCAAATATCCTAAACAAATAACTATTAGGATATAGGTCATCAATGTAGACAAGGAGAATTATCTCGGAAGCCACCAAGCACTACAATACCCTTATCCCCAACTTATGCGCATGACAGTTGAGGCAAGGGGTTGCCATTGCCATTCCTTTAGACAAACAGTACGAATGAATCAATCTCAAGTTACACCTTAACTGTCACAGTTTGAACCTCCTTTACGTGACACTGAACACTTGCTGGATAAGATATTTTTGAGAAAAGAAGGCTGGGGGAAAGCAAGTGGTTTCGCTGCTGCAGTTGAGACTCAGTGACCACAACAGCCTAGTGCTGGCAAGTTCTGCTTTCTCATTGCCTGCTACTGAACTATAGTCAGTTGATGTATGTTATTGTCTGGTCTCTTATTTTAGTATATCTATTGTATTAGGGACACCTAACATCCAATATAGATGCATGTTTTCACATAGAAAAAAAAGATCTACATCACTTCAATTATTTGTGCTTCTGTTCCACTAACTAATCCAGGCAATACCTTATGCAGGTGGATTCAAAGGGTTTGACAAAACTATATGGGAAGTCGCCGAATATAACAAAGGGGACAAGCCCTCAATTACCTTCAAGTATTATAGTAAAGACGGAGAGGAAGGTACCGTGACAATTACCTTCTATGAAAAACAACTGTATACATGCCTTAATTCAATGAATATTAATGCTGTGAAAAACAGGTTACCCAGGTGATGTTTCTGTTACTGTCAGATATTCACTTCTTCCAAGTGCAACACTGAAGCTTGAGATGGAAGCCATACCTTTGAACAAGGCCACACCCATCAGTTTAGCACAGCACACCTATTGGAACCTGGCAGGCCATGACTCAGGAGATGTGCTTTCACATTCGGTCCAGATATGGGGCTCTCAGATAACTCCAGTAGATCAAACCTCAATACCTACAGGCGAGTTCATGCCAGTAAGTGGCACTCCCTTCGATTTTCTGACTGGGAACAGGATTGGAAGCAGAATTGATCAGGTCCCTGGTGGTTATGATCATAATTACATGCTTGACTCCAGTGAAGTGAGGTCAGGTTTGCGACATGTGGCAAAAGTGGTAGACCCGTCTAGTTCGAGGGCCCTAGACATTTGGGCCGATGCGCCTGGAGTGCAGTTCTACACTGGAAATTTTCTTCATGGCATTGTGGGCAAAGGAGGTGCGGTCTATGGAAAGCATGCTGGCCTCTGCCTCGAGACGCAAGGTTTCCCAAATGCTGTTAATCAACCTAATTTTCCCTCAGTTGTCTTTCACCCTGGTGAGAAGTACAGGCATAGGATGCTGTTTGAGTTCTCTACCAAGTGATGTAGCCTATGTAGATATACACCATTTTTCTTGTGTTTTCTGCTTGTCATTAGTTTAAAACTATGGTGAAGCAGTTGTTAAATTGATTCTTGATAGGGCTGAATATATAGCAGAATGTAACAAAATTAGTAGGAAAGAAACAAATTCGACATGAAGTAGTAGGTTACTAGGTCCGCATCTCATGTGAACCTGTCACTAGTGAGTTCAGTATAGTTCATTCAGGATTAGCAATTCTTGCATGAGGTAGGTTAAATCACATCTTCTGTTGAGAAAAACTGAACGGAAACATGCTTTATTCAAATATTTTAAAACCACATGGAAAAGGAAAGCCTGTTGAAAGATTAAGTTTTATATGTTGTGTCTAATTGCCTTTGATATGAGACAGTACGTTCTTTCGTATAACCATGAATCAAGATTGAACTGTTTCGTAGCTGGTATTCTCCCTCATATTGGTTTGTGTGTCCTTATTGTATTAAGCACTCCATAATGCATAGGGACATGTCCATACACCTCATATTTAGTACTCAGTCCATACTCCATACACCTTTCATGCCAGCTATTGGGCATTGAAGATGGCCATACGGCTGTTGTATCGCATCTTGAAAAAAATAATAGGCTTTTTATGGAAATAACTATAAGTTCTATTTTCAGTTTGTAACCTGTTGACTGAGAAGACTTCAGAAGGCTGCACATGTAGTGAAATATTTGTTTGAATTTTGTGTGGCACCCATCCGCTTCGGGAAACAGCATCTACCTATAATGATAAATCCAGTAAAATGAATGCAGAACTGTAGTCTTTTGCTAGATTTATATTTAGTCGAAGAGAAGCGCTTTTGATCTGAAGTTGTTAGATCTGATTCTGAAGCAACAGGCAGGTGCCTCTAAATTTCAGCGGATGCAGCAATTCGTAGTGCGAGGGATTCCTTTGTTGAAGAGGAACCCGGGGCAGTCTGTTTGATACATTGTTCAGTTATTCTTGAACATGTTTTCAAAATCTGATAAATGTCTTTAATCAAGCTGAAATCTACGTGTGGCGTTAATATTTTTTTTAGCTAAATATGTTTATAATTGTTAGAACGGTATTGCTAACGTCTGGACGTCAGGACGAATGTCCGTGGCTACAGTCTGTTTTCTCGTGTCAACGCATGGCTCACACCGGCCAGATGTTGCTTGCCCGCGCCTGCGTCTCGTGGCCATACGGGGGCTGCACCGCCGAACGTCGCCTGCGCCGCGTGCTCATGTGGGGACCGCTTGTGCCCCCTCTCCTTCCTATGCGCATCTCATGTATAACACCTGATCTAATTTTAAAACATTTAGATGCAACACTTGTGACATAAGGAAAAAAGATGAAACACTTGAAATATGTGAGTGAAAACCATTGCAAACAAACACAATGTCAAGATAAAACACTTGTAACATATATGTGAAAACATAAGTAACATCCAAATAAATCGCTCGCAACGTACGTCTAAAAACCAGATGAAACATTCGAAACAGAACCTTGCAACGTACGTGTATAATCATTGTAACATATGCAACATCCCGATCTACTTTTGGAAACATTTGCAATATACCTCTGAAATATCTGAAACACTTGAAACAAATGCTTGCAACATATGCTTTCCAGCGCAACATCTACTTGCTGCTTGGATGAAATAGAGGCTCGTCGACGCGGAGCTCGACGCCGGCGCCGAGCTCGGGATAGGGGGGAGAGAGAGATGCCAGCGGTCAAGCGGCTACGTGGCCCAGGCGAGCGGCTGCGTGACTCTGGTGAGTTGTTGCGCGGGTACGGTCCCCCGTGGCGAGGCGCCCCCGTAGTAGAAGCGGCAGTGCTGCCCGCGGCGAGCGACCCCACGCTGGAGAAGTTGAGCAGCTGGCGAGCAGCGCGGTGGAGTCAGACGCAGAGGTCGAGTGGCGCGGTGGATGAGGTCATTGCGGTGATTGGAGCCTTCTGGACGAGCGAATACGAGCAGTCGCGTTAGGGAGAGGAGCAGCGGCGTGGGAGAGAAGCACGTTTGGTGGAGACTGTTGGGCCGTCGATAGGCTGTATCGGTTGTGGTCCTATTAAAAAAGCATCCGACGGAAAACAGGCGGGACACCCGCATAGGAGAATTACAGTAGTCGGCACTACTAGTGCGCGTATGTCCGGCTGGACGCCTGCGTCAGGGCGCCCATGGTTGCAGTCTGTTTTCCCACATCCACGCATGGGCTCACGACAGCCGGAAGTTGCTTGCTTGCGTCTGCGTCTCGTGGCCATGCGGGGGCCGCACCGCCGAATGTCGCCCGCGTCGTGCGCTCCTGTGGGGGACTGCTCGTGCCCCCTCTCCTTCCCACGCGTATCCCATGTCAACACCGGATCTAATTTTATCACTTGCAATATACAAAAAAGAAAGATGAAACACTTAAAATATGTGATTGAAACACTTGTAAAAGCACTTGAAAAACACTTGAAAACCACTACAAACAAACACAATATCAAGATAAAATACTTGCAACATATGTGTGAAAACATATACAACATCAAAATAAATATGCTTGCAACATACACCTAAAAAAACAGATGAAACATTGAGAATAAAACATTGTAACATACATGTACAACCATTGAACATATGTAACATCCCGATCTACTTTTGTAAAGTCTATATGAAACGCTTACAACATACCTCTAAAAACATCTGAAACACTTGAAAGTTGAAACAAACGCTTGCAATATACGCTTTCAAGTGCAACATCTACTTGCTGTTCAGACGAAATAGAGGCTCGTCGGCGCGGAGCTCGACACCGGCGCAAAGCTCAGGGGGAGAGAGATACCAGTGGGCAAGCGGCTACGTGGCCCAGGCGAGTGGCTGCGTGGCTCCATCAAGTAGCCGTGTGGGTTTGGTCCCCCATGGTGAGGCGCCCCCGCACTAGAGGCGGCAGCGCCGGGGGGCTGTGCTGCCCGCGGCGAGCGACCCCTTGCTAGAGAAGGTGGTGCAGTGGAGTCGGACGCGGAGGTCGGATGGCGTGGTGGATAAGGCCGCTGCGGTGACTAGAGCCTTTTGGACGAGTAGATATGAGCAGTCGCGTTAGGGAGAGGAGCAGCGGCGTGGGAGGGTAGCAGTTTGGTGGAAACTGTTGGGCCGTTGATAGGCTATATGGGTTATGGTCCAATTAAAAAAGCGTCTGACGCGAAGGAAACAGGCCGGACGCCGCGCAGGAGAATTACGTCAGAAGTATAAAGTTTCACCGGAAATAACGAGTATTTGTGATGCAAGAGACCATTTTCATGGTTTACGGAGAGCTAACGTTGCTTCTTAAAAAAAATCAAGTAAGGCCCAGTTTAGTTTGCAAAAAATTTTGCAAAATTTTTCACATTCCCCTTCACATCGAATCTTTAGACGCATGCATGAAGCATTAAATATAAATAAAAAAATAAAACTAATTACACAGTTTAGACGAAATCCACGAGACGAATCTTTTAAGCCTAATTAGACTATAATTGGACATTATTTACCAAATAACAACGAAAATGCTACCGTGCCTATTTTGCCAAAAAATTTGGAACTAAACGGGGCCTAAGAAATCACATTATCTAAATGCAGGGCTGGTTAATGGAACAAAACAGTACATCCTCCGTCTTCCCTGTCTCGTAGTAGAGAATGCAATGGGACAAGTCGACAAAGAACAATACATTCAATGTAAGACAATAAAATTTGGCTCGGATTGTGAAGCAATATAGTTCTGTGTCAATGGATAGCAAAATAGAGATCGCTGAAAGTCTGAAACACAAACAGTCAAACTAGATAACATGGATACGAGTCAAACCAGTCATAACTCATAACATAAATACTTTCCTGATTTTCTTATCTATCCCTAGTCCTAAACAGTACTACTGCTATTAACATAACACTGAACAAGCGGAGTGGAAACCAAAAGAAACGGACGAGAAAAATGGCATCGAGTACCTAATATTGGCACGGATTTCTTCTCCGGATCTGAATCTGATACAGAACAATAATGCAGCATATCATCCCTCTGATCAGCTAATCCAGCTGAGGCAGAGCGTCCCCATCGTCGCCCAGAGGCCGGTACCGGACCCTGGAGGGCCGCTCCCTCCGGCCGCTGCCGGGGTCCTCGGCGACCTCCGCCGACGAGCACATCCTCGGCAAGAAGGACCCACTGCCTGCTACGGCATCCTTCTTCTTCTTGGCGGGCTTCTTGCTGTTGCTCCAGGGGCTGCCCCCGCCGCCACCGCCGCCGCTGGCTGAAACGACCTTGCTGCTGCTCTTCTTGCCGTGGCCGCCGGCGACGACCTCCATCCTCCGGAAGTACTCGACCTCCCGGAGCACCAGCGAGCCCACTGTGCCCTGCGCGCCGACCTCCACCGGCGCCGCCGCCATGCCGGCCGACTGGCCGAGGCAGCAGTACAGTGCTCGTCGGCAGGCACAGTACAGTGCTTATGGGATGGCTCGCTGGGATTCAATATATGCGGCGCGATGCGGACAAGGAAGGCCTGGCCACAAAGCAGATCACGAGGTGGTGGCAGATGAGTCCTTTTTGGGCGGGCGCGCATGGAGTGCAGGAGCAGGAGGCGTGGACGCTACTTCAGTACCCGACGAGATGGCATGCGCATGCTGTCCAAATGCAAGTGGTTGGTCCTTCCGTGGATGGATGCATTCGTTGGGGACAAGCAAACCATGGTCCCTGTGGATGAATCATGAATGAATGAATGAATAATGGAGAGCGTCTTGTGTGATCGTCCTGAGACTGAGAGTGGCGCCGTACGTCAGGGCCGCGTGTTGGTTTGGTGGCCAATGGAGGCCACTAGGCCAGGCGCGTGCTTCGTTCCATGTGTGCCCAACTAGTACTAGCAGCGTACTACACATCTGACTACGCTGCACCACCCCCAATCGATATATCTACATGTATTTTGCGGACGGACATGGAGTACAGTACTGCTGCCTAAGCAAGTGATCATGCACACAATGACACAAGACTATTAATACTAGCATATATATCTTCACCCATTTATTTCATTGGAAAATACACGCCGTACACGACCATAAACAGGTTACCAATACCACACACGCCATGAAACAACCGAAAAATGTAAGATCATTGACACTGACATATATACTTCACCCACTATCAAAAGAACTGTGTAGCGGCAGTTTTTAGCACACGACTAACTCCCTGTTTTCTTTGTGCCGTTTTAATAGTGCCCACTGACGAAACCAGTGTGTTGCCTTGACCTGAACCGGACTTCTGCAGGAATATAGTATAGTATAATTATATATAGCCCCTCCATGAGACTCCAGACTATTGTAGTGACTAAATAGATGCATAGAGATGCATTGGCAAACGAGGCTGAGCTTGTAAGAAGAGTGGCTCAGATAGTGCGAGACTCGCAGTGGATTCCTTGAGATCGATTGTGCGAACTCCAGGAGGCTTGGTCCACGTGAACCCTTGCAGAAGCCTTGCAAATAGCATCACTGTAACAGAGCTGCCAAGTGACACCCCCGGACATCCCCTCCTACCCGCGCTGAACGAGATGAACCTAAGGTCTGGCTCCGTGAGAACCACATGGTGGCCTGACTGCTGCTTGCCGTCCATCATCAGATGTCGCTCTGGCCGGAACTGGAGAGGAGCATCCCAGACGTCAGAGTTCCGGCCAAGCCCCACTCGGCTTACAAGAACATGGCTGCCCTTGGGAATGAGGTAGCCGGAGACAATGGCGTCTTCCAATGCGACGTGGGGTGGATTGAAAGCGTGGTAGGGGTGCAAGCGGAAGGCCTCACGTAGGCATGCTTTCAGGTAGTTGAGGTGAGGGATGTCGGATTCTTGCACGAGCCTGTCCTTGCCCACCATGGTGTCCAGCTCGTTCATTGCTTTGTGCATCACCTCTGGTTGGTTCATCATCTCCGCGAGTGCCCACTCAACTGCGTTTGATGGGTTGTCAACAATTGCAAACATTATCTCCTGGACATGATACGACATAGATGAATTAGTGACACAGAAAAACATAGAACTTTTTTTTAGATAAATTATAGGAAAACCATGGCTAGGTCTGGTGCTATACTTCAACAACTCTCTACAAGATAATAGCTTGATCAAATCTCAACTGTTGTTTTTTATGGCTCTCTCTCACGCAGGCAACCTCTATCTTTCCTTCCTGACATGGGCCCGTTACAGATTGCTAAACTTTAGACCATAGGATCGAAATGGCTCTAATCCTGAGTTATTATTAACCTAACTTCTGACCATGTGCATGCTAAATATTTATATATGAGTTACAACTTACAAATTATGCCAGTACCACGGAACGTAACACCAGGAATTAGTTCAGTACTGCTAACACAAACAATATCTGCTTGTCGTATTAAATTGATTCAATACTAATGCTAATTCATGATATTTAAGGGGTATCTATTTTTTTAATATCTCGGTGCCGAGCCAAATCCGTGTCTTGTTCACAGTATTACTTTCTCCCATCTCTATGGACGATATATACGTGCATCTATCACAACTTCCCTACACTGGTTGTGAGGTGGTCAAAAAGCACATAAAAATCACGCTTCAATACATCACAGTGACTATTAAAGACCATTTCATAGTCATTTAACAAACATGTTAGGTTAGTTATGACTTTGTGTTATACACATTTAAAAAGAATAACATTAACCTTTTTATTTTAGAAAACTTACAATTTTTATCGATCAAGACAAAAGAAACGTCATGACAAAAGAAAGTCACGTCACATAACTATGATGTTTGCTATAATTTGGAATGTCCTGCATACCCCGTCCACAAAAGAATGCAATTCTCGCTTTTCTAGAGGTCAAACAGTTTGAACTTTGACTAAATTTATATAAAAGTACTAACATTCATGATACAAAATAAGTAGCATTAGATTAATTATTGAATATATTTTATACTAAATTTATTTGGAGATATAAATGCTAATAGTAGTTACTATAAACTTGGTAAAATTTGGACTAGTTTGACCGGCATGGATCCCATAATTGCATTCTTTTTCGGACGGAAAGAGTATTATTTTAGAATGTTCCCAATTTCCAAAAATAAACTAATGCTTGTTCCAACTAGGGGTCTGTTTAGATGGATTGGGACTAGTTATTAGTCATGGTTAAAAAATAGCTAGTTGGAGAGAGAATAGAGGATAGAGCCTAGAGGTGACCTTTTTTTTATATATCTGTAGCACTTTTAGCGCCCTTGTTAGCTAGGTTTAATTTGAAGGACCCGTGAACTAACAACTCTAGTGGGGGGTTTTGGTTAAACTTTAGTCCAACCATTAGCCTTCCTATTTGGATTCTCAAGAGCCAAAGTTTATCAATTAGTTGTTAGCCCATGATGAGATCAAAACAGGTCTCACAAACAGAGAGAGTGAGACTCAAAGCTGCATGCAATTTCAAATACTCTTACACAATAAGAAGCCAAGAAGAATTTACTGTAGAGAAATGATTCTATTTGGAATGCAGCGTAGTTATTAGTAAATAATATTAACACATCTTACCGCTGTCTGCGCTTTTATTTCATTAAACGACAAGAACGGTCGCCCTTGTGAATCCTGAAGAGAGACTAGCGCATCAAGAAAATCTCTGGCCTCCCTCTTTTCACCGCGTTTGCGAAGACCATCCCACTCACGGATCCTCTCTTCTATGATGGGATCATGCAGTCTGTTTAGAGTCTCCATTACTCTCTTGGCAACCTTCTTATGGCCGTCAGGGTCGAGGCCAGCAACCATCCACGCCCAAGCAGCAGGGATGTAATCTGAGACGGAGAAGCTGTACAAGTAGTTGAGCAGCGTGAAGAGCGCGTCCACGTGCGCCACCTCCTCAGGACCAGGGCCGCTGCCACCGCCATTGCCACCACCAGCACCCGCGCCAGCAGCGACGGAGAAGTGTCGCTTGCCGAACACGAGTCTCCGTATCATGTTGCCGCAGAAATGCCGGGCTACATGGCGCACATCAACGATGCTGTTAGCGTTAGCTGATGTGCCGCTGCACTGGTTGTACACGAACCTGACGAGGTGGTCGGCCTCCTCCGCTCGCCGGCGGTGTAGCCGCTGCTCCATTGACGTGGACAGGATCTCGGAGGTGAGAACCCGCCTCATCTTCTTCCACTGCTCCCCGTAGGGTGACAGGATGGAGCCCTTGTACCCGAAGCTGAACAGTCCAGAGGCGACCGTCTCCGGGCGAGACGCTAAGACCGCGTCGTTCTTTCTGAGAACCTCACGAGCTATTTCTGGGCTGGAAACTACTACGACATGAACGGCTCCAAAGCGGAGGCATAGGATGTTGGTGTTCATGTCCTTGAGAAGGCCATGAATCCATCGAAACACCGGCCTTTTTGACACCAGACAGTGCATGCTGCCGATGATAGGCAGCCCAGCCGGTCCTGGCGGCAGTCGGTGCAGCTGTGTTTTCTTGGGCGACGACGTTGCTTTGGTTCGATAGAGAAATGAAGCAACAAGGCCAAGATAGGTGCAAAGTATTGTAGACAAGAGAGCCATGATGAAGACGCCATGTGCATGGCTAGGTGCTAGTGTTATGCTTGATGATGCGTTCGAGCTCATCATATATATTTGTGTTGGGAAGTACATGGTCTGTGTTCAGCTCAGTCTGCGGTTTTTGGGCAAGGCTGCAAGTTTGTGCTGATGCTTTTGTTATATTTGTGTTGCTAGCGAGGAATGTGGGAGCATTTATATAATATACTCCGAGCACTCCTTGATGAAGACCCTCTACCTACCTTAAATATGGAAGAAAAGACAAACCGAGCAAACTACTCCCTCCGTCCCTAGCTACTTGTCATTTTAGGTTTCCATGTCCCTAACTACCTGCATTTTAGGTTTCCATGTCGTAAATTTAACTAGATTTGTAAAAAATACGTACAACATTTATACCTTCAAATAAATTTATTATAAAAATAGATTTCACGATCTATCTAATGATATTAATTTTGTACCATAATAATAATAATAATAATAATAATAATAATAATAATAATAATAATAATAATAATAATAATTTATATATATATAGTCAAAATTCTTTCTCGAGAAGCGAAAATGACAGTTATTTAGGGACGGAGGGAGTAGATTGCTGCCCCCATTTGTTTCCCTCTTCTTTCACAAAGGGTAGAATGTGATATCTGAGTGCACATGCAGCAAGGGAAAACTGTTTTTTTAACAAAAAAAAATATTAAAATTCTTAAAAAAAGAACACACATCCCAACCTAAATTTTCAGAAACTAGCCATTATATTCGCGTTAGAGGCCGTGATGCGACTGAACTGTAAGGGCAATGTGTTTTCTAGTAAAGATTTTGTGAATAATTTGAATGTTCATTCAAATGTTATGAATAATGTCTTCTGCTAGATATTGCCATTATTAAGTAAGCACTATCTTTTCTTGAGTAAACACAACACCAACTTATGAATAAGTAAAGTGAAAATAGTAAAATGATTTTCTAGTTGGTATATTTCTATAATGAAAAGCTCTAAATATTCTCAGTTGGACCAACTTTTCTCTAACAAGGAGCTCTGGTGCAAGAATGAGTAGAAAATTTTGGTCTCACCCAGAAGATTGTACTAATAGCCTATCTATAAATCTTCTCCAGCCAATGATATAAGATGGTGTGAGCAATGTGGAAGCATATTATATAATACTCCTTGATGAAGACCCTCTAGGCCTCTGCTTGGTTTGGCTCCCTGTTGCTCGGTCTGATTTGGAACTCCTTAAGTATTAAGAAGAAACCATTATAATGTTTTAAATAATAGAGGGGGATAAGGCATTTAGCTGTGGCCTTCTCCAAAAACTAAAAAATTCTATAGCAGATATAAAAGACCTATTTCATTTAGCAGTTTACAGAAAATAACGAGAAATATCAATAAATCCATACAAATATTTAACTAAAGAAAATTTTATAAACACAAATACTCAAATACATGTACAGGTTCTAGAAGAACATGTCTCCATGTCTATTACATAACATTCACTAAATTAATCAACATCCTCACGGCTACAATCACATTCGTATTCATTAAACCTTCAATGTTCAATGGTTTATTATACATATTTTATTAAGTAAAGAGCATAACGGATAGGCATATATTGTAGTCCTCTAGAAGTCTTTGCTTCGGTTAGGATTAGTAGTGCTAAAGATATTTCATAGCTAAACCAAATAGTGGAAGCCAAAGTGTTATTAGAGGAAATAGTGAAACAGTTGGCAATATCGTCGCAGTAGACCTATGAAAAAAGCTATAGCGGGCTATTTAACAATAAGAATAAAAGACCAACCTAGCAAACTAATTAAGGCTCCCATCCATTTGTTTGCCTCTTCTTTCATAAAGAGTAGAATGTGATATCTAAGAGCACATGCAGCAAGGGGAAATGCCTACACGAGAAAGAAGGGACACGAGGAAGAGAGAACCAAGGACATTTGGAAGGATCTCAACGTACACTCCGTAGATTCTTATAACATAAGCCTTACACCTAACTCACTATTTGATCTTGTGGACACTTCTTGTACCTCAGTATTTGTAGAGTATATTACTTCTATATGTGTAGTGGAGGCCAGATTTAGATGATTAAACGGATAACATTGAGACATTAAATTGGATTTTTGGTGGGTTTTCGAGCGCATGCCAAATTAGAAGGGCTATATCTATCTATAGGAGCTTATGTCCATTTAGAAAATCACGCTGAGCAATAAATCCATTTAGAAAATAAAATTGACTTTTCACTACTAGAAAAATGATTTTTACCTCTCTAATTAACAGAGGTAGGTACATCTACGGATTGCCTATGTAAATGGTCAGGTGGCCTCCAGGAAAATGCCCACCAATCATTTACATAGGCGGGCATCTCAAAATTTCCGTCTCTGAAAATGACCATCATTAGACTTTCTAAGGGCCCACCTCTAGAAATAATTGCATCAAAAAATAATTCATAACTTTTCCATATAGACTCGAATGAAAACAATCTTAAAATTATAGCCCTCGTCATTAGCTATAACTTCTTAGTCGAGAAGTTTTTTACATGAAACTGTTTAGAGTGTCAAAATATTATCAAATTTTATAATTTAGAATTTAAAATATGCAAACAACCACGGATGTTGACATGGTATATTAAAATTATAGTTCTCAACAAAATCTACAATTTTATAGTGTAAAAGTTTTTATTTGAAGTTGTTTAGAGTCTCAAATATGTTTTTTAAGTTCTTAGATTTTGAAAATCAAAATTTAGAATTTTCAAATGACTTGAATGTTCACATAGTTAATACCGAAGCTGCAGTGGCCAACCCGATCTACAAGTTTGTTGGTGATAAGTATTTATTTGGAGTAATTTAAAATCTAAAATATTTATTTTAAATTCACATATTTTGAGATTCAATTTTTTGAGATGTTCAAACAACCTTGGATGGATACACGTCCCGTATATACTCTTGACAAGATTTAACACTTTGTAGTCGATACTTTTTCATTTGAGTTCGTTTAGTATAAAAAAATATTCAATATAAGATTATGAAATGTAGATAAAAAAAGATAAAGTCCTATATGTCCACAATGTGTGTGTAGTCTAGTGGTTCGGAGGTGTTCTATGTGTTGAAAGGTCTTGGGTTTGAACTTGCAAAGACAAACTTTGCCTGTTTTCTAGAAATTGGTGACCATTTGCCAAAGGCAATCAGGCTTCCTGCCTCTGACAGTGGTTTTTGACCGGCTCTGAAAATCCTCTCTATTACGTCATAGATGTAGATGCCTACATACTCATATACTCCCTTGCTCCAAAAATATTATGGATTTTTTGTTGTCCTAAATTGGACCACTTTAAGTTTGATCAAGTTTATAGAAAATAGTATTAACATCTACAACACCAAAGAGGTAAATTATAAAAACAAATTCCACATGTATCTAAATGAAGCACATCTAGTATTGCAAATATTACTATTCTTTTCTACAAACTTTGACAAACTTATGATGGTTTGACTTATTAGAAAATTTGAAAATCATGTATACCTCCTCAATTCCGGAATAATAAGCGTATTTTAATAAAAAAATCAAAACAAAATAGAATTTAATTCTTAATATCTATTATAGTTGTCACCGAGGAATGAATATCATTTTACATGAACTTTGAATACAAGTTTATTGATACAAAGTTATGTCATAAATTTGTATATACTTTGACTAATTGATAGTTGAAGTTTGTAAAATTTAACTTCTTCTCTATACAAAATGCGCTTATCATTCTTGAATGGAGGGAGTATTTCATGATAGAAGGTGTGAGGCTTTTCGAGATCAGTTGTGTTCTTATTCTATATCCACTCCTTGACTCTGTCTATTAACAAGTGATAAAAAATCAGAAAATATGTATTTATAGGACTCAAGCTCATGATGTCAACATTTATTTTCCCTCGAACATCCATAACAGCTAAGCTACGCAACACATGTGACTATACAATTGATGCTATACTTTTAACTATACAATTTTAAATCTTATGTTGTATATTTGACATTCTAAACAATCTCAAATGAAAAAGTTGTTAACTGCAAAGTTATAGATCTCATCGAGTACTATAACTTTGATATTGACTTTGTCTTTGTAACACCCTAAAATTTGCATCATTTTAAAATAGGTGAATTTGATTTGTTTATGTATTTGTGAGCATTATAACTTAGAGAAATAATAACTTTTGTTCAATTAAAAGCAACTATAAGGTCTAGCTACATGTTTGCTGAGTGGTTTGGTCTAAAACTCAAAAGAGAATTCAAAACTTATTGAAATTGTTTTGGAAAAACATTTGAGATAAAAAGAAAAGGGCAAAGTTTTCCCTCTCTCACTCTCTCGGTTTCTGGCCTGCCGGCCCAGGCAGCCTGATCGCTCTCTCTTTCCCCTTTCTTCTCTTTGGCCCGCTCGGCCTTATTTTTCCCATGGCCCTGAAACCAGCCCACTCGCCCTCACTCTCTGATGGCCTGCTAGCCGCTCCCTCACCCCTGGCCCAAGCCGCAGGCCCAGCTCCATTCCCGCGGCCCAGCCAAGCAAACAGCCGCAGCCCAAGCCGTGAGTGCGCCCCTTCTCTCGCTCTGTCCCACTGCCAGCCCGGTCCCGCGGCCTGAGTCGCAAACATGTGGGCCACTCCGTCAACGTCGTCCCTCACCTCCATCTCGGTTACAAACCGGACTTTGTTCCGATTTGGAACACCGCCGCCGCCTGATTTCCGTAGGATTTGACGTGCGTCCCACGCCATTCCGCCTCATAAATAGCAGCCGTGCCCGCATTGCCTCCCTATCCTAACCCTAGAGCAAGCGCCGCCCACGCTCGAGTGAAGCAGCCACCTCAATTCGAGCCACCGACGAGTTCGCCGATTAGCCGCTTTGACCGGCACTGTAAGCCGCTACCGAGCTTCGCGTTCGCTTTGCGAAGTTGCCGAGCCCCTTTTCCCTCTTTCCCTCGATCTGTTTTGCTCACCCCGCGACGCTAAACCCTTGCAGGAGCTCGTCGTCCGCCATCCCGAGTCGCGCGCCGTCTCCATCCGCTCCTCGCTGCTATGATTTATCTTGGTGAGTTCGTCATCACCTCCTCTTGCTTCCTATATTTTCCCGTGTCAAACGGTGGTCTGTATCGCCGAGTCAACGAACGCTGGCGCGATCCACTCGTCGCTGGCCATGGCAGCCGCCGTGCTGGTCATCATCCCCAGCCGGCTTTCTCTCATCCTCTCCCTTCTAATCTCAACCATCCAAACTGGATCCAACGGTCCAGATAAGACCATACCCCTTCGCTGCCACTTTTGTTAATGAGACCCTGCCCTTTTTCAGTTTAAAACCTGCGGTCCATGGTGTAATTCCAGAATATGTTTTTCTTTTCAGAAAGCGTAGTTTTCCCTATGTAGATTCAAAATACATTTTCTCTATTTACAGTTTTGCCACCAAATTTGTTTTAATCATAAAATCTTTGTTTTAACTCCGATTTGACCCGTTCAAATTTCGTTAGATTCGTAATCACGTAACCTACATGTTAATACTGCTGTTAAGGATGTTTTCAACTTTTAAAATTTGAGGTTAGATTTAATCTATTATTTTACTAAAGGAAAACTTGTTTAATTCATAACTTCTTCGTTATAACTCCGATTTTCGTGATCTTCATGTATGTGTGATCATAGAGAGATGTAGATTCATTTTACAAATATTTCATCTTGTTTCTCTACTATTGGTGTACTGTTCTAATTATAGATTTGTTTGCTTTGCATGATTGCCTCTGGATGATTGTTGTTGCTGTGTTGATCGAGTATAGACGGTGAGCAATTCGTGGGTGATCAGAAGTACTTCTATGAACAGGACCAGCAGGAGCAGTTTGAGCAAGACAAGTGTAGCATGGGATTATCATTGTTTCCTAATAACGTTAATACATTTAATTCATATATGCATGTGTCACCTTGATAAGGATTTCCTAGAATTGTACTTAACCTTGTCACTCTGAGATATGCATTGGGTAGCTTTTGCTAATGCTCAACATAAACTGTGATATTGTAATTTGACTAATGGAACATGCAATAAACACTAAAAGATGACTTTAGCAACATTGATAAAGAGGGCTAGAGCATTGGGCTATCTTTATGGTGCTCTAGTTTCTCTTCTTAAGGACTTATCTGTATGTGATCATCCAGAACTTACAGTACAACTGTGAGGGCTACATGGCTCTAACTTTAGTCATATAAAAGGATCTCTTCTATCTTGTTAGTGGTTACCTTTATGACGTAAAAGGGGCTTGCCACGATAGGTGTAGGACAGCCTCTAGTCCTATGAGTATAGCCAAGATGAAATTATGCCATTCGAAAAGGGAGTTTCCTACATCTGCTTGCCAATTGGAATCCTAGCGGCCCTAACTTGTTAAACGAACCTTGGAAAGGCTTCATAGTGAACCCTACCTGCTCACCTTGGTAGTGTTTTGGGAGTCATGACCCTGGGCATATAGGAATTACGACTCATAGTGAAAGTGTACAACCTCTGCAGAGTGTAAAACTGGTATATCAGTCGTGCTCACGGTCACAAGCGGCCTTGGAACCCTTATGGAATAGATGATCACTAATGACTATTTATTTATGCTATTCATTATTTATATTACCTGATCATGAGTTTATTACGGGAATTATAACAACTTGTTGCTACTCATATGCTTAAAAATGTGCCAACTAAAAGCTACATGTAGTTAAACCTGTGTGTTGCCTATTGAGCCTCATGAACCCTATGTTACACTTGTTGAGTATGAGAAGTACTTATGCTTGTTTATTTTTCATTACTTGAATAAAAATCCCGGATGAGTAACAGATTGTTATGGTAATGATGACTTTTCTGAGAACTACTAGTCTTGTGGTCAACCAGTTGACGTGCATGTGCTTGAAGCTGCCACGAGAGAGTTATCTTTATAATTCCGCTATATTTATGTAAAGACTATATGATAATATTCGTGATGTAATAACACTTGTGATGATACTATCATTAGTTTGTCGTCTTATGTGTGATTGATCTCTGGACACACATAAGATTATGCATCCTATTTTATCCTTAAAATTGGGTGTGACAGTCTTCATTCACATTGTTAAGCATCTCAAAATTGATTCGAAAACTTATATTGAATATTTAGACAAGTAAAATATTTTAAATTTAAAAGTTGTTAACTACAAGGTTTTAGATCTTTTCGAACTCTATAAATTGGATATAATGTTTATCTTGATCCAACCTATATGGCAAAGTTATTTTCCTGGTTGAACTTAAAAACTGTCACTACCGGGTACAAAGCAACCGACAGTAACAATCCAACAATAAAATAATGTACCGGTTACAAAGCAACCGATAGTGATTGTCTGGCAGTAATAATGTGTTCAGTGGCCTTCCGTCACCAACTCGATCTCGTCTTCTTTCCTGGCCGATGCCCTTTCCAATTGATCAGGAGGGCACAGAAGCAGCAACTCGTGTTCAATGTGGACAGCAAACATCCTCATAGTCAGGTCCGCATCACGCGTACGACATTGGCCTCGCATCACCCTCCTTCCTGTGCGCGTGGATGCGTCCACGCTGGTGCATACGTTCCATGTGCTCACACGTGTCAACAGTTACCTATATTACTATATTAATTAGTATTACATATTTTTCACGGTTGTCTCAAACTACGGGTCACCTTCAACCAGTGCTGGTCTAAGACTTCGTGGCCTAGAGCGAATCTAAGATTTTGTGGCCTAGAGCGAACTTAAAATCAGAGGACCTTAATAAAAACACAGAATATAAAGAGTGATACTTTATATGATAAAAATAATAAACAATATATATGTTATTATATACAAAATGTTATCAATACATTTAAAATCAATTAGATATGATTTTTAAAAATCTAATTAACATTTACATAGTGCCCATGCCAAATTGATAGCTTCATAGTCCAATATACAATTCATGATTATAACAAAAGCTACCCATAATTTCATTCAAATAGGGCCCGAAGCCTATTTGATCAGTTAGGGCTAGCTATTAGTTAGGACTAAAAATTAACCTAAATTAGCTGAGGTTGGCTAACTAGTTACATGACAACTTAGTTGAAGACTAAGCTAAAAATTAGTCCACCAATATTAGACTCTAAAGTTAAAAAATTAATTAGCTAACAATTAACCGTATGCATCTAAACAAAAGCTTGTCTAGGGATTTTGAACTAAATGCAAATGTGGCCTGTCGGTTTCAGTAATAAAGTACTAGTTTTTATCTATATAAAAAACTCATTTATCTTCAACTTTGTCTGGATCATGGATTCAATTATGGATCGGTCGTTGGTGTGGTCGTGAAGGACAACGCAAAATCATGGACTCATGAAGAACCGAGAAAGGCGACCAAGAAGATGTGAATGGGAGTTGATTCTAATTTTCTTTCGAATTTGGCCTGTATCCCAAATCCGACCCCAAAGCTCCAAAACTACAAGAGGTGCTCACACAAATCAATTGGTGACTAGATGAACCCTAGGCAGTAGCACGAACCCAGCGGAGGAGCGGAAGCGAAACAAACAAGAACCAGCGAAAAACCTAAATTCACAGTTCAAACCGGAACGGTCCAGTGTGCATATCAAACCTGTCCGGTACAACACGTGGAACCCAGCGGAGAAGGAGCGGAAGCGAAACAAACAAGAACCAGCAAAAAACCTAAATTCACAGTTCAAACCGGAACGGCCTAGTGTGCATATCAAACCTGTCCGGTACAACATGTGTCTCTCTGGGAGAAAAAGTGCAAACCCTGTCGAACGGTGTCCAAACATCATAAAATTTTACACACAAGCTCACAACACCTTAAGGAACTCTGCACCAAAATTCAGCCCAAAACTCCAAGGTCAAAAATACTGAACAGTCCACTATGCACACCGCTGGTCCGGTATGAACAAACTGCACCTCGAGAAGATTGATTCAAAGACCGAATTGAATCAAATGAATTCCAATCGACCAGAAATTTTACAGGGGCGTTCCAGCGGGTGTTGATAGGATATCCTCATAGCATCAACACCTAGTACTCACCCAAACTCCCACGATCTCAAACTCCATCAGAGAGGTTGAGGTTTCTCAAATTTCCTCCCAATGGTGGATTTTCAAGCTCATGATGAATTTGCCCAAATCACTTGGTAGATATGACCATCAGAGGTCCTAGCACATATCTAGACCCCCAAAATATCCCCCAAACTCGCTGGAACACAGAATCCATCAAAAGAGCAAAGGGAGAAAGAAAAGAGAAGAAAAACCCAAACAAATCTTTAAGAACACATAGACTCAGATCTAAGAGGAACCATTTCTTTATTTTCAAGGTCATCCAGGTTTGGTTCTTACAAATTAAACACAGTCAGAGTATCAATCTCCCCCACTGTAGATCTTAGTAGCAGAAACTAGGAGACCAGAGACAGGAAAAACCTAGAGAATGACAACTTGAGAGATGGGCTAGTTAGGAGCAGCCAACCTCTTATTTATAGAGATACTACACACTCCCAATAATGCCCTTAGATATTTTAGCTGAACCACTTAACCCAAGGGCAAAATGGTCCAACTTGAGATCCAAGCGCATCCGATGGCCACGAGCTCTTCACGACTTTGTTTCGCCTTGACGCAAGCTTTGTGATGACACCACGTGCCTCCTCCCATTCTCGCTAACCAAGTTTTGAGGTACAAACCCAAAAATCGTTTGGCCAGTAGTTTTGGGGACCAAACCACCAAACCGCTTGGAGAAGTGTATTCGCTACGCCTCCTTCATGATCTCGACACGTGTTACCGTTGTCCTCAACCACCCGATCACCAAGTCATCCAGTGCCTTCACTTGGCTTAGTCAACCGCCATCTTGACTTGGTCAACACGCGGTCTACTCCTCTTCATGTGATCTTGCTTGTTGATGTCCCCAAGTGTCAGCCACCATGGTCAATCTTCTGGCCATCTTGGTCCCTCGGTCCAAGCCTCACGTCCATCCTTCACTGTTCCCAGTGTATTTGGATGGCCCGTCTCTACTTGACCTTCTCCATGTCTGTCGATTGTCTCTGTGCTCCACACCTGCACATCAACACAGCCAAGAGACATGTTGCACACACATACTCAAGCCATGGTTAGTCTCCAAACTCAACCAAAGCCGATCATCTCTGACAATCACTCATCACAAACTTGACACACAAGGGCACATATCAACCTTGTGTTTGCAACTCATGATCAGAATTGGCTATTTAGGCATCTCGCGGCCTTGGTCTTAGCATGTGGGGCTGGCATTGATAAACAACCTTCTTAGTTCTTGGGCTGTACTGATATACCAATAGTAGGTTAAATCGATTTAAGCAATTGGGTTCAACTTAGGTTGTTTACGTTGGCATGGCATGTTTGATTCGCTACCAACTATTTTGAACATCTTGTCTATCTCCAACAGATAAAAGTCACTGATCCATATGTAAACAAACATAACAAGTCTACAAATGCACCAGAGAAAAAAATTGTTGTAGCAACCAAACTCGTTTTTAGGCCACCATAACTTTGACACATAAGGTTGTCTTCGGTTTGTATGATATACTCACCAGTTAGAGCATTGCTCACATTGAATCATGAACTCATCATGATCGTAAGGTGTCAAACATGTGCAAAACCTGCCACATAATGTCCAAAGGGGTGAGAAAAGTAAACAACAATTATGATTGTGATTTTCATATAAATGAAACCAAAAAATGTGGGAGGCACTAAAAGCCTATCAACAACCATGCATTTGGCTTAGAATTAGAAATGTTGCGTCTATGGTTATATCCATCATCCATGTGCTCCGTTCCAACCGTTACTCCCGACCTCCAGTTTCTCTCATCTTTCTCCAACAACCCTTCTAATTCCAGGCTATAATATCATCAAACACACTCACAAGTCCAAATTCATAACAATAATGTAGATATGTCAGATGAACTGACTGGAATATGATTGCATATAGTAGGGAACAAATAAAACATTGTCTAACATAAATTGCTAGGTTTAGCTTGCTCTTCTACTTCTACTAGAAATCTACACTTACATGACAAACAACTTTCATCACTGAAGAAGCCAAATTCGTCATAATTTCAATTTTATGATGAATTTATAACAAAAAACGGTTCGTCAAAAATGGCACGTCATACTTGAAGTTCCGTGATGAAGCCAAGAAACTCGTCATAGAAGTGGCTTGATCTGTGACGAAAAACTATCCGTCATATAACTATTTTGGCATGCAGGGCAGGGGGCAGCCATGCTGGCGGGTGCTTCCGTTGGAGATGCTTTCCACGTGTATATGCTATAGCCGGTTGTATTAGAGATGGTTCGGGTCACATGTCACCTTGTTATTGGACAACGTGGCCTTCTCTTGTCCTTGCACGTTTTAGGATCTAACTGGACCACGTGTCGAGTCCAGTTGTTCCCCTTGTCATGTTTCTACTGGCACATGTGTCATGTTGCGGTTGGAGCAGGTGTCACTTCTTCATTGGACCATGTGTCACATTTTTATTGGTCCACGTGGCCATTTCTTATTCGACCACGTGTCATGATGTTGTCCGTCCATGTTTCATTTTTTTATTCGGCCACGTGGCTTGACGACTTTGAAAGGTCCTTGTTTGGTTTTGGAAATTGAGTGACAACTTAGGTGGACTAATTGTGTTTTATGTGAGATACATAGGTGATTAGTCTACAGGTACATATGTGTGAGCAACATATGCCATGGAGGTGGAAATGGCTTGGAGATGTTGCAAAGCTTGCACATGTGATGATGGAGGAGCTTATTGCACATGAGACATGACACTGAGTCATGTGATCAAGGTGGAGAAGATCAAGACATGACTTGGCTTGATGGACCGGTTGCAAGTGTGAAGGGCAAGCCGGAGGCTTTGAAGCGAGGGACCGCATGTGACGGTGAAGCTTGAGCAAGACTTGGTGCCGATGGACCGACGCAACGGTGAAGAGCAAGTGAGGTCAAGATCGATGAACCAATACGATCATGTGATGATATGAGGTGGATCATACCATTATTGATCATGTTGATGCATGTGTTGCATCAACATCGAAGGAGATGGAATGAAATGCGCAAGACAAAGGTATAACCTAGGGCATTTCCATTTCACTGGTCAAAGGTTGTGTAGAGAAGTTAATGACCGGGTTTAGGATAGATGGCCGTACTATTAAGAGGGGTAAACTTGTTTGCATATCGGTCATCTAGTGCCACTCGAGTGATCTAACTTTGCATCGTTGCTAGAATCGAGTGGCGTGGCAAGTTGAGTGGCTGACTCCTTTGAAGAAAATGATTGTGAAAAATGCTAACATACGTGCACAAGGTGGTGAACACTTGTTGGTGTTGGCACATTTCCAAATGAGGTGGAGTTTGAGCGGTAGAGATGAGTTTGGGGAAGTGAAATGCATATTTTCCATTGATTGGACGCTGATCTCGGAGTGACTGGACGCACCAGGCGTGTCTGGTCAGTTCACAACACGTGTAGCGAGCGCGCGCACCGGTGCATCCGGTCAGTCACGGGATCAGCGTGTCTGGTCAAGCACCTAGAGAAGCAACGCGTTGAGCAGGATCAGTCACAAAAAACACTCTTTGGTAGCTCTCTGTACTCGATCGTACGCTGGCACTGTAGCATCTGGTGCGTGGCTATTAACGGTGATAGCGTCAACATTTTATAGCGCAATAAACATAAGAAATGATCAATAAACATGAAAATAGAGAAGTCTAGGGTCTTATCTGACAAATTCCATGAGTTTTGGTAAATTGTTATTTTCCAGAGATTATTCTAGAAAAGCCGACAAGAGGGACCTAATTATCAAACAGATTATCGGAATTCCACCACGAAAGATACGCTAGAAGACTCTAGAAGATATGAGAAGGCAGTGGGCGAAAGCGGGACTCCAGAAGCTTTTGGAGGAGGCTGGCCAGCACCAGGCCCCTAGGCCGACCGACCCCTGGCTGTAGGCCCCACCTGTCATCTTCTGCGAGCCTCCTCCACCGACCTTAAGGATCAATCTTAGCCCTACGTCAAGTCAGTTTGATCCAAGGGTTCACGTGCATCCCACTGGACTATATATATGGAGCGTGACTCCCTGGAGCCATCAAGTCATTTGGAGATCAAGCCATCCAGAGCCAGAAACCCTAGTTCGTCAGAGTTCCTCTAGTTTATAGCGATAGCCTAGTTAGACTAGATCTAGAGGGAGTCAAGTTGGTCAACCTAGCTTGGATTCCCGACGTTGTCAAGAGTGTGGAGATTGGTACTATTCTTGTGCTCTCCTCTCTCATTGTAATATTCATCATTGTGTGTTTATTACAGTGTTATGGCAACATTAATCTTCATCTTGTTTATGTTCTTATTTGCAATGTTCATTGTTTACTTCGATTATATGTCTAGCATAGTTACTTTATTATTATTGAGTTCATGCATATGCTCGTATAGCGTTTATCCTAAGGTACCTAGGGTAGATGATTTGCATTATGTAGGCGTGGTGCTTAGATATATTGCATATCTGCGAGTGCTCTCTGATGTTTCGGGACGTGTGGTAGATTGCGAAGGTGACTATTATAGCTTCGTTGAGTCCTCTATAGTCCATCCCCTGCGTATAGGTTATGTAGAGCGTGGTCGCGTCGGAGGTGATGGTTGCGTCTTAAAAGCCTCTCTAGTTGATGCTCCTTATGTGTGGATAATGACATAGTAGTAATGTTAACAATGATTGTTAGATGTAGTTGCACTAATTAGAATATTTAATAACTTGTGATTAAAGAACTACATTAGGAATTATCTCTCTAATATTTGGGTCTTACAACGTTATTGTAGTAGCTAGAGTGCTCTGAGTGAATCTATTATCTTATTATTATGATGACTGATCATTACTTATCATATATATCTTTATCATGTTACTTATCCCTGTTATGAGTAGAGTATATGATATTGGTTTTATCTCTCATTCATCATATATAGGAAGTTATCAATACTATAGATTTCCTGTTTAGCTAGACCTTCCCAGAGGTATAAATATAAATCGACAACCTAGTAATACTCTAGGTAAAATGCTATAATGGTATAATTATCTATCCGCTTGCAGAACCAGTTTTATTCATATATTCATTCTTATTATTTCTGCCTAGTCACATAAAATGATAGATTCCTTTATATAGTACCAATATACATTTCTAGCTATAAAACTAGGGATGGCAACTTAGTTCAAGCTTAGGAGTATAGGTATGTGATAGGTGACTAGTGTGCTAAAGACATGTTAATCATTACCGTGCATTTACTGGTGTTGTTAGTTTAGTAATAGCAATAGTAAATGTCAACAGTTGCATCGGCGCGTCCGGTCGGTGCTTCATGGGTGCAGGCGCTGTGCGATCTGCGCATCCGGTCTTGGACACTGGTGCGCCCAGTCGTGCTTGACCGTTGGCGTGTGGCAGGTGACCGTTGAGATCCTGTGCTCATCGTTTGAAGGGGAGGACACGTGGACGGCCACGGGTGACCGGACTCAGTGCAGCATGTCCAGTCATATCGACCTGCGCGTCCGGTCGACGCGAGTTGTGCCAAGTGAAGGGGTACAACGGCTCTTTTCATGGAGGGATTTATAAATAGCCCTTTGGCCGGCCTTGGCTGTAGCTTGGCACCCTTGGAACTTAGTGTCCATGCTTGGGGAGTGCTAGGAGAGCCTCTAACTCACTTGTGCTTACAAGAGTGTGATTCTAGTACGTTACATCATGAGGATTGCATCGAGTGGCACTAGGTGTTCGAGTTGCAAGCTGGTGGTGCTTATTACTCTTGGAGGTTGCCACCTCCTAGACGGCTTGGTGGCTTGTGGCTCCGTCGAAGCTCGCAAGAAGATTGTGCAAGGCTCCGGAGAAGTTTTGTCAGGGGGATTGTGCTCACCCCGCGGGGATCGCGAAGAGCAACTCTAGTAGACCGTGTCATTGAGCTATGACTCTTGTGGTAGGTTCTTGCGGCGCCTTCGGGAGCCTCGGTTGTGGATACCGATTAGCCGCCGAACCAAGAGGTGTTGGTCGACACAACAGGGACTAGCTTGGTGGCAACCAAGTGAACCTCGGTGAAAAATCATCGTGTCAACTTTGTGTATTTCTTCACGGTGGTTTGCATCCTCTCTACGCAAGCTTGTATTTACATTATTTACTTAAGTGCTTGTGTAGTTGCTCTTGTAACTAGTTTGCTTGTGTAGCTAGCTAGTTATGTTCTTGCTTGTGTAGCTAGAAGTATTCCCTTTGAGTGGCTAATTTGCTTTGTGTAACCTTGTTAGTCACATTGCTTAGTTTGTGTAGCTAAGTAGTTTGCGCTCTCTAATTTGGCTTGTGTAGCCTTGTTATTGAGCATTGCTAGTGAGCCTAGGAGCTTTATGTTTTTGCTTACTAGTTGTGTAGGATCTCCCTGGTGTGCAAAGTACTAGTGGCGTAGGTTTGTGTGACCTTACTCCTAGAATTGGATAGGTGAGCTCTTGCTAATCCGACACCTTATTTGCTTGATTAGGATCTTTTGTAAGGTGCTAAAGTTATAGATAGAGGGGTGTAGTCTTGGCTAGACCGATAGTTTTAATTCCGCACTTATTTCGGTTAGCCGACTCGATTAAGTTTTAGAAAGGACTAATCACCTCCCCTCTAGTTCTCCATCTCGACCCTTCAGACTTCCTTCCACGTCTCGGATTTTAAGAGCCCACGTGTCATGCCCTGGCTATTTCACGTGTCATGCACTGGTCCGTCCACGTGTCGCATTTTTATTTGATCATGTGGCCTATTCAGGTTCTACCATGTGCTCAACAATTATTTCATCAGAAAAATAATTTGAAATCGTAACTACTACATAGATTGATGATATAATTATTCAATGAATGTCAACATAATTATTCATGGAAATCAAATACAACAAATTATAGCTCACACATCAGCAGCAAACCATGGACAGAGTTTCACCACATCAAAATGGCATACGAGTCCACACATCAAACCACAAATGTTTACTGCATCAAGCCAACAGAGTCACGACTAAGACTTACCAGAAGAAGAGCCGATCGGAATATGATTGCATATAGTAGGGAATAAATAAAACATTGTCTGACATAAATTGCTAGGTTTAGCTTGATCGTCTACAATATGTTCTATAGTTGTCTAAATAAAGGATCGCTAAATGTGATACAACAATATTATGTGCATTTTATACCAGTGATTTGTTGAACAAAAAAATTTCACGTTTCTAAAAAAATTGAGCCTTTTAATGCAGCTCCTATTACATTAAAATTAAGTAATAATGACAATTTTAGACAAGATTCTTGAATTCATATGCCCTTATTTCTATTCCACACATATTCTGGAGAGAACATACAAAACAACAAGGCCTTTGGTCTTAAGAGTACAGGGGTTTATGATGAATGTAGGGTGCTATATCAAATTATCAAAATTGTCACCTACTAACCAAAGGAACGAACAACAATCACCACTAGAAACAAGAGGCCCATGTGAGATCCACAAAAGCCTATGAAAAATATATACAACAAGCATTATCCTAAAATTAAGCTAAGTTTTTTTCGCGAAAATTAACCTGTGTTATCAATGTACTCCTTATGTTGAAGCCACTTATGACTTCAGCCTTACCCACACAAAACAGGGAAAGTTTTTTTATTTTTCCTCCTTGTTAACTGCATAACTGTCTACATCACTAACAATAATCTAACTTTTTAAAAAATAATATATGTTAGACTGGATAGAGTAAAAGATTGATAGTTTATAAATGTTAGAGGACCTAATGACAATAAGTTATTACCAAATTAAAGAAACATGAACAATACAAATTCAGAACATTCCAATATCTGGTTTCAATGTATACCTACTTCTCCACGGAGTCGGGCACAAGAGTGCCTATAGCAGGTTTGTAGTCGAATCTACAGAAAAAATCTTCAGTGTTGATAGTTTCTAGCCTCATGTAGCTATTGATATCATGGGCATTACACTTTGCCTTAATAGCATCAGCACTATCAGTATCTTGATTTTTGGAGGAGGAAACTTCCTCTTATTCATGGTACTTTTGCCTTCCAGTAGTACAAACACCCAAATTGAATCAAATCAACTCCAATCGACCTGAAATTTTGTAGGGACGTTCCAGAGGGTGTTGATAGGATATCCTCAGAGCATCAATACCTAGAACTCACCCAAACTCCCACGATCTCAAAATACATCAAAGAGATTGAGGTTTTTTCAAATTTCTTCCCAATGGTGGATTTTCGTGATTGTGATGAATTTGCTCCAATTACATATGACCATCAGATGTCCTAGCACGTCCAAATCCCCAAAACATCCCAAAATCGTTAGAACACAAAATCCATCAAAAGAGCAAAGAGAGAAAGAAAAGAGAAGAAAAAACAAAACAAAACTTTAAGAACACATAGACTCAGATCTAAGAGGAATGATTTCGTTATTTTCAAGATCAACTAGGTTTGGTTCTTACATAGGATAGATTAAACATAGTCAGAGTATCAACCTCCCCCACTATGGATCCCAATAGTAGAAAATAGGAGACTAGAGACTAGAAAAACCTAGAGAATGACAACTGGAGAGATAGGCTAGTTAGGAGCAGTCAACCTCTTATTTATAGAGCTATTACACACTCTCAACAATTCCCTTAGATATTTTAGCTGAACCACTTAATCCAAGGGCAAAATGGTCCAACTTGAGATCCAAGCATCCGATGGCCTCGGGCTCTTGACAACTTTGCTTCTCCTCGATGCAAGCTTCGCGATGACACCACATGCCCTCTCCCATTCTCACCAGAACTCCAACCGGTGAGGCCTAAACCAGAAAATTGTTTGGCCAGTAGTTTTGAGAACCAAACCACCAAACCACTTGGAGAAGCATATCCGCTACGCCTCCTTCACGATCTCGACACATGTTACCGTCGTCCTCAACCACCCGATCACCAAGTCCTCCAGCGCCTCCACTTGACTTGGTCAACATGGTCTACTCCTCCTCATGTGTTCTTGCTTGTTGATGTCTCAAGTGTCAGCCACCACGGTCAATCTTCTGGCCATCTTGGTCCCTCGATCTAAGCCTTACGTCCATTCTTCACCACTCTCGGTGTATCTGCATGGCCCGTCTCTACTTGACCTTCTCTATGTCCGTCAACCATCTCTTTGCTCCACACCTGCACACAAAACACAACCAAGAGGCATATTGCACACACATACTCATGCCATTGTTAGTCTCCAAAGTCAACCAAGGTCGATCATCTCTGACAATCACTCATCACAAACTCGACACACAAGGCCACATATCAACCTTGTTTTCACAACTCATGATCAGAATTGGCTATTTAGGCATCTCGCAGCCTTAGTCTTAGCTTGTGGAGGCTAGCATTCATAAACAACCTTCTCAGTTCTTGGTCTTGCGTTGTCATGCACTGTGTAATGTTCACTTAATATATATGCGTTGTTCTATAATGTATTTATTGATGTTCTATGGTGTAGATGTTCACTTAGTACACATATGGTGTTTTATGATGTATCTAGTGATGTTCATGGAATATATATATATATGATATTCTATACTGTATTTAGTGATATTTTACGGTGTATTTAGTGGTGTTCACTTAGTACATATGTGATGTTCTATGATGTATCTAGTGATGTTCACGTAATATATATGATGTTTTATAGTATATTTAGTGATGTTTTACGGTGTATTTGGTGATGTTCACTTAGTACACATGTGATGTTCTACGATACATCTAGTGATGTTCACATAATATATATATACGATGTTTTATAATGTATTTAGTGATGTTTTATGGTGTACTTAGTGATGTTCACTTAGTACAGATGTGATGTTCTATAGTATATTTTAGGATATTTGAAGAAAAAAAATCCCTATGATGTTCTTTTAATTTTTTTTCTATTACGGGTTCTTATTTTTCCTTATACTCTGCTCTAGATTTTATTATTTTTATTTATGTTATATATTTATTTATTTTTATGTATATTATAATACTAATTTCATGAATCTAAAACTAGAATATTGTTCTTCTAAATCGAGAATATTTTTCTTGCGAAAACGGAACATTGTTCTCTGAACCTAGAACATCGTCGCTACTCAATAAAAAATGTTCTATCTTCAGAAAATAAATGTTTGTTAATAAATTTTATCTCAATATATCTATGTGGGGTCTTATTTTGAAGGATTTGTTGTAAGAAATCTGATGGTGTAATTGAAATTTAATTTGAATATTTGGTTTAGGAGTTATGACTTTTTTCGTTAGTTGAACGTGAGATGAGAGTGACGTGGGTTAGGTGGGCCTGCTCGAATTAACTGCCCGCTAACTGTCCCACTTTGGTCTCCATGTGCCAAAGGCGCGCACATCGCCTGCTAATGTCGGGCAACGCCGCCTTGTCGTCCGCCGGGGCACCCGTCGGCGCTCGTGCACACATTGCACGTGATCACATGTCAACAGTCACTTATATTCTATTATATATCTATATTGTTGTTGTCTCTGACTCTAGGTCACCGTCTAGGTTCTTCTAGTAGGGCCGTGTTTAGTCGGCCAGATTTGGTGCCGCCCGAAACACTGTAGCATTTTGTTTTTATTTAGTAAAAATTGTCCAAACATTGACTAATTAGGTTTAAAACGTTCGTCTCGTAAAGTACAACAAAACTGTGCAATTAGTTTTTGATTTCATCTACATTTAGTACTCCATGCATGTGCCGACATTTTGATGTGACGGGAAATCTTCTTTTTGCATAGTAGAATTTGGAGAAATATTTGGGATCTAAACAGGGCCTAGCTTAAACACACCGCAGGATATCGTTGATCAGTGGGGCCAGCCTCGGTTCTTCTAAACCTAGCAGCTACTCCCTGTTATGCTCTAACTAAGCTGGACAGGAAATTGGGGAAGAATAGCAAACTGGAAGTAGAAATGGAGAGAAATGTGTGGCTGGCTCCTCATGAAAAACAATTTCTCTTAGAGGTTGTTTGAATCCTTTCATTTTAGATGAATTGAAATCTACTTAACGGAGTAGGTTATTTGGTTCGGAATTTGAATTCCACAGCTATAAACCTATCTCAAATTCATAGGGTGGGAGATAAAAATTGATTCTATGGATCATCATGCTATGTTACTACTCTTCAACTTATTGCATACTCTTGAACTCACTTCCCTATAATAGAAATGCAAGATTTAAGTATCTTCCTTGTATGGCTAACACTAATATACAAATATATTCTATATACAAATATATTAGCTTAATTAATCTGTACCAAAATTATAATTATTGGAATAAATTAATTCCAAGGATCCAAACGGGGTTAGAGTTGGTTGCATGTATAATTTGGTTACAAGTCCCTCCATTCACAGAGGCAGCTAGGCGGCTTATAACCATGTCATGCGGCACGCACATGCCAGGATCGGAGCACACAACCAGGCTGAGACCCAAATGCCCCCGGGCCGAGGCCCAACTATAGAAGACTACACTGTTTCTTGCTCGTAACATTCCCTCTCTTCTAAATTATAAGATGTTTTTAGCGTTTCAAGATACATAGATATAATTGCCCTTGATCTGTGTCCAGTTCGCTCTCTGCTCTGTCTGTCTTTGCCTTGTAAAGCAGGTGGTCACAGCTTAGATAATTGTCCTTGATCCGTGACCAACTCATGTGTTTTTTTAGCTGTTCAAATCTTTCCGGTGCTTGGCTGCTCTAGAAGTTGTTCGGTTGATGGTTTTCGCGGCTGATAAGTTGGAACTGTTTTGTTGTAAGAGAAACTAACATGACTGACAAGCCGGTGTGTTTTTTAGCTGTCCAAATCTTTCCGGTGCTTGGCTACTCAAGAAGCTGTTCGGCTGATGATTTTCACGGCTAATAAGCTGAAACGGTTTTGTTGTGAGAAAAAAAAACTATAATGATTACCCTATTCGGCAGGCTGTTTCTGCGGCTTATAAGCCGGCTGTGGCTGTTTTGTTGTGAGAGAAAAACACTGTACCACGGCTGATAAGCCGTGCTGATAAGTTCAGCCGAACAGGGTGGATAAGTTCAAAGGAACACTTCTTCAGTTCAACAGCAGCGACCGACAGCAGTGCAGTACCATCATCAGGTTTTTATTGTGCTCGATTCAAAGCAGCAGCCAGAAGCTACTAGGCAAGGATGATTCAGTGCTTCTGCAATATCATTTTCATGCTATAGTGTTGTGTCTCTTATTTCCATCATTTAATCACATTTTTCTTATATGGTTCCTTGCATTAGGCAGATGCTTGTGATCTACGGCCTGTTTGGCCGGGCTCTCTGTGGCTCCAGCTAGCTCCCTGTAGCACGCTGTAGTATAGAGCCGAAGGAACCAGGAAACGGCAGGTGAGCTGGCTCTAGAGGAGAGGACAGAAGGAGCCGGAGCCACTTTTCAAATGCTACAGGAATGTACAGTGCGCACAGTGCTACCCGGAGACGGAGCCGTCCTAGCAGCAGGAGCCCTGCCAAAACGTCCTAGTCATATGAGAGCTCATTTATTCCCCCTGTTCGGCTGAGCTTATCAGCACGGCTTATCAGCCGTGGAACAGTGTTTTTCTCTCACAGTAAATCAGCCACAGCCGGCTTATAAGCCAAAAAAACAGCCTGCCGAACAGGGCCATTGTTTGCTACTTTGATTGTCCCTCCTGCAACTAAGTCCACGTTTAAATTCAGAGGTGAAGTTTTAGGTGTCACATTAGTTATTACATCGGTATATCATATGGGAGTGTTCGTATAGTAATAATAAAAGAAATTACAGAAGTCATTAGTGCTCCGCGAGACGAATTTATTAAGCCTAATTAACCCGTCATCAGCATATGTTTACTGCAGATTTATTGTAGCACCACATTATCAAATCATGAACTAATTAGACTTAAAAATTCATCTCGTAAATTAGACGTAATCTGTGCAATTAGCTATTTTTTAGCCTAGATTTCATACTTTATACATGTGTCAATCATCCGATGAAATATGGACTGAACTTTAGGGTAAGAAGCTAAATAAGGCCTAAACCTGTTGCTGTCCCATTTTCTCTGTACCAGTGCTTTAGCTCTTACCTGACTTGCTGTCATATCTTTTACTTTGTTTCGTTTCTCGGGGTAATCATAATTCCCTGTGATAGCTTCAGCGAGGTAACCGGGCCTTCTTTAGTTCCCGACTTCTCCCCAAATTCTACTATGCAAAAAAATGATTTCCTATTACATCAAAATATCGGCACATGCATAGAGTACTAAATGTAGATGAAATTAAAAACTAATTACACAGTTTTGTTGTACTTTGCGAGACGAACATTTTAAGCCTAATTAGTCAAAGTTTAGACAATTTTTACCAAATACAAACGAAAATGATACAATGCGCTACGGTGCCGAAACACCCAATTTTGAGCTCCCAGAATTGGGAACTAAACAAGGCCTAGTTCGTCTTTCCAGCCCTGCACTTGCGTCTCCGTCAGTAACACTTTTGAGTGTCTTGCTAGTTACCAGAGCATAGCCGTGTTTATTCTTTCTACTAGATGATATATACTCGGAGGCCTTCGTTTATCACGCGACGAAGAAGTAGTAGTTTTAGTGAGATGCTTTTCACGCTCTACTTCTTCAGTGCGCTATACCTATAATCGATCCTAGGGTAAGCAAGTTACTATAGTTGGCATGTGTCACCTTAACGGGTAGGAGTAGCCGAGCAGGAAAGAAGCGTACGCGTTAGTTGGATTGCGATATATGATACATTTTTTTCGCGAACGTGCTTGACGGGTATCAAAATATCAGGATACTCAACAGATGGCAAAATACGGCACCCTGTACGATCGCTAAAGCCCCACCGTAGGGGCCCCAATAAAACCGACCCGCCAAAAGCGCTGACAGCATGTCAGTCGCTCGAGGTATGAAAGACAACCCCATCCCGCCCGAGCCTTGCGGAAAAGTCTCGGGCGAGATAGGCGCTTCGGGCGACATTTTTCCGCCTTGCCCGAGCCCCCATGACGTCATCAAAAACGCCCGACCCCCTTGGCGCACTTCCGCCTCGACTGAGGGACACGTGGAATCCTCAGGCAAGACAGGGAGCCACGGGGCCCCCAACCGTGGCACTCACTCCCGCCGATGGGACGGACGTGACCGTGCATAGCCAACAGGAGCACGGAAACCACGCCCTAACCCAATATGACCCGGTCATTCCATCACGACAACATCCATACCTCTACAGTAACGGGGCTAACGATCACTATACCACATAACCCTCTTTCTACGCAAATCCGGACGCCCGTACTGCCCGTCCTCGACGGCACAAAGGTATACAGGACGAAGCGTGGCCACAGCGTGCAGCACCAGCAGACGGAGAGGCCAAAAGATCAACGCCTGTTGCATCTCTGTGCTACAAGGAAAACTGCTCTCACCGGATAAGGAGGAAGACGACCGCACCTGATGCCACCTTTTTTGTTTTTCTCTTTCATCTTTTCCCCATTTCATCTCTTTACCACGAATGTAACCCGAGCCTTCTCCTTAGAAACTATAAAAGGAGAGACAGATGCCACATCTAGGGAGGATCGACAAGATGAAGAAACAACACACACACCTCGCCGAGACATCAACACACACGCACCACCCCTCAAAAGAGACATGAGATCCGCTCCCTCTCTCGAAAGCTTGTAACCCCTACTATGAGCACTCCGGTGCAAGGCAACACGAGCAGCATCAAAACCCACTGGACGTAGGGCCATTCATGCCTGAACCAGTATACATCCTTGTGTCTGCTTTGCACACCATCCGGGCCTAGACGCGCAGATATAAATTTACTCGTCGCTCTGTTTAGACCCTCGGTTCTCTAGACACCGACAGTGCTTGTTGCATGTGTTTCATTAAGAGGATATATGTCATGTTTTTTTCTTGGCGAAGAATTTTTGTCAGCTCCCAATCATCCCCCTCCGGTCGTTTGTTCCAATCCTTCAAGCGACAAGTCAAAAAGCTAAGAAGGTAATTTATTTTTCTTCAATCATACTAAATCCTTTGTATCATAGTATGAACTAGTGAACTAGTGGACACAATTGTGCCGAAGTGACATATGCCGGAAAAGAGTAATTATGAATGAATCTTTGAACAATTCATTTCAAAAAACACCCAAAGAATGATGTTCTTCACGTAAATATTATATGGCCAGAGTTGAATAGGTATCATTTTTGTTATATCCCTTTGTTGTACTCCCTCCATTTTGAAAATAATGCAATTCTAACTATAGTACTAAATCAAATTGATGGGAACCAGGGTGCTCGATCTTTCATCAGGTTAAGGTAACTCTTGATTTTGTGCAAACTTAACACAGATGATTAGGCTTCTGATAACAAAGACCGGAATCATGCAATCGCAATACCACATGTCCTTTGGTTTGCATTATCCTGTTGACCTTGCCATAAAGGCTAATCGTTGCCTATGAATCAAGAACACAACCAAGAACAAGAAAGACACAATATGTAAATATTACTGAAATTAGATTAAGCACTAGAAGTTGAGGTCTCACAAACCAACGAACGGCAATTGGTCATCATAGATTAATCTAAGCAAAATTTAAACCCTAACTTGGACAACGACTACAGAATATATACTATTAGGGGTGTCCAAGGACACCTAGATGCGTCCCTAATGGACTCCAACATGATACACGGCCCAAAAGACGGTAACACAATACCCTGACAAATTCTGGATGTCCACTTATTACAATGATTCATGTTGACTCCAATGCAACTCGACATGGGGTTGGTGTCGTTGGAAACACTAGTGCAGGAGTGGGTTTCAGTCCCGGTTGGGAAACTCCCTCTAGTCCCGGTTTCCCAACGGGGACTGCCAATCTGGGACTAAAGACCTGCCCTTTAGTCCCAGTCCCCTCAACCGGGATTGCTTTGGGACTTCTAGTCACGGTTGGTAATACCAACCGGAAGTAAAGGCGGCTCCAGCCCGGGCCCCAAGCGCTGCCACGTATTACACCTCCAATGTCTCTTTTTTTCTTTTCTTTTACAGTTTCTTTGCATTGAATATTATACGCATGTATTAAGAGTGAAACTAATTAAAGTATGATGTTGTATATTGCAATGATCATTCATCCCACAATCAAATTTCATACAAACCATAATAAATTTAAACCAAGTCATTACACACTACATGTCCAAGTACTTCCCAAAGTTCTTGCAGACATATATAGTATGTCACCACTACTACCTAATGAAGTTGACTTTCTCGTATTATCAATTTGGTAGAGTGTAGGTTAGCGATGTGGTATCCAAAAACATCATTGATGAAGACCAATGCATTAACTAGTGCACTCTCCCTTGATTCACAACTATGAGCACAGGGTCTACTAATGACGTTTAACGGTGCTCGAGAAGTCACTGGGTCTCCCCTCTTAGTCGCAAGCAGCTTTGCCTAAAATCCTTCCATGGTGAGTGTTGGCCATTCATGAGCATATTTCCAATCATAACCCAATTGAAACATTGTATGGTTTAGATTGGCTTCAAAACTGCACCCTTTGTAAGTTAAGTCATAGTCCTCAACCTGTAAGTGTTGGGAGAAAAAAGGTTATGAGAACCAAAGCTTTGCAACATAGAACAAATCCAGATATAAGCTATGAGTTCGACTTCGACTTTACCACATCATTTCGGTTGTTCCGAGTAATGCTTGCACAAAAGCCCTCAACATCATGACGCATGTCCGCATTTATAGCTTGTATCGGCACAGAAAATAGTGTAGGCAGGGTGTACCCAATATTCACAAGCTTAGTTACACATGCAATGACAATATATTTTTGTGCAACAGTCTGCTAGCGTGCCTGTATTTCCATCTTTGAGATTTGTACAACACCTCTTCCCATCCTAGCGGCGATGGAAAAGGCAATTTGACATTGGATTAATGGACCATTATCTACATGAAAGGTCTCAACGTGCACTGCCTGAACCCCGAAATTTGAGAGTTTTAAGCCAAATGATTTGGTCAATTACCTACGATACATTTAAGAATCACATATATATATATATACATATCAGAAAATATATTTATACAAGCATATTTGACACATTAATTTATTAGAAACATATAGAGTTGCTTACTGTGCTTTGATGATTAAACAGTACATCCGGCAACACTGGATCGAATCCCATCCACGACACATAGCTGCTGAAACCTATGACTTCTGGCGGAGGGAGACGACGTCCAGCCATCTCTTCTCACTAAAGTCAATATATCAAAAATCATATCACTGGAGATAATATTTTTCATACACGAAAATGCATATCACTAAAGTCAACTTTTTTCGTAAGTCTACAAATATCATGGGATAGCAGTGTGTAGAATAGAAAAAGAGATAAAAAAGCACCATGCAGAAAGTAACCAACAATGAGTTTTGAATTGCATCAGTACAAATCTCAAGCATATATGTGATCCATCATGTGATTTGAGTTTTGGCTACCGCCTTGATTTGGTAGCCAGCATGCTTATCTAAATGTTTGTTCCAATAAAATATTTAAGTTCTATATTTGACTTTAATCACTGAAATCCCAAACACAACAAAAGAAACAGTGACTAAAATTCCATGGTTGTTCATTCCCCTCGACCCACACAGTAAACCAGGAACTAATCCATGATTTAATTCATCAAACAAATAATGCAGACATGGAGTGGCAGCACTTTTACTAGTTTACATTAATGAAGAACAAATGCATACAATTCTTAAGCTTATGATATATATACTTGAATTGTTTAAATACACTATAATGAAATGACAACAGAGTTCTTGCATTATGACAATTCATTTGGTAGCTGAATAATCATCAAAATTATCTAGTCGTCCTGATTCTCAACCCTAATGCCCTCATTCTAGCAACTGAAAAGGCATAAATAATAGCCTAATCCATTACCAACACAACAACTACATAAATGAGGTATGCAAAAACTCAGATTTCGAGAAGGTGAGCATGAATTCGACTTGAGATCCGGTGGGCGGCGGACCGTGCTCGGCGGAGGAGAAGAAGAGGTAGCACCCACCGACCGGTCGGTGGCCTTACCTTGCTGGAGCATGGAGGGGGTCAGTGGGCTTGCCTTACTGCCGGAGGACGAGGACAAGGGACCGCCGCGCGCCGAAGCCAAGGACGAGGACGAGGACCCGCCGCGTGAGCCAGAGAAGAGGGCGAGGTCAGACGGGCGGCGCATGACGGGGGTGGTAGTGTGGCGGAGTGCGGGAGGATCCAACGCTTGAAATGAGAAAGAAGAGATGACACGAGTATATAGGGTTGGTACCTTTAGTCTCGGGTTGTGCTACGAACCGGGACTAAAAGGTCTCTAGTCCTGGTTGGAGGCCCAACCCAAGACTAAAGGTTTTGACCTTTAGTCCCGAGTTGGGCCACCAACCAGGACGAAAGGCCTTTTAGTCCCGATTGTTGACCCAACACGGGACTAAAGCCAAATTTTGACGCACGGCGAAACTGCTGCCTACCCGGCAGTTTTATTTCTCACCCATGGAACAGTTTATAACATATCCAACATAAATAGACTGAAAATTAGAAATTGCATAGTAAAAAAATATAGCTCAAAAAATTACAATACAGATTTGCTTTCAAATATAATTAATAATGATTTTGTCTCATGCTTTAAATGTTTAATAACATATGCTATAAATTATAATTACAGTTTAAAAATTCAAATTTCAAATCTCAGAAATTCAAACATAGTTTTCTCTGACAAGATGATTTTCAATGAAAAAGTTGTCAACTACAAAGTTGCATAACTTTTCAAAACTACAACTTTCGTTTTGGTCATTTCTCCATTTAAGGACATTTTAAAAATTCAATTTTCAAATTTTAGAAATTTAAACATAGTTTTCCTTGAAAAAATGATTTCAAATCAAAAGGTTGTCAACTCCAAAGTTGTGTAATTTTTTGAGATCTACAACTTTTATTTTGGTTGTTTCTCCATTTGAGTTCATTTTCAAAATCCAAATTTTAAATTCGAAAAATTCAAACATAGTTTTCCCTGAAAAGATGTCTTCAGATGTTGTCAACTACAAAGTTGTGTAACTTTTCAATATCTACAACTTTTATTTTGGTCATTTCTTCATCTGACAATGTGGTAGTGTACATTGTGCACAAATTTACATCTCCCTTATATAAATTTCTAAATAATGTAGAGACTACCACTTTGTCGAACGAAGAAATGACCAAAACAATAATAAAGATCTTAGAGAACCTTATAATCCAAACAAACATAATTATGATGTCCATACAAATAAACCTAATAAAACATAATTAACTTGCATACAAAAATAATTAAAATATCTATACAAATAAACATAATTAAAGTACATAACCGTTCGAATAAACCTGATTAAACATAACAGTACTAATAAACCTAACTAACACATGGATCCGACAAACTGGCTGCAACTCTAGTCTATCTCCATTGCCAGTATTGTATGTCTCGAATTGTGTAATCATAGTCATTGTCTATGTAATGCAAGGCCCGCATTACAACACTCTCTGTTGCCTCACAACGCCGAGGACATAGCATTCTATAGATGTAGCCTACTGACGAACTATCGATGGCCTGGTTCTGCCTAAATCTTACGCAATATTAGATGCCAGCTGTCGTTCTCTGGCCCATCGCTTCCATGAAGTCCCAGGCGTACCCTAGTCGCTTAAGAGCTTACGTGAGAATAGACTACAAACCACATGTAGCATAGGTGAAATTATAGAGCAAAACCTACAAGCGGACAAACAAAAAATATCAGGAAACGCCCATATAATAATCAGAATAAATAAACATTACTCTCATATCATACACGACGTACCACATCCATATAGCTTGTATCGGCACAGAAAATAGTGTAGGCAGGGTGTACCCAATATTCACAAGCTTAGTTACACATGCAATGACAATATATTTTTGTGCAACAGTCTGCTAGCGTGCCTGTATTTCCATCTTTGAGATTTGTACAACACCTCTTCCCATCCTAGCGGCGATGGAAAAGGCAATTTGACATTGGATTAATGGACCATTATCTACATGAAAGGTCTCAACGTGCACTGCCTGAACCCCGAAATTTGAGAGTTTTAAGCCAAATGATTTGGTCAATTACCTACGATACATTTAAGAATCACATATATATATATATACATATCAGAAAATATATTTATACAAGCATATTTGACACATTAATTTATTAGAAACATATAGAGTTGCTTACTGTGCTTTGATGATTAAACAGTACATCCGGCAACACTGGATCGAATCCCATCCACGACACATAGCTGCTGAAACCTATGACTTCTGGCGGAGGGAGACGACGTCCAGCCATCTCTTCTCACTAAAGTCAATATATCAAAAATCATATCACTGGAGATAATATTTTTCATACACGAAAATGCATATCACTAAAGTCAACTTTTTTCGTAAGTCTACAAATATCATGGGATAGCAGTGTGTAGAATAGAAAAAGAGATAAAAAAGCACCATGCAGAAAGTAACCAACAATGAGTTTTGAATTGCATCAGTACAAATCTCAAGCATATATGTGATCCATCATGTGATTTGAGTTTTGGCTACCGCCTTGATTTGGTAGCCAGCATGCTTATCTAAATGTTTGTTCCAATAAAATATTTAAGTTCTATATTTGACTTTAATCACTGAAATCCCAAACACAACAAAAGAAACAGTGACTAAAATTCCATGGTTGTTCATTCCCCTCGACCCACACAGTAAACCAGGAACTAATCCATGATTTAATTCATCAAACAAATAATGCAGACATGGAGTGGCAGCACTTTTACTAGTTTACATTAATGAAGAACAAATGCATACAATTCTTAAGCTTATGATATATATACTTGAATTGTTTAAATACACTGTAATGAAATGACAACAGAGTTCTTGCATTATGACAATTCATTTGCTAGCTGAATAATCATCAAAATTATCTAGTCGTCCTGATTCTAAACCCTAATGCCCTCATTCTAGCAACTGAAAAGGCATAAATAATAGCCTAATCCATTACCAACACAACAACTACATACATGAGGTATGCAAAAACTCAGATTTCGAGAAGGTGAGCATGAATTCGACCTGAGATCCGGTGGGCGGGGGACCGTGCTCGGCGGAGGAGAAGAAGAGGTAGCACCCACCGACCGGTCGGTGGCCTTACCTTGCTGGAGCATGGAGGGGGTCAGTGGGCTTGCCTTACTGCCGGAGGATGAGGACAAGGGACCGCCGCGCGCCAAAGCCAAGGACGAGGACGAGGACCCGCCGCGTGAGCCAGAGAAGAGGGCGAGGTCAGACGGGCGGCGCATGACGGGGGTGGCAGTGTGGCGGAGTGCGGGAGGATCCAACGCTTGAAATGAGAAAGAAGAGATGACACGAGTATATAGGGTTGGTACCTTTAGTCTCGGGTTGTGCTACGAACCGGGACTAAAAGGTCTCTAGTCCCGGTTGGAGGCCCAACCCAAGACTAAAGGTTTTGACCTTTAGTCCCGAGTTGGGCCACCAACCAGGACGAAAGGCCTTTTAGTCCCGATTGTTGACCCAACACGGGACTAAAGCCAAATTTTGACGCACGGCGAAACTGCTGCCTACCCGGCAGTTTTATTTCTCACCCATGGAACAGTTTATAACATATCCAACATAAATAGACTGAAAATTAGAAATTGCATAGTAAAAAAATATAGCTCAAAAAATTACAATACAGATTTGCTTTCAAATATAATTAATAATGATTTTGTCTCATGCTTTAAATGTTTAATAACATATGCTATAAATTATAATTACAATTTAAAAATTCAAATTTCAAATCTCAGAAATTCAAACATAGTTTTCTCTGACAAGATGATTTTCAATGAAAAAGTTGTCAACTACAAAGTTGCATAACTTTTCAAAACTACAACTTTCGTTTTGGTCATTTCTCCATTTAAGGACATTTTAAAAATTCAATTTTCAAATTTTAGAAATTTAAACATAGTTTTCCTTGAAAAAATGATTTCAAATCAAAAGGTTGTCAACTCCAAAGTTGTGTAATTTTTTGAGATCTACAACTTTTATTTTGGTTGTTTCTCCATTTGAGTTCATTTTCAAAATCCAAATTTTAAATTCGGGAAATTCAAACATAGTTTTCCCTGAAAAGATGTCTTCAGATGTTGTCAACTACAAAGTTGTGTAACTTTTCAATATCTACAACTTTTATTTTGGTCATTTCTTCATCTGACAATGTGGTAGTGTACATTGTGCACAAATTTACATCTCCCTTATATAAATTTCTAAATAATGTAGAGACTACCACTTTGTCGAACGAAGAAATAACCAAAACAATAATAAAGATCTTAGAGAACCTTATAATCCAAACAAACATAATTATGATGTCCATACAAATAAACCTAATAAAACATAATTAACTTGCATACAAAAATAATTAAAATATCTATACAAATAAACCTAATTAAAGTACATAACCGTTCGAATAAACCTGATTAAACATAACAGTACTAATAAACCTAACTAACACATGGATCCGACAAACTGGCTGCAACTCTAGTCTATCTCCATTGCCAGTATTGTATGTCTCGAATTGTGTAATCATAGTCATTGTCTATGTAATGCAAGGCCCGCATTACAACACTCTCTGTTGCCTCACAACGCCGAGGACATAGCATTCTATAGACGTAGCCTACTGACGAACTATCGATGGCCTGGTTCTGCCTAAATCTTACGCAATATTAGATGCCAGCTGTCGTTCTCTGGCCCATCGCTTCCATGAAGTCCCAGGCGTACCCTAGTCACTTAAGAGCTTGCGTGAGAATAGACTACAAACCACATGTAGCATAGGTGAAATTATAGAGCAAAACCTACAAGAGGACAAACAAAAAATATCAGGAAACACTCATATAATAATCAGAATAAATAAACATTACTCTCATATCTGTCACACTCCAATTAAAGGACAATATAGAGTGCATACATCTTATGTGCGCCCCAGGAATAGTCGCACACATAAGCCGACAAATTAACAGAAGTATCATCACTGAGTACATACATAACGTTATTACATCACATAGTTCTTACATAAACAAACGGAAAGATAAATAGCAACTCTCAGGCGTAGTGTCTGATCCGCAGGGAAGGACGACTGGTTGACCCAAACCTAGAAATCCTCCGGGAAATCCTCGTAGAAACTGTCATCTGTTACCCATCCGGGATTTCACCCAAAAACAATATAGCAACAAGTGTGAGTACATTCGTACTCCGCAAGTATAGAATGAGGATTCATGAGGCTCAAAAAGGCTAGACACGGTTGACTGCAGTTAGCATTTTTAGTAGATCAACATTTCATTATTAATCATTATTAAGTTATGCTCAAGCTCCCATTTATCCCACATGATCCACTACTAGATTTAAGAAAAGAAAGCATCAGTGTGATCTCATCATCATAGTTCATCACGTATCAAGTAACCATTTATTCTGTGAGTTTTCCGGGCCGCTCGTGTCCGTGAGCACGGCTGTTATAACAGTTTAAACACTCTGCAGAGGTTGTGCATCTTTACCCGTGAGTCGTGTTACCCATATGCCCGGGGCCCGTCGACCCCCTAACACTTCCAAGGTGAGCAGGCAGGGTACACTATGAAGCCTTCCATAGGCCTCTTCTAACATGTTAGGGCCGCTAGGTTTCCTCGGCAGGCAGATATAGAGAACCCCCCTTTCGATGGCACAATTCCCGCAGGCTATACACATCTGAACAGAGGCAGTTCTATACCCAACGTGGCAAGCCCCTCTTGCGCCCTTTCGGGTAACCTCTAACAAGTTAGAAAAGATCCTACTACTGAGCTAAAGTCAGAGCCATTTAACTCCCACGGTTGCACTGTAAGTCCCAGCTTTTGCCCTACAGATAAGTCCTTATGAAGGGTTTAGGGCAACATGATCAACATCATTTGCACCATCACCCTTTAGTTCCACTACTATCATCATGATTATCCGTTGTTTCCATTAATCAATGTGTAGATCATGTTTAGTTAGAGCACTAGCTTTCTACCCAAATGCAATTAATCCCCATAGGAATCAAGGTACAGGTCATCAATTTGCTAGGAAGTCCTTATCATCGAGCAATATTAGACACATGCATGATGAATATGTTATATAATGAATAGGACAACAAGGTAGGCCCATGCTATACTTGCCTTGGTTCACGAACTGCTGCTGGTCCTGTTGATCCTCGTACGCGTCCGGATTTCCGACGTACTCCTCACCGTCTGAACTCGTACGACACGAAGTACAACACGCAATTCAGAGCAGACATACAAGCAAAACATAGCTACTATTAGAACAGTACACCAACAATAAATAAATCTGAATAAAATGTTTACCGCTATCATCTACGTCTCGCTACGATCACATTGACGCGAATTGCATGAAAATCGGAGCTACAACGCAAAAGTTACGCGCGAAACAAGGTTCCAAAACTAGCTACCAAACTAGACTAAATTGAGAAACTTGAAAGCTTCTAACAGGTCCAACAGTGGCACTAATACGTAGATTACTAAATTACAAAACTAACGCAAGTTGAACGGATCGAATCGGAGCTAAAACGACGATTTTATACACGTTTTACTGTAGTGGCAATTCTGTAAATAAATTGAAAACATTTCGGAATTAAAATAATTCGAAATTCTGAAAATCCATTAGAACCGAGGACTGCGGGTTAAATAATGAAAAGCACGGGGTCTCTTTAGCAAAGTTTGCCCCGAAGGGGTATCGGCTACCGACGGCCGTCGATCGGATGATAGACGGCTGGGAAAGAAAAGGGGGGAAAGAGAGAGAGAGCCGGCCGCCGGACCCAGAGAAGAAGATGGCGGCGCCGCCATGGGGCTCGCCGGAGCCGCTCGGCCGGGCACTCCAGAGCTCTATTCGCCAAACCAAATACATAGGGAGGATGCGGAGGGGATGGAGGTTCCGTTTTTGCCACAAACGCGGCCGGGGAAAGGCGCGAGGGACACCCGCCATGGCCGGCCCGGAGGGAAGCTCACTGGAGTTTTTGGTTAGAGCCCTATAGGCCTCGGTTGTCAAATTAACTGCGTGGGAAGTAAGAGTAGGTCGAGGCGATGCTCACCGTGGTGAAGAGGAGGGCGGAAACGAAGCGGGGACGACGAATTCGACCGAGAGGCGGACGACGGTGCCCTGCGGTGATTCGAACTGAGTACCTGAGCAGCGTCGAGCGAAATTGAGGAGAAAAATGGGTCGGGAAGGTTCTATACCGAGTGGAGGAGCTCGAAATCGGACGAATTCCGGCAATGAATCGGTGGAGCGGCGTCACCACGACGGCGGTTCCGACGGAGCTCGGCGGGTCGCTGCGGGTTTCAACGTGAGGAGAAACGGAGAAGAGACTGCGAACTGCAGGGGCAGGAGGAGTCGGTGCTCTCCTATTTGAAGTCCAAGCCGAGGGCGCTCCCACGTCGCGAGGAGGAGGTGGGCGCGAGAAAGATGGGCGCGGGGCGGTCATGGCGGTTGCCTTCGACCGAAGGAGTCGGAGGAAACGGCCGGAGGTGGGAGATGGTGCGCCGACAGGTGGGCCCGACGCATCAGTGACTCAGAGGAGAGGAGAGGGGAAACTGCTGCTGGCGACGTGGGCTGGGCCGCGGCCCAGGAAGGAAGGCGCGGGCGGGTTTTGCTGGGCCGGCCGGGAATCGTCTAACAGGCCGAAACTGAGGAAGGAAAGAAAACGGAAAAGAATTTATTTTTCCTTTTTCAAATTTGATTTTCAAATCACATTTCCAAAGGTTTTTGAATGCCTTTTAAACTTTGACTCAAACTAATCATCACAAAATATAGTGCAACAGCATGAGTGCAAAAATAAATGATTAGCCTTATGATTAATTTTAATTCCACAAAATTTATTATTCTCTATATTTAAATGCACACACACATACCTAATTAATTCATATTTAGCTATTTTAAAACAAAGCAAAATTTTAGGGTGTTACAATTCTACCCCCCTTAAAAGAATCTCATCCTCGAGATTGGATGATGCTTACTCAAAAAGCTGTGGATAAGACTTTCTCAGATCTTCTTCTCTTTCCCACGTAGATTCATCTTCTGAATAACGATTCCATTGCACTCTGCACATCTTTATAGTGTGACTCCTGGTAACTCTTTCTGCAGTTTCAAGAATCTTTACCGGATATTCCTCATACGTGAGATCTCCTTTAACAGTAAGCTCCTCCAAGGGAATCTGCTCTTCTGGTACCCGCAAACACTTTTTCAATTGTGAAACATGGAACACATCATGCACACCTGCTAAACTTTCTGGCAATTCCAATTGATAAGCCACTTCTCCACGTCTCTCCAGAATCTTGAAAGGTCCTACATATCTCGGTGCTAACTTGCCCTTCATATTGAATCTTCTCACATTTCTCATTGGTGACACTTTCAAATACACATAGTCACCTACTTTGAAACTCAACTCTCTCCTTCTGACATCAGCATAGCTCTTCTGTCTAGACTGTGCTACTCTCAAATTATCCCTGATCATCCTCACTTGTTCTTCTGCATTGCGTAGGACATCAGGTCCAAACACTTGGGTCTCACCTGCCTGATTCCAGAATAGAGGTGTTCTACACTTTCGTCCATATAAAGCTTCGAATGGCGCCACCTTGAGGCTTTTCTGGTGACTGATGTTGTATGAAAACTCAGCATATGACAAACTCTTATCCCAACTAGTACCATACTGTAAGGCACAAGCTCTCAACATATCTTCTAAGATTTGATTGGTCCTTTCGGTCTGCCCATCGGTTTGGGGGTGATATGCCGAACTGAAATTTAACTTGGTTCCCAAAGCACTGTGTACCTTACGCCAAAAATGTGATGTAAACTGAGTTCCTCGGTCAGATACGATCTTCTTTGGAACTCCATGTAAACATACTATTCTCTCCATATACAATTCCGCTAGCTTTGCACCACTATAAGTGGTTTTGACTGGCAAGAAGTGGGCTACCTTAGTAAGTCGATCCACTATTACCCAGATCGAATCATATCCTTGTTGAGTGCGAGGCAATCCAGTAATGAAGTCCATACCAACTTCTTCCCATTTCCACTCTGGTATTTTCATTGGTTGCAACAATCCTGCAGGCCTTTGGTGCTCAGCTTTCACCCTTTGACAAGTATCACATATGGCCACATACTCAGCCACATCCCGTTTCAAACCATACCACCAATACTTCTCTTTGAGGTCCAAGTACATCTTGGTGCTTCCGGGGTGTATAGAATATGCAGAATCATGTGCCTCTCGCAGAATCATATCACGGATGGCTTTCACTTCAGGTACACATATCCTTTTTCCAAACCATAGAGTTCCATTCTCATCCAACCGGAAACCTGGTGCCTTTCCAACCACTACATGCTCAGCAATCTCTTTCAATTTCTCATCCTCCAACTGACCTTTACGTATCTCTTGCTCCAATGTAGGTTCTATAGTCAATTCTACTACATTATTGACAAAACCCAAGTTGAGATGTTCTATTTCAGCTCGCAACTCTGCTGATATAAATGTCAACTGAAGTCCGTTGGCATAGCTTTTCCGGCTAAGTGCATCGGCAACAACATTTGCCTTTCCAGGATGATAATGCACTTCCAGATCATAATCTTTAATTAATTCCAGCCAACGACGTTGCCTTAAGTTCAACTCGGACTGAGTAAAAATATATTTTAAACTCTTGTGGTCAGTGTAGATGTCACACTTATGTCCGATCAAATAATGCCTCCAGATTTTCAGAGCATGGACAACTGCGGCTAATTCCAAGTCATGTGTTGGGTAATTCAGTTCATGCTTTCTCAATTGCCTGGATGCATAGGCCACAACCTTTCCTTCTTGCATAAGCACACATCCAAGGCCTAGGCGAGATGCATCACAATAAATAGAGAAACTCTTACTTAAATCAGGTAGGGTCAACACCGGGGCTGTTGTTAACCTTTTCTTTAACTCCTCAAAGTTGGCTTGACATTTGTCTGACCAAACAAATTTGGCATTCTTCTCTAATAGGGCTGTCATAGGCTTGGCTAGCTTAGAGAACCCTTCAATAAACCTTCTATAGTATCCAGCCAAACCCAAAAAGCTACGGATTTCACTAGCATTGACTGGGGCTTTCCAATTCAACACATCTTGCACTTTACTGGGATCTACGGCTATTCCACCGTTTGAGACCACATGTCCCAGAAAAGATACTTCTTTCAGCCAGAACTCACATTTGCTCCTCTTTGCATACAATTTATGTTCCCTGAGTTTTTGTAAGACTAACCTTAAGTGTTCGGCATGTTCCTCTTCATTTTTGGAGAATACTAGGATATCATCTATGAATACCACTACAAACTTATCCAAGTACTCCATGAATACTTTGTTCATTAGGTACATAAAGTATGCAGGTGCATTAGTCAGTCCAAAAGACATCACTGTGTACTCATAAAGGCCATATCTGGTAGTAAATGCTGTCTTGGGTATGTCAGATGCACGAATTTTTAGTTGGTGATATCCAGAACGGAGATCAATTTTTGAGAACACACAAGCACCTTTCAGCTGATCAAATAAATCATCAATTCTAGGGAGTGGGTATTTGTTCTTGATGGTGACTTCATTTAGGGACCTATAATCGACACACATCCTTCGTGTGCCATCTTTCTTATCCACAAATATAACAGGTGCTCCCCAAGGTGAAGAACTAGGACGAATAAAACCTTTCTCTTGCAATTCCTTAATTTGTTTCTTTAGTTCTTCTAATTCATTTACCCCCATTCTATATGGTCTCTTAGCTATGGGTGCAGTTCCAGGTAAAAGCTCGATAAGGAATTCGATGTCGCGATCGGGTGGCATACCTGGCAATTCATCGGGGAACACGTCCGGGAATTCATCCACCACCTGGTCCTCCTGGTTAGCAACATCGCTCAGCTGATTGACGGTGGTGGTAGGTTGAGCTTGCACTTCCACTTCAACACAAATTCTATCACCACTTGGAGATGTCACAACCACAGATTTCTCCTGACATTGTATCACTGCCCTATGTTGCTTCATCCAATCCATTCCCAGGATGAGGTCAATTCCAGCGGTTCTCAGAACAATTGGATTTACCTTGAAAGCTACCCCCCTTAAGAATATACTAGTAGAAGGGCTCCAATAATTTGCTGGCATGCTACCCCCGGTGAATTAACTAACATGGGATCCTTCATGGCACACAGGGGTATGCTATGCATTCTAACAAAAGCTTGGGATATGAAAGAATGCGAGGCACCGGAATCAAAAAGTACGGTAGCGGAGATGGAGTTGACGCTAAACGTACCCAGCATAACCTCAGGCGCCTCCTGAGCTGATTTCGACGACACATGGTTCACCTTGCCAGTGAACGGAGGTCGAGCGTTGGGTCTCTGGTTGTTCTGCTGGTTCTGCGGGGCCTGTCGGTTCTGCTTCTTCGGGCACTGGTACGAATAGTGTCCCACCTCTCCACAGTTGTAACAGGCATTGGGGTTGCCTGGGGTGCCACTCTTGATTGGGGCATTGTTGGGCACTCCCTGACGTGGTGCCTGGTTGCTAGCTTGCTGTTGCTGGGGGCGCTGCTGACTCTGATTACCCAACTGCGGTGGGTATTGGGGACGCTGCTGATACTGGTTCCTCTGGGGGTACTGGCCCTTGTTCCATTGGTTGGGTGGCCCTTGGTTCCTCTGCGGGAAACCTTGCTGCGGGAAGGCTCGCGGGCGAGTGTTGCTACCCGATGCCTGTCCCTGGAGCTTCCTCTTCTTGAGGTCCATTTCCTTACGCTTGTTATCAATTACTATGGCGCGGTCCACCAACTCCTGGAAACTGGCATATTTGTTGGACATCAGCTGCAGTTGGAGTCCATCATACAGCCCCTTCAGAAAACGACGCTGTTTGTCAGAATCTCTAGCCACTTCAGCCGGGGCATATCGCGACAATTGTGCAAACTTGTCGCGGTATTCCGCCACTGACATGGACCCTTGCTTGAGAGCCCGGAACTCCTCTTGCTTCAGCTCAATAAGTCCCTCCGGAATATGATAGGACCTGAAGTTCTCTGTGAACTCTTTCCATGTGACCTCTGGAGCATTCTCTGGACGTCCATACTGGAATGACTCCCACCAATCCTGAGCAGCTCCTTGGAGTTGGCCTGAGGCGTACAAGACTTTCTCCAAGTCGTTGCACTGAGCAATGTTCAGCTGCTTTTCCACAGCTCTCAGCCAGTCATCCGCCTCCACAGGTTCAGAGGCGTGTGTGAACACAGGTGGGCGTCCTTTCAGAAACTCACCACGCTTGTCACGGACCTGCACAGGTGGGGGTGCTCCTGCGGGTTGCTCACCGAGACGGTCCATCACGGTCTGCATGAGCTGCGCTTGCATGGCCATCAACTGCTCAATAGTCACCGGCGGTGGCGGAGGTGGGTCCACCAAAGCTCCGTGTCCACGACCACGGCCACGGCCTCGACCACGTCCTCCTCTGGCGGCCATCTGTTTCCAAGCAAATGTGCAAACTTTAGAGATCTCCCAAAAATTTTACAATTTATTTACAAAAGGTAAATAACATAACTGAAAATTTCTGGACGAGTGTCTACAACAGCAGACCGAAAACCGGAGTGTAACTCAGGTTCCAGAAATCCAAAATAGGCGTGGCATACATCGTTGGAAAGCTTAAAGAGTCTGCTACAACTTTTGTATAGAACTTTTTCACTGATACAGACGGCAACATCATCAAAAACTGAGCTATACAATTTCCGTTCTAGGTTACAGACTGCACAGACTTGCCAGGTTGTAGCAGGCATAACTCCCAATCCAGAATTGATAATGAGGTGATTCCAGTGGGAAATGAAAGGTACACAAGTCTAGTTCTTCCCACAAAAATTTCATAATTTTTGGACGTAGAGATTTAGAGATATGAGACAAACATTGCAGACTGCTCTGAGAAACAGCACAGCAATAAAGCAGAAATTAACCCCAACTAAGTTAATCAAACACTAACTTAAGGTTTTAATAAAAAGAACATGTGGACAAGCCCACACTGTTCCAGCAATCAAACAAACTCCAAATCAACCAAGTTCATCAACACAACCAACGATACAACGGAAAGTTCACAAAACATACACAAACTTGACACGACTCTCGGTTCTAAAACGCATCTTGCTAGACGGGGCTGCAGCATCTAAGGAGCGCGATCCACCATGGTGAACACCCTAGCCTTCTTCTTGTAAATGGTAGGCTGTCCTAGCTGAACGGCCATCTCATCTATCTGGTTCTGAAGGCGCTTTTCAGATTTTTGCGCTGCACGAAGCTCTTCCCTGAGTGCTTCGTTGACCTCCTGCATGGCGCTGAGGTGCCTCACTGTGGTGTCCAAGGTGGGATCAGAAGCTGGAGGAGCCAACACTGCCCATGTCTTCTCCCTCGGGTCATAGCGTGGAAGATACCGGTAGCGGTCGTTCTGCATATCCTCAAAACGCCTACCATGGTAGTGCAGGTACGCCGCCTGCGCAGCATCTTCCATGCTGTCATAGACACTGGCACGCCTGGCTCGGTGGCTATGGGTGGTCACAATATCCTGGGATTGGTCGGTGTTGTTCCAGGCGGTGACGATCACATTGGTCTTCCAGTACGTCGCCTCCACTGGATGTGTGTGCTCCGCACAATAGTACTTCACAGAGGCAGCAAACTCTGGATAGTACTCAGCTAGCATGGTGGTGAGGAGGTTGTGGTAGTGGGCATCTTCGGGAGCTTCCTTAAACTTGTTCCTGGTGGACCATCCTATCTCTTCTGGCCCCTCTGATGCAGCTGGGGAGGGCACTGGTGTTGGTGCAGATGCAGCCTGGGATGCTGGTGGAGGTGTAGCAGCGGGGACTGGTGCATCCACCTATGGAATGGGTGCAGCCACGGGAGTCGAAGCGGGTCCATCAGATGCGGCATCTGAAAATGCCTCCTCCTCCATGGGTTCCTCCTCCTCCTCGTCAGTGACGTGGACGACCTCAGGCTCCACTGGTGGTACTGCTAGTGGTGCTGGTGGAGCAGGTGCTGCTGGAACGAACTGGGCGACGTAGGCAGCGGCACTGAGACGAGGCATCTATAGTTTTGATATAAAATATTATCAGAGTCAATATTTTATGCAATAGAATAAAGAATAGAGCATAAAATTTTTAAGAAAATATCAAGAGTAAGGTAGTAGCAAATAAATAAATAAAGTCAATCTCCTAGAAACGACCATTTCTACCTAGATTTGCGTCCTACAGTCGACACAGCTTTGATACCAATTTGTCACACTCTAATTAAAGGACAATATAGAGTGCATACATCTTATGTGCGCCCCAGGAATAGTCGCACACATAAGCCGACAAATTAACAGAAGTATCATCACTGAGTACATACATAACGTTATTACATCACATAGTTCTTACATAAACAAACGGAAAGATAAATAGCAACTCTCAGGCGTAGTGTCTGATCCACAGGGAAGGACGACTGGTTGACCCAAACCTAGAAATCCTCCGGGAAATCCTCGTAGAAACTGTCATCTGTTACCCATCCGGGATTTCACCCAAAAACAATATAGCAACAAGTGTGAGTACATTCGTACTCCGCAAGTATAGAATGAGGATTCATGAGGCTCAAAAAGGCTAGACACGGTTGACTGCAGTTAGCATTTTTAGTAGATCGACATTTCATTATTAATCATTATTAAGTTATGCTCAAGCTCCCATTTATCCCACATGATCCACTACTAGATTTAAGAAAAGAAAGCATCAGTGTGATCTCATCATCATAGTTCATCACGTATCAAGTAACCATTTATTCTGTGAGTTTTCCGGGCCGCTCGTGTCCGTGAGCACGGCTGTTATAACAGTTTAAACACTCTGCAGAGGTTGTGCATCTTTACCCGTGAGTCGTGTTACCCATATGCCCGGGGCCCGTCGACCCCCTAACACTTCCAAGGTGAGCAGGCAGGGTACACTATGAAGCCTTCCATAGGCCTCTTCTAACATGTTAGGGCCGCTAGGTTTCCTCGGCAGGCAGATATAGAGAACCCCCCTTTCGATGGCACAATTCCCGCAGGCTATACACATCTGAACAGAGGCAGTTCTATACCCAACGTGGCAAGCCCCTCTTGCGCCCTTTCGGGTAACCTCTAACAAGTTAGAAAAGATCCTACTACTGAGCTAAAGTCAGAGCCATTTAACTCCCACGGTTGCACTGTAAGTCCCAGCTTTTGCCCTACAGATAAGTCCTTATGGAGGGTTTAGGGCAACATGATCAACATCATTTGCACCATCACCCTTTAGTTCCACTACTATCATCATGATTATCCGTTGTTTCCATTAATCAATGTGTAGATCATGTTTAGTTAGAGCACTAGCTTTCTACCCAAATGCAATTAATCCCCATAGGAATCAAGGTACAGGTCATCAATTTGCTAGGAAGTCCTTATCATCGAGCAATATTAGACACATGCATGATGAATATGTTATATAATGAATAGGACAACAAGGTAGGCCCATGCTATACTTGCCTTGGTTCACGAACTGCTGCTGGTCCTGTTGATCCTCGTACGCGTCCGGATTTCCGACGTACTCCTCACCGTCTGAACTCGTACGACACGAAGTACAACACGCAATTCGGAGCAGACATACAAGCAAAACATAGCTACTATTAGAACAGTACACCAACAATAAATAAATCTGAATAAAATGTTTACTGCTATCATCTACGTCTCGCTACGATCACATTGACGCGAATTGCACGAAAATCGGAGCTACAACGCAAAAGTTACGCGCGAAACAAGGTTCCAAAACTAGCTACCAAACTAGACTAAATTGAGAAACTTGAAAGCTTCTAACAGGTCCAACAGTGGCACTAATACGTAGATTACTAAATTACAAAACTAACGCAAGTTGAACGGATCGAATCGGAGCTAAAACGACGATTTTATACACGTTTTACTGTAGTGGCAATTCTGTAAATAAATTGAAAACATTTCAGAATTAAAATAATTCAAAATTCTGAAAATCCATTAGAACCGAGGACTGCGGGTTAAATAATGAAAAGCACGGGGTCTCTTTAGCAAAGTTTGCCCCGAAGGGGTATCGGCTACCGACGGCCGTCGATCGGATGATAGACGGCTGGGAAAGAAAAGGGGGGAAAGAGAGAGAGAGCCGGCCGCCGGACCCAGAGAAGAAGACGGCGGCGCCGCCATGGGGCTCGCCGGAGCCGCTCGGCCGGGCACTCCAGAGCTCTATTCGCCAAACCAAATACATAGGGAGGATGCGGAGGGGATGGAGGTTCCGTTTTTGCCACAAACGCGGCCGGGGAAAGGCGCGAGGGACACCCGCCATGGCCGGCCCAGAGGGAAGCTCACTGGAGTTTTTGGTTAGAGCCCTATAGGCCTCGGTTGTCAAATTAACTGCGCGGGAAGTAAGAGTAGGTCGAGGCGATGCTCACCGTGGTGAAGAGGAGGGCGGAAACGAAGCGGGGACGACGAATTCGACCGAGAGGCGGACGACGGTGCCCTGCGGTGATTCGAACTGAGTACCTGAGCAGCGTCGAGCGAAATTGAGGAGAAAAATGGGTCGGGAAGGTTCTATACCGAGTGGAGGAGCTCGAAATCGGACGAATTCCGGCAATGAATCGGTGGAGCGGCGTCACCACGACGGCGGTTCCGACGGAGCTCGGCGGGTCGCTGCGGGTTTCAACGTGAGGAGAAACGGAGAAGAGACTGCGAACTGCAGGGGCAGGAGGAGTCGGTGCTCTCCTATTTGAAGTCCAAGCCGAGGGCGCTCCCACGTCGCGAGGAGGAGGTGGGCGCGAGAAAGATGGGCGCGGGGCGGTCATGGCGGTTGCCTTCGACCGAAGGAGTCGGAGGAAACGGCCGGAGGTGGGAGATGGTGCGCCGACAGGTGGGCCCGACGCATCAGTGACTCAGAGGAGAGGAGAGGGGAAACTGCTGCTGGCGACGTGGGCTGGGCCGCGGCCCAGGAAGGAAGGCGCGGGCGGGTTTTGCTGGGCCGGCCGGGAATCGTCTAACAGGCCGAAACTGAGGAAGGAAAGAAAACGAAAAAGAATTTATTTTTCCTTTTTCAAATTTGATTTTCAAATCACATTTCCAAAGGTTTTTGAATGCCTTTTAAACTTTGACTCAAACTAATCATCACAAAATATAGTGCAACAGCATGAGTGCAAAAATAAATGATTAGCCTTATGATTAATTTTAATTCCACAAAATTTATTATTCTCTATATTTAAATGCACACACACATACCTAATTAATTCATATTTAGCTATTTTAAAACAAAGCAAAATTTTAGGGTGTTACAATATCATACACGACGTACCACATCCATATAGTTAAATGTCGCATGCCTCTCGCTTACTCGCGGCACATCCAAACTGTGCTGACGTAAAGCTTCTATCTTTAAGGACGAGAAATCAGGAATACGGTAGCCAAATCGCTCAATTGCCTGCAAAGAAAGCAGCACGGCATCGATCTGGGCGCCTGTCTTGGTCGGTGACTGTCGTCCAGTCTGCACGATGTCCTGGCGCACCTCATTATTGTACCTAACGGGGAAGTCAAAGGCGAGACTGCACGTCCATAACTCGTCTCCTTCATCATTCACAACCTCACTTGTCGTCGTCTCGAAGATGTCGAACACCTCGAGCAGCTATAGTGCTGCTTCCAGCCACTTGACCGGTTTTATAGCCTGTGACATATGCAACAATCATATTATGAATGGATATATATGTGCAAAAATTATATTAGCACATAAAACTTAAAATATTCCATACTATTGATGGGTCTACGTAACGCCGAACAGTCCTATCTGGCGATGACGCGAATGGAAGATCGCCAGGGTGGAAACCTAGTTCCTATGGCTAGGAAAGTCCGCCGCCATTCATCGTAACTAAAAAATTAAAAAACATCCCAATAAATATAGAACCCCACATATAAATATACCATGCAACAATATATATTAGAGACACATATAAACAATAAATCATCAATATATATATAAAAACTTAAACATTTTGCACATAATTTTGCTTAAAGATTATTAACTCTCATCAAGAAATAATGTTGCTAACAAAGATCTAGAAAACAATAAATGTTTAAGGTTATGTAGAAATAATGTATAAATAAAAATAAAATCCACCATTATTATTTCTAATCTAAAAAACCACATATTTGAATATTTCTATCTTATTATTAAAGCATGAAACGATCTACATTATTAACAATGAAAGATTAGAAGAAGAAGTTGGTAACCTTTAAAAGATTGAAGATGAAGCCGGCAGCCGAGAGTAAGAACTTGCTCCCTTAAGCAAGAACACGGGATGAACATGGATCAACAATAAGTAAAGACCAAGATTTGGCCGGTGTGTCTCGGGCTTGAGGGACAGTGGAAGCGGGTATATATAGGTGGGGACCTTTAGTCCCGGTTGGATGAACCTATAGTCCCAGTTGGAGCCAAAACCCAGGATAAAAGGCCAACGGGACCTTTGGTCTCGGTTGGTGGTTCCAACCGGGATTGAAAGGCAACCTTTAGTTCCAGTTTGAACCACAGACCGAGACTAAAGGTCCCTGCTGCAAAAGCCTGCTGCACTATCTATTAGATAGGGGATTCTAGTCCCGGTTGGTGGTTCCAACTAGGACTAAATCTCCTATTACTCCCGAGCCAAATTTCGGTGGGACTAAAGCCAAAATCTGAAAGTCTGTTCTCTACTGGTGAAAGCTTATCTCCTTAGCTTTTGGTGCATATATATGAACGTCGGAAACGGATTCCGTATGCGATCTGGACATCGATTTTAGTGTGGGTTGCTACTAGAGTCCGAGCTAGACTCGAACTTATATGGATTCGGTTTCTAACTTGGCTTGGATGCTCATGTCGGTCTTCTTCATCTGCATACCTCTATCCAAGTACTTGATTCTCTCACAAGTTCACAAGAATTATAATATTATTCAATAGAATCTATTATCAAAATCAAGAAATGAATTACTTAGGAACGAGCTCACCTGAAGATTTAGGGGCAGCTTGGATCCTTTGCATGCTACTGCTTTGGTTTTCCAAGCTAAAAACAAAGGAGAGACATGTCTTTGGTTGATGGATGGGATCACCTCGTAGCCTTTGGGCAAGGTTTTTCCTTCCCTTCATGGATGAGCCAATTTGGCTTGCTCAAGATAGAAAGGTTAGCCTTGCCCACCCGAATGAGGCGACATGAGCCGATGGAGTCATGCATGCCCATAGTTGTCGTGCTCGAACTGTAATTAGATCATGCATAGCCACTTGAGGATCGAGTAGTGTTTTGTGTATTCAAAGGAGTCTTCATTGTAAACTATTCTCAGTTTGACCAAATTTATACAAAACACACTAACAATTATGATATCAAATACTTTATATCTGTGCAGGTCTTCCAAGTGATAATAAATTAATCTTATGTTCTATGTAGATGTAGTTACACGAAGAAACTTCAAATTTGTTAATTTATCATCTGTTTCGCAACTAAAATATCATATTTTTTATTGATATTTAAGTTATATATGCTTATGTAAACAAATTAGCCATATATGACTTATAAAAGTACCATATAAGTTATACAAACAAGTTATTGGAACATAAGTTATATATGTTGACTTGTATATACAAGTTCGTTGATCTAACTTATAATAAGTCCAACTTTTTTGATAAAGTCACTCAAACCAGTGTCACATCCGATATATATCTCAAGAAAAGCAAAGGTTGGTACAAAAGATGGACAAAAAGACACAACTTTTACATGCATGTCATTGGTCAGGTTTCATGAGACTCAATGGTTAACTTCTCTCAGCTTGTTCGTTTCGTTGGTTTATTGTGGCTGAAAGTACTGTTCGCTGGTTTATTGTGAGAGAAAAATACTGCTGGATGGCTGCTGATTTGGTTGAATAGCTCAAACGAATAGGGTGTTTGTTAATGTAATATTTTATATTTTATGCATGTCTTCCAAGTGAGAATAGATTAATCTTATGTTCAATGCAGTTACACGAAGAACCTCAAACTTGTTAATTTATAGTCTCTTTCACAACAAGATTATCACATGTTTGTATGTTATTTAAGTTATATATATTATGTTAACAAATTTGTTATATAACTTATAAAAGTACATTTTCTTTTATTTGATGACTCCCCCACCACCTAATTATCAACTATTTTCTACTCTCCTGAACGATTACGCAGAAAAAACGCACTAAAAGATAATGGCCTACTGATCTTACGATTCAAAAAGAGAAAGAGAAATTGGTGAACTCCACCGCACCTAAAGAGACAAATTAGTTAGTAATAATGTCCGTTCGCTTCAGCACGCCTCCAAAAAAAGAAAGTGAGGACGCCTCCAGAGGTGGACGCCGACATGCTGTTGGAGCGTTCACTGGATTCCCCACTAGTGGTCGTCTGATTAGCACGATGGGAAGAGCAATGGGGATCTTCTACGTCATCTCCCCTAATAATCTAAAAAGAGATATTGGGTAGCTCTATTACCATTCTTCTAGGGTGTTGTTGGAAAGCTGCTCGAGTACTCTTTATACCTGCAAAATTTAGCTTTTTATTAGATGGTGTTGAGGGGGCGTTATTTTTTTTGAATGCAAAATTTGTGCTAGGCTGCAATTGGCCGGCTGGCAGCCTAAATCAAAGCTCAACCAGTTCAGGGAGCCAAGCCAAACAAGGCTCTCTAATTAGGGCGCGTTTGGTTTATCAGTGGACTTGTCTCACCCCACCGGCACGGTCCTGCCCAGGGCCATCGCCCGCTGCCTGGTCCGTTGCCCATTGCCAGGTCTGTCACCCACCTCCAAGAACGCTGCCACCACCATCGCTGCCTTCAAGAACGGCACAAGGACGAAGGGTGGTCTGAAGAAAGCACAAGGACGTCGGATACCAGGTATAGTCCTGCTTACTCATCTCATTATTAAATATTTACTGTTCATGTTCATGAACTTAAGTATGCGTCTCAGGTTGTCGGTGATGTGCTTGCTGAGAATACCAAGAAGAATCAGTTCTTGCAGAATGTGGGGTTTCAGAATGTCTGGCCTAAATCCAGTAAGCAGAACACTGAGGCAGAATTGGAAGTAGAGAAAAGGGCCGGTGCTGAGCTTCATGTATAAGTGGCTGATTTGTCAAAGAAAGTGCAAGAATCTGAGCATGCAAGGATTATGGACCGAGAGAAGATGAAGAGGACTCAATCTAAGATGGAAGCAAGACTTAATCTTTTGCTCAGTCAAGTTCGACCAAGTTAATTCATGCATGATGCTATATCTTTTACTACTACATGCACTTTGTTGTTGCTAACTTGTGTAAGTCAATTTTGACCAAGTTAAGCTATACATGCTTGCATTTTGTTGCTGTTGCATGCATGCATGCATTTTGCCGCTACAGCATGCATTAAGCTGCTGGACTTGTATGCATTGCTTGGAATCTCTATTTGTTGTTGGCTTGTGCCATGATAAACTGTAAGGTTGTATGCACTTTGTATGTTAACTGATGTTGGATGAAAACTTATGTAATCTGATGTTGGATGAAAATCCATTTGATATAATGTTGGATAGAAACATAATATTTTTTATTTGATGTGCTGCTGCAGTGATTAGTTGTATGGACTGTATATGCGAAATTGGGCTGTGTATATGGGCTATATGCGATGTAGTAGGCTAAAAAGTGCACTAAAAATTGGTGACGAATTTGGGCTGCAAAGTTGCTAAAAATGGGCCGCCAAAATGGCTGAAAAGAGTTACACTAAAATTGGGCTAAAAATTGACCTATTTTTAATTTTGGCATGTTAATAAATAGGCTGAGATAATATCCACATAAGCAACCATGTAAACATCCATGAGATGTGGCAATTGATCCATGATGGTTATTTTTCGTCACAGGAAATGGGCCTGGGCCGGGCTAACTAGGCCTCGGGCTCTATCGTGACGGCTTAAAACCGTCACAGATTCTATTAATCCGTGATGGTTTTCGGTAAACCATAACGAGGGTTAATCTATGACGTCCAATCCATAACGATCTCTGAAACCATCACAGATGTTGTATAGTGACGGTTTTTTATAATCCATAACAAAAGAAAATTCATTATAGATTAACAGGTTCCTTCGGTGGGACTAAAAAAACTCGCCCAGGCGAGCGAGCCGGATGCACTCTCCGACCGTGGCATAGCTTGCTCGGGAATCGAGATAACCAGGGAACCTCAGCGAGGCTAGGCGAGCCTGAGCAGAAGAACCAAACGCGCACTCGTCACCTCGCCCAAAACTTGCACTCGCCCGGTACCGGCCCGTGCTGAACAGCTCCATGTGTATGGGCCCGTAGTGATACACACGAGCTCGATTCATGCTTTTGCATACGGCAAGATCGCTGCAAGCCTGCAACTACAAAGGACTCCATTCCTCGCGCGCCAAAATATTTCACCCTAAAATATCACATCGAATCTTACGGTACATGCATAAAATATTAAATGTAGACGAAATAAAAAACTAATTGCACAGTTCACCGTGAAATCGCGAGACGAATGTTTTGAGCCTAATTAGTCTATAATTAAACAGTAATTATCAAATAAAACAAAAAACTACAGTACTCAAAACCAAAATATTTTGGGAACTAAACACACCCACACAAAAAAAAAACCCTAGAGGGTATATTCCAAATTACGTTTGTGAGCAGTATGTGGTTGGTTGAGTGGGCGGTTTACATATTAAGCCTTAGTTAATTAGTGGGTCAGATAATTAGGGGATTAGTTTTCCGGTTGAAGATCAATATGCAGTTTAAGACTGATGAGCGCATGCAGTGTATACAAGACGTGTCTTTTTGAATCCTAGCTATTTGGTTGAACATGAGTACGTGTTGTTGCACTAGAGATTTGAAAGATAAGATTTCATGGCCTTTCTATAGGGTGCTTAATCACTGGTTTTTGTAGAACAAATCGGGAGCAATGGAATTTCGAGGTTGCGCTGTTCTAGAATGTTGCTACCTGTTAAGTTTGTAGCTCATATTAGCAGGGAGCCTGTACCAAACTTTAAAATAGGGCCTCACTCTGGTTGTTATCGGGTCACGTAGAGGTGCCACTGGTGGGCCTGCCATTCGAACCCAACTTTAGTGGGCTGGAATGCGAATCGTCGAGGCCGTCTGTATCGTGTCTGTTGTCTGATGTCCCCTTGTTCCAAGAGTGCATTGAGGGCTAATTGTTCTTCGAATCGTTGTTGATCATCTTTTCCTTTTTCTTTGCAGGGCCTTGCTAGGGCCCGGATGAACACGCTCGTCCGGACACCCGCGTGCTGCTGCGTCCCGCGCCTCCTCTGCTGCTGCGCGACACGCAACGCTGGCTAGGTGCGTGTAGGTTCATGCTTTGCGAGTTAGAGCACGTGGGGAGCAGCACTTTGTTGTAACATACTAAAATAAGGTGACGCATATTGAAACATACACTTGTAATTTATGTGTATAGCCACTGCAATATATGCAACATTTAGATCTTGCAACATGTGTCTGAAACAGGTGAAACATTTGGAACATAGACTTGCAACATACGCGTATAGCCACTTTAACATACGCAACATCTAGATGAAAACATGCAACATCCAGATGAAACAGCTGAAACATTTGGAAGATACATTTGCAACATACGTATATAGTCATTGCAACATATATACAATATCTAGATGAAACACATGCAACACCCCTATGAAACATACACATGAAACGCATATGCCGGCGCGAAGCTCGATGCCCACGGTCACCTAGGAGCAGCAAATGGCGCATGCAAATGCAAGCCCCACGCTCCTCTCACAAACTCCCATTCTCTCTCGGGTCCGTGCGCTCGAGCACACACACACCAAGCATGACGATGTAGAGGGAACAATACCTTCGCCACCATGCTACCGCATACCCGCTCTGGATGGACGGAACTGACAAGCGGCCCGCGCGCATGCTGGACTCCCACCTGGTGGGGCCTTGCGCAGTCGAGGGATAGGCGAAGAGAGGACTAACCATAGGGCCCCGGCTCACCTGGCGGACTGGCTGTTGCATCATGCGGCGATCAAGGGTAGGTCACACGTGCTCCCATGCACTAACCACTGAAAAAGACAAGTGCGAGCCCTGTGACTGCAATATGTGCCCCTCTTTTCCTTTCTTGGTCATCACGCCACGCGGTCGATCTGTCCGGATAGACCAAGCATTACCGTTCTTTGTAATAACCTTAGGGCGATCATCTTGCATCTCTCTGTCAGCGTCGTGAATTTTTTCGGTTCTAGGCTCTGTTGCCTCTTTTGCCTGTGCCCTGAGAATGTTCGGGGACTCCGTCATGGGCCGCTCATGTGAATGCCCTAGTTTGGTGCTTTATTCTGAACTATGTAGCGTGCCCGTACGTTGCTACGAGACGGCAAAACTTTTGTACTAAAAACACATAGATCGCATGATAAGATAACTATACCGTGAAATTAAATACCGACGTTAAAGTGACATTTAATCTAAAAAGACAAAGTTCGTGAAATTAACACAATCATTTCGTGAAATTAACACAGTCACAGAGAGCGCGGTGTCACAGGCTCACTGTCACGCACGTGTCTATCAAACATATTTTTTTTATAATGGATGAATAACAAAAAAAAAGAATGTGAAATTAGTTCCTATATACGGTAGGAAAAAAATTCAACCATCCAAGACATGGATGTCAGAGGAGATTACTGAGCTCCATGCACTATGTCCAGTACTGTCCCGTATTCCTGTCCCTGTTCTCGTTCTCCTACTGCAACATGATTTCATGGATCCTGTATTCATGTCCCCGTTCCCGTGTTGAGCACGGAATGGAGACCCTTCTCAGGGTTCAGGCCTCAGGGGAAAGGGAAGAAAGGAAGAGCAGACAAGTGATATCTTGCAGCAGTCACACGACCTCTTGTAATCGCGGCAAGTTGAACATCAAGAGTGGGGTTCAGCCATAGTTCACGCAAGTGGCCAGCACCATTATTACAGTTTCAGTATAGGACAAGGCATCAAATACGGGTATTGGTTTTAGAGTAATATTAATTATTAGCCCCCTGATCCAAACACCCCGTGAGTTGCAGGCTTCTACATTGTAAATGCACGCTCACTGTCACAGATGAACTGTAGTAATACATCAAGGGATCTGCTTCTTATAAGATGGCTGTGTGCTTCCAGCCACACCAATCTATCCTTAGAAACCCTGATCACGAGAATCCTACTCATAGAAGGGACATTTGAGCAGGATGTAGTAAGATAAATTCAGAACAAAACTCAGGGAAATGGAAAAAACAACCGAAAAGAGAGATAAGGAACCCACAATCGAGAGTAAAATATATATCGTTTGCCATGGACTGGAACTGAATAGGAAAAGCAAAAGGAGGCAAAAGAAACATCTACACCCAGCGGCGGCTATCATATGAAATTTTTAGCAAAAAGCAATCTGATAAACTTGCGTGTGAGCCTTTTTTCTCTGGTTTGAGGAAAACGAACCTTTACATTTTAAATCACAAAAGCGTTTTTGTTATAGATTATTGATAGAGACTTCTTAGTGTATTACATTTTTAAATCCAGCTTTGAACATGGATGTGAGTGGCTATGTGAGATTGTTACCTCTGGAGTGAATGTGACACCAACTTTGATTTCTCCGTGGTATTCTTCATATTTCACAACACTGTAAACAGTTGTAGGGATGCTTCCTTCTATATAAACTGCTTCAAGAGGAATCCTGCCAGAATCGAGCACTCGATTGAAATAAACACTGCAAACGTTAAAATTTGAATCCCAAAACATCTTCAAAACATGCAAACCGCGAGAGGGAGGCAAACTACTGTCACTGTACATGGTTTATCACTCAATAGATGTAGGTCGGATTGGTCCAGCTATAAGCCTACAAATTACAAAATGTAATTATTTACGTTGCTTCACCAACAAAATCATCATCGGTGCCACACAAAGGTCTCACTGTCCAGGAGCTTGATGAATAGCTCTGTTGCGCCATCGGAGACGGTGAACACAAAGGTCACATTCCATTCAGGTTCACATCCTTTGCCTGCAGTGTACAAGCAGATCAAGTTACAAATTGCTAGCGAAGCCAAGGGTCGAAGGATACATAGTATTAACATTTAGCACCAAGAAACCATCTATATGGCATAAGGTACAAATTCACAAGTAACTTTCAAAAGAGAGAAATTCACCCGCTGTCCTCAAAGTTGTCCCAGAGCCCCAAAATGTATTTTTGGCTCCCTCAATTCTAACAGGTCTAATCCAGTTCTCAACGGGCATTTACCCAACGTACTATCCTATGTGGCATGACAGATGGGACCCACATGTCAGCAGCAAGACCCAACTTAGATAAATCGTATCTTTTTTATATGACCTCGGATGAAGATGATTTTGTTATGAAGATTGTAGCTTATGATAGTATGAAATGGCACCAAATAGAAAATCTGCCTATATTTGTTTTGTATGTGATTGTGTGAACTTGCCAATTTCAAGGTGAAGCTAAAACTCTCAAGCTATTTGCACTGATTTATTCCTTACTTTTCAGATATTCGTTCACACATTTTGAGCCATGTCCCGCTATTGAAAATGTTGCATACAGATGCACAATTCTCATAAGAAGCTAAAACTCTCAAGCTATTTGCACTGATTTATCCCTCCACTTTTCAGATATTCGTTCACACGTTTCGAGCCACGTCCTGCTAACGAAAAGTTGCATATAGATGCACAATTCTCATAAGAACGATTGAGGTTTGTTCCATACCTGCACGAAAATAAACTTGGACAATGGTCTCAGTCAAATACCGCAGTCCAGTTAATTCAAAATTAAGAAGCATATATGATATGCATACAGAGAACAAGAAACATAAGAGTGAATAAACAAGAACAGAAGAGTGAATACAGCTACAAAAAAAAAAGGTAAAACATTCTACAATTGTTGGAAGATGTTTCACTGCCTAATTTTTTTGTCCCAACCCACCAAGCTTCCAAAAATGCTGCATGCCAAGATATAACATTAGAATGATTTTGCTACAAAAGCCATCAAAACCCAATGGTCCGTAGAACCTAAACTCTAGACCAAATGACTTGGGTTGATTAGCATTCACCAAGCACCATGATAGAATCAATGTGGAGATCTACAAGAAACAGAGCCTAAAGTTTTGCAGATCAAATAAGTTGCATTGTCCCATGTAAAGAAGCTAACCATAAGTTCTATTTTTTATTATTCAGTGAGCTAATCACATTGATCTCAAATTTTCAATTCAGCCACCAAATCCAGGTCATCATCCTCTTTAGTTGCCTGATCATCTATTTGTCAAAATGAGGCAATGTCCACTGATTAAATTTGGATGATGAGCTAGAATTGGAAGATGATTAGGCAAATACCATTGTACACCTGCATGCTGATTGTGGTTCTTGAAAAGGCCATCATTGATGAGCACAAATGATAAGGCCATATCAAAATATTTAGAATCACGACAATAGAACAATCCATATGATTTTTTATACCTTTTTGAACCTGCACCAGAGTTTTATATCCATGAATTCCCATTTCAATACATTGACATTCTCTCAAATATTAATTACTCTTAGTAGCCAATATTTTTAAGGAACAAGAAACAAAATTATTTGCCAATCCAATGACACCCTATTACATGTATCTTTAATTTGTTAAATGAATCGAAGTGTTGAAATCAAAGCCAATTAATTTCAATATCAGCTCACACAACGTGAACAATACAAAACAAAAATTCAATTTTTACTCCTATAGCATAATACCAAAGGCACAATATTGATATTATTAATAATGAAGTATGCACGAAATTTAGAAGCACTAAACCTGTCTAGGCATTCCATCAAACACATGATACGCAACCTGTTCACGTTCTGCAGCAAATATAAATTCCATGCTAAGCTGAACGCAAGACCAAAAAATGCGCAGAGATTGGTCAAAAACAATATTCATATCAGCTTCTTTTGCTCAAAAGTTGCAGGCCAACAAATCATATGCAATCATGTCTGCCAAATTCCGTTATCTCAAACAAATCATAGATCGAGCAGGCCAAGGTGGCTTATCTGAAACAATCTTCAGGGCAGGGATTATTCAGATGAAGCAAAGGCACACCTTGGGGAAGGCAACACCGGCGACTACAAGGGGTCGGTGACGACGACGATCTTGTAGATGGGTTGCTGGCTGCCGGTCCTTCTCCTATCCTCCACACGATCCTATTTGGGTGGATTAGATCACAAGGGGCACACACCAATGGTAGAAGAGGAGAGATGCACCTACAGGGGAGACACCACCAGGCGTTAGGTCTCGAGGATGAGGTCGCCGCCACCAGGCGCTAGGTTGAGGCCTCGGGGGTGAGGTCACCACCACGTCCGTCTCTTACAGGTCCACTGGTTCACTGCCATCAGTGTTGAGGTGGGCCGCCGGTGCTCAGGAGACGCAGATGGAGAGGAAGACGCCGAGGCAACGCGGATCGGGAAGTGGGGTCGCAACACGCGTCGATGGATGAGGCCATGGGCGGCGCTGCGGCCGGGGGCTTCATCGGCATGGTGCGCGAAGGTGTCCTTCCGTCCGATTCGTCTGGCACCGAGTCGGATTCTTGGTGTTCGTCCAGCGGCGGTGGCGTTCACCCCCTATGGCCCCGAGCGGCGGCGGTGGCTCGGTCGGATGGATCTGACCGGGGAGGGAGGGGCGCGACGGCGTGGCTTCACGGCAGGGAGGGAGAGCGGGCGGTGGCGTGGGTGAGCGCGGGGGCGCGAGGGAGAGGGATCGTGGGGACGAGGAGGGAGCGTGATCGTGATTGGCGGTGATTGGGATGGCACGGATTGTGGGAGCGGGGAGGCGGCGGTGATTGGGGAGCGGGGACGCGAAGAAGATCGCACGGGCGGGCAGAGCGGAGGTGGGAATTTCACGGGATCGCACATCGGTGGCCAAAGGTGACCTGAAGAAAATGTCGCACCAAATAGTAGTCTTACTTTCTTTTTAGTCGTAGAAGATAAGCAGTAGGTCAAGGTACGAGTTAACGAATAATATGTGAACGGATGAGTTAAAATGAATGAATTATAAGTTTATAGCAAACGAGTGAGTTATAAGGGACAAAATGAACGTATAACAAACAAGTTGTTGACCCGTATGCATGTTGCTATGAGCCACTGCTTCACAAAATACTGAATGAGTGTGGCTTTCCATATGTTGTAAAGTTAATGTCCCCTATATATGTTGTCGCTTTACATGTGTCATTAAGTTAATGTCCCATTTAGCAAATGCATTGTCGACCCCTATGGTTCTATGAGCAGTACATATTTCACAAAATCATGAAAATGGCCACATTAATACTACAAAGTCCACTAATCATGTGAAAAGTCCACTTTATACATACAAAAGTCCACATAGATACATACATAAATATCATTTATATATTATCAAAAGTGATAATGAACTAATCATTTCCATAGCCAATAATTAATTGTAATATACTAAACTATATAGTAATTATTTCTATACTAAAAATTTCATTCATTATAGAAAATTTGGAAGCCTCTGTGAATTTCCAACTTGTAATGTGACATTGATACTCATCTTATTCATCTAGGATAGCCATTCATGGAGCCATATCAATCCATGTTGATCTTGGTGAAAAGAAAGCACAATTTTCCATCACTAAACCATTTCAGGTGTGTAGTGAAATTCCAAATTTTGGGTGCCACGCACACTTGTAAACACTTGGAATCTATAAAGATCTCTAAACGTGGTGAGTTATCTACAGTTCCATTAGCAACAGTTCCTACAGGTTTCGTCACCCAGTTTCCTATTGATCCACAGTCCGTGTCCCCTGGACGTCCGATCCATCGTTTGCCCGCCCGATGCCTACCACGTCCAGTACGACGCTCCTCCCGCTGGCACCACAGCTCAGTGCCGCCTGCACAGACCATCGTTCCACGCTCCGCCCATACCCCCCCCTAGCCCAGCGCTGCCTGCACAAACCATTCCACGCCACGGCGACTCCGCCCATAAACAACCCCCCCTCCGGTCTCCATGGCACGCCCCTGCAGCACCGAACGTGCCGCCGTTCCACGTTGCGGTGACTCCGCCCCGCGCCTGCGCCCTCCGCCGGTTGGCGGACCAGCCCCTGCGCGGCGCGGCCCTGCTGCACCGCACCCGCCGCGTCGGCCACCGGCGCCGTCGGCTCGCCTACGGTCGCCACAGTCACCGTGGCGCGGGCTCTCCTTCGTCGTTCCGCACCTGTGCACCCGCGGACCCCCGCGTCGGCCACCAGCTTTGCTGGCTTGCGTGCAGTTGCCACGGTCGCTGCGGCGCGGCCTCTCGTTCGTCCTTCCGCAACCGTGCACCGGTGGACCCCTGCAGCGTCGACGGCCCTTTCGCCAGGCAATTGCACCACTACCGTCCCCTTCCGCCTCGGCAGCTGCTATGTTCCCCTTTTTTTTGTTCAGCTATTAGTGCTTTTAGTACCAGATCAATTGTTGCCTGTTACAGTTCGCCGTCATTTTAGTGACCTCCTTTTGCACCATGCCTCATTCGTTCCAATACAAAGATGCCGAATTTCGAAATTGATATCATACGCTGTATAGAGCCTGCTGCTCTGCTTGCCAAAACCGTGCCTCCTGCTGCACTTCATTTTATTTTATTAGTTTCTTCTCCGTGCCATTCCATCTTGCGGCTCCGTTATTCAGTGTCAGACTAGGCAGCTTAATTCCTTCAAACATAATTTACGCAGATTTCCTACCAAAGGATGAGGACTATTTATTATCGGCCCATGGACAGCCAACAACAGAGTCCCAGGTACCGCAGCGCGAGGCACTTAGACGTCGTTATATGATGCTAAATCTTCTTTTCGAACAGCCACCTACACTCAGTCCACATGACAAATTCATACGCATTTTCATCAGCCAACATGTATGATCGTTTTGTCCAATCAATTTCTTCCTTACTGCATATGGACATAAAGTGGTACATGGTACACAGTAAAAGAGTAAACAAGACGCAATCATATAGAAAATTCTAGGATACACCCAAAAAAAATCCACTTGCTACGCTGCACATGCAATGCTTACCCTTATGTTTACGTAAACCAGAAGCTCCCATTTTCCCTCATAGTAACTACATTGCAATACCTGCCAGTAAGCAAAAAAGCAATGATTAGTAATTTAATTACTCATTTCTTTTCTCATATGGTCCTTCTATTGATAGATGTATATCCTTAAATCTTTTTACAAGCTGATTATTTTTAGCAAACCTCACATTGACACAGCCGCATTACTGATTCAATACACTGGACATGTGCAGATCCTCACAAAAAATTAAAGAGACGTATAGGTTTATTCTATGTTCCTCCAATACTTTACTAAATGCACTTCTTCAGTCAGTTGCAGCTTATTTTGGTGTCCATTTTATTCATATTCCCTTTGCATATACTGCAGCCACCCCTGTACATGATGCTTTGGATCCCATATTTCCTTATTATTGAAAACTAGATTTATTCGTGTCAACCTTCCTCATCGCCCATGTTCATTATGATTCAGTACAAAAAAAATCCTGATCTGAATACCTCGGTACAAAATGTGTAATATTTTTTCCACAGTGCAGCCTCTCTAGCTGGATCATATTATGCCACAATCAGGTTACTCTGTTAATTTCTTTCAGTCTCAATTATTTCTTCTTTAAACCGCTTTCTTTTTTCCAAGGGACTGAGGGCCTGAGGCATCCAAACTTTCTAATTATTATTTATGTATGCCAGTGCTATTTAGTCTTCAAGCTCTGAAAACTTTGCAAATGATCAACGCCTTAATGTCGTGTGGCCCACCAAATACGCTTCAGCAATACTTTGCACTGATCACCTGACAATGGCCGTTGATATGCAGCTCCTCCTCTACATACCGTATTTAAATGGTTGACAGTTCAGGGGTTCAGGCACGATTCCATACTCAACCTCCAATTTCCTGAGCCCTTCTCAGACTGATTTGCCCTTGAATCAACCACTACATATTGCGGGCTGCTTAGAAGAGTCAGGTTATGTTCCATGTGCAAAGAATTCTAAACGAGCAAATCAACACTTTGCAACCTTTTTGAAGGTGAGGTGATATGTCTACATCTTGAACCGTTCGATTGACAAAAAAGTTGTTTCATTTTCGAATTCTTTCCCTTCAAGCACTTTCTTCACAGATTTGTGCCCTATAGGCTTACAAATCTGGAACCATTGGAAGGTTGCTGTATATCACTAGGTTCAGCAGCTATGATGAACCTAGCTTACCTACATCTGTATAATGTCAACAAAGCTACTGTACCTGCCACCACAAATCCATGAGGCCTCTGTTCTCAGAAATGGCTCATCTCAAAAGGTATAAAACGATACTCCCTCCGTTCCAAATTATAAGTCGCTTTGACTCTTTTGGTATATCCATTTTATTATGCATCTAGATATAATAATAATTTGTATAGATACATAGTAAAATAGATGAATCAAAAGAGTCAAAGCGACTTATAATTTGGAAAGGAGAGAGCACATTGTTGCTTTACACTAAACCCTTATATTCTTCTATTAAAATCACATGTTTCCATTGCTTCATAACAAAATGATGTATATGATACGTGATTTTGATATGGCGCCGGCGGTGAGGTGAGCGGAGAGGAGAGTGGAGGAGGAGACTAGACTGGGAATTGGAACGCAAAGGGTAGCAAGGAACCTCGGCGGTGGGAGCTTCTCCGGTGACGGCGGCTGAAGCGCCAGACGCCACTGTCGAAGGGTAAAACCCCACCCCGATGCACAAGGAGGTTTATTCCTTCTTCGATGCCTATTACAATCTCCTAAGGTGCCCCTTTATAGTCTAGGGCACTTCCATAATTAAACCAATCTACTGATAGAAACCAATCTACTAAAACTCCTCCCTGCCTTATCTAAACAGCTAGCAGCCTATTAGCCACGGCCTGGGCTGAGGCCTTGTTTGGGGCAACGCCTATACTGGCGGCCCACAAACAAGTCCACAACACTTCCCTCCCCCCCCCCCCCCCCCCCCCCCCGGACAAGCAGCTCGTCCGCGAGCTGGAACTCTGGATAGCGGTCTTTGAAATCTTCTACAGCTTCCCAAGTAGCATCAGCAGGAGTGCGGCCAGCCCAATGAACTAGAAGCTGCCAGCGTCCGCGGTTGAGGCAAGTACGGATCATAGCTGCTGGAGTAGGAACCACCCGACCATGAAGAATTGAAGGCAATGGAACCAACGCAGTTGGCGGCTCCCCCACGAACTTCTTCAAGAGAGCAACATGGAAGACGTCATGAATGCGTGCCTTGGGAGGAAAGCGCAGACGATATGCCACTGCTCCAATGCGCTCAAGCACCTGATATGGCCCAAAGAAGTGAGGCCCAAGCTTGGACAGCGAAGCAGTAGTAATGCCCACAGCCATGCGGTGATGAAGGCGTAACAAAACCCAATCACCCACAGCAAACTACACTGATCGACGTGTCTTGTCTTGATGATCTTTCATCACATCCTGAGCCAACTGCAGCCTGTCACGGATCTCAGCCAAGAAAACATCACGATCACGAAGCTGCCAATCCACCGCAGCCACCTTGCCGAACCAGGAATATAAGACACAAGAGGCGGCGGTGGCCTGCCATAGACGACCTCAAAGGGAGTGGCATGAAGAGCAGACTGGAAGGAAGTATTGTAAGAGAACTCTGCCCATGGTAACCACTGAAGCCAAGAATGCGGTCGATCACCAAACCGCAAGTACATCACGATGATGCGGTTAGTCACCTCAGACTGTCCATCAGTTTGGGGATGAAATGCCGAGCTGTGCAGTAACCGGACATTGGCCAACTTAAAAGAGTTCTTCACAAAAACTACTGGTAAACACCATGTCACGGTCACTAACAATGGAGCAGGGAAATCCATGAAGGCGCACAATATTATCGAAGAAGGCACGGGCCACTGAACTTGCTGAATATGGATGACTTAAAGCAAAGAAATGAGCCATCTTGGAAAACCGATCCACCACAGTAAGGACCACTGATTTCCCACCAACCCGTGGGAAGCCCTCAACAAAATCCATTGAGATGTCACTCCACACATGTTCTGGAATGGGCAAAGGCTACAGCAACCCAACCGGATGTAGATGCTCCGTCTTATTCCGTTGACAAATAGCACAGCCACGACCGAAGTCACGGACCAGTCGGTGTGCACGGGCATTATAAAAGGATGCCCGAAAATGGTGAAGAGTCTTCTGCACCCCTTCATGGCTGCCATGCGCCTCCAGCAGTAGACGCGGCCAAAGGGCCGAGGCGTCCGGAATGAAAAGGCGTCCGCGGTGCAGCGGCATGTCATCCACCAGCACCCAGCCATCAGGCGCTGTACCAGCAACCAACTGTGCCCGCAGCTCCTGTGCCTGTGGATCACGCTGGTGCTCCACCCGAAGGTCGTCGTAGAGGGCGAATGTTGGGCCTAAAACCGCCCGGACAGTAGGCACCTCCGAATCATGGCGGGACAAGGCATCCGCCAGTATTCAGCTTCCCCGCACGATACTCGACCGTGAGATCATAACCAAAGAGTTTGGTGACCCATGTGTGCTGCGGAATGGTTGTAAGGTGTTGGTCGAGGATGTACTTGAAACTCCAATGGTCCGTGCGAACCGTGAAAGCATGACCCCATAAATATGGCCGCCAATGACGTACAGCTTTGACCAAGCCAATGAGCTCCCTTTCGTAAGCCGGTAACTTGACATGATGGGCTGCCACTGCCCGACTGAAAAAGGCCACTGCACCATCTCCTTGATGAAGTACTGCAGCAAACCCAGCCCCCGAAGCATCACAATTGACAAAGAAACGCTTGCTGAAGTCAGGTAGCTGCAACAGTGGAGCAGACACAAGTGCTGCCTTGAGCTGGAGGAAGGCCGCCTCCGCCTCATCGGTCCAGGAGAAGGCCTCCCGCTTGAGGAGGGCTGTCAATGGTGCAGCCACACCGCCATAACGGCGATGAACTTGCGGTGGTAGCCGGTGAGCCCCAGAAAACCGCGCAAGGCCTGAGCGGGGACGCGGCCAGGCCTCCACCGCAGCCACTTTGTCGCTGTCCATGGAGACTCCATCAGCCGATATGATATGGCAAATGCTTTCTGTTATCTGCTTTGTAAATCAGTTAATCATATGTTATAATGGATAGCGGGATTTTCATTTCTCTTAATCACGCTACTATTTTGCCGTTAGGTCCTAACACTTATACGAAAGTGATATTTCAGAATATATTTTGACAAAGCCATAAAAAAGCGCTCACTTGCATGATTTTAAATATGACAGTGTTTACACTAACTATTGGTTGCCTTTATACATTTTCTAAATTAAGAGAATGTAATAACGGATTTTGTTTGAAATTATTATAAGTTCCATGTGTTCTACCTCTTTGCAGAAAAGAAAGAGGACATATCTTACTTCACGTTTTCATCAGCTTCTGATATATCATGGTGAACAACAATATAATATAACAAGGACATATTTATGTACACCCAATTTTTGGTCTTGGTTGCCCCCAACGCGTGGGCACTATTCTGTTATTTTATTGGCTCTTAGTTACCTGTTCAGTAACAGATCGGTTATTTTTGTGCTCGGTTCCTTGATTTATAAGGGGGTCTTCATTTCATTTTCCATGATAGCTTGCCAACAAAGGGTACCTTCAACCGCGAGAAGCGCGGGGTTACCTGCTAGTTGTATATACACTTGTATGCAAACTTACAAAATTTTAGAACTGTAGTTAGGACAAGTTTAGGAAACCAATCCAAAACCTACTAGAAATTTTGGGTGGCACACACAATACATATTTACACTTGTAATTTGATCAAATCTTGAAACAAATCTTTAAAATTTTTGAGTGCTCAATTTTGCACAAAAGGAAAGCTAAGGGAAAGAAGGGGTATGCGCATACTTGGTGGGCGGCGGTCAAGGTCGAGGTTGGAGACGGCATTGTGGAGGTCAAGGACGACGCGACCAAGGTCAGGGTCAGGGATAAGTGGATAACACGGTCAAGACCAAGGTCGGGTTAGGGATGGCAGTTTTCTGCCAGGGATGGTTTTGTGGGGTCAGGCACTTTGTCCGCAAGCTTGTTTTTATAACAAAACCACCAAAGGCATCAACGTTGTCCACTACCAGTCTTCATAGGGTTCAAACGGATCAGATGTTCACATGAAAATCAAATATAGATGTCATTAGTATCTATACTTTTTAGTTTTTATCTAATACAGATACATATTCGAGTACGAATCCAAGATCCGAATTTGCATTCGGCTATCAGTAGTCATAGAGGGTGTGTTTGGTTCTCGTTCAATTCCTAGTCTGGCTAGCTTAGGCTAGACTTAGTCAGGTTGGCACAAGTCAATAGTCACTTATTTGGTTGGAGTGATTGTCTAAGCTTGGCTAAGTTTTGGTGTATTTGTTAGGTGGTTTTGCTGGAATAGAATCACCTCCTCTTTGAGCTGGTAAAGTTACCTACTTTGAAGCATTCCATCGAACATGTGTGGTGCATGGCCCTCTATAGCTCTGGTAGATCGAACGGCACTACACGCCGGCGGTGGTGGCGCAGCGCAACCCCAGCGTGGATGGCAACCTCGAATGATGACCCGGCGCGGACGGTGACTTTGGCGTGGACGGCGCATGGCCAGTGCTGCACCCCCGGCCATCGCAAGCACAGACGGCTCGCCCTGAATGTCACCAGCATCGAGAAAGAGGGGGAGAGGGCGATGGATGCCCAGCCGGTGCAGGGAGGACGAAACACCGAGGCGAGACATCAGAAAGCGAGAATGGAGATGCAACACCTAATCTACTTTTGAAACATCCAGATGCAACACTTGTAACATACGTCTGAAGGCAAATAAAACACTTGAAACAAGCAACTGAAACACTTGTAGAAAAAATGTTTGAAAAATGCTTGAAAACCATGGCAAACATATACAACATCTAGATGAAACAGTTGCAAACATACCTAAAACACTTGAAACATATGCTTACAAACATGCATGTATATGCAACATCTAGATTTACTTCTACAACATCCAGATAAAATACTTGCAACATACATCTGAAACATATGAAACATTTGGAACATACACTTAAAACATACGTGTATAGCCATTACAACATGTGTAACACCCCGATCTACTTTTGTAACATCGGTACACAACACTTGCAACATACCTCTTGTTGATGCAAAAGTGGATCTGCAAACACAAAGGGCTAATACCCAATCCGATATCCAAAGCGTGCCAGTCGATTTGACCTGTTAATCGACAAGGATGAAAATTCAAGTACTTTGGTCGTGACAACAGCGATACGCCCGGAAGCCACGACCAAGAGGTACTCACGCGGAACTCGAGGATCGTCGAAGGTCGCACTGAAGCGATGCAGCTCGTCGAATCGATGAGAACTCGTAAAAAGAAAAATATGCAAATTGACGAAGTCGCCGAAAAGTAAGTAGATGCAAATAGGAGTAAAATTGATTTGATATTGATTGATTCATCTTACATTGTCTCTCGGTCTATATTTATACCCTGATCTGAGGAAACATAACCAGACACGACTAGGACACTGAGTCCATATCTAAGGAAAAACATGACTCTTACATGAATCATACTCTAACAAATATAGAAAAGGAAATCAACACCTATCTACTTCCCTGTCCGCCTTAATTACGATGAAATTTTCATCGACCTCCTCTCCATCGGCATGCTTCCCGTCATCACAAGCTTCATCGACAGCAGTCCTCAGATCTTCCTTCATCGGTATCGGCAATAACATCTCCGATCTTGCCAGCAACGCTTCTGAGTCTAAGTCAACCTTTCCATCGGTCACCACCATTCATCGGCAACAATCCTCACAAGCTGATCTTCATCGGCACCCTTCTACCAGCGTAATACAATAACTTTCCTTCTACCAATTAGCCCACTCTGATCATCTTGACACGTGCCAAAAACGGTGTCAACACATGCCCCCCAATTTCAGAGTACAAAATCATTGATGTTCCGAAATTTACTCCAGACAACGATTGTCTTTACCCAATTATCTTGATTCATCCTCCGAGCATGACATAATCTGTTACCAAATCCAATCAGATCCAGTCCTGATTCATGCGTCTCAGTAAATATCGCACAATCTTCAACCACTCTCGTTCCGATTATGGTTAAGATACAAAAACAATAGTTCATCGGCAAGAACCTAACACAGTAACGCTGCCGATCTCGGAATTAGAACATCCTATACCGAGATTTCTTCCGAGTCATGATTGCTTGCCATCAAATCATCTGTACAATCCCTTGATTATCGTGCGAACAGTTACCATATCCATCTGAACTACCTCGACCTACACGCGCGTGGCAGAGAGATAAGTCCAGAATGCCCCTATTCCAATCGGCCTATAAATAAATCTCTCCCAAATACTCGTCTTCTACCCTCAGACTCCAACCTTCAACATTCTCTCTCTCCGGCGGCGACCCCGACGAACAACCGTGCTACCTCAACCAGCAAGAAACTTCCCCAGTGGCAACCTCGAGTCTCCAGCTGCGTCTCCATCCTTCTCAAGACAATGGCAATCAACTTTGACGTCCCTGCGGTTTGTTTCACCTTCATCCCCTTTTACTGCAATTCCTTTTGCCCTTGCAAGTTCATATAGTTGGTGATTTTTTTCTCTTTTCCTCTGTTCTTTTGATCCTCCAAACTTAGGAACTATGCAACAAGTTAGTCATCCCAACCAATTAGCCGCACATCCAATGTTTAGGCCCAATGGGCAACCCAGATCCAACCGATTTGATCAATGCAGAGACTAACAGAATTCCCTTCAGAGCCCAGAATTTCTCTTTAAATTTATGGAAAGATACCCTTCCGATCTTGGCCTAAAACCACCAAGGGGTGGAAAGATTGGTATCTGAGGGTAATCAGGTCGATGCAAGTGTATTGGGCAGAGCAAAAGCTAGACCAATGCATCAGGTTGTCCATTGCCGATATGCAGAAGAATGAGTCGATGATGATTGTTGCCGCTTATTTCTGGTCAGACACAACAAATACCTTCATGTTTGGACACGGCCCAGCTACTCCCACCCTTGCCGATGTATATATGCTCACTGGCTTAGATATTTCAACTGCCGATGATGCCTCCATTTATGGTAGAAAATCTGAGTATAGGGTGAATACCCGTAACATCGGTGGTTGGACATGGTATATTCAGGAATGCATGAGGATCGGGACAGTTGGTCAGAGGGAACACGCCACATTCCTAAACATGTGGTTAGAGAAATTCATTTTCTGTGGTCGATCGGTAGGGCCAACCAATGCTTACCTCCCCGCAGCTGAACTACTGGCCAACGGTGTAAGGTTCCCTCTTGGCCGATATCTTCTGAACTCCACTTATCACCTCTTACATCAAGTGTCTCAGAAGCTTCTGCTTGGTGAACCCATCGGCAACTTAGAAGGCCCGTGGTGGTTCATTAACATGTGGCTGAATGCTCACATGCACAAACGCTTGCAATGAGATTTCTTTGCTCAACAATTCCCGCGAGATATCGCCAAGGACTATGAACTTGGAGATGAAGAATCGGCAACACGCCCACCCCTCAATTTTGGTGAAGCTATAATCGTTCTTCCTGGAACAGAGGCCAACGAAGATCAGATCGGCCGATTCTTCCAAAGCTTTTACAATGGTCTTTCCCGTGATCATCGGGCCTGGATGCCCTATATCGACGAAGAAACCAGATTCTCCCTTCTCTTCAATTTTACCGATGATACCTTGCATATGGATGATAAACTTATGATGGTCATCATTACTCCCTGGGCAATTCCAGTGAATACATTCGGCAGTGGGAAAAACACCAACATCACCTATGAATTCTACAATCCATCGGCAGTATCACGTCAATTGGCCTTTGGACAGCTGCCAATTAAACTTTGCTTTGTCGATGTGATTAAGCCGAGAGAAACAATCACCGGCGGATCGGACTGGAGCAAAGTAGTGCGACTCTCTCCTGATGTCGATACTACAGATGTTGATCTATCCACCTAGATGCCAGCCTCCTTTATCACTGAATCATATAAGTTATGGTGGCAAGAGTGGAAGGCACAATTATTTGCAGCATCCGTTCATACATATCGGCATCTGATCGACCCTGAGCATGTCATCCCTGATGATGTAGTAAGTTTCTTTTAACACCCCCTTTTTTATATATATCGGCAACTAATTTTCTTGTGACAGTTCGATGACCCAGCACCATCCACAAGCAGGAGTGGGAGACCCTTTGACCTTTGACCTATTTCTCCAATATCACCGTTCGGCTACAACGCCCCTACCCTGGCTGTTCTGACTCATCAGAGAACCCGTGCCAAGAAAATAACTACCAAGCCAAAATTGGCTAAGGCTAGAGCTACTCCATCGACTGTCGCTGCAACCCTGATAGAAGCGTTCAAGGTAACAACCCTATTTATTCCAACTCATGCCGATCTCAGACTGTACTAACACTAATTTTCAGGATGTAAGAACTACAACTGAATCATCATCGGCAACTCCTCTTGCATCAGACACTACCATCTCCGACAAACCTTCAGAGGTATTCCTTCAACTCTACATTTAACTTGTTAAATATCATATCTTACACTTGTTTTGCAGCAACAAAAGGGTACATCGGCAAGTGTCCCAGATGTCCAATCTTCACAACCAACAAGTGCCGATGCCCCCCCAGCCAACCGTTGCTGAGGCCCAAACAAAGCGCAAAGCTTTAACAGATACCGAGGCATAGCCAAAACGACAGAAGTCCGTACTGATCCTAACACCTGATCTAGCAGCTCCGAGCCAACCAGAATCGGCCGATGCAACCAAGCAAGCAGTCGATCCTTCTGCACAGGGCACATCATCAGCCGTCGTATCCCAAGGACCAACTACTGATGAGACCACGGAGGAATTACCATCAATTTTAGCACCAGTTAATCCTAAAGCTAAAGATATCCCATCGGCAAGCTCAGCCGATCCTTCACATGGCACACTCTAGGTTGCTTCCTCCAGTCAAAGACCAGAAATTACTTTGAAGCAAGTAAGCCGACTAACCTAGCCGATTTATAATATTCATACTTATCCTCAACTGACCCCTTTTCTTTTTTTAGGAACAAGACTCTCCAAACAGTTTATTCTCCTTTGCCATCGACGTTTCTGACGATGACGGAGAGGAGGCAAGCTCTTCACTTGCACTGGGGAAAATATCGGCAGAAGTCAAGTCCAAGCTGGAGGCTCTACTGAACTTGCTGCGGCAAGACACCGCCCAGTTGGTAGATGATTCGGACCCTGCAAAAGCAATTTTCAAAACAATCTGTGGTCAGGTCCCTGCCGACATCGAAGAGGCACTCTTCCCAGTAGCCCACTTAGAAAGTCGACAACTCCAATATCAGAGGACCGCTCAACGTATTGCCGATAGAGCCGCTCAGGCTCAGCTTAAAGAAGAGATACTACAATTGAAACAAACCGCCGATGAGAAGCACAAGAACATCGGCAGTTTGCAGACTTCGGGTACCGAACTTAAGCAGAAAATCTTGGACTTATCAGCAAAGAGAATGGCTCTACTGGCTGAACTGAAAGAAGTCGAGGCAGCTCTAACTCATGCTAGGCAGGAAGAAAGTCAGTTACCCGATGCTATCAAGGCTCTTCAGCAAGAAAGAGATATCCAAGCTCGCAAAGCCCTGGCAGTGAAGAAAAAACTTAGGCCTGTGGAGGGTGCTGCCGATGAAGATATCAAAGAGATAAAGGAAGCCGATCAGATTTGCCTGCGTGCGATATCGGCCATCCAATCTTTACTAAATTTGTAAATCCTGTTTATTGCATCGGCGCTCTAGGAAACACTGATATCCTTGTATGATTTTGGCCGATAGGACTTTTATCGGCACTTATGCTTTTATGCATCCATCCAGATACTAGGGTAATATTTCTTTAAATATTTTTCGTTTAATGCTCTGGGAAACACAACCCCTTGTAGGGTTTCTAGAATATATGCGTTGCCAGGAACAGATTGGTTTATCCGATAAGGACCCTCCCAATTAGGAGACCACTTGCCAAACTTTGAACTTTTAGTCCCAATTGGTAAAATCAATTTCCAAACCAGATCTCCATCAGCAAACTCCTTTACCTTCACCTTCTTGTCATACCATCTGGCTACCCTTTTCTTATTTTCTTCGATGCTAACTAAAGCCTTCAACCGATGACCCGCCATATCTTCTAACTCGTCTTTCATAAGAGTATCATAGTCATCGGCTGTCAGTTGATCATGAGAAAATATCCGCCTAGAGCTAGTTTTAATTTCCCAAGGCAATACTGCATCGTGGCCGTATACTAACTGATAAGGCGTTACTTTGATTGCACCATGACATGCCATCCGATATGTCCACAGGGCCTCATTCAATACTGTATGCCACCGCTTAGGATTTTCTTTAATTTTACGCTTAATGAGTTTGATAATTCCTTTGTTAGAAACCTCAGCCTGACCATTAGCTTGAGCATAATAGGGAGAAGAATTCAAAACTTTAATCCCCATACCAACAGCAAACTCATCAAATTCTCCCGATGTAAACATAGTACCCTGATCGGTAGTGATAGTTTGAGGAATACCAAATCGATAAACAATATGCTCTTTCACAAAATCGATCATACTAGCCGATGTCACCTTTTTCAAAGAAATTGCTTCAACCTATTTTGTGAAATAATCGGTAGCAATAAGAATAAATGTATGTCCTTTACTCGATGGTGGATAAATCTGACCGATGAGATCGATAGCCCATCCCTAGAACGGCCAAGGTTTAATTATAGGATTCATAGCCGATGCAGGCGCTCTTTGAATATTACCGAACTTCTGACACCCCTGACATCCTTTAAAATATTTAAAGCAATCTTCAAGAATAGTCGACCAATAGTATCCATTCCTTCTGATCATCCACTTCATCTTGAAAGTCGATTGATGTGCCCCACACACTCCTTCATGAATTTCACCCATCAAGCTTTTCGATTCATCACCACTAATACATCTGAGTAAAACTCCATCTATAGTCTGATAATATAATTCATCCTCGAGGAGCACATACTTAGTGGCCTGAAATCTTATACGTCTTTCAACCTTCTTAGATGGATCCCTTAAGTAATCGACAATCTCCTTTCTCCAGTCATTGGTATCAACTGCCGATGTCAGCACCTCCTGGATAGGCTGATACCCTAAAGCATGCTGAGCTAGTGTCACACCCGGTTTTCTAAAGAACAAAACCAGGCTAATCATATGTGTGCCCAGGAAGTCCACACATATGCCAGAATGAAAAAGTATCAGAAACAATGTTATTATATAACGTATACATAGCTATATTAACACTTACATCAGAGTATCGCGGAACGGTGACTAAACTTCAGGCTCCATTCTTCTCAGGGACGGCTGACTGGGGGTAACATATGCCTAGCACTTCTACTAGTCTTCTAGAAACTCCACTACACCTTTGTCCTTCTTCCGAGTAGCATCTTACTACACACTGGAGTGTGGGGGAAATAGCAAGAGTGAGTCCATGTCAAACTCAACAAGTACAACACAGGGTTCATGAGGCTCAAAAAGGCTAGACACTGTTTGACTGCGTTTAGCTTTTAATCATCATATAATTAGCAATTGTGTAGCATCAAGGTATTCCAATTCCCATTAATGAATCAATGATCAATTGTAATAAGGATAATGAATAGCATTAACATGAGCATAATAATAATCAACAGTAAATAAGCATGATATAACAATGATGATCATCTATCTGTAAATGTTCCAAGGCCGCCCGTATCCGTGGGCACGGCTAGTATACCAGTTTTTAACTCTGCGCAGAGGTGTACACTTTCACTGTGAGTCATGATTTCCAAATGCATGGGTTAATTACTCCCAAAACACTGAAAACCATATAAAGCCATTCAAAAGTTCATCTAACAAGTTAGGGCCATTAGATTCACTCGGCAGGCAGATGTAGAACCCCCCTTCCCTGTGGCACAACAACCGCAGCCTATACACACTAGGCCAGGGGCTCGCACTACACCCAACGTGTCAAGCCATTCTTACGCCATTTAAGGTAACCACTAACAAGCTAGAAAAGGTCTCTTGAACAACTAGAGCCAGAGCCATATAGCCCTCACAGCTGTACTGTATGTCCCGGATGATCACGTACAGATAAGTCCTTATGGAGAGAAACCAGAGCAACAATATAACCCCTTGCTCTAGCCCCCTTTTCAACAGTAATAAAATCATCTTAATGGTTGATTGCTTAATCCATTAATCAAATTACAAGATCATTGTTCATAATTAAGCACTAGCAATAGCTACCCAAATGCATAACCCATAGGTGACAAGGAAACAAGATATCAATAGCTAAGTTATAATCTCTATGGTTGTCAAGGAAGACACATGCATATGAATGATTATTTCAGTGAATAGGACAACAAGGATGGTCCCATGTTATACTTGCCTTGATCAAAGTTCTCCGATAGATACTGCTGGTCCGGCTCAAAATAATACTCCTAATCGTCGTAGTACTGCTCACCGTCTAAATTCGATCACCAAGCATCAACATACAAACATTCCGAGCAAACATACACGAAGCAAACAAAAGATACAATTAGAACAGTACACCAACAGTAGAAAAACATTTAGGAAAGCTTACAAAACTATTCTACACGTTACTACGATCACACAGACGTAAAGATCACGAAATTCGGATTTAAAACGTGAAAGTTATGGATTTTCTAAGATTTCCTATAGATAAATAATTACTTTAATATAAACTCGAAAATTAAATTTTCTAAACCTACTGTACAGCTACACTAACATGTAGAGCTCGCAAATACGAACCTAACGCAACTTGAACGGGTCAAATCGGAGTTAAAACGTGGAAGATATGGCCTAAACAAAATTGTATGTATATATGTATTTCTATTGTATTTCGGGATTTGTTTTGCTAAAGAAAAACGGCCACAAATCGTACCATGACATCCGTGGTTTGCTTCGTGCATGCTCTGGCCGGAAGCAATGTAGGACTAGCTTGACGGCTTGCTAGTCTTCACGTGGCCAGATAACCCACTACTAGAGGAGCGGGCACTGTATCCGCTGTAAGCCCCATACCCTCCTCCAAGTGCCTGGGAGCCGCCATAACTTGCATAGCCTCCTGAGTTTGCTTGGGTGGCATTGTACTGCAGCAGGTTTTGGTCGTCGCCGTTGACGCGGACGGCGGTGATGTGGCCCTGCGGCGTGGACAGCGACACCTGCACCATGCCATTGTCCACGACCACCTCCACCATGACCCAGCCTCTACTTGGCTACTAGTCGTCTTCGTCTTATCATCACCAGCACCATCCCGCAATTTGCAGTCACTTGACAGTGCTCTGACCCATGAATCAACCTGTATTTCAGAGGTACTGGAGCATTCAAACTTCAACCCTTGACGGGTCAACAGGTAAAACGCATATCTCATCTTCTCGTCTTCAGGCACAAAGTTTGGAAACTGCCCTACTTCAACAACATCACATAACAGTGTAGATTCTTGTGGGCTCAGATCTGTAGATTTCAGATAATAGTACAAACACTGCCCTTGTAGAACAACAAAGCGAGGTAGCCAGTCATCCACATCAGCATCGTCTAATATAGGTGGTTCTCCAGGGAGTTGGGACCATCGACTTCGAATGTAGAGATAGCCAGAAAGACGAGCATATCTCAAAACTTCGTCAATATTTTCCAACCGAGCTTTTAAGTGAGATTCCCTTTCCTCAGCATCCGCTATTTCAGTTCGTAAAGTCTCTACTTCAGCCCTGGATAATTCAATCTTATCATCATCCTCATTGTTCGTAGACCATCTTATGCGGGGAATGGACAATAAGTGCCAAATGGATGCAGCTCCCTTAACTCGTCTTGGAGTCCAGGAACGCCTACGTGAACTTGGTGGACTATCCAGGTTATTCTTACTTGTTGATAGACCATCAGGAGTCTCCATAGCTTCTTTTGATGCTACAAAGTATTGGGAGAAGACCTCTATCCGTCCATATACATCATCCATCCAAATATGCAAGTGCTAGAAGTGCATACTCTGGGGCGCAGGGCAGCGCAGGACTCTTTTACTCTCTTCCTTTTGTTTTCCTTTGTCTTCGGAAGAAAGCAGATGGGCGGACGGCGGCGAGACGGCAAGTCAAGTCGGCGGTTGAGACGGGAAGGGAAAGGTTGGTGAGGTGAACAAGAAGACGAGGGGGCGGGCGGCAACAGCGGCGGCGGCGGCAACAGCGGCGGCGGCGGCAATAGCGGCGGCGGCAACAGCGGCGGCGGCGGCAATAGCGGCGGCGGCGACAACAACGGCGGCGGCGACAACAGCGGCGGAAAACAGGGCTAGCAGGCAGGCCGGACATATATATAGGGAGGAAGACTCTCCACCTTCACGTCAACTAGCGATATGGTGCTAATTGACGTTGCACCCTCCATCTTTACTAATAGGCCTAATTAATTATTAAAGCCCATTAGTAAATAAATGAATAGACATTTAGGATTATTGCACACAAGCTTTGGTGGAAAATGAGACATTTATTATTTTCGGAATTAATTAATTTCGTGGATAAAATAATTCTAGAAAAGTCCAGAATTATTATTTAAGCCGCGAAAAATACTCCGAAAGCTCCGAAAATTCGAGGGAATTTTCTAGAGACATTATGGAACATGAGGAACCCAAATAAAATATTTGGAGCTTATGAAAAGATGGATGAAGAGATCAAGGAAAAAGATTAAGCTCACGGAAATTGGAATTTTGGATCCAGAAAATACCAAAAAGTTTTCCGATGAGAAGTAAACGTCGTTCTACGGTATTTTGAAAATAATAGCACTCACCAACACCAAAGACAAGCATCACACAAACACCACATTATTAAATTAATATGAAAAAGTTTAAAACCACAATTTTCTATATTTAATTAGCAACAACTTAACTTATCTAATAAATTTATTCAGATATTGAAATAATTTATTTTATTTAGCGTTTTTCCCGCACAACCCAAAATAGAAAATTTTGGGTGTGACAGCTAGCCGATTAGCTTCTTCATTATGCAATCGAGAAATATGTTCAAGACGAAAATCTTTAAACTCTTTCAATAATTGCAAACATCTCTCATGATATGAGATCAAAACTTCACTTCGGCATTCATAAATCCCAGCTAATTGATTTATAACCAGCATAGAATCACCAAAGATCTCGACAGCATCGGCACGTATCTCCCTAAGTAATTCTAACCCTTTTATCAAAGCTTGATACTCAGCCTGATTGTTTGTCGATGTAGCAACAATCGGCAATGAAAACTCATACTTCCTTCCTTGAGGTGAAATCAACACAATGTCGATACCTGCTCCTTCACCACAGATAGACCCATCGAAGAAAAGTGTCCAAGGAGCAACTTCCAAAGGGTCCACTGTACTGCAATGCTAAGTGACAAAATCAGCCATAACCTACTCTTTAACCGCCTTAGCCGATTCGTAACGTAGGTCAAATTCTGACAATGCTAAAATCCACTTGCGTATTCTACCACTTAATATCGGCATCGACAACATATATTTGACCACGTCATCCTTACATATGACAGTGCATTCGACCGATAGCAAATAATGCCTTAATTTAATACAAGAAAAGTATAGACACAGACATAATTTTTCGATGGCCGAATACCTTGTCTTAGCATCCACCAATCTTCTGCTCAAACAATAAATAACACGTTCTTTCCCTTTAAATTCTTGAATAAAAGCTGAGCTGATAACAGTATCATCAGTTGACAAATACAACCTGAAGGATTTCCCGTGTTGGGATGGAACTAGCACTGGAGGGTTTGTTAAGTATTTCTTAATTTCAACTAGGGCCAACTGCTGCTCAGCTCCCCATACAAATTCCTAATCGGCCTTCAATTTAAGCAATAGACTGAAAGCCTTGATCTTACCCGATAGATTAGATATGAACCTTCTAATGAAATTAATCTTGCCGATCATTTATCGGCAGGAGCAACCACCTTGTTAATTGCATCAATATACTTCCTACTAATTTCAATACCTCTCTAATGCACCATAAAACCTAAGAATTGACCTGCCGATACACCAAACGCACATTTATTAGGATTCATCTTCAATCCATGCTTCCTCGTACACTCCAGTATCTTTCGTAGATCGGCTAGATGTTTTGTGATATCCCCAGACTTAACCACTACAACATCAATGTAGATTTCCACTAATGTGCCGATGTACTCATGAAAAATAAAATTCATAGCTCTCTGATAAGTAGCACCGGTATTTTTCAAACCGAAGGTCATGACTATCCACTCAAACAACCCCATATGACCTGGATATCTGAAAGCAGTCTTGAAAATATCTTCTTCAGCCATGAATATTTGATTGTAACCTGCATTACCATTCATGAAGCTGATAATCTGATGTCCGGCTGCAGCATCAATCAACAAATCAGCAATAGGCATTGGATAGCCATCCATCGGTGTGGCTTTGTTGAGGTTCCTAAAATCAATACAAACACGAAGTTTCCCGTTTTTCTTATAAACAGGAACCACATTAGAAATCCATTCCGCATATCGACACTGCCGAATAAACTTTGCCTCAATTAATTTAGTTATTTTGGCCTTAATGTCAGGAAGTATATTAGGGTTGCATCGGCGAGCTGGCTGCTGATATGGCCGAAATCCAGATTTGATAGGTAACCGATGTTCAACTATCGATCGGTCTAATCCAGGCATTTCAGTATAATCCCAAGCAAAACAATCTTTATATTCCTTTAACAAATTGGTTATTTGCTGCTTACACTTGGAATCTAACTTAGCGCTAATAAAAGTAGGTCTTGGCCTATCACCATTACCAATATCTACCTCTACTAAATCATCAGCCGATGTGAACCCCTGACCTAACTTTCCATCATCGGCAAACATATCCATTAAAGTTCCTCTTCAGAACCGACTGCTTGGATCGGTGGAATTTCATAGTCAGCAACTCTGAGGAACTCTTTCTCCCAAACTTCTCCTGATATGCATTTGGTTCGCTCATAAGTATCTGATTCTGCCGATGCGATGATATAAGAAGAATCACCAAGGACAACCTCAATCTTATCCCCAACCCACTGTGCGAGGCGTTGATGCATTGTGGAAGGAACACAACAATTGGCATGAATCCAGTCCCTTTCTAGAAGCAGATTGTATGCACCTTTACCATTAATAACAAAGAATGTCGTCGGCAAGGTTTTGCTGCCGATGGTTAATTCAACGCATACTGCCCCTTTAGCTGGTGACACATTGCCTTCGAAATCTTTCAGCATCATGTCAGTTTTGGTCAAGTCTTGATCTCCTTTGCCAAGCTTCCGATACATCACATAGGGCATAATATTAATCGCAGCTCCTCCGTCGATAAGTATCTTAGATACAGGCTGTCCATCAACTCTGTCTTTCACAAACAAAGCTTTAAGGTGCTGTCTCTCGTCATCAGTAGGTTTCTCAAAAACAGCCATCATTGGATCTAGTGCCAACTGAGCCACTTGATCGGAGAGAACAACTTCTTCCTCATCATCAGAGAGTGCCAGAAACTCCATCGGCAACATAAATACCATATTAACATCTGTTGATGGGCCCCTACCTTTGTGTTTCACCTGCCACTACCGATGTCCGGACCTCTCATTGGAAGAGCTTTCTTCTTGGTATAGGTCCTCCAGACGCTCACGCTGTATCCTCCTTTTCTGTGTCTTTGTCAGACCCTCAGGGCACCATCGAGGAAGCTTAGTTTTCGAAACCGGCTGATAACAGATCCCAGTTGATTCTACACAACGTATATTAGGGTCCCTATAGAATATTTTTTCATCGGGAACTCTTGCGGTTGCCATCTCCTCAAGCTCCTCTTGATTCCTTGGAAAATATCTAGCGCGCTTACCAAGCCTTTCATGTACACTAAGTCTGCCCCCCAGCCGATCATGCCTAATGATCTGCCTCTAATTGGCTCAATGATAGATAAACCCTGATTACCAGGCTGAAACCTCTTTTCTAGTTGATTGGCCCCATAGTAACCATTATACTCAGGGTAATTTTCAACAATTGGCAATTTAATGCCTTCTTGCCAGCAATGGATGAAAAACGGACACCTCCAATTGATGAGGACATGACACCAACAGATACGACCATTTATTATAAGGTGCACTCGTTCCTACATTTGCATAATAATTTTGGGTACAATTCACTTGGTTCCACATGTACATGTCGTTATTTGAATGTAGGTACAAATGTGTCTCAAAGTACAAATCCATCAAAGTTGAACTTTCGGTTCGTCGGCAGCCCGATAGTGCTTCATTGGGAAGGCCATAACTCATCCATCCGGAGTGCGATCGAGGTCAATGAGCACTTGATAGAAAGCTTATTTGATAAGCTTTCAAATAGATCTAGTCCCATCTCAATATCACATTGGCAAGGCCTCCAAATCATCAAGACATTCTGCCGCTATTTCTGTCGGGTGCTACAGCGTCGTCACGGGCTTATTATTCACACTTGGGACCCAGGACCAAGTTGGAGCACGCCCCAAGAAGATAGAGAACACCTAAGAGATGCCCAAAGACGTCCTCCTCCTTGGCCACCACCTTAGGAGGCCAGCAAGAACGTCCAAGCCAAGCCGGAGGCCCAGTCCAATTCGAGTTCGAGTCTGCTTCGGCCTTCTGGACCAGTCTGCAATAAAACGGACGCCCATGATGCATCCGGACTCCGTTTTCAATGATCCATATATGGATGGAAAGATAATTTCATAAGCTAACCAATGGCTTTGGTTTGAGACCCAAATTCCGTCAGAATCAACTGGAATCATCGAAACAAGTTGGCGTCCAGAATCTGTCAGGGCGCTGCGTCGCCGTCTTTTGGGCCGTTTGGGCCTTGTAATGTGTCGAGACTCCTTAGCGACATGAGTAGGGGTTCTTGGATGCCCCTTAGGCTTTATAATCAGTAGCCGCCGCCTATGTTAGGGTTTGGGTTTTGCTTAGATTATTCTGTTAACAACAGTTTCGCCGCCGCCGTCGGTTTGTGAGACCCCAACTTGGTGAGATTAATCATTCATCTGCAATTTGGTTACATTCCTTTGTGTTCTTGCTTGTGTTCTCGATTCGCAGGCAAGGATTTAGCCTTCTTGGTGAGGTCGACCGTGCAACGCCGGTCGATAACCAGAGGAGTCGTGGTGCTGCGATTGCGGGGTTCAGAACCGAGTTGTTCGGAAGCCGGATCGAATTGTGTCGTGACTCCACCAAATCGAGAGTTATCAGAACCTTTCGGAAGATCGGGAACCCTAGTTCACATCACCAATGATCTTTATGCCAATACCACTCTTCCCGACGTCTCTCTTCTTGCTGTTGTTGATATCGGTCCTTACGCTGATGCCAACCCTCCTGCTGCCTTCGATGAGTAATCACAACGCCAGGTTGAGGAGGTTTTTTGGAACTACCACTTTCTCCCAGCAGACCCTTGCTTTTTGCGTCATCGGTAGTTATTCGATGTTGGGGATCCACTGATGCATTTTTCTTAGCAGCCTCTGATGTCAATACCTTGGTCTTACCCTTAGCATCCAACATATTTGCTGGAAAAGGATGCTGATCGATTTTCATCAGCTTCTGGATCTTGGAGTTGCCAAACTTAATTCTCTCTGATTTGATGGCCGATTGCAACTGCTGTCTGAACACCTTGCACTCGTTTGTACTGTGTGAAGTTGCATTGTGCCATTTGCAGTATTGGATCTTCTTTAACTCTTCTGCTGATGGAATCACATGATTGCGTGATAGCTTAATTTGACCTTCTTAAAGCAAAAGATCAAATATCTTGTCAGCTTTGGTGATGTCAAAGGTAAACTTCTCTGGCTCTTTCTGACCAAAAGGACAAGATATCGACCTTTTATTCTTAACCCACTCAGCTGAGCCGATAACTGGTTCTTCATCAGAATCAGAATCTTCTACCTCATCAACAAATGATACTTTTTTTCTCTAATTCTTTTTAGGCTCAAAAACCCTAGTGTCTTGATCAGAGATCCTTTGTACAAGATGACTCAGGCTTTCAAACTCCTGAGAAGCATACCTGTCCTTGAGATGTGGCAATAACCCTTGAAAAGCTAGATCGGCAAGCTGCCGATCATCCAGCACCAGGTTGTAGCACTTATTCTTTATATCTCATAGCCTCTGTACAAAGCTTTCTACCGATTCATCATTACGTTGCCTCAATTTTACTAAATCGGTAAGCTTCTTTTCATGGATTCCAGCAAAGAGATACTTATGAAATTGTTTTTCTAGATCAGCCCAAGTAATAATAGAATTTGGTGGCAATGAAATGAACCACGTGAATGCCGATCTAGACAAAGATGATGAAAATAATCGAACTCTTAATTCATCTCTGCTAGCTACCTCTCCACATTGAATAATGAAGCGATTAACGTGTTCCATCGTTGATGTATCATCTTGTCCAGAAAATTTGGTGAAATCTAGTACCTTGTACCGATTTGGAAGAGGAATTAAATCATATGCTGGAGGGTATGGAGTCCGATAAGAATAAGTACTAACTTTGGGTTTTATCCCAAACCGATCTCTCATGATTTCTGCTATCTTATCGGCCCAAAAAGCATCAGCCTCCTGCTGACGAACTGGCTGAATTTTTACAGGAGGTGCCTGCTGATATCCCTCTACATATCTTTGTGGCACACGATCTCCAGTAATCGGTATATTCACCGCCACTTGTGGCCCACTAACCTGCTGGAAAGGATTCATCGGCTGAGCTGCCGATGCCTGATTCTGAAACCCAGCTTACATATGACCTTGCTGAATTCCTGTAACTTGCTGATTCTGCTAAACTGCATGCTGAACAGGTAACTGTCCTAACCAACTATTATTAGAACTCATCGGTACAAAGCTTGCCGATGGCTGGTAACTTGCTGACATTGTTGGATAACAATTAGCATAACCAGCTTGAGGCATGAACTGCACCCTAGGTTGACTCATAGCAGGGGCCTTCTGCTGCACCGGCAGTAGACTTGCCAATGGACTTGTATTGGGTGCTTGAAACGAAGGCATCTGGAAACCTCCTGAAGTTGGTTGCACAGTAGTTGATGTGGCATATTGAGGTACCTGAGTCATCGGTGAAACGGGAGCAGCCAATGATACAAGAGCTTTTCCTGCTGCGTCAAACACTTGAGGTAACCCAGAGTTGAAGGCAGACAACTCCGGAGGCATACCATATCCCCACCAATTAGCAGGAATCTGGCTGTTCTGAGACACAGGCCCTGACATAGCTGATGCCGATAGATCTATATTGAGCTGAACTCGTCCTCCTGAAAGTACTGGATCTGATCTTATCGGTGTAGATTGAACATTAGGCAAACCTGCCGAGACTGGAGGAGAAGTAACTTATGTACCCGCAATGGCTGAGGGAGCCGATGGAGCATTGACCGATGCCGGTTCTGGTTGGTGATAAGCTGGCCCAACATAATGTGGTGGCACTTGTCCCTCTTTAAAAGTTTGAACCACAGCATTGTAAACAGTATTGGATAGCACATTGGAGTGGTTAATTAAAACATGATTTACTGCAGAATTAATCATCTCTTGAGGTTTACCAGGATTGGAGTCAAAGGTAACCTGCCGAGACAACGGCAGATCTTGCTTCTGGATGACTTCTCCGCTCCTGTTTAAGTTGAATGATATCAGACAGAGCTGCTTGTAATCCTCCATAGCCTTTTCCATAGCCTGCTTCTGATCTTCCTTAAGATCTTCTTCCGATATCGCGATGACGTTCCCCGAATCGATCTCAGGATTGAACATATTGATCGTATTGATTCGTCCCACCAAGCGTGCCAAAAGATATGTTGATGCAAAAGTGGATCTGCAAACACAAAGGGCTAATACCTAATCCGATATCCAAAGCGTGCTAGTCGATTTGACCTGTTAATCGACAAGGATGAAAATTCGAGTACTTTGGTCCTGACAACAGCGATACGCCCGGAAGCCACGGCCAAGAGGTACTCATGCGGAACTCAAGGATCGTCGAAGGTCGCACTGAAGCAATGCAGCTCGTCGAATCGATGAGAACTCGTAAAAATAAAAATATGCAAATTGACGAAGTCGCCGAAAAGTAAGTAGATGCAAATAGGAGTAAAATTGGTTTGATATTGATTGATTCATCTTACATTGTCCCTCAGTCTATATTTATACCCTGATCTGAGGAAACATAACCAGACACGACTAGGACACCGAGTCCATATCTAAGGAAAAACATGACTCTTACATGAATCATACTCTAACAAATATAGAAAAGGAAATCAACACCTATCTACTTCCCTGTCCGCCTTAATTACGATGAAATTTTCATCGACCTCCTCTCCATCGGCATGCTTCCCGTCATCACAAGCTTCATCGGCAGCAGTCCTCAGATCTTCCTTCATCGGCATCGGCAATAACATCTCCGATCTTGCCAGCAACGCCTCTGAGTCTAAGTCAACCTTTCCATCGGTCACCACCATTCATCGGCAACAATCCTCACAAGCTGATCTTCATCGGCACCCTTCTACCAGCGTAATACAATAATTTTCCTTCTGCCAATTATCCCACTCTGATCATCTTGACACGTGCCAAAAACGGTGTCAACACCTCTAAAACATCTGAAATAATTGGAATATACTTTTGCAACATGCGCTTTCAGCGTAGCATCTACTTGCTGCTTGAACGAATGGAGGCTCGTCGACGCGGATCTCAACGCCAGTGCAGAGCTCGATGCCGCGGAGTGGCATGTAGCCTCGGTGGACAAGGCACTCGGCACGGTGGAGAATGCCACGAAGGGTGGATGGGCCCAGTGGAGAGGATGGATGCGGGCGGTAGCGCTGGAGCATGGTGGAGAGAGAGGACGGTGCCAGTCTGGTGCGGTGAAGAGTGTTGCGACAGCACGGTTGCGCTAGAGCATGCGCACGGTGGACAGAGCCGTGGCAGTGTGGTCATGCTGGAGCACGCGCACGGTGGAGAGCGCCCATGGCGGTGCGGACGCGGCGGTTGTGCAGTGAATGGAGATGAACAGACGGACTCACGAGGAGATAAGTTGGGACGAGCAGATACGCAAGTGGAGAGAGTTGGGCTGTTGGGGTGATGTCATGGCCCATCAACGGGAGCATCCGGATAAACGGACGTCCCTAGCACAGCATTACCGAATATTGATGCGGATTTGGGTAGCGAACAATAAAAAAAAACGTGTCCTGCCCAGTTTAGAATTCACATTAGAGCCGGGTATCGATATCTGTATTGACACTTTAGCGATATGGATATAGCACTCAAATATCAGACGTCTATCTCTAACCTAGAGCTTGTGGTGCCATCAGCGGCACCAAGTTCTACGTCATCACACCAACCTGACCTCCACACCTCCGTCTGCCACTCAGGCACCACCACCGCACCCGCCGCTGATGAATAAACGGCGGTGTTAGTTTTTTCTTTAACATGTACTCCCTCCATCCTAAAATAGAGCGCATTGTGACTTCTAAAATTTGTATTGAAATACAATGCATTTTACATAATGACTATGTTTAGATTTGGCAAGGTTTGTTAAAAAGGAAGCCTTGATTGAGAAGAAACTCTATAATTGGAATAATCTATGAGTACATGCGTCATTTGAGTGTTCTCTTAAGATGTCTTAGAATTTTTAGAATGTACTGTATTACAGGACAGAGGAGTACGGAGTACTCCCTCGTCTTAAAATAAAAAAAGTGCACATCTTCTTCTTAAAATAAGTGTACATTTTGTTTCTTGATGAGGCAAAACTTTTATATTTATTCAAATGTAATAAGCAAGTGATAATGTTTTTGATGCATAATAAATATTGCTAGATTGATAGTGGAATATATTTTTATAATATACTTATTTAAAGATTAAAAAAGTGACTATTTTTAATATAACTAGTTAACTTTGAAAAAAAAAGATTTCTCAACAAGTAAAATGTACCCTTATTTCATGACAGTGAGTAGGCGTAAAATAAATACTCCTTCCGTCCCTAAATATTCGTCGCTTGCGCTTTCCAAGAAACAACTTTGAATAATTATATATTAAGATATATTAATGCTTATGATACATAATTAGTATCATTAGAAAGATATTTGAATCTAGTTTTTTAATAAATTTATTTAAAGATACAAATGTTACACGTATTTTCTACAAATTGAATTAAACTTGTGGCACGAACACCAACGACGACAAATAAATAGGGACGGAGAGAGTATGCCATATATTATACAGTTAGGGGGTGGGGGTGGGGTTGTGCCGCTGAGGGGTGCGGGGGTCAGTAGTCAACGCGCAACGTGACGTGAGTTTTCATTATTGAGATGCGTGACAGATGCCTTGCCGCCTCCTCCTCTGTCCTACTAGTATATTGCAGGCTGGCTGTCACTTCGCTTTCACTGCTAGGTCTGGTTTAGTTTCTTAAATTCACTTCTAAATTTCACTATACAAAAAGAAGATTTTCCATCACATCAAAATACCGGCACATATATGGAGTACTAAATGTAGATGAAATCAAAAACTAATTGCACAGTTTGGTTGTACTTTGCGCGATGAACGTTTTGAGCCTAATTAATCAATGTTTGGACAATTATTACCAAATAAAAACAAAATTGCTACAATGCTGCACACTAATTCAGGGAGGCCGAAATCGGGTATCTACACACGGCCCTAGGAAGGTGACGATAGGCAAATAGAGCATCTTGCTTTTGCTTAACAGATGGACGGCTCATAATCAGTTTCTGGTTCGGTTTGGCGTCGAAGCGAATCCATGGAATAATGGAATGTGCTGTGTCTAGGTGCATGCTTGGTTAGGTGTGACTTTCTTGTCTTTCTCTCTCGAAAGGAGTAGCTTTGGAATAAGTCTACCTACACCCTGTTCGTTTCGCTGGATCAGCAGAATCAGCAGTCATCCAGCGGTGTTTTTCTCTCACAACAAACCAGCGAACGGTACTTTCAGCCACAATAAACCAGCGAAACGAACAAGGTGCTAAACCCCTTAAAACCATTTCTTTTGCTGAGGTGGCAGATTACACATATGCTAACGTGACAATATATGTTGGGATCGAGTGTCTGGAGACATATAGGTAGAGATATGTGAAGAGAGCAACAAAGACCAAAGAGATGGCGAGAAATAATTTTTTTATATGAATAAGAGTGATGCGGCACGGCACACGTCGACAATTAATTATTTGTCCATATCAGCATGCCGGGTTACTCACTACTCAATTTTGTCAAGGGGGATGTAAACTTATATTCCCCAAATATTCTTTGGTTTATATGGACCCAAGTATATATTGTGGAAGTGGCAGGTTGTTGGTTTCGTATGCGGAGGCAGCATGTCGTACGGGAACGGGCCGCGTGCGCCAGCATGGGCGCCCGTGCGTCCTCCGGTGGAGCGCTGCCGCCAGCTTACAATCAACGCCGCTATCTCTCTTCCTCACTAAACAACTCTACATTGAGATCTACTTTTGCAACACTCAGATGAAACAATTGCAATATACGATTGAAACAGATGAAACATTTGAAGCATACACTTGCAACGTAGTCATTGTAACATATGCAACATCCAAATAGGAAACTTGCAACATACATCTGAAACAGATGAAACATATGGAACATGTTGCAACATATGTGTGAAACATATGCAGACATCCAGATCAAAACACATGCAACATACGTCTAGAACAGATGAAACATTTTGAACAAACTCTTGCAACATGCCTCTAAAACACTTGCAACATATGCAATATGTGTAAAATCTTTGATCTACTTTTGCAACATTCATAAGAAACAACTGCAACATACCTTTGAAATGACTGAAACACCTAAAACATACATTTGCAACATAGGGGAGAGAAAAACTTTGGTCCGGTCAATTCCCGCCATCGAGGTCGGAGCCATCGAGGTCGGAGCGGCAGCGCATGAGCACCACCACCGGCTAGCGCCACCAACATCGGCCTTGGCTCAACTCGGCGAGTGGCGCGTGCTACGAGAGGGAGCAGACGGCACGACGCACAGCTGAAGCAAGGAAGCAAGGTGCAGGTGGGGCGCACGACGGGTGGGGGAGAGGAGCGAGAAGCAAGCGGCGCATGTGGAGCACACAACGACGTGGGAGCGAGGAGAGAGCGAGCGGCACAGGGTCAGGCGCGGTGGGAGAAGGCCGAGCAGAGTGAGCGAGCGGTGTCAGGATGAGAATAAAAAACGGAGTGAGTCAAAGTTGTGGTGCATGTCACACCACACATCTATTCGGAGGAAGTTGCTGGCGTCGGACGTCCTATTTGTAGCATTATCGATCTGGTATAGGTTCATTAAGATGAACTGGATTTTGAGATGATGTATGTCACAAGTAATAATATCTTAGACAGCGACGTTGAAAACAAAATTGCCTCCGGCACATTTTAAAAGTACGATTTCAATTCTCTCATCAAAATATATATGGAGTACTCAACATGCCGTAGCCGCTGCTGCAAAACCCGAAAGAGTCAAAAGGTTACATGCTCGCCTCTTGCGGCCGCAATGGGGCACTCGCTGCTCATTCATTGCTCTTTGTTCCCATCTGGGTAATATGTATAGCAAACCGGAAAATATCCAATGCAAACCATCAATCTCCAACGAAAAATTTCGCTTCGGCTGGATTAAAGCCACAGTGGCTATTTTTACAATAAGGGCTATAGTATACATGGCCAACCGGGCCGCACAACACTGGCACGATTGAGCACGGCACGGCCAGGCACAGCACTATGCGGCACGGTGGCGTAGTCGTGCCGTGCCTCTTAGTGCCGCCGTGTCGATGTTCCAGCCTTTGCACGGCCCCTATGGAGGCGCGTGTCATGCCATGCTGATGGGCACGACGGTCCGCCAGGCCCGTGCCGGCCCGAGTCGTCCCCGTAGAAGAAGATGTGCGCTGCTCGCCACCGCCCACCGCCACTGGGGAAGATGCATCGCTGGGGAAGAAGATGTGCCGCCACTGCCGCCGGCCGCGCGCTGCTCCGCCATCGTTGCTGCAGATGCACCGCCGCTGGCCGCGCGTTGCTCCGCCACCGTTGCTGCAGATGCGCCGGCGCGCCGCCGCCCTGAGGTCCTCGGGGCATGGCCCTGCGAGTGCACTACTCGCCCCCTGCTCTCTCTGTGTCGTGCTGAGGAAATGAGAGGAGTGAGAGAGAGAGAGAGAGAGGAGAAAGTTAGGGTTTGGAGAGGAAGATATGCTTATATACTTCTATCCAACGGTTGTGGTTCATCATGTGGTCATCTAGAATGGAGAATAAACGGGCCAAATCGTGTCAGCCCAATAATTGTGCTGTGCCCGGGCCGTCACTGCGGACCAGAGTTGCGGCCTAGGCACGGCACTACTACTGGGCCGTGCCAGGCCCGGCACGAAGGGCGGCGGGCCGTGCTTTTCAGTGCCATGCCCATGCTGGCCCAACGGGCTGGCCCATTTGGCCAAGTATAGCTACAATACTAAAATGCAGCCAGCCAATGGCTTAAATCAGAAGCAAACGGGGTCATACTTAGGAGTTTTCAAAAAAATTGAGACGATGTATATCCATTGAGAACCTATAAATGTACTTGCACACAAAAGTTGAGACCAAACTGTCACACCCCAAAATTTCTAATTTTGGGTTGTGCATAGAAAACACTAATTAAAATAAATGTTTTAATATTCGGATAAAATTTCCTAAGTTTAGTTTATGATAGCATCAATTAGTTATAAAAAATAATATCTTTCTTCTCCAGCACGTCTTTATCTTTTTCCGCAATCAATATTCCTTATTTCTCATCTTAAGTCTCATTGGGAGTTTCCTAAAATCTTTTCTTTATAACGTAAATTATTCCTTTCAGTTCCTCATGTGTCAATCAATCTCAGTGAACTCTTCAGGAATTGTTCTGACTTTTTCTGGAGCTAGTTCACGCTTTTCTGCGAGTGTTATCTAATTTTTAGATGCTCTAAAAATATCTTTCCATAAGCTCCAAATACTTTATTTGGGTTCCTTATGTTTCATAATGTCTCTGAGAATTTTCCCTGAATTTTTAGAGCTTTCGGAGTATTTTTCGTGGCTTAAATAATAATTCTGGACTTTTCTGGAATTATTTTATCCATGAAATTAATTAATTCCGAAAATAATAAATATCTCATTTTCCACCAAAGCCTGTGTGCAATAATCCTAAATGCCCATTCATTTATTTACTAATGGGCTTTAATAATTAATTAGGCCTATTAGTAAAGATGGAGGGTGCAACGTCAATTAGCACCATATCGCTAGTTGACATGGAGGTGGAGAGTTTTCCTCCCTATATATACGCACCTACCCCATAGGCAAAGCACACCAAAACTACCGTAGAGGAGCCCCTAGTTTGGGAAATCTCTCGTGTAGTAAATTAGATATTTTTTCTCCTTCTTGTGTCGCCTAGGCCGAGGCCCTTCAGATGGATGGAGGTAGAAGATGAAGTATTTGCGGTTCTGCAACCGGCGCAAACTCTGGCGTCCGACCCGTTCCGGAGTTCATCATCGTCCTAATCCGTTTCGACTTCATCGCTGCCGTTCTTTGGTAAGAAATCGCGCACAATGGATCTCTCTATCTTATCTGTTCGCTTGTCCGGTTGCTTTTGATGTGGGGCAGATTTACCAATCTGGCGAGGTCTGGTGGCTGCCAGACCTCCCGATGGTGATCAACCCATGCATGCCTCCTCCATCAGCGCTAGATTTTGCGTTGATCACTTCTATGGTTCTTACGTGGTTACGTGTGGACTAAAGATGTTTTGGACCTGGACGGCTGGGCCTAATGGGCCATGCAAAGCTAACTAGCTGTATCCGTGCTACCCCGTATATCAAGATGGGGGTGGATCATCCATGGAGCGAACCGCATCTGCTCCGCTGATCCATACAGCAGGTGGTGGAGCACCGATTAATCCATTATACCAGCATGATTTGCTTCTTTGCCCCAATGGATGTCATGGATCGATCCACGTCTCGTTGCTTGTGCGTATAGTACGTGTATTGTTATCAGCCCAGGTAGAAACTCTCTCGTCTGTCGCGCTGTCGCATCCGTTGGGAGCCGTCGCGGACAAGAAAATCAACGTGCAGGCAGGCAGGGCCGCGGCGGCCGGCGGCGCAGCGGCCCCGCAGCCACTCGCCCCCTCGGCAACGCGCTCACGCAGCTGTGCGACCTGCGCCCGGCGGCGGCAACCGGCGACAGCCAGCAGCAGAACCACCCCCATCTTTACCCGTATAGGATAGGCCATACTGCTATGGAAGGTGAACATACAGGTAGTTTTGGCGATTCGTTCCAAATTCAGCACCGCTGCCTGCCTTCACCGCTGAGTGGACGAGGTGATGAATCAACAATCAATCTCGAGTCATTACTGGTGGCGTGGCGCTGATGGGCGATGTCCAACGACAGCGGCGACCGTGACTCTAGTGAATGGCCACCGTTTCCACGACATCATTAGTGCTAGTATGTTCATTGACTAATAAGTAGTATTATCCAATTTTTAATTTTTCCTTTTAATTATGTGTATCATCAATTATGAATGACAAGTTTATATTAAGTGTATTTGGAACATCACTTGCGAGTGTTCTATCACTCAAATTAATTGTAAAAACTTCGCCATAGGTCAATTTTTATCCTAGATCCGCCACTGTATATAAATTAAATATTAATTTAATTGACATGCAATTAGTTCTATGATTAAAAGCAATCTAGCTTTGTAAATCCGTTCTGGTTGCGATAGTTTCGTAGCGTCGCGCTCTATACAGTCGCGATAGTTTTTGTGATGTTACTCAAGTATGAATTTATCTATTTAAATGCAACTTGATTAATATTTATTTAACAGCTTTCTAATTAAAAGCAACATAGGGGTATAATTTTGTTCTCGTTGCTTCGTGAGTACGCTGGCGTAAGAGACGCATTAGCAACATTGTTTACCATATCACGTTATGTGTTTACAAATTAAATTATGTTTATTTGATTAATGTTTATGTCATGCTCTTTTAAATTAGAAGCGACTTAGGTTCATAGATAGAACATTCTTAAATAAATGTTAACTTGATTAATATTAACTTAACTGTTTCTTAATCATAATTAGTTTAGTTAAACATGAAGCATGTAGTTAATTTAACTAATATTTATCTAGTGTCTTATCAAATTAAAAGTAACTTTGGTTTATAATTTGTCTTTTATAAATAATCAAATGCTATCATGATTAATAAGAACTTAAGTGCTTCTTAAATAGAACTTATTTAGTTTATATAAGAAACATATAATGATTCGATTAGCTGTTATCACCTTCTTTATGCTTTGTAATTTATAAATGTTTAAATAACTTAAATACTAAATAAATATTTATAAATAAAATATGAATAAGGTTAACTTCATCTTTTATAATTCAATGTAAATTGGTTAATTCAACTTTAGGATAATTCTCTAGAAGTCTATCACCGTAATTTATTAACTAAAATAAATCGAACGTATAGTTTGTCTTCTTTGATTCGTTGTAAACTCCTCGATAGTTGCGGGTCCTCTTTGATGGTAGCTCCGTTATCCGTCGTTCTTGCGTTTTAGCGATCGTAGCAACGTACCGTATTGTTTAGTGCGTTCTCTTTTAAAGTGTCTCCATTGAATGATGTTGTTCTTAGTTGTGTTTGTTGTTGTCTACTGTGCTTGGTTGCTACGAGTAGAGCTGTGATCCGCGAGCGTTGAAGACCAGGAGCTAAGGAGCGACAGTCAAAGCAGAAGCTAGAGACCAAAAGATAGCAGCTGAAGATTCTGAGCAGTCTAACCTTGGGAAAAAGGCAAGTATAACATGGGATCATTCTTGTTGTCCTATTCACTGAAATTATCATACATATGCATGTGTCCTCCTTGATAACCATAGAGATTATAACTTAGCTATTGATATCTTGTTTCCTTGTCACCTATGGGACTTTGCATTGGGTAGCTTTTGCTAGCGCTGAACATAAACTATGATCTTGTAATATGATTAATGGAATATGCAACAACACTAAAAGATGACTTTTTTTATTACTGTTTAAAGAGGGCTAGAGCGTGGGGTTATTTTTGGTGCTCTAGTTTCTCTCCATAAGGACTCATCTGTAAGCGAACATCCGGGACTTACAGTACAACTGTGAGGGCTATATGGCTCTGGCTTTAGTCAAGTATGAGGACCTTTTCTAGCTTGTTAGTGGTAACCTTCATGGCGTAAGAATGGCTTGACGAATCGGGTATAGTGCGGCCTCTGTCCTTATGTGTATAGGCTGCGCGTCATTGTGCCATTTGAAAGGGGGGCTCTACATCTGTTTGCCGAGTGAATCTAATGGCCCTAACTTGTTAGACGAACCTTTGAAAGACTTCATAGTGAATCCTGCCGACCTTCCTTGGTAGTGGGTCAAGAGGCTGATCACCTCGGGCGAAAGGGTAAATCACGACTCACAGTGAAAGTGTACAACCTCTGCAGAGTGTAAAACTGTTATAACAGCCGTGCTCACGGTCACGAGTGGCCTTGGACCCTTACGGAATAGATGATCACTAATGACTATAAATGTGTTTTTGCTATTCATTATTCATCTTTACATTGATCATATGTTTATTGTGGGATTAATGCAAACCTGATGCTACTCATATGATAAAATTATGATAACTAAAAGCTAAATGCAGTAAACCAGTGTCTATCCTTTTTTAGCCTCATGAACCCCATGTTATATTTGTTGAGTTCGACATGGACTCACTCTTGCTATTTTCACCACACTCCAGTGTGTAGTAAGGTGCTGCTTAGAAAAAGAATAAAGGTGTAGTGGAGTTTCCAGAAGTCTATAAGAAGTGCTTGGCATATGGAGCCCCCAGTCAGCCGTCCCTGAGAAGAATGGAGCCTGAAGTTTAGTCACCGTTCCGCGACACTCTGATAGTTGTAAGTGTTAATATATTATGTTTCCCGCTTTATATAAACATTGTTTTGATATCTCTATTCTGTTGTTGTATGTGTGGACTTCCTGGGCACACATATGATTAGCCTGGTTTTGTTCTTTAGAAAACCGGGTGTGACACAAACTCATTTTGTTAAAAAAAAATCATACCAAATAACAAATTTGAGGTGCGCTTGCACGAGAGAACATGAAGATAGAATCCTGAAAATATATTTTCCAACAGTGATGGACTTGCTTCATCGCCATCATTGTCGATTGATCGCTGCTAGATCGGGTCACTGCCGATTGATCACTGACAAATTGGGTTTAGGATATTTAAATCCGGTGTAGTGCAATAACAATAACAAAGAGTTGACAAAGGAACGAACGTTGTACTAGCTAGAGCAAAGCTACAATAGGCAATACTATGGATTTTCTTGTCCACTTTTTTAGGAGAGTCCATTTTCCAATCTTCAAACAAGCACAAGTACGAATAATAAAACAATAGGAACATAAGTAATAAGTTTACGATAATTATAAATGGATTACCAAGAGATAGATAACATTTTTACAAAAAAATGGTAATGGTTTTATTTTTTTAAAGTTTTAAAATGAATTGATTAGTTATGACTTTTTGAGATTATAAGTCGGTTTTAAATTTGTTTACAAAATAGAAAAGCACCTAAAAGATAAAATTTGTCTGATTTCAACCATTGAAGGTGTCAAGTGCCTGATTTCGTACTTCAAATCAAAGTTAAAAATCAAAAGATGCTCAAGAATGGACTTTGCCCCCTTTCATTATCATTGGTTTTTTAGGGGACCTTTTAATATCATTGTTTTTGCCGTCCTTGTTTGCAGGCTTGTAGCTGAGCTCACTGTGCATATATCTTCTCTGTTTAGCCTTATAAAGAATCATATGAAAATGGGTGCTAACTGCTAGCTACTCATGGCAACAACAAAATCTCAGGTGATTGAATCCGATCACTGAAAAGGAACACGGTGATGTGAAGAACAGAACTGGCACCCAGATGCCTTTAGCGATGATGTCAAGAATACAACTGGAACAGATGCCTTCAACCCTCCTCACATTCTTGTGGTCGTTGCTCTTAGTTTGGGAAATACGTTGCATACAATACGACTGATTACAACTATGCAGTACTCATATTATAAGACGTTTGACTTTTTTGACACTAAATTTGACTACTCGTCTTATTCAAAAATTTGTGCAAAATACCATTTCTTTTGTCGTGGCTTGCTTTATTAATTAAAGTTCTTGTCTTATTTAAAAAATTTGTACAAACATAGCCAAATTTAAGTCATTCTTAAATAAGACAAGAACTTTAATTAATAAAGCAAGCCACGACAGAAGAAGTGATATTTTGCACAAATTTTTGAAAAAGACGAGTGATCAAATTTGAAGTCAAAAAAGTCAAACGTCTTATAATTTGGGATGGAGACTATATAGCCATAGAAATACATCCATGAGTTTTCATCCCATCCAAGCCAACTTATCTGTCGATATATTTTATATGGTCAAATCTGTCAGATTTTATAGTACTTGTGATGTTTATGGTTGTGATGTTTTATGATGTATTTTATGATGTTCATATGGTATACAAGTGATGTTCTATGAAATTTGACAGATTTAGTACCGAAAGATCTGTCGACAGATAAATAGCACATAATATACATGTGATGTTCGTATAGCATACATATAATATTTTATGATGTATTTTGTGATATTCACGTGATATATAAGTGTATGAAATCTCACATGTGTATAAAATAATATGTCACCAGATAAATATCAAAAGTCATAAAAAATTATATCTGTACTTTTTTCCCTGCGTCTGGGTGCACCGCCGTTCCTTCTTTGTTTGCATATTTTGTTATAGTACCATTAGTTTATTTGTTCTTCATTCTTTCGTCAGGAAGAAAAATGTTTAAACGGCAGGTTTGTCAGATTCAGCAACGCGCATGAATGTGTATGTAATCCGCTTATGGGTGTGTTTAGGGTGTGTTTAGTTCCCTATTTCACTCAAAAAATTTTGAGTTTTGATTCATCATTTTGCAAAATGGAACTAAACACCATGTAAAATTTTTGATAAAAATGTATCAATTCTCCATTTTGGATTTTAGCATCAAGAGGTCAAAAAAAACCAAAAAGCCAAAAAACCCTCACCCATCTCATAAAAAAATTTAGCATTTTGGATGGAACTAAACACACCCACGAAAATTTTGGCATTTTGCATTTCATCGTTCCAAAGTAGTTAGCATTTTGCATTTTACATTCCATGAGGAACTAAACATAGCCTTAGTTCCCCATTTCATCCAAAATTTTTTAGGTTTTGGCCTATCATTTTGCAAAATGAAACTAAACACCATGCAAAATTTTTGGCAAAAAGATATTTATTTTCCATTTTGGATTTTGGCCTCAAGAGGCCAAGAAAAAGCCAAAAAGCCCTCACTCACCTCATGAAAAATTTGACATTTTGAATGGAACTAAATACACCTATAAAAATTTTGGCATTTTGCATTTCATCATTCCAAAGTAGTTAACATTTTATATTTTGCATTCGATGGTGAACTAAACACACCCTGTATAGCACAAAACGAGAGAGAAATCTATCGAGACGAGCTCAACCAAACGCCGCCTATAAATCCTGCGGCGGCGCCTGTAGTTTGTTCATTGTCGCCAAGTAGTCAAGTACCCCCGTTCGATTCCCATATCTCACAGGTGAGACGCGAGAGTGAGGCCAGCGGATAGAGCCATCGATCAGCCATGGCCACCACCGTGAGCCCTGACCCGGAGGCGGCGCTCACCGGCGTGAAGGAGCCGACGGGCCCAAGGTCGCTGCTTGCGCGCGCTCGCGACAACCTGGCGTTCCAGTCGGTGTGGCCGGAGCTGAACGGCGCCATGGGCGACCTGGGCACCTACATCCCGATCGTGCTCTCGCTGGCGCTGGCCCGGCACCTGGACCTCGGTACCACGCTCGTCTTCACGGGCATCTACAACGCCGTCACGGGGCTCATCTACGGCGTGCCCATGCCCGTGCAGCCGATGAAGGCGATCGCCGCCACCGCGCTGTCCGACGCGTCGTTCGGCGTCCCCGAGATCATGGCCGCCGGCATCCTGACCGCCGCCTTCGTGCTCCTCCTCGGCGCCACGCGGCTCATGCAGCTCGTGTACCGGGTCGTCCCGCTCCCCGTCGTGCGCGGCATCCAGCTCGCGCAGGGGCTCAACTTCGCCATGGCGGCCGTCAAGTACATCCGGTACGAGCAGGACCTCGGCAGGGGCAAGTCCTTGGGCCGCCGCCCCTGGACCGGCCTCGACGGGCTCATCCTGGCCGTCGCGGGCATCTGCTTCATCCTCCTCATCAACGGCGCGGGATCAGCAGAGAGCAGCAGCAGGAGGAGGACGGGGACTGTCCACCGAGAGCAAGGCACCCATCCCGATGAAAGTCAAGAAGAACCAGAAGAAGAGGAAGAGAGGCAAGGTGGTGGCGGCGGCTGGCGGTCTATGGTTCGGCGCGCGGTGTCGTCGATACCGTCGGCGGTGATCGTCTTCGTTCTGGGCGTGGCGTTCGCGGTGGCGCGGCACCCGGCGGCGGTGCGGGAGCTGCGCTTGGGGCCGTCGCGGATGCGCGTGGTGCGCATCTCGCGGGAGGCCTGGAAGCAGGGGTTCCTCAAGGGCGCGGTGCCGCAGATCCCGCTGTCCGTGCTCAACTCCGTGGTGGCCGTGTGCAAGCTGACGCGGGACCTGTTCCCGGAGAAGTCGCCGTCGGCGACCCCGACGTCGGTGTCGGTGACGATGGGCGGGATGAACCTGGTGGGGTGCTGGTTCGGCGCCATGCCGTGCTGCCACGGCGCGGGCGGGCTGGCGGGGCAGTACAAGTTCGGCGGGCGCAGCGGCGGGTGCGTGGCGGCGCTGGGAGCGCTGAAGCTGGCCCTGGGCCTGCTCCTGGGCGGCTCCATGCTGCGGGTGCTCGCCGAGTTCCCCGTGGGACTGCTCGGCGTGCTGCTGCTGTTCGCGGGCGTGGAGCTGGCCGTCGCCGCCAGGGACATGTCCTCCAAGGCCGAGGCGTTCGTCATGCTGCTCTGCACCGCGGTGTCGCTTGTGGGATCCAGCGCCGCGCTCGGGTTCCTCTGCGGCATGGTCGCCCACGGCCTGCTCATGCTCAGGGCATGGGCCATGGGGGTCAGGCTCAGCTAGGATCATCACTAATCTTGATCACCAGGTCCTCCGTTTGTAAACTGTGAGCTGTGATTGTCTGCGTGTGTGTGCGTACATTCCCCAGTCTGATACTCGTTGACCGGACAAAATGTCAACTTGAGTAAGGCCTCGTTTAGATGCTGAAAAAATTTCAACCCGATGAATAGTACCACTTTCGTCTTATTTGACAAATATTGTCCAATCGTGAACCAACTAGGCTCAAAAGATTCATCTCGTGATTTCCAACTAAACTGTATAATTAGTTATTATTTTTACCTACATTTACTAATTCATGCATGGATCCAAAGATTGATGTGATGGAGAGAGAGTGAAAAAATTCTAACTTTTCATGTGCATCTAAACAAGGCGTAAATAATGTTAGCAAAACATCTCGTCAGACCAGCTTCGTTCAGAAAATGTCTAGTCGTCTGCTTCTTATACAACCTTCTTCCGCTGCATTGTCCTCTCTACGTACACTAGTGATTTGCGCGCGCCCATGCGCGCGTGTGTGATGGTCAGTAAATGCCATAGTTCCGCTAGGCGCTCGCTGCTCCCCTCCTCTGCTTCCCTCTCCTGCTCGCTGCTCCCCTCCCCTGCTCCTCCCCTCTGTTCTCAAGTTGAATACATGAATGATGAATATGAATGCCTGATTTGAACTCTGTGATTGCCTTAATACTGGATCTAAACTCTGAATCCCTATGAATGCCTGATGTCTACTAGCCCTCTTTTTATATTTACTGTAACCTATATATTCAGAATTATTGCTATATATATATAATATATATAAGTTATGGCTATATTGCCAAAACGCCTAGAAAAACGCCTAGGCGCGAGTACTCCCGCCTAGGCGCTAGGCTGAGGGTCACCGCCTAGATTCCGCCCAGCGCCTAGCTGAACTTTGGTAAATGGAATAATAATATTGACAAAGAACATGATAGGTTGATACAAACAGGAGGTATTACAGTTAAGCAACAATATGGCACCATGAACAGCAAAGAGAAAGCCGAATTTCTGAAACAACCGTGAGATGTTCAAACACTATATATATATATTACATGAGACAGAAGGTGTCCAAATATTACTTGTATCTTACATGAGACAGTCCTACACCAGGACGCTAGATGTCCAAATTGTACATAATTTTACATAAAACATTCTTGGGATAGAGACCAAGGAGCCATAGTCTCTGAGATGGCACAATACAACATACTGCACATAGCAAAAGTCACAGTAGCACATGATCAGATATAGGTCTTAAGGAAAGTGGCATCAGCTTTATACACTTTTTTACTAATCTTAGCTTTCTCCATACAGATACTGAAACAATCCAAGAAAAAGAGAAGTCACAATGTCTAATCTTTATGTCTAATCTTTATATTAGCGAGGAAAACATCTGTTATATAACATAGAATAACTTTATTGGAAGGTAGACAATATTTGTAAAATAAAGTTTGGACATGCTTCTGCAGGAGAATTAATTAAAGTTTGAACTTGAATTCCCTTTCTTCACAGCAAGAAACTAAAGCTAATCCTTGTTCATTGTTGACAAAAAAAAAGTTCATCCTATGGATTCACACTTCTAAACCAACAAAGGGGAATAAAGTACCTCCCTTTAGCTCATAGGTTGCAAAATCGAAACAAAAGGAAAGAGGTGATATTAGCAGTTACCCTAATATCTTCAAAATCAGAGAAACAATGGTAGCTGAAAGTCTCATCGGCTGTTCTACTGTATTGCTTCATTGTGTCATCCACCTATGCTTATAAATACTATTTGGAAATGGAAAGTAACTACTGGCAAACCAGCAAGGCAATACCTAAAGAGTGATCAACAAAAGTCAAGTTGCAATCCAGTGACGCAAGCTGGCACTCCAAGTAGAAACAAAAGTTAAGAAGGTGAGGTAGGTGGCCAAAATGTAGAGCAGATCTTTGGGAGCTATGCTCTAACACATTGACTAAACAATCTGACACAATCAAACTGATGTAGAGAGGATGGAACCCTGACAAGAAAATACTACTATAAAAAGGCCAAAATGTAAATGACAAATCATAATAACAATATGTAGACGAATGGTTGCTTTTATGTTAGCTATAGAGAAGCGATAAAAAGGAGAAAAGAGGAATGCTATTTTCCAATAATTTCTACATTGGGTAGAAGCCTTATTCAGTTTTTTTTTCTTTATAGAACAGTCAACTAAAACAAATTATGGATAGCTAACAATTGTTCATTTAACTGGAAGTCACATACCAATATACCATACAAGGGACTTACCGGGCACTATATCTAAAAACCTAGCATAGAGATTTACACTTCTGTGGCTCTAGCTCGTGATAGTACCAAAGCTTGGTCAACTGAGGCAATGATAACTGAGAATGGAAAATTGGAGACTGGTAGCTCTGCCACAGTATAAGGCTTCAAAAACTTGGAAGTGCAAATAAGCAAGCATAGGAGTAAAAAAACAATAGTCACGCAATAGGGTCAATGATGTTATTTAAGGAAAGTGTCAGCTGCTCTTGAGATCCTCTTGAATTTAATGGCTAGTAACGGAACTTCCGGCTTTGATCGAACAAGCTTCCACCTTCCAGTATGTTAAAAGCTTCATGATTTGTATAGTAGAACAGACACCTTGCTAATAAACTGAACGGGTCTATTTAGTATGAATTCTTACACCTTCCATCTCTTGTGTTCTTGGGTCATGCAAATTCATATGCTGGTCAGCTGGTGGGGTTATGAAGGTTGCCATTTCTTCACCTGAATGGTTTGAAGAAAGAAGAGTTTATGCAAACTGGATAATTGTTTACTTTGAACTGACATGGATAACCACAGATTATCAAATCTGAGTGGAACATTTATTGATTTGTATCTTGTATGTACCTGTAAATTGCTTAGTCAGGAGCTGTTTCTAGGACTCACAAATAAAAATATACATTCAGCTTTATGAAGCTGTTATGGTACAAATATTTGCACATAAGGCTAACAGAAGCAAAATTTATAAGACCGGCATGTGGAAATGACAAAGAACAGTTCATTGTCATCACCAATTGGTTCCTAGGAAGTATAAAATCTATCCTATCATATAACCTCTGTCTCTTAGGTTGATATGCAATTTTTCTGGGAGTACCCAGTTCCAAATAGTCCGAAAATCTTCTAAAACATGCACATAATGTTTATAAACATTGTAAAACATGCATATAAACAAGAATGACAGGGCATAGTGACATAAGTATGATGACCAATTCAAAAGGATATATACCTTCCCCCAACCCTTTTTGGAGTAACATACATCTGTTAAGGGTATCAGACCCAAAAATATAGATGCCATATGCAAAGTTAAAGGTTTCTTCACTGGCTTTTTTTTCCCTGCTTAGTGAAAATCAAATGGTGTCTCTTCCTTTCGTCTTTCAGCCAGATACCAACCCCACATTAGTACCTGCAATTTGATGAGGCTCAATTAATAGTATGAATGTTGAAGATCTTTGACCTTACATTTTTTCTTTCAATAAATATTTTCTGTCAAACATACTGATTTATTGAAAGAAAAACCTATGTTACTACCTTACAATTTGATGAGGCTCAATTTGAAACAAAAGTCTAAGATGTCAGGCAGATCTTTTCATCCATATAAAGATGACAGACATATTACTTTTTAATGGAAGTTGCATACCATAGGCACTAAGAAAATATTCTCAAACATGTAATATCTGTCTCAAGAATGAGCCTTTTCATTAACCTGCACATAGGAATCTTCTTGTAACATAAGAACTTTTCATCTCTAATTAATTAATACATTAAGAAAATGATAGAAAAACACGAGCTTTAGCCATGATTAAAAACACAAGCATTGCCCATGTGCAAGAACACCACATACTGATGCAACTCTGCAACAAATGATAGATGAAGGACATGGAAGCAAACCTGGGTCGCCCCATCAGCCATGACTTCCACGGCAACACGACAGCTCCATCTGTTTTCAGCAACATGACATAATCATAACTTATAAGTTGCTCCTTCTATTTTCAATAAACAAATAGCCCTGCAAAAGATAATTGCTATTCAGTTATAAATTATCAAATGACCAACAGCTATCCAAAAACTATTTCAAGTCATGATAAATAAAAAAAATCTATAGCTTGAAATAAACTCTTAATTGAGCCCAACATGTATAATTGGAAGGTCTGTAGCTCCATATGTCCAAACTAAAACATGCAGTACTCTTTCTCAAAGCCTGCAGTGCTAGAGGGGAGGGGACAAGACGGCTACATATCGATCCAGGGATGGTGAAGTGCAGAAGACTGCTCCTAATGAGTGTTCACTGTATGCAAATTAGCAAACAACAATTCAAGTGATTTCTTAAATTAAAAAAAACATGACCCAAAACAAGGCCAGTGAGGAGACGTGGCTGCTCGGCCAGGAGAGCAGCGCGAGCATCTGATGGCGCAACTCCGAGGTGGCATGTGACTTAGATTTTTTAGATGCTGGCATTTAGATTTGAGAACTCTCAAATCAGCAGAAAAATCCGGCTCTCTGAATCTGGGTCCGTGTTTCGTGGACCTGCGATGGATGAGAGAGGAGGGGAGGGGAGGGGAGCAGAGGGGAGATTGAAGACGGGTGCTCACGTTGGATACGGCCCGCAAGCACAGACCGACTGTCGTCCACGGCGCCGGCGAGGGAAGGGGAGGAGGAGTAAGAGAGAGGGCACCCGCACCTGAGCCTGCTCGTGCCGGAGGCCTCGCGTGCTGGGGGTGCCTGCGCCGGGGCCTCCAGCGCTGGCGCGCCACCACGCTGGGCCGCCCGCGAAGATGCGCCATGACGGAGATGGGTGTGGCTACCCCTGCTCTGTGAGAGGAATGGGAAAGGGGCCGCACTGCTGGATGTACGCCGCTGCAGCATCGGGGCCGCCCATACCAGGGCCGCCGCGCCTAGGAGCCGCCCGGGCTGCCGTACCTGGGGGCCGCAACGTCGCCGCCGCCGCGTCGGGGGCCTGCCACGCCGCCGCTGCCGCCGCCGGGATGCGCGCGATGGGGCCCGCCCTAGCGTGAGGGAGAGGGAGGAGAGACGGACACGAGAGAGAGAGGATGTGGGTGTGGGTGTGCTGTGAATCAGAAGCTGGCATATATATTTGGTGCCAAGTAGAAGCGGAAGCAGCAGAAGCCACACGAATATACTTCTGATAGAAGCGGTTTCAGGCAACATCAGCCGTAGGATCGAAGATCGGACGGCCAGAATTAATCAGAGTGACGTGGACGCTTTCATTGAGGTTGAGCTCTACACGTTCTCATATCTTTAAATAAATAGCTTCACCATGATTCCATGAACAAGGAAATCATCAGCTTTGCTCGCCATCCCAACACCATGGCTATAGGCGAGTGAACTGCCGCTAGGATATCACTCCTTCTGACGCCATTGCGGCTACGTGCGCTATCGCGGCGTTTAGCGTTTAGCGCCGCCATTTCCCAATCGGTGTCCATGGATCAAAATCGAAGTCCCATGTTTCTGGTCAACCAGTGTCTAAACTAGAAGTCCGCTGATGAAAATAAGCGGCGGTGGCGGTGGCGGTGGCGGTGGCGGCGGCTGCTTCGCCCAAGCCTGCGAGTCTGCGACGGGCGGCCGCTTTGCCTCCTGCCTGAGAGCGCGACGTTCTTCGCCGGGGCTGCGGCCAGTTGAGTTGCTTTCTATAGCTTCATCCACCAAAAAAAGATGAAATGGCTAAAACTAACAAAAAGGTACTCGGCAAACATGTGCCATTTTTGTCTGCAGCACAGCGACTCGCCAATTAGCATGTTGATTGATCACAATGTATTAAGATAAGAAAATTAACTACACTGATTTGGTGGATGAAGAAACCTTTATCAATATTCAAAATACCGCCTTTCTCCCACTACTGGAATCAGCTGTTTAAAGATTCTGGCCAAAAAAATGGCATCATTCACATTCAGCTGCAACGTTCCATAAGGCTAGTTCGTTTACTCTGCAACAGTTCCAGCTGGAATGATACGCTTATTTGTAACGTTGATTAGCTTGAATAGTTCCCAGCCTTAATCCAGGCCAAATCGAACGAGGAAAAATTGGGAGACGTTTCCCGTACGTCTGCAGTCAGACTGTCAGAGGGAAAGGTCCAGGCTTCCAGCTCAAGCTCCGTTCATTTGTCTTGCCGTACTTTTTCAGCCAACGAACAATGTTTTTTCTCACAATAAATCAGCGAACAATATTTTCAGCCAAGCCGGTCTAGGGCAGACAAATCTCCTCGTGACTCCAACCAAACAGTCCACAGTGCCAAACCAAGCAGTGATGGAACTGATGAGCTTCTACCCACCGGCAAACAAAGCAATCACCAAGATCACACGGCCTGCCTCAGTAACATCACATTCATTTCCGTGAATCACATCTTTATTTGTTTTACATTGTTCACAAACCATGGTACATTCTAGCCACATTACAAATGGAGAACAAGATTGTAGTCCCGAAGTTACCATGCAACTAGACAACACAATCGCCCGTAGTCTTCGAGTTCAATCAAACATAGTTTACAAGTTAAAGCCTGGTTTACTCTTTCTTTGGTGGGATGTGGTTGCCGCCGGTTGCAATTTTGAACAGATAAAACGCGGACATCACGGCACTACAAGGAAAATTAACAAATTAGTTCCGAGAAGTTGCACAAGAAAACAAGTTGGCACTGCATGATAATCCAGCGATGCTTCCAAAGTGTCGAAGCTGATGTTTACCTGAGACCAGCAACGACACCAGCTGGCATAACCTTCGAAGTCTCAAGGAATCTCTGTCCCATAACGTAAGTTAAGGCTAATGCACAAACTGTTTAACAAAGTTTTGCATAGTCAGTACAGAAACAAGATAGAAACAAAGAAAATTGCAGGCAGGATAAATGTATCTCAGAAATTTATTTTGCACTCGGCAGTTCATGTTTAGTATAAAGAATACAATGCTTTTGGCATCTATTCTGTTCAGTCTCCACGGGAAACAACAAATTGTCGAAAGTGCTACCTTTTTGTGATCTCCAAATAATTACCATGTTATGTCCAAAATATTTAAACACTAAAAAGATATATCATAACAGCTTTGGTGGTAAGGTAGTGATGTTGTAGTTAATGATTTAAATCCTCATCAAATCTGTGGGCAGTGGCATTATCTAATGATGTGGCTCTCTCCTCTCATGAGCCTCATTCTGTAATCAGCTTTAACTGAGATTAAAGATATGGAAGATCTTATCCAGGATTCCAAATTCGTTGTGATCCCACCTTAGACAAGAATTTTGGAAACCCCAGATCTAAACTTTACAAGTAACCCTTCAAACTTCTCAAGGGAGTGCATTTCTTGGAATAGATCACTAAAGGGATATGAAAAGATGAAAGAACGCAAGTCATTTCACTAAATCACAAACAAATGAAATAACTAAGTTCTCCGTCAGAATTTCCTAAATAAACAATTAGGAACTAAAGATCGAAATGCTCACACAAATATCTTGACAAAAACAAATAAGCACAAATTAATAGGGCTGTAAGCATAAATTTGTTGGCTTCCATGAAAATTTAGTGTATAGAAGTTGTGAAGTGCTGAAAAGCTGTTAGTGTGCCAAAACAACTGGAATGGAGAACCCGCCATAGAAGAAGCATTATAGCTGGTGTCCTCTTAGGACTCAAAACAATGAAGGTGATTGACCTGTTAAAAGCCAAATGGAAATGAAATGCTACTAAATGCAAATTGAGTACAGGCATCTAATTAAAACCAACAATTTCCCCCAGTTTGGAGCACATGATTTTCCCCTAATTTCTTCAGTATATGTATTGCCGTATTGGTTCCTACATGTTCCTGAAAAATTCCTGCAGGACTCCTACATTTCAAACAGCCCTAATTCCTGGGTATGCAGGAAAGGATTCGGTTGCCTGGTACTCGATTGTGTCTACTACTACAAGCGTACATGTACTGGGTATTCTCATGCCTCTCTCCCCTCCCCTATTTTGGCTAGGCATTGGCGATGCCTTGCCCACAGTGAGCGCAACATCGCCTCGGTAAAGCATACGTGACACCTTCAGAAACAATGGTGTCTACTACTACAAGAGTACATGACAGAGTTAGGGATTACACAAAGTGCAGACCTATGCCTATTCCCTATTCGCACCACAACTAGCAAGACCATTTGTCTTGATGTTTCAGATGCTCACAAAACTAAGTCATTAACCAGCCATTACGAATTTTGAATTAAAAATATCAAATTCATTAATCATCAACAGATAACTTGACTCAAACTTACCCGTAAAAGTAAAGATTAAGGTTTTATCCCATATCTGGGAGTCAATCAGGTTCAGAAATTAAGAGCCTGATTTGATATGCTAAAAGATGTATGACCTGATACAGGACACATCAAAAGCAATTAATTTACCAACAAAAGGGTCGAGCAATCCAATGACCATTAAGCTCTCATTGATATGCCATAACCTACTGATATGATATCTTAGTAAACTAGTGCCCTCCTCATGCCTCGTACTCATGTCCCACATGAGGCAACATGCAAGAGGCTCCGACAGTGAGCAATACAAGCCACACTGATGAAGAGGTTATGGGCTTATGGCACTGGAACTAGTGCATGTTCCATAGGTTCAGCACACTGCGGCATTTCTAAATGGTTAGTGTTATAAATTAGGATCACTAGGTATGGATCTATTCGGGTACAACTCAAGGAAACAAGTGATTTGTGCTAGAACATGTGTTAGGGTTTCGGAACTGGAGTGAGGGAGAGAGAGAAGTGTAGAGGCAGCTGACCATACGGGTTGGAGGAGATGGAGTAGCAGCAGAGTCATGATCTGGTGTCGCCATTGGCGTGGTGCAGAGGAGGCGACGGACTTGGTGGCGAAGATGGCGCAGTGGAGCTTCCCGTCGCTGCAGTGCCCCTTCTTGATCGGACTAGGATAGGACGGTGGGGTGTTGCAGTGGCAGCAGTGAACCTTATGTCGTGTGCCCTGGCCCCCACCTCCTATTTATGGCACTGTGCGACGGGGGCCCACCAGCCGTCTATGGGCTGGGCACCCCCGATCAGGGCGCAGGTCAAGGGCCCAGTTAGCCGTTGGGCTAACTGGTGGAGATCAATTCCAACATTCTCCCTCTTGATCTCATCTTATACTTTAACTTTAAACTTTGACTTTAATTGCTTTCACTTTTATTTGTTCCATCACAAATTAGTGTATAGAGCATGCTTCATCGTCACGGTCAGTCGCCGATAGATTTAACAGCTACAATACACATCTCTGATCTGAAACAGATTCTTTAACTTTCAGGCCCTTTATTGTCCGGAAATCATAGGCTATACCATAAACCCATGTCGACTGTGTGTTCTCTTAACACACTGGGTGGTAAGCCTTGGTAAGCGGATCCGCAAGCACTTTCTTGTCACTCACATGTTTAATACCCTTTGGTATGATTCCGGACTTTTTCCTTAACAACGTATAACTTTAATGTCAATGTGTTTGGCAGCACACTTGACTCGTTGTTATAGGAGCAAACTACTTAAATGGTCATTGCTGTTGACAACCATTATCAATTTCGGGTACAAGTTACTTAACCATTTTGCCTGTCCCTCAGCCTCATATCATGCTATATAATAACTTTACATCACTGATGATACTAGAATTATTTCTTTTTGGAGCTTTTCCACAATAAAACTCCAACTGCGAGTGTCAGCTACTATGTGGGTTTCACTAAACATCTCGCCAAAATGTAACATTTGTACCCACAACTACTTGAGAGTACTTGTTCTTTTCTTTTTAGCATGAGGCCGACTTTTTAACTCCATTCCAGTGATCTATATCTGGACTGGTCTTTTGCCAAAACAACCCGGATACGTAAACTGTGTCAGGGCAAGGTCTTATCTTTGTACTCATTAAGCTTCCAACAGCTGAAGCATATAGGACGTCCATCTATAACAATCTTACATTGCTTTTGGAACATCAAAGTTCTCAAACTATTACCCTGACCATGAGAACAGGCGTAGGTTTACCCGCATAGGTACTTTATTTCTTTAGAAACCTTTCTTAGTATGCCTATGCGATAGTCATAATACCCCTTTTCTTCTATCTCAGTGAATTTCAATTCTTTTAACAAGATACATTTCACCGAGAATTTTCTCATTGAAGCTTGAGGACAAGAACTTTTTCTCATGCAGTAGATTGACATCACCATTAACCATTAAGGTGTCAACCACACAAGATTAGGAAATGAATTTCCCCTTCTATAACTTTGTACATACGCAATTGTCCTCTCATTATCTTTAACCCAAAATTTCTAATTGACTCTTCAACTTTAAATGCCACTGTCTAGAGATTTGCTCTAGTCCATAAGAAATTTCTACAGGTTGCATCCCTTACATTCTTTTCTTTTCATGACAAAACCTCTGAGTTGTGCCACATAATTATTTTCATACAAATCCCATTGGGAAATGCTATCTTTACTTTTATCTTATGTAACTCAGATCATAATGTGCCACTAGCACTCATTGTAATCTATTCATTCGCTTCGCGCAAAAAACTTTTGATTCAAGTCGCGCTCCACATCTTTTACACATTCCCTTTGAAGTCACATTTCGTCTTATAGACCCATCACAGCCTACTGTCTTGGCTCCTTAGGAATTTATTCTAGATCCCAAAATATTATTGGTATTATCGATTTCATTTCATCTTTCTTTGTTTCTTGCCACTTAGACGAGTGAACGTCTCTCATGGCTTCTTCAAATTAGGTGGGATTACCCTCCATTTGAATTTCACTAATATAGACTTTATAATCATCAGAAATATCTGATTTTCTTATTCTTTGAGACTTTCTGGGGCCTTAGCTACTAGCATTTCTTGACCTTTATTGCCAAAAGACAATTGATTCTATAAGGTCCTGTGTAACAAGATTCTTGTTTACATTATTCATCCTCCTTGCGGAGTCAGGTTTCTTTGTACCATGCTCCCCCAGATTGTCCCATCTTTAATTTTCTTATTTTGGGTTCAATCTGCTAAAACTCATATGGTGCATTTAACACCTATGGTGCATTTAGCACTGTCTTTAAAACTCTGAACACGTCCAGTATAAATACTGGCTGACTATGCTATCTTTCTGTTGGAACTGTAAAAGGTCCATGAATTTAGCTATATCTTTACTTTAGGGGTATCGATATTATGACCGTCTTACTCCCCCGACGATCACATTCGTCTTTTATAGATCACTTTAGTATGCATCGCATTGTCTGAATTATGGGGAAGTATCTTTCTTAATTGTCTCACCTTTCTCCCCCTCGAAATGTGGTACGAACTTTTCTACCACAATTTCGAAAACTATCCAGAACTCTTGTGAATGAGGAAACTTTGATTACTTTCTTCATCCACATGATTACATCATGCAAATGAAATTATTTCTTAATTCGTTGGGAGTACTTTTTCCTCATTTCACTTCAAAAACTCAACAGAGTCTTTTATCATTAATACTTTCGCAAGTCACGCTTGCATGTCATTCTTATCTTGAGGTTTGTCTGTAACTTTCTGTTCTCCTTAAACTTATACTAGGATAGCATAAGAGCTACCCTAATCTTTCTCTCTGTGCGGGATACACTCAAAGCACATGAGTCATCACAACTTTCTCCTGCCATGCAGGATAAATATTATGTCAAATTTCTCCCGCCATGCAGGATTTATTAACATAAGTACTATGCCAACTTTACCCCGTCATGCGGGTATTTTCTTAAACTTTTCCCGTCATACGGGTACTATCACAAACTTTTTCCCGCCATGCGAGATAATTTTCTTGAAGGGACATAAATGTCAATACCGATTCATATTCAATCAACAAATTTAGAAATAAATCTAAACACTCTTTAACACACATGCTTAATCTAACGTTGGTCAAATTAAACATGCATGCCACTTATTACATTTCAAATCTTGATGATTAAGACTAAAAATTATATTACTTATTACATCTTTTAACACGAGGATTAAACTAAAACTAAAATCTTTTCATAAAGAGTACATAAAAGGCATCTTTTAAAATAAACTCTTAATGTTCTCTTTCTTGGATCAATATCCTAGAATTCTTTTCTTTTGTAGTCATTCTTTAAAGAGACCGCAGTCCCTTGTACAATGGTCTTCTTTCTGCAAAAATTGCACTTTTCATCTTCTGAGTCACAAGTACCCAGCTCATTTCCTTTTCACCCTTCAAGAATAAAGGCATGAAGTTCTTTGTTTGAAAACATTAATCAGTAATCAACAATAATAAGCATGAAAATAACCCTACATTGGTCTGGTTAAAGACATGCACATTAAACTTTTAAACTTTAAGTTCTATTCTATATCACCGTTGGGCAGAAATAGAACAAAACCATCAATCTTATACATCAATTCCACATCACCGTTGGGCAGAAATGGAATTAACATATAAAAACTCAATTATCTTATAACCCTCTTCAAAACTAAATTCTCCCGTTGGTTTGAATTTAATTTTGAAGATCATCATCATCATTGCAGCGGAAACATGAAAATACAATACATTTTGCTCGCTCTGGAGCATCTATCGTCTCTTATCTATTCTCTGAAAATTGATCACTTTGATGCAAAATTCATCAGAGATTTAAACTTTAAACATAAAACTCATGGAATTATAATATTGTTATCATCAACGTTGGTCAGAAAATAACAATATCATAATTTTCTTTAAACATAAACTCTTAAAATAAACTTATAATATTGTTATCATCAACGTTGGTCAGAAAATAACAATATTATAATTTATCTTAACTACAAATCAAATATTCCTCCAATTTAGAATTCCTGTTGGTTGCAACTTTAACTGGAGGATAAACTTTTCATTATCATTTACTGAATAACTATAACTGCTCTTCAAATTAAATCCTCCCGTTGGTTTGGATTTAATGAGAAGATAATCAACTTTAACTTTACAGCGGAAACCAGAACAGTTCTTAAAATAATATTAAATCGGAAGCATCACTGTGTACTTATCCATTCTCTAAGCAATTATTCTGTTGTTTCAAATTGAATAGAGATGGAAAACAAATTCTTTAAAATTTGCTTCTGAAAATAATAAACTGAATTTACGTGCTTTATTGTTTCTTTTCTTTATTTTGCCCGAGAGAAAAAAAATGGCCCAAAACCCTTCACATGCACAGTTGCAGTTCAGCCCAGAGGCCTGACTCTCGCTTTTGCGCTGTGCTGCATGGCCCAGCGGCCCACTGCCCCTTTGCGTTCGCGCTCGGCCCGCGGCCCAGCCGCGTCACTCTCGCAGAAAAACAGGCCAGCCCACTTGCGCTCCTCGGCGGCCCATTTCTCGCGGCGCACGCACAAAGCCCAGCAGCGAAAACAAACGCCGCGGCTCAGGCGCTCTCCCGCGGCGGCCCATGTCGCACAGCCGGCCCAGCGCTCACCACGGCACTCCCCGCGCACCAGGCCCCAACCTGGGCCTGGGCCGGGAAAGTGCCGCCCCACCTGGGCTGAATACGGCCCAGTTAGCTGCCAGCAGATCTCAGTCGTCGATCGAAAAAGGGACGGTCGCCCGGTGATATCGCGGGGACAAAAACCAGCAGTCGGCTGTGGACTCCCAAACCCTAACATCATTTCCTCCTTTCCCTTTCACCTTCAGCGCCGCACGAGACAGGAAAAACCGGCCATGGCGGCTTCTCCGGCCGTCGGCGCTCGCGGTGGAGACGACGCTAGACCATGTCCGGCCGCTCCCATCTATCTTCTGCTCCCCTCTTCCCATCCTCTCTCAGCACATCAGCCGAGCGGCGACCACCCATGGTGGCCGGAAAAAGGGAGGTGGCGGCGCCGCCGCATGGCTCCTTGCCGGCGTGCGCGCTCGCCCGAGCTGAGCGCGCCGCCATCAAGTGGCCGTGCGGTGGTGCCCTGAGCCCACGCGCGCACGAGGAACGGCGACGGTGGGGCTTCTTCCCGCGCGCCGGTGAAGACGCCAAGCGACTTCTCTACCCGCGCGACGGCGGTAAGAGGAACGGGTAGGATCTCTACACGTCCTCTTCTTCTATCACGTTTCTTTGATTTGGGATTTAGTTAGGGTTAGGGTTTTGGGAATTTCTTTCCGGATCGAATCCGGCTTTTCTCTTCTGTTGTCTTTCCCGCACGACGGCGGTGTGTCTCTGGTGAGGAAGACAGTTAGGATCCCTCCCTTCCCGCACCAGCTCCTTTCGTTGACCCATATAGGGTTAGGGTTAATCATCCGATTGAATTCGGTTCTTTCTTTGCTTTCCCCAATTAGGGTTTGATAGATCCGAATAGAATCGTATCCTTTTCTTCTTTCCCCGACCTAGATCCACTCACTAGGTAACTGGCTCCGGTACCAATGTTATAAATTAGGATCACTAGGTATGGATCTATTCGGGTACAACTCAAGGAAACAAGTGATTTGTGCTAGAACATGTGTTAGGGTTTCGGAACTGGAGTGAGGGAGAGAGAGAAGTGTAGAGGCAGCTGACCATACGGGTTGGAGGAGATGGAGTAGCAGCAGAGTCATGATCTGGTGTCGCCATTGGCGTTGTGCAGAGGAGGCGACGGACTTGGTGGCGAAGATGGCGCAGTGGAGCTTCCCGTCGCTGCAGTGCCCCTTCTTGATCGGACTAGGATAGGACGGTGGGGTGTTGCAGTGGCAGCAGTGAACCTTATGTCGTGTGCCCTGGCCCCCACCTCCTATTTATGGCACTGTGCGACGGGGGCCCACCAGCCGTCTATGGGCTGGGCACCGATCAGGGCGCAGGTCATGGGCCCAGTTAGCCGTTGGGCTAACTGGTGGAGATCAATTCCAACAGTTAGAACTTTGAATGGGCAAACTCGGATATGAAATGCTGCCCTATTTGATCTTCCCAAACACAGGAAGTTCGTTAGAAACGCGGAGAATCCTGAACTCAACCAAATCAAATTACTAAGCACTGCCCTCATTGCATGAGAATTGGCATCTCTTAGATCCCACAATTCCAGCCCATTTCCGATGATCCAGGCGGCGATCAACCACCCGGCCCGGCTACAAATATCAAGTAGTCTTATTTTAATCTGTTCCTGAATAAATGAAATGGAAGGAGAAAAGAATGAGAAGGGGGGGCGCGTACGCGTCTGGAGCGCGAGGGCGACGTAGGAGTTGCGGCGCTTCTCGAAGGCCTTGAGGCTGACGAAGCCCGCGAGGAGGAGGAGCGCGCCGGCGCCGGCGCCCCCCGCCAGGGAGGCGGTGCTGCCGCGGCGGAGGTAGCCCAGCACGCCGCCGGCCAGCACGGCGAACCCGTAGGGGATGGTGAAGCAGAAGTCGTGCATCTTGGGGAATGGGGACCGGAGCTCTCCCAGATCTCGCGGCGAGCCTTCTCCCCCTCGCTCGTCGCCTTTGCCTTCTTTTGGTTTGGTTTGTTTTCTCGGACGGATCGGAGGCGACGCGAGGCGGGAGGAGAGAGACGAGAAAGTCGTCGTCGACCAGTGGCGGTGTGCGCGTGGCTTCCTGTGGCCTTTGAAGGCGGGGACGGAGGGGTAGTCTCGTCATTTCCGGAGGGTAGGTGGCCAGAAAAGCGTGCCCGCCACTCGCTCGCTACTGCCCCGTCAGACTTGGGTAGGCTATGGGCACGCTAACCGGACTCGTGAACCTCTATATTCATCATCTATACATTTTAGTTATTAAGATTCTCTTTTTTATACTTAATTCTCCTATATCCATTTATCCTCTATACCATCCTTTATCCACTATGTGGTTCACTTATCACTTTATCTAAATATATTTATGTGATATCTTGTTTTGAAGTATTTATTGAAACGAATTTAATGGTACAATCGAAATTTAAATTGATTTTATGGTTTGTGAGTTATAACATTTTTTAGTGTTGAAAACGTGGGGCCCGCGCTGCATGTCTCACCTCTCTACTGCACCTGTTGTTTGCCTCGCGTGGTGGGCCACTCGCATACTGCCGTCGTCCGGTATATTTCACTGTGCCTCCTGTATTTAGATCGACCGCACTCACGTCCGCTATCTCTCCCTCTAGGATCACGTAGAGCAGAAAACCACTGCACCAGTACCCTCTATATGGTACTCTATCGTTCAGAAAGCACTGCGATCCTCTATACCTAGCGTTTTACTGTTCACACGTTAAAGGACGGGCGGTGCCAACAGACGCGCGTGTGAGGGAGCAGAAGAAACAGCGGTGCATAGAAAAGCGTGTCAACTTTTTTTTCTGTATAAAAAATGTTATAACTCACAAACCAAAAATCCAAATTAAATTTCGATTGCACCATTAAATTCGTCTCAATAAATCCTTCAAAATTAGATCACACATGGATATATTTAGATAAAATGACAAGTGGGTCCCACAGTGGATAGAGTGGATAGAGGATGATATGGAGGTGGATGGATGCGGGAGAATTGAGTACAGAGGAGAGAATCTTGCTGACTAGGACGTATAGAGGATGAATATAGAGGTCCATGAGTGCGGATAGCCTTAGACCGACCGCACTCACGTCCGCTATCTCTCCCTCCAGGATCACATAGAGCAGAAAACCGCTGCACGGGTACCCTCTATATGGTACTCTATCGTTCAGGAAGCACTGCGATGCTCTGTATCTGGCATTTTACTGTTCACACGCTAAAGGACGGCCGGTGCCGACGGGCGCGCGCGTGAGGGAGCAGAAGAAACAGCGGTGCATAGAAAAGCGTGTCAACTTTTTTTCCGTAAATGTTATAACTCACAAACCAAAAATCCAAATTAAATTTCGATTGCACCATTAAATTCGTCTCAATAAATCCTTCAAAACTAGATCACACATGGATATATTTAGATAAAATGATAAGTGGGTCCCACAGTGGATAGAGTGAATAGAGGATGATATAGAGGATGGATGGATACGGGAGAATTGAGTATAGAGGAGAGAATCCTGCTGACTAGGACGTATAGAGGATGAATATAGAGGTCCATGAGTGCGGATAGCCATAGCGGACGAAGAGACTTAGGCCCTGTTCATCTGGCTTATAATCCGTCTTATTCGGCTTGTTTTTTCAGCCGGAACAACATTTTTCTCTCACAAAAAATCAGCCAACAGTGTTTTTCAGCCGGCTTATAATTCCAGCCGAACGGGGCCATAACGGACTGCTTTAGAGGTCTCGGTGCAGCAGCTTGTCTACGTTATATTCCGACGTGGGCAGGTACCGAATCCATTTAACGGACACGGTGCAGACAGCCTAAAGAGATACTTTAAAGCTTTAGACTATGAATATAGAGTAAAAATTGCTGCACTGGGTACTCTAAAACGATACTCTATCCTTTCTCTTACTCTATATTTAGAGTGGTACAGTGCTTACTCTATAGTGGGCAGTGGCGGGCCCCACTAGCTAAACAAAAAAATGCTATAACTCACAAACCAAAAATCCAAATTAAATTTCGATCGCATCATTAAATTCGTCTCAATAAATCCTTTAAAACTAGATCACACATGGATATATTTAGATAAAGTGACAAGTGGGTCCCACAGTGGATAGAGTGGATAGAGGATGGATGGGTGCGGGAGAATTGAGTATAGAGGAGAGAATCTTGCTGACTAGGACATATAGAGGATGAATATAGAGGTCCATGAGTGTGGATAGCCTCACCAGCTCACCCGGAACGAAATTCAATTAAAAAAATGTAACGTTCACATGGCAGCTCGGAATTCTCTTGTTCCGAACCCTGCAATTCCCTATCAGAAAATGCGATTCCATCCGAGTTTCGTGGGAATTTCATAAGGAACAGTATAATTCTATAAAAAATGTCACTGAAATTTTAAAATCTCAATTCGATTTTGACTAATCAGGCACTGCCCTGCTTGCTTGCAGTACTAGCATATATGCATATACCTTGAGAATGAAATCGACATAAAAACCTATGTTTTGAAGCTTTGTGATCTTCTAAACATCTATTATATGTAGCAATAAATAGATAGAAAATACAAAACATTGCATGACTGTATTAGGGGACAGAGGGTCCAAAACTCGCCACTCAACTAACTTGTAGTCCCTCCGTCTATTATTAACTGTCATTGTAGAAAGTGTGATGGTCAAATTTTCTTAAATTTAACTAGATTTATAGAAAATATTAACAGTATTTATATCTCTAAACAAGTTTATTACGAAAATAGATTCAATGATCTATCTAATGATACTAATTATGTATTATAAATATTAATATTTTTCTTATATATGTTTGGCCAAAGTTGAGTATATTTGACTTATTGGAAATTGAGAACGACGGTTAAAAAGGAACAAAGGCAGCAGTGCTCTAGCCTCGCTCCTCCTATGAGTTTTTATTTTCCTATATGTCTCAATACCTAAGTACAAGTTATAATATCTTAACTTTAACACAAATTCACATCATACACTATACATATATATTATGCGCAAGCTAGACCTACACATATACCTAGAGATGCATACACGACTAAAAGATATTTGAAGATCAACAGACTCCAAGCATGATAGGAACGATATCTTAACCATTGTTGAACATCTGCGTTTGAAGGTATTAATAAAATGGAGAAAACCCGGTACAAAACCTGTGTCGAGTCGTGCAGGGCTCGAACACGTGGACGCTCCACTAAGCACATCCGACCATCGAACCAACGGCTCCTATAAGTTTAAAATTTGGACTAACTCGTTATGCTCCAACCGTACTTCAATGAGCTTTGACTTTGATAGCATAAATCAGAGTAAGAGTAAAATAAAAGAGTACGCAGAGATTGAGGAGAGAGAGCGCCTTGTAGAGGATAGATGGAGATCATCAAACAAAGCGAAGAAAATATCATCATTGTTATTGTCTTAACTTGAGTTGATTTTGAATATATTTATATTTACGGAGAAGAGAGACTATAGACTAACATTATATTGAGTTTAAACCCCGACTTTCATACAGGTCTTAATAAAAGTTGTGCATAGAGATTATGCCAAACGAACATGGTTATATATCTTGCTACCTATCTAAACATGCCAAATTACAACTCCACTAAAAAAGAGTAAACCCATTTCTAATTTTTGGGAAAATCAAAGTTCCAAATGTGAGGTCAAATTATAAAAGTACACTTTTTCATTACTTTTAAAATCTTGTTATTACATCCCCTCCATATCCGATCCGACCCAAAACATATTCGAATCGATGGAGAAAAAAACTTCCTCCAAACCCTAAACTCGGCCAAACCCCACAGGCCGTCAGTCAGACAGGCCCCCAACCGCCCAACCTCTCACCCGGCGGCCCCTAGTCCCTCTGCAGTCTACCCATGGCGGCGGCGAGCCAGAGTGATGCGCCTCACCGGGAGCCCGGGCAACGCCGTCCCATGTGCGGCGTCTGCACGAAGCCCCTCCGCCTCTGCCTCTGCGGCCGCCTCCGCTCCCCGCCGGTGGACACCGCCGTCGGAGTCACCGTGCTGCAGCACGCGATGGAGGCCCACCACCCGCTCAACTCCACGCGCGTGGCGCGCCTCGGCCTCCGCAACCTCGCCGTCGTTCAGGTCACCGACGTCAACCACCGCGCCCGCTTCATCCTCACCACGCTTGAGGCCGGCGGCGGCGCGGCGGCGTCGGGTCTTGCAGGCGGTCCTGTGGCTGCTCATTTTGGAAACCATGATTGGCCTGACGGGCCTGAGGAGACCGAGTTGCAGAATGGCGGTGGCCTTGCGTTTCCTCGTGATGGGATTTGCGCCAAATCAGATCGAAAAGATAGTGCGAGCTGTGATTTTGACGAGTCTGGATTGAATGCCTGTGGCTATCTGGGCGCTGAAGACATCAGTTTTGGTGATTCTTTTGAAAGGTTGGATCTTGGGGACCTCAATGGTGGGATCTTCTGCAATCTTGCTGGAGAGGTTGGTTCTCTTAGTTGCTGCCACAATGATGGCGGGTGTGTCAGATTCATCAAGAATACGAAGAGTGATGGACATCCTGCAGGTCTTGAAAGTCCTACCTCTGCAGCAAACCAGATAGAGAACTCCGTTGATGACTCAACTATAGGTGAAAGCAGCCATAGAAGCGAGGTGGGGTTGACGTATAAGGTAAATGGTAATGGTAATTTGTCTCATTCTGTAGTAGCAACTGACTCAGACTCAGGAGAAGTTAATGGGATGGTTAATGACTGCATCGGTATGGGAAAAGAAATAGATGAAGTTAGTGCTGCTATTGGACAGGATTGGACCAGGAAAAACATGGATAAGTGCACTATTGCATACACAGAGAAGGAACTAAGGATTGATATTGAACGCGGAGTGAAACCCAAAATCAGATGGTTATCAAGAGGCCCGCTTGGTGAAGCAGCTGTCTCAAATGGCTTTCTTGTCACAAAGATACAGATGAAGAAATGTAAACTCACTGGAGAAATAACAGTGTTTGAGGAATTCTCAATCACCATACCGCCAAAATCTGCTTTGCTATTTCCGTGCCAGCGGGCAATCAGCATTGATGCTTCAGGTTGTCAGGTGCAGCATTTGATTGTGTTGGATGGCACTTGGGCAAAAGCACAGAGGATGTACCATGAGAATCCATGGTTGCAACTTCTGCCACACGTGAAGCTGGAGTCAGATAGGGTTAGCTTGTATAGTGAGGTGAGGCATGAGCCAAGGGCTGGGTGCTTGTCTACCATTGAGAGTATAGTTGTTGCCATGAAGAAACTGGGAGAGGATTCAAATGGATTGGATGATCTCTTGGATGTTTTTGAGTCGATGATTGCTGATCAGCGACGATGCAAGGATGAGAATGTGAAGCAAAAGCTGAAGTCCAAATCATAAAAAAGTCTTATCATCATCAGTCTGTTATCTAACTTCATGATGACCTCTGGATGCATTTTTCAGTCCAGATGACATATATACGTTACTTCATACTCAGAATTTTTTGCCGAAACTTCGGAGTTAGATGGTGTTTTCCATTTAAGCTTTATCTCATTTTCTGGATTAGGGCAGAGTATATCATTGTCGGTTTCACCTTCTATGATCAGATATTCAGATCCGACTCTTTTCTCATTATTACTAAGCTCTCATACACAACTATTTTGTAGACTTGAACCTATGGTAGTCATTTTGAATGGGATGATGATACATCAGATACGTGATACAGCACTGTATTGCTTCTGCTTCTATTCTCCTATATTCTTCTTAAAAAAACTGCTTACAATAAACTATTTAGTTGACCCCTTCACTGATCATGGGCCAGTTATAATTTTCTTGTCTTTTCCAATGTTCCATGCCATGAAGTTTGGTGCAACAAATAAAAAACTGAGTTGTTGAGATTTTTTTTATTGCCATGGGAATGCCTATTTTTCTTTCTGCCATTGAAATTTTGTGCATCTCTCCGCTTCCACCACTTTTGACTAAGTAAAAATTTTGCCCCTTAAAATTATGATGACGAGTATGCTGCTGGAGGTCCTTGAGAATTGAGATCCCAGTTTCTAATTAGCCTCCTTGCACAATAAGCAGGTAAGGCTGCCTAGAAAATTCCTTTCCCCAGACTCCATGTTATGTTGGAGCTTCTGGCATTGGGTATGCCTTTTATTTAATAATTATCATGAACAATGGAAATACTATGAAACATTAATTGCATAAAAAATGCAGGATTTGTGTATTTCTGTTTTCCTATAGATGGTGTGTGATGTACACCTTTCTTTTTTTGAGATGAAAGAAGTTATAGTCTTGTTTTTTTGCAAATAACAGAAGTTAACTCTAATTTCCTCTCTATGTTTGCTGTGTTCTATTGGTCAAGTCTACGCTCTATATGTTTAAGCCCATCCATTTATCATATCCTCATTTCATAGCTCTTTCTACAGTTACATTTTTTTCCTGCATGGTGTTCAGTCGTTTCCCTTGATGTTATGGACTTATGGTATTGCAGTGCTCATCAGATAAAATAAATGAGTGTCCTGTTTTACGTCCTGAACAAGAACAAGCTAACTCTGACTTACTGCTTACTCAGATTCAACTCCAATTTCATTTCATTTTTACAGTTACCATAAGCAACCACTTGCACGGCCACATCTGGGTTGGGCTGGCTGTTTCTCATTTCAGTTTTTTCTGCATTTGCCGAGAGGGTCCTTTTTTTTTACCTTAAAGAAAACATGTCGGGTGTATCAGTTGGACTTGGTAGAATCATAATATTCACTTGCTGGGTTTCTTCCTCACAGGCTAGTGATTTGCATCTGTAGAAGAGCTGATGGGCTTTTAGCTGCCTACCATATGGCCCATTATTCAATACAAATGTTGAGTGGGAACCCAGCTTCAGCTTTTCCTGTGGTAACATTTTCTTAGGCAGTGGAAACTTCAGGTGATTAGCACAGAGGTGTCACCTTTTTAGTGGGGACACTTCCTATAGTATGGCTGTATGAGGTTTCTGCAACTCGACCATTGAATCTTTACATAAATGCTCTGTAATTGCATTGCATGTAATATCTGAGCATGGTGGAAGTTGTATCTTTCATTTCGCTGGCCGTGGTAAGAGCGGTTGGAAGGTAATGAGAGGATGCATAATGATGCCAACAAGATATTTGGGTAAGAGATCATGGTTTATAGGGTGGTTGTCTGTCTTTTTTTTTATTTCAGTTTTTGTTCCGCTCTAGTGCCAGTTTCAGTTCTATAAATATCTGGATAGCTTGTCGCAGCTCAATTAGTAATTTGACTGTTTTTTCTTAAAAAAACATTTAAGTTGTTTTTAGCTTGTCTACAAATCCAATATTCTAAAGGTACTTTTGCAGACGAATTCAGCTATACTGCTTTGAAAAGTTCAATCATTTGAAGGAATTGTGAACATGGGACAATGATCATGTTGGCTCGATACATCCTAAGATAATGATTGGTTGTTTGCGATAGTCTTGGTCTGAATTAGACCTTGTGCAGTACTCCTACAACCCAAGCCAGCACAAATGTATGCAATGTCTTGGTGTTTAGTTGTTCTATCTAGATATTGTGTTGTATGTATTCACCTCTATGTTTTAGTGTTTAGTTGTTCTATCTAGATATTGTGTTGTATGTATTCACCTCTATTTTTTAATAGAGGTCTCATGTTTTTACTAGAGGTATGAGTGAATAGCAAATGAGAATATTTCATTTTTCTGCAATTCATGTTTTGAGCAGTGTCAGTTTGCATAACAACCTCTGCATGCAAAAACCAAATTTGCATCAGTCTGGATAAATGCTAATACAGGCAAGCAAACAAGCCATACGCGGCCTGTATGTAACTGGAGAAAGTATCACTTTGCACTTGTACGAATGTTTCTTTCTCCACCGGATGCTACAGTTAAACTGTATTCATGTTTTGTTTCTCCGCCGAAAGTAACAGGTTCAGCAATAGGTCATGGATAAAATCCAAAATTATTCAGTTTGAACAGCAAACTCTTTTCTGTTCCAGTGCAATGAATTAGGTGGTAAATACTTTTTCCACTCCAATCTCTAAACAAATTCCAAAATAACGAAAAAGTCGCAGATCCCAAATTGTGGTCAGAAGTTGAAGCACATGCAACCTGACGTTTTTTCTTCCCGAACGCATTCATCTTCGCGCTTAAATTTTCTATACACGTGCATCGCCACGTTCAATCGTCGATGACAGTAACTTTAAAATTAAATTTTCATTTCAAACACTTCGTGTACCGTTACATCTGGAAAAAAAGCTATCGTGGCTTTTAGGCGTGTCTACTTGCTACATTACAAAAGTATTCCATGGCTTACATAAGGTCGTTTTGGTTGTGCCTACATTAAACTTCTCCTTTTTGACAAAATCTATACAGAAAAAAAACACCACTTCTATAACATTAAATTAGTTTTATAAAATCCATCATAAACTATAATACACTGTGATAGTGCATTTACTTAGAACATAGATGTCGACATACGTATTTTTCTATGAGTTTAGTGGAAGTATGAAAATCTTGACTTATAAATAAAACTAGTACCTATATGTATATGTCTCAGAAAGAGGCAGTAACATTTAACAATGATTTTCTTTTGAGAAAAGGTGTAATTTGTTAGGAGTGTTAGAGAAACTCCAAGAGACGTATTCTTCCTAATTGTTAGGAATAAAGATTTTAGTAAAAAGATTATATTCCAATAGCTCTTTAATTAGTTTTTTTTAATATAGTCATCTTCTATTCTAGATTTCTCGCTAGCTAAAGAACGAGAATGACTATTTAAAGTGCGCAGAAGATTTCCTGGGGAAGTTGAACCGAGTAAGCCTTGCGGAATTGATTTTGACGGGTGGCTGGTTCATGTGGTGGGAGCGTAGGAAATTTATCCATGGAGAATCCATCCAGTAGACGGCGCGACCAGCCTTATCAATTGCTTGTCTAACGATAGATTATCAAAGAGATATGAGGAAGACCGTCAGACAGAGGGAGAAATGGAAGAAACCACCGGAAGGGAAGCTTCTGATGAATATTGATGGCAGTTTCAGACTCTCAGAGGGACAAGGTAATGGAGGAACAGGAGTCGTCATCAAAGACTCCAATGGTTCGTTTATTGCAGATCATGCTCTTATTTGGAACATGTGGTGGATGCCTCAATATCAGAGATAATGGTTCTCAAAGAGGGACTCATGCTAGCTCAACGAATTGGTTGCAATGACCTCATCATACATTCAGACTGCTTGAGGTCGTGGAAACCATGAGACTGGGATTTTCGTCTTCAGCAGGTGCTCCAATTTATGATGATTGTTTCTCACTATTGCAGGGGTTCGTCGTTGTTTGTATTGAGCATTGTGATCGTGAAGCAAATAATGTATTGCACGGAATAGCTAGGGTAGCTTTAGCTTTGAAAGACAATTGTATCTGGGTCAATGAACCCCCTAACTTTATTCCTGAATCAATGGTGAATGATGTATAAGTGCACCGTATGGCTTCTCTAAATAAAAGTGCATATAAGATATAGAAAAAATGTTAGAGAGTGAAAAAGTATAAAAAACATTTTTTTATTTAAATGACTCTTTAAACGATGATTTAGAGAATACTCCTTCCATCCAGGAAAACATGCAATTCTAGCACAGTGTCTTTTTAGTACGTCAAATTTGACTAATTATAGATAAAAAACTATAAATAATTATGATATCAAATAAATACCACTAGATTAATTATGAAATGTATTTTCATAATAAATTAATTTGAAGCCATAATTATAAATAATATTCACTGAAAAATTTGGTCAAACGTAAACTATTTTAGCTAGCACGAAATATGTATTTTTTCTTGGACAAAGGCGGTAAGTTATATAAAGTAGTTGCCAAATTGCAAAGGTAGACATAGACCACGCATGTCGCTGCACGTTTTTTTTTTTTTTGAAACTCATGTCGCTGCACGTTTGTATTTTTCTGACCGGAGGTAACGGTGAGCAATATATTATGCTCGCTAGTCGCTACTCCTATATCATATTCGTATCGCAGATACCAAAGCAGATCTCCAACACTCTGGCACTCTGATCAGCTGTCACCAGCGATCCGCACGTCGCAGCAGTAAGATTCCAGGATATCGCGGGGGAAGCAAGAGCAAGAGGAGTCAACGCACGAATGGCGGGCACGGCGTCGTCGCTAGCGGCGGGGTACGGCTCCGACGGCGTGTACCGCTCGCCGCCAAGGATTTTAATTTCGTTATCGCAAAAATTTCGGTCACCACCGAAATTACCGAATTTCGCGAAATTCGGCCGAAATTTCGCCGAAATTTTTTTAGAGATTAGGACATGAAGTATGTTGTTTCTAAAAAAGTTTAGATCTAAATAAATATTAGTATGATTTATGACTACACATCTATTGAATAGAAGAATATACAATATAATCAATAGAAAAATACAAGTCTAGAGTTATACATCACATGTATTAGAGTATTACAAAATTTCGGAGTTTTCTTTCGGCCACCACCGAAATTACCGAATTTCGCGAAATTCGGCCGAAATTTCGCCGAAATTTTGATCCCTGCTCGCCGCGCACGGCGGCGCCCATCGCCTCCGAGCCGGGCCTCTCCCTCGCGGACCTCGTCCTTCGCCGCGCCGCGGCGTGCCCCTCCGCGCCGGCGCTCGTGGACGCCGCGACGGGCCGCGCGCTCACCTTCGGGGCGCTCCGGTCCGCGGTGCTCGTCGCGGCCGCCGCGCTCTCCTCCCGCGCGGGCGTCGGGCGCGGCGACGCCGTGCTGCTCCTCGCGCCCAACTGCGTGCTCTACCCGGTCTGCTTCCTCGCCGTCACCGCGCTCGGCGCCGTCGCGACCACGGCTAACCCGCTCTACACCCCGCGGGAGATCGCCAAGCAGGCCGCCGACGCCCGCGCCAAGCTCGTCGTCACCGTCTCCGACCTCCTGCCCAAGATCGCCGGCCTCCGCCTCCCCACCATCCTCCTCGACGGCGCCTCCGTGCCTTCGGACTGCCCCAGCAGTAACGTCACTCTCTACTCGGACCTCGTCGCCGGGGTGCAGGAGGCGGAGTACCGGCGCCCGCCGGCGGTCGGGCAGGGCGACACGGCGGCGCTGTTCTACTCGTCGGGCACGACCGGGGAGAGCAAGGGCGTCGTGCTCACGCACCGCAACTTCATCGCGGCGGCGACGATGGTGACGTCGGACCAGGACGAGCTCGGGGAAGGCCGCAACGTGTTCCTCTGCTTCCTGCCCATGTTTCACATCTTCGGCATGGCCGTGGTCACCCTCGGCCAGCTGCAGCGCGGCAACGCCGTCGTCGTCATGGCCCGGTTCGACGTCGACGCCGTGCTGGCCGCCGTCGAGCGCCACCGCGTCACCTACCTCTTCGGCGCGCCGCCGGCGATGATCGCGCTCGCCAAGCACGGCGGGGGCGGCAGGTACGACCTCAGCTCGCTCAGGTGCATCGGCTCTGGCGCCGCGCCGCTCGGCAAGGACGTCATGGTGGCTATGGCTGACAGATTCCCCGGTGCCGACATTATCCAGGTGGGTTAGCATGTGGGATCGTGCAGCATTTTCTTGTTGAGCATGGATCGTGCAACATTAATAAATGAGCAGTTAGGAGTACGCTTGTGATAATTTTTCTTCCATTATGAGATTACACATCACATTATGATCCTTAACATTATGAGAACCGTTGACACCGTAGCCTGTGCACATGGTCCCACGAGCTGACAACATGTGCTTTTTTGGCCCGAAATTTGAACACGTTCGATTGCAGTTTTTTTAACCTAAAATGTATTTCTAGCATTCGAAGCCTGTCTCAAAATAAATATACTTCCAGTTATAGTCCATCTAGTGCAAGTATTTTTTTTACTTTCTCTACTTTCAAACTGCAATCATTATATACTGAAGCTTTTGATATGGATAAATATGTAATTTTCATATAGCATTGATGTTCTCAAGAATCCTAGAAATGCACTTATTTTGAGATGTTAGGAGTAGATACTAGAGAGAAAGAGAGGGTACTACTAGTACTACTTCCTCCGTTCCAAATTGTAAGATGTTTTGGTTTTTCTACATTCATAGTTTTCGCTACACACTTAGATATATATTACGTCTAGATATATAGTAAAATCTATGAATCTAAAAATGTTAAAACGTCTTATAATTTGGGACAGAGGAAGTACTTTTTATTTTTTAGGCTCAATGTGGCATATTTTGACATGCTAATTTGAAACTGATGCCAGAAAGAAAACAAAATCTAGGAATTGAATGGTGTGCTCTGCGCAAGCCTTAGAATTGTGACACGTTTAGGTGATCACTAAAACAGCACAGTGATAACTGTGTTGAACATGTAGTATTTGTTGGAATGCATCCTGTTTTATCTTTAGACCAGACATATACTCCCTAAAGTTCAAAATGCTGGAAAATGTTTACTTCTTTTTTTGCGAGGAACAAAAAAAAATGTCTAGTTGTAGTTTTGCTACCATATTCTTTTGTATCAAGAGTCATGATGACAATGATAGCTACCTATAAACTCATCTTGCAGGGTTATGGTATGACTGAAACCTGCGGAATAATATCCCTGGAGTACCTACAAAAGGGCCGTGCCCGTCAGTTTGGTTCAACTGGAGCACTTGTCACAGGGGTTGAAGCAAAGATTGTAGATGCAAAGACAATGAAGCATCTGCCTCCGACCCAGCTAGGAGAAATCTGTGTTCGAGGACCAAACATAATGGAAGGTAAATTTGAGTTGTGGTCTGCTTAAATTTAAACCTGTCATTTATGATATGGATTACCATAACATCTATGATCAGAAGGGGAGCTGTATTCACTAAATAAAAGACATCAATTTCTTGGTCGACTATATACAAATTAAAATACCGAGCTCACTCAAATGATAATGCAGTGTCTTTCGCAAAAAAAAATGATAATGCAGTGAAACCGCAGCAATTGTTACTAGTATTTTTTTTTGGCATTGCAGTTGTTAATCGAAAATTAGGATATGCCAATTGCTAATGATTGACATGATTTGAAAGGAAAAGGCAGCTAGTGTTTTATACCAAGATGCTCCATCTATTAGGTATGTATAGCCATGTGCTATACATATCTAATACCACCCCTACAAAGTTCCCTGTCACGAGCCATGTGCATATCTACAATGTTTCTCACCGACAACAGGCACAAACGCCTGTCAAAACTTCTCTTTACTTATTTAATTAGGGAAAATGTTACTAGGTTATTTCAACAATGTGCAAGCTACTGAGTTTACAATCAAGCATGGGTGGTTGCATACTGGTGATCTTGGATACTTTGATGAAAGAGGCCAGCTTCATGTTGTCGATAGACTTAAAGAGCTGATTAAGTACAAAGGCTTCCAGGTAAAGAATTTCAGTTTTTTCCTGAAAATTCTTTTCAGTTTTAGCAACCCTTTTCTTATAATCATGTGATGGAAAATTAGTTTCGCCCCCTCGTACCAGAAATTTTCAAGTGAAACAGAATGTCCATAGGCACATTTTTTTCAGTAGGAACTTTATATCTTTCTTTATTCTTTATTTACTGGCAGATTGCTCCTGCTGAGGTTGAAGGATTGCTTTTGTCTCATCCAGAAATTCTTGATGCTGCTGTTATCCCGTAAGCTGAACAACTTAGATTCTAATTTTTGTAGCTTCTTATAAGAATATAAAAATACCTTCAATGCTTTTGTTTTCTTGTCTCTTATTTTGGAAATCTACTTTCTCCAAGGTATCCTGATCCTGAAGCAGGGGAAGTTCCTATCGCCTATGTTGTACGATCACCAAAGAGTTCACTGGCTGAAGTTGATGTCAAGAAATTTATTGAAAAGCAGGTGATGTTGGCTAGAAGCCCAGCTTAGTTGTGAGCAGCAACTAGTTTTACTATAGTAAAAAGACCATAGTATCTCCCTCACTACTAGAATAAAACGTTTGTAATTCCTGAATGGACGATGTTGTGTACTCCTGCATCAACTGAATATGATCCTTCTAATAACACCTTAGTGACTTTGTGTGAACTACATTTCAGGTCGCCCACTACAAGAGATTGAGGAAGGTAACGTTTGTGGACAGTGTGCCAAGATCTGCCGCGGGAAAGATTCTGAGAAGAGAGCTCATCGCCCAAGTCAGATCATCCAAGCTGTAGCAAATTGATCTTCTCAATTTCATTACAGTGCTTGTCTATATACAAAAGTACAGAATCTCGGCTAAGCGCTGTAAAGGTTTATATATCAAGTCACACTGTCAGGAACCACACATTCAGTCTAGACATGCCAGACACTTAAGTTTTTTTTTTAATTAAAGAATAAAGCATTCTGGCCTCTAATATACACGGATGAATGAGTATAGCCGTACGCCGGACACTGGGTACTGATGTAGGCAAGTACGATTGCAAGTGGGTCTGTTGCCGAACCCGCAAGTATGCCATTTTAAACACAAACCCGCTTCAAATGATTTATTAGTGGGTTTGCCGATCGAACCCTCGAATCTCTATAAGATACTGATATACTGGAAAAGAAATTGAGAGCTCAGCGTGGATTCTTTTTTTTTTCTTCTTGTGACTGGCATCTGGGCCTTTTAGACGATCTGAGCATACTGGAATAGATGATCTGGCTACAGGATTCTGGAGGAAAGGAATAGGCAATTCCTTTTTTCTAAACGCACTTCCTTTCCTCTGCATTTTTATTCCTTTCCGATTCAAGTAATTTTCTTTAATTTCATCCAATCCAAATGAGGCCTAATCATGTGTGGGCCTGGCCCGTCTCATATCCAACCTACCAGTCACGGGCCGCTACAACCCATGGGCCTCTCGCTCACAACTCCTGCAGCCTACCTACCGAAGGCGCCCATATAGCCATTTTAGTTTCGGCTTTGTTCAGGTATCCTGTTTCCAAAAAAAAAAAAACGTATAAAAACAAACTAGGTATATTTCATCCCTACTCGTATATATCGTACAACAATTACTGTATCTTCCGATACACGGAAAAATACTACTTACTGAAACATCATCTTCAGTCCATTACAACACCAACATATACAGAAATGTCACTTGCTGCAAACATCCATAGTGGTACAACAAGAGCGCTCAAAGCAGCAAACACCCTCGATCAACCGGTCTACAATATACAGGCAGCACAACGCATTAATTTTTCGGTGTTAGATTATCAAGTTGCACGCATATATACAGTACATAGCAGGCCCTCTTAGACTAAGCTATACTGAGTAGCATCAAGGAGACATGAGGATCTTCCTCAGCTCACGGCTACCTTCCAGGATGCACCCTGAACCAGCAAGAGAGTTGATCCACACGTCATCAGTTCTCACGGGCTCCTCGTCGTCATTCCTGTGCCAGGTCCAGTGGGCATGGGTGGAGTTCACGATCTTCAGCTCGCCATGCCCAAAGCTCGCTTCCCTGAAGACCGACCAAGCTGGCTTCGGATTGCGATACCTGAAGCCGTCAAGAAGCAAATAAGCATACCTATAGTGATGCTGGAGTTACTAAGATTCAGAGGCACATGTACAGTTGTGGTCGAGTGGTACCTGTGGGCCAAGCCTTCCCGGTTCCCACCGTCCCCAATAGTTATGTGAACAGCGCCACAAGGATCAAGTCGGCCATTGTAGACTCGCTCCTGCAGGAAGAGTGAAAAAACCGTATGTAGTTTTCATTCAGATCGACTAAATGGTTACTAGCTCAAATTTGAACACTTCTGCAGACTGCAGTTTGGGGATATATAGGGAGTCATACCGCACGTTCGTAAGCATGGACATGACCTGCTATTACCATATCCACATGAGCAGCATACAGCAAAGGCTCCATTGAAGCCATCATACTGTCACCTTCACCCTGATGAGCCCAATTGCTATTGTACCATGGTACATGCAACAACACAATGAGCCAGGGTGTCCTCTTTCTATCAACCTTGGCAAGATCAGCCTGAAAATCAAATCTACTATCAGCAAGAATAGCTGAGGAGGGGTTTTGAAGTTAAAAGACATCCTCTTTAAGTTAAGACAAATAAAATATACATTGACCATAGATAAAGTAACTAGTAATTAAAATTCAAGATGAGCAATGTATTGAATTCCAATCATTAGTCTATCTTTACTCTTCTTAGTAATGTACTGTTAGCAAAAACATGGTTCCTTTCAGTCTACACAATCCCTTCTCCCTCCAAACAATTGTAATGCACTCTGATATGGATGTTATCATTACAGAGTTTCATACCTTTAGCCAAGCATACTGATCTGAGCTATCATCATAATCTGTGTATGAACCTAGCATTATGAAGTGTGCACCTGCAACTTCAAAAGAGTAGTACAAATTTGATCTAGATCCACTCTCTTCATAAGGCATTTTCCATCGTGCATTATAAGATTGAAATCCTGACTCAAAAAATAGAATCTGCTCCTTCTCATGGTTGCCTTCCGTCACCATCCAAGGCCGGTTGCTAGCAAGTGGCTCCACCAATGTGCCGAAGGAATCCCACAAATGTTGCATATAATCAGCATAAGAGAGATCACCAGGGAGTAAAAGCATATCATGCTCACACTGCTTAATGTGATTCAGGGTTGATGTTGTCCAACTAGTCTGACCAAGATCACCAATAACAGCCAATGACAGTGGAAACTGGGAGGGCGGGGTCTTAAATTGGAATTCTGGACCTTGGCCTCCACATCGGTAGTAATAAATAGTGTTGTCTTCAAGAGGTCCGACGACAACATGATGAATTTTTCCTGAGCTATACAATAAGTAGCTGTAGGATGTGCTTTCGCCTTGAGATTTCATTGTGTATGTACCTTCTTTGGTTCCATAGTCCACCACAGATGGGACAGAGTTATCATCGGTAATCCATGTTATTCTCATGTGCTTTTCTCCAGCTAGTGAAATGTGCACCTGAAAATCATGCCATTACATGAGTGGTTCAAGAGCAAATATTGTCAACAATAAAAGGAAGTAAAAACACTAGTAAAGGACTAAGTACTAATGAACTGCGCAAAGGATCTGCTGCAAAGAAATTTAGCTTCGGAGAACAGATAAACTAATGCGGTCAATTACTTCCTTATATCTCAAATTATGACCCTCTTGTTTATCATGGACATAGAGAAGCTAGGATATCCATCAAGAAAAACCCCAAATAAGAAGGCCTAAGACATCCATATGGCACATTAACAGATTACCCATGAATACTAACACAACTAGTTTTTTTTTTGAGCGGAAAATACAGCAGGGGAGGCCCCCACTGTAAACTTTTTATTAAAAAAAAAGAACTCCAACAAAACTATACAAGGAGAAACAAAAAGGGAAGAATGCCTCAGGTGGGCAGCAGGGCTAATCTAGAACAGCTGTACAAGAAAGGAAAACCGAGCGCTTAACAGAACTGAATCTATGGGCCTGTAGTCTAACTTCTTCATAGAAGGAGCTTTTCCAAGAATCAAAGGACGGGCGGCCTCTATCAAATATAAAGTTGTTTCTCTGCTTCCAAATCTGCCAGGTGGCAATGATGAAGGTCTCCATAAAAAAGGAATTGTTATGTTGGACCTTGGCTTGCTGCATCATCTGGAAGAAATCCATTGTGAATTCCCAATTTATACCAAGGTGTTGCCAACAGGCTTGGCTAAAGGGGCAGCTGAAGAACAAATGAAATGTTGTTTCTTCAATGTTGTTGCTGCATAGAACACAATTGTAGTTATTTCCCTGAAGCTTGTGCTTTTTCCTTCTAAGAATGTTTCTTGTGTTCAGTCTGTCCATCAAGAGGAGCCACGAAAAAACTCTAAGTTTGTTACAGCATCTAGATTTCCAAATCCAGAGAAAAGGGGATGGGGGCTGTATATTCTTGTAAGGAAAGTTGTAACATTTTGATGAGGAGTAGTTCTTGCTTCCCCAAATGTATTCCCAGGAGTCCTTTGAATTCCGATTAACCTGCAGATCTTGAATTAAGTCTTGGAGACTTTGGAATTCTTGGAAGGCCTGCTCTGATAATGGCAAGTGAAATTGGGCCTCCAGAGTGTTATGAGACAAAAACCTAGCCACTGAGATGTTCTTGTTCCTGGCAAAGGAATAGAGCCTTGGAAATTTGGATTGTAGGATGTTGTCATTCCAAAGATCAGACCAGAAAAGCACCGTGGAACCATCTCCAAAAGTGCACTTCGCAATTCCTCTGAACATGTCACATAATTTTAGGACATCCTTCCACCAAAAGGAACCCCTATCTGTCGAAGCATGTGGCACTTGACCCTGGGAATAATGTGCATTCCAGATCAGCTTCACCCAAGGGATATCATTCCTATTATAAAATTTGTCTAGATGCTTCAAAAGAAGGGTCTTGTTTTGACTCCTTAGATTGATAATTCCTAATCCTCCTTTTCTCTTTGGCTTTGAACATTTTCTCCAGGCCACCAGTGGTTTCATCTTTGCATTGGAATCTGAACCTCTCCAAAGGCAGTGACGTCGCTCCCTCTTCAATGGAGATATCATTGAGAGTAACAGATTCTCTATCACAGTCAAGTTCTCTTCCTTACATAATGGTCATCACTGGTTTCTTACCACTGTTTATGGACCCTGTCAAGGCCCTGAAAGGGATGATTTTGTTCTCTGGCTTAATAACCTTCAAATTGATGATACTACCAACTGGATGATCCTGGGTGACTTCAATTTCTACAGATCCCTGAGTGACAGAAACAAAAGTGGAGGCAATATGAATGATATTATGATATTCAATGAAATTATAAGCAACCTGGGGCTCCTAGAAATCCCCCTCAAAGGGAGAAAATACACTTGGAGCAATATGCAAGACGATCCTCTCCTTGAACAAATTGATTGGGTCTTCACTTCACCTAATTGGATCTCTGTCTACCCGGATACTCTTCTTCTGCCACTAGCAAGACCAACTTCAGATCATATCCCTTGTAAAATTCAGATTGGCACCAACATCCCCAAGGCTCAAGTATTTAGATTTGAAAATTATTGGGTTGATCATCCGGAGTTCATGGAACTGGTTAAGTCTATCTGGTCTACTAATGTCAGAGCCTCAAATAGCGCCACAAGAATCAGCTCCAAATTCAAACTCCTGAGAGCTGCACTTAAAAAATGGAGTAAGAAACTATCCAACCTTTCTAGGTTAATTAGAATTTGCAGTGGCAAGCTTGAGGTTCTTGACTCCCTGGAAGAACAAAGACCCCTCTTTATTCAAGAATACAACTTCAGAAATATTCTTAAGGCTCACATCTTGAAATTACATGGCTATAAAAAAGAATATTGGAAGAAAAGATATACTGTAAGATGGACCAAGATGGGAGATGAAGGAACAAAATTTTTTCATGCTGCAGCCACTGAAAGGTACCGGATTAACACCATCACCAGCCTGATTGCTAACGATGGTAGGACTGTTATTGAACATAGTGAAAAAGAAGCTTTGCTATTGGAGGATTTCAAAAAAAGGATGGGATGCTCTTCTAACCCCACAATGCTAGTTATTTTTATGTGCCAACAATTAACTTTGCCATCAACTAACCTCATGAAAATTAAGCATTCCCTCAACTTCATAATACAAGGTCAAATTATACTTCTCCCAGGTTTAAAATGGTGACAGTTTAGGTGACTAGTCTGCTCCTATCATCTGCTCCTGTAGGTAGGGAATCATTTAAAATGTGGCCTTGAATTTAGTAGAGGTCTAATGAAATGGATGGAGGCGCCATTAAATTCAAGTGGTCATGCCAAGTTCCAAATCTTTTATATTATAGCTAGGGACTAAAAAAGTACCTTATGTTTCACACTAAAGATGCTGAAAGATCTACAGTGGATGTTAACATCTTCAACATTTAAGCACCAAGTCGCATGTAATGCAATTAACATTTGGGTTTAAAGCCATAAAATCCAACAGAAAGCCCTCATCAGGGTTGTCGCTGAGTGGAGTATGGTCATACAAATGAAAAAAAAGGTAGAAAGCTGGAAAACAAAAATTAGCCGTCCAGAATCATGATTCAACTATTTAGCGGTGGTTTTTGTAGGCTTCATGAGCTTGTGGTTCTATATTATCTGTCAATGTTCCTACAAAGTATGAACAGCCAAGACGGACTATAAAGGATAAGAAAGAAGAAAAACATTGCAGGACTAGTAAACTCTATGGTCATAGGAACAGCCAAGACGGACTATAAAGGATAAGAAAGAAGAGATACATTGCAGGACTAGTAAACTGTATGGTCAGAACTGTGTGCCGCTAACATGTTACCAAGTGGAATGGATATTGAATGCACATTAGTGAAGTGCCCAAGCATGCACTGATATAGAGTTTCTGCATTATCACACAGGAAAGTTGAACTTCAAATACCCTCAGGCTTCATAGGTTTAGTTCAGCCTAGATCTATTATTCTGAGGCCACCCCACAAAGCTCTTAGCCTCCTGGGCATCTTAGAAGCAACAATTAGTGATCTCTCCATTACATCACTATAAAAACATGGTAAAATCAACCAGGAATGAAGTTGATTTTGATTTAGTTACTAATCAAGAATCGCGACTGAGTGCACCATGCTAGTCATGACTAGTTTGGGTTGGAATTGACATGACCTCACTCATCCAAGACTAGTCAGAGACGACAAGGGGAGTGAACATTCGGCGAATTGGACGAACGGAGCTATTTCTGAACACAGATACCGAGGTGGAACCATTCAATACACAGTAAATCAGCTCAAGCCCTTGAATTATTGCTTAGTTCCCAAATTCACTCTCAAATTCCACTATGCAAAAAAAAGATTCCCCATCACATCAAAATGCCGGTACATATATGGAGTACTAAAAATAGATGAAATCAAAAACTAATTGCACAGTTTTATTATACTTTGCGAGACGAATATTTTAAGCCTAATTAATCAATGTTCAGACAATTATTACCAAATAAAAACAAAATTGCTACAGTATTCAACAGTAAATCGGGTGATCTAAACATGGCCATAGTAAATGTAGTTAGTAAGGGGAATATGCTGACAGACTTGCACCCGAGAGAGAGAGAGAGATGTTGATAGATAGCCATAAACAGCACCAACACCAAATCGACTACTTCGATCCAGCCGAGCATCACTAGATGAAGAAGTATCCGAATAGGGCCGGTTGCTGCCAAAACAAGAAAGGTTCCTTTGCTGGACCAATCCCCAGAACACCCCAAAATTCAGCTCAAGGTATCAAATCGATAGGGATGGGGCACGAGATTTCACCTGCTGCGGATCGGAGGCGGAGGACTCCTTCTTCTTGCTCCAAGGGAAGAGGCTAAGGAGTGCCTTGCGGTGGCACCGCGCCGGCGGCGGACGGACGTAGTCCTCCCCCACCACCGGAACCCCGGTTGGCGCGGCGGAGGCGCAGGAGGATACGCCGAGCAGGAGTATCATGAGGGGGAGCGGAGGCGGCCTTGCCATGGCAGGAGAGTAGGTACGGAGGACCAATCTTCCTCAGGGGCTGGTATCTACGGCGGACTACCTCTGAAACAGTGTCAGTCAGGTCATTTCTGGTAGGAAGAGCACAGTTCAGCCTCCATGTCAACGAAGGCGCCATTTTTTTTTTCTTTTCCTCTGCTGGAAGCACCAATCTTTTCTTTTTTTCTTCTTAAAAAAAGATGTGTTTGAAGCAGACATTTGCTCAAAATGTGTCCTGTAGAAGTTGTCTGAATGAACAATTAAAAGATACAGGGGAAGAAAAGAAAAAACTTGATAAAATGTGTCTTCTAGAAGTTGCCTGACAGCCTCCACGAAACCTGCGCTGGAAGCAAACGTTTGCTGAAAAAGCATCACGCACCACCACACCCCATGAAATGAATCAAATCAAATTAGACGAGACGCGCACCATTTCACCACCACACCCCCACTTTGCCTTTTCGGCTGCGCCCTGCGCACCATTTCACAACCACAGTGACACTTTCATGATTGCAGAGGAACATCACCGGTCGAGAGCCGAGTAAACAGATGCACACACACAACGTTGCTTAAGTTAAACACTAGGTTACACCACTCGATGATGATGCACATGCGCTTAAATTAAACAGGCGCACATCACGACCAGCTAGACAGGGTTCCAAGACGGCCAAACTTTGTCAGCGTACAATCTGTCAATATGCATCACCTTGTAAACTTCACATCCTACCTATGCGGAGCTACCTGCAGAAACTATGAAACAAACTAAGAAAATACAGAAACTAGGAACCAAAGGCACCTACATCGTGTTTCACTTTGCTCGAGAACTTCTGGGGATACTTTTCTTAAGGACTTCCCTTCCCACGTACATCTGTAGGTAGCCCTGCAAGACAGTGAATGTTACATTAGCCAATTAATCGTGGCATTACACATGATTGCAGGCAGTATATATAGAATATAATGTAACGAAGATTGGAATCCTACCTTAACAAGGGTCCTTATATTTTCAGCTTCATCGGACAAAATTCTTGGGACGTTTATCTCTGTGGAGTGAGCCCAGACGTCTGCCACTTTATCCACAGCCTTCTTCACTATAATTTTGTGGACTTCACGAGATAGCAGCCCGTTTTCCCACAGAGGTTTTATAAAGCCTTTGACAAATTCGTACAAGGCAAACTTGAGCTCGTTCATTGAGGTGCTACTTTCTTCGACTGCGCTTAGCTGCGGAGGCCCAGTATTTGACTCGGAGATCTGCAACTGAGTTGCTGCTTCAGAGGTACCATCTTTGCAAGCTTCTCTGGTGATTTGGTTTGTTGCCTCAGCCTGATTACACTGTTTTTCCTCTACTTGCTTGAACTGTTCTCCCTTTGAAGTGGGTCCAGTTAATGAAGCTGAAAGACTCATAGAAATGCTCTGGGGTTTCAGACTGTCTGCAGTTACCTGGCAAACCGGTTCCTCAGGTGGTGCCGTAAAATCTTCATCACAGATCATACTAGGCGAGCAATTTAAGTCTGGTATTGAAGGACGTAGGATCTGGTCATCTTGTTTAGCAGCGCCAAAATGAATTGTATCAGAAGCACAATCCTCTGTTGTTATCCGTTGATTTGATGCGATCTCAACCCTACGGGCTTGAGGCTGACAATCCTCCTTTCTAGCTTTCGCGTTCAGCTCATCTTCAGTCTCTGCCAGCAGGGAACATTCTTGCTTCTTCCTTAAAACATTATCATAAGTGGTTTCCTGTTGGTTGTCTCTAAAATCATTTCCATCTAAACAATTTTCGAAATCTATGCGGTAACTTTCACTAGACCGATTGATGGACTTCTTTTGGGACATGTTTGCAGTTCCTCTAGGCAGAATTAAACCATCGCATGAAGTACTTACAATCTCATGATCTGGAACCCTTAGTGCATTTACCTTCGAAGTGCCATGCCTTGAGCAACTAGCAACAGTCTCTTTGTCAAGCAATATTGGGTCAGTATACATACCAGTAGATTGTTCAGCCAATTTGGCACCATGGCCTCCTGCTTTCTTTTCACATTTTACACCTGGTTTCTCTTCCCTTCTTGCATCCGAATCAGCATTATTTGTCTCCTGTTGAGAAATATTCTGATGTGCACTATTATCACAGTGCGAAACAGCTGCTTGATCCACCTTACAAGTGTCAGAACAACCATTCAAACTACTATGCACCTTGGGATGATCAGTTGATACCTGCCTCCTGTCAACAAGTTTTTCCTTTTCTTTAGATTGTGCAATTTCAAGAGGATTTGCTTCTGGCAGAAACTTGAGACTACACTTCAGTCCTTTCTCAGCTGTTGCGTTTTGAGGCCTTTTGATGCATTTACTGTTACTAGGGAATTTGATGATCTGCTCTAACTTTTTGTTAGCTCTTCCTTCACCACACTTTTGTAGTTTATCAGATGATGTTGCGCTACTAAATTGGTCAGAACACTCTAAAGTAGTGTCATCTTTATTACCACTTTCTGAGCTAGACGACGCAGCTGGCCCTCCACTCCTCACTCTTCTTCCAGTTGACATCTTGCTTCTTTGTGCAGTCTGTCGTTGGTCAGCTTTCACGATGTTATCAGCCTTGGCAGCACTATTCTTTCTTAATTGTCTTTCTCTCCACAGGATTAAACAATCTCGGCGAAGTGCCTCAGACTGAGAAACATTATCTGATATTTTCAGTTGTATATTCCTCTCTGTATGGGTGACTGGGATATGCTGCAGTATATCTCTTTCAGTGCAACCATCAACATCGTTGTCAGATTCTAGATCCATGTCTTTACTTCCTTCGCTCAAATTTGGTGTGTGTGATGAAGCAATAGTTTTGCTGGACTTGGGACTTAACATGTTTTTCCCATCACACTTTGTTGAGCCGCTGGAAGCAGGAGCTGTAGCATTCTTCTTTGGGTTGAAGTTCCCTTTTGCTCCATCTTGACACACTAACTTGGTTATTTCAACATTTCCCTCCCGACTATCATTTCTCATCTTGTCAGACTCAACCTGTTGTCGTTGGTCCTGCTCAATGGAGCAGCGGAGCCTTTTAGATTTATCCTTATTAGCGTGATTCTTCCTAGCTTTCTTTCCACCCAAATGATCTGCATTCCTTTTCCGACTATTGTTTCTATCATATTTACCAGCACAAGCACCATTGTAAGTGTTTCCAAGGAAATCTTGTTTTATAAATTTCCTTTTTACTACCTTGCCATTATAAGCATTTCTGAAATTTCGACTGTTATCAGAGCATTCACGAAAATCTTCATTGGGAGAAAGCTCAGGTTGCTCATGGTGGATGGGACGGAATCCATTAACTGGTCTCTTGGGGTGAGCTTTTGCTACTTCATCCCTTTGACATGATTCACCATGTGAGGGGTGAACAGGAATATGCTTACTTGAAGATTGAAAATTGGACAAGTAAGACCGATGTCTTGCTGCATCTATCTCAGAAAAATGGTCATCCAGGAATTTAGTTGGTGGATAACTATCATCATGATACTGTCTGTTCTGACTGCCACTCCCCTGGTTAGCAGAATAATTCTTCCTACAACCTCCTGCTGGATGTATCTGTCTGTCAGGTCCTTTTGCACAATGAGGAACATGACCGAAGGAAGGGCATTTCTTTCTCCTGAATTAAGAAACAAACTATTTAAATGGCCACGACTAAATAGTATGAAAAGTTGTTGGAAATGCATAATGACAAATATTTAAGGTCAGAACAACAGATTACCAGTAAGATCTGATGGGACCAGGTTCAGGTGAAATGCTGTGCATGGTACATTCCGATGAATGGTTGTGGCAAGCATGATATTGACCATGGCATCCACCATAAGAACAGCAAGATTGATGGCGTCCACCTACTCCATCTCCAGGGCCATAAATTGCAGAAGAATGTTGATGGCCATGTGATGGCCCCAACCTGCATGCCAAAGCATCAAAGTTCCACAAAACTGAAATGTTTGGTATAAGTAATAAATAATAATGAGCATCCAAGCTTGCACACAAAAAGGGATAGAGTCCGGAACGACGATATTCGGGATAGGGTTGGGGTGGCACCAATTGAGGAGAAATTGATTCAACATCGGTTGAGATGGTTTGGACATGTCTAACGGAGGCCTCCTGAGGCGCCGGTGCGTAGTGGGGTTCTAAAGCGGGCTGATAATGTAAAGAGCGGTAGAGGTCGACCTAAACTAACTTGAGACGAGTCCGTTAAGAGAGACCTGAAGGAGTGGAATTTCTCCAAGGATTTAGCTATGGACAGGAGCGCTTGAAGACTGGCAATCAACGTGCCTGAACTGTGACCTCTTTCTGTCTTGTGCCTTTTATGTCCCTTTATGTGTCTCTCTATTTCTCGTCTCTTTTGAGTTTCATCTCTAGCCTACCCCAACTTGCTTGGGACAAAAGGCTATGTTGTTGTTGTTGTTGTGAGCATCCAAGCTTGGAAATAGGTGCACACGGTATACCTCTTTACACCATACGTAGAAAAGTTACAATGTCTATTGCTCACAACTTCTCCAGTTCTGTGCAAATCATAACCACCTCTAGGTTCAGTCCTAAAATCTTCTACCCTGTTTTCACATCACAATATCACATAAATCCAACAATAGGAGATAAATTTGAATCTATAAAACTAACAGCAATATCAGCATAGCATGGAATCTGAAATTTAATTCATGTGTTGATGAAGAGAATAACCTGTCAGGCATATCCAGAGGCAAGTGCAGGGTTGCAACATGATCAGGTTGCTCCCTTGTTGCTTGATCACTTTGACGAAGGATTAAGTTTTCCCACTCATACTTCTCAGAGCGCAAATAACTTTGTGATCCTTGTCCAAAAATCTCTCCATGTACTGATGACAACAATATCCTTTTTGAACCCATTTGTTATCCAGCTGCACTTGAATGAAGAGGACACTGACATGAAAGCTCAAATATCATAGATGGGAAGCTGGTTTGAATTCTTATTCTTCTCACTTGCTTCCTAGCAACAATACCCATAGATAATCATTGGATAAATCTTGCAACATGGCCCTTGATAAGCAATTTAGCAGATGAATTACCAGTTTCTACAAAGGATCACTTTAGTTCATACTCCCTAAATCATCCTTCAAATATCAGTAAATGGTAGCATCCAGCCCTATAATTATGGCATAGGAAAATAGTAATAAGTAGAATTGAATGGTAGAGTCTGCAGTACACGTGAAGTCGTGCTCTCGGGGGAAAAAAATGGTAGAGTCTACAGTAAAAACTGAACTGTAAAATCTGGCATCTGGCTGAAAGAGAGTCCCCGCATTTCCTTTATAGGGCATACTATCACAGGCCACAAGGATAAGGAGCTTATGGAGACAAGAAAATGGTAGAGGAATAGATAGTATATGTGATTAATAATGTCTTGGCAAAACGGGAGGGAATAGTTGTGTTGTGTTTACTCAAATGTCGAAACAGAAGAGATAGATTGGTGATGGCAAATGAGTGGACAGTCCAAACAGCATGGAAACCTTATATTTTGAAGGAAAAGCAAAATGGCAAAAACAAAACTATACATTAAATTTTAGAACAGCTGGAGTTTGATGTAAGAAAACAAATAAATGCAAAAGTTGACATGTACGCATATGTAAATTTTGTTTCCGGTTGCCTAATATGCATTGACAATAATATATGCACAAGTCCTGCAATCAGGCGTACTACTTAGTAATTAAAAGGCATCTGAATCTATACGATGGTAAATACAAAGTCCATATCTACTCCAAGCCTGCGCCAACTACCATGCTCCCTTTCGCCCTTTCGGTATGACTTCAAATCAACAAGAGAAGATTTTAAAACTGTAAGCAGTGCCATCAAAGTCATCATCAACATATTCTAAAATTTTAGGTCAATACTCAAACTTTATTATATGTAGTAACGAGATAAATCACAAATCAACCTAATTGAAGGATTTTTTTTCTTAAAAGAGAAACTCTGGTAGCCCCACATGTAATATATAGTTGTTTCTTAGCGTATGATGACTGATGAGTTTCGATGTGAAAATTTATTTGGTAGCATATAATTTATAGCACTCCTCACATTGCTTAGAGCCTTAAGATCATTTTTTGTGCGAATTTGTTACATTAACTAAAGAGATATACAATAGGACCCAGGAATAATTTGTGAGAGATACCCCAATATATATTGTGTATGTGCAAAGTAATATATATCTGTAAAAGACTTAAATTGAATACTACCATCATTTTTGTGATAAATAAATAAGCGAGACAGCATGATTCTGGAGTTAAAATTCTTGAATTTGGAGTTCGAATTCTATTAATGTCATGTGTTCCACTTGGTAAATATTTGATACATGTGGACCTTGTGGTAAAAAAAAGCATATGGTGTACTACTACTTTCACATCTAAGAAAAAATGGCATCCACAAATATGCGCACAATAATACCGCAAACAAGCCAAAAGCATCTCCCTCCAAATATAGAACTGTAGAAAAAAAGTGACACTGCCAAATTGAGTCTCTAAACTTTCCTTATACATTTGACAACGAAAGGAAGGGTTGCATCAGTAGTGCCAAGCGTCCCAGCCCATGCATTTGGTCTCCCCAGGTAGAGACAAGGGGCCCCCAAAATCAAAATGGTTAGTTGAGCCACAAAAAGGACACGCTTGGCCACCACCGACCAAACAGCAATGCATCCCAGCATAACGCCCAACCTTTCAATCTTTGTTTTGTAATAAAACAAACATGAACTTGGCAATTGATCCCAAACAGAAAATGCCCAATTTATGAGTGAAAGGCACTGTGCCCGGCAGGTGGAGGGAGACGGCCATAGATGCGAATAGACTGAGGTAATGCTAGTCTGGAGCAGAATTAGGAGCAGTCCATGCATGGAACAATGGAGAGAAGAGCAATACCTTGTCGTCCCCGCAGCCTGTGTGAATGTGTGGAGTTCGCCCTGGCCTCAGGTCGTCGGCGTCACAGATTAATCTGAGGTCCATAGAACATCAGACGATGATCAGATAGGCGATGCTGTTCACGTGACACAAATCAAACTCCAGACGAAGGACTCAATCAAAGAGCCAAACATGAGGACCAAAACCCCAAAGTAGTAATCGATGGTGCAAATAAATGCACATTAATAGAGAGAAATCAAGTAGTAGTAGAATGCAAGAACGGGCGATTTTACGGGGAATAAAAAGGGAAGCGGAAAAAAAACCTCAATTTAAAAGCGCAATAAATAAAAGGTAGAAACGATGCAAAGGATTCGAATCTTCATTCATTAAGTATAAAGTACTAGCGTCTCCTCTCAAAATCTTTAAAAGAAGACGCAAAAAAAAAAAGAGCAAACAACTGGAGCGAACAGGATGCAAAGCCAAGATCCCACCTTGGAGGCAATCCGCACTGGGTTGTTTTACTGTTAAACCCTAAACACTCGCCCCGTAACCGCCAGCGATTGCACCGGCGAGATAAGAGAGGAGAAAGGCAACCGTGCAAGACGAACGAACAGGACGATCGCGAGGGAGGGCGAGGAGTTTACCGACGTCAATGCCGGAGTCCCGGCCTCCAATGAGTACGAGGAGTCCGAGTCCCGACGCGAGAGCGGCGGAAGGGTGGGGTGGCGCAGTGAAATGGGAGGAGCCGAGGAGGAACAGGAGAGGAGAGGAAAAAAGGTGGAGCAATGTAGGAGAGGCGGCCAGAGCGGAGGCGTGATAGAAAATGGTTGCATTGAAGTTTTGTATTAGACCTTGTCCAGAGTAACTGGGTGTTTGATACAACTATACAAGTAGCTAAACGTTAGTCGCTGTCACGCAAGATGTTTGATACTAATTAAAAATATTAAATATTGACTAATTATAAACTAATTACATAAGTCTTGATTAATTCGCGAGACGATGTGATGCTAAAGTATGCTAATTATGGATTAATAGTCTTAATAGATTTATCTCACAAATTAGTCACAGTTCATGTAATTAGTTTTATAATTACCTCACGTTTAGTCCTCCGAATGACATCAAGCATTCGATGAGAGGGACTAAACTTAGTTCCTGGATCCAAACACTCCATTAATACAGTGTCCTGATATTTTGTTGCATGTGGTTATTTTTATGTTTCCCTCTAGTAGAAGTATAAAGTTGAGAATATTTGTTTTGCGTGTGTGCATCGTAAATAAATTGCACTGCAAAAACCTAAATACATGTTAATTCAGGCATCAATCAAACTAACTTATAATGGACCATTAAACAAATGGTGACGTAGCATCTATTAAAAATTTATAATAATTATTAGTATTATAAGAGAATAAAGAATAATTTCATCTATTTTATGTATTTGCATTTTTACTTTTATCTAATATGTTAATCACGAGAGAAGGATCTTCACTATATATGTTTGATCACAAGAAACCGAAAGAAAAAGATCTTAACCGCTAGTAACTTTTTTTTTATAAAACCGCTAGCAACTTGTTGTACTCCTATCCAACTGCTACTATTTGTATCTCTTCTTTCTCTCTCCACACGGATTCTTCTTTTTTTTCCCCTTGCCCACACGGTTTCTTCTTCATCTTTTTCTTGCCAAAACCACAATATTGTTACTACTGCTCGCTTCGCTCAACCGTTTCTATAGTACCACTGCTCGGTTCGAAATACCAGATATTTTTACTGCCCCATTGTCCGAATATTAATAGTTAAATGCAGATTTGAATGTGCCTCAGTCACAGCTAGATCAAATTATCTGTGTCGTGAGAATGATAGAAACTCGTCGACGCTATAGTCACAAAGTTTCTGGGTCGATGGGGTCGAGGTACGGGGTCGCGGTACATGGTACGCTACTTGCGAGAGATTTTTACACTTCGGGTCAAAAATGAACCCGTGAACCCGGGTCGGGATCGACGAACCCGGGTCAAGGGTCGAAAGTGGTGAACCCGTTTTATGTGACTTCGACGCTAAGAATGTGTTTAGTTTGAGGAACGATGTGGTCTATCTTTTTTTCACTTCGTATCTTTTTTTTGGAATGCAATAGATTGATTTATCACCATCTCATTCCTCACAAATTAATAATTACTATATACATGAGGATTAGGTTGATTCCGTCAAAAAACATGGATGAACTCATGATGCATGAAGCATAGGATCATTCTACGAGTCAAACACACTATAAGATGCTAGATTGGAGACCGCCATGACGCATCAAAGGCCCGTGCCCAGTGCTAGATTATGTTAGTACAGACGTCTTATTCTCGACAAGTATGGAGTACACCGTCTACTACTTAAAATGTAGTATAATTAAATTTAATATAAATATAATAAAATGTAAGCACTCGCATTAAGTTGTGAACTTCAACTCAAATAAATAGGTTTTACAATAAATAACTTAAACAAATAGTAACATACACACAATTCACGACCACTAGTGTTGCATTGAAGGATTCTGCTCGGGAAAACCAGCCTGTTCGCTTGAGATTATCAGCCAAATCAGCCAGTCAGTCAACAGTATTTTTCTCTCACAAAAAACCAGCCAGCAGTACTTTCAGTCAGCCAGATCAGCCCAAACGAACAGGCCGAACATATATAGGCCCTGTTCGGCTGACTGAAAAAATAGCTGACGCTGATGTTGATACTAATTTGTTGTGAGAGAAAAACATTATTATTTCACTGAAACGATACGACTGATAAGTTCAAGCGAACAAGGCCATATACAAGAAAGAGCAAAACGGTGCTTCGGCGACTCATGGAATGGAAGCGGTATTTTGGCGCAAAAGAGTAGCACACCTAAGAGTAACTCTAACAGAAGAGTTATTCATGTTTTGTAATCTATAGGGGTGTTTGAGACTGCTCCGCTGCCGTTTTTCTAGCTCTGCTCCACAAACTCCATCATGGAGTAGCTCCGCCGTGGAGTTTGTAGAGTAGGTGGTACTGTTTGGCACACAGCTTTGCTCCAGCTCTAGAAATGGGTTGTTACCATGCAAATGGTCCATTATACCCCTGATTGAAATTGCACTTGATATTTTTTGAGAAAATAGAAAACAAATGATAGAACATTAGCAGAGGCCATAATTCAAATATAAATAATTGTCAGGTGAATTCTCGATGGAGGAGGCCACACTGATCATTAAGCTGGGGCTGGTTTGTGTATCTCAGGTGCCTTCTCATCGACCGGACATGGCTGAGGTGGTCAGTATGCTTGAGATGGTGAGGAGTCCTCACGGTCCCCGGAGGATGATCTGGTTTGAGATCCATTTACTAGATTTTTTCCTCTTTTCTCATTCCTTTTTCATTCATTTTTGGGTAGATACATGTTGGCCTATTCTTGTTGAGGCTCAATACAGATGCGACCTGCGCCGATTGCTGAGTACTCTACCGGGTCCAGTTGACTGGCTGGTCAAGACACATCGGAGACGTTTAACCGAGTTTGGCCTAGCGTGGAGTGTTGCCCTATAGGTTAGGGGAAGTAATCTGTGATTAATGAGTGGCAAGGTGGGTAATTATCCCACAACTCTATGTGGGAGTACAAAACTCCAAAAACTGGAGGACCCTTGAGGTGCTCCAGGAAAAACGTGGAGTTGGCCTCTAGCTCCACCTTTTTCGTGGAGCGGAGTTCCTGGAGCCGAGGGGTGTTTGGCAACGCGGAGCTGGAGCGAAGCTGAAAAAACGGGAGCAGAGCAGTCCCAAACACCCCCTATATTTGACTATTTTGGAAAAAAAAAGAGTCCAACAACTATTGTATCTGGCTTTCTAAAATAGCAAGTTATGTATCTCGGAATTCTCGCATGCTAGATATAGCTTACATGTGCCGCTAGCCATTCGCCTTGCCCTATTAGAAAAGCTGGTGGAGTTTTTTGTTTTTTGGCTGGAGTTTCTACTTTAGAGGTCGGTTAAATTATGAGTTTAGTCATCTATTTTTTACCAACTTTGTTGGAGTTGCTCTTATACATTAGGGATACGTCTGGACGGGGATTGAGACAGGAAAAGGAAAATAGATTGGCATTAAAAGAGAAGGTATGGGATACGTATGCTAGTCTTTATTTTCTTATCATATCTTCATTTCTTATTTTTCAAATATAGGATCAAATCTATCCCATAATTCCACCCCTTATTTCCCTATCCCAACCATTTCCCATTTCCCAAACGCCATCTTTATTTCCTACTTTTCTAATACTGGATCAAATCTATCCCATAATTCCACCCCCTTATTTCCCTATCCAACCACCATTTCCCATTTCCCAAACACCATCTTCATTTCCTATTTCTCAAATATGGGACCAAATCTATCCCATAATTGCACCCCACCCATCCCAACCACCATTTCCCATTTTCCAAGCGCCACCTATCATTGTAATCGCAGTGTCAATCTTATGTTGTTACATACTATAGATATTAATCAATAATCAAAATTAAACTATTTTGGCTTAGGTTAGGACGAAGTAGATGTGTCATGATCAGAGCAAGTAAATCCTATTCCCTCCAACATATACTTGAATCTCGACATGGTCTCTGTTGTGCAGTGTCACTTTAATTATGAATATCTACAGAAAAATATATACTCCTATATTACAGTGTATAGGTAGGGCTTTATATGTATTAATTAATGTATATGACCAAGTTATTTAATTATGTGTATATATGAACATCAAATGTATATCCAATTTATACGTTGTTTTATTAAAATTCCGTTGGTCAAAACCAGAAAAAAAAATACCTGGAACAAAGATATACTTGCATTTATCTCTTAGGACCGGAGGAGCTGAATGAAGTACAGTACGTGAGTCAACAAGTATGCAGTACGAAACCATACCCGTTGGACCGGGGAAAGAAAAAGAGCCACAAAAGGCAGCGGTTGCCTGTCGGAGTCGGAGATGGCTTGGACTGTAGTGGTCCCTGTTGCGTAAATCTCGCTCTGAACTGAATAGTTTTAGACAATTCCAAGTTTTAAAAATAACTACATGCTCCAGTTTTAAAGGAAAAATAGTGTTGATATTTCCATCTTTAAATAGATTCATTATAGAAAATATATTTCATTATTGTTGTTTTTTATGTATTTGATTAAAATCAGATTTTCTTTCTTTCTTTTTATGATGAGGAAGCAGTAGCGTAGAGGAAGGATTGTATTGAGGCTATCCGCACTCTTCGTACTCTAAATCTATCCTCTAAATCTATCCTCTTAAAGAAATATTCAATCCTGGTCATCAAAATTCTCTCCTTTATATCTAGTTTTCCCACACTCAACCACCCTCTATATCCCATCCTCTATGTCGTGGGTCCCACATGTCATGCACCATCCCTCTCTCTCCCTTTCTTCTCCCCCTCCCCACCGGTTTGCACATGCGGTCGGGCAAGCGAGCAGCTCGGCGGCAGGCAAGCGAGCGGCTCGGCGGTCGGCGGGCGGCGGATGCTCTCCGGAGCGGCTTGGCGGTCGGCGGCGGCGGATGGGCGCAAGGGCGAGGCGAGGCGTGGTGGGAGGAGGAGGAGGAGGAGGAGGCAGCGGCAAAGCAGCTCGGCGGCGGTGGATCCACTCTTCCCTCGAGCGGATCGGGCGCGGACGGCGGTCGACCGGACTCGTCGGTGGTGGCGAGCTCCGCCCGCGCCCTCCTCGGCGGCCGTCCACCTCCCCGGCGGCGGGCGCGTCCCCTCCCTGCTCCGTCTCGGCGGCGGTTCACGGCGAGCGCGGCTGGAGGCGCCCCGCCGGGCGAAGCTCCCGACGCGGCCGCCTCCTCCCCGCTCCCTCCACCGGTGGCCGGCGGAGCTCCCTATCGCGACGGTCGAGGCTGGCCATAGAGGTCGGCGTCGGTGGCGAGGACGCCGAGGGGAGCGGGCGCGCGGGCCCCACTCTGGCCGATAGCGGACGAACGGGAAACCCGCTTAATTTGGCGGACCTCGGTAGCGTACCCGCTGCGGGCCTTTCATCCGCTATCCGGTACTCCAGGATGGTTTAGAGGACCGCGGTGCAGCTAGCCTGAATGGGGGGTCGTGGGTTCGTGGCATGACATCCATGATCCTTGATCCATTTGACGTGCCGAGGAGCGAGGACGTGGTGGCGACGTGGCGTGGTTTACGTAGTACGATCACGTCAGAGGCCGCTCGCTGCAGCGGCCCAGCGGCAGGAGGTCTGGTCATCGGCTTTCGCGGCGGTCGAGATGGACATGAAGGCTGTGTTCAGTTCTCCTGCAAAGGGTGAAAAATATACTGTAGCATGTTCTGGCTTTATTTGGTAAATAGTGTCCAACCGTTGACTAATTAGGTTTAAAACAGTCGTCTCACAAAGTACAACCAAGCTGTACAATTAGTTTTTGATTTTATCTATATTTAATATTTCATACATGTATCGTAAATTTGATGTGACGGAGAATTTTTTTTTATATAGTGCTTTTTTGGTGGAACTAAACACAGCCGAAATCTTTTGCTTGCTCGTGTGGTTTTCTGCCATGGGGGTGCGCCCTTGGGCAGTGGTCAGCGCCATTCAACCCTTGCGCCTTATTTAGATTACATCTAAATTCCAAGTTTTTTCACTCTCTCTCCATCACATCAATTTTTAGCCGCTTGTATGAAGTATTAAATGTAGGTAAAAAAATAACTAATTACACAGTTTAGTTGAAAATCACGAGATGAATCTTTTGAGCCTAGTTGGTCCATGATTGGACAATATTTATCAAATAAGACGAAAGTGATACTATTCATCGAGTTGAAATTTTTTTAGCATCTAAACGAGGCCTTGGTGGCGGTGGTGGCCTCCATGAGAGCAACCACAACGTTTGCCATAAGGTAGTCCATAGGATTAAAATATTTACTATCAGATAGCTGAAACATTGTGAGACCAGTCCATAGAGCAGTCCATAGCAAAAGGTACCTATAAGCTTATGGACTACCCATAAGAAATAAAAAATACTACTTTTTCTCACTCCTCCTAGGCGCCTAGGCCTAGCCGGCTAGCCCTGGGAACCAGGCGACGCACTACAGTGTGTGCTGCTCGTCCTTTTGTTCACTAGGAACTGAACAGTCTGTTCGTTTGTCAGCCAAATCAGCCAGTCAGCAGTGTTTTTCTCTCATAAAAAAATCAGCCAACAGTATTTTCAGCTAGCCAAATCAGCTCAAACGAACAGGCTCGAAAGTCGTGTGGCTGTGTCGGCCAGGGCAAGAGAAGGAAGAGAGAATTGCCTCGTTGCCACTAAAACCTATACCAAATTTTTTATTGCTATAAAAATTTTTGGATTTACCTCACTGTCATCTATTTAGAATTTTTTATTTCCTCATTGCCATTACCGTTGCATGATCAAGCTTTATTCCCTTGGTTACCATCCAAATAGATAATTTGTTCCCTTCAATGCCATCGAGAGAACAGAACACCGTTACAAGGTGTTCATAACATAGGACTAACTCCGTAAACACTGTTGATAACTAAATTTAATCATTTTTTATAGTCTAGGCTTGATAATTTTTTTAAACAAATCTAGGCTTGATAGTTGCTTAGGTGATTTATTTTTCTAAATTAATTAAATTCAAGTTTAATTCGTTATATCTATAAGAGTCTACGTACGCATTTTCTAACTTTTTATCTCTTAAAAATCTAGGGTAGTAGGTAGTAACCGCCAACTAACAAAATATAGTAGTAATCTGAGAAACAAAAAATGATCAACCAAGTGCAGATCTACATAAAGATTGTTGATTATAATATAAATTCTCACTGGCAGCTTTCTTTTGTCCTTATATTGATTATTAATATATATGCTAATCAAAGTTATGGTGGCCAAATAAACGAAAGCAGTTTTATATTTTTAGTATTCGTACAAAGTTGCAGTTTGCATTTCTTATTTGTCCAATATTAATCTAATATCAGCCATAATTAATACTCCGTATATAACCAACTTCATTTGTCTATTAAACAAGTGAGTACGTCCAAAATATATTCTGGTCATTAATTTCTAATTAGATTAATTAGTCATTAGCAATACTGGCCAGCCTATTAATTATTTTACAAATCATGAGAGTTTTAATAATCACAACTAAGTTTAATAATTAAGTTGTATTAAACTTGAATTTAATTAATTCAGAAAAATAAATCACTTAAGCAACTATCAAGCCTAGACTGTAAAAAATGATTAAATTTAGTTATCAACAATATTTACGGAGTTAGTCGTATGTTACGAACACTTTGTAACGGTGTTCTGTTCTCTCGATGGCATTGAAGGGAACTGAAAGCATCTAGGCCCCAAGGTTTGGTTTCGGCAATTGATGACAACGCTTTATTACCATGACTAACGTGTGTTTTGCAGAAACTTTGGTAAGTTAGGTCATGGAGGTTATAACTGCTTTGGGCACCATGGTATTCATGTCCCTTGATGGAAATCGTTTCGGTTTCCAAAAGAGTGACGTCAAGATTAAGGACGGTTAGTTTCGGATGTCGAGGTGTTGAGATACATTCGGAATAGTCGTTAGGATCTTCGTTTTTCTCTTTTGGCCGTACTATAAAGGGGGGCATGAGCGGGTAGCTTGACCTAGGCGAGTCCTATGTTTAGGTGTGGTGCACACTTGTTAAACTTGGCGCTAGGCAGCTCTAGAATAGCTCAAAGTTCAGTTGGAAGCAACTTGGTTCAAGTTGCGACGCGTTTTGGAAAGTTTCGGGTCGTTTTCCCTTGACCGGACGCGGTCTTCGGCATGACCGGACGCGTCCGGTCAGTACATTTCCGCGGCTAGGGTTTCGGCGCTGACGACCGGACGCGGTCCTTGCGAGGACCGGACGCGGTGGTCAGAGGCCGACACGTGTCACTTGAGGGAAACACCCGATCGGACGCGACCTGGGTGTGATCGGCGCGTCCGGTCACAGTCCAGTAAGGTCCAGAGACGACCGGACGCGTCCGGTCATCACCGATCAGACGCGGTCGCGCGTCCGGTGCGTTTACAGTATGCTCCCTGCACGATCGGACGCGTCCGGTCACCCCCCTGACCGGCGCGTCCGGTCACTCAGTTGAAATTTCGGTTTTTGACCGTTACGAGCGACCAGCGCGTCCGGTCACTTCGACCGGCGCGTCCGGTCAGCCCGTGTTTTGCTGAGTCAGCGTGTAACGGTTCGTTTCGTCTGTGGGTGTATAAATACATCCCCACCACCTCTTTTAGAGATCTCTTGCTCATTTGATCAGCTGAGAAAACCCTTTAGAGTGCAAGGGAGTGCAAGAGCTCTGGTGAGGATTGTGATTTGAGAATCAAAGCTTGAGAGTTCCTCACTAGCCATTAGAGAGTAGCAAGTGTGCATCCACCGTCTCATTTGGGCTCGTTGTGGTCGAGTGAGAGTTCTAGCTTGTTACTCTTGGTGATCGCCATCACCTAGACGGCTTGGTGGTGATTGGGAGTTTGGTGATCATCCGGCGGAGCTTGTGGATGACCCAACTTATCTTGTGAGCGGTTTTGGGTGATTTACCGCGACGGAGTGTCGAAGAATCAACCCGTAGAGAGCACTTGATCCTTGCGCGGATCAAGGGGGAGCTACACCCTTGCGCGGGTGCTCCAACAAGGACTAGTGGGGAGTGGCGACTCTCCGATACCTCAGAAAAACATCGCCGTGTTCCTTGCCCTTTACATTCAAGCATTTACATTCTCGTATTTACTTTCATTGCTTGATTTACATTCCTAGAATTGCCATGCTAGACTAGGATTGGAAACTAGGGTGCAAAACTTTTTATCGGTAGACTCTCTAGGAACACAAGTAGGCACTAGGGGTGAATTCCGGCTTGTAGGATTTAATTCTTGCAATTAATTTTTAGAAAAGCCCAATTCACGCCCCCTCTTGGGCATCTTGATCCTTTCAATTGGTATCGGAGCGGTGTTGCTCCTAATTTAGGCTTTACCGTCTAAAGCAAGATGTCTAACGGGGAAGGACCACCTCCCACCTTTGTGGGGGATGATTTTCCATATTGGAAAATCCGCATGGAGGCGTATCTCGAAGCCATAGATGTTGGGTGTCTTAGAGCCGCAACCCAAGGGCTTCCCGCTATCAAGGATCCCGCAAACCCCATTGGTGACGAGGAGAAGTACGACCGGTGGAATGCAAAGGCCAAAAATACACTCTACCGGGGCTTAGGCAAAGATATCTTCAATCGTGTGCGTAATGCAAAAAACGCTCATGAATTGTGGGAAAATCTTTGTGCTCTCCATGAGGGAACTAAGAGTGAGCGTGAGGAACGCTATCACATTGCTTTAAAGAAAATTAATTCTTTTGAGATGCTTTCCAAAGAAAGTGCTAATGACATGTACACTCGCTTGAATGTTCTTGTAGAGGACCTCAATGCTCTTGGGCTCACTCAAATGAGCCAATCGGATGTTGCAAGGAAGATCTTGAGTGTTCTTCCCGTTGAGAAGTATGGTCACATTGTCACCGTGCTTCACCAAAGTGATCTTTCCACCGCAACACCGACACAAGTATTGGGAAAGATCAATGCTCATGAGATGTACATGCACATCACTCCAGAAGAGGGCTCATCATCTTTCAAGAAGAAAGACTTGGCCTTCAAAGCTAGCCATGACAAGAAGAAGAAGAAGGGCCAAGCCATGATGGTGCAAGAAAGTTTAAGTGAAAGTAATGTCGATGATGAATCACTTGCACTCATGGTGAGAAAGACCACCAAGATGCTAAAGAAGCTCAACAAGAGTGGCATCAAGTTCGATGGCAAAAAAAGAAATTCTTCACAAGTAGCAAGAGAAAGCCAATCTCGGAGATGGATTGCTACAATTGTGGTGAACTTGGCCACTTAGCTCATCAATGCCCTAGACCACCAAAAGACAAGTACAAGAACAAGAACAAGGGCAAGAAAAATGATTCAAGTGATGAAGAAGAAGAGAAGAAGAAAAACAAGCCATACAAGAAGAAGGATGGCAAGAAGAAGGGGTTCCACAAGAAGAAGAAGGGAGGAAAGGCATACATTGTTGGTGATTGGCTCACCGACATTGAATCATCTTGTGAGTCCTCCGAAGATGAAAGCAATGATGAGAAAGAGAAGGTTGCCGCTTTTGTGATGGGGCCATCATCTTCACCGACATCTTCATCACCACCTTCACCGCCTCCTTCACCATCATCATCCGCTACTCACCTATGCCTTATGGCCAAGGGTGAACGAAAGGTACAAAACCATGATAGTGATGATGATGATGATAGTGATAGTGATGATGAATATGATGCACCTTCTTATGATGAACTTGTAAAATTGTTGAACAAATACACTAAAATCATAAGAAGGACAAGAAATGAAAATGATGAACTTCAAAATGAAAATGAATCATTCTCATCAAAGCTTGAAAATGCTCAAAAGACTAGTGGTGAGCTTAGAGATCAAAATGAAGTTATGTCTTCTCATCTCAAGGAGCTCAAAACCTCTAATAAAGAGCTTAAAGATCAACATGATAAGCTTGAGAAGAAGCATGATGAGCTCATCACTAGACATAACTCTCTAAAAGACAAACACACCATATTAAAAATTGACTATGATAGTCTTGTGGTTGCTAATGAACTTGCTCTTGAGACACATGATGCTACTAACAATGTTGTTAAGTGTGATATAGCTACATCATGTGATGACTTGATCATTGAAAGCATTGAGCAAGGTTCTAGTAGCAAAGGCAAGAGTGTGGTTGAGTCAAGCAACTATGATGATTATGCCAAGATCAAGTGTGAGAATGAGAAGCTTGCAAATGAGAATAAGAAGCTTAAAGGTTTGATGGCTCTTGAGAAGCAAACACCAACTGAGTCACTCATTGAAGAGAACAAAAAGCTCAAGCAAGAAAAAGAGCATCTCAAGACCGGCCTAAGCAAGTTCACAAGAGGTCAATACTTGCAAAGTGAGCTCCTCATGAACACCGTAATGAAGATGGATAGAAGTGGTATTGGGTACTTGGCAAATCAAGAGAGGAAGGCAAAAGCTCAACAACAACAAAGCAAGTCAAAGCCCAAGCCAAAGAGATATGTTGAGTGTGGTCAAGAAGGTCACTTTGCTCATGAATGCAAAACTCCACCACCACAACCCTTGCCCAAGCATGCTAGACCCTTTGCCTTCAATGCTCATTACATGCTAAGAAAAGATTCAAATGGAAAGATGAAAGTCATGTTTTTGGGTCCCCAAACAAGAATAGGCCAAAGAAAATATGGGTTGCCAAGTCACTAGTTGAGAAAGTCAAGGGCCCCTCTCAAGTTTGGGTCCCTAAACAAAAAGCTTGATCTCTTGTGTGTAGGTGAACTACAAGACCGGTGGATCTCATTGGGTTATTGATAGTGGTTACACTCAACATATGACCGGTGATCCTCGTATGTTCACCTCCATTGAAGAGAATGGGATATGTCAAGAGAAGATCACATTTGGGGATAATTCAAAGAGCAAAGTCAAGGGTATAGGCAAAATTACAATATCAAATGATCACTCACTCTCAAATGTGCTCTATGTTGCTTCATTGAGTTTCAACTTATTATCCATTGGGCAACTTTGTGACCTTGGCTTCCAATGCTTGTTCACACCAAATGAAGTGGAAGTTTCAAAGATAGATGACAAGCAAGTGATATTCAAAGGCTTTAGATACAACAATCTTTATCTTGTTGACTTCACCTCCGAAGATGCAAATTTGATGACGTGTTTGTTCACCAAGACCTCACTTGGTTGGCTTTGGCATAGGAGGCTTGCACATATTGGAATGAACACTCTCAACAAGCTATTGAAGAAAGAACTAGTGAGAGGATTGAAGGATGTGAAGTTTGAAAAGGACAAACCTTGTAGTGCATGTCAAGCGGGCAAACAAGTTGCAAACACTCATCCAACCAAACCTTTCATGTCAACTTCAAGAGTGCTAGAACTTCTACACATGGATTTGTTTGGGCCTACAACTTACAAGAGCTTGGGTGGTAATCTCTATTGTCTTGTGATAGTGGATGACTACTCAAGGTATACATGGACTTTCTTCCTTCATGACAAATCCGAAGTGGCAAATTGCTTTAAGAAATTTGCAAAGAGGGCTCAAAATGAATTTGAAGTCAAGATAAAGAAGATTAGAAGTGATAATGGCAAAGAGTTTGACAACACCAACATTGAAGCTTATTATGATGAAATTGGAATCAAGCATGAGGTCTCTTCAACATACACTCCTCAACAAAATGGTGTAGTTGAGAGAAAGAACCGGACTTTGATCACCCTTGCAAGAACAATGCTAGATGAGTACAACACTCCGGAAAAGTTTTGGGCCGAGGCAATCAACACCGCATGCTATGCTTCAAACCGCCTCTTCCTATAAAAGTTTCTTGGCAAGACCCCCTATGAGTTGCTTAATGGGAAGAAGCCGGACGTCTCATTCTTCCGGGTGTTTGGTTGCAAATGCTACATCTACAAGAAGCGTCAACACTTAGGGAAGTTTCAAAGACGTTGTGATATTGGTTTTCTTGTTGGTTACTCATCAAAGTCCAAAGCATATAGAGTATTTAACCATGCCACCGGTTTGATTGAAGAAACATATGATGTGGAATTTGATGAATCTAACGGCTCCCAAGGAGCAATTGAGAATTGTGATGATGTAGGTGATGAACCCTTGAGGGAGGCCATGAAGAACATGCCCGTAGGAGATATCAAGCCAAAAGATGATGGAGACGATGTACAAATCATTGATCCACCATCTTCATCACGTGTGCCTCAAGATGATGACAAGAATGAGAGAGTTGAAAATGAAGACACTTATATCTCTCATGAACAAGCCGAGGCACAAGCTCAAGATGTTGATGCTCCCCATCCACCTCCTCAAGTGGTTGATAGAAGAAATTCACCTCTACTTCAAGCACATCCACAAGAACTCATCATAAGGAGTCCTACTAAGGGAGTAATGACTCGATCTCAAAAGCTTGCTTCTTTTGTTGAACATCACTCTTTTGTCTCTTGTGTTGAACCTAAGAATGTAGAAGAAGCTCTTCAAGATCCGGATTGGGTGAATGCCATGCATGAAGAATTGAATAACTTCACCCGCAATCAAGTATGGACACTTGAAGAGCATCCTAAAGGTGCAAGAGTCATTGGAACCAAGTGGGTGTTCCGAAACAAGCAAGATGACCAAGGCATAGTAGTGAGGAACAAGGCAAGACTAGTTGCAAAGGGGTTCTCTCAAGTTGAATGCCTTGATTTTGGAGAGACCTTTGCACCCGTTGCAAGACTAGAAGCCATTCGTATCCTCCTTGCATATGCATCACATCATGATATGAAACTATATCAAATGGATGTGAAAAGTGCATTCTTAAATGGCTTTATAAATGAACTAGTCTATGTTAATCAACCTCCCGGGTTTGAAGACCCTAGATATCCTAATCATGTTTATAAGTTGTCCAAGGCGCTATATGGGCTCAAGCAAGCCCCTAGAGCGTGGTATGAGCGCCTCCGAGACTTCCTCATTGAGAAGGGCTTCACCATTGGGAAGGTTGACACCACACTATTCACCAAGAAGCTTAATGGGGAGATCTTCATTTGTCAAGTGTATGTTGATGATATCATCTTCGGATCAACAAATGAAGATTATTGCAAAGAATTTGGTGAATTGATGTCGAAGGAGTTCGAGATGTCAATGATTGGTGAGCTCACATTCTTCCTTGGTTTTCAAGTCAAGCAAATGAGAGAAGGGATTTTCATCTCTCAAGAAAAGTATACCAAGGATCTTCTCAAAAGATTCAAGATGGAAGAATGCAAACCAATCAAGACCCCAATGCCATCAAATGGACATCTCGACCTAGATGAGGGAGGTAAACCGGTTGATCAAACTCTCTACCGTTCTATGATTGGTAGCTTGTTGTACCTTACCGCATCTAGGCCCGATATCATGTTTAGTGTGTGCATGTGTGCTCGCTTTCAAGCATGCCCTAAAGAACCTCACTTAAGTGCCGTAAAAAGAATCCTAAGATATCTTAAGCACACCCCAAGCATTGGTCTTTGGTATCCCAAAGGAGCTAGATTCCAACTAGTTGGCTATTCCGATTCGGATTATGCCGGTTGCAAAATTGATAGAAAAAGCACATCCGGAGGGTGCTATTTGCTTGGGAGATCCTTAGTATCTTGGTCATCTAAAAAGCAAAATAGTGTGGCTTTGTCCACCGCCGAGGCGGAATACATTGCCGCGGGGGTTTGTTGTGCACAAATCTTATATATGAAACAAACCCTCCTAGACTATGGAATTGTTCTTGAAAAGGTGCCACTTTTATGTGACAATGAAAGTGCCGTTAAAATTGCTAACAATCCGGTACAACACTCTCGCACCAAGCACATTCATATCCGCCATCACTTTCTAAGAGATCACGTTGCTAAAAATGACATATCACTAGAAGGTGTAAGAAGTGAAAATCAATTAGCGGATATCTTCACTAAACCTTTGGATGAGGCCACCTTTTTTAGGTTAAGAAGTGAACTCAATGTGCTTGATTCAAGCAACTTTAAAAAATGAGCGTGTGTTGTCCCTTGCATTGCATTATATTATATGTCATGTTTATTTTATCGCAATGCATTTAGGGCTTGGCTAACACGGTTACGATAACCCTCCTTTGGAGGAGTGAAGAAGCCTAACCGTGGATCAAACTTGACAAGCAACCTAGCTTTACTTTCTTGTATTGCATTGCATATGCATGGTTGTTCGTTTGTCATTTCTTTTCGGTTTAGCTTTGAGCAACCTCTGTGTTCGTCCATGGATAGAGAGAGCATTTTGACGCTCCCAAAGGTCCAAAAACTCTATTGCATGGCCATACGTTGCTCCTCGGGTGTTTATTGCCTATTTTCTTAAAAATAATACTAGCCTAAGGCAAACTATTTTGAAAAATTCGAGGGTTTGAGTGAGGTCACTCATATCAGGTTCCAATTGGTGTTCATTTGTGTCTCTTTGAATTGGAACTTGATTGGGAGAAGTCGCGTCGAAGTTCGGAACGAAGAAGGGCGAAAAACAATGACCGGACGCTGGACCGGACACTGCACCGGACGTAGTGATGCTTCACCACCGCGTCCGGTCCCGGCGTCCACCAGCGCGTCCGGTCATCCAGAAGACCAACTCTAGACCTAGTGACCGGACGCTGCACCGGACGCGCCGCTGTTGACCACCGCGTCCGGTCCCGGTTACCACCACCGCGTCCGGTCATTCGTGATGAATTCCCGAGCTCCCCTCGACCGGACTCTGATCGCGTCTGGTCAGTCCTAACCGGACGTGTCCGGTCACTCCAGAAGCTTACTGGAGTGTGACTGGACGCTGCACCACCGCGTCCGGTCATCGCGCGTCGAGCGGATCTAACCCCTTCATAAAACGGTTCGTCCTCGGCCGTATTTTTTCACCCGCACGCGCTATTCCGCCGCTGCTTGCCCTAACCGCCGATTCGCCGAGCTCGCCGGAATCCGCCGCGTTCTCGCCGTCTTCCACGCCTCCGGCAACCCTTGCCGTGACCCCGCCACGCCTCCTCGCCCGCATTTGCCCGCGCGCGCACGCTGCCGCCCTGCCCGCAGCCGCAGCCACGCCTCTGCCCGCAGCCGCGCCCGCGCCTCTGCCGCAGCTGCGCCGCCACCGCCGCCGTGTCTGCTGGCCCCACTTGCCCTGCCGGATCTCCACAGTAGCAACCTCGCGCTCCCCCGTGCTCAACTTCGACCCTAGCTCCTCAATCTTCCTTCGGCCGAGCCCATCCTCTAGGGTTTGCCCTAACCCTACCTCGAGGTGAAGAACTCGCCTGTTTTCGCTCGACTTTATTCAATTTCGTCATTAGGGCTTACCATTGACCGTAACTTTCCATTGCTTATCATCGACTCGGTCCTTTCAGAGCTCGTTCGACGAATTCGGGGAATCTCGCGATCTAGGTCACCTCATCTTGTCACCGTCGTCTCGTCGATCCGAGGTAGCTTCGCGTTTCGATTCACATCGTATCTCATATGCTTGCTATCTCTAGGGTTTCGTACCTTTTAGTTATATATGTGCTTATAGTAGATCTCTCTATTCCGTCGTTGCAGCGAGTCAGTCGGTGTGTCAGGGTGAGATCAGTTTGCTGAATCCGAGGCCAAGCCTACGGATACGGATTGAGGCCAAGCCTCTCGAGTGACAGTTCACCATCTTTTAGAGGTTTTCGGTCAGTTTGTCAGCATGGTGCGTTGCAAGAACGCCGGTGGTGCTCCTGGTGACGGGGACGACAGTCCTCCTCGTCGGTCTGAGATTGCGCGTGGAAAGCGCATCAAGATCATGGCCAGAAAGAAGAAGAAGACACTTACAGAGGCAGAGATTGCTCAGGCTGTGGTAGATGCAGCAGAGCAGGCAGAGAGAGGTGGCAGGAGCAGTGGCATACGCATAGGCGAGCGTCGCTTTCATCTTGAAGGTCGACAGCTCGGCACAGAGGCCACTAAGGGTACAGAGGATACTGGAGCTACAGAGGGTATGTCAGTTGATCCACCTACAGAGGCTACAGAGGCTCCACAGGCTCCAGAGGCTACAGAGGATACAGAGGAGCAGCCAGCTCAGTCTCCACCGCGTCGCCGCTCCACACGCGCACATACTCAGGTGACTCCTAGGCCAGAGGGCCAGCGTCGTGGAGCACGTCCTCCTCCCAGAGCTAGAGGTTCACCCCCGGTCGAGCACTTTGACCTGAGGGGTGCTACAGCACGTCAGGTGCAGGGGTTGAGGTTCGTGGAGGTCAGCCGATGGTTTCCACCTGTGAGGGATCACAGAGCTTCAGAGGGTTTCTATACCCCACTTCAGGAGGATTTCTACAGGGCTCTAGTTGACAGCGGTATTGCTTTTCGACCACAGAGGGTCTGTCGGCTTGAGTCACTGGTTGAGGTTGTGGGAGAGCAGCTTCGTCCGCACCTGTCCTTTCTGCCTGGCTTGTCAGATCTTCTTGGACGGACAGGTGCATACTGCGGCACATGGGTCAGAGAGTTTTATGCTTCACTGTGGATTGATCCTGCCCATGAGTTCATTCACTTTGCATTCCGAGGCCGCGATCACAGACTATACATCACTAGAGTGCGGGAGATTCACAGACTCCCAGCTTCTGACACGAAGATACATTAGTTGTGCTTTGGTCAGACTCCTCCACCGAGACGCCCTCACGGCGGGGCAGTGCCACCTACAGACTTGGTTCGACCCTGTTTCCGTGGGCCTTTTGGCGAAGGGTCTCGTCGCACGCCTGCTAGCCTGACACCACTTGCCAGAGTTCTGGATGCTATAGTCAGACGCACTCTTCTTCCCAGACTTGGCTACAGAGAGGGACTGACTCGGATGCAGCTATGGGTTGTTCACCACCTCCTCTCACAGACACAGTTTGACATTTGGGATCTCATACTTAGTGAGATGGAGGACACCATAGCTGAGGGATTCAAGGGAAATCGTCAGCTGTCCTATGCACACTGGATCTGCTTCATCATTAGATCATCAATTCAGCTACCAGCAGATATCAGAGCTGAGATATCAGACACTACCACTGCTTTCCCTGAGTATGATATCCGTCAGCTTTGAGCCTCAGTCACTAGAGATCAGGCCCCAGTGCCAGGACAGCGTGAGCGACCTGAGGTTCCTGAGACAGCAGCTGAGCAGGACGCCACAGTTGATGAGCTTGCTGAGGCAGAGCTTGCCGATCTTGATGCTCAGCCTGCTGATCTTCCTGAGGATGTGACATCTGACAGCACTGATGAGGACTACCAGCCCATCCCCAGGTACCGGTCTCCTCGGTCTCACGACCACGAGGCCGGTGGCTCTGGTTTAGCCTCCCGCTCAGACCCAGCCATGGTAGCTATACTTGAGAGGCTGACCCAGGCACAGGAGCAGCAGCAGCAGATACAGCGACAGGCTCAGGACACAGCTGCAACACTTGCACAGATACAGGCTCGTCAGGACGAGTTTCAGCGTCAGCAGCTTGAGATCCAGAGGCAGCATGTTGAGATGCAGAGACAGCAGTACGAGATACAGCGACAGAGTGCAGCTAGTCAGCAGCAGTACTTGGATCTCCTGCGCCACCTTGTCACTGTCGGGGTTCCTCCGCCTGCTTCTGTCATGACTCATGCTTTATAGACCAGTGGTCTGTCGAGTCAGGGACAGCCGAGCTTCCAGTTCACATCTCCACAGCAGCAGGTTCCCCAGTCGTTCTAGTCCCCGAGTTTTACTCCTATTCACACGGGGTTTACACCTTCAGACCAGCCTCGCCCTCACCTCCTGACAGGCACACCAATCGGTGACTACAGTGCTACCTACAGTGAGTTGACTGGTCAGCCGACACCCTCACACACTACTACATTTACTACTTCTTCAGGGTTGTCAGCTCCCGAGGCAGCTATTCCTCCAGTGACAGGGACCGGTACTACAAAGACTATTCCTTCGTCAGTTGCCTCGACAGATCCCCCAGAGACGGATCCTCTTGTTACTTCTACGACAGTACCTGTTCCTGCTGATCAGACCCAGACCGCTTCACATCCACGTGCTTCTTCAGAGGGTCAGCCAGATAGCTCAGATTCCGAGGGTGATTCTCTGCACTTCGTGATTACTCCGCGCACCTCGGCACCCAACACGACTCCGTCTGTCCCCCCGTCAGATCCTTAGATTAGTTTTTTTTGGCGCTTGATGCCAAAGGGGGAGAGAGAGTAGTTTCAGGGGGAGTTTTGTTAGAGGGTTTTCGTTCTTAGTTGTGTGCTACATTCATGCATCATGTTTACTTTTCAGTCATTGCATTCGTGTGACTTGTCGTCGTGTGATAAACTTTGAGTCTAATGTTTTATCTAGTCACTATGTTATTTAATGTCACCATTTTAGTTATAGCTCTAAGGTTGTGCTTTCGTGCCTTACTCCGATTTCTTATGAGCTATATCTTTTGTGTACTAACGCTTTTTGTCTTATCTTATGAGTACACTCTTTTGGCTTGGGGCACATAAGCAATTCCTAACCCTTTGTGCTTATTGTCTTTTGCTTATGTGAACCAAGCATGCTCGAAAACCTCAACTCCAATCTTTTGAATCTTAGTGTTGTCATCAATCACCAAAAAGGGGGAGATTGAAAGCATCTAGGCCCCAAGGTTTGGTTTCGGCAATTGATGACAACGCTTTATTACCATGACTAACGTGTGTTTTGCAGAAACTTTGGTAAGTTAGGTCATGGAGGTTATAACTGCTTTGGGCACCATGGTATTCATGTCCCTTGATGGAAATCGTTTCGGTTTCCAAAAGAGTGACGTCAAGATTAAGGACGGTTAGTTCCGGATATCGAGGTGTTGAGATACATTCGGAATAGTCGTTAAGATCATCGTTTTTCTCTTTTGGCCGTACTATAAAGGGGGGCATGAGCGGGTAGCTTGACCTAGGCGAGTCCTATGTTTAGGTGTGGTGCACACTTGTTAAACTTGGCGCTAGGCAGCTCTAGAATAGCTCAAAGTTCAGTTGGAAGCAACTTGGTTCAAGTTGCGACGCGTTTCGGAAAGTTTCGGGTCGTTTTCCCTTGACCGGACGCGGTCTTCGGCATGACCGGACGCGTCCGGTTAGTACATTTCCGCGGCTAGGGTTTCGGCGCTGACGACCGGACGTGGTCCTTGCGAGGACCGGACGCGGTGGTCAGAGGCCGACACGTGTCACTTGAGGGAAACACCCGATCGGACGTGACCTGGGTGTGATCGGCGCGTCCGGTCACAGTCCAGTAAGGTCCAGAGACGACCGGACGCGTCCGGTCATCACCGATCGGACGCGGTCGCGCGTCCGGTGCGTTTACAGTATGCTCCCTGCACGATCGGACGTGTCCGGTCACCCCTGACCGGCGCGTCCGGTCACTCAGTTGAAATTTCGGTTTTCGACCGTTACGAGCGACCGGCGCGTCCGGTCACTTCGACCGGCGCGTCCGGTCAGCCCGTGTTTTGCTGAGTCAGCGTGTAACGGTTCGTTTCGTCTGTGGGTGTATAAATACATCCCCACCACCTCTTTTAGAGGTCTCTTGCTCATTTGATCAGCTGAGAAAACCCTTTAGAGTGCAAGGGAGTGTAAGAGCTCTAGTGAGGATTGTGATTTGAGAATCAAAGCTTGAGAGTTCCTCACTAGCCATTAGAGAGTAGCAAGTGTGCATCCACCGTCTCATTTGGGCTCGTTGTGGTCGAGTGAGAGTTCTAGCTTGTTACTCTTGGTGATCGCCATCACCTAGACGGCTTGGTGGTGATTGGGAGTTTGGTGATCATCCGGCGGAGCTTGTGGATGACCCAACTCATCTTATGAGCGGTTTTGGGTGATTCACCGCGACGGAGTGTCGAAGAATCAACCCGTAGAGAGCACTTGATCCTTGCGCGGATCAAGGGGGAGCTACACCCTTGCGCGGGTGCTCCAACGAGGACTAGTGGGGAGTGGCGACTCTCCGATACCTCGGAAAAATATCGCCGTATTCCTTGCCCTTTACATTCAAGCATTTACATTCTCGTATTTACTTTCATTGCTTGATTTACATTCCTAGAATTGCCATGCTAGACTAGGATTAGAAACTAGGGTGCAAAACTTTTTATCGGTAGACTCTCTAGGAACACAAGTAGGCACTAGGGGTGAATTCCGGTTTGTAGGATTTAATTCTTGCAATTAATTTTTAGAAAAGCCCAATTCACCCCCCTCTTGGGCATCTTGATCCTTTCAGGAACAAATTATCTATTTTGATGGCAACTAAGAGAATAAAGCTTGATCATGCAATGGTAATGGCAATGAGGAGATCAAAAATTCTAAATGGATGGCAGTGAGGTAAATCAAAAAATTTTATGACAATGAGAAAATTGGTATAGATTTTAGTGGCAATGAGCCAATTCTCTAGAGAAAGAAAGGCTGGCTCAGGCTATCCGTACTCATGGACCTCTATATTCATCCTCTATACGTCCTAGTCAGCAAGATTCTCTCCTCTATACTCAATTCTTCCGCACCCATCCATCCTCTATATCATCCTCTATCCACTCTATCTACTGTGGGACCCATTTATCACTTTATCTAAATATATCCATGTGTGATCTAGTTTTGAAGAATTTATTAAGACGAATTTAATGGTACAATCGAAATTTAATTTGGATTTTTGGTTTGTGAGTTATAGCATTTTTTCCTTTATTTAGCTAGTGGGGCCCGCCACTGCCCACGGTAGAGTAAGCGCTGTACTGTAACGGAACCGTCCAAATTATAAGAGCATAAGTACAAAAACAATCACCGAAGTGATCAAATTCTCGCACTTGAGCCCATATAACTCAGGTAGTCCAATGAAATCACGAGGGATTTTAAACCAACCAACATACCAGCCAAGATTATAGTGATTCAACATAACAAGTCACATGTTACAACCATTTCACAAGTAATTTAATATACATCGGAGTTCAACGTAGTTATTACAACTTAAGTTCAAAAGTAGCGGAAGCAAAGTAATTTGAAACTAACAACACCCTTATTTCAAATACATGCCAATACCAAGGTCGACTTCCAACAAAAGCATTAGAGAGAAGATAACTTAGACGGATCATGCTCGTGATCACACTCCGCCTCTACGGCAGGAGCCAACCAACTCTTGCAGTCGCCATGATACATCACAACCTGCAACAAGTGAGGATAAAACCCTGAGTACGAGAAGGTACTCAGCTAGACTTACCCGCCAAAAACCAGAAATAAAGTGACACCAAGGATATAAAGTGGGCTAGCTTGACAACATTTTGCATAAAAGCTTAATATAGATAAGTAATCATTAATGCTTAAGCATCAAGTTAATTATCATTAACCTGTCATCTATATTAGGACCTGTACAAGAGCACTCACTTTATTAGGAGCAAACAATATTAACCATAGCAGGTATAAATTGAGGCAACATTTCCATCGTCATCCAATTAACCATCCGTTCAATTTAATGGAATCTACGTTGCCGCTGCTCAAGTCAAGTGCTCACTAACCGGGAGTGATGGCGATTCAAATCGAATTCCTATCCAGCTGGAGGAGTATTTCTAACACTCACCGAGTCACGCCTGGCGAGGGCTGCTCAGGTCACCTTTGGTACAGTTTAGGAGCCGCGGGTTCGACTGATGCCGCGTCCCCAAGGGCGACACTCTGCCAGGTGCTAGGGACTCTAACCCCCCTTGGTCTCACGCCAATATCCCCAAGCACATCCTTACTCTCCTCCAAGATGCGACCTACCATTCGATTCCTGGCCTGAACTGTATTACTCGGCTTCGCGGTCGGAACGACTTATCCGGCCAACTAAGTGTTAGACTGCGTTCAACATGACTCAAGGACGTACAGCGAATCAGTCCTTAAATGACTCAGACGGAAATAGATCCACACGCAAGACCTCCATGCCTTATTGCTTCACTATCGTCATCCCGCCTGGTCTCATTTCATTTTATTAACACATGGTTCCATTCCACGATAGCAAATATAGCCAACCGTGCCATATATAAATATCCCTATATCTCGCAGGTGACAGAAAATCACCTGACTTCTACCGCTTAAAGCAGGGCTAAGCATCTACTCGATCCTAGTCTAGGTAGGATTCAAGGATTCATATATCTGGACAAGGAATAATATAATGTAGCAAGATTTTCAACCAACTCCTACCACTTAATGCAACAATACTTATAACATATATAGAATTAATTGCTTTGAAGGTAGGAGGCTTATAATGCTTCGGGGCTTGCCTGGGATCCGACTCAAGTTAGAGTATGTCAGATAAATTCACTTGGCGAGCATCCTCCAATCTATCACTTGTCCGGTCCTCCTATCTTTGGGATGGATCCACCAACTCCATCTTCGGGTTTGGCTCCACATCAGGTCCTTCACGTGCTTCAGCTAGCGTACCTAAATGAGGTGCAATAATGCATATGTATGAATGCATAGAAGTGCAATAAACAGAGTAATCAAACAAGCATACCAAAGTTCTCATAAACACCTAGAGCTAATTAACTTAATCCTCATTAAGGCATAACATAGAAGATTGTAAGCACATCAATCAAGACACAAGTCTTACAAGATCCTAGGGTACCAACCTAAGTACCAAGTAGCAATACCAACATACTTATGTAACTCAAACTATGCTTAACAGAAAAGTTTATATTTGCAAACAACATAAACAGTCCAGAAATAACATCATTCCAGAAGCTACACAATTTCAAATGATATGCAAGAGGATAATCTAGAAATCTTATGAAATTTTCTACAATTCATTTATAATCACCTAAGCCTAATTCTCAAGTTTAATAGGTCAAAAAGATGAAACTACAGACTCTGATCTGCTCCAAACAGAGAGCAACCAACTCTAGAACCTGACTTTAAACATCTATAACTCAATTACTACTTGACCAAATTCCACCAAATTTTAACACAAGCTAGATACATGGATTATATACAACTTTTCTATAGACAAGGTGCTCAGAAAACATCATTATCATGGGGTAATCTACATTGCCCCCAGAACTGTCCAGAAACTAATAATAGCAAGAAATAATTATTAACATATGTTGCAAACATATCATTGGACAAAACTAATTTTACCAACATGTCACATATGACTAATGAACACCAGAAAACATAGTGTCCCATACTAAATAATTTCTTTTAATACATTTTCTTAATTTATTTAGATAATTAGGTGGAATTATGAACACATATCAAAAGTGCACAATAATTTCTACCAAAATTACAGAGGCCTACACATGCTCCCAAAAGTCTACTGTCCAAATTTTAAACCATTTGGACATGTATATCAGCCTCTATGAAAAAGACAAATGGCTATAGCAATAAATCATGTAAGAGCAGGTTAAACCTAAAACTCCATATTTTCTATGAACACATAGCCATAGTATGAATCAATATGATAGAGTAACATCATACTAAGGTAATGGAACAACATTTTCCATTTTACCATTTCTATATTATTTATAAGATATTTATCAAGCCATAAATAAGTTAAATCAATAACTTGATCCTACAGTAAGCAATGACCATGAAATTTATACCACAGTACATCCATATCATGAAAAGCCTACCATAAAATTTTCACATCATTTGAAGCAACACAACTCAAGATATAAAAATGACAAGCAATATAATGTAGATTTCCTTATTTGTCAAGGTCAAATCAAAACCTTAACAAAACAGTGAACAACTAGTGTGTTTAATATTTTTCCTAGCAAGTACATATCATCACAAAATTAACAAAACAATAATCACTATTTTTAGAGTCCTAAAACTCCAGATCTTGCTCTGGTCAAGTTTAAAGGTATTTTTAGAGCATTTTTAAAACTTAAAAGACATCAGAAAACATCTACAAACATGTAACATTTTATGACTCTACTGCATAGATCTTTTCTCAAGGTTTCCAAAAAGTCCACTTTTGCTATTTTTGAAATTTCCTAGCCTGAGATATGGATTTTCAAAAATTAACACGAAATTGAAATTCAAAATCCAGAAGAAATCAACCCTAACTTAACTGCTAGTTACACCCGGTCGTACACCCGAATCAGCCACAATTGAAACCAACATGTGGGACCCACGGCTCCATCGGGCCCACTTGTCAAGCACACAGGGAGACAGAGAGAGAGGAACCGGTCTTCTTCTAAACCGGAGAAACAGAGGACGGTGGCGGCGGCTTGCCGGCCGGCCATCTTCTGGCCAGTGAGGCCGGTGCCGGCGGCGGGGAAGGGCAGCGCGGGCACCGCCGTGCCAGCCCGCATCCGTAGGTGGCCGAATCGTGACCGGAAATGAACCACAGCCTCCTGGCCACGCTAGCAGGCGGGTCGGTGGTGGCCGCGCTGGCGGCGCTGGCGCGGCGTGGTCGCGCGCGCGGGGTGGAATGCAACAAGGTGAAGGTGGTGGAGCTCACGGTTGTGGCCGTGGTGGCTCAAGGTGGTCTAGCCACGTACGCCGGCGGCCAAGCTCGCAACATCGCCGGCGCCGGGGCGCTCCGGTGACCTGGAGCCTGGGCGAGCGCGCGCGCGAGGCAGAGCACGGCGAGGCGGAGGCGGTGATGTGCTCGATTGAGATGGAGAAAGAGCACAGCAGCAGTTGGGGGAAGCTCCACCTCTCAGCAATGGTGGCCGTGGCCATGGCGTGCTCCGGTGGCCGCGCTCTATTGCGGCGAGGAGAGGCCGGAGATGGTGCGGTGGTGCAGCAGGGAGAGGCGGAGGTGGTGCTGTGCCTCACTTGGCCCGTGACCGATGCAGCAGTGAGAATGGGCGGCGTGGACACGAGCGCATGAGCTCGCCCATGGCGGACGTCGCGGCACGCGCACTTAGGGCGGAGCTGAGCGAGGGAGAGAGCGGAGGAGGGCGAGCAGTGGGGAGCACGGAGCGTCCAGGAGTGGCTCGGTGTCCATGACGCGCAAGGAGGAGGCAGGGCACGCGGCAAGGAGGTGGGGCGCGGAGTCGGGCATGGTCGCCACGCAGGGGAGGACGTGTCGGCCGTTCGCACAATTTCTCGAGTACATGGTGTGTGTGAAGCTGCCGGACTTGGAGGCCATGTTTGGGCCACCTCCGGGCCAAATTTGGACATGGGCCAAAATGCAAAGTCGAAGCCCACACATTACACTACGTTTTTCATTTAATGGTCATAGTCATTAGGGCAATAGATTAGTAGATAATTACCTCTCAAATTGCTACTGTCAATGACTAATCAAACTTTCATTTGAGCTACATTTAGTTAGTCAAGAGGGGTCCCATCAATGCCAACTTTTTTCTAGACCTTCCCCATATGGTTAGCTCCAACTTTTATTAAGGGATCCCACCAAGTTGCTTAACAAAATCCCGAGAACGCGGCATGCCAACCACTAATGACATTGTAACTCCAGACTTAGACAAATTCTGGACCTTGAAAACAGCACTAAGTTGATTCTTGTGAGCTCTATTTGACTAGGTTAGGGGTCAAACTAGCTCTTGACCAATTAATAAAGTTTGTTCTACGTAAGATGAACTATAACTTTTCTTTAAGGTCAAACCTCATAACTAGTACAGAAGTCTAACTTCCACTTTGGTCAAAGTAACAACTCGATAAAGCCGAAACTATGCTTTTAGGCCAATCGGGGCATTTTCTTGACATTTGCTTAACATGAATCTTTCATGACTTTTGTTGTAGAGTTCATCTAGAGTCATTTGGGCAAAGTTGAAAAGTTTGATTGATGATCTATACTTCCATTCACTTAATCACGCCACTCTAAGAAGGACATGACTTATCATTTCATGTGACTTTTTGATTCCAAACTTCATGAAACTTTTTCAGGGATCAATATAGATAGGTACTAAGGTGAGACACATGAAGATATTGCAATAACACTACCCAAGCATCTATCTTGAAAAGGGGTCTATATGTAAAGCAATGGTGCAACATCCAACTTTAGGGTAAGCTCATCTCCGTAGGTTGACCTTGACATCGTCATCTCCACTAATCTATCATGTTTGAGCTTAAACCCACTACTTAATTGGTGATAAACACCTGGGGTGTTACATGTACCACTCTAAATATAGAGTGAGAGAAATGATAGAATATCGTTTTAGAGTACCAAGTGTAGCAGTTTTTACTCTATATTCATACTCTAAAGCTTTAGAGTATCCTTTAAAATACCCACTGCGGGTAGTCTCCGGCTGTGCCTGTGCCAGCGCCCTCCGCCCTGTGCTGGTATTGCATTTGCCTCCTACTGTAGGTAGTCAGTCCTAGGCTAGGCGCATTGATCGCTGTGGATACATGCATGGGCTTTGGGCTACGCCGCGTGCCGACCCAGGTTTTGAGTCACTTCCTCTTGCAACACGGGCACCATGCATTGTCATGTCACCCTCCTCTTGCAACACTCGGAGGCATGTGCGCATGACACGCCCATCGGCGAGGACCACGGCCACCTCCATGGAGCGGCCGGCGGCTGGGGCCGAGTCCGCCCTCCGGCGAGACCATGGACATAGGCCACGTGCCTTCACTGCTTCACAGCAGGGGCCTAGAGCATACTTTTGGATGATGATTGTAGATAGCGGCCGGCGTGAATCTGAGACCGATGTCCAATGTGCCAAGCTGCTGCCAATGTTACTCGGCCGTCGTTTAGATTCCAAAATTTGGCTCCCAAATTCACTATGCAGAATTTCTATTCCCCGTCACATCAAAATGCCGGCACATATATGGAATACTAAATATAGATGAAATCAAAAACTAATTACACAGTTTTATTGTACTTTGCGAGACGAACATTTTAAGTCTAATTAATCAATATTTGGACAATTATTACCAAATAAAAACAAAATTGCTACAGTGTGACGGGACACTTACTATGCAAACTTTGCCTCCAAAGTTTACCATCTAAACAAGGCCTCGATCGAGTCCTCACTGCTACTGTTTTTTATTTTTTCCTGAAAAGGCTGGGGAGATCCATCCAATGCAATCTAGGAGTAGGTACGTACGTCTTCCGGGCAGAGAGAGCAATCAGCAATGCTTCAGGACACCGTCGTCTTCAAGAGTTCAACGAAGAAGAGTGCTGGGAGTCTCGTGTTCCAAAGGGGGTCGGTCTTACCTTACGTGGCATCTTGGGATGACAAACATGGTGGTAAAATAAAAAAGATTGCGACGAGAAGAGTGCTTGTCTCGCGATCTTTTGGGGAGGAGATTGATCTGCATTCGCGTACAGTGGCTCGATCTGAATGCGGATGTTCACGGACAAGGATGGATTCCAGTGTCGTCTCGCTGCTCACTGGTGTCTAAATCCCCCTGTTCGGCTGAGCTTATCAGCACGGCTTATCAGCCGTGGAACAGTGTTTTTCTCTCACAGCAAATCAGCCACAGCCGGCTTATAAATAAAAAAAAACGACCTGTCGAATAGAGCCATTGTCTACTTATATTAAACCAAGTCAGCTTTTACCTGGAAGGCTCTGCGCAGCGCACCCTGAACGCAGCAGCAAGAAGGTCGTGCCTATGCACATACTCCGAGTCCTAGGTGACTTGATGAGATCCTACTAGTGGCGTTGCAGCAGGAAGAGTGGATAGTTTCCGTGAAACCCTGGAAGACTGTAATGGCGGACTGGGTTCTGTAGGTGATCCACCTACTGATCCATTCCTTTCACCCGGCGAAACGACTGTCATGACGGCAATGGGTATACAGTATGCAGGACGGATTGGACAGGGCTGTAGAATCCTACCCGTTCCATGTTTCTCGTTGCGCATTCAATTGGCACAAACTAGTGATTTATCAGAACCTGAATCATGCCCATTTCGCACGATACAAAGCGCCTGTTTAGTTGGGGAAAGTTTTTGATTCGGCTACTGTAACATTTTTTTTTTGTTTTATTTGGCAATTTGTGTTCAATCATAGACTAATTAGGCTCGAAAGATTTGTCTCGTGATTTACAACTGAACTGTGTAATTAGTTTTTTCTTTCAACTACATTTAGTACTCCATACATGTGTCGTAAGATTTGATGGGCAGGTACTGTAGCACTTTTTGGATTCCTTTTTGGGACTAAGGCCTCGTTTAGTTCACAGAATAAGGGGGAAAAATACTGTATCAGAATTCCTATAACATTTCGTTTGTTTTTGGTAAAAATTATCCAAATTTTGACTAACTAGGCTTAAAATGTTCGTGTCACAAAGTACAACAAAACTGTGCAATTAGTTTTTGATTTCATCAACATTTAGTACTCCATGCATTTACCGACATTTTGATATGACGGAGAATCTTCTTTTTACATAGTGAAATTTGAGGGAGAACTGAGGGAACTAAACAAGGCCTATAGAGGCTCAAACCCAAAATTCTAGGGCTACGTCATGCAACCTGAATCAGAACCTGAATGAATGTTTTACTCTCTGATATCGTCCTGCAACATCCTACTACGCCCTTATTTAGTTCCCAAAATATTTTACAAAATATAACTATAGCGCTACTATAACACTTTCGTTGTTATTTGATAATTATTGTCCGATCACGACCTAATTAGGCTTAAAGATTCGTCTCATGATTTACAACTAAACTGTGTAATTAATTTTATTTTTTATCTATATTTAATACTTCATGTATGTGTCCAAAGATTCGATGTGATGGGAATCTGAAATATTTTACAAAATATTTTAGGAACTAAATAAGGGCGATGCAATGCAAGAACCGGTTTTTTACAACCACCTGGGCCGTTTAAGGGCCCGTTTGGTTTAGGGTATTAAAGTTTAACAAACGCTGTAGCACTTTCGTCTTATTTGATAAAAAGTTTTCAATCTTAGACTAATTAGGCTTAATAGATTCGTCTCGTAAATTACTCCTAATCTGTACCGACATACATGCAATTAGTCTATATTTAGTACTCCATGCATTTGTCGCAACATTGATGTGACGAGAGTTAAACTTTAACATGTGTAAACCAAACAGGACCTAAGTGTTGGCAGCACAAGATTAGGAGTAATTTACGAGACGAATCTATTAGGAGTAATTAGTCCAAGATTGAAAACTTTTTATCAAATAAAACGAAAGTGCTACAATATTTGTTAAACTTTAACTCCTTGAACCAAACACCACTAAAATATTGCTCTTAGTTATATGATACTAAGATCTATGGCTAAGCACACTCTAGCTTGTAATTTTAGTCGTCACACATCTAGAAAATACTGTACTTATTAACGTTTGTATGTTTGGGTAGATTTCTGTTCGCTTGGCTGATCTGGCTGGCTGAAAGTTCTGGTGGCTGATTTTTTTAAGAGAAAAATATTGCTAGCTAGTTGACTGATTTGACTAATTATCTCAAACGAACAGCCTGTATGTTTCGTGACAATAGCTTGTACTTATCTCCGTTTTTGTTTATTTGTCACCGAACTTTTACTGTAGCAAATTTGACTATCTGTTTTTTCTTTTAAAAAATTTTAAATACTTCAATGTATATAACACTAATGAAGTATATTCAATAAAGAATTATATATGTGAAAACTTGATATATCTAAAAAATCTTTTACAGAAAAAAACCGTATGATCAAAATTGTTATAGTAAAAGTTCGGTACAAGTAAATGAAAATGGAGGTAGTACTGTGTTCTATGATTGAGTGGGCGTGGTGCATCCTCCATGGCTTTGACCGGGCCCGTGACCGTGAGTGAACGCGGTGGCGTGGTACGGTGGTGATGTCGGAGGTCTGCGCTGCAGCAGCCGAGGGTTTCGCCTTTCGCGGCGGGTGGGGTGAGAGGTGAGACATGGAAATCTTTTGCTTGCTCCCGTGGTTTTGCTGCCCGTATCGTGGTGTGCGTGGCCGTGTGGGGGTGCGCGCTTGCGCTTGCGGCCGCCGTGGTCGGTCAGTGGCATTCAACTGGAGGAGCAGGCCGGTGGACTGGACGTCTGGACGAGCCAACACGGCAGCAACATGAAGTGAGGGAGACTACAGTCTAGCCGCGCGGCACGGCGGGAGCGGAGGCTGTTCGGCTGACGTGTTCCGCGGTCGATAAGCTGGCCGAAGCTAGTTTGGGATGAGAGAAAAACATTATAAAATATTGTTATATACTGTAGCTGATAAGTTAAGTTCAAGCAAACAGGGCGCCACTACTGATAAAAGCTACAGTAAATGCGAGACAAGAAGCAGTTGGAGACCGGAGACCGGAGACCGGAGTAGTGTGTGCAGCTGCTCTCCTTTTTGTTCTCCGGGAACTGGCGGCTGTGTGCCGGGCAGGCCAGGGAAAGGCTGGCTGTGCCTGCCAGTGCCACGTGCTAGGCTAGGCCTATAGTAGGGTTTTTTTTTAGGAGAAGGCCTATAGTAGCTAGCTAGGTCTAGGCGCGCATGGATCGCTATGGGCCTTGTTTAGTTCTCCCAAATTCACCCCAAATTCCACTATGCAAAAAGAAGATTCTCCATCATATCAAAATATCGGCACATGCATGGAGTACTAAATGTAGATAAAATCAAAAACTAATTGCACAGTTTTGTTGTACTTTACGAGACGAATATTTTGAACCTAATTAATCAATGTTTGGACAATTATTACCAAATAAAAACAAAAGTGCTACAGTGTAGCACAGTAAATCGGAAACACCCGATTTGGGCATCTAAACGAGGCCATGGATGCACATCCCCGGGCTTGGCTCGATCGCTGCTGCACCTGACCTGCGGATATGGCTCCGCCTGGGTGAAGGGAAATTTCCTGCTGCCCAGACACGGACAGTGTGGACGTGTGGACTTGTGTTCAACTTCCTTCCAACATGCTCTTAGGCCAGTCTCAATGGGAATGTCATGGGAGTTTCATGGACATTAAATAAGGTGACATGTCAGCAAAAACTGCTCTTTTGCATGTATCGAGGAAGAGAGAGGGGATAATCGTTTCATGGCCACGACACGAGTGGGCGTTGTTTCCCACGCATTGGAAACCGGGTGACATCTGCACTGAGCCAGTTCTTTCGTTTCATCCCCATCCAGTGCGGCCATCTGCGCACACACCTCCCTTCCATCCTACTCCCACCGTTCTCCTTTCCCTCCGGCGCCCTATCTCCTCTTTCCCCTTCCAGAGAGCAGAATGTGAGTGAAATCTCCTGTACTTCCTTGCTCTCCTCCCCTCTATACGTCTCCTCAGTCTCCAGATGGATGCGACTCTAGTGGCGGCAGCGGCAGCGGAAAGCTCAGGGCGGCGTGGGTCCGACGAGGGGGAAAAGGGCGTTGTGGTGGCCAGTGCAACCGCAAAGCAGCGTCATCGCTTGCGCCGTTGCCGAGTTCGTCGCCTTTGCTGCTGCCGAGTTCGTGGCCTGTGCCGCTGATTAGCACGTCTGTACTAGATTTAGCGTTTCGGTTCCAGATCCTAGTGTAGTACTCCTGTTGGTGCTTCTGAAATCTTGTTTAGTATTGGAATTTTCGTCCGTACAAGATCCTAGTGCAGTACTCTTGTTGGTAGTTCTGAATCTAGTGCAGTACTCTTGTTCAGTTCTTCCCTATTTCTTTCATGCCACTGAGTCTGAGCTTTTACAGTATTCAATTCTGAATGTGCTACCGCCAAGGTGCATCTGTGCTCTTCTGGTAGGCAGCTTTTGCCACTCTTTTTTTAGTGTGCTGTTTCCTGAATTACTTTTCTTTGTTGCTCCTTTCATTACAATTTCAGTTTGAGCTGCATCTAGTGAGAGCTCAACCTGAATTACTTTTTCTTTTCTCCAGGAATGCCGATCAGTTTGTAATATGAAACTGCTATCAGTCTGAAATCATGTTTATTTGCCAATTTTATCATGTTCCCAAATGACTGCATAGTTCACATGACACATTTGATCCCAACACAATACAATAATTAAATGATAAAGCTAGCCTATGAAACTGTGAAATGAAACTGTACATTGAGAGACTCTGTTTCATCATGTTTCATTCTTGGTGTCATGTCTTGGAAACTGAGACATGAAATCCTCCATTGAGACTGGCCTTAGTCTCCCTTTCCCACGCGGCGGCCACGCATGCCGCTTGCCGCCGCGTGCCGGTGTCGAGCCAATTTTCGTTTTTCGATAACTTGCCGAGCCAGATTGAGTGACCTCCCACGGCCACCATGCATGTCATGGCACCCTCCTCTCTCTTGTGCGCATGACATTGACACGGCCATCTCCGCGGAGCAGCCGGCCGGCCGGGGCCGCCGAGACCATGGCCATAGCCAACGTGTGAACTCTCAAACGAAAAAGAATGGGGAAAAAAAAACAGAGGAACTTTCAAACGAAATGCCCGCATCATATCATAGGGTGAAAAGAGGGCAACCTAGCCTTCCAGCATGTGTGAGGAGGAAGCTGGAGTCATCTGTGGTGTCCAGTCCAATGCACAATCTGAAAATGAAGGAAGGTGGTGGAGCCCTTTTACTGGAAGGCTCTGTGCGCAGCACGGCATCAATGCAAGAGGCCCATGTTTCTCGTTGCGCACTCAATTTGGCCCAAGCTAGCGGTACAAGTAGTAGGAGTAATCAGAACCTGAATCATGCCCACTCCGCATGAAACGAACCCAAAGTCAGTACAAGGCTACCTCATGCAACTTGAATAGACGGCCGCTGGGGCAATTACACATCTGAATGAACGCTTGAAATCGTGCTGCAAGATCCTACTACGATACAAGCACCGGTTACAACTACCTGAGCCGTTTTAAGTGAAGGCAGCACAAGAGCTTGTTCGGCTCATCCTCAATCCGAGACGATTGGAGGTGATTGACAGGGATTTTGACTTGTATAGGGGGGATGTTCTAAGTACTATGTTCTAAACATTGAAGGCAGCTGAGCAGCACTAAGCTTCATCCAGGAGACTTCGCCAGTGGGGCATATAACTGATTTCACCGGTGGAGACTGAAGAGCATCGTCTTCCGACTGCAACCAAAAACTCGTTGGAAATTTCAAATGAATAATAACAGGTCGGCGCATCATCACTTCAGACTACAGGTACAAATCTCAATAGTTTATTAGTGAAACTGTTACCTTAACAGTTGCTCCTGGATACACATTCATAGAACGGAGAATGAAAGCGATTCTTCATAGTTCATCGTAAATGGGAGGAGGAGCAGGAACATTTGCTGGGGCAGATCCATGTTGGGCTTTCGCTACCAAGTCCTCCGCTGATAATGAACCTGATCTAATGGCATCGGCCAGTTTCCTTTGCAGCGTCAACAGGCCAATACGTCTTGAGACAACATAAAGAACCGCCAAGGAGAAGATGATAAAACCAATAGTCAGGATGATCCTGGGAAATAGATCTTGTTAGCAATTGGCTACAACACACAGAAACACGGGTTTGTTACTAGACAGGTAGAAAATTTGTCTCGCAGATAAGAAGCTTATTGCATATCACAAAAGCACCAGGCACAGTTACTTCATTCTAAGCATTTTGGCATCAGATCTGAGCTGCTGGTAATGAGGAACAAAATAGTCTTGCCAGGACGGCACTAAGGTTCCTTCAAATAAGGATGTAATATACATCCTTGCTTCATTACACACTTCTCGGATATGCATAGAACAAGTACTAGGACTGAGGATTGGAGTTTGCTCCATTTCTTTCCATAAGCCAATCATGAGTCATGACCCTAGTGAAGCATTCCAGCCTTTTGAGCTTTACTTTAACAAGCAGACTGCACTGTTGACCAAGGAATCATCTGGACTAAGGCCCAGAGCTCATAGAGGAAGCAAAGAAGGCCGCCAGACCTGTTCATTCAATGACTGTCTGATGCATGTCCTTTGGCGTTACAGATATGTCCAGTGTTTATAAAGGCTTTTAAGAAACTTTTAAGTTCACACAAGTTTTGGTTTAGTTCCAAATTTGTGATTATATAGAAATCAAATGCCAGCATGTTTTCTGCAAGTCACTTTTCTTTGTTATTCTTTAGCCTAATCAGCTGTAATGAATCATGTATTTCCTAAAAAGATAGCCTGGGACACAGTTGTTTAATATGAAAAATGTTAGAGGAAGTGAATTCCATTACTTGGCTAACCCTAGAAGGGCAGCTATATAGTTTCCATACATGGGCCATATGGGCCTTAGCCTCATGGGCCTAAACATATACTCCAACACCCCCCCGCAGTCTGAACTACCGTCGCAGCGGAGTTCGAGGCTGAACAAGAAAGAACACACACACAACCCCCCCACAGACGCAACTAGCCACCGGTGATGTTGAGGCTGGAGCGAAACTCGGCGAAGGTCGAGGACGGGAGGCCTTTGGTGAAGATGTCCGCGAACTGGGAGGTCGTCGGAACATGCAGGACCCGCACCTCGCCCATGGCCACCCGATCACGGACAAAGTGGAGGTCGATCTCGACATGCTTCGTCCGCTGGTGCTGGATGGGGTTGGTGGAGAGGTAGACCGCACTGACGTTGTCGCAGTAGATCAGTGTGCTCCGGGAGGGAGGAGTGTGCAACTCAGCAAGCAGCTGCCGGAGCCAGGCGGCCTCCGCCACACCGTTAGCCACGGCGCGGTACTCCGCCTCGGCGCTGGACCGGGAGACCACCGGCTGGCGTTTGGACGACCAAGACACCAGGTTGCCACCTAGGAAGACGGCGTAGCCGGAGGTGGAGCGGCGAGTATCCGGGCACCCGGCCCAGTCAGCGTCGGTGTAGACGACGAGGTCGGTGGAGGAGGCCGTAGTCGAGTGTGCCCCGGAGGTAGCGGAGGAGACGCTTGAGAGCCGTGAGGTGGGCTCCCGAGGATCATGCATGTGGAGGCAGACCTACTGAACTGCATAGGTGATGTCCGGCCGGGTGAAGGTGAGGTACTGAAGGGCCCCAGCAAGACTCCTGTACGCAGTGGGATCGGCCACCGGTGGTCCCTCAGCCTCAGACAGCTTGCCCTGAGTGTCGACCGGAGTGGAGCAGGGCTTGCAGTCAGACATCCCAGCCCGCTCCAGGATATCCCGAGTGTACTGCCGCTGGTGAAGAAGGAGCCCAGCAGGACAGTGCTCAACAGTGACACCGAGGAAGTGGTGGAGCTCACCCAGGTCCTTCATCGCGAACTCCTGCTGGAGAGCTGCAATGATCCGGCGGAGAAGTGGCGCGCTGGAGGCGGTGAGGACAATGTCATCAACATAGAGCAACAAGTATGCAGTGTCGGCCCCATGGTGGTAGACGAACAGGGACGTATCAGACTTGGCCTCCATGAACCCCAGGGTCAGCAAGAAAGCAGCGAACCGGTGGTTCCACGCCCGAGGTGCCTGCTTGAGGCCATAGAGGGACCTGTTGAGCCGGCAGATCATGTCAGGACGGGTGGTGTCGACGAACCCCGCCGGCTGACTGCAGTACACCGTCTCGGTAAGAAGGCCGTGGAGGAAGGCGTTCTTGACGTCCAGCTGGTGGACGGGCCAAGACCGAGCAAGCGCCAGCGATAGCACGGTACGGACGGTGGCCGGCTTGACCACCGGGCTGAAGGTCTCATCGTAGTCGACGCCAGGGCGCTGAGTGAAACCCCGGAGGACCCATCGAGCCTTGTAGCGCTCGAGAGAGCCGTCCGCTCGGCGCTTGTGAGTCCAAATCCACTTGCCGGTGACGACATTGGCGCCCGGCGGCCGGGGCACCAACTCCCACGTCTGGTTGGCGAGTAGCGCGGCGTACTCCTCTTCCATCACGCGGCGCCAGTGAGGGTCCAGCAGGGCGTCGCAGACGGAAGAGGGTACCGGAGAGACCACCGCATCGCCGGTCGAAGCCTCGAGGGCACGAGGCGGCAGGGTGCCAGCCGCGTGTCGTGTCACCATCGGGTGAACATGCCGCGGGTGTCGGTGAAGCAGCGGCGGGTGGTAGACCGGCGGGGCACCACGGGCCGGCGGAGACAGTGGCGGTGGTGTCAGTGTCCCCGGTGGAGAAGGGACCACGAGCGGCGGTGGCCGCGGCCTGCGCTGGTATACCCGTACCGGCGCGGCGAACCTCGACGGAGGCGCCGGGGCAGGTGCCGAGACAGGATCCGGCGTCGGCAACCGGCACGACCCCCCGGGGCAGAAGCGGGGGACGAAGGCCCCGGGTCTGCACCAACTGGAGAGGACGGGGCCGCACCGGAGGATGAGGGGCCCGGACTCGCAGGGGAGCCGGGACCGGTGGCCGGCCCTGAGCGCGGCGAAGCAGTACCTGCAGGAGACCACGAAAAAGGTGGCTGAACCACCGGGTCAGTGGGAAACAGAGAGGGTGGGTCAGTGACCGGAGGTGTAGTGGTGCTGGAAAAGGGAAAGACGGACTCATCGAACACCACATGGCGCGAGATGAGAACACGTCGGGAGGTAAGGTCAAAGCATCGGTACCCCTTGTGATCCGGGGAGTACCCGAGGAAGACACAGAGCGTGGAGCGAGGGTCCAGCTTGTGAGAAGAGGTGGCAGCAGTGTTGGGGTAACAAGCACACCCAAACACGCGGAGGTGATCGTAGCGAGGCGGGGTACCGAAGAGGGCGTGGTGAGGTGTGGGAGCGGGACAGGCAGCGGAAGAAAGGCGGTTAAGAAGGTAGGTGGAGGTGTGCAGGCCCTCAGCCCAGAAGCGAGCAGGAAGAGAGGCCTGAAACAGAAGAGTACGCACGGTGTCGTTGGTGGTGCGAATCATCCGCTCTGCCTTGCCATTCTGCGAAGAGGTGTATGGACAAGACATGCGGAGCTGAACACCGTGAGAAAGGAAGAAACCTCGGGAGGTGGAGTTATCAAACTCGCGACCATTGTCACACTGGACTGCCTTGATGGTGAGGCCGAACTGTGTAGACACCCAAGTGAAGAAGTGAAGGAGCGTGGTAAACGTATCGGACTTCGCACGCAGAGGAAAAGTCCATGAATAATGCAAAAAATCATCAACAACCACAAGATAGTACTTATAACCGGAAATACTCAGAATAGGAGATGTCCATAGGTCGCAATGTACAAGATCAAAAATACGGGCCGCATGGGAAGTAGAACTAGAAAAAGGAAGACGAACATGTCGGCCCAATTGGCACGCATGACACAGTTGCTCATCATGAGCTCGAGTACATGGAAGACCAGAGCTACGACTGAGCTGTATCAGGGCATCACGTCCAGGATGGCCGAGGCGCCGGTGCTAGGTAGTAGAGGAAGTAGAAGCGACAAAGGCAGCTGACAAAACGGCGGCGAAGAAGACGAAGGAGCCGCCGGGAAGCGAAGGGTGTAAAGGGGTCCGGTGCTGTCACATCGGAGCAGAGGACGCCGGGAAGCCAAATCCTTTACAGTAAGACCAGAAGAGTCAAATTCCACAGAACAAGAATTGTCAGCTGTAAAACGTCGAATAGAAAGAAGATTATGAACCATAGAAGGAGCCACCAGAACATCAGGAAGACGAAAGGGGCCATGAGCACCGGCAGTACCCACAGACGAGACTGGAATACAAGAACCATTTGCGACCATAATGGACGAAGGAAGAGAGGAAGAGGGAGAGTGAATCGACGAAAGTATACCGGGGTCAGGAGTAGTGTGGTAGGTGGCCCCCGAATCAGCGATCCACTCAGGTCCGACCGGAGGTGTCAGGCCCATGGTGCTGAACGAGCGAGCCAGGGCCGCCTGGTCCCAGCCAGAGACCCCCGGTGGAGGCCCGGAAGGTCCGGAGGGAGGTACCCACGGCGTAGCCGGCGGCGTAGCAGGGAAGACGCCAGCAGGAGGAGCTCCGGTGAGCATGGCCACCGGTGGACGCGAGTCGGTCCCGGTGGCGTGGTAGGGCCACATGGAGATGCGCCCAGACCACGGGTTCTGGAAAGAGGGCCATGGTGCCCCCCCTGTGGTCCACCAGATGCCGGGGCCTGTGTAGGTGCACCCCGGCCGCCTGCGTGACCCCCTCCGCGGCGACGACGGCCGCCACGACCCCCCCCCACCTCCGCTCGGCCCGGAGGGAGGGGGACCCAGGAGAGACGACGGCGGTGGAGCAGACGGACGTGAAGCAGACGGGCGCGGTGAAGTAGTTGCCAGAGCCGTCGAGGAGGCCCCCGGGGAAGCAGTGGAACCCGGCTGGAGTCCCTGCGTGAGCTCCTCCATGACGAGATCGTCACGGACCTCCAGGAAGGTGGGGAAGGGCCGCTGACGGGTGATCCACGTCCGCAGGTGGGCGTAGCGGTCGCTGAGCCCCCGGAGGACGTTGAGGACCAAGATGCGATCCTCCACGGGCCACCCGAGGTCCCCCAGTGAGTCAGCCATGGCCTTCATCCGACGGCAGAACTCACCGACGGAGAGGTCACCCTGGACGAAGGTGCGGAAGCTCGCGTCGAGGCGCAGGGCCCGGGCCTCGGCGTTGCCCAGGAACTGGCCCTCAAGGGCAAGCCACGCCCGACGCGCGTCAGGGGAGGTGCGGACGAGATCGTGGAGATCCAGAGAGATCGTCCCCAAGATCCAGGAGAGGACGATGCTGTCGAGACGGAGCCACGACGGCGTCTGGACGGCGACCGAGACGTCGACGAGGACGTGGTCGTCGAGGGCGTAGCGGCGAAGGGTGAGAACCACCAGATCTCTCCAGCGGGCGTAGGAGGGCGACTCCGGCTCGAGGACGACCGGGACGAGAAGTCGAATGTTCTGGACCCCCCCGGCCTGGTAGTGGAGCTGGGCCACGAGCGGGTCAGCCGGGTCATGCCAGAGGACGGTGGTGTGGTGGATGGGACGTCTGGGCGAGGCAGAGGAGGTGGCACCGACGTCCCGGGAGGCGGGGGGAGCGAGGAGCTGCTCCGCCTCGGCGATCTGGCGAGCCAAAGTGTCGGCCACGTCGCGCTCGCGCTCCCAGAGGAGAGCCGCCGCACGCACACGAGCTTGGCCTTCCGCGGCAGCAGCACGGGCAGCCACGAGGGCGGCGGCGAGAGTGGAATCCGGCCCCGGGGCGCGCAGAAGATGAGGACCACCGAGACCGAGAAGGTCCACAGAAGGAGCAGTGGCGCTAGCACCGGCACCAGCGGGGTCTCCAGGGGAGAGGAGCGGCTGAACGACCCCTGGTTGAACCACCCCCGCCGGCGCGACATCCTCGGTGCCGTCCCCCACCGTGCCCAGATCAGAGGAAGTGGCGAGGGCACTGGCAGCGGTGGCGCCGTGAGCAGCAGCAGCAGCCGTGGCTGGGAAAGGAGAGGGTGGGCGGCGCTGCAGTGCTTGGTCAGCCAGAGGAGGGGGGTGGGCGGATCCGTTCCCCGCTGTGGGATGCCCGCCGGCCAGAGGAGAGCCGCCAGCAGGCAGAGGGTGGCCGGCGGCCAGGTGCTGGCCGGCGGGGAGGAGGTGGCCGGCGGCCAGGGGCTGGCCGGCGGGGAGAAGGTGGTCGGCGGCCAGGGGCTGGCCGGCGGGGAGGGGGGCGGCCAGAGGAGGGCCGCCGGGCCTGGGCGGGTGGGAAGGTTCGGCGGTGCCAGGAGAAGAAGCAGCGGCGGCACCAGCCAAGATTTGGGCCCAGGTTGGAGAGGAAGAAGAGGGGAAGTAGGAATAGAGGGAAGGGGGAGGGGGAGGGCCGCCGGCCATGGTGGCTGGGCCGGCGGGCGGCACCACCAGGGGAGTGGCGGCGGCTGGGAGGCAGGGGAAGAGAAAAACTAACCCTAGGCTCTGATTACCATGTTAGAGGAAGTGAATTCCATTACTTGGCTAACCCTAGAAGGGCAGCTATATAGTTTCCATACATGGGCCACATGGGCCTTAGCCTCATGGGCCTAAACATATACTCCAACAAAAAAAGTACTGGTTCAAACGATCCTGACAAATGATAGTTGAGTACTGGCAATATAGCACTTATCACAATTTCTATGAAAGGAGCCAGGGATGTGGTTCAATTTTGAAGGTACTCATTGTGAAAAATGTGTCCATAGAGACATGTCTTTTAGTTAAATGGCTTGAGTGTAAAATAAGAAGGTAGGCTATACGACCCCAGACAACATTATACACTGATCTTGCCGTTGCATCGTGGAGAGTGAGAGTAAATGGCTTGAGTGTAAAATAAGAACTGTACAAAAGAGTGAGAGTACCTACCTATCAAGAACATCTTGCCGTTGCATCGTGGAGAGCAAGCCACGGGTACGCATCAGTAAAGAGCGGTGTCCTTGATATTCACCTTCAGCCTTCCGGAGAACACTTGTTGACTCATCTGCATAATTTAATAAATTAGCTTGCACAGTACAATTTGACTATGATGATCCTAAAAATGAAGGCAAATAAGAAAATGTTTTGATTCATACACCATGAAGTGCATGAACGTGCCATATTTTCAGCAATAACAGAATAACATCCTATAGTAAAATAAAAAGGAATATTTGACAAATTAAATATAAATATACAGAACAAGTACATGGCTACAACCAAGCAGTTTTATTTGCTCCACTGTGAGGCATCACAAGAACATTAGTGCTCCCTCCGTTCCAAATTAAGACGTTTTGACTTTTCTAGATACATTGCTTTTACTATGTACTCCTCTAGACATAGTGTATATCTAAGTGCATAGCAAAAGCTACGTGTCTAAAAAAGCCAAAACGAATTATAAGTTAGAATGGAGGGAGTACATTACAGTTAAGATCAAGCACATTGTACCAAACCGATTTTAGGAACCAACAAAACTCAATCATTCTAGAATGATAAAAATTATAAATAATATACAGACTAACGGCTTAATTAAAATGCATACCGAATGTTGCCAAGGTACTAGCGCTTCTTTCCACTTCCTGTAAGCATTTATAATTTTATATCAATTAGCTTCAAGTTTATGAGCAATAAGCCATTAGGCATACAAGCTAACAATTGAACAAGTGGACATGCAAACCTGAACCATCATCTGGCGAGACCGTCGGAGGCTCTCAGTGATACTTTCAGCAGCAGATGTCATTCCAGCCTTTGTCCTGAATCATTTAATAGGTCAGAAATCACATTATATGACAAAACTAGATGTTGCTTGGATTAAAAATGTAGAAGAGTGGTTCACTATTTATTGTGATACAAGAGAACTTATCTAAACATGAATGCAAAAGGATGGCCTTTTCATTAGTGAAATACTGAAATGCATTAATACAGCAGCTCTTAATTGTTATTCCACAATTCTTAGTGTATAATATAGAAAACTAGAATTCACAAGTGACAGCCCATTATCTGCTTCTTCAAGTTTCAAGTAAACTTGACGGGAAGGACCAGACCGCACCCCCGTTTTTTTAATTAAGAGGATGCAGGGCTCGAACCTGGGTTGCCGGACTGAGAGCGAGCTCCAGTAACCAGTCGCCCACGAATGCACCAGGAGTTACACAATGATAACTGGATAAGAGCACTTCGGACAAGCGTCACAACAACTTCACAAATCCAAGAGTTCATTGGCCTATGGATCAAGATACAAAGTGTCCACCTGCAGCCCGAGGTACAGGACTCCATTACATGGAAGTGGACAGCGGACAGAAATTACTCCACCCGCTCGGCATATACGGTTCAGTTCTGAGGCTCACACCGGAAGTTCCGGCATGATCTCATTTGGAAGGCGAAAGCGGAGAATAAATGCAAAATCCATGCTTGGATTCTCATGCACGACAAAATCCTAACAGCAAATAATCTACAAAAAAGGGGGTGGCCTCACCAAGACCATTGTGTCTTGTGTAACGGTCCGATGGAGATAGGGCTACATCTTTCTTTGCGATGCCCCTTTGCTACAGCCGTTTGGGATCAAGTTCTATCCTGGGAAAATTTTGCAGTGCAAGTCCCACAGCAAGAACCTCTCTCAATTGCAGAATGGTGGGAGCAGACGGCAAGTAACATACCAAAGCATGACCGCAGGCGCTTCAATGGAGTATGTATTTACATTTGGTGGAATCTGTGGAAGGAGGGAATAGGAGGATATTTGAAAATGAGTACAGGACAGCGCAGAGAGTCACCTCCTTGACCAAAAAAGACATAGTGCAGAGGCACAGGGCTGTGGTCATTGCTGGGGAAGCCAACTAGTGTAGGGAGGCGAGTTCTTTTTTGGTCCTAGGACCAGGGATCTGGCACCATGAGTGCCACTTGTACATAAACCTCTATTTTCCCTTAATTGAGCGGCAGAGCTCCTGCCTTTTACTTCAATTCAAATTTCAAGTAACCTGGATTTGATGAAACCAGATGGATGGGATACCCATGTAACTGACTAAAATATAAAAGCTCCTTAAATATCCCATATATATTGGCTTAAAGGAAAAAGACCTAATTGAAATCAACTTACTGGAGATTACGCCTACGGATGGTAGACTCTTCACCACCCCCCAGAAGAAGTGCCCTCTAGAGAAAAGACAATTAGAAACTGATAGCCAAGTTATAATGACACCTGCAATGCTCTAAAAAGGTGGTAGGGTGCCTACAGGTAATTTTCTTGCTAACTTTGCAAGGAGTTGCAAAAAACTAAAGCAGCAATACTTTCAATGGTGCTTCTGAATTTAAATGAGTACATAAAAAACCTCTGAGAAGAGGTACCGCATATAAAGAATGGGTCCTTAAAAAAATTAAAATGAATTCTTAATCTTTCACATTGCATTGGTGACACTCTAGAAGCATGTACCACTCAGACAGCTAATCACTTGGATCAATATCATCAAAGGCCAGGCAAAATCACATACCTCCTCTTGAGCAGCTTGTCTAATGTTATCTTTTGCTTGTAAGTTAGCATTCCTCAGGCTAACACGAAGCCTGCAAAAACGTTCAAGATTTATACAAAAAGTAGGCTAAGAAGGATAACAAAAGTAAACAAACTCCAAGACTATCTTACTTCTTGTATTGTTCATCCCATGACTTCAATGTTGCTTGGCCAGACTGCACTTCATCAAAAGTGGGAAGTTGCTGTGCTAGAAGATCAAGCCGGAACTGCAGTGACTTGAGCAACTGCAGAGCATCCTGTGCAGAACCATTCAGCCTCGGAAGAGAATTTGCTTCCTCTGTTCCTTTCCCTGCTTTCCCACATGATTCGATTGCAGTAATGTTCTCCTCAAGCTGTGAAACAGCATGGCTCCATTCTTTCTTCAGATTTTCAACAGCTTGTGTGACTTCGTCCATCCTAATATCTTAATGGATCAAAATCATCAAATTTACCATGCTGGCATGTGAAGAAAGACAACTGACAACTTGTAACATCAACAGAATTTAGTTTGGATACATGGATAAGTGAGCACTCCTGAAAAACTAAGTTCCTTAGGAAGAAAAAATCCTCATGGTGGAGGATTACTATTCCTTAGCTGTGCATAAATGAATAGCCATGACATGTGGAGTACATTTCAGGTGGGTGCAAAACATTTATATTCCTTCCAATGAAAGAAGTCATTATAATCCAACTAGCACCATCCCAAGCCCCAAATATGCGCTGATGAGCAAAAAAAAACATCATAGCCTACAAATACAAAACACCATTGTCTTACTCCCACTCCCCGATCTCTTCTTTATATTGGCTATTATAGTTTTCCTTGATAAATATTGCTACGAGGCAGGTCTTTATTCAAAAAAGAAAAAGACAAACACTGCTCGCTATGGAGAAACCAAACTGTAACCTTCGTAGGATTAACCTAGCCAAATATTATCAACTGGGATGCGAGAACGCCATATTGAAAAGACACCAAGAAACCTGACTGAATAAGGTATAATAAAATCATGTTATCTGTGTTTGTTGAGTCTGTGTCAAAATTAATTAAACTGTCAAATGTGATACATACTCAAGAAAGACCAAACAGTCACTATCTAAGTAGGCGTAGCAATATATAAGAGCATCTCCAGTTCTCCACCAGTCCCCCAAGGCCCCAATTCCCAACCCGATTGAGGAAAACCTGTAGTTTTAGGGATATGAGAGCTCCAGCAGATCCCCATTCTAGCCCCAATGAGAATTTTTTTTCTCAGCCCCTCAAAATCCATCCTCCAACCCCTCAAAGATGAGGAAAGGCAGATCTCCTGCCATTGTTTCAAAAAAAAAAGGATAAGAAACCCTTCCCCCCAAATACCTGAGATTTTTGGCGCGAGCTCTAACTGCCGGCGCCAGGGACGGAGACGGGGACGCCGGCGGCAAGATGTTGGCCACGGGCGCCAGGGACGGGGACGAGGAAGAAGACACCCGCAGTCAAGATGCTCCGGCCACCTTGTTGCAGCTTCTCGTGCTGCCTCGCCGCAGCTCCTGGCGCCCCTACTCGCGTCGTCTGGAGGAGTTGGATGTTTAGAGGAGCGGCGGAGGAGGAGGAGTCCGGAGGAGTGGGATGGCCGGATGGGAAGAGGAGCGGCGGAGAGGTCGCGACGGAGGAGTAGCGGGCGGAGATGCGGCGCGCGGAGCCGGGAAGAGGAAGGAACGGTGGGAAGAAAAAATAAAATAAAATAAAATAAAATAAAATAAAATAAAATAAAATAAAATAAAAGGATTATATTTTTTTGTCAAAAAAAGGATTATATTTGAACGACAAATAGACCTATAAGATATTGGGAGCGAGGTTTTCTCGTTCGATCGGAGATAAGGTCTTTCAGAACTCTTAACAAAATATTTGTAGCTCTACCGATGACCAGCAGATATTGAGCAACTCCAACAGTTTGGTATCCTTCCTTCCCATCCTTTATTTTTTAGCAAATTAATAAAAAACACTCTCCAATAGTTTCTCATCCCTCCTCATCTTTGGCAAGTTCGGAAAAATCCCTCCCGGGTGCGCATATATGCGCGCGGGTCTACAACTGCGCATCGCGACTCCACGAGCGCCGCTGGCCCCTTCCCGTGCGCGAAGGGCTTCTTCTCTCCAGCGAGGTCGAGGAGCCCCGGAAGACGGTCCCCAAGGCGGTGTTCGGCGCCGTCGGGCTTGTCGTCGGCGCATACCTCATTCCGCTGCTGGCTGGTACCGGCGCGCTGCCGTCGGAGACGGCAGCCGAGTGGACCGACGGCTTCTTCTCCGAGGTCGGGCAGCAGATCGGCGGGCCGTGGCTGCGCGTGTGGATCCAGGCCGCCGCCGCCATGTCCAACATGGGGCTCTTCGAGGCCGAGATGAGCAGCGACTCCTTCCAGCCATCTTTGCCCGCAGGTGAAATGTGAAGCTTCCCATCGAACAAGATACTCAATGTCTGAATCTTCTCTTTGTGAATTGGTGCTGATGAACGCAGGATCCCCGTCGATCCCCAAGGCCATGTTCGGGGCCTTCGTCAAGCTGCGCTTCAAGAACCTGGACTTGGCGAGGCCGTACCGGATCCTTGTCGGCACCGTGGGCGCCGCCGTCATGTGCCTCGTGTCGGCCAGCACCGTCCTCGTCAACGCCGTCGTAGGCTAAACTTTTTATTTTGGCAAGTGAATTATGGGAAACTATTGGAGATTGATCCTTTTTTTCTTTGCCATAATATTTGAGAAGTTGCTAAACTCCAAGATTTGGGAAACAAAAAATTCCAAACTGTTGGAGTTGCTCTTAGGAGTGAGATTTTCTCGTTCAATTGGAGATAAGGTCTTTTAGAACTCTTAAGAAAATATTTGTAGCTCTACTGATAACTAGTTTTAGTGTTGTTTGATTTGCTAAAAAGTAAGGCTGAAAAGTATTGTTTGCTGATTTGTTATGAGAGAAAAAATACTATACTATAGCTGATGAGTCAGGCTGATAAGTTCAAACGAATAGGACAAAGTACTCTTCTTCTCTTCTCTCTCCACATGGAGCCCTGACGCTCCCCGCCACTACATCTTGGAGGTGTAAGAACCCATCTTCAAGAGGATCTATGTCTAGGCATCGTGGTGCTCTAACTCAGAATGAATGAATCAAGGTACAAGAGGAGTGAAGGACAAGTAGACGAGTCTTCGTAACTAGTAAGTGCTAGGGCAAAAAATATAAGAGTGACAAACACGTCATAGTAGTGGAGGAAACTCTTGGTTCTGATGTTGCCATGACTTAGGACCCATATGAACAATTGAACTTTGATTGTGCATAGTTATCCTAATTCTTAGAGCTAGGAGAGATGTATGCACCACAATCAGTGATGCTGGTGGTGAGAAGGTTGTCGTTGCCTCTTAGAGGAGAAGCCAATAGTCTTGGAGGGTGTGGAGCTACGGGAATAACAAACACTCTAGCAAGATTGTCCTGTTCGTGCTCAGTTGCTTGGCTCAGATAGTGATGAAGAGATAGCACGAGCCCATTAGGGAGAAGACCATTGTAATGCAGTAATCTTAATACCTTGGTCAGTGTAGCGTGAGAACAAAACCGGTAAGACATAATGTCACGCCCCAAAAATAAGAAGGTAATAAATTTTAAATCCTCATACACGAGGCATCAAAATCCATACAGTAAGCACACTTTATTAATACTTTGTGTCATGATTACGAGTCTATATCTTCACAAGGCAGCTATCTTTGTGCTTTTATTTTGCACAGCAAAGCTACTCCCCGATAGATGTCGTAGCTATGCCCACCCTATGTATGCATGTCTTTGTCAATCCGTCCAGTAATACTACTCTCCCCTCTTTCTGCGCATATCAACAAGAAGAGTTAGATGAGTATGTTTACACATACTTAGCAAGAATAATAAAGAGAATAACATGTGCGAGAAATAAATATAAGAAGAACCATGCGTTGGTGGTAATAACTAGTGCAGAGGTTTATCGTCACCATCTTCTGCTAATAATTTTTTTTATACGGTGTTACCCTTTATCCGAGAACCATTTTACCAGACACCCTACTTGTGTGACCACACAGACCACGGCCGCCTATGCATCACTATTTCAGGGTTGGTTGTCTCAGGCCAAAGTTCAGAAAAGCGGTATTAAGCGGCTGCTTAAGCGCGCTGAAGCGCTACGCGGGAGGTCTCCGCTTCGCTTCGGGCCAAAAGCGGTCCCTAAGCGGCGCCGGGACCTGAGAGGGGGAGCGGGGAGCCGGGAGAGGGACCGGCCGAGCAGGGAGCTGCGGGCGGGCGCGCCGCCTTAGTGGAGCAGTGGCTGCCGGCTCCCGCTGCCCGCCGGCCGCGCGCGGCGCGCAGCTCAGCCGCCGGGGCTGGGTGCCATCGACGGTGTGCGGAGGAGCTGGAGGCTCGCACACAGGGTCGCCGACCGGAGGAGCGGGAGGCAGGAGGGAGAGCCGGCGAGCCGCTGATGGCAGCCCGACGCCGAACCTGGGAGCGCCCCGCCGTCATCGAGATCCCGAGCCTGAGTGCGCCGCCGTTGCCTGCGTGCCGAGCGCGAGTGGGGAGGGAGCGGATACTTGTAGAGGAGTGCCCTGTGGGCTATGGCCTGTGCCAGTGTGCCCTAAGGCCTCTGCCCTCTGCTGTGATGGGCCGATGCAGGCCAGTGGCCCAGCCCCAAAACAAAAGGCCACCACTCCGCACAGGGGCCAGATGGCCCATGTCTTCAACCTATTGCATGAATCTGATTTGCTAATGTGTGCTACTTCTCAAGTTGACAGCCTACTGCATGAATCTGATTAGCTACAGTATAAAACGCTTAAGCAACGCTTAGGACGCTTAAGCCTGCTTAAGCGCTAAGCGGTGGGTCACCGCTCGCTTAGCGCTTAACGCTTTTTTGAACTTTGTCTCAGGCTGAGTGGACCTATTACTCACCCAGACGACGACAACATCATTTTATGTGCCATATCAGTTAGTTATGAGCCGTCTTTCACAGCTTACAGGTAATATATAGAGCATAAAAATATAGATCAGTTAGCTCAGTTAAGAAGGTTAATCGACAAGCACAGTCTTGCCTTTACTTGTTAATTTGTCTGGTGACTTCTTTGTCGTAGGTGTTCCTGCTATTAAACGCATTGCAGTACCCTACTAGTGTATGGATGCGTATGCTCTTGAAAGATTTTGTAAAGGAATCTTGATTAATTTATTTATGTATATAACTAGCATGGATCAACAGCACTCGTGCTTGACGACATTACTTTTAGTAGTAAAAGGTGATGAGTAAAAGTAACTAATCAAGTATAAGTGATATTTAATGGATTAGTACTAATCGTCTCGTGTATGATAGTCTAAATAATATAGCTACACACATCATGTTAGGGCGTCCCCAATAAAGATGCAAATAGCTAACATAAATTATATTCTATTCCGTACAGACAAGAGAGGATGCTGAAAACAGACAAATAGCCGAGCAAGAGAAGAACATGCGGGTGATGTCCTCGTTAGTGGTCGGGAAAAAAGACATAATAAGGGAGTGCCCCGCTCGCCATGGTGGTAGAGAAGCTCTTGGTTGTAGCGTTCCCATGGCGCAAGACAAAAAAAAACACTTGAGAAGCACGCCACAGTCGGTATTTACCTGAGCATGGTGTAGACGACGATGGTGCTAAAGGTTGTCATCGTCCCACAGAGAAGATGCTAGAGAGAGGTAGCAAGCACTTGACGAGATCTCGCCTCCGTTCTTGCTCGGCTATTTGGCTCAAACAATGGTGGACAGGCGGTGCGAGCCTATAATAGGAGAAGGCAACTGCAACCTAATGTCTTTGGTTGATGCAGTGTGAGAACAAAACCGCCAAAGCACGAGCCAAACGACCCGAGAGTTGACTGTTCGTCATGCCAAAACACTATTTGTTAATTTGTTGTAAGAGAAAAATAATGTTGAATGGCTGATTGATTTGATTGATAAGTACAAGCGAACATAGCGACAGTGGAGTCACCGTTGGCAAGCCCGAGCCAGTGACGGAGGTAGAGTGATATGTTTTTTTTTTTTTGAGGGGTGGTAGAGTGATATGTTGATAACATGATGTAGAGCATTCATCAATAAAAGAATGTGTGGCACATTTTGATCGTCGATGGACCAGTAGCGCACCCAATTCGCCTAGAGGCTGATGTGTCTGGTGATGGGGTTGTTCAATGACGCCGATCCTCACGTGTTATCCAAAATATCTCTCCTCGTCAGGAACACGAATATTTGTTCAAATGGAAAGCATGAACCAGAGAGGGACATTGCAGAACCAGAAATGTGCGCAGAAGGCCAAGCTCCAAAAGAAAGAAATCCACTATCTCTTGGCTCCTTGCTACCTCCACTCTCCACCGCATCCTCGCCCTCGCCCTCGCCCCCGCATGTCGCTGGCGAGCCAGCGTAATCAATCGCCAATGCTCACCTCGTTGCTCCCGCCGCCCACCGTCCCGGTCGTCTCCAAACTCTCCGCCTCGGCGTCGCCCAAGACCGCCAAGCCCACCAGGCTCGCCGCGCTCTCCGCCTCCGCCACCGCCCTCGCCCCCGCCGCGACATCCGACGATGCGCCGCCCGGCGGGGGCATCGAGGGCGCCGCCGGCGCCGGCGCCGGCGGCGGCCGCCTCTCCGCGCTCATCCGCTCCCTCTGCGCCGCGGGGCGCACCGCGGAGGCCGCGCGGGCGCTGTCAGCCGCGGCCGCGGGCGGCGGCGCGGGCGTCGTCGCCTACAACGCCATGGTGTCGGGCTACTGCCGCGCGGGGCAGCTCGCCTCCGCGCGCCGCCTCGCCGCGTCCGTCCCGGTCCCGCCCAACGCCTACACCTACTTCCCCGTCGTGCGCGCGCTCTGCGCGCGGGGCCGGATCGCCGACGCGCTCGCGGTGCTCGACGAGATGCACCGCCGCGGCTGCGCGCCCATCCCGCCCATGTACCACGTCATCCTCGAGGCCGCCTGCAGGGGCGGCGGATTCCGGAGCGCCGTCAGGGTGCTCCAGGACCTCCACGCCAGGGGCTGCGCGCTCGACGTCGGCAACTGCAACCTCGTCCTCAACGCCGTCTGCGACCAAGGGTCCGTGGACGAGGCGCTCCGCCTGCTGCGGGACCTGCTGCCGTCCTTCGGCTGCGAGCCGGACGTGGTGAGCTACAACGCCGTGCTCAAGGGCCTCTGCATGGCCAAGCGCTGGGGCCGTGTGCAGGACCTCATGGAGGAGATGGTCAGGGTCGGCTGCCCGCCCAACATCGTCACCTTCAACACCTTCATCGGTTACTTGTGTCGGAACGGCTTGTTCGAGCGGGTGCATGAGGTCCTCGCGCAGATGGCGGACCATGGGTGCACGCCGGACATCAGGATGTATGCCACTATCCTCGATGGTATCTGCAAGGAAGGCCATCTCGAGGTTGCGCATGAGATTTTGAATAGGATGCCTTCCTACGGGCTGAAGCCCAATGTGGTTTGCTACAATACTGTGCTCAAGGGCTTGTGCAGTGCCGAGCGGTGGGAGGAAGCCGAGGAGTTGCTGGCTGAGATGTTTGACAAGGACTGCCCACTTGATGATGTCACGTTCAACATACTTGTTGATTTCTTCTGCCAAAATGGGCTCGTGTACCGGGTGATCGAACTACTTGAGCAGATGCTGGAGCATGGATGCATCCCGGATGTCATCACATACACTACAGTGATCAATGGCTTCTGCAAGGAAGGGCTTATCGACGAAGCTGTCATGTTGTTGAAAAGTATGGCCGCCTGTGGATGCAAGCCGAATACCATAAGCTATACTATTGTGCTCAAGGGTTTGTGCAGCGCGGAAAGATGGGTGGATGCTGAGGACCTGATGTCTCAAATGATTCAGCAAGGCTGTTCTCCGAATCCTGTCACATTCAACACAGTCATCAATTTCTTGTGTAAAAAGGGACTGGTTGAGCAGGCCATTGAACTTCTTAAGCAGATGCTACTGAATGGATGCAGTCCCGACCTGATTAGCTACAGCACAGTGATTGATGGCCTTGGCAAGGCTGGCAAGACGGACGAAGCACTGGAGCTGTTAAATGTGATGGTCAACAAAGGGATGAGCCCAAACACAATCATTTATTCGTCAATAGCTTCTGCTCTCTCCAGAGAAGGTAGAATTAACAGGGTAATTCAGATGTTTGATAACATCCAAGATGCCACGATAAGGTCCGATGCAGTGCTCTACAATGCAGTTATTTCTTCGCTTTGCAAAAGAGGGGAAACTGACCGTGCTATTGAGTTTTTGGCATATATGGTGTCCAGTGGATGCATGCCCAACGAATCGACCTACACTATTCTTATTCGAGGCTTAGCAAGTGAGGGATTTGTGAAGGAGGCACAAGAGATGTTGATTGAGTTGTGCTCCAAAGGTGCTCTAAGAAAGCACTTGATGAAGCACTTTGGTATTGTATGAAGTATAAACTGATAGTTACTGTTTGCAAGTGCTGGTGTTATCAGGATTAGTTTCTAATTAGCCTGAAGGTGTCGTCCACATTATTTTGCTCCTCTACCCAACCCGTGGTGGTTAGGTATGATGTATCACGCTGTTTAAATACAGGCTTTGATAGATGGACACACAAAGTCAGGATGGAAGACTTTCATATTCCTAATTAGTGGCAGTACCTTTTATCGGGAAGTTTTTGAAGATATCTAGAATACAAAGACATCAGAAGATTTAGTCTGACGTATCAAAATTGATGAGAGTAGTTTTTCAGTTATTTCAGTAGCTGATGAACATAGTGCACAGAATTTCTGTACGGAGTTCCTTTCTTTATGGGAAAACAACTTTTGAGAATACTATGGACTTGAAAAAAAAAAGCAGAAACGGAAAGAGTGTCCCTGCCCCTGGGTGAGCCTGTAACCGAGTAGTTTGAAATCATATTCGCATAGTTTACTGTTTATTTTTGTGTATATAATTGTGAGTTTTCTTACTATATATTACCTTTTGCAATAATACCATGGACCTCACATGGTAGAAATATCTGGATTCTAATAAAAGTAGTCTTTGCTTACATGCAGCATGCCCAAACGTTACTGTTTATGCAATACTCAGGAATATGTATTGGATGTCAAATTGCAAGTATCCCTACTTTTAAAGCACTGTTACCCCCCTTCAATTTATTAATCAGTAGGGCTTGCCCCTCCTGTTTCCATAAAAAAAAACTTTTAAAGCACTGTGATCTGATGTGATTGCTGCTTTTCAATTGTTGATTCTAGCATCTTACTTTCTCTCTTGGCCCTAATTTGTATTCGAAATTGAGCAGCCCTGAAGGAAGGTTGGAGATGTTGATATCTTTGGCAATCCTGGTGGTTTCGGCTACTGTGATTCAGTTGCTGAGCCCAGCCCAGCACAATCAGGTTTGATCTGTTTGGCATAGAAGCATGGTCGGAAATAGAATTTGCACAAGTGGGCACCAAAAGGGTAGCTTTGGTCGTTAGCCTTTCTATTCCATTTTCTTTGTTTTGAAATGCAAAGTAGTAGTTATTAAGTGAGAATTAGGTTGATCCATGGACCTAAAGAAAGCAAAACCTGCATCTCCACTGATGGCTGACGCGCACCAAGCTGCAAGCTTTACAGTTGTACTGAAATAATGTCGTACAGTTTTCACAAATTTAATGTACTTTGGACTTCAGGGTAATTTTTCTAGATGCACTTCATTTTATCTGTAATGCCAGTCTTTAAAAAAGAACATCCGTAATGCCTACATGGGAATAGCCATCATACTCCTACCATATCCATGTCTTGGGAATAGAAAAAAAATAACACATGGATTTTGAAAAGTGCAACTTCGTTTGCAATTGTAGTGAAAAAGGTGCACGCTCAACAATCAAACAAAATTTCACTAGTCAAATTTTAAGAATAAATCCTGTTCTGTGCTGTCATGATTTCGATATCCAACCTGTTTGAATTCGTATTTATGGTCATATTAATTGTTTTCGCCTTCTCTGTTTAGCAAATTTGAACATAGGAGGAGGTGACTGTTTTTCCGACCATTTTCATTTTTCCTGTTTTTTTTTTGAACCTGTTTACTTTGTACGGATACCCGCTTTGGGAAGTCCAGTAGTGCAACATAGTTGGCTAGACATCCAGACCACACCGAAGTAGTCCATTCTATGGTGGACTAGTAGTTGGCTTGATGTGTCGTAAACTTATATTCTTTTGGTATGAATTAAAATTTACATATGTGTTGATGATGTTGCTATGTTAGGTTGGTTAAATCTATATATGCGAAGTAAGCTTAAAAGAGTGGTGAGAAGAATGGTGAAGAAGGTAGAAGCATTTTTGTTGTCTTTAACATCTCCACCGGTCTACCAATAATCTTTCTCCCAGTATATAGCCATTAAGGTAGCCCAATTTTTTTTTAATATTGGAATAATTGAACAATAACTCAATATCTCTCCCAACATCCATACGAAAAATAGATCCCCAAGGTGTGTAGGAAAAACAGATGGAGCCACCAAAAGATATGTAAAATATTGGAGAACTGCTGGAGTAGGAAAAAAAAACAAAATAACCTCTAATATAATAGCTTTATGGACGTGGCTAATGCATGGCCGTGCGTGCGTTAGGCCAGCCACACGACCACCTTCCTCCTCGTGCCCCTGTCCTGCCTTCTTCCTCGTGCGTGTGGCATCTTCCGTCGTCTTCTCCCTCTCCGATGCTCTTCCTCCGCTGCCCCTTCCCCTTCTTCTCTGTCCGTGGTCTTCTCCCCCATGGTCTTCGTCTCCGCCGCGGCACGCCTCGTCCTTGCCCCCGCCGCTGCCCGCTGCAACGCGCTAGGGTTTTGCCAGACCTCCGCGGCCACAGAGCTCCGGCGAAACCCTAGCACGCCCACGGCGACCTCCTTCTCCCCCCTCCCGTTGCCGCCATGGCCATGGGCGCCCCCGCCCCGACCTAGCCCGGCCGCCTCCACCGCCGCCAGGACCCTAAAGTCGCCCTCTTGCCGTTCCCACCGCCTGGCCAGCCAGTCTCCCCCAAAATCCCTTCTAAGCCTGCCGAAGATGGAGATCTTACCTCGTCAGAACCCTAATGGTGGCAAACTCCTCGTCTCCGACGCCAGTGAGCTCCTCGCCAAAACCCTAGCAGTCTTCTTCTTCGACTTCGGTGGGGACACGGGCGCAACCGCCGAGGAGCTCGCAGGAGTTAGTAGCCATGAATGAAATAGAGAGAGAGAGAGATGGAAGACGATGCCTTCTGAGTGTGAGAGTCTGAGTGTGAGAGAGAGAGAGAGGTGTGGAAGTCGATGCCTTCTGAGTGAGAGAGAGAGAGAGGTGTGGAAGTCGATGCCTTCTGAAAGAGAGGTGGGGCGTGGGTGGAATGCTGCTAGAGATGTAGCTTCCTGTCTCATTCTAGATTTTACAGGGTGGGGTGGGGTTCTTGAGAAGAGTGGTTTCTTTCTTTTGATGTATGGGAGGCCTTGATCACTAAACATTGTAATGATGCTGGTATCCCAACCTAACCTTAAACCTTTCTCGATATAAGCTGGACCAAAGGTCTTTGGAAAAAAAGGTAATTGCTAATATATTTTCAAAAGGGCACAAGATGCGAACTAACAGTTGTCCAAATATTAATAACGATTGTCAAGCGGCATAGAAGACAACAAAACTGGTAATAATGTATTTAATAAAAAATTGTAAACTGGTAATAATGTATTTAATAAAAAATTGTAAAATTATTAAGTCAAGCAAAATTGCCCCGTTTGTCGTCAGGTGAACCTGAAATTGCCGGCCCTAACGATGCCAATACTAGTGGAAATGTGCAATGTGCGTAGCAGACGGACCACGGTACATGAAATGCAGACAGTAACAATTTAACTTTCTCCAAGATTCCAGCAATAAGAGCATAATCCTTGCGACAAAACTTCTCGAACAGTGGAAAAATGTCCAATCCAATTACAGCTGAAACACTAGTCACTCTAGGCCTTGGCAAAATTAAGTTACAACACAGGCTACGTGTACAAGGGCGTTGGAGCAATATAACACAAGGAACCGTCGCAGAATTTCTCATGCCAATGCACCAAAGCTGCTGCCCCAACTACTTTGCGACCAGTTTGCAAATGATCCTCCAGGGCCATCATTATTCTTACTGCAAGAGGAGAAACAATACATCTTAGCAGCGCACAATTGCATGAATAATCAACAAATGTCGTGTTAGGGCCTTGACAAACATGCTTTACCTGTTGTGGCGGGGGCTGCTGTGGTGGCTGCTGCTGGTAATTTCCATACCCTGGATATGGTGTGTAGGCGTACATGGCAGGATCTTGAGGGGGCCGAGCATAACCATATGGATCGTATCCTTGGGGATACCCATAATAGCCACCACTCCATTGGTTCTGCTCTTGCTGAGGCTGGAATAAAAATCCAGCAAAGGGAATATGAACTAAAGCACCAAGTAAAGGGCACACAAATTAGATAAAAAAAAGTTACCTGCTTGTTTGCAGGGCTACGACCCCATGAGAGCCTTATGCTCTGACCTCCCAGCTGGCTTCCATTTAGCACCCTTATGGCCTCCTCAGCTGATGCCCTGAAGAAATAGTTTTTTTAATCAAGATAAAATCCATGTAGCAGTATCTGGTTCAGAAAATTTTTAGAAGCATTTTCCACTATAAATTTCAAATCCTTTTTCATATGGTTTAAATTTACACAATACACTCCTAATGTGGAATCACTATAACCAATTGGGTGCTAATTTTAGCACTAAATATTGACACAAAAAAGATTTCAACATGTAACTGGATACTATAAATTGATCTGCACAATGCACTAAAACTGAAATAATGAGGCAATCGAATAACAACACAAAAGAGTATACTCTTCATACCTGTTAGAATATTGGACAAATCCACAACGCTTTCCTACAGGTATTTTGACATAGAGAAGCTCTCCGTATGGACTGAAGGTTTGCTTCAGAAGATCATCAGTCACACTCGGATCAAGACCACCAACAAATACCTGCAAATAATGAAGTCTAGTCTAGAAAATAAACATCCATCATGCAGCTTGAAAAAGACAAAACTATTTACAGATACCCACAGTAGTATTGTTTAGATCGCTATCAGAATCAGTTCCTTGGGTATTCTGGTAAATAGCTGCAGAAGAACAGAAAGAGTAAGACACTTCACATTTTGGCTGTAGTTACAGATTCATAAGCAAGTCATGAATATGCTGAGAGTTATATGGTGATCCACAAACATTTGAAATTTCAACAATCAATCATGGGTGGTAACAACGCAAGTATATGCCATGTGTCAACCTGATCAGATCATAACAGATACCAAAAATGACTTGAACTAAATAGTCCAGTCACAAGATGCAAAACATTGCATTCAAAATTAGAATAGTTCAACAATATTCCAGGTACAAAATAAAATATTGCAATGAAGATATACTACCAACAGTCCTAGCAAAGTTTTTGTTGACTGCACTGTTGAGTGAAAGAAGGTATCTGCCTGCCTCATATGTCAACTAAGGCCATTTCTTAAGAAACCATAAATTGCTTATTACTCAAAAATGAAAAGGACATAAATGCATACGAAAATGAAGATATACCAAATCAAAGGACTGAAGCTACTGAAGCAACAGCTATGACATATAGAAAAATAGCAACACAGGACACAATAGCAGCGTATTCAAGGCTTCTCATAAAGAGACTCGGTGAATCGAAGCCAAGTAAATGAAGGATTGAAGATACAGGAAAAATAAGCAGAAGCCTGCCTTATCTATCAAAAATCATACAACAGAAGAGTTTATATGGAAATACTTATAATTCCATTGACAGAAAAAAAAATCCTAGATAAGTAGGGATGCATACCACTCGATGGCTGTTGTTGTCCACCAGTATTCTTTTTGTTGGATGCTGGTCCAAGGCGCATGGGCCTGCTCGAACAGTATTGGCCATTCATTTCAGTCATTGCTCGTGTCTGTTCATCCAAATCTGCAAACTTAACAAAACCATAGCCTTTCGAACGGCCAGTAGTTCTGTCAAAAACAACTTTTGCACCCTTAACTGATGGATAACGACTCTTGAACGTATCTTGTAGAATGAAATCTGTAACATCCGAGGCCAAGTCCCCAACAAATATAGTATAATCTGAACCATCATCTCCACGTTTCTCACCAGCCCCACTGGTAGCCCAATTCAATTTGAAAGGTTGATTTACATTAGGCATCATTTGACCATTATAATTCTGCAGAACTTGTTCGGCTAAAGCATGGTTGCCGAATTCAATAAAACCATAACCCTCAGGTTGCCCAGTCTGCTTGTTCCGAATTATCTTCACAGAAATAACCTGAACATTATACAAGCAAACAAAACATTAGACCAATACATCACAATGGAGTACCTCATGCAGTAAGTATGACAAGGCAACGAATAAGATATCTGATCTAAAATAAAATACTATATCCTGGTGTAAGAGTCTTTGCTTATACTCAGTAGAAAAATCTGCAGCAAGAGGCAACATGTCAACATGTGTATCTTTCATGGACCTTACTTAATGTCAATAGATGGACAACTCAGCTTGAAGCGGACACACATGAATAGGGTGAAATAGACAGTAGATCAAAGGGTAACTTTATACAAGACAGATAAGTTTGTTCTTCTTGCCTGATCTCATAACTTATAATAATATGCCTTTTATAAGGCTGACTCAAGCTCTTAATGATCCAATGTAAGCAAAATAACCACTCGAAATATGATCCCGAAAGTCACCCAAAACATATTGAAAAAAAAAAATCTGAAACAAACTAATAGATAGAAGGCAAATTGCAATTACTACTTCGGATCACAAAGCAAAACTGGCGTATTTCCCCTTAGGTACTAGTTTATGAAATGTTATTTTCAAAAGAAAGTCATCTATAAGGATTTTAGATTCATCTGTACTAACAATTTGAATTCATAGTACAAAAGGCTCTAGGCCACCATGACATTTTTCAAACAGTTTGAGGGTAAAAACCTACACATAAAGACCCAGATTCTTTACAACAACAACAACAACATAGCCTTTTGTCCCAAGCAAGTTGGGGTAGGCTAGAGATGAAACCCAAAAGAGACGATAAACAGGGAGACACATAAAGGGACATAAATGGCACAAGACAAAGAGGTCACGGTTCAGGCACGTTGATTGCCAGTCTCCAAGCGCTGTCCATAGCTAAATCCTTAGATATATTCCACTCCTTAAGGCCTCTCTTAACGGACTCGTCCCAAGTTAGTTTAGGTCGACCTCTACCGCTCTTTACATTATCGGCCCGCTTTAGAACCCCACTACGCACCGGCGCCTCAGGAGGCCTCCGTTGAACATGTCCAAACCATCTCAACCGATGTTGAATCAATTTCTCCTCAATTGGTGCCACCCCAACCCTATCCCGAATATCGTCGTTCCGGACTCTATCCCTCCTTGTGTGCCCACAATACCAACGCAACATACGCATCTCTGCTACACTCAATTGCTGGACATGTCGCCTTTTTGTAGGCCAACACTCAGCACTGTATAATATCGCCGGGCGAATCGCCATCCTATAGAACTTACTTTTCAACTTCTGAGGCACCCTTTTGTCACAGAGGACGCCAGAAGCTTGACGCCATTTCAACCAGCTGGCTGAAATTCTATGCCTAACATCTTCATCAATGTCGCCATCCTTTTGTAGCATCGATCCTAAATACCGAAAAGTATCCTTCTTGGCCACCACTTGCCCATCGAGGCTAACGTCTCCCTCCTCATGCCTAGTCGCGCTGAAATCGCACCTCATATACTCGGTCTTGGTCCTACTAAGTCTGAACCCTTTCGACTCTAACGTAACCCAGATTCTTTACCATCTATGAAAATGCATTATATTGAATTGGGACAAGTTTAGAGTCAACCATACAAAACTTCAAGCCTTGAAACTTATGAGGCCAAGAAGGCGCAATAAACTTGTCCCATCAATCCTTTTTTTTTTCAATATTTCAGTGTCTCCCTTCAAGGTCATACAACCATCTTTGGTACTGTAATTACCTTGTCATGAAATAGTCAATGACACTGTGAACCCATGCTGGGTCATACTACCATCTATTGATATGTGCTACTCCTAGTTACTGCAGTTCAGTAAATGTAGCAACTTTATCATTACACTGGAGCAACTGACAAGTGGGTATAAACTAGCTCTTCCAATTCAAACACATGGATATAGTTCTTTGAGAATAACCACTAGATTATGAATTTGACAGTAGCAGACTCCCAAGTAAAACAATTGCAAACCTTGAATTACTCGCTCCGATCCCAAGTCAAACTTTTTTAACTTGACCCATCAATATATGAAAAGTTAAACAGATTCATGGTTGCTGTTACTACATTCATCATGGAAAATACTTTAAAAGTTTATAATTTTGACTATTTCAAATGGTATATTTAACAAAAATTGTAAGTCAAAGTGTCACATTAGTGATCCCACTACGCATGTGCAAATCTCTTACATCCAAGAAAGCAATACAACATAGGAGATAAAGTTTCAAAAAGAAAATTAAGTGAAGTAATCAAAAGGAACACTTTTTTCACATTTTTAGTTGTATCAACATATCATTAGATACTAATAAAGCAGAGGTCTATCACAAATCACCAGTTCATCAGATGATCAGAATCAAGCATCTCTGTCTAGATTACGTAACTATTAACCTATAAACCTTGGCAACGCAAGTATCATGTGAACCATCTGAACCTTGCAACATAGCATGACATAATATGAATCTTGTAAACAAAACTATGTAAACTTTGAAAACTCATAAAAACTGTAGGTATCTAGTATGAATCTGTAATTATCCAATCAATTGAGTCAATAACCTAAATGCAGTCAAAATGAACATGCTAGTGGTACATGCAATATGAACAATTTGCATCATGTACTACAAAATCTAATAAGTGCACTGTTAAGTTCAAATCTAGCAAATACATGAAAGTTAGCAGCAACTCGTTTTACAAGAAATTAATCCCAGATGAAGAGTGACAAAACTATAGGCGCAAAAACTCACATTGATCTTTTTAACCACATAGCAAGAAAATTGTCAAACTACACTTAAAAATAACTAAACGAGACTAACAGCTTAAATGAACAAACAAAAAAAATTATTGTGCTCCCCAGAATAACAGAGTAAATCTATCAGCACAAGTATTACCCCATGGCAAATACATATGCTAATAATAAGAGCGACAAGAAAAACCATAACACAAGCCCCCTGTTGGTAAGAGGTTACCATAACACCAGTTGTTAGATGTTGTCCAAAGAGTAATATTAAGATGTAGCTACAAAGGAATTATCATTCCTGAAGATGTGAACTAATTTTTTTACGATTATGAAACCTCACAACATCCCTCAAAGATCTACTGACATCATTTAATGTAGTACAGTGGAATTTTTCCTAGGGGCTACAAAAGGCACATGAACAAAATACACAGAAAAAAGAATAAATTCGAAGCACCACACAATTAATACAAAAGGCTAAAAGAAGAAAACAAACAATGGAACAAACAGCACATGTGATTCAAATCACTTCCTCAGCAGAAAAGAAGCTGTTATGTAGCTGCTTGCTGTGCCATACTAGCTGCATGACCAATTAATGCTATATAATACCTCAGTTCTATATATGGTAGCTTCTACTATGGCTTACCAGCTTGAAGGGGAAAAAAATCAACCAGACCTAATAAAGTAGTAATACAAAACATCTTTTGTTCCTATGTCGACACACACATGACACGGCTCATCGCTTGTTAGTCAAGTGCTGCTATACAAAGAGGATCTAGAACTTGTTAGCGGACTGGGTCTCATTGCACCATATTGCAGCCACCAACTGGACTGCCGGTGGATAGGTACATGTTTGGTAGACTAATCTGGCGCACACACAAAATGTACAGAAAAAAGCTTTGAGAACCCTCATTATCCAAGTGATTTAGGAGATACGGAAAGAAAGGAATCAAAGAGTGTTCCAGCACAAAGAGTTGCTGGCCCTTAAACCCTTTCACTCTTTGAAAACATTCAAGGATGAAGCTAGAACTTGGGCACTAGCGAAGGCAAAGAAAGTGTCTGAGATTGTGCCTACCTATATGGCTGATCTCAGCTGTTGTTGTAAACGGCTTTTGCTTTTGCTTTACCCTTAAGGGTTGTACCTTTCTTTCTATCAATAGAGATGTGAACTGTCTCGTGCCACTTCAATTAAAAAAATGTAATAATACCACCCAATCAACCGCCACTCAATAATTTTTGCACTTAAAAATTGGCAAATCCAGATGCCAAATTCATTGAGGCGGCAAATTAAGAAATACCTAACTTCACTACGTGTACTCACAACTTTCCTACTTTAGCAGTAACATAACGTCCACACAACTTTCCTACTTTAGCAGTATATCATCAAACTCTTAAGTCTTAACTAACGGTAAATAACAAATTTACAAGCAGCAATGAGGCGGCAACGGAGCATCACCTCGCCGGCCTGGGAGAAGCAGCTGTAGAGGTAGTTCTCGTCCATCCAGTACTGCAGATCCCCAATCCAGAGGGTCCTGGCCTCGTCCCCGGCCCCACCGCCGGACGGCGCCGGCGCCGGCGCCGGCGCCGGCTGGCCCCACATAGCGGGAGGCGGAGGGCCCGCCTGGTAGAACTGCGGGGGCGGCGGCGGAGGGTGCCCCGCCTGGTAGTACTGCGGCGGGGGCGGCGGCGCCATTGCCCATTGCTGCTGCTGCTGTGGCGGCGGCGGCTGCATCATGGCGGCGTGGGGCGGAGCTGGTTTAGGAGTCAAAACCCTAGCCACGCGAGGAGATAGGAGACTGGGGAGGAACGCGTGGGCCAAACGGATGGATAAAAGTTGCGGCCGCTGAGGTTTCCTTAGCCGTCTGATCTAGGATGGACGGCCTAGATTGGCCCTACCGGATCTTGGGAAAGAAAGCGACCACCGGTTTTGCTAAAGAAAGCAACCAGGTAGCCTGGAACGCTGAACGGACTAGCACGGTTCGGGCAAAGCTTCAGATGAGCTCCTTTTTCCTTTTTTTGGTGTTTGTTTGATTTGATTGATGTTTCATCTAATAGAGAGTGTTTCTACAAGGTCCGTTAGAGTCTCATCCAAGTTTTCAAAAGAGCTTTATAGGAGTTTACTAAGTTTCAAGTAATTTTCATCGAAGTCTAAAGACAACTTTATTCAGCGAAGAAATTATTTTTTTTGGGAAGGCGGGTGGGGTCAAGTTCCAAATTTCATGTGAACAAGATGGGAACCCCGCGCTTCGCGCGGGAAGAGGAAAAAAATGATGTGTAACCCAACATGAGAGGAGGAGAGAAAAAAAAAGAGGGGGAAAAGCAGAAACAGTAACAGGTCTGGAAGAATAGTAACAGGCGCAGGCTACAGTAACAGGTTCCACTGTGTTAATGAATAGTAACCTGGGTGTGGTGGGCGTCCGTTACTAAACAGTAACCATCACCGGGATTAAAGATCTATATAGATATAGATATAGATGTCACAAGCGACCCTTCAAGTTTCGTAAGTCATGTCCAATATTAATCATGTTTTTGTTAATGGAGTTCCATTTATGTTCTGCAACAAAAAATCATAGGATCAACCTAGAAATCCAAACCAAATTAAACAAGTTATAAAATAAAAGCGCCCAAATCTACACCTCTAGATGGCTCAAAGCTGGTGGACTCCATTGATGCACTCAAATTGAAGACTGCATGGTGCTCTGGAGATTGATTTGTTGTAAAAGGCTCTTGTGCCCATCCTCGCCAAAAGATTGGTGAAGAGTAACTCTAGTGAAATTGGGGCTTGAAGAATATCTTGTGATCTAGCCGGGCTAAAGATCAAGCCCTCAAGTGGAAGAGACAACCTTTTGGGGTTTAGACTTGATAGAGAGGCGGTGATCCAAGTGCTCGCTTCAATGTGGATGTAGGTAACCGATAAGTCAACAATCCACATGGACAAATCTTATTGTCTCCATCTCGTGGTATTGATTGTTCTACACTTGTGCTTTTCATTGTGCCTTTACAATTCATAGTGTACAAATATTAGGCCTTGTCACCATAGGAAGTTAACCGAGTTAGTTTTATCTTTTCTAGTGACATAGCTTAGTGTTAATCTTGCTCACTAGAGTAATGTAGTATTTACTCACCCTAGGCTTGCAAAACTGTAGTCAGAAGTTGTCTTATTAGGGCCTCCTTTGTTTCTAACCTTTTTTTTTGTCTAGTGTTATGCTTTGTTCGAAAATTTCAATTAGGCTATTCAAGCCCCCTCTAGCCTTTCAAGATCCTTTTGGCATAGCCTTCGATGAGTAGGATAGATGCCGTTAATGGCGAGGAGACGAAGGATAATGAGTGACTTCTCTAGCTCGTGGAGGTTCTTCCTTTTTGGTGCTTGAGAAGTTCTTATGTTGTCACTTTTATCACCTATCTTTATCTATCTATTTGAGAACTTTTATGTATGAGCTTGTAAGACTTGATGCTCCGTTGTGAACTTTGTGGGGGTGGTGTGTTAGGCGAACTTTAAATCCTACGACTTGTAAGGACATTATTGTTAGTAGGTTTAGAATCTAGTTGGCGATGATGCAATGTGTTTCTCTTATTTTCGTTTTATATTGCATCACAATTTATTCTTGTTAGTTTTTACACGGCACGGAAGCATGTATATGAAAAAAAATCTCTTCACTTCAACTAAAGACAAACAACTTGTGGTTCAAAAAAAAAAGACAAACAACTTGCAGCTCTAGTTTATCGGTAAACTACTACTCCATTAGGCTTTGCAGTGGCATGCATGAAGCTTGCCTGCATGCTCAACTGTTACTCGATCTGTATATTTTTCGATTGATGAAGAAGCTTCCAAGATGATCTCCAACATGTCGTGGAGTATGCAGCCGAATAAACAGTCTTTTACTTGGCGACGTGGAAACTTGTGGCCCAATCCGTGGATCGGCCGGCCCACTCGAACCTCAGCATGTTCTCATGCTCAACCCACAGGGCCGGTGCCGTACCTGTAGCTGTATTGTACTAGGTTTTCGCGTTGAAACCACGGCATTCTCCATCCTCCGCGTCACAGCCTCTGAAGATGCTATCCCTTGCCGCTCCCAATCCACACAAACAACGCACGCACTACTGAAAAATATTAGAATTTCATGTCAAATGTTCCATTGACGCCCGATTTTTACTGTATCGATCGATCACAATGAATGCAGCGAAGAAGTTTTCGTCCCAAAGCAATGCAATACGATTTTTTTTCCTTACACATGCATCTGTCATCGTTCGTAGACAGACAGAGTTGAATTGCAATTCGTCGCCTTGCAATTTTGCATGTAGTGCTGTGGATCACGGCCTGTCCATGGACATGTAGTAGTGCTGCACTGTTCCTCTGTGCTGGTACCACCTGTCGCGGTCGAACTAAACGCCGTGTCTCCGTGGTATATAAATACGCCCATGATCTCGCCATTGACAAGACGATGGTCCAAACCACAACGCTGGATCAGTGGATTAGACTACTCGCACTCATGGACCTCTATATTCATCCTCTATACGTCCTAGTCAGCAAGATTCTCTCCTCTATACTTAATTCTCCCACACCTATTCATCCTCTATCCACTCTATTCACTGTGAGACCCACTTGTCACTTTATCTAAATATATCCATGTGTGATCTAGTTTTGAAGGATTTATTGAGACGAATTTAATGGTGCAATCAAAATTTAATTTGGATTTTTGGTTTGTGAGTTATAACATTTTTTTCCTTTGTTTAGCTAGTGGGGTCCGCCACTGCCCACTATAGAGTAAGCATTGTACCACTCTAAATATAGAGTGAGAGAAAGGATAAAGTATCGTTTTAGAGTACCCAGTGCAACAATTTTTACTCTATATTCATACTCTAAAATTTTAAAGTATCGTTTTAGAGTATCCAGTGCGGCTAGTCTTACATGCTCATATATCCCATCAACCACACACGCCGGCCTCTTCTTGTAACCAATGCTGCACGAGACCAGCCGCATGGCGCCCACCTTGTCACCGAGCGCCCCGCCAGCTCCTGCAGCCATGCTTGCTGCAACCGCGGCGGCGGCCGTCTTCTTCTTCGTCGTCACGTTGATGGTGATGGTGTTGTCCCGGTGCAACAAGGTGGTGACGACGACGTCCAAGGGCGGACCGCCGCCGCCGGGGCCGCGGGGGCTGCCGTTGCTGGGCAACATGCACCAGATGGTGGCCAGCAAGCCGGCGGTCTCCCGGTGGCTGCACCGCCTGCTGGCCGAGTCCGGCGGCGGGGACATCGTGTGCGTGCGCCTCGGCCCCGTCCACGTGGTGGCCGTGTCGTGCCCCGCGATGGCCCGCGAGGTGCTGCGCAGGAACGACGCCGTCTTCGCGGACCGCCCCGCCACGTTCGCCGCGGCCGCCTTCAGCGTCGGCTACCGCAGCGCCAGCATCGCCCCGGCCGGGGACCAGTGGAGGAAGATGCGGCGCGTGCTCACCGCCGAGGTCCTCGCGCCGGCCACCGAGCGCCGCCTCCGCGCAGCGCGGGAGGGGGAGGCCGACCACCTCGTCCGCTACGTCCGCGCGCTGTGCTGCGGCGCCGTCGACGTGCGCCACGTCGCCAGGCACTTCTGCGGCAACGTCATCCGGAGGCTCACCCTGGGGCGGCGCCACTTCGCCGCGTCCAACGCCGGCGGTCCCGGGCGCGATGAGGCGGAGCACGTGGACGCGCTCTTCGCCACGCTCAACTACCTCGACGCCTTCTGCGTCTCCGACTACTTCCCGGCGCTGGTCGGCCTCGACCTCGACGGCCATGAGCGGGTAGTCAGGCGGGTGATGAGGACGCTGAACCGCCTGCACGATCCCATCGTCGAGGAGAGGGTCGAGGAGTGGCGTCTGCTGCGGAAGGCCGGCGAGCGACGCGACGTCGCCGACTTCCTCGACGTCCTCGCCTCGCTCGACGACGCAGCGGGGCGGCCTCTGCTCACCGTCGAGGAGATCAAGGCGCAAACCATCGTAAGCTAATCCATCTACCACGCGACACACACATTCTCCCTAGCTACTTGCATTGACGAAACAAACGTAACAACATGCATGGTGTAGTCATTGACTGTAGAGACAACCCTTTAGTGCTGACAAAGCTTCGTAATAAGGCACATGCTGACGAACCAACAAACGAAAAAAAGGCAGCAAGTAGGGTTATTATTAACTGGTGCAATAGTGAAGCAATGTAGAAGCTGCTGCTGACTGCTGTGAAAGCTAGCTGGCTGGCCACCAAGTGCTGAAGTCCTGTCTTCACAAACTGACACACGTGGTCACGTGGAGACATACCTTCATCTCGCATCTATGTGTGCACGTACTCCCTCCGTCCCTTTTTTTTTGTCGTCTGGGAACGTGTCTGTGAGGGAAATACGGTTTTCTAGAGACAAACATTTAGGAACAGAGGGAGTATTTTCTGTGACACATTGACGCACAACCTGACAAAAACGACTATTGTGTGGCAATCCATGTACAGTATTTGCCACACAAAGCTCAGCCGGTGGAGTTCCCTGTGGTGGAACCTGTACCTGTCCATCCGGGTTTAAGTCCCCCCGACATGAAACAGGTGCTTGTATTTTCTGTATTTATTGTAGGAATTAATGACACTATTCTTTCAGTAGTAGGCGACGTGTCTCTCAACAGCGAGACACACGCTTGTGTACGTGAGCATCTACATCTGTAATTGGGTCTCGCAAAAAAAAATATTTGCCACACAAATAGATGCTAAAGCCTTCACAGTTTAAACCTTCACTTTCTATTTTGGGCATCACTCTAAACATAGGCCTTATTTAGTTCCGGTGGTGTAAAGTTTTGGGTGTCACATCGGATGTTTCATGGGATGTCGGAAGAGGTGTTCGGATACTAATAAAAAAACTAATTACAGAACTCACATGTAAACTGTGAGACGAATTTATTAAGACTAATTAATTCATCATTAGCACATATTTACTGTAGCACGGCATTGTCTAATGACGGACTAATTAGGCTCAAAAAAATTCGTCTCGCAAAATACACGCAATCTGTACAATTAGTTATTTTTTAGCCTACATTTAATACTCTATACATGTGTCAAACATCCGATGTGATAGGGTGTAAAGTTTTGGTAAAGAATCTAAACAAGCCCGTATACTAGGGAAGGCCTTATATTTTCACTTCATATTCATGCAGATGAGGATCCACCTAAGCAGTGACTAAACAAGCACAACAGTCAACACGCGTGCAGGACATATATAATGGACAAGCATTGCTGCATTTGCATCCATGCATGTGGGCACGGACATATGGCAAGCATTGCTCATTGCTGCATAATTTGCATATATGGCCATGTGGGCATGTTCTTTGACTGTACATAACGTGACACCGATCGCGGCCGGGTAGCACGTGCTAGCTTCATCTCCAAGACCATATATGCGTGCATGCAGGACATCATGATTGCGACGGTGGACAACCCGTCCAACGCGGCAGAGTGGGCGCTGGCGGAGATGATGAACCTGCCGGACGTCATGGGCAAGGCGATGGCCGAGCTCGACGCCGTCGTCGGCCGGGACCGCCTGGTCGTGGAGTCCGACGTGCGCGACCTCAACTACCTCAAGGCGTGCATCCGCGAGGCGTTCCGGCTGCACCCGTACCACCCCTTCAACCCGCCGCGCGTCGCCATGGCCGACACGACCATCGCCGGCTACGCCGTCCCCAGGGGCAGCCACGTCCTCCTCAGCCGCGTCGGGCTCGGCCGCAACCCCAGGGCGTGGGAGGACCCGCTCGAGTTCCGCCTCGATCGGCACCTGCTGCTTGCGGCCGGCGGGGCGGCGAGCGGCGGCGTCGTCTCGCTCGCCGAGCCGGAGCTGCGGTTCATCTCCTTCAGCACCGGCAGGCGGGGGTGCCCGGGGCTGTCGCTCGGCACGCTCATCACCGTGATGCTGCTCGCGAGGCTCCTGCAGGGGTTCCACTGGAGCAAGCCGCCAGGCGTCGACAGGATCCAGCTCCGGGAGGCGGCGGCGAGCCTTGTGCTGGCCGACCCGCTCGTCCTGCAGGCGACGCCACGGCTGCCGGCGCATCTGTTTGAGAGTGAGACCCAGTGATAGTAGCATGCACGAGGACTGCAGCTGTTTCACTAAAATTATGAGAGGACTAGCTACATGGAGGAATAAAGTTAGATTTGGAGGATGAGGATATAGCTTAGCTGTCTGAGTTCAGAATAACCTGTATCTGTGAGTCTGTGACTCGATCTCAGATGTTCTTTTGCACTCTGAAGTCTGAATAAGAGGCAGTTTAGTTCATGCATAGTAAGGTTCCAGGGTCAGCTTTTTCAACTATCCATATGTCCTTTTTAATGTTATTATGGTATTTATGCTCGTCAATCTTTATTAAGTTTGACTAGATTTGTAGAAATTATTAGCAACATTGTATCTTTAAATAAGTTTATTATCAAAATAGATTCAACGATTTACATAATGATACTGATTATAAACAATAAACATTATTATTTTTATTGTTTTTATATATTTTGTCAAAATTGATTATGTTTAACTTCTCGATAATTGAGAATGATAGTTAAAAAGGGATAGAGGGAGCATGTGAGCAGGAGCTAGAATGGGCCAGTGTGTGAGACCCCGCTAAATGGGTCAAGTTAGGCCGGTCTAATCGATTGGGCCGAATGGCTAAGTACTGTAGCTCAGGTTGCCGGTTACTATAGCAGCAAAAAGCACTGTAGCTACAGGACATTAGTCCCGCATTGGAACCTGAGGAGGAGCTGAACTAACTTAAAAACCAGGCATGAAGAGTGTGTTAACTCCAGTTCGAACCTTTTGCGCGAAACTAGGACGAAAACGCAAGCGAGTTAATACATAGGTGTGGTCCATTCAACATGTAGAGTGGATCTTAGCCGTTTTTCGGGTCGGGGCGTTACACAGGGAGACTAGACATCAGCATGGGAAAATCTTATCGAGCCACGCCCAACACAGCAACCGGCTTGGGTCGACGAGCGCTCGTGTCACATCTTTTATCTCTATCAACTTTATAATAGGTCCAAACAACTTTCACCGATTTAAGGATTTGTTTGGATACACATGGCTTGTTAGAGAAACTCTAGCAGGGTCCCTACTTGAGCCCTCATAGCTAAATATGGGCGCCCAAGCTAAAAACACAGCTCTAGCAGGGCCCCTACTAGAGTACTCAAATTTGGGTGGGCACCTAAATCCTCTGTCTAACCCTCATTAGGGGGGGGGGGGGGGGGCTTCTAGGCAAAGCCCCAGAATGAAGGTTTTGTCTGTTCCTTGCATGCGTTCTTCCACTTACCTCTTTCCCACCCGTGCATGACGCTACTCTTCCTCACCCGTGCGCAACTCCCCGCTGGTGGTGCGACTGCGTGACTCTGCTCTAGTGTGTTAGAAGATTTGATGCAGTTGTAAGACTCTTTGTGTTTTGTTCATGATGAAGCCAAAATGATCAACTCTAGGTTTGGTAGTACCCATTGGCAGTCCTAGATAGGTGATTAGGAGAGACTCAAGTTTGCATCCAAAAACTCTAGCTAGCTATTGGGCTCTCTTAGAGGAAAGATTTAGAGGGACCAGACAAGATTTCTTATAATTAACCCTTAGCCCAATTGATTGAGAGAAGGATTTCAAGGGTCCGTTTGGCAGAGTTGTGCTCCCTGATTCTCCAGCTGTGCTCCCTGATTCTCTAGTGAAGTGATTCTGAGGCTAAAAATGATTATTTTTTTTATTATTTAGCATAAACTCTTAAAATCGTTATGGAGAATCACTTCATAGAATCAGGAGAAGTTGCCTTTTTCAGCTCTTAGCCTCTTAGTTCATTTCAGAGGATCACTTCACAGAATCAGCAAAGAATCATTTTACTCTGAAAAACCATTTGACAGCCGGGGAGTGATTCTCTTTGAGAATCCGCTCCAAAGAGCGCTCCCAAACGCACCGCAAGAATCCCTTCAAGGTGAAGAGCTCCCGTTGAGATGCTTTCATGATTAAGATGGTGTCATCGTCATATTGAATTATATAGAATTGAGCCATCTCATAAGAAGGAATGGGAAGCTCAAACAATCTATCCCTATGCCCTTCATTGATGATGCATTGAAGCAAGTCAGTACCTAACACAAACAAAAGAGGGAAAAGAGGTTTGCCTTGTTTGACTCCTCTTTTGCAATGAAATTGTTTATTAAAAGAACACCATTGAGGAGAATGCAAGAGAATCCAGAAGCTAGAACTCTTTCTCTCCAATCACACCATTTGTCATCGAAACCAAGTTGACTCATCATTTATTCGGAGGATCACATTATGTTCAAATGTGTCAAAAACTTTTGTGAAATCCAATTTTAGGATAACAATTTTCCTCAGAATGCTAACATTGATAGATGTATTCATAAATGTCCCAGAACCTCCTAATTATGATGGCCCACATGTACCTGTCATTGTCATAATGACCTCTGACAGCCATACTTATGTTCCTCATAACTTAAAAGGTCTGCTTTCCTTCGAACATGATCCAATTACAGGAGTATTGCAATATTACAATAGTTCATTCAAAATAACACCAGAGTAAAGTAGCGGAAGTCTTACATAACTTAAGTTTACAAACCACAGTTTCTAAATTTCAAACCTTAAGTAACATTATTACAAACCAGTAGTAGCGGAGTATCAGTAGTAACTTTATTACAACACCCAAATGAGATGCCTTGCCCAGAGGCCACACAGCCTACTCGTCATCACTTTCTTCAATGACAACGGTCATGCAGCAAGGCTCAAAGCAGACTTGCTCATGAACCGCACATGCAACAAGGGTTTAACAAACCCTAAGTACGGAGAGTACTCAACAAGACTTACCCGACTAAGAAAAAGACTCCAAGAGCATGCTAGCTTTAGGGAATCAAGGTACGGTTATTCAAGAATCAAAATTATTTTTGCAGAAAAGCTTACTAAAGTAAGTCCTTGCTTTCAATATTTTATTTTTATCATTGATGGTTCATTAACCAATTATAAGTGATCCTAAGTTAGATCAAAGTAATTCTCATCAAGATCTTTCTTATTCTTTCTTCCAATTCCAGTTCTTAACTACGATGTTGGTGCAAGGCCAAGACTCCTTTCTCATGGAGTAACGACGATTTGAACCACTTGGTTTACCCAGCTGGGGCTTCCTAACCACACGACATATATAGAACCGAATCTTGCATATATCAACTCTTACCCGGATAACCCAAAACCAGAACGTGTCCATCGCCACCCGAGAGCACAATACTCCTCGAACCTGGCCTAATTCTAGCTCCGAGGGTACACGCTACTCTCGCCATCTCTCCACTCCTAGTGCGAGGTTAGATGTTCTCATAATGGAATAGCCGAAGTAAGGCTTACCCAACATGGGTACATGGCTAGTACTATTAAAAACTCCTTGACGCGAGGGCCAACAACGTACGGTCCTTAACTAATAAGGCAGAAACACTACATTGAGACTTCTTTCCCAATGCAAGTTAGCAGTGACCAAACCACCCGCCTGATCTTCAAGTTCATTCTTATATTCCATGATTCCTCAAATATGCCATCATGGCCATATAAACATTTCATTTAAAAGCCTAACTCATTAAGCATAGCGAAGCATACTACACATTTTCAGTAAAATAGGTACCAAGGGTGATATCACAATAATCAAGGATGATAATGCAACAATTGTGTTATCACTCAACTCCTAATTACTTAATGCAGTAAATCATAGTACCAGTGATAAAGATTTGTAAAACTCAAGGAAGGGTTTAAATGCACCGGGGCTTGCCTTGCTTAGACGAGACGACTGGTTTGGGCTCAACAACTCTGACATCTGGTCTAGAACCCACCGGCGATTGCTCTTCTCCAGAGGCTTGCTCAACAACGTCGACTTCCTCGAAAGCGGGAACTATACGAGCATATGACATGTTTCAACATGATGCTTAATGATGACATGCCACGGTTAACAACTTTTCTTCTTTGCATCAGTGTTCACATATTCGGTTTCATATTGTGACAAATGATTGAATTTGCCAACATACCGAAGAACCGTCTGATTTGCCTGCTTTAAAGAGAGGAATTCTTCTAACTTCATTGCCATGACACCATCTGGGATGTAATATGCTCTAAAAGCGTCATGAAATTCTTGCCAAGTGATACGATGGCCAGCGGGCTGTGCGGCGCCCAGATTCGCCCACCACGCCCCTACAGCACCCCTGAGCTGTTGCGCTGCAAACACAGGTTTATGATATTCCATGCACTGGAGAAGATCGAACTTTTGCTCCATAGTTTGGAGCCAGTCATCCGCCTCTAATGGCTCATCGACCTTTGAGAACACTGGTGGACGGGTATCAGTGAAATCCACATAAGTGGTTTCTCCTCCGTTGTTTCGACCCCGACGACCCTGATTTGCATTCTGATTCTGGGCCAACAAAGTGGTAGCGTTGACCAGTGCTACAATGGCTTCTGCCAAAGTAGGTGGAATTGGTGGGGGATTAGGAGCATGTCCCTAGCCTGAGAAGTTCCAGTACCATCCATCTGTTGTACATAAGCCACACTTATTTACATTGCTTTATTGAATTAAAAAGCAGATAATACAATGCCAATACACACAACATACTTATCTTACATTATTTTTATTACAAGCTTGCCCACAGGCAAAGCAAACCACCTGCTAAGGTTTCTTAGAAAGGAGGAAAGACTACTATATTACACAACCTTCCGTTCCGACACTTCATTCCTCATCATCATCACTGATCACTATCACTCCATCCTCATTCTCCTGGGCACTTGTACCAGTGACGTGTCCTCCCCACTTTCCAACATGGGTTCAACTTCTTCAGGATCCTCCTCCTCATTATCCTTCTCCTGGTCTTCCTCTCCACCAGGAACAATCACGGCACCAACATCATCTTCTACCGCCTGGGGCTGATGATCGGGATTCATCAGGTCATGTAGCCTATGGACTTCCTCGTGCAAGATTGTATTATACTGCTCTAGGTGTGCCACATAAAGCTCAAGTCTCGAACACGAGCCCTGGCTTCCATCTCCTTTTTCAAGGACTCATTCTTGCACTACTTCCAATAATACGTTTTGCGCTTCAGTCGCTCTATTTCTGCTGTAAGCCTCGCGACTTCTGCTTGTGGATCCGAATTTGGATTGCGACTACTGCTTGCTCCATCACCTCTTGGTGCCAACTGATGATGAGGCACTCCTTGCAGACCAGCTCTCTTGCGAGGAGTCATCTTAACACGTGTCATCCTATAGCAAGACAGAATTAGAAAGATGAGGGTAGATGGAAGGGATCTGAAGGTTAGCATGAACATGATTAAACCTTACTTAACCCAAACCACTATAAAAGGGAAGGTAATTAAAGCAGGTTAATTAAACATGATGCATGCAACGTACTTATGAACTAACATAAAAGTTTAGGTAACACATGCAATAACATTTTATAACATAGGGCAATATAACATGATACTTCACTACGAAGCTTTAAAACATGAACTAAGGAAACTATAGAGAGTGGATTAATAGCAATTTAAACACAAGAACCCAAAACAGTATTTTCGAAATTACTCCTAAAATCATGTAGTAACTTGAAAATTCCCAAGATATGAAATATTCAGAATTTCAAGATCTACAAGTTTCATGTTGAAAACTTTTTCAAATTCAAACTGGATTTTGAAATTTGAATTTGACATCAAAAGGGTGAAAGCCCAAGTTTGGTTTTGATAATTAATAACACCAAGTTGCTAATGCCATATGTTAAGTGTTTTGAGTTAGGCATAAGCAACACATGTGATGAAGGTGTATGTGGCAAGGAGTGGTGGCCACAAGATCACAAAGAGATGGTGCATGGATATGAAATGACGATCATGGTGGAGATGCACATAATATGATGGACATGATGATCAAGTGGAAAAGAAGGATCTAAGAGCGCAAGGCAAAGGTATAACCATAGGGTTTTTCTTTTGCCGGTCTAAGATGAGTAGAGAAGTGATTGACCGGGTTTAGGATACATAGCTGACTATCAAGAGGGGCAATCACGGTTAGCTCGGGAATCAAGTGCCACTAGATCAATGTCTTGAGCATATGCATTAGGATCTAGTAGAGAGCTAATATAACGCCTTGAAAAATGACTGTGAAAATGCTAACACACATGCACATGGTGATTTACACTTGGTGGTGTTAGCACATTTGCGAAGGCGGAGGAGTTTAAGCGGTAGTAAGGGGTTTGGGGTTCACTCTCCCTCCCGCCGAGCTTGCGAGCGCGGGATTCAGGCGTTTTCGAGGAAATGAAATGCCTATTTTCTATTGCGCCGGAGGTGAGAAAAGGTGGCGAAAGTCCGAAATGGTTATCACTGAAAATACAGTGATCGGACGCTGTGGTCGAATTGACCGGACGCGGCTGGCGCGTCCGGTCAGTTCAAACCACAGACAGATGCGCGTGTGAGCAGGGTCGCGGACCGGCGCATCCGGTCCCTCGCGGAACCGGCATGTCCGGTCATGCACCTAGGAGTTCAGCACGGAGGGCAGAAGCGATCGGACACGGTGGCGCATCCGGTCATGTTCGACCGGACGCATCCGGTCACGAGTGGACCGTTACTGGACTCCGATCGGACACGGCTCGCGCGTCCGGTCACGTGCGATCGGACGCGTCCGGTCGCGGTGGGAGCTTATTGGACTCCGACCGGACGCCAGGTGCAGCGCGTCCGGTTAGACGCTAGGACGCGTCCGGTCAGGGCAATGACTACTTCTGACGCGCACTGTTCACGCTTGTCCTGTAGTGACCGGACGCGTTCGGTCACCCTGACTGGAGCGTCCGGTCAGCACGATTTTAACTGTGTCGTCCGGTAACGGCTAGCTGCGTACCCCTTCGCTATAAATAGAAGATGTCCGGGGTTTGAGGGTAACACTTGCACATTTTGAGACCTAGAGACACCCTTTGAGCTAGAGAACAACCCCTCCACTCATCTCTTTGCTTAGTTGCACATCTTGAGTGAGATTGAGTGAGATTCAAGTGCATTGCTTGAGAGTTGCATTCTAGAGGCACTTGATCTTCGAGTTGCTGCGGATTTCTTGTTACTCTTCCGTGTTTCCCGACACGGTAGACGGCTTGGAGCAGCGGAGGTGATTGAGCTCGCAATTGGAGATTGTTGGAGCCCTCACCAAGTGTTGTAAGGGGTTCTTAATCCTTTCCCGCGGGAGTTCGCAAATTGGATACTCTAGTGAAGCTCGTGGCTTGGAGGATCCCCATCTTGTGTGCGGTTGTGCGGCGTCCGCCGAGGGCTCGACTCTTGATAGTCAATTAGCTCGCGAACCGACAAGTGGGTGCATCGCCACAACGAGGAGTAGCTTGCCGGGAAGCAAGTGAACCTCGATAAAAATCTTGTGTCATCTCTTTGCCGAGGATTTCTCTTGTGGTTGATCATTGTGATTGATTCTTCGAGTGCATTACTTCTCTACATCGTTGGTATAAGAATCAAGTCACTTGCTCTTTACTTTCTTGTACTATTCCAAGTGTAGTTTGCTTAGTGTAGCTTTTATCACATAGGAGTAAGTAGCTTAGTGACTTAGTCTTGTTGGTGTGTATTAGAGATCATAGCCTTGCTTCACTAGAATTGTATAGGTGGCTTACATAGTATAGTTGAGCTAGTGCTAGATTTAGCTTAGCCATCTTTTATACTAACATGGTTGTTTAGTGAAGCTTGTAGATTTTTAAATAGGCTATTCACCCCCCTCTAGCCATTTGGACCTTACAAGTGGTATCGGAGCCGAGGCACCGTTTATTTGAGGCTTAACAACCTACAGTGAAGAAGAAATAGCTCAATTAAGTTTGCACATCAACAACACCAAGAAGGCACCTCACTTTGATGGCACAAATTATGCATATTGGAAGGTAAAGATGACCGCACACCTCAAGTCAATCAATAGAGAAGTGTGGAAGGTCACCGAAACAAAATTTGAGGTTGCTAATCCGGAAGCACCTACACCGGTGGAAGAGAAGAAACTCCAATGCAATGACATTGCCATTAGTGCTCTTCATGAGGCATTAGATGACAAGACATTTGAGCAAGTGAAAAACATAGAAGTTGCACATGATGCTTGGGCCAAGCTAGAAGAAACATTTGAGGGCACCGAAGGCACAAAGACCGCTAAAGCATATATCTTATAAGAAAAGTTTTCTAGCTTCAAGATGCAAGAAGATGAGAGTGTACCGGAAATGTTTCATCAATTGCAAGTCATTGTCAATGAGCTCAAGGCACTTGGTGAGGAGGTCAAGGACAATCAATTCTCTATGAAGTTCTTGAGAAGCTTGCCCAAGAGGTTTGAAACATTGATCACCATGCTAGTGAGGACTACTTGAAAGATTCAACATCTCAACAAGTATTCCAAGAAGTGATGACCAATAACTCATATAGAGAAGATGATGAGAAGGAGAAATTGGTCAAGAAGAAGAAAAAGAAAAGTGAGAAGAAGGATGATGAGAAGAAGAAGAGTGTGGCATTCAAAGTGACCACATCCAAGGGCAAGTCCAAGATTGAATCATCAAGTGAAGAAGACTCAAGCTCTTGTGATAGTGATGACATTGATGAGAAGATGGCTCTCTTTGTCAAGCAATTTGGAAAATTCATGAAGAAGAAAGGCTTTCGTGCAAGGAGGAAAAACTCATCCAAGAAGAATGAGCATACCATGAGATGTTTTAGATGCCATAGCATGGACCATCTCATTGCAAAGTGTCCTTATGATAGTGATGATGAAGATGCTATCAAGAAAGAAAGGAAGAAGCAAAAGAAGAAGCAAGAGAAGAAGGAGAGTTCTCATAAGAAGAAAAATAATTCTCATGTTGCTACATGGGATAGTGATGATTCCTCAAGTGATGATGAGGATGACAACAAAAGCAAGAAAAAGGACATGCTAGCATTGCCATCCAAGAGAAAGTCTTCCTCTTCGACACTCCATCGTGCTTCATGGCTAAGGCCGCTAAGGTATCATCCGACGATGAGAGTGATCATGATAATGCTAGTGATAGTGATAGTGATGAAGAAGAATTCACTAAAGATGAACTAATCACTATGCTAGAAGATTGCACTTAACATTTTAAAGAATCTAGAAAGAAATACAAGGGCTTACTTAAGGAAAAGAAAAACCTTATGCAAGAACTTGATGAGCTTAGAGCATCTTATGAGAGTCTAAAGGTAGACCATAAGAAGCTTCAAAAGTCTCACACTAAGCTTGAAGAAGCTCATTCCTCTCTAGTTGAAAAATGTGAAAACATGCCAACTAATGTTGAGAAAGCTAAAACTTGCAACATAGGCATATCTTGTGATATAATTGATGAATCTTGTCATAAGCCTATTGTTGTCGCTCCCACTAACCCTTCATGTAGCGCATCTACATCATCCTCATCTAGTAGTGATGGTTTCACTTGTGACTCCACACTTATAGTTGAGAATGAAAATCTCAAGAAGAAGGTAAAAGAGCTCAATCACACCTTAGCTAAGGTTTATGGTGGTGAGGACCGCTTGCTTATGTGCTTGGGTAGCCAAAGAGCTTCTCTCTACAAAGAGGGATTGGGCTATAACCCCAAGAAAGGCAAGGCCGCTTTTGTTCCTCATAAGACTCATTTTGTGAAGAAAAATGGTAGCTATTGCAAAAGTTACAAGCAAGTTGGTCACATAGAGCAACATTGCATGAACAAGAAATCCAATGCCAATGTATCCTCAATTAAGTTTGATTCTTTTTATATGCTTACCAAGGGTACAAATGGTGTTCATGCTAAGTTCATTGGTACACCATGGATGGGCTCAAATAAGAAAGCCATTTGGGTACCAAAGAGTTTGGTCACTAACCTTGGAGGACTCAAATAAGTTTGGGTACCTAAAAGGAATTGATCTTGTCTTGTAGGTCAATTACAAAGCCGGAGGAAGGCATTGGGTGCTTGATAGTGGGTGCACTCAACATATGACTGGGGATTCTTGTATGTTCAAATCAATTGATACAAGTCAAAATGGTGGTTTTGATGCTATCACTTTCGGCAACAACAAGAAAGGCAAGGTCAAGGGGCTTGGTAAAATTGCTATCTCAAATGACATGAGCATATCTAATGTGTTGCTAGTTGAGAGCTTGGATTTCAATCTTTTGTCGGTGGCACAACTTTGTGATCTTGGCTTTAAGTGCATATTTGGTAGTGATGATGTTGAAGTTATAAGTGTTGATGGATCAAATTTGATATTCAAAGGATTTAGATATGGTAGCTTATACTTGGTTGACTTCAATGATAGTGAGACACAATTGACATCATGCTTGCTTAGCAAATCTAGTATGGGATGGTTGTGGCATAGAAGGCTTGGTCATGTTGGAATGAAACAATTGAACAAATTTTTGAGGCATGACTTAGTTAGAGGCTTGAAAGATGTGACTTTTGAAAAGGATAAACCATGTAGTGCTTGTCAAGCCGGCAAACAAGTTGGAAATACACATCCTAGTAAGAGTGAAATGAGCACATCAAAGGCATTTGAGCTATTGCACATGGACTTGTTTGGCCAACAACATACACTAGCATTGGTGGCAACAAGTATGGTTTTGTGATAGTGGATGATTACACTAGATACACTTGGGTGTTCTTTCTCTATGACAAGAGTGATGTTTATGATCTATTCAAACTATTTGTCAAAAGGGTGCAAAATGAGTTTGAGACTACCATCAAGAAGATAAGAAGTGACAATGGTAGTGAGTTCAAGAATACAAGAATTGAAGATTTGTGTGATGATCTTGGTATTGGACATCAATTCTCACCAACATACACTCCTCAATCCAATGGTGTAGTTGAAAGAAAGAATAGAACTTTGATTGACATGGCTAGATCAATACTTAGTGAATACAATGTGAGTCATTCATTTTGGAGTGAAGCCATCAACACGGCTTGCTATTGTAGCAACCGTCTCTATTGCCATGGGAAGCTTGGAAAGACACCATATGAGCTATTGAATGGAAGAAAGCCCAACATTGCATACTTTAGAGTGTTTGGTTGCAAATGCTATATTCTCAAGAAAGGCACTAGATTGAGCAAGTTTGAAAAGAAATGTGATGAAGGATTCTTACTTGGTTATTCTACCACAAGTAAAGCATATAGAGTTTGGAATCTCACAAATGGCACCTTGGAAGAAGTTCATGATGTTGAGTTTGATGAAACCCAAGGGTCTCAAAATGAAGCTCAAAACCTTGATGATGTGAGAGGAGATCAATTGTCAAATGCAATGAAGAATATGGACATTGGTGATGTTAGGCCAAGGCAAGTTAGTGATGATAATGATACTCATGTGATCAACCAAAGTGTGCAAATTGATACAAATCAAGCAAGCTTTAGTGGTTCTCATGATGAAGTGTGAGATCAAGGTCAAGCTAGTGGAAGCAATCAACTCCCAATACTCCAACCTACTAGCATTGCAAGAGATCATCCATTGGACCAAATCATTGGTGGAATTCAAAGTGGTGTTCAAACTAGATCAAGACTAGCATCTTTTTATGAGCATTACTCATTTGTGTCACTTGAAGAACCTAAGAAAATAGAAGATGCTTTGAAGGATTCTGATTGGGTAAATGCCATGCATGAAGAACTAAACAACTTTGCTAGAAATCAAGTTTGGGAACTTGTTGAAAGGCCGAAGAACTACAATGTGATTGGTACTAAGTGGGTCTTTAGAAACAAGCAAGATCAAGATGGCATAGTTGTAAGGAACAAAGCAAGATTAGTAGCACAAGGATACACTCAAGTTGAGGGTCTTGACTTTGGAGAAACATATGCACCAGTTGCAAGATTGGAGGCAATAAGAATCTTATTAGCATATGCTTGTGCACACAACATCAAGCTCTATCAAATAGATGTCAAGAGGGCATTTCTCAATGGCTACATCAATGAAGAAGTTTATGTTGAGCAACCTCCCGGTTTTGAAGATGACAAGAAGTCCGACCATGTTTTCAAGCTAAAGAAGGCATTGTATGGTTTGAAGCAAGCACCTAGAGCATGGTATGAGAGATTGAGGGACTTTCTTCTCTTTAAAGGGTTCAAGATGGAAAAGGTTGACACCACTCTCTTCACCAAGAAAATTGGAAATGACTTGTTTGTATTGCAAATCTGTGGATGACATTATCTTTGGATCAACAAATCAAGATTTTTGTGAAGAGTTTAGAAAAATGATGGCAAAAGAGTTTGAGATGTCTATGATTGGAGAGCTTAGTTACTTCCTTGGACTTCAAATCAAGCAAATGAAGAATGATACTTTTGTAAGTTAAGGCAAGTACATCAAGGACATGGTCAAGAAGTTTGGATTGCAAGATGCCAAGCCAATGAGTACACCAATGGGCATAAATGATCAATTAGGTTTTGATGCTAGTGGCAACATGATAGATCAAAAGCAATACCGGTCTATGATTGGAAGTTTGCTCTATGTCACCGCTTCTAGGCCGGATGTGATGTTTAGTGTGTGCAAGTGTGCAAGATATCAAGCTTCACCTAGAGAAAGTCACTTGAAAGCAACCAAGAGGATATTGAGATATCTTAAGGTCACTCATGATGTTGGATTATGGTTTCCAAAAGGGTCTAATTTTGAGTTAATTGGATATTCGGACTCCGACTATGGTGGATGCAAGATTGATAGAATGAGCACAAGTGGCACATGTCAATTGCTTGGAAGGTCTCTTGTTTCATGGTCATCAAAGAAACAAAATAGTGTTGCACTATCTACCGCCGAGGCCGAATACATTAGTGCCGGTAGTTGTTGTGCATAATTGCTTTGGATGAAGGCCACCTTGAATGATTTTGGAATTAAGTTCAAGAATGTGCCATTGTTTTGTGACAAAGAAAATACGATCAAAATGACACAAAATCCGGTTCAACATTCAAGAACAAAGCACATTGACATAAGGCATCACTTCATAAGAGACCATCAACAAAAGGGTGATATTAGCATTGAGAGCATTGGCACCGAAGATCAACTAGCCGATATATTCACAAAGCCACTTGATGAGAAAAGATTTTACAAGTTGAAGAATGAATTGAACATACTTGACTTCTCCAACTTGAGAAGAGTGCACCCCCACATTCTTAAATTGACATGCCTCAGGTAAAGTTGTTTAGCATATCATTCATACTTTGCTAAGGGCATGTTTAGAACATATAGACATATTTGCATGTCAAATAGGCTCATTCATGAAAAACAAATGAGTTTAATGTATATATGGTACCACTATTGTTTCTATGTTTGTTTGATCTAGTGGTAGCATATGACATATTTGTGGGCTTGCAAACCTAGTGTTGAATCTAGAAAATAAACTCATGATGTGTAATTCAACATGGTCAAGATAACCCTTATACTTTATGAGGTGTGAAGAAGCTTGTCCTTGGATCAAACTGAATTACATATTCTAGGCGAGTGATCTAGATTGAACCATAATTTGGACTCCCTCATATTGATTGACTTATCTCTTACTAAGATTGGCACCTTTTTGGTGATTGTTGACAAAGGGGGAGAGAAAAGTCACAAAGATAAAAAGTTAAGTTGCAAAGGGGAGAGAATGATATTAGAAAGAGATAATTAAATTTGAGCACACAAGTAGGGGGAGCAAGCTCATGAATTATTTGTTGCATTTGTATGTGCATTAACATGATGAATTGTTGCATTGCAAAGCTTAAATTCATATTCATGATTGTTTGGTGTATGCTAGAAATAGAACTTGAATGATGATTTGTTGAGAGTAGCTTTACAAGTGGTATCTAGACACCTTTGCTTATAATGTTGATCTCACGGGGTATTTTTAGTTTTTGTGATCTTTACAAGTGATGTATTACAAGTGGTGTCTAGCTACATCGATGCTAAGGATGGTATATAAAGGCAAATCCGATTGGTATCACGCTTCAAAGGTCCATTTTATATACCTTAGCATCAATTTGATAGTAGTAACTCTCCCAAAATTCGAATCCATACATATGTGCAAAATTGAACCAAAATCATGGAAGCACATATGTAGGGGGAGCTAATACTATCGAAATTGGAAATTGTTTTCATTTCATATCTTTGTGATGGTTGTCATCAATTACCAAAAAAGGGGAGATTGAAAGCCCAAGTTTGGTTTTGGTAATTAATGACACCAAGTTGCTAATGCCATATGTTAAGTGTTTTGAGTTAGGCATAAGCAACACATGTGATGAAGGTGTATGTGGCAAGGAGTGGTGGCCACAAGATCATAAAGAGATGGTGTATGGATATGAAATGACGATCATGGTGGAGATGCACATAATATGATGGACATGATGATCAAGTGGAAGAGAAGGATCTAAGAGCGCAAGGCAAAGGTATAACCATAGGGTTTTCCTTTTGCCGGTCTAAGATGAGTAGAGAAGTGATTGACCGGGTTTAGGATACATAGCCGACTATCAAGAGGGGCAATCACGGTTAGCTCGGGAATCAAGTGCCACTAGATCAACGTCTTGAGCATATGCATTAGGATCTAGTAGAGAGTTAACATAACGCCTTGAAAAATGACTGTGAAAATGCTAACACACATGCACATGGTGATTTACACTTGGTGGTGTTAGCACATTTGTGAAGGCGGAGGAGTTTAAGCGGTAGTAAGGGGTTTGGGGTTCACTGATGAGGACATCGCCACGCTGGACACACCGACGCTATGGTCTTCCTCAAGTTGTAATTCGTCCCCAACTCAGCTGCCACGTCACCCTCGGATTCAACAGACACGTCGTCACTGTTTTGGTCATAACTCTCGCATACGACATCGAAACGGGGCGTTCTTGGATGCGTTGGAAAGGGGACGACGACGCCGTCGTTTTGGATCTGGTTCCAGCTCCAGAAGGTCCGTGGATCATTCTGTGTGACCACGACAAGGTGCTGCGTCACCTATTTGGGCCAACTTGGCCATGTATCGTGTCGGGCCTTAAGCCCAAGTTGTGGGCGCCTAACCCCTGGCCGTCCTCAACCCTAGGTCGAGTCTTAGACTATAAAAACAGCCGCCGCCGCTGCTAGACAATTGGGTTTTGTTTAGAGTTTAGTTTTCCATCGAGAAACTGAATCGTTCATTGTAACTGTGGTGACAAATCCTTTTACAGTGATCCAGGGCCCCTGTTCTTGATCTCCTCCACTGTGTCGATTAGTCCTTTGGAACCGAGTTCTTGAACCCTATATTGATATTCGCATCATTCATATTTGCAATTTCAGATTGCGTGTTTTTACCTTCTTGCTTGTGTCCTTCGATTCGCTTGCAGGAAAAGCCTTCTTGGCGAGGTCAATCAAGTTGTGCTTGGTTGATAACCAACGGAGCAGTGGTGTAACGGTTGCAGGGTTCGAATCGTGACTGATTTGAAGCCGGATCGCCAACGTCGAGATCTCCACAAATCGAACTTACCGGTTACCTCTCGGAAGATCGGGCCTGTATCTCATCAATTGGTATCAGAGCTTTTAGGTTTACCGCGAGGTATATTCTCGTTTGCCTTAGATTCATATTTGTTCATTACCTAGTGTCCACAAAAAGCCCAAAAAAAATATTTCAATTTCCGCTGTCCTATCACCTTTTGTGCCTTTGCAATTTCGTTTCAGATTCGCATTGTTGAGTTTGTGTCCGTGGTCGAGTCTTGTTGCTGGTTTAGGATTGTGTTCGTGGTCGTAGTTCAATCGCCCGTTGCTGTGATTTTTGTTTTCCGCCGCTATCCCATCCACCGTTCCCAAACAACAAGTCGAAGCCACCACATTACTCGACTTGCCCCCGCTAGCCGCCTTGTGTAACTTCTCGCCGCCGCGCAAACCCTAGATAGGTTGCAAGCCGCTCTTATTTTGCCTGCATCGCAGCCCTCCTTACATCATCAGGCGCATACCTACTGTCGCTGTTGGAGTCACAGGGACGATCTTGTGATCGGTGTTGGAGTTTAGGGACGCTTTGCCCTAACTGCCGCTTTCGTGTTGTGCCTCCAGTCAAAACATAATTTGAGATACCTTCGGTAAAACAGGCATAACTTTTCGCTCGTTTATCAGAAAAATCTGAAATTTTTACAGTAGCTTCTTGACTCCATTTGGAGCCGACCCAAACTAAGTTTGGTTTCGTCAAAATTGCCAAAAAAAATCAGGAAAATACAGAAAAAAATTATCAAAGGTTTTGCACGCTTTTCAGAGAACGTGCTATTTTTCTGTAGACCACATCCCACCTCAGTTGTAGGTGCCAATTTTTGTGGTTGCATCTTTTGTGATCCTTGTTCAGAGAAAAATATAAAAAAAATAGTGAAAAAATAAAAAAAATTTGATTCCTACTAGTGCCTTTTTGGAAAATCAGGGAAAAATTCAGGAAAAAGGAAAAATCCGGTTATTTGCTTGTTCTGTGCGTTCTTTCCATCATCCTTTGTTTTCACCTTGTTGCGCTACGTCTCGACACGTCTTAGCCAGCAGCTGTGATTTGTACTTTGGATCCGGATTGAACAATCGCTAATCTGTATTCGTTAATTGCTAATCCTTGCTGTCATATTGTGTGCCTACCCATAGCTCCACATATTCTTCTGTCAGCACAGGTTCATCTTGCAACTGTTACCCACGCTCAACAACAGATTGCTTCGCCACGTTGGATTGCTCTTGTTTGGCGTTGGTAAGAATACAGGCAAGACGGTGGTAAGCCGCTTGTGATTTTGCATTCCACTTTCACCACCACCACCGCCACCACCACCACTTGGTTCCTTTTAGTTGATAGGGATAATATTTTGGTGTTGTCTTTTTCTATCCTCTAACCATGGCAGGATCTCCGACGGACTTCAATGATTGCGTGTCCAAGGGCGAGCTTACAACGTTCATAACTGAACAACGCAATCTTATGACCGAGCTGACGCGCAATGTGAACAATCTGGTCACCCGCATTGAACAACTCGAGCAACGTCCTCCACCTCATCGTGCTATTGATGACGATGCAGATGATTTTGGTGATGACGATGTGGATGTGAATGCTGACGGTTATGCCCGTCGCCGCCTCAACTTCAACCGTCGCGGTATGGGAGGTAATAATCATGGTAATAATGATCCTTTTGCTAAAATTAAATTTAGCCTTCCTCCTTTTGCTGGTAATGTTGATCCAGAGGCTTATTTAGATTGGGAACTTGCTGTTCAACAAAAATTTGATTCTCATAATGTTCCTGCTGAGCATAGAGTTAGACTTGCTACTAGTGAGTTTACTAATTTTGCTTTATTCTGGTGGAGTGATCTTTGCAATGCTAATAATGCTGCTGCTGTGCCTCAAACTTGGAATGCTTTAAAGCAACGTATGAAATCTCGTTTTGTTCCTCCTTATTACCAACGTGATTTACGTTTAAAACTGCAAACTTTAAAACAAGGTGATAAAGGAGTTGAAGCTTACTATCAAGAATTGCTTATTGGTTTAGCCCGTTGTGGTATAAATGAAGATGATAATGATGCTAGTGCTAGATTTTTTTGGTGGTCTCAATTATGATATACAGAACATACTTGATTATAAAGAATGGCGCAATTTTTCCCAATTGTATCATCTTGCTATTAAGGCAGAACGTGAAGTACAGGGACGCAAACAACACCAGCCTTTCAGGTCTAACAATGGAAGGAATTTTCAGCAGCGTTCAACGCCGGATACACCCAAGATTCCTGTTGCATCACAGCCATCTACACCTCCATTGTCTTCCGGGGTAAGTCAATTGTCTAATGTGCAGAAGAAAGGTGCCACTCCAGGTGTTTCTACTAGCTCCTCCTCGTCCAGCGCTAAAATCATTTGCCACCGATGCAAAGGCATGGGACATGTCATGAAGGATTGCCCCAGTCGTCGTGCTTTCATTGCTACCGAGGATGGATATGTAAGTACTAGTGATGTTGAAGATGATTTAGCTCTTGCTGCTAACATTGATGCAGATTCCACCGAGGGCGATCAAGACAAGGAGGCTATCATCATTGACTCTGTGGCTGCTGCCGCGGATTACCCTAGCCTTCTTGTGCAGCGTGTGTTAAGTACACGTGTGGGACATGAAGACGAGATGAAGATTCAACGAAACAATTTGTTCCACATGTATTTCATTGTGCAGGGTTGTCGTGTTCTCACTATCATTGATAGCGGAAGTTGCAATAACTTGGTGAGTTCAGATTTGGTTGAGAAGCTTGGCTTGACCACACGACAACATTCGTATCCATATAAACTTCAATGGTTCAATAATAGTGGTAAGACTAAGGTAACTAAATCAGCACGCATTAGCTTTTTCACAGGTTCTTATCATGATACTGCTGATTTTGATGTTGTCCCTATGCAAGCTTGTTCTATTTTGTTAGGTCGTCCATGGGAATTTGATAATGATGCTATACACCATGGTAGAACTAATACATATACTATTGTACATAAGGATAAGAAAATTACATTGCTGCCTTTGTCTCCTACAGAAATTATTAAACATGCTAAAGAGATTAAAAATAAACCTCCAACTGACATTGCTAAAAATAATGGGATTAAGTTAAAAGGAGGTACTTTTCTTGCTACAACTTCTGCTACTGCTGAGTTATGTGATAATCCTGATGCACCATGTTATACTATGTTTTGTCAACCTATTATGTCTGGTGCATTGCCTGCTGTCACTAACCTTTTGCAGGAGTTCGTTGATGATGGGATGAAGTCGAGGGCGACTCCAATTCTAGAAGGAGGGGATGATGAGGACATCGCCAAGATGGAGTCGAGGACGACTCCAATTCAAGAAGGGGAGGATGATGAGGACATCGCCACGCTGGACACACCGACGCTATGGTCTTCCTCAAGTTGTAATTCGTCCCCAACTCAGCTGCCACGTCACCCTCGGATTCAGCAGACACGTCGTCACTGTTTTGGTCATAACTCTCGCATACGACATCGAAACGGGGCGTTCTTGGATGCGTTGGAAAGGGGACGACGACGCCGTCGTTTTGGATCTGGTTCCAGCTCCAGAAGGTCCGTGGATCATTCTGTGTGACCACGACAAGGTGCTGCGTCACCTATTTGGGCCAACTTGGCCATGTATCGTGTCGGGCCTTAAGCCCAAGTTGTGGGCGCCTAACCCCTGGCCGTCCTCAACCCTAGGTCGAGTCTTAGACTATAAAAACAGCCGCCGCCGCTGCTAGACAATTGGGTTTTGTTTAGAGTTTAGTTTTCCATCGAGAAACTGAATCGTTCATTGTAACTGTGGTGACAAATCCTTTTACAGTGATCCAGGGCCCCTGTTCTTGATCTCCTCCACTGTGTCGATTAGTCCTTTGGAACCGAGTTCTTGAACCCTATATTGATATTCGCATCATTCATATTTGCAATTTCAGATTGCGTGTTTTTACCTTCTTGCTTGTGTCCTTCGATTCGCTTGCAGGAAAAGCCTTCTTGGCGAGGTCAATCAAGTTGTGCTTGGTTGATAACCAACGGAGCAGTGGTGTAACGGTTGCAGGGTTCGAATCGTGACTGATTTGAAGCCGGATCGCCAACGTCGAGATCTCCACAAATCGAACTTACCGGTTACCTCTCGGAAGATCGGGCCTGTATCTCATCATTCACTCTCCCTCCCGCCGAGCTTGCGAGCGCGGGATTCAGGTGTTTTCAAGGAAATGAAATGCCTATTTTCTATTGCGTCGGAGGTGAGAAAAGGTGGCAAAACTCCGAAATGGTTATCACTGAAAATACAGTGACCGGACACTGTGGTCGAATTGACCGGACGCGGCTGGTGCGTCCGGTCAGTTCAAACCACAGATAGATGCGCGTGCGAGCAGGGTCGCGGACCGACACGTCTGGTCCCTCGCGGAACCGGCGCGTCCGGTCATGCACCTAGGAGTTCAGCACGGAGGGCAGAAGCGATCGGACGCGGTGGCGCATCCGGTCACGTTCGACCGGACGCGTCCGGTCACGAGTGGACCGTTAATGGACTCCGATCGAACGCGACTGGCGCGTCCGGTCACGTGCGATCGGACGCGTCCGGTCGCGGTGGGAGCTTACTGGACTCCGACCGGACGCCAGGTGCAGCGCGTCTGGTCAGATGCTGGGACGCGTCCGGTCAGGGCAACGGCTACTTCTGACGCGCACTATTCACGCTTGTCCTGTAGCGTCCGGTCACCCTGACCGGAGCGTCCGGTCAGCACGATTTTAACTGTGTCGTCCGGTAACGGCTAGCTGCGTACCCCTTCGCTATAAATAGAAGATGTCCGGGGTTTGAGGGTAACACTTGCACATTGAGACCTAGAGACATCCTTTGATCTAGAGAACAACCCCTCCACTCATCTCTTTGCTTAGTTGCACATCTTAAGTGAGATTGAGTGAGATTCAAGTGCATTGCTTGAGAGTTGCATTCTAGAGGCACTTGATCTTCGAGTTGCTGCGGATTTCTTGTTACTCTTCCGTGTTTCCCGACACGGTAGACGGCTTGGAGCAGCGGAGGTGATTGAGCTCGCAATTGGAGATTGTTGGAGCCCTCACCAAGTGTTGTAAGGGGTTCTTGATCCTTCCCCGCGGGAGTTCACAAATTGGATACTCTAGTGAAGCTCGTGGCTTGGAGGATCCCCATCTTGTGTGCGGTTGTGCGGCGCCCGCCGAGGGCTCGACTCTTGATAGTCAATTAGCTCGCAAACCGACAAGTGGGTGCATCGCCACAACGAGGAGTAGCTTGCCGGGAAGCAAGTGAACCTCGGTAAAAATCTTGTGTCATCTCTTTGCCGAGGATTTCTCTTGTGGTTGATTATTGTGATTGATTCTTCGAGTGCATTACTTCTCTACATCGTTGGTATAAGAATCAAGTCACTTGCTCTTTACTTTCTTGTACTATTCCAAGTGTAGTTTGCTTAGTGTAGCTTTTATCACATAGGAGTAAGTAGCTTAGTGACTTAGTCTTGTTGGTGTGTATTAGAGATCATAGCCTTGCTTCACTAGAATTGTATAGGTGGCTTGCATAGTATAGTTGAGCTAGTGCTAGATTTAGCTTAGCCACCTTTTATACTAACGTGGTTGTTTAGTGAAGCTTGTAGATTTTTAAATAGGCTATTCACCCCCTCTAGCCATTTAGACCTTACAAAGGGACACTTTTCTAGGATTTGGTAATTTAGAAATTACTTTAAATTTTATATCGAAACTCAAAAACGCCAAACACCAAAGTTGTACATCTAGCCGAGACCTACAACTTTGCTGTTCACATCATTTTCAAATTATGCCTCTATTTTGAAATTTGAGTTTGGGGATGAAAATGGGTCAAATTTGGAATTTGCTTCTTTTCAAAATTGCTCCACATTTTACACTAAAACTTTGAAAAGTCAAAACACCAAACTTGTCGTCCTTGAAAAGATCTACAAACTTGGTTTTAAACTTTTTTTTTCCAAATTTTGCTTAAATTTTGAATTATTTCAAAAGGGGTAAAATCAGGGTTTTGAATTTAGGGTTTTCGGAAGAATTCAAATTAAAATTTGTTGCTATTTTAATTGGTGATTATTTAATGATCACACCAACATCCAAGGGCATCATTGAGTCAAGCATCACATGTTTGACCAAATGCCACTCCTAGTTGACCAATTTGACTTCTGAAAATCTTTTAATGATTTCCCCAAATTTGAATTCAAATTCAAATCGGAGAACTCGCGACAAGTTTTGGATTCAAAATTCAAACTCAAACTTGATGCTCCATTTTATGAGTTGGACTTGAGTTCATACCCTACACTTGGCACTAGTGTATAACACAGTCATACACCTCAAATTACGCAGGGCATAAACTAAGTATTTGCGGTGACATTCAAAATTAGGGTTTCAAGGAAGGGTTTAAATGCACCGGGGCTTGCCTTGCTCAGATAAGACGACTGGTTCGGGCTCAACAACTCTGATGTCCAGTCTAGAACCCACCGGCGATTGCTCTTCTTGACTTCCTCGAAAGCGGGAACTATACAAGCATATGACATGTTTCAACATGATGCGGTGATAAACATGATGCTTAATGATGACCTGCCACAGTTAACAACTTGAGTACAACTTTCCTTCGCGGTACAGTTGCAAAAAACAAAACCTACTAACTAACAGCGATTACTTAAGCAACACTAAAGTTTCTTAAAGAACATGCTACTCCCGAGCTCAACCAAGTAATTAAGGCGCCAAGGATCATTAAGGGTTAGTGACCCAAGGTCATCACTCAATCAAAAGAGCACACAACACTTAAAGTTATTGATTTAACATTTCATTAATCACTTAAATAATTAAGGCATAAATTAAGAATAAATTAAACTTCCTCAAATTGAGCTTAAACTTTTTCTATAGATTAATCATATTCTTAATTTATGCCTTAATTATTTATTTAATTAATTAAATGTTAAATCAATAACTTTAAGTGTTGTGTGCTCTTTTGATTGAGTGATGACCTTGGGTCACTAACCCTTAATGATCCTTTGTGCCTTAATTACTTGGTTGAGCTCGGGAGTAGCATGTTCTTTAAGAAACTTTAGTGTTGCTTAAGTAATCGCTGTTAGTTAGTAGGTTTTGTTGTTTTGCAACTGTACCGCGAAGGAAAGTTGTACTCAAGTTGTTAACTATGGCATGTCATCATTAAGCATCATTTTTTATCACCGCATCATGTTGAAACATGTCATATGCTCGTATAGTTCCCGCTTTCGAGGAAGTCGACATTGTTGAGCAAGCCTCCGAAGAAGAGCAATCGCCGGTGGGTTCTGGACCGGACGTCGGAGTTGTTGAGCCCAAACCAGTCGTCTCGTCTGAGCAAGGCAAGCCCCGGTGCATTAAAACCCTTCCTTGAGTTTTACAAATTTTTATCACTGGTACTATGATTTACTGCATTAAGTAATTAGGAGTTGAGTGATAACACAATTGTTGCATTATCATCCTTGTGATATCACCCTTGGTACCTGTTTTACTGAAAATGCGTAGTATGCTTCGCTATGCTTAATGAGTTAGGCTTTTAAATGAAATGTTTACATGGCCATGATGGCATATTTGAGGAATCATGGAATATAAGAATGAACTTGAAGATCAGGCGGGTGATTTGGTCACTGCTAACTTGCATTGGGAAAGAAGTCTCAATGTAGTGTTTCCGCCTTATTAGTTAAGGACCGTACGTTGTTGGCCCTCGCATCAAGGAGTTTTTAATAGTACTAGCCATGTACCCATGTTGGGTAAGCCTTACTTCGGCTATTCCATTACGAGAACATCTAACCTCGCACTGGGAGTGGAGAGATGGCGAGAGTAGCGTGTATCCTCAGAGCTAGAATTGGGTCGGGTTCGAGGAGTACTGTGCTCTCGGATGACGATGAACACGTTCTGGTTTTGGGTTATCCGGGTAAGAGTTGATATATGCAAGATTCGGTTCTACATATGTTGTGTGGTTAGGAAGCCCCAGCTGGGTAAACCAAGTGGTTCGAATCGTCGTTACTCCATAAGAAAGGAGTTTTGCCCTTGCACCAACATCGTAGTTAAGAACTGGAATTGGAAGAAAGAATAAGAAAGATCTTGATGAGAATTACTTTGATCTAACTTAGGATCACTTAGAATTGGTTAATGAACCATCAATGATAAAAATAAAATGTTGAAAGCAAGGACTTACTTTAGTAAGCTTTTCTGCAAAAATAATTTTGATTCAAACGTGGCCAAGAGAGGAGAATCCTGAATTAAGTGTCCCGAAAGGGTAAGCCGATCTGGCATTCGACGGGGACGTCGAATCCTTTGGGGGGGTGATTGTAACAGCCCAAAATGGGCCAAGTGGACCCAAATCACGGAATGGGCCGATACACTGTAGCCTGGGGCAGCGGGACGACACTGTAGGCGGAGTTACTGTACACCCGGACTCTGGGCACTGTGGCGATCTAATACTGTAGTTTGGGCACTGTAGCAACCAGGTACTGTTCACCGAATTGGGCTAGACCGAATTCGGAGTACTGTAGCCAGGTACTGTTTCATTGGGTACTGTAGCATCGTGAAATACTGTGCAACCACAAATTTAGTACCAGACCGTGAATCCTGAGGGAGTTTCACCAGCTTAAATACCAGGGCCAGGGACGTGTAGTAACCTTCGGTTAACTGTTTTGAGCGAAGCGAGGACGAAAGCTCAAGCGGGTTGCTACGCAGGTGGGACCAATCCTCAGCAGAGTGGGCCAGGGCCTGGGCCGTGTATGCCGGGACTGGATGTTACAATAAACCCAACCGAGACAATCCTAAATTGATCTTGATTTAATGAAGCTAATTTGAGTGAATTAGTGGAATTATCTCTGCTTGCAGCCGATTAGGCATCAACTTTGTAATGATTCTAAGGACAGAATTCAGGAGGCAGATGGGTCTAAAGTCATTCACACTTGTTGGGTTTTGCACTTTTGGGAACCAACATAATGAAGGAACGATTTATGGCTTGCAAGTCCAGGGAGCCATCAAAGAAGTCAAAGCAGAGTGTAGAAATCTTCTTTTATAACCCATTAAGATGATCTGGGCTTGATGCTTTATTAGCAAGCATTTGTTTAATAATTATGCCAATTTCTTCAATGGTGGATGACCATATTGGATCAAGACTAGTAGGTGTTGAATCTGCAGCCAGTGTTCGCCCGACGATTAAACCATCAATGTTCTTTCATCATTTTATATGTGTTTTGGTCCGATTCTCAAAAGTTGAATCGTATGACGTGTCCAATGTTTTTGGGTTGGTCTGTCCTATAATAAGAAGTGGTGCTAGCTAAAAAAAAGAACAGCTCGCATCGAGCTGTCCACACCAAACATTTCATCATCTAACCGAATTTACATATCAAGCAAACACAGAAACTAATCAATCAAAAATTCTAGCTTAACACACACATTAAAAAAAACTGAGTCACACACAGAACAAAATCCCAAGTACATATATCTCATAATGTATTATTCGAATTCAAGTTCAAAAGACAAATAGAAACTGAAGGATCTGAACAGCAACCAAGTTCTTAATGTGGAACGAACTCGCGTTCAGATAGGATTTATTATATTTTTATCCTCACTTCATGTAAAGTGGTTAATTCAAAGGTGCTATGAAACCATAAAGATTATAAGTTCGATCTCACTCTTAAACTTCCAATGTGATATTACCACACCGCAACCACACATGAATATCATGGCCAAGTATAGATATAGTAGGCTGCTAGTGAACGGATGTATTACATTTAACCCTCTTAAGGGCCAAGACCTCCACAGCTCATCACCATGTATGCAGCAGATGACCACACAAAATCTTCTATGCAATTCTATTTAGGCAAGGTGGGTCTTTTATGGAGGCAACTTGTACATGGATGCTTTATTTTTGTTTCATAATACTCTGGCGGCCTTGTAATGAAAAAAAACTTTAAACTTATTCCATTGTCTGATTTAGGAAACAGTGACGTTTTCGCACATCACTGGTCCTCCGAATGGACCTACGGAATCAATCAATTTGATATGTTTGCATTACAATAAATATTATGAAGGAGCTCCCCACACACAAACCACAAGCAATTGATTCTCGTGAGTTAATCCGAGGGAACTAGCAGAAGAGGCTGCTTATTGTCCTCCCATTGGTTCAGTCTCTTCCTGGCTTCCTCAACCTGCACAAAAACTGTTGTAAAAAAAAAAACCTGCACAAAAACACGTAAGACGTACATGAAGAACACAAAAACCTATAAGATGCCTATCTAATTCCCTCATACTCAGTTCTATTGTTCATCGGTATCTCTGCACTGCCATCGCTAGGTTAGGTTTTCGACCATTTTGAGGCCCATATGCTATCCTTATTTCTCGAATTTTGGGCTTAAAAATATATTATGGTATCAAAACATGATTTGCTCTTCAAAAAAAAAATACTTTAAGCCTAATTTTAGATTAATTTTGCATATGTGCACCCTCATACTGTGTGGAATGCTCCCCTTTAGCCATCGAAATAATTTAACTTCTTGAGTCACAGCAAAGATAATTAGTATGGTCTCCGATCCGTTTATTGGCGCCTATATATGTACTGTACATACGTACCTCTTTGTTCCAATCTGTCCTAAAAGTGATCCAGAACAAGATAAGCGTCTGCATGCATGTGCCACCGAGCATCCCAGTCCATATTCCCTGCAAGGATCGGAGCAAGTAAATTTGCTCTGCATCATACTGCAATATGAGCATATGTATATGGTTAGTCACTAGAAACTGAAGTATACCTTTGCTCCAAGATGGAATTTGAAGCCGAGAAGAATGCCGAGAGGGATGCCCACGAAGTAGTAGCAACCGACGTTTATATACGCGACCAGTTTCTGCCAGCCACACCCGACAGCCACGCCTGATGGTGACCATAGACGACAAAAGAGTTTATTTTAGACGCAGAGCAGAGGACCTTCTTCTTGCCGATCTATTGTCCGGGTGGCGGTGCGGTACGTACCTGAGAGGACGGGCTGGATGCCGTTGAGGATGAGCGTGGTGGCGAGGAGAGGGCAGAGGTCGGAGACGGCGCGGGCGACCGTCTCCCCCTCCGTGAAGATGTAGCTGAGGTAGTCGCGGAAGACGAGGAACACCACCGCCATGGCCAGAGTGATCACGAACGACAGAGCGGTCACCACCACCACAGAGAACGCCGCCGCCCGCGGGTGCCCGGCTCCCAGCTCATTCCCAACTCTCACACTAGTAGTAGTGATGCATGCAAATGCAGACGACAGTAGTGGTAATTATATATGGAAACAGGTAGAAGTAGAACGTGTATATAAATATATATTCACAGATACTATGATTCAGTATTCACCTCGCAGCAGCATTGAACCCAATGGAGATCATGAACACCCATCCAGCAAGCGTCATACTGCCCAACAAAACAAAATCAAGGCAATTGATTCCACTCCACGTACATAACTACATTAACATCTTTCGATATATTGATGTTGGAAATGCAGCAAGTTTTTTGTGATCACCATATTACCAGACTGTTAGGGAATCGAGGGCGAGCTGAGGGTTGTCGAGGAGGCCGGCGATGAGGATGAGGATCTGGAAGTACCACGTCTCAAGGCACAGCATCACAGCCGACGCCGTCGACAGCTTGAGGAACTCCGGCAGGCCCGAGAACGCCCGGCAGGAGAGCCCCGTCCACGTCCGCCGGCACCGCTCGCTGGTGACAATGTACAGGAACTGTGCGGCGACGATGATCCACCAGCTCAGGCTCAGCACGAGCGACGCGCCCAGGAGGCCCATGCCGAGCCTGTACACCACCAGCCACCCCAGCAGCAGGTGCAGCGCCAGCGTCGCCGCGGAGATGTAGGCGCTGGGCGCCACGATGCTCTGCGCCTGCAGGAACTTCTGGATGGGGAAGTTGGCCGCGTACGCGAAGACCTGCGGGATGAGGCCGTACACGAAGACGGCCGCGGCCTTGGCGATCTCCGGAGACTCGCCCAGGAAGACGAGGATGGGCTCGGAGAAGGCGTAGATGACACTGAGCGGCACGCCCACGGCGACGAGCAGGATGGTCGAGCGCTGCAGGTAGATGCCCAGCATTTCGTACCTGTGTGCGCCGTAGGCTTGGCCGCACAGGGTTTCCACGGCACTCCCCATGCCAAGCTGCACAGTTGTATTATATTTCAGAAAAAAAGTCACGTTTTACATTGAAAACTAGACACATTGGTGACCAAGGAATATGAAAATGTAAAAAGAGCTACACAGTAGAGGCGGACCCTTTTATATCGCATCTGAAAATAAAAGGTGTCATCTCGAAAACCTAATTTTGTAGTAGTCACCCTTAAAAGTTACTACTTTCCTGGTTTTGCAAGTACTGTAATTGACATTTTCAACAGTGATGACATGGTCTCAAAAAGAGAAAAAAAAAATCCGTAAGGACAGTTGTCGCGTGGGTTCCTAAGCACGACAATTATTAGGTTGTTCGACTTGGGTCGATGCGTATCGGTGGCCTCGAGTACTCAAAACAGTAAAAAACACAAGGGATATATCCTGGTTCAAGCCTCTAAGTTCTACGTCTAATAGTGGTGTTCTTCGTGTCAGGAATGCTCCATCGTTACTTCTTACAATGGAGTAAATCGAGAGTGGGGTGCAGGGGAAGCACTATGCTAATTAATCTAGGATCTTGATTGGTCCCGTCTCATAAGGTTCGATTCCCTTTCTACAGGAGTCCATGTCCTCCCATAGGGAATACAAAATGGATGTTTCATCCTAGGGTTTCTTGCCCTGGGCTTCAGTCTTCTTCTTCGTCTTGGCGTCGCTGAGTCCTCGTTTGTCTTGTAGTTGGGGGCCGACAAAACAGCAATCACTCCTTGACGCAACTGCTACAGCCTACTGCTAACCACTAGGTGTTGTCTGTCGTAACGGTGCCTTCCATAGGTGAGCCTTCTCCAAGCTTATTTGGCATGCCATGCTCCTCCCACCGCCTGGAGCGGGACGACAACGCCTCGTGGGAGCGGGACGACGGTGTGGTGCTTCTGTGCCTGTCATGCTCTGGGTGCCTAACAGATTCTGGAGCTGGCTTCCAGGTTCACCTGAGGCGAATTGTCACCATGAGCCAAGGTTGGGGAGACTAGGGGGGGGTCTTGGCCCGGCCGGGGCTCTCCTGGGTCAGGACTTCCTCGCGCCTTGGCCAAGGCCTCGAGTAAGAGACGGCTTTAGACAGGGACAAGGTGTCTTGGCCTTGCCTCTTGATCGCCGAGGCCTTCTCAGGAGTAGGCCCTCATAGGCCCACCAATCCATCTGCAAATGGCCCGGAGTGTACACACGAGCGTACACAATGGGTGTAGCCCCCGGCTAATTTAGAGAATCAGTTAGGGAGTTAACCGGACTATCATGTCCGTAACCAGGCACACCCCTATGTTGGACTCTTGTTAACAGTCCCATGCATGGACACCGTGGGCAGTTATCACAGACACATATTGGTTGACTTTGCTTCATATCCTTTGGTAACTTTGCATACATCTATGTCTATTTGAGGTCCAACATCTCCACCCTTCCAACGGACTTAGTTTTTAGGCTAGTCTCAGTGAGAGTTTCACGTCTCAGTTTTCAAGACTCTCATATATTGGAAATAGTGTAAACAAGTTTCATCACTCATAGAACTCGTTTCATCCCATAAAACTTGTATCATCTTTTTCTTCATTTATACTGTATTGGAGTACTATGTTAGCTTATTTAATACCTATGAAATTCTAATGAAAAACTGGCCTTAGTCCACTCAAATATTCTCTGAACCACTATTCACACATATCCTGCTCAGCATAGTAATTGACGCCTTTACACAGTCACCTAGGCTGGTGCCTGGTGGCGTTCTAGGCATGCATGACGACCTAGGCTTCAGTCTGTGCTGGGGTGACGGGGCAGGATGACCAGCATGTCAATAGGGCAGATAGCCGACTTAGCCAGTAGGCGATGCGACGAGGAGGCCGGGATGGCCGGTGTGGCGGGCACGATAGCAGGTGAGGTGGCATGTAGGACGGTTGATACTGCACACGGGTCATCCGGCACGGCGGCAAAATCAACGGCGCAGCTAGCGCCCAGACATTCGGACGGACGCAGCGTCTAGACGTCTTCATCCTCCTCCCTGCCCGCCACCACCTTTGACCCCGCCCTGGCCGTCGGCTACCTCGCCGGCGACCTCACCGCTGGCTGACCATCCCCGCCGCTCCTTCCCCGCCTTTCCCTAATCCTAATCCTCCGGCGATCTAAGCTATTGTCACCCCGCCGTCGGCACCGCCCACTCGTTGTCCGGCTCCGCCAGCTCGGTGGCACCATTGCCGCTGAGCTCGCCGTCGGCCGAACCGCCGCCACCATCTGCCCGGCCGCGCTGCCCCCAGGCCCCACAACTTTCTAAGGCCGCCAGGTATTGGTGGTGGCGGCGGCAGAACGACAGCGTGGCGGCGCGCGGAGGCCCGCCCTCCACCAGCGCTTGCGGTTGCGTCCGGACGAATGGATGCTCGTGTTACAACATTATTGTTAAAGAAAGGCAAGCTGTGTTATGTGAAAAAATCAAGCTACAGACGGATGTTCGATCTTCACTAGCCAGTGGATCGAGACATAAAGTTACGCGTGGAGACTTCACGAAGCAAAGTTGCTGAATCTGTGTTCACCTGTCACGAATATATCTCTACAAAAGAAAAAGAAAAGGTGGGAAACCAAGGAACTCGCTCCGCCGCCAATTTTTAATTCGATATTCTTATTCAGGCATGTCAGCAATATTTTTGATAGTAAAGTATGTCCCATCTACTCAATCGTTTTCTCCCCCTGTACAAGAAATTGTCTCCGTGTAAACAATCCTATCACCATGGTCGAGTAAAACAAAATAACTTACGTTTCACAAATACACAGTATCTTTATAAAAATCACATCGCTCAGTGTTGTAACTAAACACTTTCGCTTCTTTAATTAATATATATAAGCCAGGCGGGGAAGCTCTCTCCTCCGTAGTTCTCATTTAAAAAAAAACAATCACATCCATTCAACAATATTAATCAGCTAGTACATCCTTTTCAGAGTACTACCTGTATCATATCATATATTATATTATATAATAATAGAACCCATAGCTGACTTTATGGCCCACGCTTGAATATAAAATCTGTGTATTATATAGACTTCAGCTGGACTAGAAACTATACAGGCAAAATATACTGTACAGAGGACATCAGTGTCACTATATTAGAAGACAATAATGTGTGTACCTAACGCACGGAAAGTTTGTGCAGTTGTCCAGTATACGATGTCCGAAAGCACAACCGTCAGTGTCACCAGCTTAATCCGACTGTAGCGTAGTTTTTTTAATATATACTACCCGCCTCAATTTTAAGTCGCATCGCCTACTGGCTAAGTGAGACATCTCTAGAAATACACGCACGGCAACAGTGAGACATCTATTATGGCCTCATCAATTTTAAAATTGTTCACTTCACTCTCTTGAATGTGTAGTTTGATTGCATGTGCATGCGTGTATTTATAGAGATGAGTTTATTATTATGTACCTTGATGCAAGCATTTGTGGTTTGTATAGTGTTTTGAAAAAAAATGAAGGACGAGCAATGTATGAAAATGATGCAGCTTGGTGAGATGTTTTTCAGCGTATAGATGCAGGTCTAAATTGGGTTATGTCATCTGTTTCGTAGCACTTGCTCTGTCCACGAAAGAATACATTTCTCGTATTCCTCGTAATTCTGGATCTCTCTCACCCATCTGGTATATATAGGAGTAGTATATTTATGAAGAATAAAAGGTAAACATAGTAGAAACTGCGCTCGATCTGTCGGAATGAAACAAATGCAACGGATCGATCGGATGCATGCCTCACACGAATGCAGGCATGGATGCTGTGCTGAAGCTACAGAGAGTACTCGATCTGTGAGATGAGCTAGTAATACCCATACCATGAGGCCGTAGGCGAAGACCTGGATCCCGTTGTTCCCGAGCGACGAGGCAGCGAGCTCCAGGTTGCCGAGGTGCCCCGAGAAGATCTGCGTCGAGATGGACAGCACGTTGTTGAGCACGTACACCACCACCGCCGGCGCCGCGATTGGCGCCAGCAGCCGGAGCTCTATCATGGCTGCCTTGGACGCCCGGCGCGCCCATGGCGCCTCACGGTCGGCGAGGATACCCTCCAGCTGCCCGCTCAGCTCATGGGACGACGACGACGTCCCGCCTTCACCATCGCCGCCGACGGCCATATATCTTCTGCTTATCTAGCTAGTAGAGCGAACGAGAGAGAGAGAGCAACAGATAGCTAAATAGGTAATGAATAGGACACAAACACCGGACACACTTATTATCAGCGCTGAGCATTTTACTATTTCGTGTTTTTGTTTTTTGTGCTTGATGAGATGGTAGGCATCTGTAAATTGTTTTTTATTTCCTTCACCATGCTTAGTCTGGTGTGATTAGTTCAAATTATTGTCCTCGATCTTGTTGCTCTGTGGCAGAGATTCGCCTACTCTCGACCAATAGCTCTAAATTCCGACAGTGGAGTAGCTGGGAAGAACCACTGCCATTGGTGTGTGAGAGAGATCGACGAATAATTTATATGTCTCCTCCGTCCCAAGAAAAAATGCTAACTCTAGTCTTATTTTTAGTCAAACTATTTTAAGTTTGTTTAAAATTTATAGGAAATATGATCTATATGACTATATTTATAACTCTAAAAGGTATATTTTGAATCTAATAATACAAATTTGTTACCATAAATACTTATAGCATTTTTGTATAATCACGCCAAAATTTATCATAGTTTGACTAAGAACTATGCGTTGTATTCTTTTTGGGATGGCTTTACTATTTGACAAACATTACACATTGTAAACTAAACATATATATGTCCTTGATTTTGTTTATGACTGAAATGTATCTATCCCTAATACTAAAGAGAGGTAAAATTTCCTCTGATTTTTTGGTCGGTCTTTTTTCGTTTGGCCTTTACCCTCCCGCATTCTTTTTTTCAGCAGTTCTATGGCGGTATCAAAAATGAACTCTGCAACCCATATAAACGGTGGAGACTTCGGTATAGGGCACGTCACAGATACTTCCGTACGGGACACGACAAAGGATTATAGTAGCGTACGTCGGGCAAAGAGAAGGAAACAAGAAATTGGCCAAATATCCAAATCCAAATCGAATCGAAAAAAAGCTCTAAATCGTAATTGTCTCATCGTCTTTCTCATCGTGCTTGAACTGGCAGCGGAGTTGGAGTCTATGTACACAATAGATAAAACATAGAGTTCTTCCGTTCTGTAGGCGTCAACCCCTCTCCCGTCCGAATTGGATGAGGTAACCAAAAATAGGAATAGGAATCCGACGAGGAATCCGACGAGAATAAGATTAGCCAACTATATAAATCAGGTCAAACCAAATCAAAAAGAGAGAAAGGGATACAAATCAAGGGGAACTTGCGATTGATCTAGAGGAAGCTCTACTACGAAATCGGATTTGGGAAGAGAGGAATCAACCCATCTATAGGGTACCTTGATCTCAGCATCGAAAACTCGATTTGGTAGAGGAAGATTTCGATTTGGGCAGCAGAGAGTTGATTTGGGAACGACTCGGCGGTCGGCGCCAGCGCTCGGCAGGCGGGACTCGCGTGGCAAGCCGATAGTGGCAGCCGTGGCTAGCAGTTATCCATCTTTATCGGGGCTTGTTTAGTTCCTGAAATATTTTGTGAAATGTTACTGTAACACTTTTCGTTGTTATTTTGTAATTAATGTCTAATTATGGCTTAATTAGGCTTAAAAGATTCGTCTCGTTCATTTCGTCTAAACTGTGTAATTAGTTTTAATTTTTATCTATATTTAATATTTTATATATGTGTCTAAAGATTTGATGTGACGGAAAATCTACTATTTTTTTCGTGAAATACAGTGCGCCGCAAGCGGCAGGGGACACAGTGGCTGCGCCTGGCGGCCAGCTAGCCTGCGGCCTGGCCGGATGCCCCTGTGCGCTTCTGCCTGAGTTCTTGGCCGGTGCACCCGATTGCGAGCTTGGGATAGTTGGGCCGCGTGGTTGGACGCCGTAGGCACGATCGTGCCGACATCCACCGCTTGCCCCTAGGGAGCTGCCCAGCCCCATCAACCATCGACGCTTGGGGTCGGACCTCCGGGGATAAGACTGGCTTCATGAGTGGACAAGAGAACAGCTCGTGGTTGGATAGGCCGGCGTTTTTTTTCCTTTCATCTTTCTCAAAGTTTCTTTTTTCGTCTACTTTATCCTAAACCCACATAGTGGAATTGGGACGTAGGCTCAAGGATGGTGGGAGATGACGAAGTTTAATGCCAACAATAATGCCGCCAATTATTTTCCCAAATTAAACAATTTAAAATTTTAATTAATTATTAGGTCAGTTAACATATATCTCCTTCAATTGCTTGGGTTCTGAGCAGCTAGAGCGGCACCGTTGGTAGATCGAATTGAAATTAGGCTTCCTCAATAGACAATCTCTTTTTTTTATATATGTTCCAAAAGCACTGAAAAATTGTGAGTATATAAAAATAGTTTGTGCTTAAAGAGACAAAATTTCTATTAATCTATTTTTCTGTCCACTATTCGAGCAATGGATAGTTTCTTCCATTCTTTTATACTTCCTAAACCGCATCTAGAAATTGATTTTTAGCTTGCCATGATTGATATTTCCAATCGCCCTTAAAAATGGCTCTACTTGTAGAGACGGTATATATAACACCAACTCCTAGAAAATGGGTGGGTGGTTTTACAAACCATCTATGAAAATAGAGGGTATTTCTATGGGTGATCGGAAACAAAAACCATGGCTACAAATTAATTTTTAGAAGTTCATTTCTGAACCATCTTTTGGGGTGGTTTTAGATCTAACACACCTATGAAAAAAGAGGCACCTCTAAAACCTTTTCCTGTAGGTAGTATCGGTTTGGAGCTGTAATCCTTCGTTGGCGTTCCTTCAGTAGCGTCTAACCAGTGTGTGGTTTCGCTTTCTTCTTTTTCAACCTCACAACATGTGTACACAATAACCACTCATTTAGGCTGAGTCAGCCTCGAATCATTTTTTATAAGGGATTAATTCTTCACTGTATGTGGCATTAATTTATGGGTGTGGCTAGCGCTCGGACTGATGCGCTTGTCCGGACGCTCACGTAGCTCGCCTACGTCCACGTCACTCCGACTCGCACGCCACCCCACTCTCGATGTTGCGCCCACTGCTCATCGTGTCTGGACGGCTGCCCAGCCCGCCCCCATCCGTCTCGCATGCGCACCCTGCCTCATCGCTTCGCCCGCCGCTCCTTCCCCTTGACCCCTCATCTTTACAATTTTTGTTTTTGTCATTTCTCCATCAAACTTTGTTTGAACAACTTAAATTTTGAATTTTAAAATTTAAGAACTTTGAAATAATGATGGTTCAAAATTTTCGGAATCTGGGCCCAAGGATGGGCTCCAAGAGAACCCACGTCTCATTCTGCTATTCTGTGATGAAATCCAAAACTGTCAAAAAAATGCCATGGATTAACACATTTGTTGTGTCTCTCCATGTGGGCGGGACGTGGGAGTCAGTCCTCAGCTCGCTGCGCCCCCCTGCCAGCTTGTCGTGCCCCATCCCCAGTGTCCAAGCCGTGCGCCCATCACTCACTGGTCACCGTGCCCCCGTAAAACATTTACAATATGAAACACTTGGGTGCAACATACGTATGACAAAATGTTTGGGACATACTGTTGCAATATATGTGTGAAACATATGCAACATCTAGATAAAACACTTGCAACATATGTCTGAACATATGCAACATCCAGATAAAACATTTGCAACATGTGTGTGAAACATATACAACATCTGGAGAAACACACTTGCCGCAACATACGTCTAAAACAGATGAAACATTTTGAACAAACGCTCACAACATGCCTCTGAAACACTTCCAAAATGTGCAACATCCATATGTAATAATTGCAATATACCTGTGAACCGTCTAAAACACTTGAAACACATATTTGCAACATAGGGAAGGGAAGGTCGGGGCCGGTCGATTCTGGTCGTCGGGATGGGATCCGGCAGCGAGCGGCGACGCGCGAGCACCACCACCACCACCAGCACCAACCTTGGCTCACCTGGGCGGGGGCGCGTGCTGCGGAAGGGAGTGGACGGCGTGGCGCACTGCTAAAGCGAGGAGCGAGGTGCATGTGGGCGCACGACGGGCAGGAGAGAGGAGGGAGGAGTGAGGAGCGAGCGGCACAGGTGGGGGCGCGTGATGGGCGGGAGCGAGGAGCAAGCAAACGAGCGGCGTAGGGTGGGGTACGCGGTGGGCAACAGTGAGCGGAGTGAGACGCACGGCGTCCAGATGTGACGAACCGCGCGGTGTCCGGATGGGACGAACGCCCGTGGCCAAGCATTATCGTTAATTTATTATTGAGCTTGAGGTTTATTTGATTTAATTGAAATAAGGTTAAGCTAAACCTATTAATCCTTCTAGATGACTGCATGCATAACAAGTCGTACGTTTTATCGTAACCCACGGTCCTATGTGCTTGTTAATACTACGAAAATAGAACCAAAATTACAGAAGGAAAACAACACAGCGCCTACACCAGTGACAGATCGAATGGATCGGAAGCCAAGCCAGCAACAATCATACATCAGCAAATTGTAGACGGGGCCCCACAACTACTCTGCACAAGTGGACGTGGTGCAATCAAGCTCCTCGTCGCTGGCATGGCATCCAGTCGCCACCGCCTTTGCTTGCCGCAGCAACAAGCACTTGGGGATCCATCTCCCTCTTGGGGATCCATCTCCCTCTGCGACTCTGCGAAGCCTCCGAGGATAACGCGACGTAACACAGCACGGCCTGGCTATCCACGAACGTTCACTTGGGCCTGGTTTAGATGGAAGATGTTCCAAAAATTTGGAACTGTAGCATTTTATTTGTATTTGGCAATTAGTGTCCAATTATAAATTAACTAGGCTCAAAATATTCGTCTCATGATTTATAACTAAACTGTGTAATTAATTATTTTTTTATCTACATTTAGTGCTTCATGCATACGTGTAAAGATTGATACAATGGAGAAAGAGTAAAAAAATTCTAACTTCTCGAGGCTATCTAAAGCAGGCCTTGAATTGAATAGAGCGGTCACACAGGACCAGAGTTTCTTTTTTAGAAAACGAAAGTTTCCCACCTCTTTCCTCTACGGAGAGTGTGGCGCGCGCCATACATTATCGTTTCGTGCGCTCTGCCGTATACACGTGTTGTTTTTCTCTTTTAGTGAGATAAGACGCGCGTAATTGAGTGGTGGTGTACTTTATAAGTTATTAGATAGATGGTATATATCTAAAAGTTAGATTTATACGTTAGATGAAAAAACTTATATGTACAAGTCAATATTGACAATTTATATTGTAATAAATTGATTGTATAACTTATAAGTTCAATGAGTAAATATATCTATATAAGTCAACATTGATAACTTATGTTATAATAAGTTGTTTGTATAACTTAGATATATAACTTGATGAATGGCTTAGATGTAAAGTTAGACGTCTAAGTTATATTAAAAATTTAAATATACAAATTAATATCATAACATATTAGTAGAAATATAACAATGTACGAAATAACTATATAGTATATAACTTATAAATACTAGTATAGTGCCCGTGCATTGCCACGGTTTTATTTAAGGGATGCACTTAAAAATACAAGCGTGAACCATCCATCTCTTGATCTCTACCCAGAAAAGACACTTCCGTAATTAATTCTTACTAAAAAATTACAGTAAGAAAAATACTCCTTGTGACAAAATAAAGGATCAGGTAATCAGGTTGCTAAGCTCATCATTAAATTCAAGATATATCAGGCAATATGATCTCATCATTAAATGGCCAATAACAAGATAGAATACAACAAAATTGCGTAGCACGGTCAGGTTCAGCTCCTTCACCGGCTGCCAAAATGCAAAGCATTTGCCACTAAACGTCAGCTCAAAATACAAAGCATTTGTCACACGGCCACACGGGGTGTTTCGCCTCTTCTCAGCATCTCAACAATTTATTTTAGAGTGAGGTCCTCATGCAAAAGAACTACTATTAGGTCACTTGAGCAGAGCTACTATTAGCCATTGAGGCCTGCTGCTAAAAGAGAAGAGCTACTGAAAGTCTTACACAGGTAAAATAGGTGAAAAACAAATGGCCATTATTTGCTTGCATGCAAGTGCAAATGTAGACCCCTGTAACATCCCGGCCCAAGGCTTAACAGGATTAATAGGATACTCGTACTAACAAGTTGCAACTTCTTTTCCGGAAGCCCATCTCGAAAGAACTCCAAAGTTAAGCGTGCTTGGCCTGGAGCGATGGGTGACCGACCGGGAAGTTCTTCCCGGGTGCGCACGAGTGAGGACAAAGTGCGCAGAAAAGACTTGTGTTGGTCTGTGGGGTCAGTCTATGTCCTAGAAAGAGGCCAGATGTAAGCGGGCCCGGCCTTGAGGAGGCGGGACGTTACAGAATGGTATCAGAACCGACTCTCGCGGTTTCACGGGCGCGTGTGTCGCTGTTGCGCAGGCATGGTGCGCATGGCTGGTGTGGACCCAGAGTGGCCACACAGCATGACATATGCGCTGGCACTGGACACACGGACGTGGCCGAGAGAGGACGTTCCTGGCTTGGGATTGACCGATGAGGACATCGGTCTCTTAAGGGGGTGAGGATGTAACATCCCGGCCCAAGGCTTAACAGGATTAATAAGATACTCGTACTAACAAGTTGCAACTTCTTTTCCGGGAGCCCATCTCGAAAGAACTCCAAAGTTAAGCGTGCTTGGCCTGGAGCGATGGGTGACCGACCGAGAAGTTCTTCCCGGGTGCGCACGAGTGAGGACAAAGTGCGCAGAAAAGACTTGTGTTGGTCTGTGGGGTCAGTCTATGTCCTAGAAAGCGGCCAGATGTAAGCGGGCCCGGCCTTGAGGAGGCGGGACGTTACAACCCCCTGCTGGAAAAGAAAAGAACAGAAATAAACGTATATTTGGATAGTTACATGCATGTACAAGAGATCAATTTCAGAGTAGAGAAGTCACCATGTCAACAAGATGAGGCATTTTATAGAGTATAGTAATTCGAATCTGATTGTTTCAAGCCCAAATAATTTTTAGCTCGAAAAATCTCAAGCAGGCTCCAACACTCCTATGTTGGCAAACAGGAGTCAAATGGAAAGCATGCAAGGTGAGCTCCTCCCTTACTTTCAGGAAAAAGGACAGCATCAGAATTTTTAATGTGTGTAATCTTATGAGGCAGTTCCCTCATAGGCCATGGAAATTATACTGCTGGTAATTCTGTTCCTCAATTTTATTATGTTAGCTAGACTGACAAAAGCAATGTCAGGAAACAACCCACACTGAGAAAACCAATAGAAAAAGATGGATCAAACCTCAAACAAAGCCAGATCAATTCCTGAGAAGTTTGAAAGTAGTGAAGTTGTGCAGCACCAAGCTAACTTAACTCAATTCATTGCTTTTTACATTGTAATTATTATCCAGATTTTTTAGAACAAAATGGCACCTCCTCACACCTCTAATATTTGTTGAGTTCTTGAAAGTATTTTCAACCCGCAGGCATTTAGAACAGAGAACTTAAAAATAAATTCTGATGCAAGTAGACTTACTGGTCTGGTTTGCGGCCGTGGCGTCATGCGGCGTTCCAAAATATACACAGGCTGTGGAGAGATTATTATTAGCCTTAATTCTTATAAATATAAAACAAATCAAATAGCAAAGCACCTAAAAATTATCTAAAAAAGCAACAGAAGATCTAAATTGACAACAAAATATTACTCAATCAGCCATTTAGCCCTACGGATTATATACAGATCAAAGGGTTTAGAAGCAAAGAAAAATAGAAAACAATAAAAGCACATGTACCAGTACATGTACGCTGTACGGAGAGGCAAAAGGCAAAGCCCTGTTTAGATCCGGAATTGGGGCTCCCGAATTGCTACAGTGCGTATTAAATGCGTACTGTAGTAATTCGTTTGTATTTGGTAAAAATTGTCCAAACTTTGACTAATTAGGTTCAAAATGTTCGTCTCGCAAAGTACAATAAAACTGTGCAATTAGTTTTTAATTTCATCTACATTTAGTACTTCATACATGTACTGATATTTTGATGTGATGAGAATCTTCTTTTTGCATAGTGGAATTTTGGGGTTAAAATTGGGAAAAGGCCAAAGAAACTGAGCAGTGGCAAGCACGCTGGGAGCGGGCCTAACTGCTGGCCGGTGGCTGCAGTCCTTCCCCAGAGTGTGGAGTTAGACACTCACCAGTCACAAACGCGGAGTCGCAGAGTGAGATTGAGAGCGCCTGGTGGTACACCCACAGTGCGTGAGGTCCTGAGGGCAGCCGGCCTCCTGCTTGCCCGCGTCCTGGATATAAGGCTCATTTGTTTATTAGGTGAGATATTTCATCAAACGACACGTGGGTGAGTAAATGCAAATGGTGCCCACCATATCTGATATCTTAGAACCTACTAAACCCAAAGCAACCCATCCGTTCTCATCTACACCAGTGAATTAGTACTAAAATGAGAAGGCCAAGATTCAGTTCACACTAAAATATATGCTTATTGCAGCCTCTGGCAAAAATGATTAATCATTTTACAGAACCAATAACGCCGATGAACAGAAATAAAAAAAACTTGGTTCAGAAAAAAAAATTAATGACATGTAAGTGGTGGTGTGTTTATCTGCTATAGGCATGAGCTTCAGCTATTCTATCTATTCAGCTGCACTTTACAGAGTTAGCAATGCAAGCTCAGTGCACAAATTCTAGAAGAAAAAACAGTGAGGAGCAGACGCAAAGCAAGGGCACTCTGCCCAGTTGTACCATCCCAAATAAATAAGCAGGGATATCGTCACTTGCCGCCGCCTACTCCCAGATCCCGGAGAGTCAAACCAAAGATGCACTATCGAACTGAGGACCCTCGTTGTCGCGGATGGGCTGTTAGGGCAGTCCCAATGGTGCATTGATGATGGTTTCTATCCTCATTAAATGACTTGCCACGTAGGTAAAATGCTGATATGGCAACGTAATTAATGAAGAAAGAGAGCAAAAATTATAGAAATGGTTTCTTCATGAAGAAATCAGGTCTACTCTTGACCCAATGCACCAAGAAACCATGAAATCATCATTGGGGAGAAACCACCAGTTTCTAGGGAGCTCGTGTCGCACTCCCATTTGAGGAAGAAGATAGAGTTGGGAGAAGAAAGAGAAAATAATTATTACTCATAGAAACTATGGGTTGGAAAGCAGTACTTTTTTGGTACGGTATCCTATGTTATAGAAACTGCTAGTTTCTTTCGTTAGGACTGGCCTTAGTACCTCCGATCCCGCCCGAGCTGTTGCCGTGGTCAAAGGATTCGATTAGTTTGTCTATTCGCCATCCGAAACCAGGGGACAAGTAATTAATAATTACCTAAATTATGTAACACCGGTGGTCCATCGCTCCATTGTGCTCTCCTTCATCGTGGGCCCACATGTGCACAGGGAAAGAAAAACAGAAAAAAAACAAAGAAAGTGAAAAAAGGCTGGGGAGACAAGCGAAGCAGTTCAGCGCCTGAAACTAAGCAAGAAACTAAAGGAGCTCCGAAAATCTACAGACCCCACTAACAGAAATGAAACAAGACTGAGAGGGTAAACACTGCAGCCCCCGAAAGACACAAATTGACTTCTACAGTTTCAACCAAGAAAGAAAGCCTGAGATCCTGAACTTCCAAAACTTAGGATCCTTGCTAAAGGTGTTTTAAAATGAACTATGAGTACCCTGCCCAAAGCAATCCTGGAAAAAAACTTCAGCATGAAAACCAGACATGCAGTGGTGTGATACATTGAGTGAATAAAGTTACCTAATAAACATTCCACTAAAGAGCTCGGGTGGTTATACCAATCCATCGGTGATCCAAATTCTGCATTTGACAAATTTGTTACCTTAGTTACCATCAAATGAAATGCTGAATGAAAGGAGGAAAGCACCAAGGACAGGCATATTACAAAGACCGAAGCATAACCATATTGGTATGGATTTGCTGTAGCAGGGACAAAAACATTTTTTTTCCATACATTAGTTCAGGACTCATTCCCATCTCCATGCAATTCACACTTTTTGAATAAGCACCTTGTTCTACTCCAATGTTCAGAGTCTGCTGGAAGAATACTGAAACGCTGAAACCTGTAAGGCTTGAACAATGAAGGTGTCTACATATAGTAAACAATCAATAAAGGAAAGGTAAACGTGGCTCTGATAAAATACAGAGGTGTCACAGATAATTGTTGATGTCATTGCACAATCTGTTATCTGTTACAGCTAGTAGTTTACTGAGCATGAGAAAAGCATGGATAATCACCCTTTTTAAGAGCTGTGATAGTTTGGCAAACTAATAGGTGAATAACAGAGCAGGAAATATTCTAGGCACAATGCTTCATACCAGAAAGAAGCTTTCTACATACAGGGGAATCACTAAAAAGTTTGAGGTGTACTTAACTGCTTATTCACAGGATGAACCTCTCAGTTCTGTTGAGGGGTGCGCAAGCACATGTCCTTGCGCACCCCTCTCAGTTCCGTTAAGAGGTGTCACTAAAAAGACAAAGGATGAACCTCTCAGTTCATCCTTGAGGGGTGCGCAAGGACATGTAAAGGGACGGGTGAACTCAGGGTCACCTACGCCATCACTGACAATGAAAGGGAAGGGTAAAAAATTGTAAATACAGATTTAATAACCATGAGGGCATGCATGAACTGTAATTAGTGAGAAAGAATGTAACATATGCCCTAATCCAGTTTGCTCCTTAAATCTACTTCAATTAAGTCTACCGGATTCTCAAACCTACCTACTCAATAACTAATGTATGCAGCTAAATCGAACTCCCAGATCCAGTTGATGCAATTATCTGTAAAATTGGTTTGCATACTATCTATGACAAACAACCATAACAATGATGAAGATAAACAGACAGTTTTTACAACAACTTTGTATTGTAAAAGAATATTTTCCCTCTAATAATAATTTGACAAACATAATCGAAAGAGAGTTCTCGCACCTGATTATTTCGAACGATGTCGCAGTACAGAGCACATCTCTTTTTGACCTTTTTGTAGCTCTCATTGGTTGAAATCAGAGCTGTAAAAGGAGCCTGAAACTGAATGTATCAAAAATCTCCGAAAGCCCTCCATACTCTGTTCAACCAAAATGCAATGAATATTAGTACCGAATGTGTAGCTACACATGGTAGGCCTGCATACTCTGATCATACAAATAACTCCCAACGCAAATTTCTTAAGATGCACTCTATCGAACAAATGGCAGGCACCAGACTTGACAAAGAATTTTTTCCAATCGGCAGAGGAATAATTTAGCTAACAGTTGGGTCATGGGAGGATAAAATCATGGAAGGATGTGAACTTACAGATCAGGGGAAAACAGTCACATGTTGCTGGCAGAATACGACATGGGAGTTGAGGTTATGTCATCAATGGTGTCTCTGTCACCGTGCTCAAGTGCTTTGCTGCATGTCACTACATAGAAATAACAATATGCATTGTAAACATTCACAAGACGGTGCCAATCACCATCAGGTCCTGCCACCGCTTCAACGCGATTAGGCCATTTTTTTGGAAGAATCGCGAGGAGATTTGGAGTCCTAAATGTTTGCAACTCACCTGGCAACGACCTGCTCCGCCCACCACACGCCCTGCCGCATCCTCGCATGGAGCCACGGGCGGGCTAGACTGGACGACGAGTCGTCGCGGTGCATTGCAGGTCCCGGCCCCGTCCCCCCGCCCCCACGGGAGACCTGACGCGACGGTGGCCGATCTTGGCGAAGCTCGGACGCCGGCGATTGGAGGCGCTCGCGTCCGGCCATGGCTGGTGGAAGAAGGGCAGGCACAGTCCACGCAGCGCCCGGCCCTGGCTGCGACCGACCCTGGCGGCGCTCCTGGCGGCCGTCCCTTGCGGTGCTCCACACGGCGGCCGCCCCTGGCGGCGCTCCTGGCGATGCTCCTGTTGTCCTCCGCCCTGGGAGCTGAAGAGGTCTGGCCTTGGGAGAAGCACTATGGACGTCGGGTGAGCTGAAGAGGCAGCGTCGAGGAGTGCGCGAGACAGGAGATGTAGGGTGAGGCCTCACGCTTCGTGCCTGGGTGAATGCGGGGCGGCGGACGGAGGGTCAGGCGGTCAGGCCTCGCGCTTCGCTCCTGGGTGGTGGATGCGGGACGGGTTTAGGATGAGTGATGAGGTCTGATCCCAGTGATCTCGTCCATTGGATGTGAGTGAGGCCTCGTTTAGATGCTGAAAAAATTTCAAACCGATAAATAGTACCACTTTCGTCTTATTTGACAAATATTGTCCAATCGTGGACCAACTAGGCTCAAAAGATTCATCTCGTGATTTCCAACTAAACTGTGTAATTAGTTATTTTTTTACCTACATTTACTACTTTATACATGGGTCTAAAGATTGATGTGATGGAGAGAGAGTGAAAAAATTTCAACTTTTTGAGTGCATCTAAACGAGGCCTGAGTAAGAGAAAGAATATATTAGAGTGAATCTCGTCCCTTTATTTGAAAGGTTGGTTGGATTTTGGGTGCATTTGTTTGGGTGTACTTAGAAGAGATTAGGAGAGATAATAACTGTGGTGGATAGTTTGCTGTGTAGCTATAGGGAAGTTTTTTAGGTGCATTATATGTAGTAGAGAGTAGAGATAGAGAGTAGAGAAGTAGAGATAGAGATGTAACATTGTAGATCGAAAGATTATCACCACAACTTCTCACCGTAGCTTTTACAGATTTGTAGTCATAAGATTCAATTAGATCCGAAGAAGAGAAAAAGTAAAAAAAGACAGAAAAATAATGAAAAAGAAAAAGAGATGGTGCACAACATTATATTATACATGTACAACTAGTATATGAATCATATATGATCATTTAAAATAGATAGGTTAATATATAAAAAATAAAAATACAAAGGAAAAGGTCAAAATAAAAAATAAAAGGAAAAATAAATAGAGAAAGGGGAGGTACCTTCTTTTCGACCTAACGAGTGGAGAGCCCACGTCAAAAACAGACGGGCGCGAGGCGGACTCCGCACGTGGCGGGGTGAAGAGCGTGCAGCAAAAAGGGATCGCTCATTTAAAAGCTTGTGAACATTCACCGCAATAGAATTGGGTGTAACACACAGTGCGAAAATCCAAAGCTCTGTTCGGCTAGCTAGAAAAACGATTGATGCTAATTTATTGTGAGATAAAAATACTATTATTTTATTAAAATACGACTGATAAATTCAAACGAACAGAGCCAAGGCTAGATCATTGAGCACATAATTGGAATTGGATCGGTATCAATGCTCCCCGGTGGACAGTGGTGTAATCGATATGCTTTCTCTATCATAGATCTGAGGCTCGGTCCCGGCTTCTCTTCGCCACGAATCCTCTCCGTCGTCCCACTTGTCTACTGCTCTGAGCCCTTACTTGGCCACCCTGCACTGCACCCGGCCACCCGCCATTACCGTGCGTGTCCTCGCAACTCTCCAGGCTTCTGACGGAACGCACGGGCAGCGGCAAGCCGGATCCGCATGAATCATTTTCAAGAGAACATTCTCCATTACTACTAGTAAAATATCACAACTCTTTACAAGTTCTGGTTGTTGTCCGTTTGCGTCTGCCAGCCAGGGGCGGAGCTACAGGGTATGCCGAGTATGCACACCGATACCCTGCAGGTCTGGAAAGTTTACATGTACATATATGTATTTTATTTCCAAAAAGAAAAAAAATAAAAGGAACACTTACCTGAACCGTGCGAGCATCAGGACTTCTGGAGGGATGCCGCGATCGCGAGTGAGGCTGAGGCCCACGCGGCCCATGCCAGGCGACGGGAGACGGATTTTTTCCTACATATACAACTAAAAAGAATAAAGATGGATATTTTTTTTGGTGCGACAAATGTTTCGTCCATCTGCCTCCCGCCTGTGATCCCGGCCATAGGAAAAAGGCGTCGACAGGTGGGACCGTGATGCCATAGCCTTGTTGGTCCGCCTTCCCCTACAATCCCGCGACCTCTTGCATCTCACACAGCACAGAAGGAAGCCCCCTATCGTGCCTCCGTCCCCGTCGCGCCTGGATCATCGGGTCGTGGATGGGAACCCATCCACGCGACATCTGCGCCTCGCCATGGTGACCGCAACTCCGCTCTTTCCATCGCGACCCCTCCGCATTCGTGGCGTCGGTGACAAGTGAACAGGGCAATTCCCAACTCCCCAGCCAGCCAGGGCCCGCCTAGCCTGGCCGCCGCCGGACTCCCCTGGACCCTCCTGTCCACGCTCGCGGCCTCCAGCCAGGGGCGCGCGGCCAGGGGTGCGGTAGGTGGAGCAGCGTCCAGCCTGGGGCGTGCGCCAGGTGGGCGGCGCCGCCTCCAGCCGGGGGCGCGGCGAGTGGCAGCGGCGGTTTGTGCAGCGCGGGTGCGGCTGCGAGTGCTGGCGGCGCCCGCTGAAGCGCGCGTGAGCGTCCTCAAGCACTGGACTGTGCACGTATTTGGCGGTGTCCACGGCGGCCATCGCGGCGTCCGCCCCCTCCGGCCTCGGCCCCTCCCGTCAAGGCTGGCGGCCCCATCCAGTCACCACGCACATAGTTGCCGGCATCCCCGATTTACCGCCAGAGGAGCCCGTGGCCATCGATTGGTAAGAGCGCCGGTTATCCTCCACTACGTCTCGATCTGATTCCGCACTACGATTTGATTCTGTTTTGAGTGCCCTTAGAAAATTGTTTGATTCCTTCACGCTCTTAGAAAATTCACACTACGTCTCGGATCATAGTTACCGGCATATGTTCTTTTTTAGGATAAAATAGCTGGCATATGTTCTTGCAGTTAATTATTCAGTCAGTCCACAGAGGTTCAAACACGTAAACAAAAGAAATTGGTCACATGAGATTAGGAGCTCATTGGCTGTCCAAATTTCAAAAGTTTAATTGTCGTTGGGCGGATTTAGATATAGATATGAGCAGTGGACATTGCTGCTATGTTACCAAATTAATTATTTACAGTTTTTTGGATGCTTTCCTGGTAGCATCGTAGTACTGATTTCAGAAGTTATAATGAACTGAGGTTGCCAATTTGCCAACTTAAGTTATATGTGAAATTACTTGAGCATTTGATCTGCTGTTGGCATGATTACTATTTCTCATCGTTGCTTCAGCTCTTCCTAGGAATTCTTGTGTAGTAATTCCAAATTGCTGTGTAGGATCATCCTACAAGGTTGAGGGCCATGGCGAAGGCGTCCCAGCGCTGCAGTGCAGTGTCCCCTTCACCGCTCCTCTCAGTTGTCGGATTCCAGGTTTGTGCTCCCTTCAATAATCCAGTTTGGGAGTCGCCGAGTTGGGTAATATAGTGGCAGCAGATTTTAGACAAGGTGGGTAGTTTAGTGACTACTGGCTGTATGAATGGTTGAATCAAGCTGGTTTTTTTTCTGATGGTGTGTTGATTCTGCCTGTGGTAAGGGTCCAAATATTTTGCATTGAAGTCTGGTCCCATTTTGATCGTGGGAGAAGAAGAGCTCAGCCCCCCTTGCACTAGAAGTAGAACCATTCCTAAGGTATACATTTTTCTGGTCACAATTTCTTCTGTAGCAGCACATAGCTTTTCGGGTGTTGTTTTCACTGAACGGAGCAGATGAATCTATGAAAAATTTACATCTGTTCTTCCATTGAAATGCTCCTAGAGGTGCGTTTGAACTGATTTTTTTTGTGCGCCTGTGTATGTAAACACCGAGAGTGATACTAGCATTTCTGTGTTTCTCTGTAGTTCAGTGTAGTTCTGTGTTTCACCGTAGGCCGTTTAAAAACATTTTTGTGATAATAATTCTTCTTGCTAATACTTTCAAGTATGCTCTCTAGGTTCTTGCTGCAGATAGTATGTTTCATAGTTTTAGACTATGACAAAAAGGCTTGCATCATTTCAGGCTTGCGCTGCTTACGAACGGCTACTGATCGCTGTCTGTCAGTCAGGTAACCCTTCTAAGACTGCTTGTGTTCTACCTCTCATCACGCAAATGTCTGATATTAATCTGCAATAGCAAAATCATTAGCATGCATGATACAATGTGCATCCTTCATGCATCCTGCAGGACACATGTTGATCTGCATTACCATGACACATGCTCATAATCTTTGATTTCAGCTTTGCCTTTATGTATCCCTAACTTTGTGTAGTGTGTTGTGTTATACCACAATTAAACTAGCAGTCCTTATATTGATAGATGCCTAACTTGCTCCAAAAATGGAGGATTGTGTATTTTTGGTCACTGTTCAGAAATTCGGAAGTGGCGCTAATCTGATCTCAAATACTTGCAAAATATCTCTGCAGTGATTGTGCTCCTACTTGCACTGTGCAATTTACACTTATCACCTCATTTTAAATAAGTATACTAATGAACCATCATGTTGTATCATTGATAGGTGATCCGACAGACTCAACTGTTTTGAGAAACTTGCGTGTGGGATTAGGGCATTCTCTATTGGCTTACAAAGCTACCATACGTGGAATCAGCAAGATTCAGGTAGGTTACCAAATAATTATTTCTTTGATGGATTGTATTAGCTTTATGAGATATATAGAGGTTTCCTGTATTATAACCATTACCACTTGGCTTTTGTTGTATATATGTCATCAACTACGCACTCTTATTATATATATATATATATATATACGCGCTATTCTACACCCTAGGTGTAGAATAGTATTCTACACCAAGCTGTTATATTGAACAAAATTCAGTATTGTTCAGTACTCGTGTTTCAGTATTGTTCAGTATTTTTGAGGTGCTGGGTGTAGTACTGACTGATACTGAACGTGGTTCAGTTGTATTCAGTATTTTTTCAGTTCAATTTTGACTTGTGGTGTAGAATACTAGGGTGTAGAATATCGTTGCCGTATATATATATATATATATATATATATATATATATATATATATATATATATATATATATATATATATATATATATTGCAGTAAATCAACTATAAATTTGTTCAATCACCGGAAGAGACATCTACCCAGTATAAGGCTTTACGAGAGAGATGGGACTTTCAATTGGTTCTACGTCCACCTGTTTGAATTTTGAATTTATTAGTTGTAGAGATAAAGACAATGTACCAGTTTTAATACAGTATAATCCTCGCCCTTGGTGCTACTGCTTGTGATTCGTCGTGTGCTGATTACCACCTCCAGCTGAGGCCTTAGGGATTGGGGCAAATCGCTGGTAATCATGCTCCTTGTGTGCTGATTTATTGCGTGGTTTGCTGCCCAAGGTCATGGAGGTAACAGGTACGCCTTCACATGGAGGTAACAGTGACTAACTGGATTGATTGGCTTGCCTCTTGCGCCTGGATTATCAGCCAATATCATTCCTCGAATGCTCAAGTGCATCCAGGTGGCTTTGTTTCTCTTGCTTGCCTGTCATCTCCTATCCTGCAAGGTCACATACTCACAACTTTGTTTCATACATACGATGATCATGATCAACTATACTGTTTTTTATAGGGGCAACTTGCAGGGTTCTGCTCAAGGTTTGTTTTTTTGTTGCTCATCAGCTGACTGTTTCATTGTTGCTGCCATATGCTTCACAAGGAGGCCGGTGCTGCACCAATGAACACCTCCAGTTTTGGATAGCTAATTTGTTTCAATAAAATAGATAATATTGTAGTTTTCTGGAGAGGTCTAGCTTGAATAAACTGGTCAGGATGTGAGGATCAGATAGAGACTTCGTAGGCTGCTCTCCAAAATGCATTGTGCAGTCACTGAAAATTATGTTCCTCAAATACTACATTGTGGTACCCAATAATTCATCTGAGTTTGCAATTAACTGTATTTAAGTGATAGGGAACCGTCATTTTTTAACCAAGTTGATCAACTATGAACTATGGATATAGTGAAGAGTCATTTCTTAGAATGGAAAACATGTTAGTTCTTTAACTATATCATGTTTCCCACAAACATATAATTTCGTGATTTTGCTCCCATTGCGACGCACGGGCATGATTCTATATATTGCTGATGGTGAATCTTACCACAGACACTCAGGTGAATACCTCTACGTGAGAGATTTTTCAAGACACGCAGTATTATCCATATGAAAGACATTAATATTTACTCGAACCTTTGTATAAGATGGTACGGAGATGTGGTGGAACTTATTCGTGGATTTATTGGCTCACGGAAGAAATGGATGTCGAAGATTTCTTTCTACTGATATAAAACATTATCTTAGCTATATCACGGAAATGTCTATACAATAGAGTTTGTGAGCCTGCGACGCCGCACTCTCTATAATTGTGTTAATTTCACGAACTTTGCTTTTTGGATTAAATGTTACTTTAACGATTATATTTAATTTCAGAGTATTGTTTTCTTATCGTGTGATTCGTGTGCTTTTAATACAAAAGTTTAGCTGTCCCGTAGCCACGCACGGACACGAACCTATTTTTTTTACAGTATTATTATTTTATTGTGCGATCTACGTGTTTTTAGCATAAAATGTTAGTTATTCCATAGTAACGCACGGACACGCTACCTAGTTTACACGTATTTTGACGCCTCGGCTTTCCATCACGCGCGAGCACGAAGGAATGAATCTCTGTGGATCGGGGATTCGGGGAGATCGCGAGATTAGTTGCTGTTGCAGTCCCGACGCCCACGTCTCCGGCCCTTGGGCGATTCAGCATTCGTCGCCCAGAGGCCCACTCGCCCTACGTACACTACGTCTAGCACTCTAGCTCGCTCGCTCGTCATTGAAAAATGGGCAGCCGCGCCGTTGTACGTGTTGCAAGGCAACGACAGATCTGACATCTGTAGAGTATGTACGTCTGCATGACCTACTCCATCGCACAAATCAGAATCACAACACCGCCGGGGAAATATCTCTATACAGATACAGCCAGCCTCGCTAATTTCGCATCAAACGTATCGGATGCACACAACGAATGGCGTAAACCACAGCAACCAACAGCTATCGCACGCATTTCTGCAAAGCTGAGCTGAAAGCTGCATGCATCCAACAAGCACATAGACGACGACAGCTTGCATAGAGCGAGTGGATCCGTCGCCGGTGCGGCGCTCGGCCGGCCGCGCGTCTCACCAGCTATGAGCACGGCGAGCGATCAGCAGAACACGCCGTTCCTGTTGGCAGATGGCGGCAGCGGCGGCGAAGGCGTGGTGGCGCTGCCGGGCGAAGCTGGCAGCAGCGGGCACGGGGTGAGCGCGCAGCTGGAGCGTATCCTCGCCGATGAGTCGGCGCTCCGTGCACGGCGGCTGGCGCGCGCGGCCCGGGTGGAGCTCCGCCTGCTGGTGGCACTGGCCGCGCCGGCCGTGGCCGTCTACATGATCAACTACTCCATGTCCCTGTCTACGAGGATCTTCTGCGGGCAGCTCGGCACGCTCGAGCTCGCCGCCGCCTCGCTCGGCAACGTCGGTATCCAGGTCTTCGCATACGGCCTCATGGTAACGTTAACGTGCCTTTGATTTCTTCATCGCTGCCAACAGATGTGTGTTAGTATATCTTTGTTCTTGCTACTGAACATTTGGTTGTTGCATTGCAGCTGGGCATGGGCAGCGCGGTGGAGACGCTGTGCGGGCAGGCGTACGGCGCGCACAAGTACGACATGCTGGGCATCTACATGCAGCGCTCCTTCGTCCTGCTCACCGCCACCGGCGTCCCGCTCGCCGTCATCTACGTGTTCTCGAAGCAGATCCTGCTGCTGCTGGGGGAGTCGGAGCGGATCGCCTCGGCGGCCTGGGTGTTCGTGCTCGGCCTCATCCCTCAGATCTTCGCCTACGCCTTCAACTTCCCCATCCAGAAGTTCCTGCAGGCGCAGAGCATCGTGGCGCCCAGCGCCTACATCTCCACGGCGACGCTGGCCGTGCACCTGGCCCTCAGCTGGTTCGCCGTCTACAGGCTGGGGCTGGGCCTGCTGGGCGCGTCGCTGATCCTCAGCCTCAGCTGGTGGGTCATCGTCGCCGCGCAGTTCGTGTACATCGTCAGGTCCCAGAGGTGCCGCCGGACGTGGACGGGCTTCTCCTGCAGGGCGTTCTCTGGCTTGCCGGAGTTCCTCAAGCTCTCGTTCGCGTCGGCGGTCATGCTTTGCCTGGAGACGTGGTACATGCAGATCACCGTGCTCATAGCGGGCTTGCTCAAGGACCCGGAGATCGCCCTTGATTCTCTTGCTGTCTGGTATGTTCTGTTAATAGTTAATTAATTACTGACAGTTGTTTCTTGGATGGACACGTGTTAATGCCTTTAATTGTTCCCCATTCACATGCTATACTATCGACTCGATCAGCATGTCCATATCAGGATGGGTGTTCATGGTGTCGGTAGGCTTCAACGCTGCTGCTAGGTACCTCTAACTTTGTGTATACCACACTGCTGCTCACACAGCACTCAACTAGATCAACAAAGTCAACACGTGCTAGCTGTATATATGTATATATCATGAATGCGAACGTATACGACGACGACGTTGCAGCGTGAGGGTGAGCAACGAGCTCGGAGCCGGGCACCCCATGGCGACATCTTTCTCTGTCAAGGTCGTGACAACGCTGTCTTTGATGGTGGCGTCCATTATAGCAGTCATCGTCATGTGCCTCCGCGACTACATCAGCTACGTCTTCACCAGAGGGGATGACGTCGCGCGCGCCGTGTCCACCATGACCCCGCTGCTCGCCGTCACCATCGTGCTCAACGGCATTCAGCCCGTCCTATCTGGTATATACATTATATACTCCTACTCCTATATGTTTAGTACTTCGTTTCTCAATTGAAAATTATTTTGGCTTTTCGGTACATAGCTATATACATGTATCTAGATATAAACTATGTCTTAATACATAGTAAAAACTGCTCCTCCGTTTCATAATAGATGACGTTGTAGAATCTGTCATAGTTATCAATGCTGAAAGCCAGAAGACTTCGAGAGGGGCATCAAGGAAGGGGGTCATCGGCCGTGTAAGGGCGGGCCACTACTCTCACCTGGGGCCGCCTCGGCACCTGGCGCCCTGTCTTGGTGTCATACCAATCCGCTTTGGTATCGTTCTCTAGCCGCACTACTTGGACATCGCTAGCGGCTGGCCACCGAGAGGTGGCCAAGAATGGGAGGAAAGTGGATCCTACTGCCCTTGTGTTGGGGAGAAATCACAATGGAGGGTGCGAGTGTTGTGTGCGAGGCAATCGCAATGGAAGGGATAAGGCTCCTCCTAGTACAAGAACTTTTTCCTTTTTTTATTCACCTTAGGCCACAGGATAAACAACAACAAGACAGGTAGACTGATGGTATGGTTGGGTGGAACCTGTATGTTAGGCTATAGTGTTAAGTATTTTGGTACAAAATTTGAATGCTAAAGTCAATATTGTGAGACGGAGGCCAGAGGAGTATGAATCTTGAAAAACAAAAAAGAATTATAATCTGGAACAAAGAAAATAGTAGGGGAGCAGGCGCCAACTTCGAGAGGGGCGTCATCAAGGAATGTGTCATCAGCCATGGAAGGGCAAACCACTGCCCTCACCTGGTGCCGCCTCAGCGCACCTGGCGCCTAGTTTTGGTGTCGAACCGATCCGCTTGGGGTCGTCCTCTAGCCGCACCACCTGGACATCTCTAGCAGGTGGCTGCTGAGAGGGTGACATAGAATGGGAGGGAAGTGGATCCCACCACCCTTGCATGGGGGAGAAACAATGATGGAGGGTGCGAGTGCGAGCATAGTGTGCGAGACAATCACAATGGAAGTTATAAGGCTCCTCCCACCAGCCACCACAAGAAGTTTTTTCCTTTTTTATTCACCTTATGCCACTGGATGGGAACAACAACAAGACGGATGGACTGATGGTATGGTTGGGTGGAACCTACATGTTAGGCTACAGTGTTAAGTATTCTATAGTGTTAGGTATTGTCATATACGAAATCTGAATGCAGTATTATAAGACAGAGGCCAGAGGGAGTAGAAATCTAGAAAAAAAAACAAAATAAATTATAATTGGAATGAAGAAAGTTGTAACTTCATATGCTCCATATATGATGGCGTGTCAATCATTTTCAAATTACTACATAGGACCATACGTCAATCATTTTCAGATTTCCATGGTTGCGTGTTCTTTAGCAGCTAGTACTTAGTGCTGCCTGGGTTTGTCTTACTAGCTTTAATCGACTGGTGGCTTGAGTAGTGGTTGAAAAGACCGTTTTTTTAGCCTTTTTTCCGAAGGATTCTCTCAAATATGTCCCTGACGGAAAGATTTTAAAAAATAGACCCTTATCTTGGCGCTATAGTCGTCGGCGCTAAGGTAACACGGCATGGCGCCAGGGTAACTGGCGCCAAGACCTTAACGTGTGGCGCTGACGTGGCAGAGTCTTGACGCCGTGATCTTTGGCGCTAAGACTTGGCGCCACTCTAATTGGCGCCAAGCCTGGCGCCACATATCACGACGCCCAGACCCTATTTTAAGTACCTAAATTTACCGTGAGATGGACATGTTGGAATTTGTTAAGTCTGGAATTTTAACATGAGATAGATATCTGCAAATTTTATCATGACTTGGATATTTAAAATTTTGGCTAAATCTTTAAATTTACCATGAGATTAAGTCTTTAAATTTTGCTAAGTCTGGAATTTACAAATTTTGGCTAAGTCTTTAAATAACCAAATCATGGTAAAATTTGCATATGTACATCACACGGTAAATTTGAAGACATTTAAAATTTTACCATGACTTGGATATTGCAAAATGGCTTTATGTTGTAGATTTAGATATTTAAAATTTTACTTGGAAAAAATTTGTTAAGTCTGTAAATTTACCATGAGATGGGCATATTCAAGTCATGGTAAAATTTTAAATATCCAAGTCCAAAACATGAAGCCCTTTTTCAATATCCAAGTCATGATAAAATTTTAAATTTGTTAATGTCCAAATCATAGTAAAAATTTACCATGAGATGGGCATATTCAAGTCATGGTAAAATTTTAAATATCCAAGTCCAAAACATGAAGCCCTTTTTCAATATCCAAGTCATGATAAAATTTTAAATTTGTTAATGTCCAAATCATAGTAAAAATCCATACTTGGCCATATTTCCATTCCCATCCCATAGTAAATTTAAAGGCTTAGCCAAATAAATCTGGATTTTTGCTACGGCTTGAATATGTTAGAATACCAACTACCATGTGGTAGACATATGGAAAAATGATTTTTTTACCATGACTTGGACATTTACAAATTTGAAATTTTAACATGACTTGGATATTGAGAAATGTGACTAACTCTAGAGTTTTTATAGTGACTTTCTGTTTGATCACTTAGAACAACCTAGAAATACTTAGGATAAAAAATGATATACATGGTAACAGGTCTGTGGCGCCAGGCTTGGCGCCAATGACGATGACGCCAAGCTTGGCGCCAATGGTGACGGCGCCAAGGTGCTGCCACGTCAGCGCCAGCTCGGCGTCGTCGGTCAAGTGGCATGGGAGCTTGCTGCCAACGTTAACGGCGCCAAACTGTGTTATCTTGGCGTCAGCGTTGATGTCGCCAAGTCCTGGATCCATTTCCTGAAATCTTTCCGTTAGGAGCATATTTAAGAAAATCAAAAAAAAAGGCTAAAAAACAAAAAAAAACGGTTGAAAAGATGACACTGATCTTTTATCTATTTCTTCCTGTGCAGGTGTGGCGGTTGGCTGCGGGTGGCAGGCGTTCGTGGCATATGTGAACATGGCTTGCTACTACGGCATTGGGATCCCCCTTGGCTGCGTTTTGGGATTCTACTTTGATCTAGGTGCCATGGTAAAGTTGTAGATTAATTTCCTATTAGAAAATCCCACTCTTTCAGTTATATATATATCCTGTGTGTTTTGTTCAAGGAGATAACGGCAACCCACATGTGTACAGGGAATATGGGGTGGAATGATAGGTGGATTGATTGTTCAGACGCTTATTCTTATCTGGGTCACACTTCGCACTGATTGGAATAAAGAGGTTTGCAACGTTTTGACAACCTTATGCATCTACTTTTGAAAGGACACACATAGAACATATTCTTTACACCCTTTTATTCTGAATATAAGCCTTTTGATACATTAGCCACATAACCGCGCGATTTCAGTATGAAACTAGCTTTGACTTGCAACTTTTTTGGAATATATATAGCATTGAGAAGTTTTTCCATGATGAAGAATCTAGTACCATCAATCATGTGTTGCCAATTAATCTATATGGTCTTTATACATATATTAATGGGTCAAGTCAAATAAGTTTGACCAACTAAAACCCTGAATCAATCTTTATTTGGAATCAGATGGAGCATACATGTATGTTGCAATTTATGTATTTTATATGAGTTAACTATATATGTGTGTCATACTGTTATCACTTCATCAGTAACTTGGAAAATATATATGCAAATGGAAGGTTCAGGTGTACAATAGTATTCTACACCAAACTGTTATACTAAACAAAAAATTCAGTACTATTCAGTAGTCGCGTCTCAGTATTATTCAGTATTTCTTGGTACTGTGCGTAGTACTGACTGATACTGAACGCTGTTCAGCAGTACTCAGTATTTTTTAGGTCAGTTTTGCCTTGCAGTAGCACTGCCGAGGTTCAGAGTACATATTTGGTTCTATACATTTATTTTGCTGACAATATAATGATCTGAAATTATTTAGAGAAAGAAACAATAAACTACTGTTAACTTTGCATATACATTTAACTTTGTACGTATTGTATTACAGGTAGAACAAGCGCGCATGAGGCTAAATAAATGGGATGACAAAAAGAAGCACCTTTTGGCCGAAGATTGAAAAAGTTATATGGATAGTGCACGCGGTCCACTATGCATGTTATGCATGGTACTGATGAAGATTGAAAAATAAGTAGTTAGCTTGTTTGGCATTGAAATGGTGAAACTGAAATTCGAACAAGAAGAGACTAATGGCTCTCTTGCGTGAAGTTTTTTTTTCCTGAATTGTGTGTCATGACTCTCACGACAAAAAGAAAACTACAACAGAGAATTGGCTTCTGCAATCTATTCATAATAACCCCGATCCCTTCGTAATCAATTTCTAAACAGGAAAACTATCCATGTTGGAGTGATACCTCACCACTACACAAATGACTTGCGAGGCACTAGCCAAGGATTAATGGAGGCGGACACAATGTGGTGCCGCCTCCATTAATCGCCGGCAGCCCTGTAGCTGAGCAGCTGCCTCCATTAATCGTCAACGTAGGCGGCCGCGTAAGGCAACCACCTTCGTTAATGTATTAACCGAGGTAGCCGCCTTAAGACGACCACCTTCATTATTAATGGTCTATTAACGGAGGCGGACCGCTTAAGCCGCCCGCTCAGTTAATAGATTAATAGAGGTGGTGCTGCTACGACGACCGCCTCCGTTAATGGACTATTAATGGAGGTGACCGTCCTTAGGAAGTTCGCTTCTGTTAATCTTTGCCTATAAAGGCAGCTCCCAACCACCCCCATCTTCTTCATCCATGAGCTCCCCCTTTCCTTTTGACGGGGCTTTGAGCTCTAAAACTCCAAAAAATCACTATTTTTTTGGGGGCGCCGGGGGGGTGGGGGGGGGGGGGTTGGGGAGTTTTGCTCTTAGATTCCGTGAAGGAGGACATCGTAAGAGGTTTCTATGCGCTCCCATATCCGTATTTTGCTCTCTTTTTCATGTTTTGGGTGATCTAGATGGAGTTTTGCCCTTGGATTCCTTGAAGGAGGACATCGTACGAGGTTTCTATGCGCTCCCACATCCGTATTCTGCTCTCTTTTTCATGTTTTGGGTGATCTAGCCAGATCTAGAACTATGTTGAATGAGAGAGAAATCATATCCGATTCTTCATTTGCTTGAATTTCTTTGCAATGCTGCTATACTTATGTTTTGTTCGCTATGTGTGCAAGATTAACTAGCATGGAAAGGTCAGAATGAATGTACCAGATATCGAGGCTATCGTAGCCCTTCATAGATCAGGTGAAAAAATTTATATTGACACTGCTCGAAAGCATGCTCTGAGTGTGAATCGGCAGGAACCATATATCCGTGTTCTCACTGCAAGAACAAGCGTGTCTTAGAAGGCAGCAAAGTGCAGTCTCACTTGATCACTCTATTTTGATGCAAAATGCCAAGTTAGAGTACCAGAAATAATGATGAGTTTAGAAGAGGTAAAGCGTAGGGGCAGAAGCTTGCCTTGCTGTTCGGCAGTAGCTTGTGATGCTGCACTAGAAGATTAGGGGAACGCAGGGCTAAAAGATAAGTGGCTGACAGTATGTTCAGAGATCATCTTGAAGAACATAACCGGCCCTGTTGCACTAAGTTTCCGAAAAGAGAACAAGGTTCGCTGTAAAAGTGGTTGAGGAGCAGAGTTGTTCAGTCTTGATACTTGCAGTGCGTGAACTTGATTTAGTTCAGCCGTACAGATTTTTTTAGTGCAAACAGGCAAACTGAGAACTTTAGTAAAGAGCGGAGGTATTTGTGCAGCCTGACGAAGTTCAGCAACGATGATTTTAAAAAAATACAAGACAAGGAGATGCCAAATGGAGGATAGATGATCACAGGGCAGTGTATGACTTTTTTTGTTTGAATGAGAAGCTTGCGGCAAGTAGCACCGGTTATACAGCCCTTGATATAAGCAAGCAGTACAGTTCGGCATCCACTACAGAGATGCAATGTAATATCGTTTGTGATGAGTAGAGCTAAGGCTGTAAACCACCGCCGGAAGCAGCAAGGCTTGGACATTGATAGTGTTCAGTTATGTAAACTTTCAGTATATGTGCCCCCCAAATTGCAGTAACTTTGCAGGTCTAATTTGTGATGCAGAGAGATCAGTAGAATAGCAGCTGCATGCGGCATCATTTTCTTAGTATTTATTACTTTATATCCAAGTATCAAGTTGTGCTTATTTGATTCATTTTCTGTTAAAGCCCCACGGCTAACTGAATCAAGCAAATGGTTTTCATGCAAGTCAACTTCAGTTACTGACTGGATTGAATAACAATAAATACCAGATAACCAGGTCAAAGGTTATTTGAAACCACATTTTTAAACTAAGTGGCGGAGCTGGGATTTTAAATCAGGTTGTGTTCTAGGGTTCAGTGAATCTGCATATCTGTATATATGGCTGAGCTGGGATTTTTTTTTACCTTGCTTTGATGATTTTCTCATGGCTTTTGTAATGTTGATGCCTGTGTTTGGATCCCTGTTCTTGGTGACCCAATTGGATGTATTGAACCTGCATATCTTGATGCCTGTGTTTTGAAAATTGTAATGTTTTTGTTCTATTATAATTTTGTACCAAAATTAGATGCAGATCTATGCAAAAAAAAAAAAACAAATTTCAGATGAAGGTGCTTTTGGGGTGGACTGGCTTAGATTGTTTACCTGCGTTGCATCTTGTTCTTATGCTTTTGATCTGGGTGTTAAATTCAAGTTTGGTCTTGCTTTTGCTTTGGTCCTCGTCGTCTTTTTAGGATCTGCTATGCCGCTGCGGCGACGGCCATCTATGGTGTTGCGCTTTTTGTTTTTGTTACGGCGCTGTTTTTTCTTTCTTCTCCATCAAGTTTGCTTTATCTGTGTCATCATTTGGCTGAGATTTTGCCACGTCACTTTTTCAGGAAGTGGAAGATAACTACCCTGAAAATCTTCCAGATTTTTATGACGTACATGTGCTTTTTTTTATTTTTGTGCTTTTGTTGTACAAGGTGACGTGACAACTTATGATTTGTTGAAAAAGTGGAAGAAAACAAACTGAAAAAAATCTTCCACAAGATGGGTAGTCAGTCCCTTTTTTTGAGAGGAAGAACTCGTAAGAAAAGAACCAACAAATGTTTACGCCATCATCGCAAATCCGATACACGTACAGGCACATCTTTATTTTAAAATGTGATTTTGTTTATTGATACCCATTGACCCCATCACGTTTTGTATGTCCTTTCAGAGTGATATCCAATCTAATGTGTAGCTCTATTTTTTTTTCTAAGACTAACCAATCTTCATATTTCAAATAGAATTCTTAGTCTATAGATATATATTGTCATTAAAACCCAGAATTATGGATCTAGTTGCTTTCACTATTACTGAAGCTTGAGAACAATGAGAACTTACGCTCCTGACTTTTAAACTGGGAATGACGCCCACACCACATGGAAGCAACAAGTAAAGAGGTAAGGCTAGAGAGTGAGGGCAAACTATTGAAACACATAGACCATGTTGGAGCTCCATCAAGGTACGCTCTCAGTCACCAAGTATCTCTCGGTCGCGTTGTTAGATTTGCCTCACAAGGCTTTCACTAACCAAAGGTTAGTTACGTGAGTTACGAAGTCTCACCACCACTGCCCATGCGTACATTGCGGAGCTTCTCCACATGAGGTAGGGGGTCTTATCATCCCCCACACACCGATATGACGTTGCTCACCAAGAATGAGGGTCATCAACGTACTCGTGCATGACAATGTAACGCTAGCTTTGGGCACAAAACTACACAAGTCCTACTAGCGAATTTTCCAATGTCATCAATAGGGAGTTCCAACAAAAATTATCACGAGCTACTATGCAGTTGCATCAATGAACGATATAATGGAACATACAAAGTTGAATTGAGCGATTGAAGAATAGAATTTAAAATTCAGCCATCTCCTTCTACACATTTTCAGGATATGGAATTGCTACTTGACATCGAATTCCGTCTCTGCCCTGCCTGCCGAGGGGCCGCATCACTACAGCATATCCATGTCTCTCATTCTTGGTTTGGCAACATGGAACACTTATTTCATTCTTGGGCTGACAATAGAGGAGCCTTGCTATCATTCCATTTGTTTAATCTTTTCTGTGCTTCTTCAACCTGCATTGGAGGAGAGATTTGGAATGAATTCATCTCAATACATATAGAAATGGATAAGAGGCAAGCATGAAAAACTGGATGAATTGTCATTTCTTACAAAATTGTGCTTTCTATCTGTAATGGCTTTCAGTAACATTGTTATCTCTCTATGAAGATTGTTATCGGTGAAAAATTAATTTTGAAAACTTCAATTTGCAGTATACACAAAACCAAATTGGAGTAAGTTATTGCAATCTGTACCTCTTTGGTCCAGTTGGTCCTGTATGTAACCCACACCAGGATCAAGGTCTGCATGAAGGTGCCCCCAATCATACCACTCCAAATACCCTGCAATCATATATGCAGTCATTATATCAAACGCCTGATGTACTAAACGTCAAGACGAAGTGACGAAGAACCATGCGCAGAGTTTGTATCGTACGTACCGCTGCTCCGAGGTCAAAATAGAATCCTAGGAGGCACCCAAGGGGGATGCCCACGATGTAGTAGCAACCGACATTGACGTATGCGACGAACGCTTGCCATCCACACCCCACAGCGACCCCTGCATTTATATTCAGAAGACTTATTTGTTTATTACTTGTATCAGTGTGTCATATATACTGTAGAATAATGGGGGTTTCAGTTAAATAATAAATGTGCCATCTATGACAGAGCAATGCACTGTATATGTACAGAGTAGTGACTGACCAGAGAGGACGGGCTGGATGCCGTTGAGGATGAGGGTGACCGCCAGCAGCGGAGTGAGCTTGGAGACCGCCCGCGACACGTCCTCGCCCTCGGTGAAGATGTAGCTGATGTAGTCCCGGCACAGCAGGATGACGATGGAGATGAGGACCGAGAGGACGAAGGAGAGCAGTGTGACTACCACCACAGAGAACGACGCGGCCTTTGGGTTGCCGGCACCAAGCTCGTTGCTCACTCGTACGCTGAAGAAGAAACAGATAGAAATTCGGTTCAGTTTTGTTGCCGGCCTTCGGGTTGCCGGCACAAAGTTCAGTTCAGTTTTAACTTTTGGAAATGGAAATGCAAGGTTTTTCTTTTTCCTTTCATCAGAAATTCAGAACAGGAAAGGGCTCTATTTTTTTAATATTTTTATTTACCTGGCTGCTGCATTGAAGCCAACTGATATCATGAACACCCACCCTGTAAGTGTCATGCTGCAACGCCCGCCGCGCGCGCAGAATTGAAAAACAATGCAGTCAGTTCTTGCTTGTCAACAATTAATAACATATATAGTTCTATATATGCAACTGCAATAATGCAGGTAAGGTGTAATTACTTACCAGACAGAGAGTGAGGATAATGCAAGCTCAGGATCCTTGAGGAGTCCGGCGATGAGCACGAGTATCTGGAAGTACCACGTCTCAAGGCAAAGCATAACAGCCGAGGCAAGCGAAAGCTTGAAGAAGCTCGGGAGCCCCGAGAACGCCTCCCACGAGAAGCCCGTCCACGTGAGTCGACACCGCTCGCTGGTGACGATGTAGACGAACTGCGCGGCGACGATGACCCACCAGCTGAGACTGAGGATCAGCGACGCCCCCAGCAGGCCCAGCCCCCACTGGTAGACGGCGAGGTAGCTGAGGCCGACGTGCACGACGAGCGTCGCCGCGGAGATGTAGGCGCTGGGCGCCATGATGCTCTGCGCCTGCATGAACTTCTGGATCGGGAAGTTGGCCGCGTACGCGAAGATCTGCGGGATCAGGCCGTACACGAAGACGGCCGCGGCGGAGGCGATGGCCGGGGACTCGCCGAGCAGGACGAGGATGGGCCGGGAGAAGGCGTAGATGACGGCGAGAGGGACGCCGGTGGCCATGAGGAGGATCGTGGAGCGTTGCAGGTAGATGCCCAGCATCTCGTACTTGTGCGCCCCGTAGGCTTGGCCGCATAGCGTCTCCACCGCGCTCCCCATTCCCAGCTGCAGTTGCAGATGAGTGCACCGCCCATTGCATGTACCGGGCGTCGTCGTCAGTTCTGAGTTGTTGTTTGTTTTGTTCATTCAATTGAGTTCAATTATAGTGCAGTCCACCACAGTTAAGTAGCTTAGCTACCTCTGGATGGCTGTAGCAGCATTTCATTCCAAGTTAAGAAAAAAATGGCACTTTTGAGATTATTGTTTATTAATAAAAAGAAATTGGACTGGTATAGTTGTTAGATGGATGAGATCCTTCACACACACATCCCGTTGAAGAAATGGCTGGCAGGCAGGGCATGCGCGTCGGCATCACCGAAACGAACGCCGTGATGACACGTACGTATGTGCTAGCGTTAGCGAGCAGGAAAGGAAGGAGGAGGAGGAAGCAAAGGCCTTGCCAGCAGCTGCTCTATGACGTGTGGGTGGCGGCTACCAGCGATCATTTGGACCGGACCGGGCCGGACCGCATCTCTCCGATCCATTGGACTTTGGAGGGTTGGGCGCGCGTAATAAATGAACCATGCAAGAGAAATGTGGTTGTGGAATTGGGAACATTTCCCAGTAGCTCAGTTGGTCCGCTCGCCAGGTGCGCGATCGGCCGGGCGCGAGTTCGATTCCTGGCAACCGCAGCTTGCGTACCTCACCCGGTTACTGTGCAGTTTTGCATACCTAATAAATTTCAGTTAGGCCCTGTTTAGTTCTCAGAAAATTTTGCAAAATTTTTCAAATTCCCCGTCACATCGAATCTTTGGACACATGCATGAAGCATTAAATATAGATAAAAAATAAAACTAATTACACAGTTTAGACGAAATGGACGAGACGAATCTTTTAAGCCTAATTAGACCATGATTTGACAATATTTACCAAATAACAACGAAAAGCGCTACAATGCCGTTTTGCAAAATTTTTTGCATCTAAACCAGCCCTTGGCTTGCACGGATGAGCCATCACTGTTATATATTTCAGCCGTCAGCCGTGTAGTGTTAGCCCTAGACTAGATATAGGTCGTAGATCTAGCTTGCGCACTAGGCAGTGTGAGTGTGTCAGGGTGTGTGCGTTGTGGTGGTATGCGTTAGTGCGTGAATTTTGCGCACTAGATAGTGTGAGTGTGTCAGGATGTATGCGTTGTGGTGGTGTGCGTTAGTGCGTGAATTCAGATATACTCCAACGTTGAGGTAATAAAAAAATCAATCTATCGTCTACTCCAATCCGATCCTAACTGGAGTATTTTATTCCAGTGGAGTGTGGAATAGGAATATAGTATATAGGTGTTTAGTTTAGTTTTGGTGTGAAAAATTTTGGGTGTCATATTCGATGTTTTATGGGATGTTGGAAGGAGTATTCGGATACTAATAAAAAAAACTAATTATATAACTCGGCTGGAAACCGCGAGATAAATTTATTAAGCCTAATTAATCCGTCATTAGCATATATTTACTGTAGCACCATATTGTTAAATCATGAACTAATTAGACTTAAAAAATTCGTTTCGCAAATTTATCGTAATCTGTATAATTAGTTATTTTTTGTCTACATTTAATACTTAATGCATGTGTTAAATATTGAAAAACTTTTAGGAAAAAACTAAACAGGGCCTAGCCGTGTTGATGAGATGGTCGTCGCAGCACGTGGTGACACAGCGCTCGTCGCAGCACGTGGTGACACAGCGCCCAGCCAACGCGCGTACAAGTCGTCTCTTCTAGAAGATAGCGGGAGTAGTATGTGTGTGGTCTCATGGCCACACCGTGCCGGCCTGAGTGGTTAGCCTAGCTCGACTCCTCTTCTTGCCACAGCTCGACGAAATGAATTTTTCGAGTCAGCATGGGTCGCTACAACGTGGTGATCCGGCCGGTCGCTACATCTGTGGGACCACGACTTTTATGAATGAATCTTTCTATATATAGGTCCAAGGTCTTTGGCGATGATATTAGGCATACTACATAGGGTGTGCGTGCAAACATTGATTTGCAGATGATATTAATTAGGCATATGTTGTTCTTGCAAACATTAACTTTTCAGAGATTAACTTCTGTGCGTGTACTATGTAATAACGACTTTCTTTGTTTGTCAGAGGGGAAGACAAAGCTAATCACATTTTTCATCCATGTAACTTGTGGAGGGGCCCGCCATGTAGAACATGGAAAACGATGACAACTTTTATTTGTCAATGTTTTCCAGCTCAGCTACTACTAATGTAATATGCCTACTTGGCGCTCAAATGATCCATGATCATGAGGCACGCAATCGGAGGCAGATTGACTAGTACTTCTGAAGATTCGCGTATGCATGGAAAGGGAAAAACCGGCCCGACAGGTAAGACTAGTTCGATACTACCTCCGTTCCAAATATTCTATAATTAAATTGATCTGATTATTAATTATCCTTATAAATATTAATATTTTAAAACTTGAGATTAATAATTGATTTGGAAAGCCGAGTTTGGTTTGAGACGGATCCGGGAGCGAGTGATGATTAATGTACAATACTGCTACCAGCATCACGGATAAACAAAAGCAATCATCGCAAATATACAAACAAAAGCGGCGGGGGCAGGGGGGCGTACGTACCATGAGTCCGTAGGCGAAGACCTGGATGCCGGTGTTGCCGAGCGAGGCGGCGGCGAGCTCGAGCGTGCCGAGGTGTCCCGAGAAGATCTGCGTGGACATGGACATGAGGTAGTTGATCATGTAGACGAGCACGGCGGGCGCGGCGAGGCGCACGAGCAGCCGCATCTCCACCACGGACGCCGCCACCATCCGCCGCCCCCACGGCAGGGAGGTGTCGCTCAGGATGCTCTCCAGCTGCCCGCTCACCGCCTCGCCGTGCCCGTGCCCGCTGCCGGGCGACGGCGGCGCCCCCGACGCGCTCAGCCCCAGCAGCGGGCTCTCCAGCTTGCTCTCGCCCATCGTAGTATCGATCTGCTGCTGTCTGTCAGCGAGCGGTCGTGCGTGGTGCTGGCGCTAGCTAGGATGATGAGTCCTCGCAGCTGGATCGATCGGCTTGTGACGCCTGCGCGTGCGTGCGTGCGTGTGTGGGCGGCTCTCTATCTATATAAAGCGACGGACGGGCGGGCGTGGGCCGCAGAGAAGAAACACGATGGAAATGCAATCTCATAGGAAGCAGCGCGTTTGGTTCCTGGAACGGAACGGAACGGAACCGTGCAATGCATGCACCGTTCCGTTACATGGGGAGTCTGGTGTGCACCGCAGCTGGCTGCTGCTCAGCCATACATCCAACCAAACACTGTCAAGTCGACGGACGAGGAGGCGTGGGGAGTGTCTTGTCTGGTGTACTACGTGCGCACCGGCACCGCAGCAGGGCTGCTGCATGCTGATTAGGCTGAGCTGAGCCTCCGATCCGTCAATCTGAGCTACCACCCCTCTCTCTCGATCAGAGCGTCCGTCACAGGTGTACACGTGCCATCGGTATAGTAGCAGGAGTAGTTGGGGTGATCGGTTGAGCTACCGCTGCTGCACCCCATGGCATGAACGAACTACATCTACACCCCATGAACGAACTGCTACAAACAGCCGCAGCTCGCAGCGGCTGTGATACTTAACGCTCGCCTAGCCCAGTCATACTGCGCCGCTTCCTAGCTGCGAGCGGCACGTGGGACAAATAAAATAAAACGGCGTCCTGCTTGGAGCTAGCCTTTGCGTCACTGATGATCGATGAGCGTCCGTCCTTTTGTTTGGGGGCGCCGATCTCAACTGAAACGCTAGCGCCGTTTCAATTCACGCTAACTACCACCACAGGCCACAGAGCACGCGTGTCCGTTTCAAATTTGTACCGAGTCGTTTTTAGCTCCGTGACAAAGTGAGACTCTCTTTCTTTTACCGTACCCCCAGTTTTTTTATAAAAAAAAATACCTCAAACATCTACGACATCAAATTAGATACACTATTAGATACACTATGAAATGTATTTTGGTAATACATTTTTATTCGATATTGTATATGTTATTTGTTTCATAATAAACTTTCTACAAGATACATAAGTTTGACTTGGGAGAAATCTAAAACAACTTAAATTTGAAATAGAGAGAGACAGTAGTTTTTACCATGCCCTTTCTCATGACATAGTCAAATCTTCATGACAAGAACATGACCAAGAGCTCCTCTCCCGCTGAGCCCCCGCCGGTGGCCACCCCGGCCCCGGCCGCCACCAACGGCAACCCTGCCACCAGCCTTCCTCCCCCGCTGCAAGGTCCTTTGCAGGGATGAAGCTTTCGGCGTCAAAGCTCCTCTCTCCTGCTTGCAAGGCTCCGCCTCATAGCCCTTGCGGCCTCTGAGAGCTCTCCCTACGGAACCATGGATCTCCCTGGTCTCAGCTTCAAGGCGGGCTGTGTGTTCAAGCTGCAATTCTACAGAAGTTTGGTCTTCGAGTTTCGCCTACTGATCCTTCTCGTGCTCCTTTTTTCTTGGTTGCTTCTTTTGGCAGACGCAAGTTTCGCCTTTCTCCCCAGACAGTTGGCTTGATCCTCCAAGCTACTATTGGGGGGTTCTGCTTCGGCGTTCAATGTTGTTCAACTTTGCAATCATGTTTTTCGCTTCTCGGTTTCTTCGAAGTTGGTGGGTTTTCATATCTACTATCTCAGAAGTTTTACCTGCGTGATTGCTATAAGATCTCTTTTCATCTTTGGGGCAATGGAGGGCCTCGCTTGAATTTGGAGTTAGCAGACTTCAACAAAGAAGAAGAAGCATCTTGGTCTGTGATCAGGAAGAATGAACCTTCTTCCAAGCCTAGGTCCTTTGCAGATGCAGTCAAATCAGGACTGCTATCAGGTGCAAACTCAATCCCCCTCAGAGTTTCAGCTTTTCATCGTCTAGAATTTCCTCGGCGCCCTAGTTCAAGGCAAAGAGTTCTTGTTCATTGTCAAGCTTAAACAATTCATCCTACGCCAAATCAGGGTCCGGTCAAAGAAGAGAGTCTCAAGTCCACAATGCAACTAGCCCAAATTTGAATTTCAACCAGCTCAGACACAATATCTTTTGAGGGAAAGCGTTTTTAGGATTTGCTCACGCTGCCTGTCTGACAAGCACCCTCGTCGAGCATCCAGGAATCCTTTTAGATGCTTGGCCTGTAACATATGGGAACATATAGCAATCCATTGCTCTGCTTAGAGTGGCTAGAGAGGCACGCAGGAGGTATCTTCAAGTCGCAATAAAGGAAAACCGTTCTCGCGCAGCCCAACTGGTTTTCTGAGGCTGCACCTGTGACTTTTGGGCTGAGCACAAGTGGCCCACCGCAATTCCCCTCATTGATAATTGGGGGCGAGCCGCTCAATTAACTACAGAGTAGCCGGAGCCAATAGTGGTACCATGGAACCCAATTAGCACCTTTCTGACGCTGGGTCACGAAACTGATCCACCCTACTTCTTAGAGAACCAGATGCCAAGAGATAATGTTTTACCTACACGTGACCCTCCAGCTTTCATGTGTTTTAACGGTGCTACACCCCCCGTACAAATGAAGGCAGAACACCTGAGAAAAACCCCAACCCAGCTTCCACAAACTCGACTCAAATCTGCTCTCAGTGTAATCAAGTTTCGATCATGGCATTTCAGAGAGCCGACCCACCTCCATTCATCCCCCTATGGCATGCACTTAGAGGAGATCCCCAACCAGGTGTTGATGGTTCATGCAGTTGCAAGCTCTCGGTCGCAAGCTCAGAACGAGAATGTGGCCATCGCGACAATCAATCCTCTTCCTGGTAATCCACTCAACTTTCTGGTTGTAAGAGAGGTCCTTAGAGAGTTCCTGGTAGATCGGCAGCATGTGCATATCACAAATATTTAGCCATGTCATCTAGGACAGGCCTTGGTCTGTTTTAGCACCAACCATGAGAGGGATGCTTACGTTACTGAGAGTCTGCACTTTTTTTATGATATCAACATTTCTTTCACGAGACATAATCAGGGTAGAAATTAGATATGGAGGACTTATTTTAACCAAGAATGTTGGTTAATGCTGCTAGGTTTACATTTAGATTATGTCGATCAGGAATATGTAGAGACTGTTCTTGCTCCCTTTGCTAGAGTCATCAACTGGTATGCCAGTACAAGATACAAGGCAAGAGTGGTTGATCTTGAATCAGTACCACAGTTCATTGTGTTTTCAGATGCTCTCAGCTTTGAAGGTGAATCCTGTACCATCCAATGTGAGGTAATCCAGCATGAGATGCTACGGGCTAGGCCTCCTGAAGAGGATCCTCTCTCAAACCAACTACAGATTTAGAGAAACCTTTCTTTTGATTTTTTTGGTTTGGCGGCAATAAGCAGTTGGTTAGTAGCAGGAGAACAATCAGCAGCAAGGGCCCAACAACATGCCACAGAATGCCCCCAATGATCAGATTAAGGAAAACAATGAGTGGCCCAACTGGCCTGAAGAGCTGCCTGCTACACAGCATCTAGCACCTGGAATAGCTATCAACCTGAACTGCCACCCCCAGCCTTGGAATTTGACCTCAATGTTGATCCCATGATGGATGACCCTCATGAAGTACTGATCACCCAGGTGCTCAGGCTGGACAGCATCAGGATGATTAAGAGATGCTTAATCAAGCTATTCAAGTTTAGGAAGTGCCTATAGGACACCTGTTCTAGCTCCTCTTGTTCCTCATCAAGAGAAAGCTAAAAATGAGATTGATGTGGCACCTATTCCTATTCTAAATCAGTTGAACAACTTCCTTCACTTGGAAATACTAGAGGATGACCTCATGAATGAGGAAGAGATGCAGATGACTCAAAATGAAGAAGAAATGCAGGTACCTCATGAAGTAGAGATGCAAGTAGCTCATAATGAAGAAAAGATTCAGATACTTCAGAATGACTAGTAGATGGATGGGCAGCAAATGGTGCCAGATTAGGATAACCATATCCAACTAGGCATGGTCAGAAATGAGGATGCCTTCCACCCAGCTTAGCCACCCTATACAACAATGCTACTCTGACAAACAAAGATCCTATCAAGTAAGGTGCTTTTGGAGATGCCAAAAGAATGGACAAATTTCTTTGGCTGCTTGTTGTAGTCCCCTCTTTATTTTGATTGGGCAACCAAGCTGCTAATGTCTAGATTCTCTAAACATCTGTAGCAGCAGGGGGATGCCTCCACACTTCTGCTCCCAACAGTTTGTTATGAATCAAACTGATGTGCAAGGTTTACTACAGCTCCAACTGCTAAGATATGTGAAGAGAACCTCTCTATTGAGAAGAATGATTCATCGGTCCTATGGCCAAGAAAACAGGAAGAAATATGAAGGGACAATCTCCAACTATTGATTCTGAAGTCAGGAGGAGCCCTAGGGTCAAGTAGAAAAATATGGGATTCAAGACTAACCAATCAAGGGTAAAAAACTGCTTGGGTTGTTCCACCAACCCTCCTACTTCACCCCTATAATTCTAAAAAAGATTGGAACAAAATTTTGTCAGTTCAACCCAGGCCTTCTTGAAGAATAGCTGCTGGCAAAAAAGAAGACAGCCCCAATAAGCAAAAGCAAGGGCAAGAATAGCAACTCTGCCTCTGACCATGCAGATATGAGGAATACAACTGTTGTTGATGAGAACAAGGATGACAACAACAAGATCTCCAAGGATGACGGGCAAGTCACAAAGGAGAAGAAGTCTAGTAAGAAGGATGAAGATGCCTAGATGCCCTCTTGTTTTCGGTCCCCTTTTTTAGTTTTTCTTTGTTTATTTACTTTGTAATGGTTAAAGTTTGGTACTATTTGGTTATGACTGTTATCCACTGTTGGACCTGTTTAAGTTATCTTTTGGTTCTCTTGTTTGGCTTGGCTAGTGTTTTTTCCTCTCTTTTCTCCTTTGTGTGGATAGGGAGCCCACTCCCACACCCACACGCATTAGCATCGATCGTAGGCCGGAGCCTGAGGCAACAGACAAGGGTTTGGGGCTAGCGTAGAGATGAGAGGTTGGATTCGCCGCACAATTACCATTAAACCGCTGCCTATATTTATTTATTTTTTATATAAAACAAACTCATTATATATTCCTTCCCACCCATCAAAGCGGCTGTTGTCTAGGAGTAGCTAGCATGGCATGGCGTCATGGTTCTGGTGGCTTTAGTAACATCATCATGCTCCTACGTGCTAGGATACAGTCACATGCATGCATCTAGAAGTAGCTAACATGTGATGGTTGCTTATTCGTCCGTCTGTTCTGCTCAGCTTGTGACGATAAAAAATTCAGTTTCTACCGCTAGCAAGTACTAGTATACGTTGGGAGACCGAGGGAGGGAAGCTGAACACATGCTTTGCTGCTGCCCCGGTTCTCCCTCCTAGGCTCCTAGTCTCTCGTCCTTAAGCCGCTCCGTCGGCCACCGCTCGTCCTCACGCCCCTTCTGCTGCTGCTGTAGAACCGCCCTAGCTCACAGGTTCTCCCTCCCAGGCTTAGTCTCTCGTCCTCACGCCCCTCTGCCAGTCGCCGCTCATTCTCACGCCCCTTCTGCTGCTGCTGCAGAACCGCCCTAGCTCCTAGGTTCTCCCTCCTAGGCTCGTCCTCCCTCCCAGGTTGGCTTTGGAAAAATTGCTGCCAAAATAAGCACAAAGTGTTTGGTTGGATCCTTTTCAAGGACAGACTTAGCACCAAAAACCTACTAAGAAGAAAAAATATGAAATTGGAAGACTATAGTTGTGTCCTCTGCACTGCCTCTATGGAAGAATCTTTGGTCCATCTCTTTCTTCATTGTTCATTTGCTATCAGGTGCTGGGAATGGAATCATATTCAAACTTTCAATCAGCTAGATGCTTACCAGAACTTAGAAATGATCAAGGAACAACTATAGGTACCCTTCTTCATGGAGATTATCATTCTAATTTGTTGGGCTATCTGGAAGTCAAGAAACAACCTCATTTTCAACCAAGTTCAGCCCCCTTTGTAATAAGTGAAAAGGATCTTCCATCAGAGTTTGCACTGCTTCTTTGGCGTGCAAAAAGGAGTCATCTTTCCTTCATGAATCAATGGTTAAACAATCTAGTTTAATCTATTTAGTGTGGCTTATTTTTCTCTCTCCTTTTTTATTTCTTGAGCAGCCTTTCTCTGCTGCTGTTGTAGCTGTGGCTGCTTCTGTTGTTAGTGCCCCTGCTACCCTTTATTTTTGTACTCTTATTCAATTCTGTTACTAATAAAATCTATAGTAGGGGGCATGTCCCTCCTATTTCTTTCAAAAAAAATCTTCATGACTAAGGGCTACTGGTTGAAGTTCACTAGGCTCCTCCAACATCATGTTAGACTCTCGAGTTAGGTTTTCCATTGGCTCACGTCACTTGCCTTTCAACTCCAATGTCATGACTTGTTTTTGTACATGGTTTTCTAGACCATTGTCTACCACCATGTCAATACAACTCGATTAGCACCTTTCATAACGTCTTTGTATTGCCTCCAATGTGTCTCCGTTGACAAGTTCATCAACACATAACGTGTTCTATCCTTCCAGCAATCAAACCATCATTTCATCATAAACTCACTATGAGACTTATCCCTTGCATGGCATACAAGCTCACTAAGTCTATCTTTGACTCTTCTTATGACCTTCCATATTTTTATTATTCTCTAACACACTCCATCTACATTAATTCTAAGACGCAATATATCATAACTTAACTTCAACACCTATAAATAAATGAGGTCCATTACACTAGCGTACACCAATCTAAACATATAAGGAACATTCAACTAATGGTACAGAATAAATGGTAGAACCTAAGACCACCATATATAACTCTCCAACAGTCCAACTACATTCAACTAATGGTACCGCCATATATAACTAAGCCTCTGATCCAACTAATCCTACCACCATTGATTCATATTTCCATATCATTGCCAAACCTTAGGTGAGGGAGTTCATTTTCTAAACTACCAAACTTGATGGGGCACCCGCAATGGTATAAACTAGTTACTGGCTCTAAGCCAACTTTCTCAATAGTGCTAACTTTTAGTATATAGCTCATAACATGGATAACCTCACATGACACCCTCATATGATCTTGGAATGTGAGCATGAGCCTAACTCTTAATCAAGAGCTAGCTTTTCGCTCTCTTCTATTAAAATATAAAAAATGCTTAGAGCTATAGCTTACGATCACCCATCGTGGGTGACCTAAGATCACTACTCCACTTGCGGATGGTTGGGACTTGGTCCTGATGGAGTATGCTCTACACTGTCACCACCAGCGGCGTAGGCCCTATCTACGTGGCATGGATATAAATATAAAATAATGTTGGGCCATCAGGAACAAGAAGCCAGACCAGAGGGAACAACTGAGTGGGCGGTGTCATTGAGGCAAAGCTTCTTCACCAAGGAATTGTGGCCGTCCGATGTGCAAAATTTAACTTGGACCATTTCGCCCCTAGGGTAAATTGGTTCAAGGAAATATCTAGGGGTAAGCTTGGAATGTGTAATAGCTTTATAAATAAGGATAGAGGCTGGCCAAGACAGCCATCTCTCCCATCTAAGTCATTATAGGCTAGCCAAGTTTTAACTGCTTAGGAAAAATAGCTGTAGAGATGGGTGACTGCCTTGAGCGTCTGATCTCTGATCTGAAAGAGGAAGGATGAAGGGAGGAGGATAGGCCATGTCTTTGTAACTTGTTATTGCTGAATTTAATTAAGTTGACCCATGGGTCTTTTGAATCGATATAATCCTCTCCCCTTTCTTGTTTTGTCTTTGTTTCGTTGGTTTTTCAGCTTTCTTTGTGAAACCTTCGATCTAAGCACTTGTGCTTGTTTGGGGACGTCTGAAGAACGTCTCTAGACACTGGTCTTGCATCGGTAGATTTCTCGTGAGGACGAAGATCTGAGTCTCTGAGGAAAATTGAGAAAAGCCAATCTTGGAGATGGTTTCTTAGATCTACTTTGATTCATGCATGAAGTTTTTGTAGTTGGGCTTTTGGGAACAGTTTCTCAACTCCTTAAGAAAGCTTTGTGCAAAACTTGGTTTGAGTAAGAATCACCTTTTTTGAGATTGTCTTGGGTTCCTGTGCATAAAAATCGGCTAGGCCGGTTCCTAAAACTGGCCAGACTGGTTTGTGTAGAAAAACCGACTAGGCCAGTTCCTGAAACCGGCCAGGCCAGTTTGGCTATACCCAGTTGGGTTTCGATTGCGATTTGCTTTTCCTTACTGCGGTTTCCGCTGTGTAGCTTTTTGTACTTTCCGCTGTCTTATTTGAGTGAGTTGGAGTCATCCGGTCACTTGGCTTGTATGACTTCTGTTCGTGATTTTGGGCTTTCGAGAGCGCTTTGTGGATTGTTGGGGACATATGCCAGTTTTTCGGTGGGGAAATTTGAATTAGCTCTCACTCACCCTCTCCTCTGTCGATCGCTTGGTCGGCCTTTCAATTAATATTTATGTCTCTAACTAGATTTATTATGACAATATATTTTGTAATTTACTTAATGATATTTATTTTGTATTGTAAACACTAGCATTTTTTATACAACTTCAATCCAATTTTATATTGTCTAACTCCAAAAAATGGTAATTATATTTTAAATTATCTGTCAAATTTTAAATGGTCTGACCCCTCGACAAAAGAAGGATATATATACAACTATGGCCTTGTTTAGATGAGCCCTAAAAATTAGAATTTTTTCACTCTCTCCATCACATCAATCTTTGGACGCGTGTATGGAGCAGTAAATGTAGATTAAAAAATAATTAATCGCACAGTTTGATTGTAAATCACAAGACGAATCTTTTGAGCCTAGTTAGTCTATAATTGAACAATAATTGTCAAATACAAACAAAATGCTACCGTTCCAATTTTTTAAACTTCTTCGATCTAAACAAGGCCTATAATACGATATTGATCAGAAATGACAGCGCCTTGGCTGTGAAACTTGGGACGGGTGGTTGGAACTCCGGACCAGGACGGCGTACACTCTACACTGTCGATCGCCACCATGATGTTGAGCCGCGGATCGGAGGGAACAACCGAGCGGCCAGTTTCGTCAGTGATGACGCGAAAAGAGAGAGAGACGCTGTACCGCCTGTCAAAGTCTGCATTCATGCATTGTCAAAAAAAAAAAAGAAGAAAAAGAAGAAGAGTCTGCATTCATGCCGCCAACTACGAGTTTGTTTACGACCCTGTTTAGTTCCAGAAAATTTTGTAAAAATTTTTAGATTTTCCGTCACATCGAATCTTTAGACACATGTATAAAGCATTAAATATAGATAAAAATTAAAACTAATTACACAGTTTAGACGAAATGAACGAGATAAATCTTTTAAGCCTAATTAAACCATTATTAGACATTAATTACCAAATAACAACGAAACGTGCTACAGGATCATTTTGCAAAAAAATTTTGCAACTAAACCGGCCCTACGTGGGCCGGGGTACTATAACTCGCGATCATCAGTTCATCACTGCGCTGCTGCCGCCTGCCGGCAATCATGCGCGGGCTGTTTTGAAGTATTTTTTTGTTTGTTTATACGTGGCGCACTGCGCAGCCGCGCGCCTACCCGCCGCGCGCTTTTTAGCTTTTAACTTTTCTGATGAGGAGTTCTGGCGATGAGCTAGGCCGCCGCTTGCGGACACGGCCGGCGGCGACGGCGTCTTCAACTTTTTCTGATGATGAGGGGAGGCTGCTTGCGCACCCGGCGGCGCACGGCGTCTATCTTTTCAAATTGAAGCCGCGTCCCAATCTACGTACTCCACAATCCACATCAGGAGATGGCAAGTCTTTGCCTGTTTGCCATTGTTTTCTCCTGCTCTCCTGCTATCTTACGCGAGACGATGATGACACATCGGCTTATTATATGGAGTAATATGGGGAGCAGCATGATTGAGATTGACTAGCATCCGTTGAAGCGCATGCAGCAGGAGACAATTGATTGACAGGGCGTCAAATCGACATGTTTTTGCACCAATCGTGTCCTTAATTGCCTTATTATTTTTCTGGTAGTGGCTCTTTTTGTAGAGCATACGGAGTATATCATAGTATATATCCTGCGCCACCACTCAGTAGCATGCACCATGCAAAGCATCTCGGCTCTTTTTGTACTGTAGCGGCCTGGTGACCGGCCTTGTTCAGATGTCTTCAAAATTTCAAATTTTTACTTTTTTCCTGTCACATCGAATCTTGAACACATGTATGAAGCATTAAATATAAATAAAAAATAATTAATTGCATAGTTTGGTTGTAAATCATAAGACGAATCTTTAGAGCTAAATTAGTTCATGATTAGACATTAATTGCCAAATACAAACAAAAGTGCTACAGTAACCAAATTCCAAAAGTTTTTGCATCTAAACACGCGCCTAGCACGGCGGCTAAGATATGCCGTTTTGTTGGAGGTTACGCAAATTATACTACATCCCTGGGTGTTTTCGGTTACTCAGAAGTCAGAAAAGTATAAACCACCACAACATCTAGTAATCTATTCCCTCTATTCCAAAAAATTGTATCTATAAAACTCGTGCATGTCAAATTAGCTTAAACTTAATCATATTCATAATGAGTAGTATTAACATGCATGTCTCTAACTAGATTTACTATGAAAACATATTTCATAATTAATTTAATGATATTTATGTTGTATCATAAATGTTAATATTTTTATATAACTTCGGTTAGAATTCAAACTGTTTATTTTTTTTTAAAAAAGAGAAGTGCATCTTTTTGGGACAGATGGAGTGCACTGAGTATTAACTATTGTCTTAGGATCTGCTCCTCGTCACATCCCCTCATTTTTCTTATGCAAGTCACATTCTGGATATTGCAAGCCCAATAGGGGCATGTTTAGTTCCTAGAATTTTGCAAAATTTTTCAAGATTCCCCATCACATCGAATTTTTGACGTATATATGAAGCATTAAATATAGATAAAAATAAAATTAATTACACAGTTTAGACGAAATTCATGAGACGAATCTTTTAAGCCTAATTAGACCATGATTGGACACTAATTGTTAAATAACAACGAAAGTACTACAATACCATTTCCCAAAAAATTTCACGAACTAAACAAGGCCTAGGTCAAAATCAGTACAATCTTCTAGCTGAAGTGCTAGGTCAAATTAACAATCTTCAGTTTCACCAACTTTTTACAAAAGAAGATACAAGTATTTATGATATAAAATACGTATAGTTCATTTTATCATGGAATATATTTTCGTAGTAAATATATTTATAATTATAATTGTTGATATTATTATTTATAAAACTTAATTATACTTATAATAGTTTGACTTAGACTAGAACTAGATATGTATTTTTTTAACAGAGGAGATACTTCTATTTATGAACTATTGTCTTTTTGTTGTGGTAGATAGACTTAATAACGGGCCTGCCGTCCTGCGCATCCTGTTATCTCTGGCCATTAACAGGTACTACTGGGCTCATCGCTCATTCTACCAACAACGACTGGTCCTATCACTGGATGTACAAGAAATATTATAGACTTCTTGGTGTGGCATATGCCATTGTCTGCATCGCCATATTTTGTATCTTCAATGCAGTATATAACTTGAAGTACATATGGATTTCGATCATGTGGCTGCTAATTTTGATGGATATTTATTTCCGTTATTTTGAGAGCCGATATATGCATGCTGCAGATTTGGATGGCCGACATGTTGCGTTGTTTGCTGGGCACATTAATTTCTTCTGCTCACGGTGTAGCAACCAAAAAAACGAAGCGATTTTTTTGAAAAGTAGAAAAATTCTACTTGTATGCTCCGAATTCTCTAACTCAAAAGACACATCAGTTCTGTAACCAAAATCTTCCTTTTCTGCTTTGCAAAATTTGTGAGATACGAACGAGTACATTCATCTAGCGTCGGGACGTATACAAATTCTCCACGGCTTGATCGATATCACTGTTACTGTTATGGTAAAAAAAATCTAAACACTCCGGAGAAACACTTGCAGGCAGGGTCCATATCTTGACGGTGACGGTGGTGATCGAAGCCGGCCGGAGATTGATGATGTGGATATCCATCCATCCAGTAAATTAATTGCCATTGCCAACCCCAGCAAGAAGGGGCTCCTCCGTCGTCTTCTTATCCTCCCATTTGTGTAACCTTTTCTGTGCTTCCTCTACCTGAAACATAGTTATCCAAACAAAGCTGAAGCAATTAGTACCAACAACACACAGTTAGCTAGCTGTGCGACAAAGCTTAGCATTCATGATTGCTACAATAATTGTGGTTTATTGAACTAAATACAAATGCAAAAATGAAAATCTTATCTTTTATTCTGCAAACTTTAGGAATTCCTACCTCTTTGTTCCAATCAGTTCTCAAGGTGACCCACAACAAAATAGCCGTCTGCATGCAAGTTCCTCCAATCATACCACCCCAAATTCCCTGGCAGGAGAGGCATGAGTACGTCATTATTAGAGTTGATCATTCAGTATTCAAAAATTAAAAAACATTAATTATGCATTTGAGTTCATTACCTTCACACCGAGCTTGAAGACGAACCCGAGGAGGGCGCCGAGGGGAACACCAACTATGTAGTAACAGCCAATGTTCACGTAGGCGACGAATTGTTGCCACCCACAACCAACAGCGACACCTATTTATGTGAAATATTTGCTTGTTAGAAATGTTCAAATCACACGGCGAACTACTCCGTCCTACACATCATGATCAGAAAATTATTTCTGATCATGATGTAAGTTTGCTGTGCTCTCCCCATTCAGCACTTAAAGTTCAATTAAGAATGAAAGAGATGGGAAGCACTTGTCCAAGCCACCACATGATTTTTAGGAGAATCATTGCCCGTCCTATGTGGAGTATTGAGTATTGACATGACACCAAAGTTGCTCGGAGTGCTTACCGAGTCTGATTATATGCAAATATATAGTGTAAAATGTGAGCAGATAATTCTTTTTTCACGAGGACATATAGGAATTTTGATTGTTTTGCATCATTGCATGAGAGACTTGGTAACCTTTATATAATTTTAGTAATAACCATTTTAGTGCAAACATCTAAAGTTCCTCATACTGAATGATTGCTCAATCAGTTGGAGGATAAATTATTCTTACTGACTTAATTGAAGTATGACAAGTCAATGCGTGCAGCTCAACAGGTATGAGTATGACTAGAAAAGCTTGAAGCTTCTAAATGATTAACCAGAACAGTTCGTAAATAAAGCAGGTTTCGGATGTTTTTTTTTACGCCTCTCATCGGGGTACAGTTGTAGCATCTGTTCATGGTTTCGGATGCTGTGTTTACTAATATTTGATAGTATGTTCACATGAGAGATTGAGAAGGTCTCTGAAATCTACCTGACAGAACAGGTTGGATGCCGTTGAGAATGAGCGTGATGGCAAGCAGTGGGCAGAGATCCGCCACCGCGTTCGACACCACCTCACCCTCTGTGAACAAGTAGCTGATGTAGTTGCGCAGGCAGAGGATCACGATGCTAAGCATGACAGATATCAGTGTAGAGACCCCGGTCACTACCCACACTGAGAAGTAGGCAGATTTTGGGTGGCCGGCACCGAGCTCATTGCTAACTCTCACGCTGGAAATCAATCATTCAGAAGGAAGTTAGGATACACGAATTAAACCAGTAAGAAACTAAACCTGTCAGCTGTAGTATGTACTATGTAGTTGAGTTGCGAACCTACCTGGCAGCGGCATTGAACCCTACTGAGATCATGAACACCCACCCAGAAATAGTCATGCTGCAGATCAGATAACACGAGCAAGTCAACAAGATTAATGTTTCTGATTTTCTAGCTGCAGCAGTGTAAATACTTGATCGTAGCTAGGGATAGATAGTGAAGGATGCATGAATGGTAACGTACTAGGCTACTAGCTACACTACTACTCACCATACAGACAGCGCGTCCAGTGCAAGTTCAGGGTTGGGGAGCAAGCCGGCAATGAGCACCAGGACCTGAAAGTACCAGGTCTCAAGGCAGAGCATGACCGCGGACGCGGCGGAGAGCTTGAGGAAGTCCCACAGGCCGGAGAAGGCCTGGCAGGTGAACCCCGTCCAGGTGTGGCGGCACCTGGGGCTCATGACGATGTACGCGAACTGCGCGGCGACGATGAGCCACCAGCTGAGGCTGAGCACGAGGGAGGCCCCCAGCAGGCCGAGGCCGGCCTTGTAGACGGCGACCCAGCTGAGCAGCAGGTGCAGCGCCAGCGTGGCGGTGGAGATGTAGGCGCTCGGGAGCACGATGCTCTGCGCCTGCATGAACTTCTGGATCGGGAAGTTGATGGCGTACGCGAAGATCTGCGGGATCAGGCCGTACACGAAGATGGACGCGGCGCGGGCGATCTCCGGCGACTGCCCCAGGAACACCAGGATCGGCTCCGAGAAGGCGTAGACCACGGCCAGCGGGACGCCCGTGGCGCACAGGAGCACGGCCGAGCGTTGCAGGTAGATGCCCAGCATGTCGTACTTCTGGGCGCCGTAGGCCTGCCCGCACAGCGTCTCCACCGCGCTGCCCATGCCCAGCTGCAATAACCAAACTATATAAACATCTGGCACTTCATTTTGGCGGAACCGTGAATCACAACAAATAAATTCAAACAGACTTGGGCCGATTCATGATACTGTTAATAAGGCCCATATATGCGAACGGCTTACCTGACCAGAGTTAACAATGATGCAGGCCCATCTATGCTTTGCAAGGGCCCAGAAATTTTTTTTGTTTTCACACTTTTTTAAAGAAACTTTATATTTGTCAAAAATAACTCGCTGATTTAGATTTTAGCAAATCTAGGCTCTTGTCGCCGTCTTGCTCCGGCTGACAAATAAATTGCCATGCATTGGACGATTTTTGTCCATTTTCTACATTAAAAAAGGGCAGACCCAGTGCCAGAGGCTCCCACACGAGTGGGGTCTGGGGAAGGGAATAACCGAAGTAAAGTCTTACCCCCGTAGAAATTCTACAGAGAGACGGCTTCGAACCCAGGACCTGGTGACTCAGCGAGCTAGCACTCACCAACTGCACCAGGCTTGCCCTTCTTTAAAATTCATCGAATATTTTCTACATTGTAGTATCTTAAAAATCACCACTCTTTTATATGAGCTCAACTAAAGGCACAATTTATTATTCGCAAAAAAGGCACAATTTATGTGACAGCTATAGAGGTCAGTGAAATCTATAACTTCATAGCTCACCGTTATTTTTTTACAGCCATATTGCTGTTGAAATAATCGATATAAATTTACAGATATAAAAATACATATTTGAACATTATTGTTTTTCAAATAATTCAGCACTCACGTACATATAACTTTAAGCAAAAAAAAAATGGTGAGCTGTATCTCCATTCTTGGCCATATGGACAAGAATTTTTTTTAACAAATTGTTAAGATCTGGGCCACTCCTTTTCTTGAATTATTATGGTGGTGACGGTTGTCACATATCAGCAAGCAGAAGACACAATCAAATTAAGTAAAAGGCCTAAAAGACTGAGATACTAATTTAAGATGGTATTAAACCTTAAGTTTACATAACATTGTCACACATGTATATGATTCGATTTAAACTTAGTGTAGCTTAGTTGGTTAGGTTTATTGTTGTGGAATTTATCCATCTAAATTTAAGTAGTTTTTTAACATTGGTGCTCTCAAGTTATTCTAGAATTTAACAGCGTTCGTGTTATGCACCATGCACGCTTATTGTAGTTTGTTACTCCCTTCATTCCAAATTATAAGAGTTTTGGTTTTTTTTAGATTCATAGCTTTTGTAACTTACATAGATATATGTTATGTCTAGATACATGATAAAAGATATGAATGAATATAGAAATATCTAAACGTCTTATAATTTGTGACGAATAAAGTACTACAAAAAGGTGAATTATTAATAATTTCAGTGAAAACGTATAAGCAGATTTAATGTAGAGAGCGTATAAAATGGTAAGAGATCATTATCCATGCAACTAAGTGCGGGGTGAGCTAATCATTTAGAAATGCTTTGGATCAAAAAAAAAAATCCACCGAAATCAAGGGGTGGGCGTGGCACTGTGGATGATATAATTAATCTAACCTGGCGTTTCGCCATCTTGTGGTTTGGCTCATTGTTTTTGGAGAAGTCAAAAGGAAAGCACCAGAAGCTAGCATTTGGGGGGTTCTGTAGAGACTAGCTAGGAGGGCCGGGCCAACCAAGAAACCAAACTAAAGCTGGAAGCATCGACAACGCTCACGTACGATAGAGACCGTTTTGTCCATGCGTGTATGTATGTATCGTCAATTTCGTCACGACACAAACACACAGGTGCCCGGCCGGCGTGTGACGGTCAGAGCTGTGATGCCGAACTTTGCTAGCTGTAGCGCCCGGGGACACTCATCATCATCCTGAGCAACCCACGGGGACACCCTTCGAGAAAGGAAACGAGCACGCCACGCCCCAACGAGACGACGAGAACTGCCGGACCGGAGGACGTTAGGAGAAAGAGCGGGCCACGCGCTCTGCCCGTCGGACGGAGGCCGGCCCGCCCTCGCTCGCTCTCTCCATGGCTCCATGCAGATGCAGCCGTTTTGGCGCCACAAGGCACTATACTAGCTAATTTGTTTCGTAGGTGGCCTGCAAGGGTAAACCTTGCTTCCGCTAGCGCCACTGATCGATGGCGATGGCGATGGTGATGGGCAGCAACAGCAAGCCAGCCGACCGGCCGAACCACTGGATTTCGTCCGCTTTGCAATTTGCATGCGGTTGCAGCTGAGAGGATCTATCAGCAGGGCTCGCCAATTGTCTCGTCTCCTTTAATTTCGTCACGAGAGTCCCGGAGGTTGCGCTTGCGCGGTAGCATCGGAATCACATACGTGCTATTCAGGATGAGGTCGCTCTTGCTCAGGATCGATTAGTGCCCCGGATAATTGGCTTGCCAGTGCCAGCCTCACGACAGTCACCTCCTTGTTTTTTTTTTCTTTCTAGACTAGACTGTAGACAAAGCAGAGCTCCCTCCTCGCGCAAGTCGGTCGTGTCGTGTCCTGCTCCCATATTCAAACACCCCTTAACAATTTTAAACACAACTTGTATTTGGTCAAAACCTACCTATACAATTCTAATGTGAGCATATGAATTGTATTCTACTCCTAGTCCTAGTATGTATTCTACTCCTAGTCCTAGTCCTAGTATTATAACGTGAGCATATGAACCCGATTCAGGAAAAGGAATTCCCTATTCTGTTCAATTGGCTCAAGAGGAAATGGCGCTTCAGTTCAGTTGGACGGGACGGAGGATGCAACGCATGTATGGAACGTCCGTCCCATCCCTACCTACCAAGTTAATAACGATCGACCAACAACAATCTAAATTAAGCCCGGCGTTTGCTGCCTTAATTTATTTTTGCACTGCAGAATACTGTTGTCCTCTCGCTCTTTCTAGTACCTGCATGCATGCACGCCCGGATAAATCGATGGTAAGCTAAACCAGTGTAACCGAGGAGCCCGGATAATCGGGTGGGACAACTAACTATACGTAAGCACCCACGACGACAAATTAATCATAAGGCCGGAGGAGAAAAAGAAACCTGCAGGGATGGATATGCATGTATGAGTATGACTGTGCGTGCGTTGCGTACATACCATGAGGCCGTAGGCGAAGATCTGGATGCCGGTGTTGCCGAGCGACGCCGCGGCGAGCTCCAGGTTGCCGAGGTGCCCCGAGAAGATCTGCGTCGACATGGACATGAGGTAGTTGATCATGTACATCACCACCGCCGGCGCCGCCAGCCGCGTCAGCAGCCGCAGCTCGATGGACGCCGCGGCCCACGCGCGGCGCGCCCACGGGGACGACGCCTCCGCCTCCGCCGTCAGGATGCTCTCCAGCCGCCCCGACGCGCCGTCGTGCGCGTCCGCCTCGTCGCCGGCCATACTCTCCCGAGTCCCGACGACCTAGGCTATGTGTCTACCTCTACCTCTACCTCTAGCACGCCGGCGGGGTCGCCGGCCGGGTGTCTTGCTTGGGATGGAACCAAGGCGGGCAGGAAATTAAAGCCTGGGATTCCAAGGGCGAGTCTGATAATTTATCGCATCGCCCCTGGTATGCGTCTCTCGTCGTGCCACTCTGACTAGAAGTCTAGAACGTTCTGCCCCCAGAGCCTATACGAATGGATAAGAAAATGCAAAATATTCGATCTTGTGAACTCTAGAATTCATCGTTGGCAACAATAATGTAACATTTGATCATTGCCATCATGAAAAATTGATCCGCATGCAGCACCTTGCAAGAATAGTACAGTACATCTCTATTTCTTCTTTTCTCCTTCTACAAAATTCATAAAAAATATAATTTATTTTTATATCCATAATATAAGTTAATGTTGATAATAATATGACAATGTCCTATTAAACCTGCATCGAATTACAACTTCAGTACATTTTTTTCTCCTGTTGCAAAGCATAAAAATATTTATCTCAAAAATATATATCGTAACTTTAATTTTTTTTAACTATGTATCTGTTATGTAATTTTAATCTAGGATAAAAGTATTAGTTGTCAACATGTCAACGATTCTTCTGTCCACTGGCGATTATATGACAAAGACCCCTCTTAATTTTTCACATGGCGACCTTAGTTGGGGATTGTACTAGTACACGTGAACAACTTGAAGACACAGTTATTTAATCCGGTTTGGACAACAACCTACTAAATATTTCAATTTATAGTTTGATTAGTTGGATAACAATAATAAGCTCATCAATGTTCCAATAAAAATAAATTTTCTTTGTGATGAAAACTACATCAAGTGAGATCTTCATTTTCTAGATAAAGATCAAGAGTTCAAAGACCCATAACGTTGCAAATTTATTGTTTTTAACATTTATTGTATATAATAAAAATAAAAAGAATTGGGAGGTACGCATCCGAAGGGACGTACGGACGGAACGGGAAATCGGACGGCGACCAGAAAAAAGAAAACGGAAAAAACGTGGGCCGAAAACAGAAGTACGAACGAACAGAGCATCAGAACCGTACGGGCGGCGACCAGAAGGAAGAAAAAAGGGAGTTAACGCACACGAACGCTTGGAATCGGATTTAAAGGACGAAGGAAGGACCAAGAGTTTACTCGTCGGTAACAAAAGAATAGAAAAACGGAAACGAAAATGGACCGAAAGTAAAAAAAAAATGAACGAAGAATTTGAAAGGCAAATCTTCGGCATACGGAGGGGCAGCTCTCTCTCTCTCTCTCCTCCGGCCAGGACTCGTCGCTCAATTATGCCGAAGAATATTTTTGAAAGGCAAAAGAATAAAACATCGTGCGCCGATTGTGTGCCGAATATGAAGAAATCAACATTGGTTCATCCCGAACAGCAAACACCCGTCTCATGCCTTTGCATCACATTTCCTCATTGGCTCAATGGTCTGGGCCCTGACATGATATTACGATTAGATAATGATTGGTGGAAAAGTAATAATATTGCTTGGTTTGGTGTGTGAGCATTTTTTTTTACTCCCATAGCGAAGCACGAGCATTTTTGCTAGTATTAGAATAAAATATAAACTAATTCAAACTAAAGTGACTGTTTTACGTGGTTCAAGTTCTCTCACACACACTAATGTAGATGGTAAACTGAAGGATCAAACGGCGATCCAGGAACTTTGTCTTTCGGTGTACATGAACCTAAAACTTATTATTTTCATAGGAATTTTTCAAATGCAAGTCTGAATTTTAACTTTTTTGTGTGAGTACATATTTGTACGCATTATGGATGTACCAAGCTTTATTTTTTTTAAATGACTAAAATATATTTTTTGAAAACTAATTTTCATAGTTTTGCATATTAGATGGTTTCCACCGTATATTTTTTCTAAATATTCAGACAGACACTTTGATTCAGGCATTCAGCCCACCAATAAAAGGGTCGCATGATGACCAAGCTAGTGCGACATCTGTAATCTAAAAGTGTATACTATATATTCTCTTTCACACACTTCAATCAATGTAGATGGTAAACTGAACGATCAAAACGGCTATCCAAGAACTTTGTATTTTAGTGCACATGAACCTAAAGTTTATTATTTTTGTATGAATCTTTCAAATGCAAGTCTGAATTTTATTTTTTTTCGTGTGAGTACATATTTATATGTATTATGAATGTGTCAAGCTTTAATTTTTTTAAATGACTAAAATATATTTTTAAAAATTAATTTTCATATTTTTACCTAGTAGATGGTTTCCAGCATATATTTTTTCTAAATAAATATTCAGACAGACACTTTGATCCGGCCCACCAATAAAAGGGTCGCATGATGACCAAGCTAGTGCGACATCTTTCTAATCTAAAAGTGTATATATATGTTTTTTTGAGGGGAGTGTATACTATATGTTAGCCCTTTCCTCCAAGTTTTTACAGACATGAACAGTTGAAAAATTCAACACATGTGCACTCACCGCACGCTGCCAAACAAAAGACGCCCGCAGTGACCTCAGGGATCAGGCGGACATCTCCAGTTTAAAACTTTACGAGATGGAGACTTCCACGTAAGAGATATACACTTCACGTAGATACCTAACAGAGGAAAGAACAGATGCAAATTATATATTGCACTGCGGCTTCTAGAACGGTATTCCTGCTATGTCCAAAGTCAAATAAGGATTAAATTCATCAACGATCCTCAGAGTTATCTTGAAGTGTCATCTAGACCCCAAAGTTCCCAAATGCATTTTTTCTTCCCAAAGTTGTAACGGGTTCATCCAGATCCAAACAAACATTTACCCGACCCACTATCTTACGTGACATGATATGACAGATGCACATATGTCAGCGTCAAAGCTCTCCACCTTAGAAAAATTGACATTTTTCATACAATCTCGGATGAAGATGATTTTTACATAAAAATTGTAGCTCTTGACAAGATCTACAACTATGTAGAATTGTTTTTTTTCACTTATGATCGTTAAGATGTTAAAAAATAATATAAATTTTTAGTAGCATATTAATCGTGTATCAGGGCTTATCGCCTTAGAAAACTTATATTTTTCTTGCGGTGAGATGTGATGTGTCAAGATGAAACTCAAATATAATTAATCTATGATGTCATGGGATATAGTCTGCAATAAGAGTTACCATAGTTTAAGCTATGATTTCAATTAATTGCATATTGGAGCCTAATGAAGATATTCTATGGAGGGGAAACCTATGGATATGAATGAAAAGAACATACAGAGAAAGTTTATCTTGGCCGAATCAAGATTACAGAGCATTTATATGAATATCGGTGATAAATATTTTTTTTACTTTTTGTAGGTAATGAATACGATGTATAAAACTTATATGTTCTAAGAATCTAAACCTTGAGAAACAGCAAAAGCATAGTTTGATGCATTGTTCTTGTGAACCAAGCGTCAATTGGTTGAGTTATTCGTGGTGAAAGCTATCTATCTAGAAAGTTCTTAACTTAGGACAAATACTTCTCTTTTTGGATTATTTTAAGATTTAATGGTGACTTCATCAATCTCAAGATAAGTTTTTGAGTCTTTCAGAATGTGTACGTTTATATTGATATGTTTGGATGCATGAGTCTTTCAAATTCCGTCATAGATGGCCTTTTATGACGGATTTTGGGAATATTGTGACAAAATGAAACTGTCATGTATCAACAAAATGGTAGTGCTAGCACCCGGACGTCTGGACAGACGCCCACGTCTACACTCCATTTCGCGCACTCCACACGGAGCTCGCGCCGCCAGAGCGAGAAGAGGGGGAGGGGGTGGTTCGGAAGGACCCGACCGTGACGTCGTATGGATGCCCAGCCGGCACTGGGAGGAGAACACACCGAAACGAGGCAGCATAAGGTGAGGAGGAAGATGCAACACCCGATCTAGTTTTGAAACATCCAGATGCAATACTTGCAACATACGTCTGAAGACAGATGAAACACTTGAAACATGCGTTTGAAACACTTGGAAAACACACCTGAAAAACACTAGAAACCATTGTAAACATACGCAATATCCACATAAAACACTGGCAAACATTTGTGTGAAACATATGCAACATCTAGATAAACACACTTGTAACATACGTCTAAAGAAACAAATGAAACATTAGGAATAGAACCTTGCAACATAATTATGAAACATCTAAAACACTTGAAACATACGCTTACAACATGCACTTTCAAACGCAACATCTACTTGTTGCTTGGACGAAATGGAGGCTCATCGTCGCGGAGCTCGAAGCCTGCGCAGAGCTCGATGTCGCGGAGTGGCGAGGGGGGATGCTAGCGGGCAGGCAGCTGCATGGTCCCGACGACTGGCTATGCTACTCGAACGATAGGGCAGGCGGGTGCAGTCCCCCACGGCGAGGCGCCCCTGTGGTGGAGCGGCAGCGCTGCCCGTGGCGACCCTATGCTGGAGAAGGTGAGCAGCGGGCGGGCGGCGCGGTGGAGTTGGACGCAAAGGTTTGATAGCATGGTGGATAAGGCCTTATGAATGAGCGGACATGAGTGAGTCAACGTGTGCGTTCGAACAGAGGTGGAGGAACGCTCTATTCTAATCATTGTCGTTCAACACAATTCTTGTAGTGAGTATCTCCGTCCCATGATTAAAAAAAGTTAACTTTGTTCTTCGGTCCCTCAATCCAGCCGCTTTCCCCAACGCAAAGTTTTTTTGTGTTCTGCGCGAGCCCCTCACATTTTTCGGGGAGGATGAGGCACGTGTACCATCAACCCGCCATGTCGCTCACCCAGCTCACACCATGGCAGGTTGAGCAATCAGAACCATTTTATCATCTTTCATGTTCCAGTTCTTACTCCGATGCTAGATCATAGCCAAGTCGTACCGTCACATAGAAACGATGATTCGCGAGTCAATGTAGCACAGCTGGGTACCCCGAAAACACACGCCTCATTTGTACCCAGGCACAAACAAGACCAACCCGTTCGACTCCTGTCAAGGGGTCTAGGTCCCCGTCCAAACTGGGACTCCAAGCCCCCAACACTGCAGGCCCGACCTCAGTGTGGTGCTTAGACCTCCACCCATAATATCTACCCCTAACAGTCGGTCCGGAAAGAGCCGGAACCCATGACAAGAGAGTAGCAAGTCTTCCCACTCCCATAAGTAAGTATGTGCTCAGGTTAATAAGTCCGTGACCTGACTACCATCCACAACAACGAATGGTCCTCAATCGACACAGGCGGGACAAATGCGACCCGAGCCCTTACTTGGTCGCCTAACCAAGTCCAAATCCAATTACAAGATCCAGTCACGCTCGGTCTCCAATTATCATTCATATATATTCCATGTGATAGTAATATGACAATAGTAATAACAATAATATCTTTCCTATCTCTCATGAGTGATAAGCAATCACTTGACTTCTACCGGATTCCTATAGCCTAGCAAGCTACACGATCCTGACAGACTAGTAATACTCATAGGATAAGGATATGTATATGCAAGTGGATTTCATTCAACTCCTTAAAACTTAATGCATAAGCATAAAATAAAAGTGCAGAATAATAGGGGTTATGCATCGGGGCTTGTCTGGGTAATTTGTACGCTACTAAGTTAGTATTGCTTCGTCTTTAGGATACATCCACCGTCATCTTCAGGTGACGCCGACATCCTTAGTTGATCCATTGGCTTACCGTCGTTCTTACCTGGTATGCAAATGCATTATGCTTTTCTAAGTGAAACAGACATAACCAAGATATTTGAAAGACGAAAGAATAAGTTGGAGCTTAGCCATGGCAGCAGGTAGGCAAAGATGGAGTCGTGTGTGATCACCACTGGTTGTAGGCTTGCGGGGGCAATGGCAGCGTGGCTGCGCCGGTGCGCGGAGGCGGTGGCACGGGCGTGCCAGGATGCTCACGCTGGGGCACCGAGCAGAGTGGGAGATAAGGAAGAAAGGGTCTACTCCTACTTCAACTTGGATTGCTTGGCTGCTAGTGCTGGGCTACTGGTGCTATAAAGAGCACAGACTGTTCGGCTGTGTTCTCTGGAAAAATTTCGGACCAAGTCATCTGCTACTTAGCGGGCGAGCAGACATGCAGGGGCGTAATCAATTTTCATCAAGACCGAAGATCAAGAAAAACACAAGTACATGCACCACGCACTTTCCCTCTCTCTCTCTCTGCATTTACTATTCTTGAAGAAAATTGCTAAGGCCTTGTTTAGATCCCAAATTTCAACCCCAAATTCCACTATACAAAAAGAAGATTCCCATCACATCAAAATGTCGGCACATGCATAGAGTACTAAATGTAGATGAAATTAAAAACTAATTGCACAGTTTTGTTATACTTTGCGAGACGAACATTTTGAACCTAATTAGTCAAAGTTTGGAAAATTTTTACCAAATACAAACGAATTGGTACCGTGCGCATTTAATGCACACTGTACCAATTCGGCCGGCCAAAATCGGCATCTAAACACGGCCTAAGTGTTTTCTCTATCATTCAAGGCCGGTCCTGGTCACATGCTCTCTCTTCTCATTTTGACTGCCCACATGTGGGAAGAAAAATAAGAAAATGCATTAACTCCCTGCCGCCCTGGATGCCTCCTGCCCGGTCACGCACGCTGGCTACACCTGTGCCACTGCTGCTGCCCCCTCCCTCACTACACGGCAGCAGCGTGTGGAAAGTAGCCAGAACGAGGGAGAGGAGTGCGTGCGTTGGTCGCTGGGTCCGTTGACCTTGCTAGCTGCCTGTGCTTTTGGGGACTCCAGCATTAGTACTAAGAGCATCTCCACCAGTCCTCTAATAAAACTCCTCTAATAACTTAGTATTGGGGTAGCCCAATATTTACTTTTTGGGTTATTGGGGGAGATGCTTTTACAGTTTCCCAATATCTCATCCCCAATATGTGATTTTGGCCCATATTGTAAATTCTAGACCATGTTGGAGTAAATTGACCCATGGATATTTTTCACGTCAAAATAAGTTGTTGATGTCTTGTTTGTCGCATACTTAAAACCAAAGATCGAAAATGCAATAACAGTTTGTTCAACAATAAGAAAATGAAATTAAACATACTCACACAAGGATATATCATAAACAAGATATAAAGAGAGATGGCATGTCATTGTTTTCAAGTGCAGAATCACCAATGGGTGTGTTTGCGCCAAAAGAACAGAGGATTGGGGGAGGTTGCAAGTGCCCCTTTATTTGAGGGGAGATGGGTGTTTTTTTGGTGGCCACCAAAAATTGGGGGAGGTATTGGGGCACTGTTGGAGCATGAAAATTGATCTATCTCCCCAATAATTCTGTTTTATGGGGATGAGGGGTTGTATTGGGGATTCGTTGGAGATGCTCTAAGGGTACTAGTACAGAGTAGGGATGGCTTAGTTTTAGTGCTGGATCAGCTTAGGAGTGGCCGTGTGCACATGTAGATGCTAATAATATTAGTTAATCTATTATTTGACTAGTTGCAAATGTGCAATATATCTTCTAAAAATCACAGTATAATTAATATCACCTTGACTGTAGGATGGGCCAAATTGTCACGTAAGTGTGGTGTATAGTGTATATATATTTGTGTGTTTTCTATTTGTCTAAGTATCATCATATATATATATATATATATATATATATATATATATATATATATATATATATATATAAAATTACAAGAAGCGACCAAAGCCAGATTAGAAATGTTTGCTAACGATTAATGATCAATTAATTGCACATGGCTCACTGTACACAGCGCATGTATATTTGAGATTATGCACTAATGAATATCTTGACGGTAAAATAAGTTAATCGATTCTTTATTTAGAAAGCAAACCGTCCACTATACAAACAATTATATATACAAAGAAGAGAGGTACAAATATATATGTATGTACCCAAAAATACATTTGGGCACAATTTAAGTTTGTATATCTATTTAAATATCAGTTGTTAATACTTTTAACTAAGCAGCTACAACAAGCACTAAAACAAAGCACGGACACGGTTAAGTTAACACGCCTAAAAGCATCACATACACCACAGGAATACAGAGCGTGCGCGACCAGGGCGAGGTGGGTGAGGTGAGCGGCTGAGATCGCTCACTACATGGCGGGGCAAAGTGGTAGGGGAAGCAGGGTGCAGCCCGGTGCGCGACTCGGCAATACGCGCACACGACGCGAAGCAGTGGCGGCCACACCTGGCTTGGCGCGCAGCCGGCCGACCCGAGGGCTGGCCAGCGGGCACGGCCACGGCACTGAGCCTACCACCGACAGTGCACACGCGCGCACGGTGACTGTGGCCACAGGGCCAAATGGTCGAAACGGTGACAAGCACGCTTTTTAAAGCGAAGCAAAGACTGCTAACGATCACGATTGAGGTTCAACTAATTCCCTTATTCTAAAGACAACCATACCAGCTATCTAGTAGAGCAATCGCCATCACCAGAGAGCAACTAAATAGGGAGATAAAAGAATGCCAACATGAGTTCGTCACGTTGAACGCCAGTTCGCGAACCGAGCACCGAGTCATGGTCCACAGCGCGTTCTAAGGAGGTTTGGGCAATTTGTAAGAGGCACGTGACACCCAACACCACTACGACATATACTATGATCTTGGAGGCAACCACCAATACAAAATCATGAAGCTAGTGTTTACATATTTTAGTTATAATCTAAACGTCAAAATGACACTGTCTACTAACTTTTCAGTGTTAGAAAAAAGTGTTCAGTTCGAACTAAACAACCATTAGCACTTTTGTCATGATTTTTAAAAGGTCTAAACTTTATTAATGTCAACCTACAAGTATTTCATGTAATCGTTCATACTTCGTACTAACTTATAGGAATAAAATATTAAGCACTGTTTAATTATTTTGCTCAATATAATTCGTCAAAAATAGCACTCTTAAACCTAAGTTCATGTTCTTGCCGATGCAACGAAAGGACTCATTTTTAATTTTTGGATTTGGTTTCTCGCAACCACAAACATGGGTTACATAAGAGTTGCTTATCATTTCATGGGTGCTTTAAACCTAAAATCCAAGGAATTTATTTTGATTATTTCTCTTAGGCCCTAATCTAGGTGCTAAGCAGGCTCGTAACACCAAGAGTGTTGCAGGATGTGTCGAAGGCTTGAAATTTATTGAAAGGGGAAAATCAGAAAAATATTAGACCCATGAGCTTCCGGTAGTCCTTTTTTTTTTAATTTGAGAGGGCTTCCGGTGGTCTTTGGCGGTGGTGAAGGTGCTCACCGAAGGGCCTAGAGTTAGGCATGTGCTAGTGTTGGGCCGAATACATGACCCAAGCCCACGTTGCCATGCATCCCCTCCCATCTTCCGTGTGCTTGGTTGTAGGGGCCATAATGGGTCTATAAAATGGAAAAAGTCCTTGCCCTCATTTATAAAACTGGATTTTAAGCCCTCAACTTTTAAAACAGATCGATTTTATGTCCTGAGCGGTTTTAGACGGTGGTTTTGTCTGACATGGTGCCACATCAGCCATGAAAAGGGTCAATTAGACCTTTTTAATAGTGTAGGGAGGTAAATCAGATAAAAAATAATCTTTTTGAATATTTTCCTTGAAAATTTTATGGAATTAAAAATCCTAAAATCTATATAATCTTTAAAAAATCCATAGAAAGTTTATTTTAGATGAGAAAATTATGAAATCAGTTTCATAGTTTTTCTAAATCAAGCTCTATCTTATGGTGTCTAAATTAAAACTATAAGAGTATCCTATGTGGACTCATCTTGCATTTTATTTGCTAGTGGCTACTCTCATATCTATTATTATTAGTCTATTTTGATAACCTGGACTATGAAAAGTTCAAGTGACTTTAACAGCAACATAAGTGTCATGTAATTACGTAATCACATCATTTTGTGGGGAAGAAGCACTTTCCTAAGAAGATGCACAAATGGAGGAAAAGCGTGGCCAAAATAAGCTAGTCTGATTCACAACATATGCTAGTAAGGTAGTATATGTCACTTAGCCTTCTACTTGGTTCGTTTGGTCAACATCGATTAATTGTAATAGATAATGAGAACATCTACACTAGCAAAAAATAATCTTAAAAAAGAGTACATAGAATATCTAAATAATTTCAATCTAGGCACACAGAACATGATTTTAGAAAAAAAAACAATTATGAAACTAGTTTGATAATTTTCTGAGCTCAAAGAATTATCTATGATTTTTCTAATATTACAATATATTTTAAATTTTTTTAATTGTATAGTTTTTTTTAGGAAAACTATTTTATATTTTAAAAAAATATTTATAGTTCAATTTACCTCCTAAACTAGCAACAAAGTCCGATTTACTCTCTTGCAGCTGGTGTGGCGGCACATCACACAAAATTGCCATCCAAAAATCATTTAGTGTCGGTTTTAAAAGGTGAGGGAGGTTAAAAATCAAGTTTTATAAGTGAGATATGGGACATTGGACTATTGTGAAAGTTGTGGGAGGTTAACAGAACTTTTTTCCGTCTAAAATTAATAAGGGCGCTTGAGTTTGAAGTTTTGCTCGCCCCATTGTCATTTACCTTTTTTCTTTTAGTTTTAGTGGCTATTTACATGTCAGTGTATTTGAGGGAATAGTATTTTTCTAAGAAAAAGATGACACATATCGGGCCACACTTTGGCAAACTCATGTTTAGTAATATTGCATAATAAGATATCCATATGCCTCGACCTTAGAAACGCACGAGTATATCTGTCTGATATAAATAACAAGCATGAGTATTTATAAAGCTGTAAATTAAACTAGATCGACTGTTTAGGCTTCAGACTCCATGTGATGAAACCAGATCATACGAATGGAAGTCTCTGACTTGGGGCCTAGATGGATTCTTTGGTTCTTTTTTGTTAACTATCCAATAAAACTTCTAGCTAGAATATTCTGGATCAGCTAATTATTTTTTTAACTTACAACAAAACAACATCAGGATTATTTGCCGCAAAAACCATCGGTCGAACAGCTCGACACGAGTGACCGGGGAAAAGGCCAACGGAGGTTATACTTGGTGTCGTAATAACCGTTCCACTTTATGTGGGCGATATAAATAACAAACATGAGTATTTATAAAGCTGTAAATTAAACTAGATCGACTGTTTAGGCTTCAGACTCCATGTGATGAAACCAGATCATACGAATGGAAGTCTCTGACTTGGGACCTAGATGGATTCTTTGGTTCTTTTTTGTTAACTATCCAATAAAACTTCTAGCTAGAATATTCTGGATCAGCTAATTATTTTTTTAACTTACAACAAAACAACATCAGGATTATTTGCCGCAAAAATCATCGGTCGAACAGCTCGACACGAGTGACCGGGGAAAAGGCCAACGGAGGTTATACTTGGTGTCGTAATAACCGTTCCACTTTATGTGGGCGCCCGATAGTCCGATTGAGGTCTGAATGCAGAAGTTCCCGTTCTGGAAGTAGGCGGCTTCTTGTCTTGTCTTTGAAGTTTTGAATAGGCCCAACACAGCCCAAACGGCATAAAATCTTTGAGAAAAAGTTTATTTGACCTTCTCAGTTTTTATCCAAGTCCAATTCGTCTCCACTAATCGGGAGATTGTTTTTTTTTTCCCTACTCTCTGTCATTTGAAACTGTCCGATTTTACTCAATGAATAATTAACATCAGTTTTGGTCGACGTGACGCTGTATTGGCGTTAGCTGCGGGAGGATAAACTAGACTACATTGATAATTCAGGAGGTGTTGGGATCGATACTTTCGGGGAGGCCACCCCTTAGCTCTTTAGCCTACAACATCACTATCACACATTATTTGACTCCGAGCGAATTACACAAGCTTTAGGCAGAAAAGAGGTGAAGAAGAAACCAAGATGTGACTCCTGACTCCTGAAGGGCAAGAAGTTGGGGAACCCCCAAAGATGTCCCGACAAGACCCACTGCAACAGGTCTCAAAGGTATGTCTCCTATGTAGAAGGAAAAACCTTTTGTGTATTATCGAGGGTTACCAGCGCGTTATGGCTAACAAAGCTAGGAGCAAGTAAGGATTACAAAGTTGATAAATTTGAGAAAAAAGACCATTGTGCCCCCAAATATGCTAAAGATATGATAGGCAAAAGATTGGAGACATCTCATAATTTTTAGGGAGCTTGATCGCCTCTCCTATAAATATGGGCCCATTGGTGACCGAGCCTCTTGCCCCACACCATATGGCATCGACAGTGGAGTAAAGGAACGAGGGAGAAAGGCGATAAATCGTAGATTTAAAATCCAACGGTTAAATATCTTACAGATTTTTTTAACAAAAAGTTTTTGAAAGATAAATAGCAATTCCAAAAAGGCGTGATTAATCACACCATAGGCCGCCATAGCACGTGATGAAGTAGTAATAACACAAGCACGCATGCATGCTCTGATGCTCTCGCAAGTCGCACGATCGATCGTGCGTGCACATCATGAAATACTGCATGTTTATTATCCCCTATGTACTAGTAGATCCAAATAATTCATCGATCAAACAGCCATCACCTTGCGGTTATCGTTCCTGGCGACCGGCTCCACGGCTTCGTTGCGCGACGACGGCCCGCAGGCCGACCCCATGCACCCCAGAAGGCCGCCGCTCTTCTTCCCCTGCCCGCCGCCGGCCTTGGCCGCTGCCGCTGCCGCCTTGTTGGCGCCGTCGTCGGTTGCGAAGCTGACGCGCTTCTTGCTCCCATTCGTCACCCCTGCCTGCTGCTTGGTGCTGGTGCTACTATAGCTGCTTCCAACGGACGTGCTCCGCAGCGGCGACGTCGCCTCGCTGCTGCCCGCGGAGGCGGCTGGCCGCACGGCGGGGAACTGGTGCGCGCGGAGCTGGCCGTCGGAGAACACCATGCTGGCTGGCGACGACGAGCTGTAGCTGACGACGGCGGCGCTGAACTCGAAGCTCGCGTCCGATGACGCCTCCACCACCGCCACCGCCGGCGTGCTCTTCCGGGCGCCGGCGCCGCGGCCGTAGTAGGTGGAGCGCCGGCGGCGGGGCCCGAGGAGCTTTCGACTATTCGAAGACGCGCTGTCGACGTAGACGTCGACTGCATGGCCGGCGTCCACGGCCGTCATCAGCTCCTGCAGCGCCCGTGGCGACTTGCTCATGGTCGCACTCGCACGCACGCAGCCGGTTGACACGCACGCTTCCTGTACCTAGTGGCAAAAGTGTGTAGCAAGCTAGCTTTGCTGGCACAAGTGCTTTGTGACGAGCTGCGACTGCGAGTGGTTATAAATACGTCATGGCGGCATGGCGCCCATGTAGATCCAAAGATGAAAGATGTTCCTTAATCTAAAAAGGATGTGCGAGGTATAAAGCGCCAAGGGGTGGTGATAGCATCAAAGAAGATCCTGGGTGCCGCCGTGCCGGGGGGGGGGGGGGGGGGGGGGGGGGGGGGGGGGGTTGTGCTCGGCATATCCGAAAGCGATGCAGGCGCTTGTCCAGTTCGTCGGCCGCCGGGTGTACATCACCTCGTCACGGCAGCAGCCAGCAGGAGCAGCCAAGGTTTCAGCTCGTCGTTTTCCATATCCACAAGCGCTACTTGGATGCGCGGCGCCGTAGTTTCCGGGTTGTCGCGGGGAGAAGAGGCGGTGGTGGCCGGCCTATATGCGGACGTCGATTGACATTGAGGTTCTGGACCCAATCAGATCCACACGCCTGCTATAGTGCTAACTGCTATGCCATGTGTTTGTTTTGAGTGTAAATGTGTAATAAGCTGACTTGTTAGAATCTGAGAGCTTCTCCACTGGATTTTATTTCTCCTTTCACTTAAAATCTACTCCCTCCGTTCTAAATTAAAAAACGTCTCTCTATTCTCTCCTGAGCGCTCCTAAGGGCAACTCGGGGGCATCCTCGCTGGCGCCTTTAGAGCCACCCCTACCTGCCTCACCTCCGGCTGCCATCGCCGCCCTCCAGCGCGCGGGGGCGGCGGCCCAAAAAGGGTACCATTCGCACCACCACCTCCCTTCCTCTCGCTCCTACGCCCCCCCTCCATCTTCTTCCTCCACGAGGTAGGGTGGCCGGTCGGCCAGATACGCCTCTCCCCCGGGGTGGATCTGGCGTCTACAGCCGGCAGGTGTCTACCTCTAGCTTCGGGTGGCCGGCGACCTTCTGGAGTGCCAAGGACAAGCCAGGGCCAAGGGGCACCAGCGGCCTGGCTGGGCCGCGTGCCTGCCCGATACGACCAGCTGGTGGTGGCCGGGGACACAGGCCTGCACGCTACGCCACCTTCTGGTGGACGGGACCGTGGCCAGCTCAGTCGGCCCACACGGTGTATGGTGGCCGGGGCCAGACCGCGGTGGCTAGTTCTGCCACGCACGTTGGCAGTAGGCTGGGGTTGCGGCTGACGCCTGCTGGCAAGAGCCGAAGCCGTCGCGTCGCTACGTCGAACATCGCTCGCTGGTCTACTGAGCCACGGTGCGTTCATGTTATCGTGGTATTATGTGTTCCCGTTGCAAGGCACGGGCATTTACCTAGTCGATTAAAACATATAGAGAGCATGCACGACATAATACCACATACGACTTCATACGTACTAGGAAGTTGTGCCTAACAACTATCTGTTGCCATCTTGTTCTTTCACATCTCAGATGTTTGGATTCGGGATCCTTGATGAACATCTTGTAAGCGCCGTAAGAAAACCATTGGAGTCAACGGCAAATTGAACGTGGCTGGTTGTGTAAAAGAATAAGTACCGTCACTTACAAGCTCAGTATGCTCTCAAAGCATAGGTCAAGCTCACTTCATCAAGCAAAAGCATAGCTCTCACTTGTGATGAGCACAAGAGGTTGAAGGGCAAGAAGAAGGAAGAAGCAAGCTCAAGCTCCTCAAGTGATGATGATGATAGTGATGATCAAGCCTCCACCTACTCCTCCGATATGTTGACGAAGAAACTATCAAATTAATAGAGAGGGTGGTGAAAAACATTAGCAATGCAAGTTGAATGTCTGAGGTGTGCCCATCCAAATTGAAGATTACCTATTTACCAACCAAAGAAGAGAGCAAAGAAAGAAAGGTTGCTATGGTTGTGGTAAAAAAGGGTACTTTGTGGAAGATTGTCTAACCAAATCCACACCTAAGGAGAAGAAAAAGAAGGCATGCAAGGCCAAAGCCCTCACAACAATCAAGACTTAGGATGATTCATCAAATGAAGATGAAGCTCAACACAAGAGGCGTGGCCGCAAGCATTCAACATCAAGCTCTTCTCATTTGTGCCTTATGGCACGAGGTAACATCGACTCAAGCTCTAGTGAGTGTAATAGTGATGATGATGAAAAACCTTCCTATGAATAACTTGTTCAATCCGTTCAATCTGTTTTATGAAGTTTGCACCAACAAAAAAAGCTCAACTAAGTGAGCTTAAAATCAAATGCAAAGAATTGTGGTAACACTACCTATACGCAACAAATTAAAACAATAAATGATCCAAAAGCAAAGTTAGCTAGCTCAAGAAAAAACAAGAAGCTTATGAGAGTTTGCTCGCTAAAATGGAAACCATTTGCAAACATACTGATGAGCTAACTAAAAATGTTGCTAAATTTGAAGATATCAGGCTCGAGGCACCTAAAAATGAAAAATCAATTTTTGAAACAACTAAAAAGGATACCTCTACTTCTTGCAACGATTTATTTAAATTAGACTCACCTCTTTACGATCAAATTTGTTTTAAGAACGTTATTGTAGAAACATGCACACAAGAGATCGCAATAGAGAATTAGCAACTTAAGCAAGAAGTGGCTCGCCTCACCAAGGACTTGATTCATGTAAAAGGCAAGACAGAGCAAGCCTAACCTCATCAAGATAACACCGTCAAGGGAGACAAGAAGCTTGATGAGGGAGCAACTGTGGTTTGCTACGTGTACCACAAAAAAGGCCACAAGTCCTATTAGTGCAAGGTGAATAATGTGGAAGAAAAGAAGAAAGAGCAAAATAAAAGGCAAAACAAGCAACCTCTCTAACACTTATATCAACAAAGTGAACAAGAAGATCAGTACACCTACTTGATGAAGAAGAAAAATTATAATAGGAGTGATTAATCACACCATAGGCCGCCAAAGTAATATTTTTTCGAGAACGTGTCCATTGACCCGTGTTTCATCAAGAGGATTTAAAATCGTTTACAAAATGGTCATCAACGTGAACGCGAGTAGCGTTTCAGATGATGAGCACGCACACGACGCCTAGACAAGCTGAAAAGTAGATCCCGCGACACAAGCACGCATGCTCTGATCCTCGCATCATGAATCGTGCGTGCACATCATGGTACATATATTTATTTATCCCCTACAAAATCCAAATAATTCACCGATCAAAAAGCCACGACCTTGCGGTTATCGTTCCTGGCGACCGGCTCCACCGCTTCGTTGCGCGACGACAGCCCGCACACCGACCCCATGCACCCGAGCAGGCCGCCGCTCTTCTTCCCCTGCCCGCCGCCGGCCTTGTCCGCACCTTCCGCCGCGAAGCTGACTCGCTTCTTGCTCCCAGTCACCCCTGCCTGCTGCTGCTTGGTGCTACTATAGCTGCTTCCAACGGATGAGCTCCGCACCGGCGACGTCGCCTGGCTGCTGCCCGCGGAGGCGGCGGACCGCACGGCGGGGAACTGGTGCGCGCGGAGCTGGCCGTCGGAGAACACCATGCTGGCTGGCGACGCCGAGTTGTAGCTGACGACGGCGCTGAACTCGAAGCTCGCGTCCGTGGCGGCACCCACCACCGCCACCGCCGGCGCGCTCTTCCGGGCGCCGCCTGTGCCGCGGCCGTTGTAGGTGGGGCGCCGGCGGGGCCCCGCAGCTTACTACTATCCGACGACGCGCTGTCGACGTTGACGTCGGCTCCATGGCCGGCGTCCACGGCCGTCATGAGCTCCTGCAGCGCCCGTGGCGACTTGCTCATGGTTTCACACGCCTTCAGTGCCTAGCTAGCTTCGCTGCACAACTGCTAGCTTGTGCCGAGCTGCGAGCAAGCAGTGGTTATAAATACGTCATGGCGCACATGTAGATCCAAAGATGTGTGAGGTATAAGCGGCAAGTTTGGTGATAACATCGAAGAAGGTCTGGGTGCCGGGGGCTCGATCGGCATATCCGAAAGCGATGCGCGCGCTTGTCCAGTTCGTCGGCTGCCCGCTGCCGGGTGTACATCACCTCGTCACGGCAGCAGCCAGCAGGAGCAGCCAAGGTTTCAGCTCGTCGTTTTCCATATCCACAAGCGCTACAGGTCGCGCCTTGGATCCGCGGCGCCGTAGGTTCCGGGTTGTCGCGAGGAGAAGAGGCGGTGGTGGCCGGCCTATGCGGCCGGACGTCTGATTGACACTGAGGGTACTGTACCCAATCAGATCCACACGCCTGCTATGTCATGTGTTTGTTTTGTACGTAAGAGCTGACTGGGTATTAGAATCTAAGCTTCGGTCACCAATGCCGACAGTATTTCAGTGTTGCAAACTTGCCATTTGAAAACGATTTCTGTAGATTTTCCTTTGAAATATTATTTCATAAAAGGAATGAGTTCAGAAAAAACCTTCAAGTATCCAAGCTCAATTCGTCTACTTATATAACCTCTTGAATTCTGAAACCAAATATTTAGTACCCAAATTGTTTGGAAGTGTTGTTTTGTTGACATAGCATGCTGACATGGATAAACATTTCCACATGGGATGCCACGTCACTCTAAAATTGCAACGTCTTCCTATTCACATATCTCTACTCCCTTCATCTCTCTATCTCCCCTAATCACTGATAATCACCACATCAAGGAAAACCGAGCAACACTGAGGATGATGCCCATGTGTGTTATTCATCAAGTAGCTCCCACCTGCCATGAGAGCAACCCCCAAGAGTCATAAAGTTAGATTCAAAATTGTAAGATTTAACCATTACGTAGAGTTAGAAAACCCATCTAAAAAGTAGAGTTATACAACACTACAACAACCTAGTTAAATTTTTCTTTGTCCATATTTAAACCTACCACGTCATTTGATTTTTTACAAAGATCTGATCGGCTTTGTGCCTTCGTCCACCGCCTGAAGCCTACTTTGCATGGTCGGCCTTGTTTAGTTTCTCCCCCTAAAGTTTAGTTCTTATCACATCAAATATTTGGATACATACATAGAGTATTAAATATAGATTAAAAAATAACTAATTACACAGATTGCGACTAATTTGTGAGACAAATTTTTTAAGCCTAATTAGTCCATGATTTGACAATGTGGTGCTACAGTAAATATATGCTAATGATAGATTAATTAGGCTTAATAAATTCGTCTCGTAGATTACTGAGGATTTCTGTAATTTGTTTTATTATTACTATCCAAACACTCATACGTGACACCTCTATGTGACCCTGTCGTGATATCATAAACTTTAACCCTTCGATTTAAACACCACACAGTGAGATCCACACAGAGACAGCTAGCAGCTGGTCCGTGCCACTGCGTGGCCTGCAGCGGCAGCCGGCAAAAGTGCGTTACTGCTAGCAAGGTCCGTTCCTTCTTCGTTGGCCAACACCGCGCCCGTCCCCTAGCATACGTGCTGCTGCCAGGAACGCCCAAGCAGCATTCAGCCAGCTGCAGGACCTGTGGTGCAGTGGTGATCAGCTTTGGTCAGTGGTAGCTGGCTGGCCGCAACACTAGGAAACCGTCCAATTAGCGCGCGGGAATGGTTTGGCTAGGGAAAATTGAGCAGCGCGAATGCTGGGATACCCGATTGGGAAAAAAGAAAACGATATAGACATATTGTTGGATTGTTTTTAAAGGCACAATAGCTATAAATAGTTTCACGGATGTATTTAACCAGTCTCTTGGAGTTGCTCTGACAACGTCTATGTAATCTCCCACATTAATCAAACCTCCCTCTAACATCATCTAAGACTATTTAGATGGTTTTGATAGTTGGGCATCTCGTAGCTTCAGAGTTTCAGTCCAGAAAAAGCTCGATACCTGAGAGGTTTATATAGACTTGTATAAGCACATCTACGACTCCTAAATCAGAGCCCTTACTTTTCTAGGAACCACGTGTTAGTCACATAACTCTTTTTTTTCTTCCATTTCCTACTCCCTTGCTTTCGTCGTCGTTATGCACCGGTAGAGTAGCTTGCGCTGAGGAACCCCACACAAAAAGAAGGCGGCCACGTTGGGTGGAAGTAGTTGCACCTAGTGAGGGGCTCGTCGAGAACCAATGATGTGTGGGAGAGGTAGTCACGCTGGGAAGGGCCGATACAGATGTGGGGAGGGGGGTAAGGCCACACCGGGATCGAGTGTCGAGGGAGGAGGTAGCTGCATCGTCGGTGGAGGGCTCGCTGGTAGAGGGCGCTCTAGGAAGGGTCGATTAGGACGCTAGTGAGGAGGTAGTTGGTGCTAGAGACCTAGCTTGTGTCGGAGACGATGGTCGATCCGCGCTAACGGGCATAGGAACTTGCTGCGATGGAGAAAGGTCGTGGCTGAGCGATCCTAGCACTAGATCTATGCATGCTTTCCTTGCAGGTGTGCGGTCCAATAGACAAACTACTGTGTAAGATGTCTATAGTGATTTATTTATGTGACATAGTAAAAACTTGTAGATAACTCTTAGGATTCAAAAAAATAAAATTTATAAGTTTTGGAAACACAAAGTTAAGTTGTACCATTTAATTTGTATTTGACATTTATTTATGAAATTTTAATTTTGAAGACTTCTTGGAAACAACAAAAGGAAAATGAGTACAGATGAGCCATTGTCGTTGTTTTTTCTTTTGTTTTTTGCACGGACGTGTCACACTCCAACTAAAGGACAATATAGAGTGCATATATCTTATGTGCGCCCCAGGAGTGGTCGCACACATAAGCCGACAAATTAACAGGAGTATCATCACAGAGTACATACATAACGTTATTACATCACTTAGTCCTTACATAACAAGCAAAAAAGTAAATAGCAACTCTCAGGCGTAGTGTCTGATCCACAGGGAAGGACGACTGGTTGACCCAAACCTAGAAATCTTCCGGGAAGTCCTCATAGAAACTGTCATCTGTTACCCATCCGGGATTTTTATCCAAAAACAATATAGCAACAAGTGTGAGTACATTTGTACTCCGCAAGTATAGTATGAGGATTCATGAGGCTCAAAAAGGATAGACACGGTTGACTGCAGTTAGCACTTTTAGTAGATCAACATTTCATTATTAATCATTATTAAGTTATGCTCAAGCTCCCATTTAACCCACATGATCCACTACTAGAATTAAGAAGAGAAAGCATCAGTGTGGTCTCATTATCATCATCATAGTTCATCCACATATCAAGTAACCATTTATTCTATGACTTTTTCGGGCCGCTCGTGTCCGTGAGCACGGCTGTTATAACAGTTTTAACACTCTGCAGAGGTTGTGCATCTTTACCCGTGAGTCGTGTTACCCATATGCCCGAGGCCCGTCGACCCCCTAACACTTCCAAGGTGAGCAGGCAGGGTACACTATGAAGCCTTCCATAGGCCTCTTCTAACAAGTTAGGGCCGCGAGGTTTCCTCGGCAGGCAGATATAGAGAACCCCCTTTCGATGGCACAATTCCCGCAGGCTATACACATCTGAACAGAGGCAGTTCTATACCCAACGTGGCAAGCCCCTCTTGCGCCCTTTCGGGTAACCTCTAACAAGTTAGAAAAGATCCTACTACTGAGCTAAAGTCAGAGCCATTTAACTCCCACGGTTCCACTGTAAGTCCCAGCTTTTGCCCTACAGATAAGTCCTTACGGAGAGTTTAGGGCAACATGATCAACATCATTTGCACCATCACCCTATCGTTCCATCATTATCATCATGTTTATCCATTGGTTCCATTAGTCCTAGTGTAGATCATGTTTAATTAGAGCACTAGCATTCTACCCATATGCAAATAATCCCCATAGGAATCAAGGTGCAGGTCATCAATTTGCTAGGAAGTCCTTATAATTGAGCAATATTAGACACATGCATAATGAATATGTTATATAATGAATAGGACAACAAGGTAGGCCCATGCTATACTTGCCTTGGTTCACGAACTGTTGCTGGTCCTGCTGCTCCTCGTACGCGTCCGGATTTCCGACGTACTCCTCACCGTTTGAACTCGAACGACACGAAGTACAACACGCAATTCGGAGCAGACATACAAGCAAAACATAACTATGATTAGAACAGTACACCAACAATAAATAAATCTGAATAAAATGTTTACCAAAACCATCTATGTCTCGCTACGATCACATTGACGCGAATTGCACGAAAAACGGAGCTACAACGCAAAAGTTACGCGCTAAACAAGGTTCCAAAACTAGCTACTAAACTAGACTTAATCGAGAAACTTAAAAGCTTCTAACAGGTCTATCAGTGGTACTAATACGTAGATTACGAAATTACAAAACTACCGCAAGTTGAACGGGTCGAATTGGAGCTAAAACGACGATTTTATACACGTTTTACTGCAGTGGCAATTCTGTAAATAGATCAAACTATTTTCGGATTTAAAATAAATCAAAACTCGGATTTATTCAAATGGCCGAGGAATGCGGGTTCAATAACAGATTCTAGGGAGTCTCTTTCGCAAAATGAACCCCGAAGGGGTATCGGCTGATTTCGGCCGTTGATCTAGAGATGCACGGTTAAGAAAGAAAGGGGGGAGAGGAGAGAGGGCCGGCCGCCGGAGCTGGGGGTGAACGCGGCGGCGCCGCCATTGCCGCGGCGTGGAACTCGCCGGTGTTGCTCGCCCGGGCGCTACAGGGCGTCATTTTCAAAAGTAAAAGGTCCGGAGCGAAGAGGGGAGGATGGCGAACCCATCTCGGGGCAAAACGCGGGCGGTGGTAGGCCCGAGGGGCACCCGCCATGGCCGACCAAAGCAAAGCTCGTCGGAGTACATGGTACGGGGGCCACGGTCCACGGTTCGACGATCTGTGAGCACCGGGAGAGAGAGGGGAGCGAGAGGGTTCTCACCGCGGAGAAAAACGGGGCGGAGACGGCTCGGGGCGAAGACCGACGAGGTGGTCGTGCGGTGCTCCGGTGGCGCGCCGCTGCGGGGCTTCGTGAGCTCAATAGAGTGGGGGAATGGAGCGGGAATGCAGCAGGGGAAGGGGCGAAGGGGGTTGCGGCTCCCTTTTAAGGCCGGGCGCGGCGGGGGGGGGGGGGGAAGACGCTCCCACGTTCTGCGGTTGTGGGCGCGGGCGGTCATGGCGGTTGCCATCGTGACCGAGAGAAGCGGGGGCTGTGGCTGGAGGTAGAGGAAGGCGCCGACAGCTGGGCCCGGGTGGTCAGCGACCGCGGGAGAGGGAGTGGGGCGCGGCAACGGCGCCTGGTCCGGTTGGGCTGGGCTGGGCCGCGGGGGAAAGAAGGAGTGCGGGGAGGAATTGGTGGGCCGGCTGGGAATCGGCTAGCAGGCCGAATCCGAGGAAAAAAATGAAGGCGGGAAAGAATTTATTTTCCTTTTTCAGATTTAAATTTTCAAATCACATTTCCAAATGATTTTCAAATCCTTTCAAATATTTATCAAAACCACTCATCACACTAAAATGCAGCAGCATGAGTGCACCAAAGAGTTGCTAATCCTTATGATTGATTTTAATTTCCCAAAATTTATTATTCCCTAAATTTGAATGCACAACAAATTCATATTTAAATCAAATTTATCTATTTTTTAAATAATACAAAAATTTAGGGTGTCACAATTCTACCCCCTTAAGAGAATCTCGTCCTCGAGATTGGATGGTGCTTGCTCAAAAAGCTGCGGATAAGACTTTCTCAGATCTTCTTCTCTTTCCCAAGTAGACTCATCTTCTGAATAACGATTCCATTGTACTCTGCACATCTTTATAGTGCGGCTCCTGGTAACTCTTTCTACAGTTTCAAGAATCTTTACCGGATACTCCTCATACGTGAGATCTTCTTTAACAGTAAGCTCCTCCAAGGGAATCTGCTCCTCTGGTACCCGCAAACACTTTTTCAACTGTGAAACATGGAACACATCATGCATACCTGATAAATTTTCTGGCAATTCCAATTGATAAGCCACTTCTCCACATCTCTCCAAAATCTTGAAAGGTCCCACATATCTCGGTGCTAACTTGCCCTTCATATTGAATCTTCTCACATTTCTCATTGGTGACACTTTCAAATACACATAGTCACCTTCTTTGAAACTCAACTCTCTCCTTCGGATATCAGCATAGCTCTTCTGTCTAGACTGTGCTACTCTCAAATTATCCCTGATCGTCCTCACTTGTTCCTCTGCATTGCGTAGGACATCAGGTCCAAACACTTGGGTTTCACCTGTCTGATTCCAGAATAGAGGTGTTCTACACTTTCGTCCATATAAAGCTTCGAATGGCGCCATTTTGAGACTTTTCTGGTGACTGTTGTTGTATGAAAACTCAGCATATGACAAACTCTTATCCCAACTAGTACCATACTGTAAAGCACAAGCTCTCAACATATCTTCCAAGATTTGGTTGGTCCTTTCGGTCTGCCCATCAGTTTGGGGATGATACGCCGAACTAAAATTTAACTTGGTTCCCAAAGCACTGTGTACCTTACGCCAAAAATGTGATGTAAACTGAGTTCCTCGGTCAGATACGATCTTCTTTGGAACCCCATGTAGACACACTATTCTCTCCATATACAACTCCGCTAGCTTTGCACCACTATAAGTGGTTTTGACTGGCAAGAAGTGGGCTACCTTAGTAAGTCGATCCACTATTACCCAGATCGAATCATATCCCTGTTGAGTGCGGGGTAGTCCAGTAATGAAGTCCATACCAACTTCTTTCCATTTCCACTCTGGTATTTTCATTGGTTGCAACAATCCTGCAGGTCTTTGGTGCTCAGCCTTCACCCTTTGACAAGTATCACATATGGCCACATACTCAGCCACATCCCTTTTCAAGCCATACCACCAATACTTCTCTTTGAGATCCAAGTACATCTTGGTGCTTCCAGGGTGTATAGAATAAGCAGAATCATGTGCCTCTCGCAGAATCATATCACGGATAGCTTTCACTTCAGGTACACATATTCTTTTTCCAAACCATAGAGTACCATTCTCATCCAACCGGAAACCTGGTGCCTTTCCAACCACTACATGCTCAGCAATCTCCTTTAATTTCTCATCCTCCAACTGACCTTTACGTATCTCTTGCTCCAATGTAGGTTCTATAGCCAATTCTACTACATTATTGACAAAACCCAAGTTGAGATGTTCTATTTCAGCTCGCAACTCTGCTGGTATAAATGTCAACTGAAGTCCGTTGGCATAGCTCTTCCGGCTAAGTGCATCGGCAACAACATTTGCCTTTCCAGGATCATAATGCACTTCCAGATCATAATCTTTAATTAATTCCAGCCAACGACGTTGCCTTAAGTTCAACTCGGACTGAGTAAAAATGTATTTTAAACTCTTGTGGTCAGTGTAGATGTCACACTTATGTCCGATCAAATAATGCCTCCAGATTTTCAGAGCATGGACAACTGCGGCTAATTCCAAGTCATGGGTTGGGTAATTCAGTTTATGCTTTCTCAACTGCCTGGATGCGTAGGCCATAACCTTTCCTTCTTGCATAAGCACACATCCAAGGCCTAGGCGAGATGCATCACAATAAATAGAGAAGCTCTTACTTAAATCAGGTAGGGTCAACACTAGGGCTGTTGTCAACCTTTTCTTTAGCTCCTCAAAGTTAGCCTGACATTTGTCTGACCAAACAAATTTGGCATTCTTCTCTAATAGGGCTGTCATAGGCTTGGCTAGCTTAGAGAACCCTTCAATAAACCTTCTATAGTATCCAGCCAAACCCAAAAAGCTACGGATTTCACTAACATTGACTGGGGCTTTCTAATTCAACACATCTTGCACTTTACTGGGATCTACGGCTATTCCACCGTTAGAGACCACATGTCCCAGAAAAGATACTTCTTTCAGCCAGAACTCACATTTGCTCCTTTTTGCATATAATTTATGTTCCCTGAGTTTTTGTAAGACTAACCTTAAGTGTTCAGCATGTTCCTCTTCATTTTTGAAGAATATTAGGATATCATCTATGAATACCACTACAAACTTATCCAAGTACTCCATGAATACTTTGTTCATTAGATACATAAAGTATGCAGGTGCATTTGTCAGTCCAAAAGACATCACTCTGTACTCATAAAGGCCATATCTGGTAGTAAATGCTGTCTTGGGTATGTCAGATGCACGAATTTTTAGTTGATGATATCCAGAATGGAGGTCAATTTTTGAGAACACACAAGCACCTTTCAGCTGATCAAATAAATCATCAATTCTAGGGAGTGGGTATTTGTTCTTGATGGTGACTTCATTAAGGGACCTATAGTCGACACACATCCTTCGTGTGCCATCTTTCTTATCCACAAATATAATAGGTGCTCCCCAAGGTGAGGAACCAGGACGAATAATACCTTTCTCTTGCAATTCCTTAATTTGTTTCTTTAGTTCTTCTAATTCATTTACCCCCATTCTATATGGTCTCTTAGCTATGGGTGCAGTTCCAGGTAAAAGCTCGATAAGGAATTCGATGTCATGATCGGGTGGCATACCTGGCAATTCATCGGGGAACACATCCGGGAATTCATCCACCACCTGGTTCTCCTGGTTAGCAACATCGCTCAGCTGATTGACGGTGGCGGTAGGTTGAGCTTGCACTTCCACTTCGACACAAATTCTATCACCACTTGGAGATGTCACAACCATAGATTTCTCCTGACATTGTATCACTGCCCTATGTTGCTTCATCCAATCCATTCCTAGGATGAGGTCAATTCCAGCGGTTCTCAGAACAATTGGATTTACCTTGAAAGCTACCCCCCTTAAAAATATATTAGTAGAAGGGCTCCAATAATTTGCTGGCATGCTACCCCCCGGTGAGTTTACTAACATGGGATCCTTCATGGCACACAGGGGTATGCTATGCATTCTAACAAAAGCTTGGGATATGAAAGAATGCGAGGCACCGGAATCAAAAAGTACGGTAGCAGAGATGGAGTTGACGCTAAACGTACCCAGCATAACCTCAGGCGCCTCCTGAGCTGATTCCGACGACACATGATTCACCTTGCCGGTGAACGGAGGTCGAGCGTTGAGTCTCTGGTTGTTCTGCTGGTTCTGCGGGGCCTGCCGGTTCTGCTTCTTTGGGCACTGGTACAAATAGTGTCCCACCTCTTCACAGTTGTAACAGGCATTGGGGTTGCCTGGGGTGCCACTCTTGATTGGGGCATTGTTGGGCACTCCCTGACGTGGCGCCTGATTGCTAGCTTGCTGTTGCTGGGGGCGCTGCTGACTCTGATTACCCAACTGCGGTGGGTACTGGGGACGCTGCTGGTACTGGTTCCTCTGGGGGTACTGGCCTTTGTTCCATTGGTTGGGTGGCCCTTGGTTCCTCTGCGGAAAACCCTGCTGCGGGAAAGCTCGCGGGCGAGTGTTGCTACCCGACGCCTGTCCCTGGAGCTTCCTCTTCTTGAGGTCCATTTCCTTACGCTTGTTATCAATTACAATGGCACGGTCCACCAACTCTTGGAAACTGGCATATTTGTTGGACATCAGTTGCAGTTGGAGTCCATCATACAGCCCCTTCAGAAAACGGCGCTGTTTGTCAGAATCCCTGGCCACTTCAGCCGGGGCATATCGCGACAATTGTGCAAACTTGTCACGGTATTCCGCCACAGACATGGACCCTTGCTTGAGAGCCCGGAACTCCTCTTGCTTCAGTTCAATAAGTCCCTCAGGGATGTGGTAGGACCTAAAGCTCTCCGTGAACTCTTTCCATGTGATCTCTGGAGCATTCTCTGGACGTCCATACTGGAATGACTCCCACCAATCCTGAGCCGCTCCTTGGAGTTGGCCTGAGGCGTACAAGACTTTCTCCAAGTCGTTGCACTGTGCAATGTTTAGCTGCTTTTCCACAGCTCTCAGCCAGTCATCCGCCTCCATAGGTTCAGAGGCGTGTGTGAACACAGGTGGGCGTCCCTTCAGAAACTCACCACGTTTGTCACGGACCTGTACAGGTGGGGGTGCTCCTGCGGGTTGCTCACCGAGACGGTCCATCACTGTCTGCATGAGCTGCGCTTGCATGGCCATCAACTGCTCAATGGTCACCGGCGGTGGCGGAGGTGGATCCACCAAAGCTCCGTGTCCACGACCACGGCCACGGCCTCTGCCACGTCCTCCTCTGGCGGCCATCTGTTTCCAAGCAAATGTGCAAACTTTTAGAGATCTCCCAAAAATTTACAAATTATTTACAAAAGGTAAATAACATAACTGAAAATTTCTGGATGAGTGTCTACAACAGCAGACCAAAAACTGGAGTGTAACTCAAGTTCTAGAAACCCAAAATAGGCGTGGCATACATCGTTGGAAAGCTTAAAGAGTCTGCTACAACTTTTGTATAGAACTTTTTCACTGATACAGACGGCAACATCATCAAAAACTGAGGTAAACAATTTATGTTCTAGGCTACAGACTGCACAGACTTGCCAGGTTGTAGCAGGCATATCTCTCAAACCAAAATTGATAATGAGGTGATTCCAGTGGGAAATGAGAGGTACGCAAGTCTAGTTCTTCCCACAAAAATTTCATAATTTTTGGACATAGAGATTTAGAGATATGAGACAAACATTGCAGACTGCTCTGAAAAACAGCACAACAGTGATGCAGAAATTTAAACCCCAACTAAGTTAAACAAACACTAACTTAAGGTTTTGATAAAAAGAACATGTGGACAAGCCCACACTGTTTCAGCAATCACACAAACTCCAAATCATTCAAGTTCAACAACACAACCAACGAGACAACGAAAGGTTCACAAAACATACACAAACTTGACACGACTCTCGATTCTAAAACGCATTTATTATGGGGGCTGCAAACATCTAAGGAGCGCGATCCACCATGGTGAACACCCTGGCCTTCTTCTTGTAAATGGTAGGCTGTCCTAGCTGAACGGCCATCTCATCTATCTGGTTCTGAAGGCGTTTTTCAGATTTTTGCGCTGCACGAAGCTCTTCCCTGAGTGCTTCGTTGGCCTCCTGCATGGCGCTGAGGTGCCTCACTGTGGTGTCCAAGGTGGGATCAGAAGCTGGAGGAGCCAACACCGCCCATGTCTTCTCCCTTGGGTCGTAGCGTGGAAGATACCGGTAGCGATCATTCTGCATGTCCTCAAAACGCCGACCATGGTGATGCAGGTACGCCGCCTGCTGTAAGGTCCTAGATGGCTAGAGGGGGGGTGAATAGCCTATAAAATTTTTTTTACAAATACCACTAAGCAAACTTGTTAGAACAACAAACGGCGTAAAGTGAGTTTTGCTTAGCCAAAGGTTGTGATGCAAGCCTCCTATCCATAAGTCTAATAGATTATGATCTCTAGTTCACACAAGAGCTATGTCACTAATCTTACACTAGAGAACAAGCTAAACAAACTACTAGCAAAGCTACCACTAGAGCTACACAAGATAATCTAGTAAAAGTAAGCGCAAGAGAGGATTATGATTCTTATACCGACGGTGGAGTGAAGATGTTGCCAATCACCAAGATGATATACAATCAATCAATATTGACAACAATACAATATAAAGACCAATCACCGGGAGACAAGAGACACAATATTTTTGTTCATCCGGTGTTCACTTGTGCACCGACAAGCTACGTCACCGGTTGTGTCGACCAACACTTAGATGGTTCCTCGGTGTGACCCTCAAGTCACTTGCCCCTCAAGGCACGCCCCGCAAGGCACCACAAGACACCACTCTCAAGTGAGGTAACTCAACGACACGCGGATTCCACTAGAGTTGCTTTTGGCGTCCCGCCGAGGAAAGCACAAGAACCTCTCACAATCAACCGGAGGTGGCCAAGAACAATCACCTTCTCTTGCCAACGCCTCCAACGATCTCCAAGCTGGCTAGGAGCGGTACTCTCCAAGAGTAACAAGAAATCCACCGGCTAAACCACCCACAAGTGCCACTAGATGCCCTCAAGCTATGCAATGCACTTTGGGATCACTCAATCTCACTTTTGATTTGCAATCAAGCAAGAGAGATGAGTGGGAGGAGTAGCTCTAGCTCAAAGGATGCACAAGAGTGTTAGAAATGCCAAGAGACCTCCCCAAGGGCCGGCCAACAAGTATTTATAAGCATCCCAAACAAATAGAGCCGTTGCAACTCCACTGACCGTTTTTTCGAGACGACCGGACGCGCCGGTCGAAACTGACCGGACGCGCTTCACCGCGTCCGGTCGTCCTGCGACGTCCACGTGTCCCTCAGATTTCAAACACGACCGTTAGATCCTCCAACGGTCACTGCGCGCCAACGGTCAAACAAGCGACCGGACGCGCTGCTCAAACGACCGGACGCGCCGGTCGCACAGTACCGCGCACCCACGAAGCAACGACCGGATGCGCTCCAGAGAATGACCGGACGCGACAGTGCCAGCGTCCGGTCGGAGTCCAGTAAGCTCCCTTGACGACCGGACGCGTCCGATCATGTGTGACCGGACGCTCACCGCGTCCGATGGACCTTGCGAACAGTTGTTCCCTCAGGGCGCCTGACCGGACGCGCCGGTCCCGCGAGTGACCGGACGCGCCGGTTGCAAACCCTAGCCTACGTGCCTGAACGCTGCGCTGTACTGACCGGACGCGTCCGGTCACACCGTGACCGTGTCCGGTGCAGCGTCCGGTCACCTTTGTGACCTCCGTTCGCCTCCGTTTCTTTTCCGACTTCCGGCGTAGTGGAAAATAGGCATTTCATTTCCCCGAAATCGCCTGAATCCCGCGCTCGCACGCTCGACGGGAGGGAGAGAGGAACCCAAACCCCTCTCTACCCGCAAACCACAGCGCGACCAACGCCACCTTTGCAAATGTGCCAACACCAACAAGTGTACATCTCCATGTGCTTGTGTGTTAGCTTTTTCTTAGTCATTTTCAAAGGTTTTCTAGTTAGCTCACTAGGCCCTACATGCAATGCACTTCATGAATTCACCTAGTGGCACCCATGCGTCGAATAACCGATAAGACTTCCCCTCTTAATAGTTCGGCTATCGATCCTAAACCACTCACACCCTCTATGGTGTCTTGAGTGTAAAACAAAATGGCCCTATGGTTATACCTTTGCCTTGAGCCCATTTTGTTTCTCCAAATGATATGATCCACTTCATATCATCACATGACCATCTCGATCCATCGACCTTGACTTCACTTGCTCTTCACCGTTGCATCGGTCCATCGGCGCCAAGTCTTGCTCAAGCTTCACCATCGTGTGGTCCTTCGCTTCGAAGCCTCGACTAGCCCTTCACCTTCACAACCGATCCATCGAGCCAAGCTTCATCTTGGTCTTCACCATCTTGGTCATATGAGTCAATGTCATGTCTCATATTCAATGACCACCTTTATCTAAATCATCCACTTAGATACAAAGGTTAGTCCTAGGTTTCATCAATTAGCCAAAACCAAACTAGGGACTTTCACCTGCGCAGCATCTTCCATGCTGTCATAGGCACTGGCACGCCTGGCTCGGTGGCTATGGGTGGTCACAACATCCTGAGATTGGTCGGTGTTATTCCAGGCGGTGATGATCACATTGGTCTTCCAGTATGTCGCCTCCACTGGATGTGTGTGCTCCGCACAGTAGTACTTCACCGAGGCAGCAAACTCTGGATAGTACTCAGCTAGCATGGTGGTGAGGAGGTTGTGGTAATGAGCATCTTCGGGAGCTTCCTTAAACTTGTTCCTGGTGGTCCATCCTATCTCTTCTGGCTCCTCTGATGCAGCTGGGGAGGGCACTGGTGTTGGTGCAGAAGCGGCCTGGGATGCTGGTGGAGGTGTAGCAGCGGGGACTGGCGCATCCACATGTGGGATGGGTGCAGCCATGGGGGTCGAAGTGGGTCCATCAGATGCAGCAGCTGAAAATGCCTCCTCCTCCATGGGTTCCTCCTCTTCTTCGTCAGTGATGTGGACGACCTCTGGCTCCACTGGTGGCACTGCTGGTGGTGCTGGTGGAGCAGGTGCTGCTGGAATGAACTGGGCGACGTAGGCAGCGGCACTGAGGCGAGGCATCTATAGTTTTGATATAAAATATTATCAGAGTCAATATTTTATGCAATAGAATAAAGAATAGAGCATAAAATTTTTAATAAAATATCAAGATTGAGGTAGTAGCAAATAAATAAATAAAGTCAAACTCCTAGAAACGACCATTTCTACCTAGGTTTGCGTCCTACAGTCGACACAGCTCTGATACCAATTTGTCACACTCCAATTAAAGGACAATATAGAGTGCATATATCTTATGTGCGCCCCAGGAGTGGTCGCACACATAAGCCGACAAATTAACAGGAGTATCATCACAGAGTACATACATAACGTTAATACATCACTTAGTCCTTACATAACAAGTGAAAAAGTAAATAGCAACTCTCAGGCATAGTGTCTGATCCACAGGGAAGGACGACTGGTTGACCCAAACCTAGAAATCTTTCGGGAAGTCCTCGTAGAAACTGTCATCTGTTACCCATCCGGGATTTTTATCCAAAAACAATATAGCAATAAGTGTGAGTACATTTGTACTCCGCAAGTATAGTATGAGGATTCATGAGGCTCAAAAAGGATAGACACGGTTGACTGCAGTTAGCACTTTTAGTAGATCAACATTTCATTATTAATCATTATTAAGTTATGCTCAAGCTCCCATTTAACCCACATGATCCACTACTAGAATTAAGAAGAGAAAGCATCAGTGTGGTCTCATTATCATCATCATAGTTCATCCACATATCAAGTAACCATTTATTCTGTGAGTTTTTCGGGCCGCTCGTGTCCGTGAGCACGGCTGTTATAACAGTTTTAACACTCTGCAGAGGTTGTGCATCTTTACCCGTGAGTCGTGTTACCTATATGCCCGAGGCCCGTCGACCCCCTAACACTTCCAAGGTGAGCAGGCAGGGTACACTATGAAGCCTTCCATAGGCCTCTTCTAACAAGTTAGGGCCGCGAGGTTTCCTCGGCAGGCAGATATAGAGAACCCCCCTTTCGATGGCACAATTCCCGCAGGCTATACACATCTGAACAGAGGCAGTTCTATACCCAACGTGGCAAGCCCCTCTTGCGCCCTTTTGGGTAACCTCTAACAAGTTAGAAAAGATCCTACTACTGAGCTAAAGTCAGAGCCATTTAACTCCCACGGTTGCACTGTAAGTCCCAGCTTTTGCCCTACAGATAAGTCCTTACGAAGAGTTTAGGGCAACATGATCAACATCATTTGCACCATCACCCTATAGTTCCATCATTATCATCATGTTTATCCGTTGGTTCCATTAGTCCTAGTGTAGATCTTGTTTAATTAGAGCACTAGCATTCTACCCATATGCAAATAATCCCCATAGGAATCAAGGTGCAGGTCATCAATTTGCTAGGAAGTCCTTATAATTGAGCAATATTAGACACATGCATAATGAATATGTTATATAATGAATAGGACAACAAGGTAGGCCCATGCTATACTTGCCTTGGTTCACGAACTGTTGCTGGTCCTGCTGCTCCTCGTACGCGTCCGGATTTCCGACGTACTCCTCACCGTCTGAACTCGAACGACACGAAGTACAACACGCAATTCGGAGCAGACATACAAGCAAAACATAACTACGATTAGAACAGTACACCAACAATAAATAAATCTGAATAAAATGTTTACCAAAACCATCTACGTCTCGCTACGATCACATTGACGCGAATTGCACGAAAAACGGAGCTACAACGCAAAAGTTACGGGCTAAACAAGGTTCCAAAACTAGCTACTAAACTAGACTTAATCGAGAAACTTAAAAGCTTCTAACAGGTGTATCAGTGGCACTAATACGTAGATTACGAAATTACAAAACTAACGCAAGTTGAACGGGTCGAATCGGAGCTAAAACGACGATTTTATACACGTTTTACTGCAGTGGCAATTTTGTAAGTAGATCAAACTATTTTTGGATTTAAAATAAATCAAAACTCGGATTTATTCAAATGGCCGAGGACTGCGGGTTCAATAACAGATTCTAGGGGGTCTCTTTCGCAAAATGAACCCCGAAGGGGTATCGGCTGATTTCGGCCGTTGATCTAGGGATGCACGGTTAAGAAAGAAAGGGGGGAGAGGAGAGAGGGCCGGCCGCCGGAGCTGGGGGTGAACGCGGCGGCGCCGCCATTGCCGCGGCGTGGAACTCGCCCGGGCGCTACAGGGCGTCATTTTCAAAAGTAAAAGGTCCGGAGCGAAGAGGGGAGGATGGCGAACCCATCTCGGGGCAAAACGCGGGCGGTGGTAGGCCCGAGGGGCACCCGCCATGGCCGGCCAAAGCAAAGCTCGTCGGAGTACACGGTACGGGGGCCACGGTCCACGGTTCGATGAACCGTGAGCACCGGGAGAGAGAGGGGAGCGAGAGGGTTCTCACCGCGGGGGAAAACGGGGCGGAGACGGCTCGGGGCGAAGACCGACGAGGTGGTCGTGCGGTGCTCCGGTGGCGCGCCGTTGCGGGGCTTCGTGAGCTCAATAGAGTGGGGGAATGGAGCGGGAATGCAGCAGGGGAAGGGGCGAAGGGGGTTGCGGCTCCCTTTTAAGGCCGGGCGCGGGGGGGGGGGGGAAGACGCTCCCACGTTCTGCGGTTGTGGGCGCGGGCGGTCATGGCGGTTGCCATCGTGACCGAGAGAAGCGGGGGCTGCGGCTGGAGGTAGAGGAAGGCGCCGACAGCTGGGCCTGGGTGGTCAGCGACCGCGGGAGAGGGAGTGGGGCGCGGCAACGGCGCCTGGTCCGGTTGGGCTGGGCTGGGCCGCGGGGGAAAGAAGGAGCGCGGGGAGGAATTGGTGGGCCGGCCGGGAATCGGCTAGGAGGCCGAATCCGAGGAAAAAAAATGAAGTCGGGAAAGAATTTATTTTCCTTTTTCAGATTTAAATTTTCAAATCACATTTCCAAATGATTTTCAAATCCTTTCAAATATTTATCAAAACCACTCATCACAATAAAATGCAGCAGTATGAGTGCACCAAAGAGTTGCTAATCCTTATGATTGATTTTAATTTCCCAAAATTTATTATTCCCTAAATTTGAATGCACAACAAATTCATATTTAAATCAAATTTATCTATTTTTAAATAATACAAAAATTTAGGGTGTCACAGGACGGAAGATCAATTCAACGGCTGTTAGAAAATTTAGCCGTCAAAATCTGCCCATTCATCACACATTTTTTTTTTGGGGGTACCGGAAGGTAACAGGCTAGCTATGGGGCTGGACCATGAACTTTTCAGGGTACAACCGTACAAGCACACCGTGAACCCCTCTTCCCAGGCGGCCCAACAACCAGCCTAAAGGCCGCAGTACACGCACGGTGCAACACCCGTTTGTCTATAATTCTGTTCGACAGCATCGGCCAGTCACTCGGCAATATTATTTTTTTTTTATAATAAATTAGCATCAGAACCAGCACCGGCCAGTGCACCTCCCAACTTGTAAGGTGTTGCCTAACAACTCCGGCGACCCTTTCGCCGCGCGTACGTGAACGCACGTCGTCCGGCCACCGGCCACCTTTTATATTTTTTTCATTTCAATTTTTGTTGGACAACAGCTACGACCTTTCCTTCCGCCTAACCATTTCTTTCTTCTAGGGATCATTCACCAGTCACCACCCCAGCGCTCCCGCCAAGAACACATCACGCAAACCCACCAATGGCGCCGCCACAAACCTCCGTTACGATGACACCGTTGCCTCCGACGGTGGGCTGGTCCGCGTCTGGCTTCGTCGCCGCCGTGCTCGCCCGCCTCATCCGCAAGGGCCTCGAGCTGCTGGCCGAGCTCGACGAGACCGCCGCGGGCCACCTGCGCCGCCTCGAGGGCCTGCTCCCGTCCGTGTGGTGCGTGCTCGACGCCGCCGACGCGGGCGCCGTTGACTTGGGCGGGCGACCTCTGCAGGACCTGCTCGACGCCGCCTACGCCGCGGACGACGCCCTGGATGACATCGAGTGCGCCGCCGCCGTGGACGTGGCGGGAGACGACGGCGTGGGCGCCGAGGCGCGCCCGGCGGGCACCGCCGTCGCGCGGAAGCCGCGCAGCCCGCTCAGGTTCTTGCTCTGCTTCAGCCCGCCAACAACCGCAGGCGGCGCCGGCGGACATGGGAAAAGCTCCAGGGCGAAGACGAACAGCATTGATCTGGACCCGCTCCGAGACGTGCTTGGGGTGATGGCGCGAGCTGCTTACAGGTGCGCCTCGGCGTACGAGAACGTCGCGCCGGAGAAGAACTACGCCACGATCGCCTCTGTTTGGCGGCGAACAGAGGACGCCGCCGCGGGGGAAACCGAACAAGACGACATCTTCGGGAGAGAAGCCGAGGTGGAGCAGATCCTGCAGAATGTGAGGTTCAGCGACGACCCGCACTACCGCCTCGGCGTCGGCGTCCTCCCCGTCACCGGGGACGCCGGGGTCGGCAAGACGGCGCTCGTGCATTTCGTCTTCCACCACGAGGTCACCAAGGCCGAGTTCCCTGTGCGGATGTGGGTGCACGTCTCTGGTCCGTTCCGGCTAAGGAAGCAGCTCATGGATCAGATGATCCATGCAGCTGCCTGCCAGGATCGTGACGCCGAGGACGCCAGGGAACTTCTGCACAGGGAATTAGCAGGGAAGAGGTTCCTGCTCGTGCTTGATGGCGTCACCGACGTCGTCGACAAGCAGTGGGGAGATCTAATGGAGGTGCTGCAACCAGCGGCGAGGAGGAGCTTGATCATGGTGACAACTGAATCAGAAACTGTTGCGACAGCAATAGGCACAATGCCGATGTTGACCATGGGACCTCTGGGATCCGATGATTACCTGAAGATGTTCAGGCATTTCGCATTTGGCAGGGCAGATGACTCCGAAGAATGCACTCTGTTGGGAGACGACTGGGACGATGTCGTGGAGGATGAAGAGGAGCTGGCGCCGATGGAGAAAATTGCATCAGAGTTAGCAAAGAGGATGGTCAGCCTGCCCCTGTCGGCGCGGGCACTTGGGTGGGCGCTACGCTTCCGGCAGGATGATGAAGACCACTGGAGGAACGTGCTGGAAGACAAGCTGTGGGAGAGCCAAGACCAAGATGCCTGCGGGATCTCACCGGCATTGTGGCTGAGCTACCGTCACCTTGACCCCCGCCTCAAACAGTGTTTCGCATATTGTGCAGTGCTCCCTGGCGACCATGTCTTCAGAAAGGAAGAACTGGTGAACATGTGGGTATCACAGGGGCTGATATACTCTGATCGTGCCGCCATGAGACTGGAGGACACTGGTGGTGAGTTCTTTGATGAATTGGTTCAGAGATGCTTCATTCAACCTCTTGCAAGCAATAGATATGTAATGCACAAGTCGATGCTAGACCTAGCACGAGCAGTGGCAATGAGCCGGTTCTTCATGATCACAGATGAAAGGTCAGGAGATATTCCACAGGAGGTTCGTCACCTGACGATCAGGACAAGTAACCTATGTAAGATCAAGAGTGATTTGGCTTTGCAGACTTCGTCTTCCCCTGATCATCATTTCCTGTATCAAGTTCGGACAATTCTGCTCTTCACAGAATATGTCAGCGAGTCAGATGAGTTTCTGGATGTTCTAGCTCACATTTTCTCTATGGCAAAGAGTGTGAGAGTCCTTGTCCTCTCATGTGAAAACATAACTTGCTTGCCTCCAGAGATCAGCCAACTCAGATACCTCCGCTATCTCAATTTGTCAGGAAACAAAATAATTGACCTTCAAGAGACACTGTGCCAGCTTTACAACCTCCGAGTCCTGGATGTCCGCAGCAATTCTCCTTCTCTGCATCCTCCCGATGGCATCACAAGTTTGATTAACCTGAGGCATCTGTATGCAAGTGAGTCGTTCCTTTCCAGCATAAGTGACATACATGGTCTCTCAAATTTGCAACAACTGGATGTATTCCGTGTTGGTGGTAGCATGCACATCGACGCCTTGCGACGGATGACTCAACTGCGAGGAAAACTTCACGTCGGAGATCTCCGTCAGGCTGACACTAGTGTGCTCAGCAAGGGCATCCTGAAGGGAATGAAGGACCTGAATGAACTACAGCTGTCATGGAGTAGCTGTGATGGACAAAGCAAAGAGATGTCCAAGGACGAAGAAGTACTTGAGTGCTTGCAAGTTGCAACCACACGACAATCTAAGGGTCCTGAGAATTACGGGGTATGGAGGCATCAAATTCCCATCATGGATGACGAAGATATCCGGTTCTCTGTTGAATGTGACATCGATGTGCTTTAGTGACTGCACGAACTGTAAGACCCTGCCTCCCTTGCATATCCTGCCCCGGCTTGAGGTTCTTCAGATCAGCAGGATGCATTCTATGAGCAAAGTGAGCATTGTTCCCCAACGATCAGATCAAGAATTGTTCCCAAAGCTCAAGAGGCTTGTCATCGAAACCGCACCACATTGCACAGAGTGGTCAACAGGCAACTCAAAATCAAGAAGGATGGCATTTCCATATCTTTGTGAGCTCGAGATAAGGAACTGCCCAAAGCTGATGTTCTTTCCTGATCTTCCCCTTTCACTGACAGTCATGATCGTCGAGAATGTTGGTTTCGAGACGCTGCCAAGAATTCATGATAAGCAACCATCAACAGAAGAAGCCTTCGAAGCAACATCAAAAGAAGGCAGGTGGACATCAAGGCTTACCACATTACGTGTTCATCAGTGTCACAGGCTGACGTCTCTAGGCACTAGCCTGCTTCAGCAGCAGCACCTCCTAAAGTCCCTTGAGTTGCTGTCAATCAAGAACTGTAACAGCGTCATCTGCGACATCCCTGATGGGTTCAAAGATCTTACTGAACTGAGGGACATCTCTCTGTATGACTGCCCCAAGATGGTTGTCGACAAGTTCCACACCTCGGTGCGAACGGTGGAGATCAGTGAGTGCTTCGTTGCCCAAGGTGGATGGGCAGATGAGGATCCATTCCTCTTCTCGGTTTGGAACCTGAAAATAACTGGGTGCTCCCACGTAAGCAGCGATCAGGTCAGCAAGATAGAGCATATGGACTGGTTGAGCTCCCTTCTCAATGTGTACAATCTTCACCTGGAGAACACAGTGCTTCTAAGATTGTACATGTTCGACCAGCTCTCTTCTCTTGAGATCCTAGAGATTGATGGTTGTGATGCATTCTTTGACGATTTATCTGACTTTTCTTGGCTTCAGAAGCTGCAGGTCCTCAGCATTAGGAACTGTAGGGAAATGAGTGGGCTTCCGGAGAACTTATGCATGCTTCCTGCATTGGAAGAGCTGTGTGTTCAGAACTGTCCAGCTATTGAGGAATTGCCGGTGAAAGGCCTTCCAACATCTCTGAAAAGACTTTCAATCTCTAACTGTGGTCCTCAGCTGACAGAGAGGTGTCTTGATGATGAACTTGATGGGCCAAAGATTGCACTGATTGGTGCAGTTTATATTGATGGGAAATGCATTCAGCCAAAATGAGTTGCCGTGTAATTATTCTTTCAAATCATACTTAGGTTCTCCATTTCTTCACTACTATGAATTCTGTCATAAATACATGCGTCTGCAGGCAAATGGCTGTTTTTCTGCTATGCCTGAACTTTGGTTCCTGTACTGTTCTTGAATTGCTCATTGATGGACAAGATGAATTCTTGATATATAAAATGCAACCGGCTCAGTAGGCCTAAACTAGAGGATTTTTTTTGAACGAAGGCCAAAACTAGAGTTTACAGAGTTACATAAGTGTGCTGATGGTATAACACTATCCCCTAGTGTGCCACGTTCGTGGTGCATTGTTGTAATTGTCACCATTTCTCGATCTTAATATAAAAGATGCACATTCGAGAAAAAAAAAGAGTTACATAAGTGACCCGATGCTCAAGCTAATAAGAAAAATTCACCGGCGGTCTCTGAACTTAGCAGCTGGTGTCACTTAGGTCCCCGAACTTTGAACAGTATATTTCTAGGTCCCTGAACTTGGCTTCAGGTGTTATCTAGATCCCTGAACTTGGCTTTGGGTGTCACTTAGGTCCCCGAATTTTGAACAGTGTATTTATTGGTCCCTGAACTTGGTTTCGGGTGTCATCTGGGTCCCTGGACTTGGCTTCGGGTGTCATCTAGGTCCCAATGCTGACGTGGCACGGTCCTACATGTGAGACCCACATGTTAGTTGGTTATATTTCTATTTCGGAGGTACTGTAGCTATAATTCCTAAAAATATTTCAAAAATTGTATCTTTTTCATATGATCTCGGATGAAGATAATTTTTATATGAAAAATGTAGCTCTCGACGAGATTTACAACTTTCTAGTTTTGAGTTTTTTAATTTGATATCATTAAAATGCTTAAAAAATTAAACAAATTTTCAGCAGTATATTAATCGCGTACACGCGCTTGTCGCCTTGGAAAAATCATATCTTTTCTATATGCTGTCAAATGGAGATGATTTCTATATGAAAGTTGTAGCTCTCGATGAGATCTACGACTTTCTAGTTTTGAGTTTTTTAATTTAAGGTCGCTAAAATGCTCAAAAAAATTAAATAAATTTTCAACAGTATATTAGGAATTAATATACACGTCTAAGCATTGAGAGAGCATAGAACTCTGCAAAATCATCTAATCTAGGATAATAATAATAATAAGAAAGGCCATTGGCTTACAAGGTCATCCAAAGGAACCAAACGACCAAGTGTCTCCGCACAAGAGAAAATCTGCTGCTCTAATGAGCACTAAGATCAGAACAGAAAGTAGTAGCAGCACATCACAACACAACTCAGCTCACTTGGATGTCCTCTTCTTCTGGTACTGCTCCTTGACCCACTTGATGCCGGTGCTCGTCCCGGCCTTCACCTTGTGCGCTCCGACCAGCGCCGCCGCCTTGGCCTTGACGAACCCCTCCGACGCTTAATTACAGAATAGTTGATCACCATTGTTATATCATGCTTAATTACTGTTGTTACTATTATGTTCATGTTAATGCTATTCATTATCTTTATTACAATTGATCATTGATTCATTAATGGGATTTGGATTACCTTGATGCTACTTAATTGCTAATTATATAATGAATAAAAGCTAAATGCAGTCAAACAGTGTCTAGCCTTTTTGTGCCTCATGAACCCTGTGTTATACTTGTTGAGTTCGACATGAACTCACTCTTGCTATTCCCCCCACACCCCAGTGTGTAGTAAGGTGTTGCTCAGAAGAAGGATAAAGAGATAGTGGAGTTTCTAGAAGTATTTCAGAAGTGTTTGGCATACGGAGCCACTAGTCAGCCGTCCCTGAGAAGAATGGAGCCTGAAGTTTAGTCACCGTTCCACGATACTCTGATGTAAGTGTTAATATAGCTATGTATACGTTATATAATAACATTGGTTCTGATACTTTTTCATTCTGACATATGTGTGGACTTTCTAGGCACACATATGATTAGCCTGGTTTTGTTCTTTAGAAAACCGGGTGTGACAGGGACCAACAAGACCAATAGCTGCAGGAGCTCCGGTCGGTGCTCTTCCTTCGTACCACTATGTTGCTCTCTGTAGGAAAAATACTTGTTGACATTAATTAACGCAATCATTAAATAGCAACGACGCTAAAAAAATACATGGTAATAAATTAACATGTCTCTAAATACTAGTCACCTTTTATATTTACCTATACTTTTTAGCATGGAACTAGATTGTATCCCTAATGAATAAAGCTTAGAAGTATATAAGTGGCACTATGATTTTATATGACTAGGCAGAAATATAAGTGATATAAAGATATGATCAATTAAGATTAAAAATAATTAAGAACATTTGCAAGCGGACAGATAATTATACCATTGTAGCATTTTACCTAGAGTATTACCATGTTGTCATTTATAATTTTACCACTGGAAAGATCTAGCTAAACTTCTATCTAGAGTATTGATAAACTTTATATTCATGATAAAGAGAGTAAACCAATGTTATGCACTCTTACTCAATAACAGTGATATATATAAGTAATGATCAGTCATCACAAATAAATAAGTAGATACACTCCGAGCTCCCTAACTATTACTAATAACATAATCTAATCAGAATATTAGAGGAATAATTTCTAAGTATTCAAGTTACATGTCAAGCCATTATAACTAATAATCATTATCAAGTAATACTACCGTATGTCCCAACCACAATGGAGCCATTAACAGGAGAAGTTAAGTTCAGAAACATCTGATATACGAATATATCCTTAACCAGACAATACTGCTCTATCAATAATCCACTGCACAGGGGGAGGACTATAGAGGACTCAATGGGCCTATAAAAGTCACACCCACGATCTACCACACGACCCTAAACAACTGGAGGCATCCATAGATATGCAAAGCATCTAAGCACCACGCTTACATAATACATACCACTCATCTTATGGCCAAATAGACGAGCGCTATACGAACATATGATCGAACTAAATAGCAACCTAACTATACTAGAATTGAAGTAGACAATGAACGATGCATTCAAGAACGTAATAAAGATGAAGAATAACGTTGGCATTGCAATAATTGTGCAAAGACAGAATTACAATAAGAGCAGAGAACTAAAACATTACCAAAACTCCACGTTCGCCAATGATCAGGAATCCAAGCTAGGTTGATTCAGCTTGACTTTCTCTAGACCTGATCTAACTATGCTAAAACTATGAACTAGAGGAACTCTGATGATCTAGGGTTTCTGTCTCTGGATGAACTGATCTTCAAATGACTTAATGCCTTCAGGGGGGGTCTGCCCCTGTATTTATACTCCAGTGGGACGCACGCGAGCCATTGGATCAAACCGACTTCACGTAGGACTAGGATTGATCCTCAAGGTTGGTAGAAGAATAGTTTAGAAGTTCATGGAAGGGGAGAAAATGGGATGGCCACCCGAACACCCCCTGCCCGGCCGGCCCCACCTGGTAGGCACTCGGCCTCCGCTTCGTTCTTGTGTCTTCTGGGTCTTCTATAATATTATCTCACGGTGAAATTCTAAAAATTCTTTTAATAATTAGGTATATCTCTCCTCTCTCCACTTTTCTGCATAATCCCTGCAAACATTAAAATTCAACAAAGCTCGTAGAATTCGTAAGATAACACCCTAGTCTTCTCTATTTTCATGTATTTTGATCATTCTCTCCTATTTATTTCACTATATGTTGTTGACGTTAACGACTGTCAACAATGGGACTCACGATAGGGGGCAAAAGATAGAAGCATCCATGGTTCTACACTCACGACCATGGCCATGGTCATCGGAAGATGAGCCAGTGTCCGTGTTATTTTTATTCTATGTGGGTCCCGACTCAAGGATATTACATATTCAGTGTATCATATATTAAATTAGGATGTAGTAAAAGACTACTTTGGTAGAACCCACTTATATAGATGCATCCGTCGATTTAGTATAATCATTTCATCCATACGTGTTTGTTTTCATATCCTAATTTCAATGTTGTTGTATATGATACATGCTTAGGCTAGGTTTAGTTCCCCATAAAATGCAAAATGCCAAATACTTTGGAATGATGAAATGCAAAATGCCAAAATTTTCATAGATGTGTTTAGTTCCATCCAAAATGCCAATTTTTTCATGGGGCGGGTGAGGGCTTTTTGGCTTTTTTACTTTTTTTGGCCTCTTGAGGCCAAAATCCAAAATGGAGAATGAATATCTTTTTGCTAAAAATTTTGCATGGTGTTTAGTTCCATTCTGCAAAATGATGGGCCAAAACCCAAAATTTTTGGGTGAAATGGGGAACTAAACACATCCTTAATTGCTTATAATAAATATGTAGTGTTTTTACATATAAAAATATTTAGGGCGTGTGTTTGGTACTGCTCTGGCTCCATCTCTATGCAGCAGAGCCACACCAAATGGTGACAGAAGGAGAGCGCTTTTGCGCAACGAGAGAAGGAGCCTGAGCCCTTTTGCGTATGGAGGTGAAGCCATGATTTGCAGCTTTGTCGCTCTGGCTTCGACAAAGGGGCAGCGCAGTCAGAACCTAGCCAAACACACCCTTATTATGTTATTAGCTGGTAGTCCCTGTGTCTAAGATAAATGCTAAGCTATGATTAAAATCAGCAAGGAGTTAGTTGTTTATAAAATTAAAGGTCTAAATATTAGTGTGTTTTGCAATGAGAAAAATTCTGTAGCTTTTAAATTTTATAACGAGAGTAAAACATAAATATATATATACCATTCTCTTGTCGTTGTTTCCAATAAATATATTTTATAGTTTTCTCCAGTGCAACGCATGGACATGTTTGCTAATTTGGCATAAAAAGGAATCGGCATGACTAGCGCTCTTGTCCGAACGCTAGCCCCGTTCGGACGTCTGTGCTTGTCACACATGTTGCGTCCGTCCCGCATGCTGTTAAACCTGCTCCGTATGCAACTATTAGCCCACATGCAATGGATGCGCCTGCACGTCTACCCTCGCATGCCGCATGCAACTGTTGTGCCTACACACTGCATGCTTGCACCAGCATGCAATTGCTACGCCTATACGACCACACCCCACATGCTAGTGCACGTACGCATGCAGCTGCACACCCATGCCTGCTAATGCGCATGCAGGTGGGGATCACCCACGCCCTCTTCCCCTGCCGCGCACGTAGACACCGCTGTGGTCGCGGAGACTGCCTCTGCATGTGCTCGCTTCCTATGCATGCTAATGTTGCAACACAATCTAAAACAAGTGAAATATTTACAACATACACTTGCAATATATGGTTATAATAACTGTAACATATACAACATCTAGATAAAATACTTACAACATACGTCTGAAACGGATGAAACACTTTGAATAGACGCTTGCAACATATGTATATAGTCACTGAAACATATGCAACATCTAGATAAAACACTTGTAACGTACATTTGAAACAAATGAAATATTTAAAACATACACTTGCAACATATGTGTATAGTCATTGCAACATATACAACATCCAGATGAAACACATGCAATATATAGAATACATGCAATATCCAGATGAAACATATATCTGAAACACATGAAACATAAGGAGCTTGATGCCATGGAGTGACAGAAAATTTTGGGCTAGCACTCAGCTGCCAACGATCAACCATCTCGGGAACAGCAAATGGCGCATGCAGATGTGGGCATGTGCTCCTCTGATAAACTCCCAGCGCCCGTCCTTCTCTCAGCGCATGCACGGGCCCTACGCACCACATGCAGCCCACACCGAATGGGTGGCTGCATGCGCTCCCATGCAACAATGAGTAGCCTGCAACATCATGATCCACCTGAGTAGCCTGCAACAATGAGGATGGCGTTACATTAAAAATCAAAATCATGTCAAAATGGTTCGCATGTTTGATACAGAAGTTATGATATATAGTTAGAGGTTGGACATGTGGCTTCTTCATATTAGCAGAGCATCAACATAGGTACATGTGTGATAGAAATAATAGGATAAACATACAACCTTATACTGGGATTTCCGAGTGTAATAGTAACGGTCTTACACAAAAAAGACTAAAGGGCAGACTGACACGTGAATTGGAGGACCATGTTAGGCTATCTCTACCCATAGGGCAAACTAGGTCCATCTATTTTGATATAAAATATCTTGACAACACTTTGAAAGAATTTTCATATAAAATATCTTGACAACACTTCGAAAGAATTTTCATAGCAAAATCTAAAACTATATATTTCATATCTAAGCAAATTTTAACAACTTGTATATACTTAATCAACCATCAGCTAGGAGGGTTAAGGTTAGAGATTAGTATATCGTCTTTGATTTTTTATTTTTCTTTAATCCATTTATGGGCCTTTAGCTAACGGAATTTAAGGTGAGGTGGCTTCGGATTCAAAAAGTTAGGGTAAAATTGTAAATAGACCATCTTTGGAATACAAGAATTTTATCAGATCATGTAGAAATTTTCAAAAAAAAACATTTAGTTTTACATGAAAATATGAAAAAACTCTATCATTTAAAGGCGATCTTAGACCAACTCGAAGAGTCTCTGTGAATCCTCCCTTATCGATAGGAATAGAGATATTAATGGAAAGTTGCCCTCCAACATCTTCTTTAAACATATCTCCAAATATTACCATTTGTTATTCTAGATTTCTCACTAGTTAAAGATAGAGATCGGGATTGACTCTCCAGATGTAAATATTGATTTATATGTAAATGACTATGCCAACGATGATTTAGAGGTAATGTTCAAGAAAATAAGTTGGAGATGCTCTTAGCCTTTAAAACAGGGGAAAATAGCAAAGTTTGTGTTTGTGTTTAAATCTTATTCGATAATGCTTTGTCCTGAGCGTCCGGTGCTTGAAAATATCAGACAGACTCCAGGCTGTTCTGGACAACGACACCATTGATTTCTAATTAATTCTTATCCACTCATTCTTAGCCTCCACCAACACCGTGCTCCTGCTCTGCATGTTTCTTCAAACTTGCTCCACTCCGCCCCATTGCACGCCCTTCCCCCACCGTGCCCCATCTCTCGCCGCGCCGTGCACTTCCACCCACTGCCTCCGCGCCTATCCCCTGTTGTGGCCATGGCATCACCGAGCCACCACCAACCCCGCACCACCAGGTCGCCACCAGCCGGGACATTATCTCCCGCGACCAGCCGAAGACACCACGGCAGGAAGGCAAGCCCTGTAGCGGAGGTGTATGCTGGACCGTTGTTCTTGACGTCCACCGACCCGAACTTGTTGGCTACAATCCCCTACTAGGTAGGTCATGGTTGTGCAGACGAACGCTGTGTTTCTAGTGTTTCAGGAGTTTTAAACTTTTGTTTCATCTATCTTCGTATATATGTTGCAAATATTTGATCTTGATGTTTCAAAAGTAGATCTTAGTGTTTGTACATGTTGTAATGGGCTACACATGTATGTTTGAGAAGAATATTTCAAGTGTTTCATCTGTCTTTAGACGTATGTTACAAATGTTCTATCTGAATGTTTTAAGTAAATTTAGTGTTGCACATGTTACAATAATATCATTGGATGACCACCACCTTATCTTTATCCCCGAACTCCCTGACCAGCGCCACGCCCTGTCATGGTCACCAGCACAGGACGTGTGGGAAGTGGAGAGGGCACGGGCGGGGAAGCGGGGGGAGGGCGGGCGTCCCAACGGGAGATGCGGAGGGGGCGTGGGCATCCGAACGAGAGCGCATGGATTGGGCGCGGCTTCCACGTGCGTGTGGACGCGCGTGAAATGAGCAGTAGGCAGCGGGCGTCTGTCCGATCATTAGCCATATCGAATCTTATTACGTTACAAATACAAATCTTGAGGCGGAATTCTGGACGAAAAAAAGAAGTCTAGTTCACCGGAACAAACGCATCTCTGCCGCGTCCTCCCCGTTTACAATACCGATTTCCTAGTCCCTATCCGGCATCCCCCCACGGCGGCAACGAGAATGACAACGGCAGCCGGCAGGGACGCCACCGCTCGTCCCCTCTTCTCCAGCAGGCCGCACCACCACCACAAGCGCCTCCGCCTGCTGACGTCCCCGCTCCGCTACCTCGTCGCCATCGAGGACCCGGAACGACCGCCGACTGCCGCCTCGTGCTCCGACCGATCCTGCTCGCCCTAGCCTTGGTCCCACCTCGTGAGCTCCCGGCCCCTCTCATATCTTCCCAACGCCATTCCATTCCGTCTGGATTCCGACTTGCCATTGCATTATGTTGTTGTTTCTCATCTGATCCTAAGGCGTGGGGATCCCTAAGGCGTGGCCTACTTGTGTAGTGCCAGTAGTACATATTGCATCCTTACTGTATACATCTCTCCAATCACTTTGAGGTCAGCAGCCTAGTAGTATGAATCATTTTTTTCTTCAAAAAAAAGTACGAATCAATTTCAAAGTTCTTGGTGTTAGATGGATTCAGAGAAGATTAGAAAGAGGAATTAGGAAGGGGAGGTGGACATGAGGAAGATTCTCAGGGATTTTCCTTTTGTCATTTGTTGTCTATAAAGGTGTTCGCTCGGTAATAGCATTTCCTGGAATGATGGTTTGTAAAACTAAACTGATTTAATTAGTTTCTATATATGATATAATCTGAGGAGATTTCTCTCAACTTATTTCAAGAACAAGTGACCGTAGTACCATACGACACTAGGTGGAGGCAACATATTGCCGAAATTGGTGGCAAGCAACATGGTCTATTTGAGATATTAGAACCTATTTGTTCAACACAACAGGCCACAGCTTGGATACATGGGTAATTTTTTTCCAAGGCTTTAGTGACAGAGGTCTTTATGCTTGATCTACAAACAGGACCATATCTCTTGAAAGCTTTTTTCTTGGGTGCAAGAACATGAAAAGCTTGCGCCTTCCCTTTGATAGAGAATTTGTTTTGTGGTTCTTGGTTGGGAGTAGACTTATGGGTTCGAGACAGCATTCTAACTAAGTGATGGTGCTCACGATCTCTTGTTATCAATATCTAGAATTCTTAGGATGGTCCTCACCTTGTAACTTATGTTGTCTTTTGAGTCCTTTGACTAGGTTCATGCCCGTGCATTGCTACGGGACAACTAAACTTTTGTACTAAAAACACACTGATCGCAAGATAAGATAACAATACTGCGAAATTAAATACCAACGTTAAAGTGACATTTAATCAAAAAACCGAATTCTTGAAATTAACAGAAGAAATCGTGATGTCAACATCACCAATAAAAGAAGCATATAGGAGAAATCGTGATGTGGAGGCCCTGTTCATCTGGCTTATAATCCGTCTTTTTCAGCTTATTTTTTCAGCCGAAACAATATTTCTCTCACAACAAATCAGCCAACAGTGTTTTTCAGCTGGCTTATCAGCACAGCCGAACGGGGCCGAAATTCCAAACCAAATGATTGCGTATGGATCATGATTGGTTTCTAAGCATTGAACTTTTGATTGCAAGTTAGGCACTTTATCCCTCGTATGATTCACCTCATGTTTGCCAATTATATAGAAAATTAAAGAAACGCCATATAGTGAGCAACCATCTAATAAGAAAGGAAAAAAGGACTCAAATAGTCAAATCTAACTGGACAATATTTATTTGTTTTCAGCATTGGACTCCACCTATTAGTTTTCTACTTAAACTATTTCAACATCACCAAATAAACCCTGTTCTCAGGGTCATTGCATATCAATCATTTTGTGTATACCAAACAAAGAAGGCTGACATTAACAAAGATCAGTAGTGCTGTCTGATAATTGAAACAGCTCAAGCTCATGCACGGACATGTGAGTATAGGCAATTTGAATTGGGTAATCTGGCTTACGATTAGCACTGTCACACAAAGTATATCAGCTTCGCAGAGTAGTATGGTTGCCTTTACATGCATGATGCATCTATCCTCATTGGAGATTCATTGACTTCCAGCTGTAATAAAATAACTGGATCTGAGGTGCACACAAGAAAGCAACGACAGAAAGAAAAAAACCAAGTGCAATTGAAGGGCTTTTATATGAGCATGTTTGTGCTTAAGTGCTTAACAATTTGAAGCCATACAATTGCTGAAATATTTTTCAAACTTGTCAGCACAACCATTTCCAGATCGTTGCTCTGGATGTTTAGCCATGATGGTTGCATCATATTATTATACCTGTCTACTTGGCCGTCGGTAGACCCTGCTTTAGTTTTTCGATTCTGATGATGGTTGCGCAGAAGCAGTTCAGTGTTTACTCTAGCAAAGTGATTATGTATAATACTGCTTTGTTTTCACTATGGCTTTACTGTCTTAACAGGACAGTAAATAGCAAAGATGAATTGAATTCACTTCCATCATAATAGTGGAGAATCTGGTGGTATGGTCGAACTCCTTAATTCCTGATGCTTCTGCAAAATACTTTCCGCTTGAGCTAAATTAGGTTGTTCAGAGCTATAAGACAATTTTTCTGAACATACTGTTCAGTGCTAAATAAGTCTCAGGGATCAAGTCACTGTGGCTAAAGATCTGATCAGTGATTAAAAACAAAGCTGGTTTTGACATAGTTTTGCAGTCTAACACCCTTTAAACTTCTGATAATGTGCTTTGACGTGTGTCAAAGCACCTTTTTTTCTATTTGGCACACTGTACATGCCCGTGGATATCAAAGTATTCTATACTGAAGATCTATAAAATCGAGGACAATGTTGTCATTCATTCTACTCTAAGATGTTTGTCATGTACCAGTACAACGCATAACTCATGTCTTGCTTGCACAACAATAAAGTTCTTTTGAATAATATTTTATATCTAGGAAGTCATGGCAACACATGATGCAATATATCTGTTTCCTCTAGGCTATTCTTGCCCAGAGTTTTTGTTATAATATCTAACTTTTAAATTTTTATTGCTCTATTATCTTCTTTTCCCCAAGCAAACTGAGCAGCTCAATTTCATTGACTCAAAAACTAATTGAGAAATATTTTTCACACAGAGCATCCACTCATAATATAGGCTATAGCTACAAATATGATAAACCGTAGCCTCCTAGTTTAAAACTGAAGCTAAAACCAGATCACTTATGACTTAACTTTAAATTTATGAATAGAACTGCACAAAACACCTGAACAGTATAGACTGTGTATTGTGTAGTCAAGAAAGCTCTTGGCAGGTGAGAAACACAAATACCTACATCTTACTTTTTTATATAAGTGGACTCTAGCAGGAGCCTAGGACCAATAAAATCTTAGCATCCCAAAACTATACAGTAAATGTGCTATGTCTGTAAAAAGATCAAGGAAACCTACAATAGCTCTCTCCACTGTGACATGCCGGAGCATGCCCCTAAGTGCTGCATCAACATGACCATTCCATTTATAATGTACCTGCACGTCATGAAACTGCTAGAAGTTTAAGTTTCAAATATTCACACATTTAACATAAATTATTTAGTTATTTAATAGGGGAAAAGAATTTCACCTACCCTTGTACCAAGAATCAAGCTAACAGCATGTCTCCACTCTCCTATAAGCAAAGCAGCACCAACAAAGTGAGTAGGTACAGAACGGCTGGCAAAGCGCTATCAAACACAATGGAAACAAACTATTATAATTAACTGCAGCATTTACAACACTGGCCAATTTTGCAATAACATTACAGGAAGAGAAAAAAGAATCAGGAAACATGAATTATCAGTTCACTCTTTAATTAGAAAAAAATAAGGTCATGGCCTGAGTAACTGGACCCAAGATAATGGCTCACAATGATTGGCAAAATTCTAGAGTTCCTTATAAGTTGTAACTTAAAACTTATAACCACTGACACAATGTATTAAAAACAAGCCACCAAGCATTTTATCACAAGGAGTGTACACACCTCAAAGTTATTGCAAAGTGGTTTCCTCTGAGTTGACCAAGAGTAAGGCCCTCCTTCACATAACTGGAGAGCCATTTGCAGCTAAGTAGTCAGTACTTTTACATAAAGGGGTTCATAGCTATATGCTTGACTGTTTACCTAAAGTCTCCAACTATCATACCTGCCAGTTTGCTATACCTGATCAAAAGGCAGGAAATCAGGACGGGGGGTTGCTTCACACTGAGACCAACCTTTTATCAAGCTTATTCAAATACTTCGTTTCGCGACCAAACCATATAAAACCAACAAATGGGAAAAGCTCGGGCATACCTGTTAGGTTGTAACAGCACGTTTATCCTTTGTCCCTGCAAATCCAAACGATCTTGGTTGTGGAAATTAAGGCAACCAACCAATCAATGGAAGCAACTGAATAAAAAACTTGTGAAGTATTTTGATGAAGTAAAACATAGAAACTACCTGAACCCGTACCATCTTTCCTATAACTCGTAGTGGCTCTTGTGTGTCCTTGTTCTCCTTGCAAAGGTGAAACCTGGTAATATTGTTTACTGTTACCAACTATATTTCAAAATCCTAACTCATTCTTGTCTCAGCAGTCAAATGCGCATCCTAACTCATTCTTGTCTCAGCAGGTCATAGATGCATACGACAAAAAGAAAATGGCAGCACCTGAGGAACTTCCGCAGGTGATAAGGCCAGGATGTAGAGCATCTGCTGTCAAACGGCTTGTCATCTCTCCGGCCTGAACTATCCATGCCTCTCCTGTTCCTTCCCCTCGCACCATGTGGCCCTGTCTCCAAGCACACCCTAATAGATTTCTGAATACCATCGTTGTGCTCAAATGTACCCGTGTTCATGAACTTGAAAGTCCTCTTGATGAACTCGTGCACCTCCTGCACCAAAACAGTTACAACTGATGAACTCATGTACCTCTTGCACCAAAACAGTTACAACAGAGCAGGTGACACACATATCATCCACATCCAGCCATCCATTGAAACCACGTCCGGGATAACCAAACTCACCGATCGATGGACCTTAATTGCGTGAGCTACATAATGATTGGAGACAAATCACCATCCCCTCCCTCTAGAAAGCTCTCCAGGAAATCTCCACAATCAAAAGCCTCATCTTTCAGATTGGCATTATACCATCAAAAAATTGGGATCCGAAATAAATATAAAACACAAAATGAAATCTGTCATCCTCGCATACCCGGATCTGCAACCAAAATCCACTTTGTCCCTACCGCCACCATGGGAGTGGCCACCGGGAGTTCAACATCCGCTGTGTGATACTGATGAAGGACATGAGCTTGCCTACCAGTATGCGAACAAAGGGGCGGGCTGCAGCGGCTGCGGGAGCGACGAGAAGGTGGTGGCATCCAAGGGAGAAGCTAGGCGGAGGGCAGGCCACGGGACGATGGCTGCGGTGGCCAGGCGCTGGTGAAGAACGGGGTTAGGGGAGGAGACCGGCAGACCTCGCGGGACCAAGGGAGGAGATCTTGCAGGGATCGGAGATCGGGAGCTCGCAGGACTTGGGGAGCTGATTGGGGGAGTGCGACTTCCTTTTTTTACAGGACGAAGTTTTGGTGCTGGCAAGTTTCCTTTTTCTTTGCCGGAGGGAGCGTTCACACGGGTGAGGGAGAGAGGGGAGGCCGCAGGATCGCAGGGGCAGGCAGACGGACGAACCAACGATTGTCGCACGAAAAAAATGTCCACACTTTAGTCTTTTTAGTTGTGGGAGATGCCATAATCGGTTTGCTTCTCCGACCCCCTTCTTTTTGGTTAGTAACTTAATATCCATGATTAAAATATCAGCGACACACTTATGCATAAAACTAAAGTTCTGTATCCATCATTGCTGTAGTAAATCAAGCACATTAATCTCCATGAAATAAATCAATACAGAGTCCTTTTTTTGGCATCAAAGTTGTGTGTGCAATCAGATATCCTGTTCTTCATCCACATTCCTTAGATTTCATATGAGATTCCGACCTTTAGGATCTGGCGGCGGGGTATTGACAGCATCTTCTCACCATTTCTCGAGTTCTTTCTAAGAAAAGAGTATATGTAGTTGACAGCTATCTTCTTAATGAGTGAGGAATGGGGTCTTGCCACCACCTCACTCTCTCCAAATATGTACACCACACCTTTACTCATCTCTTCAAGGACAGCCTGTTGCTCCTGCTGAATCTTCAGCATCTCTACTATATTCATTTTGTCTCCCTGACACAAAGTTGAACAAGCATCAGTACCACCATTCAAACAGAAAATTAACAGATACTGATGAAACCAAGTCATTACAGAATGTAGGTGTCTTTATGTTTATATGAGGATAATGCAACAGATTAGTCACCTGAAATTGTGCAAAACGCTTGCTCTTTCCACTAGCTTGCCTTGCGTGCTCTGAGAACGACTCTGCTGGTGTGAGCATCTCCTCAGCATAGACTGCCTTTAATTTGGGTTTTTCATGGCTGTTAAAGCTCTCAGCACGAGAACTGCGGTAGCTAGAGGACTGCTTCATCATCGGCTCACAACCCACACCATAGAGGTTGACATCCCGGATGTAGTACTGGAGATGCTCTACAAGTTTATCAACAAAGTCCTTGGCCTCCTCAAAGGGGTCTCGGTACCCATACCGTGCCACACATTGGAATACCTTATAATCTTCTCTGTCTACCTGTCTAAAGAGAAAGCGCTCTGACATGTCGACAGATGGAATTGGCAAGTGCTTCATTGAGACGAAAATGAGCACTGAATGGATGGAAGGGATCTTCTCGATGAGATGACGGAACACTGGGGGTATGCCTTGAACCAACTCAGTATAGAAGAGGCCAATCCCTGGTACTCTCTGTATGTCACGGCGCTCAAGGAGTTCTTTCACTTTGTCACGGGGCACAGAGTGCTCGAGCTCAAAGTTGTATTTCTTCACATGCACATAATGCCATACAATCATCACCACCATCAGGAATGCTGACATTGCCACAGGCACATATGCCCCATGTGCAAATCGATATAGGATAGCAGATAGATAAATTGACTCAGATGACATAAAAACAACAAAGAACGCAACAATCCACCAGATACTGATCTTCCATACTAGGAGCATCACGATTGTCAACAATAGGGTTGTGACGATCATCACAAGAACAACACATATACCTACATGGAAGGAAGGAAGAGACAAAGTCACATTTTTTAGATTTGCAGATAGGCACATTTGAGCAGAGTTATTGAAATACAAATGTGACTAGAATTATAAATTCATAGCATCTTACCATGAGCTTCCCCAATGATGACGGTTGTCCTGAAGCCAATTGTGACCAGGCAAGCACCCAAGCACAGCAAGTAGTTGACTTCAGGGATATACAATTGGCCTGAGTATTGCCTTGAGGTGTGCAGTATCTTTACCCTTGGAAAGCAACCAAGTGTTTGGGAATGTGAAATTGTTGCAAAGGCGCAGGAGATCATGGCTTGACTTCCAATGATCGATGCTGCTAGTGCAAGAATGAATGTTGGCCAGAACAACGAGACTGCATCCAAGTGGATATATATAAACATCTTGTAAAGAATTCAGATGTACATATGTACCAGTGAGATACCAAGTGTTGGATTCTATACTTACTTGGAGTTGATCTGTAGAAAGTGTTAGCCACATCCTCTGGGTGTACTCTCAAGTATGCTGCTTGCCCAATGTAAGCAAGCAGTACTGACGGGACTAAACCGAAGCCAAAGCTTAGCTGAAGCAGATGAAAGAGAATATTAGTCTTATAGATTTTTTAGTGGTATGATAAATTAATTATCTTTCGTTCTTTAATAAATATTAAACGATACACATACCTGGATTGATTTGATGCTGAAGTATCCTAGATCAGCAAAAAGAGCTTCTGTGCCTGCAATATTTGCAGAATATTTCCTCAGTATGCATTCAGTGTCATGCTGTGCAGGCTCCTGATTCTAGCACAATAGGCCACTATTTTCTTGATACACAAATGGTACCTGTGAAACAAAGGAGTATGCCTCCAAGGGAGACCCATCCTTTTTTCTTGTTCCTTCTAAAATAGTCGATGATGTATCTCATATTGAATGCCCTGAGAGCACCGGTATCATACTTTATCAGGTTGTATAACCCAACGCCTGCAATGAGGAGCAGCCAGAGGAGGATGATCGGCGCAAACAAGTAACCGACTTTGTCTGTCCCAAACCTCTGGATTGCGAACAGCACCACCAAAATTCCCACGGTGATCCAGACTATCTCATCTGTGGAAAATTATCACATGTCATTGTCATGCATGCACCTCATTCATATGTACTAGAAAATCAACTGTGCCATATTTTCTTCAAAGTATAAGTTCATTCATTCATATGTAGTCGGTTGTGTGCAGTTAAAACAGACAATGAATCCTGTGCATTTTATTGAATTAGATGTCACTAACGGAGGCTACTGGCGTCACAGCCACATATACTTCTTATACTGGGCCACATATTAATTGCTAACGGTGACAGTTCACTCCATGTCTTCAGTTCCAAAGATGGCCGGCAGGTTTGGAAGTCAATAACAGAGGCGTGGAGTCATTTTAGGTGCGCTGTATATACTTGTGATGCAGAGTCATTCGTACATTACATATATGTGGAGACTAGTCATTCAGATTGGATGGTAATGAGGCAACATCCATATAGATTATTGTCTGGACTATTAATTGGTAACAACGACAGTCTACTGCAAGTCTTCGGTTTATTAGCTGATAGAGATGTCATAATCATAAATAGCACAAGCGTGTAGAATAAAATTAGGACCTCAATTTTTCTGCTGCCACAATATTCTGTTCCTACTTACTTAAAGGATTTCTCACATGAAAGTGAATCTAGAACAACTTTATGAAATACGTGTCTGCGTTGTGCGTTCGCAAAAAATGAGAATCTAGAACAACTTTTGAGTGGGTTTTCTCATACCTGTTGTAAGAAAAGACGCCTTTTCTTTTAGACCGCCAACAGCAGAGAGAACTGCACATTTTCACACAAGAGGAAAACGGAACCATGCTAGATTATGCATATTGTACTTGATATTACTTGCTTGGAAATATTCTGTAATCCAGATAATGTACTCAAGATAAGTTTTTCTTTTTTTACCTGAAATTGCAGGAGTCAGAACAGCGTCGCTGATAACCATGGCGGTGGCGAGCATGGTGATGAGGAAGAGCGAAATCTTTACAGTCTTGTTGGTCTCGAGTAGCTCCTTCATCCACTCCGCTCTTTGGAGCGTCGCTGGCGGTTTGTCGTGGTTGTACTTGGAGACGAGCTCGTCTTCAACCTGCTGGTTCGGGATCAGGCTCACCTTGGCGTGGCGAGAAATCAGTGTGTAGAGCGCGAAAGTTCCACCTGGAGCAGGAGAAAGAATCATCAGTTTGCTTGGGGATGGGGTTTAATTTGTTTGTTTGTTTGTTTTACGAACTTTTCTTACGGCATCTACTGACTGTTTGCAGTCTTCTGCTATCACATCTTACAGCCAAAGTCTTTGGATTGGATGGGTATGGGCTAAGCAACGGTGAATGAAGGGAAAAGATTAAAAGAGCATGACATTTCTGTAACCTAGCTGTTAAATGGTTATTGGAGCCTCATAAGTTGGTCCAGGAAGTCCAAACTTACAATTCACTCAGATAATTTCACCCATCTCAGTCTCAGATAACACCTAAGTAGCTAGCTAGCTTGTACTATCAACTACTACTGCATATCTTTGACGTGGCTTGATATATGAATTATGATGCAGTCTCCGGTGCGTATCTGGCGAGTTCGTCTCGCATTGGACTAGTATGTACTGCTGTACTGCATGACAGCATGAAGCAAGGAGGAAGTTTTTGGTTGCTGACGTAACGTACCATCACCGTCGTCGTTGGCTCGTAGGGCGATGTAGACGTACTTGATGACGGTGAAGAGGAGGAAGCTGTAGAAGTGTAGATGATGAGGGAGAGCGCCCCGAGCAGGTCGTCCGGGTGGCCGACGCCGTCCCGGAACGTGCTCGAGTACACGAACAGCGGCGACGTGCCAATGTCGCCGTACAGGATCCCCACGCACTGGAACGCCAGCCGCAGCGTCTTGGCCCAGCTATCCTGTGTTTTATTACGCGCACAGGTTCATCGATCAGTGCGTGTTCAAGTTTTCATGTGTCGATCGTCCTGACAACAAAGAAGCTACTAGGTAGGTAGTGCAATATTGAACAACCTGTCCGTGGTGGTTCGCGCCGCCGGCTCTTGTTGCGGCCATGTACAGGGAATCCTGCCGCTGCATCGTCGCCGGCACGTCGTCGTCGACGCCGTCCTCATCGCTCTCGAGGTCCACGAAGACGATCTCTTCCCTACTTCCTCTGCTGTCAGCTGCTTGTTGGGCCGCCATATGTACCGACAGATAGCTAGATCGTCTCTGCTGCTGCTCTATATATGTGGAATCACACAGGATCGGATCTGGTATGGTCTGTGCTGCTACGTACAAAAGGACATGCACTAGCACTATATAGCTAGTACCGCAGCACTTGTAGTACGTGCCAAGTACGTCGTCCGAGCTCTAGGCGAGCTCAAGAGCTTGCATTGGGCTCCCTTTTATAAGCTCTGTCCCCTGAAGTCCGAAGAGCTGCTGGCTCTGGTACCTCGTACGTAGCTCCGTTACTTCTCGTCCACGTGCTGGCGGTTGCGTCTTTGAAAAATCGTCGTTGGAGAAATCGACCGAGAGCCTCAGCCTTTTCCGGTTGTCGGTCGTCACAGAATGCATCATCGATATACCTACCCGGCCGGCAGTTTCGTCAGTAGCTAGTTCACCATTCCTGTGGCGGCCACCGGATTGGCTTTGAATCTCCTGCTGCGTTGAATCTTTGACAAATCGTTGCCGTTGTCACTGGATGCAATACATCACTGCCGTTGTCACTCGCTGAAGTAACAAGTCCAGGTATGTGGCAGTCAAAATGTGGACTGTCGCTGTAGGCGCTTTTAATTAGTTTTGGCATTAGCATCGCTTTGTCCGCGTAGAAGCCAGCGAAGTCGCCGGAAGCGTAAAGCTCAGTTGAGGCCTGCCCAGTTCGATCGCGCGCAGTAGCATCATTTGCGATCTTGATCGTGACACGCACGGGCATGGCAGCGTTGCATTACCGAATCGTTTGTCGCTTTTGCTTCTTCGAGTCACCGGGTTCAGACGCGAGAGCACGCGGAAACTGCTTCGTTTTGCATAAATGCCCAGGCGACAAATAAAATATATAACTGCATGCAGCAGATCTGATCAAAGTTATTAGTATTCAGAATTACAAGCTTATTACTATTACTAATTAATATACTAGAGAAATGTTTTTTTGAGGCGGGCAAGATCGATTAACCAAGGCGGGCATCACAACCACCTCGGTCCAAAGGTCGCAGTAAATCGATATTTCCCAAGGCGGTTCAAATGTCCCCTTGGTAAATTAAATAAAAAACAAAAAAAGAAAATTCATGGACAAACCCGTCGAGCCCATCCACGCGCTGCACCGCCGCAGCTCGTTGGATCTGCGCGCTGCCGCAGCCGCTCGCCGGATCTGGGCATCGCCGCCGAATCCGTGCAACTACTCGTCGGGGCCCTCGGTGGAAACGCCGGGACCGCTACTCCTCACCGTAGCCCTGCTTCTTGGCCAGATCCAGGTGCCACGGGGAGGCCACGCTGCCTGCACCCGTGTGAGGCCGCACCGCCAACCCGCGCGAGGGAGCCCACGCTGGCCGCACCGCCCGCGCCAACGCGAGGTCACGTCGCCCGGGTCCGAGAGGGAGAGGGAGGCCTGCACCCAAGAAGGAGAGGGTGAGGGAGAGGGAGGGGGCGCGCTTGGGGGAGGGGGAGGAGACCGGCAGCGCCGTTGGGGAGAGGGAGGAGAGGCGCCTAAGTTATGATTTTATACATGAACTTGCCTTGGGCCTCACCTGGGCCTGTCGGGCCTTGTCCTTTTTCCGAGGCAGGCCATTTAGGAGGTCTGCCTCCGAAAATGGCCTCCATTTTTAGAGGCGGACCTCTTATAAGGCCCGTCTTCGTAAATCAATTTTAGGAGGCATGTATTTTCTAAACGCCTCCGTAAATAAAAAGCCCGCATTGGTTAATCGTTTTTGTGAGGCGGTTATTTTTTGGTGTCTTAGTAAATAACATGATCGCCTCCGTTAATTGTCTAGCATTTTCCAAGGAGGTTGGATTTTGTGACCACCTCAATTAATGTTTTGGCACCGCCTTGCAAAGTCTTGTAGTGCTTGTTTAGCGTTTAGGACGTTCAGACGGTGTTTAAATGGAGTCAAACGGCCTAAATGGTTTTGTATAGTAACACAAAAATATACATATTTATGTATGTAAAAATGAAATATGCTACATATTTACACATGTAAAAAAAATAACTATTCTACCAAATAATTTTTTGGGAAGAAAATTAAATCTCATTTCACCTCATATACTTAAGATGTTAATTAGTTGGGTGCCAATGTGGTAGCTATAATCATCCTATTAACTAAATGGTGAGTTAAATGGTCATTTAGCTCATTTAATCGTGTTTAATTTGATTCAGTATAGAAAATTTAGATGGTTTTTGAACAGTTTAAATGGTCCAACCGTTTAATTCACCGTTTGGAGCCTAAATGACACGGATGGTCATTGTTTACTGTTTAAACAGACTAATAAATGGCTATTTAGGAGAACAGTCCCTTAAACACATATCGTAGGCTAAGGTTTCAACTAATAACATTTCAAACATACATGGAGGTGTGATGAAAAATGTGAAACAATATAAAGGAGGATAGAAAGACAGAGAATTATCTATTTCGACCGAGCAGATGAAAGAAAATAAATATATATAAGGAGTTTTCATTAACCTTGGATTTTAAGTTCACTACAAGACCCCCCCCCCCCCCCCCCCCCCCCCCCCCCAATACGTTTTATCAAGCGTGACTAGAAGACATGAAATGCTTTCTAGAAACAGTGTCGAACGTGTCTACAAGACATAACACGCTTTCTAGAGACATTGAATTCTGTATCTGTATCTTGTGGCCATATTTTAAATTATGTCAGCCAAAGTTAAGACACTTTTTTGTGTTTTTTTCTCATTTAATATAGTTTGCTGGACTGTTTCTAACACATGCATAACCATATTTACTTTGGACGCCACAATAAAAAAGACAAAAAGACGCATAAAATATATTCATTTAATATTAGAGCAAACAGAGTCAGATCATCCATATACAACATGTAGATATTACACATTCCCTTAAGTTTTTTATACACTGGGATCTAATCTATTTAAAAATCATAGTGCCTTCAGACACTTGCACTTCAATTCTCAATCTTCGTATCTTCATCCAACAGATTTTCTTGACATGCTTCCGTGATCCTACAGATTAAATAAATAAATCCATTTGAAATAAGTTCTGGTAAATACAACGCACAAATTTCTATGATGATCTAGGTGTCAAGAAACACGACCGGTCAAAAACAAATGGTAAAGATGTGCCATAACCTGGAGGCTTTCTGTTTTCTGTGGTAAGTTCTCCAAATCCGTAGTGCAAAGCTTGTAACTGCCAAACATAGACAAGGTACAGGAAGGGGAAAAAGTAGCACAGATTTGGAAAGACAACAGTCAACATGAGAAATTGAGTATTTTCAGAGGAATGCTCTCTGGAAATAGCTAAAAAGGCAGCTTTCACTAATACTGTTGGACAGTTCTAATAATCATGCACATATCAGAGGTAATCCAAAACAGTCCATTTGCACAGCCAAAGATGGAGTACCATGAATCTGCTACAAACATCAGGGCAAACATAATTTTCTTATATTCAAAAGTTGAAAGATCTGTGCAATATAAATGACAGATAGGCTTCAGTTAAGCCAACAAATGAAAACAGTAATAACACGCAAAAAAAATGCCTTGTAAATATATTGGAAACTTACATTAGGCAGTTCAGCTTTTTTTTGGTGCTGCCCCTAATACGATAAACGTACTGAGCGAGTAAAAGGCACCCAGAAGAAGAGCAATAGCTGCATTGTGCTCCTCCCTGTTTACAGAGCTCATATCAGTTATAGAGTGAAGTTAAAGCTAATAAATTTCTAATATATTAAACACAATTCTTCAGTAAACCAAGTAAAAATTAACGTTGTGGCAACAATAATAGAAGTAAACAACTAAACATTTCTTACTCTGGAAAAATGTTACTCGCCTTTCCCAGTCCTAAATAAAGTACCACCCACCCTGAAACAACAAAGTACGCTCATTTCTCAAGGAGGGTTCTGCAGAAAAAAATGGGAAATGAGTGACCATTTCAGATCCATAAATTTCATCAGTACTTGAGCATATGTATATCTTCATGTACACATAAAGAAAAGGCAAAGCGAACATATACAGAAGTGTGCAGCCAAAAATTTAGAACAGCTAGGAGAATCAGGTAAAGCATACATGAGAACTAACCCTCTCGCAGTCTCGCCGTCGATTGGTTCAACGCGAACGAGCGGCATCGCCTACCCGGCGCAAACGAGCAGCATTGCCTACGCCATTGCGGCCTTGTGCTCGGCGCCTCGGCTGCTTGCGCCATGGCACTGGCCGCCAGCTGGGACTGCCGCCAACGGCCTTGTGCCCAAGATGCTCATGCGCGCGCCGCGCATCGGCTCGCCTCTGTCCCGCCGCCCACCATCGCGCCCTCACCGGAGTTCGCTGCCGCCAACCGCTAGGTTTGGAGAAACAGAAATGCTAACGCACACCCATGTGTTTTCAGAGCCGGTGGCACCCGATTTTTACTGTGCCTCTGATTGTAGGGCCCACACCCAACTCCGACTGTGAACGCGAGGCGACGCTCCTCCCTCGCACGACTCCGACGCATCTCTCTCTCCCCGACGCTCCTCTCCCTCTCTCATCGACGCTCTTCCCTCCCTCTCTCTCCCCGGCGCTGGTGAGCTCCACCCGCACCCTAGCGACCTTCACCCGGTGAGCCCCACTCGCGCCCGCACCCCCAACCGCGCGTGAGCTCGCCGGCCATGGCGGATCCGGCCAAGGCCATGGCGGATCCGTCGAGGTAGGACTTCTTCTCCTCCTCCTTGTCTTCCTCGTCTTCCTCCTCCTCCTCTTCGTGGATCTGTGCCGACCGGAGACAAAGACGACAGCGGCGGTGGCTAGGATTCCGGCGAGCCTCTCCCCTAAATTTTGGCCTTGTCCTTTCATAGAAAAAATTGTTTCTTTGTGATTTGTGATATGTGATTTGTGATTTGTGCCGACACAGCCGCGGATCTTTGTTACTTATGATTTGTGCCGACATAGCCGTGGCCAAGAGCCCAAGAGCGGGGCGGTGGACGGCGGTGGGGCGAGTTCTGCAGTGCGTCTGGAGGGAGAAGAAGGCTGGAGGCTGTTGGATCTTCATCCTACGGTTCAAAAAACAATCATGTGTTCAAACTGCATAAAACACACGGTTGTGTCTAGTACTGGATGTACTTAAGATGCAGACATGCTTTCAAAAACGTAGCAAAGGAAACGTATCTAAAGTGGGGGTTTTCTTGTAGTGTTTTTTTTCCAGAAACTTCTAACACTTTGTGTCATTAGTATTAATAACCGTGCAGAAGCATATAAACTCTTAGGTGACATCACACGTTACAAAAACTGAGCCTACAAGGCTAATAAAATTGCGTACAATTCTAATGTCACTTTCCAAAACCTACAGGTAATATACGTCATTGCTTGGTAAGTTGTTCTGGTAAATAAGGTTGAAATTCTCAGGTGCTGTCCAATTTCAAGGCAGCTTCAGTAATCGGTGGATTACTGTTGCTTCAACATTTATTTTCATTGTATTTTCTACTCCTGCTTAATGAATACCGTGCTCATGCACGTTCGAGAAAATTTCAAGGCAGTTTCGACTTCGTCCAAGGCATGTCTAAATTTTCTTGCAGTAGTTTCAAATTATATAGAAAAAAAGGTGAGTAGGCGCAAAGCTAGACAACGAACATTTCATAATACACCCGTTCTGCATATCTTTAGGATAAAAGAACAAACAGCGAATAAAAAAGTTTTCCTAAAAACAAGATCAAGAAATCTATTTTGTATGGTTCTTATCTCGTTGAAAACATTTCCATGAGACTTTCTTTTGTTGAAGAAGTCCATGACTTGTTCTAGGTGAAATGAGGTTGAACAAGCTTTAGAAAAAAATGCAAAGAAGGGTACATAAGGGTGGAATAAAAAAACAAAAAAATGACCTCTTCTTTCTTCCTGAGCATTACCGCTAAATATTCTTTCTTTATACATTAGATTGTGTTTCAGATGTATATCATTTACTATATGAAACCAAAAATAAGAAATGACAGAAAGACGTATATAGATGGAGGATAAAATTACGATGTGGAAATCAAGATAGGTTTCTTTATAAGTAGAAGGAAATGGTTGTGATTGCTTCTTCTATATATCAGTTTAGTAATTTTTTTTATTATTGCATCCAGTTCGTAAATCCCACTGAGTCTTGGAGAAGTACGTACGCAGCCAAGAGCAGACGACTACATCGTTGAAGTGTAGCCTTGATTTTTCAAAGACATGTGGTCCAAAAGCGAGCGGCAATGCACAACTGGTGCAGTAAGTTAGCGTCGATGAGTAAACCGGCCAGTCAATCTAACGAATCTTCTGACCAATGACCATAAGTCGATAACATACACGGTACACATCAGATTGGGGGTGGGTGGGGCGGCGTGGGGGTGGGAAGGGGGTCCGTGGCTCATTATCAGTTCATTCATGACGTAATCTGATTGCGCTTCTTCCTGTTTGGTTCCACAGTCAGTAAAATGGGTAGCACCATGGGGGGTGGGGGTGGGGGTGGGGGTCCGTGGCCCATTATCAGTTCATTCATGACGTAATCTGATTGCGCTTCTTCCCGTTTGGTTCCACAATCAGTAATGGGTAACACCATGAACCATTGCGAGACTATGGAATGCAGATACCGCTTGCCATCTAGCACTAATCGATCCGGTCACCCCACTCCTTTGCACAGTCATGGAAACAAACAAAGCAACATTTTCCATTATGGCTCGTTCGTTTGGTTCGGTTCGGTTCTTATCCCTCAACCGTTCTAGGCCATGATACAGTGGTTCTAGGTGTTTCACTCCAACCTAATTGGTTGCAGGCGGTTTGGTTCTAGAGGGTAGGTGACAAATCTCCATTCCAAGCCATGGAAGGAGGAACAAATCTCCGTTCCGATCATTTTTCATTTCAGGACGCATCTAACCGAACGCGCATTTCTAGTTCAACCTGACTTCGAACCAGGCCGTATCAATCCGAGCAGAACGGGCCATGTTCCGGGCCGTTCTGGTTGGACCGAACGAGCCCTTACCTGGAACCATTACCGCCGTGATATGATCCATTTGCATTACCATTTAGGATGTTGAAACCAAACAGCATAATTAGTTGGAATGATCAGATTTTGAAATATTTTTTCTTCAAGAAGCAACTGACAGAAAACTTACTGCACATAGCTATATATAGAATTTTTTAATTAGATACATTAAGGAGTGTGGTTAGAGCATCTCCAAGAGATCGTGTAAAACTTAATAGCCAAATTGCTTATTTTAGCCATTATGTAAAATGGAAAAGTGCTAAAAAAGAGGAGTCTACAACAGCCTAGCTATTTTGCCTCTTGTATATTTGAAACATGCCATGTCCACAACTTGACAATAGCACTTGTATTGTTGTAGCACTTGGATTTCACTTATTCTTGGCTTGGCATTGGGATAAAACAACACTAGGCTTCAATGCTTGACTCAATATATGATGAACAATAAGAATTCCATTGAATCAAGTCTCCAATGCCATGGTACCTACACACATTCATCCACTTTTTGATGGTACCCAAACAAGTTTGGGTCCTCTCAAGTTAGGAGCAACATACTTAGGCATTGCCTTAGTATGAATAGCGGGATGTTTTGCAATAGCAACCATAGAGGTACCATCACCATTCTTCCTAAGCATAGAATCATTATCAATTGAAATGGACTTAGGAGTGTTACTTAGGGGACATGAATGGTGAGTAGCAAACTTTTCCGGTATGAGTAGCAAACTCTCTTTGATTGAGCCTTTTCTTCCTTGCTCATGTGTTGCTTCTCATTGCCTTGATTCTCCTTGTTTGCTTGAGCCTTCTTCTCAAGATTTCTTGGACAACCCGAAGCTAGGTGGCCCAATTCTTCACATGCATGGCACTTGATGTGAGCTAAATCTCTCTTCTCCTCTTGGTTCTTCCTCATCATCTTGGCATATTGAATAAGCATTGGATGCCTTGCTCTTCCACCTCTTCTTGTCTTCTTCTTTCCTTCTCTTTTTCTTTTGCCCTTTGTCATCTTCTTGTTGAAGCCAAGGCCACACTTGTCACCATAGTTTCTTTGAGTCTTCAACATATGCTCGAAGGTGACTTTAGAGTTGTAGCACCTCTCTAACTTGTTGCTCAATTTCTTCACTTCTCTTTTGAGCTCATTATTCTCCTTCGAAATGTTAGTCTCACAAGATATAGAAGTAGAACAAGTATCTATTTGTGAAGAACATGGCATATCTAATAAATCATCATAAGAGGTGGATACATGCTTCTTCCCTACATCACAAGAGTTAGTCACATGTTGTAATTGATCACTTGACTCATGTGATGAGCTCTCATTATTTTTAAGTTTCTTTGTAAATGCTTTAATGAGAAAAACATGTTGTTCTAATAATTCTTCATGAGACATAAAAAGTTTCTCATGAGTCAATTTTAGCTCATCATGTAAAGATTTAAGAACATCAAGTAAATGCTTATGTTTTTCACATGAATTCTTTAGAAATGAGTTTTCTTTTTCCAATTTTAATGTTTTTGCTTTCTCATTTTCTAAAGACATGATCACACTACAAGTCTACTAACAAGCTCATCATATGAATCAACATGATCAACCACATTAGTATTTCGTACCTTTGTATCACCTTGTGACATGAAGCAATGTGGTGATGGAAAGCTTGAAGAAGCATCACTCTCATAGCCTGAGCATGAACCATCATCAATAAGTGTGCATGGGGTAGCATCATCATTTGCTTCACTTGTGGAATCATCATCATCCTTGTCAAGTCAACTTGAGATAGTGTCATCATCACTTGACCATGAGGTGGAGCAATCTTCCACAATCACCGAATTGTGGCAATGCTCAACATCCTCATGTGCCTCCTCCTTGGGCTCATCATCATTGTCGTCGTCGTCATCATCATCAAAGACCCTCCCATATATCAAATTGAGGTACAACTAAATATCATGGGCGGTCTTTATGTACATGATCTCCCTAAATATCTTGTCACTCATAGATTGATAGAAATGTTAGTAGCTTGGCAATCGAGATGTAGGCATTTCTTTTGTGCTTGAGTTGCATTATTTTCATCCAACGCATGAAGAAAACCCACATCTACGATCCACCATATTTGAGGAGAAATAAACTTAAAATTGTATGTCATCCAATTTCTCCACCGTGCAAAGTGTGTGCCATCAAAAGTGTATGGACACTCAACTCTAGCCCAAAGTTCGCCATCTTCTCGGATCGGTGAAGACCACAAATGAGAGACCTAGCTCCGATACCACGTGTAGGGTCGAGATGGCGGACGAAAGGTGGGGTGAATAGTCCTCTCTAAAATTAATCACGTTGGCTAATCGGAACAAATACGTAATTAAAATTATTGGTCTAGCCAAGACTACACCCCTCTATCTAAGTTCACAAGATCCTTATAAAGATCCTAATTGGGCAATAAATGTGTCGGGATAGCTAGAGCTCACCGAATCAATGCTAGAAGCAAGGTCACATAAACCTATGCAGCTAGTACTCAAGCAACCAGGGGAGCTGCTACACAGTCTAGTAAGCAAAAGCACAAAGCCACCTAAGGTCACTAGCAATGCTCAATAACAAGGCTACACAAGCTAAGCAACGTAACTAACAAGGTTACTAAAACCAAATTAGTTATGCAAGGGAGATACCCTGGATTGTCATGAAAAAAGTATATAACGTAATAATAATAATGAAAAAAACTTTCTTGTCAATAAAAGCAAGAACATGCTATCAAGTTAGTATGTATCGTTGGGTATTCTTGTCACTAACCATTTCAGGTTGAGACAAAGAAGAACAAGGGGCATATGATGCTAGAAAATATGAGAGTTGCATCAACTAAACATCGTGGACACTACACGACTTTACACAAAACTCCAAGTGTGTGTGGGGGGATGGTGCGAACCTCGCCACATTTTCCATTCATACTAAAGACCATCTTGGTTAAGAAAAAATGATGTCAGCTCTGCCTTGCTAAAAAAGAGAGTTGAAAAAAAAGAAAAAAAGAGAGTGAAAAAAGATGAAAAAAAGAGAGAGGATTCTTCTCATTTAGACCTTTACTACCACTAAAGGCCCATGGTCCACATACACTAGTTGTGTGTGTGGCCTAGCCTTGTGGCTCACCTGAGTGGGAGCATATGCAACCGCTGCAGCAACTTCGAAGCTCCATCCACATACACTGCTGGTAAAAACATTTAAGGATGCAAAGGTAAATAAAATGTTCACCAACTCTTTTACTCATATTTGTCTCCATGAGATCATGCAAATTCATACTTTTCTTGTTTATGATATATGCTTTGGTTTGGATACAATCGTGCACGGTATATCCATAGGCATTTTTTAAATTAAGCATGATGCTTAGGTTAAAATAATTTTCTTTAATAAAAAATTATACATGGTGTTAAATTTGATTAATGAACTTTGAGTAATTATTTTCATAACCAATGGAAGTAATTTATGATGGAGATGAATCAAGACTAGTTTTTTGCAAAGCTTTACTTTAGTCTTGCTTGAGTATACAAAGTCTGGTGAACAATAAATAAAAAAACATAACATGATAAATTAATAAATAATAATTCTAATAATAATAATAATAATAATAATAATAATAATAATAATAATAATAATAATAATAATAATAATAAATTTTAGGCTCCCCGATGTTCAAACCAGCAGAGCCCTTGTTTGTTTCCATTTTATTTCTTTATCCAATAAATAGGTACAAGAATAAGTGTGGAGGAGATCTCTCAAGCACGACGAATACACACTCGAGATCTCCCCCCAACATGTTGCACAAACATCAACAATCCAGCATGCAGAAGGACATGACAAAAAGTTTCAGAGAGGATTGGCTAGGCCTCTGGTGTAGCCAAACCACCTCTGACTCCTTTAGCTCCTTTCTCTTCAATGATGGTTTGTGCAAACTCGACCCTCATCTCTTCAAAATTTTGAAGTTTTAAATTGAACAAATTTTAAAATACAAGGCAATAACGCTTCATCTCCATGCTATCCTTGAATTAAGTTTGCATACTTTTTATTCCTTGCTAATATTCCTATAACTTGTGAACAATTATCATAGGGACCCCATGTTATTTAAGTAATTGGAATATATGATATAGTAGGATGAAAATGAACCTTGCTCTCTCATGTAAAGAACGTGGGATTTATTTTACAAAAGCAAAATTCAAATAGCATGCTCCTCAATGATGTTTAAATTCCTACCAAATCCATATCTAGTGTTTAGAACTTAAAACCTCCAAAAATTTATGCTACTTATTTCTGCATTGAGTTTTGTTAAGTCTTGTTGACCCTTGTTGAGAAAGTTATCATGCCCCAAGATCAAGATCACGTACACCCACATACACAAGATATTCCTACTCTAGGAATACGCTAAAACATGCCTTCATCCACCCAAAACTTTGTTCCTACACTAGGAGTAGACAAAAAATGTTTGTTAGAAAAATAGTGATCTCTCTCAATATGTAGTTTAAGAGACATGGGCTATGTAAAAGTATGAAAGAAAGAAAAAAATAATAGGGACACATGAAGGTCCCAAGGTATGTGAAAAAAAGAAAAAAATGATAGCCATATCTCAAAATAAAAAGCTAGAGAGAGATCATATCTACAAAATGAGTATAGCATAAATTTAGAATTGTTTTATCCACACACTTGCACTTCTTGATCTAAGGGTATGACATCTTTTCTTCTTGGATCCGAGTTTTGACTTAACAAAATATGTAGAGTAAGTATGCCTTCATATCTTTCCCTACCCAAAGATCCATATAAGCTTTTAGAGGTAGAAAAGAAAGAAGGCAACACTATGATATGCCTTGGTGAGGAATCAAACACAACATTAAGCGATCCGAGAGAATCATTTGAGGAGCTAAGCTATGTTTTCATTTTTAAAATCAAATGAAAACCCAAGTTTCTGAACTGATTGATGCAAGGAGATTTGAATCCATGAGGTTTTATTATTCAATTACCCAAGATATTATGGTAGACACTCCAAAGTTCACAAGTGCATGTGAAGCTTGGAATAATTTGTATGCAGATGTCATATCAAAGAGATGACCCATCTTAGTCCTAAACTTTACTCAAGGACGAGCAAAGGGCTAAGTGTGGGGGAATTGTTGGCGGTCCTTAACTCACATTTTCAGCCACCAACTATCACATAAAATGGACCAATATGGACACCAAACTTAGAATTAGGGCTTATAACTAATCAATTCCACAAGTTTCGGTGATTGTTCATTTGTAGGAGGACATGTTAGGATTACATAGGAAAAGAGCCTAAAGTATACAAGAAATGCAACATTATAGAAATTTGACATAAGCCCAAGGGGAGATAGCCCACTAACCAGCAGAATTAGGGCCCAAAGGAATGGAGAATAAGGCCAAATTCCAACCAAACCACCTTATCTTCATAGAACACCACCATGGGCCAAGTCCAAGAGAACACAAGAGGCAACTTGACAAAGATGGGCCAAAATGGAGCAGCGCAAGGTGCGGCTGCACCCCCACTGGCCCCGTTTGGCCTGAGACTTGGTTGGTTGATGCTTACCGCCTTGCCCAACGTCAATATGGTGGTGTCACCCAGGTTCAATGTACTTGGAGGTCGGTTTGGTACCTTCCATATGGGGATGAAGCATTTTCCAAATGCCCCCTCCTCTCCACCTATAAGAGGAGGCTCCCTCCTCCTCATTTGATAACAACACCTCAGGGCAAGAGCTACACCACAATAGTATCACCCCAAAGGGTTTAGGCCCAAGCTAGCTAGTAGAGTTAGTTGGGAGAGATGTGAGGGAGAGTACGGGGAAGATCCAGACTTGTCAGTGTCTCCTTGAGCTTGTACCTTGACGAACACATGTGCTTCAGCGAAGCTTTTTGCTAAGTAAGTGTTCGTGGTTCTTGTGGTTACAAGTCTTTTGATTAGTTAAGCAATACTCTTACTTATTTGCAGGATCGTCGTCCATCCCCGTGGTAGATGCTCTAGTAGAGGGCCCTGATAAAGACGGATAACCCTGCGCATGCCAGAGTAGTAGTCAATAGCATAGACGTGGTGTCTAGGCTGGCGGCTACCTTCATTTGCCTTGTATCCCACAGTTGAGGGGTAGACGACCGGTGGTGACAGCCCTATATGTCCCTTGTAATCTCCCATGTTCGGGTACGACGTAGAGCTATAGGCCGGCCTCGCTTGGCAGACCAGGTGTGATCCAGTGCCCGAAGTAAGCAACTAGAAGTAGAGTTTACCTATCCTTAGACCCAAAAGCCATAGGAATCTGTTTCTACCCTTTCCAACTTTACCCCTTGTATTGTCCTTGAACGAACTAGCTAGAGGAAATACCTCCATTCCCTATGGAAATACGATACTCTGAATACTTCTGGGTGAAAGCTACAACGGTAATTCTGTGCGTTTGTAGACTTTTCTGCATTCGTTAAGAAATACCAACAGCTGTGCACACCAAAATTGGTGGTGCCACCCCCAGGCTGGGCTACGTGCTGGCTGCAAGTTTAGTTGCATTTTTTGACTCTCGGATAACCCAAACTTGCTCATTTCTTCTCCATTTACTCTCCAACTTAATCCAAATCAACTCCTCCTTTGTAAATATGCCAACATCACCATGTGTTCACCATCTTGTGCATGTGTGTTAGCTTTTTTACATATGTTTTCTAAATGATTAGTCACTCAATTCACCACACCACTCGATCCTAGCAACGATATAAAGTTAGATCACTCGAGTGGCACTAGATGACCGATATGCAAACAAGTTTGCCCCTCTTAATAGTACGACCATCTATCCTAAACTCGGTCATAAACTTTCCTACACACCTATGACCGGTGAAATGAAATGCCCTATAGGTTATACCTTTGCCTTGCGCATTCCATTCCATCTCCTCCATTGTTGATGCAACACATGCACCAACCATATCACAAATGAAATGATCCACTTCATATCATCACGTGACCGTATTAGTTCATTGATCTTGACTTCACTTGCTCTTCACTGTTGCTTCGGTCCATTGACACCATGTCATCACTCAACTTTTCCTTCACGCTTGCAACCAATCCATCAAGCCAAGTCTTATCTTGATCTTCTCCACCTTAGTCACATGACTCCATGTCATGTCTCATATGCATGAGCTCCTTCATCACATGTGTGAGTCTTGCAACATATCCAAGTCATTTCACCTCCATGGCATAGGTTGCTCACACATGATGTACTTGTGGACTAATCACATGTATATCTCACTCAAACACATATTAGTCCACCTAAGGATGTCACTCAATTACCAAAACTAAATAAGGACCTTTCACCAAGCTCTTGGACTATCCTTAAAAATAGATTTGGGCGGTTCACATAAGAAAGCAGCCCCTAGAAATAGCCCCAATATATATCTTCTTCCACCTATGATTGCTCCATTCCAACCAGACAACCTCTGTTATTGAGCTCACTTAACAAAGCCTATGCAAAATAAGTAATAATCTATGTAGGTGTGCAACTAAAGTTTTGTGAAGTGTGTTGCTATCTCTATCGCAAAAGATTTATGCAACCTAGGTTCTAATCCTATCAACTAGCCTAAAAGGCTAAACTGGAATATATAGTAAAGCAGAAGCTTAATTGAGATAGTCCCAACACTTTAAACTAGTCATTTTTTTGGAAAAGTATTGTAGCTTCTGTGCACTCACTAGAAATTCTAGTCAGGTCATCAAAGAAATCTAGTGCCTCTCCAAGGACTAGCCATTGGAATTTGAACGTTGTCGACTGTTGGGTCACCCTTTCTCCGTTGTTTTTTTTTGGTGCATCACTAGACTTCTCCGGTGAGCACGCTGTGCTCTCGGCTTTCTTCTAAGCATCATTGGACTAGTCATTCCTTTGTTGCTTATACATTGGACTATTCCGGTGCCCTATTTTCCTCTCTGAACACTCTCTATTGAAGACCCTATTCTCTGGTGCTTCAATCTCTTCAGTCACCGGACTTCTTTGGTGAGACATTGAACTTATATGCAGAAAAGTATCACCCTCGATGCTTTCTCCGGTGCTTTGTTGTGGGAAGGACCATACTTTTCTGGTAGGACAATAGGCCTAGCTTGCTTTCTATCACATTTCTTCGTGCATCTTTAACTAGGCTTGTTCTTCATGGTGTCTTGGATTTCTTGAAAGTCATCTAGATCTTCTAAGTAGCTCCTAATAATGTCTTGCTTGAGGTGTTGATCACTTCGATCTCCACACTGCCTAAGTCCAAGCTAACCTTGCATCCATTAGAATTTAACCTTGTATACTAGCAAACATCAGTCCAAATGGTCTTGTTGTTACTCAAACACCAAAGTCACATAATGGCCCATGAGAGGTGCCCTTACACTATACTGGTGGCTTATGGCAGGCCCTATGTTAATGGCAGCATTTGTAATGATGATTGTGTTTTATGGACCACCAATTGACTCATTTTCCAGTAGTGGTTCTTGGCCATGGGCCCTAAACTACATTGCAGTGGCGCCTTCATTTTGTACTGCTTGAGAGTTACTTGGTGTCAATGGACACCATTTCTATATAGTTATTGATGATAGATAAATCCAAGTGAAACTCTTGTGTATTGGGAGGATTAAACATTTTCTTGATTTGAACTAGTGGCTGATGAGAGATCATTACTACTATCTTTGTTTCCTATTGTTTTTGTTTGTATTATGTAAACAAAAGGGTAACTATTTGTTGTTGAGATTCTGTGCTGTCAACTAGAGATAATAACTAGTTGGCTCAAGTCGTGACACCATGTATATAGGCACATTGAAGTATATAGAGTTGTCTCACACATGAATCTGAGCTCTTATTTCTTTAATAACCATTGCTTGGAAGCATAATTACACTATATATATGGAGAATAATAATATTTCAATGGTAACTACTTAATTTAATACCTATATCTCATATGTTATCCCAACCTTTAGTAGTTGGCCGCGTGGAATTGATAGCATCTTCTCACCATTCCTTGAATTTTTCCTTAAGAAGCTATATACATAGTTCACGATTATCTTCTTTAGCAGATTTGAGTGAGGCTTGGCTACCACTTCAGTCTCCCCAAGAATATAAACTACACCATTGTCTACCTCACGTTCGACCATCTTTTGGTTTTCTTCAATCTTTATCATCTCCTCCATGTTTAGTTTTCCTGTCTGTTATGAAAATAGGTTTATAATTAATACACTGCACACCATTGAACATATAAGACATAGAAATGATATAGTAAGAATAACTTGTAAATGACAAAACAATTCATGTATCAATGAATCACCTGGAGATGTGTTAGGATATTGCTCATACCAACGGGATGCATTGTGAGCTCTGAAAAGGACTGAATCGGTGTAAGCATTTCCTCAGCATAGATGGCATGTCCAGAGGGCTTCTCCCTTGAAAAACTGTCAATACGAGCGCTATAATTGCTAATCCTCAATGGGTCACCTAATGCATAGAGGTTGATGTCCCTGATACAGTATTGGAGGTACTCAACTAAGATTTTGACAAATTCAGTGGCCATTTCAAGCGTGTCAAGGTACCCATATCGGGCCACACAACGGAACACCATGAGCTCTTTAGGTTCTACTTGTCGAAACAGGAAACGATCTGAGACATCGATATGTGGAATTGGCAAATGCTTCACAGTGATGAAGACAATCACTGAATGAATGGTAGGGATTTTCTCTATGAGGTGAGGAAATATTGGTGGTATGCCTTGCACCAGCTCAGTGTAGATGAGCCCAAAACCAGGAACCCTCTTTAGATCCTGACGCTCAAGGATGTCCTTCACCTTATCACGTGATACAGTATGATCAAGCTCATATTTGTAACGCTTGACATGCACATAGTGCCACACAATCATAATTGTCATAAGAACCGCTGACATGGCTAATGCCAGGTAAGGCCCATGGATGAACTTATATAGAACTGCAGCTGTGTAGACCAATTCTGTGGACATGAAGACCATGAAGAAGATGACAATCCACCAAATGTTTACCTTCCATACAAGGAGCATCACTATTGTCATCAAGAATGTTGTGATCACCATCACAAGGACCACACAAATTTCTGTGCACATATCCACAGTAGAAACAATGTAAGCAATGTGTTTATATATGTTTATGTCTATCGATATGTGTTTGAATTATCATATATTCATTAATTGAGTAATGGAAAAAAATAAGGTCCTTTTTTTTAGAATTCTTACCATGTGCTCTTGCAATGAAACCAGTTGTCTTGAAGCTTATTGTCACTACGCAAGCAGATATGCAAAGGAAGATGTTTACTTCAGGGATATACATCTGGCCCCAATAATGCCCCGATGTACGCAGTATCTTGACTCGTGGGAAACAGTTAAGTGCTTGTAAATGTGACATGGTAGCGAAGGCACACGAGATCATAGCTTGACTTCCAATGACTGACGCAATGAGTGCGAGGATGAACGTTGGCCAAAACCAATCGCCTGAATCATACAAGAGCACATTCAATTATTAGTTTTGTGATGAAAAAATATGGAACATATAGATACTTTTCTTTGGTTACATTACATACTTGGAACCGAATTGAAGAAAGCGTTAGATATATCCATGTCCATGTGTTTCCTCAGGTATGCTGCTTGCCCAATATAGGTGAGCAATACTGATGGTAGTAAGCCGAAGGTGGAGCTCAGCTGAAAGACAGAACAAGATGTTCATTACTTTACTCATATAATGATATGGGAATGGTTAAGTTAGATTACATAGACTCAACATTATAACAACGCTTCTAGTTTTCCTAAGTTTATTTACACAAAAAAATATTGTCAAATTGTCTCTACCTGGATCGATCTGATGCTGAAGTACCCGAGATCAGCAAAAAGAGCTTCTGTGCCTGTCACACAAGTAAAATTCATTCCACCAGTTCAACAAACAGTGCATGTTTCACAAATGCAAAATATTCTAATTATCATGGATATTAATTTAATTTACAACTATTTTACTACATTTTTTCCATGCCATTTCATGGTGTGTTTGCATATTTAGTTGAACTATTTGATAGCTAATGTAGTTAACAAATCAGTACAAGGAACTAGCTACTCGTTAATATAAACTGCGTGCAGTGGCCAGGCATTATGTCTTTAGAAACATTTAGCCATATCGAGAAGTAGTATCTTGCTCATGCATGCTGCTTGGTTTAGACAGATTTCTGTGGATCAGTGTGGAGGAAAACTAACCACATGAACCCTATACAACGAGGCTGAGTCTAGTTTTTTTGGTGTAAAAAATGAAATAAGCGTGTTTCAGCAACAAACACGCATCGAGCGCCATACCATATATTCAAGAGATTCTTGATATCATTTGGGATTTTGCTCCAATTATATATTGCAGCGAGAAGTGATAAGATAATCTTTCATTTTTGCTTCTAAAAAACAAAAATTACCACACGTTGCTGGTGTCATACCTGTGACGCAAAGTAGAATTTCGCCCAATGAGACCCATCCTTTCTTTTTATTTCTCTGAAAATAGTTGACGATATATTTCGGGTTGAAAGCCATCAAGGTGCCAATATCATACTTGATGATGTTGTAGATCCCAATACCTCCGATGAGGAGAAGCCACACGGTAACGACCGGCGCAAACATGTAGCCAATTTTGTCTGTCCCAAAGCGCTGGACAGAAAAGAGAGCTACCAGGATCCCAACTGTGATCCATACCTCAGCATCTGTTGACAACACCAGGAATTGTATGTAGAGGTTAATAAGCCAATTTACCAAAGTACGGAGTAGATGATGTCAATATAATATATATAGCGTATTGCTTGTATCGTGACTCAAGATCATGTGAACACATATTTAGATGCATGCTTTTTTCTTTTATATTATAATTTTATTAGAGTCCGTTTTAGTATATATCGGTACATAACAATAAAGATATACATACTGCAAGTAAAACAGGCTTCTTGTTTAAAGTAAGAATGAACAAGCAATCTTGTGCACTAGTTTGATTTGGGCCAATTAAACAAGTCAGAGCTTTATTACTTCGTGGTTAACACTAACTGTGGGTGAAGTAGACACGCTGAAATTGGTGGTGCAAGACCGTACATATGCACATATAGAGGGATGACTATTTGGATCACTTGACTAAGAAAGCAAATTGCGCAATCTATTATGACTTTTTCCTTGTTTTAGTTAGCTATTACGTACCTTTTGTGAGATGAGGTGCTTTCAGCTTGAGACCATTGACCGCCGCTAGAACTGATGAGCCAGATACCACCGAAGCATGCATGCAAACTTATGTTAGGTCATGATGAAAATATACATAACAGAGAGACAGATGTTATATATGTAAGTACCAGAGATTGGAGGGTTTAGCATGCAGTCGCTGATGGCCAGCGCAGTGGCAAGTATGGTAAGGGAGAAGAGCAAAATCTTTGCTGCCTTGCTCGTCTCCAGGAGGTTCTTCATCCACTGAGCTCTCCTTCGCGTCGCTGACGGCTTTGCTTGATTCTTGTATCTTAGCACGAGCTCGTCCTCGTCCTGTTGATTTGGGATCAGGCAGATCTTGGCGTACCGCGAGATCAACGAGTACAGAGCAAACGTTCCACCTGACGAAAACCGAGCAAATAACGTATGTACGTGCACCTTATTAGCTCCGTGTGGATTTTGCAACTCACCTCATGACAAGAAAGATCATGGTGAATTAAATTCAGTAGCTAGGTAGCATCGTCGATCGCACCGTCACCCTCGTCGTTGGCGTAGAGCGCGATGAAGACGATCTTGATCATGGTGAAGAGGATGAAGCTGTAGATGATGATGGACAGCACGCCGAGGACGTCGTCCTCATGCTTGACGCCATACTTGAAGGTGTTGGCGTAGACGTAGAGCGGCGACGTGCCGAGGTCGGCGTACATGATTCCCACGCACTGGAATGCCAGCCGTAGCGTCCGAACCCAGCTCTCATGTCCATGGTGATGGGCGGCGTGGGCTGGCCTCGTGGCGTCGCGGTACAGCGAGTCCTGCCGTAGCCAGTTCACCGGCGGCAGGTCCAGCTCCAGGTCGCCGCTGTGGGGCACCATCTCCAGGCCACCGCCGGTACCGGCTTGTGCCATCTTTCTGTCGCCGGCGGCTTCCTCTGTAGACTGTAGTAGTCAAGGGCAGTACAGGTACCTTTGTACGGCGGAAAGGCTAACCCACTCCGCACTGCACTGTCCCACATGCAGCACTCTGTAGGCTGTAGCTGATTTGTTGGCTTCACAGCTGCTCATGGATGTCGCCTTGGGACGCCTTTTATAGCCCAACTGTGGTACGCAACCGCACATACAACTTGTGCTCCCTTTTTTCCTATCTTTGTAGTGGCGTTGTATCTTGAGAACTTGTCAATTTTTCCGGTGAATTCTGATCAAATTTATTGGTTAATTGTTGGAGGAAACCTAATTATTAATTAACAGTCGAACATCATTTTTTTATGAAAGCTGGTCAAAAGGTTAACACGTTGTGTGGGTGGTAGAGAGAGATGGTAATGTACACCCCGTACATAAGGATGTGTGAGAGTACAGTGGTGGATGTTGTGCATAGGTCTTCGATGTATTTATGTAAGAATGACTTATTTTCATAAAGTCAATGGTAAGCGGATAGAACTACTGGTCAACCGTAAAAGGAAGTTTCGTTTTGTTGTTTTCAATGATGCCACTGCCACATCATCGAGAGAGGTTTTATGTTGATGAAGAAAATCTCATCTTTTAAATGCATACTTTCAATCCAATTGTTTTATAGTCCGGTCATATAGCATTGAATGTGTGACATATGGGATTGTATCCGCAGCAATGTAGCGTATTCTGTTCACAGGGCCGGCATCGGCAACCTCTTGTAATTGTTAAACCTCTATCTACTTAATGCAATGATATGCATACTCATGTGTATTCGAGAAAAAAGACACATGGGATTGGAGGATTGTTGGATGAAATGAAAATTATGCTTCCAATGTTGGTGTGGAATAGTTTCCAAATATGTTTCAAAGAGTGTGTACATCCAATTGCATCCAGATGATGAATTCCCTCCCGACTCTCTCTTATAAGTCTTGTGTCATGTCACTAGTTGTGATATATCACCTCATTGGCTTCGTTCGTTTACAACCTAGAACAACTTTGGAACTGTTTCTAGCCCGAAACTGTTCGATAATTTGTACTGGTTTGGAAATGATCGTGGCTTGGAACGGCCAGGAACACCTAACCAAGCTGGACCAGAGCCGGGGTAGCCATGCAGAGGACCGTGTTTTGTGGATCGGCGATTCCTAGCGATCGTGAGTGCGAAGTCGCCCCCGACCTCGAACCTGATCACCGCCGCCGGTGATCTTGTTCTGCTGCGCCGCCGACTGTTTCCGGTCACGGCGTCCACGCCCCGCCACCGACCTGCAATTGGTGCCGGACAACGCAAATCGACGGTTAGCCGCTCCGGCGCCGTCGACCACAAAATTCCCCTAGGGACTGCCGCTTAGGAACCCCTGGTCGGGACTCGTGTTTTGTGCCTGCATCCTTTGTGAGTGCAGTCACCTTGTTGTTCCCCCCGAACTTGATCGCCGCCATGGCATCATCCGGGAGTGGAAAGAAGGGGGATCGTGATGGCTCTGGAGGCAGCGATGGCGGCGCCAAGGAGAGTGTCGCGGATCTCCTCCTAAAGCTCAACCTCACCGAGGCAGAGGAAGCTGTCCTTGAGTTCAGTGATGACGATGGGGGGGCCGAGCCGCCGGTGGTGGAATGGGCGGTGGTGGGAAAGGTTCTCTCGCCATCGATCGTACATGTGGCTACTGTCCGGTCGGCTATGAAACCGGCTTGGGGGAATCCCTGCAGCCTGAAGTTTCGAGCGATCGGCGAGAAGACTGACAACATGTTTATTGCGGAATTGGGCAGCAAGATGGAGATGGAGAGGATCTTGGCGGGTACACTGTGGATGGTGGGCAGACACACCGTAATCCTGCAGCCATATGATGAACGCCGTAGCGCGTCGGAAATTGTCTTCGATCGCATGGCGATTTGGGTCAGGCTCCTGAACCTACCTCTGGGATGGATGAATCAACAGCGGGGGGTCCGAGCCATGAGCCTTATTGGGAATGTCCTGAAAATGGATGTTGATAGAGACGGGAAAGCCAGCGGGGCGTTTTTACGTGCCCGGGTGGAAATTGAGATCGATAAGCCTCTACGCCGTGGGGTTCTACTACGAACAAGCAGGTCGGAGGAACCGAAATGGTTAGAAGCACAGTATGAAAGGCTGCCCTTTTACTGCTTCTTCTACGGCATCATGGGTCATTCTGAGTTAGAGTGTCCCCAGCAGGTGCACAGGAATGAGTTGGGAAAGCTACCATATGATATCCAACTGAGAGCTCCAGAGGAACGAAGAAGGCGCGTGCAGTCTTTCTCTGAGGCTACGGCGGAATCCTTTGGAAGTGGCTCTTCTACAGGTTCGCGCCCACCCCGAGCTCCACGTGGGGGGTGCATGGGTCAAGGGGTGATGGGGGGTCCTGCCACTCTTCTTTGAGTCCGATGGATGAGGAAGAGGATCAGGAGGTTCATTCACCTCTGAAGGCGCCCCAGGAAGCTCCTGAATGTGTGCAAAATATTGAACATGGCTGGGCTGGTAGGAAGCTAGACATGGACGGCGCTGATAACACTAGGATTCCAGCTAGGAAGCGAAAATCCAAGCGGTTGGGGCCTGAATTGCAAACCCCGGACCTGAATGTGCTGGTGGGGTCAAATGCTATTGTCCCCATCGGCCTAGTGAACTCAAGAGTGTCCCAATTGGATTCGGGCGCTGAGTACTGGTGGGAATCTAGAGGAGACTCTGAAGAAACATAGGAGGGGTAGTCTCACAAACAATGCACGATCGGCGACGGCTGCGATTGACAGCCCCCGCCGGGCACAATGAAAACCTTATGTTTGAACTGTCGGGGACTTGGGCGGCCCGAGGCAGTTCGTGAGTTGCATAGCTTGTGTGAGCTACATCGCCCGTGGTTGGTGTTTTTGTCAGAAACAAGTTATTTCGGTAATAATGTGGATGGCCTGGTTAGGACCTTGAATTTGTCAGGGGGATATGGCGTTGGCTGCTTTGGCAGGGGGGTGGGCTAGCACTCTTGTGGACCCGGGATGTTGAGGTGAAACTTGAGAGCTATGACAAACTCCATATAGACGTCACAGTTCATCAGTCGTCTGCACCAGAAAAAGCTTGGCGTTTCACGGGTTTTTATGGTGAAGCTAGACGTGAACTGAGGTATAGAAGTTGGGATTTGCTCAAATTCCTTAACTCGTGTAGCAATCTTCCATGGCTGTGTGCATGCGAGTGAGCAAATTGGTGGTCAAGGGCGTTCGGAAAGTCAAATGGAAGGTTTTCGGGAGGCGGTGGAATACTGTGGTTTCTCAGACCTAGGTTATATCGGGCTTCCGTACACGTGGGACAACAGGCAACCGAACAGCACTAATGTTAAATGTCGCCTGGATAGAGGTCTGTCAAACTCCGAGTTTCTGAACCTCTTTCAGTCGGCCAGAGTCTGGCACGTGCAGACAACGGAGTTTGATCACTGCTGCTTGGTTCTAGAATGCCTTCAGCATAACGGGTTGAGAAGAAGGAGAAAACACATGTTTCGTTATGAAAATATGTGGCGCCGTGATTCTTCTTATACACGGATGGTGGAGACGGCCTGGGGTAGATTGGACAACCCAATGAACTTGTCACAACTGTCGTCGCAGCTTGAAGAGGTGACGAGCACAATGAAAGATTGGGAGCAGTCCAGTTTTGGTTTAGTGCGTCAGGAACTGAATAGGCTACGCCGGGAGTTGGAGTCGGTCAGGCGCTCATCCTTGCGCTCAGGGCCAACGCGGCGTGAGAGACAGTTGATGGCTCGGCTGTCAGAGCTATTAACAAGGGAAGAAGTGATGGAGAAGCAGCGTTCTAGGATTGAATGGTTGCGAGAAGGGGATCGTAACACCTCTTTCTTCCAAGCGAGATCCAAGGAGAGAGTCCGCAACAATCGGATTTCTGCGCTTAGGAGGGATGATGGCTCCATTGCAACCACCCAAGAGGAGCTGGAATCAACTGCCTTGGAATTCTATTCAAAATTATTCACTAGGCAGGAAGTACTCGATCCAGGACCAGTTCTAGCCTGCGTCCAAGAAAAGGTTACTCCGGTGATGAATGATGACCTTCAGAAACCATATACGGCGGAGGAGGTTCGGAAAGCGCTGTTTATGATGGGAGCTAATAAGGCCCCCGGTCCGGATGGGCTGACAGCGGGTTTTTATCAGTTCCACTGGAATATTTTGGGACCGGGTGTAACAGCGGCAGTGCTGGATTTTTTGAATGGCGGTGAAATACCATATTCAATTAATAGCACAATTCTAGTGCTAATCCCGAAGGTTAAAACTCCACAGGAGATGAAGCAATTCCGGCCAATCTCCCTTTGTAATGTAATATATAAAATATGCTCAAAGGTGGTGGCCAATCGCCTCCGGGTGCATCTCGATGATGTCATATCAGAGGAGCAAAGTGCTTTCGTCCCTGGCAGGCTGATTACCGACAATGTGCTTGTGGCCTATGAGTGCACACATTATTTGCAGAGGAAGAAAGGAAAGGTCGGGGCCTGTGCAGTTAAGCTCGACATGGCAAAGGCATATGATCGCGTTGAGTGGGGCTATCTCAAGGGAATTATGCTAAAACTGGGATTCCATGAGAATTTTGTCTCACTTGTGATGAGGTGCGTCACATTGGTTTCTTTTTCAATTAAAGTTAATGGTGTTCTCTCATATGCTTTCAGCCCTACTAGAGGATTACGGCAAGGAGACCCCATCTCGCCGTATTTGTTCCTGCTGTGCGCAGAGGGCTTGTCTTCTTTGTTAAAATCTGTTGGTCCAGTGCACTTATCCAGAGGTGTCCGCGTGGGCATCCACGCTCCATGGGTATCGCACCTTCTCTTTGCGGATGATTGCATAGTCTTTTCTAAAGCGTCGCAAAGAGGGGCCGCCAGACTTCAAGAGATCCTAGATACTTATAGCCGGGGATCAGGACAGCAAGTTAACAGAGATAAATCAGCTGTCTTTTTTAGCAAAAATTGTCTAGATGAAGTGAAGGAGTTGGTTCGGAATGAACTGCATATAGATACAGAAGCACTCTTGGACAAATACTTGGGCCTACCTACTGCACTGGGCCGATCTACTTCAGTAGCTTTTTAGTTCTTGCCGACAAGAGTTAAGCAGGTAGTGGGTTCCTGGAGTGGCAGACAGACGAGCTGTGCTGGAAGAGAAATCCTTCTAAAATCGGTGGCACAGGCAGTCCCTACATATTCGATGAGCTGCTTTCTCCTCTCCAAAACTACTTGTAAGAAAATGAGATCCACAATTGCTAATTATTGGTGGGGCGGTTCTGCAGATAACCGTCGGATACATTGGCTGCGATGGGATGGCTTGACCCAACACAAGCTATGCTGGGGAAACAAGGGTGGCGTTTGATTACTCGGCCTGACAGTCTTTGTGCTAGAGTCCTCAAAGTCCGATACTTTCATGACGGGAACTTTCTTGATAGTACACGAAAGAAGCATGCGAGCCATACTTGGAGAGCCATTCTAGCCGGAAGAGATATCCTGAAGAAGGGTTTGATCAGGAGAATTGGTGATGGTACATCTACAAATATTTGGCAGCACAGATGGATCCCCCTGCATTTTGGGGCTAAACCGTTGACGCCCAGTGATGGACAGGAGGTTTCTTTGGTCTCTGATCTCCTGGATGACACAGGGCAGTGGAATGAGGAACTGATCAGGGTGGTCTTCTTCCCGGTTGATGCAAATGCCATACTACGGATCCCCTTGCGTCCACAAGAAGAAGACTGGTGGGCATGGGAACCAGAGAAACATGGCGAATACTCGGTGAAATCAGCGTACTGGAATTTAGCTGAACCGGACACACAAGAAATTGGAGGGTCAGGTGATAACTCTTCGAAGATATTGTGGAAACTAAAGGTCCCTCCAAAGATCAAAGTTTTTTGGTGGCGGGTACTAAATGAATTCATCCCAGCCAAGGATATTTTGAATCGCTGTCATATTGAACCAGTTGCTTTCTGTGAGTGCTGTGGTAGTGAAAGGGAGACAATCAAGCACATCTTCACGGACTGCACTACTGCCAGGGGATTCTGGCGCGAGGCAAAAGCTCTGACAGGTGTGAAGCTCCCTCCGCTACATCCCTTGACTTGGGCAAGTGATATTTTACGAGATGAGGTTTGTTCAGAACGTGATCGCTGTGTCATCATTATTGGAATGTATGCTCTCTGGACACAACGCAACAGGAAAAACCATGGGGAGCAACAGCTGCCACTGAGGAAAGCTGTACAATGGGTGGTGGATTTGGCCCATGATTTTTGGCAGACCACTAAACAAGCTATGCAAAGGACGACCGGGATTTCTAAACCAACATGGAGGACACCACCGACAGGTTGCATGAAGTGCAATGTGGATGGGGCGTTTGATCCAAGGACTGGCCAGGGGGCAACCGGTGCTGTTCTTCGGAATCACAGTGGTAGCTTTGAGAGTGGAAGAGCGAGGTGGTACCAGTTTGGCCTGGACTCACTAACGTTGGAAGCATTAGCCTGCAAGGATGGGGTACTGCTGGCAGCAGAGTTGGGTGTCCAGCGTCTGCAGGTGGAAACTGATAGCCAGGAATTGGTGAAGCTGTGGGAGGCGGTAGACACTCAACGATCTCATATATCTCCAATTCTTAAAGAGATAAAAGACCGCAGTGCAGCTTTCTTTGATTTTTCCTTTATGTATGCTAATCGCTCTTGTAATCAAGTTGCTCATGTACTAGCTAGACAAGTCTCAGATGACATTAGGATGGGTGAGTGGCATTCGGCCCCATCCTGTGTTCTTCATCTGCTGACTGAAGATTGTAATCCCATTGATTCCTGATCAATAGAAAGCTCATCAAGTCGCAAAAAAAAAACGAGAATAAAACCCTCCACTAGATTTGGCATATTATGCAACTTTCTTAAAGTGGCACTTAATCTTTCTTTGTTTTTGACATCAATTTTAGTGGCCTTGGGCTTTTAAAAGATATTTTAAATTTACGAGTGAGGAAACAACTTTGCCACGACAGGCTTTCTATAACAACTTCCTTCAATTTTGCTATGACAGGCTTTCTATAACAACTTCCTTCAATTTCAAATCAGTGCTATTTTGGCTTGTCCCGAGGGTCAAATATTTTATATTTTATTTACAAATTATTTTTTTACATGTTAATTTTCTGAAAACAACAGGAGCATATTTTTAATGAAAATTAGATCGCTCTTCATAGTAACATATTTTCCCCATGTGTTATAGTTGTAAAAACAATGTATGTCTAAGTTCGTTGTAACAGCTGCTACTGTTGCCACATTAAGAGCATGGCTAATAATATAACTTGTTGCTGGCTGTATGGATATTTGTAGTCCATCTCTCAGCCAACCTATATAGTAGTTAGTTCTTCACTGTTAATATATGGCTCATTTTTCTCTTTCATAAAGTTTCTTGATTCTTGTGATTAAGCCGGCTGTAAACTTAGGCCCTGTTTGGTCCTTTAGTCACCCTTTGGAGACTTAGACTAAAACTACTTTAGTTACCTTTTAGAGTGCCCCCTACCTGACCCCCACTCTGGATTTGGGTAGTGAGGGTAAAAAAAACCAGCTCCAGTAGACCCCCACTGCACCCTCTATTTTTGTTGGCCCCCTATTTTCCCCCTATTGGCCCCGTACTCCACTCCCCTACTTTTTTTTTGCTTTCTTCTCTGTTTTAGGTAGTATTGCTGTAGCAAACAATAAAAAATGAGTAGTATCAAAATAGGTGGCTATATAAATTAAGAAATAGGGGGTCTATTTTAAATAGTATTGCCGGAGATACTCTTAGTCACCATGTTTGGTATTTTAGAGACTAAAAGTGACTAAAAGGTTATGACTAAACTTTAGTCACCCCAAAAGCAAACAGGCCCTTACCGCTCGCTTCACTCTTTCTCCTTCTCGGCGTATAACTCACTTACACTTTTATGTACTTGCTCTAACATGTGAGCGGTAGCTGCCAACGAAAAAATGGCTGCTGAACAGGTCCAATGGTTAAAGCTGTGCTTATTTGATATCTTTGCTCGGAGCGCATAGTTGTTTATAAACTTTCACAGCTTCCATGCATGCTTTACCCTTACAAATTTCCATACTACTAGTAATCAATAACGTAATCTTGACCCGCAAGGCGCCAACCGTTGAAGAATTGGAACCCAGCAGGAAGCTAGTCGCACAATGCAAGTGCATTATAGGTGACGACCCATGGTGGCGATCTGGGCGTCGTCGCATAATGATATTATTATCCCTCAACCGCGAGTGAATCTCTGGCTCCTTCACGCTCCGGTTATTGTTCGACACTGTCTTACACTGTTTATGACAGCGACATTTACTGTTCACTTTTCTTTTTTTCTTTTTTTAGTTTAGACGAATTTAAAAAATTTCTACTGTTCATCACGGGCGCGGCATCAGCGCGTCCACCGTGCTAGTGGTGCCTAGTTGACTTGTTAGTTTTTACCTGGTGGTGATGACACCTGATCCGTATGAAACCTGCATTGTTAAGAGCTGGTTCAACGAAGTGTACGTTCGGAGCCCATCTTTTCAAAACTACTGTAATCGCCTAGTAATTGTCTGCTTTAAGAGTTATGGTCAGTGGCTGCCGTACGTACTAGGACTTTTTAGCTGCCCACATGCGTATTTGCTTGCGTGCCGGTGCCGCGCTCAGGTCTATGGTTTTGCTGGATCTGGATTGAAAAACACAGAATAGGGGAGAAAAATACTGTATCAGAATTCCTGTAGCATTTCGTTTGTATTTGGTAAAAATTATCCAAATTTTGACTAACTAGGCTTAAAATGTTCCTCTCGCAAAGTACAACAAAACTGTACAATTAGTTTTTTATTTCATCAACATTTAGTACTCTATGCATTTGCCGACATTTTGATGTAACGGAGAATCTTCTTTTTGCATAGTGGAATTTGGGGAGAATTGGGGGAACTAAACAAGGCCTTTGGTATTCTAGTCGACACAATTTGCTCATAAGTACAGGACGTACGAAATCTGAGTTAGTCAAATGTTCTCATCTTATAATAATATAATAATTTTTATGTGAACAAGATTGTAGCTTAGCTATTTAAGTTTATTAATATAGTGAACCTCTACTGTTCACCTAGTTTTGAGTCCTCGAGGTGATCGCATTTCTTTGAATTTATTTTATTTAGAATTTAATAATGCTACAGTAGTAGACGATGTAATTTATCAGCAGGTCAGACTCTCGGAGCTGGTCATAGGTAGAGCGTGTGCGTGAGTTCATATTAGTCGATCAGTGTACGTAAATGTATTATATAAGCGTATGTGTCCGTACTGTGATTAAAAAGTATTATAATATTTCTAACTTTAACTAAATCTATATCTATATCTAATAATAAAGAGGCAAAATTTCTAGCATTTTTTTCGTCCATCCATTTTTTGTCCATCTCCCAGTAACTGCTGGATAATGGAGAGTTTTTTTCCATCCGGATTTATATATATAACATGTGCTCATACTAGTTAGAATAACTCTTGTATAGTACGATACCGAGTCCAATTCTAATATGTACATAGTTTTTAAGTAATATGGATAGCAGAAAATCATAATCAAATAGATCTCTCCGATCCAAAATCTGAATAGGAATTTTAATCTAAGTAGAAAAAGAATAAAGGCAAAAAGTTCCGCCTTTTTTTGTCTGGATTTTTTTCGTCAGGCCAAAAGATATATAAAAAAGAAACACAGCCCAGCACGCATGTCCTACGCGTAAAGATGGCAACGGGGAATTTCCCGTCACCATCCCCGATCTCCGGTGGGGATTTCGTCCCCGCGGGGATCCCCGTCCCCCATACAGCAACATATACAAGCATAAATCTTGCAAGGTTCATAGACTCACACATGCATAAATCTAGCAGCAAGGTTCATAGATTCATAAAAGATCACAGATTCATAAATCATGGGATACTCATTAGTCTAATCAATCTAGCAACATAGTTCACCAACAACACACACGCCAACATAGGTGTCCAGGTCCAGCTCCAGCACATAAGCATACAGACAGGCACATACATTGATACACACTAGAAACTAGAGATCTACCAGCAACATAGGTGTCCAGGACTCTAGGCGTCTAGCACATAAGCATACACACAGGAACATACACACAACATAGGTGTCCAGCACATAAGATAAGCATAGGCTGCACAGTAGCACAAAAGAAAACATAATAGTCTAGCTCCAGTTGGCCGTCATGATGTTCAGCCTTGCCAAAAGAACAGCTCCAGCTCCAAACTCACAGGAGTGCACTGCATACAGCAAGAAACAATAGTTAATAGATATATAAATCCTCAATTTTGTGGCAACAAAGAGAGTTACAATGCATTGTCAATTAACAATTTTCAAATAATACCTCCATGCCACCTTGTATCTCTTGAAGACAAGTCCAAAAGGTGGCTGTTTCTTCATTGTCACCTAAAAAACAATTGCAAGACTTGAATTAGCAATCATGATAATAGAAAAATGTGTTGATGATGATTTATAACTAGAACAACTTATAAACCTTTGTATTTGTTTTGAAGCCAATCTTGTGAACGCATTAAGGCCTCCAATATCTATGGAGTGAGCTGGCTGCGATGCTCACTAAGGACCCTTCCACTTGTGCTAAAGGCAGATTCAGATGCAACTGTAGTAACTGGAATAGCATAAATATCTCTTGCAATCTTCCTCAATGTAGGATAATGTGTCCCAGCCACCTTCCACCAATCAAGAATCTTGAAGTTTTCAATGTTGATTGGGACCAAACTCATCATCCAAGTACCTATTCAAATATGAAGGACCGCCGAACATGGGTTAGTCAATATTTGAAAATGCAGCCACGAACAAAAGTAAACAATGAACTAAACTAGCAATACTGCGGTGCTACGAATGTACATGTATCACGTATGAACAAAACTAGCAATACATGTATCTTGGAACCAGAACTAGCAATAGCAATATATGTATATACGAATGTACATTGTTCTGAGATTTGACTTCTGAGTTTCTGACCTTCCTTCTCCATCGAAGATCATGGGCGATTCAGATCCAGGTGCATCCATGTCACTTGCGAGCTGCGGCGGCAAGGATACGAGGCTTCGACAAGGCCGACTTGCGACGGCCACGCGTGGATGGCAGAATCACCGAGGCCGACAGAGATGGATGATGGAGGCTGGAGGGTGGACAGTCGATGCCTAGAGACCTAGACGGAGGGTGGATCCACCGAGCTGCTGGCGGCCACCTTGCGCTGCTGCGCGAGTGCGCAGTCGCGCTCGTGCGGTCGTGTCGCCGCTCGTGCCTCTGGGGGATGGGGCTGGATGGATAGGGGTGGAGTGGATGGGTGGGGGTGAGAATTAGGGTTAGTGCGTATATATACTTTGGGGCTAACGGGCCTTCTTACATGGGCCTTGTGCCCTCAAGCTACTGCGATGCTGCTAGTGCTGCTTCACGGGGCAAGGATGTGGGGATCAGGGTCAGGGACCAGGGAACCATCTCCGTCCCCACCATCTCCGACGGGGACAACAATCCTACCAACTAGCAGCGAGGTTTTTTTAATGTAAGGATGAGGAGCAAAAGGGGAAAGGAAAATGTGTGGAACAGTAACGGGTATTTGCTACAGTGGCAAACTGGTAATGTGTATTAACAGGTATTTGGTACAGTAACAGTCTGGCACTATTACGGGTTGCACTGTTACTAATGGGTACCTACTGTTCATATTTGGTGTGTACTGTTCATGAGATCCATTACTGTTATGGCAACAGTGTTTTGTGAGGGGGCGTGGTATACACAAATAAGAGTATAGGTTAGATTCCATCCCCGTGGGGATCAATTCTCCACCATCCCCATCCCCTAATGGAAGAATTTCCCACGGAGAATCGGGGATCATGTCCCCGTTGCCATCTTCACCTACGCGTCTTGCTTTCCCTGTTCCGCTTTCCCCTGAATCGAACCGAGTCATGCAGCAGTTAAGTCTCTACAAAATAATATTACCTAATCTCTTCATATTACTATTATTGTCATGAAATCCATCTATTTATTATTGTACAATCACAAAAGAGAGAAGTTCGAGTCGGTTGCCCGGTCTAGAGATATCACGATCTCTTGCAGCTACCAAAAATCAAAAGGACTTATACTAGATCTATGAAAAAACACCAAACCAAAGAATTCTCAAGCAAATCAAAAGCCCCAAACTAAGCGAGAAAAAAATCAAGAAGCAGGAAAGCGCCCGTCAGCTAGCGATAAAAAAAATCATGAAGCAAGCAAGCGCCTACCGTCCAGCTGACTGTACAAGCACGACGTCGATCGGGGATGGGGCAAATCCGTTTTAGGACTGCCATGGCTGTGTTTCATCTTCTCTGCCATGGACGACAGGCTCCTCAAGGACGAGCTCGGGGATGACGAGGCTCGGGAGGATGAGATTGCCGGCAGTGCGGAGGTTGAGCATGACGAGGACGAGTGTCACACTCATTTATCGATAAAATGGAATGCATACCCTTATGTGCGCCCAGAGATCAATCACACATAAGTTCACAAATTATAACAGAAGTATCATCGCAAATGTTATTACATCACGATATTTAAACACATAGTCTTAACACAAATGTAGCGGAAGTATAAATAAAAATCTCTCGTGGTAGCTCCAGTCACAGGTACATTGACTGGTTGACAGCAAGACTAGTAATCTTCAGGGAAGTAGGCGTAGTAGTCACTATTACCTCTATCTGTTATCCATCCGGGATTTTTATCCAAGTAAGAAAAATAAACAAGCGTAAGTACATCTCGTACTCAACAAGTGTAACATGGGGTTCATGAGGCTCAAAAAGGCATAATCATTGGTTTACCGGCATGTAGCTTTTAGTTAACATGATTTTAGCATATCAATAGCATCAAAAGGTCTCAATGTAAAAAATAAACATATGATCCATGTGAAATGATTAATGAATAGCAAAAACATAACCATAAACAAATATTCAACTATTCCATAAGGGTCCAAGGCCACTCGTGACCGTGAGCACGGCTGTTATAACAGTTTTACACTCTGCAGAGGTTGTACACTTTCACTGTGAGTCGTGTTACCCAAATGCCCGGGTTAATTACTCCCAAAACACTACCAAGGTGAGCAGGCAGGGTAAACACTATGAAGTCCTTCGAAGGTTCGTCTAACAAGTTAGGGCCATTAGATTCACTCGGCAAACAGATGTAGAGCCCCCCTTCCAAATAGCACAATAACCCGCAGCCTATACACATAAGGACAGAGGCCGCACTATACCCGATTCGTCAAGCCATTCTTACGCCAAAAAGGTTACCTCTAACAAGCTAGAAAAGGTCCTTCTATATGACTAAAGCCAGAGCCATATAGCCCCCACAGTTGTACTGTAAATCCCGGATTGTCGCTTATAGATGAGTCCTTATGGAGAGCAATTAGAGCATCAAAAGTAACCCACATGCTCTAATCCCCTTTAAACATTAATCAAAATCATCTTTTAATGTTTGTTGCATATTCCTCTAATCAATTTACATGATCATAGTCCATGTTTAAGCACTAGCCATACTACTCAATGCATCACAATATGTACCAAGGTATAGGATCAATCACTAAGTCATCCTTAACAAGGAATAAATGCATAATGATATTAATTGCATAAGGTGAATAGGACAACAAGGATAATCCCGTGCTATACTTGCCTTGCTCAAACTGGTCCTGAAGATCTTGCTCGTAATAAGGCTCTTGATCTCCAACGAATTGCTCACCGTCTATACTCGATCAACCAATATCAACAACACACATCCAGAGGCAATCATGCATAGACAAACAAGGCTATAATTAGAATAATACACCAATAGTAAGAAAATAAGATAAAAAGTCTTTAAAACGAATCTACAACTCGCTAGGATCACACAGACGCAAAGATCACGAAAAACGGAGCTAAAACGACAAAGTTATGAATTTCCAAAGATTTCCTATAGAAAAATAAATACTTTAATTAAAACTCGAAAATAAATTAATCCAAACTTACTGTACAGTTGTATATTTACATAGAGCTCGCAAATATGAATCTAACGCAATTTGAATGGACCAAATCGGAGTTAAAACGAAGATTCTACAACTAAAACAAACTGAATGGCAAAACTGTAAATATCAGAAAGCGTATTTTTCTTTTTCCGAAACGAATTACGTTTTCATTTAATAAATACGTATTTTCCAGATTACGCTTTGGACCGTGGGTTATAAACTCAAAAACATCAGGGGCTCTTTAGCAAAAATGTCAGCCGAAACGGTATCTTCAAATAACAGCCGTCGATCTCCGATCCGACGGTCCAGAGCAGATCGGGGGAGGAAACGGGCGGCGCGCCGGCCGGAATAGGGCCCGACGGCGATCCCCGCGGCGGCGCCATGGTCGGAGATGTCCATCTCCCGCTATGGTGCACGAACTTGCGAACGAAGAACACCAGCTGAAAGAGAACATCAAGGCGAGCTCACCTAGGGCGGTATCGGGGCCGAGGATGAAGCGAAAAGGGCGTGCGGCTCGGAGAGGCGGGCGGTGGAACTCGAACTCGCGGTGAGCTAACCCTAGGCCTCCACGGGAACCACAACTAGGCGAGATGGGTTGTGGGAGGGGGCGCGGCTCCGTTTTTATACCCCGATGGCACCGCTATAGAAGGAAAGAAAGGGATTTGGAGATCGAGTCGGATCAGGGAAGAGAGGGAAGGCGGTGCGGAGCCGGAGGAAGAAGAAAGGAAGGTAGAAGGAGACGCTGACAGGCGGGACCCACATGTCGGCGACTCAGAAGAAAAAAACAGGGCGGCGACTGGCTTAGCGGGCCGCGCTGCTGACTTGGGCTCGGCCCAGGAGGAGGAGGCCGGCCGGGAGGGAGGGAAGAGCGGGCCGCGCGCGCTGGGCCGTGAAGAAAAACGGCCCGAGAGCAGAGAGAGAATAAGAAATCCTTTTCCAATTTTTCAAATTCATTTTTCAAATGATTTTCAAATCAAATTTGAATTTGATTTAAACCACTCAATACAAAACTTCAAATGCAGCGGCATGAATGCTCAATCATGTTTCTACCCTTATATTTGATTTTAAATTTATAAAAAATATTCTTATTCTAAATTTGCATGCTTCACAAAAATAAATATAAAAAATCATATTTTTCCTATTTTTCTTCTCTTCAAATTTTAGGGTGTTACAATTCTACCCCCCTTAAACTGAATCTCGTCCCGAGATTCGACCGGTGCTTACTCAAACAGTTGCGGGTAGGTTTTTCTCAGATCCTCTTCTCGTTCCCAAGTAGCCTCTTCTGCGTGTACCGATTCCACTGTACTTTACACATTTTGATTGTTCTACTTCTTGTGACTCTGTCCGCAGTCTCCAAAATTTTAACCGGAAACTCCTCATATGTAAGATCCTCCTTAACAGTGAGTTCCTCTATCGGAATCTGTTCTTCTGGTACTCGTAAACATTTCTTCAATTGAGACACATGGAACACATCATGTACACCTGCCAAACTTTCGGGTAATTCCAACTGATATGCCACTTCACCACGTCTTTCTATAATCTTGAAAGGTCCAATATATCTTGGTGCCAATTTATCCTTCATGTTGAACCTCTTCACACTCCTCATGGGTGACACTTTCAAGTAGACATAATCCCCTACCTCAAAAGTCAACTCCCTTCTGCGAGTATCAGCATAACTTTTCTGTCTGGACTGTGCTATTTTTAGATTATCTCTAATCATTCTCACTTTCTTTTCAGCATCCTTTAATACATCAGGCCCAAACACTTGACTCTCCTTTGTCTGATTCCAGAACAACGGGGTCCTACACTTTCGTCCATACAGAGCCTCAAACGGTGCCATTTGAAGACTCTTCTGATAACTATTGTTATAAGAGAACTCTGCGTATGGCAAACTCTTATCCTAGCTAGTACCATATTGTAAAGCACAAGCTCTCAACATATCTTCCAATATCTGATTAATTCTCTCTGTTTGACCATCTGTCTGGGGATGATAAGCTGTACTAAAATTTAGTTTGGTCCCCAATGATTCATGTATCTTTTGCCAATAATGAGATGTAAACTGAGTACCTCGATCAGACACAATCTTCTTAGGAACTCCATGTAGACTCACTATTCTTTCCATATACAACTCTGCCAACTTCGCACTGCTATATGTAGTCTTCACAGGCAGAAAATGAGCAACCTTAGTCAGACGATCCACTATCACCCAAATTGAATCATATCCTCTCTGAGTCCGTGGTAACCCAACTATAAAGTCCATACCAACCTCTTCCCATTTCCACTCGGGTATCTGCATAGGCTGTAACAATCCTGCAGGTCTCTGATGTTCCGCTTTCACCCTTTGACAAGTGTCACACAAAGCAACATACTCAGCTACGTCTATCTTTAAACCATACCACCAATATTTCTCTTTCAGATCTAAGTACATCTTAGTACTCCCCGGATGTATGGAATAAGCTGACTCATGAGCTTCACGCAGAATTGCCATTCTGATATCCTTATCTTCGGACACACACAGCCTTTTCCCAAACCATAGCGTACCATTTTCATCCTTACGGAATCCTGGAGATTTACCTTTCGCTATGTTTTCAGCTATCTCTCTCAACTTTTTATCCTTCTGCTGACCTTTACGGATTTCTTGCTCCAGAGTAGGCTCTAATACTAGTTCCACTGCATTGGTAGTAAATCCTAAGTTCAGATGCTTGCACTCAGCACACAATTCTTTTGGCATAGGCATTACTTGTATTTCATTTGCATAACTTTTCCTACTAAGAGCATCAGCCACAACGTTGGCCTTTCCGGGATGATAATGCACCTCTAGATCATAGTCTTTTATCAACTCCAACCATCTACGCTGCCTCAAGTTCAGATCCGTTTGAGTGAAGATATACCTTAGACTCTTGTGATCAGTGTATATATCACTCTTGTGTCCAATCAAATAATGTTTCCATATCTTTAATGCATGAACTACTGCAGCTAATTCCAAATCATGAGTAGGGTAATTTAACTCATGCTTCCTCAACTGCCTCGATGCATATGCCACAACTCTACCTTCTTGCATCAGAACACATCCCAAACCCAATCGAGATGCATCACAATAGATAGAGAAAGGTTTATTCAGATCTGGCAAAACTAAGACGGGTGCAGTAGTCAATCTTTTCTTTAATTCCTCAAAATTAGCCTGACACTTCTCGGACCACACAAACTTGGCATTCTTCTCCAACAATGCAGTCATTGGTTTTGCAAGCTTTGAAAATCCCTCTATAAATCTCCTATAATAACCAGCCAATCCTAAGAAGCTACGGATCTCACTCACATTGATGGGTGGTTTCCAGTTCAATATATCTTTCACCTTGCCAGGATCTACTGATATTCCTCCATTTGAAACAATGTGACCCAGAAAAGAAACTTCCTTCAGCCAAAACTCACATTTACTCCTTTTTACATATAGTTGGTGTTCTCTGAGCTTCTGCAAGACCAACCTCAAATGTTCAGCATGTTCTTCCTCCGTCTTGGAAAACACTAGTATATCATCAATAAATACCACTACAAACTTGTCCAGATATTCTATGAACACCTTATTCATTAAATACATGAAGTATGCAGGAGCATTAGTCAAACCAAAGGACATCACTGTATACTCATATAACTCATACCGTGTGGTAAATGCTGTCTTGGGTATATCCCTGGCACGAATCTTCAATTGATGATATCCAGAGCGAAGATCAATCTTGGAGAATACACAAGCTCCTCTCAACTGATCAAACAGGTCATCAATTCTAGGCAATGGGTACTTGTTCTTAATAGTAACCTCATTAAGAGACCGATAATCTACACACATCCTCTGAGTTCCATCTTTCTTATCCACAAAAATTACTGGTGCTCCCCATGGTGAAGAACTAGGATGAATAAAACCCTTATCCTGCAACTCCTTAATTTGTTTCTTAAGTTCTTCTAATTCATTTACTCCCATTCTATATGGACGCTTAGCTATAGGTGCAGTTCCAGGTAATAATTCAATAATAAATTCAATGTCACGGTCTGGTGGCATACCTGGCAATTCATCCGGAAACACATCTGGGAACTCCTCCACAACTGGATCTTCCTGGTTGGCACTATCATTGAGCTGGTTCACTATAGCGGTCTTTTGTTTTTGCACTTTTACTTCAACCCTGATTCTATCACCCTTTGGTGTTTCAGCACAACTGATTTATCCTTACACTGAATCTCTGCTTGTTGTTGCATCATCCAATCCATTCCCAATATAAGATCAATCCCAGCTGTTCTTAATACTATAGGGCTAACTGTAAACTCTACCTCCCTTAAGTTGAGACTAATTAGAAGACAGCGATAAGATGCTGGCATGCTTCCACCAGGTGAGTTTACTAAGATAGGGTTCTTCATGGCACACAAATGGATTCTATGTATTCTAACAAATGATTGTGATATGAAAGAATGTGATGCTCCAGAAACAAAAAGAACAGTGGCGGGAGTAGAGTGGACATCGAACGTACCAAGCATAACTTCTGGCTCCTCCACTGCAGTTTCCTGGGACAAGTGATTCACCCTTCCCGAGTTAGGTGCGGGCTTCTGGTGGCTGCTCTGTCTCTGGGGAGTCTGCTGGTTAGGCTTCTCCGGGCAATTGTAAGACAAGTGACCTTCTTTTCCACATCGGAAACACCTGTTGGGAGTATTGGGAGCACTAGTCTTTGCAGGAGTGTTGTTGGAAGGACCCTAACGCTGCGCTTGATTCCCATTCTGCTGCAGTGGGCGTTGGTTGCTATTCTGTGGCTGGAATGGGGGACGTTGCGGGAACTGTCCATGGAATGGGGCCTGACCACGATTCCACTGTCCAGAAGGAGGCCTCTGCTGAGTATTCTGTTGAAAGCCAGTACGCGGACGGGTGTTGCTATTGGAGGCTTGTCCCTGTAACCTCTTCCTCTTTGCATCCATTTCCTTGCGCTTGTTATCCACCACGATAGCGCGATTCACAAGCGTCTGAAGGTTAGGGTAGGTATTGGACATCAACTGCAACTGTAGTCCATCATATAATCCCTTCAAGAAGCGGCGCTGCTTATCATTGTCATTGGCCACCTCATGTGGAGCATATCGTGACAATTGAGCAAACTTGTCACAGTACTCTGCTACAGTCATTGACCCTTGGGTCAGGTTCCTGAATTTCTCCGCCTTCAACTCTATCATTCCTTCAGGTATATGGTAAGCCCTGAAGTTCTCTCTAAACTCCTGCCAGGTGACTGCAGGAGCATTGGCAGGACGACCATACTCATATGACTCCCACCAATCCTGAGCTTCTCCCTGAAGTTGCCCAGAAGCGAACAACACCTTCTATCGGTCATCACATTGTGCAATGGTGAGTTGTTTCTCCACAGCACGAAGCCAATCATCGGCCTCCAAAGGATCAGCAGCATGTGTGAACACTGGGGGACGACCCTTCAAAAATTCACCACGCTTATCACGTGGTTGAGCCCCAGCAACTGGCTGATTTTGCTGATTCTGCACTAGTTGTTGCATCAACTGCGTCTGTACTGCCAACAACTGCTCGATAGTTGGTGGCGGTGGTGGTGGTGGATTTGGGGGAATGTTTCCACGACCTCTGCCTCTTCCTCTTCCGGCCATCTTCCACCCATAAACATGCAAACTTTAAGAATTCCAGGTTATCAACCACTTATAAGATTAAGAATGAGATCTGAAAGTTTTCTGGACGAGTAGCAATATTGATAGTTCAGTATTTCAAACATATCTCGAGCTACAGAAGTCCAAAAGAGGCGTGCTTTATATGGTTGGAAATCTTATGAAATTATCCACAATTTCTATTCAGACCTCAAGACCAGATTCAGTCGTTAAGTCTATGAAAAATAAGGCGTAACAGAAACTATTCCAGATTCCAGACTGTGCAGAAACTTTAACTTGTGAAAATTATATCTCTCGAACCAGATTAGATAAAAAGGTGATTCCAGTGGCGTTTGAAAGATGCTTGAGTCTAGTTTCTCTCATAAAAATTTCATAAATGTTGCACGAACCGTTTTTAAACTATAGCAGAAACATTGGAGACTGCTCCAGAAAACAGCAAGGACAGAAACGAGACAATATCAAACCCAACTATTATTCTTTGACTATTAAACTTATTATTCTTAAGAATGGAACTTGTAGACATGCCTACAAGTCCCGACACTCAAACAAAGATCCAACTCACACATAAGCATAATAATAAAGCAACTAGCACACCAAGGTTCAAACCACACGACAGACTCAACTGACTCAACTAACGTTACTAAGAACGTTCTTATTACATAAAGGACTGCTACTTCCTAAGGAAGTGGCTCATGCTCTAATGTCTCATAGATCTTGGGCATGCCTTGATTTGCTCAGAGCTCATCAATGGTTGCTTGGCACCTCTTGATAGTCTTCCCTTGTGCCCTCACCATCTCTTCTAGCTGCAGCTTCCTGTCCATCATATCATAGACAAGGTTCACCATCACCCGAGGTAGTGGCTCTAGCTGCACTAGATCTGTCATAGCCCATCCAAGTTCGGGGTGTGCACGAGGAAAGAAGCGATGCATGTCATGCTTCATAAGGTTAAAGCGAAGATAGCGGAGACCCATACATGCTTCAAAAGCAGCATCTTCAATGCTATCCTCTATAGTAGCTCGATGTCCCACGTGAGAGAACATCCTGTCCAGCTGATATGCCCCCTTATCTTGCTTGTGTGCAAAGATGCTTGCCCTTGCCTTCCAGTACGTGTCCTCTAGTGGATGAGTGTACTCCCAGCAGACGTACTCCACGGCTGGATGCCAATCAGCGAAGTAAGCAGTGAGCATCCCCACCAGGCGAAGATGAGAGACAGCATCCCCTCCATTCCTGTGGTAGATCCTCACAGTCCACCCCATTGGAGGAGGTGGCATATCTTCAGGAGCTTCATGTGGTGGAGACGGGGGTTGTACTCCTCCATTAGCTTCCTCCTCACCATCTTCAATCTCGACGATTTCTGGATCTTCTTCAGGCTCAGGCTCTTCCTGGGGGGTGCTGGTGCTTCGACTGGTGCTACAGGGGTCTGCTCCTGTTCCTGAGGTTCTGGCTCTTGTGGCTCTTCAGTTGCATGCAGGGCACGAGGTGGGTAGTATCCTCCAGAGCTGATGCGGGCAGTCTTACGGTCACGGGCCATCTACAGAATTTTTAGATGAAGTTAGATTAGAGGCAAAATTTTGTAATAGAATGAGACATAAGAAGCATAAAAATTTATCAAATAACAAGAGCAAGATAGTGAGCATAAAAATAGTATAAAGATGATACTAAATCGACCATTTCTAGCTAGGCTTGCGTCCTACAGTCAACAAGAGCTCTGATACCAATTTGTCACACCCATTTATCGACCAAATGGAATGCATACCCTTATGTGCGCCCAGAGATCAATCACACATAAGTTCACAAATTATAACAGAAGTATCATCGCAAATGTTATTACATCACGATATTTAAACACATAGTCTTAACACAAATGTAGCGGAAGTATAAATAAAAATCTCTCGTGGTAGCTCCAGTCACAGGTACATTGACTGGTTGACAGCAAGACTAGTAATCTTCAGGGAAGTAGGCGTAGTAGTCACTATTACCTCCATCTGTTACCCATCCAGGATTTTTATCCAAGTAAGAAAAATAAACAAGCGTAAGTACATCTCGTACTCAACAAGTGTAACATGGGGTTCATGAGGCTCAAAAAGGCATAATCATTAGTTTACCAGCATGTAGCTTTTAGTTAACATGATTTTAGCATATCAATAGCATCAAAAGGTCTCAATGTAAACAATAAACATATGATCCATGTGAAATGATTAATGAATAGCAAAAACATAACCATAAACAATTATTCAACTATTCCATAAGGGTCCAAGGCCACTCGTGACCGTGAGCACGGCTGTTATAACAGTTTTACACTCTGCAGAGGTTGTACACTTTCACTGTGAGTCGTGTTATCCAAATGCCCGGGTTAATTACTCCCAAAACACTACCAAGGTGAGCAGGCAGGGTAAACACTATGAAGTCCTTCGAAGGTTCGTCTAACAAGTTAGGGTCATTAGATTCACTCGGCAAACAGATGTAGAGCCTCCCTTCGAAATGGCACAATAACCCGCAGCCTATACACATAAGGACAGAGGCCGCACTATACCTGATTCGTCAAACCATTCTTACGCCAAAAAGGTTACCTCTAACAAGCTAGAAAAGGTCCTTCTATATGACTAAAGCCAGAGCCATATAGCCCCCACAGTTGTACTGTAAATCCCGGATTGTCGCTTATAGATGAGTCCTTATGGAGAGCAATTAGAGCATCAAAAGTAACCCACATGCTCTAATCCCCTTTAAACATTAATCAAAATCATCTTTTAATGTTTGTTGCATATTCCTCTAATCAATTTACATGATCATAGTCCATGTTTAAGCACTAGCCATACTACTCAATGCATCACAATAGGTACCAAGGTATAGGATCAATCACTAAGTCATCCTTAACAAGGAATAAATGCATAATGATATTAATTGCATAAGGTGAATAGGACAAGAAGGATAATCCCATGCTATACTTGCCTTGCTCAAACTGGTCCTGAAGATCTTGCTCATAATAAGGCTCTTGATCTCCAATGAATTGCTCACCGTCTATACTCGATCAACCAATATTAACAACACACATCCAGAGGCAATCATGCATAGACAAACAAGGCTATAATTAGAACAATACACCAACAGTAAGAAAATAAGATAAAAAGTCTTTAAAATGAATCTACAACTCGCTAGGATCACACAGACGCAAAGATCACGAAAAACGGAGCTAAAACGACAAAGTTATGAATTTCCAAAGATTTCCTATAGAAAAATAAATACTTTAATTAAAACTCAAAAATAAATTAATCCAAACTTACTGTACAGTTGTATATTTACATAGAGCTCGCAAATATGAATCTAACGCAATTTGAATGGACCAAATCGGAGTTAAAACGAAGATTCTACAACTAAAACAAAATGAATGGCAAAACTGTAAATATCAGAAAGCGTATTTTTCTTTTTCCGAAACGAATTACGTTTTCATTTAATAAATACGTATTTTCCAGATTACGCTTTGGACCGCGGGTTATAAACTCAAAAACATCAGGGGCTCTTTAGCAAAAATGTCAGCCGAAACGGTATCTTCAAATAACAGCCGTCGATCTCCGATCCGACGGCCTAGAGCAGATCGGGGGAGGAAACGGGCGGCGCGCCGGCCGGAATAGGGCCCGACGGCGATCCCCGCGGCGGCGCCATGGTCGGAGATGTCCATCTCCCGCTATGGTGCATGAACTTGCGAACGAAGAACACCAGCTGAAAGAGAACATCAAGGCGAGCTCACCTAGGGCGGTATCGGGGCCGAGGATGAAGCGAAAAGGGCGTGCGGCTCGGAGAGGCGGGCGGTGGAACTCGAACTCGCGGTGAGCTAACCCTAGGCCTCCACGGGAACCACAACTAGGCGAGATGGGTTGCAGGAGGGGGCGCGACTCCGTTTTTATACCCCGATGGCACCGCTATAGAAGGAAAGAAAGGGATTTGGAGATCGAGTCGGATCCGGGAAGAGAGGGAAGGCGGTGCGGAGCCGGAGGAAGAAGAAAGGAAGGTAGAAGGAGACGCTGACAGGCGGGACCCACATGTCGGCGACTCAGAAGAAAAAAACGGGGCGGCGGCTGGCTTAGCGGGCCGCGCTGCTGACTTGGGCTCGGCCCAGGAGGAGGAGGCCGGCCGGGAGGGAGGGAAGAGCGGGCCGCGCGCTGGGCCGTGAAGAAAAACGGCCCGAGAGCAGAGAGAGAATAAGAAATCCTTTTCCAATTTTTCAAATTTATTTTTCAAATGATTTTCAAATCAAATTTGAATTTGATTTAAACCACTCAATACAAAACTTCAAATGCAGCGGCATGAATGCTCAATCATGTTTCTACCCTTATATTTGATTTTAAATTTATAAAAATTATTCTTATTCTAAATTTGCATGCTTCACAAAAATAAATATAAAAAAACATTTTTCCTATTTTTCTTCTCTTCAAATTTTAGGGTGTTACAACGAGCTCGCCCGCGTGGAGGATGAGCCCACTGTGGCATGGGAGGTTGAACGCGTGGAGCCCGCCGACAGCGCGAAGGTTGAGCGCAGCGTACCCAATGGTGGCACGGGGAGCACAAGCCCAGCGGCGGCGGCAGCGTGGAGGACGAGCATGAGGTGAGCAGGCCACCAACAATGCGGAAGATGAACGTGAGGAGGAGGAGTCTGCTAGTAGCCGGGAAGATGAGTGCGGGAGAAAGAAGAGAAGGGAGGCGTAGAGGCTCATGCGGGCTCGGCTGGAGAATTTGTGATATTTTTCTCACCGCTTGCTCTCTCCCTTTTCCGATTTCAGGGCTCTAGGATTAGGCGAAGGCATGAAAAGGCTCGACGGCTTGACTGCGTCAAAGTACTATCGACGGTGGTGAAAAGTTGGCAGAGATAAGTATGGAGACATGAGTCTCATGTATTGTGAGGGTCCCACATATTATCCATACCATATCAATTTTGCTAAAAAGTAACGTTTAATTATATCTTTTATAATCTAATTCATCCACGAGTACTAACGAGCTCTCTGATCATTCACAGCAAAGCGCGCGCTTTTTTTCTCCGTGCTTTATTTGGTATAGAGTTCGTTTGGTAGCTGATTTTATTAGGAGTTAGTAATATGTGATGAATTAGAGATTAAAATCTTAATTATTTAATTGTCTTAAACTTATGAGCCTTATGCGAGTTAGATAGTGTATGTCCAACCAACCTAGGTAGTCTGATTTTAAAGTGCATTAGAACAAATGACATTTAAATCACGTTACAATGTGCGGGCACGGGGGATTCACAACGTGAGTATAAATGTTAGGGGTGTATTTTGTCACCAGCAAATGAGTACTACGACAACATAATCATGGCTTCATTAAAAGATATAAGCGCAAAGCTTCTTGATTTAGCTATTATTATAGCAATTACTTTTAAATGTAGGTATATATATTTTTGCTAAACTATTCAAATTCACTGCCCAACTTTCATAAACCGGCAGTTATTTATTTCAATCAAATATGGCAATTAGTTTAATTATAAGCAGCAACTATTAATTTTAAAGACATCTACAAGAATTTGTTTATTTGCTTCAAGCCAATATCACTAGCTATGTAGGCATACCATGGCCACAAGATCACTTATAAAATTAAACACATGAGTAGCATATGTCCAACTATAATATCGAATAAAAATGCACAACTAATTGAAATGCATGATGCGATTGTTACATCTCTAAGCTATAAATTATCTAGGACCATGCAAGACGTGAGTCCTATTGCAACGCACAGGCAATTTTGCTAGTGCTAATAATATATTCTCTCCGTTCCAAATTATAAGTCAATCTAACTTTCTTGAGAGTTGTAGCATCTCAAGGTTGACCAATGTTATATCATAAAATAATAACAATTATGATACAAAATAAATATCATTAGATTCTTCATTAATTATATTTTTATAGCATACCTATTTGATGTCATAAATTGATGAGGACATCTCAACTGTGCATGCTAGCTCAAGTATCAACGACTCAACATCTAACATCAAGTATACAAATCAAGGGCCACTTACAAGAAGTTGTGCCAAGAAACTACAAGAGCATGTGAATTCATTCCTGACTGATTATAATTTTAACATTTCTAAGAATGTTATACTACCTAAATGTTCTACCTTGATGTTACTCAGGTATGCACAGCAAGACATGGAAGATACAGTGCTACAAAATGGCTCCGTCAGAAAAGTAGCATGGGTAGACGACTGGACCCATGAAAAAGTAACACGGATGAAAAGTAGCATGGGCAGACGATCGGACCTAGGGAAAAGTAACACGGATGAAAAGTAGCACGGCCAGATGACCGGACCCAGGAAAAGTGACAGCCGCGTAGTCTACCAGGGGTAGAATTTGGAGCAACTTCCCATGTAAAACTGTACCAATCTACAATGTTTCATAATACATGTTGCACATGGATGAAAAACTTATTGAGTCTACTTTCACACTCAACAAATAGCTTGTCATTTGAGCTTCCCATGAGGAAGTTACAACTCTATTAATGGAGACTACTCTGGAAACTTTCAGCCGCGCGAAGACTCTTGGGAATCCATTTCGTAGAAGCCTTTTCACATACTTAGTCTTTTCATTTTCGTCTCGTGTTCATACCTATACAGGAGGGTTGTTCCTAGTATAAATATCCCTATGCTCTTAAACAAATGGAGACTTTTGGTAATCAAAACCAGAACCCCTTTGTTTAGCTGTGTGCTAACAAAACTCAGAGAGTGATCTCTAACCCTTTGCTCTTGTGATTTCCTTCGCTAGATTACAGAAGTGGTGGCTTCATCCGCTCCCATTTGGTGTTCCTACTCCTTTCAAAGGTTTGTCTTGATTGATTGTAGGTTGTATTGGTTAGTTGTTTAAGAGTGTGGTTGGGCGAATTCTCGATTCAGGTTGCTAGTTAAAGACGATGGTTTGCTTTAAGTTTTTTTGCTAGGTTGCACTAGTTATTGCTGCGTGCAGCAAGCTATCTGGCTGTTCTTCAGCTAGTTATCAAGATCAAGATCCTATGTCATGAAGATCAGGACCAACGACCTCATCATCTGGTATCAAAGCTTTCGTTACCACGGTAGGAATCTTTACCCTTAGCCACATATATTTTTTGTTCTCCTATCCACCAAAAAACCAAAAAAATATTTTGCCATAGCCCTTTGTTTCAATCTATTTTTTCTAGTGAGTTTTGTTAAGTTTCATTCCATTAGAGTCATTATTTTAGTTGCTGATCATTATCCTTCACGTGTCTTTTGTGCCTCTTTTTATATATATCTAAAAATCCCCACAAAAAAATCTGAAACTCATATCATCCTTTGCGTTAACTTTGATCCTATCAAGTTATACCTAATGGTTGTGTCTTGTTTCTATAAAAAAATAGTGTGCAAGTGATATATCTGATCTTGTTCTTAGTTCTATATATAAAAAAAGTGTGTCAAAAAAAGAAGAAAGAAAAGTTAAAAAAAGAGTTGAGACAAGTTATGAAAGAAGAGTTGAAAGATTAGTTTGTTTACGTGCACAAGTGCTGAAAGTTTCATCAGTTGCATAACCAGATCGCTATTCATCCTTTGGTGCAAAATTTTGCTTGGGTTTGATTACAACACTTGAATCCTAAGAATACTCCTTGTTTGCATCAAATCTGAATTATCTTTGCGCGTGTGTTTAATCTATTTACATCACTCATATCTTGTGGTCAGCACTAGGCATTAAACTTCTAGTTTGGACTGTGATTTAGCTTTACAATATCTAGAATTCAAATTGCATTCCTTGTGAATTATTCCCCACCAAGCTCCACATACAAGCCATTGTAATCGATACACTAGTCTTGTATTCGCCTAACCATCACTTTCTTGTTACCACCACACTTTGCTTTACTGTAATCCGCAGGAATTCATAACAGCTTCGGTTGGTAAGAGAGGTGAGGTTGTGAGATTCCACATATATTATCTTATTCCACATATAAGCTTGTTTTTTTGCATAGATATTAACCATGACAGGTCAAAGATACACCAATCTTCCATTCTATGGAAGTACCGATCCAGAGGAATTTCTTGATTGGCAAGAACAAATGGAGATTGTACTTGAAGTCCAAAATTTTTCAGAAGCCAAGAAGATATCCCGAGATGTACTTGAGTTTGAATATTATGCTATTGATCGGTGGAAACAATATCCACATAAGTGCTTCATCAAGAACTGGGAAGATTTGAAGAATGCCATGGAGAAAAGAATTTATTCCAAGAGAATATGGGCTAATTTTGCTTCATCGTTTGTAGTGTGCGAAGCAAGGTAGTAAATCTATCTAAGCATATTTTGATGAGCTATATTCTTCGTTGCATCGAGCAAATGTTGTGGATGACATGAATGCAATGACATATTTCAAGAGAGGTCTTAATCCTAATATTGCTGCTGCAATTGAGGAAAAATATTTTAAAAGTATGCAATGTCTTCTAAGTTGTGCAATGAAAGAGAAGAAGAAAATTGTAAAGGTGTAGCAAGATAAGTTCACACAGTGCATTAATTTGTGCCAAGACATATGTGCTAAGCTACAACCCACTGTATCCTTTGTTGTTGGAGAGAAGCAAGCATCAACTCTATGCACGAAGAGAGTACATGTTGTCCCAAAAGTTTCTACAGTTGATTCTAGTGCCAAAAGAGGTGAAGATCAACAATTCAAGTTCAAGAACTCTGTTGTGCCGCAAGAAGACAACTTTATGTCCCAAGTTGATAAGGGAAATGATGAGGTGTGTGACATTGCTTTGGATCATAGTGTTACACCATCTATTGGTATTGTTGCTGTCCCAAAGTGCCATTTACAATCTGAGGTTGATGACAAAGATGTTACTAATATTTTCATGACTGGTTGTCTCAACTTTGAGCAAGATAGAGAAGAAAAAGCTGCTGCATATGCCCACAAGTTTGCTAGAAGAAGCCACTATGCAAGTTATGGAAGATCATCAACAAAGTTGGGAAACTAGAGAAGATACTTGTCTTTTCGATGGTGATCCTTTGTGTGTTGAGTTGAAGGAACCTGCTGTAGTTCCACATCATGCATGTCTGAAATTTATTCAGCCCGAAGCACCATCAAAATGTCTAGACACAAGTGCTACAGATCTTAGTAGTTTTATGCCTTGTTCTAGTGCCATTTGTGGAGAAGTGACATGTTCCAAAGCTGTCCAGAATTTTGCTATGCAATATGGTGAAAAATTAGAGCCAAAATGTGATCAACAGGATGGTAACACTTCAAATTTTGAAGGTTTGTCTAATCTGAATTTCAAGGTTGACCAGTTTGAAAGTTGAATGTGAGAAGAAAGATGCTACTTTTGTGCCATCTAGTATAAGTAAGAAATCTGACCAAGATGAAGTTTATCATGCTCCAATGAATATGAAGTTTCAAACTGAAGTTGTTCCAAGCTTGAATGTGATGTCACGATGTGTTGTACCATCAGTTTCATTATATGAGGAAATATTGGACAGTGGTGCTGAAATTTTGTGCTCCAATATGCCACTGAATGTTCCGATTGAAGGCACTTCTACTGATGCTAGTTCAGCGTCTTTTGAGGAGGACAAAGATGATTATTTAGCTGCATCTATTGTTGTCCCAATGCCATTGCTAAAGACCATGAATAATGGCACATATTCATATGTTACTCCACAAGACATTGAAGACAATATGCATCAACACCCATGTGAGAATGAGAGCCACATAGCCAAATTGAGTGAGAGTGAAAACAAAAGTGAGTTGTGTGATTCCACTCAATGTGAGGTTGAGAGCATCAACAAATAGAGTGTGAGAGATACACCACACAAAAAGAGAGAGCTTCATTGCAAAACATGTGAGGGTGATTTTAACACTAACGCACTAGTCTCTACTTCTAGTATTGTCTCTCCAAATATGCAGGTGTACAAGGAAAAAGAGGAAGATATTGCTACTCATAACTCCATCATACTTGACAAGAGAAGTAAAAAGGTAGTCACTATTGATAACCAATTCGTTTTTGCTCCAAGTTTGAATCATGGCAATAAAGGATGTAAAAATTCAAAGATACATTCTATTGCATTTACACCATCACCAAATCTGTATGGTAATAAGAATTGTTCATATCTAAATTTATAAAATAAATTGGTGAACAATTGTGATGACACACTTGATTCCATTATAATTAAGAATACACAAAATCTTTGTGCTGATTTGATAGCTCCACATGTTCATATGAGTTCTAAAAATTTACATGTTAATAACCATTGTTCAATCATGTAAGATCATTTCTATGCTTTGACTAATATATGTGCTATTTTACATGCTAATAAATTTGACCATGTGAAATTGATTACTCATGCTGAATTTTTCACAAGAAAACCCCTTGCTGAGTGTGTGTTCTATGTCATGCTTGATTAATTTGTTGAGATTGATAAAATGCTTGAAAGTGTTCTTGATCTATCATCTATGAAATCTTTGAATAGTGCATATAGTTGCAAGTTTACATTTAACCTGATTGGACATCATGCTATAAATAAATTTTATATTTATGCCCTTTGCATAACATGTGACAAGCTTACTGAATTAAAGATGTTATAAAATGAGTAACATATCTTGTGAACCATATTTTCCAGAGCATGAGATAAATAAGTTAATCAGTGCTTGCTGTTCTGAACTATCAATGTCATTTCCTTGTTCATATACTCCCTTGAATGAAATAAATCATGTACAAAGTAGTGCAATCCGTGCACCAATTCAGGACATATCTACAAGGATTAAGTTTGAAAGGTACATGTCTAAACCTTTGCATGAACTGTGCAACAAGAATTTTTAGAATAACATCTATGCTTCATTTGTATATTTTGATATATTTGATTTTTCTAATATGAAAATAGATAACATGAATCACATGTGTGGCCTAAAGGAAATGATTGTGCTGCCATCTTCTAACCTATTTCCTAGTTCACAAAAGTTAAGAAAAATTTTCTTTCATGGGAAAGGAAAAGATGAAAATATGAATTACAAAAGGAAAGATGAGCAAGATGAAATAAAAGATTACAACAATTGGCATATACATCCACCCTCTAGTTTGTCTAGACTGATTTCAGGTGAACAAAAGTCGAGAATGACTTTTCTTGAAGGGAGGGAGGATGATGAGACCATCTCAAGGACGTCAACATTCACTTTTAGTTCTAAATATCTATTCAAGGTGAAAGCTAAACTTGATTGTAAATCATTTCGGTTTCCACCGATAAGACTACTAGTTGGTTTATATGATTATAGATTCAAACATCTTGCTGTGATGGAAGAAGAAGATTGTAATAAAAATATAGCATCTACCCCTGTTGGCCTAGCACAATTATTGGGTTTAGAAGAATCAGAGTCGAGGACGATTCCTTTTCAAGAGGGGGAGTATGATGATGACATCTCAACTGTGCATGCTAGCTCAAGTATTAACGACTCAACATCTGACATCGAGGATACAAATCAAGGGCCACTTACAAGAAGCAGTGCCAAGAAACTACAAGAGCAGGTGAATTTATTCCTGACTGATGTTATATTACCTAAATGTTCTATCTTGATGTTACTCAGGTATGCACAGGAAGACATGGAAGACACGGTGCTACGAAATGGCTCCGTCGAAAAACTAGAACGGGTAGACAACCGGACCCAGGAAAAAGTAACATGGATGAAAATGTCACACCCAAAATTTTCTATTTTGGGTTGTGCTTAGAAAACACTAAATAAAATAAATAATTTCAATATTTGAATAAATTTATTAGATAAAGTTAAGTTGCTGCTAATTTAAATATAGAAAATTTTGGTTTTAAACTTTTTCATATTAATTTAATAATGTAGTGTTTGTGTGATGCTTGTTTTTGGTGTTGGTGAGTGCTATTATTTTTTAAAATACCATAGGACGATGTTTCCTTCTCATCGGAAATTTTTTTGGCATTTTCTAGATTTAAAATTCCAATTTCCGTGAGCTTAATCTTTTTCCTTGATCTCTTCATCAATCTTTTCATGAGCTCAAACCTATTTAGTTGAGTTCCTTATCTCTCCAAGAGTCTTCAGGATTTTTCCCGTGATTTTTCTGAGCTCCGAGCTATTTTTCGCGGCCAAAAAGGTAATTCTAGATTTTCTGAAATTATTTTTATTCGCGGAATTAAAATAATCCCGAAATTAAGAAATTCTGAAAAGTTTCCAAACCTTACGACTATATATATATGCCGGCGTAGTCCTCGACGCCCTGGTTTCAGAAGTACAACCCTTATCACGAGCCGTCACTCGTAGCTCCCTCCACCTCTCGCTGAAGTTCTGCATCTAGAGCTTGCGTTCCGGCGAACTCTCCGATGAGCTTTTTCGGCCAAACCGTCACGTCCCGACGCCAGCCACCACCACCAAGAGGCAGCCCTCATCGTTTTGTACACCGTGGTATATATGTTTGCGTGAATCCATCACCGTTTCATCGAGTTCCCATCTCATCTTACTTCTCTCTGGCGAGGTTCCACCATGGCTGACTGGAGCTCCTCCAGGCCCAAGGTAGAAGATGATACTATTTACAGTTTTGCCACTAAACTTGTTTTGATCATAAAATCTCCGTTTTAACTCCAATTTGACCCGTTCAAGTTGCGTTAGATTCGTATTTGTGAGCTCTATATGTTAGTGTAGCTGTATAGTAAGTTTGGAAAATTTAATTTTCAGGTTTATATTAAAGTAATTATTTATCTATAGGAAATCTTAGAAAATTCAAAACTTTCACGTTTTAAATCCGAATTTTGTGATCTTTACGTCTGTGTGACCGTAGTAACGTGTAGAAGAGTTTTACAAACTTTTTATACTGTTTTGCTACTGTTGGTGTACTATTTTAATTATATCTCTTTGTTTGCTTAGTGTATGGTTGCTCGGATGATTGTGTGTTGATGCTCGATGATCGAGTATAGATGGTGAGCAGTTTCTTGACAATCAGGAGTATTATTTTGAGCCAGACCAGAAGTATCAATAGGGAAGCTTTGATCAAGGCAAGTATAACATAGGACTATCCTTGTTACCTATTCACTATAATCAATTTCATATGCATGTGTCTACCTTGACAACATTAGAGATTATAACTTAGTGATTGTTACCTTGATTCCTTGTCAACCTTGGGGATGCATTTAGGTAGCTATTGCTAGTGCTTAATTATGAACAATGATCTTGTAATTTGATTAATGAATTAAGCAATCAACCTTTAATGATGATTTTATTACTGTTGAAAAGGGGGCTAGAGCAAAGGGTTCTATTGTTGCTCTGGTTTCTCTCCATAAGGACTTATCTATACGTGATCATCCGGGACATACAGTACAACTGTGAGGGCTATATGGCTCTGACTTTAGTTGCTTAAAGGATCTTTCTAGCTTGTTAGTGGTTAGCTTAAATGGCGTAAGAACGGCTTGCCACGTTGGGTGTAGGACAGCCTCTAGTCAATGAGTATAGCCGAGAAGGAAGTGTGCCATTTGAAAAGGGGGGGGGTTCCTACATCTGCCTGCCGAGTAAATCTAATGGCCCTAACTTGTTAGACGAACCTTTAAGTGGCTTTATATGATTTCTGGTGTTTTAGGGAGTCGCGAACCCATGCATTTGGAAGTTATGACTCACAGTGAAAGTGTACACCTCTGCGTAGAGTTAAAAACTGGTATACTAGTCATGCTCACGGATACGAGCGGCCTTGGAACATTTACAGATAGATGATCACCATTGTTATATCATGCTTAATTATTGTTGTTATTATTATGCTCATGTTAATGCTATTCATTTTCCTTATTACAATTGATCATTGGTTCATTAATGGGAATTGGTTCATCTTGATGCTACTCAATTGCTAATTATATGATGATTAAAAGCTAAACGCAATCAAACTGTGTCTAGCCTTTTGTGCCTCATGAACCCTATGTTATACTTGTTGAGTTTAACATGGACTCACTCTTGCTATTTTCTCACACTCCAGTGTGTAGTAAGGTGCTATTCAGAAGAAGGATAAAGATGTAGTGGAGTTTCCAGCAGTTTATCAGAAGTGCATAGCATCCGGAACCACCAGCCAGCCGTCCCTGAGAAGAATGGAGCCTGAAGTTTAGTCACCATTCCGCGCTACTCTGATGTAAGTGTTAATATAGCTATGTATATGTTATATAATAATATTGTTTCTGATACTTTTTCATTTTAACATATGTGTGGACTTCCTGGGCACATATATGATTGGCCTGGTTTTGTTCTTTAGAAAACCGGGTGTGACAGAAAAGTAGCTTGGGCAGACGACAGGACCCAAGAAAAAGTAACACGGATGAAAAGTAGCACGGACGGACGACCGGACTTATGAAAAAGTGATAGCCGCGTAGTCTGCCAGGGGTAGAATTTGGTGCAACTTCTCATGTAAAACTTTACCAATCTACAATGTTTCATGATACATGCTGCACATGGATGGAAAGCTTATTGAGTCTACTTTCACACTCAACAAATGGCTCGTCATTTGAGCTTCCCATGAGGGAGTTACAACTCTTTTAGTGGAGACTACTCTGGAAACTGATAGCCGCGTGAAGACCATTGGGAATCCATTTCGTAGAAGCCTTTTCACATACTTAGTCTTTTCATTTCCATCTCATGTTCATACCTATATAGGAGGGTTGTACCTAGTATAAATATCCCTATGCTCTTAAGCAAATGGAGACTTTTGATAATCAAAATCAGAACCCCTTTGTTTAGCTACGTGCTAACAAAACTCAAAGAGTGATCTCTACCCCTTTGCTCTTATGATTTCCTTCGTGGGATTACAAAAGCGGCGGCTTCATCCACTTTCAATTGGTGCTCCTACTCCCTTCAAGGTTTGCCTTGATTTATTGTAGGTTGTGTTGGTTGGTTCTTTGAGAGTGTGGTTTGGTGAATCCTCGATTTAGGTCGCCGGTTAAAGACGGTGATTGGCTTCGAGTTTTATTTGCCAGGTTGCACTAGTAATCGCTACGTGGAGCAAGCTATCTGGCTGTTCTTCAGCTAGTTCTCAAGATCAAGATCCTACGTCGTGAAGATCGGGACCAAGGATCTCATCATAAATCTTTGTAATTCTTTCTTTAATTTTGAAATTGAGGGAGTATCTTTGTAAATCTTTGTAATTCTTTCTATAATTTTGTAATTCTTTCTAAAATAATAACAATTATATTTTCATAGCATACCTATTTGATGTCATAGCATCTCAAGTTGGAATGACTTATAATTTGGAATTGAGGGAGTATTAGGTTAGAGTGTGTGTGCACTCATAGAGGTGAGTATGGACACATATATGTAACTGATCGTATCTATACTATGATACTCATAGAAAAATAATATACTCCCTCTATTCCAAATTATAAAAAGTTGTCTTTTCTAGATTCCCAGCTTTTGCTATGGACTTAGATGTACATTATGTATAAATATATAATAAAAACAAGTAATTACAACACTAGTGGTATGTTCTTGAACTTGTGGCTTTGTGTTGTGCCACTTATTAGGTGCACAAACTATCAAAATCAAAATCTGGGTCCCTAAACTTGTTAAGTTGTGCACCACAGATCCATACCCCTTCGAAAGCACCCTCCAGCCGACGTGGCAGCGCTAGTGCAGTGCTAACTAGGATAGAATTTTACAAAGAACACACTACCATTTAGCGAAAGGGAGAGGACTCACTCAATGACGAAAGTGCACGGACTAGGATAGAATTTTACAAAGAACACGCTACTGTTCAGTGAAACAGAGAGGACCCACTTAACGACGAACGAGAATGAGTGCTGGACATGATGGACTTGCGGCTGCTCATGATCTCTAGCAGCATAATTTTGAAGTTGAAGACATACGTCCTTCTCGATGCTGATTGCTAAGACCCTCTGGTGTGATGTAGGCCAGGTAGAGGTAGCCTACTAGCCCAACATGTCTGCCGACACCAGTGTTGCAGTGGTAAAATTGGTGCTAGTGGTCTTGGCCTCTTAGGCATCAACTGTGGAGAGGGTGGCCAAAGTCATCGAGGCTCTCTACCAGAACCTAGCTCAAGATAGTCCGAGGGTATGTGTTTTCTTCCTCGGATCTAGTCTTGGCTGCACAACAAGCCTCAAGTTCATGGATCAAGCCTTGACAAAGCAAACACTCAGCTGGACCACTATCACAGCTAGCCTTCTCAAGCAACGCTATCTTAGCGTTCTTTTCAACTATCACTGACTACAAAGCAGGACATGACTTGCACACACCCAACAACCTAGGCCTAGACTTCTCTTCATCTAGCTCATTAACAAACATGCATTCTCAGTTTGTAGGGTGGCAAGATTTGACATGTGTATCGTGTGCTGCTATCGCACTTAGCTCCGTCTCCTCAGACACACAACTGGAGCTCTAGCCGACTTAAGGTCCTTAAGTGCTTGCTCTAGCTTAGCCTTGAACTCATTCCGCTCTTTCATCGCATGTCCTGACTAAGCAAAGCTTCGTTCATGTTATTCAACTCAGCATCAGGAAGTTCGTTAGTAGAACACAATACGTAAGAGTCAGAGTTGTCATCGTCGTCGTTGCCACCCGTCTTTTAGTCGTCAAGTGCGATAACATAGAAGCTCTTCTTGGCGGTGTTAGTGTGGAAGCAGAGTCCATTCAACTTGTCCTTGATCTTGTGCTCAGACTTGTTGCCGCTGGAGGTGGAGTCCTTCTTGAGGTCGCCAAGAGAGTCAAGGAAGGCATGCTCTTGTGCCTTAGCAGTCTTGCGGAACTGCTTCTTGCGCGCCTCCTTATATAGCTTCCTTCCCTAGACTTGTTCTTGCCAGGGGTGTATTTGCGTGTGCTTGTCCTTCTATTTGCTGTAGTCCTCCTTGCCCTTCATGTTGGGGCAGTCGGGGTCTCCACAGTTGAAGCAGCCCTCCTTGTGTCCACCTCACCGTCGGTTCTTGCGGTTGTCATGGAACCGCTTGAACTAGTTGATGACCAATGCCAGCTCGTCGTCTCCAAGTACCTCAACCTTCTCCTCAGTGATAGACATAAAAGAAGACAAGGCAAACAAAGTGGGTGAGGGGTTAGCAGAGAAGATCCTCCTGAACCAGATACTAGAGTCATAGATGAGTTTGTTGGGTTCTCAATTTTGGCTCTGGATTGATGGTATATCTCTGTGGACTTGAGCTTGTTGAAAAGCTCATCGACTGTGAGAGTCTCATAGTTTGGGACTCAATGATTGTGACAAATTTGATTTCCCAAACCCTTCGACCTAGGCATGTAGCAGGTTTCGGCACTCTCATGATTGCCATAGGGTGGCTGTGGCTTGTTAGCAGACATCTTGTTCACAATTTATTGAAATTGCGAAAACATTGAATCAGCTAACTCTTTAGGAAGCTACACAAAGTTATCATACTCTCAATGGTGGGTCTCAAAGAGTTTGATCTTAACATGGAATGTGCCCTCATGACAGTTCTCAAGAGTGGACCATATCTCATGAGTCATCTTAAGATTTGAAACACGATCGAGCTCATGCGGAGAGAGACTCATGAAAAGAGCATTTTCGGCTTTACCGTTGGCCTCGCGTTGATCAATTTGGAGCTGATCAACCCAAGCCGCTAAGACCACGTATTCCTGAGCCAAGCAAATCTCCCAAACTTTCAAATTCATGCTATACAAGTAAGTAGACTCTAAACCTTCCAGTAGGGGTAGTTTGTCCCATTGAAGAAGGGAGCCTTACTACTACCTCGCTCCATGCCACCTTCGTGGATTAGGAACCGGTTAAGGTAGAATGATGCTACCTACTTTGATACCAATTGAAGGACTGAGAAAAGCGACTAGAGCGGGAGTGAATGGAGCAAAATATGATTTTCTTACGATTTTGGCCTTTGTCCCAGATTCAACCCCAAATCTCCAAAGACTACTTGAGAAGATCACACAAGTCAACTAGTGACTAGAAGAACCTTTGGCAGCAACAAAAACACACTAGAGAAGGTGTGAAAGCAAATTGAGCAAGATCCAGCAAAAAATCTGATTTCACGGTTCAAACCGGAGCAGTTCGTTGTGCATGCATATTAGACCTATCCGGTATGAACATGCCAACACGCATACTTAGGGAGAAAAAGGGTGAAAACCCAATCAAACGGTTTTAAAAAATTAAGAAATTTTAGACACAAGCTCACAACACTTTAAGAAAGCTCCACGAAAAGTCATCTCAAAATTCCAAAGTAAAAAATACCGGATCTAGGTGAGCATACCGGACTACAGTAATTTTCTTCAAAAATTCAAATTTGATTCAAATCAACTCCAATTGAACTCAAACTTTGTAGGGATGTTCCAGAGGGTGTTGAAAAAATATCCTTAGAGCATCAACACCCAGAACTCACCCAAACTCCCACGATCTCAAAATCCATCAAAGAGGTTGGGTTCTTCTCAAAATTCCTTCCAAGGGTGGATTTTCGTGGTCATGATGAATATGAACAAATCACTTGGTAGATAAGATCATTAGAGGTCCTAGCATGTATCCAAACACTCAAAACAACCCCAAACTCATTATAACACAAGAGCCAACAAAAACTCACAAGAGAATGGCAAGGGGAGATGAAAAACTAAACAAAACAAACACAAACAAGAACTCAGACCTTGAACCATGAATTTTAGAGGAAAACTTACTTTATTTCAAGCACCAATACTATCTGGTGCTTACAGAGGTCAGATTATACAGTAGAGGAACCACTCCCACACTACGGATCTCAAACACAGCAAAAACTAAGATTGGCTATTCCTGCAAACAACCTAGTGACTTAGACAAAAGCTAACTGAAGAGATGGCTGGTTGGGGCAGCCTCCTATCTTATTTACAGAGCTATTACACATTCCCAACAAGCTCTAATATATTTTGGCTGAACCGCTTAACCTAGGGGCAAAATGGTCCACCTTGAGATTTGTGCACATGATGGCACGAGTTCTTCACAACTTTGCTTCACCTCACCTCACCTCACCACAAGCTTCAAGATGACGCCACATGCCATCTCCAAGTCCATCTAGAACTCCAAATCAGGTTTTGAGGCCCAGACCAAAGAAACCATCAGTCGGTGGTTTTGAGGCCCAAACCACCAAACCCCTAGGAGAAGCGTATCCGCTATGCCTCCTCCATGATCCCGTTACGTGTCACCATCGTCCTCGACCGCCCGATCACCAAGTCTTCTAGCGGCTCCACTTGACTTGGTTAACCGTCATCTTGACTTGGTCAACACAGTCTACTCCTCCGCATGTACTCTTGCTTGTTGATGTCCCCAAGTGTCAGCCACCCACGGCTAGTTTTCTGGCCATCTTGGTCCCTTAGTCCAAGCCTCATGTTGCCCACATACTCACCACATCAGTCCATCGACACGACATGTCTGTCGACTGTCTCTGTGCTCCACATCTGCACACCAACACAGCTAAGAGACATGTAGCCCACACACTCATGCTAGGGTTAGTCTCAAACTAAAACAAGGCCGATCATCTCTTGACAATCACTTATCACAACTCGACACATAAGGGCGCATATCAACCTTGTGTTCGTTTGGACAAAACACATGAGTCGATTGGGACAATAGTAGTTACCTCACATTATGTCTTTGGAAAATTGTCACGTTGAAATATATATTGATCTTTCTTGCAGGCACGTTGCGAGCTCTTATACTACAACCACATATCAACATGAAAGGAAAAGAATCGTTCTAATCAAATATATATTCCATGTGCGACCTAGATCTCATATGTTATTCCAACTTTGAGTAGTTGGCCTCTTGGAATGGATAGCATCTTCTCTCCATTCCTTGAGTTTTTCCTTAGGAAGCTATAGACGTAGTTCACAATAATCTTCTTTAACAAGTTTGAATGAGGCTTGGCTACTACTTCAGTCTCCCCAATTATATAAACAACACCCTTGTCCACCTCGCATTGGATTATCTTTTGATCCTCCTCAATCTTCAACATCTCCTCTAGGTTTATTTTCCCTGTCTGTTATCAGAAAAGAGTATATAAGATTAGCACACAAACAAATGAGGAAATGACATTTTGAATAAGGCTGTTAATTTCTAGAAAAACAAAACCCATGCTGTTTGAATTTATCACCTGGAAATGTGCCAATCTACTGCTCATGGAAACTGGATGCATTGTGAGCTCCGAGAAGGATTGGACCGGTGTTAGCATCTCCTCAGCATGGATGGCATGTCCTGAGGGCTTCCTCTCCCAAGTAAAGCTGTCCACCCGGGCACTATGGAAGACAATCCTCAATGGCTCATCACCACCAACTCCATAGAGGTTTAAGTCCCTGACATAGTACTGGAGGTACTCAACTAGAATTTTAACAAAATCACCGGCCGTTTCGAGTGCGTCACGGTACCCATATCTTGCCACACAACGGAACACCATGAACTCTTTGGGCTCCACTTGGCGGAAGAGGAAGCGTTCTGTGACATCAACATGGGGTACTGGCAAATTCTTCACCGTGATGAAGACAATCACTGAGTGGATGGTAGGGATCTTCTCAATGAGGTGAGGGAAAATAGGCGGTATGCCTTGCACCAATTCGGTGTAGAAAAGCCCTAGGCCTGGAACTCTCTTTAGGTCCCGGCGCTCGAGAAGATCTTTTGCCTCGTCTCGTGACACAGTGTGCTCAAGCTCATACTTGTACCGCTTGACATGCACGTAGTGCCACACGATCATGATGAACATGAGAACAGCCGACATGGCCACTGGCACATACGGTCCATGGGTGAACTTATACAGGACTGCAGCTGTGTAGATGGACTCTGTTGACATGAAGACAACGAAGAATATGGCTATCCACCAGATGTTTACCTTCCACACTAGGAGCATCACTATTGTCATCAAGAGAGTTGTGATAACCATCACAAGGACCACACAAATTTCTGTTTGTTCAGGTAGAAACATATATAGTAAGTGACGTGTATGTGTATAAAACAAATGAAGTCAACATTGTGTAGTGTGCTGAAAATGTTTAGACTTGTTACCATGTGCTTTGGCTATGAAACCAGTAGTCCTGAAGCCTATGGTTACAACACAAGCTGCAATGCAGAGGAAGATATTCACTTCAGGGCTGTACAGCTGGCCTGAATAACGCCTTGATGTATGCAGTATCTTAACCCTTGGGAAACAGTTTAGTGCCTGTAAATGGGACATGGTTGCAAAGGCACACGAGACCATAGCCTGGCTTCCAATGACTGATGTAATGAGAGCTAGGACGAAAGTTGGCCAAAACAAAGATGCTGCATCACACAAGACAATGTACATTATTTACTCCTTTTTTGGTTGACCGAATAATGAAGAAATTAAGAGCAGAAGCTACTATTTGTAGTCACATACTTGGAATCGAATTGAAGAAAGCGTTAGATATATCCATGTCCATGTGTTTCCTCAGGTATGCCGCTTGCCCAATATATGTGAGCAACACTGAAGGTAATAAGCCGAAGGTGAAGCTTAGCTGGAAGACAAAAACAAGGTTCCTTATAACGATGATATTGATGTTTGCACTAAATACCAGTTTAAATGGAAATGGTAGAACTTGCATAAGTTTATGTACTGATCCATTAATTTTCATATATAGTAATGATATAGTAACAGAATTAATTACACTGCATGCAAAGTAATATATATAAACCCAGCTCCAGGAGCATCACACAAGACCTTTTTTTCTTTTTACTTTAAGAAATGATCAGAACAACTGTTCCTACTTCTATATTTACATTGTGTAAATAATCATGTGTACCTGTATAGATCTGATGCTGAAGTATCCCAGATCAGCAAAAAGAGCTTCAGTGCCTGTCAAAGATCGAAGCACATCAAACCTTTATAAACAAATGTAGCTAACATGAACAAAACTACAAAAAGATATCACAAATAAATGTGCTACGATTTTGTTTTTGACAGTGGATATATATGTATAATGCATACCTGTGAAACAAAGAAGAATTTCACCCAATGAGACCCATCCTTTCTTTTTGTTCCTTCGGAAATAGTCGATGATATATTTGGCGTTGAAAGCCTTCAATGTGCTAATGTCGTACTTGACCGTGTTATAGATGCCGATGACGGAGATGAGGAGGAGCCACACAAAAACCACCGGTGCAAATGTGTAACCAATTTTGTCGGTCCCAAAGCGCTGGACCGAAAAGAAAACCACCAAAATGGCCACTGTGATCCATACCGTTGCATCTGTGTTTGTACAAGTAACCATATGTGTCAAACATTAATTAATTAATAACTCTGCATGATGCTGGACATCAGGTGGCCTTAATTTTCTGAATATACTATAAGAATTTTTCTAAAAGGAAAAACAGAAACACGTTATCATGTGGACTAGTTTGATTGACCTATTCAATTAGTCAACTTTAAGTAGTTACTATCTTGCGGTGCACTATCCGTGAGCTTTCCTTGGGAAATTGAAGACAAAGTATTGACAACCAAAATTGTCCAAAGTGCATAATGGACTCCACCACAGAGTATATATCTGTATTTAGAGAGGGGGGTGACTAATATTTGCCGCAATCAATGACTCAAAGTCTGATTTTCCTTCGCGTCTCTTTCAGTACTCCATATAATACTAACATCACTAGACTATATTGTATATGCGAGCAAAATATATGCATTCTACAATTATGCGTACATACGTGGCTTTCAGCATTACTATATACCTGTAGTCAGATGAGGTGCTCTCAACTTGAGTCCGTTGACAGCCGCAAGTACTGAACCATTAAACATGCAAAGAGTCATCATGTCAGTCCATCATCCAAACGACAGGCGAACAATATATATTTCACATGAACACAAACATATATCTCTTTTTATGTATGAGCTATGGTACCTGATATCGGAGGGGTTAGCATGGAGTCGCTGATGGCCAGCGCCGTGGCAAGGATGGTGAGGAAGAAGAGTGATATCTTTGCTGCCTTGCTCGTCTCCAGCAGGTTCTTCATCCACTGCGCTCTCCGAAGCGTCGCCGACGGCTTCCCGCGATGCTTGTAACTTGACACGAGCTCATCTTCTGCCTGCTGGTTTGGGATGAGGCACACCTTGGCGTACCGCGAGATCAGCGAGTAGAGCGCAAATGTGCCACCTGACGGATCGACAGATCAATCAATGTCGGCAGTAGTTATTACCACCACAAGCTATGCAAGTTTTTCTCCTCGTCAGTTAGCTAGCTATTGAACACGTCTAGCTTGATGGTGATACTGCAACTAATGCAGGCTCGATCGAGCGATATCGTCAAAGCCCGTTTGCACTTGCGCGTACGTACCGTCACCGTCATCGTTGGCGTAGAGCGCGATGAAGACGATCTTGATCATGGTGAAGAGGATGAAGCTGTAGATGATGATGGACAGCACACCGAGGACGTCGTCCTCGTGGTGGACGCCCTCCTTGAAGGTGTTGGCGTAGACGTAGAGCGGCGACGTGCCGAGGTCGGCGTACAGGATGCCCACGCACTGGAACGCCAGCCGTAGCGTGCGAACCCAGCTCTCCTGTACACGCGTAGTCAGTGTACCCATGCTATCATCAGATTATACGTACATCGGCCGGCAGAACAAGTTGCTGCTCTTAATAATTCCAGGATCAAGTACGCGATGGACTATATATGTACTAGCTAAATTGTGTGGTGAAGCTGTGAGCAGCGCGGCAAGCTGATGATCGAGTGTTGTGCACGTTGCTGAAATGCTTGCCGCGCGTACCTGTCCGTGGTGGCCGGCGTGCGCTGGCATGATGGCGTCGCGGTACAGCGAGTCCTGGCGCTTCACGTCAAACGGCGGCAGCTCCAGCTCCAGGTCGCGGCCGCTGCTGTAGCTGTAGGGGACGATCTCCATGCTACCACCACCCCGGCCGGCGGCAGTCGTAGCATGCTGATGTGCCATCTTCTTCCCGGCCGCCGGCGTCTTAGCTTCCTCTGCTGCGAAAGAAGAGCCTCCTCCTCCTCCTCCTCCCTCGAAATTATAGGCTGGCGGTAGCCGGCTCGATCGATCACCACCTCACGCTGCGGCTGTGCAGCAGTGCGTGTACAGCATTTGGCTGTTTGCTTCTTCCCAGCTGCTCATGTCACTAGCTATGAGGTGCCTTTTATAACCATCCATCCAACCGACCTATCTAGCCATCGTTTAGCATGTGGAACTCCTGGTCCCACTTTTCAGCGTCGTCGCAGCCTGGGAACTGTTAATAACTCCAGAAAAGAAGACTTTTTAACCAGTTACTTACATATATAATTTGCTGCTGCTGCTGCTGCTGCTACTAGTTACGTGCCTTGACAGCCTTGGTAACTGGCTAGGAGGACTGTATATATCTTGCTAGTACGTACGTACTACTAATCTTCGTCCTGTCATAGCTGGTTCCATTTCCATGAGAGGTTACTTAGTCAATAGTCTGTCTGCTGAGCCTTGCAGCGGTCGTCAGCCTTGACTCGATCCACGCTAATCAATCTAAAACGGGTACGCGAAAGTCGCGGCTGCGCTGCCAATGACGGCGCTAGCTGCGTGAGGCGACGTACGTGGCGTGTCTACGATGGGGGTGGACTGACCGAGTGATCCAAAATGGAGAAGGGTCGCCGTGTCTGTGATCCTCTCTCGGCCCATTCCAAGCAAACAATTATATATATATATATATATATATATATATATATATATATATATATATATATATATATATATATATATATATATATATATGTGTGTGTGTGTGTGTGTGTGTGCTATTCTACACCAAACTGTTATACTGAACAGAATTCAGTATCGTTCAGTATTCGTGTTTCAGTATTGTTCAATATTTCGTGGTCCTAGGTGTAGTACTGAATGATACCGGACACTGTTCAGTACTACTCAGTATTTTTTCTACTAAGTTTTGGCTTGTGATATAGAATAATATTCTACACCTAGGGTGTAGAACAGGCCCCGTACCTGGACTTTTAGCTAATATAATACCACTTGTATTGGCTGCTACAAGCATGCATGCGTATTAGCATGCGTACGCACTGTCTGCCTGACCACCAAGATTAATTCAATTTGTATGTCATCACCACGATTTCAGATCGATAAGCCGTGTTTGATCTCAACTGTATTGTATTCCATCCTTCTAGCTATATATATACGCGATCATGGTTACGTTCAACAAACTGGAAGTAATCTAGTGTTTTGGGAGATGCTATCTGTGGTTGCCGTATGTGAACTTCCGGCTACTTGGCTACATGCATGCGTATGATATATATATATTAATATGTGCACGTTCTGTTGACCAAGATTGTCAGATAAAAGGTGTTTTTTTTATAACCGTCAGATAAGTGGTGTTGGATTTCAACTGATGATACATCCAACCAGCACATTACTTTGAAATTATTGATAGATGAAAATTAAATAACGGAATCCTTGTCTACCAAGCATAATATAGTTTTTTTAAACACACACTGAGAGAGAGACAGACAGAGAGAAAGTGTGTGTGAGATACTTTGAAATTATTGATAGATGAAAATTAAATAACGGAATCCTTGTCTACCAAGCATAATATAGTTTTTTTTAAACACACACTGAGAGAGAGACAGACAGAGAGAAAGTGTGTGTGAGAGATCCTTTTATAAATGTTCGTGCAAAGCTAGCGTGGCCCTAATAAAGATCATTAGTTAATCAAAGTTTTTTCCTTCCAACAAGCGTCATTTGGGCCTGTCTTGCTGTCCCTAAGCTGATAATTGCCCGAGCCTATTTGTTTTTTTTTCCGGGGAGGGGCACTGGATCCACTCTAAGTTATGATCCAAGCAGACTAGATTATAAGGTGAATTATTATAATTAAAATACTACATTAATTACAATAATCCTGTATTCCGCATCAGACCTGATATTTTGTGATTATGAGTATTTTTTTACTTGAATTAAGAATAATCCACCACAATAATTCAGCAATCCAAATACGATTATTATTATAGTTCATAATTCAGATTATCACATTCCTACGTTGTCACACCAGATTTTAAGGACAAAACCAGATATGCACTATATGTGAAATAAAGGAGTCAAATCTCACATATAGTCGCAGGTAAGTGTAATACCAAGAGACAAATGCTTAATAAATAACGTACTTAGTATATAAAACATAACCTCAGAGTGCAAACAACGGAAAAACAACTCTGATCTTCGGGTGTAGACTTTACTCCGCAGGAACAAACTGACTGGTTGATCGCAAGTCTAATAACTCCAGAGACTATCCTGAGGTGTGGGAAATAGCAAGAGTGAGTCCATGTCGAACTCCGCAAGCATAGCAAATATATATCCCATAAACTCATGATCAATGTAACATAATCAATATAAAGTATAATCGATAAGTAAATGAGCATCTTAACAAAACAAGAATCATCATCTTTAATGTAGGTGTCTCCAAGGCCGCTCGTGTCCGTGAGCACGGCTAGTATACCAGTTCATTAAACTCTGCGCAGAGGTGTACACTTTCACTGTGAGTCGTGATTTACCCTTTCGCCCGAGATAGCTAATCTCTTGACCCACTTCCAAGGAAGGTCGACAGGGTTCACTATGAAGCCTTTCAAAGGTTCGTCTAACAAGTTAGGGCCGCTAGGTTTCCAAAGTCAGTCTGTGTGATACAACCAGTCCCAGGGATCCACAGTCTGCTTTTCCCCATTTGCGCCACAAGGGTAACCTCTAACAAGCTAGAAAAGGTCCTCATACTGAGCTAAAACCAGAGTCATATAGCCCTCACAGTTGTACTGTAAATCCCGGAGGTTCACGTACATACAAGATCTTGTGTTGCTAAAAAGTCATTTCTCAACCATCATAGCTCTTACATTAATTAAGTCACAAGACCATGGTCACAGAAAGAATACCTAAACTATACTTGCCTTAGTTTGCACACTCCTGCTGGTCCTGCTGGTCTTCGAAGTACTCCTGGCTCCCAACGTACTCCTCACCGTCTGACTCGACCAACACGGCAACACGAGCAAGTATAGATGATCATAATCATGAGCTATCTAAAGGGACAACTCTCGCCTCCATGGATCCAAAATTATCAACCTTGTACACAGGACATTTTTGCTTGAGAGTGGCAACTCAATCATGGAGACTAACCAATACTTCCCAATAAAGAACTAAATCTTAATAAACCTTCTTTACATTGGCTACCCCCCTTAAAATAAGGGACACCAATTAAGTTAGCTTGAACATTTTGCTAGATGAGCTAACTATCATCCATACCTTCTAATATTCTAATGATTCTTTTGTGCATAGGTAGAAACAAGAGATCTGAACTTCCCCGCGAGCAGAAAATCAGCAACGCGGTAAAACTGCTACAACTCTCGTTTTGTAATTCCAATGAAGTTCCACCTTATACTGTTGGAAAGCTTATGAAATTTCCTGAAACTTTCTTATAGAACACTTTTCCAAATTCTGTAGATGACTTGGTCGAAAACAGCACATAACAGATTATGTTCCAATTTTCAGACAGCACAGTTGCATCGTCTTGTGATTTTTGTATCTCCCAAACCAAAATAACTATGAGCGTGGTTCTTGCGGCTAGGTAAAGATCTCGAAGCCTAATATTGTCCAGAATTTTCTCATGATTTATGATCGTCCAAAGACAGATGTATAAGCCAAATGAGACAAACTGCTCTGAAAGGATAGGATGTAGAGAGTCAAAATAAACCAACCCATCTACCTATTCACTAATCCTTATATCTTAAGCCTATGTCTAAATGAAATTGTGGGATCCACAAATTCATTGCAATCATTACAAAGATCCAAAACAAGCATAGATATAAAGACAATCCAACAAGGCAATATAGGAGCACAACTCAACAATGACTTAACTTGCGATGCTATCGTTTTCTTCGTATAAAGGGAAAAGATCTTAACTCTTCTCTTTCGATGTCGCAAGAAGATGGTAAGATAAGGTTCTAAAAGCATACCAACTCGAGGAGTGAAGATGAGAACAAAGACGTTTAAAATAAGCAACAAGGCGGGGATAATATCAAGGGCAAGGATACGGTATGGAAGAAAATACCAAGATTTATAGAACAAGGATTGTTATAGCAGTTTCAAAACCTTAACACGACCAATTTCTAACTAGGCTTGCGTCCTACAGTCAGCATTGCTCTGATACCACTTTGTCACACCCGATTTTAAGGACAAAACCAGATATGCACTATATGTGAAATAAAGGAGTCAAATCTCACATATAGTCGCAGGTAAGTGTAATACCAAGAGACAAATGCTTAATAAATAACGTACTTAGTATATAAAACATAACCTCAGAGTGCAAACAACGGAAAAACAACTCTGATCTTCGGGTGTAGACTTTACTCCGCAGGAACAAACTGACTGGTTGATCGCAAGTCTAATAACTCCAGAGACTATCCTGAGGTGTGGGAAATAGCAAGAGTGAGTCCATGTCGAACTCCGCAAGCATAGCAAATATATATCCCATAAACTCATGATCAATGTAACATAATCAATATAAAGTATAATCGATAAGTAAATGAGCATCTTAACAAAACAAGAATCATCATCTTTAATGTAGGTGTCTCCAAGGCCGCTCGTGTCCGTGAGCACGGCTAGTATACCAGTTCATTAAACTCTGCGCAGAGGTGTACACTTTCACTGTGAGTCGTGATTTACCCTTTCGCCCGAGATAGCTAATCTCTTGACCCACTTCCAAGGAAGGTCGGCAGGGTTCACTATGAAGCCTTTCAAAGGTTCGTCTAACAAGTTAGGGCCGCTAGGTTTCCAAAGTCAGTCTGTGTGATACAACCAGTCCCAGGGATCCACAGTCTGCTTTTCCCCATTTGCGCCACAAGGGTAACCTCTAACAAGCTAGAAAAGGTCCTCATACTGAGCTAAAACCAGAGCCATATAGCCCTCACAGTTGTACTGTAAATCCCGGAGGTTCACGTACATACAAGATCTTGTGTTGCTAAAAAGTCATTTCTCAACCATCATAGCTCTTACATTAATTAAGTCACAAGATCATGGTCACAGAAAGAATACCCAAACTATACTTGCCTTAGTTTGCACACTCCTGCTGGTCCTGCTGGTCTTCGAAGTACTCCTGGCTCCCAACGTACTCCTCACCGTCTGACTCGACCAACACGGCAACATACACGTTTCAGGAGCATTCATGCATAGCAAACAACCTATAATTAGAACAGTACACCAGCAGTATAAAAACAAGATAAAAAGTTTATGAAAGTATTCTACGTCTTGCTACGGTCACGTCAACGCGAAGATCACAAAAATCGAAGCTAAAATGCAAAAGTTGCGAATTATTTAGGGTTCCAAAAGCTAGTTATTAAACTAGACTTAATTGAGAAATTCAAAAACTTCTAACAGGTCTAACAGTAGCACTAATGCGTAGATTACAAAATTATGAAACTAACGCAAGTTGAACGGGTCAAATCGGAGCTAAAACGATGATTTTATACGCGTTTTACTACGGTGGCAATTTTGTAATTAATTCAAACTATTTTCGGATTTAAAATAAATCAAGAAAATTGGATTTTGAAATCCGGCCAAGGACTGCGGGCGAATACCGAAGAAACTCGAGGGCTCTTTAGCAAAATGAACCCCGAAGGGGTATCGGCCATTTCTGACCTTTGATCTCGAGATGGGCGGCTGAGATTAGATGGAGGGGGAAGAGGGGAACATGGGCCGCCGGAGTTGGGGGAGGACGCGGTGGCGCCGCCATTGCCGCGGCGGAGGGCTCGCCGGAGTTGCCCAATCGAGCTCTACGGTGCATGGTTTTCAAAACCAAGAGCACCGGGGTGACGCGGGGAAGAAGGCGAACTCGACCATGCCACCCGCGCGGTCGAGGAAGGGTTGCACGGCCCTCGCCATGACCGGCGGCGGAAGAGGCTCACCGGAGCTCGCGAAAACGGCCCTAGAGGCCATGATTGAAGAAGATAAAGGCATGGGGAGGAAACGGGGAAGAAGGCGACCTCACCAAGCGGAATCAACGAGGCGGAGGCGGCTCGGGTACGACGGCCGATGCGGTGGGGTGGACGGCTCCTCCGGTGAATCGCTGCCGTGCGGTGGTGCGGTTCCGCGAGTGGAAATGGAGTGGGGAGGGCAGCAAGGGGAGGCGGTGGAGGGGTTCGGCTCTCTTTTGAAGGCCGGGCGCGGGGGAAGAACGCTCCCACGACGCGGGATGGTGGGCGCGGGGCGGCAGTTGCCATGACTGAGTGAGCAGCGTGGGAGGTTGGGGAAGAGGAGGATCTGACGAGCGGGCCCCGGCTGCCAGCGGCTCAAGGGGGAGAGCGGGGCGCAGCAGCGGCTGCCTGGCCGAGATGGGCCGGCCCAGCAAGGAGTGAGGAGGGAGGGAAAGAAAAGGGCGCGCGGGCCGGGGGAAAAGGCCAGTGGGCCGGTGGGCTGACCGGGCCAACAGGCCGAAGGTGAGTTAGGGAGTGGGAAAATGAAGTTTTTTTTTAAATTGATTTTCCAAATCCAATTTCAAATAATTTTTAAACCTTTTAGCATTGGAATAAAAAAGCAGTCACCACAATAAATCAAAATGCATCGACATGCGTGCATCAACATGTAACTAACCTTATGATAAATTTTAATTTCACAAAAAAAAATTTATTATCTCCTATACTTGAATGCACACTCAAATACATAAATAAATCAAAATTATCTATTTTGAAACAATGTAAAATTTAGAATACCCAAACTATACTTGCTCGTGTTGCTGATGTTGGTCACTTGATGACAGGAAGTGTAGTATCCCATGACTCAGGAGCCCTATATGACGTCACGCACTGATATGTGGGAAAAGGCTGATGTTTCTGCCATTGAAGGATGTTATGGGTATGATGAAGCTGAGCACTATCAAAACAACAATGTTGAAGAGCGAATTGGGAGTGAACTGAGTCAGAATCCACAACGACGAAAGCGAAAAAGGAAAGCCCATAAGAAGCCTGCTCAAGGAAGCAAAGCACAGCGAAACTATGTCAATGGAAGACTGAGCAACGTGAATATGGATAACATTCATGGAGTTACCAAAGCAGTGGGTGGTTATATTCAAGTAAGCTCAGTGCAAGTTTTTGTTCTATTTGACCCGAGTGCTTCGCATTCTTTCATTTCCGCCGACATGGTAGAGACGTGCAAGATGGTGAAGCGTCCAACGAGGAGGCCTTTGCTAGTTCAAACTCCAATGGGAGAAATACAGGCAGATCAGATATGCCCGAACGTCAGTCTTGTCATAAACAAGGAAAACTTCACCATAACCCTCATTGTGTTAGAGTCACTTAATATCCCCGTGGTTCTTGGTAATGGATGGTTGTGTGCGCAGAAAGGAGTGATTCATGGTACTCGATGCACAATGCTCTTAACAACACTATCAGGGAAAAGAATTGAGTATCAAGGTGGTCGACTCTCACCTGAGGGAGACGAGAATGACCAATTAGAAGATAGGTACTCCGAGGATAGCAAAGTGGACCATGAGTTTACAGAAGTTAGAGTAGAGGAACAAGCGACTTTGGAGGAGCTCAATAGGAGAGATGATCATGTTTAGGCAGATTAGTCAGTTAGGATCTGAGAAACTGCCTCATGAATCTCAACGAAAGATGTAATTTGGAAAATGAGGATCGAATAAAGACAGAGTGTCATTATCTCTATGATCACTGTCATCCGAATCTCGAGGACGAGATTCCTCTTAAGGGGGGTAGAATTGTAACACCCTAAATTTTACATTGTTTCAAAATAGATAATTTTGATTTATTTATGTATTTGAGTGTGCATTCAAGTATAGGAGATAATAAATTTTTTTTTGTGAAATTAAAATTTATCATAAGGTTAGTTACATGTTGATGCACGCATGTCGATGCATTTTGATTTATTGTGGTGACTGCTTTTTATTCCAATGCTAAAAGGTTTAAAAATTATTTGAAATTGGATTTGGAAAATCAATTTTTTTTAAAAAAACTTCATTTTCCCACTCCCTAACTCACCTTCGGCCTGTTGGCCCGGTCAGCCCACCGGCCCGCTGGCCTTTTCCCCCGGCCCGCGCGCCCTTTTCTTTCCCTCCCTCCTCACTCCTTGCTGGGCCGGCCCATCTCGGCCAGGCAGCCGCTACTGCGCCCCGCTCTCCCCCTTGAGCCGCTGGCAGCCGGGGCCCGCTCGTCAGATCCTCCTCTTCCCCAACCTCCCGCGCTGCTCACTCAGTCATGGCAACTGCCGCCCCGCGCCCACCATCCCGCGTCGTGGGAGCGTTCTTCCCCCGCGCCCGGCCTTCAAAAGAGAGCCGAACCCCTCCACCGCCTCCCCTCGCTGCCCTCCCCACTCCATTTCCACTCGCGGAACCGCACCACCGCACGGCAGCGATTCACCGGAGGAGCCGTCCACCCCACCGCATCGGCCGTCGTACCCGAGCCGCCTCTACCTCGTTGATTCCGCTCGGTGAGGTCGCCTTCTTCCCCGTTTCCTCCCCATGCCTTTATCTTCTTCAATCATGGCCTCTAGGGCCGTTTTCGCGAGCTCCGGTGAGCCTCTTCCGCCGCCGGTCATGGCGAGGGCCGTGCAACCCTTCCTCGACCGCGCGGGTGGCATGGTCGAGTTCGCCTTCTTCCCCGCGTCACCCCGGTGCTCTTGGTTTTGAAAACCATGCACCGTAGAGCTCGATTGGGCAACTCCGGCGAGCCCTCCGCCGCGGCAATGGCGGCGCCGCCGCGTCCTCCCCCAACTCCGGCGGCCCATGTTCCCCTCTTCCCCCTCCATCTAATCTCAGCCGCCCATCTCGAGATCAAAGGTCAGAAATGGCCGATACCCCTTCGGGGTTCATTTTGCTAAAGAGCCCTCGAGTTTCTTCGGTATTCGCCCGCAGTCCTTGGCCGGATTTCAAAATCCAATTTTCTTGATTTATTTTAAATCCGAAAATAGTTTGAATTAATTACAAAATTGCCACCGTAGTAAAACGCGTATAAAATCGTCGTTTTAGCTCCGATTTGACCCGTTCAACTTGCGTTAGTTTCATAATTTTGTAATCTACGCATTAGTGCTACTGTTAGACCTGTTAGAAGTTTTTGAATTTCTCGATTAAGTCTAGTTTAATAACTAGCTTTTGGAACCCTAAATAATTCGCAACTTTTGCATTTTAGCTTCGATTTTTGTGATCTTCGCGTTGACGTGACCGTAGCAAGACGTAGAATACTTTCATAAACTTTTTATCTTGTTTTTATACTGCTGGTGTACTGTTCTAATTATAGGTTGTTTGCTATGCATGAATGCTCCTGAAACGTGTATGTTGCCGTGTTGGTCGAGTCAGACGGTGAGGAGTACGTTGGGAGCCAGGAGTACTTCGAAGACCAGCAGGACCAGCAGGAGTGTGCAAACTAAGGCAAGTATAGTTTGGGTATTCTTTCTGTGACCATGATCTTGTGACTTAATTAATGTAAGAGCTATGATGGTTGAGAAATGACTTTTTAGCAACACAAGATCTTGTATGTACGTGAACCTCCGGGATTTACAGTACAACTGTGAGGGCTATATGGCTCTGGTTTTAGCTCAGTATGAGGACATTTTCTAGCTTGTTAGAGGTTACCCTTGTGGCGCAAATGGGGAAAAGCAGACTGTGGATCCCTGGGACTGGTTGTATCACACAGACTGACTTTGGAAACCTAGCGGCCCTAACTTGTTAGACGAACCTTTGAAAGGCTTCATAGTGAACCCTGCCGACCTTCCTTGGAAGTGGGTCAAGAGATTAGCTATCTCGGGCGAAAGGGTAAATCACGACTCACAGTGAAAGTGTACACCTCTGCGCAGAGTTTAATGAACTGGTATACTAGCCGTGCTCACGGACACGAGCGGCCTTGGAGACACCTACATTAAAGATGATGATTCTTGTTTTGTTAAGATGCTCATTTACTTATCGATTATACTTTATATTGATTATGTTACATTGATCATGAGTTTATGGGATATATATTTGCTATGCTTGCGGAGTTCGACATGGACTCACTCTTGCTATTTCCCACACCTCAGGATAGTCTCTGGAGTTATTAGACTTGCGATCAACCAGTCAGTTTGTTCCTGCGGAGTAAAGTCTACACCCGAAGATCAGAGTTGTTTTTCCGTTGTTTGCACTCTGAGGTTATGTTTTATATACTAAGTACGTTATTTATTAAGCATTTGTCTCTTGGTATTACACTTACCTGCGACTATATGTGAGATTTGACTCCTTTATTTCACATATAGTGCATATCTGGTTTTGTCCTTAAAATCGGGTGTGACATACGTATAATTTAGATCATAATAATTTATTGATCCAAATATGCTGAAGGTACACATAATTTTAAAAAATAGTTATATATAGATCTGTTTGGCACAGCTCCACCAGCAGCTCCAAGAACAATTTGGAGCTGTTTGTGCCAAGCAAGGTAAAATAAAACAACTCCACCTAAAGAACCCCTGAAAATATGCTCTCACAAGGGATGTGGGATAGATGAAGCTAAAAATACTAGCTTTTCTTAGCTCCATCTCGCACCATGGGCCCCAGCATGCGTTGGTGTTATAGATTTGTTGCTTCCGGTAGGGACAAAGGCATGACACGGGGAGAGCATGGCCAAAGGGCTAGAGCGTGGGCACGACCACCAAGACGCTTGCGCGAGCCGCTGGGCGTGGGCGCAGGGGCAGTGAGGGTGTGGCTGCTGGCCTCGCAAGAACCGCCGTGGAAGAAGAAGATCGTGAATTGAAGAACTGAGTGGATAAAGAAGAAAAAATAGAGGAGGAAAAAGATAAGGCCATTATGATGTTCTTTTCATTTTTTCTATAGTAAGAAGTTGTTTTGTCAAAGATTCGTGAAAACAGCTTGTAGAGTTGCTTATAGAGCTGAAGCTTAAAAACAATTTAATAACTAATGAAGTAGAGCGGCACCAAACAGTCTTTATGGGTTAGATAGCACGTGATCCCTGCCTCTGCAGCCAAACCGGGGCCATAAACTTTCGGGCCAGAGCTCTGACGATTGCATTGCTTTCTACAGCTTAACGGCCGGCGCGCGCGCGGCTCTCGTGTGACCTGTCCTATCTAGACGTGCAATTTTCTTTGCAGGTAATACTATTAGATAGATTAGATGCCGAGCTTTTTCAAAACGTGGCCTGTTCCTGAAAGTGACGACAAATATATACGCCTTGTTTAGATACACCTAAAAGTTTGAATTTTTTCACTCTCTCCATCACATCAATCTTTGGACCCATGTATGAAGTAGTAAATGTAGGTAAAAAAACTAATTACACAATTTAATTGGAAATCACGAGATGAATCTTTTGAGCCCAGTTGATCCGCGATTGGACAATATTTACCAAATAAGACGAAAGTGGTACTATTCATCAGGTTTTTTTTTTTTTTTTTGCAATCTAAACGAGGCCATAGCTTATATTGTCAAATGATTCGTTAAACGAGGGGAAACGCAGCACACACAAGGACAAAGCGTAGCAAACAAGCCATGGCATCCTACCCGTCAATTAATTTACAGAAAATGATGTGTCCTACCGCAAAAGTTTCAAGGAAAATTTCAGAACCCGGAACGGTTCTTCCGGCAGTTAGGACCTGGCCTACGTGAGCAAAGAAGTCAAGTAAGTAAGTCGGTCTAGTCACTTCTTGCACCAAATAAACACCACATATTAGTATTTTTCTTTGCTGAACTTTCTCCGTGCATGACCGAGTAAGGTTGTGATTGCAATGTTTTTGAATTGTGTGTCCATGAGAAATGGTGTGTATATATGCTTAACAAACTTCATGTGTTCATATATAATGATATACACACCTTAGGAATAAGGTTCTGATTGCAATGTTTTTTTTGTGTGTCCATGAGAAATGGTGTGTATATATTCTTAACAAATTTCATGTGTTCATATATAATGATACCACACCTTAGGAAGACACGCATTTAAAAATCTAACAGATTCTCTAGAAATACTCAGTTGGAAATTCAAAATGTGACTATATATACGTACGTATGAATCATTCTGAAAGTATGTCCATGCATTCAAATGCAGAGAAGTTAGCGAGAATATTATTCTACATTTCTCTGTCATCACGACTACCATTCATTGGCCCCGTTCGGCTAGAATTATAAGCCGGCTGAAAAACACTGTTGGCTAATTTTTTGTAAGAGAAAAATATTGTTCCAGCTGAAAAAACAAGCCGAATAAGACGGATTATAAGCCAGATGAACAGGGCCAATGACGAAGTATTCCTAAAATGTGAAAATCATGAAAAAAGCTTAGTGGATGATGAAGTATATGCTTTGGCAAATTTGATGCGTCTAATTCATTTGCTAGGCGTGCATTGTATGCATCGCATGGATGATGAGTCATCCAAGCAACTGGTCAACATCCCGTATGTGAACTTGTGGAAGCCATCACTAGATAGTCAGTACTGCTTTGCATTTTTTCAGCACTAGGTGAGTGCCTGTGCGTTGCAACGGAATAAAAATCTTGTATGCATAACAAATGGGAAGAATCAACCCAACCAAAACAATTCATTGCTACCGTAAAATAACGCAATTCATTTAAGTCGATGATGCTCCTTTTGAACAAAGCATCTACTCCTTCCATTCCAAATTATAAGATATTTTGGCTTTTCTAGGTATATAATTTTTGCTATGCATTTAGATATATACTATGTCTAGATACATAGTAAAATCAACATATCTAAAAGAGTCAAACGTCTTATAATTTAGAATGGAGGGAGTATCTGTGCTTGTGAATTTGAGAGCAAACATGATCATGAAAGTACAAAGATGTTTTTTTACAACAAAGATAAAAGATTATAGTCATCAAGGAGACAAGCATAGCATTGAAATCCAAGGAGACAGCCCAACATGATAGGCTCTCAACATGTTTCATATGGACCTTCTTTTACAGCAAGGTCAGCTATTCAACACAAATAGTTCAAAAACATCCCTATTTAATTGTCGGGCCTAAAGAAAATTCCATTAAGTTACACATATCATGCTGTCAACAAAGTACAAAATAGCATAACCATATTTTTTTAGCTTCAACATGCTCCCTATTGAATCAAATGTCATTGAGTGAAAGCGTATGCCAAACCTCGAATGCACTGAGATTTGCGGAGATTTGCAACTTCAACAAAGAAAACATGAACTAAAATATAGATTAAACAGTGCTAGAGGAAATTTAAAATCTATCTTGCACTGTTTTTAATTTATCCAATATGTCTAGCTGTACCTAAATGATATCTTGGTAGTCTTATTGAACTCACAAGCCAATCCATTATATGTTGAATTAGCTGAATCCATGGGCTCACATGTACCATCAAATAGAAATTACGTCTACCATGTTTTCATATGCAATAAAAAAATTACACCTGCAAGGTCATAGCCCCAAGCCTCCAACAAGTTAGATCTTAGCTCCAAGCCTCTAACAAGTTAGAAAAAGATCGGATAAAATTCAGAAAACAAACATTATACACACATGTCTGAACTGCTGCTGGACATGGCATTCTGTCAAAGAAAGTTAATCTCCCGATCTAACAAATTTGCATTAAGAGAGGCTCACTGCACCTTGATACATGGCAGGAACATACCATAACCTACATACAGTCAACTGCAGGTAACTATCCTACATACAGTCAACGTCAGCTATTCGCAACATGGATGCCTATGGCTCCTTGGGGTACGTCATCCTTCTGCCAAGACCTTGCTACTACAAGTGCGATTCACAACAAGCATCGCACGACGTACCCCAAGGAGCCATAGGCGGAGTGCCTTGAGGGGTCTCTTCTTAGTCTAAGGCGCGAGCGTGGCACAAAGCCCAGTCCACAAGAGGAGCTCCAGCTATAGCGGCACCGTATCGTGTACCAGCATTGGCTGCCCCAACCATTACCACCGGTCATTGTCGAGCCTATGTATAGAAAAGAAAAACAATACTATATTGTGAATTATAACTATACTATCAAATGGATATATTGTGAATTATAACTATCTTATCAGTACCAAAAAAAAGTGTGTTTAATCATCAAGAAATAGTTTGCTCATTGCTTTGGAGATAGTTTTTTTAATAGAACATCCACATCTAGCTCTAGTACAAGGGCAATAACAGGTCCCATGGATAATTGATATCATTAATCATCTGCCTGTAACATATCATTATTAAAAGCAATAGATCTCCACATAATTTTGACGAGATGTAGAACATGAGTAAACATTTCAAGCTGTAATTTTGAGTTGAAATACAATGCACGAGCACTAATTTGAGTTGAAATTCAGCGTTGGAAGTTTAATCTGATGCATTCTAATTTATGACAAGAGTAACCGGCTACAAAATAGAGAAGATGCATCTACTTATGCACTGTCAGTGAACATACCTTATCCCCGATGCTTTGCTGGTGGCACAAGTCCATTCCATTCATATGTTTTGCCATCAAAGTAGCTGACCGTGTGCATTCCTTCCCATATATCTGGATCAAAAATAGCATCATTTCAGTCGAAAGCATGGAATTATTTTCGGCACTAATTATGCAGCAAGTTTGGGCTAGCAAACCTGACTATATATACTCAAACTATTTGCAGGAACAGCTATTCTCTAGCTACACATAAGTTAAACCATTTGCAAAAACATTTGGACATAACTCACTACTAGTGACCTATCATTAAAGTAGTCATCTTGCATATTTATTGCCTTGTAAAGTTGATAGAAGAAGGCCCTTCCCACACTTCCAATGGTTTTGTATAAAGAAGAAGCAAAGAACAAAGTTGTCAGAGTACTGCCTAATACATCGAGGGCAACGAACCATTAAAATTTTCGGACTGCAGAAATGTATAACTTGTAAATTGTAGCCAATTTCTATCAGGTTAATTAACATGATTAAATATTTATATTCGGGCATCAAGAGAAACTTTTCTAGTTTATGCATTTTTCAATATTTATGATTGAAGAGCTAGTCATGAAGAAGCACAACTGCCTATTCAATATATTTTCATACACTCTGCAGCACAGCCAGACCGGCACTGCATGTGCACTTGAAATCAGTTTTTAATAGAAAAAAACAATGAACTGTTACTGTTTGTGCCACTGCATTAATTAGTATGTAGCACTGATCATGGTTTTCAAAGGGGCAACATTTTTAATCACATTTTATGTGCAACATTTCTCTGATATGCTTTTAAGTAGCTGATGGCTGATCATGCTTTCTCTGATATGCTTTTAAGCAACCGATGTTCTTCTGTTCATGTATGCCAACTGAAGACATGTATAAATTCATAAACTGTAATTTAAATGTGCAAGCATGATCTATATATGTCCAAAAATAGTCAATGGGCAGATGTAGCATGTTAACGTCCTACTCACATGCAGCATAGCAATAGGATATGGTAGAAAGCAACAAAAAAAAGGGATTTTCACCATATATGCCGGTTTGAAAGTTACACCAAAAACACTAAATTGGAGAATATTTCCTCACACCCAATGAAGATATTTGGGCACTGCATTGAAAACTGCAGCAGTAGTATTCAATAGCAGGGCATGAAGATTTCAGGAAGGTCATTGAATTCAGTTTCAATAAACTGGCTACCACATCAGATTTCAATGGCAAATATAGACTACTGACTACCATTACTCCTATTCCATAAAGATTTATGATCAGCTGAAGACAATAAAAACATGATCAAGTAAAAAAAGCCATTGATGAACCGGTCATGGGCTGCTGATGCTCTGAACTGAAACGTTAAACAAACTTAAAAACTGAAGCATGCATTCAGACAAGACAGGGAAGTTGTTGTTACAGTGCAGAACTGAAACAGGCATCCCATTATGCCGCACATCTAGTTTTTCAAAATTTGTCACAGGCAAGTCAAACTGAAACTGGTTAGTGCTTTCCAACAAGATCCGTCCAAAAGAGAAGTAAAGGAAAGACAAGGGGTGAAGATACCTGCTGGGTGCCCGACGAAGATCTGACGTAGGACCGAGCGTGTGGCGTGCGGCGGCAGAGACCCTCAGCGCCTAGCGTGAGGGAGCAGGGGCGGACCGGTGGCATCTGCAGGGTGGCTTCATGGCGTCCTGCTTCGTCGACAAGCGCCTGGATGGCGGCGACGGCGGCGGCGGCGGAGAGCTGGGCGTGGGGTAGCGGCGACGGCATGCGGGCAGCCGCGACGCAGCAGGCCAGGGCACACACTGTAGGCTATCGCCCGAGGTCGTGGTTGTCAAAGAGCAGGCGACGACTGCGATGGCGGCGGCGGCGGAGACCTGGGTGACTGCAAGGAGGAGATCTCGCGATTTGGAATGAGCGTGATTTATTGAATTCGGAGGGAGCGTGATTGGAGGAAGCCTAATTTGGAGCGAGTGTGATTGGCGCCAGACGGGCCTGCGAGTGAGCCAGCGTCGAGGGAAGCGCCGGGCATACGAGGGAGCGAGCGTGCGTGCGATGCCGGGCAGGCATGCGAGCGGGCGAGCGATCGCACGCCTGTGAACAATTCCCTTATGAATTTTTTAGTTGTAGAGATATATTCATGGCTACAATTAGCCTGAGCCAGGAGAGCAGTATATATGCAGGAAGTACAGGCAGCAGCCAGTCTTTGTAACCAAAAACATTTGTGCCAATCAGAAGATATAACTGATGAGGTGATTTAAGCGAAAAATCAGGAGTAATCACTCAGGAAACTTAATATGTAAAATGTCATTATCAAACTGATATTTAAAAGCAATTGATGCGTCAATCCCCTAAGACTTGTTCAAGAATCTGAGTTGCCATGTTGATAACTAAATGCTATATGTGGTTCACATCCAACAGGAAGTCTCTGCTTTTGAAAAGTAGGTACACTAGCGCGTAGGACTTCCTTCAGGGACAAAAGTTCAATATATATAGAACAGTCTGATGTTTTCTTTGAAATATGAGAGTTGACTCGCAGAGTCAATGTGAATACAGACGTTTGGATCGGCATGCGCTTCAGGATACCATATGGGCTAGTTCTCTAGGTGCCTAGTAGGGCAAAGAAAGAAAACTTCCAAGTCTTTGTATCTTTCCTGTTGAGCATAATCCAGTGCTATATATCACATCGTAGGCTGCGCTACCATTACTAGTGCGCTCGTCCTAAAATGGTGGTAAGCAGGAAGAGTCACAAACAATTGTAGAATAAAATTTAAAACAATAACAAAAAACCAGTGTATCATGGAGAGAAAATTTAAATCCGAAATCGATCAGCTGCGTATAAAAACTTTAAAATATGTACATTGGAAAAGGTGGAATATAAAAATAAAACATTGATACTAGTAGGGATGTGAACATACATGGCGAACAACTTTCATCATAATAGAAGTGACATTCGTCTTAAATAACCTTTTTGTGACGAATTACTAACAAAATTCGGTTTATAAAACATGAAGCATCATATTTGTTGCACTGTGACGAACCCGAGCTATTGGTCATAAAAGTGGCTTGATTCGTGATGAAAAATGTCTGTCATAAAAAAACGTCTTTGTATGCCTAGCATTGCCCATGTGGTAGCGACCATGGAGGTGGCTAACGTGGTCAGTGCCATTGGAGACGGGTTGGCTGTATATAGGTTTGGCAGGTGACACTACAGGTGTTGTTTGCTTTGTAACCGTGGCAAGCATCATGGTTGTTCGTCGAAAGTCGATTTGTGGGTCTCCGATGGCTTGGACACTCAAAACACGGAAGCGACTTCTGAGCCCTACGTCCAGTAGTATAGTGATCTTTGTGTTAGGAATGCCTAATCGGTGGGTTACAATGGTGGAGGTTGAGAGAGATTGGTAGAGGATTGCTCGGTGCTATCCTAGAGTCCATCTGTCTTCTTCCTCCGAATGAGTATGAATCTGGTCTCCTCTAACTAAGTTGGCTTCACTCCCCTTCTATAGGGGTCATGCCTCCCCTTGTATTCTGAGGAGGGCACGGTGTACAAGTCAGTTTAGCTCTAGTCTATACAATTGGTGCATAAGTCCTCTGTCACGACGTTGATGGACATAGCCTTGTCGCGTAGGGAGGAACCGATAGTGCCACAACCGCCTCCTGATGTCCCTGCCACCGTTCTGGCACTTGACCATCAGGGGCTGCCTACCGCGGTGTGGCCTCCCTCGGGTGAGCCTTAGCTTCTCGAGGCTTCCTTGGCTAGCAAGGAGCCTTGCCTAGAGGGACTGTTGAGTGGGTCCTAGAGCCCTTCGCCTCTTGAGTTCGTGAAATCCCTTGTCCTATTGTATCACGCTGGTTGCGTGACCTTGCCGAGAGAGTGGCCAACAAGGCCTCACACGTGTTGAACGGGTAGATGGCGCAGCACCTCCATACTAGTCTGGATCCGGGTGCCTGCCCGGTTCTTGTGCCGAGCCCCAACCTATGGCTCGGTGCGTCGGTTACCACCCGGGTGTTGGCCTGGGTGTGCATTGGGTGGAAGTTAGGCTCGGGCTACCGTCACTTGGCAGTCCGGGGCCATGACGAGCCCTGAGCGGCGGTTATGGGCATGATCGGGCTTGCTCTATCTCCTTCCAGAGAGGGTGTGCGCGAGCGTAGGTATAACCCCTGAGCCCCCGAGTGATCTGTGGAATCAGTTGGGGGTTCGTTGGTCGGCTTCCTCTTCCCCGGGGACTTGGCATACCGGTATGTTGGACTCTCATTAGGAGCCCCCAAGACCTTCGTGGCCTTCCATGTTGAGTTCGTGTTGGCGATGAGGGGCTGAACTCGATCTTTTTTTACTGGATCAAACGTGGTGCACCGAATCTTGGCGGTCTTGGATCGAACGCCCTTTTGAGGGTGCCTGAGCCTTTAGGCGTGCACACGGCTTCTGAGCCAGGCAATGCTACGATTGTGCGTTGTGCGAGAAGGCCCGAGTGAGGGCATGGCTGACCCATCGAGGGTCGCCATCTTTGGGCCCGCGTGGGGTGCCTGTAAGGTCCAAATGGCTAGAGGAGGGTGAATAGCCTATTTAAAAAATCTACAAGCTTCACTAAACAAGCACATTAGTATAAAAGATGGCTAAGCTAATTCTAGCACTAGCTCAACTACACTATGCAAGCCACCTATACAATACTAGTGAAGCAAGGCTATGATCTCTAATACACACCATCAAGACTAAGTCACTAAGCTACTTACTCCTATGTGATGAAAGCTACACTATGCAAACTACACTAGGACTAGTACAAGAAAGTAAAGAGCAAGTGACTTGATTCTTATACCAACGATGTAGAGAAGTAATGCACTCGAAGAATCAATCACAATGATCAACCACAAGAGAAATCCTCGGCAAATAGATGACACAAGATTTTTACCGAGGTTCACTTGCTACCCGACAAGCAACTCCTCGTTGTGGCGATGCACCCACTTGTCGGTTCACGAGCTAATCAACTATTAAGAGTCGAGCCCTCAGCGGGTGCCGCACAACCGCACACAAGATGGGGATCCTCCAAGCCACGAGCTCCACTAGAGTATCCAATTTGCGAACTCCCGCGGGGAAGGATCAAGAACCCCTTACAACACTTGGTGAGGGCTCCAACAATCTCCAATTGCGAGCTCAATCACCTCCGCTGCTCCAAGCGGTCTACCGTGTCGGGAAACACGGAAGAGTAATAAGAAATCCGTAGCAACTCGAAGATCAAGTGCCTCTAGAATGCAACTCTCAAGCAATGCACTTGAATCTCACTCAATCTCACTCAAGATGTGCAACCAAGCAAAGAGATGAGTGGAGGGGTTGTTCTCTAGCTCAAAGGATGTCTCTAGCTCTCAAAATGTGCAAGAGTTACCCTCAAACCCCGGCCAACTTCTATTTATAGTAAAGGGGTATGCAACTAGCCGTTACTGGATGACGCAGTGCAAATCGTGTTGACCGGACGCGTCCGGTCACTACAGGACAAGCATGAACAGTGTGCGTCAGAAGTTACCGTTGCCGTGACCGGACGCGCTCTAGTGTCTGACCGGACGCGCTGCACCTAGCATCCGGTCGGAGTCTAGTAAGCTCCCACCGCGACCGAACGCGTCTGATGGCACGTGACCGGACGCGCCGCGCGTCCGATCAGCACTCCGCTGCACGCGTCCGGTCATCACAGTGACCGCGGTTCGCCTCCATTTCTTTTCCAACTTTCGGCACAGTAGAAAACCAGCGTTTCACTTCCCCAAAAAGCGTTGAATCCCACCGAGCTTGCGAGGTGGGATTCGGCGGTTTTTGGGGAAGTGAAACGCCTATTTTCTACTGCGCCAAAAGTTGGAAAAGAAACGGAGGCGAACGACGGTCACTTCGGCGGAAGGGAGAGAGGAACCCAAACCCCTCTCTACCGCTTAAACTCCACCGCCTTCGTAAATGTGCTAACACCACCAAGTGTACACCACAACGTGCATGTGTGTTAGCATTTCACAAACATTTTCCAAGGCGTTATGTTAGCTCTTAACTAGATCCTAATGCATATGCTCAAGACATTGATCTAGTGGCACTTGATTCCCGAGCTAACCGTGATTGCCCCTCTTGATAGTCGGCTATGTATCCTAAACCCGGTCAATCACTTCTCTACTCATCTTAGACCGGCAAAAGGAAAAATCCTATGGTTATACCTTTGCCTTGCGCTCTTAGATCCTTCTCCTCCACTTGATCATCATGTCCATCATTTATGTGCATCTCCACCATGATTGTCATTTCATGTCCATGCACCATCTCTTTGTGATCTTGTGGCCACCACTCCTTGCCACATACACCTTCATCACATGTGTTGCTTATGCCTAACTCAAAACACTTAACACATGGCATTAGCAACTTGGTGTCATTAATTACCAAAACCAAACTTGGGCTTTCAATCTCCCCCTTTTTGGTAATTGATGACAACCATCACAAAGATATGAAACAAAATCAATTTTTAATTTCGATAGTATTAGCTCCCCCTACATATGTGCTTCCATGAGTTTGGTTCAATTGTGCACATATGTATGGATTTGAATTTTGGGAGAGTTACTACTATCAAATTGATGCTAAGGTATATAGAATGGACCTTTGAAGCATGATACCAATCGGAGTTGCCTTTATATACCATCCTTAGCATCGATGTAGCTAGACACCACTTGTAATACGTCACTTGTAAAGGTCACAAACACTAAAGTACCTCGTGAGATCAACATTATAAGCAAAGGTGTCTAGATACTACTTGTAAAGCTACTCTTAACAAAACATCATTCAAGTTCTAATTTTAGCAATCACCAGACAAACATGAATATGAATTTAAGCTTTGCAATGCAACAATTCATCATGTTAATGCACATACAAATGCAACAAATAATTCATGAGCTTGCTCCCCCTACTTGTGTGCTCAATTTTAATTGATCCCTTTCCAAAGTCATAACTTTGAATTCTCTTCCCCTTACTTTATCTTTCTCCCTCTTTGCAATTTAACTTTTGATCTTTGTGAACCTTTCTATCTTTGTGGCTTTTCTCTCCCCCTTTGTCAATAATCACCAAAAAAGGTGCCAATTTTAGTGAGAATCAAGTCAATCAATATGAGGGAGTCCAAATTATGGTTCAATCTAGATCACTTGCCTAGAATATGTAATTCGGTTTGATCCAAGGACAAGCTTCTTCACACCTCATAAAGTATAAGGGTTATCTTGACCATGTTGAATTACACATCATGAGCTCATTTTCTAGATTCAACACTAGGTTTGCAAGCTCACAAACATGTCATATGTTACCACTAGATCAAACAAACATAGAAGCAATAGTGGTACCATATATACATCAAAATCATTTGATTTTTATGAATGAGCCTATTTGTCATGCAAATATGTCTAAATGTTCTAAACATGTCCTTAGCAAAGTATGAATGATATGCCAAACAACTTTACCTTGCTATGTCGGAGGAGAGGCATGTCATATAAGAATGTGGGGGTGCACTCATCTCAAGTTGGAGAAGTCAAGTATGTTCAATTCATTCTTCAACTTGTAAAATCTCTTTTCATCAAGTGGCTTTATGAATATGTCGGCTAGTTGATCTTCAGTGCCAATGCTCTCAATGCTAATATCACCCTTTTGTTGATGGTCCCTTATGAAGGGATGCCTAATATCAATGTGCTGGGTTCTTGAATGTTGAACCGGATTTTGAGTCATCTTGATAGCACTTTCATTGTCACAAAACAATGGCACATTCTTGAACTTAATTCCAAAATCATTCAAGGTGGCCTTCATCCAAAGTAATTGTGCACAACAACTACCGGCACTTATGTATTCGGCCTCGGCGGTAGATAGTGCAACACTATTTTGTTTCTTTGAAGACCATGAAACAAGAGACCTTCCAAGCAATTGACAAGTGCCACTTGTGCTCATTCTATCAATCTTGCATCCACCATAGTCGGAGTCCGAATATCCAATCAACTCAAAATTAGACCCCTTAGGATACCATAATATAACATCATGAGTGCCCTTAAGATATCTCAATATCCTCTTGGTTGCTTTCAAGTGACTTTCTCTAGGTGAAGCTTGATATCTTGCACACTTGCACACACTAAACATCACATCCGGCCTAGAAGCGGTGACATAGAGTAAACTTCCAATCATAGACCGGTATAGCTTTTGATCTACCATGTTGCCACTAGCATCAACACCCAATTGATCATTAGTGCCCATTGGTGTACCCATTGGCTTAGCATCTTGCAATCCAAACTTCTTGATCATGTCCTTGATGTACTTCTCTTGACTTACAAAAGTGTCATTCTTTATTTGCTTGATTTGAAGTCCAAGAAAGTAACTAAGCTCTCCAATCATAGACATCTTAAACTCTTTTGCCATCATATTTCCAAATTCTTCACAAAAGTCTTGGTTAGTTGATCCAAAGATAATGTCATCCACATAGATTTGCAACACAAACAAGTCATTTCCAAGCTTCTTGGTGAAGAGAGCGGTGTCAACCTTTCCCATCTTGAATCCTTTAGAGAGAAGAAAGTCCCTCAATCTCTCATACCATGCTCTAGGTGCTTGCTTCAAATCATACAATGTCTTCTTGAGCTTGTAAACATGGTTGCTCAACATAAACTTCTTCATTGATGTAACCATTGAGAAATGCACTTTTGACATTCATTTGATAGAGCTTGATGTTGTGTGCACAAGCATATGCTAATAAGATTATAATTGCCTCCAATCTTACAACCGGTGCATATGTTTCTCCAAAGTCAAGACCTTCAACTTGAGTGTATCCTTGTGCTACTAATCTTGCTTTGTTCCTCACAACCATGCCATCTTGATCTTGCTTGTTTCTAAAGACCCACTTAGTACCAATCACATTGTAGTTCTTTGGCCTCTCAACAAGTTCCCAAACTTGATTTCTAGCAAAGTTGTTTAGTTCTTCATGCATGGCATTTACCCAATCAGAATCTTTCAATGCATCTTCTATTTTCTTAGGTTCTTCAAGTGACACAAAAGAGTAGTGCTCACAAAAAGATGCTAGCCTTGATCTAGTTTGAACACCACTTTGAATTCCACCAATGATTTGGTCCAATGGATGATCTCTTGCAATACTAGTAGGTTGGAGTATTGGGAGTTGATTGCTTCCACTTGTTTGACCTTGAACTTGAGCTTGCTTGATTTGTATCAATTTGCACACTTTGGTTGATCACATGAATATCATCATCATCAACTTACCTTGGCCTAACATCACCAATGTCCATGTTCTTCATTGTATTTGACAATTGATCTCCTCACATCATCAAGGTTTTGAGCTTCATTTTGAGATCCTTGGGTTTCATCAAACTCAACATCATGAACTTCTTCCAAGGTGCTATTTGTGAGATTCCAAACTCTATATGCTTTGCTTGTGGTAGAATAACCAAGTAAGAACCCTTCATCACATTTCTTTTCAAACTTGCTCAATCTAGTGCCTTTCTTGAGAATATAGCATTTGCAACCAAACACTCTAAAGTATGCAATGTTGGGCTTTCTTCCATTCAATAGCTCATATGGTATCTTCCCAAGCTTCCCATGGAAATAGAGACGGTTGCTACAATAGCAAGCCGTGTTGATGGCTTCACTCCAAAATGAATGACTCACATTGTACTCACTAAGCATTGATCTAGCCATATCAATCAAAGTTCTATTTTTCCTTTCAACTACACCATTGGATTGAGGAGTGTATGTTGGAGAAAATTGATGTCCAATACCAAGATCATCACACAATTCCTCAATTCTTGTGTTCTTGAATTCACTACCATTGTCACTTCTAATCTTCTTGATGGTAGTCTCAAACTCATTTTGCACTCTCTTGACAAAAGATTTGAATAGATCATGTACATCTCTCTTGTCATAAAGAAAGAACACCCAAGTGTATCTAGTGTAGTCATCAACAATCACAAAACCATACTTGTTGCCACCAATGCTAGTGTATGTTGTTGGCCCAAACAAGTCCATGTGCAATAGCTCAAATGCCTTTGATGTGCTCATTTCACTCTTACTAGGATGTGTATTTCCAACTTGTTTGCCAGCTTGACAAGCACTACAAGGTTTATCCTTCTCAAAGGTGACATCCTTCGAGCCTCTAACTAAGTCATGCCTCAAAAGTTTGTTCAATTGTTTCATTCCAACATGACCAAGCCTTCTATGCCACAACCATCCCATACTAGATTTGCTAAGCAAGCATGATGTCAATTGTGTCCACTATCATTGAAGTCAACCAAGTACAAGCTACCATGTCTAAATCCTTTGAATATGAAATTTGATCCATCAACACTTATGACTTCAACATCATCACTACCAAATATGCACTTAAAGCCAAGATAATAAAGTTGTGCCACTGATAAAAGATTGAAATCCAAGCTCTCAACTAGCAACACCTTAGATATGCTCATGTCATTTGAAATAGCAATTTTACCAAGCCCCTTGACTTTGCCTTTCTTGTTGTTGCCAAAAGTGATAGCATCAAAACCACTATTTTGACTTGTATCAATTGATTTGAACATACAAGAATCCTCGGTCATATGTTGAGTGCACCCACTATCAAGCACCCAATGTCTTCCTCCGGCTTTGTAATTGACCTACAAGACAAGATCAATTCTTTTTAGGTACCCAAACTTGTTGGGTCCTCCAAGGTTAGTGACCAAGCTCTTTGGTACCCAATGGCTTTCTTCTTTGAGCCCATCCATGGTGCACCAACGAACTTAGCATGAACACCATTTGTACCCTTGGTAAGTATATAGAAAGAATCAAACTTAATTGAGGATACATTAGCATTGGATTTCTTGTTCATGTAATGTTGCTCTATGTGATCAACTTGCTTGTAACTTTTGTAATAGCTACCATTGTTCTTCACAAAACGAGTCTTGTGAGGAGCAAAAGCGGCCTTGCCTTTCTCGGGGTTATAGCCCAATCCATCTTTATAGAGAGAAGCCATTTGGCTACCCAAGCACATAAGCAAGCGGTCCTCACCACCATAAGCCTTAGCTAAGGTGTGATTGAGCTCTTTTACCTCCTTCTTGAGATTTTCATTTTCAACTATTAGTGTGGAATCACAAGTGAGACCGTCACTACTAGATGAGGATGATGTGGATATGCTACATGAAGGGTTAGTAGAAGTGACAACAATAGGCTTATAACAAGATTCATCAATTATATCACATGATATTCCTATGTTGCAAGTTTTAGCTTTCTCAACATTAGTTGGCATGTTTTCACATTTTTTAACTAGAGAGGAATGGGCTTCTTCAAGCTTAGTGTGAGACTTTTGAAGCTTCTTATGGTCTACCTTTAGATTCTCATAAGATGCTCTAAGCTCATCAAGTTCTTGCATAAGGTTTTTCTTTTCCTTAAGCAAGCCCTTACACTCCTTTCTAGATTCTTTAAAATGTTGAGTTCAATCTTCTAGCATAGTGATTAGTTCATCTTTAGTGAATTCTTCTTCATCATTATCACTATCACTAGCATTATCATGATCACTCTCATCGTCGGATGATACCTTAGCGGCCTTAGCCATGAAGCACGATGGAGTGTCGAAGAGGAAGACCTTCTCTTGGATGGCAATGCTAGCATGTCCCTTCTTCTTGCTCTTGTTGTCATCCTCATCATCACTTGAGGAATCATCACTATCCCATGTAGCAACATGAGAATCATTCTTCTTTTTATGAGAGCTCTCCTTCTTTTCTTGCTTCTTCTTTTGCTTCTTCCTCTCCTTCTTGATAGCATCTTCATCATCACTATCATAAGGACACTTTGCAATGAGATGGTCCTTGCTATGGCATCTAAAGCATCTCATGGTATGCTCATTCTTTTTGGATGAGTTCTTCCTCCTTCTTGCACGAAAGCCTTTCTTCTTCATGAATTTGCTAAATTGCTTGACAAAGAGAGCCATCTTCTCATCAATGTCATCACTATCACAAGAGTTTGAGTCTTCATCACTTGATGATTCAATCTTGGATTTGCCCTTGGATGTGGTGGCTTTGAATGCCACACTCTTCTTCTTCTCATCATCCTTCTTCTCATTTTCCTTCTTCTTCTTGATCAACTCATCCTCTCATCATCTTCTCTATATGAATCATCGGTCATCACTTCTTGAAATATTTGTTGAGGAGTTGAATTCTTCAATGTAGTCCTCACTAGCACGGTGATCAATGTATCAAACCTCTTGGGCAAGCTTCTCAAGAACTTCATAGAGAATTGGTTGTCCTTGACTTCCTCACCAAGTGCTTTGAGCTTATTGACAATGACTTGCAATCTATGAAACATCTCCGGTACACTCTCATCATCTTGCATCTTGAAGCTTGAAAATTTTTCTTGCAAGATATATGCTTTAGCGGTCTTTGTGCCTTCGGTGCCCTCAAATGTTTCTTCTAGCTTGGCCCAAGCATCATGTGCAACTTCTATGTTTTTCACTTGCTCAAATGTCTTGTCATCTAATGTCTCATGAAGAGCACTAATGGCAATCTCATTGTATTAGAGTTTCTTCTCTTCCACCGGTGTAGGTGCTTCCGGATTAACAACCTCAAATTTTGTTTCGGTGACCTTCCACACTTCTCTATTGATTGACTTGAGGTGTGCGGTCATCTTAACCATCCAATATGCATAATTTGTGCCATCAAAGAGAGGTGCCTTCTTGGTGTTGTTGATGTGCAAACTTAATTGAGCCATTTCTTCTTCACCATAGGTTGTTAAGCCTCAAATAAACGGTGCCTCGGCTCCGATACCACTTGTAAGGTCCAAATGGCTAGATGGGGGTGAATAGCCTATTTAAAATATCTACAAGCTTCACTAAACAAGCACGTTAGTATAAAAGATGGCTAAGCTAATTCTAGCACTAGCTCAACTACACTATGCAAGCCACCTATACAATACTAGTGAAGCAAGGCTATGATCTCTAATACACACCAACAAGACTAAGTCACTAAGCTACTTACTCCTATGTGATGAAAGCTACACTATGCAAACTACACTAGGACTAGTACAAGAAAGTAAAGAGCAAGTGACTTGATTCTTATACCAACGATGTAGAGAAGTAATGCACTCGAAGAATCAATCACAATGATCAACCACAAGAGAAATCCTCGGCAAAGAGATGACACAAGATTTTTACCGAGGTTCACTTGCTTCCCGGCAAGCTACTCCTCGTTGTGGTGATGCACCCACTTATCGGTTCGCGAGCTAATCAACTATCAAGAGTCGAGCCCTCGGCGGGCGCCGCACAACCGCACACAAGATGGGGATCCTCCAAGCCACGAGCTCCACTAGAGTATCCAATTTGCAAACTCCCGCGGGGAAGGATCAAGAACCCCTTACAACACTTGGTGAGGGCTCCAACAATCTCCAATTGCGAGCTCAATCACCTCCGCTGCTCCAAGCCGTCTACCGTGTCGAGAAACACTGAAGAGTAACAAGAAATCCGCAGCAACTCGAAGATCAAGTGCCTCTAGAATGCAACTCTCAAGCAATGCACTTGAATCTCACTCAAGATGTGCAACCAAGCAAAGAGATGAGTGGAGGGGTTGTTCTCTAGCTCAAATGATGTCTCTAGCTCTCAAAATGTGCAGAGTTACCCTCAAACCCCGGCCAACTTCTATTTATAGCGAAGAGGTATGCAACTAGCCGTTACCGGACGACACAGTGCAAATCGTGTTGATCGGACGCTCCAGTTAGGGTGATCGGACGTGTCCGGTCACTACAGGACAAGTATGAACAGTGTGCGTCAGAAGTTACCGTTGCCGTGACCGGACGCGCTCTAGCGTCTGACCGAATGCGCTGCACCTGGCATCCGGTCGGAGTCCAGTAAGCTCCCACCGCGACCGGACGCGTCCGATGGCACGTGACCGGACGCGCCGCGCATCCGATCAGCACTCAGCTGCACTCTGCTCCTCTGGACGCCTGACCGGACGCTCCGGTTCCGTGAGGGACCGGACGCGCCGGTTACGCGCTCTTCTTCTACGCCCAGGTGAACTGACCAGACGCGCTGGTCAGGCTAGACCAGCGTCCGATCACAAACCCTAAGCACGCTGCGTTGAACTGACCGGACGCGTCCGGTCAAACCGGTACCGCGTCCGGTGCAGCGTCCGGTCATCACAGTGACCGCCGTTCGCCTCCGTTTCTTTTTCAACTTTCGGTGCAGTAGAAAATAGGCGTTTCACTTCTCAAATGTCCTAACACCACCAAGTGTACACCACAATGTGCATGTGTGTTAGCATTTCACAAACATTTTCCAAGGCGTTATGTTAGCTCTTAACTAGATCCTAATGCATATGCTCAAGACATTGATCTAGTGGCACTTGATTCCCGAGCTAACCGTGATTGCCCCTCTTGATAGTCGGCTATGTATCCTAAACCCGGTCAATCACTTCTCTACTCATCTTAGACCGGCAAAAGGAAAAAACCCTATGGTTATACCTTTGCCTTGCGCTCTTAGATCCTTCTCCTCCACTTGATCATCATGTCCATCATTTATGTGCATCTCCACCATGTTTGTCATTTCATGTCCATGCACCATCTCTTTGTGATCTTGTGGCCACCACTCCTTGCCACATACACCTTCATCACATGTGTTGCTTATGCCTAACTCAAAACACTTAACACATGGCATTAGCAACTTGGTGTCATTAATTACCAAAACCAAACTTGGGCTTTCAGTGCCCTGCTTACCTTGTCCTGCCATGGGTCGAGCGATAGGGAGTTGGGGTCCTAGCTTGGTATCAAACCATCGCTCAACGTCCCACGCCCGCATTAGGGCTCAGTGACAAGCCTCCTTGGCTTGGGCCACGCTTTGTGGTGGCCGGATGCATTCTGTGCCCCGAGTTTTTAGATGGCCCACGTTGGGCCCATCGCTCGGTGCCTCCTGTTGTCGTCCTTACCCCGCTCGGCAGTGATCACGGTAACACCCGCTGGTCGAGCCCCGAAATTCCTGGTGGAGGGGATGGCGCAGCCCCCGAGACCATCATGGGGCCCTTTGTCAGGGGGCGGGACGGCTTCTCCACGCGCCCTTCCCGCTGACGCCTGATATAGTCTTTTGATATTCCTCGGTCATTGCACCAGCAGGTGGAGTTAACGCGTGTGGCGCCCCTCCTCTGCAAGGGGCGAACCGCGGCGCCACGTGGCGATGATCCAAGGGCCGAGGGGCCGTGGCGTGCACCCTTCTCCAAGGGGATCCCGATGAAGGGTGGGGCACTTCGCCTACGGTCTCTTGCTGCCGCATGGATGCGTTGCCCTGATAAACTTTTGTAATTCAATGCTCCCTCCATACCAAACTATAAGACATTTTGTTTTTTCTATATATATAGCTTTTGATATGATCTTAGGCCCGTCTCAATATGGTTTCATGATAGTTGAGCATTAAATAAACTAATATGGCATAGTATTGATGAACAGAGATAGGATAAAAGTTGCATGGGATAAATTGAGTTTCACGAGGATGAAACTTGTACACCATTTGCAACACATGGAAGTCTTGCAAACAGTGAGATGAAACTCCCACGGAGACTAGTCTTAGATATACACTATTTTTAGATATATAGTAAAAGAAATGTATCTATAAAAAGCAAAACATCGTATAATTTAGAAGGCTGGGAGAAAGTATTAGATATGGATAGATATATCAAGAAAAAAGAAACCGTCCTACAATGACTCGTCACAGTGTAGCTTGACAACGGTGATGGCAGATGGATATCTATAGCTAATGTTACCGATTTAAGTCAGCACAATGATCGCGGTTTAATTGAACTTGCATACAGCACCACTCATTACAAATGCAGGTCAACCAGTGACGACTTCAACTGTTATGACTTGCATATACCATTATCAAGCATTCTATCATTTTAATCAACAGTTTTTGTGGACCTCCCCAACCGTTGCAGTCAAGTGTGATGCAAGCCCGGCAAGGCGGCAACAAATTTTCACATTTTCATCGCCAAATAAGTTCACACTGTATGATAATACCCGGTGAAATGGAAATCGCACCAACTATAGATAGAGAGGGCTGCCTTTTATTTGTACATTCGTGATTCTTGTAGTCTTTCACCGAATGGTTCGTTTGTCTATCCATCTTTTTCTTCAAAAATATCAACACCAGTCAATTCTTTCATTGAATATGGTGAGTAGACTGCCTTCATATTTTATCTAGAAATGGAATCGGGATTTCATAATTGCACTTTGTTTTTAAGAGCCTGTTTAGTTGGCATGTCTACCCAAAAAGCAAACCCAAAAAGTGCTACAGTACCTGTCACATCAAATCTTGCGGCACATGCATGGAGTACTAAATGTAGACGAAAGAAAAAACTAATTACACAGTTTGTCTGTAAATGTCGAGACGAATCTTTTGAGTTTAGTTAGTCTATGATTGGATAAATTTTACCAAATAACAACGAAAAGTGCTACAGTAGCCGAATCTAAACTTTTTCACCATCTAAACAGGCTCTAAAATTTCGGCCTCTGTCGACTTCTCAAATGTCTTATCCATTTATTACAGCTCCTATTGGATTTGATTTGTATCTCACTTCTAACCATGGAGTACATCACAACTATTTGATTGGACTTGCTTACCTCTGTCTGCACAGTACACTGTACACTTGGCACGGCTAGCTAGTTGCTGCCGGTGGCTCTCAATGCAAGGCAGATCCGTGTGCAACTACCTATGTGCTTCTATGATTGTCACGCGAGAAACGTGTCGTGCCTCTACTTGGCCCTCGTTTAGGTTGAAAAAAATTTCAATCCGATAAATAGTACCACTTTCGTCTTATTTGACAAATATTATCCAATCGTAGACCAACTAGGTTTAAAAGATTCATCTCGTGATTTCCAACTAAACTGTGTAATTAGTTATTTTTTTACCTACATTTACTACTTCATGCATGGGTCTAAAGATTGATACGATGAAAAGAGTGAAAAAAATTCAACTTTTACGGTGCATCTAAACGAGGCCCTGTTTCCAAAAAGTTTGCAAAAATGCTGCCCGCCAGATGAGCAGCCGGTGATGGCAACCGTATGCTAGTCTGCCTCTTCAATGCATCCACGTGTAGAGAAGCAAGCAGCACTGGCGGCGGCGACCTATACATATCTGACCAGAGGCGACGTTGTGGCCGGGTAAAAACGAATAGGACGTGCCGATCGAGCTTCCAGTCATCGAGTTCTCACGTAAAGCTGAAAATTGCATGCAGCAACACCGGTCAAAGTGACTACTAGTTTCCTGGTCGAAGGAACATTGTTTAGAGTTGTTACCGCGGTAACCGGGCTAACCGGGCCGGACCGGTTCTGGTCCGATCCGGTTAAGTATTCTTGAAATTCAAATTTAAAATTTGAAAAAATGCTAAAAAAATTCCTAAAAATAGTTCATGATAATTTTTTAAATTCGAGTTCGTTTAGTATTTATTTATACGTATAGAAGTTTGAAAAAAAATCCCGGTCCCGGCCCGTTAAGGCTCATGAGGCCCATTAGGCCGCCACGGGCACAAAACGCGCCGGGAGCTATGCGGGGGGGGGGGGGGGGGCGGGGGTCAACGCGCCCAGAAGCTTATCCACTCCCGTCCGCCCCCCGCCCGCTCCGTCCGCGCCGCCGCCGCGCGCGACCGCCCCGGCTCGCCGGCTTACCGCGCGGTCCGGGCGGTTTACCGCGCGCCCGCCGCCGCGATGGTTAGCCGGCCTGGATCCGCGGCTAACCGCCCGGGAGGAGCGGCTTACCGCTCGGTTCGCCGGGCGACCGTCAGGTAAGTTTTTTTGTTTTTTTTTCTTTAGAGTAGTATTAGCTTTAGGATTTAGGTATGGTTTTTGTGTTAGGATTTAGGAAAGATCTAGGATTTAGGTAGGATTTGTGTTAGGATTTAGGATAGGTTTTTGGTTAGGTTTTAGGTAGGATTTACTTTAGGATGTTTTTTTAGGATTTAGGATTAAAGGTAGGATTTGTGGTAGGATGTATATTTTAGGTATATATTGTGTAGATACATTTTATTTAGGTGTGACTTTGTGTTGTCCGTTTATGCAGGTAGACAATGTCAGGCAGAAACAGAGACGTTGTATGGGAGCATGGTGAAAATCTTGCTCCTGGATGGAGATGCAATTATTGTCATGTGACGAAAGCAGGCGGTGGTTGCACTAGATTTAAACAGCATTTGGCTGGGCACGGGGCGGACACCTTGCATTGCGACCGTGTGCCACCAGATGTGCGTGCGTACTTTCGGCGGAACTGGAGTACTTTTGCCTTGCTGTATACGAAGATTCACAATCGGTTGTCGCACAAGAAACTAAACAGGCTTGTTTATGTCAATTACAACCTTCGGCTGTGACTTGCGGATGTGAACCCACGAAGGCATGATGAAGAAGATTTTATCGACCGGTTCGCCGATGTCTTATTCTATGACCGGAGCAATCCGGTTAGGAAATGGATGGAGTACGGTAGATCTAACCTGCCTCCAGTTCTTGATGAGGATTCTGACAAAGTGGACGTCCCTCTGCCATCACATCTTGTCAGGTACATTACATTTATATATATACAAATGTGTGTGTATGTCTCACCCTGTATTATGTGATTGATTTTATTTATGTGATTCATTTGTTTGTGTTGGCAGTGACCAAATAGACCCCGAGGATCTATGTCAGGCTACGGGGCATGATTGCATCAGTAATTGGGCTCGTAGAAATGTGGGTGAAAGTCACCTCGGGAAGAGGAAGATGCAGATGGTGCCTCCGAAGGATCACCGCAAGCGTCACCGAGGAAAAGGAAAAGCAGTGACCAGGGACACAGAGACTGAGGATGAGGAATACCAGTCCTAGGATAGTGGTGACGATAACAGTAGTGACGATGACAGTGACGATGACGGTGGTGGTGGGAGTGACGGTGGCAGTGGTGGTGGGAATGACGGTGGTGGTGGTGGGAGTGGGGCTGGTACTATTGGTGCTGGTGGTAGTAGTTATGTAGGTCTTCATTTCACAGGTATCCATTGCACCTACATACGCACAATTGTTTCTGTCTATGCCTACTAATTATGGTTGATTGCAGGCGAGACCCAATTCACACATGCTACTCAAGACCGTGACCATAGACAACCGACATCGCAGAGAAGAGCATATGCACCGACGAACTACGACACTCCACAATACTCTTCTTCCTCCTACAGCGATACCTCATAGCCTACTTATAGCTATCCCATTCCTGACATGACTATGCAGACTCAGACTAGATAGGTGTATGAATGGGAAGAGCCCAGTTTTTACAATATGTTAGTTCAAGAATGGGAGACAACAGCAGCATGGACAGGTCAAACTTAGCAAGATTACAATGCTGCCCTGCTTAGACAGCAAGGTATCTCTCTTATGTCCACCGCCGAATATGAAATGTCGTGCCAACAAGGGGTCTTCCCATACATCCTACGTAGTTGACCATGCGATTATTTGTTTGTGTAAGCGAATATGTATTTGTATGCGACTATATATTGTTGCTTTAGTGACTTATGCTATTTATTATCGCATTGTGTGGTCTTTTTACATTAATTTATGCAAAGGAAGTACCAAAAATTCTTTTTATTCAAGCAAAAAAAAATTCTAAACGGTTTGTAGCGGTTACCGCTCAAACTGAGCGGTAACCGCCACAAACCGCTCGGTAAACCGGCCGCCGACCGAACCGAAGGCGAGTTTGAATTCAAATTCAAACTCGTCCGGTTACCGGCTGGTTACCGACAAACCGGACCGGTAAACTGGAACCGGAGGCCGACGGTTTGACCCTTTCGGTCGGTAAAAAAAACACTGGTTGTTACTGCATCAACCAGCGTACTCTTCAACCGTACATGGAGCCACGCATTTCAACTTTGGTGATCACGGTTTCCTTTTCCTCACCTCCCGTTGTTCAACCAATCCCACGTATGCGACTACTATCGAGTGGCATGTCAAAGTGGACTAACATTATTCATTACTCAGGGGCTGTTTGGCTCCCGCCGCAGTGCGCCACACCACATCTGCGGCAGCCACGGTGAGCAAGGCAGATGTTTGGTTCTGTGCCCACCTCGCCACGCCATAGTCTGCGGCGGCCACTACTCCTGCGGCTGGTGTTTGGTTGCTGTCAAATCTGTGGCTGCCACTACTTCTCCCTTCACAGAATCATGCCACAATTGTGGCGGTGAAATTCTCCGCCTCACCTTCGGCGCTGCGCTGCTGCAGAGCGTGGCGAGCCACGAGAAGCTCGGCGGCGCCACATCTAGCGAGGCGCAGCACGGCGGCAAACCAAAGAGCCCCTTAATCAGTTTTGAATTATAGATTCTTTTCACTTTATCAAATTCCTCACAAAAAAAATTCATTGAACGGACTAACCATTTAAATTGGAGGGAATGCAAAGAGAAGTTTATCCATTATTAAATTTCGTGGTTTTCTAATTTGTTACTCCATCTATACTAAAATATAAAACGTTTTATTGCCTTTTTAGATATATTGTTTTTATTATATATATCTAGAAAAGTGTATGTCGGAGTACCAGGGGCGGAGCTAGGGCCTTTTATCGGAGCCCTATAAAATGTGACAAATCCTATGCAAATTTATTGCCAGCTAGTGTATTTAGGTGATGACTTGTGGACCTGACCCCAACTAGCTAGTCGTGTCAAGTGTATTTGTTGCCTTGGCGGAGCTAGGGGAGGCAGCCTATATTCACCATCGCTCACGTGGATATACGAGGAGAGTGAGGTTGAGGGAGATAGGGAGTAGAGAGAGGGATAGAGAGGGAGAGGGAGCAGGAATGGGATATCACCCGAGCCCGGGACAAGGAGGGAGTGCAGATCTTGGAGCCCGTGTGCATCGCATACGCCACTAGAAAAGCAACATGTACCGGTGGAGAGGCTGAGTGAGCGGGGAGCCTGGAGCCTAGGTGTCAGATCTACTATTGCAGTGTGTGGAGAGAGGTCACACGCCAGTGGAGTTGCAGGAAGCTCATGTGCATGTGTTGCGTCTTTGCATCTGTCCTACAGAAGCTAAGTCATGTTTCCTCTTTCAATTAACTATTCTATCGAATATATATTGGATCTCTGCATGTACGTGATTATATCTGGCAGGAGCCTAACTGCGCGCTAAGCGCAACTACGACAAGTACTACGAGAAGCTCCTCGTCAACCACACGCCACCGATTCGCCGTCGTGTTCGTCGGTCCTCGCTGACCACTGGCTGCTGATTCACCGCCGTTCCAGACGGCCCTCGTCGACTACTCCACACGGCGACAATTAAGCCAGCCATTAAGCCACGTCGAGCCGTCAGCAAGCCGTCCGAGCCATCAAGCGAGCCATATCTATCTACTCAGCCACGACAACGACACATCTCCACCAACAAGCTAAGTGTTATTTTCTTAAATAAATATTCTTTCGATCGTCATATATATATCTGTGCTGATCATCTTGAGGGTGTGCTCAGCGTCAAATTTTCTTCGTACATACAATCTTTAAGATGTATATATTTTATAATGGTTAGCCGACCGGTTATGTCTCCTACTTTAGTTTCTCAGAGCCGGCGCTATCTTCGACTTCTCCTCACACGTGCATGAGATCCACTCTCTACGTTCCGAGTGGTCGGCAGTAGCTCTCTGGCGAGGCTAGTACTCTCACGCGTGCCTGGGCTCCGCGCCTCACGCTCCGGGGTCGCTGGTTAGACCAGAGCTGACGAATCTCTAGGACCGACTAATTACTCGCGCTGATCTAAACTACCTTATGACTAAAAACTGAGTTTTCTCGTAACGAATTATACTGAGTATAATGCATAACCAAATAAACACCGGGTGTTTATACCAATTGGTCGGAGCATGTTTAGCTCTTATACTTTATTTGTGCATCATGTACTACCTATTCTCTTTGTTTATTTTTTAGGAGCAAGGTTTGGTTGCCGAGCTTACGCTCGGGAACTAGATTACTCGGAAAAGACAAAATGATCATCTTCCGGGTGGTCGCACCACCTGGTAGCCAGACTTCACCATCAACCAACTAGTCGGAGCGTTCGGCGCTCATTCCTGCTCGGTGTTCACTCTGCCGCTCCGCCGACCAGTTGGTTGGGCTGCTCGGCGCTCGCCGACTAGTTGTTCCGATCAGTTGGTTGGACTGCTCGGTGCTCGCCGACCAGTCATTCCGCCGACCATTTGGTTGGGCTACTCGGTGCTCGCCGACCAGTCATTCCAATCAGTTGCTTGGGCTTCATCGTCAGCTTCGTTGGGGGGCTCGCCAGCTGAGCTGGGGACTCCTCGATATTTTTCTTCTTCGTGCAAACGTCGCCAGCTGAGCTGGGGACTTCTTGGCGTTCAGATTCTTCATGCAAGTGTCGCCAGCTGAGCTGGGGAATCCTCGACATTTGGGTTCTTCGTGGATCTTGCTACGCCTCATCGGTGTGCTATCAAGTTGCTCCATGCTGCTCAGATCAGGGTTCTGATCTTGGGCAGCACATCGGGGATCTTGATATGCACACGACAGATGACGTTGGCAAGCTTTCAAGGCTTTTCTTTGACCCTGCTACAAGAATCATTCTTCACCTTCCAGCAGGCTCGGGGACTAAGTGGCTACACTTCACATCGCGGTGAATATAGTGCTTCTCTTTTGACTTACCCTCCTTTTCAACTAATGAGTCTAGGTGGCTACACTTCATCTGAGATGGAGAATTTTAAATTTTATCTTGATCCCCTTACATCCTTTTAGTAAGCCTTACTTGATTAAGTCCGAGGTCTGCTCACTAGTTGAACCGGTTGGCGTCAATGATCTCCGCTCGGATTACCAGTTAAACTGGTCGGATTCATGTTAAACTGTTCGGACTTGATCAAGACACGTCGCCAAGCGGATACAAGGCGCTCGGGGACTAGCTGGGGGATATACCCCCGGGTACCACAAGATAGTATATGGGCCGCGCCATCTGAGGTGACCCAGCCCACAAGATCAGGGCGTGCGGCACACGTCAGCGTGCACCGCGAGCTACAAGTTATATTAGACATTGTATTGTACAAAATATGATACTTTACTTGTAACACTGTCTCTTCAGAATATATAAGGAGGGGCAGGGGTCCCCTAGCCGAGAGGTGATCGAGACAACCAGATCTCATACCCAATCAATACTAAATAACAGAGTATAGGATGTAGGGTTTTACGTCACGCTGACGGTCTAAACCTGTATAAATCTTTGTGTCTTGTGTCTCTGTTACCATCCGGCTCCTGATCACGCGCACCTCTACCGATCAATCTACCATCGTGGGTATACCCCTCGGTGGACTGCTGACCATATTTCGTCGACATAGCTGCTTATAGAGCTAAAACATAAAAACGATTTAATAACTAATGAAGTAGAGCTATTGGTGGAGCTGTGCCAAACAGGTCTATATATAACATTTTTTTTAGATTATGTGTACCTTCTGCCTATTTGGATTACAACTAAATTATTATGATCTAAATTATATGTAGGAATATTATAATCTAAAGTATGAACTATAATAATAATAATCATATTTGGATAGCACGTGATCCCTGCCTCTGCAGCCAAACCGGGGCCTAAACTTTCGGGCCAGAGCTCTGACGATTGCATTGCTTTCTACAGCTTAACGGCCTTTGCGCGTGCGGCTCTCGTGTGACCTGCCCTATCTAGACGAGCAATTTTCTTCGCAGGTAATACTATTAGATAGATTAGATGCCGAGCTTTTTCAAAACGTGGCCTGTTCCTGAAAGTGACGACAAATTTATAGCTTATTTTGTCAAATGAATCGTTAAACGAGGGGAAACGCAGCACACACAAGGACAAAGCGCAGCCAAACAAGCCATGGCATCCTACCCGTCAATTAATTTACAGAAAATGATGTGTCCTACTGCAAAAATTTCAAGGAAATTTTCAGAACCCAGAACGGTTCTTCCGGCAGTTACGACCTGGCCTACGTGAGCAAAGAAGTCAAGTAAGTTAGTCGGTCTAGTCACTTCTTGCACCAAATGAACACCACATATTAGTATTTTTCTTTGCTGAACTTTCTCCGTGACCGAGTAAGGTTGTGATTGCAATGTGTTGTGAGTCCATGAGAAATGGTGTGTGTATATCCTTAACAAATTTCATGTGTTCATATATAATATAATGATACACACCTTTAGGGATAAGTTTCAGATTGCAATGTTTTTTTGTGTCCATGAGAAATGGTGTGTATATATTCTTATTAACAAATTTCATGTGTTCATATATAGTGATACACACCTCAGGAATAAGGTTCTGATTGCAATGTTTTTTTTGTGTGTCCATGAGAAATGGTGTGTATATGTTCTTAACAAACTTCATGTGTTCATATATAATGATACCACACCTTAGGAAGACACGCATTTGAAACTCCAACAGATTCTCTAGAAATACACAGTTGGAAATTCAAAATGAGACTATACATACGTATGAATCATTCTGACAGTATGTCCATGCAGCGACATGCAGAGGAACTGTCGTCATGACTACCATTCAATGACGAAGTATCCCTAAAATGTAAAAAATATGCAAAAAGGGTAATGGACAATGAAGTATATGCTTTGCAAATTTGATGCAGCTAATTCATTTACTAGGCGTGCATTGTATGCATCGCATGGGTGAGTCATCCAAGCAACTGGTCAATATCCCGTATATATGTGAACTCGTGTGAAGCCATCACTAGACAGTCAGTACTGCTTTGCATTTTTTTTAGCATATTCATGGCCACAATTAGCCTGAGCCAGGAGAGCAGTATTTATGCAGGAATTACAGGCAGCAGCCAGTCTTTGTAACCAAAAACATTTGTGCCAATCAGAAGATAACTGACGAGGCGATTTAAGTGACAAATCAGGAGTAATCACTCAGGAAGCTTAATATGTAAATTGTCATTGTCAAATTGGTGTATTTAAAAGCAATTGATGCGTCAATCCCCTAAGGCTTGTTCAAGAATCTGAGTTGCCATGTTCATAACTAAATGCTATATGTGGTTCACCTCCAGCAGGAAGTCTCTGCTTTTGAAAAGTTCTTTGAACAGTCTGATATTTTCTTTGAAATATGAGAGTTGACTCGCAGAGTCAATGTGAATACGGACGTTTGGATCGGCATGCGCTTCAAGGTACCATATGGGCTAGTTCTCTAGGTGCCTAGTAGGGCAAAGAAAGAAAACTTCCAAGTCTTTGTATCTTTCCTGTTGAGCATAATCCAGTGCTATATATCACATCGTAGGCTGCGCTACCATTACTAGTGCGCTCGTCCTAAAATGGTGGTAAGCAGGAAGAGTCACAAACAATTGTAGAATAAAATTTAAAACAATAACAAAAAACCAGTGTATCATGGAGAGAAAATTTAAATCCGAAATCGATCAGCTGCGTATAAAAACTTTAAAATATGTACATTGGAAAAGGTGGAATATAAAAATAAAACATATATAAATTTAGAAAGCATAAAAGTTAAATTACTCTTCTATAGCTTCTATCACTACGACACAAGGATTTCTATTTTTACGTCCGGTTTTCAAAACCGTTATTACGCCACCTATCGTAGAAATTAGGTATTTTCAACTGTTCTTAAAAATTGATTTGTGGGCCGGTTTTTCAGTTGCATGACTTAGTCAACCGTAGCTGAAAATCAATTTTTCAGTTGCATGACTTAGTCAAACGCCTCTAAAACGGTATTTCGAATTTTAAAAATCATAATAATAAAAAATATTGTCGTGTGCTCAAGAGCTACCACACTGTCGACAAGCAATCGAAATTGGAACCAATTGCCTTACATTCACTCTCTTCTGCCACCACACCACATGATATGATGATATTGTTTTGTATTAATATGTTTGAATCTTGTATAGAATATTTTGGCTTCAAAACGATTTTAAATGGAAAAAAGTTTTGACTACAATGTTTTATATCTCGTTAAAGACTACAACATTGATACTAGTAGGGATGTGAACATACATGGCGAACAACTTTCATCATAATAGAAGTGACATTCGTCTTAAATAACCTTTTTGTGACGAATTACTAACAAAATTCGGTTTGTAAAAAATGAAGCATCATATTTGTTGCACTGTGACGAACCCGAGCTATTGGTCATAAAAGTGGCTTGATTCGTGATGAAAACTGTATGTCATAAAAAACGTCTTTGTATGCCTAGCATTGCCCATGTGGTAGCGGCCATGGAGGTGGCTAACGTGGTCAGTGCCATTGGAGACGGGTTGGCTGTATATAGGCTTGGCAGGTGACACTACAGGTGTTGTTTGCTTCGTAACCGTGGCAAGCATCGTGGTTGTTCGTCAAAAGTCGATTTGTGGGTCTCCGATGGCTTGGACACTCAAAACACGGAAGGGACACAACTCAATTTATCCTTATTCCGACTTCTGAGCCCTATGTCCAGTAGTATAGTGATCTTTGTGTTAGGAATGCCTAATCGGCGGGTTACAATGGTGGAGGTCGAGAGAGATTGGTAGAGGATTGCTCAGTGCTATCCTAGAGTCCATCTGTCTTCTTCCTCCGAATGAGCAAGAATTCGGTCTCCTCTAACTAAGTTGGCTTCACTCCCCTTCTATAGGGGTCATGCCTCCCCTTGTATTCTGAGGAGGGCACGATGTACAAGTCAGTTTAGCTCTAGTCTATGCACTTGATGCATAAGTCCTCTGTCGCGACGTTGATGGACATAGCCTTGTCGCGTAGGGAGGAGCCGATAGTGCCACAACCACCTCCTGACGTCCCTGCCACCGTTCTGGCACTTGACCATCAGGGGCTGCCTACCGCGGTGTGGCCTCCCTCGGGTGAGCCTTAGCTTCTCGAGGCTTCCTTGGCTAGCAAGGAGCCTTGCCTAGAGGGACTGCTGAGTGGGTCCTAGAGCCCTTCGCCTCTTGAGTTCGTGAAATCCCTTGTCCTATTGTATCACGATGGTTGCGTGACCCTGCCGAGAGAGTGGCCAACAAGGCCTCGCACTTGTTGAACGGGTAGATGGCGCAGCACCTCCGTACTAGTCTGGATCCGGGTGCCTGCCCGGTTCTTGTGCCGAGCCCCAACCTATGGCTCGGTGCATCGGTTACCACCCGGGTGCTGGCCTGGGTGTGCGTTGGGTGGAAGTTAGGCTCGGGCTATCGTTACTTGGCAATCCGGGGCCATGACGAGCCCTGAGCGGCAGCTGTGGGCATGCTCGGGCTCGCTCTAACTTCTTCCAGAGAGGGTGTGCGCGAGTGTAGGTATAGCCCCTGAGCCCCGAGCAATCTGTGGAATCAATTGGGGGTTCGTTGGTCGGCTTCCTCTTCCCCGGGGACTTGGCATACCGGTATGTTGGACTCTCATTAGGAGCCCCCAAGACCTTCGTGGCCTTCCATGTCGAGTCCGTGTTGGCGACGAGGGGCTGAACTCAATCTTTTTTTACTGGATCAATCGTGGTGCACCGAATCCTGGCGGTCTTGGATCGAACGCCCTTTTGAGGGTGCCTGAGCCTTTAGGCGTGCACACGGCTTCTGAGCCGGGCAATGCTACGATTGTGCATTGTGCGGGAAGGCCCGAGTGAGGACTTGTCTGACCCATCGGGGGTCGCCATCTCTGGGCCCACGTGGGGTGCCCGGCTTACCTTGGCCAGCCATGGGTCGAGCGACAGGGAGTTGGGATCCTAGCTTGGTATCAATCCGTCGCTCGACGTCCCACGCCCGCATTAGGGCTCGGTGACAAGCCTCCTTGGCTTGGGCCACGCTTTGTGGTGGCCGAATGCATTCTGTGCCCCGAGTTTTTAGATGGCCCTCGTTGGGCCCATCGCTCGGTGCCTCCTGCTCTCGTCCTTACCCTACTCGGCAGTGATCACGGTAACACCCGCTGGTCGAGCCCCGAAATTCCTGGCGGAGGGGATGGCGCAGCCCCCGAGACCATCATGGGGCCCTTTGTCAGGGGGCGGGATGGCTTCTCCACGCGCCCTTCCCGCTGACGCCTGATATAGTCTTTTGATATTCCTCGGTCATTGCACCAGCAGGTGGAGTTAACGCGTGTGGCGCCCCTCCTCTGCAAGGGGCGAACCGCGGCGCCACGTGGCGATGATCCAAGGGCCGAGGGGCCGCGGCATGCACCCTTCTCCAAGGGGATCCCGATGAAGGAGCCGTTCGGCTGTGCTGATAAGCTGGCTGAAAAATACTGTTGGCTGATTTGTTGTGAGAGAAAAATATTATTCTGGTTGAAAAAACAAGCTGAAAAAGACGTATTATAAGCTGAATGAACAGGGCCGAAGGGTGGGGCACTTCGCCTACGGTCTCTTGCTGCCGCATGGATGCGTTGCCCTGAGAAAATTTTGTAATTCAATGCTCCCTCCATACCAAACTATAAGACATTTTTTCTATATATATATATATATAGCTTTTGCTATGATCTTAGGCCCGTCTCAATGTGGTTTCATGATAGTTAAGCATTAAATAAACTAATATGGCATAGTATTGATGAACAGAGATAGGATAAAAGTTGCATGGGATAAAATGAGTTTCACGAGGATGAAACTTGTACACCGTTTGCAAAGCATGGAAGTCTTGCAAACAGTGAGATGAAACTTCCACAGAGACTAGTCTTAGATATATACTATTTTTAGATATGTAGTAAAATAAATGTCTCTAGAAAAGTCAAAACATCGTATAATTTAGAAGGCTGGGAGAAAGTATTTGATATGGATAGATATATCAAGAAAAAAGAAACCGTCCTGCAATGACTCGTCACAGTGTAGCTTGACAACGGTGATGGCAGATGGATATCTATAGCTAATGTTACCGATTTAAGTCAGCACAATGATCGCGGTTTAATTGAACTTGCATACCGCACCACTCATTACAAATGCAGGTCAACCAGTGATGACTTCAACTGTTATGACTTGCATATACCATTATCAAGCATTCTATCATTTTAATCAACAGTTTTTGTGGACCTCCCCAACCGTTGCAATCAAGTGTGCAAGCCCGGCAAGGCGGCAACAAATTTTCACATTTTCATCGCCACATAAGTTCACACTGTATGATAATACCCGGTGAAATGGAAATCGCACCAACTATAGATAGAGAGGGCTGCCTTTTATTTGTACATTCGTGATTCTTGTAGTCTTTCACCGAATGGTTCGTTTGTCTATCCATCTTTTTCTTCAAAAATATCAACACCAGTCAATTCTTTCATTGAATATGGTGAGTAGACTGCCTTCATATTTTATCTAGAAATGGAATTGGGGTTTCATAATTGCACTTTGTTTCTAAAATTTCGGCCTCTGTCGACTTCTCAAATGTCTTATCCATTTATTACAGCTCCTATTGGATTGGATTTGTATCTCACTTCTAACAATACATCACAACTATTTGATTGGACTTGCTTACCTCTGTCTGCACAGTACACTGTACACTTGGCACGGCTAGCTAGTTGCTGCCGGTGGCTCTCAATGCAAGGCAGATCCGTGTGCAACTACCTATGTGCTTCTGTGATTGTCACGCGAGAAACGTGTCGTGCCTCTACCTGTTTCCAAAAAGTTTGCAAAAATGCTGCCCGCCAGATGAGCAGCCGGTGATGGCAACCGTATGCTAGTGTGCCTCTTCAATGCATCCACGTGTAGAGAAGCAAGCAGCACTGGCGGCGGCGGCCTATACATATCTGACCAGAGGCGACGTTGTGGCCAGGTAAAAACGAATAGGACGTGCCGATCGAGCTTCCAGTCATCGAGTTCTCACGTAAAGCTGAAAATTGCATGCAGCAACACCGGTCAAAGTGACTACTAGTTTCCTGGTCGAAGGAACATTGTTTATAGTTGTTACTGCATCAGCCAGTACTCTTCAACCGTACATGGAGCCACGCATTTCAGCTTTGGTGATCACGGTTTCCTTTTCCTCACCTCCCGTTGTTCAACCAATCCCACGTATGCGACTACTATCGAGTGGCATGTCAAAGTGGACTAACATTATTCATTACTCAATCAGTTTTGAATTATAGATTCTTTTCACTTTATCAGATTCCTCACAAAAAAACTTCATCAAACGTACTAACAATTTAAATTGGAGGGAATGCAAAGAGAAGTTTATCCATTATTAAATTTCGTGGTTTTCTAATTTGTTACTCCATCTATACTAAAATATAAAATGTTTTATTGCCTTTCTAGATATATTGTTTTTATTGTATATATCTAGAAAAGTGTATGTCTGAGTACTAGGGGCGGAGCTAGGGGCTTTTATCGGGGCCCTATAAAATGTGACAAATCCTATGCAAATTTATTGCCAGCTTGTGTATTTAGGTGATTACTTGTGGACCTGACCCCAACTAGCTAGTCGTGTCAAGCGTATTTGTTGCCATGGCGGAGCAAGGGGAGGCAGCCTATATTCACCATCGCTCGCGTGGATATACGAGGAGAGTGAGGTTGAGGGAGATAGGGTGTAGAGAGAGGGATAGAGAGGGAGAAGGAGCAGGAATGGGATATCACTCTAGTGTGCATCGCATACGCCACTAGAGAAGCAACATGTGCCGGTGGAGAGGCTGCGTGAGCGGGGAGCCTAGAGCCTAGGTCTCAGATCCACTATTGAAATGTGTGGACAGAGGTCACGTGCCAGTGGAGATGCAGGAAGCTCATGTGCATGTGCTGCGTGACCCCCATGTTAAGATTTTCAGAGGTAGCAGTAAGTTTGTTGTCTTTATAAATGGAATGAATGCCTCCAAAAATAGCTCCTCATTTTTTTTGAGACTACAATATTTTTTACCTGCCTTTGTAAATAATAATAGTTGTCTCCTAAAATATTTTTTGTGGTAGTGACCCTCCATCTTATGAACTCTCTCATCAAGAAATTTGGCTCAATTTTAGGAAGCACTTGAGGTCTGGCCTCAACCATAGTTTTAATGTTTCCACACCAATATAATCCCTATCACTATCACTTTAATGAAAATATATTGGCACAGTTGAAGCTTTAGGGTGTGCTGAAATAATGGGTTGGATCCCAATCCTCGTAACTTAGTAAAGAGGCCTAAGAAGAAGATATAAATGAGTCCACTCTATCTAAATATGTTTGAGATTGTTCCTTATCCCACATGGTACAACTATGTTCGACCTTTAAGGATTATGTGTCCATATATATGATTACCATAAGTTTTGGTGAGATGATGATAACTCAATCATTAGGATAGTAACATGTGTGTAAGGATATATTAGAGACTCTAATTGGTCCTAGGGATTCAAGGAAAGAAGTGGCATGACAATTGACAAAGATTGCATGTGTCAAATGATTCAGTGAGCCGAAAATGAACATTTAGACAATCAGCAGATAATCTGGCGGTCACCAGTGCCGACAATGCACAAAATGGACAGTCCAATGGTACTTTGCATCAAGCACTGAACTATCGACCTTCAACCAGATAGTGAACAATAATGTCAAGGCACACAACAGAATATTCTTCATTGTATCATCCACTAGACAAATTATATGGTGATGACTAGCAGATCATATTGTTCAGTGTGTTCCAGCAAGGGTGACCATCGTGTGAAGCAAGGCACTAAATAGTCCGGGGTGAAGGAAAGGTGCACTAGACAAAGCACCGGACGAACTTTAGCCTAATGGCTAGCTGGATTTTGACCCTCGGCACTAGCTAGGGGTGGATGGGCTATATATATGGGCTCCCACTCACTTTTGTTAATGTTGTTGGAGTGTCCCAAGGCCACTACAAACTAGATTAAGTTAATCTACACTACATCTACTATCTCAAGTGCATAAAAGATTGCATCCAAGCCAAGGATAGACCTCATTATTTGTCTTTGTGAGGGTTATGCCTTAAAGCCTAAGAGTTTGAGTGAATTGGGTTGTTATGTCCTTATAAGCTTGGTGAGCCGAAGCATTTGAGGTCTCAGTGGCCCTCTTGCGACATCAACTCTATAAGATCGATGTGGATGGGCTATGTGATAACTTGGTGTGTGAGGGAATGGGGATACCTCTTCCATGGTGGAGATGCTTCATAGTGGATGATAACTTCGTGATCAGGAGAATAGGATGACAAGTAGTGAGCTTTAGTGGCTTTACACTTGTCTTGGTTGGTTGTGGTCGTTGTGGCTTGGTGATTGAGAGCATATTTGTAACACCCCACGTCCAAAAACTGCTTATATGGCCTAGCTCCGCATGTGGAACGGGCCTGCATACTCATGGCACCTCGCTTACACTTTCATCCTCGCTTCGTGTAAAAGGGTTAATCCAGAGGTGCTACGTTTGGAACGACAAGGCTTATAAGCTAGCCCTCACCCTCCTAAACTTTCAAGGTAGAACTAAATCCACCAACAACGACTCCACATGTGCCACTTGGGCCACATGGGCCAACTTCACAACTACTATAGGCTACTAATGGGTTGGAGTGTTACATTCACCCCCTTAAGGGCTGACGCCCTTGGCAACTCACCACATATATGTGGCAGATGTCCAAGACCACCCCTTGGTACACCCCTCCACGGGCACGTGCAACAAGGATTGATGCTACGAATACCATCTGTAACACCCCGCGTCCAAAAACTGCTTATATGGCCTAGCTCCGCACGTGGAATGGGCCTGCATATGCGTGGCACCTCGCTTACACTTTCGTCCTCGCTTCATATAAAAGGGTTAACCTGAAGGTGCTACGTTTGGAACAACAAGGCTTATAAGCTGGCCCTCACCCTCCTAAACTTCCAAGGTGGTACTAAACCCACCAACAACAAATCCACATGTGCCACTTGGGCCACATGGGCCAACTTCACAACTACTATAGGCTACTAATGGACTGGGGTGTTACAATATTGTTTGTGAAGCTCCAAGGACTATGGATTGCATTTTGGGCAATTGATACCATAGGATATATATTCATCTTTGGGAGTTTTGTCTCTCTTGACTTTGTCCTTACCTGGCATGTTTATGCTTTTGCTTTGTGTGCTTGACTTGTGTGACCTTTACCATTCATGGATTAGTATAGGCTAGTTGGTAGGATTAGCTCTATGGTGCAAAACTCTTTGTGGTTTGGTTAAGGTAGACCACACTAGAGAACCCTAAGTTGCACATCATGCTAGTTAGTTTATGGTTTCTGTAGTGTAGATCAAGTGAAACCCTAGACCTAAGTAAGTTTTTAGAGACAAAATTTCCCATTCGGGCTAACATGCCCCTAGACCAGAGTTTGACTCTATCACAAAGAGATAATAATCATTGGGAACACAATGGCAAGGCTCCTAATTATTACTTCCTTTCATAAAAGTTAACAACCCAAGATCTGTGTTCCACAAGTAAATTGTGGTAAGACTTGATCCCTTGGTCACTCATGTATTTTTCTCTTGCTTTTGCAAGTATCTTCGGTTCAAAGTCTAATATAGAATTGAAGATAAAAACATGAAGATCATACACACATCTATGAATTGACACAAAGGAATTCATTTTTTTAATAGTTTATATGCTCAAAGATATTTGTTAAGAGGTTAGACTATGGTTGTGTGGTGCGTACCATTGTCCTTCGAGTAACACAACGGTCACTCCACTAGTAAAAGGCATAATAGTGCAGTCTAGCCAACCAATCTGACTCCATCCCCTCCCCCACCTTACTAGCTTACACTCTCCTTCCCTCGCTCCCAATTTCCTACCCATAGATTCATGTCTAGTTGACCATGAGCTCATTGTTGGTTGAGTTCACCACGCAAATGGTAGTGGCTATGATCTATTGGCGTGATGTAGGCAGCCATTGGCGAGTAGATGACAGTGGCAGGCTATTGTGACTCAAGCCCTAGACAGGGGCTACATGGAGGTAGTTGCATATGGTTAACATTAGCGTCAGCAACCTACATGCCTTTGTAGTGTAGTACGATGTTGTTTTGGGCCTCACTGAGATATGTGAAATTCATCAAAATTTGGTCTTTGGACCAAATCCAAAAACCATAGTGTGGTAATCGCCAACATGCTACTTTTCTAATATGCTAGTTTTGTGGAGCATTGTGATAGTGGTGAGGGTATTTGTAGTGACCTGTGTAGCAAGGGTTACTAGTGTCAGCATGAAACTTTGGAAGAGATGGCCGGGAAGGCTCAAGCACACAACATGGGCAGTTATGCATGGCCAGTGGTGAGGTTAGCCTTGAGGACTCGTGGTCTAGAGGGATGTGGGATGTGGTCTGTTGGTTTTGCATTGTATTAGATGACTTAGGTGTTGTTCAGTTAGCTCGGAACTAGCCATTCCAAGGCCCATTCCAGGGGAACAGAGCAGCCTGTTTCAAAAACCAGAGTATTCTGGCCACATCGAAAGCTGGTCTGGCTGCTGCCAAATGAGCCCTTGAAGATCGATGCTTGATGACTAGGGTGCGGATGATGGCACGTCAACATATAGTATTTCAATGATCTGGAGCAATCCGCTCATGTTTGCCACCATCGATTGATGTAGTCACAAAGCTCATAAGCCCTTCATCACTAATATAGTAACTACTATAGTGCAACAAAGAGAGAGCCATATGATAGTTGTTTGAAAGAACATCACCATCACTGCCGGAATCCTAGGACAAGCCTCCATGGCCATGAAACTCATAGCCAATCACACCCTATGGAAGAAACCATCAAAGTGAAACTCATAGACAATCACACCCTATGGAGGAAACCATCAAACTAAGATGGCTAATTGACGAACTCTAGAAGATCACCATCTAGTACATATAGTAAAGAGATAGATCTTGGTTCCTTCTTCCTACCAGTGGCTTAGTAGAGGGGAAAAGGGAGGGGAGCTAAGACTGGTGCCAAAAAGAATTTTTCTTTGCTAACAGCGATGCTTGGTTATCTCTTTCAGTGAATACTACCACACTAGAGGCGGCAACACAGTGCCATAAACACTTAGGCTTTGTTTGGATGCTCATGTATCCACCTCAATCCATGTGTGTTGGAGTGATTTGGTGTGGAATTTAGTTTAAGTTCCACAGCAAGCCACTTCAACACGTACTCTATGGATTAAGGTGGATACATGGGTATCCAAACAAGGCCTTAAGTGGGAAAAAAGACAGGCCAAACACAGCCCATGCATGAAACGGATAACATTACAACTAAAGCCCAATAGCAAGCACCATACACACACCAAAGTAGTGGGACTTATTCGGTGGCCCACTAGGAAGGATGGAAGGCATCAGCCAGAGCTAGCTCTCCACATATCCTTCCTCTGTATGAATTTTATAACTATTGCTTTCGCCTCAGAAAATTTGATGTTTTACGATACATAAATTGTTTCAGAAAACATGATGTTTTAGCTCATGAAGGCTAGGTTGTCTATATTATCAACCTGAATACTAAGGTATGCATGCCTTCACACATTCCTTCTAATTAGCGTACATTGCCGCTGGATCAGACGTTGTTGGACGCGCTAGTGACACTAACCCTCTCCCTCCACGTCGTCGCTAAGACGACTCGGGGGGCCAACCACTGCCGCCACCGAGGGCCCGTCAGGCCGCCTTTCCTGCCACCGTTGCCGCTCCATCTAGCGTGCAGTGGCGGCAACCCGTGGTGTGATGCTCAAAAAGGCAACAGCTGCTCCCTCTCCCCCCGTTCCTCTCCTCCCCTCACTTCGCCCTCCCTGAGCTCCCTTCAACCGGTGGCGATGCGGGGCCTGCAGGCGTCAGTTCTGGCCGTCCCTTGTTGGCTGTGGCCGGCTTGGAGGGTCTGTGGCCGCGCCCCCATGCTGGTGATGGCCGGACCTAATGGCTAGTTGGGTAGGTCAGCGGTCGCGTGCTCGGGCTGCAAGTAGCTGGATCTAGCCATGGCTTAGCGGCGGCCGCGCCCCCGCGCCGTGTGACGGCCGGATCTGGTGGCTGGTTGGGTGGGCGATGGCTAGGGCCGGGCGGCTGGGGCTTGTGGCCAGGGGCTTGCTAGTCGGCTCGCGCCACCAGCAGCTGGTGGCCAGATCTACGGCTCTGGCCCTGTCCACGTTCTGTGCCCAACTTTAGCTCATCCCTGGCCTGGTCGGCCATGCCCTGCAGCCTCAGTTCGTTCTAGGTTCCAGCACCGGGGTCGGCACCCACCTGTTGGTTCTTGGGCGGTGAAGGGATCTGTGTGGCGTCCCCTGTGTTGTGCCTGTGTCCTTTGGATGCATGGAGTTTTGGACGAAAGCTCAGCTTGGTTTTGGCTAGGCGTACGATGGTGACGCCTTGAGCGCCACATACCTCCTTGGAGGCGTCATTGGTGAACTCCATGCTTTCCGCTGGTGGCGTCGGATTCTGGGCGTAAGCCCCGCCCTACAAGCTAAAGGGCCAGCAGCGATGGCATCCACGGTGGTACCCTTGTGTGTCATGTCCTTCGTGAAGGCATCGCTGAAGAATCTTGACGCCCCGTATGGTCTCCTACATCTGTGTCTCCTTCACCACCGTTGGCTTTTGGTGGAGTTCCTCGCTGTGCTTGTATATGCCTATGTTCTACTCACAATGGTTGTCCTGCAGCTTTAGACCTTGCCGTCGTCGCTTGGCTTTCATAGCCGATGCTTTGCCGCTATTGTCGTCACCATGGCGGATGCTTGGCCGTCCTTGGTTTCTCTGGCAGATGCTTTGCCGCTGTTGTCGTTGGCCACATCTCTGGCAGATGCTTTGCTGCCATGTGTGCCTTGGTCGCTCTCCCTGTGGATGCTTTGCCGCCGTGGCCGTCTTCACTTCGTCGTTCTTCTTTGGGTGGATGCTTTGCCACCCAAGGCATGATCTAGTTTGTAGGCAACCATTGTGATGTTGTATCATTTTCTTGCAGGCTCAGTTGGTAGGTTTCGGGTGTTGAGGGCAGTTGCTTTTTATCTTTTTTCTTGTTCTTAAGTTGTATTCCGGATTACTCACCACTAGCTTAGTGGTTTGTAATTTGTGCTACGAGGGTTCTCTCGTAGCTGGTCGTGTAATTCTCTTCTTCTTAATGATAATCGGGCTATATTCCCCGGTCGTGAAAAATAATTAGCGTACATTGTCCTTTTAATTTCCATCAGTACTAGTATGTCCTAAGACTCCTAAAACATCGAGTATTTTGGGACGACGGAGTATTACCCAATTTTTTTTCTTCATAAAATTTGCATGGTACAAACGGAAGAATGGCACTAACAAATATACAGGTGAAGTATTCAAACATATATTTATAAGGCATACAAAGACACGAATGCTAGCAACACGTGGACCAAATTGGTCCATGTGCAGCATCATAGCATCATGTTGTCAACTATTTTACAGGTTACATGATTGTATAACTACCTTACAGATCATCCATGCAGAAGTATACCCAGATCTCTGCTGTTGTGCATGTGCTTGCTTCTTTCCCCGGCACTTTGACAAGTACTTACTAGTGGCCGGGCCACCGATCGACATGTATAAGAAACCATCGATCTATCTGAAAAGTCATTACGCAATCTCTAGATTTCATATGAGATTCCAACTTTCAGTAGCTTGCCATGTGGAATCGATAACATCTTCTCTCCTTGCATGAAGTTCTTCCTCAGGAAGGAGTAAATGTAGTTGACCACAATCTTCTTAAGGAGCGAGGACTGAGGCCTTGCCACCACCTCAGCCTCTCCAAGAATGTACACCACACCTTTCTCTGCTTCTCTTTGAATCACCTTCTGTTCCTCCTCAATCTTGGCTAACTCCTCGATATTCATCTTTGATGCCTGCTCATTAACAACCATCATCAATTTTACTATAATATAATAAATAATAGAACACAGTTACTCAGCTCAATTATTTAGTAGATTTGTCACCTGAAACTGCGGTAGACGATTGCTCAAACCATTTGACAGTGTTGTGAGCTCGGAGAAGGATTGGATCGGCGTAATCATCTCCTCAGCATAGATGGCATGCCTTCCAGACGGCTTGTCCCGAGACAAGCTCTGATCGCGAGAAATTGGATAGCTAACATTCTGCATCTCATCCACTGAGTAGAGGTTGACATCTCGTATGTAGTACTGGAGGCTCTCAACCAGAGCAACGACAAAGTCTTCAGCCTCCTCACCAATGGAGTCCTGGTACCCATACCGCGCCACGCATCGAAATACTTTGTACTCCTTGGGCTCTACTTGTCGGAAGAGGAAGCGCTCGGCAGCGTCGACATGGGGAACATGCAAATGCTTGATGGAGACGAAGATCAGGACCGAGTGAATGGCTGGGACCTTCTCGATGAGGTGAGGGAATATGGGTGGGATGCCTTGCACTAGCTCAGTGTAGAAGAGCGCAACTCCAGGGATCCTCTTCAGATCATGCCTCTCAAGCAGTTTCTCAGCCTTAGCAGGGGATAAGGTGTGCTTCAGCTCGTATTTGTACCGTTTGACGTGCACGTAATGCCAAACGATCATCACCACCATCAAGATTGCCGACATGACCACGGGCACGTATGGTCCATGAGTGAACTTGTATAGCACGGATGATAAGTAGATGGACTCGGTTGGAACGAAGACGATGAAGAAGAGCGCAATCCACCAGATATTGATTTTCCACACCAAGAGCATCACGATTGTTATCAGCAGTGTCGTGATGAGCATCACAAGGATGACACATATTTCTGTCAGTTATGAAGAAACATGATGGTTAGAGAGGTTTGTAAAATTTAATTTTTTTATTATAGAGGACAGTGCGATATGTGACGTTAAACACACACAGTTCATACCATGGGCTTTTCCGATAATGGTGGTTGTCTTGAAACTGACAGTCACCACGCAAGCAGCTATGCAAAGCAGTAAGTTAACTTCAGGAACATACAGCTGTCCATGAAACCGCTTTGATGTGTGCAGTATCCTAACCCTCGGGAAGCAACTGAGTGTTTGCAAATGTGAAACAGTTGCAAACGCACATGAGATCATTGCTTGGCTTCCTATGATAGATGCCGCAATTGCCAAGATAAACGTCGGCCAGAACAGAGCGCCTGATTTTTCAAGAACGAGAACCACATCCCATTAAGTTTGAGAACAATTATTTATATATATAGTGAAATGAGATATGTATATACTAAATATATGTTACTATAATATGCTTACTTGGAGTTGATCTAAAGAAAGTATCAGCAAAATGTTCGGGGTGCTTCCTTAGGTATGCTGCTTGCCCGATGTAAGTAAGCAATACAGATGGCAGTAATCCAAGGCTAAAGCTTAACTGAAACGTTCCAAAAGAAAAGTTGTTTAGTATCACGACAATTCGCCTAATTCTTTTGGAACATTCTTCATTTTGAATGAAGGTTTAGGTATCTATTTTTCTATATCACTTTATTAACCAATATGAACCTAGTATTATCATGTCACTATATATCTGCATCAAAGAATTTTAGCACATACCTGAATGGATCTAATGCTAAAGTATCCCAGATTAGCAAAAAGAGCTTCTGTTCCTGTGGAGAGTACATGCATGGTGTAACATGTTAATACTTATTAAATTTACAGCATATATTTGTCTGAGTAACATAAAAGCTAATTAGATTTGCAAACTATAACCTGTAAAAACAAGGAGGATGTCACCAAGTGAGACCCATCCTTCCTTCTTGTTTCTCCTGAAGTAGTCAATGATGTATTTTGGGTTGAACGACCTCAATACACCAACATCATATTTGATCAGGTTATAGAGCCCAACTCCTCCAATCAGAAGCAACCACAGCAGGATGATTGGTGCGAACGAATAGCCAACTTTGTCAGTTCCGAATCGTTGGATAGCAAACAGAACTACCAAAATTGCCACGGTGATCCATACAATTTGATCTGTGCGAAAATTAAAAACAAGCTTTGCATTAGCTGACTTTGTAGCTTATTGACTGCGTCAATCCCTTCTTCTCTAACTATTCGCTAAAGTTAATGTCTTCTAACCAAGCTTAAGTTAAGATTTTCAGGGATCATATATATGATATATCAGGAACAGTATAGTATGACCTCTACATTTGTGTTTGAAAAAAAAAAGTGTTCTTTACACGTCCTGATGAATATATACATGCACCCATATTTGGTTGTTAATAATTACCTGTGGTCAAATCAGGCACCTTTTCCTTCAAACCACTGACAGCCGAGAGCACTGAGTATTTTGTGAGGACAAGCAGTAAGAATCAGATGACATTGTTAAAACCTCCACAGATGTTGAGGTGATATTATCTCTAAAACAAAAGAGTTTCTTTTTATGCAGTACCCGAAATAGGAGGAGTTAGAACAGCATCGCTGATGACCATCGCAATTGCAAGGATGGTAAGGAGGAACAGGGAAATCTTGGCCGACTTGCTTGTCTCAAGCATATGCTTCAGCCAGTGAGCTCTCCTCAGTGTGGCCGACGACGGCTTTTCATGACTGTTGTAGCTGGAGACCAGCTCATCTTCGGCCTGATGGTTAGGGAGCAGACTCACCTTGGCATATCTCGAAATCAAAGAGTAGAGTGCAAACGTTCCTCCTGATATCAATCGTTAGTTAATTACATTATTTACTATCATACATAATATTTTCTTTATCAAATTAAATTGTTTGGCATGCATATGGCATGCAGGCACTAACCATCCCCGTCATCGTTGGCGTGGAGCGCAACCACGACGATCTTGATGACGGTGAAGAGCATGAAGCTGTAGATGATGAGGGAGAGCACCCCCAGGACGTCGTCAGGGTGGCCAACGCCGCCACCATGGCCGAAGGTGGTGGAGTAGACATACAGCGGCGACGTGCCGACGTCGCCGTACAGGATCCCCACGCACTGGAACGCCAGCCGCAGCGTCGTCCCCCAGCTATCCTGCATGCACGCGTATGCATATACGGACGGCCGATCCATGGTCCGTAGTCAGTCAGATGGGCAAAACATGGACTGACTGAACACGACGTGTCTAACTATACCACCGTTGCATTTGCATTGCATGCATATTCGAGAGTTACTTGCACGTCAAGCAGGGTACGTACATGATCAGCGTGTCCTGCGCCGCCAGCAGCACGGTGGTGATGACCCGTCACCGCCTCCCGGAACAGCGAGTCCTGCCGATCCACGATGGACGACGCCGACGCTCCGTCCAGGCTGCCGCTCTCGATGTCGACGACGATGACCTCCGGCCGGTCGCCATCTCTACCCCTCTCGGCAGTGAGAACCATCGAGGTTAATTGGACTCTTCTTCCTTACTATAGCGCTACTAGTAGGTTGCTCTGTACCACTCCGCTATCTGCTTGTTGCTTATTCTTCGATCTCTCTACTACAATCTAGCTACATGCACAAGTCCTGTGTGTTCATGGTAGCTTACCGACCATCCGAGATCGGTGCTGCCTTTTATAGGCATGCAGAGTGTACGTGTGGTGGCTGCTAATATAACTCTGCCGTTTTTAGGTCTACCGTTGGTTTTGCTACTGACTTTGCTTGTGCTGCTGCCATCATCGTTTACTTCGCATGTATGGCGCGCAACGAGTTGCGAAATTTGACTCGGCATGAATGCATGCATGCGCTCCGATCCCCAGCCTCCCACGCGACGCCAAATCAAAGCCCGCATTTTAAACGACGCATATTATCGCCCTATCTTATCTATGGGCTATGGCGCCGCAAGTTTATATATTACTTATACGACGGAATGACTGGTTCATCACGATGGGCGGCCGACAAAATTAAAGCTCATTTATTTCGTGTCTGCTTATTATCCAGTGTTAAGTATTAATAGGGTTACGTATCAAAGAAGGGATACGATGGTAATTAAGCTGACATCTTCACCATTGACTTGTTGTTAGTAGGTTTATTTCGAGGGTTTTAACATACTGTGAAGGCTTCCAATTAGCAATAGTATGACTACCCCTCTTCTGACTTTAGATGAGTAGGACCAAAAGTCATCGCTGACGTACCTTCATTTAGGTTTCAAGAACAGCTACGTATAGATGTGCTATTACGCACTTTGCTTCTACGTACTGTCCAAACTCCAAAGGCATCACATGCGTTTCGCTAGGTTTGATCACAGTTGATTTGTTTTTGTACATACGTTGGGCGTGAACGGAAGACACTTCTTTCCCCCAAAATAAGTGTAGTGGATGTGCAGCTTTCATGTAAGAAATAGAATCCATCCGTGGCTTCATCTATCAAGCAGACGTAAGGTACTGTAGTTTTGTACTTTTTCATTCCAAATTGTAAGTCTTGTTACATAACTTTTGCTATTCCCTACCTAAATATACATTAATCTAGAGATATATAGTAAAAGCTATGTATATAGAAAACTATAACAACTTACAATTTATAATGGATGGAGTACAAAGTTATTAGCTGCCAACACGTTGGAAGGAGATGAGTTCAAGTACGTGTGGTTTGTTTTGATCCTCTGCTTATGGGAACGAAGATCCAACTTTCCAATGTCTACATACGTAACCTGAGATAACTCCAAAAGCATGATACTCACCTAGTCACCTGCTCCCAGGAAAATAAAAACTAAAGGATGATGCATGACAGCAAAATCAACACCGTCATTGATGGACCAAATCTACTACGTATATCATGATGAAACATACATGCAAATTAATTTAACTACCCAACCACGCACACCAGAACGGAATAAAAAGTCAGATTCTGGAAAGAAACGTACTAAAGAAAAGACAACGATCGCGACAATGCAAACAAGGACAGCTCCAGATATAAGTCGTACGGTGACCTGGACATCTGACCAAACAATCTCTCTTGGGAGTTGGAATATGTGGTGGCTGTAGTACGGTCAGTACGGACATGGTTGCAGGTAGCCCTGGGCGTTCGGTCTGACCGAACTGATCGGTCTCGGTCTTTGGTTATTTCGAAAGTTTGGTCATCTAAAAATAGAGACCGATCGGTTAGTTTCAAAACTCAGGACCGAGCAAATTCGGTCTCGGTTAGTTCGGTTCAGTCTCGGTCATGACCGAACTAACCGAACTTCACAAAACAACTACTAAATATTGTAATCTGTAGCAAATTTTACCAATATTTTTTCTATTTCAAGGCAAAAATACAATACAAAATATAGATTAAACATAGTGATAAGAGTGATGGTTGATATAAATCCACTAGAATAAATATTATATCACTAATGATAGTCTAAATTACATATTATGTCAACAAAATTCAAATGTTCGGTTAATTCGGTTAGTTCGGTTACCCGAGGGTAATGACCGAACTAAGTCCGGTTAGTTCGGTTACTTCAAACTGAAGACCGAACTTGTGACCGAAATTTTCGGTCTCGGTCACTTCGGTCTCGGTCTCGGTTAGTTCGGTTCGGTCTTCGGTCTTCGGTTAATTATGCCCAGGGCTAGTTGCAGGATAGAATAACATTAGCAACGTTCATGTCCGTAAGCAAATAAGAATGCATGTACTTGGCAGATCAAACTCCTAACGATCGTTAGCTAGGTCATACCGCCGCCTGCCACACACGTTCCTTTCTGGTTCACTTAAAAATAATAATGGCACCTCCTTGAGCTCTAATAGTCCTACTCTGATAACGATATGGATATTAGTATATCATCCGCTTAATATTAAATTTAAACGATTTGGAAATATGTGGGGTGCTTGAGTTATTGCTAGTTGATCAATTAAGATATATATGTGGCTGCAGGAGAACACATGTATTTCCTCTGTTATGTTATGTTAGTGAATTGATAAGTTTTTATTGTTTTAAATAACTTTAAAGAGTAGCTATATGGAATAACAATTTAGTTTCCTGTCAAGTATTAAAAATCTCCATATTGTCCTCAATTTCCTACAAAATGTTTGCTTGTGCAAAATATTAAACCAAATATTCATCGACCCTAGAGTTCAATTTCCAAACGGCATATAGTTGTCTACATTACTTAGGAGTAGCTTGTTTCCAATTTTTTTATCTTGCGGTGCCTGCTGATCAATGTTTCAGCATAATATAGCGCATTTATCTTATCAGCGCGCGATCGTACGTTGTTGTTATCTATCCTTCAGATAAGATCGTAGAAATCCACAAAACAAAATAAATGCATGTACCTGTCCGTACATGCAAGTGCCAAAGTCAAATGCATGAGCAAGAACAGGACATGTGAATGCAACAGTTGATACACTTTTAACAATTCAACAAAAAGATATAGTATTTGTAAATTAGCACGTATTGCACTTTGACAATGGAAGGAAGAAAGATCCAGATATATATGGACTCACATCATCACATATGGACGCCAGCTCATCTGTCTAGATCTCAAGTCAAACTCCCCCATCAGCCACGAAATTTAGAAGGGATGGATCGGAGGAATGTGCCATGCCAGATGATCATACAAATGAAGTCAAAACATGAAACTATACAAGCTAGCCAGCTTGGTTGGCCTTAATATTCTAAATTTTTCTGTGAAAGCTAGGTCGCTGATATATCAATTTAGTTTAGAAATCAGAGCCCGCAACTCCTGCCTTAAGTTGACCTTGCAACTTGATGGTCAGTGTCTATGGAGATGAAGCTTGAAATTGTTGAAGATCCTTCTGGGAAGAAGCATGTGATTATTTTGTATTCCAACATTAATTACATTATGTTTATCTTTTGTGCAAGACTCAGTTTTTCTTGCCACACTGTTATGTAGCTATAATTATATTGCTGGAATAATGTACATGCATGGGATCATCAATTCGGAACTTTGTTGCATTTTTTTGAATAAACGGAACTTTGTTGCATTACTATAGTTTGCGTACACTTTTTTTTTTCCTAGAACGGTCCACAGTGCTACACGGCAGGGGGCCCATAACCATGGCCCATTCCAGTTGCAGCCAGCTCAAGAGCCTTGAGAAATTGGATTATTTCTAGAGGTGGCCATCTTAAACGACTACATCTAGAAATTCATCTTTAAAAGATGACGTATTAAGTGACCTAATGGATAACTTTTTCATATGGAATCAGATAAGAAAAACTTTATATCGAAACTATAGAGCTCGGTGAAATCTAATAAAAGTTTATGGTTAACAACCTGTTTAGTGGCAAAAATATTTATACAAAATTACGAATGTTTCAAATAATCTCTTATGATGAAGAAATTCTCTACATCCAAGTTGTAGTGATCAACGAGATATATAATTTTATAGTTGATTGACAACTTTCTCATTTAAGATTATATATTTAGGGTGCTAAATAATTTTTCTGAGTCCTCTTTTATTAAAGCACGTCACGTGAGAACTAAGTGGGATTCAATGATGGCATCCAATTAATATAATGAAAAAAATGAATTATACACTACTACATAACTCATTAATAGAGATGGTTAAAATCAATTTGCAGTCGGTGTCGCCTCTATAAACATCTATCATTCCATTCCAAATTGTAAGTTGTTTTAATTTTTTCTAAATCAAATGTCTCTAGTTTTGATCAAGTCTATAAAAAATATATATACAAACATCTAGATCATTAAACTAGGTTCATTAAATACACTATGATATATATTTGATAGTTATTAATGACAGAGATAGTAATATATGAATGCACGCTCACCTTTTTTTATGAATGCATGCACATAGACCATACTTCTATGAGTTAATACATCCGAAAGACTGATCTAGTAGATCTTGAGATTAACGAAGTCACTACAGACGGCTTGCTATCAATGGTCATATCATCTACCACTGAAAGAATGATTATAAAATGTGTTTGAGTTAAGACAAAGTTAAAACAAGTTATTACACAGTTTACGTAATTAAGCATACTATATACACCACTATCAAAATTTAAATAAGGACATCAAGATATTGCGCATGATGAGAATGTGGTCACATAGTAGAGTCGAATATTACATGGGAATATATATGTGTGTACGGTTTGCTGGCTGCTTGAACATGGATAAGATATCCCTCAACCAGGAGTTTTTTCCTGCATCCTCCACGCTCCATTTACTGTTCAACATTGTTTATGACATCGACATTCATTGTTCACTTTCTTTTTTTTTTGCTCAGTCAAATTTAAAATATTTTTCTCCACTGTTCATCGTAGGCAGCCCAACCGTGGTATTATGGCCTATGGGCCGATGGGCACGGCACACGCCACGCCACGCACGATTTTATGTGAGAGTTGGTGTCGGTTTTAGTTTAACATATCTTGACCGCATGAGATATGTCCAACACATGACGAGTCCAGAGAGCGTCGATACATGCATGCATATAGCGAAGTCCGTGTTATACACACACACTTGATATAATGATGCACGGTCGAGGAAAGCGCTGCAGGGAGTGGTCAGCGGCTCAGCGCTAGCGAATAACACGACGCCGCCCGCAACTGTGCTTGCAAGCAGGCATCCACCGATCTCCAACTTGCATTGTGGTCCGCACAGCTGCAAATGCACGATGCACCATGCAAAGCTGATGAACTTTGCTCGTACGTGACTGTGTATGCTCAAAAGCGCTGAACGGCCGAGATAATTGCCTTCTATGACTTTGTCTTCTATACTTCCTTTGTTTCCAAGTTATATATATTTTTTCTTGAATCAAGTCTCTCTAATTTTAATCAAATCAAATTAAAAAATAATCCAATAGTATTTACAAAACTAAATAAATGTATTATCAATGCATATTTCAGTATGATTTAATGAAACTACTTTAGCGTGCCAGATGTTGATCGATTCTCCTACAAACTTGATGAAAATTAGACTATTTTGACTTAGGATAAAACTAAATAACATATAATTTGAAACAGAGGGAATATTGTACTTTATTGTGACTAGATTGCAGAAGAACAATAAGAATACCAGATAGGATGGAACCTCACTACTACTAAAAAGATTTTGAGAGATAGGCCCCCAACATTAGCCGATCGAGGTGGGCACAATAGGACGCCACCTCCATTAATAGAGGGGGCACCGGGGGAGAAGCGTGCGCTTCAGTTAACGCTTAACTGAGGCAGTCACCTTAAGCAGAACATCTCTGTTAATCCCCCATCAATGGAGGTGGACTGTTTAAGGCGGATGCCTCTATTAAACGATTAACGGAGGTGGACGGCCTTAAAAGATCGCCTCTATAAATGCTCCATTAACAGAGATGATTGACTTAAGAAGGAAGAATTAATGAAGGCAGTCATCCTACGCTGCCCACCTCCATTAACGAACCATTAATGGAGGCGGTCCCTTTACGATGACCATCTCCATTAATGGTTAATGGAGGTTGCCACATTATGTTGCACATCTCTGTTAATTAAATGCTATAAATGCAGCACAACAACCCCATATTCCTCCTCCATGAGCTTCTCCGTTATTTTTGACTGAAGTGCTCTAGAACTTAGAAAAAGTTCATTTTTCAAGGAGGGGTTTGCTCTTGGTTTCTTCTAGCCATAGGAGATTGGTATGCTCTCTCATATCTGTTTTTGTGCTCGTTTTGAATTTTTTGGTGGTTTTATGGTGTTCTTAAATCTAGATCTATGGTGGAGGAGCCAGAGAAGAGACTAGATCTAGTTCATCATCTTGTTGGTTTTATTTGTATGCATGTATATTTTTATTTATGTGAGAGAAAGATAAGGTATATATAGCTCCATATATCATTGTAATAATGCCATTCATGTATTTTTTTTGTGTGTTAGAGAAAGATAAGATATACATGTTATGCCTGCACCATCTCATTATATGATAAGATGATCCATATATTGATGTGTCTAAAATATATTTTCCCGCAACGAGCTTAATTACCAGGATGGAAAAGGTTAGAATGAATGTACAAGATATCAAGGATAGCACCCTCTTTCATGGAACAAGTGACGAAGTTTATTGATAGTGCTCGAAAGCATGCTTTGACTGCGAATCGGTAGGGAATCATATGCCCATGTTCTCACACTACAAGAAATGTCTCGGTTTTTGACAAAATGTTGATGAAACGTGCGTCACAAACCATGCGTCTTATTCTATGGTTTGTGACGTTTATATGTTCATGTCACATCGTTTATGATGTTTAGAATGTCAAAGAACACGTTTTCTGACATTCGTTTCGTCACAAACGACGTGACATGAACATATAAATGTCACAAACCATGGAATAAGATGCATGGTTTGTGACGCACGTTTCATCAACATTTCATCAAAAACCGAGACATTTCTTGTAGTGTCACTGCAAGAACGAGCATGTCTGGATGCTAGATGGCGTTGATGTAAAATCTCACTTGATCTAATGGGGTTTCATCTAGGGCTACATAGTTTGAAAGTTTCACGATGAATGGGATGCGAGTGCTAGCTGCATCCGGAGGAACTTTGGTGCAACAAACAGACCACGGATCTGGCATGACGAAGGATCGTGGTAGAGACGAAACTTCATCAGCCGGTCATGGCGTCGATGAAAATGATGTTTTTTATGTTGGATGATTTTATCGAAGACATGGTATGCGGCGGTGATGACGAGGATGGTGAAGTGGCTTTGGATGACCCCAAGGATGCACGATGGTTTGTGGTGTTGCAACGCCGCCTTAACGAGAGCCACACGCGTATACCTAGGGTGCTTAGCCTGGTATCCTGCGGGACCACACGAGCGCACCTGCTAGGTATAGCTCCTGAATCCCTGACGGACTCGAGAATCAATTAGGGGGGTTAATATATTGTTGTGGTGTTTAGTGGTGAGTTTAGGTAACCCAGAGTCTTCAATACTCATCAGGAGGTAAGTCCACTTGGGATCTACCACATCTTAACCGCGGGAAAGGCTACGTACCACAAGAGAAAACAGGGATGAAGAGGAGGAACCAAATGAAGAAGATGGCAATACCAACGCCAAGTTCAAGAGAAGTAGACATGACGTACAATGTGACGACGACACTACTGTTCCTTGAAGCGACGTACGGGAGCTCGACGCTTGAGTTCCAGAAGGTCCCAATAGGGCATTCCAAATGGTCTTATTTTTCACCCTATGTATGTGGATTAACCCCTACAAGGGATGAAAATGAGTTTGTTTTTTCGACCGTCGAATGACAATGCTGGTTTCCTAATAAATGACCTTTATTAGGTTTTTGTCGACTGCACCATGCATAGCCATTTGTTTCAACAAGATAAGGTGAATCGATGACGCTTTGCTCAGTAAGTTTGAGAATTAGGGTCGGTGAAATTAGTTGTGGTTCAGTTGGGTGCTGCCCGAGCATTTGTCTGATTTAGTAACGTCTATCTTGATTTTCATTTTTTTTTGCAAAATGTATCAAATTTGCTTTAATCTCTTTAGAAAGCTTCAATTTTAGATGTGAGGAAAAAATTATTTTCTAAAGCAACATCAATGAATCATAGGTAAACAACATGTTTGATGCATTCATCCCTATGCATTTAATTATTTTGGAATGGTTAATTTATTGGGGGGTTAGTGAAAAAAGGGAAAGGTTTTATAAAATTTTATCAGGTTCTCTAAAAAGAAAAGGGTGTATCTTTCCTTTTTCGCAGCATGACATCCTTTTGGCCCGCTCTTTCAACCAGCCTGCATTTTTTTTAGCAAACTTTCAACCAGCCTGCTGAAGCTCGGTGCACGCCTCACCTTCCTGGCCCGCACCCGCAGCCCAGCTCCGCAGCAGCTTCCGCGTCTCCCTCAACCGCCCGAGGCCCAGCTTCCGGCAGTCCACCCCATCTGGCCCATCAGGGCAGACCAGCGCCAGCCCAGCAGCGAGAGCAGGGGCCGGAGCGTCAACGGCCACGCCGCCGGCCAGATCGTCGTAGAATCGGATACGCGCGCCGCCTCCCGATCCCCGACTCGGCCAGGAGCTTCGCACGCACGCACGCCGAGGAGAAGGTGGACCCTCCCCCTCGCGTTCGCTGAACTCGGCCAAAGAAGCGCCTCCGCCCTTCGGTCTCCGACACCACCGCGAATCAACCAATCTGCCGCCTCCCCTTCTTCCGAAGGTAGACAGTCAACCGCTTTGTTTTTCTCTCTCGATTGATCGCTACCGAGAACCGACCACGCCACTCGCAGACCCGGTTCACTTGCCAAAATAATTTGTTAGATAAAAAAATAAAACTAATTACACAGTTTAGACGAAATTCACGAGACAAATCTTTTAAACATAGATAGTCCATAATTAGATAATTTTTGTCAAATAACAACGAAATTGCTACAATAGCATTTCTTAAAAAATTTCGCCGATAAAACATGACTGCGCACTAGCCCTGCAATCACACCGTGACCAGCTTTTTTTTAGTCTTCTGCCTTGGACCGTACCCCTCTCTCTCTTTCCATAGAAGGTACAGGGATTTTATTTGATCCAACTAACATCTCATATCTTCATTGGTAATTCTCGCGTCCATCAGTCCGGATGCTCTGTGTGCTTTGTGCGCTGCGTCTCCTTGCTCGCGGGACGGACACCGCCCTCGCCAGCGCTGCCCCCACCCACATCGTCCGGTCGCTCTATGCGCTGCGCCCCTGCTCATGAGACAAACCCCGCCCTCGCCCATGACGCGTCCCTCTGCCTGGACGCCCACCTCCTGTCCGAGACGTGATCTGCCTGTCGCGGCTCAAGCTAAGGTCCGTGCCGCCGAGCTCCACACCAGCGACCTCCGTGTCACTCCGTGGCGTCGAGCTCCGCGTCGACGAGTCTCCATTTTCGTTCAAGCGATGTTGCACTTAAAAACGCATGTTGCAAGCATCTGTTCCAAGTGATTCAGATGTTTCAGAGGTACGTTGCAAGTTTTTTATCTAGATGTTGTAAAAGTAGATCGAGATGTTGCACATGTTGCAATGGTTGTACAGTATGTTATAAGCTTCTGTTTCCAATGTTTCATCTGTTTTCTAGATGTATGTTGCAAGTATGTTTATTTGCATGTTGCATATGTTTCACATATATATTGCAAGTGTTTCCTGCATGTTGCGTATGTTTTTCAATGATTTCAAGTGTTTTTCCAAGTGTTTTAGATGCATGATTCAAGTGTTTCATCTGACTTCAGACGTACATTGCAAGTGTTTTATCTGAATATTCAGAAGTAGATCGGGTGTTGCATCTCCCTCATCGCTTTTCTGCTGTCTCACTTCGGTGTCTCCTCCTGCTCGCAGTGCTGGCTAGGCATCTGCCGCCCCCTCCCCTGTTTTCGATGCTGATGACGTACGAAGTGGTGTGGGCCCCACGTGGGTACGTGAAAACGATGCGGGAAAAGTTCGGTAGGCGCAGGGTCTAAGCTTCCTGTCTATCCGGATGGCCGGACGCTAGCAAGCCCGCTTCGTAGCTAATAAACACATGGGCAGCGGAACTATGCCCATGAGTGCCTCTGCTCGCGCCTGCTACACCTGCATGATTGCGCACATCACCAAGATGCATGGCACGTCGACACATGTGAGCGGCAAAGGGTTCGAGCAAAGAAGGCGAACATGCGGTAGCATGAAAGCCATGGAAACATGAGTCGTCTTCACAAGATAAAAATGGCAGCGGCCTACAAGCCTGTGTGCTTTTGGGCTTTGCAAACCAGGCACCTAGTTGGGCCGCATTTATAGCAGAAGTCCCAGGGACGTACGTATTTTTCCTGCTCCTTCTGATAAGGGAAAATAACAGACGGACAAGGAAGCACAAGTTCTACTCCCCCTGTCTAGAGTCCTTATTATAGGGTTTATACCAGTCAAACTTTTCTTTTTACGTTTGACTAGGTTTATAGAAAACATTAGAAATATCTGTAACTCTAGCAGCCTCTTCGCTTGGACTGATCTGATTGGCTGAAAGTACTGCTGACTGGTTTTTTTGAGAGAAAAACACTGCTGACTGGCTGGCTGATAATCTTAAACGAACATGCTGTAGATTTAACGATATATCTAATTATACTAATTATATACCATAAATATTAATATATTTTTATATATCTGATCAAAGTTATACATTTGACTCCTTAGGTAAAAGAGATGGGTTGTCAAAAAAAAACGCTGAGAATTCAGTGCATAAAGTGAAATGAACTAACATGGAGAAGAAATTTATTGTGTTATTTGAAATCAACCAGCAACATCAATGAGGATCTTTCCAAGAATGGTGGGGGGAGATGCCCTGTCTCCCTCTCCTTTCACTCTTCCTCAACATGATCCTCTCCTATCTTCTTTTATGAGTAAAAAACTGGGATCTTTTCAAACACCAAAAAAGAAAAGTCCCCATACAATAATCCAATTCCTAAGCCAAAAACACCCAAAAAAAAACACCCCACCTGTCTACCGTAATGCACGTACACTTGAGTGTACATTGCGCTCTCAATCTCATGCTCTTCAGTCTGGTTCTGCACTTGCAAAGCAGAGTGAACCACCATATGCCTTCGGTGTTGAGCCATGTTTTTTTGTATACGTACGTATGTATGTGTTTTCCTTGTATTATCTGGGCTGGGCGATCTTGGGTTTAAAACTTTGCATTCCAAATTGCATTCTGACTCTCACCGCAGCGCTGATGGACTTCCTTGATCCGATCAGCAGATTTGCATATGCCACTGCAGCTCCAGTCGAACGACGCAGCGCACACGTTCCCCGCCTGCGCCTTCCATTCGCAATCTGCACAAGTTTGCCAAGCATAATCAGTTCAAACGTACCACAAAATCTGACTGGGGTTACTTTCTTCCATCAAATTCAAGTGACTGTAAGTTCGGTGTGCATGTTAGGCAGAAAACCATTTCAGCTGATAGCTCTGCTCTTACGCTTGAACAGACATGACATGATGCGTCTTTGCCACTACGGTTCTAAGGTAAAACGTTTCTTCATTTTGCAGCTTCAGATTCAATCATACCAGAAGTGTAACCCTCAAAAGGAAAGTTCAGACGTCTCATGTCATGACAGACTACTAAGATGGTTAACACAAAGAATGTTGGCAAGCACATGCTTATGACAGCTGATGGCGCACCTACTCTCTGAAGTTGACCATCAACTACCCCGAACGGCCTGTTTCCCCCAAATAATCCATACAGATACACATCACGCATTCTGTGTATGCAAAAAACCAACCACCGATACGGTTGGAAGTCCACTTACATCACGTGTTGACACCAACTGGTTCGTGTGGAGGAAACAACTATGTATTTGTATGCTAAACAAACACATGGGAAAGCATCAGGTATACCTGGTGGCGTGCCGCAGCAGAGACGACGATCATGGACGTGTTCGACGTCCAATCCGATGAACCAGGATCCCAGGGATACATCCTCATTAGCATATTTGTGCAGAACATGCCTGAAATGTCACCATCCAATCATCATGGTCAATGGCTTGCATCTCTTATATATATTCGTAAAAGAAAAACAGAAAGGAAGAACAGGGGAATATTTGAGTAGAATTGCTTACTGGTTGAGTGCTATGTAGGACGCCAGATCTTTGGTGATGGCGTACAGCTGACCAGTCGCGTGTCGGAAGTATTTGTTTCCCCATTCGCCGAATTTCCAGTATTCAGGCTCGTGGTACCTCACGCCCCTAACAACAAGAACAAGAAGATTTATACTGCTACTGTAGGAACAGGCAGAGCCAGTGACAACACTGAGACGAGACTTACTTCTGAGCTAGCACTGGGCCAGATTTCATGCAGCCAACGTAAGCTCGAGGCTTGGAGCGATGTCTTGCTAGCACGTTTCCAAGAGTTGCTGCAGTGTAGAAAAATCTTGTTAGTTTATTTACTGTTTACCGAGACATGAACATGGAACTGCTACTGAACTTTAAAGTGAGATCAGAGGGTATTGTTTTGCACACACACCTATATTTACATGTACATCGTCGTCGACCTTGATGTAGTACTCTGCATCCCACATGGACACAGCTGCGACGAAGTACGCTTTGGTCTTTGCTGCCAGTTCCAGGTACCCTTCGACATGGTCCTGAATGATTGGAAACCAAGGATACTTCAGTTCAGCACGTGGGTATACATAGACAGCTGACATCCTACTGAATCCAACGGAAATTTACCAGCCTCATGAAGTCCTCATGTTTCCTGTCCTCTGCATCAATTGCTCGATCAAGTATGCCGCCAGGAGTCGCACTAAGTGTATGACAAAATAGAAGTTTCTGATTTAGTAACAGCAAGTCATTATCGTCCGACAACGTACAGTTACTACCTACTCTACTAGCAGTACATTTCAAGAAAATGTCACTATGCTCATAACTACTCGAAGAAAAAAAAATGCCCTTCTCTTCCTCATTTCAAGAAAAAAAAAGATGTCCCACATGAATTGAACTCACCTATGACCGATGACGAACCGAATGATAATGCCCTTCTCTTCCTCCATCTTCCTCCTCTTCTCACCTGATGTGGAAACCAATAGGTCAGAAAAATTATACTACAAGGCAGGAGGTTTACTGGAAGCACAAGATCCTGCCAATTAACCTTGAGGCATCCATGTAGCACGGACTGAGTCTCTTCTTTTCCGGCTGCTGAAGGCAGTGTTGATGCCAATGACCATGAAGTATTTCCGTTTCCCTGTGGATTCTGACATTGGGGCACCATTGAGCATGGACTCCTGTGACGCCTTTGCAGATGCAAGCTCCATTTCGAGGTTTGATATTGTTTTGTCCAGTGTCCTGATTGATCACAGAAAAGACAAAACAAATACAGCATGCTGTACGTCAAGAGTGAACTGATTTTTTTTTCTTTTGAAGAAACCGAGTGAACTGAATTTTGCACCGTGGCTAGCTACTTACTGTATAACATCTTGAGTTCTTGGAACCTCTCCAGGAACGTCTTTTGCGTCACCGATCTGTACCACGAGGAGAAAGTTTACAAACCTGTTCAAGGTTCAGAGCAGAAGTCCAGTTCTACTTGTACCCTTTTTTTCTGAGACGAGTTCTACTTCTACCCAGAACACTGAAAGGAAAACTGCAGTATACAATACATACGCTTTTCGGAGCACAGTCGCCGTCGACTAGGTTCATCTTTTCCACCTCGAGCGTCGACCTCCTGATGATCTCTTTCGGCTCCGGCATTGTCCACATCCTGCATCAATCAGTCGTTTAGCAGTTTTTCAAAGTTCTGAAGAGTGGCACACTTTCAGGAGCCTGAACGTCTGGTGCCTGATAAAGATTCTAGTACTCGGACAGTTTCCTTTTGGGGAAATGCAATCTGTCCAAGTACATTTCTGACGGAGAAACAAAAAGACACTACTGTATTCAACAGCAAGCTCCTCAAGAAACGGAAGCACGAAAACCAACTGCAGGATCAACTTAAAGATGATCGATCAGCAGGAATGGTCAACAAGATTGGACCTTTCGGTCTGTGGCGCTTGTTCCTTTTTACCATCAACAAGTAGAAATGTGCAGCAAATAAAAAAAAGATTTACCACCCTCTGCTGGTGGGCCCGGGGCCGGAGCAACCTCGGTGAAAGCAGAGGCCGCTGTGACTAGGCATGAAAACGGAACAGAAATATTCCGAATTGACCGTTTTCGTTTTCTATATTATGAACCGTTTTTTAACATGAAAAATTGTCAGTTTCAATTGGTTTCACAACTATTTTCAACCATTTCTTTTACTCTTAATTGCTAAATGTAGAAATATCCCGAACCGACCGTTTTCGTTTTTCTATATCGTAAGTCCGTTTTCGACCGTTTCCGACCGTTTTCATCCTTAGCTGTGACTGTGCTGTCGGCGGGCCGGCGTCGACAGGTAGCGCTCGCCTTTCACGGAGGCGGACCGCAGTGCGCACGGGATAAATGGTCCGCCTTACCTGCCGGCGATGCAAGTGCAACCGCAGCACGGCCGCAACCCCGAATCGTTGGCCAGCAAATAAAGGCGCGTCACGGCCGTCAGCCAGCCAAAGAGCGCTCGAAATTTCCACGTTCACCACGGGCGCCGGCCATCATTCGCGGCCCCAACCTCTTGGTTCCCCTGATTTACTGTTGCTTTGGTTGAGTGGAGACCGGAGAGAGAGTACGATACGGGCGAGGCAATAGTTGCAGGAGGTACCCCCATTGACCAGGAAGGGCGAGGCAGGAGAAGAAGGGTGGACTGACACTCTGGACTCTGGAGTCTTGGCGGACAGGGAACTTGAATCGTACGTGGGACGGCGAGGCAGGACCGGGACGGGAATTCGTGCCATGGCTTTTGTTTCTTTCAAATTTGTGCCAACTAGTTGAGTGATGGAGCCTACCTACTAGGCAACGAATTCGTGTGCTAAGGTTGGGAAACAACGAAAGCTCAAGAACCTCGAATTCGTGTCAACTTGTCAGTGAATTTGCGTGTAGGAAGCATATAGGATCATGGGTTATGAGATTGTTGTAAGAACGAACCGCGGAAACGGATTCAAATTAAACACCAAATCAAGAGCCACAGGGAGGAGGAGGAGGGGGAATTGAAGCAGGGGGGCGCAGGCAGCGTGACGTACCTGTTGGTGAAGAGCAGGCCGATGCAGAAGCTGCCGAGGCAGAGGAGGAAGGTCCATTTCTTGGAGATGGAGCCTCGCAGCACCAGCTCGTCTCCTCCTGCTCCCAATCCCCCACCCCTGCTCTTGTTGAAGCTCATCTTCCTCAATCTCTTTCCCAATCACTCTCTGGTGTTCCTCTCGCGACGACCCCGGGGCCAGGGCTCTCCCTCTCTCTGAGTCTCAGCTCTGTAGGAGGCTCATCAGGGCCCAACTGCTCCTCCCTCTCCGAGACCTCATGATCGCAGCCCAGGAACCGGAGGCACCAAGAAATGGTCCCTCTCCTCCTCCTCCTCCTGCTACTCCTGCCCCTCTACTTGCTTTTGTCAAGAGCAAGTCCCTCTAGCTACTACCTTTCTTTCCTCGCCCACACTCTCTCTCTCTAGATTCCCTGGCTCCTCATGCCCAGGTCCTCGGCTCCTGCGGCTGCCACCACCACCACTGGTTGGTGCCTTTGGGGTGAAGGGGAAGCTAGCTAGGCCAGCAGGCCAAGGAAGAAGAAGAAAGGCAGGCAGCCACGGACACGACGCACCAACTGCGCGTGCGCGGGAAGAGGAGTGGAGTCCGGAGGAGGGAAGGGATCTCCCTCGGCTTTGCTAGCCTCGATCGCTCTCGCTCGGAGATTTATTCGGCACAGTGCCCGGCAACTTGATCCGGTCTGGTCATTTCTGGCCGGCCGGCCGCTCGCACTGCCGGGTGGTTATATAAGCATGTATATTAATTTCTTCCTGTTGGGGGAGTTTATGTGCTGTACATATAGTGTATATACAGGTCAAGTGGCACCACCACAGTGCAGTTAGGGGAGTTTGAACTGACGGGAGGAAATGGCGGTTTTGCCCCTCTCCTCTCCCCGGTGGTCAAGTCAATGGCGCCATCCTCTCTGCCCCTGTTTGCAAGTAAGCCCTCCCATGCCATGATCCTATCCCGTGTGTCCCGGGGGGTCGGGAACTGTGCGATCCAGTGCTTAGTCTGATGAGAAGATCCAGAATGTAGCTAGGGTCTGTGTGAAAGTCAATTCTGTTGCAATTTCTTATTTCTTTGAAAGAGCCCAAGAGTGGAATTCTCCCTTCAGTTAGCTTGTGGTAAGTTAGTATTAACTGCATTGACACACACAACCGAAGAAAATTCCCATATATATATATATATATATATATATATATATATATATATATATATATATATATATATATATATATATATATATATATATATATATATATATATATATATATATATATATATATATATACCATGTGTTGGTAGTGCAAAATTACTACTATGAAGGAAATTTAGTTTTTTTTCAAAGACAAAGATACTTCAAGGTTTCCCTTATGACTTCTGCTCATGACTCGTGGTTGTGCTCGCTCCACTCCAACTTATTGATCATTTTACTTTTGTTTTAAGTCAAGCTTTAACTTTAAACAAGTTGCAATTGTTTTTTTATTAAACTCTCCATCAAATATACCTTGAGATGTTTCAAATTCTAGATACTAATATACTGCCTTAGTACCAAATAAGTTAATTTATACAATTTTCTTTAGTCAAGTTTCCTTGAATTATACCAAATTTTATTGAAGTGAGTACTAATATTTATGACACTAAATTAGTATCTAATGAAACAACTTGAAATATATTTTTATAGTGTACCTATTTGGTGTCACAGATGTTGTACTATTCTCTATAAAGTTATTAAAGTTAAATAAGTTCAGCATAGGGTAACCACAGAAATTAATTTATGTTGGGACATTGGGGTATTTTTGTAAAAACTTAGAGCTTGTTTGGCAGGGCTCCTCCTCAGGGAGGAGGAGCCCTACCAAACATTTTTCTGGAGAAACTGATTTTAAGTAAAAAAAATAGAGGAGCCAGAGCAGTTTTGGAGGAGTCACAAATTGTGGCTTCTCTAAAACGGCTCCGGCTCCTCCGAAGGAGCCGTGCCAAACACCCCTTAGTTAATGTCAGAAGAGTTTGACTTGGAAAAAAAAACCTATAATTTGGACTAGATCAAGTATCCTTTAAAATAAGTACGATTGATTTATAATTAACCAGCAACCAAGGGTAAAACAAAAGGAACTGATCCCGAGTACGAAAAGTATGCTCCTGACCTTGTTACTATCCTTTGTGAAGAGGCAAAGGATCTAGTTCCCTTCTCCACTACTACTGCTGAATACCGATAGTGCCGTGCGCTTTACATTGTTCTCGATCACTTTGTCTCTAGACATATATAATCAAAGCTTATATTATATTGATTGATTCCGATCCCCAGCCCAATGCAATGCAAAGCAAGCACAAAATCTGGCGAATCGCGTAGTGATAAATTTCCCCCGATCGACGACACTGCAAACTGGGGTGAATCTAGCCTATATTACCGGGTCGCCTGACCCTGGTGGCTTAGGCAAAACCAGTTGATAATTACTGTTCATCATAGTTCAATAATGGTGCTGACGCCACTGTATAAATGTGATGACCCCGGTGAACTTCATGGCTGGATTCGCCACTGACTGCAAACTCACCTCATCAGCATGCATGCTTGGTCCAAGTCCAAAGTTTGGATCTGAATCTCCGGGCACGTTATGATGATGTCCAGATGTCTTCCAAGCGAGAGCAGCACAGATCGATCGATCGAGCATCAGCTAGCTAGCTGGAATGGCCTACGTACGTACGTATGGCCAGTCGTATACAGCCACCAGGTGCTATGCTAACGTGCACAAGGATATACTTGTCTAGCTCCAAAATCCCCGGGCGACACGTACGTAGGTACGTACGCAGACGGACGAGGGACTAAACTGAATTCATGCTGGATCGGTCGGAGGTGATAGATGCGCTGGGGGATCGAATCGGAAGGGCGGCCGTCCGGCCGGCATGGCAGCATGCATGTAATGAGTTGCAGCGGCAGGGCAGGGCATGCGTGGCGCATGTGAGCAAAGGGCGGGTACAGGGTGGGCTGAGCCCAAAATCCTCGGCACGCCTCATGCCGCTCATGTGCGCTCTGCGTCCAATCATTGTGTGGATCATTGTCTACCCCTCCCTACCCGTCTCCAGATCCAGTTTTACTACTAGCAGAGCAGGGCCGGGGCGCCGGGCCGGGATCGGAGCATAGGAGCAGCATCATCTGCCTGCCCTTTCTCCTTTCTGTAGCAATAGCATGGACATCTCCAAGTCCATATATAAGCTAGCTATATATACGTACTCGGTTGCAGAAAAGGTAGTAGTGATGAGGGCGTATCTGCCTCCATAAAAAAGACATACGCTGCCAGCACAAGAAGCTTCCAAACTGATCGTCCTGGCTAGGCTAGGTAGGCTGCTAGGGCGGGTAATAATGCCGTCCATCTTCTCCACGCTCCACGATGGGGTATACACCTGGCGTTACATCTTCAGTTAGCGAACTCGAACAGAGCTCTTTTTCTCGAGGATATATGTTGGCCTCCGTGAGGGAAAGAGAGAAATTTAGCTGGATATGCTTTAATGTGTTAGCCCTGTTCGTTTCGCTGAAATTTGACTTATGTTATTTTGTTGTGAGAGGAAAATACCGTTCGTTTGTTGAAAAGCACCGCTAAAATAGTTCAAGCGAATAGGGTCTTAGTTTCATCGTCAGAAACACTACGTACCAACTACCAAGTGAGATAGCGTACAAATCCACGTACATTCTGTATTAACTGTAGCAAAAACCTTGCGCAAAAAAAAGACTATTGCAAAATCCAAAAAAAACTCAGATGACTTTGCTTTAGTGAGACAGCCTTTTCCTAATCTACATTGAATAAATATTTGATGATGAAAAACAGAGAAAACAATTAAATTACCGCAAGTGGCATACATGTTGTTGCTCTAGTTTTATTTGTACGGTTACCATATAGTTTAAAAAAACAAGTATATGTAACACCCAAAAATTTCAAATTTTAGAATTAATGGGTTTTAAATAATTTAGATAACATTTAATTGGGAAATTAAGATTTAGGAAAAAATATTTGGTGATGCATTCATGTTGTTGCATTTCTTTTATTTTGTGGTGTGGATTTATTTTATTTTGATTTGGCTTGGAAAATTTTATTTGAAATAGGTTTTGGAAGATAAATAAATGAAGAAAAGAAAGAAGAAAAAATAATAATAAAACAACTTACCTGGCGGCCTGGAGGCCTGCTAAGTCGGCCTGCTGCTCTTTCTTGTTCTGGGCCGCAAGACGGGCCGAAGCCACCGCGCTCTCCTCCCCGTGTGCTTAAGGGCCGGCCTAGGAAGCCGCAGCGGCCGTGTGCCCTCCTCTTCCGTTTCACTGACGGGTGGGACCCATTTGTCAGCCACGTCTTCTTCTTCATGTTCGTGACCGAGCCGGAGTCGAGCTCTTCTCCAACGGATTCCACCAAGCAATCTGGGAATCCTGGGATCGTATCCCAATTGATCACGTCGGGTCGTTTTAAAAGGGAACCGCAGCTGCCTCCTATCTCTTTTCCTTATCTATGAGTCCCTGTTTGCCCTAGCTGGAGGTCGCGGGCGGCCAAAACTCGAGTTCCGCCAGGCCCGTGGAATCGACGAATTCGTCGTCGCCTTGTGATAGTAAGCATTGCAATGAGCTTTGTCATGCTCTCATGAACTTGGCGAACCTCTTCTCCACTCTATTTTCCTGTTGGCTTGTTCACAGCATATCGCCGTCGTGTGCAGGGAACCACCGCCCGCCATTGCTAGCCGTGTCCCGTCTCCGAGTCGTCACCACCTTTGTTTTCTTCACGGGTGAGCTCGCCTTCATCTCCTCTCTCTGCTAGTACCTTTGTTTTGCTCAATCGTGAACCGGAACGTCGAATTGCGTGAGCGCCGCCGTGGATTGCTCGCCGCCGGTGAAGCAGCCATCGTGGGGCTACTGTTGGTGGCCGGCGCCGCCCACTTCCTTTTCTTCTTTCTAATCCTGACTCTCCATCATCTGATCTACGGCCATGAGAGGCCGATACCCTTTCGGCCGCAAATTTTGTTAAAGAGCCCCTACGTTTTTATGAGTTAGAACCCGCGGTCCTTGGCGTAATTTCCAAAATTACGTTTCTGAGTTTTGAAAGCGTAATCTCTCGCGGTAAATCAAAAATATGTTTTCAGATATTTATAGTTTTGCCACTAGGATTGTTTTGGCCATAAAATCTTCGTTTTAACTCCGATTTGATCCATTCAAGTTGCGTTAGGTTCATATTTGCGAGCTCTACATGTTAGTGTAGTTGTATACTCAGTTTGGACAATTTAATTTTCGAGTTATAATTAAGTATTTATTTATCTATAGGAAATCTTAGAAAATTCATAACTTTCACGTTTTAACTCTGAATTTGGTGATCTTTACGTCTGTGTGATCGTAGGAACGTGTAGAAGAGTTTTGTAAACTTTTATTACTGTTTTGTTACTATTGGTATACTGTTCTAATTATATTTCTTTGTTTGCTTTGTGTATGTTTGATTAGATGCATGTGTGTTGTTGATTGATGATCGAGTATAGAAGGTGAGCAGTTTCTGGACGATCAGGAGTATTACTTTGAGCCAGATCAGCAGTATCATCCAGAGAGTTTTGATCAAGGCAAGTATAACACGGGACTATCCTTGTTACCTATTCACTGAAACTATCATACATATGCATGTGTTTTCCTTGACAACCATAGAGATTATAACTTAGCTATTGATATCTTGTTTCCTTGTCACCTATGGGTTATGCAGTTGGGTAGTTGTTGCTAGTGCTAAATTATAAACAATGATCTTGTAATTTGACTAATGAGTTAAGCAATCAACCATTAAGATGATTTTATTACTGTTGACAAAGGGGACTGGAGCATTGTGTTGTGTTGATTGTTGACTTATCTGTAAGTGATAACCGGGATATACAGTACAGCTGTGAGGGTTATATGGCTCTGGCTTTAGTTGCTTAAAGGACCTTTTCTAGCTTGTTAGAGGTTACCTTAAATGGCATAAGAATGGCTTGCCACGTTGGGTGTAGGGCGAGCCCCTGTCCTTAGTGTGTATAGGCTGCGGTTGATCTGCCACTGGGAAGGGGGGTTCTACATCTGCCTGCCGAGTGAATCTAATGGCCCTAACTTGTTAGACGAACTTTTAAGTGGCTTTATATGATTTTCGGTGTTTTGGGGAGTCGCGAACCCATGCATTTGGCAGTTATGACTCACAGTGAAAGTGTACACCTCTGTGCAGAGTTAAAAACTGGTATACTAGCCGTGTTTACGGATACGAGCGGCCTTGGAGATTCTTACGGAATAGTTGATCATAACTGTTATATCATGCTTAATTATTGCTGTTATTATTATGCTCCTGTTAATGCTATTCATTATCCTTATTACAATTGATCATTGGTTCATTAACGGGAAGTGGATTACCTTGATGCTACTCAATTGCTAAATACATGATAAATAAAAGCTAAATGCAGTTAAACAGTGTCTAGCTTTTTGTGCCTCATGAACCCTGTGTTGTACTTGTTGAGTTCGACATGGACTCACCCTTGCTATTTCCACCATAACATATGAAGATTATGAGGAAGATTATCGTAATGAGTACTAGTCTCGGTGTCAACCAGTCAACCGTGTCCCTGTGTTTGGAGTTTCCGCTGGAGATCTACTATTAGACATTATTATTTATCGTTCAAGACTATGTCTGAAATATTTATTCGCTATGTAATAAGCACTGTGATGATACTATGTAATTTGTCTACTTATGTGTGCGATCATGTCCTGGGGCGCACATGAATACTTTATGCATCTTATTTTTGTCCTTAAAAATGGGTGTGACAGATTGGTATCAGAGCCGTGTTGACTGTAGGACGCAAGCCTAGTTAGAATGGTCGTTATTGTCATTCATGCTTCACTTATTTCATGCTTATTTCTTTCACCTTGTTAATTACTAAATTTTTTATGCTTCCTCTACTTTATTCTATTGCGAAAATACATTGATTCTATCTAATCTATGTCTAAATCTTGTAGATACCTCCTCATCCCCGTCTGTCAGCTGTATAGTACGTTGCCCGTTTCGAACCCCAGGAGCCCCATGTAGATGGTGACCAAGAGCTATCTGATGCTGAATCAAGAGTTGGTGACACACCAATGGAGGATTTAGTTATGGGGTGGACCACAAAGTTTCAGATCATGGTTCCTAAAGCTGATGCTTTCTTCCATGACATGTTGACAAGAACCTTGGACAACTACTATTATGATTGGGAAGCTACGTTGGAGTATCGCAGTACGGAGTATAGTCATCCATGGATGGATTCCTATTGGGAGACTGAACTATGGGTCAAGACAAGGGATCCTACTACTAAGGAGTCTAAGGTGGAGTCAAAGTTCATTACCCGAGTGAGCCGGGCAACCGTAGAAACAAGTATGGAGGATGTCGCCTACAATGCGTTCGTTTACTACCATGGTCTACGTTCGGACAAAACATTATAGGGTGCACTCAGGAATTTTCCTTGTTTCTTACATGACAAGGGTGTCTGGACCATGCCGCTTGCAGATGATTCATCCTTGACTTTACAAGCTATAGTGGGACTAGTTCGTGAATTGGCTCTCCATGAGGTGGATTTGAAGGAAGAGTTGCTAAAGGAAAAAGAACTTAAGGAGCAAGCTTATAAGGAGATCGACCAATTAAGGGCAGAGTTAGGCCGTCCCAAGATTTATGAGAAGCTTAATTAGGATTAGGAAAATCCCTATGTAATAAGAACGATAGAGTTGCGAGTCAATTTTGAGTTTGGTTGTTTCGAGAGTCAGTTTGTTGTGTGAACAATTGTGTGATTGATGGATTGTTATTATGATAATGTGTGATTTGGATCTTTGTAATGTGTGCTGGAGTTTTGTAGACATGCCTACAAGTTCCATGGTTAAGAATATTAAGTTTGATCAAGAATATATTAGTTGGGTGTGAGGTAAATTTAGTTCTGTCCTTTGCTGATTTCTGGATCAGTCTGGGATGTTTTAGGAATAACTTAAAATCTGTTAATGAGAAATTTAAGAAATTTTATTGGGAATAAATAGACTTCTGTACCTTTCCAACCCCGTAAGAATCACCTTATTATCTATTATGAGCTAAGAGATATACCTGTTTCAAGTTGGGGTCACTGCGCAGTCTGGAATTCTGAAACAGTTTCGGTTAAGTTCAGTTTTTGACTAATTTATTGACAGAATCAGAAAAAGTGTTGTGAATAAAAGTTGTAGATAATTTTTTAATCTTTCCAACCATGTAAAGATAATCTGATTTGTACATCTGTAACTCGAGATATGGTAGTTTTACTGAGTTGCTGAAATTGGAATTCGCCCAGAGAAATCAGATTTTGCTTATCTACTGAATACATCATCTTGGATTATACTGAACTTTATTTCCTGTGTTTTGAAAACAGATGTTAGGCAGAGGCTATGGCAGGGGTCGTGGAGGTGCTAACCCACCCATTACTATAGAGGAACTTATGCATACTCAGAATCAGATGATGCAGATGTTCATGCAGCACATGCAGAACAATTCCCCTGCAGGAGGACCACCACCTGTTCAGGGGAGAGACAAACGTGGGGAATTTCTGAAGGGACGCCCTCTAGTGTTTTCTCATGCTGCTGATCCTTTGGAGGCGGATGATTGGGTGAGAGCAGTTGAGAAACAGTTGAACATCGCTCAATGCAATGATATGGAAAATGTGTTATATGCATCTGGTCAGTTACAGGGGACAGCACAGACTTGGTGGGAGTCGTATCAAGCTGCACGTCCTAACAATCCTCCTCCTATTACTTGGGATGAGTTTGTTAGAGATTTTCGAGCTCGTCATATTCCTGAGGGTATAATTGAGTTGAAGCAGGAAGAATTTAGAAATCTCAGGATGAGACAGATGAGCGTTAGTGAGTATTATGACAGGTTCACGCAGTTGGCTCGCTATGCTCCTAATGAAGTGAGGGAAGATGCAGATAGGCAGCGTCTTTTCCTGAAAGGGATTTATTATGATCTTCGTTTGCAGTTGAAGGGTAACAATTATGCCAGTTTCCAAGAACTTGTGAATAAAGCTATTGTGCTTGATAATGAGCGCAGGGAGATGGATAGGAAGAGAAAGATGAAGGGACAAGGTTCAGGAAGCAATAACCGTCAGCGTACTAATTCCCAGCATGGCTTTCATCAGAAGTTTCAAGGACCAGTTAGCCAGTGGAATCGCAATCCAAATCAGAAGTGGTCTCAGAATTGGCAAAATAATCAGTCTCAGCAACGTTCTTCATACCAGCAGCGTCAACAGTATCAGCTGAATGGACAACAAACTCCTCGCACTGGGAATTCCAATGCCACTCCAATGAAGAACAGTGCTCCCAACACGCATACTAGATGCTACGTCTATGGTAAAGAGGGACATATGTCTTATCATTGTCCTGAGAAGCAGAACCAGCAGACTCCTCAGAGCCAGAAAAGCAACCAGAGGCAATCCGATAATGGAAGGGTGAATCACGTGTCTTCTGATACTGCTCATGAGGCACCAGAAGTTATGATCGGTACGTTCAATGTACATTCCACTCCAGCAACCGTTCTTTTTAACTCTGGAGCATCTCATACATTCATTTCCCACATTTTTGTTAAAATGCATAGTATACCCATGCTTGCCATCAAAGAACCTCTCTTAGTAAACTCACCTGGAGGTACCATGCAAACCAATAATCGTTGTCTTCCAGTTAGTATGATTTTAAGGGGGGTAGAGTTTAAAATAACTCCTATAGTGCTGAGGACATCGGGTATTGATGTGATCTTGGGTATGGATTGGATGAAACAAAATCAGGCAGAGATTCAGTGTCAGCAGAAAGTGGTAGTTGTGACTGCACCTAATGGGGATAAAATCAATGTGGATATAGCAGTGCAGAAGCAGCCAACCGCTTTGGTGAATCAGTTTGAAGATGCTATCAAAGAGAATTCAGTTATTGAGGAGTTTTCGGATGTCTTTCCCGATGATTTGCCAGGTATGCCACCTGACCGAGACATTAAATTTCTTATTGAATTATTACCTGGAACTGCACCTATAGCCAAATGACCATATAGAATGGGAGTAGATGAATTAGAAGAACTTAAGAAACAAATTAAAGAACTACAAGATAAAGGTTTTATTCGTCCTAGTTCTTCACCTTAGGGTGCACCAGTTATTTTTGTTGATAAGAAAGATGGTGGTCAGAGAATGTGTGTTGATTATCGGTCACTGAATGAGGTAACTATCAAGAATAAGTACCCTTTGCCCAGGATTGATGATTTGTTTGATCAGTTGAGAGGTGCTTGTGTGTTCTCTAAGACTGATTTGCGTTCTGGTTATCATCAGTTGAAGATTCGTGCCTCTGATATTCCAAAGACAGCTTTTACTACGAGGTATGGGTTGTATGAGTATACTGTTATGTCTTTTGGTTTGACCAATGCACATGCCTACTTTATGTACATGATGAATAAGGTGTTCATGGAATATCTGGATAAGTTTGTGGTGGTGTTTATTGATGATATACTGGTATTTTCCAAGACGGAGAAAGAGCATGCTGAACATTTGAGGTTGGTATTGCAGAAACTTAGAGAGCATAAACTGTATGTTAAGTGAAGTAAATGTGAGTTTTAGTTGAAGGAAGTTTCTTTCCTTGGTCTGTTTCTAATGGAGGAATATCAGTGGATCTAGGTAAAGTAAAGGATGTATTGAATTGGAAACCACATACTGATGTTAGCGAGATTTGTAGTTTCTTGGGTTTGGCAGGATATTACAGACGGTTCATTGAAGGGTTTTCTAAACTTGCTAAACCTATGACATCTCTGTTAGAGAAGAATGCCAAGTTTGTGTGGTCTGATAAATGTCAATCTAGTTTTGAAGAATTGAAGAAGAGATTGACTACAGCGCCTGTTTTGGTATTGCCAGATTTGAGTAAGAAGTTTTCTATTTATTGTGATACTTCTCGTTAAGGTTTGGGATGTGTTCTTATGCAAGAAGGCAGAGTTGTTGCTTATGCATCTAGACAGTTGAGAAAGCATGAGTTGAATTATCCTACGCATGATTTGGAGTTAGCAGCTGTCGTTCATGCTTTAAAGATTTGGAGACACTATTTGATTGGTCATAAGAGTGATATATACACCGATCATAAGAGTTTGAAGTATATTTTCACTCAGTCTGATCTGAATCTGAGGCAGCATAGATGGTTAGAATTGATTAAGGATTATGATATCGAGATACACTATCATCCTGGTAAGGCTAATGTAGTAGCTGATGCTCTTAGCAGAAAAAGTTATGCCAACGAGATACGAACGTTGTCCATGGCTAGTGAGTTATGTGCTGAATTTGAATATTTGAATTTAGAAATTGTTACTAATACAATGGAATTAGTGATAGAACCTACCTTAGAGCAAGAAATTTTTAAGGGTCAGTTGAAGGATGAGAAACTAAAGAAGATAGTAGAAGATATAGTGATTGGTAAGTCACCAGGATTTCGAATGGATGATAATGGGATTTTGTGGTTTGGAAAGAGGCTGTGTGTACCTGAGGATCAATCTGTTAGACAGGCAATTCTTCGTGAAGCTCATGAGTCAGCTTATTCTATTCATCCTGGTAGTACTAAGATGTATTTGGATCTCAAACAGAAATATTGGTGGGTTGGATTGAAAAAAGATGTGGCTGAGTATGTGGCATTGTGTGATACTTATCAGAGGGTGAAAGCTGAGCATCAGAGACCTTCTGGATTGTTGCAACCAATGAAGATTCCTGAATGGAAGTGGGAAGAAGTTGGTATGGATTTTATAGTAGGGTTACCACGTACTCAGAGAGGTTATGATTCTATTTTGGTGATAGTAGATCGATTAACTAAAATTGCTCATTTTATACCAGTTAAGACTACCTACCATGGACCAAAATTAGTAGAGTTGTATATGGAGAGGATAGTATGTTTGCATGGAGTTTCAAAGAAAATTGTATCTGATCGAGAATCGCAGTTCACGTCACACTTTGGAAAGCTGTACATGAATCTCTAGGAACAAAGCTGAATTTTAGTACGGCATATCATCCACAGACAGATGGGCAGACTGAAAGGACCAATCAGGTGTTAGAGGATATGTTGAGGGCTTGTGCATTGCAATATGGAACCAGTTGGGATAAGAGTTTGTCGTATGCAGAATTCTCTTACAACAACAGTTATCAACAGAGTCTTAAGATGGCACCGTTTGAGGCTTTGTATGGACGTAAGTGTAGAACTCCATTGTTTTGGGATCAGACAGGTGAGTCTCAGGTGTTTGGTATAGATGTTCTTAGGAACGCAGAAGATCAAGTGCAGGTGATTCGTGAGAATTTGAGAGTAGCACAATCTCGACAGAAGAGTTATGCTGACAATAGGAGAAGGGATTTAGTTTTTAAACTAGGTGATTATGTCTATTTGAAGGTGTCACCAATGAGAAGTGTGAAGAGGTTTAACATGAAAGGCAAATTAGCACCAAGGTATGTTGGGCCATTTAAAGTTATTGCTAGACATGGAGAAGTTGCTTATCAACTAGAGTTGCCTGAGAATTTGTCTGGAGTACATGATGTGTTTCATGTTTCACAACTCAAGAAGTGTTTGCGTGTGCCTGAAGAGCAGCTACCTTTAGAGGAATTGACTGTTAAGGAGGATCTTACTTATGAAGAGTTTCAGATCAAGGTTTTAGAAACTGCTGAGAGAGTTACTCGAAGTCGGATTATTAAGATGTGCAAGGTTCAGTGGAATCGATATTCAGAGGCAGAGGCAACTTGGGAAAGAGAGGATGAATTGAGGAAATCATATCCTCAGCTATTTGAGTAAGCTGTCCAATCTCGAGGACGAGATTTTTCTAAGGGAGTAGAATTTGTAACACCCAAAAATTTCAAATTTTAGAATTAATGGGTTTTAAATAATTTATATAACATTTAATTGGGAAATTAAGATTTAGGAAAAAATATTTGGTGATGCATTCATGCTGTTGCATTTCTTTTATTTTGTGGTGTGGATTTATTTTATTTTGATTTGGCTTGGAAAATTTTATTTGAAATAGGTTTTGGAAGATAAATAAATGAAGAAAAGAAAGAAGAAAAAAATAATAAAACAACTTACCTCGCGGCCTGGAGGCCTGCTAAGTCGGCCTGCTGCTCTTTCTTGTTCTGGGCCGCAAGACGGGCCGAAGCCGCTGCGCTCTCCTCCCCGTGTGCTTAAGGGCCGGCCCAGGAAGCCGCAGCGGCCGTGTGCCCTCCTCTTCCGTTTCACTGACGGGTGGGACCCATTTGTCAGCCACGTCTTCTTCTTCATGTTCGTGACCGAGCCGGAGTCGAGCTCTTCTCCAACGGATTCCACCGAGCAATCCGGGAATCCTGGGATCGTATCCCAATTGATCACGTCGGGTCGTTTTAAAAGGGAACCGGAGCAGCCTCCTATCTCTTTTCCCTATCTATGAGTCCCTGTCTACCCTAGCTGGAGGTCGCGGGCGGCCAAAACTCGAGTTCCGCCGAGCCCGTGGAATCGACGAATTCGTCGTCGCCTTGTGATAGTAAGCATTGCAATGAGCTTTGTCATGCTCTCATGAACTTGGCGAACCTCTTCTCCACTCTATTTTCCTGTTGGCTTGTTCACAGCATCTCGCCGTCGTGTGCAGGGAACCACCGCCCGCCATTGCTAGCCGTGTCCCGTCTCCGAGTCGTCACCACCTTTGTTTTCTTCACGGGTGAGCTCGCCTTCATCTCCTCTCTCTGCTAGTACCTTTGTTTTGCTCAATCGTGAACCGAAACATCGAATTGTGTGAGTGCCGCCGTGGATTGCTCGCCGCCGGTGAAGCAGCCACCGTGGGGCTACTGTTGGTGGCCGGCGCCGCCCACTTCCTTTTCTTCTTTCTAATCCTGACTCTCCATCGTCTGATCTACGGCCATGAGAAGCCGATACCCTTTTGGCCGCAAATTTTGTTAAAGAGCCCCTACGTTTTTATGAGTTAGAACCCGCGGTCCTTGGCGTAATTTCCGAAATTACGTTTCTGAGTTTTGAAAGCGTAATCTCTCGCGGTAAATCAAAAATACGTTTTCAGATATTTACAGTTTTGCCATTAGGATTGTTTTGACCATAAAATCTTCGTTTTAACTCCGATTTGATCCGTTCAAGTCACGTTAGGTTCGTATTTGCGAGCTCTACATGTTAGTGTAGTTGTATAGTCAGTTTGGACAATTTAATTTTCGAGTTATAATTAAGTATTTATTTATCTATAGGAAATCTTAGAAAATTCATAACTTTCACGTTTTAACTCCGAATTTGGTGATCTTTACGTATGTGTGATCGTAGGAACATGTAGACCTTGATTGGTGTACTGTTCTAATTATATTTCTTTGTTTGCTTCGTGTATGTTTGATTGGATGCATGTGTGTTATTGATTGATGATCGAGTATAGAAGGTGAGCAGTTTCTGGACGATCAGGAGTATTACTTTGAGCCAGATCAGCAGTATCATCCAGAGAGTTTTGATCAAGGCAAGTATAACACGGGACTATCCTTGTTACCTATTCACTGAAACTATCATACATATGCATGTGCTTTCCTTGACAACCATAGAGATTATAACTTAGCTATTGATATCTTGTTTCCTTGTCACCTATGGGTTATGCATTTGGGTAGTTGTTGCTAGTGCTAAATTATGAACAATGATCTTGTAATTTGACTAATGAGTTAAGCAATCAACCATTAAGATGATTTTATTACTGTTGACAAAGGGGACTAGCGCATTGTGTTGTGTTGATTATTGTTGCTCTAGTTACTCTCCATAAGGACTTATCTGTAAGTGATAACCGGGATATACAGTACAGCTGTGAAGGTTATATGGCTCTGGCTTTAGTTGCTTAAAGGACATTTTCTAGCTTGTTAGAGGTTACCTTAAATGGCATAAGAATGGCTTGCCACGTTGGGTGTAGGGCGAGCCCCAGTCCTTAGTGTGTATAGGCTGCGGTTGATCTGCCACTGGGAAGGGGGGTTCTACATCTGCCTGCCGAGTGAATCTAATGGCCCTAACTTGTTAGGCGAACTTTTAAGTGGCTTTATATGATTTTCGGTGTTTTGGGAAGTCGCGAACCCATGATTTGGCAGTTATGACTCATAGTGAAAGTGTACACCTCTGTGCAGAGTTAAAAACTGGTATACTAGCCGTGCTCACGGATACGAGCGGCCTTTGGGATTCTTACGGAATAGTTGATCATACTGTTATATCATGCTTAATTATTGTTGTTATTATTATGCTCCTGTTAATGCTATTCATTATCCTTATTACAATTGATCATTGGTTCATTTACGGGAAGTGGATTACCTTGATGCTACTCAATTGTTAAATACATGATAAATAAAAGCTAAACGCAGTTAAACAGTGTCTAGCTTTTTGTGCCTCATGAACCCTGTGTTGTACTTGTTGAGTTCGACATGGACTCACCCTTGCTATTTTCATCATAACAGATGAAGATTATGAGGAAGATTATCGTAATGAGTACTAGTCTTGGTGTCAACCAGTCAACCGTGTCCCTGTGTTTAGAGTTTCCGCTGGAGATCTACTATTAGACATTATTATTTATCGTTCAAGACTATGTCTTAAATATTTATTCGCTATGTAATAAGCACTATGATGATATTGTGTAATTTGTCTACTTATGTGTGCGATCATGTCCTAGGGCGCACATGAGTACTTTATGCATCATATTTTTGTCCTTAAAAATGGGTGTGACCGTATATATATTCTCTTTAATTGTTTCACTAGTTAAATGCACAATTAGTACATAATCTCTAACACCTGGGTCCATCATATTGCAAAATTAAATGCTCATGTTTTACCAGGTTTATTGAAAAAATAACAACATCTACGACACGAAAGTAGTTTAATTATTAAATCCACCATTGAGTACAATTTATAGTATATATATTTGCCTAGTGCTGGAGATTGTGTTGCTATCTTTTTTATAATTTGGTCAAATAATTTCAAGATGTTTGACTTGGAAGAAAAATATAATGCGTTAAATTTTGTAACAAATGGAATATATATCTCGATCTATACGTCTCTGCTCAAGCATTTTGTCTGCTAATACATAGACTTTTCTTTTTGTTCTTGGTATTCAGATTGTTTGGCCAGGCAAAAAAATATACAATTTTCTTTTCTTGCTACATTGAGATTGTTTCGTCAGTTTCTCTTTGTTCTTGATGATAACTGAGACATGTAGTCTCCTTTTTTTCACATGTAACAAAACGGTCGTTACTTGCATTTTGTGGTGGTAGTCGTGTTGCAAGCACGTGCAGGCTCACATGCATGGAGCATGGAGATGAGGCCCCCCAACCGAAGTGCACTGAATCGTACGTAAGCAGTGGGGGCAGATTCCTTTTCGTACCATGCCTACACACCAACAATCTCCTGGCCTCCGGGGCTGAGCTCACAAGATGGTATGGGACGTCGCGCTGTTCTTGAAAAACTGTAAAACGGATAAGATATGCAGATGCTTCTAGTTTACCAAAAATTAATATATATACTGGAGCGGCTCGAAAACTAAAGTGAAATGAACTCGAAAGAGGTGCTAGTCGTCCCATGGTTCATTTCATTGACGCGCCAAAACTGAACTTGGCCTGTGCATTACTTTTAAAGTATATATATTTAACTATGTAAAAATTGATAGCTACATGCAATGCAAAAGGATCTTCAAATATGCCTCACAAGAACATCTCCAGTTGTCGTTCAATTAACTATCCACCACCCTGTTCGGCTGCTCTTATCAGCACGGCTTATCAGCCGTGCTACAGTGTTTTTCTCTCACTACAAAACAGCCACAGCCGGCTTATAAGCCGCAGAAACAGCCTGCCGAACAGGGTGCACTTCATCCTCACAAAACTGTTGCATTAGGAAAGATGGAGTAATTTTCTTACTCCAGCAGTCTCCCAGTACCTTTCTCTTTTTGTTTGTAGCTGCTACTGTATATCCTTTCTCTACTCAAATAAAGGGGGAGTTACACCTCCCTGAATTCCTCTTTACCTTTGCCACAAACCACCAACTGCATCTTCCTTCCCCCTAATTATGCCATGCCCGTGGGCTCTAGCTACACTACTTCACTCAGAGAGCCACTGAAGTATGGCAGGAGGGCTTGCCCTGGCCCAACCATCATCTTCATGCACCGCCACCCTAGCCAGTAGCCAATGCACCCCTTTGTGAACCACCGCTCTTTCTTCCCCTCAAATTGGATGCTACCCATGTAGACACCATCAGCTGCTCATTGTCATCTCGACCGATGGTTCACTCATGCATGCTTGGACGATAGGACCAGCTCATACATGTTGCCGGGTTCAAAACTGGGCACACTACTGCAATGAAGGGGCAACGCTAGATCTACAGTAGACCACACAGTGTTGAGGGGGGTGCCTTTGAATCATTGTATGCCTCTATCTCCACTGACCAAATCGACAGTGGCCAAGACACCCTGAGCTCCTCTACCGGCCAAATCAACAAGTCATGTTGACTCAAAAGGCCAAATCCACTTGATAGAATTCGACAGGAAATCCATAGTGCTCGCCTCCGTTGGGTCACCGTGTTAGCTTATCTATAGATGGTAGCTAAGGTTCGTCTATGGGTCTTGTTATTCGGTGGAGTTGTCAAGGATGGCTCCATGTTGTCTTTTGCTTCTTAAGATCTTGTTTGGTGAGTCCAGTCTCTACTCTTGCAAAATCTTTGAGAAGTATGTGTATGTGTTTCTATATTCCAATGAGGTGGAATAATCATCTATTCTCCCCTTCTGTCTTGTGTTAATAGACTACTCAAAAAACATTTTGCAGGTGGATAAATATGATTTCTACATGCGGCTAGATTAACATCTTTGTCTTTGACCAAGAACCTATGGAAATGACCCGGGTTAATAGGCAGATAAAAATCCACCTCTGGAAATGGACGTCTAGATGAGGTTGCTTAACATGACCACCTCTAAAACTAGATCTTTAAAGATGGTGGCCTAAGATGATTGCCTCTAGAAACTAGTTAAAACCCAAAGAAGGAAAACAAAGAAATAAGTTTTTGATAGGGATCACAAGCCATACAATTTTTCACATGAATTTTGTGTGCATGCATCTTCTAGGATTTGAAATGTAGGACCTTTTCTATCTGCATGTAGCATATTTACCATTTCATCTATAAAGCTCTCCTTGATTAGACAAGGGATATTCTTTTGACTTGACCTATCTAAACTTGTATTGAGTAATTGGCACTATAAGTGAAAAGGTTGTGCGCTACAAAGTTGTATATCTCAAGCATTGCAACTTCAGTATAAAGTGTGTTCCATCGGAGGTCATTTGAAAATTTTAAATTTTCATTTTAAATAGATATGATAACTTCTAATAAATGCCCAAAATGATCTCAAATGAAATAATTATCAACTATAAAGTTTAGATTTTTTTAGCCCTACAATTTTTTTGCAAAGTTCATCTTCATCGGTCTTTATATGTAATGTTATTAATTTATATGTGTTCTCTATTTCTAGAGGTTGTCATTTAACACTATATATTGCCTCTAAAACTGGATTGGTAAATACGATTTCTTAAACCATTTGCCTCTGTAAATAGCAATCACAAGAATGACATTTCAAGAGGTAGCCGCATGCATAACCCTATTTCCACAAGTGTCTGTATTAAAATGACTATATCTATAAATCTATTTACAGATGATGTGGTACTAGCCATAGACCCCCTTGCATATTGCATGTGCAGATAACGAGTTTGTGGATGAGCCCTGTTCGCTTGGCTGAAAAGTCATGGCTGAAAGTACTGCTCATTGATTTGTTGTAAGATAAAAACACTGTTTGTTGGTTGAAAAAGTATGACTTATAAGACAAGCGAACATGACTGAAGTCACTAGGGCTGTTATTACTCGGCGGTCTCATTCACTTCTCCAATGAGTCAACACCAGATCCGATTCCCACGGCTTTAGGCCAGGTGTGGTCATTGAGAAAAAAAAGATGTCCTATGTCTTGCTTGGAAACTTTACTTAGCTACTCTTTCCATTTTAAATTGTAAGATATTTTGGCTTTTTTAGATACATTGTTTTTTTTAATGGAAAATAAATTTTTTTTACTACATGTATTTAAACACAGTGTATATCTAAGTACATAACAAAAGCTATGTATCTAGAAAAACTATAACTTTTTATAATTTGAAATGGAGGAAGTATTATTTTTCCGAAATACAAATTACTTTATATCCAAACAGGGCGCTATATGCCAACTTCTCTGTAGAAGCTCGGAGTCGAAGCTTGCTCAATTGGCACCCAAAACATCATTATTGGCAGATTGGCACCAGTTGTTGTCTACAATTAAGCAGTGGTAACCTGGCCATCCTCCATTCTATGCAACTTGGAGAATTCTCCATTTGAAAAAGTCCAGTGTTGCAAAAACATAAACAAGAGTGGTACGCAGGTTCTTGATTGATTATATATTTGCAGGCCATGTGTATACACTCTTCGTCCATTGACCGATGGATCAAGTATTGACCGGCCGCCTCGTCAGGATATAAATCCAGAAATCGTGTACGTAATAATAACTTAAACAAGCACATGACGTTTCAGTTAATTAACTAACTGGCCGACAATACTGTTTCTCATTTCTAATGATGTGACCTAACCATTTTGTATTGTAGTGAAACACAGAACCAAAACATCAGCATTCAACTGTACAATGTACATGTTGAAATGTCACGAAACCCCACAAGGCTCCAAGCTAGACTCTATAGAAGACCAGAAGAGAGAATTATTGACACGTATAGAAGACCAGAAGAGAGAATTATTGACACGTAGTATAAACAAGTATCATCATGTATGTAGAGCTCACATGCATTTGTTGCACCAACCAAACGTGAGAAGATAATAGTGGCCCAGATCCAAACTGAGTGGGGGCCTATCTTGTATTACAAGGCAATTAGCACAGGCCTTAGGCCTTGTTTAGATGGATTCTAAATTCCAAATTTTTATACTCTCTGTCACATCGAATCTTTGGACACATGTATGGAGCATTAAATATAGATAAAAATTAACTAATTACACAATTTGGTTGTAAATCAAGAGATGAATATTTTAAGCCAAATTAGTCCATGATTTGACACTAATTGCCAAATACAAACGAAAGTACTACAGTACCCAAATTCCAAATTTTTTTGCATCTAAACACCCCCTCAGTACACATGCTTGTTGCCGTTTGGACAAACATATTAGCGAGATTGTTATGCATAGCCAGAGTGGTTTTTCTAGTAGATACTGTAAGGGCATTCCCAACACACAAACCACCATAGTTTCTATATGCATTAATTATTCTACCAGATTTTTACTGATGTGACAAGGGAGTTATTGAAGAGAGAGAAGGAAATCTGTAGAAACCGTTGCTTCTTTAGACTTGACGTCTACGTCAAAATCAAGACGTGATAAAACTAAGGCTGTGTTTAGATCCAAAGTTCAAAATTCCAAAAGTGTTACATCAAATGGTTGCGGCACTTGCATGGAGGTTTAAATATAGACGAAATAAAAAACGAATTGCACAGTTTGCTTGTAAATTACGAGACGAATCTAATGAGCCTAATTAGGCCATGATTAGACACTAACCTGCTACAGTTTACAGGCGAGTTCCGTAATTAGGCTCATTAGATTCGTCTCGCAGTTTACAGGCGAGTTCCGTAATTAGTTTTTTTTGTTAGTATCTAAAAACCCTTTCCGACATCTCACGAAACATCCGATGTGACACCCAAAAAATTTTACACCCGGAAACTAAACACACACTATGAAAACAGCATTGGGATGAATCCATCGTTTCCATCTGCGGGCTTTCAGATCCAGTGCGCCCTCCCCTTCCCTCCCATAGCCACCGCCTCGCCCCGCTCATCATGTTTGTTCCAGCTACCGGCTTACGTGCTTCCTGCGCGAGCTCCGTGGTGGCCTGGGCGAGCTCCGCGACGGCCTGGGTGCTGCAGGAGGCAGCGCACGGCGGGGCGGCAACGTCGGCGCAGCAAGGGCTCGCAGCCGCGTGGGAGGAGCTGCTGTGCGGGAGCTCATCGTCGGGGCAGATGGGGAGCGGCCGCCGTAGACCACGCCTAGCGTAGCACGCATGTGGACACCCATAGGAGGTCACGTGCGGAGCTCCCGACCACTGACGGCGCTTGCTTGGCTGAGCTCGTGGCCACCCATGGCGGCCGCCCGCCGCCACCGCCTGCGGAGCTCGCGCTAGCCCGCCCCGGCTCGCCGCGTCCGCCTATAGAGCGTCCTTGAACCCGGCCGGCTCCACGCCCACGCCCCGACGTCGGCCCCCCGGCTCCCACGCGCTCGCCCGTGACGAGCCCACGATGGCGCAGACCAGTCGCGCTGCGGAGCTCCGGCCTCGATGCCCTCCTCCCCACGCCGGCTCGCCCTCCCCGTGCCGGCTCGCGCTCTCCCGCCTCTGCGCACGGCGATCGAACTCACTTATCTCATCTCCGTCTCCCTCCCCTGCCACACAGGCGCTCAGGGTGCAGGGCGGCTATCTCTATGGCAGGCACAGAAGATCCGAAATAAGAAGGGAGGATGATTGGTTGGATATTTGGTTAGACTCTAGATAAAAAAACGTATTACGAAGAATAGTTTCTTGGTACGATATCCTATACTCTAGAAACTATGCATAGCTAGAAACTATATATGGTTTCTTGTATTGGGAGTGCCGTAAGACATGAGTACATTACTAGGACAGTAGGACCGTACCCCCACCCCATTTCCCAAGTTGATGTACCAACCATGCTGGGTTGAAAACAACGACCTTCTCTTGTGCTCCACGTGGTGAGGCCCCAGGAAAGCAACCAAGCGTATCCTGCCACTACATGAAGCAGCAGCTCTTTTTATTTCGTTTTGAAAGAATATTATGCAGCCGCTAGATATGTATGCCTAGATCCATCAACAATACATGTATAAGAGCATCTCTATAGTTTCTTAAAAAACACTTACTCCCTCCGTCCCAGATTAAAGGTCGTTCTAGCACTGCAATAAATTGTCTACGTTCATTGATTCATACATGCATCTGGACATAGCCATTGTCCTTGTTCAGGGAATCTTCGCTGCATGTTGTTGAGAGCTCAAACGACTTTAAAACTGGGACAGAGGGAGTAGCTTATTAAATCATGGATTATACCAAGTGCCAAAAATGAGTATAGGAAGCCTTCTTTCAAGTTTGCAATATTTCGTTGCTAATAAAAGGTTAAAAGAAAAGACCCACCACGAGTTTTTCCTTGCGCCGCCCAAAATGATGGGAGTAGATTTAACAACCTTTTGGACATGCTCAATAATGCACGCTCCTACTCGTTATTAGGTCACCTACAGTGTGAAATCGATTTTGATGTGAGGAAACAGTAGTGTGTCGGAACGTTTGAGCTCCACTTTGTGAGCATCGCGATTTACTGGGTCCTCTCTCTTCACGTGCAAAGCTGGATATCGAGCCAACCGTACTTTTTTCGAGCTTTTTTTAAAAATTAATATAATCTTATTCATCATTATTTCCTGCATTGTTTAAGACCCAACTTCATGACGAGCTTAACGAGCCAAGCCTAACGAGCCGAGCCGAAGTCGAAAGTCGTTCCAAATCAAGTCATTTTCATTTTAAAAGAAAAATAAGTCCAATCGGAGCACTTTTGTACCGAGCCACCGAGCCAGCTCAACGAGTTTTTTGTCCAGCTTTATTCACGTGTCATCTCGTGACGCCTCAGTGAATCTGTCGTTGTTGCTTTGGTACTACTTTGCTACTAAGAATTTATCTTTTAAGGCGTGGCTAGCGTCCGGACGTCCACGCAACCCGCTCCAATCCACCGTCGCCTCACCCTCGTCTGGATTCGCCCTGCCTCATGCGCGCACTCTCCGCCCCTGTATCTGCGCCCGTCGGTCATTCCCGAGACCCGCTCCTCTCTCTCTCCATGCAGGCGGCACTCGAGAGCCGGGACCCGGCGTGCACCCGACCGGAGCACCCGTCCGCCCACCCCCAGCGCCCCCGTCTGCAGCCCCAGCCCCCAGCGCACCGCACGCGCACCGTTCTCCTGCCCCCCCCCCCCCCGTTCACCCTGGCCGAACACAACATAAAACACTTACAATGTGAAAAAAATTGAATGCAACATACATCTGAAAATAGATGAAACACTTAGAACACGCACTTGCAACGTGTGTGGAACACATGAAACATCCAAAAAAATAACACTTGCAACTTGCAACATGAAACCACTTACTGCAACATAAGACTGAAACAGCTAAAACATTTTGGAACATATTATTGCAACATATGTGTGAAACATATGCAACATCCAGATAAAAAACGATTGCAACATACGTCTGGAAACAAATGAAACATTTTGAATAAATGCTTGCAACATGCATCTGAAACACTCGTAACATATGCAACATCCCCCGATCTACTTTTGCAACATCAAAATGGAACAATTACAACATATATCTAAAACAATTGATACATACATACGCAACATAGAGGATGAGGGAAGGCTGGGCCGGTCGATTATTCCAGCCGCCGGGGTCAGAGCCAGCAGCGAGCGGTGGCACGCAAGCACCACCGCCGCCACCAACAGCGGGCTTGGCTCGGTCGGGCAGGCGCACTAGCACCAGCGGCGCGCGCGCATCACCGTTACCAGCGCCGGTCTTGGCTCGTCTAGGTGGGCGACGCGTGCGACGGGCGAAGCGAGCACCACCAGCACTAGCACGCGCGACGAGAGAGGGCGAGAAGCGCTTGCAACGGGATGGGGCGAGTGAGCGGCGCCGAATGGGGTGCACGGCAGTAGTGAGATAGAGTGGCATCCATGTTCGGGACGGGATGAGCAGAGTGACAGCCACACGGCGATGTGGTGGAGAGGAGGGAGTGAAAGGGATAAGAAGTTTTTTTTTTCTTTTTTACAACGGCTTGGGGCGAGGGCAAATGGGTGAGCGGTCGTTAGGCTGTGTTGCGGCCCACCATCGGCACTATCTGGCAAAACGGACGCCCTATACCCAGCGCTATCATTACCTTTTTAATCTAACTTGGTTCGAATCATCTGCAAGATGTGATTTTATATCTGACATAATGCACGGTTCGATAGCCACAATGTATGCTGTTCAATTTTCCACCGCCATAGTTCGATTCTCACCTACACTGGAGCTCCTCTTAGTGGTTGCTCCTCGTCAGTGTACATTGGTTGTCCAGAGCTGCCAACACCCGGCCCGCACGGCGTATGACGCCCATGCCGTGAGCTGATCCATAATTCCTGCGTGCCGGCCAGGGTTGCCACATGCTGTACTGCGCACAGGCACATGTATGTGGTGTGGCCAATCACACATGACACAACTACCACCGTCCTCTTTCATGTCGCCACAACTCTTGGGTCCAGTCACTGTGTCCCCTTTTCTGTACTTGCATAAGTATTTTCTTTACTTAAAGTTTTTTTTTGAAGGCAGCATGCTCTTATCAGAAATTCTCCACCCTAGGTCCTAGGAGGGTATCTAGGCATCTAGTCATCTCGGTGTCAATATTCCAAGAGCATCGTAAAGATAACCCTATGAAACACTGGGTCTCATGCAATTCAGCGTTAATCATGGCTCTATCATCACTCGTTATGAAGAGGCAATAACAAACCTGAAGCAAAATGAAAAATACCGCGGACTATTTGGTTAAAAATTTGAAATTAAAATACAAAAAAGCTATTTAAAGTGATGACCATCTTATCTTACTTTTACTAGTCAAAAGTTCCATGACAATCTTCATAGGTTGTGCTAAAAAATAAAATAAATCCTAAAAATTCTTTAAAAATCAGACAGATCTAGCCATCGGTTCAATAGAATCAAATAAAAAAAAATTAGCCATAGATCTAAATTACCCACCTATATATATGCCACTATAAACATAATCCGAATTAACCTATCAAATTCACATCTAGATCACCTCCTTATGTGCACTACTATAAAAAAAATTAGTAGACAACCACTGATTCACTGAAGAAGAAATTTTTGGACGTTGCCTCTACAAATGACCAAGTGGATCTAAGAAAATGCCTACCTCGGTTAATCATCTACATATATGAGTGTCCTAATTAAACTGCATCTATAACTCAACTATTTATATACAGGATTAATAGAAGTGAGTGCCCTAAGATGACAACCTATTTAAATGGCTATATTCTCAGAGCTGGGTTTCTTAAGGGCGTCGCCTCTAGAGATCAATTAATAGAACCCCACCTCTAGAATGAATCTCAAAATGATTCATAAACTCTTTATATAAAGCTAGATGAAGATGAACTTTACATCAAAATTATAGAGCTTGATGTGAATATGTACATTAACATTTGATTGTAAGGGAAAAATAAATTCATTGTTTAACTTCATTTTGAAACTTTGAATACGTGAATGAATGGGAATGTTTCTTTTTTTTTTAAAAAAAATATTTTCTCTCGTGTTGTTGTGTGCCTGGAACTGATCGACGTATAGTTCATATTATATATGTTGGGAGATGATGCAGCATATATATAGCAGTAATCAAACAAATAAGTACAGCAGTTGGTCTTGATTAAACCCGGATTTGAACACGTCCAATGGTCTTAACCATTTCATTAGTACATCTCTTCCCTATCTTCAAGGGGAATTTCTCAATGGGCTTTACCATATCCATGATATATATACAAATGGATCCCCACATCCCTCTGAGAATCCCATCAACCAATAACATATCCTATACTAGCTACCAGCATCTCGTCGCCAAGAACGATAACTTTGTCTGTCAACTCATCCACAGAGATTCCCCTTTCTATCAAATCAAATCAAACAAAGAAACATTAAGGGGGGGTGTTTAGTTCCTTTCAAAATTCCAAATTTTTACACTCTCTCTCCATCGTATCAATCTTTACACGCATGCATGGAGCATTTAATATAGGTAAAAGAAATAACTAATTACACAGTTTGGTTATAAATCACGAGACGAATCTTTTGAGCCTAATTAGTTCATAATTGGACACTAATTACCAAATACAAACGAAAGTGCTAGAGTATCAAAATTCCAAATATTTTGGATCTAAACACCCCCTAACCAATCACCAACCTCGTTAGATCAGCCACAGTAATTTAAACCCCCGTATTTTTTTTTTCTCACCGTCCAATCTCAAAGCCTGGATAGCGACAGATCGTATCTGCAAAAGTTTAATGCTTCCGATGGCATGGCAATGGCGCCCCTGCAGCTTGGCGCTCACTCAGAGAAGATCAGAAGAGCTCGAAAAACGGCGGCTGCATCGCATGTGCGTCTCCGTATGGGGAGCCGGGTCGGCGGCACGTGGCCACGCCGAGATGAGACGCTTGCCGACTTGCTGGCGTCCCCGGCACTGTACGGTGGCTCCCGGTGTGCGCTGCGCGGGCAAAGCGCGACCGCCCCTTGCTCTGCTGCTCTGTTGCCTGCCGCTCCAAAAGCTCCGGCCGGCTGATTGGCAGCCTCGTGTTGCCGTCGTGCAGGCCAGAGTTGCACGCCGTGTGCCGTGATGTTGTTTTCCTTGTTTTTTTTATGGGTGATGGTGAGCGCGATCGGCACACCAGGGTGCTTGGTTTGTTTTTTTTTTCGTGTGTTTTTGGCGTGGGGACACGGGCATCTGCACCTTTTGGGATCTCAATGACGTATTTGGGCAATTGAAAATCCATGTGCTCTCTGTTACGTTGGCAGATCGCGACAGGACGAACTCCGTTCACGAATCATTCAGTTTAACTCCTATCACATTAATGTTTTCTTAAATACATGGAGTACTAAATGTAGACTAATTGTATGTATGTCGGCACAGATTAGGAGTAATTTACGAGACGAATCTATTAAGCCTAATTAGTTTAAAATTATCAAATAAGACGAAAGTGCTACATTGTTTGTTAAACTTTAACACATCTAACCAAACAGACCCTAGTATACTAGACCTGTAACTGTAATGGTTCAGGAAAGATGGAGTGACGTGTGTGTGACTGTGTGTATGCTCCTTGTTTCTTTACGCACCACCCTCGTTGTCTTTCGATCTGTCGGCGGCACTAGCTGGAGTAGTATAGAGTACTCTATTATTCCTGTGCCTTGTGCTTAGTATTTCCTTTCGCTTTCAGGTTTCAACGCTATATATGTTGTGGCACTTGTATGTGTGGTGTGCACTTCTTCGTATTATAAAGCCACTTTTGTCAGGATATAACACTACTTTTCTCAGTCCATGCTCAGATAGGTTAGAGAGACCGAGCATGTGTTCACAAGCAGCTGCCAGTGTTTTTTTGTTTAATTTGTTTTCATTTGTACCGATACCGGATCGATTATATTATGTGTAGAGCCTAGGAGCATATATATGCTTTTGCCTTTCTGGAACTCCAGAAGGAAAAAGTCATTTTAGTTGGGCTTAGACAGAGACGGGGACGCTAACGAGTTGTCAGTTTGGGTTGGGCTGCATAGCTAACTTTGCTGGGCTTCAGAAGTCATGGGCGGATATCGCAGGCCCAGTCTAGTTTGATTTTGTTGGGCTTAGCCACTTCCAACCTCCCCAAAGCTAGAGCCGCTTGCCCTATATTGCCTTGCCAGCGTTGAATGTTGTGAAGCGCGAACCGGCACGTCGGTGGTGAAAGCGATTTTGGAATGGAAAATATATAAGATCCGCGAGACGAAAATAGATTGGGCTGCGGTAACGCTGCTCATAGGTATCAGTCCATCCGGACGGCCTCCGAATAAGTCGTGTGCTCGCTTTGCATCTCGCTCGCGCCACTCCCACCCGTGTCGTCTACTCACTCAGCGCATTGCACGCCTTTGCTCTGGGACAGACCCTGCCCTCGGTCGTGCTCGCGGCCCCGCCCGCCTGCCCACGCTGCGTGCCCCTGCTCGGATTCATGCCTCCTATCATGACCGTGCTCCATCCACTTGCCTCTGCCGAAGTCCGTGCCGCTACCGAGCTCCACACCGGCGACCTCCGCGCTACTCCGCTGCATCGAGCTCCATGTTAGCATCAAGCTCCGTATCGACGAGCCTCCATTCGTCCAAGCAGCAAGTAGATGCTACGCTGAAAGCGTATGTTGCAATAATATATTTCAGAGGTATGTTGCAAGTGTTGTATATCGATATTACAAAAGTAGATCGGGATATTGCACATGTTGTAATGGTTATACACGTATGTTTCAAGTGTATGTTTCAAATATTTAATCTCTTTGAGACAAATGTTGCAATTGTTTTATCTGGATGTTACATATACATGCATGTTGCAAGCATATGTTTCAAGTGTTTTTAGATGTTTTATTCGTATGTTTGTGAGTGTTTCACCTGGATATTGCATATGTTTGCAATGATTTTCAAATGTTTTTCAGGTATTTCACAAGTGTTTCATTTGTCTTCTTTTGTATGTTGCAACTGTTGTATCTAGATGTTTAAAAAATAGATCGGGTATTGCACATGGGATACACATGGGAAGCGGCCGATGGCGCGGACGACGTTCGGGGCGGCATGAGTGACGTCCGGGAGATGGCACGGATCCACCGCTGGCGTGCTCCCTCACAAGTTGGATGTACTATACGCTCGTTTGCCCCCCCTACGCGGTAGCGTCCGGAAGCTGGCGCCCCGGACGGACATATGGGCGCTAGCAAGTTTGATTGGGCTGAGCTGAAGAGGAATTTGAAGAGACCAGCCTAGACTCTTGATTAATCAGTTTGGTCCGAGGAGGTTGAGAGTCAGTGTCGCCTCTTCAGTTTGTTCCTAAATCCTTATGATAGTGCAAACGGCTAAGCATGGGGTTTTGTGATGACTAGGCATCATAAATTGCTAACAAATCCTGTAATCTGGGCTAGCTATTTTTATCTTTCTATCTATCTATTTATCTATCTATGTTATATCGTATTTTTAACATGGTATTAGTGTTTTTGGCCTCCAACGAGTAATTCGACAAAGCACACGCAATAGATTAGATGTGTTGCACACGGGATATAGATTATGTTAGTTCGTCCAGTCTATGAGGAGAACTTTATTGTTTATATGTGTAACATGCGGGGGTCTGCAGGAGTGTTGGTATTGAGTGTTCGCGATGATCACGATTGGGGCTCTCTAGTTATCTTTGTATAATCTGGGTGGTAAGATAACAAATATGCCCGAACGATCAGATACATGTTATTTTCCTAGTCAGTTATAAGAAAAATCTAGTTGTACAAAATTACAAGTATGCATTGGTTTTTATCCATATCTTTGCATGCATTCTTCACGAAGTAAGATGAAGAACTCTGAGCTATTTTCTCCTTCGACTCGGTCGGGCACATCCCCTGTTCGATGTTAGGATTGGCCCTGTGATGACGATATGCAGGGCCCATATAGTCAACACAGCCCCTGAGCTCTTTAGAGCAAATATAATAAGAGGCTGTAAGCTGGCTGAATACTGAGGTGGAGCAGAGAGAAGATGAAAGAGGCGAAGCGGGCTTTAAACTTATAGCTAGCAAGAACCAAAAAAACTCTGTGAGATAGACAAGTAGGCCATGTATTGATAGCGAAAAACTAACTACTATATGGGCAGACTGAGATAAGGCTGCAAAGAACCTTACAACCGATTTGCTAGCTGTATTATTAGCTTTGCTCTTACAACTGATCTGCCTCGTCTTCCGATCCTGCCAAAATTTATGGTATGCATTAACATGCTCCATTTATCGCCATCAGTGCCCTATCCATAGTGTAGTGTGTAAGAAACATGAATCCTAGCAAGGTTTAGTGATTTTTTTCTGATTGAATGACAACATAACCATTAGGACTAACAATATTTGCTAGTATATAAGGTACTTAGTATTATGGGTACAGGAGATGCACTTGTCATAGGCTACGGTGAAGATCGAGGAATGAACACCTCAAATGAAAATCAAAGAGCAGCATTGAAGACTCTAGAAGACAAGCAAGAATCTTAAGACAACATAAAAATGAAGCCCAAACAAAAGGGCATAAAAAGAAACACATCAGAGAAACACCGGAGAGGTGCACCAGAAAACTATAGTGACACCAGAGCTAGGAGAAAATCAGGTGGGCCTACTTTGAGGTATTGAAGAAGAGCTTGGATGTATACTTCCAGTGTGGTCATCGAGAGGTACACCGAAGATATAGTCCAAGCACTCTTGGATCATAGTGGAGTGCTAGAGTACCGTAGCTCTCCAGTGCAAGCAGTGGAAATAAGAGGTGCAACAAGGAGGTCTCTATACACAACGCACCAAATTTGTTCGATATAGCACTAGAGAAACCACCGATAACGGATGTTCGGTGCTAACGGCTAGCTGACATGGCAGAGTACTGGATTTCTCCATAGTAGTCACCAACTATCCAGTGCTCACTGCTTTTACAGCTCGAGCTTCTATCGGCTAGTTAAGTTGGTTAAGACTATATATACCCTATACCCGATCATTTAGAGGAGTTTAAAGCTTGTAGAAGCTATGGTTGAGTTGAGGCTTATCCAATTGTGCTCTATCCACCATATGCGCTTAAGTGAAGATTAGACAATTAGCAAACGTGCTAGGATTATTAGTGTTTAAACTAGTTAGGCGCTTGCTCTAAGTTAGGCCTAATGTTCGGTGAAGTTTGCATACCTTACTATCGGTGCTTGTGCGCAACAAGAGTTGTACGTCGGGGCTTGTATATCCTGATGAGATCATATACCAACCACGCCCGACCATCTTGCAAGATCGGCATCAATTTTTTTACATGTATTATGTTTATATTGCTCCATACTGTTCGCGAGGGATGTTCCATGCATGGTACATTTTAGATCGTTCCCATATTTCCATGACATGTTTCATGCTTTTTTTTTATTATTCATGCAACATCTCACCATTTAGAATTTTGTGAGACAATTACTTTACATCTTGTTCACTACTCCCTCTGTTCCAAATTATAAGTCGCTTTGACTTTTTTTGGTTCATCCATCTTGTTATGTATCTAGACATATTATTTTTCTAGATACATAGCAAGATAGATGTACCAGAAAAGTCAAAACGACTTATCACTTATAATTTAGAACGGAGAGATACTTATTAATTTTTCTGTACACTATGTTTTTTTTGAGACAGAGTCCACCTACATCATGAGAACCACCCAGAAAAAAAACATGAAAGAGTCCTCAGACTTGAGGTGGGAGACACGCACCCAGACACAGTGCGTGAATTACCTCGGGCCTGCCCCCACACCCCCGCCCCCCCCCCCCCCCCCCCCCCTCTTCTTCTTGTTTTTTTTTTGCCATGAACGCAATGCCACGCCGACCTGCTTTTGTTGGACTTTTTTTTGAGAGTTGTTGGATTTATTAGCAGTTTAGCACCGTGCCTGCGCCAGCGTTCCAGGAAACAACAGAAGAAGGAATTTGGCCTTCGAAGCAAATCCTGGGTTATCATGGGCTCCTTCGAATTGCTTCCTTCATAGGCCACGCAAATAGATGGAATCCGCCGAGCCCGAATGGCTTTCGAACTAAAGAAGATGAAGTCTAAACCCATCAGGACGTCACACAGCCCGCGGGCTATGCCCAGCAATGCAGCCCAGTATAAGGCCGAGGACCAATATATAGTCTCAAACAACGCGAGTTGTGTAAGCCCAGGTCTTATCTTAAAGCATCTCAGAGCATCTCGAAGAGTTTCTAAAAAGCCTTCCCAATCCTATTTTTTTTTTTCCAATAATGACATACAGTGGACGTTCGGGTGGGGACAAACGCACCCAAGCCGCGCTGAACCCGATCCATCCTTTCCTCGCTCCCCCGTACTCGCTCTCCCCCGCTCCGCCCGCTCCCACGCACTCGCTTTCCCCCGCACTCCTCTACCCCTGCTCCGCTCGCCTGCTCTCCGGGCCGTCCTTGGGACAGGGACGCCGTGCCCGCGTGTAGGCTCGCTGCCACGCGCCCGCGCCGCCCATGCTCCCTCCCTCCCTCCCTCCCTCCCTTCCTCTTTCCTTCGCCCCTTCGAGAACTTCATGCAACCCCGCGCTTTCTAGCGACCCAACTCCCGCTCCCCCCACCAGAGATGAGGACGACGGTGGCGGCTCTGACGAGGTAGGTCGGTCCTTCTCTAGATCTGAGCCCTCCTCCTCTGGATCTGAGCGCTTCTCCTCCTTCCTGGATCTGAGCCCTCCTCCTCCTCTAGATCTGAGGGATGTGGCGGTGGCTAGGGTTCTGGCAAGCTCTGAGGTCCTATTCCCTCCTCCCTCCAGCGAGCTCGAAAATGATGGACCAGTGGCTGTTTTGTACATTTTTTTTGCTATTTTTCCCATGTTGCAATGGGTTTTTTATGTTGCAACAGATGATTTTCGAATGTTGTATTGGGATTTTTGGGTCGTTGCAATAAATATTTTTGCGATATTGCAGTACTACTGCTTGGGATATTGCAGCATATAATTTTTGATGCTATAGTACATATTTTTTCGATGTTGCAGGACATATTTTTCGATGTTGCACTACATAATTTTCATTGTTAAGCACATTTTTTTATGTTGCAGTACATGTTTTTCGATGTTGCAATACATATTTTTTGATGTTGTAGTACATAATTTTCGTTGTTGCAGTACATATTTTTTGATGTTGCAGCACATGTTTTTCAATATTGCACTACATATTTTTGTGATGTTGCAGTATTTATATTCTTATGTTGTACTACATACTTTTCCATATGTTTGCAATGTTGCACTTGAAGTGTTTCGTGTTCTTTTTTGGGACAGGGGCACGGTGGGGGAACAGAGTGCGTTGGGCAGCAGGGGATAGTGGCGCGGTGGGGAGCGGAGGACAAGGGCGGGTTCCGTTCTATACGCGGGGCGGACTGACTTTGTTCTATTTCCGCACGAGAGGGGGGTTTGGGAAGCGGCGCACTCACGCGTTGGACGTCCGGGCGCTAGAATCGTCATATATTTTTAGTAAGATTGGAAGAAACCTGTAATGTCCCGCCTCCTCGAGGCCGGGCCCGCTTACATCTGACCGCTTTTCTAGGACATAGACTGCCCTCACAGACCAACACAAGTCTTTTTTACGCACTTTGTCCTCACTCATGCGCACCTGGGAAGAACTTCCTGGTTGGTCACCCATTGCTCCAGGCCAAGCTCGCTTAACTTTGGAGTTCTTTCGAGATGGGCTTCCAGAAAAGAAGTTGCAACTTGTTGGTATGAGTATCCTATTAATCTTATTAAGCCCTGAGCCGGGATGTTACGTCCTCACCCCCTTAAGAGACTGACGTCCTCGTCGGTCAATCCCAAGCCAGGAACGTCCTCTCTTAGCCACGTCCGTGTGTCCAGTGCCAGCGCATGTGCCATGCTGTGTGACCACTCTGGGTCCACACCAGCCATGCGCACCGTGCCTGCGCAACTGCGACATACGCACCCGTGAAACCGTGAGAGTCGGCTTTGATACCATTCTGTAACGTTCCGCCTCCTCGAGGCCGGGCCCGCTTACATCTGACCGCTTTTCTAGGACATAGACTACCCTCACAGACCAACACAAGTCTTTTCTGCGTACTTTGTCTTCACTCATGCGCACCCGGGAAGAACTTCCCGGTTGGTCACCCATCGCTCCAGACCAAACTCGCTTAACTTTAGAGTTCTTTCGAGATGGGCTTCCAGAAAAGAAGTTGCAATTTGTTGGTATGAGTATCCTATTAATCTTATTAAGCCCTGAGCCGGGATGTTACAAAACCCCTCTCCAACAACTTCTAATCCATCCTCCTAATCTTTTAGCACTAGGGAAAAACCCACCCAACCCACGTAAAGTTGCTCGCTCCTCCACTCGTGCATATCCTTCCCCCCGCTTGATGTTTTTTCTTTGCCCGTCATTTTGGCATGGCTTCTCCCTTCGCGCCATCTTCTGCCACCATCCAGAGGAGGATTTCATGGCCGCCGGCATCGTCTAGAGGTGGTATTGATCGATTCTACCTTGCCATGTTTCATGTTTTCACCAGTGGTAGAGTTTGTTGCCACTGTCTACGAGGAAGATGAGCTCCGTCTATGACGAAGATGAGGCTCTGCCACCGGTACCGGTGAAAACATTCTATCCACAGATGATAGCAAGCAGGTGGTGAGGCAATACAACAATCATAGAACCAATACACTAACTTTGGAGAAAACTGCCTCTCGCACCCACGCGAAACTACTCCTCCGAGCGTTCTCTCACCGGCCTCTTCCACCACCACCACATTAGTCCCCCTCCTCTCTCCTATCTAGCAGTTGGCTGACTTTATATGCGATGATTTTGACATCTTCTTTTGGTCTATCCGATAGTCAGGCTCGATATCCAGCACTTGGCTGACTTTATATGCAAACCTGTGTTCTTTGGAGGGCTCCTCCAACCGATATTCTTTCCGTGGGTACTAGGTCTCATTGTCATCAGCAAGTGGTTATTGCAGTCTTCAAAAACCATGTTTGGTGAGGATGTTTGCAGGTGTTCTTTTTCTTTACCGTCTATTCATTGCAATTTTTAAGCTCCAGCAAGCAGCGGGTGATCAAAGGAAGAAGATGACCAATTTGATTTTTTATGTACTCCTTTGTTTTAGAGTTCGTTTTATGTGTTATTGTCCATCTTCTGTACTGGTCTTGTTTTCCTCGATATATATCAGATATGAGACACTCTTTTTAGTGTCATGATAAAAAAACTCTATCGGACCTTCATAGTCCAACATGTTGGGCCGGTTATTAAAACCTAAGTTTCTTTACAGAAACTGTCTAGTCTTCCTAAAAATGCAGAAAATGTCTACCACCCTTCTCTCCTTTCAAGTGCTCGATTGGTTCTATGCCCCAAAGTGCTTTGTGTTTTCAACTAGCTGCCTAATCTTTAGTTATCTCTCTTGTCTACAGTAGAGTTAGAACATTTGTAATAGAGAAAAAAATAATAGGAACCTGCTAGTACTCACTCGCTATCCTCCCAATTAGCTACTTCGTTTATTTATCTTAGCTTGCAACTTCTATGTTGCACTAGTATCATATTTATCCTTACCTTTGACAGATTTCGGTTATTAGTTGTGATACAATCAATATAGTATATTTTAGTATTAGCTTAAGTATTTAAACAGATTAAACGATCACTTATCATTTAGCTATTTATTTGGACTAAATGATCATTTAAACGGACTAAACATTGATTAACAGAATAAATAATGACTGATTAAATGGACATGGCAAACCACTGTGTAGCATTTACATGACATGTAAATGGGCTAAACGGCCATATAGGTCAACAGTGGTATATTTACCAATATTTTTAGCCACAAATTTTCTATGGATAAAATTATGATAATTGGGAATACTCCACAGTGAAATGCTAACAATGTAATGCTGTGCCACGACTACTAAGGTTGTTGATAGAGGATGGAGAAGGCCAAGTGCTCGCGACGCCTTACTTTTACTTGGTCCAACCCTATGCACACCGTCATTTTCTTCACTCATGTACTTTTGCTCTTTTGTACATGGGCCTAATGCAAGGCGTCCATGGTCCGTCCTTAGCATCTTGGCCCTCCCATCTAAGCCTTATCATTTGTCCTTCATTGCCTTGGTCTATCGTGCATAAACTCCTCACTTGGCCTTCTCCATCGTCTATCGACCATCTTGGTGCATCCAACATGTAGCACATATATAAGACAAGAGACATGTTGCATAACACACTCAACAGAACTCCACATGATACCTTAGATTAGCCATTAGCATAAATAAGCACATATGAAAAATGAACTTCACTAGAAAAGTCTCAAACTTCTCAACTCTTGCATCAATCATTATCACATATGGATGAGATCAAGGCATTTCTCAACTTAGTCTCTCAAATACTAGAGACTGTAATCAATTAATTCTTTGCAATGGCATATGTGGTTGTTTGTCCCTTGTTGATTTAGGTGAAATACACTACCATAGATTACTACATCATTGTCAGGTCTTAACCTGGCAGCACTGTCGGATTTGGATCTGGTAGTGAGCAATCATTTGAACTTTAGACCTCAATGTTCACGTTCTCGAGCACCCACCAACTAAACTACATGACACACATGTGATTGTACAACTGATGTTATTCTTTTAGCTACACAATTCTGAATCTTATATTGTATGTTTAACAATCTAAACAATCTTAAATGAAAAGGTTGTTAACTACAAAGTTGTAGATCTCGTCGAGTATTACAACTTTGATGTTGACTTTGTCGCTATTAATCTCAAATCTAATCTAAGAAATTATATTGAATATTTAGACTTGTAAATCATCTCAAATCAAAAATTTATCAATTATAAAGTTTTAATCTCTTTAAGCTCTATAAATTTGATATAAAGTTTACATTGATCCAATCCCATATGAAAAGTTATGATTTTTTATGCAAAACGGCCTATCACTAGCATTTCAAGCCATGAACCAGCAGTGATAGGTGGACCTGTCACTACTGGTTTGTGGCTTAAACCAACAGTGATAGTACAATGTCTATGAAGCCATGAATCAGCAGTGATATCCCCTATCATTGTAGTTGTACTATCACTGTCGTTTGAAGCCACAAATCCACAGTGATACACTGTCACTATCAGTTGCAAAGCAATCAACACTGATAGTGTGATAATGATAGTGTTTGGTAGTGATATGCAAAAAAAGGAAAGCGGGCCAGAGCACTACTATAGCACAAACCTCGTCAAAGTAAGCAATAGTGATAAGTTTTTATTTGTGTTGCAAATGCATTGAACACTTATAAAGATGACTATAATTTTTCAATGCAGATTCATCATTGCAAACCAACTGACAAGTCTCTCGGAGATGGAGAGAACAACAACGTATGTGTTGATATATATGTGTTGGTTCATCATGCACCAAAATTATTCTCTATGAAGGGAAATATTTTGAAGAAACCTCTGAGTTACCATAGACAGAATATAGAGAGACCCTCATGATTTTGCTAGGCTACATTGAGTAAAGATGATTGTTACTGAATTTCAAGACTTCATGCAACATATAACAACTTCAAAACTTTGATGTATAATTGTATATATGTGCTCTGTTTGATATATACTAGATCAATGACTTTAGTAAAATGAAATAAGTATTTGTGTTTGTGGATACTTGAAAATATAATTTTTTGTGATGTATATTTGTTATGCCGTTAAAATTGGCTATGATGACTATTTGAATTTGAATGATCCGATTCAATAATAACATGGAAACATTTGAATATTTTAAAAAATATTCTACAGATGGTTTATGTTATTAAGCCGCCTCTAAAAATTAATATGCGACTGTGTTACATAAACTGTCTGTGAAATGTTTACATTGGTGGTTAGCTTAAGCTTATCGCCTATGTAAATCCATTTACACCGGCGGCAGCTTTAAGACAGTGTATAAATAGATTTATAAATGTGGTTCTCAAGCTGATGCCAGACATAAGTGGACCGCACCATGTCCATTTGCCTTTCACACTAGTGGTTTCAAAAACCATAAGTCAAAAATTGAAAAGTGCCACTGTAGTATAAACTGTTGTTGTACTAGTGGAGGTTGTTGACATCCAAAATAATGGTTCTCACTACTAAGTTCCTAACGTCAAGATGATGAAGGAAAATATTTGGCGCAACAAGAATCGGAGCCCAAGTGAAGAGAAGGAAAATTAGGGTGCAGCCCTGCCCAGCCGGTTTGCCAAACCTGCAAGTGGTCTGGCCTTGATAAAACTGGCCAGGCCGGTTTTCCTGCTAATCTAGGTTTGATAGGTTTCCAAATCGGGTTTGAATCTATTTTGGACATAGGGACTTAGAGATTGCATGCTGGACATGTTTTCTACTGGTATAAAACCACCCCCTCTATGAAACAAGAAGGTATCCAACTTCCAATCATCAAAAAACACATCTACTACCCCATTTATCCTAAATCTCTTAGTCCTTGTTGTTCGTCATGTCTCTCGACGTGATTTGATAGCATTCTAAGTGGCATTGTCGACCTTAGGACAACCTTGTTGTGCCCCTCCCCGATGTGTCTTCCGGGAGGTGTTGAGGAGTTTGCCAGGCGAAGATTGAACGTCGAATAGGCCTAACCAACTTGCTAGTCGGTTTCGCTGATTTACTATGTTCTTATTGTGATCTAGCTAGGTCGTATGCGACCTCGGGCGTGCTAAGTGCTAACCCTTGCTGGTGTGTGAGCTAATTCGGCATCACTAGGAGGTTTAGAGCTGTATATATATTGTGAGTGAGCTTTGGGTCACCCTTCGTGGCATGCTAGGGTCCTTCTCTTGGTAGGCATGTAGGTCCCGAGGAATGCATGTAAAATTCATATAACTTCACACACATTTGAAATACAAACAAAAACGGTGAGACGTGCGTCTTCATGATCTTGTCCACTTCATCCCACAGGTGGCAAGCTTGAGGAGGAAAAGGGCATATAAGTTACATGGTGATTCAACATAAAAACTAACACTGACTTGTGGTTTCTAATTTTTGAAGTCTATAGTTTCGAAAAAGTGAGGCTTGTTAATTTGGATTGCGGGCAACTCATACTAAGAACTTTTGAACGCGACGTAGCACGTGGAATACGTTAGGTCTGCAACTGCAAGAGCTAGCGTTGGGGATCCAAAACCAAAAGCAAGAACGAATGTCGAAGGAGCAAAACAAGCAAGCAACAAAGGTGGAACAACGAGAGACGACGATTGGCGGGGAACGGAACTGCCTCTGATCGCTTTGCTGATAAGTCAGGCTGAAGAGAATTATTCGTTGATTTGTTGTGAAAGAAAAACACTGTTTTTTCACTGAAAAAGTACGGCTGATAAGCCGAACGAACGGTCGTTGGAGACACCTAGAGAGAGTAATAGGCCTCGTTGGGCTGGCTGGCTGCCAGACGGCCAGCAATGCTTTTCTCTCACACCAATTCAGCACCAGCCACCAGCCACCAGCCAGCCAACAATATTTTCTCTCACAACAAATTAGCACCGGCCACCGGCCACCCGAACGAGGCCATACACTCCGAGACCTCCTACTGCTAGTCATCAGAGATACAGTAACTAGGGTCAGATATCGAGATGTATCAATGATGACATGTATCCACCCGAACGAGGCCATACACTCCGAGACCTCCTAGTGCTAGTCATCAGAGATACAGTAACTAGCGTCAGATATCGAGATGTATCAATGATGACATGTATCGACGTTGTGCCGAGAGAGACAGGCGTGCATGCATGCGCTGCGCATGGCGCGTGCAGCCCTGCCCTGCCGACGGGACCGTGGCCCTGTTAACTTCTATGCAAACCCAAAATATTTCCTCTTCCACCCATCACATCAAATCTTTGAACGCATACATGGAATATTAAATATAGGTAAAAAAATAACTAATTACATAGTTTGTCTGTAAAGTTCGAGACGAATCTTTTAAGTCTAATTAATCCATGGTTGGACAAATTTTACCAAATAACAACGAAAAATGCTACAGTAAATTTTACCAAATAACAACGAAAATGCTACAGTAACTTTTTACCTAATTTTTCTCAACTAAACACACCCCGTATGAAACGAGACCAGAGCCGGTCCGGGCAGCAGCAGGTACCAGCAGCAGGCAGTTATTGCAACTCCCAACGACGCATGATAATGGCGGCAGCTTGCACTCACGCATGGCAAAGCATAAAGAGACGGGTGGGCATTAAGCTAGCTTGCTGCCTGTCGCGCGCTGGTCCTCCCTCCTCCGCTCCGGCTTCGATCCTGGGCGCGCAGCGCGCTCCGGCTCCTGCTGCTGCCTGCTGGCCGTGCCCCCAGACCCCACCCACCGCAAGGACGAAGCAAGCAGCAGGCAGGCAGGCACGCAGCCATTAAACCAACCACCTCATCCCTGCATCATTCATGCCGGATCATCATCAGATCAGGCTTGCATGCACGGCACCCCAATTCAATTCCTCGCCAGCCCTACCCTGACCTCCCTGCTTGCTGCCTGGCAGCATGCGAGGTGCTGCGACCCAGCCCCGGCCCTCCAGCCTCTTCAATTCTCCCTCCTTTTCTCAGCTTCTCTTCTCCCGCGGATCTGAATTATCACAGCCACAGAGTTTTCAGGTCGACGGGTTGAAGTACAGGATCATAGGACGTACAAGACATTTTTACATTTCGGATCGAAATGAACCTGCAAACCTAGATCGGGGTCAACGAAATCGGGTCAAGGTTCAAAAGCATCGAACCCGTTTTAGGTGACTATGATCTATATACCTTAGAGTATACAGGAAAAGCACTTTCACATTTTGATTGCAAAGCCGGATATGATTCGTAGGGAATCAAAACAATGTCTCCTACTACGTCTTGAATGCACTTAAGGACCTGTTTGGGTGATGTAGTTTTCGGAAACTATGGTATCACAATTAAAACTGAGCTTTTGTAAGCCAAAGATTTACAAAACCATGGTTCAAAAAAGCGGTTGTGAGCCAAGTTTTTAAACTCCAAAAAGATAGCAGTTTTAACAAAACCAAAGTTTTAGAAACTACAAAGTTTATTGTTTCCAAACACCCAACAACTTTTGAAAACGAAAGTACCGTCAAAAACCATGGTATTTCTCCAATGTATATTGAAAATACCTTGTATCCAAACAGGGCCTTAGTCTATTGGAGTGTGAACACAGTGTCTAATATCACATTTTGATTAACAACATTGACAAATATATTTTCATGATAAATCGAAAGTGCTATATGTTTTGAGCATCGGTATCGATCATGGTGAATATTGTAGCGCTAATCTTGTATCGATAACCCGTTTGAATTTCAGATATTGATGGTTAAACCAAATTAGCCTGCAAAATTCGACTTGGGATAAACTTAAGTCCACAAATATTTGGGGTGAATAGCAAGACAATTCAACTTCTTTTTGAGGTTTTTAAAATTTGATTCCTTCTTATTTATTATAGTCTTATGCTTGTATCATTTATTCATTTGATACCAAACTTAAAATCAAACTAAGTCGACCCAACTTTCATTCAAAATAAACGAATTCTGAGGAAACATAGTGTAATCTCAGCAACTTTGTGACGTGAGCCACGCTGAGCTGAGCTTCTCATCAACCCGTTGAGTTATTATATATATATATATTTATTCACGAAACTTTTATTTCACAAGCTAAAAAAATTAAAATGCTAATCATGCAAGTATATACAGTACATTTTAAGTGCTTTATTTATTGCTATACCTTGTCTGCTGATGGGTAAGGTGGGGCTGTAGTTGAGAACACACAGACCAAAAGGCCAATAAAAGATGCAAACAGTGCGTATATCAATGCTAGATAACGTTATAATATGGCAAAATTGACAAGGTACGGTGAAGTACTAGTACTGCAATTAGTTGTCAGTATCCGAAGCTAAAAGAAGGGAAATATGGCCGTTCACTGATGTACAAACGCATTTTATGCTTGCTTGTCAGAGCATATTAGATCTAAGTGATTTTCACATTCATATAGTTATAGTATTGAAATCAGAAAACTCTGGTTGACAATCCATCAAAATGTGTTGTGGCCATATGACTAACAAAACGCTGGAGTTTGTCAATCGATTACTGAATTGAAATCCTTCTTCAATAAAACATGAAAATAATTGTGTTTCATGAGTATTCTTCAGATAATTGTGTTTCATGAGTATTCTTCATCAGATAATACTTTGTGGCCATATGAGTATTTGTGCACAAAAGTATATGAATAATACCCAAATAAAAAATAGAGGTATTCATATGTAGATAAAAATACATATTACAAAGTTTCCCATCTAATGCAATTCTTGATTCAAGAAAGCATGGCTGCATGGGCAATACCCTTTCTTTATTTCAAAAGTAAAATGCTTGCATTATGTATGTATTTATATTAGTGCTTTACCACTTGATCTTGTCCTGGCGAATCGATCCTGAGCTGGAAGTAGTTGACACATAAATTATCTTTCAACAAAAAGGTGCAGTGCAAACCATTTATAAATGATATAGATGCCATGTTGTATTTAAGCTGTATAGTTTAATAGTGATAATGTCCTGGTAACATATTTTAACATACTGATATTTTTTATTTCTTTTCATCCAAAAAGTAACGTTGTATAAATTTGCAATCCAGATCAGCTTCTTTTGACCCACGCACAAAGTATCTAATTATGCTATTGTAGCTAGAACTTGGCGAAGTGCTAGACTTGTCGTGGAACAAAATCATGAATCTCCGGCAAGAACAATAAGCGAACGCGCATCAAGAAACCCAACCGGAATTGGTGTTGCGTCCTCGAACATTTCTCTCGATTGCATCCTGTCACTCACTTTCTGCTGCCTTTTAGGAGCCCAGAGATAAAAAGTTGCATCATGAGCAAGCGAAGCAGAAGCTATTTGCCTCTCCTACAGTAGAAGGCACCCACCCACCCACTGGCTATATAATCCCCAAATTTTGCTCTCTCTTGGAGAAGGTAGCAGGATTAGGTATCCTCTGTCCACACAGCATGCACCAAGGCATCTGTCTTCTTCAACCTCCCTCCGCCCCTCTCCCTCTCTCTCTCTCTCTCTCTCTCCCCCTGCTATACCATGTATATATACTAATCTGCATCTGCTATATATTATCTTTTTCTGAGTGTATAGACTATATACTCATCTGCATCTGCTATATATATATATATATATATATATATATATATATATATATATATATATATATATATATATATATATATATATTTTCTTTTTGTCTACTTTCTCGTTTGCTTTTTCAACCGACTGTAATTTACTAGAGATCACAAGACTTTCGAGTGATCCATCCTGCAGAGATGCTGCTTTTCTTGTGATTTGCTTGGCATGGAAGGAAAGGAACGTACGAAGGGACGACGGCATGCTTCGGCTAGCTTGTTGGGTGCTAGGACGAGAGGGAGGTATTGGTGCGCCTCAATCCGAAGGCGTGGCTGATTGGCGCGACAGCCATGTTCTTGGATTGAGCCGCGTCAATATCTCCCTTTGCTTGTCTCGTGCCTAGCCTTAATTAGCGGCTTAGCCAAAGCTCGATTTCTCTCATGGAGATGCTGACGAATTGCAAGCAAGAATCGTCTGTTGCCCTAGCAAGCTATGGAGTATGGAGAGCTCAAGGTATCCTCGACCTCGATCTTCACAAGAACCATGGACAGAATTGACTCCTTGATGAGCCGATTAGGTATGTACGTACTTCAGTTCATGTCTCAGCTCTTCATTAATTTCTTCCAGCGAGCCAAGGGTTTACATACGTTACCACAGTAGTGAGATCTAGCTAGGTATATATAGGGTAATCACTCAATGCCATAGCCTTCCAAAATTTCTCCGTCCATACTTCCATTCCATATCCATGCCACTGCGCATGAAGTAGGCGTTCACGAGATCCGTTCCATGCCACTGCATGAACCAGGCGCTCAAAATCATATGCATATCCTTTGTTTCGAAAGAAAAAAAAACCATATGCATAGTAGCCTTTTAAATTTTCTCTGATCCGTCCTATGCCATTTGGGATATATATGTCAGTTTTGCTCAAAATGGTAAAGGTGGGCACAAAGGCTTGCGATTACATTTTGCCAGTTTTTAAATGGAAAAAGTCTAATTGACCCCCCCAAATATAGGGGTGGTCTAGTTTACCCCCGAACTATGAAATGGTCTAATTTACTCCCTGAACTTTGCAAAACCGGCCAAATCACCCCTCGGGCGGTTTTGGGCGGTGGTTTTGCTACAGTGTCAGCTGTTTTGCTACAGTAACAGCGGTTTTGTATTTTCCTTTTTTATTTATTTCGTCTGAATCTTTGAAAAATCATAGTAAATCACAGAAAAATTATAAAATAGAAAATCTAATTTTGTTGGACTCCACATGAGTAGATCTATACAGTGAATATATAATATAGTATGCTTTAGTACAAATTTTTTGTTGTATGAATTATTCAAATTAATTACAGAAAAAAATAGATCAAAATTTACAGCAAAAACTTTGTACTAAAGCATACTATATTATATATTCACTGTGTAGATCTACTCATGTGGAGTCCAACAAAATTGGATTTTCTATTTTATGATTTTTCTGTGAGTTACTATGATTTTTCAAAGATTCAGACGAAATAAATAAAAAAGAAAAAGACAAAACCCATGTTACTGTAGCAAAACGGCTGACACTGTAGCAAAACCACCGCCCAAAACCGCCCGAGGGGGTGATTTGGCCGGTTTTGCAAAGTTCAGGGGATAAATTAGACCATTTCATAGTTCAGGGGGTAAACTAGACCACCCTTTATAGTTGAGGGGGTCAATAAGACTTTTTCCTTTTTAAATCTCAGCTTCTCTACATTTGATGATGTCTAAATCAATGACTGATGATTCGTCTTCAAAGTAATATAAAATCCTAGGAGCAGCGTGCATTTTGTGGAATGGGGGAAGTTCCACAAAAGAGTTAAATTTAACTGAATTCTTTCTGTTCAGACCATTGCTTTTATGAAAGTAGATTGCAAAGTGGTGGAAATGAAGTAATGAACTAATTGTACTGCAGCAGCCTTGACACCGGACCGCCCCCCTGCCGTCCCCTGTAGTTTCATAATGTTTATATGTAATGTAAAGGGATATATATATATATATATATATATATATATATATATATATATATATATATATATATATATATATATATATATATATATATATATATATATATATATATATTGCAATAATAAAAATAGTCAAATAGCCTCATGTAGTTCACGGTGTCACATTTTTCATATAAAAATATACTTGTACTTGTATTGTATTATTTGGTCTACATACTGGTCTACTGGAACAGAGACCTGCCAAAACTGTTCCCTGCTTCCATATAGGTACTCTTGTATATACCATGAAGAGAATGCATGATTTTTCTTATTACCTACCAAAAATCCAGTCAAGAAAATGCAGGGTTTTTCTACAATTGCTTCTAATCCTTTGTGCTTCCTAGGCTTATTTGCGTTGGACCGTCAAATTAACAAAATTTCATTTTTTTTTCTTGGGAATATGTGTGTATATATCATAAGGATCATATATCACACAAAACTTAGCAACTTCTGAAAAAAATAGATGAATCAGTTTCAATCATCTAGGAATATCTATTTTCTCAAACGGGAATTTATTTCTTTGTTGGGATGCAAAACCAGTCAGTAGTAAAATAGTCCAAGCGTTTGAACTATTTTCAATAATTCTTATATATTGCCTTATGTTGCATTATTCAGGAAAGTATTTATGAAACATATACACTTCTCTTTTAATGATCTCTAAACTATAAAACAATAGAAAACGATCGATAGGAAGTCAAATCACTTTCATTTTCACATTTTTTTCTCGAAAACAAAATCGATACGATATTGTCGGAAACGAATACGACACCGATATTCTGGTAATTTCAAAAATGATAGCAGTCAATCAGAAAATACATCGATAATGATCGGAATCCATAAGAGCGATATCCTAAAAAATGATAAACACGCCAAACGTAGAACATGAGAAGAGTCATAAAACTCAACCTATCTCGCATAACAATAGTAATAAATAAAGCCACGATTGACAAGACCATGAGCTAAAACCATAGTTCACACCATCTTAGGTCTCAAACAAGCTAAACCCCAGATCCCGTTCGTGTTCGTGGTGACTGTCTAGAGTTAGGGCGCTACAGTACATGATTGGCTGGTTGCCTTGTTATTCCTATACGGATGAAATACTTGCCGTATAGTTTCTTTCCACAAAAATATTTGCCTTATGTGCTTGCATGTGTAGATGAGATACTTAGATGTAGGCCAACTGGACCTAAAGCATATGCATTACATACTCTATAAATAAATTAGGATTCAAGACATTTGAATCGGTAACTACGACGGTAAATTATCAGCTAAATATGGCAATCTTCGAAAACTATCGGAAGAGGGCAAAATCATTTTCGCTTTCGTTTCTGATTATTTTTATCGTTATCATTTTCGTTTTTTCGATTATCGCTACCATTTTCATTTAGGCCTAAAAATCAGAAAAAAAACTCAAAAACAATTTCTGAAAATTGGAAATTATCATTTTCGTTTTCATCCCTATCTTGTACAGTAATACAGATATGGAAGGCATACAAAATAATAAGTTTTAAGGTGACTATGATTTACGGGACTATAAGGTAGCTGATAGAGGTATATGTAAATATGTTGTACACATGTCTTGTACACACAAGACACTTCGGTCTATTTATATGAAACTCACCCAACCACAAAGGGTGTATGGTGTTTCTCCATCTCTCTTCATGGTACCACGAGACTGTGATCTCATTTGAGCATCTTCTGTTTCCATTGCTCTTCCAAAACTCCAACTCCATCTTTGTGTTGATCCCATGCATCAAGTCAAATCCTAGCCACAGCCCCCCTCCCTAGGGCGCCGACTTTTCTACCCTAGCATTGCACTGCCTACCAATTCCCATCGGGTGTCCACCACACCCACGGCTTGCCCGATCACCTTTTGCGATCGCCATCCCCACCTCCAGGATAGATGAAGGCATGCCTCCACTACCACTCTTCACTGGATGGTCACTCACACTTAGAAGGGCTCCCTCAAGCCAGTTGACTGCCTAAACCTCTCCACTACTCTGTTTTGCCAATCCTGGAAAACTACTACAGTGTGCTGCCGTGGACGAGTATCAGGCGTAGCTTGGCAACAACACATCGCGTCCGGTTCCTCGAACACCTAGTGTGTCAATGTGGTGGCTAGAAGCACAAGTTCCATGGCCATTTTTGTATTTTTCGAGGGGTGCCTTGCACCCCCTATACACAATGCAACTTTGCCCCTGTCCATGACAATAGTACACATGTGCGTCAGAAACCTTACTGCATAGTGCGGGGATTCTCAACTACAATGAGATGTTCAGTCTAGCCGTCAAGCCAACGATCATCCATACTATTCTCAGCGTCACCACCTCCAAAGATTGGCATGTACATCAGCTAGACGTGAAGAAAACGTTTCTCCACGACCACCTGACAAAGATAGTCTACTGTCAGCAGCTACTAGTTTTGTCAATCCCGCGACACCCAACAATGTTTGCTTGTTGTAGCGCTCCCTCTAAGGCCTCAAGCAGGCCCCTCGTACATAGTACCAGTGGTTTTCCACATGTACAATTGATAGCTAGGTTTTGTCTCCTCGGCTTTCTGAGATGTCCTTTGTGCACAAGGAGGGGACCACAAATCGCCTATTTGCTATTGTACGTCAACGTCATCATCTTGATGGCCTTGTCTACAATATTATTGCTACGCCACATCATCAAGGCGGCTCCATTATGAGTCCTCCATGATGGACCTCACCACCTTGGCGCCAGGGATGTAGCTACCAGGGGGCAACCCAGGCTCAAGCCCCCCTACTGCTGCCGAACACATGGAGCCCCCCTCAGCCCCCTTGATTTGTTAGCCATGGATGAAAGTGTAAGAGGGGCTGCTAGAGGTAGAAGATGACCTTCAGCCCTCCCTTGATTATTTCCTGGCTTCGTCCCTGCTTGGCGCACTGCATCACTTCCTTGGGATCTCTATCACATGGTACTCCGACGGCATGCTCCTATCCCAACAACAGTACACTCTTGACCTCCTTTAGCACGCCAACATGACTGAGTGTCACTCCACTACAACATCCGCGGACGCTCGTGCTAAGTTGTTTGCTATAGAGGGAGCCCCTGTCAAAAATCCGACAGAGTACTAGAGTATTAATGGTTCCCTCTAGTACCTTATTTTGACATGGCCTGATTTGCCGTATGCTATGTAGAAGGTGTGCCTCTTCATGCATGATCCATAGGAGCTACATCTGTAACATCCCGGCCCAGGGCTTAACAGGATTAATAGGATACTCATACCAACAAGTTGCAACTTCTTTTTCGGAAGCCCATCTCGAAAGAACTCCAAAGTTAAGCGTGCTTGGCCTGGAGCGATGGGTGACCGACCGGGAAGTTCTTCCCGGGTGCGCATGAGTGAGGACAAAGTGCGCAGAAAAGACTTGTGCTGGTCTGTGAGGGCAGTCTATGTCCTAGTAAGCGACCAGATGTAAGCGGGCCCAGCCTCGAGGAGGTGGGACGTTACAGAATGGTATCGGAGCCGACTCTCGCGGTTTCACGGGCGCGTGTGTTACAGTTGCGCAGGCATGGTGCGCATGGCTGGTGTGGACCCAGAGTGGTCACACAGCATGGCATATGCGCTGGCACTGGACACACGGACGTGGCCAAGAGAGGACGTTCCTGGCTTGGGATTGACCGACGAGGACGTCGGTCTCTTAAGGGGGTGAGGATGTAACATCCCGGCCCAGGGCTTAACAGGATTAATAGGATACTCATACCAACAAGTTGCAACTTCTTTTTCGGAAGCCCATCTCGAAAGAACTCCAAAGTTAAGCGTGCTTGGCCTGGAGCGATGGGTGACCGACCGGGAAGTTCTTCCCGGGTGCGCATGAGTGAGGACAAAGTGCGCAGAAAAGACTTGTGCTGGTCTGTGAGGGCAGTCTATGTCCTAGTAAGCGACCAGATGTAAGCGGGCCCAGCCTCGAGGAGGTGGGACGTTACAACATCTCACGCTAATCAAGTGCATCCTTTGCTACGTGAAGGGACCCTATCCTCTAGCCTTCACATTAGGCCAGCTCACTTTGTCACCACATACTCCAATGCAGACTGGACTAGCTAATTGGACTCTTGGCGCTCTACTTTTGGCTGTTGCTCTTCCTCAGTGGATAGTGGCAACCTGGTGTCCTGGTCATCCAAGCAACAGATCACTCTCGTTCTAGTGCAAAGGTGGAGTATTTCTTGTTGCCATGTCTTGATTGCTAGTGTGACCATTATCTATTGTGACAATGTTTTACCGTTGTCTACATGATTGTTAGCCATGTACATCATCGCCGGAGAAAAGCACATCAAGATCTACATCCACTTCATCTACGAGAAGGTAGCTTTAGGACACGGCGTGCGTGTGCTACATGTCCGGTCCTCTCACCAATTTGTGGATATTATGAGCAAAGACTTACCTATGCAATTGTTCACCGAGTTTAGTTTCAGTCTTTGTGTCCGTGACTCTCCCACTTTGACTGCAAGTGGGTGATACATAGATATATATAAATGTGCCGTACACATGTCTTGTAATACAAGCCACTTCTGCCGTACACATGGCTTGTTTAGTTCCCCTCAAAATTCCAAGTTTTTTCACTCTCTCTCCATCACATCAATTTTTAGCCGCTTAATGGAGTATTAAATGTAGGTAAAAAAATAACTAATTACACAGTTTAGTTGGAAATCACGAGATGAATCTTTTGAGCCTAGTTGGTCCACGATTGGACAATATTTGTCAAATAAGACGAAAGTGGTACTATTAATCGGGTTAAAAAAACTTTCAATCTAAACAAGGCCCGGTTCCAAAACGGTTTGTGGTGTTTCTCTGTCTCTCTCCAGTGACTAAGATTTTATTTTATTTTTCTCTGAGAGGGTAAGGTGATTAAGACTGAATTTTCCAGAAACTTCGTCCCAATCTATTTTCATTTGTATACCATGGGCGTGCAGCTTGGGGCATTTAAATAGTGTTTTGACTCTCCAAGAAATTAGAATGACTTATAATTTGGAATGGAGAAAGTATAAGCTACAAAAGTATTGATGAATAGAATTGTGGAGGTGCAAGCCCCTCACTTAAAAAAACAAAAAAAAATCACTCCAAAAACATGAGATCAGCTAACAATGCCACGGTGGTAACAACGGCAAGAACATTATTGAGATAATCAGACTCAGGCACCATCGTTATCCTATACATCAGCTAAGTCTGGTATAGGTATGTGACAATGATTGTGTTGTTTATTAATGTGCGCTTCTGTCCTGTCCTGTACATAGTGCAGCTAGCACCAAAAGGAATGGAGTATCTTCATCCCAGGATTTGTTGCTTGTAAGGTAAAAAGAGTAGTGATGTTAAGTTTAGCCGCCACAGTCGCTGCAGAAGAGGCCAAAGATAAAGTTTGGCGAGCTACTCCTAGTGGAGGAAACATCACATACCACTTTACGGTAATGTTCTTTTTATTGTCTCGAGTTTATTTTTGAACGTCAGCTCGGGCGCTAGGCTTTTTGGAAAGCATCAGCTGTGCACTGGTACATTGGCCTTGCTATTCAAGAACCACAGTGAAATCGGCATGCCTAGCGCCCAGATGTCCAACGCAAGGACGCGTCCAGAAAACGACACCCGCATGCTATAGGGACGTGGCTCAGAACGTGGTCTGCATGCTATTGGCACAGTCCTTCAGAAAACAGCGTCTGCATGCGCACACGTGTCCCCATCTGCAGCCTATCTCCTCCGTGGCCCCATCTGACACCACGCGGCCCTCTCAAGCGTGCCCCCTCCGTAAGCCACCACAGCACCCCCTCCGTAGGCCTTGCTGCTCCGTGTAGTGACGCGCCCCTCCGCAGGCCCCTGCCGCGTCATGTAGCGCTGCATCCCATCCCTCGTCGTGCTACCTTCTTTGAGTCCCTGGACGGCTGCTCCTTCATCGAGGTCTGCAACAAGTAAAGATGGCAACGGGGCGGGTTCGGATCGGGTGGAGTGTCTGGGCACCCAAAACCGAAACCCGAACCTAAAACCCGAAACTGCCCCGAACACCGAATCGGGTGAAAATCCATCCCCGAAACCGAAACTCGTGGATCCCTGAAACCCGTCGGATAATCCGAAACCCGCAGAGGGCTGACGAGGGCACTCCGCGTCCACGACCGAGAGAGAGAGAGAGAGACTGAGAGAGGGCGAGCCGCTGTTGCCGAGTCGAGCGCCCGCTGCCGCGCCGCCGAGAGCTGGGGCTGCGCAGGGCCAGCGCCGCGGGGCACGTGGCACCCCCGCGCAGATCCACCGCCGGGGGAGCAGATCCGCCGCCGGAGGCGCAGATCCACCGCTGGGAGAGAGGGGGCAGATCTGCCGCTGCCGCCGGGAGAGAGGGCACGCCCGCCGCCGTAGCCGCCATGCACCGGTTCGCCGCTGCCGGTAGAGCCTGCGCATGCGCCTGTCGCCGTTGCAGCTCCTCACCGCCGATAGAGTCCGCCAAGCGGCCACCGCCGGGGTCTGCGTGTCGGATCCACCATGGGGACGAGGGAGAGAGAGGAAGTCGACGAGGTCGCGGACTGGCGAGGCGGGGAGGTCGGCGAGGCTGGCGGCGAGGTCGCCCGTCGGGGCGTCGGATGGGAGCGGGCGTGCGGCCGCCGGCCGCCGTGCAGGAGCGGGAGTCTCTCACGGTCGCGCCTGACTGCGCGGAGCTGCGCTCCTGGGTGCGGCCGTGCGGTGGCGGATGGGGTCGAGGGCTAAGGCTGAAGGAGTGAGGGTTTCAGGCAATCAGGCTTATATACTTAGGGTTGGTTGCTGGGCTTTTAGTGGGCCGCATCTTTCGGGGCCCCAATGGAGCACCACGGATGAAAATTGAGAACCGCCCCAAACCCGCGGTATTTCGGGTATCCGAACCCGCAAAACCGTGGGCAAAAAACAGTCACCAAAACCGAAACCCGAGGAACCGAAACCCGCGGATATCCGCCCCGAACCCGATCCGCTGCCATCTTTAGCAACAAGTCTCGTGGTGCCCCTGTCCACTAACCACCGACACGTGCAAAACCCGATCTACTGTTTCAACATTTAGACGAAACACTTGTAACATACGATCAAAACATTTGTAATATGCAACAATGTCTCAAACACTTGAAACATGTGCTTGAAACATGGTATAGCCATAGAAATAAATGCAACATCCAAATGAAACACTTACAACATACGTCTCAAACACATGAAACATGCGCTTGCAACATGCGTATATAGCTATTGAAACATATGCAACATTCAGATCTACTTTTAGAACATCCAGATGAAACTCTTAAAATATACGCCTAAAACACATGAAATACTTGAAACATACGCTTGCAACATGTGCTTTTAGGGCAACTTGTACTTGTTGCTTGGACGAATAGGCTTGTCAGCACACAAAGCTTGACACCGGTGCAGAGCTTGATGCCGTGGAGGTCGCCAGTACGAAGCTCATTGCGACACAAAGGCACAGAGCTCACCGGCAACACGGAAGCGGCTAGGCGGGCGCGACGGAGAACATAAACGCGGTGGAGAGGGAGGAAGGTAGGTAGCGGCGCTCGGGTGCAGTGGAGGATGGTGGCCGAGCGTGGTGGACGCACCAGCGCCGCAGAAGCGGTGGAGCATGCTGCGGTGACGCGGAGACCTTGGCGAGAGAGTTGGTTCCGTTTGTAAATGATAGCTGAAGCAGGGAGAAAGGCGAAGCACAGTGGAGCACACCTATTGGGCCGTTCGAGTCGGTGTACGGCCCACCAAGAGAAGCGTCCGGTCAGACAGATGCCCTCACCAGAGCATTAGCGCAATGAAATTATGAGCACTGGTATAGAAATTTATTTCCCCTGTACTAGCATGTATAATATGGCACAATGTTTTCTTTCCAATAGAAAGAACGAGAGGAAGTGATAACAAACTAACACTGCAAGGGCCCAGTACCAAGAAAAGGACAATGAATTATCTAAAAGAGTAAAATACAGGGACGCACCGAAGTCCGGACTTGTTCTAGGGTGTGATTCAAGTCCCAAAGCTCTTACAATGCATTTGTAGAGGTCAACGAACTTGTCATATGTGTCGTCTAGGTCTTAATAAACTTTCAAGGCACTAGTTATAGATCTTGATGCTTGTTTTAGCGTGTCGTCTAGGTCCTTAAATTTACCAAGGTGTGTCACTTAGGTCTAAATAATAGACCTGATCTACTTTGCATCGCAACGCCACCTGCCACAACGGTTGAATCCACACCTCATTCTTGACTGCAGTAGGAACATAATGGCAAAGCACTTGTTCGCTTACATTTTCCGCCTAAGGAGCACTAGCTTTAATTTGACCTTGCCGCCACCACTGCTGATGATGTTGTGGCCTTTGATGTGGAGAATGATGGAGGCATGGGTTCGGGATAGTGAGTTGGCGATTGTGATGCGACACCACACTAATTAGAAAGCGGAGAGAAAGAAAGAGCATAGAGATAGAGCTAGAAGAGAGACAAGACTGAAATATGGTTTAGTTGGAGTTTATTTGGATCTAAATGATACTACATGGCGAGTTCAAGAATCTTAGAATAAAATATAGAGAGTTCTTGACCTAAATGACACCGGAGGATTAGTTTGGATTGTCACACCCATTTATCGACCAAATGGAATGCTTACCCTTATGTGCGCCCAGAGATCAATCACACATAAGTTCACAAATTATAACAGAAGTATCATGGCAAATGTTATTACATCACGATATTTAAACACTTAGTCTTAACACAAATGTAGCGGAAGTATAAAAAAATCTCTCTCGTGGTAGCTCCAGTCACAGGTACATTGACTGGTTGACAGCAAGACTAGTAATCCTCAGGGAAGTAGGCGTAGTAGTCGCTATTACCTCCATCTGTTACCCATCCGGGATTTTATCCAAATAGGAAAAATAAACAAGCGTAAGTACATCTCGTACTCAACAAGTGTAACATGGGGTTCATGAGGCTCAAATAGGCATAATCATTGGTTTACCAGCATGTAGCTTTTAGTTAACATGATTTTAGCATATCAATAGCATCAAAAGGTCTCAATGTAAACAATAAACATATGATCCATGTGAAATGATTAATGAATAGCAAAAACATAAACATAAACAATTATTCAACTATTCCATAAGGGTCCAAGGCCACTCGTGACCGTGAGCACGGCTGTTATAACAGTTCTACACTCTGCAGAGGTTGTACACTTTCACTGTGAGTCGTGTTACCCAAATGCCCGGGTTAATTACTCCCAAGACACTACCAAGGTGAGCAGGCAGGGTAAACACTATGAAGTCTTTCGAAGGTTCGTCTAACAAGTTAGGGCCATTAGATTCACTCGGCAAACAGATGTAGAGCCCCCCTTCCAAATGGCACAATAACCCGCAGCCTATACACATAAGGACAGAGGCCGCACTATACCCGATTCGTCAAGCCATTCTTACGCCAAAAAGGTTACCTCTAACAAGCTAGAAAAGGTCCTTCTATATGACTAAAGCCAGAGCCATATAGCCCCCACAGTTGTACTGTAAGTCCCGGATTGTCGCTTATAGATGAGTCCTTATGGAGAGCAATTAGAGCATCAAAACAACACACATGCTCTAATCCCCTTTATACAAGAATCAAAATCATATTTTAATGTTTATTGCATATTCCTCTAATCAATTTACATGATCATAGTCCATGTTTAAGCACTAGCCATACTAATCAATGCATCATAATGGGTACCAAAGTATAGGATCAATCACTAAGTCATCCTTAACAAGGAATAAATGCATAATGACATTAATTGCATAATGTGGATAGGACAACAAGGATAATCCCATGCTATACTTGCCTTGCTCAAACTGGTCCTGAAGATCTTGCTCGTAGTAAGGCTCTTGATCTCCAACGAATTGCTCACCGTCTATACTCGATCAACCATTATCAACAACACACATCCAGAGGCAATCATGCATAGACAAACAAGACTATAATTAGAACAATACACCAACAGTAAGAAAATAAAATAAAAAGTCTTTAAAACGAATCTACAACTCGCTAGGATCACACAGACGCGAAGATCACGAAAAACGGAGCTAAAACGACAAAGTTATGAATTTCCAAAGATTTGCTATAGAAAAATAAATACTTTAATTGAAACTCGAAAATAAATTAATCTAAACCTACTGTACAGTTACACCATTAGATAGAGTTCGCATATATGAATCTAACGCAATTTGAATGGATCAAATCGGAGTTAAAACGAAGATTCTACGGCTAAAACAATCTGAGTGGCAAATCTGTAAATATGAGAAAGCGTATTTTTCTTTTTCCGAAACGAATTACGTTTTCAACTAAACAAAGCGTATTTCACCGTTTTACGTTTTGGACCGCGGGTTACAAACTCAGAAATCTCAGGGGCTCTTTTACAAAAATACATGCGAACCGGTATCATCTATTATGATCCGTCCGATTCAAAATGAACGGACGAGATTGAATCGGGGAGAGAGAAAGAGAAAGCCGGCGGCCACAGTGAATCCGGCGGCGGCGCCATGGCCGGTTGAAGCCGAGCTCGCCGGAGCTTGCAAAGAAGACCATCCCGAGCACCAAACGCCGAACCGAAGGCACCAAAAGAAAGAGCACATCACTGCGACCTTACCCCGCGCGAAAACGAGACCGGGGAGCAACCGGAGGGCGGCGGCTAGCTCGGCAAGGCGGCGGTGGAGGCGGAGCTCGCGGCGAGCCAACCCTAGGCGGTCTTGGCTGCGGAAAAAGGTGGGATGAGGAGCGGGGAGGGCCGAGGGCTCCGTTTTATAGCTCCTAAGCATCACCGGTTATGGAAAGGAGGGAGATTCGAAGATCGAATCGGATCGGTTGAGGAAAGGAAAGAAGAATCCCGCCGGCGTCGGGAGGAAGAAGAAAGGAAAGTAGAAGATAGTCGCTGACAAGCGGGTCCCACCTGTCGGTGACACCAGGCGAACGCGGGCCGCGCGTGCGGGAATCAGGCTGGCGGGCCGCTGGCCGGCTCGGCCCATGGGCATGCGGCGCGCGCGGGGAAAAGGAAGGGACTGGGCCGCGGCTTAGCAGGCCGAGCTCAGCTGAGGGAGAAAAACGGCCCGGTAGAAAAATTCCTTTTCTTTTTCTTTTCCAATTTTTCAAATCCATTTTTCAAATGATTTTCAAATCAAATTTGAATTCGATTTAAACCACTCAACACAAAACTCCAAATGCAGCAGCATGAATGCTCAATCATGTTTCTACCCTTATATTTGATTTTAAATTTATAAAATTATTCTTATTCTATAGTTGCATGCTTCACAAAAATAAATATAAAAATCACATTTTCCCTATTTTTCTTTTCTTCAAATTTTAGGGTGTTACAATTCTACCCCCCTTAAAATGAATCTCGCCCCGAGATTCGACCGGTGCTTACTCAAACAGTTGCGGGTAGGTTTTTCTCAGATCCTCTTCTCGTTCCCAAGTAGCCTCTTCTGCGGTATACCGATTCCACTGTACTTTACACATTTTGATTGTTCTACTTCTTGTGACTCTGTCCGCAGTCTCCAAAATCTTAACCGGAAACTCCTCATATGTAAGATCCTCCTTAACAGTGAGTTCCTCTATCGGAATCTGTTCTTCTGGTACTCGTAAACATTTCTTCAATTGTGACACATGGAACACATCATGTACACCTGCCAGACTCTCGGGTAATTCCAATTGATATGCCACTTCACCACGTCGCTCTATAATCTTGAAAGGTCCAATATATCTTGGTGCTAATTTACCCTTCATGTTAAATCTCTTCACACTTCTCATGGGTGACACTTTCAAGTAGACATAATCTCCTACCTCAAAAGTCAACTCTCTTCTGCGAGTATCAGCATAACTTTTCTGTCTAGACTGGGCTATTTTTAGATTATCTCTAATCATTCTCACTTTCTTTTCAGCATCCTTTAACACATCAGGTCCAAACACTTGACTCTCCCCTGTTTGATTCCAGAACAACGGGGTCCTACACTTTCGTCCATACAGAGCCTCAAACGGTGTCATTTGAAGACTCTTCTGATAACATTGTTATAAGAGAACTCTGCGTATGGCAAACTCTTATCCCAGCTAGTACCATATTGTAGAGCACAAGCTCTCAACATATCTTCCAATATCTGATTAATTCTCTCTGTTTGACCATCTGTCTGAGGATGATAAGCTGTACTAAAATTTAGTTTGGTCCCCAATGATTCATGTATCTTTTGCCAATAATGAGATGTAAACTGAGTACCTCGATCAGACACAATCTTCTTAGGAACTCCATGTAAACTCACTATTCTTTCCATATACAACTCTGCCAATTTCGCACTGCTATAAGTAGTCTTCACAGGCAGAAAATGAGCAACCTTAGTCAGACGATCCACTATCACCCAAATTGAATCATATCCTCTTTGAGTCCGTGGTAACCCAACTATAAAATCCATACCGACCTCTTCCCATTTCCACTCAGGTATCTGCATAGGTTGTAACAATCCTGCAGGCCTCTGATGTTCTGCTTTCACCCTTTGACAAGTGTCACACAAAGCAACATACTCAGCTACGTCTCTCTTTAAACCATACCACCAATATTTCTCTTTCAGATCTAAGTACATCTTAGTACTACCCGGATGTATGGAATAAGCTGACTCATGAGCTTCACGCAGAATTGCCATTCGGATTTCCTTATCTTCGGGCACACACAGCCTTTTCCCAAACCATAGCGTACCATTTTCATCCTTACGAAATCCCGGAGATTTTCCTTTCGCTATGTTTTCAGCTATCTCTCTCAATTTTTTATCCTTCTGCTGACCTTTACGGATTTCTTGCTCCAGAGTAGGCTCCAATACTAGTTCCACTGCATTAGTAGTAAATCCTAAGTTCAGATGCTTACACTCAGCACACAATTCCTTTGGCATAGGCATTACTTGTATTTCATTTGCATAACTCTTCCTACTAAGAGCATCAGCAACAACGTTGGCCTTTCCGGGATGATAATGCACTTCTAGATCATAGTCTTTTATCAACTCCAACCATCTACGCTGCCTCAAGTTCAGATCCGTTTGAGTGAAGATATACTTTAGACTCTTGTGATCAGTGTATATATCACTCTTGTGTCCAATCAAATAATGTCTCCATATCTTTAATGCATGAACTACTGCAGCTAATTCCAAATCATGAGTAGGGTAATTTAACTCATGCTTCCTTAACTGCCTTGATGCATATGCCACAACTCTACCTTCTTGCATCAGAACACATCCCAATCCCAATCGAGATGCATCACAATAGATAGAGAAAGGTTTATTCAGATCTGGCAAAACTAAGACGGGTGCGGTAGTCAATCTTTTCTTTAATTCCTCAAAATTAGCCTGACACTTCTCGGACCACACAAACTTGGCATTCTTCTCCAACAATGCAGTCATTGGTTTTGCAAGCTTGGAGAATCCCTCTATAAATCTCCTATAATAACCAGCCAATCCCAAAAAGCTACGGATCTCACTTGCATTGATAGGTGGTTTCCAGTTCAACACATCTTTCACCTTGCCAGGATCTACTGATATTCCTCCATTTGAAACGATGTGACCCAGAAAAGAAACTTCCTTAAGCCAAAACTCACATTTACTCCTTTTTGCATATAGTTGGTGTTCTATGAGCTTCTGCAAGACCAACCTCAAATGTTCAGCATGTTCTTCCTTCGTCTTGGAAAACACTAGTATATCATCAATGAATACCACTACAAACTTGTCCAGATATTCCATGAACACTTTATTCATTAAATACATGAAGTATGCAGGAGCATTAGTCAAACCAAAGGACATCACTGTATACTCATATAACCCATAACGTGTGGTAAATGCTGTCTTGGGTATATCCCTGGCACGAATCTTCAATTGATGATATCCAGAGCGAAGGTCAATCTTGGAGAATACACAAGCTCCTCTCAACTGATCAAACAGGTCATCAATTCTAGGCAATGGATACTTGTTCTTAATAGTAACCTCATTAAGAGACCGATAATCTACACACATCCTCTGAGTTCCATCTTTCTTATCCACAAAAATCACTGGTGCACCCCATGGTGAAGAACTAGGACGAATAAAACCCTTATCCTGTAACTCCTTAATTTGTTTCTTAAGTTCTTCTAATTCATTTACTCCCATTCTATATGGACGCTTAGCTATAGGTGCAGTTCCAGGTAATAATTCAATAATAAATTCAATGTCACGGTCTGGTGGCATACCTGGCAATTCCTCCGGAAACACATCTGGGAACTCCTCCACAACTGGATCCTCCTGATTGGCACCATCATTGAGCTGGTTCACTGTAGCGGTCGCTTGTTTTTGCACTTTGACTTCAACCCTGATTCTATCACCCTTTGGTGTAGTCAGCACAACTGATTTATCCTTACACTGAATCTCTGCTTGTTGTTGCATCATCCAATCCATTCCCAATATAAGATCAATCCCAGCTGTCCTCAAGACTATAGGGCTAACTGTAAACTCTACCCCCCTTAAGTTGAGACTAATGGGAAGACAGTGATAAGATGCTGGCATGCTTCCACCAGGTGAGTTTACTAAGATAGGGTTCTTCATGCCACACAAATGGATTCTATGTATTCTAACAAATGATTGTGATATGAAAGAATGTGATGCTCTAGAATAAAAAAGAACAGTGGCAGGGGTAGAGTGAACATCGAACGTACCAAGCATAACTTCTGGCTCATCCACTGCAGTTTCCTGGGACAAATGATTCACCCTTCCCGAGTTAAGTGCGGGCTTCTGGTGGCTGCTCTGTCTCTGGGGAGTCTGCTGGTTAGGCTTCTCCGGGCAGTTGTAAGACAAGTGACCTTCTTTTCCACAACGGAAACACCTGTTGGGAGTATTGGGAGCACTGGTCTTTGTAGGAGTGTTGTTGGAAGGACCCTGGCGCTGCACCTGATTCCCATTCTGCTGTGGTGGACGTTGATTGCTACTCTGTGGCTGAAATGGAGGGCATTGAGGGAACTGTCCACGGAATGGGGTCTGACCACGGTTCCACTGTCCAGAAGGAGGTCTCTGCTGAGTATTCTGTTGGAAGCCAGTGCGTGGACGGGTGTTGCTATTGGAGGCTTGTCCCTGTAACCTCTTCCTCTTAGCATCCATTTCTTTGCGCTTGTTATCCACCACAATAGCGCGGTTCACAAGCGTCTGAAAGTTGGGATAGGTATTGGACATCAACTGCAACTGTAGCCCATCATATAATCCCTTCAAGAAGCGGCGCTGCTTATCATTGTCATTAGCCACCTCATGTGGAGCATATCGTGACAATTGAGCAAACTTGTCACGGTACTCAGCTACAGTCATTGACCCTTGGGTCAGGTTCCTGAATTCCTCCGCCTTCAATTCTATCATCCCTTCAGGTATATGGTAAGCCCTGAAGTTCTCTCTAAACTCCTGCCAGGTGACTGCAGGAGCATTAGCAGGACGACCATACTCATATGACTCCCACCAATCTTGAGCTTCTCCCTGAAGTTGCCCAGAAGCGAACAACACCTTCTGTCGGTCATCACATTGTGCAATGGTGAGTTGTTTCTCCACAGCACGAAGCCAATCATCGGCCTCCAAAGGATCAGCAGCATGTGTGAACACTGGGGGACGACCCTTCAAAAATTCACCACGCTTATCACGTGGTTGAACTCCAGCAACTGGCTGATTCTGCTGATTCTGCACCAGTTGTTGCATCAACTGCGTCTGTACTGCCAGCAATTGCTCGATAGTTGGTGGCGGTGGTGGTGGTGGATTCGGGGGAATGTTTCCACGACCTCTGCCTCTTCCTCTTCCGGCCACCTGCCACCCATAAACATGCAAACTTTAAGAAATCCAGGTTATCAACCACTTATAAGATTAAGGATGGGATCTGAAAGTTTTCTGGACGAGTAGCAATATTGATAGTTCAGTATTTCAATCATATCTCGGGCTACAGAAGTCCAAAAGAGGCGTGCTTTATATGGTTGGAAATTTTATGAAATTATCCACAATTTCTATTCATACCTCAAGACCAGATTCTGCCGTTAAGTCTATGAAAAATAAGGCGTAACAGAAACTGTTCCAGATTCCAGACTGTGCAGAAACTTTAACTTGTGAAAATTATATCTCCCGAACCAGATTAGATAAAAAGGTGATTCCAGTGGCATTTGAAAGATGCTTGAGTCTAGTTTCTCTCATAAAAATTTCATAAATATTGCACGAACCGTTTTTAAACTATAGTAGAAATATCAGAGACTGCTCCAGAAAACAGTAAGGACAGAAACGAGATAATAACAAACCCAACTATTATTCCGTGACTAATAAACTTATTATTCTTTAATAATGGAACTTGTAGACATGCCTACAAGTCCAGACACTCAAACAAAGATCCAACTCACACATAAGCATAATAATAAAGCAACTAGCACACCAAGGTTCAAACCACACGACAGACTCGACTGACTCAACTGACGTTACTAAGAACGTTCTTATTACATAAAAGGACTCCTACTTCCTAAGGAAGTGGCTCATGCTCTAATTTCTCGTAGATCTTGGGCATGCCTTGGTTTGCTCGGAGCTCATCAATGGTTGCTTGGCATCTCTTGATAGTCTTCCCTTGTGTCCTCACCATCTCTTCTAGTTGCAGCTTCCTGTCCATCATGTCATAGACAAAATTCACCGTCACCCGAGGTAGTGGCTCTAGCTGCACTGGATCTGTCATAGCCCATCCAAGCTCGGGGTGTGCACGAGGAAGGAAGCGATGGATGTCATGCTTCATGAGGTTAAAGCGAAGATAGCGAAGACCCATACATGCTTCAAAAGCAGCATCTTGTCCAGCTGATATGGTAGCTCGATGTCCCACATGAGAGAACATCCTGTCCAGCTGATATGCCCCCTTGTCTTGCTTGTGTGCAAAGATGCTTGCCCTTGCCTTCCAGTACGTGCTCTCTAGTGGATGAGTGTACTCCCAGCAGACGTACTCCACAGTTGGATGCCAATCCGCGAAGTAAGCAGTGAGCATCCCCACTAGGCGAATATGAGAGACAGCATCCCCTCCATTCTTGTGGTAGATCCTCACAGTCCACACCATTCGAGGAGGTGGCATATCTTCAGGAGCTTCATGTGGTGGAGACGGGGGTTGTACTCCTCCATTAGCTTCCTCCTCACCATCTTCAATCTCAACGATTTCTGGATCTTCTTCAGGCTCAGTCTCTTGCTGGGGAGGTGCTGGTGCTTGGACTGGTGCTACAGGGGTCTTCTCTTGTTCCTGAGGTTCTGGCTCTTGTGGCTCTTCAGTTGCAAGCAGGGCACGAGGTGGGTAGTATCCTCCAAAGCTGATGCGGGCAGTCTTACGGTCACGAGTCATCTACAGAATTTTTAAATGAAGTTAGAATAGAGGCAAAATTTCGTAATAGAATGAGACATAAGAAGCATAAAAATTTATCAAATAACAAGAGCAAGATAGTGAGCATAAAAATAGTGTAAAGATGACACTACTTCGACCATTGCTAGCTAGGCTTGCGTCCTACAGTCAACAAGAGCTCTGATACCAATTTGTCACACCCATTTATCGACCAAATGGAATGCTTACCCTTATGTGCGCCCAGAGATCAATCACACATAAGTTCACAAATTATAACAGAAGTATCATGGCAAATGTTATTACATCACGATATTTAAACACTTAGTCTTAACACAAATGTAGCGGAAGTATAAAAAAAATCTCTCTCGTGGTAGCTCCAGTCACAGGTACATTGACTGGTTGACAGCAAGACTAGTAATCCTCAGGGAAGTAGGCGTAGTAGTCGCTATTACCTCCATCTGTTACCCATCCGGGATTTTATCCAAATAGGAAAAATAAACAAGCGTAAGTACATCTCGTACTCAACAAGTGTAACATGGGGTTCATGAGGCTCAAATAGGCATAATCATTGGTTTACCAGCATGTAGCTTTTAGTTAACATGATTTTAGCATATCAATAGCATCAAAAGGTCTCAATGTAAACAATAAACATATGATCCATGTGAAATGATTAATGAATAGCAAAAACATAAACATAAACAATTATTCAACTATTCCATAAGGGTCCAAGGCCACTCGTGACCGTGAGCACGGCTGTTATAACAGTTCTACACTCTGCAGAGGTTGTACACTTTCACTGTGAGTCGTGTTACCCAAATGTCCGGGTTAATTACTCCCAAAACACTACCAAGGTGAGCAGACAGGGTAAACACTATGAAGTCTTTCGAAGGTTCGTCTAACAAGTTAGGGCCATTAGATTCACTCGGCAAACAGATGTAGAGCCCCACTTCCAAATGGCACAATAACCCGCAGCCTATACACATAAGGACAGAGGCCGCACTATACCCGATTCGTCAAGCCATTCTTACGCCAAAAAGGTTACCTCTAACAAGCTAGAAAAGGTCCTTCTATATGACTAAAGCCAGAGCCATATAGCCCCCACAGTTGTACTGTAAGTCCCGGATTGTCGCTTATAGATGAGTCCTTATGGAGAGCAATTAGAGCATCAAAACAACACACATGCTCTAATCCCCTTTATACAAGAATCAAAATCATATTTTAATGTTTATTGCATATTCCTCTAATCAATTTACATGATCATAGTCCATGTTTAAGCACTAGCCATACTAATCAATGCATCATAATGGGTACCAAAGTATAGGATCAATCACTAAGTCATCCTTAACAAGGAATAAATGCATAATGACATTAATTGCATAATGTGGATAGGACAACAAGGATAATCCCATGCTATACTTGCCTTGCTCAAACTGGTCCTGAAGATCTTGCTCGTAGTAAGGCTCTTGATCTCCAACGAATTGCTCACCGTCTATACTCGATCAACCATTATCAACAACACACATCCAGAGGCAATCATGCATAGACAAACAAGACTATAATTAGAACAATACACCAACAGTAAGAAAATAAAATAAAAAGTCTTTAAAACGAATCTACAACTCGCTAGGATCACACAGACGCGAAGATCACGAAAAACGGAGCTAAAACGACAAAGTTATGAATTTCCAAAGATTTGCTATAGAAAAATAAATACTTTAATTGAAACTCGAAAATAAATTAATCTAAACCTACTGTACAGTTACACCATTAGATAGAGTTCGCATATATGAATCTAACGCAATTTGAATGGATCAAATCGGAGTTAAAACGAAGATTCTACGGCTAAAACAATCTGAGTGGCAAATCTGTAAATATGAGAAAGCGTATTTTTCTTTTTCCGAAACGAATTACGTTTTCAACTAAACAAAGCGTATTTCACCGTTTTACGTTTTGGACCGCGGGTTACAAACTCAGAAATCTCAGGGGCTCTTTTACAAAAATACATGCGAACCGGTATCATCTATTATGATCCGTCCGATTCAAAATGAACGGACGAGATTGAATCGGGGAGAGAGAAAGAGAAAGCCGGCGGCCACAGTGAATCCGGCGGCGGCGCCATGGCCGGTTGAAGCCGAGCTCGCCGGAGCTTGCAAAGAAGACCATCCCGAGCACCAAACGCCGAACCGAAGGCACCAAAAGAAAGAGCACATCACTGCGACCTTACCCCGCGCGAAAACGAGACCGGGGAGCAACCGGAGGGCGGCGGCTAGCTCGGCAAGGCGGCGGTGGAGGCGGAGCTCGCGGCGAGCCAACCCTAGGCGGTCTTGGCTGCGGAAAAAGGTGGGATGAGGAGCGGGGAGGGCCGAGGGCTCCGTTTTATAGCTCCTAAGCATCACCGGTTATGGAAAGGAGGGAGATTCGAAGATCGAATCGGATCGGTTGAGGAAAGGAAAGAAGAATCCCGCCGGCGTCGGGAGGAAGAAGAAAGGAAAGTAGAAGATAGTCGCTGACAAGCGGGTCCCACCTGTCGGTGACACCAGGCGAACGCGGGCCGCGCGTGCGGGAATCAGGCTGGCGGGCCGCTGGCCGGCTCGGCCCATGGGCATGCGGCGCGCGCGGGGAAAAGGAAGGGACTGGGCCGCGGCTTAGCAGGCCGAGCTCAGCTGAGGGAGAAAAACGGCCCGGTAGAAAAATTCCTTTTCTTTTTCTTTTCCAATTTTTCAAATCCATTTTTCAAATGATTTTCAAATCAAATTTGAATTCGATTTAAACCACTCAACACAAAACTCCAAATGCAGCAGCATGAATGCTCAATCATGTTTCTACCCTTATATTTGATTTTAAATTTATAAAATTATTCTTATTCTATAGTTGCATGCTTCACAAAAATAAATATAAAAATCACATTTTCCCTATTTTTCTTTTCTTCAAATTTTAGGGTGTTACAGGATACCTAAAGATGCATTTTGAGAGTTTAAAGACCCGAGTAACACCACAAGACAAGTTTGAAGATGGTCGTGTAATTTACTCTATCTAAAAAACAAGGGACAATACACATGGTTAATAAAGAAGATAGCGGGCAACAAACCGTACACCTGTAACTGTTGGTGTATTAATAATGGTCCAAGCTGTTGGGTTGCTTCGGGTTTTTCAGGCCAACGCACTTGACCTGTTGGTATATTAATAATGGTCCAAGTTATTGGGTTGCTTTGGTTTTTTTAGGCCAACGCACTTGACCCGAGCCTGATCCAGTTAATGTAGCGGGCCAAAAATCTTTATTTGAGCCCACCGATGAAATGGTCGATCCGGTTGGTTAGCCAGGGCCTGTTTGGAATATGGGAATTCATGTTCCTACGTTTTTTCTGTGAAATTAAACTAATTCTTGTGAAATTTCCGTGTGATTTCTGTGAAATTGCTGTGTTCCAAACAGGCCCTTAGGCTATTTTGGGTGAGTTGGTGGGTCGTAGCCAGCCAATGATTATATTATTATCTATATAGTAGGCATTAGATTCCGATATATTCACGGTTAATATCTAACTTGGTCATTGATGCGTAATTCTGCGATATAGTAAGCATTAGAAAATGTTTCCTAAAAAAATCGTTTAAATCAACCCCGCGTAATTCTTGATACTAAAAGGTTGCTTCAATTGATCAAGTAAAGATGACAATTGACTGTACACAGCAAGAGCTGATTAGACAGCTAATCCAATCAATCCATTTAAACAAATCACATTAATTAGCTAGCTGGCCATCAATCTAAACATCAAATTGTTGGCAGTACGTCCTATAATCCAAGCACTATTTAAATGCCCCTAGCTGCACACCCTCTGTCATCACCATTCACCACCGTCGCAATCCCAGTCTCCTCAAGGATTATTGCAAGCCCCAAACCCCAAGGCCCCAACGATGAGAACCAGCTTCCTCCTCCTCGCTGCTGCCATCTGCGCCGTCGCATCCCTGGTCTGCGTCGAGTCCCAAGGATGGTTCCCGTTGCCGGATATCGGCGCCCCAAAAGTGCAGCAGCTTGGCAGGTGGGCGGTGACGGAGCACGACAAGAAGGCGAACGACAAGGTCAAGTTCAACCGGGTGGTGAGCGGCGAGGAGACGGAGGATCCGCAGCTAGCAGGCATCAAGTACCACTTGGTGATTGATGCGTCGGACGCCAGTGGCCAGGATAGGAAGTACGAGGCCGTGCTAGGCGAGCAAGTTTGGAGAGGTCGAGTCATTCTTATCTCCTTTAATCCCGCTACGTGAGTGGCTGCTAGCACATTGTACAGCTATAAACTATTTGCGTGTAATAACTGAAGTCCGTGAATTTAGCCACAATTTTCTGGCACAACTGGATTTAACTCTCTCGGGAAGGGTGAGTTCCAAATAAAACGTAATTGAAATCTTGCCTATCAATTTGGGCACAATGCGTGGTTACCAATACCCCGTGTGCTTGGATTCCTTGTCTTTGTCATTGATATTGGCATGCATAACATGGCAGCAAAATCTACATTGTTAACACGGGAGAAAAATCCACATAACAATATGGGTCCGTAGGCTTGCTACAGCGGTCCTGAGATGGATTTTGAGTTTGTTCTAAGTTACACTATTTTAAGTTTTATCAAGTTTATAAAAATAGTAACAGTCATATAGTATGATATAAATGAGTTGAGTACCATTAGATGTATTATGAAATACATTTCTATTATTTGTCTATTGAATATGGTAGATGTCAATACTTTTTTTTTAAAAAAATGGACTAACTAGACTTAGAACAACTGAGAATCTCTTACTCCTTCCGTCCCAAAAAGGATGACGCTATAAGATGCGTGTTGGTCTAATTTTTTTTCAAGTTTGATTAGATTTATAGAAAATTATAGAAACATTTGTATCATTAAATAAATTTATTATGAAAATATATTCAATGATTTATCTAATGATACTAATTATGCATTACAAATATTAATATTTTTATATATAATTGATCAAAGTTAAAAATATTTGACTTATTGAGAAATAATAATGTCATTCTTTCTGGGACTAAGGGACTATATTTAAAAATGGGATAATTGAATATTTGCTTGTTTCATAGTTTCCCAAATGGGTGACTCGGGGAGCCCTCGCCACTGGCACACCGCACCCTCCCGTCGCCCCCCTCTCCGGCCGCCGCCGCCGCCTTCCAGCGTGCAGCGGTGGTGGCCCACAAACTCGGCTACCGTCGCAGTCTCCCTCCACCCTCCTCCTCTCTCCATTGTCTCCCTCCCCTTCACCTAGCTCCTCGGGCGAGCAGGCCGGCCGGCGAGGTGGATCCTGGCCCTCTGTGGCCGGATCCGGCCTTGTCTTCCCCGAATTTGCTGCTCCCTACGGCGGCAATGGCTTGGTGGCGCGGTGCCTCTGCCCCACCCCCGTCGTGCGCCATCGTGCTCGGGCACGTCGGTGTCGTCGGGCTGCGGGCCCCCTCCGCGCGGGCGAGCAAGCTGGCAGCCGGGCCGCACTCTGCTCTCACGCCGGTTGGTTGCGGACGTGGCCACCGCCGCATGGTTGAGTGTGGAGGTCGCTGTGTCCCCCTTCTGCGGCATGGCGACCTCCTCCCCACTCTGGCACGACTCCTACTGGTCTAGCCGCCATGCGCGCGGGGCTGCTTCTGGGCGCGCGTCCTGCCCCCTCCTGCGGATGGGTTGGCCGGCGGGGATGGATCCGCCCCTCCCGGGTCTGGATCTAGCCCCCCTCTCCCCCCTCCCAGGCTGGTGGCGTCCTCCTCCCCTTGCTACGGCATGGTTGTCCCCCGTCTAGAGGTTCTGTAGCCTGCGGCCTGGGGCTGCGGGGCCTCCTTGGCGGCCGGCGGCCGGTTCGGCCCGGCGCGCGGCCTGTGGTGGTTGGATGGCCAGCATGTTGGTGGCCTCATGGCCGGGGGGGGGGGGGGGCGCAGTGATGCTTGTGAAGCCTCAGGGTGTTGTGGGCGAAAGCTCAGCCTAGTTCCAGCCAGGCGGATGACGGTGGCGTTTCGGACGCCACACACCTCCCTGGGGGCGTCGTCATTCAACCCCATGTGACTGCACTGGCATCGCCATATCCTAGGCACATGCCCTATCTTAGATGCCTCTAGGACCAGCGGCGATGGTGTCCAGGGTGTTCCCTTGGTCGCTCCGGCTCGTCACTTACCACCTGTTTGGTCACTGGGCTATACCTGAGTTGCTTACTTTCTTCGACGGATGCTTTGCCGTCGTGTCGCTTTGGCCCCCTCTCATGCAAATGCTTTGCTGCTGAGAGTGTGATGGCCCCCCACCCATCCGCGGATGCTTTGCCGTGTTGATGGTCGTTGTGCAGTTCCGACGGATGCTTGGCCGCCGTGGTTCTTCTTCGACGGATGCTTTGCCCTCGTGTCGCTTGGGGGATGCTTTGCCGCCGGTGTTGTTAAGGCCCCCTCTCATGCAGATGTTGCTGCTGGGAGCGTGTTGGCCCCATCCACGGATGCTTTGCTGCGTCGATGGTCGTCGTCATCTTTGGCGGATGCTTCGCCGCTGTTATCATCCTCATCGCTTCTACGGCTTCACTACATTGTTGGCTGCCATTGTGTTGAGTGCTCATGTATTGGGTTTAGTCGTTTGGGGTTGTTTGGTGGAAGGTCCCCCCTCGCATTTTCTTGCTGTTTGTTTGTGTCATCGGGATTTCGCTGGTAATCCATGGATTACTCGTGAGTCCTGTGTATTCTCCCACTTCTATTTAATGAAGAACGTGCCAATGCACGCTTTCGAAAAAAAAACAACCATAACAATAAAGAGAAAGAGAAGAGCGGCTCTACGCTGAAGCGCTTTGTTCATCTCTGAACGGCGCACGCAGGAAGTCTCTGATGGCTTCATCCGGGCAGACTCCATCCAACATCCAACCTGTGGAGCGCGGACGCCCTGCTGCCCATGGCGCTGGCCAGGGACAACTTGCGGCAGGTCCGGCTCGACAAAACAAGGGAAATCGGTGGTCGTGGATTTGTGCCACACTGGAATAGGACCTATGGCAGGCAAGGTGCTGGTAGGGGAGGTACTGCACAAGGTAACGCCCGAGGTGAATGGTTTGGTGCCAGGCATGGCAGTGGGTCTCAGGACATGGATCGTGGTGCCAGGTATGGCAGTGGGTTTTTTTTTATCGGCCGAAAGTCGTCGATATTTTCGAAATTTTCTTTCTATCTCCGGGTCCGATAAAATTTGATATCAGCCAAATTTTTTCTTTCTTTCCTGTTTCTACACAGACAATCCAAAATCAGCCACGCGACGGTCCGACACTTATAATGATTTATTCTTATTTTGATTTGTGAACAAGTGATGTTTAATATCTTAGAAATAGTTTCAAGTCAAATTCTACAATTTTTTTGAAAAAAAATTTATTTTTTTTGAATTTAGTCTGATATTTCCGATATATCTTGCTTATCCTCTTTATCCATAAAGTCCGATAAATTTTCATTTCCGATAACGAAAACCTTCCACCCAGGTTAAGGTGGTGGAGCTAAAGATCGCCGTCAGTATAGGCCGATCCGTCGCAATCACACACAACACAACGTCATTCCACATCACCAAGATCCACAGCCCGCTGCCAATGCACAGCCGCAGTCTGCAGGCACTGCACCTACACAGCCCGATGCAGCTAGCGTGTTGGCGCAACAGCCTGAGAAGGCTCTTCAAACTGAAGGTAATCAGCACGCTGGTGGTAAAAAAAAAAGGCTGTTTAGTTCCTAAGAAATTTTGCAAAATTTTTCAGATTTTCCGTCACATCGAATCTTTAGACACATGTATGAAGCATTAAATATAGATAAAAAATAAAACTAATTACACAGTTTAGACGAAATGGACGAGACGAATCTTTTAAGCCTAATTAGACCATAATTAAACACTAATTGCCAAATAACAACGAAAGTGGCTACAGTACCATTTTACCAAATTTTTGGCAACTAAAGGCTACCAAAGTAAAGGTACAGTGCTTACAGTGTGGAAGGCGCGGACATGTCACAGCTGACTGCCCGGTGCCCTTTTTTTGGGAAATTTGTGAGAGCAAATCCCCATGTGCCTCTTGAAATCTGCAAAACCTGTGGCTCAAGCTATGGGTTTTGGTGCACTGGGATTGGGTTTCCCAATTGGCTCCCAAATTTCACTATGCAAAAAGAAGATTCCCATCACATCAAAATGTCGGCACATACATGAAGTACTAAATGTAGATGAAATAAAAAACTAATTGCACATTTTTGTTTTACTTTGCGAGACGAACGTTTTGAGTCTAACTAGTCAATGTTTGGACAATTTTTATCAAATACAAACAAAATGCTACAGTAACACTACAGTGCAAAAATGCCAACTTTGGCCATCCAAAGTTGGGATCTAAACATGGCCATGAGTACAACAACACTAAAGTTACCGAGGCTTGGGCTCTTGTCAACGTTTTGGGTGGTGAACTGACAACCGATGATGTAATTGGTGAAGTTCAGAGGTTGGTCCCGATCCCTTGGCAATGGGAGGTAAAAAAGCATGGTCATAATTCATTCCTCACTCTTTTCCCTAATGCAATGGAATTAGCCCGGATGGATGAGTTTGGTGAGGTCAAGGTGAAAAACCGCCCAGGCTTTTTTTTATCGAATGCAAGATATGGGGAACTCATGAGGAAGTCAAGCACAAACTACCCGAGGTGTGGATACAAGTTGGAGGAATACCTTGGCAGCTAAGAAAAAAAAATTCATTATTTGGGCTGTGGGTACTCTTGTTGGTGCTACCCAAGTTGTTGATATGGTGTTCACTCGATCCAGTGATCTAGCACGCATCAAGGTGGCTGTCCTTGACCCTAAAAAGATTCCAGATGTTATGCAAGTGGTCTTTGGAAAACACCTGCATGCAATTTATTTCATTGTGGAAGAAGGGGAGACCTCTAATCCATCACTAGAACAAGGTCAGGACAAAGACGATCCCATGGATGAGGATGATGATCTTTTGGGTGATGAAGAGAAGGAACTAGCAAAAAATCAGAAATCGGGTGGAGGTGCTACTGGATCCTCTAGTGACCACTCAACCAGCTGATAAAAATCAGCAACATCAAATTGGGAAGCAAGCTGCTAGTTTAGAAATTGCAAACTCTATTGCTACAGGAGGTAACAGGTTGGGGGACTGGTCTTTGGAGCCGTTGGTCCTCGATTCATTAGGCAATGGAAACAAGTCGAGCTCTAAGATTATGCAGCCTAGGATGCATGAGGAAATGGATTTGTCAAAGGTTGATGTCATGGCTCCAAATGTGGAGTACAGGCCTGAAATTCCCTCGGAAGCTAGCATTAGGTTGATGGCTGAAAAAATCTTGGATAGAGCAGTAGATCTACAGCTAGACTGTATAGCTGAGAGGGTTGTGCTTTCAGAAGATGATGGTACAGACTCCACATATCACTCAGGGACTCTTTGGAAAGAGCTGAGCGCCTAGTGACAAAGAGGAACCTGAGACACAGACTAGCTCTGGTTATTTTCAGGGCGACTTACTAGACGCGGTTCTGATCCACACTTCAAAAGGAGGCCGACCAACCAAATTTGAAAAGGGCAATACCGAGTGATGGAGATTGTAGCAATGGAAATTTTCGCCAAGAATGGATGGTTGTTTTCTAATAGGCTTTGAGGTTAATTTATTTATACAGTCTCCCATACTTTTAATGCTTTTTGTGAGCTTTTCTACATCAGCTGGTGGCTAAAACGTTGTAATAAGAAATGGTTGAGTGCAAAACTCTTGCAGAGGCCGGAATACAAATTCCTTTATCTACAAAATTTTTGGTTGAAGGAATAAGCTTTTCATCAGTAGTTAGGGTGGTGCACCCGATTTGCTTAGATAGGGACGATGTTTGGTGACGTCCTCAACGAGCTTATGTTCTGCACAGCATTCACTTTGGCCCTGTTCGGCAGGCTGTTTTTTGGCTTATAAACCGGCTGTGGCTGTTTTGCTGTGAGAGAAAAACACTGTTCCACGGCTGATAAGCCGTGCTGATAAGCTCAGCCGAACAGGGGGTTTTTGTCTTTCGTCTTTCTTTGTCTTTTCAATGTCGAGTGATGGAGATCGTAGCAATGGAAATTTTTGCCAAGAATGGATGGTTGTTTTCTAATAGGCTTAGAGGTTAATTTATTTATATAGTCTCCCATACTTTTGATGCTTTTTGTGAGCTTTTCTACATTAGCTAGTGGCTAAAACGTTGTAATAATAAATGGTTGAGTGCAAAACTCTTGCAGAGGCCGGAATAAAAATTCCTTTATCTACAAAATTTTTGGTTGAAGGAATAAGCTTTTCATCAGTAGTTAGGGTGGTGCACCCGATTTTCTTAGATAGGGACGATGTTTGGTGACGTCCTCAACGAGCTTATGTTCCGCACAGCATTCACTTTTTGTCTTTTGTCTTTCTTTGTCTTTAGTGCTTGATGCTGGCTTAAACTTTTAATCCCTGACTGCCCGGGGATTGCTCACGGAGACGAAACGTTTCGAACAAGTCCACACGAGACACTGTCAGGTCGCTCACGCCATTTCAAGTTCTATGAGACTCTGATTGACGAAAGAAAAAGGAAATAGGTGTGTGGTCCGTAGGACTGTATCTGCAGCCTTCGATCGTGATGGCGGGTTAGTGTAACCCCCGATCGTTTTTTTTCCTGGGACGGCAACCAACGTCACCCAGGGGTGGCGATAGCGGCTGGCTGCTGTCGTGGTGCTGCTGTGGTGACAATGACGATGTGTCCGCCCGCCGCACACGACCAGGCGACGACGGCGTCTGTGCCTGGCCTGGTGCTGCACGACATCCCGACCACATACTACGCCACGCCTCTAAGGACGAAGGCTTGCACACTGGCGAAGGGCCTCACTTGCACACCAGCGAGCGACCGCGCTTGCACGCCCTTGCACGATGGCGGGTACCCCTGCAGCGGAGGCAGCGGGTCGGGGAGTGACACTGAGCGGCGATGTGACCAAGCGCGAGGCAGTTGAAGCAAAGACCCACAAGCTCTGGCGGGACGGGACGGTAGCGTTTGGGTGTCGTTCTCTCCGGACAGCGCCGGCGACAACGACTCTCAACAAGCTGGAATCCATCGGCGTCGATGTTGGGCCCCCGACGGGGCTGCTGGGACGTGCCAGGCACCAACGTCTGACACCGCAGGCCGAGGCGCTGGTGTACCAGGGCTCTCGCCGCCGGCTGCGAACCAAGGCGACACTGCACTGGCACACATGCGACGTTCACACGATCGTCAGGCGCACCCGTCTTGCGCCGTTGACGCCGCTTCTTCCTCGCACGCACCGGTTGGGTTCCCCACACCGTGGTGTCCGGGGCCCCTGCCGGCGGAGGAGACATGGCCCGAAGAGTCTTGCGAGCGGCATCCAGGTAAGATAAGCGCCTTGTGGGGGAGGCGACTTCGTCTTCGGAGCTGCCCACGCCGGAGTCTTCCTCCCAACGGCGGAACTTACTCCTGCTAGCGGATCGACAGGCGGGGAAGAAGGGGCGGGCATGAGCAGAGAGGGCGAGTGTCGAGGACCTGCCCACATCCTCATCCTCGTCCTCGTCCTCCAGAACGTCCTCCACGACGACCAATGACTTGTCCTCCACCGTTCCATCCATGGTAGGCAACGGCAGGACATTGATGGGCTGGGGTCCGGTGGGGGCATGCGTGGTGGCGGCCTCGACGGCAGCGCCCTGCGGTAGCGGTGGCCGCGCTGGCAGTGAGGGAGCCCGCAGCGGCGCCCCAGCGGCGGCGGCCAGCACCATAGGCGGGGGCGTGCCAGATCCGTCCCCCGTGCCAGGTCGCGGGGAGGCCGCGACGGTGGCGCTGTAGGAAGTCACTGGCAGTGTGGAGGGCGAGGGGGTGCTGGCGGTGGATGCAGCGCTTGGCGTGGAAGGCCTGGGCCGCGGCTACGGCGTCGGCCCGACGCGCAGCGCAGCCCCGCATCCCGCGAGCATGGGCGCACCTCCGGCCCCGGACACGCGAGGGGGAGGAGGGGAGGGGGAGGCACAGAGGTGAGGAAAGGGGGAGGAGGTGGCAGGGGGCGCTGGGGGCTGGGAGGCGGCCGACACCGACACCGGCGACGGTCAAGGGTTCGACGGGGGCGGGTCGACTGAAGATTCAGGGATTGGGATGGGAGGGGAGGTGGATGGGGAGGGGAAGGTGGTGGTGGAGGTGGGGGTGGGGGGCGCCGGCGCCGCCAGATGCGGCGGGGACGGACCGCCCAGGGTGGGTGCGGGTCGGGAGAGACCGACTATTGGAGTAACCCCGATCGTAATAGCTATGGACATTTGCAACTGGGTCGTTTCGATACAGCCAACCCTCAAGTGATTCAGAGAGGTTCTTGAGACACTCGAGATGTATTAATGTATACTTGCATCAAAAGGGTATATGTATATTCTCGTGGAATGTAATGCAACGAGAAAAAGTAAAGTAGTAAAGGTGAGCTTAACGTAACTGATGGTCATCGGTTGCCTTTCCCGTGTGTCACACTCCAAAATTTTCAATTTTGGGTTATGCGTAGAAAACACTAAATAAAATAAATAATTTTAATATTTGAATAAATTTATTAGATAAGTTAATTTGCTACTAATTTGAATATAGAAAATTATGATTTTAAACTTTTTCATATTAATTTGATAATATGGTGTTTGTGTGATGCTTGTCTTTGGTGTTGGTGAGTGCTATTATTTTCAAAATACCATAGGACGACGATTACTTCTCATCGGAAAACTTTTTGGCATTTTCTAGATTTAAATTTTCAATTTTCGTGAGCTTAATTTTTTTCCTTGATCTCTTCATCAATCTTTTCATGAGCCCAAACCTATTTAGTTGAGTTCCTTATCTCTCCAAGAGTCACTAGGATTTTTCCCGTGATTTTTCTGAGCTCCGGGCTATTTTTCGCGGCTAAAAAGATAATTTTAGATTTTCTGGAATTATTTTATTCGCGGAATTAAAATAATCCCGAAATTAAGAAATTTCGAAAAGTTTCCAAACCCTAGGCCTATATATATGCTGGCGTAGCCCTCGACGCCCTGGTTTTAGAAGTTTAACCCTTATCGCGAGCCGCCGCTTGTAGCTCCCTCCACCCCTCGCCGAAGTTCTTCATCTACAGCTTGCGTTCCGGCGAGCTTGTCCGGCCACCTCGGACATCTCCGGCGAATTCCGCTTCCACTCCGAGGTTTGTCTCGTCGTCCTCTACACCGTCACGCCTTTCGTTTCGCGAATCCGTCATTCATTCATCGATTCCCTAAAACATCTCTCTTTTCCGGCAAGAAACACCATGGAGAGCTTCTTGTTCATCATCTTCGGTCATGGTCGTGCTCCTCCTCGCTTAGGGACCTGACGCCGCTGCTGGCCAATCAGCCGGCCGCCCTTGGTGCCCTTCCTTCCATGCACAAGAGCAGCAGCGGTGGCCATGGAGGCCACGAGCTCCTGGCCACGAGTTCCTCCAAGCTCAACGTAGAAGATGATACTATTTATAGTTTTGTCATCCATTGTTTTTCCTCCACCGTTTTTTCGTTTTACGTCCGATTCGAGTGATTCAAGTCACGTTAGATTCGTATAGTCGCGCTCTACACGGTAGTATCAACGTTGGTCATGTCTCATAATTATAAATTTATTGATTTAGAAACTTTTTGATTAATAATTATTTAATCGCTGTTAATTAGAAAATAACTAAGGGTTGCAATTCCATTCGTGTCGTTTCGTGTTTGTGTCGACATAAACTATGTATTAGTAACGATGTTTATCATGTCACTTGATTATGAATTTATTAATTTAAATAATAATTAGATTAATATATTTATTTAATAGCTTTCCAATTAAAAGCAATCCCGGTTTAAATCCGTTCTTGTTGTTGTGCAATAGTGCCGACCGAAGTTATGTGTTAGCAACAACGTTTAACATGTCTTACATCTTTGAAATTTATAAGTTAGATATTAATTTGATTTATGCTTGTGCAATTGAGTTTCTAATTAAACGCAACATGGGCAGTCTATTCTAAATCAATGTTAATCTAATTAATATTAAACTAAATGTCTTTTGAATTATAAGATGCTTAGTTCAACCTTAAAACATAAGTGCTTTCGTTCAATTGCCACATGTTTTCTATATATATAGTTCAATATTAAATTGATTAATATATATGTGCAACTAGTTTCGAATTAACAGCAATACAGATGTTTAACTTCGAAAATTTGTACATAAAAGTTAATATGGTTAATTGTTAACATATATGTGTTTCTAGATTATTATAATTTGATTAACACGTTGCATGTGTGATAAAATTGTTTAGTTGCTTTCACATATACTTTTCTTTTGTATAATTAAGGTTTAACTTGACTGAATTATATGACAGTTTTTAAATAAAACATGAACAGTTCACTTCGCCTTTTGAATTAAGATATGTTTTGAGTAAAATGAATTAGTAACTTGCATATGGTTAGCTAAACTAAATCGAGCTTATACGCTTTTTCTATTCTTTTATAATATATAGAATATAGAACTCCGCTAGTTGAATCTTTTGATAATAGTTCCGTTTTCGTGTTTCTTGTGACCTCGTAGCATCAGTTCTCTTTTAGTACAATGTTTTCTCTTATGTGGTGGGGTATTCTTAGTCTACCTTGTTTGCTTGTATGTTGTTAGTGTTGCGTTGAAACCATGTCGGCCATAAGCTACGTGTTAGCAATGATGTCTAACATGCCACATGTTTCTGAATTTTATAAGTCAAATATCACATTGGTTAATATATATATGCAACCAAGTTTCTATTTAAAAAAGCAATTTAGGTTTTCAATTCAGTCTTTTTATAATCAAACATTAACTTGATTAATATTAACTTAAATATTTCTTAAATATAATTTGTTTAGTTTAAATACAAAACATGAAATAGTTCGGGTAGTGCCCTCACATGTTCCATGTTATCTAACTTATAAATATTTAAATTGATTAGTGCTTATGCAATTGGGTCTATAATTAGAAGCAAACAAAAGCAACTTAGGGTTTAATCTCCAGTCTTTCATGAAAACAATGCTAATATTATTAATATCATGCCTTTTTAAATTATGATTTGATTAGGTCAACCTTGAAATATATATTGATTCAAATTAGTTGCTCACACCTAAGTTATGTTTATCTAAACTATAAATGCTTAAATGCCTTAAATAATATATAATCATGTGTAAATAATATATCACTAAGATTTGACTTTGACTTGTATAACGCAATATAATTCAGTCAATTCCACTTTAAAAATATCCATTACCTCTTCTCATTAAATAAAATGAATCATAGTTTGCTCTTTTAGTTATGTTGCACGCACCTCGATAGTTGTGTCTTTTCAATGGCAGTTCCGTTCACCGTCATTCTTGCGCTTTCGTGATTGTAGCACTGTTTCGTCTAGTGCGCTCTCTTTTTAAGCATCGCTTTTGGTTTAATGTCTGTCCTTAGTCGTGTTTGTTTGTTTGTCTGTTCTGCTTGGTTGCTATGAGTAGAGGAAGCGTGGTTCGTTAGCAATGAAGACCAGGAGGTAAGGACCAAAGTATAGTAGAAGCTGAAGATTAGAGATAGAGGTTGAAGACTTCTGAGCAGCTTAACTCTGGAAAAAGACAAGTATAACATGGGACCATCCTTGTTGTCCTATTCACTGAAATTATCATACATATGCATGTGTCCTCCTTGACAACCGTAGAGATTATAACTTAGCTATTGATATCTTATTTCCTTGTCACCTATGGGTTATGCATTTGGGTAGCTATTGCTAGTGCTTAATTATGAACAATGATCTTGTAATTTGACTAATAGATTAAGCAACCAACCATTAAGATGATTTTATTACTACTGAAAAGGGGGCTAGAGCAAGGGGTTATATTGTTGCTCTGGTTTCTCTCCATAAGGACTTATCTGTATGTGATTTATCCGGAACATACAGTACAGCTGTGAGGGCTATATGGCTCTAGCTCTAGTTGTTCAAGAGACCTTTTCTAGCTTGTTAGTGGTTACCTTAAATGGCGTAAGAATGGCTTGACACGTTGGGTGTAGGACAGCCTCTAGTCTATGAGTATAGCCGAGAAGGAATTGTGCCATTTGAAAAGGGGTTCCTACATCTGCCTGCTGAGTGAATCTAATGGCGCTAACTTGTTAGACGAACTCTTGAATGGCTTTATATGGTTTCTTGTGTTTAGGGATTCATGACCCCTTAGCATATGGAAATCATAACTCACAGTGAAAGTGTACACCTCTGCGCAGAGTTAAAAACTGGTATACTAGCCGTGCCCACGGATACGGGCGGCCTTGGAACATCTACAGATAGCTGATCACCATTGTTATATCATGCTTAATTACTAATGTTATTATTATGCTCATGTTAATGCTATTCATTATCCTTATTACGATTGATCATTGGTTCAATAATGGGAATTGGAATACCTTGATGCTGCTCAATTGCTAATTATATGATGATTAAAAGCTAAACGCAATCAAACAGTGTCTAGCCTTTTGAGCCTCATGAACCCTGTGTTAAACTTGTTGAGTTCGACATGGACTCACCCTTGCTATTCCCCCACACCTCAGAGTGTAGTGAGGTGCTGCTCAGAAGAAGAATAAAGAGGTAGTAGAGTTTCCAGAAATCTTTCAGAAGTGTTTGGCATACGGAGCCACCAGTCAGCCGTCCCTGAGAAGAATGGAGCCTGAAGTTTAGTCACCGTTCTGTGATACTCTGATGTAAGTGTTAATATAGCTATGTATACATTATATAATAACATTGTTTCTGATACTTTTTTATTCTGACATATGTGTGGACTTCCTGGGCACACATATGAGTAGCCTAGTTTTGTTCTTTAGAAAACCGGGTGTGACACAGTGCTCGGCGAGTTTTCACTCCACGTGTCCCTTTCGTCCTGGTGAAGCCTCCGGTCAGTGATGGAAGGTCCATTTGATTTCGGGTTTCCAACCCAAACGAACTGACGAGACGGCAGTTCCTCAGGTGGGAGAAAACTCGGCGAGTCAACTGGTGTAGTCGTGCAGTTGTATGTAGGGACCAACTCGTGGAGTTTTTGGTCTAAGTCAGTTCGGAGGGCTCCGACGGTTGCATGGGTTCTTCCCTCGAGCTATTATGCTTTGCATTTATGGCTTGGCGAGGGTTGGAAGAACAACGTTCTCCTTTCCTTCGCAGCTGTCGGCCTTTGGTCGTAGACTTGTGGTTAGGCTCGAGAGTTTCCCGATGCGGGGTCAACGCGAATAATCGGTCGTGCCATCCTGTTACCCTTCCTAGCCTAGGGGAGGGTTTCAACCTTACGTCAGAGGGGACTGCCCGAGTTTTGGCTGCTCGTCTAGCGACGACTTGGTGTTGGAGCCCGATACGTGTGAGGTTACTTCGCCGTCATCACAATCGGAATCTGATTTCTTGAGTAGCTGGTCACAGCTGTAAAGAAAATGACGAAAAGGCTCTAGGTCGATGAGTCCGGATACGTTGGCATCATCCCACCAATCTTGTTGATCGGAGGTGTTGTCGAGGTCATCCCTGTCCATCGGATTTGGAGGCTGGTGTTCCTCTGTGGGAGGTTCAATGGGTTCCACCACAACCTGTGAGTGTGCCTTTTGCCATGAGTTGTTGTCGTTTGTGCTGATCTTCTCGAAGATTGAGAAGCGAAACAACGAGATATTAGTATCGATTTGAAGCAGAGTCAAGATCTATGGTTTTGCTAATGTAAAAAGTGGGGACAGGCTCACCTTCTCGCCCATCCTCAACGAAAAGTTGGGCATAATGCTTCAGGTATCTCATGAGGGCATCTGGTCCTGCGTCCATAGCGTCCTCCAGTCCGGTGGCGAAAGCATGGATCTAGAGGGGTTGCTCCCCCTCTTCGGTTGGCTCGGGTTCATGGAGGCATAGGTCCCCGGATTGGTTAGCGATGAAGTCGAGCTTGCCGAAGGTAACCTTCTTGCCTGGCTACTCCTTTTTCGGTTCATTATCGAAGTTGAAGATGATTCCCATCTGAAACACACTATATGTCTGTATGCGAAAGGCCCCTACCTGGCGCGCCAACTGTTGATTGTTTTACTCTAGAAATATCCAGCAACGTGATCGCGTAGATGGAATCAGATGGTAGCACACGAGACACAGAAATTTATACTGGTTTGGGGCGCGGTGGCACACTAAACCCTACTACAGTGGTGCGGCTGCTCCTGTATTCGTATGCTCAATTACATGGGTTGTTGCTCCTAGCTACATAGTAGATTGGAATGGTGGAGGATGGATCCCGAGCCTGAGGTTCCTACCCTCCTTTATATAGGCAGATGAGGTAGGGTTACAGAGAGGGCAATCGGGCTGATAGATTGAGTTCCTAGTTTGTTACACGATATGCGCAACAGATTGATCCTAGCTATCACCCAGATATGCCTGTCTTGGTTTGCCATGATCTCCACGTTGGTCGATGGCGTCAGCCCTCACGGGCCTCCTTCTTGGCAGCTGCGGGGCTGATAGCCTGGCGGTGGTCACATATACGGGTGCTGCAGGTACCCCTAGCCCATATATCTGACATACTGGCTCTAGGTCTCTATGAATCACCATACTTATCTAGCCTGCTGTTGGTCAGGCGACTTGGCTTGGTGCCACTTTGTCGCTCAGTTCCCACCCGTGTCGATGGGTTCAAAAATAGGCTTCTCGGGCTCAGGCTACATGTTGCGACGGCCAAGGCACTCCACATGCCAAGGCTAGAGATTATTAGTGGGCCCATCGTGTAGTGTCCGTCGCTCTCGATTCCCTAGTCTGGCAGCCACCATATGCCATCCATTGGTTGGCTAGAGGAGCCCTATTGACGGTCCTTAAGTACCAAATATAGTTATCAAATAAATAAAGAAAAGGATCCAAATGCAACCAACACCTAGACTTAGGGTTTTATCTGACAGAATTCCACGAGTTTTGGTGTTTGTCTATTTCTGCAGGGGGTTATCAGAAAATACGGAGGAAAGGCCCACACGTCGGGTTTACATAGAGATAATAACGTGTTCACCGATTTTCTATCATCTAGAAGACTCCAGAAGCCACGAGAATGAACGAGAGGCCGAACGGGCCCGGAGGCAGGGCGCCCGCCCTGGCCTGAGAGCCAATCAGGCTCCGTCTCGCGGATTATGCTCCACCGACCTAAGGGATCAAGGAAAACCGTGCGATTAATGTCGGTTTGATCCGACGGCCCACGTTCACTTGAGGGGGCTATATAAGCAGGACCCCTGGCCCCTGGAGGAGGCACTCCCTCATTCTTAATTCTTCAAACCCTAATCTCAGGAGGAGAGTCTCTGATCAAGCCCTAGAGCCACCACATCAACTAGATCTCTAGTATAGCATAGCTACATAGGATTAGAACTAGAAGGAGTCAATCTTCGATTGGTTTCCGGATCTATCAAGAGGATTCTTGGTAATTCCTTTACTGTTCTTCATTGTTCATCTTTGTTCTTCAATATTATGAATACAACTTTGTTCTATTTCAATATATTGATTATGACTATGCTCTACTTGTTTATGTTTGCGATTATATTGTTCTTAGTTTATCGTAGTTATACGCTTGGCTTAGTTAAATTGGAATTATATACATGTTTAGGATCGTATAGCGTTTATCCATCGGATCCATAGGTAAATGATAAATATTGTGTAGGCGTGGTGCTTAGACCATATTTATCTGCGATTGCACCTTATATGCCGGATCGTGGGGTGGTCCGCGATGGTGACAGCTTCGTTGGTTCTTATATAGTCCCCCTCCCGTGTGTAAGGCAGGCAGAGCAACATTATTACGGGGGAGTGATTGCTATGTTTCTCATCTTCCTTGATAATATCACTATGCATGGGCGTAGTCCTTTCTCGCAATGATTGCCAAGTGTACTTGCACTAACTATGATATGCTAGACTTTATAGTTAAGAATAACTTAGGAAATATCCTTGTAGTTCGTCCTAATACCATGCTAATGACTTGCTAGAATATCTGTTGAGGTGCTTATCATTATTATATGTGGCTAGCTGATCAGATTAATTATCTTTGTCACCATTCATACTTTATCTATATTTTATGTGACACTTACCCCTGTATGCTAGAGATAGATGAATGCTCTCACTTATACATGCAATGATTGATACTCATTCCTATATTCTATTCCATAATCAACATTGATGTTAGTAATCCCTTCCCAGTGGTAAAAATATAAATAATGATACCTGGAATACTTCCCGGTTAAAATGGTACATCGGTATTAATCTGTGCGCTTGCAGATCTTATTTATTATTTATTTAGAAGAGCAGTTGCATATTTCAATACCGCGTCTCTCATGTCATGCTGGGGATGACAACTTGGCTTAAGTGACATGAGGGATAGGTTCGGCATTTTTGGCGCCGTTATCAGAATTAGAAAACTAAGTCTACTTTTGGTAATGACGTTAAGAATGCCCAGCAAGCATTTTTTGGCGCTGTTGCCGGGGAAGGTTGATTTACTAACAAGGAATGAATACGGAATTTGAGTCATCATTCGCATCATTAAGTGATTGAGATCATCAATTCTCCCATATAGATTTACCCCTGTATTTTTCTATTCTTATTGTTTTGCAGGGTGATGTATGAATAGAGGACATCTTCCAGAAAATTTTGTTGACAACCCCGAAGCATTAATCAGAGGGGCAAGAGCCAAGCTCAAGAAGTCAACACTTCGACGCAACACTTCATCCAATCCAGAAGACCGCCGAAGTTTCATCCGGAATTTGTCAACAGAGTTCGCAGCCATGGCGAACAAGACGATCCGTGAGTTCTCAACTCCCACTACGGACAACATCCGCACTGGACCTACCGCGGCCATCGACAAGAACTTTGAGCTCAAGCCAGGGCTCATCAACATGGTACAAGCCAACCAGTTTTGTGGGAAGCCGCACGAAGATGCAAGTGCTCATCTCCAACACTTCCTAGAGATTTGCAGCACATTCACTTTATTAGATGTTCCCAGAGACGCCATACTACTTCGCCTTTTCCCATTCTCACTATTGGGGAGAGCGAAGCAGTGGTTCTACGCGACGAAGGATAAGAACACTACGTGGGCACTCTGCTCTATGAACTTTCTGGCTAAGTTCTTTCCCATGGGCAAGACCAATGCTCTCCGTGGGAAGATTACAAGTTTTCAGCAACAACATGATGAATCCGTTCCAGAAGCATGGGAGCGCTTTCAAGATTATATCCTAGAATGTCCCCATCATGGAATGGAGAGCTGGCTACTTATGCAGACTTTCTATCATGGGCTCATCACTAGTGCTCGTGAGACCATGGATGCTGCAGCTGGAGGCGCATTTCTATCACTCACCATACCACAAGCTATAGCCCTTGTGGAGAAGATGGCGTCCAACCAAGGTTAGAACGAAGAGAGGACTCAAACACGCAAGAAGGGTGGAGGTATGCACCAGCTCAAGGAGGTAGACATGCTGTCTGCAAAGCTAGACCTACTCATGAAAAAGCCCAACACAAAGCTGGAGACAAAAGAGAAGTCATGAACGTCTACGACTCTCATATGACTTGTGAGGAATGTGGAGATACTGGACACTCAGGCAATCACTGCCCTGAGATGCTTGAGGATGCAAGGTACATCAACAACAACAACAACTACAACCGTCCTCAACAAAATCAAAGTTGGAATCAACAGAGGCCTAACTACTCAGGTAACTACTCAGGTAATTATCAAGGTAATAACTCTTACAACAACAATAATAATTTTCCACCCCTGAGAGAGTTAGTGTCTAATCAAGGAAAGCTAATGGATAACTTGTCTAAGAAATTGGCATCCAATGATAAAATACTAGAAAACATAAATAATAGAATGGATAATTTCTCTACTGCCATCAAAAACCAAATTAGCTTTAATAAAATGATTGAATCTCAGTTAAATCAAATAGCTGCTGCTGTTCCTGCTACTAACCCCGGTATACCATCACAACCGGAAGGATTAGAATATGCAAATCTTGTAGACATGTTTGATGCAGGTAACTATTGGAGTAATCTCGCTGTCGGAGTACATAATGACCTTCTGCCAGTCAAGAGAGGCGATCCAGGACGCCCCGTCATCCCGATCTCCATCGGCATGGTGGACTTCCCAGAAGCACTCTGCGACTTTGGCTCCAGCGTCAACATTATGCCCAGGGTACTCTATGAAAAATTCTTTACATATCCTTTATCAGAAACAACTATGTGTTTGCAGCTTGCAGATCGGACACTAAGCTTTCCTAAAGGAATATTAAAGAACATGTGTGTCCGAGTTGGTACCTCGTACGCTCCAGCTGACTTCGTGGTGATAGAGACCGGGTCCGATGAGAGGTCACCAGTTATTCTGGGAAGGCCATTCCTGAACACCTCGGGAGCTGTCATCTACGCCAGCGCTGCGAAGATCAACTTCAACATCAAGGGGAGGAAGGAGACGTTTTCCTTCAAGAACAAGATTACACAAATCCCAGAGCAACCCCAACATGAACCAAGGAAGAGGACCAACAGAAGGAACAAGCAGAACAAGAACAACCAAGGATGGACCGAATCAGCTAAGATGGTCACTGCAGTTCAAGGAGGTCAAGACCGACGACCCAAGTCACCGTTCCTAATTAAGAAGGACGACCCAGGCATGCCAAGCATTGAGTGCTCAATCAATGGATACTCCTTTCAGAAGGCGCTCTGCGACACTGGATCAGGCGTCAACATAATGGCCACAGTCACCTATCAGCTCTTGTACGGGACCATGCCCTTAAAACCAACATACACTCAGCTCCAGATGGCAGATCAGACATCCCGAAAGGTCGAAGGTATAGTAACCGATGTCCCTGTTAAAATTAACGATCATTTTGTCCATACAGACTTTCAGGTCATTGACATGGGAGACGACGAGTACGATCCACCCATCATCCTAGGAAGACCGTTCCTAGGCACCGTCAAAGCAATCATCTACATTGGAACCAGAGAAGTCCATATGCATTTCCCCTCTGAGAAGGTACGCCGCTACTTTAATGACCCTAACTATATAGTTGAAGATTCTAAGCAGGTCAGGACAAGAAGAAGGCGACGTAACCGTAACCAAAGGAGGCAAACCATCAAGGACGTATGGGCAGACTATGAAGGAGAGGTCATAAGGCCCGAGGATACACAACAGGAGACCGAAGCACCAAGTCGGGTATAGAAAGCGAAGACAGTTACACAAGAAGAGGAGGCGCTGCCGGAACCACCGTCTACGCCACCCAAATCCCAGGACAACTGAGAAGAAAAGAAGTCCTGTTCGGAGGACTTAAAAACACCGAACGTCGTGCCAAGAGGTAAACTTGGTAGTTATCTTTTTCCCTTTAATTATTGCTCAGTTAATCATATTCATTCTGTCTAAAAAAAATGTTGAAAACAGTAAGCCCCGTGTGAGTATGCGAGTGGCATAAAACCCATAAGTACATTCACTGTGGTGGCATAAAAAAAAATAATATATATTTTTTCTGTTCTATAAAAATGAAAATAAAAATAGAGAGTGACATTTATCAAGGAAGCTCAAACATGATAAAGGCTAGATATTTATGCTAACGCTTAGTTCCACGAAGCTTTGTTGTCTATTTGAGCTCCACAGAATTCAGGAAGACTAGCAGATGGAGGACATCCTAATCGTTGTCAGGGTGCTGCCGACATTCAAATACACCTCTGCACCTGCTAGTTACATCAGAAGAAATTACGTCAAGATCCAGCTTGGGGGAGAGCACCCCCATTTATCCCGATAAGTATTTTTATCTACATTTATACCTATGCTTTATTAAAATAAAAAGATGCATAATCATGAAAACCCAAATAAATATTTTATGTTTATATATATTTGCTTAGTTTAATAAATAAATAAAGTAGCTATGCTAAACTGAATCTTGAAAATAAAACTCTAGCATGGATATGATGAATAGTTGCTCTGCCTAATTTTCAAATTTGTTCTCTCTCTAGTTTAGACATAACTGTTATAATTTAAAACTGGCTCTAAACCTGAACTAGTGGGAAGAGAACTTGATCTGAAGTCTAAGTTGTTAGCGGATATGATATGGGAAGGTTGAGATGCTGTTTATCTGTTCCTAGAGATGCTAGAATTCTGGAGAATTTTATCTTTGAAAATCTTTAAAATGTTGCATGATGAGTTCCTGTATGATGAGAGTTTAAATTCCTACCACAGCCATATATACATGCTTGTTAGATTAAGAGCCGCACTTTTACTACTTACTGCTTATGAGCATTGAGTGTGGTCAAGCTGTGTAGACCCTTAGGAACTTGTCATGTGGTTAAAATCAAGATTCACTTGCACGTTCACTCATACATGCTGCTTCTACTCCGGAAGTACGCATCCACATATATCCACTCATTTCTATCTCCAGATTCACCTAAAATTATTCTACTCCTGACCCGGGAGAGAATAGCTAAAAATATTATCCCATTCCTGTTATTCCCTGTGAAGTTAATGCTCAAGTCATTTCTACTACCACTTGCTATATTTTCAAAAGAGGGAGATTGCTCTAAAAAATATAAATACGAGGAAATAAAAAGGAGCAAGTGCTCGGAACCTCGAAGAAAGAAAAAGTGAGACGAGAGGTAAAAATGGACAAGTATCCGACAGTAGAATTAGGGGTACAAGATACCCACCTGAGAGAAAAAAAAGAGAAAAAAAATAGAGCATCTCATTCCCCTCAAAAGTTTTAAAAAGCAAGAAAGGTATGTATTCCCTCAAAAAGAGCATTAGACTTTTGTTATCACCATCATCACCATACACCACTCATTCACCACACATGCACATCTTGATTTCACTTATTGACTTGTTTCTCTGGATCCATGGTTTGACTATGCAATAAATGTTCTATGAGTATGTATACTATATCTCCCACCTATGAGCTCCAGATATCAAAGCCTTATTAGAGTAGGGTGAGAGAGAAGGCAATGTCACTACGCCTTATACCATAAATACCACATACTTTGTGAGAGAAGGCATATACCATTACTGCCTTGGTAAGGATCCAGAAATACCACAAAAGAGAGACCCGAGAAAGTCATACAAGGAATCTCTGAGTTTTATTTGAAAAATTTGCAAAATCTCCAGAGCTATAGCTGATCAAGAATAAGAGACATGGCATTTGACTAGACCGTTCTATCTTTTAACCACTCAAGATGCAGATGACGGTTGCAAGCCCCATGGTGAAAGGTAAAATGAGTAAGTTTTAAGTCTTGACAGTTTACTCTAACTCAGGGATGAGACCTTATTTGAAAGCATATGTACCGTCAACGTTCAAAGGCGTTGCAGCAACTTCTGATCCATAATGAGTCTATCCTTGCTCAGGGATGAGCAAGAGGTAAGCTTGGGGGAGTTTGTTGATGGTCCTTAAGTACCAAATATAGTTATCAAATAAATAAAGAAAAGAATCCAAATGCAACCAACACATAGACTTAGGGTTTTATCTGACAGAATTCCACGAGTTTTGGTGTTTGTCTGTTTCTGCAGGGGGTTATCAGAAAATACGGAGGAAAGGCCCACACGTTGGGTTTACATAGAGATAATAACGTGTTCACCGATTTTCTATCATCTAGAAGACTCCAGAAGCCACGAGAACGGGAGGCCGAACGGGCCCGGAGGCAGGGCGCCCGCCCTGCTCCCTAGGGCGCCCGCCCTGGCCTGAGAGCCAATCAGGCTCCGTCTCGCGGATTATGCTCCACCGACCTAAGGGATCAAGGAAAACCGTGCGATTAATGTCGGTTTGATCCGACGGCCCACGTTCACTTGAGGGGGCTATATAAGCAGGACCCCTGGCCCCTGGAGGAGGCACTCCCTCATTCTCAATTCTTCAAACCCTAATCTCAGGAGGAGAGTCTCTGATCAAGCCCTAGAGCCACCACATCAACTAGATCTCTAGTATAGCATAGCTACATAGGATTAGAACTAGAAGGAGTCAATCTTCGATTGGTTTCTGGATCTGTCAAGAGGATTCTTGGTAATTCCTTTACTGTTCTTCATTGTTCATCTTTGTTCTTCAATATTATGAATACAACTTTGTTCTATTTCAATATATTGATTATGACTATGCTCTACTTGTTTATGTTTGCGATTATATTGTTCTTAGTTTATCGTAGTTATACGCTTGGCTTAGTTAGATTGGAATTATATACATGTTTAGGATCGTATAGTGTTTATCCATCGGATCCATAGGTAAATGATAAATATTGTGTAGGCGTGGTGCTTAGACCATATTTATCTGCGATTGCACCTTATATGCCGGATCGTGGGGTGGTCCGCGATGGTGACATCTTCGTTGGTTCTTATATAGTCCCCCTCCCGTGTGTAAGGCAGGCAGAGCAACATTATTACGGGGGAGTGATTGCTATGTTTCTCATCTTCCTTGATAATATCACTATGCATGGGCGTAGTCCTTTCTCGCAATGATTGCCAAGTGTACTTGCACTAACTATGATATGCTAGACTTTATAGTTAAGAATAACTTAGGAAATATCCTTGTAGTTCGTCCTAATACCATGCTAATGACTTGCTAGAATATCTGTTGAGGTGCTTATCATTATTATATATGGCTAGCTGATCAGATTAATTATCTTTGTCACCATTCATACTTTATCTATATTTTATGTGACACTTACCCCTGTATGCAAGAGATAGATGAATGCTCTCACTTATACATGCAATGATTGATACTCATTCCTATATTCCATTCCATAATCAACATTGATGTTAGTAATCCCTTCCCAGTGGTAAAAATATAAATAACGATACCTGGAATACTTCCCGGTTAAATTGCTACATCGGTATTAATCTGTGCGCTTGCAGATCTTATTTATTATTTATTTAGAAGAGCAGTTGCATATTTCAATACCGCGTCTCTCATGTCATGCTGGGGATGACAACTTGGCTTAAGTGGCATGAGGGATAGGTTCGACATTTTTGGCGCCGTTATCAGAATTAGAAAACTAAGTCTACTTTTGGTAATGACGTTAAGAATGCCCAACAAGCCCCCGGGCCATTTGTGGAGCTAGTTTATCAGCGAGCAGGGCGGTTTCTCTCGGTGTGCCCCTTCCACTACTGCTCTGAGGGGCATGTGGCTGGCCCTTTCGGATGCACAGATCCACGCCATCAATCTGACATGGAGGATTGGAGAGGGCATGACACCTCGATTCTCATGCAGGCGTGTGCGTGGGTGGCATAAATAGCCTATTGCAGCCAAGCCATCACGCCGAGGCCCATCATTTTGAAGAATGAGAAGCCAAAATGACTGCCCCTATGCACTCCTTACTGGAGTGCTTACTCCAAGATGGGCCCATCTATGAGCCTAGTTCATTGGAAGCCGTGTGGAGCATGTTTGCATCCACTATCCCACTGCCATGTCTTGTGGTGATGCACAAAGTCATGGGGTGTGGGGTTACCTACTGCCCTTCCACAAGCCTTTGCTCTTCTCTCTCCTGAGCCCTAGCTTCCATTGCTTCTTGTGCCCCTCGTGTCGTGGGTTCCTCTAGAGAGTTATATGGCGGAGTGAACTAGGTCGACCTTCACTAGGCGGGATCTTAAGGACAAGCAGGTGGTAAGCGGTGATCCCAGCGGCCAGCAATGCAATGGGTTTCCATGTCCCAACTGGGATGGAGGAGCCGAGGCCCTCGACAGGAAAAATCGTCTCCTTCGTCCACTTCCTTGACTCTTCCCAGTGCACCCCTTTAACGGGGTTGCTCTATTTCTATGGGCTTCATCTCCATGATTTGACCCCAGAGGTGATCCTCCACCTCATGGTCTTCCTCACGCTGTGCAAGTGCTGCTTGGGGGGGTCTTTCCCCACTTGGCACTATGGAGGTGGCTATTCCAGGTGGTTCTAGCTGCACCCGACGGTGTCTTCCCTCCGAGACGGCAAGGCACTATCTAGATCTTGGCCATGCACCGGGCCAGAATTCTAGGTTAGGCTAGTGATAGAAGTGGCTCTTCCTCCCCAACATGATCCTGACGCTGCCGCTATATTCTGCAAATAGGCAGGGCGACGAGGCGCCATTATCGTGGTTGAGCTCCCCACTGTGATGGAGTAGGGGGACCTAGCAGAGATTGACCACCTAAGGGAGAATGGCTTGATAGGTTTGAAGTGATTTGCAACTTCTTGAGCCATTGGGTTCTGCCCATGAAGGAAAGGAAGCACATCCAATGGGTGTTTGAGGGTACGAAGGACCGATGATCTAGTCTAGTGTCTTCGTCCCCATGAGTCAACTCCGCACCTAGATGATGATGACCATCACAAGGGGGACACTTGACGTATTTATCCTCCTTCCTATTTTACATTCTGTGTATTAATAATGTAATCTGTATTTCAAATATGCAGTATATCTACAACACTAAATGAGCTAGGCGTTACACTATCTGTTAGATCTTGAAAAAGAATCTTTGAGTTGTTCCTTACCAAACAACCAGTCAATTTCCAGCATATGGTGGATGCCAGCTAGCACTAGATAGATAGGAAGATTAGTATAAATACCCATCGTCCAAGCAATCCTTTGCTTTGACAGATCCAAAGCTTGAAGGTAAGCATTAGTAGGTTGTAGCCAAGCCCTTGAAAAATGGGTGACAAACCTATTACGATATCGGATGATGCGGCAAAGGAACCAACTACTCTGGATGATGAGGAGGATATTGAGGCATTAGTGGAGCCGCCGGATTGGCTTCCCGATGGATGGATCATGGAGGTCTACCGTTCTGAAGATGGCAACATTATTCGAGTACGTTTCTCAAACAATAGGAATAGTGCTTGTATATGATTCAACAAGTAATTGTGTCATATAGAATGTCACCTATAACCAGACTTTCCTATTATTTAGATTTATGAATTTCCTTTCAACCTTTGAACTATTTTGCAAGCAGTATTATACTTCTCCCATATCAAATTGCACATTCACCACGAAGTCAGAAGTATTGGAGTACCTTTTCTCTGGGACATATGAGCGTATGCTGGAATTGAAGGAATGTGGTGTAGAAAACTCACTTCAGGTGCCTGACTACAATTTTTTTTAAATATGACCAACTTTTTATTGTAGACGTGTTTTTACAATTCTTTGTCTGTTCATTATGCTTGCATATTCAGAGACAACATGAATGGCTTCCAAAGGGGTGGGTGATTGAGATAAGAGCTGGTGGGGAGAAAACAGACAAGATGTACAAGGTATATAGCCACGAGTTTAGTTAGGTGATACCAATGATATATTATTATATATATGTTGCTGGTTTTACTTTACTTTGAGGCTCTCGTAATAACTAATAATTGCAATTAAACAAGTTATCTGTTACTGTAACGTTCTTCTATTTGTATGAAAGTTCTTACATTCAAACAAGAAACTCAGTAGATACATAATTTTCCAATTAATAAACAAATACATTGAACATATTTCAATTATAGAAGAGGATAGTATAGAATAGCTATATTTTGAGTACATAATTGCACCCAGTGAGGAGCAAACTAGAGTTGAGGTAAGGAATATCACTGTATGAGATCATTGTAGTTTTATATTCATAAAATTAACTATTGTTTTTATTTAGGAAATTAATAATCTTTTAGTTATTTGTATGTTATGTATCACGTGCTCAGTGAAGTGTACTTGTTCTCTGCTGATGAATACATCATGATACTTAGTGGAAACTTATTTATTTTGTATATCCTATCCATTGTACATCTTTGAAACAAGAAACTTATTATGAATGAAGTTATATATATGTTATCTTCACGTCTTATAAGTAATGAAATTAATTTTGAAATGGAGTATCAGCTACAAACAATTTTGTGTTACTAATGATTTTAGTATACATTGGTGGCTACTATATATTGATAGTCCTTATGGTTTCATTGTAGTTTTATGTCCACTCAACCACTGGCACACGATTGGTATCAAAGCAAGATGTACTACTCTGTATCAATGAGTCAAAGGTCTCTGGGTGCAACACCCATGAACAATGTGACACAAGTTCTGAAGATAACGTGTGTCTCTTGCTAGAACTTCTTCAACTCAAATAACACATTACATCTTTTGAGTGTTTGATGTTTTTTCTATTTATTTGGCATATTTGTAGATACTTGCAAAAGTGGACTTGTGGCCAAGTGGATTGCCTGAAGGTTGGGTAAAAGAACTAGTATATAGAAAAACAAAGGATGGATTAATCAGGAGAGATCCGGTAAATAATATGGCTCATGAGTCATGATGTTTTACCATTGAATAAATTAACATTGCTTGATTTAGGAATCATTATTTTGTCTTATCATGCAGTATTACACGGATCCTGCTAGTTCCTACACATTCCGCACACGGAAATCTGCATTATCCTTCCTAGAAACTGGAAAGGTAGTATCTAGGCGTGCAATTATTCAAAAGACAAGTGTTCATGATCTGTACTCTTTTGAAATATCTGCAGATCTGGTAATTATTCTCTTTGTTTTTTGTTTATCTAGTGAAAATCTGCATGACATACCTTTTCCTAGTTGCTTGCATTTTGGCCATTATCATGCAGAAATCAAAGGTAGTGAATTTTGTTTCCTTGCCACTTGATTCACACACAATTCTCTTTCCTAACTTCCAAATGGTTTTGTATCTGTGTTTCTTTCTGTCCCTAGTTTGTGTTACCATTACCATCAGCAATATGTAACTAGGAAATAATTATTGATTGGTTAACAATGTTATGGAAATCAATTTCACTTAGGGGCTGTTTGAATCATTTTATTTTGGGGCAATTAGAATCTACTTAATAGATTAGGATATTTGGCTTGGAATTTGACAATGTGCACAACTTTCCAAAGTTCACATATAAGCCTATCTCAAATTCATAGGGTAGGAGATGAAAATTTGTTTTATAGATCACCATGCTATGTTTCTACTTTGCAACTTATAACACGCTCTTCAACTTGCTCCCCTATGGTACAAGTGCAGCCATAAGTATCTCTCTTGTATGGCGCACAATAATATACAAATATATTCCATATACAACCATAGTAGCTTAACTAATCTGTATCTAAATTATGATTATTAAAATGAATTTAATTCCAAGGATCCGAATGGGGCCTCAATGATTTGTAGTGATAATTTTATTTGTGGCCTTGGTTTTTTTTGGCAATTTGGACAAATTTTCTTATACTCCCTCCACACATAAAAAAAATATGTTCTCGACATGTTTACTTCCAAAATTTTCAATATTAAAATAATATAACTTTAAAGTATTTAGTTTTCAAAAACATATGCTGTAAGCTTCTAAAACTTTAGGTATATTATAATAACAATTCTAGTAGTCAATAGTATATATCAAAGAGCATATATATCATACTGCACAAAATCAAATCTAATGACTATAAAGAGTAGCAGTGGAAAAATACAGAGGAAATTATAGTATATAATTGATTAATTTTCTTTTCTTTGGCAGCATGAAAGTTTACGTAGTAGATTAATAGTACATGAGAAGCCTTATCAGGAGCCCACAAGATCATCTCTGTTTATGCAAGCACCAAAAATGGAACAGGATCAAAATATAGACCACCGTAAGTTCTTACATTTGTTGTTATTGTATCATAAATCTTGCACAGTTGTGTGCACACCTTATTGATTTTTATTACTTTATTTATGTTCTAAATTTTTCAAATACTCATGACATCAAAGATAAAACGAGGTTGGTTATCAAAAGTTTATATTTTGTTTTTTGCTACTTAAAATTTGCATTGTTGCTTCTAATGGTCTTCTCATTTCTTTTTGTTCGTCGGGAATGATGGTATATGTGCTATCGCAAAATTTTATGAAAACTCTCAGGGTTGTTTGCTAATTTTCTATGCAACAATAGGTAATGAAATATCATGTCTTACATAGAAGCTTTAAATCTGATTTGCTTAGTTTGAGATAAAATAGGGAAGATTATACTTTGGCCTTAATTATTTGGCTTGTACCGTGACTTTTACTCAATTTGTAAGCACTAATTAAGTAAGCAAAGAGTTAACTTTACAAATAAAAGTTTCAAGAGTATTGGTAGTTAGATGATTAACCAGACCAAATGCGCATAATCCTTAGCATGCATAGCACACAATACTAGTTAATATTGATATTCTAAGTTGGTGTATTGCTGCGCAACACTAAGTTCATTTTCACCTCCTCTTAAATCTTGTCATGTGGAATTTCCTTTGAATCCAAGTCAAATTGGGATAGATGGGATAGCCCTGGTTATTTAGTGAATACTTCTTTTAGTGATGAACTACAATCTCAAGGTGCAAACTTGTGTGGTTGATTAGATGCATCCAACGTTCTTGATTGAAACACATGCCTCAATAGAAAGTTTGTTTACATATGGAACTATGCAGTGCGCACATTCAATAAAAAACTATACAAGATTTGAATGGTAAAAGTTATTACACATGTATGGCTCCATTTAAACACATATGATTATTTTATCATTGTTTAATATGTTGTGTTTTTCCTTCCGTGCTCTGATATATAATTTATGGTTTTTTTATGCTACTGAAAGATGGTGATACCTCAAGTGGCTCAGATTCACCAAATGAGTCTGAAGAAGAAAACATCAACGACAAGAAGGCTTTGGGAAACAAAAGCAACTAGCTCAAGGAACACCATCAGTCGTCCATCAGGAAGGCCTCCTCAATTCAGGATTAAGGAGGGGACAGACAATCAGATGCAGGCTAAAGAAACTTCTCGTACACTATATACCAATAAAATTTCACCAGCACTTTGATGTTATGGTTTCTTGTTATTTTTAGTGTATTGTCGTTACCCAAATAATAATTAATTGCAAAACCAAAACTTGTATTAGCTCCTGCGAGGTTGCAGAATGTGTTGTCGTTAATGCTTCAAGTGCACTTAGTGCTAATAATTTTTTTGAATATACTCCAATTCATACTCTGTGTTCAACATATTTCATAAGCAATCCCGTGAGTTGCAACGGGAGAAAAAAAACTATCAAAAGATATATGTATTTATATATTTTTATTTTATAATTTATTTAATGATGTCCATGACAAACATAATATAAATTAATATTGGTAATAATATGACAATGCTCTAATAAATCCATATCAATTTAAAATAGAATTTTGATAAATTTTTTCTCTCATTGTAAAGTACATAAATATTTACTCGTGAATATAACATAATTTTAGTTTCAGCACAATCCATGTGTCGGTAGAGTTAAATATCAAGTTTCACGATTTCCTTTGAGGACCCATGAAAATAACTATATCTAATATTTATTTATTAGAGAAAGGTCAAGGTTAAAAGAGTCGTATTTGTATATTTATAGTAATCATCGTGTCTGTGCATTGTACCGGAACCTACAATTTATGATATAGTCACCTAAACAACTTGCGGCTCAGAGATTTATTTAAAGATCACGTCATCTGTCGCGATACGTGTTGGGATTGGACGCATCCTGTAGTCGGACACTACGTTATCATTGGACGCATGTCATTCTCAAAATTCATGGCCGAGGGCATGCTCTCTACGGCAAAAAAAAAAAGAAAAGAAAGAAAAAACGGAAAAAAAATGTGGCCAACAAAATTCGTGGCCGACGATGACACGATCTCTACGACAGAAAAGGAAAAAGTCAGAAAACATTTATGAAAAAAACAGAAAAACGACCCAAACTAAGAAACTTATCGTGGTTTAATATTACTATTAGGAATAGATTTCTACTCTTGTCTTTTTCTATTTGGATTTAAATCTGGACCCTGTTCAACTTACTTGGAGGTATTTATTTGGATTATAATAGGATTCCTAGCTATACTTGTGTGCAATCCGTATATACTCTGTCGGTTCCAAATTATAAGTCATTTTTACTTTTTTGTACATCCATTTATTATATTTAGATGCATAGTAAAATAGAGGTAATAAAAAAAGTCAAAGTGACTTATAATTTAGAATGGATGGAGTATAAAATAGGAGGGTTGTAGACAAACAAATAAAGACATCTACTTTCATGAAATTAGTTAGGAGGTGGAAAAAAAATGGGCTGAAATTTTGGCTTTTAATATTCAATATATATTTAGATAAATAGACGTGTAGAATAGATATAGATATAGATAGGGGTCATGAGTCCCGACCGCTTATGATGCAAGAATAATCCTACAGCGTTAGACTCACACACAAGGCAACGCACATTTGACTACTGACATAACAAAAATCTATTTGACTCTACATATAACAGTAGTGAGTTATATATATTCGTCAATTCATAAATTTAATTTAGAGAAACAAATAATATTATTAAATGAAAAAAGATGGAAAGAAGCTAGCACAACACGATTTTGGATTGCATCTGGAATGCTGCCCTACATCATATATCTTTTTTTGAAAATTACACAGTATAACATAGATGCTCATAACACTTATGCACACTCACCCCTATAAACACACGTATGCAAATCCTACTCCTATAAGCATCCCCGAAGAACTAAGTTCGCAGATCTCGAGATTCACAAAGGCACCACAGGCTTCTCGCCATCGACGGGGACATCATCTACCACTCCCTATAAAAACACATACATAAATCTTAACCCAATGAGCACCTCTGAATGATTGAGCTGGTAGATCTCGCCATTAAATCTGGAATAAATCCAGAAAAATACGAGCATACGTGCCAAGTCGAGGACTTAAACCCAAGTGAGTAGGTTCTACCACAGGGAACCCAACTAACCGATCTATGATCAGTTCGCTAGTCTACAACATATTTGGAAAGGCTTCCATGAGCTGAACGAAGGCTGTCTGGCCCATTAATCTATACTCCCTCCGTCCCTAAATAACTGTTGCTTTTGGTTTTCATGCCGTAAGTTTGCCTGAATTTATAGAAAATACGTGCAACATTTGTATCTCTAAATAAATTTATTATGAAAATAGATTCAACGATCTATCTAATAATATTAATTTTGTACCATAAATATTAATATATATATATATAGTCAAAATTGTTTCTCGGGAAACGAAAACGACAGTTATTTAGAGACTGAGAGAGTATAACCTATATAGATGGAACCCACTATAAGTGTCATTAATTCTATTTTTCTGCGACCACATTGATCCACGTCATTCAGCTTGTCCTAGCCATTCGATTTTTTTCCTCGAATACACAAAATATTTGTACATCTTTGTATAAGATCGAGAAAAGTTTGCAATTACAACGACGCACCTACACGCACGGCGAGTGTGAAACCCTAAATTTTCGTTTTACTTAAAAATAGATAAGTATGATTTAATTATAAATTTGTTGTGCATTTAAATTTAGGGAATAATGAATTTTTGCGAAATTAAAATTTAATCATAAGGCTAATCATTTATTTTGCACTCATGCTGTTGCACTATATTTTTGTGATGAGTGGTTTTGGTAAATTTTTTTTTGAAAAGATTTGAAAATCAATTGGAAATGTGAATTGAAAATCAAATTAGAAAAAGGAAAATTCTATTCTTTTTCCTTCTGGCCCGAGCAGCCGTTTCGGCCTGCTGGCCCAGACCCCGACGGCCCGTCCCTCTCCCCCTTCTCCTCTTGGGCCGCGGCCCAGCCCGTCAGCGCCGTCTCTCCCGCCCACTCTCCCGCAGCCGCTGACCGCCCGGCCCCACATGTCGGCGCCGTCTTCTCCAACTGCCTCCCCGCTCTCGCCGGTCATGGCAACCGCAGCCCCCGCGCCCACGACCTCCGCGCGTGGGAGCGCCCTGCGTCCCTACCTCTTCAAAAAGGAGAAGCCGAGGCCGACCCGCACCAGTTGCCGCTCTTCCCCCGCTCCCTCTCGCGTTCGTGTGCCCGAGAGAACCGCCCGACGCCTCCAAGCTCCGGCGATCGCCTCTCCGCGCGGACCGCCTTCTCCGAGCCGTCCCCGTCCCGTTTGAAGCCGTGGTGAGAATCCCCGTGCTCCCCTCCCTCTCCCTGCACCTCTAATTCCTCGATTTGAGGCCTCTAGGGCCGTCCGATGTGAGCTCCAGTGAGCTCTTTCATGGCCGGCCATGGCGGGTGGTCCTCGCGCCTTTCCCCGGCCGTACTTGCGACGAAAATGGAACCCCCATTCCCTCCGCATCCTCCCTGTGCTTTTGGTTTGGCAAATGGAGCTCTGGAGTGCCCGGCCGAGCAACTCCGGCGAGCCCCATGGCGGCGCCGCCGTCTTCTTCCTGGAGTCCGGCGGCCGGCCTCTCCCTTTCCCCCCCCTTTTTCTTTCGTGACCGTCCATCTCGAGATCAAGGGTCAGAAATGGCCGATACCCCTTCGGGGTAGATTTTGCTAAAGAGACCCCGCATTTTTCAGTTATTAACCCGCAGTCCTCGGCCAGATAGGAATTTCCCGAATTTGTTTTATTTTAAATCCGAAATGTTTTCAGTTTATTTACAGAATTGCCACTACAGTAAAACGTGTATAAAATCGTCGTTTTAGCTCCGATTTGATCCGTTCAACTTGCGTTAGTTTCGTAATTTCATAATCTACGCAATAGTGCTACTGTTAGACCTGTTAAGAGCTTTTGAATTTCTCAAATAAACCTAGTTAATAGCTAGCTTCTAGAATAGTAAATGTCTCGTAACTTATGCGTTGTAGCTCCGATTTTCGTGCAATTCGCGTCAATGTGATCGTAGCGAGACGTAGATGATTTTGGTAAACATTTTATTCAGATTTATTTATTGATGGTGTACTGTTCTAATAGTAGCTATGTTTTGCTTGTATGTCTGCTCCGATTTGCGTGTTGTACTTCGTGTCGTACGAGTTCAGACGGTGAGGAGTACGTCGGAAATCCGGACGCGTACGAGGATCAGCAGGACCAGCAGCAGTTCGTGAACCAAGGCAAGTATAGCATGGGCCTACCTTGTTGTCCTATTCATTATATAACATACTCATTATGCATGTGTCTAATATTGCTCGACTATAAGGACTTCCTAGCAAATTGATGACCTGTACCTTGACTCCTATGGGGATTATTTGCATTTGGGTAGAAAGCTAGTGCTCTAACTAAACATGATCTACACATTTATTAATGGAAACAACGGATAATCATGATGATAGTAGTGGAACTAAAAGGGTGATGGTGCAAATGATGTTGATCATGTTGCCTTAAACCCTCCGTAAGGACTTATCTGTAGGGCAAAAGCTGGGACTTACAGTGCAACCGTGGGAGTTAAATGGCTCTGACTTTAGCTCAGTAGTAGGATCTTTTCTAACTTGTTAGAGGTTACCCGAAAGGGCGCAAGAGGGGCTTGCCACGTTGGGTATAGAACTGCCTCTGTTCAGATGTGTATAGCCTGCGGGAATTGTGCCATCGAAAGGGGGGTTCTCTATATCTGCCTGCCGAGGAAACCTAGCGGCCCTAACTGGTTAGAAGAGGCCTATGGAAGGCTTCATAGTGTACCCTGCCTGCTCACCTTGGAAGTGTTAGGGGGTCGACGGGCCCCGGGCATACGGGTAACACGACTCACGGGTAAAGATGCACAACCTCTGCAGAGTGTTTAAACTGTTATAACAGCCGTGCTCACGGACACGAGCGGCCCGGAAAACTCACAGAATAAATGGTTACTTGTTACGTGATGAACTATGATGATGAGATCACACTGATGCTTTCTCTTCTTAAATCTAGTAGTGGATCATGTGGGATAAATGGGAGCTTGAGCATAATTTAATAATGATTAATAATGGAATGTTGATCTACTAAAAATGCTAACTGCAGTCAACCGCGTCTAACCTTTTTGAGCCTCATGAATCCTCATACTATACTTGCGGAGTACGATTGTACTCACACTTGTTGCTATATTGTTTTTGGGTAAAATCCCGGATGGGTAACAGATGACAGTTTCTACGAGGACTACCCGGAGGATTTCTAGGTTTGGGTCAACCAGTCGTCCTTCCCTGTGGATCAGACACTACGCCTGAGTGTTGTTATTTATCTTTCCGTTTGTTTATGTAAGGACTAAGTGATGTAATAACGTTATGTATGTACTCAGTGATGATACTTCTGTTAATTTGTCGACTTATGTGTGCGACTATTCCTGGGGCGCACATAAGATGTATGCACTCTATATTGTCCTTTAATTGGAGTGTGACAAATTGGTATCAGAGCTGTGTCGACTGTAGGACGCAAACCTAGGTAGAAATGGTCGTTTCTAGGAGATTGACTTTATTTATTTATTTGCTACTACCTTACTCTTGATATTTTCTTAAAAATTTTATGCTCTATTCTTTATTTTATTGCATAAAATATTGACTCTGATAATATTTTATATCAAAACTATAGATGCCTCGTCTCAGTGCCGCTGCCTACGTCGCCCAGTTCGTTCCAGCACCACCAGCAGTACCACCAGTAGAGCCTGAGGTCGTCCACGTCACCGACGAGGAGGAGGAGGAACCCATGGAGGAGGAGGCATTTTCAGATGCCGCATCTGATGGACCCGCTTCGACTCCCGTGGCTGCACCCATTCCACATGTGGATGCACCAGTCCCCGCTGCTACACCTCCACCAGCATCACAGGCTGCTTCTGCACCAACCCCAGTGCCCTCCCCAGCTGCATCAGAGGAGCCAGAAGAGATAGGATGGTCCACCAGGAACAAGTTTAAGGAAGCTCCCGAAGATGCCCACTACCACAACCTCCTCACCACCATGCTAGCTGAGTACTATCCAGAGTTTGCTGCCTCTGTGAAGTACTATTGTGCGGAGCACACACATCCAGTGGAGGCGACGTACTGGAAGACCAATGTGATCGTCACCGCCTGGAACAACACCGACCAATCCCAGGATATTGTGACCACCCACAGCCACCGAGCCAGGCGTGCCAGTGTTTATGACAGCATGGAAGATGCTGCGCAGGCGGCGTACCTGCACTATCATGGCAGGCGTTTTGAGGATATGCAGAACAACCGCTACCGGTATCTTCCCCGCTATGACCCGAGGGTGAAGACATGGGCTGTGTTGGCTCCTCCAGCTTCTGATCCCACCTTGGACACCACAGTGAGGCACCTCAGCGCCATGCAGGAGGTCAACGAAGCACTCAGGGAAGAGCTTCGTGCAGCGCAAAAATCTGAAAAGCGCCTTCAGAACCAGATAGATGAGATGGCCGTTCAGCTAGGACAGCCCACCATTTACAAGAAGAAGGCCAGGGTGTTCACCGTGGTGGATCGCGCTCCTTAGATGTTGCAGCCCCGTCTAGCAGGATGCGTCTTAGAGTCGAGAGTCGTGTCAAGTTCGTGTTTGTTTTGTGAACTTTCCGTTGTATCGTTGTTTGTGTTGATGAACTTGGTTGATTTGGAGTTTGCTTGATTGTTGGAACAGTGTGGGCTTGTCCACATGTTCTTTTTATTAAAACCTTAAGTTAGTGTTTGATTAACTTAGTTGGGGTTATTTTCTGCGTTACTGCTGTGCTGTTTCTCAGAGCAGCCTGCAATGTTTGCCTCATATCTTTAAATCTCTACGTCCAAAAATTATGAAATTTCTGTGGGAAGAACTAGACTTGTGTACCTTTCATTTCCCACTGGAATCACCTCATTATCAATTCTGAATTGAGAGATATGCCCGCTGCAACCTGGCAAGTCTGTGCAGTCTGTAACCTAGAACAGAAATTGTTTAGCTCAGTTTTTGATGATGTTGCCGTCTGTATCAGTGAAAACGTTCTATACAAAAGTTGTAGCAGACTCTCTAAGCTTTCCAACGATGTATGCCACGCCTATTTTGGATTTCTGAAACTCGAGTTACACTTCAGTTTTCGGTCTGCTGTTGTAAACACTCGTCCAGAAATTTTCAGTTATGTTATTTACCTTTTGTAAATAATTGGTAAAATATTTGGGAGATCTCTAAAGTTTGCACATTTGCTTGGAAACAGATGGCCGCCAGAGGAGGACGTGGTCGAGGCCGTGGCCGTGGTCGTGGACACGGAGCTTTGGTGGACCCACCTCCGCCACCACCGGTGACCATTGAGCAGTTGATGGCCATGCAAGCGCAGCTCATGCAGACCGTGATGGATCGTCTTGGTGAGCAACCCGCAGGAGCACCCCCACCAGTGCAGGTCCGTGATAAGCGTGGTGAGTTTCTGAAAGGACGCCCACCTGTGTTCACACACGCCTCTGAACCTATGGAGGCGGATGACTGGCTGAGAGCTGTGGAAAAGCAGCTGAATATTGCTCAGTGCAACGACTTGGAGAAAGTCTTGTACGCCTCAGGCCAACTCCAAGGAGCTGCTCAGGATTGGTGGGAGTCATTCCAGTATGGACGTCCAGAGAATGCTCCAGAGGTCACATGGAAAGAGTTCACAGAGAACTTCAGGTCCTATCATATCCCAGAGGGACTTATTGAGCTGAAACAAGAGGAGTTCCGGGCTCTCAAGCAAGGGTCCATGTCAGTGGCGGAATACCGCGACAAGTTTGCACAATTGTCGCGATATGCCCCGACTGAAGTGGCTAGGGATTCTGACAAACAGCGCCGATTTCTGAAGGGGCTGTATGATGGACTCCAACTGCAGCTGATGTCCAACAAATATGCCAGTTTCCAAGAGTTGGTGGACCGTGCTATAGTAATTGATAACAAGCGTAAGGAAATGGACCTCAAGAAGAGGAAGCTCCAGGGACAGGCATCGGGTAGCAGCACTCGCCCGCGAGCCTTCCCGCAGCAAGGTTTTCCGCAGAGGAACCAAGGGCCACCTAACCAATGGAACAAGGGCCAGTACCCCCAGAGGAACCAGTACCAGCAGCGTCCCCAGTACCCACCGCAGTTGGGTAATCAGAGTCAGCAGCGCCCCCAGCAACAGCAAGCTAGCAACCAGGCACCACGTCAGGGAGTGCCCAACAATGCCCCAATCAAGAGTGGCACCCCAGGCAACCCCAATGCCTGCTACAACTGTGGAGAGGTGGGACACTATTCGTACCAGTGCCCGAAGAAGCAGAACCGGCAGGCCCCGCAGAACCAGCAGAACAACCAGAGACCCAACGCTCGACCTCCGTTCACTGGCAAGGTGAACCATGTGTCGTCGGAATCAGCTCAGGAGGCGCCTGAGGTTATGCTGGGTACGTTTAGCGTCAACTCCATCTCCGCTACCGTACTTTTTGATTCCGGTGCCTCGCATTCTTTCATATCCCAAGCTTTTGTTAGAATGCATAGCATACCCCTGTGTGCCATGAAGGATCCCATGCTAGTTAATTCACCGGGGGGTAGCATGCCAGCAAATTATTGGAGCCCTTCCACTAGTATTTTCTTAAGGGGGGTAGCTTTCAAGGTAAATCCAATTGTCCTGAGAACCGCTGGAATTGATCTCATCCTGGGAATGGATTGGATGAAGCAACATAGGGCAGTGATACAATGTCAGGAGAAATCTGTGGTTGTGACATCTCCAAGTGGTGATAGAATTTGTGTTGAAGTGGAAGTGCAAGCTCAACCTACCGCCACCGTCAATCAGCTGAGTGATGTTGCTAACCAGGAGGACCAGGTGGTGGATGAATTCCCTGACGTGTTCCCCGATGAACTGCCAGGTATGCCACCCGATCGCGACATCGAATTCCTTATCGAGCTTTTACCTGGAACTGCACCCATAGCTAAGAGGCCATATAGAATGGGGGTAAATGAATTAGAAGAACTAAAGAAACAAATTAAGGAATTGCAAGAGAAAGGTTTTATTCGTCCTAGTTCTTCACCGTGGGGAGCACCTGTTATATTTGTGGATAAGAAAGATGGCACACGGAGGATGTGTGTCGATTATAGGTCCCTAAATGAAGTCACCATCAAGAACAAATACCCACTCCCTAGAATTGATGATTTATTTGATCAGCTGAAAGGTGCTTGTGTGTTCTCAAAAATTGACCTCCGTTCTGGATATCACCAACTAAAAATTCGTGCGTCTGACATACCCAAGACAGCATTTACTACCAGATATGGCCTTTATGAGTACACAGTGATGTCTTTTGGACTGACTAATGCACCTGCATACTTTATGTACCTAATGAACAAAGTATTCATGGAGTACTTGGATAAGTTTGTAGTGGTATTCATAGATGATATCCTAGTATTCTCCAAAAATGAAGAGGAACATGCCAAACACTTAAGGTTAGTCTTACAAAAACTCAGGGAACATAAATTGTATGCAAAGAGGAGCAAATGTGAGTTCTGGCTGAAAGAAGTATCTTTTCTGGGACATGTGGTCTCTAACGGTGGAATAGCCGTAGATCCCAGCAAAGTGCAAGATGTGCTGAATTGGAAAGCCCCAGTCAATGCTAGTGAAATCCGTAGCTTTTTGGGTTTGGCTGGATACTATAGAAGGTTTATTGAAGGGTTCTCTAAGTTAGCCAAGCCTATGACAGCCCTATTAGAGAAGAATGCCAAATTTGTTTGGTCAGACAAATGTCAAGCTAACTTTGAGGAGTTAAAGAAAAGGTTGACAACCGCCCCGGTGTTGACCCTACCTGATTTAAGTAAGAGTTTCTCTATTTATTGTGATGCATCTCGCCTAGGCCTTGGATGTGTGCTTATGCAAGAAGGAAAGGTTGTGGCCTATGCATCCAGGCAATTGAGAAAGCATGAACTGAATTACCCAACCCATGACTTGGAATTAGCCGCAGTTGTCCATGCTCTAAAAATCTGGAGGCATTATTTGATCGGACATAAGTGTGACATCTACACTGACCACAAGAGTTTAAAATATATTTTTACTCAGTCCGAGTTGAACTTAAGGCAACGTCGTTGGCTGGAGTTAATTAAAGACTATGATCTGGAAGTGCATTATCATCCTGGAAAGGCAAATGTTGTTGCCGATGCACTTAGCCGGAAAAGCTATGCCAACGGACTACAGTTGACATTTATACCAGCAGAGTTGCGAGCTGAAATAGAACATCTCAACTTGAGTTTTGTCAATAATGTAGTAGAATTGACTATAGAACCTACATTGGAGCAAGAGATACGTAAAGGTCAGTTGGAGGATGAGAAATTGAAAGAGATCGCTGAGCAGGTAGTGGTTGGAAAGGCACCAGGTTTCCGGTTGGATGAGAATGGTACTCTATGGTTTGGAAAAAGGCTATGTGTACCTGAAGTGAAAGCCATCCGTGATATGATTCTGCGAGAGGCACATGATTCTGCATATTCTATACACCCTGGAAGCACCAAGATGTACTTGGATCTCAAAGAGAAGTATTGGTGGTATGGTTTGAAACGGGATGTGGCTGAGTATGTGGCCATATGTGATACTTGTCAGAGGGTGAAAGCTGAGCACCAAAGGCCTGCAGGATTGTTGCAACCAATGAAAATACCAGAGTGGAAATGGGAAGAAGTAGGTATGGACTTCATTACTGGATTGCCTCGCACTCAACAAGGATATGATTCGATCTGGGTAATAGTGGATCGACTTACTAAGGTAGCCCACTTTTTGCCAGTCAAAACCACTTATAGTGGTGCAAAGCTAGCAGAGTTGTATATGGAGAGAATAGTATGTCTACATGGAGTTCCAAAGAAGATCGTATCTGACCGAGGAACCCAGTTTACATCACATTTTTGGCGTAAGGTACACAGTGCTTTGGGAACCAAGTTAAATTTCAGTTCGGCATATCACCCCCAAACTGATGGGCAGACTGAAAGGACCAATCAAATCTTGGAAGATATGTTGAGAGCTTGTGCCTTACAGTATGGTACTAGTTGGGATAAGAGTTTGTCATATGCTGAGTTTTCATACAACAACAGTCACCAGAAAAGCCTCAAGATGGCGCCATTCGAAGCTTTATATGGACGAAAGTGTAGAACACCTCTATTCTGGAATCAGGCAGGTGAGACCCAAGTGTTTGGACCTGATGTCCTACGCAATGCAGAAGAACAAGTGAGGATGATCAGGGATAATTTGAGAATAGCACAGTCTAGACAGAAAAGCTATGCTGATGTCAGAAGGAGAGAATTGAGTTTCAAGGTAGGTGACTATGTGTATTTGAAAGTGTCACCAATGAGAAATGTGAGAAGATTCAATATGAAGGGCAAGTTAGCACCGAGATATGTAGGACCTTTCAAGATTCTGGAGAGACGTGGAGAAGTGGCTTATCAGCTGGAATTGCCAGAAAGTTTATCAGGTGTGCATGACGTGTTTCATGTTTCACAGTTGAAAAAGTGTTTGCGGGTACCAGAGGAGCAGATTCCCTTGGAGGAGCTTACTGTTAAAGAAGATCTCACGTATGAGGAATACCCGATAAAGATTCTTGAAACTGCGGAAAGAGTTACCAGGAGTCGCACTATAAAGATGTGCAGAGTGCAATGGAATCGTTATTCAGAAGATGAATCTACGTGGGAAAGAGAAGAAGACCTGAGAAAATCTTATCCACAGCTTTTTGAGTAAGCATCATCCAATCTCGAGGACGAGATCCTTTTAAGGGGGGTAGATTTGTGAAACCCTAAATTTTCGTTTTACTTAAAAATAGATAAGTATGATTTAATTATAAATTTGTTGTGCATTTAAATTTAGGGAATAATGAATTTTTGCGAAATTAAAATTTAATCATAAGGCTAATCATTTATTTTGCACTCATGCTGTTGCACTATATTTTTGTGATGAGTGGTTTTGGTAAATTTTTTTTTGAAAAGATTTGAAAATCAATTGGAAATGTGAATTGAAAATCAAATTAGAAAAAGGAAAATTCTATTCTTTTTCCTTCTGGCCCGAGCAGCCGTTTCGGCCTGCTGGCCCAGACCCCGACGGCCCGTCCCTCTCCCCCTTCTCCTCTTGGGCCGCGGCCCAGCCCGTCAGCGCCGTCTCTCCCGCCCACTCTCCCGCAGCCGCTGACCGCCCGGCCCCACATGTCGGCGCCGTCTTCTCCAACTGCCTCCCCGCTCTCGCCGGTCATGGCAACCGCAGCCCCCGCGCCCACGACCTCCGCGCGTGGGAGCGCCCTGCGTCCCTACCTCTTCAAAAAGGAGAAGCCGAGGCCGACCCGCACCAGTTGCCGCTCTTCCCCCGCTCCCTCTCGCGTTCGTGTGCCCGAGAGAACCGCCCGACGCCTCCAAGCTCCGGCGATCGCCTCTCCGCGCGGACCGCCTTCTCCGAGCCGTCCCCGTCCCGTTTGAAGCCGTGGTGAGAATCCCCGTGCTCCCCTCCCTCTCCCTGCACCTCTAATTCCTCGATTTGAGGCCTCTAGGGCCGTCCGATGTGAGCTCCAGTGAGCTCTTTCATGGCCGGCCATGGCGGGTGGTCCTCGCGCCTTTCCCCGGCCGTACTTGCGACGAAAATGGAACCCCCATTCCCTCCGCATCCTCCCTGTGCTTTTGGTTTGGCAAATGGAGCTCTGGAGTGCCCGGCCGAGCAACTCCGGCGAGCCCCATGGCGGCGCCGCCGTCTTCTTCCTGGAGTCCGGCGGCCGGCCTCTCCCTTTCCCCCCCCTTTTTCTTTCGTGACCGTCCATCTCGAGATCAAGGGTCAGAAATGGCCGATACCCCTTCGGGGTAGATTTTGCTAAAGAGACCCCGCATTTTTCAGTTATTAACCCGCAGTCCTCGGCCAGATAGGAATTTCCCGAATTTGTTTTATTTTAAATCCGAAATGTTTTCAGTTTATTTACAGAATTGCCACTACAGTAAAACGTGTATAAAATCGTCGTTTTAGCTCCGATTTGATCCGTTCAACTTGCGTTAGTTTCGTAATTTCATAATCTACGCAATAGTGCTACTGTTAGACCTGTTAAGAGCTTTTGAATTTCTCAAATAAACCTAGTTAATAGCTAGCTTCTAGAATAGTAAATGTCTCGTAACTTATGCGTTGTAGCTCCGATTTTCGTGCAATTCGCGTCAATGTGATCGTAGCGAGACGTAGATGATTTTGGTAAACATTTTATTCAGATTTATTTATTGATGGTGTACTGTTCTAATAGTAGCTATGTTTTGCTTGTATGTCTGCTCCGATTTGCGTGTTGTACTTCGTGTCGTACGAGTTCAGACGGTGAGGAGTACGTCGGAAATCCGGACGCGTACGAGGATCAGCAGGACCAGCAGCAGTTCGTGAACCAAGGCAAGTATAGCATGGGCCTACCTTGTTGTCCTATTCATTATATAACATACTCATTATGCATGTGTCTAATATTGCTCGACTATAAGGACTTCCTAGCAAATTGATGACCTGTACCTTGACTCCTATGGGGATTATTTGCATTTGGGTAGAAAGCTAGTGCTCTAACTAAACATGATCTACACATTTATTAATGGAAACAACGGATAATCATGATGATAGTAGTGGAACTAAAAGGGTGATGGTGCAAATGATGTTGATCATGTTGCCTTAAACCCTCCGTAAGGACTTATCTGTAGGGCAAAAGCTGGGACTTACAGTGCAACCGTGGGAGTTAAATGGCTCTGACTTTAGCTCAGTAGTAGGATCTTTTCTAACTTGTTAGAGGTTACCCGAAAGGGCGCAAGAGGGGCTTGCCACGTTGGGTATAGAACTGCCTCTGTTCAGATGTGTATAGCCTGCGGGAATTGTGCCATCGAAAGGGGGGTTCTCTATATCTGCCTGCCGAGGAAACCTAGCGGCCCTAACTGGTTAGAAGAGGCCTATGGAAGGCTTCATAGTGTACCCTGCCTGCTCACCTTGGAAGTGTTAGGGGGTCGACGGGCCCCGGGCATACGGGTAACACGACTCACGGGTAAAGATGCACAACCTCTGCAGAGTGTTTAAACTGTTATAACAGCCGTGCTCACGGACACGAGCGGCCCGGAAAACTCACAGAATAAATGGTTACTTGTTACGTGATGAACTATGATGATGAGATCACACTGATGCTTTCTCTTCTTAAATCTAGTAGTGGATCATGTGGGATAAATGGGAGCTTGAGCATAATTTAATAATGATTAATAATGGAATGTTGATCTACTAAAAATGCTAACTGCAGTCAACCGCGTCTAACCTTTTTGAGCCTCATGAATCCTCATACTATACTTGCGGAGTACGATTGTACTCACACTTGTTGCTATATTGTTTTTGGGTAAAATCCCGGATGGGTAACAGATGACAGTTTCTACGAGGACTACCCGGAGGATTTCTAGGTTTGGGTCAACCAGTCGTCCTTCCCTGTGGATCAGACACTACGCCTGAGTGTTGTTATTTATCTTTCCGTTTGTTTATGTAAGGACTAAGTGATGTAATAACGTTATGTATGTACTCAGTGATGATACTTCTGTTAATTTGTCGACTTATGTGTGCGACTATTCCTGGGGCGCACATAAGATGTATGCACTCTATATTGTCCTTTAATTGGAGTGTGACAGCGAGCTAAGGAGGACATATAGCGTTACAAAAGCGCTCATTTCTCCCTAGCTTACTGTTCTTATGGCTAGTCCTCCCTAGCCATTCGACTGTTTTTAATCAGCCCTTATATCCGTCGGATCGAGTCAATCTCACCTGAGATCATCCTTAGTGCCACACGTATGAGCTTGTGCCTTCTGACCTTCATCCGTTCCTATATCCCCAATCAAGGACGGACACTTCCTATTCATCCTTCCTCTCGCTCTGTCTCTTCATTTCTCTCAAATCATGTTTAATTTACGTATCTTGATCAGTTAACCTGCCGTTTCTACAGCACTACAACTCCCCACAAATGAATTGAGTTTCCTCTTCCTCTTCCTCAACTCCCCACAAATCATTTCTCTCAAAGTATCACAGCTCATGCACACTATTAACCGCGTTGGTTCCGCAGCTCTTCGCCACCCAGCTCCTGTATCTGTGTCGTTGCTCTTTAAGTTCAAACTTGCTTGCATCATAGAGGCGGAACACGAACTGGTTAGCATGGCGGAGCAGGATGGCATCGTTCCATGGGTTCACCGTGATTGGGACCCATGGGCACCACAATGAATTCACGAGTAGCGCTGCTGCTCATCCTTGGTCTTCCAACTAATCCCCTCTCATCCACAAATTCTATGCTCAACGAATCATGGTCACTGATTTTATCTTTTTTTCTTTAATTATCCTTCTAGGCCTCTACGTCAGTGTTGGATAATCATTCAGTATGTTCTATCTATATTTTGCTCCTTTTACTGTTTCAATGTGACTACATATACTCACTTATTTTTGTGCTGACTTTGTTGCAGCTTTCTAGCCTTTAAGGTTCGTATCTAAATTTGAGGCTTCGCATGTTCTGTGAATAGAACCAGCACAATCATGTACTTAATTTTTCTGTCACTTGCCCTACTTCTTATATGTTGTTGGGCCTTTCAAGGAATTATTAAGATTAATATGGGAAAGTGTCTCTGTGCACATTGTGGTTCAAGCTCTGGAATACAAGCGCTAGCATAATGTTTAGTCTTTAACTGTGACGAGAAGGCCCGGCAATAAGGAATAGCACAAATGGTGAATATATGCTGCGTAGACTACTCACGCATAGGCACAATCCATCCTAGCAGTAAGGTTTTTTCAAGCTATTTGTTTCATGGATATTCTTGAGTTTACATGGATTCCATTCACAATTAATGCCAGACCATGCTTACTGGTCATTATATTAACTTCATCCGCTTTTGTGCTCATTTACATTTTTTTTCACCAGACATTATCACAAGTCCACTGTTTTACTAAATAGTTTTCCCCATATATTTTCTTACATAATTTGCACTAGGAAATCTAGATTAGTACTTGCACAATTATCAGTAATGTAAGTAAAATTATGCTCTAACTACCCGCTGCAAGGCACGGGAACTTCAGCTAGTAAAACAAAATGAGTGGCCAACAGAAATATCTGCAGCTCAATGGAGAATAACGGTTGGTTAGCACGTCCTCTTCTTCCTTGCTTCTTCTCGATCCCATCTGCACAGCAGCCATGGCGGCCAGCCACCCGAGCAATCATAGCCTCACCACACCGAGCTCTGCGGCCCCGCTGCTGCTGCTTACTTCGCTTGCAGCAGGCCAGGGTATGCCACACCGTAGCCATGTCTCCCGTTGGGTCCGTCCCTGCCCATGGAGGTGGCGGAGAGGCAGAAGGCCACCACGCCTCGCCGTGCCGCCCTAAGCAGGCAGCAGCTCCTAGCCCATCGCGGTCGCGCCGCCGCATCCCACCCCCACCCCTAGCTCATCGCGCCGCCAACGTAAGCGGCCACGCCTGGATGCGAGGTACGGCCGCATCCCCTCTCCAACGATCAGTGGCGGAGCTCGCCCAAAAATTTAGGTGGGGCAGAACATACAGACCCGCAGATCGTTTGGCTCCTAATGAGTTCGTCCAAGAAGTGCGCGACAGGTCGAACAACGTGAGTCTCACCGATGCAGCAGCCACGACTGTTGTCGTCCTTAGCTTTTGACGAGGCAAATAACACCCTCATGCTAGCTCCAGTTCTATCAGAACCATAAGGAGGCTTGAGAGCTCAAGCGCGAGAAGGCCACCTCCCAGAGCATCCACACGCTGCGGCATCGGCGTCGCCATTCAGCCTACGTACTCACTGCTTGGCACAGCCATGTCATGACAATGCATGCACTCGTGGCCTCACATGATGCAGCTGTGGCTGGCCGCGGGCACTAGGCCTTTGCGGCTGAGGAGCAGCCCTGGCATCGGATGCCAAAGGGTTCGAGGGGCGACAGCGGCGGTGCAATGCGCCGCAATGGCCGAGTGGATCGAGTCGTCCAGACTCCAGAGGGAGCCAGCAGGAGACCGAGAGAGAGAATGGGACTTTTCCTTGCTTCGTTGGGCTACTGTTTATTGGGCCAACTCATTGGCACAACTTTCGTCTTTCTTGGTCCATCTTCCGTCAGCAGCTCAACACCGCTGCCAGCATACCACTGCAGCCACCGCCCACCGGTGAATGGGAAAAAGAGAGGGGTGGAGGGTCTGCTCTGGTGGTAGCTGGGGCAGTTGTCCCACCCTGCCATAGGGGGAGCTCCGCCTATGCCCTCGATACCTTCATCCCCAGCAATGGTGGGTCGGATGGTGGCCACACGGACCAGGCTACTGATGTGGAGTTGTTTGGTTGCTTAGATTTAATCGCTATCTATCTCTCTCTCTCTCTTTGCAACTAAAAAGCCTCAAGTGTCAACCTCTAAGTCAGCAGCACCAAACGCACCACTGACACAGGACCTCCAGCCGATTGAGCATTTGTTCCTCCAACTTAGCACCAGTTATTTTTAGGCCAGTCTTAATGGAGATTTAATGTCACTGTTTCCAACACATCTAGATTTTGGAAACAGTGCAAAAGAGTTTCATCCCCATGAAACTCTTTCTACTCCCATGAAACTCTTATCATCTATCTCTTCATTAATATGGTGCCACATCAGCATAATTAATGCCCATGAAATTCTGATGAAACCCATTGAGACTGGCCTTAATCTCCTTCACACCATACATCACGACGCTGACACATCCTTCCCAAAATCGTGCATATGCAGGCTTTGCATCTTCATTTCATTCCATCACCCCTCATAAAATTGTCTGCCCTTGTAACACCCGAGAATACTTGGCATAAGTACGGATTTCAAGATGGAATCGTGTGTTTTTTAACCAAGGTTGACCAGATTTAAGTAGAAACCGAAAATTTGACTTTTTGATCCATTACTCAGATGAATGAATGGAGAGCACCATCGCGTAGAGCTTGTCGAATGCTTTGTCTTCAAGTACTCATACGTGTTGATCGCAGCTCAGGCGTGGGAGGTTTGTTTGTCACGAGGTTTAAGAAAGAAAGGCATGCTACAGTACTTGCAGCTACAGTGCTAGCCCAGCTTTCCTTGGCCCATAGCGTGCGATCCTTTTCTCGACTCTGGTCTGGACCTGTCCTAGTGCCGTCGCCTCTTCATATCACGCAAAAGGCAGGAGAACGGGAGAGAAGGAGTGGAGAAAAGTAGAAGAGACCTAGGGCTTTATGGATCATCGTTTCTCGTTGCCATTCTTTCCTAAAAAATCAATCAGGCACCATCCCCTCTTTGTTTTGCTCCCTCAATTTCTTGTTCCCTCGCTGTTCTTGATGAATGTACCACCTGTGACATAGATCGAACTGGCAACCTGGTCGTAGTGACGAGGATCGTCGTGAGGTGGAGGAGACGAAGTCATGCCCGTTGTGGTTGCCCTGAGTGAGATGCCGAACTCTAATCCACTTGTTTCGGTCAAGTTCTGTGGATCGAAACATCTAATTAGAAAGGATTTAGTTCCTTTCAAAAAAAATAAAGGATTTAGTTGGCATAATTTCTGAAATTCCTGAATCTGATCTCATTCTAGAAATCCCGTCAGACTGTGCAGTTCCTGTTCATCTCCGTTTTGGGGAATCTTAACGGCATTAATAAATTTTGTCACTGTAGACAAAGTTGTAGAGGATTTAAATACCTTTCTTTTGACACCAAGATCACCCTCACAGAATTTGTATTCTTGGAGATATTGTCATCTGAATTAGACTGTTGTTCAGTGACAAGTTTTTGGACAATTTAAGATCTAATCAGTTTTCGGCCATCTTAATAGAAGAATTTGAACTTCTGATCTGAACAATAGTTGTAGGGCTTTTCATAATCTTTGCATATTGTTATAGAACATGACATTTGGATAAGTATATCTCCAGTTATGAATTTTATAATCTCGCTGTCCTGGTCTGATTGTCTGAAAAAATTAGTCATGTTAAGAGGATGTTTAGACTATTTTAGGGATCTCTTATGCCGAATCTTATTATACCAAAGTCGTAGAGTTTTATATCATCTGGTACATTTTAAGAATTTTAAAATGTTTGGTTAAAAGTCTATGAAAAAGAGAAGGGATAGAGCTGCTGTTATGAACGGCAGCACAACTGTAGAAGTTTGAACGGTGGGTTTGCGGGTGTTCTAGTGTGTTATTTGTCATTTGTACATATTGGTATGATGATGTTGATACTGAGGTTGGCTTGTGATCAAAGTGGTTTGTCTTTGAAGCGTGCTTAGCTCTTTCGCCTAATCATCGGTAAAGACAAGTAAACATGGCGTTGTGGTCCACGTACTTTAGCTTTGTTGTTTAAATTGCCTTCACTAAATTTTCAGTATCTCACACTAGCCATGTAAACTAAAATTTGAAGTTTTTGCTTTACTTTGAAGTATATGATTTCATATCTTGTGGTATTACTTTTGAATTATGAAGTGTATAAAGTGCATACATTGCAACATTTGCCTTTGCACCTTTTCGATTCATATGCATTTGAAGAAAACTGTAGCCGAATTGGTGTGGTAAGTACTGGTACAACAACGCACGTTGATGAGCAATATGGTTGTAGATTCACTCCCTCTCCTTGGGACGTGTGGGTAGAAGTGAAGTCATGTATTGCATTGCATCATTTGCACTTGCACTTTGAAGTATATTTATATTTCTATCAAGCAATTGATGTATCTTTTATTATGCTATTTAAATTCGATGCTTAAATAAGTTGTGATTTAAATAACTTAGTTAAGGCAGTTTGCTTGCTGAGGTTTTTTTATAAACCTCGTATGCTTCTACCCCATCTTAGGTACATGAGCTCAAGGATGACTGGTGGGATGGGAGTAGCAGCACGAGTGCATACTTGTTAACATATACTTCAAACAAACATATTTGTTACAATAAATTAGTTGGTTATTTAAGTCTTTTCTTAAATTGTAATAAACACCTAAGGTTTGTTGGTTGGTTTTTGTAGATGTTTTTGTTATGTTATCACAGAAGACTTAATTTTATGCTTAATCTAGATGACTTGTTTTTGCTCCACATACTCTGTAGTTGTAGTGTAGTGTGGTAATTCTCTAGAGAACTATTCTGTTTTCTTCTGGGGTGTTACAGCCCTCCTCCGCTGGTCTACAGCGGCCGACTCTGAGGAGAAAATTGGCTATTTGCCATTGCAAAGAATGGGCTTCGCAAAATTACCATCCGAAAGAATGATTTCATAAAATTGCCAGCCAAAACATGGGTACCTGGATTATGTTGCCATAATCCCTTTTAGCTCCTTTGTTAATATTTTTTGGAAATCTCTTCTAAGTGAAAATACAGTATTGCCCTTGGCTATTGGGAGACGTCATGCGAATCACCTGTTCGTGCCTTGGCTGCTGGAGACGTCTGGCGGAGCCAAACTCGGCGGGGCGCGGACCGTCGGGGTTGTATCTAGCCAGCCGAGCGCGTTGGCCCACCTGCTGGTGGGGCCACGACGACGGGCGGCGAGGTTGTTTCGATGGCTTCCCTGGTCGTGTCGACGGCCGTCGTGGTCACGCCAAGAGTTGGTGGTGGTGTGGGGTACCGAGCATGCCGGCCGGCGATGCCGCATCACGACCGCCGTGCATCCTTTGTCTAGGGCAAATATCGTGTCTATTCACCATCTTCACGAATACTCCATATGTAACTATGTACGAATAGCAGCCGAGAATTAGATAGAAGGGCAGTATTGTCTTTTTGTGTGGAAGAGGTTCCAAAAAATATAAACAAAGGAACTAAATCGGGATTATGGCAACAAAATCAAGGTACACATGTTTTAGCTAGCAATTTTGCGAAGTCATTCTTTCGAATGGCAAATTTGCGAAATCCATTCTTTGTAATGGCAAATAGCCAATTTGCTCGTCGTGAGTGAGCTTCTACCACCCAGCGATAGCCCGCCTTCTCTTGGGCTTGCCTTCTCTACCGGCTTGTAGCACCTGACCCCACGCGTCATGTCTGGTCAGCTTGTGGCACCCAACCTGGTCATGCCTCCTCCACTGGCTAGAGGCTGACCCTGTGCACGCCACACATGTCCTAGGCAGCGGCGGTCGACCATGCCCTCATCCTCGAGCCAATGACCTTGGACCCTGGGCCATGCCTGCCTTCTCTACTAGCTTGTGGTGCCCGAGGACCCTGGGCCGTGGATGCACTGCATGATTAATCTCAGGACATGGTCAGTGGCACCGGAGGAGATGGTGGCCGGCTACGCCTTCATCGCTCATGGCTATGTCTCTAGCCACCCTCTGCCTCTCGCATTCGGTTGGGTCAGAATGGGGCGTTGCACTGCCATCGTTGCCTAACTCTAACCAGGGTGTTGTCCCCGTTTCCCGTCTCCATGGATGACGAACTCCACAGGTGCTATTAGAAACTTAGGCATTTTTAGATTAATTTAATCTAGAAAAATGTTGAAAAATATTTTGTGACAAAACCGCCCAATTTATACAAGTTCAAGTACGACTGTCCCTATTTAACACATTGACACGCACATACTTGCACTCATATAAACCCAGTAGTCCGCCGAGTGTCATGAAGGACCTCGATAAATCAACTTCACAACCAAGACTGTAATAGATTAAGCAAATACACATCACATACACGGAGTTGCAGCGGAAATAATATTACAAATATGTTCACAAGTAATAGTACAACATTTGGATTTCAAAACCGATTATTTAAAACAATATAGCTTTCAAATTATTACAATAACATATGTTCCAAATACATTGCTAGCATAAGTGACATCCTCTGACAAAAGCATAAGATGAGAATACCATACAGAATCACCGAGCCCACCGGCGGTTAGCCACCATCTTCAGTAGGTCAAGAACTGCACCTACAACATGGTGGGATAAACCCTGAGTACGAGGGGTATTCAGCTAGACTTACCCATCATAAACCAAAAATAATATGACACCAAGGAGTATGCAAGGCTTTATCGGTGGAGCTAGCTTGACAACATTTTGCATAAAAGCTTAAGTACATAACTTGCATATTATATCTTTAGCATCAAGTTAAAACCTATTCATTTACGCATCTCTAGATTAGCACCTGTACTAGAGCAATCACTTGATTAAGGTAGCAAGCATTAGTAACCATATCCGGTGTAGTGCTATGAACATTATCATCATCATCATAACCATTAAGTTCCATTAGGTGTATCTACGTTGTCGCTGCTTAGTCAAGTTCTCACTATCCGGGAGAGACGGCGATTCGAATCAATTCCTACCCAGCTGGGGAATTATTCCTAACACAAACCTAGGTCCACCAGCCATGGTATCCCCTAGGTCACCTTTGGTACATCTCAGGAATCGCGGGTCCGATCAGCGCTATACCCTCAGGGAATCAAATCTGTGAGGACGTTCGGGATTGGTTACCCGCCCTTGGAGTCACGCCATTAGTTCCTCGCACAACCTCTCGTCCTCCAAGGTGTGCACTCTTACAGAATGGGTTCCGGCCGGAGTTGAGCTACTCGGCTTCGCGGTCGGAATGACTTTTCCGGCCAGCTAAGTGATAGGCATGCGTTCAACATGACATGAGGACATACAGTGAATCGGTCCTTAACCGACACAGACGGGGATAGATAGGCACTCAGGACCTCCATGCCCTGTTGCTTCTCTATCGCAGTCCCGTCCAGTCTCCTTTCATTTATTAACACATGGTTATTTCCACGATAGCAAATATAGCCAACCGTGACCAGATATTTTCGTATATCTCGCAGGTGACAGGAAATCACCCGGCTTTTACCGACTAAGCAAGGCTAAGCATTTATTTGATCTTGGACCTACATAGGGTTCAATGTATATATATGTGAACAAGGAAGATATATGCATCAAGTGTTTTCATCCAACTCCTACAACCAAATGCATCAAACATGATTAACTCAATTTGATATTTATAAAAACATAGGAGGCTTAGAATGCTCCAGGGCTTGCTTGGGATCCAACACTAGGTTAGTGTTTGTTGGATGACACTCGCTTGGCGAGTATCTCTCATCTTGACACTTGCTTAGTCCTCCCGTCTTCTAGATAGATCTTCAAACACCATCTTCGGGTTTGGCTCCAACACCATCTCCTTCTTGTGGTGCGTCTAGCGTACCTAAATGAGGTGCAACAATGCATATGTATGAATGCATAGAAGTGCAATATGCAAAGCATTCATGAAAGCACACCAAACTTAACATAAGAACTAGAGCTATTTAACTTAAATCATCACTTAAGCATAACATAGGAGATGGCAAGCACATCCAGCATGACACACAAGACAAGTACATTCAAGCTACTACAAGCATCCGCCAATCAAAAACCAGTTAATCATATTTATCCAAGCAAGAGTAAGCTAAAGCAGTCAACCTAAACATGCGGTTTCTAGACAGCAGCCACGTGTTTTAACCATAACTTGAGATCTAGACATCCAATGAAGGTGATCCTCTAGACTTCTGGAAAGCTAATGAAATTGCTTATAACATTGTTATAATATCTAGAGCTATATCAAATATTAACTAAGCCAAACAACCCAAACAAGAAATTCTGTCCAAACTGTGGACAGAACTCGATGCTAAACTTCAATGGCTTAAAGCTGGAGTTATAGACATCAAACAAGCATGAGCCTTATCTCTCTAGAAAGCTTATTAAATTATCTAAAACATGATTATTATCATCGCACAGGGATACGATAGTTAAAAAGGTCAAACAAGCGCAATTAAGCACCTCTATCCAGATAGGACAGATTTTGCCATGCAACTTCAAACAAATGAAAGAAGCACCTTCAACATTACTTAGGTATATATATCTGAAAAGGGCCAACATGTAAGCAAAGGAGGGTTGTCCAAGTTTAAGTTGGGGCTCATTCTCAGAGAGTTGATCTCAACACCTTGGTCACCACTTACAAGTCCGAACTAGAGCTCTTGATTACCACTTAACTTGTCATGTTGGAGCTCAAACCCACTGCTTAGCAAATGGCTAACACCTGAGGTGTTTCATATTTATGATTCATATATGTGCACATGTGATCTAACTACTGCAGAAAGAACCATGATGAACCTATTTTATGAACTCACTCAAATAAAACTCTCACTCAAACTCTAAATGAGCAATTCTCATATTCTCGAGAAAATTCGTTTAGGATTCCAAGGTCCCCGCTGTTTTGATGATAACTCTTGATCTGCTTAACCAATTAAAGCAAACAAATACATCTTAAATATCTAGAAAAAATTTCTTAGAACTATTGTTTAGAAAGTCAGGACCAATTCTGGCTCTAATCTTGTCGAAAATAGATAAAAGATATTTCTTTACGAGAATATATCAAGTCTGACAGCTGCATTAATTTGAAGTTACTGGAAAGATAAAAACATAGGCTACAACTTGGTGATAGGCTGCACTCACGCCCCCGCTAGAGCAACTCAATCAACGTGAAGGTGGGTTCAAGCTTGAAAATTCTCACTTCTTCATCTTCATAGCATTTTGGGCGGTGTTTATTGGTCATATTCCCCATCACTAAGGCACTCAGCGCACTATGGCCGGTCCTCATTTTCCATAGGCAATGTAAGACAACATGTATGCAAGATGTCCATGATTCAAGCCTGTCACGCATGGCCACTGCATATATTAATTATTTTGAGGTGATTTCACTGAACCTCTGCAACCAGGTGATTGCTTCAGATGCAAGTTGTCGTTCATCAGGTTACCGGGAGAACATAATGATTTTTATTATTTAGAAAATATTATTGTTAATCTATATGTTTTTAGCATGTGGTTTACATATTTTTTAGTCTTTGATTTTATACAGGACATGGCAGCCATTTAAAGTAATGATAATTTGTTCATGATTATAATCAAGGGTAATACAACTTGCAATTTTTATGTGAATTTTGACCATTCATTATACAAGGATTTGATATATTAGACTGTTGATAAATTTATGGCTTGATAATTTTTATTAGTTTGTATGCCTATTACAAGGTCTAGGTACATCTAGCAATGTTAGTCTTGTATTATATATAGGACTTTTTTACAGATACGTGCATGCCGCATGTGCATTTTCACTAGTTTAATATAAAAATCCATATATTTGTTCTACCATAACATATTCATGGTCATTTTCTAGGTTACAACTTACAACACGCAGTCAGATAGAACTGAGTACAGTTCAGTATCAAGTTCATGAGACATCATGAAAAAAGGGGGTTAAGTAATCTAGACAACAAATCTCATCATCCCAGGCCCAGCAATAATTTTTATGTGATAGTTTTGTTTTTGCCCTCCATGAGCATCACGTCTTCATACCAATGTTAATTAAGAGGCAAAAAAATTGGCTGAAACTATGTTACAATCGTGGTCAGGTTCGCTGGACACACCAACCACATCAAGTCTAGATTCATTCTATGGTCAAACATAATATTCTTTGCAGTGCAGCTATGTACATAGAATGCCAGCTAGTATCATTATGAGTTGTTCTTCCACTTACCTACCTTAAAGATGCACAACACGATGTTGGCTCACCCTCCTTCCTATTTTACATTCTGTGTATTAATAATGCAATCTGTATTTCAAATCTGCAGTATCTACAACAATAAATGAGCTATGCATTACACATTATGAGTTGTTCTTCCACTTACCTTCCATAAAGATCCACAACATGATGTTGGCTCACCCTCCTTCCTATTTTACATTCTGTGTATTAATAATGCAATCTGCCTTTCAAATCTGCAGTATCTTCAACACTAAATGAGCTAGGCGTTACACATGATTTGGCTCACCCTCCTTCCTATTTTATACTGTGTGTTAATAATGTAATATGCATTTCAAATCTAAAGTATCTACAACACTAAACGAGCTAGGCGTTACATTGTCTTTTAGATTTTGAAAAAGAATCTTTGAGTTGTTCCTTACCAAACAACCAGTCAATTTCTAGCATATGGTGGATGCTAGCTATATATCGACCACTAAAAACTAGTCATGGTTACAAACCCACAACATTTGGCACGCCGGGTAGGAGAGCATCATGTGTGTTTATCGATCTTCATAGGTTCACATCGCCGCTGAAGTCGAAGCTAGAGGCGCTGCCCACAAGGGTGGTGTTCGCTTCTCTGGTTAGGCCTTCTCCGCCGGTGTCACCTTCCTTCATGGCCAAGCTCTCAGCTTTGGGAGCCTGTCACCGATCATCTTGGTGAACTCTACCTCTACAGTGGAGCAGTGTCACGGGGAATCAGACCCCTGCATCTCCTCCTTTGGGCGGGCCTCCTACAGGCCAAACAAGGATGATGCCAACAAATTGTTGAAGCAGCAAAGTCCAAAACAAAAAAAGCAAATGAATAAAAGATTGAAAGTTACATAAAAGAAGAAACAAAATACAAACACAATAATAGAGGGTAAGTTTGCATGATAAAGCTGGGTACATCTATCTATACTATAAAAAAGTGAAGGAATTGAAAATAGGCTGTCACCCTAGTATATTTCCTACCCACCTTAATTCTTGAACCTTAGATATACTTTAAAATCGATCCAACACATCTAAGTCTCATCCTAATCTGACAAGCAGACCCAGTCAGAAACTTTTTCGGTTTACACCGTGTCTGCCTCTGTCGCTGCAGATGTTCAGCTTTTTTTCGACCATCTATCACCATACTCGCTCGCCTATACCCATCTCTTTCCTTTTCTCCGCATGCTACATAACCATACCCTTGCGACCGCCGCCATAGAAAACGTAAAAACTTACCTCGACTTCGGTCTTTGGACCCCAAGCATAGATGTGGAGACTACAATCCCTCTATCGCATCGTTGATGTTGTGACTGCACGATCGATCTTGACTGTGACCCTATGTTGTGCATCTTGCCGGATCATCAACTGATTGGTGCCCTTCGCAGCTTCGTCCCCATTGTCCATCCACAGCGTGGCCACATCGGCAGTTGTGGAGGTCGGCATCTACCCTCGCAGTTCTATGACGGCACATGGTAGAATGCCTCAGGTGAAGCTTCCTTTTCTACCACACGGTCAAAATTTAGATGATGGTGCTAATCCATCATGGTTGCACTTAGATGTGTACATGCTGCAGGTCTCAATCTAATCACAAATTTTGAATCAGAGTTTCATTAAATGACTATGTTCAATTTATTTGCTCCAACCAAACTCTGACTATTCTACCATCATAGGTTATGTATGTTGTTTCTTTATCCAATCACGAAGAGCAGCCTCAAGAGTAAGAGAGCGTATCTAGAAAAGTTGTTAATCCTAGGTCCTCACCCCTATCCTATCCATCATAGGTTAATGTCATCAATTGTCTTTCACTTGATTTTGATATAGTGTTTGAACTATATATATTGTAAATTATACAAGTTTTAAACTTAAACATCCAATTTATGATTTATTACATTATTTGTTGTTATTATGCCAATTGTTAGGGAATTTTACAATTAGTAAATTGTTACATGGATTTTTCTAAATTATATATGAAAATTTTGGTGTGACATATCCTCTGATAAAATTCTGGGTCCGCCACTACTTGTTCGACCTTCAACCATGCAGATTAGGGTTACCTAACCAAGGTTCCCGCCTGGAGGATGACGATCCCTCCACATACACAATTTGTTTCCAAGTGACATGTCCCTTCGTTGACTTCCTTCTGAACGCAACATACGCAATTTGAGGTGGACTCCAATTTTTGCCCTCTTGATTGAAATTGGAGTGAACTGGATGATATGGTATATCGACATCTAGACATGAGTGGATGCCTCCGACGATAAATCGGTGGAGCTCATGTGCAACTATGCAAGTTCTCTGAGCAGTATGCCTACCGCTCCAACACATTCTTCTGCCCTGACAAGTTAAGCACCACCGTCATCATCTAGGTCAGTGTCGTCCAATATAGTCCTCAATTCAGTCCTCGTAGGTGATATATGACCATACATGTCGGCATTGAGACTACATGCACGCGCCCGAAGGGAACATCAGCAATTAGGCTAGAGTAGAGATGGCAGTGGATCAGGTTCGGGTTGGATACCCGCGGGTTTCGAGTCCTGCGGTTTCGGGTTTGGGGATGGTTTCTCACCCACGGTTTTCGGTTTCGGTTTCGGGTTTGGTATCGGGTTCGGTTTTGGGTTTGGTTTTTCACCCATGGATATCCAATGGATATCCGAAATAAATCATTTAGAATTAAAACTCATGTTTTATAATATGCTAATAATAACTTGTTTACTTAGATTATTAAATCTATTCAAAATTGACTCATGAAAATGTTTATTATTTATTGCCTCTTATTTATATATGTGAATATGTGTATATTTATCCACGGGTTTCGGGTATCCATTCGGGTTTTGGGTATCCGTTCGGGTTTCGGGTATCCGCGGGTTTGGTTTTGGTGATGGATTTCCACCCGAATCGGTTTTCGGTTCGGGTTCGGGTTTCGATTTCGGGTTTTGGTTTTGGGTGCACGGAGACTCCACCTGATCCGAACCCGACCCATTGCCATCCTTAGGCTAGAGGCGACATTCAGGCATTGAAGGTGATGTTATTGTTTTTTCAATCATCATTAATGTTTTTTAGTTTGTGCTTTGAGCATGCATAATAAGCTAGCATATTTTTCCTTTGTCGGACTTGCTCATCGCCTCATGCCGCCACTTCATGTTTTTGCCTCACTGGTTGTCTGCCTCATACGTGGTGACATTTCTAGACTAATCTCTCATGTTGCACTGTGGCCAGAATGGGAAAATGATTGTCAGTTCAACAAGAGGGAAGAGACAGGTGATCGAGTTCCAATCGGCCCCAAGCACGGCGACCTTGACATAACATTGGATTGATTGCTTCTCGCTTCTCTTGTTTAATTTCTGCATTATTGGCCATTACTAGGAGGATCTTGGACGACTCGCCATTGCGTTCATAAGTTTACTTGCTAATTGTCTATCACTATGGAGGATCACTAGCGAAGCCTCAAGAAATGATACTGAGCTTTGAACTGTTTTGACATGACATAAGCATCAGGGCATGCAATTTTTTGAACGAGTAACATATTTGGGAAAATAATTTGAGCTTCGTGATCTTGGTTTAGCATGATAAATTCCTATCTAGTGATAAAAAAGTTGTATTGTTGATTGATTTCTATTAAATAAACACTAACAAATTTTTAATGGTTTTTCATAAATCAAGCTAAGGTTGGTGAGCCACGATGAAACAAAGAAGTTCTGCACATGCTAGACTATTGTATTGATCACAAAACTTGTCGATAGGCTGCACTCACTGTCACACCCGGTTTTAAGGACAAAACCAAACATACACTATATGTGAAATAAAGAAGGCAAATCTCACATATAGCCGCATATAAGTGTAATATCAAGAGACAAATACTTAATAAACATAACACAATAGTATAAGATATAACCTTAGAGAGCAACACAGCGGAAAGACAACTCCGAACATCGGGTGTAGACTTCACTCCAGAAACAAACTGACTGGTTGATCACAAGCCTAATAACTCTAGAGACTATCATGAGGTGTGGGGAATAGCAAGAGTGAGTCCATGTCGAACTTAGCAAATATAACATGGGGTTCATGAGGCTCAAAGGCATGACATTGGTTTAACAGCATGTAGCTTTTAGTTGGCAAAATTTTAGCATCTCAATAGCATCAATTTGTCTCAACTTAAAATAAACATATGATCAATGTAAAATGAATAACGAATAGGAAAAACATATTTATCATTAATGATCAACTATTCCATAAGGGTCCAAGGCCACTCATGACCGTGAGCACGACTGTTATAACAGTTTTACACTCTGCAGAGGTTGTACACTTTCACTGTGAGTCGTGTAGCCCATATGCCCGGGTTAATTACTCCCAAAACACTTCCAAGGTGTAGAACAAGTTAGGGCCATTAGATTCACTCGGCAAGCAGATGTAGGAACACCCTTTTCAAATGGCACAATTCTATCCCGGCTATACTCATAAGATTAGAGGTTGTCCTACACTCATCGTGGCAAGCCATTCTTACGCCATAAAGGTAACCACTAACAAGCTAGAAAATGTCCATCTATATGACTAAAGCCAGAGACATATAGCCCTCATAGTTGTACTGTAAGTCCCAGATATTCGCTTACAGATGAGTCCTTATAGAAAGAAACTAGAGCACCATAAAAATAGTCCAATGCTCTAGCCCCCTTTAAGTATGTGACTAAAAAGTCATGTTTTAATGTTTGTTGCGTATTCCATTAGTCAAATTACAAGATCATAGTTCCTATTGAGCACTAGCAAAGCTACTCAATGCAATATCATGGGTACCAAGATAATGGATCAAAACTAAGTCATCCTTAGCAAGGAAATACATGCATAATGAATTTAAATATTTATTGTGAATAGGAAAATAAGGATAATCCCATGTTACTCTTGCCTTAAACTTAGATCTTTCTTCAAGTCCAACTCTTCTGAATCTCCAATGAATTGCTTCTTGATCACCACGTAAATCTCACCGACTGAACTCGATCAACAGGTAACGTCATACAAGCATCCGAGCAAGCATACACAAAGAAAACAAAATAACTAAATTAGAACAGTACACCAATCAATAAAAAGATTTGCAAACTGATCTACGCGTTGCCACGAGCAAACAAACACAGAAAACATGCTAATCGGAGCTACGGTGAAGGTGATACATACATCTACCGAAAGAGGTATAAAAGACTACCTGCTTGATTTGTTTAAATAAAATAAAACTGTGTGAATATATTCAGAAATAAATATTGACCTACTATCTAAGGTAGTTTAAACTATAAATTTCCAAAGGATAAATTTATTTGTGTGAGCATCTATTTAAATTATATGATGGGTGTTCAACCTGGGAATTTGCAATTTTAAAACATATTTATATTGTTAATTAATCATATTAATATTTACGCACAAACATCGAAGTGTAACCCTATGTTGCTTTTAATTTGAAAAGCTTGTTGTATGCGTATTAATCAAATTGGTATTTAATACAAAATTCGAAAACAGCTGGCATGTTCAGCGTAGTTGCTAATATACATCTCACTCACCTTAGCAAAAATACATAACATAGAGAATGGATCGAGTCTAACACAACTTGAATGGGCTTGTTAATCATGGACGTATACGTATACGTTCTGCTCTCCAAGCCTGGCAAGACTGCACTTGTATTCTGCACTTGCTCTAGATGCTTGCATGTGGGTGCGGGTGATAGACGGTTCATGATCATCATATCGTGTGTGTGTATATAATATATATATATATATATATATATATATATATATATATATATATATATATATATATATATATATATATATAATATATTGTATTTTGAGTTTTGTTTTTCTTAAAGAAAACGGCCACAAACTTATCCATGACACCATATGATGTCATCAAGCCAGCAAATCCCAACTGCTAGGAATTGGACAGGGACGCACGGCCAGGCTGCCCTGCTAGCTCCGCTCGCTCGCGTGGAGTTCGACGGAGAAGAACTTAGGGCCTCGGTTTTGTCACAACAAAAACACAGGGAGACCGAGACAGCAACGGCGATCTTACCTATGGTGTTTACGACGGCAGAAGACGAACGTCGATGACGTACGGCCCGACGGGGCAGCAGCAGCTTCCTGAGGTGTGGTTCGGTGAGGAAACATGAGCATCAGCGAGCAAAAAGGAAGGAGGTCGAGGGAGGCTTCGTAACCTTGAGACGGAGAGCGGAAGGCGAAGATTGACGACAGGGAAGCGTCCAGTGACGACTATAGCGGCGGACAACGAGCACGACTTCGGCGGCTGCTCTTCGAGCTTGGCGAAGAAGCAGCGGCTTTCCTCAGCTTCAAGCTCGAAAGCGGGTCGTGAACGACAGCGAGGTGGTAGACAGCGGGCGACGAGTTCAGCGACATCGAGACGGTGGAACGGCGGTTCGTACTTGGCAGCGGCGGCATTAGGGTTTAGTTTTAGAGTTTGGAAAGAAACTATGGCTCAGACTGGCTGTGTGTATATATTTATATAGACAACACATGGTCATATATGGCAAGCATTGTGATTGAGTTTGACATGAAATCCTTGATGATTAGTGACGATATATATAAGAAACTGGGCAGAGTCGACTTGTCCGTCAAGTATTTTCTCTGATGACTTCCTTTTCCTTTTCTTTCACGCGTGAACCAAAGATCATGTACCTGACCAAAATAATCTTATTCTATAATTATCCACCCAAAATTAACATGCACGCATGCAAGCATGTATTTCTCCCTTGCCAAAATTGATTCGGCTCAATTAACTTTGTTGACCTCCTGATTCCTTACGTCAAATCCACCATGCCCACCATGCACACGCATGCATAAATCTGAATTAAATAGCTGGCTTCCACTTGTTTCTCCGGTTAGGCAACAGGACCATGTAGTAATCCTTCATCAATGTTGATAATCCGTTGTTGCCTCCATGCACGTGTCAGCACTTGACCAATAAAGCACCAGCCACTTTTCTTTATCTTAAAATTCCTGGGAGGTTTGTGGGGGTAGGTTATGAATGATGACATTGATAGAGTGATTTGGATTACAAAGGAAAGAGTTTGGGAAGCCCCAAACAAAGTCTTAAGTTGAGGAACAAGAAATTTGATCTCAGAAAAAAGACGAAGACATACCGGAGAAGGAAGGTCGAACTACTAAATGCATTTTAAATATTTTGCTCACTCTCAACACGCAAAGGAGCAACAAGCGAGCATCACATAAAACCATATGCACCAGCATGTATACACAACAATGTTGCTAAACTGAAAGGTCTTGATGGCTAGAGGGGGTGGTTGACTAGCCTATTGAAAAAAACCTACAAAGTATGCTAAACAAGTTTATCAATATAACAAATAGCGTGATGCAAGTTTTGCTTAGCCTAAAGGGGGTTTGCAAGCCACCTATCTAATACACAATTCTAATGAATGTCACACAACCGCACAAGTTAAACCGCAAGAGGTAAACTAAAAAGCTACTCTACTCTAGCTACTAAGCACTAGAGAAAACAACTAAGTACTTGAAATGTAATGCAAGAGTAGAGTAAGAAATATTTCACCGAGGAGCGATAAATTGAGCCAACCAATCAATAATTCCAAGTGATGATATTCAAGATAATCAATCCACCGAGACAAATCAATCACAATCAATGAAGTGAAGACACGATGATTTATCCCGAGGTTCACGTGCTTGCCGGTACGCTAGTCCCCGTTGTGTCCCCCTCAACCACGTGGTTCGGTGGCTAATCGGTCACACACCGAGCCTCTCAAAAGGCGCCACAAGAACCTACCAAATGGCTAGGAGTTGCAATGACATGAGCAATATACTAATGCTACCTTGCGGCACTCCACCGGGGAAGGTGCAAACCCTTCACAAGATCACGGGAGGTGGCCAAGTACAATCACCAACACTTGCCACGCCTCCAAGCTGCTCCAAGCCGTCTAGGTGGCGGCAACCACCAAGAGAAACAAGAATCCCGCAGCAAAAGAACACCCAAGTGCCAACTAGATGCAAACTCACAAGTAAATGCACTTGAGATCACTCAATCTCGCTTTGATTAGGCAAACAAGCAAGGGAGAAAGAGCGGAGCGCGTGTGCTCAGCTCAAAGGAGTGCTAGAATGATCAACAGGTCAAGAACCGGTCCAAAGAGCCAGCCAACAAGTATTTATAAACATCCCCAACAAGAAATAGCCATTAGGCACTTGATTCTGCTACAGTCGCGCTGACCGAACGCGTTGGTCGAATTGACCGGACGTGCAGGTGTGCACACCACCCACGCGCGAAGCACGACTGGATGCGCTAGTCCCATGACCGACCGGCATGCTGGTCAAGCCGAGTAGCGCTCCAGCGAGTCAGCGATTGAACGCGCACGCTTGACGAACCAGACGCCATAGTGCCAGCGTCTGGTCGTTTCTAGTAAGCCTCCATGCGTGACCGGACACGCCACCGCATCCGATCACAAGACCGAGACGCGCGCAAACACTGAGCACTGACCGGACGCATCCGGTCAATCAGAGACCGCATCTGGTCCAGCGTCCAGTTACCCCAGTGACCTCCATTCGCCTCCATTTCTCCACCTCTGGCACAGTGGAAAATAGGCGTTTCATTTCCTCTAAAACGCCTGGATGTGTGTTAGCAATTTCACCACTCTCTACCGCTCAAACTCCACCGCCTTCACAAATGTGCTAACATTACCAAGTGTACATCACCATGTGCATGTGTGTTAGCAATTTCACAATTATTTTCGAGGCATTAAGTTAGCTCTCCACTAGATCTAAATGCATATGCAAATGAATCTTAATCTAGTGGCACTTAAGTGATCAATAGCCCCGGAAATTCCCCTCTTTACAGTGCGGCTATTGATCCTAAGCCATCCACATCCTCTATGGTGTCTTGGATGCAAAATGAAAAGCCCTATCATATACCTTTGCCTTGAGCTCCATGATTTGGCTTCGCACCTACATCCAACTCCATCATGGCAAGCACTTGATCACATCACCATTGCTTGATCCTTGCTTCACCATGTCATTGCACCAACCACATCATAGCTACACACATGTATTTGTTATGTGGTTAGTACTAGGTATTGTCACTAATTACCAACACCAAACATAGGACTTTCATAAACCCTATGATGAATTTTAATTTATTAAAAAAAAGATTTCCTATGTTTTCATGAGCACCAAAATTGAAAATTAAATCAATTTTCATCTATTTTGAAAGGAGCAAAATTTAGGGTGTTATACTCATGCCCTAACTAGAGCAACTCAATCAACGTGAAGGTGGGTTCATGCTAAAAAATTATCACTTCATCATCTTCATAGCATTTTGACTGGTGTTTATTGGTCACATTCCCCATCACTAAGGCACTCAGAGCTCTATGGCCGGTCCTCATTTTCCATAGGCAATGTAAGACAGGATGCATGCGAGATGTTCATAATTCAAGTCTATCACTCATGGCCACTGCACATACTAATTATTTGGAGGTGATTTCACTGAACCTCTGCAACCAGGTGGTTGCTTCAGATGCGAGTTGTCGTTCATCAGGTTACCGGGAGAACATAATGATTTTGCTTATGTAGAAAATATTATTTGTAATCTATATGTTTCTAGCATGTGGTTTACATATTTTTTTAGTCTTTGATTTACAGGACATGGCAGCCATTTAAAGTAATGATAATTTGTTCATGATTATAATCAAGGGTAATACAACTTGCAATTTTTATGTGAATTTTGACCATTCATTGTACAAGGATTTGATATATTGGACTGTTGATAAATTTATGGCTTGATAATTTTTATTAATTTGTATGCCTATTACAAGGTCCAAGTATATCTAGCATTGTTAGTCCTGTATTGTATAGAGGATTTTTTATAGACACGTGGGTGCTGCACGTGCAATTCCACTAGTTTAATATAAAATCCATATATTTGTTCTAACATAACATATTCATGGTCATTTGCTATGTTACAACTTACAACAAGCAATCAGATTGCAATGAGTACAGTTTAGTATCAAGTTCATGAGACATCATGAAAAAAGGGGTTAAGTAATCTATATGATACATCTCATCATGCCTTGGCCCAGCTATAATTTTTATGTGATAGTTTTGTTTTTGGCCCATCCATGAGCATCACGTCTTCATACCAATATTAATTAAGAGGCAAAAAAAGGTGGCTGAAACTATGTTACAGTCATGGTCAGGTTCGTTGGACACTAACCATATCAAGTCCAGATTCATTCTGTGGTCAAACATAGTATTCTTTGTAGTGCAGCTATGTACAAGAATCCCAGCTAGCATCATTATGAGTTGTTCTTCCACTTACCTACCTTAAAGATCCACAACACGATGTTGGCTCACCCTCCTTCCTATTTCACATTCTGTGTATCAATAATGCAATCTATATTTCAAATCTGCAGTATCTACAACACTAAATGAGCTAGCGTTACATATTATGAGTTGTTCTGCCACTTGCCTACCATAAAGATGCACAACATGATGTTGGCTCACCCTCCTTCCTATTTTACATTTTGTGTATTAATAATGCAATCTGCATTTCAAATCTGCAGTATCTACAACACCAAATGAGCTAGGCGTTACACATGATGTTGGCTCACCCTCCTTCCTATTTTACATTTTGTGTATCAATAATGCAATCTGCATTTCAAATTTGGAGTATCCACAACACTAAATGAGCTAGGTGTTACACTATCTATTAGATCTTGAAAAAGAATCTTTGAGTTGTTCCTTACCAAACAACCAGTCAATTGCCAACCTATGGTGGATGCCAGCTAGCACTAGATGGATAGGAAGATTAGTATAAATACCCATCATTGAAGCAATCCTTTGATAGATCCAAAGCTAGAAGGTAAGCATAAGTAGATTGTAGCCAAACCCTCAAAAATGGGTGACAAACCTATTACTATGATATCGGATGTGGAGGCAAAGGAACCAACTAATCTAGATGAGGAGGAGGATATTGAGGCATTAGCAAAGCCGCCGGATTGGCTCCCTGATGGATGGATCATGGAGGTCTACCGCGCTGAAGATGGCACCATTATTCGAGTATGTTTCTCAAACAATAGAAATAGTGCTTGTACATGATTCAACAAGTAATTGTGCCATACGGAATGTCACCTGTAAACCATACTTTCCTATTATTCAGATTTATGAATTTCCTTTGAACCTTTGAACTATTTTGCACGCAGTACTATACTTCTCCCATATCAAATTACACATTCACCACGAAGTCGGAAGTATTGGAGTACCTTTTTTCTGGGACAGATGAGCGTATCCTGGAATCAAAGGAACATGGTGTAGAAAACACACTTCAGGTGCCTGACTACAATTTTTTATGTACGACCAACTTTTTATTTTAGACATGTTATTACAATTCTTTGTTTGTGAATTATGCTTGCATATACAGAGACAACATGAATGGCTTCCAAAGGGGTGGGTGATGGAGATAAGAGCTGGTGGGGAGAAGACAGACAAGATGTACAAGGTATATAGCCACGAGTTTAGTTAGTTGGTACCATTTGTATATTATATATGTTGCTGGTTTTACATTACTTTGAGGCTCCTATAGTAATTAATAATTGCAATTAAACAAGCTATCTCTTATTGTAACATTCTGCTATTTGTATGCAAAATTGTTACATTCAAACAAGAAACTCAGTACATACAAAAATTTCCAATTAATAAACAAATACAATGAACATTTTTTAATTATAGAAGAGGATAATATAGAATAGCTAGATTCTGAGTACGTAATTGCACCCCAGTGAGGAGCGAACTAGAGTGGAGGTATGTAAGGAATATCACTATATGAGATCATTGTATCTTTATATTCTTAAACTTAACTATTGTTTTTATTTAGGAAACTTATTTATTACGTATATACTATCCATTGTCCAGCTTTGATCCAAAAAACTTATTATAAATAAAGTTATATATGTTATCATCAGATCTTAGAAGTAATTGAATTAATTTTGAAATGGAGCATCAAGTGCAAACGATTTTGTGTACTAATGATTTTAGTATACATTGATGGCTACTACTGATAGTCCTTATGGTTTCATTGTAGTTTTATGTCCACTCAATCACTGGTGTGCGATTGCTATCAAAGCAAGATGTACTACTCTATATCAATGAGGCAAAGGTCTCTGGGTGCGACACCAATGGACAATGTGACACAAGTTCTGAACACAACGTGTGTCTCTTGCTAGAAGTTGTTCAACTCAAATAACACATTGCATCTTTTCAGTGTTTGATGATTTTTCTATTTATTATTTTTGGAATATTTGTAGTTACTTGCAAAAGTGGACATTCGGCCAAGTGGATTGCCTGAAGGTTGGGTAAAAGAAATAGTATATAGAAAGAAAAAGGAAGGACTGATCAGGAGTGATCCGGTAAATAATATGGCTCATGAATCATGATTTTTACCATTGAATAAATGAACATTGTTTGATTTAAGAATCATTATTTTGTCTTATCATGCAGTATTACACGGATCCTGCTAGTTCCTACACATTCCGCACTCTGAAATCTGCATTATCCTTCCTAGAAACTGGAAAGGTATCCAAGAATGCATTTATTCAAAGGACAAGTGTTCATGATCTGTACTCTTTTGAAATATCTACAGATATGGTAATTGTTCTCTTGGTTTTTTGTTTATCGAATGAAAATCTGCATGACATACTTTTTCCTAGTTGCTTGCATTTTGGACATTACCATCCAAAAACAAAGGTAGTGAATTTTGTTCCCGTGCCACTTGATTGATCCACAATTGTCTTTCCTAATTTCCAAATTCGTATTTGCATTTCTTTCTGTTACTAGTTACCTAGTTTTCCTAGGTTGTTTTACCATTACCATCAACAATAAGTAACTAGGAAATAATTATTTATGGGCCAACAATGTTATTGAAATCAAGTTTCACTTAATGTTTTGTAGTGGTAATTTTATTTATGGTCTTGGTTTTTAGGCATTTGGGGACAAGATTTCTTATACTTCCCTCCACCCACAAAAAGTTTATGTTGTCGACATGTTTGCTTCTAAACTTTCCAATATTAGAATAATATAACTTTAAACTATTTAGTTTTCAAAAACATATTGTACGCTTCTAGCACTTTAGGTATATTGTAATACAAATTCTAGTAGTCGATAGTATATATCACAGTGCATATATATCATAGTGCACAAAAATCAAATCTAATGACTATAAAGAGTAGTAGTGGAAAACTACAGAGGTAATTCTATTATATAATTGATTAATTTTTCTTTCCTATGGCAGCATGAAAGTTTACGTAAAAGATTAATAGTAAATGAGAAGCCTTATCAGGAGCCCACAGGATCATCTCGGTCTAGGCAAGCACCAGAAATGGAACTGGATCGAAATATAGATGACTGTAAGTTCCTACATTTGTTGGTATTATCATAATTCTTGCACAGATGTGTGCACACCTGCTTGAGTTCTTATTACTTTATTTATGTTCTAAAAATTTGCGAATACTTACATGACATCAAAGATAGTATGGGGTTGGTTATCAAGAGTTCATATTTTGTTTTTTGCTACTTAAACTTTGCATTGTTGCTTCTAACGGTCTTCTCATTTCTTTTTGTGCATTGGGAATGATGGTATATTTGCTATCACAAAATTTTATGAAAACTCCCAGGCGTTGTTTGCAAATTTTCTATGCAACAATAGATACTGAAATATCGTATCTTACATGGAAGCTTTAAATCTGATGTGCTTAGTTTGAGATAAAATGGCAACATTATACTTTGGCCTTTAATTATTTGGCTTGTATTCTGACTTTTACTCAATTTGTAAGCACCAGGTAAGTAAGCAAAGAGTTAACTTTACAAATAGAAGTTTCAAGAGTATTGGTAGTTAGATGATTAACGAGACCAAATGCCCATGATCCTTAGCATGCATAGCACACAATACCAGTTAATATAGATATTATAAGTTGGTCTATTGCTGTGCAACACTAAGTTCATTTTTCACCTCCTGTCAAATCTTCTCATGTGGAATTTAGTTTGAATCCAACTCAAACTAGGACTGACGGGATAGCCCTGGTTATTTAGTGAATACCTCTTTTAGTGGTGAACTACAATCTCAAGATACAAACTTGTGTGGTTGATTAGATGCATGAACTACAATCTCAAGATACAAACTTGTGTGGTTGATTAGATGCACCCAACCTTCTTGATTGAAACACATGCCTCAATAGAAAGATTGTTACATATGGAACTTGGCAGCACGCATGTTCAATAACAAATTATACGTGAGATTTGAATGGTAAAAGTTAGTGCACATGTATTGGTTTCATTTAAACTAATATGATTATTTTATCATTGTTTAATATATTGTGTTTTCCCTTCCATGCTGATCTGATACATAATTTATGGTTTTTTATGCTAGCAAAAGATGGTGATACCTCAAGTGGCTCAGATTCACCAAATGAGTCTGAATAAGAAAACATTAGAAGCAAGAAGGCTGCCGGCAAAAAAAGCAACTAGCTCAACGAACACTGTCAGTCGTCCATCAGGAAGGCCACCTCAATTCAGGATTGAGGAGGGGATGGCCAATCAGGATGCAAACTAATGAAACTTCTTGCACACTACATACCAATAAAATTTCACCAACACTTATGATGTTGTGGTTTGTTGTTATTTTTAGTGTATTGTCATTACCAAAACAATAATTAATTGTAAAACCAAAACTAGTATTAGCTCATGCGAGACTGCAGAATTTGTTATCGTTAATGCTTCAAGTGCACTAAGTGCTAATAAACTTCTTTTGAATATATTCCAATTCATAACTCAGTGTTCAACATATTTCATAAGCAATATGATTATCTGGCTTCTGCATGTGTTGATGCGTTAGTTGCACGGTTGGGGGCGGAACTCGTTGCTTACTAAGATTTAATATCTATCTATCTACAACTAAAAAGCCTCAAGTGTCAATGTCTACCGAGTAGCACCAAACACACTACTGACACAAGACCTCTAGCCGATTGAGCATTTGTTCCTCCACCTTAGCACTAGTTATTTTTAATCTCCTCTGCACCATACATCACGGCGCTAACACATCCTTCCCAAAATCGTGCATCTGCACAGCTTTGCATTTGTACCCCTCCTAAATTTGTCCACCCTCCTCCAGTCTGCAACTGCTGACTTTGAGTGTGCTTCCGCTAGCCAGCGATGGTCTACCTTGGGTCGCCTTCTCTGCCGGCTTGTAGCATCCAACCCTACCCGCCATGTCTGCTAGCTTGTGGCGCCCGACCTCGTCATGCCTCTTCCGCTGGCTAGAGGCCGACCCTGTGCACGCTGCACATGTCCCGGATGCCCGCCTTCTCTACTAGCTTGTGGTACCCGTGAACCCTGGGCCGTGGATGCACTGCACGACAAATCTCGGGACATCATCGGTGGCACAGGAGGAGATGGTGGCTACGGCTTCATCGTTCATGGTTGTGTCTCTAGCTGCCCTCTGCCTCTCGCATTCGATTGGGTCAGTATTGGGTATCGCACTGCCATCGTTGCCTAACTCTAACCAGGGTGTTGGCCTAATTTCCTATTTCCACGGATGACGAGGTCCACAGGTGCTGTTAGAAACTTATGCATTTTTAGATTTAATTTAATCTAGAAAAATAGTCAAAAAATATTTGTGATATCATATATGTGCACGTGAAACTCCACACCAATTATTCCTAGAAATTCATGAACTAGTCAGTCTAATTTACGCATACTCTGAACTTAATGTACCATTGGCATACTCTTCTCTGCTCAGAATTTCTTTATCTGATTGCTCCTTAAATGGTCGAACTCAGAGTAGAGGTAACAATTTGCAAAGGATTGAATGGATCCTGGATTCCTAAAATTTTTGTTTCACTTGCTTTTCCCTTATTTGCCCTGCCCTCTCCTATTTTCTTTAGCCGGCACCATGTCGTTTACCTATTACTATCCGAGGACCAGCAGCAGCACCTGGTGTTTCAGGGAAACTTCAGCACAGGACAGGTTAATCAACATCCTTTGAAAATCAGCAGTGCACCGCCACAGTTTCGCTGGCAGAGATGCAAGAAGCAGCAGGGATTGCAAACGCACGCGCGGTTACTAGTGAGCCAAATACTTTGACAGGTTACTAGTTAGCCGAATACATCGACAGGAGATAGCAGAGCAACAAGGGTCTGGGAGGCAGAGATCTTTGGCAGCGTTGATTAGAGCAAAGCGGTGGTAGGAGCATGAACAAAGTCAAGAAGGGATAAAAGAAGGACATGGCTATCGCCCGGCCGGCCATGTGTTAGGCCAGTCGCACAGCCGGCTGATCTGCATGTGCCCTCTCTCTTCTATCTTCCTCCTCCCGTGGTCCTGTTCATCTTCTTCATCTGCATGATACTGTTCATCTTCCTCCTCTTGCGGGCCCATCGCTCCGCCACAAGTGAGCTAGGGTTTCGCTGGAGCTCCGCGCCCCCTGGCCCAGCCCCCACCGCCACCATGGCCATGGAGCCCCCGCCCCGACCTAGTCCGACCGCCTCCACCACCGCCAGGGCCCCTAAACCTCCTATCGGCCTTCCCACCACCTGGCCGGCCTTCCTCCTCCAGACCACTTCCCTTCTAAGGCTGCCAGAGTTGGGGAAGATGAGAAGGGGAGCTCGTCGGAACCCTAACTCGCAGATCTAGGTGGAGGAGGAGGAAGTCGCCTACCTCATCGGCGCCGCCGCCCGCCACCAGACCCCGCTGCCTCTGCTGGAGGGGAGAGAGGGAGGAGCCATGTCGGTGACGTGCCGCGTTGGGCGCGTGGGGAGGAGTCGCTGCCGGAACCTGCCGCCACCATCGGAGGGGAGAGAGGGAGGAGCTCGGTGCATGGGGTGGGAGATGAGTGCGGCGTCAGGCGTGAGTGATTGTGTGCGCGCGGCTGGATAAAAATATGGCCATGTGTATTCAAGTCATTACCAAAAAGAATGAGGAGGAGGAGGAGGAGGAAGTCGCCTACCAAAATTAGCACCGCCGGAGCCCGCCGCCTCTGCTGGAGGGGAGAGAGGGAGGAGCCACATCGGCGAGGAGCCATGTTGGGCGCGTGGGGAGGAGCCGCTGCCGGAACCCGCTGCCGCCGTCAGAGGGGGGAGAGAGGAGTCGTGACGCGTGGAGAGGGAGATGAGTGCGGCGTCGGGCGTAAGTGATTGTGTGCGCGCGGCTGGATAAAAATACGGCCATGCGTATTAAAGTCATTACCAAAAAGAATGAGTAGGAGGAGGAGGAAGTCGCCTACCTCATCGGTGCCGCTTCCCGCCGCCGGACCCCGCCGCCTCTACTGGAGGGGAGAGAGGGAGGAGCCACGTCAGTGAGGAGCCACATTGGGCACGTGGGGAGGAGCGCTGCCGGAACATGCTGCCACCGTCAGAGGGGAGAGAGGGAGGAGCCATGGCCTGTGGGGAGGGAGATGAGTGCGGCGTCGGGCGTGAGTGATTGTGTGCGCGCGGCTGGATAAAAATAAAAATACGGCCATGCATATTAAAGTCATTACCCAAAAGAATGAGTCGGACGAGGAGGAGGAGGAAGTCGCCTAACTCATCAGCGCCGCCGCCCGCCGCCGGATCCTGCCGCCTCCGCTGGAGGGGAGAGAGGGAGGAGCTATGTCAACGAGGAGCCGTGTTGGGCGTGTGGGGAGGAGCCGCTGCCGGAACCTGCCGCCACCGTCAGAAGGGAGAGGGAGGAGCCGCGGCGTGTGGGGAGGGAGATTAGTGCGGCGTCGGGCGTGAGTGATTGTGTGCGCGCAGCTGGATAAAAATATGGCCATGCGTGTTTAAGTCATTACAAAAAGAATGAGTAGTAGTAGTAGGACGAGGAGGAGGAGGAGGAGGAGGAAGTTGCCTACCTCATCGGCACCGCCGCCCGCCGCCGGAGCCCGCCGCCTCCGCTGGAGGGGAGAGAGGGAGGAGCCACGTCGGCGAGGAGCTGCGTTGGGCGCGTGGGGAGGAGCCGCTGCCGGAATCCGCCGCCGCCATCAGAGGGGAGAGAGGGAGGAGCCGCAGCACGTGGGGAGGGAGATGAGTGCGACATCGGGCGTGAGTGATTGTGTGCGCGCGGATGGATAAAAATATGGCCATGCGTATTAAAGTCATTACCAAAAAGAATGAGTCGAACAGGTGGTGGCATGAGAAGAGTTTGCGGCATGAAAAAAAACTCTGCCTTTTCTTTTTCTTAACCAATTAGGAAACCTAAGTCATATGTAAGGGTTCAAATTTAGCGGCTTCCACTAAATTTATCCGACCTCCAAACAGAACATGTTACTAGTCAAATGGATTTGTTTCGACGAGATCTACAAAAATACGGTCTCCGATTGTCCATGGGACTTACAGTTCAAGATGTCAAAATTTTCTCCTCTTTTCAGTCTGCACGATCAACCCATTATTTTTTTTAAATTCAGGGTATTACAAAGATAATCCAGGTAAGCTACGTGGCTCGAAAACTCACAAGCAAGTATCTTAGGGCATTGTGATGCGGTGATGCCCTGTACATGGAAACTTCAGAGTTCTGAAGCTTCCTCATATTCACACCAGGGATTAATTGTCATAATCACACTTGTATGTGCTTTGCCACATAGCTGAAACGGCTATCTGAACGAATTGTTTGGGTGCCTTCCCATACCTCGAATGGACTAAGCCTTTACAGCAACTGCTTTTACAGAATCTTGCTTTCTTTAGGGGAGTCGCATGACTAATGTCCTTTAGAACGTCGTTGTTCAAATTGTTTGGGTCACGTGATATATATGCCTATGTTCACCAAGTTATATAATTTATTTGGGAGCCTTTCTTTGGGCCAAATACTCTCAAGATTTAACAAGGTATAGTACTTGTTTAATCTGTTATACACAGCAGGAAAATTGGAGCGAGGTTCAGTGTCCATATCAATCGGTCTAGCTATACTGCATAATGTCAGCAGATTACTTGATTCGTTTGAGCCCATACTCATGTACCGAACTGGGTGAAAATTGGCAAGCACAATTCTTTGGCGCTACTATGAGAAGATGATCATGTGCCTGACACCGCTAAACAAATCAGTCTGCATGTTTTGTGAATCGTGGAGGTAAACACGCTCTTTGGCTTTCATGAAGCTGCTACATAATGCTACAATGCTGACACCTCTGAAACTACATGCATTGATGAGACCATTGTGCTAATTGTTTGGAATTTCTCTATTTGCCTCTTGTACTCAAACTGTTGGTGGTGGTGGTGTAGGCGAAGGGGAGGGAGAGGAAGCGGCGGCTAGAGTAACTCAATCAACTTGTCGATAGGCTGCACTCACACCCCCTCTAGAGCAACTCAATCAACGTGAAGGTAGGTTCATGCTTGAAAATTCTCACTTCTTCATGGCATTTTGACCAGTGTTTATTGGTCACATTCCCCATCACTAAGGCACTCAAAGCACTATGGCCAGTCCTCATTTTCCATAGCCAATGTATGTATGCGAGATGTCCATGATTCAAGCCTGTCACGCATGGCCACTGCACATATTAATTATTTAGAGGTGATTTCAGTGAACCTCTGCAACCAGGTGGTTGCTTCAGATGCGAGTTGTCGTTCATCAGGTTACCGGGAGAAGATAATGATTTGGCTTATGCAAAAAAAACATTATCGGTAATGTATATGTTTCTAGCATGTGGTTTGCATATTTTTTAGTCTTTGGTTTTATACAAGACATGGCAGCCACTTAAAGTAATGATAATTTGTCCATGATTATAATAATCAAAGGTAATGCAACTTGCAATTTTTATGTGAATTTTGACCATTCATTATACAAGGATTTGATATATTAGACTGTTGACAAATTTATGGCTTGATAATTTTTATTAGTCTGTATGCCTATTACAAGGTCCAGGTACATCTAGCATTGTTATTCTTGTATTGTATATAGGATTTTTTATAGACACGTGTGTGCCGCATGTGCATTTCCACTAGTTTAATATAAAAATCTATATATTTGTTCTACCATAACATATGGTCAGTTTCTATGCTACAACTTACAACGCGCAATCAGATTGCACTGAGTACAGTTCAGTATCAAGTTCATGAGACATCATGAAAAAAAGGGGTTAAGTTATCTAGATGACAAATCTCATCATGCCCAGGCCCAGCTATAATTTTTATGTGATAGTTTTGTTTTTGGCCGTCCATGAGCATCACGTCTTCATACCAATATTAATTAAGAGGCAAAAAAGGGGCTGAAACTATGTTACAATCGTGGTCAGGTTCACTGGATACCGACCACATCAAGTCCAGATTCATTCTGTGGTCAAACATAGTATTCTTTGCAGTGCAGCTATGTACATAGAATGCCAGCTAGCATCATTATGAGTTGTTCTTCCAGTTACCTACCTTAAAGATCCACAACACGATGTTGGCTCACCCTCCTTCCTTTTTTACATTATGTGTATTAATAATGCAATCTGTATTTCAAATCTACAGTATCTACGACACTAAATGAGCTAGGCATTGCACACTATGAGGTGTTCTGCCAGTTGCCTACAATAAAGATTCACAACACGATGTTGGCTCACCCTCCTTCCGATTTTATTCTGTGTATCAATAATGCAATCTGCATTTCAATCTGCAGTATCTACAACACTAAATATGGTAGGTGTTACACATGACGTTGGCTCACCCACCTTCCTATTTTACATTCTGTGTATTAATAATGTAATATGCATTTCAAATCTAAAGTATCTACAGCACTAAACAAGCTAGGCGTTACACTATCTGTTAGATCTTGAAATTGAATCTTTGAGTTGTTCCTTACCAAACAACCAGACAATTTTCAGCCTATGGTGGATGCTAGTTAGTACCAGATGGATAGGAAGATTAGTATAAATACCCATCGTTGAAGCAATCCTTTTCTTCGATAGATCCAAAGCTACAAGGTAAGCATAAGTAGATTGCAGCCAAACCCTCGAAAAATGGGTGACAAACCTATTACTATGATATCGGACGAGGAGGAAAAGGAACCAACTACTCTGGATGAGGAGGATATTGAGGCACTAGCCAAGCCGCCGGATTGGCTCCCCGATGGATGGATCATGGAGGTCTTCCGCGCTGAAGATGGCACCATTATTCGAGTATGTTTCTCAAACAATAGGAATAGTGCTTGTATATGATTCAACAAGTAATTTTGCCATATGGAATATCACCGGTAAACCAGACTTTCCTATTATTCAGATTTATGAATTTTCTTTGAACCTTTGAACTATTTTGCAAGCAGTACTATACTTCTCCCATATCAAATTACACATTCACCATGAAGTCAGAGGTATTGGAGTACCTTTTTTCTGGGACAGATGAGCGTATGCTAGAATCAAAGGAACGTGGTGCAGAAAACACGCTTCAGGTGCATGACTACAATTTTTTTATGTATGACCAACTTTTAATTTTGGTCGTGTTATTCTAGTTTTTTTGTCTGTTCATCATGCTTGCATATTCAGAGACAACATGAATGGCTTCCAAAGGGGTGGGTGATGGAGGTAAGAGCTGGTGGGGAGAAGACAAACAAGATGTACAAGGTATATATCCACGAGTTTAGTTAGTTGGTACTATTGCTATATTATTTATATGTTGTTGGTTTTACATTACTCTAAGGCTCTCATAGTAACTAATAATTGCAATTAAACAAGTTATCTCTTATCGTAACATTCATCTATTTGTATACAAATTGTTACATTCGAACAAAAAACTCAGCAGATACAAAATTTTCCAATTAATAAACAAATACATCGAACATATTTGAATTATAGAAGAGGATGATATGGAATAGCCAGATTCTGAGTACGTAATTGCACCCCAGTGAGGACCATTGCATGAGACCATTGCATTTTTTATATTCTTAAACTTAACTGTTATTTTTATTCAGGAAACTTATTTACTGCATATATCCTATCCATGATCCAGCTTTGATCCAAGAAACTTATTACAAATAAAGTTATATGTATGTTATCTTCAGGTCTTAGAAGTAATTGATTTAATTTTGAAATGGAGCATCAAGTGCAAACAATTTTGTGTTACTAATGATTTTAATATACATTGATGGCTACTATTGATAGTCCTTATGGTTTCATTGTAGTTTTATGTCCACTCAATCACTGGTGTGCGATTGCTATCAAAGCAAGATGTACTACTCTATATCAATGAGGCAAAGGTCTCTAGGTGCGACACCAATGGACAATGTGACACAAATTCTGAAGACAACGTGTGTCTCTTGCTAGAACTTGTTCAACTCAAATAACACATTACATCTTTTGAGTGTTTGATGTTTTTTCTATTTATTCTTTTAATATATTTGTAGATACTTGCAAAAGTGGACTTCCGGCCAAGTGGATTGCCTGAAGGTTGGGTAAAAGAAATAGTATATAGAAAAACAAAGGAAGGATTGACTAGGAGAGATCCGGTAGATAATATGGCTCATGAGTCATGATTTTTACCATTGAATAAATGAACATTGCTTGATTTAGGAATCATTATTTTGTCTTATCATGCAGTATTACACGGATCCTGCTAGTTCCTACACATTCCGCACACTGAAATCTGCATTATCCTTCCTAGAAACTGGAAAGGTATCCAGGCGTGCATTTATTCAAAGAACAAGAGTTCATGATCTGTACTCTTTTGAAATATCTGCAGATATGGTAATTGTTCTCTTGGTTTTTTGTTTATCTAGTGAAAATCTGCATGACATACTTTTTCCTAGTTGCTTGCATTTTGGACATTATCATCCAGAAACAACGTAGTGAATTTTGTTCCCTTGCCACTTGATTCATCCACAATTGTCTTTCCTAACTTCCAAATGGTTTGTTATTTGCATTTCTTTCTGTCACTTGTTACCTAGTTTGTTTTACCATTACCATCAGCAATAAGTAAGTAGGAAATAATTATTTATGGGTCAACAATGTTACGGAAGTCAAGTTTCACTTAATTTTTTGTAGTGGTAATTTTATTTATGGTCTTAGTATTTTGGCATTTGGGGACAAGATTTCTTATACTCCCTCCACCCACAAAGTTTAGATTCCCGACAAGTTTGCTTCCAAACTGTCCAATATTAGAATAATATACCTTTAAACTATTTAGTTTTCAAAAACATATATTGTACGCTTCCAGCACTTTAGGTATTGTAATAAAAATTTCTAGCAGCCAATAGTATATATCGAAGAGCATATATATCATAGTGCACAAAATCAAATCTAATGACTACAAAGAGTAGCAGTGGAAAACTACAGAGGTAATTCTAGTATATAATTGATTAATTTTCTTTTATATGGCAGCATGAAAGTTTACGTAATAGATTAATCGTAAATGAGAAGCCTTATCAGGAGTCCACAAGATCATCTCGGTCTAGGCGAGCATCGAAAATACAACAGGATCGATATATAGATGATTGTAAGTTCCTGCATTTGTTGTTATTATCATAAATTTTGTACAACTGTGTGCACACCTGCTTGAGTTTTTATTACTTTATTTATGTTCTAAAATTTTGCAAATACTTACATGACATCAAAGATAGTATGGGGTTGGTTATCAAGAGTTTATATTTTGTTTTTTGCTACTTAAATTTTGCATTGTTGCTTCTAACGGTCTTCTCATTTCTTTTTGTGCATTGGGAATGATGGTATACTTGCTATCACAAAATTTATGAAAACTCTCAGGGGTTGTTTGCAATTCTTCTATGCAACGATAGATACTGAAATATCATGTATTACATGGAAGCTTTAAATCTGATGTGCTTAGTTTGAGATAAAATAGGCAACATTATACTTTGCCCTTTAATTATTTGGCTTGCATTCTGACTTTTACTCAATTTGTAAGCACTAGGTAAGTAAGCAAAGAGTTAACTTTACAAATAAAAGTTTCAAGAGTATTGGTAGTTAGATGATTAACCAGACCAAATGCATAGCGCACAATACTAGTTAATATTGATGTTCTAATTTGGTCTATTGTTGTGCAACACTATGTTCATTTTTCCCCTCCTCTTAAATTTTCTCATGTGGAATTTCGTTTGAATCCAACTCAAATTGGGACAGACGGGATAGCCCTGGTTATTTAGTGAATACCTCTTTTAGTGATGAACTACAATCTCAAGATACAAACTTGTGTGGTTGACAAGATGCATGAACTACAATCTCAAGATACAAACTTGTGTGGTTGATTAGATGCATCCAACCTTCTTGATTGAAACACATGCCTCAATAGAAAGATTGTTTACATATGGAACTAGGCAGCATGCATGTTCAATAACAAATTATATGTGAAATTTGAATGGTAAAAGTTAGTACACATGTATTGGTTCCATTTGAACAAATATGATCATCTTATCTTTGTTTAATATGTTGTGTTTTCACTTCTATGCTCTGATACATAATTATGGTTTTTTTATGCTAGCAAAAGATGGTGATACCTCAAGTGGCTCAGATTCACCAAATGAGTCTGAAGAAGAAAACATTAGAAGCAAGAAGGCTGCCGGCAAAAAAAGCAACTAGCTCAACGAACACTGTCAGTCGTCCATCGGGAAGGCCACCTCAATTCAGGATTAAGGAGGGGATGGACAATCTGGATGCAGACTAAAGAAACTTCTTCCATACTACATACCAATAAAATTTCACCAACACTTATGATGTTTTGGTTTGTTGTTATTTTTAGTGTATCATTACCAAAATAATAATTAATTAAAAAACCAAAACTTGTATTAGCTCATGGCGAGACTACAAATTTTGTTATCGTTAATGCTTTGAGTGCTAATGAATTTTTTTTAATATACTCCAATTCATAACTCAGTGTTCAACATATTTCATAAGGAATGCTTCAATTCATAACTGAGTGCACTGAATGCTTCAAGTGCACTGAGTGCTAATGATTATCAGGCTTCTGCATGTGTTGATGCGTTAGTTGCACGTTAGGGGTGGAACTGGTTGCTTACTGAGATTTAATAATATCTATCTATCTACTATACAACTAAAAAGTCTGCTGGGTCAACGTCTACCCAGTAGCACCAAACACACCATTGACACAAGACCTCCAGCCAATTGAGCATTTGTTCTTCCTCCACCGTAGCACCAGTTATTTTTTATCTCCTCCGCACCATACATCACAACGCTAACACATCCGATCCTTCCCAAAATTGTGCATCTGCACGGCTCTTCATCTTGACCCCTCGTAAAATCGTCCACCCTCCTCCACTGGCCTGCAACAGTCGACTTTGAGCGTGCTTCAGCTAGCCAGCAAGGGTCTACCTTGGGCTCGCCTTGTCTGCCGGCTTGTAGCATCCAACCCCACCGGCCGCCATGTCTGCCAGCTTGCGGTGCCCGACTTGGTCATGCCTCCTCCACTGGCTAGAGGTCGACCCTGTGCACGTTGCACATGTCCCGGACCCTGGGCCGTGGATGCGCTGCACGACAAATCTCACAGGACATCGTCGGTGGCACAGGAGGAGATGGTGGCTACGCCTTCATCGCTCATGGTGTCTCTAGCCGCCCTCTGCCTCTCGCATTCGATTGGGTCAAGATGGGGTATCGCCCTGCCATCATTGCCTAACTAGAAAACCAGGGTGTTGGCCCCATTTCCTGTTTCCACGGATGACGAGCACCACAGGTGCTGTTACAAACTTAGGCATTTTTAGATTTAATTTAATCTAGAAAAATAGTTGAAAAATATTTGTGATATCATATATGTGCACGTGTGATCTAACTATTTCAGCAGCAACCATGATGAACCTATTTTATGAAACTCACTCAAATAAAACTCTCACTCAAACTCTACGATCAATTCTCATATTCTCGAGAAAAATCACATAGGGTTCCTAGTTCCCCACTGTTTTGATGATAACTCTCGATCCGCTTAACCAATTAGCAAACAAATACATCTTAAATATCTAGAAAAAATTTCTTAGAACTATTGTTTAGAAAGTCAGGACCAATTCTGGCTCTAATCTTGTCGAAAATAGATAAAAAGATATTTCTTTACGAGAATATATCAAGTCAGATAGCTGCACAAATTCAGGCATAACTCCATATCCGTTAATCCGATTCGAGTGAAACAGAAGCTACTGGAAAAATAAAAACATAGGCTACAACTTTTCTTTCGGTGCACCATTGAAACTCCACACCAATTATTCCTAGAAATTCATGAACTAGTCAGTCTAATTTACACGTACTTTGAACTTAATGTACCATTGGCGTACTCTTCTCTGCACGGAATTTCTTTATCCGATTGCTCCACAAAATCGAACTCAGAGCAGAGGTAACAATTTGTAAAGGATTGAATGGATCCTGCATTCCTAAAAATTTTCTTTCACTTGCTTTCCCCTCAGTTGCCCTGCCCTCTCGTATTTTCTTTAGCCGGCACCATGTCGTTTGCCTATTACTAATCGAGGACCAGCCACAGCACCTGGTGCTTCAGGGAAACTTCAGCAGAGGACAGGTTAATCAACACCCTATGAAAATCAGCAGTGCAGCGCCACGGTTAGATGAACGTCGCTGGCAGAGATGCAAGAAGTAGTAGGTATTGCAAATGTTGGTGCGGTTACTAGTAAGCCGAATACTTCGGCAGGAGATGGCAAAGCAACAAGGGTGGCAGCATCGATTAGAGCAAAGCGGCGGCAGCGGCCGTGTTGGCGGTGCTTAACTCATATTTCTTACCACCAACATTTCAATAAAATGTACAAATATGAATACCAATCTTAGAATTAGGGATTACCACTCACAAGTTCCATAAGTTTTGGTGTTTGTAAGTTTTGCAGGACAAACACATGAAAACACATCAAAATGCGCAATCGAGAAAGCACAATCAAACAAAATAAGAGATGGGCCACGTACCTAAGGAATATGAAGCCCAAACCAACGAAGACGAGGCCCAGGCCCATTCAGCAACTGCCCCCGCGAAGGCGGTGCGAGGAGGCGCCACCTAGGGTGCGGCTACACCCCCCATGTTGCCCCTCAGGTCCACCCTTCGGGAGGTGGTGAATTGAATGCACCTAGGATGGTTGCATGGTATCCCTTGGAATATTCCCCCAAACCATCCTAAGTGAGCTATAAAAGCAATGGGGAGGCCTCCTCATTGAGAATCATCATACACATTGAGAAGAAGAAGAAGAAGAAGAAGAAGAGCAAGCTCAACTCCACATTAGCTCTTAGCTAGATTAGTATAGGGAGTGAGATAGAAGAGTTGGAGAAGTACCGGAGTTGTTGGCTACCTCCACTAGTGTACTATTGGCATTTCTCAGCATCGTCACTAAGATTTGGTATATCCTAGCAACGCTACCAAAAATTTCTTGACGATAGTTTTTAACGATTTCAGAAATTATCCGGAAGCGCATCGATCTATCGTTGTAGCATTTCACCCGGAAGTATTCAGGGTATCGTTATTTATATTTCCCAAAGGAAGGCATAGTGTAAAAGGTTCTAGCGGGGACATGGATAGGATAAAGTGATTGCATACTAGACCAATACTCAATACAGGGGTAAGTCATGATAATTTTAAGATATTGTGACACACACTTGGGCCAACCTCAAGGATAAAAGAGAAAGAAAGAATAAAAGAATGTTCCTAAGTGGAGAAGGCTTATCCTTAATATAGTCATACAAAGAATAGTGAGTGATCATACAAAATACATGGTTAGACCTAGACATAAGTGTAAGATGGACAGGGAGATCTTCGGGCACTAGTCTGCCAGCAAGCCATAGAGACTTTACGAACTCCTATACGAATACCCGAATGTGGGGATTACAAGGGACAGACAGGGCTATCACTACCTGCCAGCTACCCTTCAACCATGGAGCACTATCACATCCAAAGGTTCCCCATACACCCGAGCACCACGCCCGTGTATAAGGAAACTACCCATATCCCCCCGGGACTCCGACCCTACGGATCAACAAGCATAGGATATGGGCAAACCCGAAGGAATGATGAACCGCCACCTCAACTTAGTTCTAATTGTAATCATATAGGTTTCATGTATAATTAAGCTTAATGTTCTACAAGTTAAGTTCATAACATAAGAACTATATGCTAATTCATATGTTATGATCATAACATAAGAATTATACTCTAGTTCATAGTATGACTATATTGATAAGTAGAGAACAAGAACATATTAGAACTATTTGTATTTCTCATATCATGTGTTGCCAACATGTCCAAGTCTCTTACAAGCTTTGCCAAGCTCCAAATGCTACTAAGAAAATGTAAAAGTTCAAAGTTGGGGTGAGGTGTTTGGCTCCAAGAGTTGTATGTGTTGAGAGGGGGCTCTCCCCTCCTTTTATACTAGCCTAAGGACAATTTGGGGGGAATTATTTAGGGAATCTTCCCTAAACCGTCTTAGGGGCATCGAATGCACCGCTAGGAGGAAGCTGGGCCTAGTTGGCAACCTCAGGAGGGCGGCCACCCCCTGGGTGGCGCCTCCCCAAACCGCCTTCCTCTAGTCAGTTGCTGAGTGGGCCTGGGCTACTCCCTCGTGGGTTTGGGGCCCAAATGTTCAAGGTATGTGGTCCTTCTTCTCATTCCTTTGCGCTATTCTGCTTTACGCTTTCCTAGATTGCACCTTTTATTTTATTTTCCACTGTATTTGTGTATATGTACTGCAAAACATTGCTCTTCCAAATGCATGTGGAATTATGTTAGTAGAATGACATATGTGTATAAGGTTGCTTATTTCTCCTCTTTTTGAGTCTTAATTGGCGGTCAGATTTGATCGTTAAGGACCGCCAACATGTACTTGGTGCCCTTGTACACTTAGCGGAAGGAGTGTCAGAACTATCGGCTCCTCTACACTTGTACCTCTATGTTCGTCTTACTACTTGAAGTAAGAAGTTCATGTTTAACTTTGGTGTTGATTTCTTAAGTAAGTTATCTTTGTTCATTGTAAACTTGGGGTTCATCATCCACCCCTGTGGCGGATACTCTAGTAGAGGACTTCTGATAAAGCTGGAAGTTCTTGGCCAACACTAGAGTAGTAATCGATAGTGTAGACCTGGTGTCTGAGCTAGAAGTTACCTTTGTTTTCCTCGTTCCCCACGATTGAGGTGTAGGCGACAGGTGATGTGTCCGTCCCTTGTAACCCCTCACGTTTGGGTTTAGCGTAGAGCTGTAGGCCGGCAACGCTTGGCAGACCAAGTGTTCACCGGTGCCCAAAGCAAGTCTGTAGTAACAAAGTTATCTTTGCTAAGGATCTCTATCCCTAGGAGAACCTCACTACCCAAGTTATCCTTCTTGTTTTCTTAGGTGAACTAGCTTAAGAGACTTTTTACCTCCATTCCTTTGGGAAAATATGATACCCTGAATATTTTCAGGTGAAGTGCTACTGTGGTACATCTATGTGCTTGCAGGTTCCTTCTGCTTATGCTAAGAAATACCAATAGGTGGTAGCGGCGACAGGAGCATGAACAGAGTCAAGAAGGGGAAAAAAGGACATGACTATTGCCCGGCTAGTCGCACAGTCAGCCACTCTGCACGTGTGTCCTCTCTTCTTCCTCCCATGGTCCTGTTCATCTTTTTCCTCTGCATGGTATTGTTCATCTTATTCCTCTCGTGGTCCCACCGCCTGAAACGATCTCGATTTTCTTCAAAGGGAAAATCCACAGATACGATTTATAATGCAGTAGATCACGAGAGCAATCCATCACATTATCAATTATCAGCTGATATCATAGTCATACATCGTAGATTTACAAGTTACAATGCTTTACAACACTGGTTAACACACCTATTACATCAATTAATCTAGCGGAAACACACACACACATCTTCATTAGAGTCGTTGTAGCGCATCGACGGGTGAAGGCTCCTCCTTCACGGCAGTCATCAGAGTTGGTGTAGAATGTCAGCGGGCGTAGACTCCATCTTCTCAACCACACTTGAGCGTAGGCACAAGACCATCTACTCCTATTCCAAGTCCTCGTGGTCGTCGTAGATTCCGTCCAAACCTGTGCAAAATCTATCAGTACAATTTGTATTGGCCACTGTCTCCCACCCTATGCTTTTTGCGAATGCTTTGTGGTAAGTGGAATGCAAGGGTAGAAGAAAAGGCTTATATATGGCTATAGGTTTCCTATGCAAGTTCAACAAGATTTTATAATAATAGTGCATCAAGTTTTATCCATCTCGAACACACGTTCTCCCATCCCATCACACACATCTCACCACACTCTCCCACTCTCTAGGCGGCAAGGACGACTCCCGCTCGTACCTTGCCTCAACGGCCAAAGCCGGATCCAACACCAAAACCTAGGGGAAAGGTAGAAAGGACTCCTCTCTCTAATCAAGTGAAGCGTAGGACATAGGAATGTCCATATCCGCGGACACGGCTATACGTATAGATTGATCAACTCTATAGAGCGTGTACACCTGGAAATCCACAAGATCACCATCATTGGCGGTGCCCCACCTAGGCTGATGCTGAGTGCCTCCCAACCGGTACGGTACCACCCTACCACTCAGCCCTGGGCCACCACGGAGTCCACCGAAACACTGAGACTGTGAGATGTAGTACCAGGCCCCCAAGGTCACTACACTGTCTTAGGAGGGTGTGGGCCCCCATGCCCGTACCTCCCTACACTATCACCTTTCAACCTAGTAGTAGTGACACCACCCTAGTCAGTCAGGTAATCGTGTCCTGCCCATCAGGAGTGAGTGGTGTGCACGAAGGGTCCCATGGTTTCGGTTCTCAAGACATACCAGTCCTTAGGGGGACCGGACAGGATATCTTCTCAAGGGGATAACCAACACCCCATGCCTCGACGGCACCTCCACCGGGGATAACCAACACCCCGTCTGCTCACACATGCATCCACCACAGGTACCTCTCTTGAGGGATGCCCAGGTCGCACCCCTCCGGCATGACTTGCCCCAAAGACTCGTCGTAGAATCCTGTCCGATCGACTCAACCCTCACCACACACCCAAGATGCACGCCAAGATCTCCCCAAGTTCATTATCCAGTTTTACCAAGTCATCAACACCACATGCCTTATCCACTCATGTTATCCCTTCACCAAGCATCACATCACAGGTATAATGCATAGTGAAAGTAAAGCAGTAAGTAGAATGCGAGCGTCTAGCCTAATAGCAGGTGTGCAGGGGAATAGGTTGTGACAAGGTAAAGGCTTTCAAGCAGTCTACCATGCAACCTATCACAGTTCAATTGCAAGAAAGTAAAGCACTAGCATCTACATGTAGCATGTCTAATAGGTTCTACAAGGTTGGGTGGGATGTGGAACATCTGTTAAATGTCATATCCGAGATCCTCGGTGCACTTGTAGTCGTACTCCTCGATGGTCCTTCCTCCAACGGTCCCGATCCGATCATCGCTATCCTTGACGCAACTACCTCGATACAGCGACAAGCAAAAGAGCAATCAGACCACTAGACCTAGAAAAGACTGCGAAAAGAGAGGCAACACGGCACAGAAAGTACAACTACACTAAAAGAACACAAAAGGAAGAACAACTTAGCCCTCTCGGTGGATGTCCGATCCCTGAGCCAAAGAATAGGAGTGGTGATTTGCTAAGCACAAGCTTAAGCCTTAGCCTAGCCAGTACTTCCCGGGTCAATTGTATCGACCTGTACGACTTAAATAGAAATGGCATAGGCCTTAGCTCATCCTAAGCAAACACCATGGCTTGCGGCTTCAAATCCAATCGTCATGGAGACTGACGAGAACCAAAAGGACTACAAGCAAGAGAAGTTCCACTCACTCTCAATCCGTACGCCATTATATTTGATGAGAACCAAGAGAGGGTAGAACGGGGAGTGAAGAGAAGAGGGGCGGTCTACTTCTTCCAATACACACGTCACGGCAAAAGACGAGGCATCGGAAAGGAGTGACACACAAAAGAACACGAGCGCTCAATCAACTTGTAGGGTACCAAGACCTAGGTGCACTAATTACACTAAGACATCCGTAAAGTTCTCAGCGATGCGGTTGTCACCGCAAGAGCCAAAGAGGCGCTATGGTCTACAAGGTACAAGCATACAAGGGCTTAGGCACGACAAAACCAAAAGACTGGAAGAGACAGATTCACCTCCCTTTGATCCACTTGCCGTAGCAATGACGGAAATCGGGGAAGTGGAATCAAAAGAGCAACAAACGCCAAACAAGCCAAGGGCTCAATCCACATCTTACTGGATCGACGGGGATTGAGAACAAGAGAGGAAGAAGAAAGAATGGATCCTGCGCTCCTTCGTCCATCTCGCCATGGAACGAACAAAGGTTGGACGAAAGGAGGCACGACCCATGATCCAAACCAACTCATAGGGCACCACAACTGTGCAACTAAACAACATAAGACTATTCCTACGGCTCATAGTGATGTGGTTGTCATCGCTAGATACGAAGGAACGCTATGATCAATGCGGTACGAGCATATGAGGTGGCTAGGATAAACAAGCGAACAAAAGTGGTAGAGCCTAGTGGTCATGGCGAGGCAACTCGCGGCCATGAGCTTTACCCACACTAGTTGGCTTCCGACGGTCTTGCAAGGGTTGTCTCCTAATTCCTATCCCACTAGAGTAGGTCATAGAGGGCTCAATCGGTGCGGATGAGAACCGTGTCTATAACGACATCAAGTCCATGGTGGCCACATCCTAGGGACGTAGGTAGGAGCTCTCGATCATGTCACCACGAAGACAACAAAACACAAGGGAACGAGTTATGCTCGGCACCACGGCCACGGCGGGATAAACCCACGACCGGGATAGTCGAACACAACGCTTCCCAAATGGCTCGAAGGCACAGTCCACAGATGACAAATGAACAACCCAACAAGAACCATGACAACCGACCACACTACACGGAATAGCACATGTCCCAAGCATTCGAGAGATGGATGGATAAACAAGTAGACCAGTGGCGAAGGCATGACACTAGCATAGAATAAATAGAGATATCATGTAGATGGACAAGAATATATGATCAACAAAGATAGGTCATGTAGTATGTATGAATGATAATATTAGATATATGATCAAGTATGGAATGTCAAGTATGAAATGATAAAAAAAGGGCTTGCCGACGTCGAGATTGGCGTCGACTAGGTTCAAAGGGTTGACCTTGACGGTGAAGGGCCGCTGCGGGCTGGACACGACCGAGAAAGTTGATGACGGCTGGCGGCATTGCAACTGCCCTGCAAGACGATGATCACGGCATGAAGGCCGGACACAAGACGGCGAACATGATGACCGGAACGTGCAGCGAGGTCCGGCAATTGGCACAGTGAGGGTCACATCGTTCCTACAGCAGTGAAAGACGATGGCACGATGGCCGATTTCAGACGGTTGAACGGCAAGGCCAAGGATGAGAAGGGAAAAGAGTGGAGTTGGGGCGTCAGCAGCTCACCGATGGTTCCTGAGGACGAAGGCGAGGTGCGGTCGTGGTAGCGGGTGTTCGGTTGCTGCTCGACGAGTCTGGCTCGGAGTAGCGTGGCACGACGAGGATGGCGGTGATGTTACCGCCTTAGGACACGAGCGGCGTGTCATAGACGTTCTAGGATGGTAGCTTTGGCCGCTGGTTGGCGGCATCGTGGACGGAGTAGGGCCGGGTGACGATGTCGCAGTGGTGCTCACGAGCTGGTTTGGCGTAGCGCAGGGGGAAAGGCACGTCCTTGTCTTGCGTCCGAGCTCGGTGACGTCCCCGGTGCTCGGCTCGACGAAGGTCAAGGCATCGCGGTTCTAGGAGGGCATCGGTGCGGTCTCGCTGGAGCACGACGACACCGTCGTGGAGAGGCTTGTCGTGGCCGAGACGGGGTCGGGGCTTGGCATGGCCACAGCCGAGGATGAGGAGTGGAGCAGAGGCTCGAGGTGGACGTCAATGACGGTGGCTCGGGGTCACGCCGTCGTGAAGCCAGAAAGCGGGGCGGCGCGAGCTCAAGGGGGCATCAGGCTTCAACAGCATGGAGACGCTCCTGGGCGCCGTGGTTGTGGCGGCTCCTACCATAGACACGGACGAGGTGGTGCAGCTACATGGCCTGGCTGCGACCTCACGATCGCGACGGAGGCACAGCGCAGCCGAGCTATGGCTTGGCGAGGATGGCTCCAGGCGGCGGCGCTCGGCGAGGCGGAGTAGTAGCTCACGGTGGCCTGCTCGGAGGGCAGCAGCGGCGAGCTTGGGTGGCGCGGTGGCTGGCAAAGCTTGGCTAGCTGGGCACCGAAAGGCTTGACGCGGCTGCGAGGAAGGGGAGAAGGAAATGGCGGTGGCTTGGAGGGAGAAGCAAATGGGCGGCGGCTCGGTATTTATAGCATGGCGCCCTAGGGCTTGAGTGGCTCCATCCATCCTCGGTGTCTGTGCCCGAGGAGGGACACGCGGCGCGGATCTTGCGGCGCAAAAATCGGGACACGGGCGCAGGGCTTCTCCTGATCAGGTGCGGCGGCGGTGATGGTCTTTGGGGAGAAGGGCGGGGAGCGCCCTAGGGTTTCCAGGCAGGGGCGCCTTCCAGCTGGGCCGCTTGGGGTTTCAAGGCTGAGGCCCAGGTAGTGGAGGCGAGCAGGCCTGCACGGGAGGCGGCCGGTTGGGCCGTGGTGGCGATCTGGGCCGAGGAAGACGCGAGCTGGGCTATGCGCGCACGGGCCAGAGGAAGGGAGGCGCGAGGCAGGCCGGCCTGTTCGTCAAGCTAGGCCTGCTCAGGAAATGGGAGGGGAAGAGGGAGGTGCTGGGCTAGGCCGGCGGGTGAGGAAAAAGGGAGAGAGGGGGAGGGGAGTTGGGCCTGATGTTGGGAAAACGGAAAAAGGGATTTTTCCTTTTATGAGTTATGAACTTATGAATTTGAAAAGAGATTCTAAAGGGATTATTAAAAGAGTTTGGGGAATGTTTTGAATGGGATTCAAAACAAATTCCAAAAGAGACTTGAGATGGAAAAATTTCCAGGAGATAACTTGGGAAGGGCTTGAATGGAACTCGAGTTGATTTCCAAAGGAGTGCGAGAAGGGACTTGCTATGAATTTGTGCATTCCAACTCCAAACCCTAGACCAACAAAAGGACTCCGGCATACTCCTACAAACAATTCTACATGTATGCAACGACTTGTTAGTGAGTTCGTCTCGGGTTAATCCTAGAAGCTACATGCTTCACACAGTTGTAGGAAAAATTTTAAAAAGATCGTATTTTGGTCACTTGAAAAACCAGGATGTTACACCGCCCTGCCGCCCATCGCCCCATTGTGGGTGAGCTAGGGTTTTGCTAGAGCTCCGCGGCCCTCCCCCGCCCCCGCCCTCACCATGGACATGGCGCCCCCACCCTAACCTGGTCCGGCCGCCTCCACCACCGCCCGGGCCCCTAAATCAACTGATTGTATACTTGTTGTTTCATATGTTTTGTGTACTATTTTAATTTTATTTGCTTGCTTTGTGCATGCTTGTATGGATGCTTGTGTGGTGCTATTATGTGATCGAGTACAGACGGTGAGCAGTTCATTAGTGACCAGCATTGCTTTGAGGAGCAGGACCAGTAGGACTTTGTAGAAGATGGTAGTATAGCATGGGATCATCCATATTTCCTAATAACCTTTAATTCCACTTAATTCATGTGCATGTCTACCTTGTCACCATAAGGATATCCTAGCATTTGTACTTTGTACCTTGACACTGTGGGATAAATGCATTGGGTAGTATGTTGCTAGTGCTCTATTTCAATAACCATGATCTGTATCTTGACTAATGGTATATGCAATAAACATTAAAATATAATTTTTAGTAACATGGATATAGGGTGGGGAGCATTTGGCTTTTTACATGATGCTCTCATGCCCTCCCTAAGGACTTATATGTAAGTGATCTCCCAGGACTTACAATACAACCATGAGAGCTATATAGATCTGGCTTTAGTCAAGTATGAAGGCCTTTTCTAGCTTGTTATTGGTTACCGAAAGGCATAGAAGGGCTCTGACATGTTGGTATAGTGTAGCCTCTGTTCTTATGTGTATAGCCTACGTGAAATGTGTCATTCGAAAGGGGGGCTCTATACTTACTGTCAGATATATTGGCCAGGGGTACCTGCACCGCCCGTATATGTGACAATCACCAAGCTATTGTCCTAGCAGATGCCAAGGAGGAGGCTTGCGAGGGCTAATGCGATCAACCAACATGGAGATTAAGGCAAACCAAGATAGGTGTATCTAGATGATAGCTAGGATCAATCTGTTGCCCATATCATGTAGTAAACTAGGAACTCAATCTGTTATCCTGATCGCCCTCTCTGTAAACCTACCCCCTCTACCTATATAAAGGAGAGGGTAGGGACCTCAGGCTTGGGATCCATCTTCCATCATTCTAGTCTACTACATAGCTAGGAGCAACAGCCCCTGTAATTGAGCATACGAATACAAGAGCAGCCGCACCACTGGAGAGTAGGGTTTAGTGCGCACCGGGCCTTGAACCAGTATAAATCTCTATATCTCGTGTGTTACCATATGATTCCGTCTATGTGATCACATTGCAAGTTATTGCCAGAGCTAAATAATCTGATAGTTAGCACGCCAGGTAGGGGCCTTTCATGTTTACATTTGCTTTTATGTATCAGATGGGAATCATCTTCAACTTTGATGATGAACTGGAAAAGATGCAACTGGGCATGAGGATCACCTTCGGCAAGCTCGGCTTCATCGCCAATCGGTTTGGGGACTTGCACCGATAGGAGCTCGAGCCGACCGAATGGGAGGAGGAGCAATCGCTCCAGATCCGTGCTTTCACCGCTGGATTGGAGGAGGCTATGGACAGAGGACCGGTCACCATCGCCCGTCATCTAACCCACTATGCTCAGCTTCTTGCCAAACCCGACCGAGAGCATAGTCTTGACACCACTCTTTTCCTTCGTAAGATCAGGGATCCAGTCCCGATGGTGGATACAACAATTGATCCAATTCTCTCTTGATTCTCAGGAGCACCAATGCATGCGGCGATGACTCGCCAGATTCAACTTCTTCAGGCTATCTCGTTGCCATCTGAACCTCCCACGGAGGACTTGCAAAGCCCGTATCAGACTGACCGGGATCACCGTGATGACGACTTCAGCTCAAACCTTATCAGAGTTACCAGCCACAACCTCAGCCAGGGTGGCACTGTCCTAGAAAAATTGAACCACTTCGATGATAACAGTCGTTGTCATAGCGTCACCACCTCCAGATTCATTAACGAAGCGGCTTCCCACCTCTCCCTCTATGACTGCTATTGGTCACATGAAGAAGATCACACGAATGTCGACAATGATGACATCATCTTGCATACGCGTAGCTATTACCTCGGCGCAAGTGATTACAGGGGGATGGGTATCTCACCCCTAAACATTCTCCTCACAATCACTTCGAGTTTGATTATGCGGCACCTTACGAAACCAGCCAACAGGCTCGGGATCTCTTGCTTAATCATAACGACGTGCTAGCAGATGAAAATCAGAAACTCCAATGTCAACTCTAGGAGCAAAATGCAGTTCGGGGCCACCAGGCTCACGACATCCTATGAGTAGCTCCAGTGTTTTCTAACATCAAATAAAACTTGACCCAGGCCATGCAAGAAGCGGTGGCGATGCAGCAACCATCCACCAAAGAAGGGCGTCAGGCTTTTCAAAGGATTCAGGAGCTGATAATGGTCTTTGTTGACCACGTACCATCACCCAGCAATGCGTCTGTCACTCGTAGCCATAAGCCCCAAAACTCGGGGTCTCAACCACCGTGCCAATCTAATAGATCCCCACACCGTAACCTTGAACGCTGCTAAGTCTCGTCCCACAATCGGGCAACAATGGTGGCGGGCGAGGAGGCAGCAAACATGGAGGCGGTGGTGGTGGGTATACTGCCAATGGGGGAGATCATGAAGACGATGGGGCTAAATAAAAGAGGGAGCAGCTATTACTCCAACGGCAAGGGCAACGCTCCTCGTGACAGGAGAAATCCAAGGAACCAACCTGAACCGGCGCCACGCGCTATAATGGACGATCCCTATGACCTAGTAGGGCCTCCCGTGTTCGGATACAAGATCTGATCAGCCTCTTCGCCCCCTAAATTTCATGCTCCAAACATCAACAAATACGACGGTGAGATAGATCTGAAAATCTGGCTGATAAACTATTTCCTTGCCATGAAGGCAGTGTCCAACCTGGACATGTTCTTCATGATCCATTACCTCCTGATCTACCTCACGGATTCTCCCAGAAATCAGCTAAACAATCTCCGCGAAGACTCCATCAAGCGATGGGCCGACCTCGAGAGGAAATTCTACAATCATTTCGAGGGAGCTTACACTAAGCCAGGCACCTCCTCGGATGCAAATGCAAGGCTGGCAAGAGCTTCCGTGATTACATCAAATGCTTTACATGGCACAAGAACAAACTCGAGGATGTCCCCGATGCCAGCATTGTCACCACCTTTACTGTAGATGCAGACAGCGTGGCCCTCATTCGAGACATTGGGCGAAGGAAGAACATCAGTCTCTGCGACATGTTTGTCTTAGCCCACAAGCATGCCGATGGTAAAGACTACTTTAATGCTAGCACTGGCAAATACAAGTTGTGACTCACCGATAGCGCAGGCCAATCCTCACCTATGAAGAAGGAACACAAGCGCAGAGGCGAGCTTGTGGCCAACACCAAAAAACAAGAAGGCAACAAGCCCAAGCAAAGTCATGGAGGCTGTGGCAAGTTCGATGAGATTATGAACAAGACGTGCGAAAACCATGGCTTCTCGGTGAATCATTTGCCAGGGACTGTCAGACCTACAAGCATGAGGCCATTCAAGCCAGCAAGGAAAAGTCGAAGGGTGGCCGCCTGAAGAAAGGCAAAGACGATGCCGACGATGATGACCAAGATGGTTACCCCAACATCGAGGGTGTCATGATCATCTTTGAAGGTCCACAGGCCTACGAGGACTACAGCCATGAGAAGGTAACCCAATGTCTTATCTTTGCCACTGCTCTTGCAGTTCCTGTTTATTTAAGATGGTCGGAGCTCCTGATCACCTTCAATAAAGACGACCACCTGGAACATGTTATCATGGTTGGTTGATTCCCTTTGGTGGTCAGCACGGTCGTAGGGGATGTAAAAATGATGAAAGTCCTAATGGACGGAGGAAGCGGTATAAACATCCTTTACAAGGGTGCATTCGAGAAGCTAAATATTGAGGCAAGCAAACTACGCCCCTCACACTCTTCGTTTCATGGGATCATCCCTGGGTGCCAGGTTATGCCCCTCGGCATGATCACTCTATCTGTCACATTTGGTGACCAGGTACACTACTGCAAGGAGACACTGTCAGTGTTCTAGAATGGGGGTGCCTAGAGACGGGACAAGTGAATGAAGCTGCGTGTTGGAGCCTCTGATGGTGTGCAAGGTGGACACAAGATGTATACTAGTTCAGGCTGAACGTCCCTACTTCCCGTGCTCGCTGCTGCTTGTGTTGCTTTGCACCAAAGTGCTTGTAGTAGGGGGATACAAGATGGTCGAGAGAGGGATAGCTTCCAGGTCTCTATGTGTGGGTGTGTTCAAGTGATTGAGTGTGTGCTTAGTACAATGCCATTGAGTGGTATTGTCTTGCCATGCCACCATCTTTGGTCGAGGGTCCCTCCCTCCCCTTTTATAGTATGAAAAGGGAGGGGTCGGGTTATAGCATTTGGACACGGTGTCATGATGAAGAAGATTTTGTGGCCCCGAAGCTGCGCCGACGAAAAGGTAGAGGGCCTGGATGGCCGTTGCTCCCCGTCCCATTGAGGTGGACATGATAGGGTGCGGCGTAGCGTAGCTTCTTTCTATTACCACCATGGGGGGCGAGAAAGATCTGTGGAAGCCATGACCAGATCATGAATCAGGTGTTACAAGTTCCCAGGCGATCCCGCACGACGCGGCGAGCTCCTGTTCCTTAACAGGAAAGGGTAGGGGCCCGTGCGTACCCGCGGCAGTGCGTTACAGTAGGGGTCGAGCGAAGCAATAGCCATGCAAAGGGGTCGAGTGCCTCAATGATGTCACTAGGCTCGGGCGCCTGGATGATGTCACGGGGGTCAGACGAGATGGAGAGAGGTTGGACAAAACAAAGGAGTGCTAGGGGGCTCGGGCGCTTGTCCGTTGGCTTTGGTTTTGAGCGGAGTAAGGCCTAGGTCGGCTGCGGTGGGCCATGGGCCGTTATTTTTCCTTGGTGGGTAGTTTTTTTGCGGTGATAATGTGGTACCCTATTTTGCTGGTACCCAACAGTAGCCCCTGAGCCTTTGGAGGAATAAGTTTTATTCCTCCAGAGGCTTAGAGATGAACGAGCAATTTGTTTTTGTATTTTCGAGGATTTTTCTAGTGGGTGCACGCGAGTGCACCTGCCGGGTGTAGCCCCCAAGGCCTTGGAGGGGTAGTGTACCCCCTTCAAGGGCTGAGATTCGAACATGCGATCGTAGAGTTGTGGGCAACCTTGGTCGTTCGCTAGGCCGACAAGGTAGGGTCAGCCCCCGAGCCCTTGCTCTATGAAAATTAGAATGCTTCAGAGATCGGGCGTCCTTGACCAGCCGTTGGCTGGTCATAGTGGGGTCCGCCCCCAAGCCCCTTCTCTTTGCGATGGTTTTTTATGCCAAGTCCTTCGATTTCCTCCGCAGGCCTCTAAAACATGGCTTGAAGTATGTGGGTTGTCCTAATCACCGTCTGCTGGCTCTTGGTACAGTTTTGATGTATTTGTTGGGCCCAAGGAAGTCCTTTCTGGGCGAGTCTTGGCAAAAGGTGTTTTTCCTTTTACCGTGGCCCATGGTCGGCCCATGGACGCGCTGGTGATCAGTTGTGTGGAAAGGAAGGCGAAAGGGTGTAGTTGCGGTTTTTGTTAGAGGTAATTGAGTACGGTTTTGACGCGTCGTGGCTCAGTTGGTGGAAAAAGTGGGTGACGGTTCGTGATTTGGAATGTCATGTTCTTGGTGAGAGGAGAGGGCAGCGGTTCGTGAATCGAGACCACATTGATCGCCTCGGGAGGCTGTGGAACTGAACAGTCGTTTAGGGTCTATTTATGCCCGGCTTGGAGCTTGACCCTTTCACTATCCCTGCCTTCCCTTTCCTGTTTCCTCTCCCACTTAGTTTAGCCTTGATAGAGTGCGGTGACTTGTCGAAGGGGTCTCAGGCGTCCGAGGAGGTGGACGGCCCTCTGGTGGCACAACGCCACCGTACTGATGACCGAGCCTTCGCCGGGTCTAGCCATGTGCTGAACACCGGTAGCCTTTCTGCCGGCGGCCTCCTTCATATTGCTACCGCGGCTTGGGCCGTCCCATCGGAGCCGATGGTGAAGGAGGCAGAGGAGCGGGCGCTGGCGGACACCGTGGCCATGGACATCGAGGAGAGGGCAGATGCCCTCATCAAGCAGCTTGAGGACACCGATCGCCATGGCGCTCGTACGTATTCTTCCTCTTGTTTCTAGTTTTCTTTTGTGTTTTCGTCTGATAGAAATGGGGTTTAGGCGATGATGGAGCTAGAGCATCTCTGTGCTATGGTGGACGCTTTCCTCAACTTCCTAGGGGTTGTGCCGGGCGCCCGGAAGGAGCGCCTCTGGAACGCGCACTGCCATGTCCTCGACGCCATCAAGAGCGGCGTCTGTCGTGGCACTGGGGTTGCCTTGGCCATGGCAGAGGTGTCGGTGGAGGTGGACCTCACTGGAGTGTAACACCCCAGGTGTTTATCACTAGTTAAGGAATGGTTTTGAGTTCAAAAATGACATGTGAAGTGGTAATGAAGATGTCAAAGCCAAGCCTATGGAATTGAGTCCTAACTTAAACTGGGTATTGCACCATTGCTTACATATCGGCCCTTTTCAAAATTTATACTTGGGAGATGTTAATGGAGCTTATTTCATTTGTCTCAAATCACTCTCTATCTATAGTGATCACTGGAAAAGTTTCATGAAGTTTAGAATCAAAAAGTCACATGAAATGATAAGTCATGTAATTGTTTCAAATGTCTTTACTATGTGCTTGGATGGTACCATTAATTGAAGGGAATTATAGACCACCAACCAAACCTTGCAACCTTTCCCAAATGACTCTAGATGAACTCTACAACAAAATTCATAAAGGGTTCATGTTGAGCAAATGCCAAGAAAATGCTCCAATGGATCACAAATGATAATTTAAGCTTTATTGTGATCCTACATTGGTCAAAGTAGAACTATAGGTTCTATGCATGTTTTGGAGTTGGACCTTTAATAAAAGTTGTGGTTCATCTTATGTAGAACAAACTTTGTTAAATTGTTAAGAGCTAGTTTGGTCTCTAACCTAGTCAAATAGAGCTCCCAAGATTCAATGAAGTGCTGTTTTGGAACCCCAAATTTTGGCTAAGTCAAATGGTGTCTCAGTTTCGGGTACCCTACTTTGGAGCTGTGTAGTTTCCTAACTAGGCCAAACTAGTTGATGACTCTTTAATAGAAGTTGTAGTTTAGATTATGTACTACAAACTTTGTTTAAGCAGCAAGGCCTGGTAAACTTCTAACCTAGCCAAATAAGGGCACCAAGTTTGAATGTGCTGCTTTTGTTCAGTCTTTAAGCAATCCTTTGTCATTAGGATTGGCATTCCACGTTCTCGAGTTTTTGTTAAACAACTTGAGTTGATCCAAGAATAAAAGTTAGAAATTATTCTTTGGAGAAGAGCATACCAAAAGTTGGAATTCGTTTGACCAAGTTTGGTCTCCCAAAACTCCTAAAAGCCGAACTCTACTTTGATCATCATTAAGTTGTTGACAGTGTCTATTTGGAGCTTAATTATTAACTAATCCGTGGCTCTAATGACTTTACACCTTAAATAGAATTTGTAGACCTTTGTGTGGGCTTTGACTTTGATTTTGGGCCCATTAGTCCAATTTGGCCCGGAAGTAGCCCCAAAACACGTCTCAACCGGCCCACTCCATCACCCGCCAGCAGCTCGGTAGAATGCCTCAAAGGCCGGCATGTGCCGCGGGCGTGGCAACCATGCAGGAGCTGACGCCCCACCTCCTCCAACGCGTGCCCCGCGCCCCTGAGTTGATGAGGCGATGCCCTGGCTTGCCCTCTGCTTCTCCCTCACTCACTCTCACACTCTCCTCACCCTTGCCGCTCACACGCGCAGAGCATGGTCGTGTCTGCCATGGCCAGCGGGCCAAGCTCACTGCTGCCCGTGAACTCACTGCTCCGCACCTCCTCAGCCTTAGCTGTCAACGTCAGCACCCTCACTAGCGCATGGCCCACCTTCGGTGCCCATTTCCCGATCGCGAACTTCGTCGGAGGTCGCTGTCGCCGGGAGCACTACCATCGGCGTCGCCTGCTGTCGTGGCCTCATAGCCACAGGCCGTCTCGAGCCGAGCCAGCACCACCTCCAACTCCGCCACCCTCATTGTCCTCGCGCGCCCCTCCACGGCCTCTCTTCACCGCCGTAGAGCGCGACCACTGGAGCTGTGGCCGCCACGGACGTCCGCGCGTGTGGTCAGGAGGCCATAGTTCATCTCCGGTCGTGATTCCACCACCCATGGGTGCGCATAGGCCCCCTGGTCCTTCCCCGCCGCCTCCCAGCCGCCGACATGCCGCCGGTTTGCCTAAAAACGCAAGCCTGATGCCTCCTCTGTTCTAAATCCCGAGAAGGACCTTGTCCAAGAATTAGCAGAAAGATAGGGGCCTAAATGCACAACTTGTGACTCATATGAATAGTACCATTAAGGACTTGTTTGCTTTGTTTTTGCTAAAAATTTGAAATTGCATAGTAAATCATAGGATATTCATAAAATAGCAAATAAGGACTTTTTGGAATCCTTATGAAATTGTCTATCCAGTGGATCTATAACATGTCATGTTTTAGTTTAAAGTTGTAGCTGTAAAAATAGATTTATACAGCTAGGTTTTCAATGCTAGTCGCATTTGTCTTTTTCATAACTGCAGTTGTAGGGCTCCAAATGAAGTGAATTTTTTGTGACATGCTACTCATGTGATGTTTGATGCGTGGTAAAAATTTCATGAATATTGGATGTAGTATGAGTGAGTTATTGATTCATCTTGCTCTCACATGATTTCTTGCAATAGAAATTTTTCTTTTTCATAGAGGTTGCTATACATGTTCAAATGGACTGAAATTTATACAGTATACTATTGTGATGATATGTTAGCTACTGTAATGTTTATAGAATTTATGGTGCACTTTTGGTATATGTTCATTAAATCACCTAGGCATTTAAATAAATTAAGAAATGCCTCTAAAGAATTTATTTAGATGGTGACACCATGATTTCTGGTGCTCCTTTAATATGTGTGATGTGTTGGTAGAGTTGGTTTTGTCCAATTATATGTTTGCAACATAAGTTAGTATTTATTTCTTGCAAATGAGGTTTCTGGACAGATCTGGGAACTTAGCAAAGTTCCTCATGATAATTTGATTTGTTGTGAAACTTTTTTATACAAAAGTTGTAGAAAACTCATGTATTTAGCTGCTGTTAAAATTTGGTGGCATTTGGCCATGTGGTTTAGGAGTTACATCTGTTCAAAGTTGGATCACAGAATCTGTTGCTCTCTGTCATGTTAAACCTGATTCTGTGTTTGTGTAAATTCGACATGTTAAACTTTGGAATCATGCTGTGATGATTATAAATGAAATGTAGATAATTTTATAAGCTTTCCATAATATCTTCTTGCAAGTCATTTGGATTTGTGTAACTCCAGTTATAGCTAAATCTTGTAGCTGTTGTTTGTGTGTCCCGAAATTGACAAATTCTAATTATAGTTCTTTGCTTGTATATTGTTAAGTGTGACTTATGCCTTTGAGGGTGTTTAAGTTAATACACCTAAGATCTTGTGAAAACTTGTGTGCCATGCCTAATATGCTTGCCATCTTTTATATAAGGTTGGGTGATGTTTATTTAAGCAACATGAAGTGTCTATGCATGTGGAGTGTAATATGGTGTTGTCTTGCTTACTGTATGTGATGCATTGTCCATTGCACTTCCATGTATTCACACACTTGCATCTTGCATCTCATCTAGGTATGCTAGATGCACCACGTGAAGGACATGATGTGGAGCTAAACCCAAAGATGGTGTTGGTGAATCCATCCTGAAGATGGAAGGACTAACTAACTAAACTTACGTGTGTCGGATTCTAGGCAAGCCCTAGAGCATTATAAGCCTCCTAATTTTGGAAATGCAATTGAGTACTATGTTATATATATTGTTGCATTAAGTTATAGGTGTTGGATGAAAACGCTTGCTGCATTGATATCCCATCCTTGTCTAGAAAGCATACCTTTAATCCTATATAGACCAGGATCGAGTAGATGCTTAGCCCCGCTTTAAGCGGTAGAAGTCAGGTGATCCCCTGTGACCTGCGAGCTTTATGGATATTTATATATGGCACGGTTGGCTATATTTGGTATCGTGAAAAAGAACCTCGTGTTAATGAAATGAAATGAGACCAGGCGGGATGATGATAGTGAAGCAACAAGGCATGGAGGTATTGGGTGTTGATCTATCCTTGTCTGTGTCAATTAAGGACCAATTCTTGGAGCCTTTCCATGTTCATGTTGAGCGCATGCCTCTCTTAGCTGGTCGGGCCCGAGTGCTTGGCCGCAAATCTGAGTAGCTCAACTCAGGCCGGGCTCCGATAAGTATAAAGTTCACCTCAGAAGGGAACCGTAGGCGTGAGTCCAAGGGCAGGTGATTTAAAAGTCTTGATCGTCCTGGCAGAAGGGTAATCCCTGAGAGTGCTGGCGCTGACCGAACCCGCGAAGTTGGTTCCTGAGTTGTACCAAAGGTGACCTAATGCTCCCCGACGGGGGAAGTCATGGGTGAGAGTTAGGAATACCCCCTTAGGTGAGTTGTAAGTCAATTCGAGTCGCCGTCTCTCTCGGTTAGTGAGAACTTGACGGGATTATCTCCAAAGTAGATCTCACTAAATAACTTGATGGTTTAGGAATGATGATGATCATAATGATAGCCTTATTATACCTGCTATGGTCAATATTGTTTGCTCCTAATAAAGTGATTTCCATAGTACATGTGCTAATCAAGATGACAGGTTCATGATGATTAACTTGATGCTTAAGCATTAATGATTACTTATCTGTACTAAGCTTTTATGCAAAATGTTGTCAAGCTAGCCCCACTTATATCAGCCTTGCATACTCCTTGGTGTCACTTTATTTCTGGTTTATGATGGGTAAGTCTAGCTGAGTACCTTCTCGTACTCAGGGTTTATTCCCACTTGTTGCAGGTTGTGATGTATCATGGATACTGCAAGAATTGGATGGCTCCTGCTGTAGTGACGGAGTGTGATCATGGGTATGATCCTTCTGAGTTATCTTGTCTCTAATGCTTTTGTTGGAAGTTGACCTTGGTACTGGCATGTATTTGAAATAAGAGTAATGTTAGTTTCAAATTACTTTGCTTCCGCTACTTTTCAACTTAAGTTGTAACAACTATGTTGAACTCCGATGTATATTGAATTACTTGTGAAATGGATGTAACATGTGCCTTGTTATGTTGAATCACTACGATCTTGACTTGTATGTTGGTTGGTTTGAAATCCCTCACGATTTCATTGGACTACCAGAGTTATATGGGCTCAAGTGTGAGAATTTAATCACTTCGGTGATTGTTTTTGTACTTGTGCTCTTATAATTTGGACGATTCCGTGACACGGAGTTGATGGCTTCCCTGTGGGGGAGGAGCTGAACCGCCATGAGGACCTGGTAGCGCGTTATGGCCCAGCGAGGGAGGCGGTGGCCGCCCATGTTCCTGCTACGGAGGTGCTGGCGAGGCTCCCCCTCATTAGGGTTTTTTCTTTGTGTTTTGCTTTTGCCTGTGGCGCGTTGACGCCTTTTGTATCGAACCTCTTATGAATTAATCGGTCTTTGGTTTTATCGCTTTTGTTTACATTTTTGGGTTAGCATGTAGTTAGTATAAAACATCGCTAGAGCATCACCGGCAATGGTTTGGTGGGGTTCTTTTCGAGGAAGGAACCGCTCCTGAGTGCGTGTAGCATATTATGGTCGATGTGACTACTGCTACTGCCGCGTCCCGAGACGGGGTCAGTGTCCCTTAATGCCGGCGCATGGAAGGGACAGCCGTCAGCCGGACTTTTTTGCCCTCTAGCACTTCCAGACTTTGGGCGATGGCCAGGGTAGACGTTGTACCTGTACATGGGCCTTGATAGGCCTTTGAAATAAGAAAGTAGTTCTACGTATGAATCTGGGCCTCCAAAAATCTTCGCCCGTGCGTTGATCCGGTCAGGAGGCAAAATGCATTCCCCTCGTGCTTCTTTTCTGCAAAGAAGGAGGGCTTGGACAGCGGCACGTCATCCCTCTCGCCTAGGGTCAAAACGTGGTGCCCGTTTGAGTTGCTAACGGGTTTCTTAGTTCGAGTGGGGCCCTGGTTCCCATTCGATAGGGATCCAATGGAGGTAGCTAGTGACCGACCCCTAACTCTTGACGACTAGTTCAGCAGTCAATTCATCGCTCAGCGTCCCACTCCCATCTGAGGGCTCAGTGACAGGCCTCCTTGGCTCAAGCCACAACTCGTGATGCCCACGAGTGTAATATGCACCTCGGGCTTTGGTGGCCCATGGTGGGTCCATCACTTGGTGCCCTTCGTGCTCTTGTTTTTGCAATTCTCAGGATTGGTCATGGGTCGCCCATCGGCCAGGCCCCGAAATTACTGGCAAAGGGGCTGTGCAGCCCCCAAGGCCTTCATGGGACTAGATTGTTAGCAGGTGGGGCGGTTTCTCCACGCGCCCTTCCCGGTGACACTCGGTATAGACTTTTGATATTCCTCATTCATCGTGCCACAGGTGGAGTTAAAGCATGCGGCACCCTATCCTTCATTTGGGATGAACTACCACACCACACAGTGACGATAGAAGGGCCGAGAGGTCATAGCGTTCTAAACGCATGGATTCAGGTCATCGGTCCTGCGTGGGGGATGCGATGAAGGGTGCAGCCCCTCGAATCTTGCGTCGGGGCGTGCATGTGGCGGGTGTCATTGGCGTGGTGTGCGCAAGCTAGCACGTCCTGGCCCATCACCTCGATGGTACGGGATGCATGAAGGGCTCCATTGAGGTTCGAGATTTCGAGACGGAGCCACAGCCGGCAGTGGACGGCGTCGTCTCCTTCACCCCCTTCCACTTCCACGGGTTCAGCCTCCCATGCACCTCTTCCTCTAGGGGCTCCTTCTCCACTACGGGCTCCGCCTCCATGATTAGACCTAGGTAGGGATCCTCGAGGGATCCACATCTCGGTCTTTGTGATGCTATGCGAGGCTTTTCTAGGGATTGAACCCCACTTTGGGTTGTGGCAATGCCTGTTCCGGGTGGTCCACCCTACGCCCGGAGGCGTCCCTCCCGAGGGTAATTCCTTCGTCCAGACTCCAAATTGGACGTTCTATATATGTTTTTTTTACCATCTCGACGAGTGGAATGTAATGTGAAGTCCATTCTAATTTCGACAACTTCACAACATGGACATTTTTTGTTGTCAAATAAAGCCCAGAGTCGTGTGTTGGTGGCTCAGCGGCCGACAATGGTGCGGCGCCTAATGAAAGTAGAAGAGGGGACAACCCTCCTATTGCTAGAACACGGCCATGGCAATGGCATAGAGTCTGGCAGTTTTTGCTCCAGCAGGTGCGCATGAGTTGGCAATGGCGGAGAGCAAGGTCCAAGTGCAAGCTAGTGGTGCCAGTGACATTGAAAAGAAAAGAGTACTCAATAGAAAACAACCAAAACGGATGGTGATGGTACAACATGTAACCTGTGTAATTGCCATTGTTCAGTTGGATTATTTGCAATTTAGCCATTAGTAAAGTAATTTGCTATGTGCGGTTCTTCTTTGTGTTCCTAGAGTTTGCCCCAGCTAATTCTTTTTCCGGCTCCGCCACTGCCTATTGGTACACATGCCGATTTGTAACAAGTCACGGCATGGATACTCAGGAACGCATCCATGACACTAGATGGCACTTTGGAGGGATTATTGTTGTCGGCTCTTGTTTCATATTAGTACGAATACCTCATTCGTGTTAGTTCTAATTTTACGACTAGAACATGTGTTTTATAGTATAGTGCATTGCTGGCAGCAGTTTTGCAAAAACAATTCTCAGTGAGCGTTCCAAGATGATGTGCATGCTTGGTGCTATTCTTGTTCAAATACTAGGCCAGGCTGGGCTTCAAAAAGCCCGGCGGGAAATCAAAGCCTAGTCTGAAAAACTTTGAAGCGCGAGCTCTCTCGTATAGGATTGTTGATGGGCCAAGCCAAGGATGCATTTTTTTTTTTTGAGCTGGGAAATGAGGTCTGATCCAGGCTAGGCAACTTCGGGCGGCCTGAGCGAATTTTTTCAGGACGGGCCTGGTGGGACTTATCGGACCGACGGGCTTCTAATTAGCAGGTCTGTGATTGGTGCCTTGTATACCTTCAAGGAATTATCAATGTCTGCAGCTGGTATCTAGACGTAATGTATATCTAAGTGCATAGCAAAAAGTTATACTATATCTAAAAAAGCCAAAAGGTCTTATAATCTGAAACGGAGGGAGTACATTTTAATTGTGTACCCCATATACATGTAGAAATATTTGGAATCATAAGCATATATAGACGAAACCTAGCATAAAGCTTTTGTTAGAAATCTCATTAGTCCCCGTGAGCCTTTTGTTTGCAAGTTATGTTTCCTTTTGTTTTTTGTGTAACAGATTACTGGAGTTAATTTCCTTTCACGCTTCAGCTAGGTACTTTGTTTTCTTTGATGCAACAAGTATGCCATCTTTTCAAAAAAAAAAGGATAACTCCCGATACTTAAGAAATCATTTAATTGTGCAATAACATAATGGTACATCTACATTGTGACTTTTGATTTCCCATGCTCAAGAAATCCCAATACTAATTGTATGGATCGATCTTACCTACATCTATGACAACAGCTTCATTTGGTGGTGGATCGCCAATGGCTAGTTCATGACCAAATTGAGATGCCACCCTACACCATGGGTCAGTATGGTTCTATGGAAGCATGGCCCCAGACTTATTCGAAAGACATGGGCTCTTCTCTTGGTGAAACCTTTCATATGGCTCACAAATCATTGATGACAATGGAAGGAAAACAAAGGGTTGAACCATGGATTTATTACAAGTGCACCCAACCTTCAAACTACGTGATCAGGTCGAAGAAACCATCGACCACATCTTTGTCTGATGATGATTCGGTTGGCAATTCTAGTGGATAGTTCAGTCCATGAGAATTAACTATGATTATTCACCGTTGGATATGGAGACACGTGATTGATGGGCACATATATAAGGGCAATGCTATCCAGTGAAAATCGGAAAGAGTTCGACTCACTCTTCATAGTCCGCTTGGCAAATTAGGAAAGAATACAATGCCCAACCATTTCACAATGCAACAACAACACCACATCAAGTCATTCCCACCATCGAGCAACAAGAAATAGAACTCTAGATCTAGGCTGGTGTGATGCACCTTGTGATCTTCGCCATGACTAGTTACCATCTAGCAACACTCGTTTCATGGCGTCCCCTCCTTCCTAGAGCCACTAGGTGCCACTAAGAATATACGGCATTACTATGTTGAATTGGAAACTTTTTCCCTTGGCTAAACTAGAGAGCTTATAGAGTAAATTTTACTGACGGTTTCTAAAATTGTCCCGCATTCTTAGATAGGTCCTGGTACTTATGATTTGCATTTCTTCCACCTTAAACTTGTTTTATTGTACAATCAGGTCCAAACCCCCGCGCCCGCCTGAACGTTATTGTGGCTAGACACTGTGGCCAGGGCGGGAGTTTTAGCGCCGATTTGCATCACGTGAGGCATGTGCGACCCCATGGCAGTTGGAATATATGCCATGAGCCCCCTATTCTTTTCATGTCTCCTCATTTGAGCTCCAAACCCGGTAGTCGTGGGGCCTAGGCGGGTGGAGGAAGCAACTATGATGAGGAAGGCGACAAGGGTACAGATGTCAATGGCCCTTGATTACCCACAGGGAATTCCCCTATTGGAGAACGGGGATGGGAGCAAATTTAGCCCCATGGGAGTTCCTGGGGTAAAACCCTCCCCGTTGGGTTTAACTGGTCTGGGGATAGGGGAGCACTCCCCGAGTCCCTGTACCTGTTCCTCGTGGAGCCCGTTTAGATAAGATGAATCTATCCATCCATATAGTACCAGGGAACCCCATCCATCCATCCATTCCCTCCAAATCCTCACAATCTCTCTCACATGTAGCCATTCGTCCGACTCTCAACCACCTCTCTGTCTCACTCTTGCACCCAAGCGCCGCTGCCCACTAGGTCGCTAGTTCCTCCGTTGGAGTCCCAAACTCCCAACCATGGACTATCGCCCACTAGGTTGCTAGTTGCAAGACTTCTGCTAGACCTTTATGTATTTGTCATGTTATGAACTAAGTTGTGGACAATTGTGTTGTAAACTTAAGTATATTTTATTATATGTGATGTGAACCGATTATGAACCATATGAGGTCATTTTTCTTGCAATTGATCTTGGATGAAGGTCACATTGCTATGTGTTATGTGGGTAGCGCACCAGGACGACCATACAGATTAAGGTTAGGCCGAGTGCGGTCAAGGGATTACATCTTAGCCTTATCATTGGCTTGGGCGGAAGCAGTCCTAACATCAATGTAGCACTAAAATGAGGATGTTTTGGGGTGGCTTTTGGGTGATCGAAAATTTAGGATGATCATTTAGGGCATCGATGGATAGGTGGAGTCCTGTTTTTCTTAACCAAGTCCAAAGTCATGTTTGGGCTCCTTTTGGATATTGTTGGTGATACTCTAATAATGTTTTTATAGATGTTATATATCTACCACATAAAACATGATCAATGGGCTCACAGGGCCATAGCAAAGAGCATGTTGGACTTGTAGCCCTATGGCACCATCTCTCTACCCCTCTTTGCTTCCAACTATTTCTCTTTACTTATCTCTTAATGTGGCACACAGGCATTAGTTTGCAATCTTTAATGATAAAGACTTGGAACTAGCTGGCATTTTCTTTTTTGGTCTACAGGTACCATCTCTCTCCCCTTCTTGCTTTCAACTCTTTCTCTCCGGTCCATCTATGTGGCACACAAGCACTAGTTTGTAATATTTATTGGAACTAGCCGAGATTTTTTATTTTCCCTACAATATCCTTCATCGATCCATGATTCAAGGGTTCCATGTGCAACCTTATCCTATACTACATGCAGCCAACAATTCTCTCTTCTCCCTCGCTCCTCCCTCCCTCCTCCCCCTCCCCTTCCTCTGAGAGAATGGTATCACAGGTGGTAGCGTGCTCTAGGCAAGACGGATCATGAAAACTCTCCATGAAGTCAACGGCACGCTGGTTCATGGTGGAGGAGGCCAAACCCATGACGACGACACAAGGTAGGTTAGGGTTAGATGGTTTGTGGTTACAGTTTTGAAAGACTTACGAGCATAAAGGCTATAGTAGCTTACCCGACGGTAGCGATAGGTGATGGATGGCACGCCGAGCTAGCGGGGACACTAGCGGCTAAACGGTGGGGGCAACTTATGGGAGGGTCAGCGGAGGAACCGAGTAGTGTTAGCGCATCGCAATGTGGAGGAACGGCGATGGTTAAGGCCGGTGACAGCGGAGAATGCCAGCAATGGAAAGGCAATTGCTCATTTTTTTTATTTTTGGTGGCGTGCATAGGGCCTGCCTTAGCTGGGCCCATCTTTAGTCCCTAATCATTCTCCTTCTCCTACACAGCATATCTGTTTGGGCACTCCCCGATCTTCTCCATCTCCCGGTCCTCGCCCACATAGACCAACAACGCAAGCGTTGCACCAAAAACCCCAGGCATCAGATGCTCCAATCTATGCTGCCCATATATAGGCCTCTAGAGAGCAAAAAAGGAAGTGCAAACAAAAAGCCTCAAAGGGGCAGACAGCCAAATGACCCACCACAGCACAGCGTAGCCCCTCCTCACTGACTCACCTGCAAAAACCACTTGCAAACCACACAAACCGAAAACGCCAGCTCCACTGCCTCCATTTTTAGCAACTTTTCCCTTCAATCTCCCATCGCAGTCGCCTCCTTGCCCCCACCCCCACGCAGCCGTGCTTCTGCCGCCCTCCCCCTCCTCGACCCTTCTCTGGCGCCGCCGTTGGACGCTCGCCATGGAGAAGAGTCCCGGCGCGGCGCCGACATCATCGCCCGAGGAGGAGGTGGCGGCGGAGGGCCAAGCGCATGCTGAGGATGTGACGGAGCATGAGGAGGAGGCCACGCCGGTGGTGCTCAAGAAGGGGCCGTGGACGGCCGCGGAGGATGCCATGCTCATGGATCACGTCCGGCACCACGGCGAGGGGAACTGGAACGCAGTGCAGAGGATGACCGGCCTGCTGCGCTGCGGCAAGAGCTGCCGCCTGCGCTGGACCAACCACCTCCGCCCCAACCTCAAGAAGGGCTCCTTCTCCCCCGACGAGGAGCTTCTCATCGCCCAGCTCCACGCGCAGCTCGGCAACAAGTGGGCGCGCATGGCCGCGCATGTAAGCAAGCACTGAACTCTCTTCGCCTTGAATGAATAATTTATTTATGGCGACTTGTTGATGTGATGTGACCGATGCTTCGTGTTCGTTGCTGTGCTGGTTGGTGCGCGTCCGCAGCTGCCGGGGAGGACGGACAACGAGATCAAGAACTACTGGAACACGAGAACCAAGCGCCGCCAGCGCGCCGGCCTGCCCGTGTACCCGCCGAAGGTGCAGCTCCACCTCGCCCTCTCCAAGCGCTGCCGCTACGACGACTTCTCGCCGCTGGCGTCCCCGCAGCTGTCGGGGACGACCAATGTCCAGGCGCTGGGCGCCGCCGCGTCGGCCGGGTACGCCAGCTCCCGCCCGGCGCCGCTCGACCTGGCCCGCCAGCTCGCCGTGACGAACCACCAGACGGTGCAGTTGCACTCGCCGGCGCCCTTCTCGGCGCCGTCGTCCCCGTGGGCGAAGCCTTTCGCCGGGAACGCGCAGTACTTCCAGCTCGCGCACTCGTCGCCCGTGTCCCCGTCCACGCCGACCGGGCCGATGCACCCGGCCACGCCGGACCTGTCCCTCGGCTACGGCGTGCGCGGCGCCGCCGACCAGAGCAGGCTCCCGCCGCTCTCGCCGTCCCCTGGCCCCAGAGTAGAGCTCCCTTCAAACCAATACGGCCAATCCACGCCGCCGACCTCGGCCGCAGCCGCTGCTGCGGGCGGACTTGGAGGTGGTGTAGCGCTGCCGGATCATCAGAACGCGGCGAGCCTCGAGAAGATGCTGCAGGAGCTGCATGACGTCATCAAGGTCGATCCGCCGGCGCTGGTCCCGGCCAACGGCGGCGGCGCTGCCCTGGAGCGGCATGATGGCGGAGGTGAGTAGTGCATGCCGTGTGTGAAGCCTTTCTCTCACATCTTCTTCCTCTTTTTTGGATGCACTCGGAGTTCGATTTGTTGCTTTGCGGGGGAAGAGAACAAATACTCATGATTACGATGTGAATTGGCAGATTAGTGTGAACCTTTTCGTTTGTGCTTCCAAAATCTCCATTTGTTTTCTTTTGCTAGGTGCCAGCAACTTCTTGAAAAGCTAGACAATTCTAATCTTTATCGCGGTGTCACCATCTGTTAATCAGAGTTCACTTACTGGGCACTTGGCAGTAGGAATAGGAATACATGTGCATTGGTGAAAGTAATTCTATTATGTTAGGATTTGGACAAAATCTGAAACATGGACAGCACACTGTTTGGAATCTTTTTTTTTGTCTTTCTTTTTGATAGTTTTAAGGTTAGAGAAGCTTCTGCAGGTACTGTCTATGGAGGAGGGCTTTCTTTTTGTCCTTTCAAGACAGTGACTACCTTTGATCTTGTTCCATGATTACTTTACCTTATCCTGCCAAGTGCTTTAACAACCTTTTTCCCCTTCTTTTCCCTCTGCATGTTCCACTTTATCTATCATTTACCTAATCAGACGTAATATGATTCCAATTCATCCTTGCTTTTCGCAATTGTATGATTGCTCGTTAGCTTCCATAGCAACACGTCACATTGCTGTCATATTCTGCACAAGTTTAGCATAATCAGGATGATCATATATACTAGCTATATTTCTGGAGATTAACTAGAGAGGTTCTCATTCTTTTAAAAAAAATAGAGAGGATCTCATGATCAGTGAAAAGAATAGAATCAAATCAGAACTAATTTATAAAAGCTACTGATTTTTATTTTTTTATGATGTGCGTGCTATCGTGCGAATATATATGAACTTTCATGAAGCAAATTTAGCTTTCAGAATTTGTGCTGCACCTGCCCAGCCATGTCACTTTGTTCCTGATTTTGCGCCATGCGTTTCTCTGTTGTTGGTTTCAGTCCCAGAGAACAGGTTCAGCGGCGTGCAACACAGGGTTGACGACGACATGGACACTCTGTTCGGCCTGGTGCACCCGGCGCTCAGCGCGCCGGAGACGGTGCCGCCGGCTGCTGCCTCTAACCACTCCGGCTCGACCTCGCAGCACAGCAGCGACGACCAGAACCCGTCCACCGTCGACCTTCACGTCGCCGGCGGCACCAGCTCGTCGGACCAGGACTGGGGCCTCGATGGCGTCTGCCAGTGGAGCAACATGTCCAGGATCTGCTGATCGCGTGCAAGAACTGGAGGTATCGGCGTAGCCATGTCGAATCATCGCTATCAAGACATGCATCCGATGATTCTGAGAACTGATTAAGGGGCCGGAGACAGAATGCCTTTTTTTGAACCTTTCTTGCTGCTGTCAGATGCCAAACATCATGGACAAATCTGTTATGTGTTCTGTTCACCGTTCTTGACTACTATGTTGGTTAGTTACCGACTGTTCAATCTCAGCTGCGCAATCCAACCGAATTTGCGTCAGCGTCTCTAGCATGTTTCTTTCCAGTTTGCAGTTCAATTGACATCATCAATCAATGGTAGTAGATTTTATAGATAGATCCCCTCAACGTTTCCTCGATTTTCTGGGAGCTACATCATCCATCTATCACTACTCTTTCTCTCACAAGAGAGTATATATAGTCCTCTTGCGTGTAGAGACAGTATAGCTACTTAAAATGACATCACCCAAACATGGTAGCATCCATTTGTGCTAAGTTGTGATCCATGTGCTCATGAGGACAAGAAGTCAGATTGGCACCCTGATAATTTTGGAAATTGTGGCTAGTTGCCTCTCCAGCTAGAGCAATCTGAACCGAAGAATGCCTATTATTCGATTTTTCGTGATATAGAGAAACAGTTCTGAAATACCAGGGTCCTAAACTTGACATCAAGTTTACCTTTTGTGAGCAGATAGAGTAGCTGGCAGGGTTTCAGCTGCCACCTCATAGTAGACAAATGCAAAGGCAATTGAAACAACCTAGGATCACATACAAGGAAATTGCTGGGGCCACACGTAGCCGTTGGCGTAGGACCAAACTTGAACTTATGGTCCTGAGTCCAGATAGGAGAATGGGAGCGCTAATCATGATCCTTATCAACTTCAGACATTGCACATCCGTGCAGAGAAAGATTTTGCTTACTTTGCTGTTGTCTGATACTCTGATGCAATTATTATATGTGCTTACACTTTGTACAGAAAAACGTAGTCGCTAATAAATACGTATCTTATACTAGATAGTCTGCAAAGCCAACGAAATCATGGTCTAATACTATTTTGCAATTCGAAACACATCAACTTCATGTGTGCAAATTTAAATTGTTTTTTTAAAAAAGCTGGACTGATTCTAGAATTGCTAGAAGTAATTTGCACTATACAAAATCATCGCAAATCGCGGGCAGTGGTCACAAATCCGTCGTGAAATCGACGCCAACCATGCCAAAGGTGTTTCGTTGTCTCCGGCCTCCCCATGATGCGCAAATGGATCGAGGAACAAGGAGCAGTTGGATTGCATGAGCAATTTTGAGCAGGTTCGTAGTATCCATGCGAACTACGTGTTGCCCACTCTTTGCTCCTTGCTTTGTGCCATAAGTTGCTCCCCTAAGTGGGTTCCTCTTGTTGTGACTCCTTGCTCCTCTATCCCCGGCATAATCTTGCTCTTCCCTGTCTTTCTTACCTTTGGGTAAAAGAAGCTTCTAACGGTTTTTTTTCTCAGAGAGTGGAGAAAAAGATGGGCCACGCCTTGGTTTATTGTGCCCTCTATCATTTTTTATATTTCAATATATTTTCTAATTTTGTAAATGTCAAAGTGTCCCACCAATCAACTTTGCGAATGATCTGCTAAAGAAAAAGTGTTCCTCTAAAGGATAAATATATTGCTAAAGAAAATAATATCGTAACATTACAAGAGAATTTTTCTCGAAATAAAAATTGGTTTTCTACGGGATGAATCTTCATCGGAGTGTAATTTTCTCATCGAGACTCCAAATTCGATGTTCTATATATGTATTTTCGGTCATTTCAGCGAGAGGAACACAATGGTAAAGACCGCGCCGACGCTTATCCTCCCAACAAATGGGTCGGACTCATCTGTGGGCTAGCGAGTAAACGAGTCATCTTGGACATGTTAGACGGACACACCCATACGGGTCACAGGGTCCCCCGAGAAGCCAGATAAGGATCCCCTGGCCCTATAATGGCTGAATCCATTGGGAGTGCGCGAGCACTCCATCCTATCAGCTTAATGCACAGCTTCAGTAAGATATTCACCAAATGTCTGCCAACTAGGCTCGCTCTCAAGCTCAAGGACATCATCGCAATGAACTAGAGCGCGCTCATCAAAGGTAATCCACGACAACTTCAGGACGGTTCAGCTTGCATGTCGGTGGCTGAATTCTAGGAAGTTCCCTGCAATGCTAATCAAGATCGACATTGCTAAGGCGTTTGACTCCGTTGCATGGGCTTTCTTGCTTGAGATCCTTCGGCACATTGGCTTTTCCCGGCGATGGACGAATTGGATCTCCATCCTGCTCTCGACTGCGAGCACCAAGGTCTTAGTCAATAGGAGACCAGGACGACGCATCGCGCATGCCCGTGGCCTCAGGCAGGGGACCCCATCTCGCCGATGATTTTCATCATCATCATGGAAGTGTTGAACTCATTGATACGAGAGGCTAACCGGGGCTCCACACTCTCGCCATTGCCGGGCCAGGGGATCGCGCACCAGGCGCCCCTCTACGCCGACGATTTAGTCATCTTAACGGCACCCATGCCCAATGATCTACAGTGTCTCAGCAAAATCCTGCAACTATTTGCGGGAGCCTCGGGTCTTGTTACCAACTTTGACAAGTGTGTGGCAACTCCGATCTGCTGCAACGAAGAAACGATAGCGGCGCTCCAGCAAGTGTTCTTGTGCATCTTTTCACCCTTCCCCTGTAAGTACTTGGGGATTCCTCTATCACTAAGAAGGCTGAACCGGACAGTCGAGCAGCCATTGGTGGATGCTATCGCGTCCAGGATCCCAACTTGGAAGTCAGGTCTTCTGACCAGCGCCGGTAGAGTACTACTGACCAAGGTCACACTATCGGCGATACTGGTGCATCTCAGCATTGCTTGCTTCTTGTCTGAATGGGCCATCAAACAGATTCACAAGCAGCGAAGGGCATTCTTGTGGGTGGAGGCTGAGTCGTGCTGAGGTGGCAAGTGTAGGGTGGTGTGGCCGATTGTGTGGCAGCCTACTGACTTCGGTGGTCTTGGCATCGCTGACCTATGCTTCTTCGGATACGCCCTGCGGCTACGCTGGGAGTGGCTCTCCAGGTCCGAGCCACAACATTGCTGGGTCGGACTGCCTTCGTGGCCAGAAAAGGCGGTCGCTGCTATGTGCTCTGCTAGCATGTTGATCATGGTCGGGGATGGTGCATCGACGAGATTATGGACAGACAATTGAGCTTCGATTGGCCCCCTATCGCTCTTCGCCCCGGTGCTGTTTGCCACCATTTCTAGACCGGGCCGCAGGCATGTGCTACGCGATGCACTCGCAAACAACCGATGGGCAAGAGACATTACCAGGGCGCCAATGACCTAAGTATTATGCGACTACCTACGCGTCTAGGAGCTCTTGCACTCGGTTACACTGGAGCCTCTGCAGCCTGATAGATTCATGTGGAAATGGTCGAGTGATGGCAACTTTTCAGTATCATCGACATACATAGCCTTCTTCGCTAGCTCCACCACGCTGCTCAGAGCCAAGGAACTTTGGCGCATCAAAGCTCCACCCCGCGTGAAGCTATTCTTCTGGCTCATGTTACATGGCCGGCTTTGGACCACCGAGCAAAGGATGCGGCATGGTCTGCAGGACAGCGATGTGTGCGCCTTGTGCAACCAGGAATCAGGGACGTGCAGTCATCTGTGTAACAGCAAAAATGGGCCAAGTGGGCCCAAATCACGGAATGGGCCAACACTACTGTAGCGGCCTGATACTGCAGCTTAGACACTGTGCAGCCGGAAGTTTAGTACCACCGTGAGTCTCAGGATCGCCTGACCAGTTTAAATAGCAAGGCCAGTGACATGTAGTAACCTTCGGATAACCGTTTTGAACGAAACGAGGACGAAAGCTCAAGCGGGTTGCTACGCAGTTGGGACCACTCCTCGATAGAGTGGACCACTCCTCGGTAGAGTGGGCCTGGGTCGTGTATGTCGGGACTGGATGTTACAATCTGTTCCCTGGGTGCATGCTCACCAAGCAAGTCTGGTTTGCGATGCTCCAGCCGTTGCAATTGTCATCCCTAATGCCGGAGGGTGACGGCGACATTGGTGAGTGGTGCCTGCAACAGTGCCGACGGGTGGACAATGCTTCGTGACCTCTCTTTGACTCCATGCTGTTATTAGTTGCTTGGTCGATTTGGAAGGAAAGGAATTGCAGGGTGTTCGGGAGACCGCCGTCGACCCTGCTTGTCGTTGTTAAGGCGGTGTTCGCGGAAGGTGAGGACTGGGTGCTAGCTGGATTCGCTCCTCTGATAGTGCTAGCTCATCTTTGGTCGCAAAACACTAATGTAATGTAACGGCTAGACAGGATCCAGTAGCTAGGTCATTTCTGGGCAGTGCTGGGGGCTACTTGCCAGCGCCTTTACCTTGTGTTTGTTGGTTAACTGCTTACTCCTCGTAATGAAAAACGGGTGTCAACCCGCTCATGAAAAAAGGAGTGCGCGAGCGCACCTAGTGGATGTAGTCCCCGAGCCCTTTGTCCAACTGACCCAAGTCGAGTGAGGGTATGTGTGGTTCTGGTACACATCAATATTTACTTCCAAAGAGATGCTTGGTACAGGTGAAGTCCATATATCATAGTGAATGTGTTGGAAAGGGAAAAGGTGCTAGAAACTAAAGAACTATATGGTTTTCGAGCCTGTTTATCGAGCTGGCATGCTGAATAAGTGTGGGACACTTATTTATTCCAAGACAAATTGAAAGAATGCAGAGTGCCCATAAGGGAGGCATTGCCAGGATGCCCCAGACATTGGCGCCAAAGTTGTGCCAAACATGAATGTTAGCACAAAAGAAGAAGTAAGCAGGTAAACATCATTAATCACCTTTCTAGTGTGAAGATCGATCCCTGACAGAAAGCCCATAAGGGTCAAACTTAGTAGAGACAAAGTTATCATGTGTGAGAGCACTTATAGAGATCAAATTCTTGACAAGGTAGGGAGACAAAACAACATTATTCAGAGAAGGAGGAAAACCTCTGGCAAGGATCAATGAGGGCAGATTGATCCCTAGATGCCTAACAAAGATCAATAGGACACAAATAATGTTGTTGTTCGGCAATGGCGGGTAAGCCAATGAGGGGAGTTTTAGCGTAGAAGTCCTTCTGATTTTCACTGCCAGGCTAGACCCCAAGGAGGTTAACCAAAGAGGGGCACCATGGCATGGACCAGGATTGAACCAGGCCTATCCATGAATTAATGTTGCGGTTCCACTAGTTTGTGGTGGGAGGACATGGCCACAGCTTAGAAAGGAGATCCATAGCCACCACTAGAGGATGGAGTGCTAACATTTTTATTATTGTTTTTAGCATGGCCGGTGTAGAGGGCATGTGCATCCCACGTCTCTCAAGGAAGGATGATAGTTTTTATTATTGTTTTTGGCATGGTCGGTGTAGAGGGCCTGTGCATCCCACGTCTTGGCATCCTATTTGTTGTGTATCTCCTTCGGAAGTAGGGAGGATTGAACCTCAAGGAAGGATGGCGATGCAAGATGGCAGGTGATGGAGGGGATGAGGCTCAACCGATGAAGCAAATTGATGACCTAGGTGGAATCCTTGACAGGTTTGCTAAAGGTCACAGTTTGTTGGGCATCTCCTTCAGAAGTAGGGAGGATTGAACCTCAAGGAAGGATAGCGATGCAAGATGACAGGTGATGGAGGGGATGACATGGCAAAACTTAAGGCTCAACCAATGAAGCAAATTGATGACTAAGGTGGAATCCTTGACAGGTTTGCTAAACGTCACAGAGTTGATCTACCAGTGTCTTGAGCCAGGAAGGATCGAACTTCAAGGAAGGACGGCGATGCAAGATGGCAGGTGAGGGGATGATGTGGCAGAACTCAAGGCTCAACCCATGAAGCAAATTGATGACCTAGGTGGAATCCTTGACAGGTTTTGCCAAGGTCACAGAGTTGATCTACCAGTGTCTTGAGTCAGCTGCGATACTAGGGTATGGACATGTTAACAAATATATGTCCAAAATATGCTTATATGGCCCAGCACCACACGTCGAACAACCTGCATATACGTGCACCTCTCTTACACTTTCATCATCCCTTCGTGTAAAAGGGTTAACCTGGAGGTGCTATATTTGGAACGACAAGGACTATAAGCTAGCCATCACCCTCCTAAACTTCTAAGGTGGTACCGAACCCACCAACCACAACCACACATGCCACATGGGTCACGTGGGCCAACTTCATAAACTACTATGTATTGCTAATGGGTTGGGGTATTACAGGACATCCCACCTTGAGTGATGGTGCAATACTCCGCCTTGATTTAGATTGCCCGGGCGAGGACGTTGTCAAGGTACATGCCCTCGATGGCGTGCTATAACACCTTGGCCGTGATGTTATCGGGCTACATCACAAACTCTCGTAGATTGGAAGAGATAGTGGCGTAGAACCAGTTGAGGATGTTGGTGTCATTCATGATCCACTTGGGATCCAGGTTGGCGGGGGGAGCAACCGTGGTAACGTGATGATGGAGGTTGAACTTGGTGAAGACAGTCTCGAAGAGTGTCACCACTGAAAGTAGTTGGAGTTCACAAGATCCAAAATGATGAGGATATGAGCATAGATGTCCACGATCTAGAGAAGATGTGTGTTCGGATGGCCCGTTGAAAACCTGGTGTGCCAAATGTGGGGCCATAATTTGGATAGGATTTATTTTGAGATTGTTAGATGAAACCTTGTTGAAAAATTTATTACTTGATGATATGTATATCTGTAATTGATTTTTTATGGGAATAGAGGCTATATAAAAGATGTTTAATTAGACTCCTAATAACCACATGCGTATATGAGCGTCCTTTTTTAGACCTAGTACAGATGTAGACGTTCATATATACGAGTGCATACTCACCCTATGAACTCACGCTCAACCCCAGGAGCATCTTTGAATCGGCATATGTCAAAATTGACGAAGTTATCATAGACGTCTCGCTTTCGATGGACACATGGCCTATCACTAAAATAATGGCGCCGTTAAATTTTAAAAATAAATTCAGAGAAATACGGAGTACAAACATACGTGTTAAGTTGAGAACTTAAACCTGGATAATATATTATAAGAAAAAGGTGACAGGAGGAGGATGGCGCCGGGTGCCGTCTTTTGGTTAGCTAGGGGACTCGGGGAGCATGCATGCGTGGGCCAAAGCGATGTCTCGCGCTTACGTCGTCGCCAGCAGCCATCTTTGGTGTTGCGCCACAACCTCGCTGCCCGAGCGACACGTTCGTGACCTATGACGACGTGACGTGCGTCAATGCTGCCGCCGCCACTGCCGCGCACAGCAGCCACGTACTATCCGTAGACGTAGCCTCTGCGGCGCCGGCCGGCGCCGCGCGGTGACATCTGCCGCTCGCCGCCCCGTCGGCACCTGGATAACATCCGAGCCGAGGCGAGCAGGAGTGGCTGCTGTATTCCCCTAGTACACTGCCTGACCTTAGGCCCTGTTTAGTTCATTTAAAATTTTACAAAATTTTTCAGATTCTCCGTCACATCGAATCTTTAGACACATACATAAAGCATTAAATATAGATAAAAAATAAAACTAATTACACAGTTTAGACGAAATGGACGAGACGAATCTTTTAAGTCTAATTAGACTATGATTGGACAATATTTACCAAATAATAACGAAAAGCGCTACAGTGTTATTTTGCCAAAAATTTGAAATCTAAACCGGCCCTTAGCTAGTTGTACTACCAGTACTATCCGTAGGCCGGCCGGCGCCGCGCGGTGACATCTGCCGCTCGCCGCCCCGTCGGCACCTGGATAACATCCGAGCCGAGGCGAGCAGGCGTGGCTGCTGTATTCCCCGTGTACACTGCCTGGACCTTAGCTAGTTGTACTACCAGTAGCCGTTGTCTCGTAGTACATAAGTACTCTAGTGGAATTAATGCCGTGAACGTAGGTCATGCATGCACGGTCTCAGTCCCGGTTGGCTGGCTGTCTCTTGGGCTCTTGGCTCGCTCTTCTTCCTGAAGATTGCTTGGTGCCATCGAGGTGCACTACCCGAGTAATAATTGTACGTGGACAAACCCAAGAAAAGATTCACTCGCCGGTGCTGGTCGTAAGTTGCACCTCCTGGATTATCCTTGTTCCGGCAATGTCATATCGGGAACACGGGAAAACTGCCCAACTCAACACGTGTCAAGTTGTCAACTTTAATTGTTTTTTTCTCATGGGAGCTTTCATTCAAATTCAGCAGGATTGCACAATCACGGTTCGCCACATCCACGAAACACTCCGGGAAGTGGCCAAACCAAGCACGCACTCCATTGATCCATTCAAGCTCCTGGGCGATGTCGCGCAGCAATGAGCCACTCAATTCGCCTCACACTTCATTTCACAAAAGAAATTAGAAAGCAAGTAAAACTCCTTCTCGGCTACAAATTCTTCGATTACAAGGCAAGTAAGGCCTCGTTTGGCAGAGCTCTAAGAGGTGATTCTCTGTTGAACCCAGCAGAAGCTCTGCCAAACAGTTTTTAGACACTGCTGATTCTGTAAAGTGATTCTCACTACAACGGTGAGGATCTGTTGGGGCGGCTCATAAGGGTTTGTAGAGGCGGCTGGGCCAGCCCCCTACGAAACCGTTGCTATAAATCAGTGATTTGTAAAGGCGGTTCCCTGACCGCCCCTATAAATCCGATTTGTAGGGGTGGCTGGTGTCTCCAGCCACCCCTACAAACTGATTTGTAGGAGCGGCTGGTCACACCAGCTGCCTCTACAAATATGATTTGTAGGGACGGCTTGTAACACCAGCCGCCCCCTATAATTCCCATTTGTAGAGGCGGTTAACTCTAGAACCGCACCCTACAGTCTGTTTTCCCACCAAAAAAATTCAAATTTAAAAGTTCAAATCTGACCAGAACATATATACATATATAATTCACAAGGACATTATATGAACAGCCAATTCACAAGAAAATACATACATATACATATATAATTTACAAGAATATTATATCCAATAGAATTACAAGTCCAATTCACAAGAACATATATAATTCATCATTATATTCACATAATTCACAAATCCGACCATTCCATAAGTCCGATAACATTACCAATGTCACATTCCATTCACAAGTCCAATCAACGGCCTAAGCCTAGCCTTTCCCACTAACGAAGATGTTGGTACCGAGGATTCCTACCTAAGTCGGATGTTGGGTCACGATAAGTGCCTCTGACGTGTACAATCTAGTCCTTTATGAAGTTGCAAAGGTCGCCGACGAGGTCCAAGAGGTTGTTATCTTTGTGTGGATCAGTTCTCACACCTTTCTCATTTTCCCACTACAAGAAAACAAGTTTAGGTTTAGTATTTCATAACTTATGCGTGTGCTTTGTACGAAGTTTCTATGCTACAAGTGAAGAGGTTCAAACTTACCCTATAGGGGTGTCTTGTATAGCTAGTGGTGTTACTCGTGATATGGCATAGGTAATATTCAGGGGGTGGTTAGTAGGCTAAAAATATTAATTTAAAAGATTTAAAAATAAATAAATGCCATCCGACGGCACCATTTGCATGGGAGAAGACGGGGCCGCGAGAGCGACACCTGTCTGGCGCCACCGATGAAGTGATTGGTAGGCTGCTTTACTGCTCGGGCCAGGCCAGCCGCATGCACGAGGTGACTAGTAGGAACGAGTCAGGCTCTCTTCATCGCCCAAAGGGATTCTGCGGGAAGAACGAAAGAAGAAACGAAAGGTGAGATGAGCAAAGAAAATTATGGCTGACCAGTGGACCCATGTGTTAAGGCGTCTAACCCTACTTTTGATGTTTCTACTGCACTTTGGTCCAACATACTACCGGTAGTCTGGCTCAGGACATGACCAATGCAGGCATATAGTAGCGGTAGTTTTATTGAAAAATAGTAGGTTCAAATAGGAATAGAAAGCTTAATTTAAACTACTATTCATTCAACCTAAGCATACTTTGAGCCTGTTCACCTGGCTTATAATCCGTCTTTTTCAGCTTGTTTTTTTAGCCAGAACAATATTTTTCTCTCACAACAAATCAGCCAACAGTGTTTTTCAGTCGGCTTATCAACCCAGCCGAACGGGGCCTTTGTCGTCTTTGCTCTCTCTATTTTTTCTTTAGGCTAGCGTTCGGATGCCCACGCCTGCTACGCCTGCCCTCACCCCCGCGTAGGCATGCTACCACGCCCACTCGCACGCCTGCGCCTGCTTAACATGGGGGCCCGCGCCGCTCCATTTCCTGCGCCTGTGTGCGCCCACGTGGGGGCTGCATCTCGATCTGTGCCTACACCGTTTCCCGCACCTGTCACTCGCTCCACACCCACACGCATGCAGGTGGGCCCAGCAGCTATAGCAAGCGGCTGTGGTAGATGAGCCACACTACAACATGTGCAACATCAGATCTACTTTTACAATATCTTGATGAAACACTTGCAACATACGTCCAAAACAATTGAAATATTTGCAACGTACGTCTAAAACACCAAGAAAACACATGTGCCATTGCAAAAACATATGTAATATTGAGATGAAACACTTGCAACATATGTGTGAAACATATGCAACATCCGGATGAAACACTTACAATATATGTGTGAAACATATGCAACACCCAGATAAAACACTTACAACATACGTCTGAAACAGCTAAAACATTTAGAACAATACATTTGCAACATACGTGTATAACCATGGCAACATATGCAACATCCACATGAAACACTTGCAACATGCATATAAAACATATGAAAGCACTTGAAACATATGCTTGCAACATACGCTTTCAGCGCAACATCTTCTTGTTGCTTGGGCGAAAAGTGTATCATCTTCTTACCGCTTGGGCGAATCGAGGTTCGTCGATGCGAAGCTCGATGCCATGAAGGTTGCCAGTGTGTAGCTCATTGGTGGCACGGATCGCGGCGGCGCAGAGCTCACCAGCAACACGCAGCTCACAGGCGGCTGCGCGCGCAAAGAGCTCAGCGACGACGCCTGGATGTTAGTGCCGCGGAGCTCGCCGGCAACACAGGGCTCTCCGGTGGTAGTGCGCGGACCTCAACGGCGGCACAGACCTTGACGACAGTGCGCAAAAGGACGGGTGGGGTATGGCCGTGACACACGCGGGATAGGTGACTGCGCGAGTTCAAGACAGGGAGGAGATGCACAAGTTACACGGCATCCTTCGTCTCCCTATTGCTTTGAATGGAGAGGCGGAGGAGAGAGATGAGATGAAACCGTAAAGGATAAATCTAAGTGGCCACCTGAGTACCTGATGGGAGTATCAGATATTTGTGTGGTGGGATGCCAGACGGACACCCACAGCGGAGCATTACCGTTTTTTCTCTCACAGTTTCTATGGTCTCATCTCCTCTTTCCTGAGGCTATTGCAGAGGCTGTGTTTAGATGGTGAAAATTTTTGCAAAATGCTATTGTAGCACTTTTCGTTGTTATTTGGCAATTAGTGTCCATCATGAACTAATTAAGCTTAAAAGATTCGTCTCATAAATTACCACTAAACTGTGTAATTAGTTTTATTTTTTTATCTATATTTAATGCTTCATACATGTGTCCGAAGATTCGATGTGACGGAGAATCTTAAAAAATTTTGCAAAATTTTCTGAAACTAAACTAGACCTTATCTACGTACTGCTGCCACCAGCACGGCATCTACCTTTTTATCGAACATAGTTAGCCTGACGAAGCACAGATAAAAAGCAATGCGTTGAGGTTGCTCTCACCCAGATCATCCTGCGCCAAGAGTTTCCTCCTAAAGACTACCCGCAGTGGGTACTCTAAAACAATACTCTAAAGCTTTAGAGTATAAATATAGAATAAAAACTGCTGCACTATGTATTCTAAAACGATACTTTATCCTTTCTCTTACTCTATATTTAGAGTAGTACAGTGCTTACTCTATACTTTATAGTGGCGGGCCCCACAAGCTAAACAAAGGGAAAAATGCTATAACTCACAAACCAAAAATCCAAATTAAATTTCGATTGCACCATTAAATTTGTCTCAATAAATTCTTCAAAACTAGATCACACATGGATATATTTAGATAAAGTGATAAGTGGGTTCCACAGTGGATAGAGTGGATAGAAGATGAATGGGTGCGGAAGAATTGAGTATAGATGAAAGAATCTTGATGACTAGGACGTATAGATGATGAATATAGAGGTCCATGAGTGCGGGTAGTCTAACCACAACCACCAAGCTCCGCACACCCAAAAAGCGCACGCACGCAGGCGCACGCACGCGCGCAACAAATGAACAGTGGGTTTAACAAAAGAAGGGTGATGGAGACCCTGTGAGTTCACAAATCGCTTACAAGTCGTCTAGTCGAACCTAGTAGCCATGGGACCGACCAGGCGATTAATCGTGATTAGTCATCGACCAAGCCGATTAGTCGAGCCTAGTCGACCCTGTAGTCCCCTCCTTTTTGCTGCCAATTTTAGAGCCTATGCACAAGCAGCCACCACCCACACTACCCAGAGCAGTTTATACCCTATCCAATTATCCAAGCACAAGCAGCATACCACATCAAAGGAGTATATCCAAGTCCAAGATCCAAGCAAGCATAAGCAATATAGTTCAGACTTGTGAACAGAGGAAGGAAAGGAGAGGAAGAACAGGAGCCAAACTGGTCTTCCCTGTCCTAGTCGGACGACTAATCGCGATTAGTCGTCGACTAATCGGACAACCAACTTTGTGATCAAGCTAATCGTGTTGGTAGCCCAAATCAGTCACCAGGGACCGATTAGGACGACTAATCGCGATTAATTGGACGACTTGTAAACATTGATCACAACTGCCGCAAAGGGCGGTCGGAGTTTCTACAGCTAGCCAATGCCGCCATCCTTCAGCAGTTCAGCTGCAGATCCTGCAACCCAGCCCTGAATCCGCACACTCAAGACTGATCCACATTCCAGCATGGATTCAGGACGCAATGGGCAGCCATCTTCTAATTCGATGCATTACTGAAAATCATAGGTAATCATAGTCATGAACATCGTAAAATCTGGGATGTCTGCTAATTCTAAAGCATACATTGCAGTACAGCAGTTGAGAATAAGCTGATTGCCGTTGTTGGCATAGAGAAACATATGCTCGATTAGTAGGCCAGATGTTCCATGTCACAAAGTTAACTCTAGTTCTAGCAGACTGATCCTTGGTCTTAAGTTTTTGCTATGCAATTAGCGCATCCTGCTGTCACGAGTGCAAAATCCTGAACTGTACACATTTGCTATCTTTTCTTGTATTTGCAACGGGAGGCTAAGCAACACTAGTATTAGTAGTAGAGTAGAAGGCTGTTCCAAATCTGAACTTTAGTTGGTTCAAAAATCATCAGACTGATGATGTCATCATGGTGGAGAGGCCCTGCTAATGCTAATAATATAATAAAGGTTGAACCTCTCTTCATCATAGATAAAATAAAGCACAATAGACAAAATAAAACCCATACTATTGCATCTCTTGGCAAAAATAAAAGATGAGACGTTAAGAAGTGATCCATAGAACAGATCAAGTTTTAAAGGAAAGAACTTTTTTCCCTGCTTCTCTGTTCTGTGTTTCTATTTCCTGATCCAGTTTTATGAACTATCAAGCTGTACTCGAAACATACCAATGACCTATATATAATGAAAGCAACTCAGATCCATAGAACAGAGAAAGCAAGTGCTTTTACCTCTCTCGTATGTTTTATATTTGAATTTCATAGAAGCTAAAGGTACTCAGGCACCAGGATGCATGCCTTGCAACTAGGAATTTACATATAAACTTCTCATAACTTCTTTTACTTGAAGGATGCTTAATAGAAACTTGAAAAGATTCATTTGAAAAACAGCAATACAAGTATACAAGAACCTATGAGAAGGATAGCAAGTTCTGATATATCAGTTCGAGCCCAAACAAAGTTAGAATTCTAATAAACAGATGTGTAGCCAAATTGAAATATAATGACCAGATTCATAGGCTTCTAACATGTCGGTAATATCAGATAGGAGACAGAAAACCATGCAGTGATGTTTTTGTTTTCTTTTGGAAGGAATGCACAATGCAGTAGTGATGTTATAAGCATGATTTGATTCCAAAGCACAAGGTTAAGCAACTATCTATGCATTGGAATTAGTAATTTACTTTGAACAATTCAGGGTTCCCTTTTTTGTTACCTCCATCATGATTAACTGTAACATCATAAACTTCATTCCAAAAATAGCAATACAAGGACCTATGATCAGTATAGCAAGCTAGAGTGCTAGAGCAGTCCCATCAATTGGCAAAAAGAATGACAACAACTAACCTTTTGCAAGCCAACCAAGTGCTCATACCAGCAATTTTACTACAACTGCAATCAACTGATTTTCATCACAACATCTCCTTGATGAAGTCAAGGTTGAGTGTGTCACGCACAATGAGGAACATGCCAACCATGAGCACCACCAATATCCCTGATGACATAATGCCCTGTTCCACTTCTCGAGGAATTTTGCGGCCACCACGGGCTGCCTCAAGAAGGATCAATGCCAACGTGCCACCGTCCAATGCTGGCAAGGGTAACAAGTTTATGGCTGCAAGGTTGAGGTTGATCACCGCCGCAAACTGAAACAGACCATCCGCGCTGGACCTGGCCACTTCCGCTCCCACTGCAATGATGGCCACAGGGCCTGACACCTTCTCAGCGGACTGAGAGAAGTTGAGCAATGTCTGCCTGAGCCCGTCGAACACCGTCCCGGTCAAGAGCGTGAACTCGCGCACGGCAAGGACGGTGGCGTCGGCCAGGTTCTTGGGGCGAACGCGCGTGACCATGACGTTGGGGGAGAGCTGCACGCCGATGCGCCCCATGCCATCGGCGCTGGTGTCCGGCACGACGGTGAGCTCAACGGACCGCCTGTCCACCGCCCCGGGAGCGGCTCTTGAGACGGTGAGGGGCACCTTCTTGCTGGGGCTGGCCTTGATGAGGTCGACGAGGACGGGCACGGACGGGTCCGGCGCGGCGCCGGGGACAGCGAGGATGATGTCCCCGGGGAGGAGGCCCGCGCGCGCGGCCGCGGAGCCCGGGAGGACCTCGGGGACGAACACCCCGGGGAGCTGCGCCTGGACGGGGACGCCGACGGTGAGCGCCTGCGCGTAGACGATGAGGAAGGCGAAGGCGAGGTTGGCGGCGACGCCGGCGGAGACGACGAGGAGGCGGTCCGGGACGGGGCGGTTGCGGAGGAGGTCCGGGTCGTCGGGCGCGAAGCCGGAGTCCGGGTCGTCGTCGGGGAAGCCGACGTAGCCGCCGAGCGGGATGGCGCGGAGCGCGTACTCGACGGGGCCGAGGCGGAAGCGGGCGAGCGCCGGGCCGAAGCCGATGGAGAACTGGGAGACGTGGATGCCCCGGGACGCCGCGGCGAGGAAGTGGCCCGACTCGTGGACGAGCACGATGGTGGCCAGGACGGAGGCCGCGGAGGCGACGGACTCGACGCTCGCGAGGAGGTCTGGCGCGGCCGCGCCGGCGACGGCGGCGGGCTTAGCGAGGTGGCGGTGGCGGCGGGGGAGCGGGAGCGGGAGGTGCACGGGAAGGTGGTGGTGGGAGTGGAGCGGGGACGGGAAGCGGTGCTTGAGGGCTGGGGAGAGGTGGGTGGTAATCATGGTGGGAGGAGAGGAGGAGCTGGAGGAGGAAGAAGCCGCAGTGGATAATCTGGCATTCTTGGGAGGGAGGGAGTTTGAGGTGTGGGGTTGACGGCCGAAATGGCGACGTGTACTCAACGGCTGTGTGGTGTAGACGACGCGGAGGAAATAGCTCGCCTAGTTACCGACCTGACCTGAACATACTCGCTCATTATCGGATCTAAGAGTAGTCTAGGATAACGACACGAAACACAACTTTGACATATTATTTTTATAAAAAATATTTATAAAAAAATAATATATGTATATTTTATAAAAATATTTTTCAAGACAAATATATTCATATAATTTTTATATTTGTAAACTCAATAATTTAAAATTTTTTGATGATTTATATTTCTAATGTTTGACTCAGACCTTGTCCAAAACGATTTCTAAATTTAATACGGAGGGAGTACGCTGCTTCGCAAATTGCAAACCAACATTTTAGATCCAAAGAAGGGTTCTAGAATCAGTAACATCATCAAACTGGCTGGCAAAACAAAGTAATTGCGGCACTGCATGACGGTGACATAAGTCATTCTAGTTACGTATAGGCGCATAAAACAATGTTTTTTTTAATATATATGAAGATTATGGACATCAACATATCAAAAAGTGCATGAAAAAAGCATATTTGTTGTTGACACTCACAAGGTCCTTGTCTAGATCACTTTCTTGTCCAGAAATCCATGTATCATCTAGCTACCTATGTGTAGAAATCCATGTACCATCTATCTACCTAAGTATGAGGTGTATTTAGGCTTTTTTACATAAAAAGTCTATTTTGCCACAGAAATATTACTGTTGTCCATTTCGTTGAAATTTGACTTATGCTGATGCTTATACTGATTTGTTGTGAGAGAAAAACACTGATCATTCGCTCAAATGCATTGCTGAAGTAGTGCAACAGAATAGGACATTGTCTCATTTTAGTTTTACCAATGAAACTAAAAATTTAAATCTTCCCCCTCTATTCAAAATTAAAGACATTTTGTTTTTTAGATACATAGTTTTTTATACCCACTTTAAATATACACTATGTCTAGATAACATAGTAAAACCAATGTATTTATTTTGAGCTACGCTTCTCTGTTAGCGTATTGCTCATGAAGACCAAGAGCGAGAGCGGGCTCTGTTGCGTGGTGAAGGGTGGGTCGAGCAGGATCGTGTGCCGTGTGACGTTGTGGTTGGCACTGGGGAGGGGAGGAGGGGGGAGGAGATGGTGGTGGTGTAACTCGAAGCTGTCCGCAAGTCACCGCCTCCCGCAGTGGCCCTGAGCTAGACTAGCGCCCCTCATGGATGTAGGCGGCGACAACAGCGCACATGAGGTCGCCGACGATGGTGTCGGAGCCCAGCGCGAGGTAGAGGGGGCCACAGGTTGCGGTCTATTGTCACATTCACTGATAGTTGCATCAGCTGCCATCTCTAACACCGAGTGCACAGATACCATGTGCCACAACAACTGGCGGCGGCGCTCTCGCTCACTACCTCTGTGCATCACCAGCACCTGGGTCGAGCCACTACCAATCAGGAGAACTGTTGTCTTCTTTACTAATTGGATCATGAGGCGGAGGAGAACAAGGAGAAGCGAGGCTCATACTCCCGCGACGACAAAGAGCATGCATTGGGGGGGAGTTCGATGAGATTATTGCTTCGAGAACCCAAGGGTTGCAAACCGTTTTGGTAAATGGCTTGTGAGCATCGGGTTCATTTGGTCTGAGGTGAAACTAGAAGTAGTTCGGTTTGATTTGGGCAGGTGATAATTATCTTGGATTGGATTGGTTTGATTTTGTTCTAGATTGGATCTCCACCTATTTGTAGGGCTAAGGCAATATGTCTGTCCGTAGCGACTTCATTAATCTTAAAATATGTACCAGCTTAATCTTAGTCCTTCAAAGATCTTTATAGGAGCAGGGTGCATAAGTGCCTTTATAGTGTGAATGGGTATATATGTACGAATGACTATGTCTTGTACTATAATTAGAGAGAAAAAATCACTTTCCTTTTACTCTTTTTTTTGCGATCGGGGAGCTTCATTCATTAGGAGGGAGCAAAATTATAATCTGCAGTCAGCAGGTTCGAGACACAAGCCGGTGTACACGACCACCATCCAGCCCGTGTATCGCCCATGACTTGTTTAGCTAGTATGTGCGCTATCTCATTACAAGATCAAGCAACAAAAGAAAATTTAAAACCCTGAATACTAGAGCTCAGCTCCTTTATCTCCTTCAAGACTGTCACAATACTGGATCTCTGGTGCACGCCTTCCTGCCAAAGCTTCACTACCTCCTGACAGTCAGTCTCAAGCCAAAGGTACTGAATGCCTAAATGAAGGGCCATGCGCACACCATCCCAGCAGGCCAGCGCTTCTGCTGTGAGGGCATCGAGACAATGTTTGTACCACTATGCCGTGGCTCGCACAAAACCCCCGGTAGCATTACGCAGGACTGCACTTGTGGCTCCTTTCCATTGTCAATCATAGAAAGCTCCGTTAGTGTTGCATTTGAACCATCCGCCAGTCGGCTTTTCCCATCTCGGCATAGCTTCCTGCCTCCCAGGCGTAGTTTGAGATTGCCCAACCTGTAGAAGATCAAAATCTAGATCAATTGCCCACTAGACGGCGACCCTGACCGGCAGGGCCTGCTCCCCATGTCTTCTTCTATTCCGTTGCATCCATAGCGCATACATGCCAATGAGGATTGTTGGTTGACTCTGCTTGGAGCCGGCTTGTCCCTCGATCAAGTCATGCGCCCAGGATTCATGATGCAGCGGTGGGAGCTTCACACCTGTAATTACTTTTGTCTGCTCCCAGAAAGCTTTGGCGACCGAACACTCGATCAGCACATGTCTTATCGATTCTGAAGCTGCACCGCAGTCTTCACAGTTTTCAATCGGCTCAATGTGCTTTCGGTGCAGGACCTGGCGAGCTGGGAGGAATTCATGAATGACACGCCACCAAAAAAACCTTGATTTTGGGTGGCACTTTCAGCTTCCAAAGTTTCTGCCAGCAAGTGTCGCCTGAACCCCCTCCACTTGCCTCTCACTGTTTGCAATCCACGCCGTGTCGAGTAATCTGTAGGCAGAGCGAACCGAATAGACTCCATGTTTCTCATGTTCCCAAGCCCACATATCATCATATTGTGCTCGCACCAGCGTACGCAAGATGGCTGCAGCGTCGACAGGGATAAAGATCTGCCTGATCATAGTGTCATTCCACTGTCCATTTTCCGACAACAGGTCTGCTACTTGAGAGACCGACTGCCCATCTGCGGTTGTAAGTGGTCGACCTCCTAAATGGTTTGGTAACCACCTATCACGCCAGATGTTCGTCGACTCCCCATTACCAATCCTCCTGATCAGTCCGCGTGACAACACATCATGGCCAGCCAGGATTGCTCGCCAAGTATGGCTTGCATGTCTCTTCCGTGTGCTAGAAAGAAAATCACCATCATGGTAGTATCTCCCTTTGAGCACCCGAGCACAAGCTATCTGGATCAACCATCAATCTCCAACCTTGTTTCCCAAGCATTGCCAAATTAAAGTTCCGCATATCTTTGAAACCCATCCCTCCCAGAGCCTTTGGGTAAGTGAGTCGCTCCCAGCTAAGCCAGTGAATGCGCCTGCTATCCGCCGAGCTGCCCCACCAATAATTGGCAATAGGAGATCTCATTTTCTTACAGGTTGTTTTTGACAATAGAAAACAACTCATGGAGTAAGTAGGGATTGCCTGGGCTACTGATTTCAGGAGTACCTCCCGTCCAGCTTGGCTTGCTTCCCTCCCACTCCAAGTACCAATCACATTTTTGATTCGCGTTGGCATGAACTCAAATGCTTCAGTGGTGGACCGTCCCAGAGCCGTGGGAAGGCCCAAATACTTCTCGGCCAGAGTTTCTGTTTCAATGTTCAGAGCTTGTCGGACTTCAACCTTCATATCATCCGAACAATTACTGCTGAAAAATACTGCCGACTTATCACGATTGACCATCTGGCCAAATCCACGACCATAGATATCAAGTACCTCTTGCAATCGTAAGGCCCCCCTTTGTGATTCTTCTGAAAACACTATGCAATCATCCGCAAAGAGTAAGTGTGAAATCCAGGGGGTGTGGACACCCACGCGCACACCTCTAGATAGATACACCGGCCCCCTCGATTTGAGCAAGCAAGATAGCCCCTCGGCACATAGGAGAAACAAATAGGGGGATATAGGATCACCTTGGCGAATCCCCCTAGACGATCTGAAAGACTCAATTAGCACTCCATTAACTCTTACTGACAACGAGACTGAGGTCACACATCTCATAATCAAGGACACAAAGGCATCAGCAAAACCCAGCTTTAACATAATCCCTCTCAAGTAAACCCACTCAACACGGTCATAAGCTTTAGCCATGTCAAGTTTGATGGCACAGACCCCGGATTTGCCCTTCTTCCTTTTCAGATAGTGCGTACACTCGTAGGCTATCAAAACGTTGTCAGTTATCAGTCTTCCAGGGACAAAAGCACTCTGTTCTTCAGACACAATCTCATCTAGGAACCCTCGCAGCCTGTTGGAAAGAACTTTGGAGCACAATTTGTAGATGACATTGCACAATGAGATTGGCCTAAAATTCTTCATTTCCTGTGGGTTCTTAACTTTTGGGATGAGGATAATTGTGGTCAAATTTACCTCGTTTGGCATCTCACCTCCATTGAGAAAATCCAGGACCGCTTTGGTGATACTCGGTCCAAGCAGTCGCCAATGGTGCTGGAAAAAACCCGCTGTAAAGCCATCGGGTCCGGGGGCCTTGTTCGGTCCCATCATGAACAGAGCCGTGCGTACCTCCTCTGCTTCAAACGGCTTTGTAAGTTCAGCATTCATCTGATCTGTAACTCTTTGTGGGATGTAGTTTAGCACCGGCCCAGGCTCTAGGATCTCTTGTGCAGTAAACAGCTCAGAATAGAACTGTCTCGCCACACTTTCGATCTCAGCCTGCTCGGTCACCCTTTCTCCATCGGGTTTCAACAGAGAGGTGATGTGATTGCACTTAGCACGTTCCCGCGATTTGGCTTGGAAGAAAGCGGTATTGCGGTCGCCCTCTTTTAACCAATCAACACGGGATCTTTGTTTTTCCATCACTTCCTCCCTTGACAACAATTCAGAAATCTGCTTCATCAGCCGTCGTTCTTCACTAGAGGGTCCTGTTCCAAGAGACTGCCCTCTAACCCGTTCCAACTCCTTCCGTAGATGAGCCAGGTTCTTACAAACTGACCGAACGTTGTGTGGTCCCATTCAGCCAATGACCGGCCCAGATCACCGAGGTGGTCTATGACCTGACCAAGCGACACCTGCTCACCTGGATCCTGCCAAGCAGCTTCCACCACCCGCATATAAGATGGATCTCGACGCCACATATTTTCATACCTGAAACGACGTCGTGCCCGTCTTCGTCTCGGCCGGTTCTGATAGCACTCAAGGACCAGGCAACAATGGTCTGACTCAGTAGTTTGCACGTGCCACACTTTTGTATCTCTGAACATATCAAGGAAAGCTGATGACGCTAACCCCCTGTCCAACCGGACTTTTACATTGTCATTCCCATGTTGCCTGTTATCCCAAGTGTATGGTAGGCCAATGAAGCCCAGGTCCAAGAAGCCACAGATTTGTACTGCTTCCCTGAAGCCTTCCATCTGTCTCTCTGACCGGACCTGCCCCCCAAATTGCTCCTGCGCCTCAAGCACCTCATTGAAATCACCCGCACATAGCCAGGGAAGATCACTCTGAGTGTTGAGGTATTTCAAACAATCCCAACTCCTATATCTCAGCTCACGCTTGGATTCTCCATAGAATCCCATAAATCTCCAAAGTGGCGATTGTGTCCCCGGATCTAGCACCGCAACATCAATGTGTAACTTGTCACAGCTCTGAAGTTTCACAACAATGTCGCGTGTCCAAAGGAGCGCCAATCCACCACCCCTTCCAAAACTCCCAACCCCGAGGCCATTTGCAAAGCCCAAGGATTGCTTAATTCCATCCACTCGATCATAGAAAATCCACGTCTCCGACAAGAAGACCAAGCAAGGGCGGTGTAGCTGTATCAAGCTACGGAGTTCTTGAACTGCCTCGGATCGCCCCAGACCCCGGCAGTTCATACATAAGATTTTCATGGCGCCCGGCGGGGACTGCTGCTCGCAGTCGCCGCCGATCTTGCGTGTTGGGTGTTAACTCTCTTCTATTTCTTCAAGGTCTCAATCATGCTGCCACCACTGTTATCCTCACTCCCATCTAGTTGGCTCACCCTAGAGTTTACCAAACCAGCAGGTACAATGGCATTGGATTCTGCCAACGGAACATTCAAGTCAGGTGTTTGATTGACCTGACCTATCCCCTTAGACTTCCTCTTCCGCAGAGGGGGATGGCGGGTCTCAACATCCTGCATAACCAGCTGCCGACTTGCCCCCACACCAGCCTTCCCCTTTGCGTCTGTTACATGGTCAGTCTGCTGCTTGAGTGGTGACTGCACCTCAGGTTCTTCAGTTTCTCCCACAAACTCCGAGGAGTGGTGCGAGCCATCATCGCCCATCGAGGGTCGGCCGTCACCAGACCGAGTATGCTGGCCCCTCGGAGGTTTGGACGCGAACGAGGATCCACTTCCAAAAGACTCGGCAGCAGCCCCAGCGAAAGAAGGCCATCGTTTTTTCCTCTCCTCCGGCGCCCTGAGCTGAACATCATACGGTAATTTTCCTTCATTGTCACGTGGCACCGGGTGTAAGCATTCCACCTCTGAGTGCCCAATCACACCACAACCGAAACAGTAGTAGGGTAGCTTCTCGTACTGAGCATGAAACCAACGTGGCTCCTCCACCTTGCTCATTCGAAGAAGCACCCCACGCCGTAGGGGTTTATCAATTTCAATGGCTACCCGGCCTCTCAAAAAAGCACCGCTAGCTTTTCCATCTTTATCCACATCCAACTTAGTCACTCGGCCGATCAAACTCATTGCACGAAAGCCCCTCGTTTGATTCATCCATCCAAGTGGTAAGTTCAGGATTCTAACCCACATCTCCATCCGATCAAAGACAATCTCAGAGATGCACTCAGTTTTTCATCATAGTTTTGAAGAATGACGGCGTACCGTCCCACCATCCATGGCGTGCCCGCCAAGGCTCTTTCCAGATCATGGCTGCACCCAAACTCCGCCACAAATAGTTTCAATCCCTTCTCTCCGATCGCTCTAACCTTTAGTCCGACTGGGTTGCCCCATGCCGGCTTCATCGCCGATCGGATTGTGTTCACGTGGACGGGCGTTGGGGAGAGCACCTTCCCCACGAGCGCCCACTCCACCCTCGCGCGTGGCCTCCTCATTCTCGTCGTCACTGAACTCTGCCACGGCTTCTTCCTCCTCTGCCGTCAGGTTCAGCCTTTTCAGGAGTTCCGTCACGTTGGGGTGATGGCTGTCATCCCCGCCCCCCGTACTGCCACCTCCTACTATCGCCATGTGCGATCAAGATGGAGGGGAAAAATAGTGACCTGCACGTCAATTCAGTGCAGACACAAACGAGATCCCAACTAGGGTTCCTAAGCGGCGCTAGTCCCTAGGGGAAAACAATCTTTGGTCGACGGCACCGGAACCGCTAACCGTCGATTTGCGGTGGCCGCCGCCGACAAGAGGTCGGAGGGCGGGGCGTGGACGTCGATGATCAGGATGATCACCGGCGGAGCGGTTCAGATCGCTGGTGTGGCAACCTAGAATGAGGTCATGATCTCAATCGCCTTTCCAGGGATCCGGGAATTTCGGATCTCACCCATCACTTACCGCACGTATCGTCAGTCGTGATGCCACTTTCCTTTTACTCGCGCGTGCTTTGGTCACGAAGAAGGTGAGAACGGCACCTGGAAATTAATCATGGGCCGACTGTCCAGTCCAGATCTTGAGGAGGCACCCAATTGGCTCTGTCGTTAGCGTGCGTGAGCCCGTGGCCTGGCGGCTTTGACTCGGCCTAGGAGCTTAGGAGGATGGCCTGGCTCGGCCGGCGACGCTGGTTCCTCCCGCTGTGCTTTTTTTTTAGCAGAACTCCCGCTGGGCTATGAAAGAGCGGGCCGTGACGCACATCAGGCCCACTGCGCATAGAACCGGTAAGGGCTAACAAAATATGCCAACTCTGCTAATAAAAAATGCCAACTGCGACTTCGGGATTTTTGAAGAAATTTGACATGGTAGCAACCAGAACCAGAAAGCCTCAAGATCAAACGATGGACCAACCAATAGAAAAGAGAAAATGTTTACCTGCGTGAGCACTCTACACCTAGGTCAACAGTCAACTGAAGAACATATATATATATATATATATATATATATATATATATATATATATATATATATATATATATATATATATATATATATATATATATATGAGAACAATCATTAGTCATTTGCTGTGGCAGGTAGAGTTTTTTCTAAGGTCAACGGGACCTGATTTCATATATCGGCTCATAATGGCCCGTTATATAATTTTAGTTTTACAGAGCATTTTGCACAAACGGTGGCACAACCATAGATACACCAAAAGAGAGAAGGAAGAACAACACCAAGGCACATGTACTCTTCAACGATACCTCCAGAGAGGTGAATGACGCCGCAACGTAATCATCGTCAGCCAAGCATGAAGAGGAGACTCCGCAGGGGCTTGGCAAGGCTTTTGCCCGATCCTTATGTCGAGGTGTTGAGCGGGTCGAACCAGGAGACGGCAGCAACAGGTTCTTTAATGACGCCTTCAAGAACGAGACTCGTCACTAGCCCAGACAGATCTGAGCTGAGCTTTCGCCCAGAAACCTTTGCCAGTGCTCCCGTTGACCCGCACGGAATGGAGAGAGGTGCACACCGGCAATTGTCCACGCTTGGATGGAGGAGGGTGGGGCGCCGGCCTCCGCCACACCATGCGGAGCCGTTTCCCGGACTCGTCCGCAATAGTGGGAGGCGCGCACCGGCAATCGACGGAGGAGGGAAGGGGGAGGGGGCTTGCCAGCCGTCACTACACCACGCGGAGCTATTCCCGGACTTGCCCGCGACAGTGGGAGGTGCGCACCGGCAAGCGATCACGTCTAGACGGAGGAGGGTTGTCGGCCGCCTCCACACCGCGCGGAGCCGTTACCGGACTCGCCTGCGATAGTGGGAGGCATGCACGAGCCAGCGTGTGACGGTCGCTGCCACACCGTGCAGAGCCGCTCCTGTACTCACCCGTAATGGTGGGAGGTGCACACCGGCACGCCGCCCACGAACACGCAGCCCCGTCGCCGGCAAGCCTGCGGCCAAACTGTGTGCACCGCGCTGCTGCTGGCCCCTACAAAACGAGAGTGAAGAAGAGGGGCACACTACCCCGCCGCCGGCTTGCCCGCGGCCAAACTGCGTGCCCTGCTCCACTGCATGGCCAACCCCAAATCTGGTCGCTGGCGCTGCAAGTCCGCGCCGACAAGCGCCACTAGCTTGCGCCCAACACGGATCCGGCCTCCGAGAGCAGGCAGAGGATGGGTGTGACTGGCCACACAAGCATGATTGCGGCCACTCCGGTCGCCACGGTCAGCCATGGTCAAGCAACTCGTGCCCGGCCACCCACGGCCGTTGGCCCCCAACCGAGGTGGGTAGGCGGGAGAGGGGGCGGAATCGAAGGCAGCAGCGGTAGATCCGGGCCCGGGACGGCCGGATCCGGCCGCTGACCGCCCGTTGCGCCGCCAGCCTGCTCCCCCGTGACAGCACCGAGCTGGCATGCAGGAGCTCCACGCGAGAGAGGAATGGAGGAGGAGAAACCCAGCCCTGCCGCCGCCATCCTTGCCTCCCGCCGGGCTTCCCGGGGGTGGCTCCGGTGGAGGCAGAACGGAGGATGCGCGGGAGTGCGGCCCTTGGCGGCGCCGCCCGAGTCGCCCGAGGAGCGACGCGGGGGCCTGGTTTCACCGAGGCTCTTAGATCCAGGAAATTAAGCCTCACCGTGGCAGGCAGAGTTCACCAAGCAATTGCCACTTTAGTTTCATACATGCGCTGATATAATACAGATTGTTTGATCAAACTTTTTTTTTGGACGCAAAAACCGTGGGGTAGTTCCCCACGGTGATTAAAAACTTTTATAAAAAGAACAACAACAAAAGTTTAGGGAGATACTTACAAAGGGAGGGGAGGAGGGAAGAAAAAAGAAGATTGTACAAACAAAGGGACTCTACTGAAAACATGGAAGATTACAAGGCATCTAGCCAGAGACCAACTAAAAAGTCTATCTGCATCCCCTACACCGTGAGACTGAAGAGGAACCTCCTCCTTGAAGTTTCGAAGCCACATCTGTTGAAGCAAGCTTTAACTCCATCAAACACTAACCTGTTTCTGATTTTCCAGAGCTCCCAGGCAGCAATGAGGAAAATTTCCATGAAAAAAGGTAGACCAGCCAGCTGTCTACTACGTTCAATCCTCCCGTGAATGTCACTATCAATGACCCATTCGATTCCTAGCTTATCCCATCATTTCTTGGCGAAGCAGCACTCAAAGAAAAGGTGATCAATGGTTTCCTCAGCTCCATCATCACAAAGCACACATAAACAGTTCGGCTGCACATTAAAATTCCTTCTGGCTAGCATACTCTTGGTGTTCAATCTAACAAGAAGAATCAGCCAGGCAAAGAATTTGAGTCTGGGAGTCACTTTGGATTTCCAGATCATGCGAAAGACAGCTGGCGTCTGAGCATTAAGGAAGGCCAACTTATAAAGCTTAGCAGCAGTATACGTACCATTTCCCCAACAAAAAATCCTTTGGTCAGGCTCATCTGTCAAAACAAAAGCTTGGACTAGCACTCTTAAATCATCAAGCTCCGAAGTAGCTGCTTGAGATATGGGGATATCAAAGAGATCCTCAAGGCAGCTAGCTTCACACACTTCCTTCACTGATATGTCTGGATACTTGGTAAAATGAGCAATGTTAGGAAGCAGATCATCAAGACATTCCCCTGCCCAATTGTCTTTCCAAAAGAGAACTGAGGAGCCATCACCTTAGCTGACAGGTGGTGATGAAACCATAAAGATTCTTCAACCTGAAAATATCCTTCCACCAAAAGGAACCAACTTCCCTCTGAATGTGAGGCACCCTGTTGCTATAATGATTAAACCAGTTTGATCAAACCTTGCGCCCCCCTACTATTTTTTTTCCACATTTAGCTACCTCAAATATGTCGACCTTGTCGCTCATGTATCTTTCTAGAAGCACCTGAAGAATGAAGATTGTACGTAGCTACGTTAAGTTCTCAATGAAACAACTGTTTCAGCAGTAGTCTGTAAATTGTGTTTCGCATAATTTGAGTCTTGAAAGTGGCATGCATCCACTAGCCACCAGGGCAGACCCAATGCTGGAGGCTTCCACGTGAGTGGGGTCTGGGGAAGGGAAAAACCGAGGCAAGCCTTTCCCCGTAAATTCTGTGGAGAGGCTGCTTCGAACCTACGACCTGGTGACTCAGTGAGACAGCTCTCACCCACTACACCAGCCCTGCCCTTCATCCACTAGCCACCAAAATTAAAAAAAAAGTATATGGCAACCGATGCTATGGGGTTCAATAGTAGAGTGATGCTGAAAGAGTAGAAGCTGACCCAGTCTTCTTACAAAGGCATTGTGGCGTAAGGTAAACTGATGAATGCGAACCCTAATAAAATTCCTAAACATGAACAGTTCACAACCATAATTTAGTAACATGCACCAATCCTGATAACCGAACAAAAAAAGAAGGGAGCGCAATATTTGCTGAATGATGAAACAATATATAAATATTTCCAAACAAGTCCAGTCTTCAGGCAATTTCCTAATGCAAATTGAATTAAAGTTTACTCAACATCACCATGGTTTTACTAACAGATTATTTGGTTTTTGTCCATCGACAGTCTGGCCAAAGTGGATATTCCACATTCAACTTTGGAATGCCCAAAGAAACACATGGCAGCTACCAAGGTCTTCATTTTGTAATATATACTAGTACAATGTATAGGGCCAAAGTGGATGTTTTTTTTTAAAAAAATAAGCATAAAAATTTGTCAAAGTTGTCATTGTTAAATAGAAAGACATGACCTAATGCCTTAAGAATGAGGATGAAGCTAGGAGGATACAACAAGAAACTCACCATTCAAGCTAACTTCGTTAAGATCACCCCTTGTGAGAAGCCAGCCAGAATGCGTACAACTTGTAGACTACACAAAGTAAATGTCCTTATCTCCATGGCCACAGCAGCTGCTGTTTAGCATAAACAGGAAGCTGGAAACAGAAACCCATCACAGATCTGGTCATCAAGTTCTTAGAGTCTGAGAACATGGGTGCAAGCACATGGCTGGGCTAATTGCATCTGGAATCGTCAAGTGGACTGCAAGCAAGCTCTCTTCTCTAGTTTCTGCACCAGTTTGGACATCACCCTCCGACTCCGATGAAGGGCAATCTGCTCTTGAGGACCTCTGGGAGCTGCGAAGGTCAATGATAATGATCCAACGGACACTCGATGAATCAGCTGAGGGCAGCATCAGAGGTGAAACAGAGAGGCTGCGCCTAAGCGAGCTGCAGCAGTTTGTCTATGCCCAGGGTGTGTGGGGGGGGGGGGGGGGGGTATGTACCGGAACCAGACAATGCCTCGTCCAGGCGAACTTGGGTGCCTATTTTATATATCTACACCTAATACGGAGTAAGTTTCTAGCGGAATCGTCCAACTCTGGCAGAACGAAAACTCCGGTAAATCTCCGTAGAAAAAAACTAGGATGAGACTGGACCTGGAGCGGACCGAAAAAAACTACCACCACAGGCCAGAAAAAAATACATCTACCTCCGGTAGAAAAATCTCTACAAAACATATCGGACTCCGTAAAAAAAATTGGACTAGAGAAAGTAATTAATCGACCAGACCAGAAAAAAATACGTCTACCGGAAGAACAAAATCTCCGATAATGCTCCGAGTACGATCTCCCGAGTCTGGTCCGAGTCGTCGATCAAGGCAGTGTCCGATTTACCCAGTAGCAGGCGGCAGGGTGTAACAGCCCCAAAAATGAGTCCAGTGGGCCAAATTCGCGGAATGGGCCATGTACTGTAGCGGAGGTAGTGGGTCGAATACTGTATACAGGAGTTGCTGGGCCAGGTCAGCTTCGGTATACTTAGCTCGGTGTACTGTTCACCGATTACTGTATCATCACGAATTACTGTGCAACAAAAAATTTAGTACCATACCGTGAATCCTGAGGAAGTTTCACCAGCTTAAATACCAGGGCCAGGGACGCGTAGTAATCTTCGGTTAGCCGTTTTGAGCGAAGCGAGGACGAAAGCTCAAGCGGGTTGCTACGTAGGTGGGGGACCACTTCTCGGCAAAGTGGGCTTGAGCCGTGTATGCCGGAAGGTGGGACCACTCCTCGGCAAAGTGGGCTTGAGCCGTGTATGCCGGAATTGGATGTTGCTACTTAAAATTTCCAACTTGGGTGCCACATGTCTAGATTAAAACGTTCTTAAAAAACAACTAAAACAACAACAATTTCTAAAGATGTATTTTTAGATACCGTTTGAAGTGATTCTCTCGTATGCGTCACTTCTGATATAAAATAGGGACGTTTCTATAAATTATTTTTGTAGCCATGGTCACCGGTGATGGGAGCCTGCGACGTGCACATGCGATGCGGTAGCACCACCGCCGAGATGAAGCAGGTGGCTACGGCAACTATTGCTGCTTGACGTGATTAAATCTGTCGTGCGATAAGCGTGTACATAAATTCATGACTCCGGTGCAACGCACGGGCATTTATCTAGTTCTTACTAAAAATACCATATAGTTCCTCCTAGGTTGGTCTAGGTTTTTTTTTTGTTCAAGAAGCCCTCGAGTTCGACATCGAGCTTAAGAAGTTGCTAAGCTCAAGGAGGCCCCCCACCCTAGATGTAGGGATCAAGAAGCCCTCAACAAGAAAGATCCTTCAGCATAAGAAGTCAACACCCTCAACATCAGGCATTAGAACTCCTCACCCTTGACAATGGGCTAAAGTTGCCATCGACCTCGAGAAGTCATCGGTCTAGAGGCTGAGAACTCGGCAAAACTAGTGCTATAGTGAATTAAAAACAGATATTTAAATAATCCTTTGAAATTACCAAAGAAGTTTGTCACTATCAGAATGACAAAAACAAAGCTTCAGATTTTGGCATTTGGGTAACTCCAAACTAAAATGGTGAACAAACCAACAAAAACAGATAAAAATTCGTACATGTAGATCTTGGACTTATTAGGATTGAAAATTGCGGCTTGGAACAATAACTAGACGATGCAGGACGAGTTCACCAAGCAAATGCAAGTTTAGCGGTACAAGTGTTCTGTTCATCCACATCCAGAGATTGCAAACCTTGGGAGCTGTTTTTCCATTCAAGCAGCTGAAATATTTTGACTGTACTTGATGTGCCTTTCTCGAGGTACCTGGACACAGTAAGTTCTAGTTATTTCCAAAGTTATTCATGAAGTCGACCGCATTGTTTCCAGTATCCAAAATTTTACTATATTTGTTTGTTGAAATTTCCCTTAATTGCTTGATCTGATTCATCTATTTACACCAACATATAGGGATCCAGTTCGTCACATTATCTTGTGCACGAATTTCATATGCAATAAACTTTTAAACCACAAAGACTGTCGTGTTATTCATTTAGACTGCCATGTTATTCATTTCGAAATAGCAGTCTCTTAAATGTAGCTTCAATCAGTTCAAAAATAATACAGTAGTAAAAGACATAAACTTCTAATATTATGAAATTGAATATATTGAAACAATTCCTATGTGGCCTATCTAAATACTGGTTCAGAAACAACTCAAGCCAGAGTACAGTGGCTTAAACAGTAGGAACGAACCACCAGAACTTGTATCCAGGCATCAAACATAAATTAGTGGGGACTGCCTATGTGCAGTGCAGGGCAAAAATGTTATTATAAGAGTAATAGTAGAGTCAGAAATTCATTAGTAAAGAAAAAATTAGTGATGTAATGTCAAATTAAAGTGGGGTCCGCCTATGTGCAGTGCAGGGCAAAAATGGGTTCAACAATTCTCTGTAGCTGAAATATCACCACAATATATAACACAATACTCGATAGATTCTCTGAAAATTTAAGTGGGCATTCAGTGTGCAGTTTGGCAAACCAGCTTTGGGCCACTAAAAAAACAGACAAAAGTGTGGTCAAAAGAATTACAAGCCTCCATGTGAGATGGCACCAGAAACAATAAGCTGTCTTGAGAGCGTTGCTATATCATAGAGCAAAGTCAACGCACTCCGACTTCAGAGTTATACCAGCTTTTAAGTGTTATTTGTCATTGGAAGCCATCTTATAGCTTGACCAACTCAAAATTTTCCAGCTAGCAGAGAGGAGCAGAAGAGAGATGGCTGGTCTGATTGCATCTGGAGTTATCAAGTGGACAGCAAGCAAGCTTGCTTCCTTGGTTTCTGCACCGATTCGGTCATCGCAATCTGATGAGCAGCAAACTTCTGCAATCAGCGATGTGCAGGCGCTGCAGAGGACGATGGCAACTGTCCAGCGCACACTTGGGGCAATGGATGAGGATAACATCAGAGATGAGTCTGGAAGGCTTCGCTTGAGGGAGCTCCAGCAGTTTGCCTATGATGCACAGGATGCTATCGACGAGTACAAGTTTGAGCTGCTGCGTCGTATAATGGATGATCCAAACAGTCATGGTGAAGACAGAAGTACACGTAAGCGCAAGCGCAAGGGAAAAAAGGAGGTACATGCAGTTCTGCTTCTCTGACACTTATTTTCATAGTTCATACTGATCAAACCATTTGATTCAAATCACATACAAAAACATAGCAGAATTTGCTATGGTACCTTCAACTCAAAACACTAGAATCATGGATAGAAACTACTTATTACAACAACAACAACAACAACATAGTCTTTTGTCCCAAGCAAATTGGGGTAGGCTAGAGATGAAACCCAAAAGAGACGAGAAACAGGGAGACACATAAAGGGACATAAAGGGCACAAGACAAAAAGAGGTCATAGTTCAGGCACGTTGATTGTCAATCTTCAAGCGCTCCTGTCCATAGCTAAATCCTTAGAGATATTCCACTCCTTAAAATCTCTCTTAACAGACTCGTACCAAGTTAATTTAGGTCGGCCTCTACCGTTCTTTACATTATCAGCCCGCTTTAGAACTGGATAGAAACTACTTAATTGAGATTTGAGCAAGACAAACGAGATTAAGTGCCTGTTTGGATACACATAGCTAGTTACTAGTAGGGGCTAAAAATTAGCCCAAATTAGCTATGGTTGTTAGTACAACTAGTTGCAGACTTGGCTAAAAAATTAGCCCACCTATTAGCCCTCCTGTTTGGATGCACTCGAGCTAATTTTTAGCTAGCTAGCAATTAGCTCATGTATCCAAACAGGCCCTAAGGCCAGTGAAACTTTTAATGGCACTCACTAATACTGAAATTACTAAATATTGAACGAGTTATGATTAAATATCAGTTTTCATTTTGACTAATAAAGTATTTCGTCTCCAGGAACCTGAAACAGACCCTGTGGTGGTTCCAGTACCAGATGAATTGGCTCTCAGGGTAAAAAGAATTCTAGAAAGATTTAAGGAGATCACTAAGGCATGGAATGATCTCCAACTGGATGAGGCAGATGCACCATTGAGAGAAGATGAACAAGACTTCCTGCCAATGCCAACTACCCCACATGTTGATGAACCCACTGTCATTGGAAGAGATGATGAGAAGAACAACATAGTCAAGATGTTGCTCTCAATGGATGGATCTCATGGAGAAAAAATTGCATCAATTCTTCCTATCATTGGAATGGGGGGAGTAGGGAAGACAACACTTGCCCAACTAGTTTATAATGATCGAAGGATAACAAAGCAATTTGATCTAATGGGATGGATCCATGTATCGGAGAACTTCGATCTTAAAAACATTATGAGCAAAATTATTATGTCGTTTACAAGAAAACCTTGTCAAATAACAGAACTGGACCAGCTAGAGTATATGCTAATGGATCAAGTTGCTGGCAGAAAGTTTTTACTTGTTCTTGATGATGTGTGGAGCGAAAGGAAGGACCTTTGGGATGCCTTGCTATCACCAATGTCAGCTGCACAATTAGGGGCAATACTTGTAACTACCCGCAATGTGAATGTGTCATCAGTTATCCAGACAATGGCTCCCTACCATGTGGGCTGCTTACCTTTTGATGAATCTTGGCAGATATTTAAGCAGATGGCCTTTGGTCACCTAGATCAAAATATAGAAAAAGCCTTTGAAGAAATTGGCAGAAAAATTGTTCAGAAATGTGGAGGCCTGCCTTTGGCAGTCAAAGCAATTGGAAGCGTGCTTCGCTTTGAGGAAAATGAGGAAAAATGGAGTGATATATTGGACAGTGAACTGTGGGACATACCAACAGGGGAGGATACTGTGTTACCAGCCTTAAGATTGAGCTATGTCCGAATGCCGATTGACCTGAAACGGTGCTTCGTTTTGTTCACGCTGTTCCCAAAGGGGCACATTTTCATGAAGGAAAATGTTGTATATCTCTGGATATCTTTGGGCATCCTTAAGCAGAACAACCATAGACACCTTGAGAATATTGGGAATCAATACTTTGATGACCTATTGCAGAGAACTATGGTTCAGCGAGTACAAATTGATGGAGGACACAATTGCTTTACCATACATGACCTTTTCCTTGATCTGGCCAAATTTGTCTCGGGTGAAGACATTCTGAAACTGGACACTCAACACATGCTGTATTTAAATGATGCATCACGTAATGTTAGGTACCTATCCTTTGCTGTGAGTTCTTCGGATCATACTAATTTGGACCTGAGTACCTTGCCAGTTACTGGAAGCATTAGGATACTTCAAGTTATAAATGCTATGGATGATAACAAGAGGTACTATTCTTCTCTTTTCAAAAACAACAGAAGATGCTTCTCCAAGTTGTTCTCTCATCATATCAACATTACACTTCCTGAAGATCTAAGGGGTCTTCGACATCTGAGAGCCTTGGATTTAAGCCGTAGTTCATTGACATCATTGCCTGAGTCAATAGGAGAACTGAAGTTGCTTAGATACCTCAGTATTTTCCAAACACGAATTGCCAAGCTACCTGAATCTATCTGCGGACTTTACAACTTGAAGGTTTTAGATGCAAGAACTAACATGCTTGGAGAGATTCCACAAGGCATTCAGAAGTTGGTCAGCCTTCAGCACCTTAGTTTAGATCTCTGGTCTCCCCTATGCATGCCAAGAGGAATTGGGGAGCTGAAGAAGCTAAAAACATTGACAAGGTATAGCGTTGGAACAGGGAATTGGCACTGCAACATTGCTGAACTACACCATTTGGTGAATATCCATGGAGAACTTTCCATTACAGGGCTCAGCAGAGTGACCAACATCAATGATGCTCAGACAGCAAACCTGATCAGTAAAAGACACCTGCAAATTCTGAGATTGGATTGGTCTGCTGGATTCTACACTACTGAATGTGAGCACACTGTTAATCAGAATAATGCAACATCAACCCCAGAATTTGAAGAGGAGGTATTTGAGAGCTTAAAACCACAGAGGAACCTTGAGGAGTTGGAGGTAGTCGAGTATAGTGGCTACAAATACCCAAGCTGGATGGGTGATCCTGCCTTCTCATGTTTAGCCAAGGTGACTCTATGGAAGCAAAAATGCAAGTTTCTTCCAGCTCTTGGCCAACTGCCTCAGCTCCATGAACTTGTAGTCATCCATATGGAAGGTGTAGAGCGAATTGGGCAAGAGTTTTATGGCCAGGACTCCACAGAACGGTTCCCAGCTCTGGAGCTACTAGAGTTTCAGGACATGCCAAAATGGGTGAAGTGGTATGACATTGCTGAAAGTGATTTCCCTTCTCTTCGTGAGCTGAAAATCAAGGATAGCAATGAATTGCGAGTCCTTCCACAGAAATTGCCAGCTCATTTGAAGAAGCTGGTTATTACAAACTGTGAGAAGTTGATTAGACTACCGATTGCTCCTTCTCTCACTAGCTTAGTATTAAAAGGCAACATTCATGAAGAAACTTTAAGTTGTCTGCATTTTCCACTCCTCAGGACATTAAAAGTCTGTTTCTTGAGAACAGCCAAGTTTATCAAACTTGAAAACATGCCAATGCTAGAGGGACTAGCTATTGTTGGATGCAGACAGCTATTTTCTGTAGCAGGATTGTCTAACCTCGAATCCCTCAGTCTTCTGAACATAAAAGGTTGTCCAAACTTGCATCTCCCTTTTGAGCCACTTCCGCAGAAGGTTCAACAATCTACTGTCACAAATTGTCCTCAGTTGCAGGAATGGGCTGAGTGGCAGCAAGCTCAAATGCTAAAACACGAACATCAGGTATAGGCACATAGCTTCTCACTGATGTATTCAAAATTTCAAATTAATATCTCAAATTGTTGGTTGCTGCCCTCATTTGCATCATATAAATTTTTGAAAGAAATTTTGCATCATATAAATTGATTACTATCTTGCAAACGCAGTTACAAGAATCTGATGGTGAAAGCTACGATCAAGAGGTTCTCAATGCAATAGAGGATGACAGTGAGGATGACTTTGAAGGTGTCAGTGAAGATGAAGATGATTTTTTCTATGATAGCATGCTGGATGTTGGAGAATCGAGTGGAATGGCCATTGATTGCAATAATGATAGTGATGAGGCTTTTTAAAACACTATAAAAGAAGTGTAAACCCTCTCCAAAGAAGAGACAGATATCGTTGGGTAATACTATAGCATGCAATGGTCACAATTTTCTATGTTCTTACTGATCTATGACTGCCATTCCAGAAATGGTAATGAATTTTTTTTGTTTGCGCCATTATCCAGCTTTCAACTGACCAAGCCAAATTATCATGCCCTTGCAAAGTTAAACACAGTTATTTGCATAGTAGCATATTTAACTTCCTTCATGTTGTGGTCTGAGTTGATAGTTTCTCAATCAGAATACGATGTATATACTTTCTTCCCATGTGACAAGATTCATCTATGAAGCGACTAACATATTATTGCCACATTTGTTTGGGTTTTACACTAATTTATGTCACTTGTAATGTAATAGGTTGTACAGAATATTGCTCAACCAAACCGATGGATAGTGTTACAGATCCATCATGACCAGGTGATCTATTTGAAATCTAACTAACTTTTCCAGTAGCATTCACCTAACAAATAATGAGAAGAAAAGCATGGGAAAGAAAAATATATTACCTCATCCTGTAGACTCTGTTTTCTATTAAGAACACTGCCTTCCTGCCTTATCTGATTGCACATTATCTATTATTGACCCAAGAATGATGATTTTAGATCTGGCCTCCAATGCAGAGGCGGAGCTCCCCATACGGTAGGGTGGGGCAGCTGCCCCACCTACCGCCGGCAGGGAGCCCCTAGTACTCCTCTGTTCTTCCTCCCCTCCGGCATCTTGCGACGGTGTCTGACGGCGCGCTGTCGAACCTAGGAGCCAGAAACGTGTTCTCTGGGAGAGGAAAGGAAAATTAGGGCCGGATGAAGGTTAAGGCCCAATAGCCCATCAGTGAAGCAGCCCAAGTGGCATGTGCCCCAAGCGGCGAGTTTTTTTGGACTTAGACCATCATCACAAGTGGGCTTCGGTGATATGCCATCCCGCAACGGGGCTTCATCGTGTTACCATTATGAAACGCGACCCGTCCACTAGAATATCATCCGATGACTTTAGGATGCTTTTGTTCCTCTTCTGCCCCTGCTCCTTTTCTTTTTCATTCACCGATTTGCTCTGGGACGGAACGAAGGGAGGCAAACAGATTGAGCGGGGCGCGGTGTTCCTGTCCTGGGCGAGCAGCACCTGAGCACCCCACAGCGAGAGAGCCGGCGAGCGCCCTCCACGGCGAGCAGGCCCCCACGGTGCGCGTGCCTGCTCCTTCTCGCCGTCGCAGCGGACAAGCTGATCGCTCCCGTCGTCGCTGTCTTGGCGTCGGTGTGGTTAGCGTCATGGACTTCGCCGGAGACGAAGTGGGAGGCCCCACCGACGGATGTAGTCCTCTACCCCGCTGGCCCCTTGCTCCTGGCCACCGTCCCTGGTCGGGAGTCCTGTCCTGGCCAACATCGATGATATGCGCGTCTTGGCCGCCGTGATTGGCGTCATCGGTTGGCTCGTCGTCGCCGCATCGGCCGCACCAAAATACAGCATTGCGATATATGAATAGAGTGTAGATTGTCTGATTGTTTGCGTGTGCGTGTGCATGTGCAGGAGGAAGCCACGTAGGGCAAAGGACGCCTCTGGCTTGCTGGACGGACGTGACAGTGGCGACGCCTGTTCAGCTCATATCAAAGCCGCCGCCGGCTTTTGCGTTTATTGTGTTTGCAAGTGCAAACGTGGAAGCCACCATCCCCATAACTGCCTCCATGGATGAACAAGAGGGAGTTCATTGGATGAAATCCTTCGGCCTCGCCCTGCTGAGGAGCTGCTGTACACCATGGCTGGCCTTGGGGCGTCGCTGTCATGCTGTAATCCATGGCCGTCGTGGGTGAGGGGAGGGTGGGGAAGCGCAGCAGTCGTGGCTGCCGTGGGGGCGGCGAAGGTGAGCGGGAGGCGCTGCCGTGGGGTGCGGCGAGAGCGAGCGAGCAGTGCTGCTGTAGTGCTGTGGGGGCTGGCCATGGGAGCGCTGCCGTGGTGGGCGGCACTGTGCCGCTGCCGTGGGGCTCGGCTGCGGCATGGAGAAGAGCGGCGCCCGCTCGATCCATTTCGCTCCCTCCTTTCCGTAGCGTGAGGAGCAGTCCTCCGTGAAAGAAAAAAAGAAAGGTAGGGGCAAATGAGGAATAAAAGAGTTCCAGAACCCTCGGATGACATTTTGGCATGTTGGCCATGTTTCATAATGGTAATTTAGTGAAACCCCGTTGCGGAATGGTATTCTGGCGAAGCCTACTTTCCATAATGGCTGAATTCCAAAAGGCTCCCAAGCGGCCGAGGCCCCAACCCAAGTGCTCAGCATCACTGGCCGGGGCCGAAGCCGGCCTTAGCTTCTGCAGTCGCTCCCCAAATCCCTGATTCCGCGTCACCGCCGCTGCATGCGAACCACTGCCGTCTGCCTCGCGTCTCTGCCAGCCATAGCACGCCGCCACTGCCACCCGCCACGGGCCCTAGCTGCAGCCCAAAGGGCGCGCGTGCCCCTAAGTTGCAGCTAGTGCCTGCCACTGCCAGCCTGCTATGGCAGCGCCGCCTGCCGCGCCAGCCTGCAGGATGAAGGTGAGCGCATGGAGGAGGATGGGGTCCAGGGTCGGGGTAGGGGATGGTGGCAGCAAGGAGCAGGTGAGTGATGCTAGCGTTGGCCGCTGGCATGGGCGTGGGTGAGGTACATTCTGATTTGTTCACATTGTTATTCTCACACATAATCATCTAATTAGGAAATTTGATGCAAATGTTCATAGTGCAATAATCATATGTTAGACAGAGTGATATTATCATTAAAAAATATTGTCCAAAGTCTGCCCCACCTAAATTTCCTAGCGAGTTCCGCCACTGCTCCAATGAGAGATGGCAATAGTACAGCTGTACAGGTAGACCACCAAAATCATGTAAACATGGTAGAAAGTCCAACATGAGCCAATCAGAGTTAGCATGTAGGCTGCAAAGAGATATATATAGTTCAGATTCTCTACAAGGATGGGCTAAATTCGACTGGGCTTCTATGCAGACCACGTCCAGATGGGCTTGAGCCCAGCACTTTCCGACAATCTTTTTTTTTTGTGACGAACACTTTCCGACAATCGTGAAGCAAAGAAACAGCCGGGGCGTGAAATACTACAGCGCTGCTTGCACGGTAAATTTTTGTTTCAAAATACGTGAAATTGCACTCCTTAAAATTACAAATTTGCTAATGAAAAAAATAAACCTTGTGCCCATGACGGTATTTTGTCAAATGTATGATTGTATAATTTGTCCCGCGACAATCTCAAATGCTCTTGGACATATTACAACTTGTTTTGAGGAGAAACCATAACTCTTTCTACACCCAGTTTTAACTTTTGGTAGTGCTAGTGCTCGGACGTTCAGACAAACGTCCGCGCATTACCCTCCATTTCGCGCTCCACGTGGGGTCTGCGCCATCCGAGCGACAAAAAGGGGGAGGGGCCGAAGGGCGCACGGCGTCTCCGATTCGGAAGGACCCGGCCGCGGCGTCGTATGGATGCCCTGCCAGCACTAAGAGAGACGATGCAATAGAAAGGTGGGGAGGAGAGATGCAATACCTAATCTACTTTTGAAATATCTAAATATAGTACTACCTCTGTCCAGAAAAGAATGCAACTATGGGTTGCGTGCGCACAAAAAAAATGTTTCACATTTGACCAAGTTTTTAGTGAAAAACATTCACATTTATGACTTTAAATTAATTTATTATGAAACGTAATTAATCTGATGGTATTTATTTGGTATCATAAACATGGATATTTTTTATCTATAATTTGTCAAACTTAAGGTAGTAAAACGTGATACTATTGCATTCTTTCGGGGATGGAGGTAGTAGTTGCAACATATGTTTGAAGGCAGGTGAAACACTTGAAACATGCTTCTGAAACACTTGAAAAAAAACATCTAAAAACACTTGAAAAACCATTGCAACCATAACATCTAAATAAAACACACGTAGCGTATGTGCGAAACATATGCAACATCAAAATAAACACACTTGTAACATGCGTCCGAAAAAACACAAATGAAACATATCTCTAAAGCATCTGAAACACCCGAAACATACGCTTGCAACATACCTCTAAAACAAATTGCAACATATGCAACCTGTGCAATATCCCGGATCTACTTTTGCAATATCTTTATGAAACAAATGCAACATACATCTGAAACACATGAAACACTTGAAACATAAATATGTAACATAGGGGAGAGAGAGAAAGATCGGCGCGTGGAGCGCCATGGGTGTCGGTGTGGGGGAAGCACGGTCGCTGGGTTGAGAGAGGGCGCCGCCGGGGGTGGGAAGGGCGTCGCGCCCGGGTGGGGAGCGACATCGACTCTCCTGCAACACCGCTGCGCCGCCTCCAAAAGATCTCATTCGTGCTCCATGGATCTCGCTGACATGGGGGAGAGACCCGCTAGATCTGCGGGCATTGGGGGTTCTCGGTGCGGGAGGACGCCGGGGTGAGTGAGGACACTAGGGTGGGGGGAGGGGCGCCGCTGGGGTGAGGCAAGGAGTTGCCGGGGTGGGTGAGGGCATCGCCGCCGGTCAGGGAGGCAACATGGCCATGCGTCGGGGTAGGGGAGGGCGCCGCTGCCCGCCATGGAGGGAGCGGGCGGCGCACGCAATGGAGGGCGATAGGCGAGCGAGCCAACGGATGAGTGGAGGATAAGCGTAGTGAATGATTTTTTTAATAGAGAGCGGATGAGTGGAGGAGCTGCGTCCGATGGGTCGACTAACGTCCCGGGCGTCTGGTAAGTAGCATTTTTGTTTTACTTTTAATAAGGCATAAATAGTCAAACTCTACACAGACTTAGGGCAGCTCTAACAGTCTCTTAAAAAAGCTAGCTCATAGGATATTTTATTCAATAAAAAGAAAAGAAAATGGTAAGCTAGCTCCTCATGACGGTGTGTTTGCCCCATTGTGGATTTTGGTGTATTAAATGACATTCAAATTAGGGACTAGTGGGTTTATTGAGTGGCATTGCAGTTTTTAGGTCCCTAAAGGCTAAATTCTATGAAATAGCACCCCTCAATTTAAAGCTCAAACATTTCCAGACTCAAGTGGTCTAAAACACTTTTTCTATTTTAAAATTTGGGTTTAGGAAGCGCCGCATTACTAAGAGGGATGCAAATCGAGTTGGTCTGAAGCAGATAGAGTGGTCAAGTACCTAAGGAAAATCAATTGAGAGACACACTCAAACACAGGCACTTTGAGATAGTTTTGTTGGCTTCCTCTGTCGGAAGTTCCGACGAGGTTTGCACAGCCCTGTCTCAGCGCTGCGTGAAGCTGGAAACCAACGTCCAATCATCGGAGGTTCCGACGGCCATCAGAAGTATAAGTGGGTTTTGGCCAACCTCTTCTTTGCCTTCCTGTCAGAGGTTCCAAAAATCATCGGGTACATGTGCTAATGTTCATGTCTGAGACATCTCTATATTCTTTTCGTACATGGTCGCTCAGAGTTCCCCCGTCCTGACGGACGAATGGGTCAAATCCTTTTGTTCTTGATGTTGCCATGATAGATCCAAAGTTGATTTTGGGAAAGATCCTGCAGAATATCCCTTCTATGAACAAGAATCTTGTCAGACGAGTTTAAGGTAGCGTTAAAGTCCAGTAAAATAGTGGTGTTGAAACATGGACTATTTATTGATAAAGGCTATGAGTGTGGAGGTTTATTTTGCTTTTTCCCTATTAGATCTTTGTAATAAGTGAGTAAACCATATCTATGGCATAGATGATGCGAGTATTTGGCACTCGCTTATGCAATGTTAAACTTTGGTTTAATGTCACGATTCTCCAACATGGGCTTTATATATTGATAATATTTCTATATGCTTAGTTATATTTAAGATAAGTTGAGTTTGACTAAATGCAGATGGAATTACATTCTTTGGACATGCATTGCCAATGCAAGCCTCTATGAGGTTTGATAATTGGTATATATATCCTTTGAATCTAGAATTACATTCTTTGGAGATAGTACATTGAGGTTTGGTATATCCTTTGATTTCTTTTTCTATGACGCCCAAGACCACGATATGATGCACAACATATACAAGGACACTCCTCTGATTCTAGGTGGCCTCCTATATGGCGCTGAGCTGCCTTATGTTCATGGGGAAGATGAGCGGCGCCGACCCGTCGAACGCGGTGCTGGTGAGCTTCCTGGCGGTGGTCTCCGTGGGATGGTAGAAGTCCCAGAAGACGTGGCTGGTCCTGTTGTCGCAGTAGAAGCTCAGCGGAGTGCACCCGATCTTGGCGTTCATGTCCCCGAGCCCGCAGCAGGCCGCCTTGGCCTCGGTGAAGCCGTACGCCGCCGGCTGGTTGATGTACTGGAGCAGCGCGGCGGAGGAGTCGAAGAGCGCGTAGTGCATGTCGGCGTAGCGCGCGGCCATGCCGCTCAGGAGCGACGCCGCGGCGGCGTTGTAGCGCACGGAGATGCCGTTGGCCAGGGCGCTGCAGTCCTTGGTGGGGCTGAGCTCCCGCAGCGACGGGGTGCACCCCACGGGCCCCGTGCCCAGGAACAGCACCTTGCGCGCGCCCAGGCCGTAGAGGCGCTGCAGCTGCCCCGTGAGCGTCTGGATCAGCGCGTCCACGAACTGCTGCGACGGGTCGGCGGTTGCGCTGGTGGCGGAGTTGGCTTTGGCGTAGTGGATGATGTCGTTGCTGCCGATGGTGATGGCGAAGAGGGACTTGGCCAGGTGAGCCGTGGCCTGCGCCTGCCCCAGGCTCTGCACCAGCGACGCGTGCACCGACACGAAGTAGTCCATCTGCTTGTCCAAGCTGATGCATTGGTCCTGCATGCACGCATATGCAACATCGTTATTATCTTAATGCATCCACTGAGATTCAGTTTGGTGTTCTCTTTTTATTCGAGATACTGCACATCTTTTCTCTCAAATGCAAATGGCAGTTGGAGATTGGCGCACCTTGTTTGTGGCGTTGGAGACTCCTGCGCCACCGGAAGCGAAGTTGACGCCGTTCGCGTAGTTGGGGTTGCTGCTCGACGACAAGGCCAGGTACGGCGGCGAGGTCGCCAGCCCCAGGTTTTCAGCTGCAAGGATGTTACTAGGCTGATTATTACGCGCACTGTGCAAACCTCCGATCAGCCATGGATATGCAGCACACATGGCCTAACACAACTATGCTTTTTTTATATAACTACAAATATGCTTTTGAAAGACTGTTTAATTGTGATCAAAATTTCACGGAACCATATTGAAACGTGAGGGAAAAAATATGAAAGATGTGCAAACTTAACTCAAGTGTACATATATATATGTCAACAAAATTTAAGACCTGTTCCCAAAATATGAAACACTTTAGCTTTTTAATAAAGAGTAGTCAATGCATGCAACTAGGCAGCTCAGTTCAGCAACTGGATAAGAAAAAAAACAATACCAATCAATTCTAGTAGGAATTTCGTTAACGCAGCCACACGCTGGTCTATTCTTTTCTGAATTTATTTGAGCTGCGAAAGTGAAATGCAGAATGATGCCAAATTGGGCTCATTATCTGACTGATGACTGTTGACCAAGAGTCAATTCTTGTGTCTCTTTATTTCTGAAGTTTAAGAAAGTCATGTCAAGCCAAATAAAAAGGGAGAAACAAGAAGAATATGAGGATTTCTCTTGATCCCAGAGATATCTCATATATATTACACTATTGTGCTCGCTAAACAAAATTGTTTTGCAAGAAAAAAGCAATATTTGTATTTATCCAGATTTAGACTGTTGGTGCTCTCTTCGTTCCAAATTATAAGATGTTTTGACTTTTTAGATTCACATGTACTTAGAGCATCTCCAAGAGACAAGCCATCTAACTTGCCATCCCTGTTTGCCTAACCAAAAGGCAGAAAACAAGCCTCCAACAGTCATGCTATCCACCTCGCCAGCCCAATAGGCTTGCCATATCATGCTCCAAATATAGCATGCGGCAACATGCTTGCCATCCTCCGTCTATGAGCCTGACAGGAGGACCCAAGTCTTATTTACCTTGTCTTGCTCCAAAAATTAATTACGATTTGGCTAGTCTGTTGGACTATACTAAAATATAGAACAGAAATGTTATGGAAATTGATAGCCAAATGAAGATATAGAGAGTGAAATTTAGACTATCTGTTGAAGATGCTCTTATGACATCATACCCGAATAGCGTGCTGCCATTGCCTACCGCATTCATATGTACTTGTGCTTAGATAAAATCTGTTAGATATATTATCTTTTCCGCGTAAATATGTACTGTGCTGACATATATTGGGCGCATGCAGTTTGACGATGTTTAACGGTTTAGTTTAGGCTGACTTATTAATCTTGTGACGTACGTAGTAGCTTCAAAATGGAATAATGAATGCAGTATCTCTCAAGAAAAAAAAACAAAGAATAGTATAATTGTACTAGAATAGTAGATGCAGTGTGATCGATCGATCGAGCTCACACCTTATGAGTGATGAGCCTACCACTGGCCGGCCTGGGACCGATACAAGGTAAGTTCCAAACAATACTAATGCATGACGTTGTGGGAGTGAGAAAGAAGCTGATCGATAAGAAATCCACCAATTCGATATTACGATTGCCATATGCGCGCATGCAGATGAATCTGTCAGTATATATCGGGAATTCAGGTAGCAGAGGACGCACGCACCGAGGAAGTCGACGGAGTTCTTGCCGTTGCTGAAGCGGCCGGTGGCCTTCTTCCCCGGGTAGTCGATGCCGTTGTGCGGGAAGTCCGCCTTGAGCAGCGTCAGCAGGTGGTTGTTGTTCCCGACGTCCGCCAGGGAGTCCCCGAACACGTAGATCGCCGGCACCGGCGACGCCGCCGCCACCGCGAGGAGCGAAGCCGCCGCCGCCATGAACGCAACGGCAACAGCCATGGCGGAGCAAGGCAAGGATGATGTGACAGTAGCAGCACCCATTGCTACGTCAACGTTTGATTTGTATGTACTATGTAGTAGCTGAAGCACACGATCGTTGATGAAGGTGTGAGCTCGGGGTAGGCCAATTTATAGCTAGAGCTGGCCAGGAACTGAAGCGAGGCTACCAAGTGATCGAGCTGGCTAGGTGTGTGTGTACCGGGAGAGAGGGAAGCGGTGGACCGTGGACGTACGTACTACGTACAGGGATCAAAATTTCGGCGAAATTTCGGCCGAATTTCGCGAAATTCGGTAATTTCGGTGGTGGCCGAAAGAAAACTCCGAAATTTTGTAATACTCTAATACATGTGATGTATAACTCTAGACTTGTATTTTTCTATTGATTATATTGTATATTCTTCTATTCAATAGATGTGTAGTCATAAATCATACTAATATTTATTTAGATCTAAACTTTTTTAGAAACAACATACTTCATGTCCTAATCTCTAAAAAAATTTCGGCGAAATTTCGGCCGAATTTCGCGAAATTCGGTAATTTCGGTGGTGACCGAAATTTTTGCGATAACGAAATTAAAATCCTTGACTACGTAGTTGTCATACGTGTGTATCAGTTGTGTGGCGTGTGGGGAAGACGGCTTGGCCATGGCGCGCCGGAGCGGGACAGCAGACGATCGAGCGTGTGCCGTGTGGGACGGGGGCATCTGATACCGATGGATGGGTCCTCCTATCTGTTTGTTCTGATTTGCCGTGCGCGCGCCTCTCCTGCGGGGACGTATTCACATCGTCGCCCATCCAAATGTTTGTTTATTGTCCAAACGTACAAGCTAGCCGCGGCGTTCCATCGTGTCCAACGGGGGAAAAATAAAGAAGAAAAACCGGAATCGCTACACATGCATGAGCCATGAGGTGTGCCTGAAATATTTCATAAGGTACGTACCTGTTGATCACGCTTTATTCACGCCTATACTAATAAAATAATATAAAGTTCACTTGGTGCACAGAGGGGGAGGTCTCGGCGTCTCTGGGTTGACCAGTAAGGCTGCGAATTTCGTCTATCATACGTACATTCTTCCTCCGTGTCTGAATAACTATCGTTTTTCTATTTCCGTGCCTCAGGTTTGACTAGATTTATAGAAAATATGTGTAATATTTGTATCTCCAAATAAATTTATTATGAAAATAGATTCAACGATCTATCTAATAATATTAATTATATACCATAAATATTAATATTTTTTATATAAAATTAGTTAAAGTTATTTCTCGGAGAGCGAGAACGACAGTTATTTAGGGAACGGAGGGAGTGCTCCTATATGATTGTCACATTTGTACATGGCCTTGTTTAGTTCCAAAGTTGGGAGGTGCCAGAAATACTGTAGCATGTCGTTTGTATTTGTCAATTATTGTCTAAACATTGACTAATTAGACTCAAAAGATTCGTCTCGCAAAATACAAGCAAACTGTATAATTAGTTTTTTTTACCTACATTTAATACTCCATGTATATGTCCAAAGATTTGATGTAATGGTGATATGATAGAGAATCTTTATACTTTTTGTATTTTGAAGGGGAACTAAACAAGGGCCAGGTTTTAGATTGCAAAATTTTTCAACTTTAGCTACTGTAGCATTTTTGTTTGTATTTGACAATTAGTGTCCAATCATGGACTAATTAGACTCAAAAGATTCATCTCGTGATTTACTACCAAACTGTGCAATTAGTTATTTTTTTACCAACATTTAATGCTCCATGCATATGTTCAAAAATTGATGTGAGAGAGAGTGAAAAAACTTAGAATTTGGAAGGGAAGAGAACAAGGCCCTACTCCAGTAAAGGCCCAACATATGTCATATAGGAGTACTACTCCCTCCGTCCCAGAAAGAAAGACGTTTTCGTTTCCCGAGAAACAACTGCCGGCAATTATATATTAAAATATATAAATATTTATGTTAAGTAATTAGTATTATCGGAAAGATCTTTAAGTCTAGTTTTTTAATAAATTTATTTAGAGACCTAAATGTTGCATGCATTTTATACAAATCGAGTCAAACTTGTGGCACGAAAACCCAAAACGTCTTTCTTTCTGAAACGGAGTAGTATATAAATAATTGTCATATTTTTACAGGTAGTCACCCTGTTCGTTTGAGCTATTCAGCGGAATCAGCAGTCATGCAGCAGTGTTTTTCTCTCATAACAAACCAACGAACAGTACTTTCAGCCCCAATCAACTAGTGAAACGAACAAGCTGGTACAGGTTTATGAAGAATGTATAGCAGGATACTCCCTCCGTCCCAAATTAGATGTCGTTTCCGGTTTTTGTGTCCGCAAGTTTGACTCAATTTATATAAAATGCGTGCAACATTTGTATCTCCAAATAAATTTATTAAAAAACTAGACTGAAAGATCTTTCCAATGATACTAATTATATACCATAAATATTAATATTTTTTAATATATATTTAATTAAAGTTATTTCTCGGGAAGCGTAAAGCGACAAGTATTTAGGGACGGAGGGAGTATGTCTGACCGTCGTCCTTGTCCTCGGGAGATGGATCGACCGGCGACGAGCACTGCAGGCAGCATGCCTACATCTAGGCCCTGCTTAGTTCACCAAAAATTTTGCAAAATTTTTCAGATTCCCTGTCACATCGAATCTTTGAACACATATATGAAGCATTAAATATAGATAAAAAATAAAACTAATTACACAGTTTAGACGAAATGGACGAGACGAATCTTTTAAGCCTAATTAGACCATGATTGGACACTAATTACCAAATAACAACGAAACTTGCTACAGTGCCATTTTGCAAAATTTTTCGGATCTAAACCAGCCCCTAGACAGGCCGGACCATAAGGTTAGGAAGCATGAGGCTGGTTCTCACTGATTTCAGGCTGGGACAGATGGTTCGTTCGAGCAGATCGATCCCAGTCAGTAGATGGACACAGCTAGATTTTAAATAATAGTGCCAGTGTACGTGCCACCGCTGTTGCTGAATGCTGAGGCCTGAGGGAGGGCATCCCGAAAACGAGGCGGGACGAAAACGCGAAAAGGGGTGGGGACTCTGCCAAGCTCCCTTCCGCGCGCGGCGCATGGTGCCGTGCGGTGCGGTGATCGAAATCAGCGGCCGGCGACCTAGCGGGGTCGACACGATCGATATGCACCGGATCGGAACGAACATGCATGCTGTCTGTGTCAGCTGTTTTTTTTTGAGGAAAGTGTCAGCTGGGTTCGGTAGCGACGGGGCATCTCAAATCTCGTCATGTACATACCTCTCGCTGGCTGCTGCACCGCCTGCTCTACAGACTACAGCTAAGCCTGGCCTAGCTAGCGACGTGTGTCGCTATATATGTGCTGTCTGTCTGGTGTGTACCTGTGTCACTGTACACCTTTGACGAGGCTAGCTTCCAAGCCCACGCAAAAGCAACGGGATTCGTTTTCTCACATACTACTGTGCACTCGAATGTCCCTGGTTGCACATTGCAGTCTTGCAGAAGCTTCGATAATCGATGCGACCTGCCACTGCCAGCACGCTTCCTGCTGTGCATATTTGTGTGTACGTACTACTGTGTTGGATATATGTCGTCCACACACCACACACGACAAGGAGCGAGATAGTGGTATATAGATTATTCTGGACCGTGTTGACCTATAATAAAACGTACCTGTACATTCCGAAATGTTAGGACGGATGTGGTGGTCGAGGGGAGTTGTGCCTAGCTATGACTAGAAGATTGGGCATTCTTTGGAGTTTGGACCATACAAACGTCAGTCAGTCCATGCTGCGTGCTGATTTCATGCAGGATTCAATCATCGCGCGGTGCGCTTTCGTGTGGTTCCACCTCCAATGTTCCACGCTACACTAGCCCCCAAAACTGCTGTGGGCGTTAGTCGTCAAAATCTGCTTCAGCGATGGGCAGTCAATTATACAAAGAAATGGATATATCTCTTATCAACGAAAAGACAACACTTATCTCGAATTATATCTTAACCAAGGTAAAATACACGGATGGTCCAGAAATGTGTTCCTGGATTTTATTCAGCTCTCCAACTCTCAAAATGTTTTTTTCTTACATCCTCATACTTGTTCGGAGGAACCATATAGTAGATCGCAAACTCTCTAAATCACTTTTGGGTCCCTAAGCAATGGACCTGCAGTGCCTAGTGGTTGGAGCTCCTCGGTAGAACCACAGTAGGTCATGTTCGAATCTTCACGGGGACAAATTTCTAGGCTGGATTAAAAAAACAGAAAAAAGTGGGAGGCTCCCCTGCAGACAGTTAAAAAAACCTTTTGGGTCCCTAAACATGTCATATGGTGTCATTTAGCTCCAAACCAGGCCCAATATGCTATGGGCCTTGACATGGCAAGTTGCGTTAGATCACCGCTTAAGTCTCGACGAGTGAATTCCACACTAGGGCAAGGCGCGGCCTACATGTCTCCTATGGTGTTTCATCTATGTGCTCCCCTACCCTAATGTCTCTCTTAGTGCCACTAACAAGATCTCGTAGCCATATCCACCCCTATCACTTCTGCCTTCTTCAACCTTCACCTTGAAGGCCGCCCTAGCAATGGAGGTGGAGAAGACGAAGATGTTGCTCTCACGGTAGAAAAAGAAGGCGAGCGACAACTTTGCCCCTGGGTTTCTTCCGCATCAATAATTAAGCATGGATCCGACCACCACCAAAGATCTCACAGCTAAGAACCTCCCCCATCTTTCTTCGTCACCGCATGAGGGGTCTTGTTCTCACACATGCTCTACCTTACCAACCTCTCATAGGGATTAGTAGAACACCGAAGGCCAATGTGTTGGTTCTAGCCACTTGTGAGACCCATTGGTCAAAAATTGAGCTACATTGATCCACCATGCCATGCAACATTGGGAATAGAGTAGTGTCAGGTACCTAAATTAGGGGTACCCAAAGCCAACGATTAAGAGGAGTAAACCCCCGAGGAATCCGCGCCCTGAAAACCTCCTAAGAGAGATCGAGTTAAGGCTCCACCTACACGGATACACCGATCTGGACCACGTGCGTATACAGACGGGGCGCCTTCGACCGCATTCCGACTCATACGAGGCTCGCTCGACGGGAAGCCTCGACCCTGGAAAATCTCCGACTTGCACGACCCAGGGTCGACCTGGTCGACCCCCCCTTACCCACCTACTCATCGACAAAGCATTTAATACAACCCCTTCCACCAACGTGGCCACAGCACCACCGGCGTGGGAGCGGCATCCGCGTCTAATCTTACTTTTTACTGCCCATCCCGGGATGGGCGACGAAAAGCAGCCACTATTCCTGCCATGACTAGCACTGTCCGACCGTCATGTCCCGGGATTTCTAGGGCTCAGCCTTATCCATTTCCCGTCGAACCTCCTCAGCCACGTCCCGACCCGGCCTCGACCGCCATCAGTCGAACAAAGAGACCACGACCCGTATGTCGACGACAGGGAATCGCACGTCCTCTGCAGCACCACGGATGTCCCGCCGTCCCGTCACCATAGAGAGCTTTTAGGCCTTGTTTATAAATTAAGAGAGCTCATTTATAATTGCGAACCCCATAGAGGGAATATATGAAAATAAGCACCGTCACCAAGTTGGCAAGTTGTTCACGACGGAGCTTGTTCATTAAGGAAGGAGTCTCCTTATCTCATGCACACCTAATCGCTGCTGCTCCACACCAAGCTCGATGGATCGAAGACATTGCCGATGAGCCACGAAGGCCGCAAGGTTGACAGTCCAATCTTCCAAGATGTGAGTGATTATTAGTACGTGCATGTTTATGCCTTGATTCAGAAAGAGTTAAAATCCCCGGAGAATTATCCTCGGCCCGAAGCTAGGTGTACTTGTGGTTTTACATCTAAGAACGCAGAATATGAACCGCTTCTCCTGAAGAATTTGCACAAATTAATTCTTCAACCTAGATGATGTCCAATGGCTGAGCCATAGCTCGAGCCCGTAACTTATCTATTTAGCTATGTCTGTTTGGAGTTTCAAGGACGTACGTACATACAGCAACCGGGTCTGTGGCATGGGTTGTACGTGACCAGAACTAAGCATACAGCTCCGCAAAGACCTGTGTAAGAATATATAGGTCATATCTTACACTGTTGCCAACGGACGCTAGACCAGCTGGTGGAGCGCTTCCTGCGGCACCTCTCAAGTCCTGAGCTCGATTCCCCTTGGGGATGAATTTTAGACTTGAGGGTAAAAAAAATCCCCTCATGTGTCTTGGTGCCGCTATATATGGGTGGTGCCAGGATTCAAGGATTTTCTCGATCTGGTGAGAAGATCTTCTTCTTAATGAAATACCGGTGGGACATCATCCCCCTAGGTCAAGGTTTTTTAGGATTTTCTCGATCTGATGAGAAGATCTTCTTCTTAATGAAATACCGGTGGGACATCATCCCCCTAGGTCAAGGTTTTTTTATGTCTTACACTACTGTTTGGAAGAAAGGTCGCCATGTGTTTTTTATACAATAAAATTAAATAACCATGGTCATTACTACTCTTTGCGAGGATGTAACCACACTATTATGTTACTGCATGCGAGTAAGATACAAGAAGAAGCTGGAGTAACTGCATGCATGCTAACCAGTTCTGGGTCACTGACTCTGGCACCCCCATAAGCGAAGTTGACACCTTTCAGAAATATGCTGGCGGAGTTTCCTGTCACTACAGGAAACTGGCTCTTTGCCGACTGCAATTTTCTTTGCCAACTGTTTTTTTTCGACACTCGGCAAAGAGGTCCCTTTGCCAACTGGAATTTCCTGCAGTCGGCAAAGCAGGATTTGCCGACTGCCTGACTTTGCCGACTGTCAGGCAGTTGGCAAAGCCATGGCTTTGCCGACTGCCAGGCAGTTGGCAAAGAATTGCAGTCGGCAAAGGCAGGCCATGGTTGACGCCATCCACACCGTCACCTTTGCCGACTGCCACTCCGTCAGCAGTCGGCAAAGTTGCAGGCTTTGCCGACTGCCATCCTCCCTGGCAGTCGGCAAAGGCTCTTTGCCAACTACCACTGATGGCAGTCGGCAAAGAATTAATTTTTTTTTCGATTTTCGATCCCAGTTTTTTTGTTTTGCCTTGCTACAGTAAGTACATGATATATTCCAAGTTTTGGGTCATTTTGATTTATTTTACTATATTCCATTGATTTTTGTTGTTTCTGTGATTTTTTCCGGCAGCTCTAGATTTGAACTGCAGGTACATGAAATAATGGAATCCGGCGATTTAGAAAATGATATTCATGATGTTTGGAGCATGTTGAGGCCGTGTGCGGGGCCTCGCGTGACATTTCGACCGTGTTGGTGTCGGAACACGCCGAGGCACGCGCGTGAAAAGTGTTTTTAAATTTTATAAAATCGAAACGGAGTCCGAAAATGACGAAACTTGACGACGTGTCTTGCCATCGCATGCGGAGGCTGTGGTAAAAATTTGAGAAAGTTTCGAGCAAGTGGCGACGTCGGGTGGCTAAAACCTAGACTAACATCGGGTGGCTAACTTGTTATCACATGTGGAGATGTCCAGGTTTTAGCCACCCGACGTCGCCACTTGCTCGAAATTTTTTTAAATTTTTACCACAGCCTCCGCATGCGATGACAAGACACGTCGTCAAGTTTCGTCATTTTCGGACTCCGTTTCGATTTTATAAAATTTTAAAACACTTTTCACGCACGTGCCTCGGCGTGTTCCGACACCAACACGGTCGAAATTTCACGCGAGGCCCCGCACACGGCCTCAACATGCTCCAAACATCATGAATATCATTTTCTAAATCACCGGATTCCATTATTTCATGTACCTGCAGTTCAAATCTAGAGCTGCCGGAAAAAATCAAAGAAACAGCAAAAATCAATGGAATATAGCAAAATAAATCAAAATGACCCCAAACTTGAAATATATCATGTACTTACTGTAGCAAGGCAACACAAAAAAACTGGGATCGAAAATCGAAAAAAAATTTAATTCTTTGCCGACTGCCATCAGTGGCAGTTGGCAAAGAGCCTTTGCCGACTGCTAGGGAGGATGGCAGTCGGCAAATAATTTCTGAGAAAAAAATAAAAAATAACCTTTGCCGACTGCCAGGGAGCAGAGCAGTCGGCAAAGTATTTTTAAAAAAATTAAAAAAAATAATTTTTTGAAAAAAAAATAATAGACCTTGCTTCTACAAATAAAGTCCAGTGATGTTTCTTGTAGATATTTCTTCTGCAAATAAAGTGTCAATTTTAGTTATACATTATACTGTCAATGTTTCAGGATCAGGGGAAATTTCCAAGTTTTGCTTCTATTAGTTTTCTCTTCAGCTTTGACAAATGGATGAATTCAACCCAACCCAAACCCAGCTTATGCCTGGTACTAATGTGCTGTACTCTGTTTTTTGGTTCATACTACTGCCAATGCTACTATGACCGGTGGTACTACATTCTGAGCTAGTCATGCCTGCTATTTTGCTTTTGCATCTAGAACTGCGTTTATTTTACTCGAGTTTCTTATAAGGTCATTTTTTTTCCTGTTTGTGCTTACTCGAGTATCATGAGTTCATGACCACTTTGACTATCAGAGCTTGCAGGCCTACAATATAAGTACTCCTGCGTTTCGTTGCACTAAATTTTATAATCCATGCTTCCATGATAATCTCAGGAGGTCTCGCAAATTGCCGCGCGCTAAGCTAGACTGATCTGAAATTTTGTTCAATTAATGCTTCTTTGCATCCATTCTAAATCTAACCATTAACTTTATGGCTGTATACCAAAACTTCCACCCAGCAGGCCACGTCGTCCTATTTGCTTGCCGTCGATTTGTTCCGGTCTGCTTCCCAACCACCGTTCGTTCTCTGGCTCCATCGAGCCCACCAGCATCAGCAGCTCCTGGAATCTTCGTTTTGCTTCCAACCGATAAACGTCATGACCGGCAGCTAAAAAACTGGGTCCCACGCCCAGCTCACGCACAGCCTGCAACCATGCATGCCAGCAAACGCTCAACCTGGGCCTGGGCCGGTGAAGGCTATTGAGCCAACTTCTCCCCCGCCGGCCTGTGAAGGCCCTGAGCTTTCTCAGCCATCGGACGGCTGCCCTTTAATTTCAAAGGATCAAAACCAGTAGGAAGCCGGCTCCCCAAAACCCTAGCTTCACTTTTCTTTTCTTCCACCTCACCTTCCACGCTCACGCAGCCGCCGCACAGCTAGGAGACCGACGCGACGACAGCCCGAGCAAGCGACGGTAGGAGATGGTGACGCCACCGCGGCACCCCTCGCCGGCACACGCGCGCAGCCGAAGTTCCACGCGGCACCATCGAGCGGCACCGCCATGGCGCCCTTTGCTGGCCGCGTGCGCGCACGCGAGGAGCCTCACGGTGGCGGCGGCGCTTAGTGATGGGCGGCGAGCTGTCGGACGAGCCCATCGGCGCCGTCTTAGGTGAGCACTAGGACCATTTCTTAATCTTAGGGTTGGGGATTTGGTACCGGATTTGGGGAATTTTAATTTTGATTTAGGGTTCGGATTTTGGGATTTTCTTGGAGAACAGGGGCTTAGAAAATGAAATTGATTTGATTCATGTGTCACTGGAGGGAGGGAGGTGATCCTTTGCAGTGATTGTTCATGGCATGGATACAAAGGATGAATTATCTGTTGATGCAGCATCAAGAATAGTAGATGCATACTGGGTACTAAACATAAAACTTTGCTAGCAAATTTTTGATGTCGTACATGCTGGATACTAACCTGCAAATTTCATGTGGTGATTGAGATTTGAACTAGTACACAGGGCACTGATTAAAGGAGAGAACGATGTGTCAGGCTAGTTCGATAGGTAGGCTAGCAGTAGTAGACACCAGTGCAGTGTTGTACTGCTTGCAGCTTGGTTTCTGCCTGCTTGCAGCTTGCAACCAGCAATGCATCAGAGAGAGGAAGATTGCATATTCCTGTCAAGCAGCGCCTGCAGTCCATCTCTTGTCCTTTTTTTTCCTTTCATGTTTAATTAGCATATAAGTACATTATTGAAATGGGTGGATAACAGAAGATGCATGATAGTAGTGACTTTATTTACTGATCAACTCCGAGTGGTAGAGTAAATTAGAATATCATCTTCTATGCTTTGTTCCTGGAAGCTGTGTGATTGCAGGTTCCCTATTTAATCTTGATAGTTGAAACAAAATTGAAAGGTGTGTAGTGAGATCATCATGAACAATTTAATTTGCATTGCACATGGTAGGCTGGTAGCCAAATTGATAATCAGAGTAGGAGGAATATAATCAATGGCAGCCTTTCAGTTAACAGCAGGTTAGCAGTAGCAGGTTAGTAGGTTAGCAGCAGCAGCAGGTTAGCAACCTTATCTAATCACTGTGCTGTCGATCATGGAGATATTTTTTTTAATCTATCATGGAAATACTAGGCAATGTTGGGCACCCCTACAGCCCTGCTGTGAGGTGATGAGGTGAGCTGCTCCATCCCTGTTGTAGTTTGGATCAAGTTTGAGCAATTTTGCACAGTGACAATAGTTGTGGTTTGGTTACCACAATCTCTGCTGTGTGACAAGAAGCACAGATGCCATCCATTTTAATGATCGATCGTCTCAATTATTTGACTGAGACTTGCTCAACATTTCATACATGAAAACTGAAGCTTGGGGCTGGGTTGGATTTGTTGCAGGAGCACCAAAGTAGGTGGTTAGTATTTTTTCATGGCTTTTAGCTGTAGGTACTTAGTGTACTAGAGTGATAAACATAGGCTATTGTTGTCTGCGTTAAGGCAGCAAGTAAATTTATCTCTGAAAATCAACTGTTTGCTTCATGTCTGCATGCCATATGTTTGACTTTATATATTTCCCAATCAATATAGTAAGTCCAGTGAACTGAATGTCTGAAAGAGAGGAGGTTGCTGCTGCTAGAAAGAAGAATGACCATTCTGGTTTTGTTTAATCCTTGATGTCCAATTATCGAGGTAGCCAAGATGTATGAACTTCTACTTTTTAACGGGTATTAATTTTCTGCAATAGTATTCAGACATTCAGTTAATAAATCCATTAGTGAGACATGAGTTGATAAATTCATCAAACTGCATCACGCCATCATAACCCATAAATACATGTTGTCTGGAAGAAAAATAACTTTCTGTATTGGCAGGTAGTACAAAGCTGGATGACATATATCTCTGTAGATGGCTAAAAAAAACCAGCACCTACTACTAGCTACTATCAGGTATTTCATCACTTCATGTTTTCACTGCCACTACACTGTATATTCTTTTCTGCAACAGCCATTGTAAAAAAGTTAGGAATGGAATGGGCCATCTGAGATGTGATTTTGTTGCACCAAGGTCTGCATTCTTCATAATTGATCTATTCAATTTCAGCATAGATATCATTAATTTACTTAATTGATTATTGGCTGATTTTGGATAAAATTCTATACATGTACTTTCTCCCAATGTTGATTTGTGTTAAGTTAAACTTGGGGTGGCAGCAGATCTTCAAACCTTTGGCTGTCTATATACCTTTGTAGAGTGGTTGGCCCTTATTGCAACCTTGTCTTGTTCTATATAGAGATGAAGATGACCAAACAGCTAGTATCACTTTACTGGTTTTTTTTGTCTCCATGAAATATGTTTTGGTCATGCAAGCATGCTATTTCTTTGAGCCATCTAGATTATTTAGTGAAATCTGCAACTGGATGTTACTGCTTTCATGTGGTGTAACTAGGTTGAGCTATAGTAGTGATATATATAACCCCAACTGGATCGTTGATTTATTTTACCAGTTAGATCATCCATCTTGAGCAGAGTTGAGGTCATTTCACTGAACTTATGTTTCTTTGTGTAGTGAAAGACCAAGATGCAATGGAAAAGCTCAAAGGAACCACTAATTGTTTGATTAGCGAACCACTCTGCTTAATGCCTTGATTCTAATTAATTAGCTTCTTCTCCGCTGTTTTTTTTCCTTCAGTTTATTTCTTTGAAACAGATGTGTTAGGCCTAGTTCCCTGCTAAAAGTAATTATTAGCCTGGAAATTTCTGCTCTTTGTATATGTGGTACATAACTATGACATTGAAGTCAATAAACTCTGCAGCTTAAATGGCCAACTGTAAATGTAAATTGAATGACACCAACTTTATCCTGGTTAACTGTTTTGCTAGTTGACAACATGCTTGTTCCGCTACTTAACTGCCATTTTGTGAACCTTTTTTTATATATTAGATCCAACCACAATTTTCCCACCTCATAATAATATGTGACCAGGTCACCAAAGATGGGTAAAGGCAATCCAAAGTGAATGAAATCTTCTACGGAGAAACCTACCTGGTCAGTTTATGCTGATTACATTTGTCAAATTTTTTGTTTTCTGCTTTCACAAACTGCCACAAACTGTAGTTACGGAGAATTCAAAGGAGACACCATGGTGCCTACACAATGAAACTTGAGTATATATGCCATGTTGAATATGCAAATACTATGTTTCCATTTCTGAATTTGTCAATTCTTAATGCTTTGCTATCTTCTGCATTCATACTATGGTTTTCTATTATGCTAAATTAATTTAATGTACTTTCCTATTGTTTCAGTCACAATCACTACTTTTAGTAGCACAAAGCACATGCTTCCACAACTAGATTAGCCTAGGATGGTTTTGGAGGATTGTTTTTGTCTCTAGAGGAACTAGATGTGATGGTGAGCTTACCTTTGTGAGCTACTGTAAACTTTTGGCCAAATTTGCGAAGATGCATGTATTCTTTATTGAAGTTGTATTTCTAGTTGTGTATCTGCTGAATGAACTTTTGAAGCTAAGTGTGACATTTGTAATAATTGCTCATGGACAAATTTTTATTTTTTTTAACCATTTAAAACTATCTCGTTGGACCATCTGACGGTAAAACTATAAGTAGCATCAAATGGTCTGTCGCTAAAGAGTAGCAGCGGGTTGTCTATCGCTAAAGAGTAGCATCGGGTTGTCTGTCGCTATAAATTTTCAGAGCAATAGATGATCGGACGCTAAAAGTGTTGTCTGACGCTAAAGACTTTTAGCGTCAGGACTTACAGCGTCAGCAGAAGTCTGACGCTATAAGTTTTTAGCGTCAGATTGTCTGGCGCTGTATCCGCTTTTAGCGTCAGATTGTCTATCGCTAATTTTGGTGTTGTGGTGTAGTGAGGCGTGCAACAGAGAAAACATAAAACAAAATAAAAAAAAATCCAGCTTTGCCGACTGTTTATAGTCGGCAAAGCTGGGAAAAAAAAACGCAGGACAGAGTCTTTGCCGACTGCAATGGGAGGCAGTCGGCAAAGAGGTCAAACCTTTGCCGACTGCAACTCCGAAAGCAGTCGGCAAAGAGCATTTCAAAAAAAAAAATTTTTTTTCTTTGCCGACTGCCGAGCTGGCGGCCAGTCGGCAAACAATTTTTTAAAAAAAATTCTTTGCCGACTGCCGAGAAACCAGCAGTTGGCAAAGCCTGCCGTCAGGGCTGACGGCGCCACGTGGCTATGCCGACTGCTGGCGTGGCAGTTGGCAAAGGCTTTGCCGACTGTGTGCCACGTGGCAGTCGGCAAATCCGCCTTTGCCGACCCAGGCTTTGCCGACTGCTCTTTGCCGACTGCCACGTGGCTTTGCGGTCGGCAAAGCCTTTGCCGACTGGGTTTATGCCTTTGCCGACTGGGGCAAGCAGTCGGCAAAGAGACGTTTTCCTGTAGTGTGTGGTGTTGGCGATGGAGCGATATGCCGGAGGGCTGCTGGCGACACCCAGACGCAGCTTCAGGCAGGCAATGGCGGATCGATCGATCGGATCCACACGTGCAATAGATCAGTTAACAAAACAGGTAGAGCATCGATCGATCAGTGTCTGTTAATTGAACTACATGTATACGACCGTACGTACGTACCGATGAAGTCGGCTAGGTTGCGGCCGTTGCTAAACCTGCCGGTGGCCACTCCCCCCGGGTAATCTCGACGCCGTAGCGCGGGTGGTTCGCCTTGAACACCGGCTGCGGCCGCGGCGACGGGGCGCGGGTCAACACGTAGTTGTTGTTCCCGACGTCCAGCTGCGAGTCGCCGAACATGTACAGCGCCGGGGCCGGGGCAGCCGGGCTACCCTGCTGTCCCCGCACCAGCTGCAGCACCAAAGCTAGCCACACAAGACGAGCACCCAAGATCATCGCAGTGCTCTTATTAGTCTGAGGATGACGACCCATTTTAATTTCGTCCAGAACTACTAGCTAGCTACTCCGTGTTTCAGGCAATGGAGCAAGCTGCTTCTGCTTGCATTGTGTTGTGTGCTACAACTTGTTCTGAGGTCTGGCCAAGCTTGGTTCTGGCGCAGGTATTGTCATTGCTATATAGAGAGAGAGGAGGGAGGGGACGAGCACAAACGAACAACACTCTGCACGAACTGCCACGATCGGATGTACGTGCGCAAGCAGGTGCGTCAGGTGACTATTGACTGCTCAATATATCTCGATCAGAACTGATCCGATCCGTACAATTGACATTTGACAAATGAAGAACTTACACCTGGCGTCATGTACTGCATCCATTAAAAGATTTGTTACGTACGTACACTGGTGCACATTTAGGGGACGGGAGCAGCTTCGAGAGCTGTTTATGCGCTTCACCCACCAAACGTTCTCCGGGAAAGAAAAAAAACAGCTCAAAGTTTCTGAAATCGTGGTGACAGAAGCCGGAAAAATGTAGGGCCTGTTTGTATGGATTAAGCTTAGTCCATGTTCCGGAGAAATTTACATTTTTATCATTATAACGTTTGTCACTCGTTCAAATACCATCCTTAGAATGACACTTACAAATTTAGCAGATGAGAGAAGTTTTAACATTGGATTTGCCATCTTTGTGCATGTGGCACGCCACGCCAGCCTGACACGTTGGCGCCAATCAGCTACGGCATGTCAAAAGTCCTTCATGCCCCTGCCTTGCTCCTCTCTCCCTCTCCAACAGCCGGGTCTCGCAGCTCTTCTCATTGCTAGGTGGTCCCCACTCGTCAGCTTCGTCTCCCACCTCCGATGTTGATCCTCTCTCTTAACGACCTCAAATAAAAAACCTTAAAACTAGAAAGTTGTAAATCTCATCCAGTGCTGCGACTCATCTAAGGTGGTATGAAAAAAATATATAATTTTTCTACGGTGGAGCATGGTTCTAATACAGAGAGAGGCATATGGGTCATTTTGGTGGTCACGTAACACCTTTAGTACGTGGAGGAAATGGACGGTAGTGCTATTTAGGGAAGAAAATTTTAACTTGGTGCTACATAATGAACTTTAATTTCAGGATTGCCTTAAAAGGAAGACCGATATGTTTCAGTGCCAAACAGATAATTCTCTCATTATACTGTCACAATACAGAATGGTATATGAGCAAATTCTCTTGAGTTCCTGGCACTTTAGGAATATTCAGATAGGTACATATATGCATACACACCTCGTTTCATGAATTTCATACGCATACACACCTCGTTTCATGAAATTCAAAATTTTAAATCAGCGGAAGAACATGCAAACTAGTGGAATAGTATTTTCATAGACAAAGGAAACTGTATTGATGTTAGACAATTACATCAAGTTGATATAATCACTCCAAGACCATTATTTGACCTCCACGCAGCAGGATGTACTAACTAAACGTTATTATACAAAAATAATTAACATGATATCATATATCATGCCAAATTAAGCTATACACACAATTAATATAGTCTCTTTAGTCTTGTGCACCACTATAGCAACACTCGAACCACAAGGAAAGCCGTCCAAAGGCAACGTCTCCACGAGGAAACCACAGACCTACGCGCCACCGTACCACACATTTACAGTGTTGCGACATAGGCACGCGCAAAGTCCAAAAATAATTTATTTATTTTAGGACACAATGAGTCATCCAACTAAATCTGTGGGTTGGTGCCAAGGTGATTCTAGCTTCGGACCCGTATAGAAGGCTCTTATTAGGCATGAAGACATTGTCATGACAAGTAGCCACATGTCCCATGCGTCCTATTGTCCGCTGTATCTACAATTTCAAGCTGGGTCCGCCGCTAATACTCCCAACTTACAACCTAGCCACACAAAACTTCGTCACCATGTTATGTCTTTTAAAATTAGTGGCACGTGCAGAAACACGTCGATGGACTAATTGGGCTATAATCTGCATTTAACTGTAATTGCAAGGTAAGGAAGGGGATGAGAAATGACATGTAGGCCAAAGCAAAAGAGTATTATGAGCTAGCTCTAAGCATATTTTTCAGATTTTAATAGAAGAGAGATAAAAGCTATCTCTCAATTAAAAGCTAGTCTTATGTACGCGCTTAAAGATTATTTTTTCGAAAGAACGGCAAAAGCTTTGCCGTAATTTTTATTAGCAGAAAAAAAGGAAAACAAAGGTTGGCCCAGTTTTTTAAGTGGAAACCGGGCCAAAAACCACAAACACTACAGACTAGATGAGGTGCTCGAGCACCACCCTCAACTACAGTACAACTGCTGACCAGCTAGCCACTCAGCTCTATTAACCACTCAACTAAACAACTAAACCACTCGCTCCAAAGAACCCAACTAAGTTGAACACAACCCAACTAACAACTCTACTAACAACTTGACTAGCACAACTTTCACGGCCACTAGCCACTAGGAGAACTATCATAACTAACCGAGTAGGCAACATCCTATGGGTGAAGCTGCTCCGAAAAAACTCGTAAAAGGGCTCAAAACAAACTGAGCTGGAAAACAACGACTAACAACCAACTACTGGACGTACAACTGAAGCTGAAGCTATCAAAAGCAAACTAGGAGTGGACTCTTTTCCTGTGAGCTCCCAACTTGGTAGCCAGCTTCCTGGATGTGGCTTCTCATTCAAGTGACCAGTGAAGCAACTGTTGCAGTGACCCTGGCCGATCCATTTCTTCTTCTTCTTAGCGCGATCCATTTTTCTTCTTCTTAGCGCATCCCACCTCAATCAAGACTGTGAGGGCCTCCATCTTCTCTTTAGTCAAAGGACAATCCAAGTGTTGAGCATAAAGATCAAAAAGAACTTCCTTATCCTGCGACGAATCAGGAGTCGCTTCACCTAATTTTTTTGCTAAAAAATCTTGGGCTAATTGAGTAGTACTTCTGCCAGGAGTTTTTTTGTGCTTTTCAGCAAGTCTGAAACTCTTTCTGTCGGTGTCAATAGGTTGTGACTGCGAGGCAAACGCAGCCAGGAGTCGCGCTTAAAGATCATGTGAGATTGTTACGACTTTTCATATTATGAGTTATGTGCTAAAAGTTAATATTATTGGAGAAGTTGTCGAAAAGCATATAAGTAGGTGCTCTTATTGGTGGCTGCGGAATAAATAAATTGTATTCTGACGGATAGGTCCTACGTATTGAGAAAAAATATTGATAATCTGCTGGAGCATCTCTTCAATAGTAAAAAAATAGTATTTATGACCATCAATACCATCTTATTAGGGATGAATTATTGATGAGCTGCTGAAGATGCTTTTGGTTGTTCAGTAGACAGCCTAACGTCAACGCTCCTGGCTTACAAGCTAGCCACACAGCTTCCTCACATTTATCGGTGAAACCAATGGCGGGGAGCCGTCGAAGGCAATGCCGGTGAGCTTCCGCGACGTGGTCTCCGTCGGGTGAACGAGGTCCCAGAACATGTGGTTCGTCCTGTTGGGGCACACCGTGCTCACCCGCCCGCACCGATACATGGCGTTGTTATCCCCGAGACCGCAGCACGCTGCTTTCACCTCAGCATAGCCTGTGACGCAGAAATACATAACCTCAGTCGGTCATCAGGTCAGAGACTCAGAGTGATCGAGAATGTCCACCAGAATCGACTGAAGCAAAACATCTGCTGGTGGAGTGCTGATTGTATTGTATTGTACCGTACCGTTTGCTTCTGGTTCGTTGATGTACCGCATCAGCGCGGTGTAGCTGTCGAAGAAGGCGTAGTGGAAATCCTGGTGCTGTGTGCTCATGTCGGCGAGGAGGGACCTCACCGCTGCGTTGTACCGAACGGACAGGTCATTGGCGCCGTCGTGGCAGTTCCCGGTGGTGAGGCGGCTCAGCTCCCGCATCAGCGGCACGCACCCGATGGGAGCGGCGCCGACGAAGAAGAGCCTGCGCATCCCGAGGTCGTAGAGCCTCTGAAATCGATCGATCCGCAGTTTGTTCAGCCAGCGTCGTCAGAGCCTCAGTAGCTGCACACAGAGTCGGCACACACCTGCAGCTGGCGTCTCAAGGTCTGCGCCAGCGAGTGGATGAACTCCTGGGGAGGGAGGGAGATCACTGCCGCTACTTCCACCGTCAGCTCGACGGCGGGGGGCAGGGCGCGGAGGATTATGTCGTTGCCGCCGATAGCCACGACGAAGATGGACTTGGACAGATGGGCCGTTGCCTGAGGCTGCCTGATCTGCCGCACAAGTTCTGAATGGACGCTCGAGTAGTCGCGCTCAATTTGGTGATCGAAGCTGAAGCACTGGCCCTGCAAATCCAGCATTATATTCAGCATGAAGGCATGCTCATCTTTGTCAGTCTGTGACTCTGTGTGCAGATGTACTCGATAGAGGTAGATGGATAATATATACAGCATCGTATAGCACAGTTTTTCGTTGTGAATAACCTTGTTTGTGAAACTACCTGCAGTGGGTACTCTAAAACAATATTCTAAAGCTTTAGAGTATGAATATAGAGTAAAAACTGCTGCATTGGGTACTCTAAAACGATACTCTATTCTTTCTCTCACTCTATATTTAGAGTGATACTGTGCTTACTCTATATTCTATAGTCGCGAGCCCCACTAGCTAAACAAAGAAAAAAATGTTATAACTCACAAACCAAAAATCCAAATTAAATTTTAATTTCACCATTAAATTCGTCTCAATAAATCCTTCAAAACTAGATCACTTATGGATATATTTAGATAAAGTGACAAGTGGATCTCACAGTGGATATAGTGGATAGAGGATGATATAGAGGATGGATGGGTGCGGGAAAATTAAGTATAGAGGAGAGAATCTTGCTGACTAGGACGTATAGAGGATGAATATAGAGCTCCATGAGTGCGGGTAGTCTGAGGTCACTAACTCCTGCACCACCGGAAGCAAAGTTGACGCCGTTCAGATATGTGGAGTTGCTCCCTGCGGTGTCGCGGATGGAGTGGTAGGCAGGAGGGCTGGCTAGCCCAAGGCTGCCAGCTGAAATTGGTAAAATTATGCAGCGCATCAGTTTCAGCAGTCCGACTGAGGACTGATACAGTCAACTCCTCAAGAATACTAATTGATGCACAAATCGGAGCACATTATGTCACGTTCCGGATTAGAACGTGACGGATAACTGGAGTGGATAGGAATCTAGGGTAGAAACAGCAGGGAATCGGAGGAAGAAGCAAGAACGGCAAAGGGCAGTTCAAAAGAACAAAGAAGTTCAGAGTTCAGGAATTAGGAGTCTGTTATTCCATAGCTTTCTCGTTCAGTTACAGGGGCTTATATACATGCCCAACCGCCGCCTTACACTGGCCCAAACTCAAGAGGCCCAAAGTAACTATCAAATCACCCTGAGTTACAAAACCGGCCCACTCAGCCACTAAACGAACCACACATGCTTGTTGTCAGATTCTCGTCAAGCTTCTTCGACTTCGCCGGCTTGGTGCTGACACATTAATCCTCCTGCCAAATTGCTAATGATGCGAATGCGATTGACAAGTACCAAAATCTAAGGTTCGAGTCAAATGGCCACGAATTAATAAGAACAGCAGACTAACAAGTAACAATAATGCAAATGCATGCAGCAATTCATACCAAGAAAGTCGACGAAGTTGTAGCCATTGCTGAACCTGCCGGTGGCCTGCTGCCCCGGGTAGTCGATGCCGTTGCGCGGGAAGTTTTCCCTGAGCGGCGACAGCTCCAGCTGTTTGTTGTTCCCGACGTCCGCTTGCGAGTCGCCCAGCACGTACAGCGCCGGGACCAGCCGCTCTCCAAGTCTCCATGGCCATGGGCGAGCTCGGCCAAGAAACTAACGACGACGCAGAGAAGAAGGCCAGAAGTAGTGGCGGTGCTCTTACAAGAAGAGGGACCCATTTCGCAGCTGGTTCAGAATTTCAGGCAACGGAGAAAGCGCTTTTGTGATCTTATTATTATCTTACGATTACGAATATATAAGAGAGGCAGGAGTGCAGGACGGTGCTAGCAAATCCAGAATATCTTGCCTGCGGGCGCAACTAGTTGACTTCATAGTTTTGTATCTACCCTTTCTCCGCTCACCATGTTACTCCTAAACTATGCATGGCTGTGCAGACCGTCTTTTTTACTGTTTAGCCTTTTTTTTGAAAAAATTTACATTTGGCCCCCTGTACGACATAAACTCATCTTTGGACCCTGGGGGTCGGCGCCAGGACTCATGGCTCTGAGTTAACACATCTCGGCGCCACAGATCTTGGCTCCGAGGTGCCTGATCGTGCACAGCATGGCATCCGGTGTGGATCTGACGTGGTCGGTACCTCGGAGCCACAGATCTTGGCTCCGAGCTCCTATGTATACCCCTCTTCTCTGAAACCTTCAAGACCTAAACCAGCGAGTTCAAAAAAAAAAGACCGAAACCAGCCGCCGCCCGCAGCCCTCACGCGCGACGGCACCTCCGGCCGGCCGGCCACAACCGCGACGCCCGCGCCACCTCCGGCCTCCCGCCGACGCCACCTCCAGGTCCCGCGCCACTTCCCCCGCGCCGTCTCCAGCAGCCGGCCCGCGCCATCTCCGGCCGCCGCCCGCGCCACCTCCGGCCGGCGCCCGCGCCACCTCCGGCCGCCGCCCGCGCTCCTCGGCTCCGTTAGCTCCGCCGGGCCTCCTCAAGCACCGGCAGCGAGGGCGGCACCCCACCGCTCGGCAGCGGCCCCGCGGGCCTTAGGACCGCGCCCCTGGCGGCGCCCCTCGGCTGCATTGCCCGCCCGTCAGCCTCCCAGACTACCAGCTGTTGTTAGGTAATTTGTTTTATATTAAGATATTAGTTATAAAATGTAATTAGTTTAGCTAATTTAGTTATTTATTTCAATTAATTAAGGTAATGTAGGTATTGTTATTTAGTTCTTGAGTTAGATTAGATAGGTAGTTAGACAATGTAGTTAGCAAATTTATTATATATATAGGTGGTTAGCAGCATTAGATATTTATATTTAGTTAGGTTATTAGGTGATGTAGTTAGGCAATTTAGTTAGCAAATTTATTTAGATCATTATTAGGTGATGATGATGTAGTTTTAGAGTTTAGTTAGTAACATAGTGAGATAGTGGTTATAAATGCTATCATCTGTGATGGTGATCTACTGAATAAAAGTAACTAATTATTGATCGTTGGTAAACTAATATGCTTGATGCCCATGCAATGGTTTACTGTAGTGGTGGACTAGTAGTATTGTGAACGGCTATAGGATCATGTTAGTGACTTGCAATTCTGGTAGAGACACTAGACAGCTTCTATTTGGCATTTTGTTTATGTGCCTTCAATGACCTGCAGTACCTATAAGCTTAACATGTAGTGGGTGCGCCTTTAGGTAATGAGCATTGTTTTCTGAAGTAAAATAATGTATTTATACAGTTTTGCAGACTTCAGTTATGCTTGGATTAGTTCTAAGTTTTTTTAGATCATTCCTATGGGTGCACCTTTAGGTAATATAAGAACCATTTTCTGAAGTAAGTAATTTATTTTATATAGGTTTGCAGATGAATCTGGACTCACATTTGAGCAATTGAGCTAAATAGTTCTTTCTATTCTAGTAATTAATAAATCATGAGAACTGTTTTGTATGCCAGCAAAGAATCCATAAAGCTATGCAACCAACAAATATTGGACCACAAGCTAATACAAGTTTTGAGTACAAGCGGATAAGTTGAGCCACTCAGCATAAGTGTCATCTAATACTTAGTTTCAGGAAATGTAGTTATCAAATATAGTTATATACTTAGATAGATAGTTAGTAGTTACTTATTTATTTTGGTAAAAACTTTATATGCTAATTTTCATATGAGTTATAACTTGGTTATTGTGCAAACCAAGTAGATGGACAATATAGTCACCCTGTTTCATGGAGGAAGTGTGGAGGAAGATGAGTTTTGGAATGTCAGTTTTGTTGGAATGCAAAGGATGCCTCTCATATTCGATGACCGGCCGTTGTTTTCTGAGTTGCTTGGCAGTGCTCGTGATGAGCTTCACTTCAATTCAAATGATGACATCTCAGTTGAGGGGGTACTGCACTATGGTAAATCAGGCCGTATCTTAAGGCGCTTGGTCCCAATTGCATCAGAGGCTCAATGGGACAAGTATGTCAAAACTGTCATGAAGAATGAGTTCCAATGTTTGGATTTGGTAGTGCGGAAATTGTCCAATAATCCTCATGGGTTGTCGCTAGAACCGGAGAATCTGACACCCTTCGAGCCTCCGTTACCCAACCACGAGGTGGATTTGGAAGATGTGGTTGTGGTGCCCGATGCTCAGTCTGCCCCTAATGAGGTTGGTGCATGTCTTGGTGTTCGTGCGGAATGTCGGAGTGATGATGTTGCTGCTGCCCCTCAGGAGATCCCTTTGACCCAGAATCATCCTAGTAAGTGGTTTAGTAAAACTTTAGCTTTCCTTATTCTTCATTCTTTACTTTCCTTTGTCTCAATGCTATCCATATTTGTGCTCTAAATGTAGGAGGCAATCCGGATAATGATGGTTGTGCTCCTGTTCTCCCATCAATCACCGTTGACCCAGTGTTTATAGCCTCTAACAGTGTGGATGTTCAAATTGTGGATGATGAGGAGCCTTATGGCACAGCTAGGGCCGTTGATTCTGATGATGACCGCCCAGTTCCACCTTTGAGCGAACAAGAAATGGAGCTCATCAGACACTTTTGTCCTAATCGTGATCCACTGGTTCATGAGTTCAGCGACGTTAGTCACTGTCAACGTGCTTATGGAGAAGGAAGAGATGACGAGCTGCTAGAGGCTCCTGAGGCTGATGAAAGCGTGGAAATTCAGAAGGGCATGCTATTCAAGGATTTGCCCACCTTAAGGAGGTGGTTACAAGAGTATTCCGTGCGACGTAAAAGACCATTCAAGGTGAGGCACTCCTATGTGGAGCGCCGTTACACGGTGGTGTGCGAGATGTCTGATTGCAATTGGAGGGTTTGTGCTCGCAAACAGAAGGCAACAGGGAAGTTCAAGATCACAAAAATTGTAGGTCCACACACTTGTGCCCAAACAGATTTAAAACAGAAGCATCGACAAAACTGTGCTTGAGATCGAACGGTTTCCCAGGACAGCCGTGGACGAGCAGACACTAGACAGGTTTCTTGTAGTAAGTTGACATTACACAGCTCTCTTGTGGCTTAAATATACTTAATGATGTAGTGTACAGACATGGGCACCCCATTTTTTCTGCCTTAAGAGTATTTGCAGACACTAGACAGGTGCTTCTTTTTGGTTTAGAGAGTTGGAATGAGGTTTCACAATATACTGAAGATTGTTCAATCTTCATCTCAGTTTGGGCTCTAGTTTCTTAGTACATTTTGATATATTTAAAGGACTGTTGGTGGTGTGCGTGGAGATTGCTTTCATTATTTTTTAGCTCCAATTCAAGACGGTGATCCAACTATTCTTATTAGACACTTATTAGACATGGCATTCATTTGCATGACAGAGGATAGCACGTAGGCTGCGTCGTGCTGCAGCTCGTTGTGGCTGTGGTACTACCGCTGCGATAGACGTACACAGGCCACAGGAACAACACTGGCAGCCATGGCCTATCACTACTTCTTCTCATGGAGGTATATTTTCATCACATATTTTCTTTAGTTCAACGGAGCAAAATGATACAACATTGACATGATATGTTTACTTATGTGCACACATAATTTAACCCTTGTCTACAGGTTCTGGAGGACAGAGCTCGTCCCGAGCAACTGTGGACACTTTCCAAGGCGACGGAGAAGAGGACGGCTTGGAAGAAGACGTGGAGGGCGACGAGCGTGGCTATGATGAGCTTAGCGACTCTCAGCTCCAAGATGCTCCTTCGACTCAGCCTACGCTGGTTCCAGGAACGAGGCGTCGCCGTCCGCCTTGCAAGTTCACTCCAGGCACTGGTGCTCTAGGCTACAAAGGTAAGGGTAAGACTAGGAGGTTCTGACGACCACTTGTAGGTTAAGACCATTTGGGCTGCCATGGACATGGCTTATTTTGCATGTCTGGAGATTTGGATGGTTACTTCTATGGACTATTGGACTGTATAGACTGTGGTTAGTACTTGCTTCCATGGACTATATGAACAGTATGGACTATTTGGACTTTGTTTACTATTTGCTTCGATGAATGGACTATGGTATTATTGTATGCTCTTGTCATATGATATTTGGTTGATTACACGTTTGTATGGTATTGTGATGTCATATTCTGAGAAAGCTCTTTCAGCATGGTGCTTTCTTGTTGGTATTTGGCATCCATGGTATTTCAAGATGGGGATGGTTCGGGGCGACCCAATGGTTTGTTGATCCGACCAACAAAATCGACCCTAACGGGCTCCTCTTACGACCCATGAAGCCTGCTCGGTCCATAGGTTCCGATGCCGTCGTGCATAAGCAGGTAACGGCGGCGGCCTCTGGTCCGTCATATGATGGTTTCCCGACTAGCAGCCAGGTGCACTTGGCCTAGTTCCTACTCTCCACGACATGCGCGGCGCCACCGTTAGCTAGCATGTTAGATCTTCGAGTCGACTCAATTCGTGGCTGCATACAACATCCTGCCTCCTTCGGCTAGCATGTGTGCATGTGTGTGCGTGCTGATGGGTCGAACCACACGATGTTCGGGTAATGAAGATAGTATTTTCATGTCCAGGACTATGTTCGGGTAATGAAGATAGTATTTGAAGATATGTAAAAAAACACTTGCATGCTATTATAAAAATGTGACGAGCAATAAAACATGGAGATGCTCTTTTTATTTGCATTACCTACGCAATACTGTATATTCCACAAATAATGAAACCAACAACACTATGTAAGTTCCAATTATAGGGCACACTAAACAACACAATAACATTTGAACTACATGAACTAAATAACACAGAACATACCCTATGTAGGTCCATAATTAAAGTGCATTACATGACAACACATTGCAAAGTCCAAGACTAGACAACATTGTTCACGAATAAACCATAGAACTAGCAAGGCATGAAAACTACTGAGTGCAACGAGGCCACTTTCCCTTTCTCTGGGCATCGGGATTCTCCTCCATCGCTGCCTTCGCTCGGCGAATACGCTCAAGCTTCTTCTCCCTCTCCTCCCTGTACGCAGCAACACGCCTCCTTTCCTCCTCTTCCTTGTGCTCCTTTTGTAGACTCTCCTCTTTGCGTCGCTTCTCCAATATCTCCGCACGCTCCGCATCCCACTCCTTGAGACTTTGTAGAAGGCGCTTGTCCTCCTCCTTGATCTCAGTGTCGATCCACTGCTCAAAATCACAGAGCGGTGGAGGGGTCTGCAAATTGTTATAAAATAAATAAAGCATGCAAAAGATGCATATGACATGAATAAATTAGTGCACAATAAAACTTTTCTCACAATAAAATTACTGCGGCGCTGTTGCTCTGTAGACTCCCATGCAAAATTAGGACACATCCAATACCTCTGCCGATAGGTTTCCTCATCTTCAGAAACGTCTACCTTGCAAAGATCACCACACAAGCACATGGGTCTTGGAACACCGCTAGGGAGAGGCTTAGGGTCGTAGGGACTTGCGGGCATCCGGCCATAGCTATAATTAAAATAATTTTCATTCTAAAAGCCGGAAAGAAATAAAATTAAACCCTAAACCTAGGGTTGGAATGTTGCACTTTCATGAAAACATAATGTAACACGATGATAAGAAATTACCTTGGCTTACTAGCTTTACCACGCCTTGGCATCCTACCCTTACATAATACAAAAATTAATAATCACTTCGAACACTAAGAACTAAGTAATAACATATCTAGCGTTGCAAAATACCAGCAATATATACGAAATCAATGGGTACAAAATGAGGAGGGGAGAGAGATTACCTTGCTAACGAAGATGTATGGATCAAATCCAAGTTTTTAAGGGCAAATTCCTCGATTCAAGAGATTGGGCGGGTGTGGGTGGGCAAGAACCCGAGAGTAAGAAGAAACAAATGAAAGGAACCTTGGGCACGAAAGCTTGGCTGCTGTATTTGAGAGGAAGCTCGGCGCCAAGATCTGTGGCTCCGAGGTCGGAGCCAAGATCTGTGGCTCCGACCTCGGAGCCAAGATCTGTGGCTCCGAGCTCGGAGCCAAGATCTGTGGCTCCGAGCTACCGGCCACGTCAGATCCACATCGGATGCCATGTTGTGCACGAACAGGCACCTCGGAGCCAAGATCTGTGGCGCCGAGATGTGTTACCTCGGAGCCATGAGTCCTGGCGCCGACCCCCAGGGTCCAAAGATGAGTTTATGTCGTACGGGGGCCAAATGTAAATTTTTTTTTAAAAAAAAGGCTAAACAGTAAAAAAGACGGCTGTGCAGAGAGCTAGCTGTATCGATCCGTCGGTTCAGCTGATCCCGTGGAGATACAGAAGGATGCATGACTGTTGTAAGGTTTATAATTTGATCCGGACGTACACTCCAGACGCCTGCTGCTGCATTGCCAGCAGTGAGCTGTGTGATATTTTTTTTTAATATACCGGCCAAATTTAGCAAGAGGCAATGTAAAGATATTCAAGTAAACTTATTATTAAGAACGAACTTCATACCTTGAATTTGTAGGATAAATAAATAAAGGAAGAAACGATATTGCTTATAGCAACCAAAGATATAATAATATAATAATACTCCATGCTGCTCTGTCTGCTCTGATAAAAACATCGTCTCAATCTTCTCCGAAAATTTGCACCCCTTCTTCATTCTTCGGGCGATTATCTGGAGACAAGACATATTAGTTTCCAGCTAGTATGTACTACATTAAATTAAAGAAACATGATTGATGGTAGTCATGCGCGTCGTGCAACAGCCTTAGCTTCATGATGGCCATCTTTCCAAATTTATTCAGTGCACCATATCATCCGACATACGTGTTTTCATTGGAACATGCTCTCTCCGTCCTGAAATATAGTGCATCTTGACATTTGAAATTTATCCTGAAATATAGTACATTTAGGAACAAGAAGATAATGTTTACTTAAATAAAAATACATGATTATTTTAAATAAGAAAAGTTATTCATGTACTTGCCATATTTTGTATATGGAGACTAAGAGTTCAACCTTTAATCATACCGAATAGAATCAGGTTTTAATAGATTAGTAAGTTAAGTGAGGGGTACATGCGTCCATGGCATTCTCCCTTATTTTATCTGAGAATGATCATAATGCACTATATTTTAGGATGGAGGGAGTATAGGAGTATATATATACATATGGCATCTTTTTTACGAAGGGAATGGAGACTTATATTTAATCTTGATACAGTATATCCTCAAATTATACATAAAAAATATAAAGTAAAAAATACATAATATTCTATCCAGATTCTTCCATCGTTTTCTTCCCCAATAACTTACCTCGAACGCCATAACTAAAGTGCAGTCCTTATGCCAAATTCTACGATCAACCTCAAAATATTGGACATACCGCAGTATACATATGGCATCTGCTCGCGAGTCAACACTGGAGCATGGCGATCGATATTCATATCTCTCGAGAAGATTAAAATAATAAAAAAAACAGCTTGTGAATTAAATATTTATCGATTGCAAAATATAATCCGGCCAAACGTTTGAGTGGCCACATGGGTTGCCTGCCCCACATAAAACATTGGAATATGTATAGATGTAGAAACTAGAAACACATGCGCGGCTTTGCCGCGCCCTTGTTGGGATGAATGAGCCTGTGCTCAGACTTTTCTTTCCATACATATATCTCAAACTTCTTGGTATTTTTGGATAATGTTTTTTTTTCAGAATCAGTTTATACAAGAAAAGGTATGATATGTCATACCATTATACCTTGTCCAAGTTATTATGGCCTACAAGAGTTGGAGCAGGTTGAAAACTTCAGATGTTCCATATTTGCTTCTGATGCATGAAAATGTAAATAAAATATTTGTGGTGTGCAGCCCTATTGATAAAAGAAGTACAAAAGCCTGGATCACAAGAGCATCCTACATCTATTCCAACTTGAAAAATGGTCAGGGTATGCTTTTTCAGGTTTTCGGCCAATAATCTCTGCTTGAGTAAGTAGGTCTCTCTGACCTAGTTGCATAAGTAAAAAAATCAAAGTGCTAGGTTGATCTATTTACTTAACAATTGCACAACAATCTGACTAGGAAATCGGAGGACTAAGGATTAAGGAAGCTCAATATGCATATTGCCAGGTGCTATAATATTTGAGCTATTCAATTTCAGTTCAGGCAAAATGGAACATCTAGATGTAAATCTAATACTACACCCTTGTCAGTTTCGGACAAGCGCCTATTTGCTAATGAAATACAGTAGAGAAGGTAAAGGTAACTGTAGTGAAATAATGCCATCACTTAGCTTCTAGCTTGAGTCACCGCTCTCTATGTCAGCTCTTTGTATTGCCATCGTTGCTAGCTGAGCAGTGGTCGGACCAGTAGACCAAGAAGCACCGCCGTGGTGTCCCCTCGCCGTGCAGGCGGCCATAAGCGTTTCCAGCCTGCGCCAGGCACATGTGGCGTAGGCGGGCCAGCGATGGTTGCGGCAAGCCAGCCACACACCTAGCAGGCACAGGTATAGCTTGCAATGGAGCAGGGGGCCATCGTTCGTGTCGGTCCAGTGGTACCGTGCACTGAATTGGAGGCAGCGTGAGATATGGGACGAGGCGCTGGCCGCGGTAGGGGGAAGGGAATCCGGGTCAGGCGGATGGGCTCGAAGGCGGCGCGGAAACAGGAGGGTAGAGGATGGCGAGCGGCGTTGGAGAGACAGGCGAGGGCTGCGAGGCAGGCGAAGTGCGGAGGCTGGCCGTCTAGCAACAAAGCGTCGCCGGCTGAAAGCTCTAGTTTGGTTTTGGATAATTGATGAAACCCTAGTACTAATCACATGTGCCTAAGTGTGCGTAGCAAAAGTGATTAGTACACTCAAGTGTAGGTGGCCAAGTGCTCTTGATGGTGATCATGAAGTGGAGCCTAACTTGGAAATGAAGATGAGGTGATCAAGCAACCCTATGAAGCTCAAGGCAAAGGTATATTACTAGGGGTTTTTCTTTTGGTGATCAAGGCACCATAGATGGTGTGATCACATTTAGGATCAGTAGCCGTTCTATAAAGAGAGGAATTTTCAGGGCTATTGATCACTTAAGTGCCACTAGATGAAAATTCATTTGCACATGTATTTAGATCTAGTGGAGAGTTAACCTAACTCCTTCAAAATGATTGTGAAAAATGTTAACACACATGAACATGGTGATGTACACTTAGTGGTGTTAGCACATTTGCAAAGGAGGTGGAGTTTGAGCGGTAGAGATGGGTTTGGGACCCTCTCTCCCTCCTGCCCTCGGCAGGATTCAGCGAATTCACGAAAGTGAAATGCCCATTTTCTGTTGACCGGACGCGGTGGTCGAATCGACCGGACGCTAGGGTCGCGTCCGGTCAGTTCAAGCCGCAGGCGAAGTTGTAGCGCGCGCACCTGCGCGTCAGGTGCGAGTGACCGGACGCAGTGCGTCAACGTTCGGTCCGAGTGACGTCAGCAGCGCGCGAGAGCAGTGAAACTTGAAGTGTTGACCGGACGCTGAGGTGCATCCGATCGCCTTCCACCTGACGCGTCTGGTCGCTAATTTTGCTCTCTGGACCCTTACCGGAAATGACCGGACGCAGCTCCTGTAGCGTCCGGTGCGTCGAGCGAGCGACGCGTCTGGTCAGGCTTCACGAGTGCGTGTGCGTGAGCGATCGGACGCTGGTCGTGCGTCAGGTACGTTGCACCTGCGCGTCCGGCCGCTCTTTGACCCTTGACGCATGGTAGGTGACCGTTGAGATCGGGCGTTCGATGTTGAACACGGGCGACATGTTGACGGCGCAGGATGACCGGACGCAGGGCAACGCGTCCGGTCATATCGACCTGCGCGTCCGGTCGGTACACAGAGTACTCCTTTGTGTTTGTAACGGCTCTATCTTTTGAGCTCAAGGGCAACTTTCTTGGACATTTTGACATCCTAGCATCCTTTTGAACTGAGCATATTCCCTCCCTCTCATCTCCCTTGTTTGGTTGCTAATCCAAAGTGAGATTGAGTGACCCAAATGCATTTTTCTTGTGAGTTTGCATCTAGTTGTCACTTGGGTAAGCATTGGCTGCGGGATTCTTGTGTTCTCTTGGTGGTTGCCGCCACCTAAACGGCATGGAGGCAGCAGAGGAGTTGTGGCAAGAGTGGTGTTTGTTCTAGGCCACCACCCGGTGATTTGTGAGGGATGTTGTGCCTTCCCCGGCGGAGCACCAAAGGCAACTCTAATACATTACGCGTGCCATTAAGTTACCTCATTTGTGGGTAGGTTCTTGCGGTGTCTACGGGTTGGACGAGATTCGTGCTACACCTCTTAGCCGCCGAACCACCAAGTGTTGGTCGACACAACGGGGACGTAGCGTGCTAGCAAACACGTGAACCTCGGGAGAAAAATCGTGTGTCTTCATTGTGATTGATTCTTTGAATTTCCCCCGGTAATTGGTTCTTTTCTCGACGCGGCGGTATAAAGATCACATACCTCTCTTTTACCTTTCGCAAACTAGTTGTAAGAAGTTCTTTAGTGTAATTAATTTTAAGAGCTTGTATTATATTTACTAGTGTAGCTTGTCACCTAGTTGAGCTCTTTAGTATAGCTAGTTTTTGAGAGCTCGTAGTCAGGGCCGTCTCAACAATTTCTAAGGTCCTTGGATAAGCAAGATAGTAAGGGCCTAGCAATCTAATATTTTAACATGACGGTTGAATTATATAGTAGTAATAAGAATTAACTTGCAACATATACTTAGTTCAAAAAAAATAGCCATATTACAGTAAAAAAACTAAACAATGGTGAAATAACTATATTATAAGTCGCTGAGAATATACGGATGCAAACGGCCACAACACATGACACTCATGCCGTCATGGAAAGTCACTAATACAAACGACGAGTGAATATGAAGGTTTGCAGACAGGCATGAACGGAGCCGTGGACTAGTTGTCGAACGCCGCGCACACTAGAGTGGACCTAAACGAGTGAACTATGAGCCAAATATTGAAATACATATACTATAGATACATATACTCATAGGCCCCCAATTGACATGGGCCCCCGGGCGTCGCAATGGCTGCCCTTACCCCTAAGACGGGCCTGCTCGTAGTGACTTAGCCATTGCTTGTTATAGTGATTATAGTTACTAAAATTGTTGGATAGGTGGCTTGTAACCCTTGTAAAGCTAGAGCAAAATTATATTTCGCCATTTGTTATACTAACATTTTGCTTTAATGAATTTGTAGAATTTTTAATAGACTATTCACTCCCTCTAGCCATATTAGGACCTTTCACCGGCACGTCGTAGGAAGGGGGAAAATGAGGATCGAGGTCCTCGGCTTCGTGACGATTCGCGACGTTTTGGGGGCTATAGGCAAGAGACGAAACGCCGGAAACCTGGCTGCTTTGCCAGTTTTTCTACCGCCCGATCAAAAACTAACGGCTGGTAAAAAAATAACGACGTGGCCCAATGGGAGACCTAAGCTTTGCCCTCATTTCGTCTTATAGAAATTCTGGTCTAATCAACTCAATTAGTCACTTGCGGACACGGTTGCCTTGTATGAACATGCATGAGAAAGGTTGTGTGTTTTCCTCGGTCGAAATCTTGGACAAGTGGGTACCGAAAGGAGCAAAGTAAGAAACAAAAGTGGGATAGTGATTATCCCTCAAAAAAAGGTGGAATAGTGAGTGGAATGGTGCAATCAGTGATGCTCTCTTCCTTTATTTATTCATAGGCGACATGATTTATAGTGCTCAGTTTATGATTTGCGGACCGAAATTCCCACATACTGACACTAGATTCTAAGTATATTCCTACCCTAGGAGATTGATTCTTTTTGTTTATAATGGCATGCATATTTCCAAAAAGCGTGACATTTATAATGGCATGTATCCAATTAACCCTTCGTTTAAATGAGTCAAAGTTCGATTTGAACCCTCTGGCCCGTCATCACCCCTTTAGACTTCGTGAGGATAACTTCGCAAACTTTGGGAATGTTTGGTTTGAGAAACAAGTTATTCATCATCTACTTATTCCTCACCTTTTTTTTGTTTGGTTTGTAGAACGGAATAAGTTGATATATCATCATCTCATTTCTCACAAGCTAATAATTAGTACCAGTACGAGGAGTAGAATCATTCCACTAAATTTGAGGAATTAAGTTATAATGAACCATCTCATTTAGGATGGAGTGATTACTCAACCAAACACACCCTTTGGCTTCGGCCTCGCTCATGTAGGGGCCGTGGCCCCTTTGGTCTTCCCGAAAGTGGCTTTGCAGGTAAGCGTGGGCATTCGGTTCCTCAGTTCGGTTTCGGTTTGGTTCCTCGGTTTTTGAAGAAATTCGGTTCTCAGAAAATAGGAATCGATCGGTTCTAAAAAATTATCGGAACCGAGTATTTCGGTTTTTGGTTATTTCGGTTCGGTTTCGGTTCTAACCGAACTTTTTGAGAAGGCCTTGAGACAACAATAAATATAAGTGTTGTAAGGCAAATTTATGCAACACTATATTAATTTTTAATAATAATAATTTATAAGAAAACAATAGTAATATAGTAACATAAATATATAGCATGTCAAATATAAAACATCACACATAAACCAAACATAATCTTACAAAATACAAGTGAAGTATAATTCATGTAATTCGGTTCTTTCGGTTAATTCGGTTACCCGAGAGTAGGAACTGAATTTTCTTCGGTTATTTCGGTTCCTCAATATCAGGAACCGAATTTTTTAGTTCCGGTTCTTTCTATTTCGGTTCCGGTTATTTCAGTTCAGTTTTCGGTTAATTTTGCTCAGGGCTATTTGCAGAGACCCTTTGGCTTTGACTCAGCTCGTGTTGTGATGGCCTTGTAGTCGTCCCGGTATGTGCGATGACACCTCTGTGTCATGGGATTAAATCCCTTATATGTCAAAATTACTCTCAATCCTCTCTAATCCTTTGATTTTGATAAGAAACGAACAAGGCCTAAAGGAGAAGCTGTGGGGAGGACAAAATCTGTGACGTCATAGGATTTTTATTGAAAAGAATCCTAAAACACTTCATTGGGTGGGATGGCTAAATAAACAAAAAAATGTTTTATTTAATAAGGTTATAAATTAATAAATAAGACCGGAAAGAGTAAATATTCATCCACAAAATCGTGTTTAGCTTCTACGGGGTAGGTCAAACAAGTGGCAATTAATCTATATATACACACAGTTTATCTGTAGAGGAAAAATAGAAGAAAAGATAAGTAGGGTTATTTTGCCTTGTTGGTCTTTTTTTTTTTGGGAGAGGGAGGGCAGTGTCGGAGGGTCGGAGGGAGATACACCGCGAAAGCGTGCTCGTGGATACCCCGTCGACTGGAGTGTCGGAGTGCTCCGATCGTTCGATAAGATGAGCGGTTTTCCTATAGGTGCTGTGCTCCTCTGCGCTCGGCGCCTCGACGGCGGCCGGCCGTCACGTCGTAACAATAAAGTTTGATGCATCTATTACAATACACAAAATAGCACATGCATGTATAATAATATCCTAAGTTTGAAATATTAATATACTATGCATTAAAAAAAAGCTTACAATACTACTTATTTGCCATGTGTTCCTAAAACAATATGCAATGTCTCTAATTTTGATGATCAACATGGAGATACAGTTTCTATATAGTGCTGAAGCAAAGATACACACGTGTATATATCAAATTACAGATTACAGATATCATATCAGAGCATGTCGAATGAAATATGATTTGTTTCCCTTTCCGTCAGTCGTCAGATCTCCTGTTCACTTGGTTGCCCCGATTCTGGTGTCGACGTCTCCGCGTACAGAGCTCCAAGCGTCGTCGTCTCGTCGAGCCATCAAGGATGCCACTTCTTCGTGTTCGTGGATAGCGCCTTGTAACGCGGCCGCCGCATACGCCATCTTCCATCCAGATTATATTACGTCGTCGAAGCTCTTCCATTTGTCTCTCATCACGCGACGACGGCGTCGTCCGCTGTCCTGCACGGCGGAAAACGCAGCTGACTCGTTCGCCTCGGACGCCGGCCGGCCTCGCTCTCGACCGCTAGCGGCCGGCCGGCCGTTGCTACGCCAAACGGCCAAAGTGCCGATGCCTACGTCCAACGCGAAAGCGTCATATATGTCGTAGCTGGCGTGCCGAGCTCTAGCTGGCCTGGCCATGTCGTCTTCGAAGCGGTGGACGTCCGCCTCCGGCACGGAGCTGCCGGGCCGGTCGTCGCTCCTCCCCACCTCCGCGCTCTCGCCAGTCCGCCAGAGCGCCCGGCGCTCAGTCTCCCGATCGGAACCCGCCACGACAACATCCCCCGTCGCCGTCTCGATCGCTCGCTCGCTATGGCCTTCCTCCTCCACCGGCAACAAGAGCGGCAAGAGCAAGGCCCCGCCTGCGCCGTCTCCCTTGTCCCCCGCGCCACCGCCGCCGCTGTCCACGTCCGTGGCCACGCTCGCGGACCACCTCGTCAGAGATGACGCTCCACAGGCTCTCTCCAGGCAGCGCAGCTGCACCGAGCTGCCGCGCTTCGCCGACGCGGACGCGGAGGCCAGGAAGATCGGGAAGCCGTCGGGGAAGGGCGGCGCCGGCAGCCACGCGTTCGGCCGCTCCATGCGCTTCCTCCCATCCACCAGGCCCGCGGGCGTGACGCTCACGCCGGGCCGCGTGGCGCCGTCGGACCTCCGCAGGCTCGCCAACGCCGCCGTGTCCCTCGACGCCGCCGCCGACGTCGCCAGCTCCGGCTCGGAATGCAGCGACGCGTCCAGGGGCTCCGCCACCACCACGCCGAGGACGGCCGCCTCCAAGCCGCACTCTCCGCTGCTCCCGCGCACGAGCTCCGTCCGCCTGCTCGGGTCGAGCAACACGCAGTGGGCGCTCTCGCCAGGGCGGCGCAGCAGCTCGCCGCCGCTCAAGGCGACGACGACGCTGCCCACGGTGCCGGAGAGCAAAGGCAAGAAGAGCCTGATCAGCCTCGGGTGGGGCCACATCTTCCACCGGCGGAAGCACGCGGCCGAGGACGCGTCCATCGCCGCCGTCACGGCCACCTTGCTGTCCTCGCCGGTGCCGTCGCGCAGCAGCGCAGGCGGCGGGGAGGCCGGCCACCACATGAGGATGGCGCATTGCCGGCTCCTGCAGTGGCGCTTCGCCAACGCTAAGGCGGACGCCGTCCGCGAGAGGAAGATGGCCAGCGTCGAGCTGGACTTGATGGGTACATGGGCAAGCGTGTCGGAGATGAGAGGGAAGGTGGCCAGGAAGCGAGTGCAGCTTGAGAAGGAGAAGCAGAAGATTAAACTAAACACCGTGCTGTCTTTCCAGGTTCAGTTACTTACTATTTTAAGTTTGCAATTTTGGATATAGAATTTAAAAAGACTCTGCCTTGGTATTTTTGCTTCTGATGAGATGGTGGATAAACACAAACCTGCAGATGAAAGATTTGGAGAGCTGGGGGCAGCTGCAGACCGGACATGACTCTGCCCTGGCCTCAACAGTGGGCTGCACCCGGGCTGCCGTTTGCAGGCTTCCTCTCACCAATGGTGCCAAGGTATTCAGATGCATTTCAGCAATGAATTTCTTTTTGTCTTCAATATACATATAAGGAATATGCTTGCCTCCAAAAATAATTCTAACAACATAAAACATGCAATTCGACACAGGTATCCCTAGCGCCATTGGCGACCATTCTGCACCAAGCTCTCGAGGTCACGTCGACAGCCAAGGCAATGACGAGATCATTCAGTCCGATGGTAATAACTGACTAAATATGTGAAAATAAGCTCATAATTTTACATGTGCTGACTCATATATATGCATGGATTGTTCTGATTATTAATGGAGCCTTTATCTTTGCCTCTAGGCTCAGGACACGGCGTTACTGATCTCAAAGCTGGTGCGTGTGGCAAGGGAAGAGCAAGCTATGTTGCAAGAGTGTGCTGAGCTGCTTAGCCAGGTCTCTGCACTGCAGGTAATAAGCATTGGTATTTCCTTCGTTGATCAAATACCTTGGGTTTATTATGGTAGCAACCAAGTCTCATTGTTTGATCACAACCTGCAGGTGGAGGAACAGAGCTTGCGCACCCATCTAGTACAGTCGGCATCGCTTAGTGCTGTGATCGTGAAGTAGTAAAGCGCTTGTACACAGGCATTTTGGTTGTATAGGACCAGCTCCAGACGTGCTCTAGACTTTCCCAGTAAAACTAGCCAGAATAGAATCATAGCCATATATGTTTAGGTAGAAGGGTAAGATCAAATCAGAAACAAAAGGAGGTGTCAAGTGAGCACATTGGTGCTGATGAATGACCTTGAACTCTTAAAATCTTCCTAAATTTACTATGCTTACAAGTTATGGTAAGACACAGTAAATAATCTTGACCATCAACACTTGTAATAATATCTATATGGTAGAAAAAGATAATCATCACATTGACATGGAAATCAGATTTAAGATTGATTGGAATCATCATTCTCCACGTCAAAATATCTTTTAAACATGGTCCATGCATATGATTTGGCATTGTTTTGATTGAATATATATTTCAATTTTACTGCAGTAAGCATGTTCAGTGTTAGAATCAGAAATACATCAAAAACGAAGATGTTGCAGCTAGACTAGTGTAGATCTCCCATCTCCTTAGGCAACCTAGATTGAAGGACAAAAGAACCAACTTCAACGTGGTACTATATATGTCATGATCTGACAACAATGTATATATGCATCTGGATTAACGAAGCAGAGAAGTAAACAAGTTCTAGGTAACAAGAACTATTGCATTCCAACTTCTGAGAATTATATGTCAAGGCACATAGACAGACTTAGTGGAGATTCAAGCCTAGCATACAACAGATCATCCGTTGCAAATTGGTAGAGTTGCACAGACGCTGTCAACTAACAAAAGCACTAACAAATTAAACTACTCCCTCAAAAAAAAAACAAATTAAGCTACTTTAGGATCTCCTTGACACTTAGGAGTTAGGATTCACAACTACTGAAAGTGGGAAACATCAACTAGCACTTTTTCAAAGCCGCTTGACAACAGAAGCCGACCCAGAAAATCATCAACTGCAGTTGCTAGGAATGAAACCAGGTATCATGGGAACTAAGTTGCCGAGCATGGCCACCAACTCCATAACAGAGGGGAACCAGGCATCATGGAACTAAGTTGCCGAGCATGGCAACCAACTCCTCCATAACAGAGGGGCAGCTTCTGCTTAGATGCTTAAAGCCGTCACTGGCCACAACTGCCCTCAAATTTGCAGGAGAGCTGAGAAAATGGAAGCACACCTTCTTCAGTTCATGGCAATGGTGTTGCTCGGCTAGTGCCAGGATGGTTGCTACCGTGCCCACATCGATGTACTCACACAGCTTGCTTTCACATAACAATTTCAGCCTCTCCAAGTTGTATTTGTCTGCAGCCACCAGGAGGTGCTGAGACAAAACATCTTCATCGTCGTCATCGTCGTCTATGCCTCCCTCTTCCGCTTCTTTCATCAGTAGGTGCTGAGAAAAAACACCTTCGTCGTCGTCGTCGTCTACGTCTCCCTCTTCCGCTTCGAAGACTCCCTCTTCCACTTCTTTCGTCATCTTTGTCATTGGGAATAAGTCGGTGTAAACGAAGTAGAGCAAAGCCTTGAACACCCGAGGTTCCATGTCCTCTATGTGCACCACACCTCCGGTGTCGCTCTCTTTCATCGCACCAAAGAGCTCTGCACTGAAGACAGGCGAACGGGCCGCAAGCACGCACCTGTGTGCGGCGAAAGTCTCACCGGCGACGTCGAACACCACATCGGCGCCCTTCTCAGTCAGCAGGAGACTGCCGAGATGCTGGTGCAGGTCAGATGGGGGCACCGAGATCCTAGCGGCCGCAGCATTGGATTCCGGCGCTTCCTCCACGCGGAATTCGTTGGTGACGACGACCACATCGCACCGAATGGCAAAGGAATCGTCCCGGAGATGCTTCGACTGTTCCAAGTCTTCCCTTTTGATGAACTTGGAGTACCCACGATACTCATTGAAGCTATGCGGTCCTCCCAGTGTCAACGGCTGCTCCACCACGTCGCCGACGAAACGGAACTTGAACCGCGCCTTCACTGCCTCGGCGACTGTGTCGTGGAGAGAAAGATAAAGCGAGATGTAATCTTTGACCACTGCATTGTAGCCGTTGGGGTAGTAGCGAATGTGCCAACGATGGCCGCCCACGGTGAACGGGAGGGACGCGATGTACTCTCCTGTGGGGGTCTCCATGGTATGGGAGTAGCCATCGATCTTGAGGATGTGGTACCCGCTCGCGGTGTTGGCGACGATGGTGGAGGCAGACCGCGACGGCTCGCCGCCGCCAGCCATGGAGGACATGATGATCTCTCTCACTCTCTGACCCCGCTCCCTTCCTCCCCCCACAAATCCTGTTGAGTTCTCTCTTCGCGCGGCCCACGATCAAATGATTTCAGCATTGGCACGGCACTGCATTTTGTAGGGTTTGGCACGAAGCGGCGGCGGGGAAAGGGGAAGACAGAACGGCGAAGGAGACGATGGGTCGTCGCCGGCTTGAGACTCCTCTTCCTATGTTGCCTGTTGGGCTCTTTTTTTCTAGGCCGATTTACATATTTCACAAGAGCAGCCCAGTTTGTATTATTGGGCCAAAAGATGGGCCACCTCGATCAGGCTCGCCCCGTCGTCCTCTGTTTCGTCCAGCTCGGAGCCTCGGACTCGGGAATCGCGATTCCAGAGGCGGCGGCGGCGGCGGGACTCTAGAGCCTTCCGAGTTCCTCCTGCGTCCCTTCAGCCTTCTCGCTGCGCACACCACAGGCAACTCGACCGCTCACGGAGAATCGAATCATGGAAGGAGGGGGTAGCACCACGCCCTTCTACCGCGGCAGCACCACCGCCCTCGCCACCAACCCTTCTGCTGCTGCTGCTGCTGCTGCGGTATTCCTCTTCTTCCCTTCTCTAGCCCCAATCTCCACGCCGTGAGCTTGTTGCCTCCTCGCAACGGGTTTGGATTCCCAACGGGTTTTCTGGAATCTAGGTCTCTGTGCTCTTTGTCTGGTCTTTAGATTAGAAAAATAATATGGCTGTATGCCTGTATTCCTAGGGTAATCTCTTGTTGCTTTGCTGTATGGCTCTGCGCCGTTGCTTATTCCACCCCTCTAGCTCTAGGGGATTCAAGAAACAGTCGAGCAAGACATGAGCCGTTTATGTTAACAGTAACTGCAAAAGGGGCACTACGGTTTCTCTACTGAGTGAAATCTCGGTTCTGGTTTCTTTTATGCTTCCATTTGTAAAATTGTTTATAAACTTATGTGAGAGATATTCTGGAGGGTAAGATTATGCTTATATCCTTTGTGGTTTGAATTTTCTTTGTATCCATAGGATTTTTCGCTGGGCTGCGTGAATTTCTAAGCACACAACTACCTACTACTGCATCTAATTCAGTTGGTGGGTCTGTCTTTTAGTTCATTGACCAAAAACTGATTTTGCTAGCGAGCAGAATGGGGCGCAGAAAGGGGATAGGGAGGCTGCCGTTGATGCCGAGATAGCTAGGGTTAACAACCTACCAGCTCATAGTTCATACGCCATTCACCGCATGAAGGTGCTAAACAAACTTCGCCATCTGATGTCCATCAAGGTGAGCCTAACTGCTTTCTGAACGAGAGATTTTCAGTAATTCTTGCAAATGTTGTTGTAATTTCATACTTTCTTTTAACAACTCTGTGCTGGTGGTATGTGCCATTGTCCTACTAAATGTGCCCATCTCATCAGTATATCTCATAGTTCAACCTGCTGTTTCATGTATCCTAGTTTTCCAAGAGTTGAATGAGTGTTGGTAAAATGCAGTAAAAATCGTGATTAATTGATGAGCGCCAACATTACATTTACATATGTTTTTTTGTAGAACTGGAAGCATCTTTATGTTCTGTTTCTCATGAAGTTATGATCACAGTGATGAGCATCAACATTACATTTGCATATGTTTTTTTTAGAACTGGAAGCATCTTTATGTTCTGTTTCTCATGAAGTTATGATCACAGATCATGATATAAACATGAATTCTATGATCACAGAAGAGCTAGACCCAGGAATGAATACAGACCTCAGAATTTTTGACCATCCTACAAATGAAAATGTCTCATGCCCAGTAGTGGTTGTTGAAATTTACTATAGTTGTGCTATTCATTTTCTTTCATGGTAATACGTCTTCATCATAGACACTTGGCCTCGACAAATATATAAAGAAACCAATTGGATGTAACAAGGGAATGGCCAATGTTTAATAATTGTATTTTCTGTCAGCCAAGTGGCATACTTATGATTAGAAGTGTAAGCATGTTATTTTAGTATATGCTGTCCTGATTAGCCTTGTTTAGATTAGTGAGGATAGGGCTGAAATTACAATAGGCTTGGGTCAGAGTGTTCCACTTCAAAATATATCAGCTAAACCAATTGGGGATGGAGGCAACTAGAAGCCTCACGTAATTTCTGTATTCTACCTACTACCTAGTTCTTTCCTGTGTTATAGACTGCAAAATAGCACATCCAACGTATCAATAGATAGATTGTGATGTTTTAATTACCTCGTTTGAGCATGTTCATACATCAGGTTTTTTGTGATTGTGGGCTTGTAGCCTCTGTCTATATGTTGGAATATTGCATCTATTGTTTAACCAGAGTTAGTGGTGGAAATATGGTTGATGTATCATGGCAACATGATCGAATCATCGAATTGACCAAATGTATTCCATGAGTACAGATCTTGTATTGCACCAAAAAGATTTAGTTTTAACTGACTGAATTCTAGTAGGTATAGCTCTGTACAGTGCGATAAATGTTGGATTAGAAAAAAAAAACCAGTTGCCCTATTTGCACACATGAATAGAATATGGTTTCTTCTGAGCATTATTGTTGCACTCTTTAGGTTTTCCCTTTAACAAGAGCAGATTTTTTTAAACCTTCTTTGACTAGTTTCCTTAAAACGCAAAATTGCTAAAGCCATTTCCATGTTTTCGGTTTTCCATTATTATGCGACGAAACTTATAATTGTTATAACCAAAAACTTAAATAGCATAGAATCTGCTTATCTAGCCCTATGATCTGAAACATCACTTTCAACTTCTGGTGATGAGGAAGTTCTGTTCCTGTTTTTTTTATTGTTTATCAAGTTTGTTTGACAATTCTCTTCTTCACTTCTTACATTCTCCAATGCAGAGGACTACATCTCAAGATGAGGAGCTTGAACTTCTTTTTGCAAGCCTTTCAATCTAAAGTGTATCCTTGATAAGCCACTATTTTAACCCTGCTAGGTAACTTGAATTTTAATATTGTGTCTGTTTCATCCTACAGTTCTGAATGTACGGAGCTTTTTGGTTCATTGCAGACCGGGTTGCTTCTCGTTTTTATTTGTCTAATATTTTTGTTTCATTCAGTCCAAAATTATTATCCAAGTATTTACTTGCAAGTAATTGTATTTATGTGCAGGGGAGGCCACTGTTCTGACATCTCTAGTATCCTGTCGTTAGATCCCATAACGTGCTTCCTATAGTTTTGAAGTGCAAGGAGATCCCATTACTTCTGTATCATAGGTTGTTGGCAAACTTTGTGTGAGGATGTTGCGTGCTCTGCTCCCCTGGACCTGGACGATGTGGAATGGTGAAAGTATTGTATTGTATGCGAATGGACCGTTGTAACCATAAGTGATCTTGCTGTAACGGACAAGAATTATTAGCTAAATCTTGGATTTGGTACTCTTCTTTTTTATTAGAAAAAGTGCTGAATCTAATTTCTGGTACAAGAACAGGTATACCCTTACCCTGCAGTAAATATGGTTCGTCCTTCCTATAAGCGGACTATCTAGAGCCGAAACGAGTTAAAAGGTCATGCAGCGCAAGATATCACAACTAAGAGTGAACGATTCATCACACAGAAAAAAAGTGAACTATTCATGCGAAATTCAAATGCAGTATGTTTCTTACTTGAGCAATGACCATCATTTTGTGCGGCATGTCAAACTAAACGGCTTTTTCCATAGTGATAGTTTGGGTAGAATTTTGAAAGTCATTTTTGTTTTAGGCAGTGTTTGGAAGGACTCTTTCAAAGGAGGAGCTGGAGCTGTTTTGAAGGTGCCACTTCGGCTTCTTTTTTTTTCAACAAAAAACGACTCCAGGCAGCTTCTTTTAAACCATTTGGTAGACGTTCTAAGGAGGAGATGGCTCCTACTAAATGATTTGGTAGGACGTCTCTGGAGAAATCATATGGGGCCTTAATGAAGAGCAATCTTCAAAAACTTGAAAAACGTCCATTTGACCTTCTAATAACTTTCATCAGAGTCCGATTTGTCTCTCAACTAAATTTTTTTTTCCCGATCTTCAGTTTTGGAACCATGAATTTGCTCTCTCAACAGTTTTGGCTGGCGTGGTGTCATATCAACCATCTTATGTGGCATCACGTCAGCTACGAGAGATAAATTAGACTAGTTCAGAGATTTATTAGGATTTATATTTTTTTAATTATCCAAATATATTTTGAAAAAAAATGTGCAATTAAAAAATCTAAATCTAGATTTAACCTTAGAAAATGCATAGAAATTTTGTTTTAGCTCCAAAAGTATGAAACCATTTCATGTGTTTCCTAAAATCGTACTCTATATTATGGTGAATTTTTGTTCTTCGTTTTTGGTGCAATTTCTTAGTGGATACTAGATCAGGATGCTAGGACCTAGACAAACATTTCTAGAGTAATCCCACCAGCATCTCCAGTTTCAGTTTTTCCTTGAGTTCATCCCCCTTTTTATGGTTTTGCCAAAATCCATGATATCCATGGTAAAGACATTATCTTTTTAGGAGATCTTTTGGGCAAAGTTTACCCTTGATTATGTGAAGCCATGGTTAAAATTTCATGAGATTTGATATAGCTTAGATCAAATTTTGGGCATTGATCGACCTTGTAGTACCTGACCCATTAGTATCCTGGATTGCATGCACGTGTGTTGCACTCTTAGTCTCTTACGTTGCTGAGGCGTCGGTCCTTAAAGAGGTATACTCTAAATGTAATATATTTTTTGAGCTTTTAATTCATTGTTCTGATCCTTCACCCTGCAACGCAAGGGACAGACCCTAGCGGCGTAGAATAGTCACAAAGTCACATCCACCTCAACAAAGGATTGAGCTAGCTTAAATGATTAGTTCTTCAATTGTATGTACTTTCTCCGTCTCTTTTTAAAGTATCACATAAGATTCATGCTGGTCAAACTTTCTTAAATTTAACTAGGTTTATAAAAAGTATTACCAACTTATTTGTATCTTCAAATAAAATTATTATGAAAATAGATTCGATGATCTATTTAATGGTACTAATTATATACCATAATTATTAATATTTGTTGTATATATTTGGCCAAAGTTGGTTATGATTGAGTTCTCTGGAAGTGAGAAAGATAGTTCAAACAAAGGACAGAGGGAGTATTCTATAGGTTATCAAAAGCTAATATGGTACGCAAAACAAAAAAAGATGATTGGAGAAACAAGGATGTGCATGTATTTCCACAGGCTCGAATGACCCCTTCTCATAATAAGAATGTGCACGATCTAGTCCGGTATGAAATGAACTTATAATCTGATGATCTAGTCGATTCCATGATTATAAGTTCATAACCCTAGCACACATTCCCATTTTGGGCGGAACAAATCTACTAATTCTTCTATTCCAGTTATTAGTAAGAGGGATCTTGAACTAAGTAATAGACCTAGCAGCTAAAGGAGGGTATCCTGAGCAATTGCAAGAATGGGGTTCATTGGTATTCCTGGTATAACAGATGCTATCACACATACAGTCATACTCAATTCGATGGAATTGTTTGATCTTAAAGGGGATCTTCTATAATTTCACACATAAGATGTTATTTCTTGGTTTCGTCTTGTTATTAATAACTTGATTATTTTTAGATAATAGTAGATAGAAAGAATGCTCGTAAGGAGTCCTATTGAAACCAAGAAATACAGGCCTGCTTGCCATCCACATCAGAATATATAGAGTTTTCCGAAGAAACCTGCTAGTGGAGGAAGGCCTCCTAGGAATAAGAGACATAGGGCTAAAGAGAGCCAAAAAAAAGATCTTTCGTGTATAATTCCGCATATCTCTTATTTTATAAAACCAATCTCTCTTCCCTCCTCCTTCCATATACATATTTTTTTAGAGGGCATGTCTGACTTCGGGTCCAATACCTGCCAATCAAGTCCCATCAAACAGTTGCGGTTAAAGTGGTTCACTTTTGACTAAGTTTCTAGTGAACAATATTCACATTTATGGCTTCAAACCAATTTATTATGAAAATACTTTTCGTAATTACTCTAATGGTATTTATTTCATATCATAAATTGATACTCTTTTATTATAATTAATCTATACCTAATAATAAAGAGGCAAAATTTCTCTTCACCTATTTTTTGGTTCGGCCATCCCTTAACTCTGTGAATGAGAAAAATGTCCCTTCATCTATTACCACCCTCCTGTTTATATGATGTGCTTGTTTATATGATGAAGTGTAGGGCTTTTGAAGGTAATGTAAACCAAGAATTCTAATATGAATCCAAATTAGATTCCTCCGATTCTAGGTAACCTGAATAAGAATCCTAAACTTAATCCAGATAGAAAAGAATAAGAAAAAAAATCTATATAGAGCATAATTTCTGGTGTTAGATTTTAGTTCAGCCCCAATTACGCGTTCAGCACCAATACGGGCCTCGGCCACCCGTTGTTGCATGTCCGTACGTGACTTTTCTTTATTTTTTCTTGCCCGTGTCCGAGTTTTTCGTTTACTTCGGACTTTCATGGCTTTTTGTTACGTGATTTTTCTTTTTCTGTTTTGTTTTTCTATACTTCGGCCCTGCCAGGGCACAACATGCATGCTGCTTGCTACATGCGCTACGCCAAAACAGCACAAAATGAGGACGAAAGTTTACGAGTCCAGGCGGTGGCATTCTGAGACGATGGCGTTGAGTCGTAACTCGCTAGTGGTGTGTGTGTGCCGGTGTGTGTCATACTACTTACTGTGCAATATATATAGGTTGTGTACATCTAGACTGGAGCGAGCGATATGGGTCTTTATCTTTTTCGAAAGATCAATATATGGGTCTTTATCATCCGCACGAATCGTCTTCAGTTTCCTCAGTCTGGTTCCGCTCGTACGTCTTTTATTTTCTGATGGTACGGTTATTTTGTCCTTTTTTTCGTATACTAGCAAATTTGCCCGTGCGTTGCAACGGGTGAGAAAAAAAATCCTATCTCTTATAGCTGACATGTTCTTGATGGTACACTGAATTATGTCTTGTTAATATTTTAGAGATCATTCCAAATTGTTTGTTGCAATGGAATATTTTGGTTGTGATGGAATATTTCGTTGTTAACCACTCCCTCCTGTTTTGACATTTTTAGATACGTAACTTTTATTGTGTATGTAGACACATCATGTATCTAGATGCGTAAAAGTTATATATCTAGAAAAGTCAAAATGACCTATAATTTAAGACATGATATATGTTGTTATATAAGCAGCTCAAGAGCACCTGTGGGTTGCGACGTCGTGCTAGCCAATAATGTGCAGTGCTATGTTAATTAAGGTGTGGTGAAGTATCCAAGTAGGAGCAGGTATGTTTAATTATCTATACTTAATTTACCTTTACTATCATTCATAAATTAACTCATCAAATTGATAATTAACCAACAAATTAAATAAACAACTTTTAAAAAGTGACGTCTACCGCTGCAATGCAAATTGGGTACTGATGTCGATCGAGTGATCGGTGTGCTCTGTCGACGCGCCTGAACGTGACGTGGGCATGGTTGTGCGCTTGTGCCTTGCTGGCTTGTCGAGTCTTTGCCTGATCGCCTCCGCATCAGAGTTTCACCTACACCGCATCGACGCTTGTAGTATCAGCGCGGAGCTCGAATCAACGAATCGTACTTCCCCTGCAGGCTGTGCGAGCACCTCGTCTGACACATGCGTGTGCCGTATGCGAGCATGAAGATGAAAGAACCCTACTGCTATTATACCTACATACGTGAGCTAAGTTTTGGATGTATTGCTCCAAGCGATGTACTTTATTTATATGCTATATACATGCGGTGTAGCCGGCCAACTCAGATTTGGACTCGTGACGACTAAAGGGCAAATTTGTATCTTTGATCAAAGAATCCCATTAGAGCACGTATACGTACATGAGCTGAGCTCCTGTCAGACATCCGTTCTGGTGGCCGGATCTCCGTCCGTACGGGTGCTTTTCTATTTTACATCTTCATTTTCCTTTTTATTTCTATCTTATCTTTCAAATTTAGACTCGTAACGTGTTGTGCTTGAACTCTATCTTATATCTTTGCTTTCTCTATGTAAAACGAATATTCACAATTAACTCATAACGTTTCCTTTTTCTTATTATGTTTTGGATTCGGACTCCATATCGCGTTAGGCAAAAGTTATTCTAACTCGTATGAGCACGGATTATTATATATAAGTCCAGACGGAAGAAACTCTCCATTGTCCGGTAGTTAGGGAGAGGTAGACGAAAAAAATGGATGGACGAAAAAAAAGAGCCTGAAATTTTGCCTCTTTATTATTAGGTATAGATATAGGTACCTTTTCTCCCTTTTCTCGCCAGATCGGTCGTCTCCCAGTACCTCCGTTGTGATTTTGTATTTTTTTTTCTCAAAGCACCTTGGTTGTGATTTCTTAGTTTCTAAGAAACGAGAAAAACAACCAATAAATAAATGTAACACTAGACGTTGACCTTTTTCTAATCTCTAAGCAACAAAAGATTGCCACTATCAAGTTACCGATCGATGCACTTAAAATAATTAGAAATAAAATTTATTCTTATTAAAAATTACATCAACCAAAACAAGTAGAATAATATGAAAATTAATATTATGATATATTTATAAGTAAATATTTCTATACTTTGCAATAAGAAAAAAATTATCAAGGCCATAGTTTAATTTAACACAGGCTTAATGATGTTGTCATATTGTTAATAACATTAACTTATATGGATGTCATGGTCATCATAAAATAATTATAGCTTTTAGATTTTATAGAAATGATAAAACATAAATAGATATATAGCATTCACATCATCATTTTTAATTAAAGTTTGATAATATTTTGTTTCTATTGCAACGCACTGACATATTTAGTAGTTAAATTTAAAATACTAAAATATGACACTGTGCTAAAATTGCATTCTTTCGACCGTCCCACACATACGTGCACAAAACATCCACGGTATCGGGGTCACATGCTCTCACAGCTAATGCAAGGGGCAGCGGATGATGCAGCAAGCGAGAAACGACGACATCCGGGGCAGTGCCTGAAAGATTAAAAAAAAATGCACGAGAAAGACAACACCATGTGCAGTAGAGAAGCGGTGACTCCAAGATGATGATGATTGAGGCGTGGCATATAGTAGTGCCTCCGCATTCCGCGCACCACCAGATATGGATGGGCCGGTCCATCGCCTGCTACAGGCTGTGCGCGCGCTATAGCTAGCTCACGCACGACGACATTATCGCAAGATAGGGATAGGATATGGAGTTCTTCCTCCTGCTCCACAGCGTGTTGATGCATGTCACAGCTGCGTTGGTGATCCTGGTCTACATCCCGCTCTCTGTCCCGGTGAAGCTGTTGGTGCGCGCGTTCGTGAAGCCGCTCAGGAAGGAGGACCTGAGAGGGAAGGTCGTGCTCATCACCGGCGCCTCCTCCGGCATCGGCGAGGTCAGTCACGACGTAACTATTAGCCTTCAGCCGTTTGCAAATAAACTCTACCAAATAAAGCTTAACCCTTAACTGTGTTAGAGCGACTCAAAAGAGGTTCTTTATATTGATAGGAATAAAGATTTTTTTAAAAAAAACTACCTTCCAACGATTTCTTTTATAACTAGATTTCTAAATATTGACTTCTTCTTCTTCCAAATTTCTCGTTAGTTAAAGATGAAGAAGAGGGGTTGTTCTTTAGAGTCTATACAAGATATAGCGAAATTTGGATGATGAAAATATATGAAAGAACGGTTATTCAAATAGCTCTCTAAATAATGATTTTGACAGCCTGGTTAAGAGAGACTTTGGAGATGCTCTTAGCCAGAGAAATTAGCTAACAGCTCATTTTAAGCTAGGGAGCAGGCAAGTTGACATATTAGATAAGAATCTAAACAGGCATCGACTATTCTTTTAGCAACTATATATATTAGGTGCTTTGCACCCTTCCACTCACCGGCTTGCCGGGATCTGTGGAATTGAAATCAGGTGGGGATCGATTTGATCCCCCGTAGTTGACCTCAAAAAATTCTTTTAGCAACTAACTATTAACTATGTTGAGAACAAACAGGCTAGAAGTTACCAAACCGGTAACTATCCTTAATAATATATTGAATTTTGGCTACACATTTAGATAAAAAAAGTAGCAAATGTGTCCGTGCGTTACGACGAAACGTATAACTTATATATTTCAATATGTTTTGAAATTGTACTCTTAATCGTGGCTAGACGCTTGCTATTATTACTCATATAATCATATGAGCACGAGCCGTCAGTTCTGGTTACAAATGGGACAATACACTTTACGCCAATTATGACTTTTATCTCTAATTTTTCTCTTTAATATTAGATAGCAAACATGCTTGTGCAGAGAAAAAAAAAATCTATCAAACATTTATGGAGAACGAGAATGAATATGGTATGTGTGTGTGTGTGTGTGTATATATATATATATATATATATATATATATATATATATATATATATATATATATATATATATATATATATATATATATATATATATATCTGTGTGTGTGTGTGTGTGTGTTTTACCCTTTTTGTAAAATTTGAAAGCTATAATTTATTTCATGATGGCCCGGTTTTAACGTCCCTCTTATCTAATCTTACCCAATATTATTAAACCATGAAGAGTTTCATAGTTTTGGTCCTCTTTTTTTTATTTTTTATTTTTATGTTCCCGTGTCCTCTTTGTCTACCCTTTTCTCAGCTCTATAGTTGTATTCTTTCTATGACGGAAGGAGTAGCATTCCAGTTTTTCTTTCTAGCACCAGGAAGCCTTGCCCCAGTCGTCGCCCTCCGTTGCCGTGCCCAGCCAAAGAATTTGGCCGGCCAAATTTTGGCGATCTAATCGGCCGCCCCAAAATTTGACCGCACATCGGCACATGGACCACAAAATCAACTGCACTTTGGCCATGCAAGCTCCTCGGCCGATTTGGAGGCAAGAAGGCAAGTACTAGTATTTTGGAACTAGTATATGTGCCTCGTGGGCGTGATGCTTGCTTGCTAGCAATTAATATGTAATTAGAATATTTTGAAAAAGAAAAAAATACCGGAGATCTCGGCCAGGCCTTCTTCCTTAATTGCTTCTAGGCCGGCCACAATTGTCAACAGGTGCCACCTTCCTTGATTGCTTCCCAGCCAAAATATAGTCAACAAATGCTACGAGTATCAAACTATATCTAATATTCTAATATACGTACATGGCATCGGTTATGTTATGCACACATGTATAGCGCATGAACCCCATGCCAAATTATTTATGTAGCTACTAGAAAAGAAAACGAATTGACCTAATCATTTCACGTTCTCATTGTATCACATTCAAACTTATGTTCATATTGCCTAGCGATGAGATAAATTGCAAGAAAATTGCTCCAATACTATCTTTTTAAAATTTTTCTTAGCTTTTATCATATATCTAGACATAATGTATATTTAAGCGTGAAGCAAAAGTTACGTACCTAAAAAGCCCAGGACCACTTAGATTTTTGGAATGGAAGGAGTTTTATATCTTGCTATAAAACATAATCCGGAGTTCCTAAATTTATATATAAATTACTAACTTATGTCATTATAAAACATAATATAAAGTATTCCTCATAAATTATATAAAAATAACCATTCGATTATTATGATATATAATCTAATTAACCTCTTAAATTTGCACGTAAATTGATTTTCCACCGTTACTAAAAATAAACTAAAATACCGCCTTTTGGACCTACATTTAAGTTACCAGCATATGCTATAATGAAAAATGTTTAAATATCATAGATTATGCCAATATGTATTTCCAAATTATCTAGTTCTATTTAAAGCAAATATACATGTTATGCTATCGTACAGATCTAATATGCATGCATGCATAAAGCGATGTTTTATGTTACAACCATGAAATGGTCTCTTGACGACTCATATACCAATGGCATTGACAAACTATTAAAACTATATCTAGCTAGTTGCTACTTTATATAAATTTGTACATTTTAACTGAAACATCATGATTTATATCATAGTATTGTTGTACTATCTATTTACCAAAATATACAATTACATATAGAATGCTTTATTAATAAAATTTTAATATCTTGATATCTTGAGCAATTGAGTAGATAGTGAACTGTACCCCTGATCTTAAACGTCATGGTGTAGACTTAAACACAGGGATAGAGCTAGAATTATGTGATTGGGGTGACTAGCTCACCTTTTCAATTTACAATTCCATTTTGTCTAATAATACAAAGAGAGTTTTACAACTTTCAAGGAGGATAATGTAAGGGAAATAACAGTGTCATTGGGATATGGAACAACTAACCTAGCTCCACCCTTGCTTAAAATTGTTATTATTTATACATAGGTCACAAAAGTCGCACCTTTTCATATTGATGATCACTAGTACAAAATCGATTTTTTTGACTGACGATTCATAATGTATAGGCGCCAGTAGAAATGAAATCGTGAGCCTATGACTATGAGCCCTTAGTGTAAATTCATTTTATTGGCTATTTTCTTAAGCCTACCGCCACTAGAAATCATCCATTTTTATCCTCGTGGTTTTTTTAACCTAGCACCACGACGAAAATTTGAAAATATTTTTTTAAAAAAAATTAAATGATCTTGGATGGATAAATGGTCTGAACAGAAGTTCTAGTATTCAAAAAGATCTACAACTTTGTAGTCGACTACTTTTTCATTTAAAATTATTTAGGGCTTGAAAATTATGTTTTAAGATTATTTATTTTAAAATTTATATTTTTCTGAATTTTGCAAATGACCTCGGATGGAAAAACGATCAAAAGCAAAGTTGTTGATCTCGACAAGATATAAAACTTTGTAGTTAATTTTTTTTCATTTGAATCCATTTTTATTTTAAAATCTGGTGAAGTGAATACTAATGGAATTAACATTTCTGTTGTTAATTAAGCCACAAGTGCGCACATGCACGTATTTCTTGTGAAAATGGATAAATTGCTAAAAACCGCATGTGGCTGTCTAGTGCGTGCCTCCTCGGATAATTATTTTGCTATTTTATTTGAGCCTATTTTTCAATTTCTGAAAAACGATTTATAAAGAAAGTCGCTAGTGTAAACATTTATAGTGGCGGTTCTTAGGTGATGCCAGTAGAGTTTGCTGATTTCTAGTCTTTCAAGATATCGGTTGATAAAAGCGTTAGTAAAAATATGAAAAAAAAAAATCTGTCAACAAAGATATTTTGTATATACAAGTGGAAATTGACGAAACATGCATGGATGATTGGATGAAGCACAGGAGCTTGCTTACCAGTACGCGAAGGAAGGGGCGTGCCTTGCGCTGGTGGCGCGGAGGGAGCAGGCGCTCAAGGGCGTGGCCGCCGCCGCCCTGGAGCGCGGCGCGCCCGACGTCCTCGTCTTCCCCGGCGATGTCTCCGACCCCGAGCAGTCGAGGCGCGCCGTCGAGGAGACCGTCGCTCACTTCGGCAAACGTGCGCAGCTAGCTAGCCGCCGTCTATACATCGTTTTTATTAAATTTTCACCGTACCCTTACTCTGCTAGCTCCTGATGAATTATCCATAGCTAGCTGCATGGACGTACGCTAACACTTCTGTTTCATCTGTTGACGGCTTCATCGATCAGTGTGTTAAACAATGTAATTGACACGTGGTAGTTGTGATGTGTGCGGCACAAGAAGAGCCGGCATGCATTCCTAGTTTGTAGGAGAAGTAAATGGATTAGTTAGGATGTACTTGTAACTCAAGTTGATGTAACAAATCTCCTATGTACGTGCCACGCCTTGGGGCTGTTCCAGGCTATATAAACATGTAACCGAGAGCCAGGAAGGGCATCTCGTTCTCCCCAATTCTTCACATGGTATCGCGAGCCATACTTCTAGCGGAGAGAATCCATGGCGTTTCCCCACCTAGCCAGCTCCTCCAATGCATCTGCTGCTCCCTCCTTCGCCTATACGGTGACCGAGAAGCTCGCCAGAAACAACTATCAACTCTGGAAGCTTCAGGTCACCTCGGCTCTGAGGGGCGCCCAAGTGGCGTCTTACATTCTTCCCACGGCGGCGCCACCACCACCATTCCTGAAAACTGAAGAGGGCGATGACTCGAAGGCGGAGGCCAAGCCCAACCCGGACTATGAGTCCTGGGTGGCAAAAGATCAATCTGTCTTGTGTTTCCTTCTTGGATCACTTGGCAAGGAGGTCTCAGCACAAATTCCGATCACGGTGGCATCTGCCAAGGAGGCATGGCAGGCGATCGAGTCGATGTTTGCGTCACAATCTCGTGCACGCGTCATCTCCACAAGAATGGCGCTTGCAACGGCCTCCAAGGGGACGGCGTCGATGAGTGAGTATTTCCAGAAGATGAAAAGTCTCGGCGATGAGATGACATCGGCCGGACGGAAGCTGGAGGATGAGGATCTGATAGCCTACATCCTCACCGGGCTAGATGAAAACTATGACCCGGTTGTCTCGGCGGTTGCTTCGCGCATCGAGCCTATCTCAGTTGGAGAATTATACACCCAACTGATGAGCTTTGAGCAGCGGATGGAGATCCGCAACACTGGAGGGCAGCAATCGTCTGTCATGATGGCGGCGAAAGGAGGTCGCAACAACAACAACAACCCTCGTGGCGGTGGCCGTGGGGGTGGTCGCGGAGGCTTCACTCGCGGCGGCAAAGGAGGCCGCGGCGGTGGTGGAGGACGGTCCTCCAACTTCCTTCCTGGTGTCTACTGCCAGCTCTGCACCAAGGAAGGGCACACGGTGGCCAGATGCTTCAAGCGCTTCGACAGCAATTTTCAAGGCCCTCCACAGAAGTCCGTGTCTGCTGCCTCCACATCCTATGGGGTAGACACGAACTGGTATATGGATTCGGGTGCAACGGATCACATTACCGGTGAACTGGAGAAGCTCTCTTTCCGTGACAAGTATCACGGTGGAGAACAAGTCCACGCTGCAAACGGGCAAGGTATGAAGATTTCACACATCGGTCATAGTACTTTGCATTCCCCGTCATCATCTAAGATTCATCTCAATAATGTGTTACATGTTCCACATGCCAACAAAAGCTTAGTTTCTGTGAATCGTCTTGCACATGACAATCATGTTTTCCTTGAATTTCACCCCGACCATTTTTCTATCAAAGAACAGGTAACGAAGAAAACCCTTCTTAGAGGCAGATCTGAAGGAGGACTCTACCCTATCAAGTCATCATCGTTTAGGTTGTCAGGGAATAAACATGTTCTTAGTGTCACAAAACCATCTTTGTCGCTGTGGCACAGTAGGCTAGGCCATGCTGCTTCTCCTGTAGTTCAGCAAGTTCTTAGCCACCATAAAATTTCCTTTTTTAGAGATGAAAATAATAAGCATGTATGTGACGCATGCCAGAAGGGCAAAATTCATCAGCTGCCCTATCCAAGGTCGACTAGTGTGTCTACTAGAGCCTTGGAACTTGTTTTTTCCGATGTGTGGGGTCCCGCACCAACATCTGTTGGTCGTTTTTCCTATTATGTAAGCTTTATTGATGATTTCTCAAAGTTTACATGGATCTATCTTATAAAGCATAAATCCGAAGTCTTTCAATGTTTTCGTGACTTTCAAAGTCTTGTTGAGCGTCAATTCGATTGTAAAATCCGTGCAATGCAAACGGACTGGGGAGGGGAGTACCAAGTGCTAAACTCATTCTTTAAGCGTATAGGCATTGAGCATCATGTTTCTTGTCCCCATGCACATCAACAAAATGGGTCTGCAGAACGCAAGCATCGTCACATTGTAGAGATGGGTCTCACCCTTCTAGCCCATGCGTCCATGCCGCTCAAATTTTGGGATGAGGCTTTTCTCACTGCAGTCTTCCTTATAAATCGCTTGCCTTCTAAAGTTATCAACCTAGAAACACCCATGACACGCCTCTATGGTGTCACACCCGATTACTCCTCCCTCAGAACGTTTGGGTGCGCTTGTTGGCCCAACTTGCGCCCCTATAACACTAGAAAACTTCAACTAAGATCCACACGCTGCGTCTTTCTTGGTTACAGCAACCAACATAAAGGATACAAGTGTCTAGATCCCTCAGTTGGTCGTGTGTACATTTCTCGTGATGTGATCTTTGATGAACAAATTTTTCCGTTCGCATCCTTGCATCCCAATGCGGGGTCACGGCTTCAAGCCGAGATCCTCCTTCTTCCTGAATCACTTCGTACATCTTTGCCTTTTGGGGATGCATTGGTACATGACATGGGTGTGAAGTCTCATCCTTCTAACCGTACTGGAAGTAGTACTTCTTGTGATATGATGCATGCAGAAAAAAATTCGACGTTGAATCGTGATGAAATGGCGTCGGATGGTGAAGAAAATCTTGTTCCTCCTCTATATCACATGTGCCGGGTGAGGGGGAGCAGCTCGGCTGCCGAAACTGATTCACCTGCACCGCCTGGCATGGATGCAGCAGAATCCGCTTCGGGATCGCGGCGTGTTCCCGCGGCAGGTGAGCCAGCGATTCTGTCGCCGGGATCTTCTACGCCGCCTTCTACCTTGTTCACACCTGGTGATCAGTCCCCGGCGCCACAGACGGATCCTGTGTCTCCTCATGATGAATCAGTGGGATCTGGTGCGGGTGCTGATGGTGTGGCTCCTGCTACAATCACGTCACCCTCTGATGCTCGTCCTTCATCAGTCGAAGCTGCTGGCCCTGTCACCCGTGGCCAGAGAGGGATTGTGAAACCCAAGCAATATACGGATGGTACTGTACGTTGGGGGCTGGTGTCCACTGTTTCTCCTGAAGAACCTGTTTCAGTTGATGAGGCTCTCAAAGATCAACGGTGGGTTGTGGCGATGGACACCGAGCATCAAGCTTTGTTGGACAACAAGACATGGCACCTGGTTCCTCGACCCAAGGGCAAGAACATCATCGGCTCAAGATGGGTTTATAAAATTAAACGGAAAGCTGATGGATCTATTGATCGTTACAAGGCACGATTGGTAGCAAAGGGGTATAAGCAAAGGTATGGAATTGATTATGAAGATACTTTTAGTCCTGTCGTTAAAGCTGCTACCATTCGCCTTGTGCTTTCTATTGCTGTTTCTATGGGATGGTCATTGTGGCAATTAGATGTACAGAATGCATTTTTGCATGGGATATTGGATGAAGAAGTATATATGTACCAACCCCCGGGTTACACTGATCCATCACATCCAACATGGGTATGCAAACTTGATAAGGCATTATATGGATTGAAACATGCACCCCGTGCCTGGTATTCAAGATTGTGTGCAAAGTTGCAAGCTCTTGGATTTGTTCCGTCTAAATCCGATACTTCACTGTTCTATTATCGGAAAGGAGGTCATACAATCTTTGTGCTAGTATATGTTGATGATATAATAGTGGCTAGTTCATCTCCAGCAGCTACAGATGCATTGTTAGCTGATCTACAAAAAGATTTTGCACTCAAGGATTTGGGGGATTTGCATTACTTCCTGGGAATAGAAGTCAAGAAGCAACATGGAGGGCTGGTTCTTTCTCAAGAGAGATATGCTTTAGATGTTCTCACCCGATCTGGAATGGACAAGTGCAAGCCTATAGATACACCGTTGTCAAGTGTAGAAAAGTTAAGTATTACCGAAGGAAAGGCGCTTGGTGAAGATGACTCTACTCGGTATAGGAGTGTGGTTGGAGCATTGCAGTATCTCACATTGACTAGACCAGATATAGCCTTTGCTGTCAATAAGGTTTGTCAATTTTTGCATGTTCCCACCACCTCGCATTGGAGTGCTGTGAAGCGCATTTTGAGGTATATACGAGGAACTATGAATCTTGGTCTTAAGATTGCACCATCCAAGTCTATGATGATTAGTGGCTTCTCAGATGCTGATTGGGCCGGGTGTATTGATGATAGGCGATCAACAGGTGGTTTCGCCGTATATCTTGGGAGTAACCTTGTGTCATGGAGTGCAAGGAAACAACCTACGGTGTCACGGTCCAGTACTGAGGCTGAATATAAGTCACTTGCTAATGCAACAGCAGAGATAATTTGGGTTCAGAAACTGCTGACAGAACTTGGGGTACAACATCCTTCCATGGCTCGACTATGGTGTGACAATCTAGGTGCTACATATCTTTCTGCCAATCCTGTCTTTCATGCTAGAACTAAACATATTGAAATAGATTTTCATTTTGTGAGAGAAAGAGTTGCACAGAGGTTGTTAGACATCAAATTTGTAAGCACAGGAGATCAAGTTGCAGATGGGTTTACAAAAGCACTACCTCGGGTCAAGTTGAGAGAATTTAGAGACAATCTTAACCTTGTATGTGGGTAAGATTGAGGGGGAGTGTTAAACAATGTAATTGACACGTGGTAGTTGTGATGTGTGCGGCACAAGAAGAGCCGGCATGCATTCCTAGTTTGTAGGAGAAGTAAATGGATTAGTTAGGATGTACTTGTAACTCAAGTTGATGTAACAAATCTCCTATGTATGTGCCACGCCTTGGGGCTGTTCCAGGCTATATAAACATGTAACCGAGAGCCAGGAAGGGCATCTCGTTCTCCCCAATTCTTCACACAGTGAACCATCTGGTTGCCAATGCCGGCATCTGGTCCAGCTGCTCCTTCGATCAAGTCACCAACATAACCGCCTTCACCAAGCTGATGGTAAACCTGCTAGCTAGACCGATTCAGATCTCTTGGCTATTTTGAAGCATGACAATGTTTTATTACAAATTAATTACGTACGCGTGACTGCAGAATGTGAATTTCTGGGGCTCTGTCTATCCAACCTACCATGCCCTGCCACACCTCAAGGCCAGCAAAGGGAAGCTCATCGTCTGCTCCTCTGCAGCAGGCACGGTGGCCACGTCCAGGATGGCCTTCTACAACGTACGTACTAAGCAAAGAACGAAACTGAAATTGATGGATCTACGGCCTGCCATGTACATGTTCGTACGTGTCTTTTGCTACTAATTTCGTGGCCCTGCCATATCGTCGACAGGCCAGCAAAGCAGCACAGCTGAGGTTCTACGAGACGCTGAGAACCGAGGTGGGCTCGGAGGTCGGCATCACCATCCTCACGCCTGGCTACGTCGAGTCCGAGATAACCAAGGGCAAAGGGATTCAGAAAACCGGCGAGGTTGCCGTCGACGAGGACGCCAGAGATGTACTGCAACAAAGCTCTCTCTCTTTCTCGCTCCCTGATTTTTTGTGCTCGTGCACCTCGATCGCTCACGGCCGGATTATTGTTACATTTTTTACAGGCGCAGATCGGGGTGTTCCCGGTGGGGCGAGTGGAGGCGCTCTGCGAGGTGGCTCTGGACGGCATTCGGAACGGGGACTGGTACGTGACATGGCCGTCCATGTACCGGCCGCTGCAGCTGATCGCCTGCCTCGCCCCTGAGGTCCTGGACTGGATGTCCAAAACCATGTACAAGGTGGCCACGGCCGCCCAAGGGAGCAGGCAGCCGCTCGGGCAGCGGATCCTGGAGGCCACCGGGGCCAAAAGGCTGTACCCGCCGTCGCTTCTGCAACCGCGGATCAAAACGGATTAGACAGGAGCGACATGCATACGCAGATACAGCATCAAGAGTGCAACGCATGCATGCGACGTGCAAGGCGTCCACCTCAGCAATCTACTATTCCGTCCACCTCAGCAGTCCACTATCATTTGCCACTAGCAATTTCTCTTGACATGCGAGATGTCCACCTCAACAGTCCACTATCATTTGCAATTAAAGTTCATTGGCACAATAATTATGATATCCACGTCAGCGAGACACATCAGCCACTATAGTTACAATCTCTACGATTATACTAATAAATCTATATACATATATTATATCATGTTCCTGCATTACCAACACAATACATATGCATCTCATTTTTCGTTTTGGCCAAAATATCTGGCGCACACTCATTTTTCGTTTTGGCCAAAATATCTAGCGGAGTGAAGATATCGATAGTAAATTAATTAGTGTGCAGTTAAATAAAGCGGCATGCATGCTAGCTATCATCGAAGCGTTGCATGCAACCGTGCTTTTTCACCTACCAGCGATGAGATGGGAAGCGTTTTCACCTACGGAGACACCAACTCTTTTCAGCTGACCAATAGAATTCTTGGCCGGGCGGTGCGGCTGTTACTCGACGTGCATGCAGTTAATACTTTTCTTGGTCTCTAGAATTAGGCCCGCTGCGCCAGATATATAGGACCGGAGGGAGTATTAGTTAATGTTCTAACCTATTTATATTCCTCCTCCTTCATACTCGCGGCAACACGTGGGAAATCCTCATAGTTAAAGCCAATATGTGCATATCCACTTTAATTAATTAATTTATTTGCACCATTCTCGACTGCACACAATTTCTTGGCTATTGTTCTAAAAATCTGATTTTGAAGGCTTGGCACCTCTAAAGTGCAAGTTCTTCGCTTTAAAAACCGTGTGTGGACTGCCGCTCGACTAGCCATGAGGAATTGAGGAGTTGGACACTTCTAAAGTGCAAGTTCTTCACTAGGTTCGTCGTTTATAACTTAGCTTGTCCTTTGTGCCGGAGGGAGCAAGAGGCGGTCAGCTATTGCTAAGTGGACGGCTCTAGAGACCATTCATCCCGTCAAATGGGAAGAAACGGATTCGCTTGCCTTGTGGTGGAAATCCCTCACATTAACGCCAATTTTTTTTTTCGAAAGCGTGCATTGCACGTGCTTCATTAAGGGAAGTTAGAGTACAGATACACGGCCCGAGCGGCTTGACAGCGAGTTGCCATAGGCCAACATCGGGTGGAACACAGACAATAATCACCGGCTGAAACGGTGGTGCTTAGATAGTTGTACTAAGTGAGGAAACTATTGTGCGACTAAAGCGGCCCGCACGGCTGTTCAAGTCTCGTGCATTCCAGACGACAAGTCCAGCCTCGCCATGGTCCGCGTCCAGCGAACACCGCGCATGGGGAAGATCTCACGCATCGCTTCCCGCTTCGAGGACGAGACTGGAACGCGGAACATTTCGTGGAACTTGGTGGAGATTGTGGCGTCCGGTGTATTAGTCACCACGTCAGCAGGTCGCCCAGCCCACTTGTTCAGCATGACACGACGGGCCTGCTTCTCCGGTTGAGGATCGCGGAAGGCCGATTTGGCGGCCAGACGATCGCTGCGACGTGGGATCCAGTCGTCGTTGACGGCCCTAGCAGTCCGAGCGCGAGGCGGAGTCTTGATCAGAGGCTCCTGTAATGGTAGCCTCATGGAGTCGATAAAGGCTGCCACCGAAGCTGCTGTAGGCGCGGCAGCAATAGGCGCGGGAGCTGTAGGCGGTTCGGCAGCGTCCTCACCATCCACCCCCGGCGCCTCAGCATCCGCGAAGCTGAGCTGGACCATACGTGGCGGCGAATGGGTGTCCGCCAGCGCTGCCTGGGCCTCCAGAGAGGCAGCTGTCGGAGTAGACGGGCGCAGCACAGGAGCACCTGTTGACCAACTCGAGACGAGGGAGGCAGCAAGCTCATCGAGCATCGGGTCGACCCATACGGGAGGCTCCTCACACAGCGCACGCGCGGGCAAGTCAGTAGAGGTGGCGGCGTAGTCAGGAGTCACGGCGATGTTGATCTCCCCCGGCAGCTTGCTCCGGCGCCGTCGGCGTCGACGACGGATGCCATTGGCGCCTCCCACAGTCCCCTGCGTGGCTCCATCCGAGCCACCGTGTGGCGCGTGCGGTGGGGGCTGTGGGCTGCCACTCGCCAACGTCGAAGGGGCCGGGCAAAGAATCTGTCCGACAATGATAGGAGCCGCATGCGGATGCGGTTGTAGCGCGCCAAGAGCACCCTGGCCACTGCCGCCATTGTCGCCGCCATGGCGACCAGAAAGGAGTTGGCGCGGGTGCGAGCCAGCACGACCATGGTTGGCTCCAGTAGCACAACGCCGAAAACGGCGCGTAGGAGGCACCTGCGCACGGTTCGAGGGGAGGCGCCAGGGCGGACGGCGATGCTGATGCTTGCAGTTCCTCGCCCGGTGCTTCGTGCTGAAGCAGAAGAGGCAGCGGGACGGGGAGGTGCACCGGGCGGCGATGTGATCCCCCGCCAGACAGTTGAAGCAGAGACCGACAAGTGAAGACGGCACTGGCCGCTGGCGACGAGGGTGAGACGAGGCACGGCGGTGCTCGCGTCTGCGGCTTTGGACAAGCGTGAAGTCATCGGCGTATCGGTCACGAAAAGTCATCAGAAAAATCTGAAAGAAAAAATGCAAGAGTTTTCAACTGCAAGTTACTACAACATCGTGCGTTGATGGCCAAAACCAAATAAGAGGGTAGAACTTTGGCGCTGTCAGGTGCTAAGCACTTTTCAGATCTTTATCATATGAATATAACTTTTCGTTCCCTTTGAGTTTTTTACCCAAAAGGTCACTCCGTTATACCTTGTTCTTTCTCGATCTATTCTATCAATAAATGAGCAGAGTCTAATATGCTTGTTCTTTAGAAAAAAGTTTTCGATTGTACACTAGTCTACAGATCGCGTGTGGTTCTCAAAATAGTAGTATGCTTCTATTTCTGATAAAGTTAGTATGGTCTATATATGACTAATATCTAAGTTTGTTCTTGAATCCTAGGCAATATTATTATTTTGACTCATCCAAACATTAAACATTAGCGAATATCTAGTAGGCAATATTCTTCAGTAATTTCTGTTATTGTTCTTATAACAATATTTAATATTAAGTTACTCATACTTAAATTGAGCATATATTAAATTTAAAAATACGAAATTCTCGTTTTTGTACTCAAATCATATTATTATAAATATATTTTTTGAGAAATTGTTATAAATATAATTTTTTTGAGGCGATGTTATAAATATAAATGATAAATGATGATGAGATGAGAATTGAGATATAGGGCCGGTTTGAAGAAGGCAATATTCAGATATTGGACTCGTTTCGACCCGACACGGCCCAGCTCAGCCCGGCCCATATAAATTCCGCGGACCCTAGAAACTTGCAGCCGCGTCTCCGACCATCGCCGAGGAACCAAAGCGAGAGACAACCACTGCGTGAACGAATCCATCGCCATGGCGTCTCGTCTCGTTGCGGCGGCGGCGGCCTCCTCCTCCTCCTCCTCCGTGTCCCCCCTCGCCCGCCTAATCTCTCGCCGCGGCCTTGCAGGTGCCGCAGGTACGTACACCTTCCCTACCCTTTCCCCAGATCTAGGGATTGCGTGCGCAGGTCGTTCGGATTCGATCGTTGATTCCGACCATTCCTGGATCCGTCTCGCCAGACGATTTAGTTTTGGATTTGGCGTGTGTTCATGATGGGATATAGGTAGCCTAGGCCAGATGCGGTCGGATTGGGGGGTCGCACGACGCACATAAGAACCTTTAGGCGAGCAATCGGCACCCTTTATTTGTTGTTTCTGTGGCGTCATATCGTTGTGATTGATAGCTTACCCTGCTGAATGTTTCTGTGGCGTCTCGTCTCGTTGCGGCGGCGGCGGCCTCCTCCTCCTCCTCCTCCGCGTCCCCCCTCGCCCGCCTAATCTCTCGCCGCGGCCTTGCTGGTGCCGCTGGTACGTACACCTTCCCTTTCCCCAGATCTAGGGATCGCGTGCGCAGGTCGTTTGGATCCGATCTTTGATTACGACCATTCCTGGATCTGTCTCGCCAGATTCTTGGCTGCGATTTAGTTTTGGATTCCGGGTATTATGATGGGATATACGTAGCCTAGTCCCGATGCGGTCGGATTGGGGGGTCGCACGACGCACATAAGAATATTTGTTGTTTCTGTGGCGTCATATCGTTGTGATTGATAGCTTACCTCGGTCAATGCTGATGGATTCGTTTTGTGTGCTTGCCAGACGGCCATGGACCTGCGAAGGTGCCCTTGTGGAAAGATCCGTTGAGCCCGAGCAAGTGGAAGGAAGAGCACGTGAGTTTTTTTACCCTCGAATCTCTTGTTTTAAGTCATTGAAGCTAACGGCATTGAGGTCTTGATCATCATGCTAGGATTAGGCGGACAACTTGAGTACATTGATTTTCTTTATGAGTCTCGGTCACTGAGCTCTTGAATTCATTTGGGTGTCTAAGTGAAACTGTAGAATGTCTTCTGCGTGGAAACTACACATGTTTGTAACTATACCAATTTTTTTTTGTCAGGTAGTCAGATTACAGGTTTACCTACATCTTTAGGTTGCCTCTGTCATCAGTTGAATCAATATTTTTTTAACCTTCCCATATGCATTTTTTAGCCATGTTCTTGAAGAATTGACTGGCACTGGATACATGCTTGTTATCTATAATGCTTCATTTGCAAAACTAGAGCTGCTGGACCCTATAGCTTGCTCTCATTTGAATCGTGTCATCGAATTTCTTCCTGGAAGACATTAATAATCCTTCTTTGAAAACACCTTGCTTCATGTAAGTACTTCATCTAAGTACCTTTTACTGGCTGCAATTACCCAACATGAATGCCTCTAGCCAAAATATGTTGGCAGGAAGTGTTTCAAAAACTAGTCAAGGTGGCCTGGCTACAATTAGGGCCTGGTCAATGAGGCTAGGTGGCTAATGGGTGTGGTCAAGTCAGTCTCAGCAGCCACTGAATCTTGTTGGTTTGCCACTAACCATTCCTCCTCACACAATCCCGATGTTGAGGGATCTTTCGCACATCCAAACCTCATCTCTCCCTCCCCCTTCCTTTCCTCCCCTTCTAGGCTAGCCAGGTTAGTACCTAATAATTCGTGAATTATACTTTATACAGATTATAACACATGGAAACATTGCTAACTCATATCGATGTATCTTGCTATCTCGAATATATTCTAAATTTCTAATATGAAAACTGGACCTTTGATGCACTTTTTCAATAGATATAAATAAATAAATTCTTTGGTGTACATTCTGAGGAACTTAATCAGATCTCGGAGTCGTTAAGAATTGTCTTTATGCAGTGTCTACAGTGTTGTGGTTTTTATATATGAGATATGTATTTGATTTTATTTGCACCCAGTGTGAAAGCTACCACACAAGATGAGGTCATTTGATTTTCTATGTTATATCGTATCTTTTTGTTTACGGCATCTGCTTTTCATGTGTTTTCTATTAATCATAGTTGGAGTATTGTGCTTTGATCTGTTTCACTGTTTATATAGCATGTTCCAAATGAACATGAGTTTCTTTTGTAATTAATTAGACCATGGAGAAATTTTTATAACTATGTTTCCCTCATGCAGTTTGTTCTAGCAAGCCTCTCTATGTGGGGGGCTCTTATTTACGGTGGTTTCAAGCTTTTTGGTGGAAAGAAGGAAGACAAGACTGAGGTAATTCTTTAAAATTTAACCAGTTATGTTGACACTTGTACAATGTTGTCTATAGTAGCTGATTAGTTCCTGACACTTTGATAACTAGAATGTGTAACTGAGAAATAATTTGTCAAAGCAAAAAGGTTTCATCTGTGCATAGGCCTGGGCATTGGGTTTATTGTTTCTTCGATCAGTTTCTTTGAGCAAAAAATTTTTTCACCACAAACCAAAGGACTGCACATTTTGGTTTTTGGTTATTCAGTGGAGTCTTCAGTGTTTTCTGAAGAAATATTGACGTGGCAGCAAATGATAAGAAAATCAGGGAAAACAATTGGGGAGATATTGATATACACAACTGAACAAGCTCAGCGTGAAAGCCTGGAGGCACTGACGCATGCCTTTGGCTGCTTGCGTGTGAGCTGGGCATGGTGGCCATGGTCCTATGCTTGCCACTGGACCTTCAGAGGCTCGTGTGCCAGTGGCGACCGTTAACTTGCACGCACTTGACTAGGCCGCCTGTGCATCCACGGAGGTTCGCGCTGTTGCGTGCTTGTCGTGGCCACCGGCTTGCTCCATGGGTTAGATTGGGGAAGGTGGATAACTGGATAGTAACGTGGATGGCGTGTGAGGTCAGGAGCGATGTGGTCTTGGCCATTGGGCTGGGCCGCATGGTGTGTGAATTGGGCCAATGGTCAGCACGCTGCGTGGCTCTGTTTGTTTGGTGATCTCGTTTATTTGGTTTCTGACGCTCATGAACGTCACCACACTTCAAACCGAACAGGCAGGGCTTCTCCCACCACACTGAACACCAACCACTGAAAAATCCGTACATTTTGTATGGTACGGTGTGGTTAGTTTGGTGTGGTGTATTTTTGCCCAGCCATATCTGTTTACTAAAATTAGGCTGTTTATTATCACTGTGCCATCAGCACCAACTGCAGCTTAGTTTGTTGTGGGTGATACCACATCCAATGTATCATGTGAGGTTAAATATTGCTAATACACAATCTGAACGCTTGCTATTTTGCTTGTTTGCACTTTACAGTGAGAATGATTTATGAAATCTAACAGTGTTACAAAAACCTGGTCCTCTGGTACAGGTGGCACCAGCAAAGGCATAGTTGCTTGAGATGGAGCTCTACCTATTTCTGTGGCCTGGCAACAATGTTCTGTTAAATAAAAAGAAGTGTTCTATGTCGTGCTTTCAAGTTGATATAAATTGTGGCAAAGAGAGATTTTGATTTATGTAGGCAAGATTTTGAGAAGGTACACTTGCTCTCATCCACCATGAATAATCTTGCTGCAGTGGAACTTCATGTCTGCGAACACTGCAAATGTTGTACTTCTGTCATGTGATTGAGTAGATGTACTTCTGTTGCCGTCAACACTTGAGCACTGTGCTTCCAAATTGATTCACGCACCGTGCTTCCTTTCTATTTAACAAGTTTGATTGATACATTTATTTGTACTGCTTAATTTGGAAATTGGAATATGGGTTGTTGCAAAGTTTTTGGAGGCCTCCACTAGACCTTCCACAGTGTGCAGGTGATGCCGAGAAAATTCCCCCACCAGCAGCGGTAGAAAACTCCGAAGTTATAGGAATCAGGTTGACTCACTTGGAATGAATGAAAAGGCCCACTTAGAATGAATGAAAAAAAAGAGAAAAACCCCCGCTTGTCTCTCCCAAGAAAGAATCCCCTCCGTTTCATTCGTCCTACTCAGAGAGAATGAACAAGGGCTCCCATACCAAATCAAGTTTTCCTATCAAATCTTGCTTCACTACTGTTTCTACTTCTAGTTCTATTGCTCTGATCAGCCTGTGGCCGGTGCATACCACCAGGTCTTGCGCCTTGCGCCGCCTGCGCACACGCTTTCTGCTTGTACCCAAGCGGATGAAGCGGCGGCGACGGCGAGCGCACCTGGGCCTCCGGTTCAGGAACCTGGACCTGGGAGAGTACTTTTAGCAGCCTCAACTTTCGTGAAAGTTTGTTTTTTTCTCTCTGAACTCCAAAACCGGGCAAAACATCTCTCTCAACTTTTAAAATTGTTCATCTTACCTCTTTGGCCTTGTTATAAGCAGTTTTGAAGTCGGTTTTGTCTTTTTTTTTTATTTATTTCGGCTGAATCTTTGAAAAATCATAGTAAATCACAGAAAAATCATAAAATGGAAAATCCAATTTTGTTGGACTCCACATTAGTAGATTTACATAGTGAACATATAATATGGTATGATTTGGTACAAAGTTTTTGCTGTGGCTTTAGATCTATGCTTTTCTGTAATTAATTGGAATAATTCATAGCTGCAATTTCTATGGTCCAATTGTGATGAAAATTTTATGGTGGGCTAATTATTGTATGATTGAACTGTAGTAAAAATTTCATACTCATTGGATCATGTATAACTTAGTTATAGATTTATTCATATTTAACAAGCATAAATCTAAATAAAATCTATAACTAAGTTATACATGATCCAATGAGTATAATTTTTTTACTATAGTTTAAACATACAATAATTAGCTCACCATAAAAATTTCACCATAATTGAACCATAGAAACTGCAACTATGAATTATTCCATTTAATTACAGAAAAGCATAGATCTAAAGCTACAACAAAAACTTAGAAGAGAAGGGGTTTGGAGGGGGGAGGAAGGCCAACCAGATAGTGGGGATGGCGGCAGGGCGGTTTAGGGTACCTGGCGGCGGCCGGGCCAGCTTAAGGCGGGCAGCTCTATGGCCGGAGCTCGCCGCGAAAGGAGGGGAGAGGGGAAGAAGGCGACTGCTGTGGGCACGCTAGGGTTTTGCTAGGGCTCCACGGCTGTTGCCGAGGCTGCGGAGCTCGGGTGAAACCCTAGTGTGCCGTGACGGGGGTGGGCGGGGACGAGGACGAGGACGAGAAGGAGGGAGGCTCGAGGGAGCCGCTGCCTAGGGCCGAGGAGGAAAACCAGCGGAGGCGAGAGGGGCACAGGGCTGCCGGAGGCAAGGAGGGCACAAGGTTAAAGATGACTGATGGTCTGAGTCACCTGCCCAGGAGACACACCTTAACAAAATCGACCATGACAGTTGCTTAATTTTGCTCTTCCGTATTTCAGCACATAGACATACGTGTGTCTATGGGATTCGGCTCTAATCTAAAAATGTTGAGTTCCAGTTTGTTTTTGGGGTAGTATTATGCTTTCGTCTCTAATTAATTAATGCTTGTTCAGAAATTTCATTGTGTGAACAACGTTCTTGACCTCTCCCTGGCAATATGTCAAAAGATTTTTTTGGCCGATGTAATTTTTTGTATGGACGTGTTGAGCGGCCTGAGATCTTGACCACATATTATAGCTCGGTAATTCTTTGATCCGTGCATCCAGCCTTTACTCGAGTATCAGAGGGACGCGGGTTGTGGGGCCATATGACACAACCGTTGTTTATTAATATCCAATCAATTTATCATCACACCTGTCCATCTCCCACTCCGCCGCTCGCCCTGCTCTTCCTGCCGTTGTTGCTCGGTGCGCCCACCCCGCTCCTCCTGCCGCTGTTCCTGCCGATGCTCCGAGCGCCCGCCCCGGTACTCCTACCGCTGCTCCGCGCGCTCGCCCTGCGGCTTGTGGCGTTGCTCCTGCTTCCCTGTTCGCCCCGCCTGATGACGCCGCCGGCGCAAGGAGAAGCGCTGGCCTTGGCGCGGAAGCCCTCCGGGCTCGCCTCTTGCTATGGCTGCGGCACCCCAATGCAGACGACGGAGGAGGCCACACCAGGATATGATGCATGTTGCAAGTGTACATTTGAAATGTTTCAGATGCTTTAGAGGTATGTTTCAATTGTTTCACACGGATATTGCAAAAGTTGATCGGGATGTTGCATATGTTGCAATGGTTGTACACGTACGTTGTAAGCGTATGTCCCCAATGTTTCATCTTTTTTTTCAAACATATGTTGCAAGTGTGTTTATCTAGATGTTGCTAATATATATTGCAAGTGTTTTATCTGGATGTTCACATATGTTTGCAATGGTTTTCAATTGTTTTTGCAAATGTTTCAAATGCATGTTTCAAGTGTTTCATTTGTCTCTTTTTGTATGTTGCAATTGTTGCATCTGGATGTTTCAAAAGTAGATCGAGTGTTGTGCATGGAATGTGCGTGGGAAGCCGGAGGGGGCACGAGCAGTCCCCACACGGGCAATGTTCGGGCGGCGTGGGCCCCTGCGTGGGCATGGGTGACGCAGGTGTGGTCAAGCGAAGTCGGGGCGACGATGCGGGCCCACGCGTGGACGCACAAAACAGAGAGGAAATCGACGGTAGCCGCGGGCGTCCGGACGTCTGAGCGCTAGTGTGGCGGAACCGTCCGATTTAACAAGCTTTTGGAGGCATTTGTCTTCCACTAGACACTAAGTACCTTGAAAGTGAGCTAAACCGAGTAGTTTCGTCGAGCACACCCAACAGGAGAACTCGAACAATCCACATTTTATACCCGGGATTAATAATTAGTACAAGCTTACAATACTTACTCCATTTCATACAGGATAGTCTCAGAAAAACATTTATTACAATACCAGGGTTCAGAGTGCAACAAAATACACAGCGGAAATAAAATAGACATCTAGTGAAACGATATGAGAATCCGTCTATGCCCACCAGAAGAATCCTCCACACAAGGCCTAACTGCTCAAGGTGCACCTGCAACAATGGTAAAATAAACCCTGAGTACACAATATACTCGCAAGACTTACCCGACTAGGGGATATATTTTCTGACTCTCAAAGAATAAGAAAGTCTTTATGGCTTGTGGGTTTCTTGTTTACGGAAAGCAATATTAAGAATATGTCCTTAGATTATTAGCAGCCAGGTTTTAATTCATTACCCTACAATTCTAGGTAAGCAACTGTTCTATTTTCAAGCAAAGGTTGAGCAATCAGATCCATTTTTCCATCTTTCATATGCCAGTTCTTATTATGGTGCCAGAGCGTAGTCAAGCCATACCGTCACGTAGAAACGGCGATTTGTGAATCAATGTGCCCAACTGGGTACCCCGAAAAACACACGCCTCGCTTGCACCCCAGGCACAAGCGAAACCAACCTGTCACAGGATCTAGGTCCCTATCCAAACTTGGACTCCAAGCCCCCACACTTGAGGTCCGGCCTTAAAGTGGTGCTTATACCTCCACCTATCCCTGCCTCCAATCAGTCAGTCCGGAAAGAGCCAGAGCCCATGACAAGAGAGTAACCAGTCTTTCCGCTCTCATAAGCAAGTATGTGCTCGGGATAATAAATCTGTGACTTGATCGGGGTCCATGCAATGAACGATCTTTAATCGACACGGATAGGAAAAACAATGCAACCAAGCTATGCCTCGTTGCCACAAAACACAACCTGTTACACCCTCCAATACCCATACCATATCCCTGCTCGGTCCTCAATTCCTTTCCACCATTTCATTTTTAGTTTTATGATAATAATAATCACCTGTTGTGAGTAACGACAGGTTACCCACGCTACCAGCAAACCTAAGCAAAGACGCGATCCTGCACTAGTAGGACTCATAGGTAGATATATATATGTATGTGGGTATCATAAAATCCATGCCACGTAAATGCACCACACACACATATATATATATAATGATTATAAAAAAATATGGGTTATGCACTGGGGCTTGCCTTGGGCATGTGCAAAGTCAGTGGCGTCAGTCACGGACGGCTACTGGAACTCCTCCGGCACGAAGACCTCCTCCTCGTACTCTTCGACGATCTCCTCGTAGTCCTGCTCCTCCGCGGCCACATACTCAACTATATCATGATCTACATGCATGAAATGATAAATGCAACACTTAATAAGGTGACAACAGCAGCTCTTAAAAAATAGCAACAACTACTAAGCCATTTAGTTCATTCTGATGACTAATATGCTAAGTTGCCCATTACCTCTACTAAGAAAGAATTAACTGATCTAGCTATCTTCTAGTAACTAAAATGCATATCACCTTTTTATTACCGATTTAATGCACTCCTAGGGAAACTTAGCTACCCTATCTAACAGGCTATTCAAAGGCTACAAAAATTACAGTAAACACCTAATAATGTCATGCAGCTACTGTAAAATTTTCAGAGCTAAAGCTATCCTAGATTTGCCACAAAAATTTCTACAAGATTGGGTGTATTAATATTCGTTGTCTTCTGCATTGATTTAATAGACCTAGCATCATCACAGCTAAGCACGAATGGACATCACCAACTGATAGGGCGTGAATTTAAGGACTCAACTAATGTGGTTTCACAATTTTTGGACATCTACACGAGTCGCTATAAATTATCAAAGTTTAGCTCAGAACTAAATTACAAAAGAATTACTACGTTACTAGAAAAGGAAAATCCATTCCCTCGGCACAGCCCGCACCAGACGACCCACCCGCGCGCACACGCGACCCAAACACATGAGGCGGCCCAAGACGCCGTGGCCCATGCGCGCGCCCGCGACCAGCGCGGCTCGGCCTGCGAACGCGAGGCGGCCCACGCGGGGGAGCCCACGCGTGTTGGCGCGTTTTGCATAAACGCCCTCTCTTCAGTCGGTAATCCCGCAACCCCAAAATCTACTATTCCTTTAGTCAGCACTTAAGCACTCTAGCCCCCGCAATCACTCTCCTTCGCAACGGGGAGGTCCTCCAAGCTCCCCGCGCTCGCCGGTGTCGCACGGCCGGCACGGAGCCGCTACACCGGGCAACAAAGGATCCCAACGCGTACCTAAGGAGCCGACGCCCACCTGCAGGTCCTCGCGCACGTACGGGTGACGGTTGGAAGGTCAGAGACGCCCCGAAACGGCTCTCCCGCAACGACGGCAAACCTGCATGGTGGCGGCGGCGTTCCGGTGAAACTCAACACCGACGAGGCGGTAGCGTCAAAGTGTGAGCAACAGCAACTCACCCTAGACGTGGCCCTGGCGATGGCTTGGTCGGGGACGCCCCGAGCACGCCTGGCTGCGTGCGCGCAGCGAGCTTGATGGCGGGCCGCGATGGCACGACCGCATTAGCGCTGCGAAGACAAAGTCAAGGGTGCAACTTACGTGCGCCTGGTGAGGAGGAGTGCTCGGTGGTTCAAGCAATGCAGCCAAAACGGTTAGGGGTGGTGAGCTGAGGGCCGACTACGGCGTTAGCGGTCGGGTCTTAACGGCGCCGTGGCGGAAACGAGACTCCAAAATTGGAGCTCGGCCTGGCCGCAATCAAAGCGGGGTGGGGGCGGCTGATGGGTGGTTGAGGGGCGAAGACGTGGGTACACGGAATTGGGGGAAGGTGGACTTGTGCGGCAGTGGCGCGATTCGCCACGGTGGTTGCGCCATGAAGGAAACAGAGGGGGAACGAGGGCGAGAGAGCGGTGGGGTGCGGCCAGGGCGACTCGCGCCCAGGCGTTGGCCGACAGACGTGCACGCACGCGACCGGCGTGGCCCGCGCGCCGCAGTGCCATCAAAGTGAGGCGACGGCGGTACGGGCTCGTGTGCGCGGCTTCAAGGATGGCCGGTGGCGCAATGCGGCAGTGGGATGGGACACCCGCGCCCAGGGTGGCACGGCAGCCAGGCATCGGGCTCGCGAGGCAGCGGCACCGCGCAGCCCGGCCGAGCAGCCCACAGTGACCAACCGAGCACGGCACCGTGCGCTCGCGCAAGACACCCGTCGGGTCGACGTCACGTCACAGAGGCGCGGTGACCGTGCCCAACCAGGGGAAACAGGCCGAGAACGTGGCGTGCACGGTTTTTAAAACATCGACCACCACCGAACCAGAGCTCCTAACCCTAAACCGCCTTCACTACGCTCACGGTGGTCGATGAGGTTACTAAACTGAGCTAAGCCACAACCCCACTCTTTAACCCAACTTCGCAAACTAAATTGCCCAATAGGGCATTGTCTAGCCGTCACAAACCATAGAATTTGCTAAGTGTTTAAAGCTAGATTTGAGGCCACGTTGCATTTCTAAGCTATTGGAAAAGTAAGCTAGAAATTTTATCTCATGACAACACGAGTTGCATTAACATCTACGCCTTTTCTACTTCAAGCTTTGTTTAGGTGCCATATATGCGCTCTATAACATTTTGGTTCGTGAAAATTCGGTTTTCAACCTTAAGTGATATAACAATGACTCTTTCGTCAACTTCCATTTAACACTTTTATTAATTATTTTAAGTTACTAAAATGGTTCTACGCACTTCAACACATGCAAAATCACAGAGATGATGCTCATGATATGCCTTGGTGCGTTGTTTTGCGCGGTAACACCGAGGGTGTTACAGTTAGCAGTGCCTTGCTAGAAAAATTTAGGTTTTTCTATAGGATTTAGGAGCCGTCGGATGATTGACGCAAGAATGCATGAGCGATGTAAACAATACTTGCGAAAAGCATAGCCTACACGAAAAGCATCGGATCTGGTAGCAAAGGAAATTAAGAAATGGTTTCTATACCCGAAGGGGTTGACGCCAGGGAAATATGATTTTGATATTTCTAATAAAATAGTCGAGGATACGATCTAGTTGGAGGGGGTGGCCTTAACCGTCTCACAATGGCAAACTTCCTCAAGCTACTCAATGAACACGTTGAGGCCTACCTACCCACTTCTTTCCAATATCCTCTATCTCAAAATCAAGTCGTTACACATTTCTCGCTTCCTTTAAAAACAAGGAAATGCAACAAAAAAAAAGGACGATAATGGAACTTTTTCTGTCCCCAACTTTTCCCATATTTAATCTTTTACTTTTTTGTATCACTAGTTCAGGAAAGTCAGAGAAGAATCAGCAGATATGGTTACCCAAACATCATTTTACACGGGACAAGGGGTTTTGTTGTGCCCAAGAAATTACAACCGGAATATATCTATACAGATTACAGATACACACACAAAAAAAAAAACGTACAATGTTGCTAAACATATCAGCTTGTAGCCTTTTTTTTTGTGAGGAATCTTGTAGCTAATTCATTTATTATTGTACCAACTACTCTAGGGATGTGTGGCAAACATGTACTATGACGCTTGGAAGATCCTGGCCCGTGGCGGAAATCACGTGAACGTCAACGCCGCGTGGGGCGTTGGACCTTGGTGCAACAAAAAAAAAATAGGACGATAATGGAACTTTTTCTGTCCCCAACTTTTCCCATATTTAATCTTTTACTTTTTTTTGTATCACTAGTTCAGGAAAGTCATAGAGGAATCAGCAGATATGGTTACCCAAACATCATTTTACACGGGACAAGGGGTTTTGTTGTGCCCAAGAAATTACAACCGGAATATATCTATACAGATTACAGATACACACACAAAAAAAAAAGTACAATGTTGCTAAACATATCAGCTTGTAGCTTTTTTTTATTGTGAGGAAGCTTGTAGCTAATTCATTTATTATTGTACCAAGTACTCTAGGGATGTGTGGCAAACATGTATGACGCTTGGAAGATCCTGGCCCGTGGCGGAAACCACGTGAACGTCAACGCCGCGTGGGGCGTTGGACCTTGGTGCACGGGAACTCGAATCCATGACAATGGAGCACGTGGCTATCGGATCCAACGGTAACTCGAATCGATGACAAACAGCGATGACAATTGACAATGGAGCACGTGGGGCGGCACTTGCAGCCTGCAGGGCGGTGCCTATGTCGGTTTTCCCAAGGGAGCGCGCTTGACTCCTCGTCACCGGAACACGCACACGGACGAACGCCTCCGCGTTTTATCAGACGAAGCACTCACTAGAGCTGCTTCTGCAGGATCATCTTTTACACCCTGCACTGCAAAACACCAACTGGTGTGACGTTGACGCTAATGTTTGCAGCCAGCGTTATGTGTTTTTTTATAAGAAAAATTCATTAAATTAACATCTTACAGCTGATAGGATGTCATACCATTCTCATATTACATGACTAAGGGAGATAGATCCTGACTAGACAAGAACCATTATGTTGAGGATTACTACAGAAGAAAATAGGTGACATAGGAAGAGTAGTCCTTCTAGCCTCAGTAGCTAAAGAGTGAACAGTTGCATCTGAAGATCTCATTATCTTGTAAATTCCATGATTGATGCCTGAGTTACACTGCTTCGACATAGAAGTGTACTCTTTAGGTTGCTCTAAAGACAAAAGGAGAGAGTAGGAGCTGAAAAAGGTGAAAGAAGCATAAAACTCTTTGGTAGCATTTGTTTTTTTTTTTGGGGTGGGGGGTGGGGGGGCGGCGCGGTGGGGGGGGGGGGGGGGGGGGGGGGGGGGGTGGGGTGGGGATAAACATGGAACGCATCATATATACGACTGAAAAAAAAAGGTGTGAACTGCTAGGACTCGTAGCGCTCGACCAACGTGGAAAACGACAGCAAGCTTTGCTCAACAGGCAGAGGGCTTAATAACAGCATGCACGTGATCCCCATCCACTGCCACTGGCTGAAACGGCGACCCTATCCGCAAGACACGGAGCGGATCCGCGGATCCGTGTCCACGCGTGTGGACGCGGACACCACCGGCGTCCATAAGCATGGGATTCTTTAGCTCCCGGCGCCCTTGAGAGCCGCAAGATGAGCACCCGCGTGTTCCATGTACCTCATGTGTCATTTCCTCACCCCACACGCCTCTGGGAGCTGACATTACTTTTACTTCATCAAGTTCCTTCCAGACGAACTCACCTCGCTACCCAGATTTTTAGTCCAAAGTCCAAACCTCAGCATTCCTTGGGCTTTTTTACTTCCAAACTGAAACCTTCATCCCATTCAGGGTCCAACAAGCTTAGTTCTGCAATAGCAAAACAGATAGTGCACCTATCAGTAACATTACTTATTATGGGCGAAAACAAGACAGAGTTTAAAATCTGTTGTCACCATCCTACAATTCTCAGGATGGTTATGGTCATGGAGGTACACACAGACCCAACCCTTACCCAGCCCGGTTTCTGTCGCAGGCCTTTATGAGATTACTAATAATAGTTGATGGCTGATGCACACAGGGCAGCAATAAATACAAACGCCACACCACAAATCTGATCCGATCCTAACATTACATCTTGTGCGTGGCAAAAAATAGATACAGATTTGTCATTATTTTTGGACCCACAGAACTATCAACCAGTCTCTTCCAGAAAAATGGTTTCTGCGAAACCATGTGCTGGAGGTGGATAATGACATTGCACTGGCCACTAGACGGGGGGTAACAGACAAGGTCCATGACTCATGCAACAAGCAAGGCCTGCTCTACTCTGCTGAAGTGTAGTAAGAGACAAGGGTTGCTAAAGATGATGCAAGAGATTAAATGGATGAATGCTGCAATAAAATAAAATAGTATGGAGTGATGGCATGCTGTTTCAGATCCGAAGATAGGGAGAAAAAAAAATAAAGGCTTTTGTTAACTCGCCGCCTTCCTTCCCGATGCAGGGAGGGGCTGATGATGAGTCAGAAAGCTGATAAGCCACATGCTGCATCCATAGACGGCCTTGGGACCTTGCTAAAATTGACTCGCAAAAGAACAAGTACCCCTCATGATGCATATCCAACTATAAGAGGGCCCTTGCTCGATCACTGAGCAGGCCCGCACTCATTGAAGAGCCACGCACACACGCAGACAGTCAGAGAGCGATCAGGGGAGAGGGGAAGAGGAAGCAGGGCAGGCAGCAGGCATGGAGCCTCATCACGCAAACAAGGTATGCACTGCTGCTTAACCACCTCCTAGTCAAGATGGGTTCGAGCTGTAAAACTTTTGGCAGGACAAATCGACCGAAAGCCTAGATATAACATCTTATCCAAGACCTACCTCGCAAGAAATTTTCCTGATGATGTAGGATTCCTGCATTACTGTCTTCAGGCTTTATCCAGATTATCCAGATGGATGCATAGGCTTTCCTGCAATAGCATTCAGACTAGAGTTTAGCCCGTAGCCACAAAACATTTCTGCATATGAACATCAGCTCTGTAGAAACACAGAATTGAATCAAAGTATTTTATTCCTGTTCGTGAAAGCAATCAAACATAGAAATCCCGGTTCTCAAAAGGCAGAAATTCTGATATAGACATCAAAATTGGACCTTTTTCACTCACTCCATTTCAACTTACGAACAGGTCTTACTGTAAACCATTCCGTATCTACAAATAAAACCTTAAACAACAACTTGTGCTAACCTGAGTTATCTTGTTCATCTGCTGTGAAGCCAAAGCCAAAGCTCAGCACGAAGCATTCCAAGTTCATCTCATGCAAGCTCTACATTTCAGAAAGCCGCAATGCTATGGCTGTGGACGCAATCGAGCGTGCAAGCAAGAGTGATGCTCAGGTTGTTGTCGTCAGCCAGTTTGGGGATAATCACTACAACCGTTTCCGCTACACGCTTGTCTCCTACATCATCGACGACAGATCAACTGGAGAAGTGATATATAGCCCAATCAGGAAGGTGTTGCTAGCAATGATTGAGGCTGCATTTTCAACCATAGACCTTGAATCGCAGTCAGGAGCGCATCCAAGGATTGGTGTCGTCGATGACTTGTCCTTCCACCCCTTGGGTCAAGCCACAATGGAGGATGCTGCTTCTTTGGCTAAGCAGCTAGCATCTGACATTGGAAATGGCTTACAAGGTACGTCCAATGTGTTAGGCCTCCAAAAATCAGCTCTTCAACTATTTTGATCTTCCTCAACGAATTGTATGTTTGCAGTCCCAGTATTCCTGTATGCAGCAGCCCACCCAACAGGAAAGTCTGCGGGTGCAATACGGCGTGAACTTGGCTACTACCGGCCAAATTACAAGGACAATCAGTGGTTAGGTAGCATGCTCCCTGATGTTCTGCCAGTTAAGCCTGATGTTGGTCCAACTCATGTCTCACATAAGAGAGGTGCCACAACAGTTGGTGTTACACCTTGGATTGAGAACTACAATGTCCCGTTATTGTCTAAGGACGTCACAACTGTGAGGAGGATTACCCGCAGGGTGAGTGGACGGGGTGGAGGGCTTCCCACGGTGCAAGCTCTTGCACTCTTCCATGGAGATGATTGCACAGAGATTGCGTGCTTGTTGGATCCAGATCATGTCAGTGCCTATCAAGTTCAGACCGTGGTGGAGCAGATTGCAGGAGACCAGGGACTTGAAGTTGAGCAGGGCTACTACACTGACATAACCAAGGATGCAGCGCTCGATAAGTATTTGAAGATTGCTTGCGCTGACGATTGATAAGCTTGTATAGACTTTTGTATGGCTGACATGCTTGTAACCATCAATGTCTGTAGTGCATCCATTGCTGTTTCGTTGTCATCTCAACCTGAATGAAGAACCGATTCTATTTAATACTTTGTGCACAAAAATTTCAAAAAAAAAAGAGTACTAGAAACAATACAGATTACCAAACCAAACTATAGGAAGCTGTAATTTTCTTATTTTATAAGCAAAACGAGCAAGTCAAAATAATCTCAATCTATTGATAGCCTGCTGTTAACTGATAAGGACAAATGGACATAGATTGTAATATGCTAGTTAGTAGCACAATAAAGACAAATGGATATAGATTCTTGGAATCGATGAGGCTCAACACACAGTACTGGGATTTGTAAAATGGAAACACCGTATTAGTTGGCATGAGTTTGTGGATACCAAGATAAAACTTATTTTATTGTTATATGACAATGGATTCATCTTTTATGCCTCATTGTGTAAGAGGCAAAGGTTGCTGAAGATTAGATGGATGGATGCTGCTGCTCAATAGGCAATAACATAATACCATGCTCTTCAAAATAGTATTTGAGTGATGCCATGCATTTTTGGATATCAAGACAAAACAATTGTTAACTCGCTGCCTTACATGGCCTCGGGGCCTTGCTAACTTGACTCACAAAAAAGCAAGTAACAAGGGGCCAAAAGGATTTCTTGCGAGTACCTCTCATGATGCATATCCCGATTCCCTCTATAAGAGGGCCCCTTGCCCAATCACTGAGCAAGTGCACACTCGTTGAGGAATGAAGAACCACACACACAGAGTCCAAGGGGGAGCAAAGGGAGAGGGGGAAGAGGACGAACCATGGAGCCCAATCACTCAAACAAGGTATCCTCTAGTACCTAGTCCCCTTTTTTTAGGATGATTTCAAGCTAAAGGTATGGGTCCTTGGGGCTTTGCTAACTTGACTCGCAAAAAAGCAAGTAACAAGGGGCCAAAAGAGTTTCTTGCGAGTACCTCTCATGATGCATATCCCGATTCCCTCTATAAGAGGGCCCCTTGCCCAATCACTGAGCAAGTGCACACTCGTTGAAGAATGAAGAACCACACACGCAGAGTCCAAAGGAGGGGAGCAAAAGGGAGAGGGGGAAGAGGACGAAACCATGGAGCCCAATCACTCAAACAAGGTATCCTCTGGTACCTAGTTCCCTTTTTTCAGGATGATTTCAAGCTAAATGTATGGGTACAAAAAATGATACAGCGTTTGAAGCGCACCTCAACTTCCTGATCCTAGACCCACCAGAAGAAAAATCTGCTGATGTATGCTCACATGGTCGCAAATTCTCTGTTGCTGTGCTGCCTGCATTATCATCTTCAAACGCAATCCAAATTATTCAGGCTGATGCATCATTCTATTTCTTCCTGCAATAACACCAACAGTTTAGTACAGGATCACAAAAACAGAGTAATTTATCTTTAGCTCACATACATCAGCTCTGTAGAAACATTGAATCAAAACTAAAGAATCAGCCTGAACCTTTCATTCTTGTCTAGCCAAGTAATCAAACACTGATATCATAAGTCTAGTTCTCAAGAAGTTGCCTTTGATAGGGGCAGTAACTCAGTAATACCTTTTACCACTTCACTGCAACTTATTACTTATGAATATGTTTTGTCATATTAAACTGACTTTGATAGCACAATTTCGTTAATTTTTCCTTTACTTTTCTTTATTTCTAATTTGTTTTTCAGAGGCTTTATCTGCTGCAAGCTCTACATTTCTGAAAGCTGCAATCCCACAGCTATTGACAAAATTATTTCCTAGCCAAAAGTGTTCCACATATTGTGGTGCTAAGCAAGTTTGAAGATCTACCACAGTGTGCACTATACACTTGTCTCCTATATCGTGGACAACAACTCAGCTGGTCAAGTGATATATAGCCCAGTCAGGAAGGTGTGTTGGCAAATGGCAATGATGAAGGCTGCATTTCATCCATAAACCTCGAATTGCACTCAGGAGCACACCCTAGAATGGGTGTCAATGATGATCTGTCCTTGAACTCCTTGGGTCAAGCCACAATGGATGATGCCATTTGGCTTACTAAGCTCATGGCCTCTGCCATTGACAATGATTTACAGGGTATGCCAAATGCTTACAGAAACACCAGCTACACACTATGTAAGGAAATGTACAGAAAGTGGAAGGAATGTTACATGATCCCATCCTCAATAGCTGCAAGGTTTACAAGCCAACTAATGAGTACAGGCAGCAAAACTTCCTACCATTCAGAGATCAGTTTACATAATTAGATCACATAAAGTTTCTATGGAAACAATTTCCTTAGAACATGACAGATCACGTACAAACATATATTTTGCTGGGCCCTAAATGGATGATTTTAACAAACGAAGAAATTCATACAAGTTGCAGAACAACGCCACCCAAATGCAAATAAGGCTGCCAATATGATTTAATCATGGAAAATCGTTTCAAACACATGAATGAACAAAAAAAGAACAAAATACCATCACCATGCTTCTTCAATAGTTTAATCACACTTTCAACAATTAATTGCTGCATAATATCAACAAATCGAGTAGGAGCATCAGGGAAACAATATAATCATACTAGTAATACATCATAGTGTAAGCAAGAAGGAAATTCACAAACGACTAAAAACTTGCTGGAAATTCTCAAAAATAATATAATTTTCTATTTTTATATTTTATAAATTTTTTATGTTAATATTAATTCTAAATTATTTGATTAAAAAAAGGCTCATAGCTGTGCTCTTGTTGTCTTCCAACCCGAAACTTAAAGTTGTTTTAGGATCTACATTAATCAGTATATTGTTCGACCATCAGTTTTTAATGAATTATACAGACTGACAATAAACTGCTGATCCTACAGATTCATCATAAAGAAAAGAATATATTACTAGTAAACAGACTAGCTCCCCTAGGCTTATTCTCTGTGATTCACATTTTCAGTTCACATTCATTTATCTCGTGAACACACATAATGGTCAAATAGAATGCAATCCAGCATATGTTGTTCCATTGAACAGCCAGAGGCAATTGATGTCAGGAGGTACTCAAATATCTCTAGTTGTAGATTGTTAAAGAATGGGTCAGGGGCAAGGAGGAATCTTCTATGGGATGTGTCGATCCAGGATACTGCAGTACACTCAATGCATGATCGGAGCGTTTCACACTTGTGCACCTCAAGCAAGACGACTAATCAGAGAAGAACACAAATGCATCATCAGTTACACTCTGAAGAATGTACCTTGTTCCTTGACAATGATGGAGAGATCCATGCCACAACATCTTCCTCTTTTCCCAAATGTTGAAGGACCCATGCCTAAGGAAACAAAGAGACTTCCAATACAAGAGGATAATTAGCGATTATCAGGATACATCAACCTTACCCGTCACCAATGGTCAACCGCCACACAAACAAGCCGCATTTTCGACATGTTGGAATTGTTGTTATCACACAAATAGGCCCCATCGTTTTCCTTGTGCCTCATCATTTATCTAAGCAGCTCAAAAGCCTCAAATACCTTGGCCCAGCCTGACGAGTAAGTTGCAGGGGACGGCGCTCCTGCGCGGCATTCCGTCGGTCGAACACCCGCCGCGCGAGGCTGGCAACTTTGGGAGGAAGAGAGGCCGAGAGGGTGAAAAGCTGGACCCCTGTCCCTGAGGGCGGAAGCCCATCAATTTCATCCCGGTACGGGCCGGTGGAAGTTGGTGACCGAATATGGGCTTGGCCCAATGAACTTCAACGTTCGTGTGCGCAAGAAGCCTGTGGCCCTGACTCACTGCTATGTACAGTACTTCCTACATTTTCAAGGTCTGCATGTGTATTCATCTCAATCCATATGTGTTGGAGTGGACTGGAATGAAACTTAATTTAATTCTACCACAATCCATTTCAACACATGTAAATTGAGATGAATACATGCGCATCCAAACAAGTTTTTAATGGAAAAAAACTAATTTATCTTCCTCCTCAACTATCGTAGTCTCATTTGATTATCCTTCCTGATCTACGAACCAATTTTTAACTCCTATTTACTTTTAAAACCTTCATTTTTACACCATAAGTAGTTTTGATAGTCCCCACACAAAAAAATGAATCGAACTAAGTTGAAAGTTGAAGAAGGTAAATCGGACTAAAAATATTTATAAAAAATATCAAAAAATTATTAAAAATTAAGTTTCAACTTTTTATCAAATATATTTTACATAAAAAATAATACAATTAGAAATCTTGAAATAATATTTAATCTTATAAAATTTTTATTTTAGCTCGAAAAAATATGAAACTAGTTTCAAAATTTTTATAAAACCATTGCTCTATCTTATGGTACCTAGGTTGAAATCGTTTGAATCTAGATGAACTCATTTTTATGCATACCAACCCTCCGAGCTCGCTTGGCAATTGGCATACAAACTTTTTTTCCCAGGCAACAAGGTGGATACCTCCGTTGATCCCCCTTTCAAAAAAAAAGAATCTTGTCAATAGCCAGAGTAGCCACATAGGGACACCAATTGCGATCAGGGGGTAGATACTAGATAGGGAAGGTGGTGGGGAGAACCTGAACCAATAGACAAGGGTGCTCATACTTGCTATGTCTGTTCATTCTGATACTACCCATCACCTCTTTCCTAAATCTCATTTAAGCCTCGTTTAATGTGGCACTTACATTTGTTCAAATGAGAGTCTAGAGTCTAGACTAGAGGACACTTAAAGCGTTCTGCTGAAGATTGTCTGAAGGAAGGTCCTCACAACATCATTACAGGTTTAGCTGACTTGTTCACAAAGATCTACTTGGATCTTACTGATTAGTGTATGATTCTTTCGGTTTCCATGAGGACACTGCATACATTATCCTCCCCTTCCATCCTTGTAGCAGCCATCTGATATCTTCGTCGATGACAAAGTCTTCATGATAATGCTTGTTTTTTTCATCTATTGATCTCTTCAGGATTGCTTTATTAACAGGAAGTTGCTTGAACCCAGCCTTGAGACATCTCACTTGCCACTGTTTGTAAGTCTCTGGCCTCTCAATCCTTTCTGCACCCTCACACGCTAGAATGTTAAGTGCACTTGCCCCAAGCAAATCCCTTTCTATCTGTATCCTATCTTCGTCAGTCTGGAGAGCAGTTGCATCCAGCATGTCAAACAGCGCAGAATAATGGAACAAAACCTCTCTGAATCGTGGCAGGAAGAATGGGGAGCTGTACATCCCGTTCACAATGCCAAGAATGAGAACCTCTGGGTTGATCCTCTTCATGGTACGCAGTACCCTATCCCTTGCACTATCTATATCCTCTGTCTCATCACCAAGATATTTTGTTCGGTACATGCAGTTGACTATAAGCACCTCATCATTGTCAATATTGAGATTCTCAGTGCAGATATCTTCCCATTGTGAGGCGATCCCTTGGTACTCAAAAGGCACATTAAACATTTCTGCATACTCAGCCAAGCGTTTTCCTGTCGCCTCAATTATTGCACGGGGGCGAAAACCTGGCTGAGGTACATCTATTCCTGTGATACGAAGCTTTGGGGGGCCACCTTCTTGCTTCGCAAAGCGCTGGATTAATGATGGCCACTGAAAGCCGAGTGTGATGCCAAAATCAATGATATGCACCTTTGGTCGCCCGTTCAATAGGTCAGCAATTGTTTGGTTGGAGAAGTAGTATGCCACCCTAGCAAAAGGGCACACTGCATTGAAAAGGCGGTAGGCCTTTAACATGTCTGTGGCCCTTGTTCGTTTCTCCATCAATTTCTGATACATTTGACTCCCTGTCCCGGCCAAGCGTGCCTCAAGACCAATTGCAAAGTAAAGTGCCAGCCTCTGAGAGCCATCTCCATATGGTGAAGCGTGATGCCTTATCTTCTTCTTCAGTAGCTCACTGGCAAATGGAAGGTTGTTTACTACTATTGCTTGTGCACACTGCATGAGATGAGCCCTGAGGTCAATCCCCTCCTCTTTCTTCTTACCTTGTGACTTCATCTGCCCTTGGCCATATCCTTTTCTCCGAACATTCTGTGAACTGCTGTTTGCTTCTTTTGCCTTAATTTCTCTACGATGAGCAACATCACAACGGAACTGCCAATCACAGAGCAGAACACTGTCAAACATTTCATTCCGGGTTGTTTCACTAACCGAGATGGCCAAATGCTTACTGTTCCTTGCTTCCAAAAACTCCAAGTCCACATGTGGATGACTCTGTATTTTGCTTACATGCTTGCCCTTTTGTCCAATTGTTGCCTTTATCATTTGATTGGAATCAGGAAGGCCATTACTGTCCAGATCAACCAATTTCACAATACTGGGGACAAACTTATTTGCTTCCTCAGCACCTCTCTCAAATTGCAAAGACAAATGGTCACATTCGGAAGCCCAGTCATTGGCTACCAGGTGCATACCTTGTGGGCCAAGAATATCAGTGAAAAAATTACCACCGCATGCCTGTTCACTATAATTGTCTTGGGGACAATCTACTTGGGTATCTCTACTGATCATTGTCTCCTTAGGTGAAGATGGATATGCCTGTCCAAGAATATCATAAAATGGCTTCTCCATGGCCTGAAGTGCATCATGTCGTTGGTATATGCTGGCCTTCTCATCAGTGCCCTCCTCCATTAACAGTCGGTTTATGTAGTCGAGAGTCGTATTCGAGTTTATCTCACAATACTCTGGACTTTCCATCATGCTAGACCTCCACTAGATCTAGCTGTTCTTGAAAAGTTTATGATCTACAAAAGATAGACCCCACCTTTCACTTCTGTTTCCTGGCCATGCGTTGAGGGATTTGCCTTCCAAAACATGGTTGCCGAAAATGTATTATCACAACTAAGATGTCTTGTTTATTAGCTGCAGAGAAAAAAAGGATAAAAGTGGTCAGCATGCTGCTAGTTCTTCTGTCAGCAGAACAGTGAAAGTCCTGCTCACTCATTAGCTAGCTTGAAACTTTGTGCCTCACAGCTTTTGTCCTCTTCTACTCAAATTTGTGTCGTCCCTACTTCTAATATACAATGCCATGTTTTTTTTTATTTGTGCCCCTTAAGAAGTTGATTATTTTTTTCTCGAACACGTAAGAGAGTTGCTCATCATTTCGTTAAGAGAGAGAGAAAAATAGTACAAAGGAGGGAGAAGAATCCCACTCCCCACGGGGAAAAAAAAACTAGACCACAGCAACTAGCCTTCGACAACTGACAAGACCTGTGACTATGGGACACAACACCAAACAAACTAGTCTAGTACAGGCAAAGCAACAAAGAGCACCAACAAAAACTTAGCAAAAATCAAACCACAATAAGCGAACCAGCTAAAAACTATAAATTTGGTTATCATGAAATTCCTCTTGCGCAACAATCCCAGAAGTAATCCCAAAGTTCACCGGCAGGTGGCAGCTACATGTTGTTTGCAAGACCAACTAATCAGCAAAAAGAAAACTTCATCTTTTGCATGAAACGTACAATAATTCTTCTAAAAGTTGTAGTGATCTTGTTTTATCCGCATAATGTAGTGCTTGTAATTGTAAAGTCATAGCTTTGGCAATCATAAGCTTGGAACTCTGGAAAAGCATCTCATGTTGATAAAAAATATTGATGCGTCAAAATTTAGGGGATGAAATTTGAAGTTGCATAGGAATATAAAGTTCAAACAGACTGTACTCGAAAAAGATGCAATTATAAATAGCACTTCTGCTCAGTCGATTGATGTGAATAGCAGAAAATTACCTAATGAAGAACCTGATTAGCTTTCTTCAATCTCTCAGCCCTAGTGGATGGTGAAGGAAGGTGAAAACCCATGAAATGAACTTGCTTTACAGACATGGAGAGTTTTGGTTGTTGTCTGGTGCTTAAGAAAGAGGCTGGGATGTCTTGTTGTGATGCTGATGATGTTTTCTAGGTGATGCAATTAAGTAAATTATTTGGTGATGCTTTTGGACTTTACTTCTTGTCATCTTTTTCTCAACATGTTTCTGTGGATGGATTACATTTCTTGTAAGCATCTTCTTGGCTTTCTGATATATTAAAAATATGATTGTGGCATGAAGCTAACAGAGTTTTCCATATGTCTTGTGGATACATTTCCTCTGTCACAAACTAGGCAACATTGTTATTCAGCCAGAATGGACTATTTGTTTTTAAATTTTTTGCCCAGATGCCTCGGAACAATCATACTTTCAACAATCAATCATTGCATAATAACATCAATAAATTGAGTAGGAGCCTCAGGGAAACAATATAGAATCCCAAATCATACTGGTAGTATAATGTAAGCAAGAAGGAAATTCACAAACGACTAAAAACTTGCTGGAAATTCTGAAAATTTGAATACAATTTTCTTTTTTTTAGAAGTATTTCAAATTAATATTGATTCTAGATTCTTTTATTCAAACAGGTTCATGACTGTGCTCTTGTCTTCTTCCAACCCAAAATTAGAAGTCATTTTAGGATCCACATTAGTCAACGTTTTGTTCGACCATCAGTTTACAATGAATTATACAAACTGACAACAAACTACTGATCCTACAGATTCATCATGAAGAAAATATTATATTACGAGTAAATAGACCAGCTCCCCTAGGTTTATTCTCCATGATTCACATTCATTTATCTCCTGAACACACATAACAAATAGAATGGGATCCAGCATATGTTGTTCCATTGGGCAGTCAGAGGCAACTCAGGCAATAGATGTCAGGAGGTACTCAAATATCTCTAGTTGTAGATTGTTGAGGAATGGGTCAGGGGTGAGGAGGATTCTTCTATGGGATGTGTCGATCCAGGATACCACAGTAGACCTCAATGCATGACCGGAGCAGCTCAAATACCTTGGCCCAGCCTGACGAGCAAGTTGGACGGCGCTCCTGCGCGCCATTCCGTCGGTCGAGCACCCGCCGCGCGAGGCCTGGTTCTCGCCACGACGAACGGAGATGGTGCCGCACTCGCCTCCCAGCGCAGGAAGCCGCCCGCAAGTGTCGGCGAGGAGGGTAAGGGAGGGAGCGGAGGAGGCCGCGGCGGTCTTGAAGATTAACTAAGATCCGGAGCGTTGGACGTCGCCGAGGAGCCCTTGGGCTGCGGCCATGGTGTAGAATGCGGTTGTGGATGCGGCGGGTGGCACACTGGCAGCTTGGTTGAGTTCCGGTGGGGAATGTCGAGCAGGGCGCAGGCGGCAGGTGCGGCGTGCAGGAAGAAGAAAGACCGAGAGGGTGGAATGCTGGACCCTGTCCCAGAGGCCGGAGGCCCATCAATTTCATCCCGGTATGGGCCGGTGAATGTCCGTCGACCGAATATGGGCTTAGTTAGGCCCGATGAACTTTAACGTTCGTGTGCGCAAGATGCCTGTGGTCCCGATTCACCGCTATGTAATACAGTACTTCCTACATTTTAAAATGGAAAAAAATATAATTTACCTTCAGTTTGATCTTCCTTCGTGATCTACGAACCAGTTTTTAACTCCTCTTAACTTTTAAAACCTTCATTTTTGCACTATGAGCAGTTTTGATAGTCCCGACCAAAAAAATGAATCGAACTAAGTTGAAAGTTCAAAAAGATAAGTCAGACTAAAAACATTTATACAAAATATTTTATTAAAAAATAAATTTTCAATTTTTATAAAATATATTTTTATATAGAAGATAATGCAATCAAAAATGTAAAATATCATTTAATCTTAGACAATTTATTTTAGCTCAAAGAAAATGAAACTAATTTTAGGTTTTTCTAAAATCATGCCCTATTTTACAATGCATATCCCTTGAATTGAACTTTTTTTCGTGCTTATTTGTTAGCAGAAACCCTAGTTATCTTTCATAATTGATTTGCAAGAGTCTAAAGTTAGTTCCAATAGTAGTTTTCTTAATTTTACTCAGAAAATTGCATGTCTCACAGGAAAAACAAAATAGTCCATGCAGAGTAAATTTAATGCATAAATGGTTAAAAAGCATACGACGATGATATTACTTGAACGTAAAGAAGAATAGTAGAACAGAAACTTTTATACATACCTACTACCAGGAACACCGGATGGTCCGAGGTTCTCATAGTGCGATGTCTTCTAGATCTAAAGAATTGCTTTGGCTATATCGTCCACCATGTGCTGGTTGAGTACAATACACGTAGATGACTCCGGTTCACACAGATATATATAAGATAGTGCAATCTTCGGCGCGTTCTGAAATTGGAGAGAGATCCATCTGCAACTGTTATGTGTACTTAGATCTTAGATATCTTCAAATAAAATTAAACATTCACGCATGATGATAAAATAAAATTATAGATTCATCATAGTAAACTTTTAAGTGTAGTGTGCTCGATTATTACCAATGTCAGATTAAACCATCCTGATTTTCTATCAATATTTTTAATCCATTTCTATTTCTCACTCGTGATATTGCGACGTATAGTTGTCCATGTGTAAATACTGGTTTTTTTAAGTATACCCCTACATTTGATAAAGTTTGGCCTTGGCTTTTATTTGTAGTCATAGAATAACAAACTTTTATGGGGAATTGGCGTCGACATAAGGTAAATGGCCAGTGACTTCCTCGTGTTTTTAAATTTATTCTAGGTATATATGTTGTTTCTCCAGTATGGGTGTCATCAGAAGACACAAGTTATGAATAACAGGCACGATGATTAACTGAAAAAAAATCACAAAATAGGGCCACATAATTTCATTGAATACACAATATAATGGGCAATGCAGACTAAAGGAACAAGACTGACTTCCTCCAATCTGCAGGCTTTGATCTATGGGCACATGGGACATGAAAACTCCTTTGGATATGCTGAACATTTGATTTATATAAGCTTTGTCAGTTTGTACTGGCTCCCCATTCAGATAATGTGATAAAGAGCTAGTACACTATATAAGTTACATTTTGCATTTGATTCTTCAAGTACTAGCAAAATATCCAGAAAGGAGAGCAGACATTTGATTTTTGCCTCTTCAATTTTCTGTTGTGGTCATCCATTATATTTGGCTCTCTTTTCAATGTGGGTTTGAAGAGGTGATGTGCTTGTTATATGACAATAGCACACAATTAAGAGTGGGTCTACAGAACATATGTTCATATAACTATTGTTGAGCGAAAACGTCTCTGTGCATGAATACCCATAGTCGCTGGTCCTTGTACTTGCCAATAAAAATTGGCTTCAGAAACTAATGGATTGAACTTTGGAATAATCGCTGGTCCTTGTACTTGCCAATAAAAATTGGCTTCAGAAACTAATGGATTGAACTTTGGAATAATGGGAGTCATTTATTTATATCATGATGATATGGCCATTTTATCAAACACATGACATACAGACTCATAGGTAGACTATCAGGGCAAGTACGGGAGGGTAATGATTAAATTGGAACCATTTGATATTATGACTACCTAACCTGACGCCGACCTCCTCTTCATCACAGCCGCAGTAAAAGCATGGAGATTTGCTATCTTCTTTCTCCAGAGGCAGAGCCAACGGATGGAGATGGGGGTAGAGAAAGCCGGTACCACTTACAGTCTCGTCTCCGTCATCGTTGCCGATAGGCCCTGTGCCAGCGCTGGTGGTTCAGTGAGGGCGCGTCCATACCGGTGCCACGCAGTCATGGTGACGTGGGTCTCATCGGGGAGCCAGATCTGTACGACTTTACTGTGACGTGCTCGGCTCGCCACGCCGCCTCGCCGCTGGGCCGACGAGATGCAGCGAGCTCGCCTCCGTCTCCGTAAAATACGGGCAGGGAAGAGCAGGCGCAGGGGGCAGCAGGGGAAGAAGGCAGGCGGACGGAAGTACCGGCGGCGGCAGGCCGTGCAGGAGGGTGGTGGCCCTACATCCAGTGCGGCGGACGGTTTGTGGGCGGCGCGGGGACGGGAGCCAGTGTTTCCTCGCGACGGGCCTTGGGTTGGGAAAGAAGGCTCTAGAAAAGTGCAAGATCGTTTGCATGCAGTTGGACGGTCCGATCCAGATCTGATGGTCGAGAAATTAGAGGCGACGTGGCCTAATCCCAGGCCAGAGCTTAGCCCTGATTTCGTAATATAGAGATATAATAGAGAAAAGAGAATTAGAAACACACAAAAAAAAAAAAACTAGACGATGTTACCCCGTCAATAGAAGTGTCTTTCGAGATTGAAATTTCATGGCACAACTCCAAACAATTTGACACAAGTGGAGTTCTTTGACTCAGTGTAAAAAGGAGGAAATTGCAAAAACCCCGCTTTCATGTCAGATTTTATTTACATCCACTCCAAAGATAGTTCAGTTCAGTCTAACAACACGTCAACACCTGCATAGTACTATGAGCTTGCTCGGTTCCCAACCGCAGTGCGCCACACGCCCACACCACACCCATCCCGATCAGAGCACTAACGAAGAGCAATCAGCAATCGGATCACATGTTCAACGTCCACGCCTTTGCCCGCCGGAGGACGAAGCAGATCATACGCCTACGACTGTGGATGGATCGGAGAGACTCTCCGCAGTCCACGAAAGTAGACAGCACCGTCCTCATGGACGGCGCCCCGTATGTGCGATGTGCCCACGATGCTGCCAACGCACACGGGGAAGGAGCCAAAGAGCCCCGCCGCCGCATTCCTTGCGTTGCGTCCGCGCGGCGCTTCCAGTGGTGGGCTCAGGCGGCGGCGAGGATGCGACCTGAAGCCGAGGACGACGGTGGCAGCGGCGGCGCTAGAGCCCTCGCGACCTCACGCAATCTGTTTCAGGCCTCACGGTTTGTTACCCACTTGTCTGGATCGAAAAGATATGCCTCAACTCATCCCGTTCATTGCATTGGCCGTTCTTTTCCAAGATTGGACGAATCGGATTTCCCATTTTTTTCGTATGAGTCGGAACATCATTACAACTTCATTATATTGCTATAATAATAATAATTCATAAAAGGTGGGACACAAAATTGCACATATGGAACAAATAGTCCAGGTTTATCCGTCCATGTGTATTTACTCCATACTAATACTGTCATATTGACATGATTGATCAATCTGAAGGGCTCAAAACACTGTGGTAAGAAAAATTCTGAAGATTTACAGTACACCAACCCTACTCTACATATGTCTGTTGATCTACAAACACTCCAAACTATGAACAGTACATGTGTCGTGCTTATGTATATACGGTTTCATCAAAATGCTGCCCTCGCTGCACCGCGTGCTGCTTCCCGCCTCATCTCCGTTTCTTTCCCACTTCCTCGGAAGTACAGGTAAACACGCTGCAGGAAGCAAAGCTTACGGTTCAGAACCAATTGAAGGTATCAAGAGATGAATAGAAAAGCAGTAGGCAGTGACTTCACCTGAATGACCCACATGCTTAACAAAGACTCCAGGCAGAACAATGCAAAGCCAATGAAGTAGAAGATCTGCGGGTCAAAATAGTTTTAACATGCAATGGAGAGTTATTGTTGTGTCCAGAAAACATGTTATGCAAGGCAAGAATTTGTTTTTGATGTATGTATCATTTGTCTTTGCAGGAAATATAGGTACTGTCGTCTGGAATTCTGATTTACTGGATTCAGACTGAATAATAGCGGTAAACTCACTCACCCCAACAATGACGCTGTCACCTATCAAGCTGATTGCTGGCAAAATCCCGCTGCACGACAAGTAGAGAGGTGGAGAAAATTACATTACAATTCAGATTCAGGACTTCTCAAAAAAGAAAGATGTCCAAACAATAGCATAAAGTGTAAAAAAATGTATAACTCACGTTAATGATTTTCCCACAAAGAGAATTGAAGGAGAAACAGCTGCATACACACAGAATGCGATATGAACCTGCGTGTGATCAGCATGAGCATGTGAGATTCATAGGCTTATCGTTAACACAATCTAATACGGCTTATCGTTAACACAATCTAATATGGCAATGTTACCGGAAGCTTACCAAGTAGAAGAGGAAAAACCATCCAAATTTAAGAGCGCTCTCATTCCTGTACACATGTGTTGTGGACAGAAGTTATATGAGGCTATGCAATGCTAAGATGTCTTCAAAGTTTAAACCCATAGAATGAGATATTATTTATGGGGAGGAAACAACTTATGGATAACATTGCATTTACCTCATTGCACGGTATAGTGGCCGGTACCAAAGGTAGTAGGCACCAGGGCATCCAAGAATGAAGTATATGATTGCAAGAAACCATATCTTAGGACCTGCACCAAGGAACAAAATAGCACACATTCTTTCTTTAGATAATGAATTAAATTGCCCTCGCCTCTTCATCAGCAGATGCACTTGGCCATGAACCATACGACATCGGTTTTTATTGCATACCTGACCCTTTTGCCCAGGCAGCGGTAACACAGATTATGTTCCAAAACAGGCACAAGACCAACCCTACCAGACATATATCAGGATAGACATTAATAAATTTTGTAGTATAATGAGAGACCATTATTGCGTGGAGACAACATGAAGCACAGGTAAGTACTAACAATGGCAGATAAAGGATAAAAGAAAACGCACCTAAGAGTGACGCAAATGCAACATACAGTGTTCTTTGCAGATGAACAGGTATCTCGTTGCCAATATCATTATGAATGATGGGGAAAAATGGTGGCCAATTTTTCTCTTCCAATACAATGCCAGCTGCAAGAGAACATGGATAACGATGCTATTATTATTAGTGAAAGGAAGTATTTGCGAATGATGTCAAAAAATAGCAAAGCGACGTCAGATGATGAACTCTGAAACTCCACCTCGTGCTGCAGCATCTTCTCGCCTTTTTATTTCCTACATGGAGCAGAACTAGGTTTAACGGAGAAAACAACAAACTGGGGCAATATACAAGGTACGCAATAATTTCTACTAAAGTTTTGCGCCATACTATGTTAGACCAAAGACCATTTCCACAAAATCATCAAGAACAGCATGCTGATGCCAAGTATTCCAGTCTCTGTATTGGATCCAGTTACCTTCTCACGCCTGTTCAACTCGGCCTCCTTGGCCAGAAGCTCCTTCTCCCTTGTCTTCATGTCCTATGTGCATGAACAACCAAGCAAGAATGAATTATCATGTTACTAGACTTAACGTCGATAACATCCATCTAGTAACATTAATAGTCGCAACTACCTTGTTTGTGTCCATGGGGATATCCACTGGGGTAGAAAAGTCATTGTAGAAGTCAGCAGGTTCAGGAGGAAGAGGCGAAAGGCGTGTGCTAGGAGGAGCAGAAGGGCGTTGTGATTGCTGCGTGAATGCAATGATGTATTCGCATGATCATCCAGCTAAAGCATTTTATTTTACTTTTTGTTACTGAAACATTCCGTGCATTTTGCACTCACCGTCGTGTAGAACGCGCCACCCGAATAGCTGGACTGAGCAGTTGATCCTCCTCTTTTAGCTTGGTCCTGCAGAATAAAGCAGCATGAGTGCAGAGTTGCAATTAACCTAATTCCTGTTGTTCCTGAACAAACGTCACTACTGAAACGAAAAATGAACCGTTTTATTTCAGGCATAGATGCTTATTTTTCCCATAATCGAAAACGTGTTAGCATGTATCATATGCAACCTTTCGTCATTTCTTAAATTTTGTGTCATCAGCAGCGCACAAGTATTCACTTGGACATTTTTTTTAAAAAAAAAGGAACGTTAATCAGTACTTGGGCATACATAGTATGAAATTCAAGCAATTTTCATGGTCATCGGCTCATTACACAAGGAACAGTGCTAAATTTTTTGCAGGGAACGTTAATAAGGACTTGAGCATATATAGTATGGACTCTAAGGGCCTGTTTGGTTACGTTTTGTTAAAGTTTAACACCCATCACATCAATGTTCCCTCAAATGCATGGAGTACTAAATATAGACTAATTGCATGCATGTCGGCACAGATTAGGAGTAATTTACGAGACGAATCTATTAAGCCTAATTAGTCCAAAATTAGAAACTTTTTGTCAAATAAGACGAAAGTGCTACAGTGTTTGTTAAACTTTAACAAACCAAACCAAATACCCCCTAAGTCTGTAAGTACAAGGAACAGGGCTTGCAAGCAACTAGGAAGGCACAGGGGGGCTATATCAGTATCAGTATATGGTTAACCTATTACCAGCCGTAAGCCGGTAACAGGATTTTCCTCGAATCCTTCACTCGGAAGTTTGAGAATAAATTTTAATTTTAAGAAGGTAGCCGATCACAACTCACTGGCATCTGTGTGCTAAAGCCCACTTTTCCCCATCAGGTTGGTGCATACAGTTCGAGAAAAAAAATTGATACAATAAAAACTCATCCGTCTCCTAGGCCGGTGATTTAGCTCAGATCCCCTGCATGATCATGTTTGTGTAGAAAATCCAACACAATTCATTTCAATTGCAGAGATACAGAGTCTGCGATCGTCTATTCTCTGCAAGCATCAACCTTATCTCTTGCCTTTCTCTACTGTTCCTTGGCTTTCCTTTCTTGAAGAATATTGTTCTTTTCCATTGCCACTGAACTTGGCACAAAGTCTGATCACGGAAGCAGTCAAGCTCAGCAGCAGGAGCAGCAACTAGCAACAAAGCAACTCCGGACGAATCGAGCGAGGAGATACATACGCAGAAGCAATCAATCGAAGCAGGGGGAGGAAGAGCCGGACGGAGCTCAGCGCCGGCGCGAGCTGGGCCTGGGCAGGCTTACGGCTTACCGCGAAAGGGTTGACCTCGTCGGCGCCGCCCTCCTCGAAGGGGTTGTCGTACTTCGATCTCCCCGCCATGGATCCTTCCCTCCTGGCGGCTCTTCTTGCTCTGCTCCGCTAGGCTCCGAGGTCAGCAGGGAGAGAGAGGACCAGACCAAGGGGCACTCGGGGCAGGGCAGAAGAAGAAGCAGAGGGGACGCAGCAGCCCAGTTGGACCTCTGCTCTTTGTGTACGTACTAGGTGTACGTGTACTCCCCCCAACGCGTAGAAAACGCAGACGGACTAGAAGAAACCGTGCCTGTCTACCGCCTCGTCCATGGCGTCTAGAACGAAAAATTTAGCGGACTCCGCGTGGATTTGTCACCCGCCCAGCCGTCAGCTTTTACCTTTATTTAGTTTTCGCCGTCAAACACATCATCAGCCGTTGCATTGCAACGAATGGCACAGGCACCACCGGTGGACCTTTGGCTTTGCCGCCCCAGCCACGCCATCCAGACAGCGACAGCGTCGCCATATCCTATTCCTCCCGGTGACGGTGAACATTACGTACATGTAACCGTCCGGATGTACGTAAATCTGGGAATTGTTTGGGCCAAAACCGGATTTTCTGGTCTGGTTTATCCTTTGGGCTTGCGTGGTTTGGGGGAGGAATGGGCTGAAGAGTGTATTGGGCTGGTTCGGTTTGGAGTAGTCGCTACAGTGAGCTAGTTGGGTCTGGATTTGGTGTTAGTTTTTGGAGCTGAGAACGGTGTGAAGACCGTGGTTGGGCCCGGTGTGAAGGTCGTGGTCTCCGGCGCCCCCCGATGCCTCTCTCTCAAGTCTCCACTCGTCCGTCGTTCCCCTCACGACGCCATGGCGGCGGCTAGGGTTTCCTAGTCGCTAGTCCATCGCCGGATCTGCTGCCTGCTACTCCATCCGCTGCTCGGCCTCCTACCTCCTCCGCTGCTCGGCTTGCCGGCTTCCTCGCGGGAGGGCTGGCCACCGCCGCTCACACAGCGACATCCCCTTCGGCTTCGCGCAGCTGAGCCCGCCACTCCCCACTCCGGCACCGGCCACGCGTGCAGTCGCGACTGTGGCCGAGGGCTCCACTCCTCCGAGGAGCGCTGGGACGAGCGTGACAGCCGCGCGTGAAGGAGAAGCAAAGCAAACCGGCTACAAGAACAAGGTACTGGAATGCTTCTCTAAAATACTCAACTTTTTGCACATATTGATTCAGTCGTGCACTTCTCTAAAATTGTATTATTGATTCATCTTTTTTTGTCTGAATCAAATAGCATCACTGACCAAACAGATACTGTCGGCCATGGCTTCTTCTTGATCTATGGTGGGTCTTCCGGTGTCTCAATCTCGACCCAAGAAATTGATGCAAGGTGCATGTTTCTTGAGGGACATACTAGTTTGATCCAAGGTCAGCTTCTTCTTATCTCAGAGTTACAATCATGTTTATTTGGATATATGCTTTTTGATAAAAAAAAATCATGCAAGGACATTCCAATCTGAGAGTAGGGGTTCATTTGGATATATGATTCTTGAGATTATTGATGCGGATCTAACTAGAACTATGAGTTTAGTATGTCATCCATTCTTGTAGCAACGCATCTCACTGACCAGATGCTCTGATTTCAGTCAGCTTATTTATCACAAATTAAAAGCATCAAGTGCTAGAACTGTTCTTATCTCTCACACTTGTCCCTATCTTTATTACTAGTAGATAGGCTACATTTATAATCCAACATCGAATTGTTCAGACATGTAGCATGCACTGGATTTCAGTCAGCTTATTTATCACAAATTAAAAGCATCAAGTGCTCTGCTTTTTTGCCGCCCTTTAAAGACTCTAGATGAAGATGTCATGCCTAACAATCACAATTTTGACATATATAGGTTGCGCACGAACATGAGGAAAAATTAAGAGCCATCCGCATATCTGGCATCTGATAAAATACATGGTCACAAGCAAGTTGCAGACTATGCAAAACACTTCATAATCTCAACTAGTAGCACAAATGATCGTGCGATGTTTATTTCGTAATCTTTAGTCCATCAGTTGAAATGATAATGAGAGTATGGTTTAATCCTCTTTAAAAAATTCCAACAAGGAATCTTTAACAGGCCACATAGATAACTATGAACGGCAAAAATAGAGGGCATCTCTTTTCCAGAAAGATACTAGATAGCATTTGAACTCACTGAAAGTAACTGTTCAATGAAAGTCATCAACTTGCAGTGTGTATCTCATATCGTACATGCAGCATTTCAGCCAGGCAGTGGGCTTAACTTGGTGAAGCCAGATATAAAACCAATAGCACACAACTCAAATCTGAGTTCCCAACTGGCCTACTCTATTGAATAAAAAAATGCATCAGAAGCATCAAGATATATGTTTACAGAGATAAATCATTTTATCGACTGTAACAGATTCCTCTGACATCTCCAAACAGTTAAACAACAAGGTTTCAGTAGCTACAGAAAGGATTTTAACTCGGTGTACAAAGCTCTCTTTTGTAAGTAGCCAAGTATTACAAATTTGCCGCAAATTTATTTCCGTCCATGAGAAGCTTCATAGTTGCCAGCATTAGTGCCTGCTCGCCCAGATCCATATGCTGGAGGCTGTGCAGCCAACCCATAGGGAGAGGACCCCTGTGCAGCAGTGAAGGGGGATTGTGACTGTGCTAGACTAAAGGATGATGGTAGCTGTGTGTGCCCATACGCAGATGGTGTCTGTGTTTGTCCATATGATGGTTGCGCCTGAGATGAGCCATAGGGACGCACTGCTGCTGCGCCGTAGGATGTGTTTGACCCAGATGCATAAGATGGTGGCACCTGTACAGATCCATAGGTCGATGCCGATTGTCCCCATGCATATGGAGCCGATGTTGCCTGATTGGACCCGTAGTAACCAGCAAGGCCCCCATGAGCCGCTGTAGCTGACGCCTGTCCAATTACATGTGCCTTTGAAGCATCATACCCAGAACCCTTCAAAGAGTCAAAGCCAGTGGCACCCCTTGCTGCATCATGGGTCCCGGTTTTTGAAGAACTGAAATTGGCAACATGAGAACCATCATATGCATTGCCTCTTGATGGATCAAATCCAGAAAGAAGACCAGTCCCTCCAGGGCTTCCACTTAAAGGGTCTGCCAGACCAGTAGGAGTTGTCCTTGCCTGAATTGACATCAAAATCATATTGTTATCACTAGATAAAGATAAAGATGAATCCAAACAGAGTTACAATAAGCTGAAGGCAGAAATCATATTATGAGTGCTTTGAAACGGTTTTGTGCCTGCTACTTATTCAAATTGGACATAAACATTTGTTCCTGCTACTTGCTTGTGTTCTGCAGTTACTTGCTTGTGTTCTACAGTTACATGCTTGTGTTCTTCAGGTGAAAAGATGGAATCCAACGCTTCAGAGGGGTCTGGAACACATGACAGTGAAGACGGTCACACATCTTTGACGCCACGTCGTACACGGTCAAATGTTTGGGAGCACTTCGAGAAAGATTTAGTTCCTGTGGATGGTGAGCTGAAAGCTGTTTGCAAGTACTGCAAACTGAAATTAGTTACAAAGTCTGGCACTAGTAGCCTTAGGGGCCATGTTGCCAATGCTTGTCCTGCAATTGACAGTGCTATCAGAAAGAGATTCCAAGCAAGCATGAGCAAGGAACCAGTCGATGCAAATTTCGTCTTTGATGCCGGACTCTGTCGTAAAGCAATGATCAAGTATATCATTCATGCTGAGGTCCCGTTTCTGCAGTTTGAAGACCCTTACCTGCAGCCTTGGATTGACTTAATGCAACCAGCTTTCAAAATCAAGGGTCGACAAACAATCCGCAGTGATTGCTTCAAACAATTTGAGGACCTGAAGATAGAGCTTCATACTGAACTTCAGAATTTGGATTCCCGTGTTTGCCTGACATCAGATATTTGGACGGCATCGCAGAACTTAGGATACATGGCCGTAACAGCCCACTACGTTGATGCAGAATTTAAGATCAAGAAAAAGATCATTTGGTTTAAAGTGCTAGAGTATCCTCACTCAGGTTTTGCAATTAAAGAAGAAATAGTGAGGTGCTTGACAGAATGGGGCATAAGGGATAAATTGTTTACTTTGACATTAGATAATGCAAGCAATAACACTACGGCATGTGAAGAGTTGGTCACAAACCATGAAGATGAGTTATTGTTTGAAGGTGAGCATCTACATGTTAGATGCTCGGCTCATATTCTTAACATCTTGGTTCAGGATGGCATGTCAGTGATCCATACAGCAATTAAAAAGCTTCGTGAGCTGCTGAAGCATATTGATTCATCTCCCTCAAGACTTCAAGTGTTCAATTCACTAGCAAATGGGATGGGTTTGGCCACAAAATCCGGCATCTATCTTGACATCCCAACTAGATGGAACTCAACCTTCAAAATGCTTAGGGAAGCATTGAAATACAAAGCTGTCCTTAATTCTTATGCTCCTAAATATCTTGAAGCTCCCCCTACTGAGGAAGAATGGAAAAAGGCAGCAGCAGTTTGTGGGTTTCTCAAAGCATTTGAAGAACTTACTCTTGCTGTCTCAGCTCACAGGAAGCCTACATCACATCGGTTTTTGCCATTGGTGCTTTGCATCCTTCATGCCTTGAAGGACCCGGCTTGGCAAAATACCGATCTACTCAAGGAGTTGGCTATGTCCATGCACTGGAAGTTTGAGAAATATTGGAGTCCTGCTGAAGATGATCTTCATAATGTAGCTAACCGCAAGAAAAAGAAGAAAGAAATTGCATTTAGCGTTGTCTTAGTCATAGCCACTGGATCCAAGAAGGAAGGCTGACTTCTTGAATTTCTTCTTTGAGAGAGTGTTCAGTGATACAAGTAAGGTTGATAGGTATGTGAGATATGCCATGAAATGGATGAGAAAGTACTTCACATTGTATGAGCAGCGATATGCAAGAACAAGTAGTGTGGACATGATGACACGTGCTAATCAAGCCTCTACCAATGTGGGGTCACCGGTTCTTGGAAAAAGGAAGATCGAAGTGGACTTTGTTCAGTACGCAACACGCTGAAGAATTGCACAAGCACCAAAAGCTGAAATCGATGCATATTTCGAAGAACCACTTGAGCCGGATAACGATGAGGATTTTGATATCCTAGCATGGTGGAAGAGCAAATCAGACAAGTTTCCTGTATTGTCTAGTATGGTTCGAGACTTCCTAGCTATTCCCCTTAGTACAGTTTCATCGGAATCTGCTTTTAGTTTAGGAGGAAGAATTCTTGGAGAACGTAGAAGCTCACTAGCGCCAGAAATGCTTGAGGGCGCTTGTTTGTGGCAAAGATTGGCTATTCATGACTAAAGACCTCGCTGATGAAGGTAGAAAGCTTTTTCTTTAATAAATGTTCTATTTTTTTCTTTTTTTTTCTACTAACTGAACAAAATTTCATTTGTTAGATAAGGATTCAGAACCTGAAGAGGGCTAGCAGTACCAGGTACATTTTGACTAGTTCAGTAAATTCTTGTACATAGCATTCTTGTTTTCATTAGTGGTTGCATCAATGAGCTAGCAGTACCAACTTCATCATTTGTTTTCATTCAGCTGATGTGTATGTGTGTGTGTTTGCAATGGCTGAATGTGGCAGTTGTATGTTTGTGTTTCCAGGAACATTATTGTATTCTGCAATACTCCTTTTCATGATCCTAACATTATTGGCTGAATCTAGCTAGCTAGCTGTGAGGTTTCCTCTGATGAATACTCAGATCCACCTGGTGTTTCTATGGGTCATCTTGCTGTGTTCTTTTTTCTCTCAGAATTTTTGTTGGTCGATTGAGCAATCTTGATTTTTTAGAGCAAGTAGTTAGTAAGGAACAGTGAAATAGTTACTGTTGTTTACCTTTTTACCCAAGGGGTCAAGAGTTTCCCCCTCAAAAAAAAAAGAGCTCAAGAGTTTCCATGCTGCCAATAGTGATTTGTGCATACAGTACATTGTTATTGATATTCACACTTTTTGCAAAACTTGAGTTGTGTCAAGCAAATACTAACAGGATATACTTTATTGTTATTTTACATATTACAGATGCCAAGAAGAGTATCACTTTTGTTAAAAGTGCATCTGCTTACTATTTCACCGCATCAACCAAAAATCAATCAGCATCTGTAAAATCAAGCTAAATAACTTAGCTCACCATGCATTCTATCTATTCTGTAGACTGTAGTTCTCCTTTTGTTATCCTAATGAACACTCTGTAAAGTAACATGTAGACTTGTTCTCCTGATTTGAGACTAGTTCTCCTGATGAGCACTCTGTCAGGCAGCTTTGTCATGTTTCAGTTAGAGCAAACGCTATGTAAAGTAACATGTAGACTTGATCTCCTGATTTCAGACTAGTTCTCCTGATGAGCACTCTGGCAGGCAGCTTTGTCATATTTCAGTTAGAGCAAACGCTATGTAAAGTAACATGTAGACTTGTTCTCCTGATTTCAGACTAGTTCTCCGATAAGCACTCTGGCAGGCAGCTTTTTGTTTCAGTTGGAGCAAACGCTATGCAACAAACTAGGTGCTCAAACCACGTATGCAGCAGAGCTGAGCAGACCACGGTTTCAATATAGTCTAAAACAGTTTGACACCGTGGTTTGAGCACCTGGGCTGGTTTGGATTGGATGTGATGATGCCTGTAGTTCGGGGTGGACTGGGTTTGGTGGGACAATAAATGGGGTGGTCTGGAGCAGTGCTGAGCGGCAGAGAAAGAAAGTTCGGGACAGCGTCGCCATATCCTATTCCTCCCGGTGACGGTGAACATTACGTACATGTAACCGTCCGGATGTACGCCGTGCCACGGAGGAAACCTTTCGGCTCACACATGAGACATGACACATTTACAATGTGTAAAACTCGCCAGATTACAGCATTGATCATGAAAAAAAAATCTATGTGAGTTCATAATCACAAAAGAATATATAAAATAATAAAAAGGAGCAGAAGCAAGCAGTACGCCATCGTGCTTTGCCGAAGGGGCAAATGTCAAGCATCCGGGGCCACATGCAGGTGCTGTCCTTCCATTTTCTCCGTTTCGCCTTTCTGGGGATTTCAGTTTTCGTTTCAGATAAGAAAGGAGCCTCACAAAGCAAAATGGTAGCTACAGCTGTGCGGCTGGCGCTGCTGCAACTGACAAATAGCACGTTGCACCCCGAAACTTGCTTCCTCCAACAACTGTAAATCATCAGTCTTCACTCGGTCACACCAAACTTAATTCACATATGCTTCATTTCATCTTCTTCTCTCCTGGTTCGGAACTAGAGGGGGAAGGCATCAGAACGGTGGCGCACGAGACGCGGCGTCAGGCCTCATCTGCGCCTCACTACCTTTCCCGCGGAAGAACCAGTACACTTTCTGCAAACCACAAAAAACAAACATTTGCAGAACAAAACCCATCAGTTTCACTTACCAGGGGAATGTTTTCAGGTGGGAGTATGTATGTATGCTGTATATTCCTACCTGGAAAACCCAGATGCTCAGCAGTGCCTCCAGCACAAACATTGCGAAGCCCATGAAGTACATTATCTGAAAGCAAAAGTACTTGTCAGCCACGAAAGGTATCAGTGGTATGAAACTCATGGAAATCGTTGCCAAAAAAGTTATTCCCTAGTCGCTCCCTGCACCTATAGCCCCAGTCCGAAGAACATGTCACATCAAAAGCATTCACAAAATCATGCCAACGGTTAAGGTTCCAGCAGTAACTTGTAGGAGTGGGTAACTAGTTCTGCTCAAGCCATTTTATGGGATGGCCAACAGTGGTAAAGCAAGCTTGATATTTTGTTACACTAGCTAAGCATAGAAACATTGGCAGAGGGAACTGGAGTGGTAACAATTTGATTCTGACTTCTGTCTAGATTTGATAGAAGGTAAGACAACTGGTCGTTTCTAGTTCCTCAAATTTCCATAGTACATATATTAACATAGTATCAACTCACCCCAACACCAGCATTCTCGCCTATCTCGCTGATTGATTGAAAAATTCCACTGCAAATAATAAGATAAGACAAATGAAGCAAATTATAATTCCAATAGCAAGTTAATGCACAAAAGAGAAAGCTAAGAAATTAGCAAGCTTATCACACTGAGTTTTCAAAATTGGAAACGACAAAGCAACTTTTACTTATATTCAACATATATTCTAAGAAAAAACCCATTTTACAATAATTACTTCATAGAAACATGTATTTGTAAAATAAGAAACATGTAAACTAGAGTGTCTATGTGAAAAGAGCTTATGCTATCAAAAGACTTACGCCAATGATCTTCCCACATAAAAGAATGGCGGAGAAATAGCAGCGTATATGCAGAAGGCAATGTGAAACTGCAGAGACAATACCAATTTATGAGCTGATTTTCTAATCTATGGAACAAAAATTATACCATACAAAGAATCTTGTTTTTTAACAGAAATCTTACAAAGTAGAACAGGAAGAACCATCCATAGCTGAACGCACTATCCTTTCTGGTGAAAGCATTATAATATCAGGTGAATGTTAATGTTTAAATACTGTACTTCATACAGGAACTTGGTAAAATAGTTTTGGAAGCTCAGTTGGAATATAATACCTCATGGCACGATAAAGAGGTCGGTACCATAAAAAGTAGGCACCTGGGCATCCAGTAATGAAGTATATGACTGCCAGAAACCAGATCCTAGGATCTGCATGGAAGAACATTCATACAAACTAAATAACAGAAATAACAAATTTAAATATTATGATTATTAGGAGCACATAAAATAAAAAATAATTTTTTTATGAACATACCATGCCCTGTAATCCAAGCAGCAGTTACACATAAAATGTTCCAGAAGAGGCATATGACCAACCCTGCATGAGAATTTTGCAAAAAGTATTAGTTACAATAGTTTTGGAAGCCAGTAACCCTTAAAGAGGGCAGTTTTTAATTAATCAGCACATTTCCTAGCTTCATACCTAGGAGTGATGCAAAAGAGACATACTGTACTCGCTGCAAGTGCACGGGTATATCATTTGAAATGTCAACATGAATGATGGGGAAGAACGGTGGCCAGTTTTTGGGCTCTATTAAAACTCCAGCTGCATGTAAAAGAGGGGTGATAATATAAAATCATGGGATATTCTGAAGAAAACTGGTACATGCACAAAATAAAATTAAGGTTACCTCTCGCAAGTGCTTCTTCCCTTCTTTTTATTTCCTAGAGAACGGAACAAAAAGATACACAATATAATAGATGCTAAAGTTCAAAACTGTGTAAAGTTAGTTGCATACTTTATAAAACAATGACAGCAAATGGCAGATCATATACTCGACTTAACTAGTATATACCTGTTCCCTCCTGTTTAACTCCGCCTCTTTAGCCATAAGTTCCCTCTCCTTTTTCTTGAGGTCCTGGATTGTGTAGACAGACTCACAAAAGGATCTGATATACCGATATTGAAAGAAAGAAACATAGAGGAGAACTGCTAAGGGAAAAGGAAAACTAGTCTCTAATCCCTCCTCTTTAGCCTGAACCTAACTTATAGCCTTTTATCAGCCTTCCAAATAGTTGTCTGTTTTACAACTGCTTCCAGTATAGAATTATTTAGAATATTATAGAGTTTTCTATCACATTCCTACAGAGTACAGACACTTGCATGGTAGTTTTTCTTTTCTGCAATACCACGACATAGCAGTGACCTCGTAGGACACATATAAGAACCAACCATGGGTTCAATAAAAAGAAAGATAGCAAACTTATTTGTTAGCTTACAGTGGAAACATGGAATGATGGGAACCGAACATCAGGTGGACATACATGTGTAATTTTGATGCTTTGCATAATGATTGAAAGATAGGACAAAATCAATGAAAAAGGCTAAAATAGTAGTAAATGATAGGTAACCAAGCAATTCAAGCAGTCAAACTACCTTTTTGTTATCAAGTGGGATATCTACAGATGCACCAATATCATTGTAGAAACCAGCTGGTTCAGGAGGGAGCGGAGTTGGGCGTGGATGCTACATGAGCAAAAAGATATGATCCTTAGACAGTAATGATGAGCCAAAGCAAAGATAATGAAACACACAAAAATAATTTTGGTTCCATAATAAATTTTTAAATTTTGATTCAGAGTTTGGCAAGTGTGTCCGCAATCCGCATGCCCTATGTGCTATTCACAACATATTTTCATCTTCTGTTTTGCCAAGGCATAACACAAATGAGTAAGATATGTAGAAGTACAGTTTTATGGTGTCAGTCTGTCACGTGTTTGATTGATTGCTATGATACGTTTTGTATTGCAAGTCTGTAATAAGTTGATACATCAACGAAATAAATGGGCTAAAGAATCATACGATAGAACAAACCTTCCCATGTTTGCAATTTCTCAAACAAACCACAGCATGGAAAACATATGGGTACACTTTATATAGATTCCCTAATATCCAAAGCAACATCAGACCAAGTTTAAGAAATTTTATTTCTTGTACAACAGTAGAGAAGTGAGTTAAGCGGAAACTAAGCTGGGTTCAAAGAGATGTACAGGATCTCATCGTGAGAAATCAGGCAATCTCCGGAAGAAACGACCAATCATGTGAAGAGCAGGAAGAACATAACAGGTAACAGCTAAGATAATCGCGCAATTTGTTAATGGGCATTCTGTTACTCCGTGCAATGTTCAGGTATATTACAGCCAAGCCAAAAGACCCAATCCGACCTGGAAGTGGAGAAAGCATAGTGGATATATCATACGTGACGAGGTTCTTCTAATCAATACCGAATCCAGCAAACGAAGTACCTCCGGCGCGGCGAGAGGTCACCGCTATTGCGGCGGCGCGCGCCGTAGACATAGCCGGCCATCCTCCAGAGCGCGCGCCGCTGCTGTGCCGCCCGCACCATCGTGCGGAGGGAGAACCGCGAAGCCAGCGTCTGAGATGGGTGGGCTAATAACTACCCAGTGACTATGCACCGCAGTTTTGGTGTCGCCGCCGTGCAAGCGGTGCGCCGGAGACCGGAGCAGCCGCCGCCCGCCGGACGGGGATGCGAGACGAGCAGGCTGCTGGGCCGGCGACCGGCTTGACTCGAGCCTAGCAGAACTCAAGCCCGTTTGTTCGCTTGGGCCTAAAATGTAATGAGCCCATGCTCCCTGTCGTCTATCTAAAAGAAATTATATTTCCTCTACAAAAATTGAAATGGAATGATATTGCCTTCTCTGAAAATAGAATCATATGGATTATTATAGAAACAAAGATAAGAAATTATATCATCCTTTTTCTCATAAAATATGGAATGGTTTTTTTAGACAAAGGCATCCGGCTGAGGACTACTTATTATTTTATTAAAAAGCGAAAATAAACACAAACTCATAATAACTAAATACAAAGAGCAGTATGACCTTATAAAAAACTAAAGACCATATCCATGGGCGAGGTGAAAAAATTCCTATTTTAGTTTTAACTGACACACAATTAGAAATGTTGTCTTTACATTTGGACCTATATATTAGATGAAAATTTTAGTACTCCATCCATTCTAAATTATAGGTCACTTAAGTTTATTCTAAGTCAAATTTCTCCAAATATAAGTAAGTTTATAAAAAAATGCAGTAATGCACAATATTTACACCATGAAGTTAGTTTTATTGAATTTTCTATTTTTTTTAAAATGAATCAGTCAGAAGTTGTCGATTATATTAAAAAAAGAGAAGGCTCAGAACGAACAAAGACAACACAGCAACAAAGACCTATAAAACTTAAGCAACCAAAAACCTGATTAAAGTTAGATAAAGTTGTAAATGTTAATACATTTTTCTATGGAATATCTTGATAGTGTGTATCTATTTGACTAAAAACTTGATAAAGTTAGATAAAGTTTAAATTAGAATAAAGTGATATATAATTTGGATTTGAGAGTAGGTGTCAACTTGATCTTTCCAATCAAACCCATAGAATTACAATAATCTATACATATAGTAAACACTCACTTACACCCGAGGTTTGCATGCATAAACAACTCTACTGCATAGGTGTATATAAACTCAAGTTAGTCATGACCTGCCCTTTTTTCAAATTCCATATGTTACTGACACAATAAGTTGCGGCAAGATTTCTTTGGACAACCTGAGTTGTGGTTGGCACCGTTGCATTTTTCTCACCAAGTTTTGGCAAGTTTAGAATAATGTTAGGCAAACTTGAGCCAAATAGCTCCCAGAGTTTCCACAACTGAAAAAAAAGACTTTGCAATAATCTGCCATCGTTTCAGTTTCAGGGTATATATATATATATATATATATATATATATATATATATATATATATATATATATATATATATATATATATATATATATATATATATATATATATATATATATATATATATATATATATAACAATCCGATCGAACATGGAAATACGAAAGCACAAGAGTTTCAAGTACCAAAACGTTGTACTCGATCTAGCTTTCTTGTTCTACTATGTCTTTTGTAAACTAGCGAAATCAACGTTAAACTCTCTTCGATCGAAACTAAGATTCCAACTATCAAAGCTTGAATTATCATCCAGTCATACGTTCACATGTATAATCAATCGAATTTTGAGCGCGAGAGGGACGACAATCTTCAAACTTGGGGACTCGATCTCTAAACCAACAACACCTTATACTGCAGGAAGGAAATAAATAAGCAGCAATCATCGCCTGATCACGAGAGACAGACGAGCTGGTTAAAATTAGAGAGAAACCCAGGAGGGGCGTCGAGGAGGACGATCGATCGAGTGGACCGACGCTGCGTGAGCGTGAGTTACGTACCGAGAAGGGGTTGACGACGTCTCCGTCGCCCTCCTCGAACGGGTTGTCGTCGTGCCTCCACCTTCCGGCCATGCCTCGACGACCTCGATCAACCCTTCGCTGACCTAGCGTTTGTTTGCCCTCCGGCCGGCCGTCCGCCGGCAATTCACGGTATGTACGCTGCAAATGATACCACAGCTATCTAGCTGCTTCCGCTTGCCGCCCTGGCCCTGCTGCGGTGGTACTCTACTTCGTTCCTCACAGTTATAGTACCCACTACCGGCATACGGTCCAGCAGCGCCGTCGTCCGCTCAAGCGACAAGCCACAACCTGACAAATAATGCCAACACCATTTGCATTGATTAATGTATCACGTTAACAATGAAGCCGATCGATCATATCTCTGGGCACTCCGCCTTACACGGTAAGACGGCCGAGATTTTAATACGTAGCTTAACTATCGCTCGATGTAACAATCTCTCCAATCAGAATACCTTTGCTAATTTCTTGTCTGGACTCTGGACTTCGTCGATGCGTTCCTGGCGCAAACCGGCTGCTGCCCAGCTTGCCGTTTCCTCGATGCTACTTGGTTAGCTGGTAGCGTGTAACAGCGATGAAGTCCGATCCTTTGTATATTCAATGGGATCGGAATGCATCGTCGGCCTTGCGCGGCACCTCTGATTCGGCAAATGTCCATTGCCTTGCCGACAAATGGCAGCATATCCGATCCTGGCCTGCGTTGGTTGGTCGTTGCTAATTTTCTTGGTGCAGCTTTTCGATTGTCTCGTGGTTATGCGGATCGTCAACAAGGGGTCACGGTAAACTTCGCAGAACGCTTCGTGCTAATTAATAACGCGGCGACCGGCCTCTAGGAGTACGGCACTCGAAGGGGGAAAAAATGCAATCACAAAACAGGGAATGGGGATGGAGTTTCAAATTACCTCTTATAACCAAGGGTTCTCAGATTCAAATGACAAAACATTTCTAACGTAACCGAAACAGGTGTGAATCTCAGAAATTTGATAATTGCGAACCGAGATTCACTTGTTTCGACCTGTCAAAGCGTTCAAGTTCAGCTAATATTTTGGCTGAATTTGAGCCAAAATTTGATCATGAGCCGTCCATCTTGAAAGCATCTAGACCCCCTAATTCGTTTTTGGCGATTAATGACAACACAATCATTGTGACTAACGTGTGTTTTGCAGAGGCATTATAAGTTAGGTCACAATGATGATTGATTAACGGGCAATCAATGATTTTCATGCTCTTATTGGTGGATTTTGTTTTGGTTTTCAAAAGATGAGCGACGAGATTAGAATAAATTAGTTCTAATTGTCGTTTGGCGTTAGGAAACATTTAGAGTAGTTTAGGACTTTTTCCCTCTATCTATAAGTACCTTGTGGTGAGTTGTTGGCCATATACACGAATCGTTCTAAAAGGGACTTGATTTCTAACGAGGAGTCTAACTACGACTTTGTGAGGAGCCCAACTACGATTTTGATGGTTTGGATGAGTGACGGATCTCTACCCTGTGCTCAAGGTTGCCAATGGAGGGCGTCACTTGGTTCACTTGTGCTTCTTTTGCTCTTATGCATATCTGGTTCATGTAGACTTGTAACAAAAGAATGTACCTATGTAATCTAAGATTTATGATACGTAATTGAGATTGTATGACTATAATGAGACCTGAACACTGGAAGTGATAACCAAGATATCTTCAGTCTATCGCACATCTGGTCATGGATTTCCTTCGCGAAATTCCCGATCCATTGTAGTCAATATTAGAGCAATACATAACCCTAGTATGTGACCCTAGAATTGAATGTTAGTTAAGAGCCTACTAAATACATACCTACTTCTTTTTGTACCCTGTAGATAGCTGTCATAACCTAGAATATCTAATTATGGTATGTAATAGGAAATATAAATTAATCCAACATTTTTCGCTTAGTTTTAAAACTTGTCCAACATTGGTACAGCTATCATGAATATCTACTGTAAGAAATAATTAATTTCTAAATTAAAATAAATCAATCATGAATGATGTGTGTGTTTTTTGTATTCATTCCATTGACAATTATATTTTTGAGTGTCCAGTTTTATTTTTTATTTTTATTGTTCTGAATTTTCTGTTAAGAAAAAAGGACTTCAACTCATAGTTCTATAGCGCTTTTCAGCCTGCTTCCCATCTTTTTCCTAGGTCAAGCCCATGGACTGCCACTTCCGCTTCCTCCTTTACTAGTTCAGTTGTGGCCCATAACACAAATCCACACTACACTAGCAGCATACCACCAGTGCCTCCCCTTTCCTCTCGGTTTTGGGCTTTTGGCTGAAGCACATTTACAAGCCAACAGCGAAAGCCAACCTCCTCCTTTTCTTTTGTACACATGAGCCCACATGTGTGTGATCAAGGCAAAGATATATATATTTTTTTGTTAGTCACTGATAATATTGGTGCTAACTCCAACGATGAACGTGGAAGCATACACGACGAGAACGTCGTACGTGGCTTCAGGAAACCATACATGAGAATGGCACCTAAGGCATGATCTTTTTTATAAGATTGGACCATCTACAATATACATCTTCGAGGCATGACTACAGACAGTTCTCTCCATAAACAACAGCTACATACATCGACATCTGGGCGCTACGTACTCACCGCCATCCAAATCAGGTGCCAAGCACATACTTATTGGTCCTAGGTTTAGGAGGAATCAAACTCTATCCCTAACAACCGATTACACGCAAATCCGACATGTATCTATCAGATATAGAAATCGGAGCATGATCATCATGTTCCTGGTGTGAAAACTACCTCAAACTTTTGTAGCCTGCTGTGCATATATACGTCTGGAAGAAAATATATAGCATTACATGTATTGATGATATGATGTTTACAAAGAAAAGAGTGACAATTCATGAATCCCTTTTTGTTCCAACAACACCATATAGAACAGTAACATAGCAACCACACAAATTAAAATCTGTATCTTTATCTTTACCTAATACTAAAGAGGCAAAATTTCAGATCATTTTTTTCGTCCACCTCTCCCAAACTAACTCCATGCATGTGGAAACTATTTTGATTCGGCTCTCTACGTGAATCTTAATCCGAGTAGATTTTTAACAGAAATTAGAACGGGAAGAGGAGACGAAAAATAACTTAAACTAACGGCAAACCGACCGCACGTGTGGTGGATGAAAAGGGAAACAAACGACAAGAGGCAAACAGAAAAACAAAAAAAGAAAAAAGAAAACGAAACAGAAAACCAAAACAATGGAGGCGAAGAAAAAACGGAGAAAGAAAAACATAAATGAAAAAGGAAAAGAAAAGGAAAACAAAAACGGAAAACAAAAAAGGAAAACAAAAATGAAAAAAGAGTAAGAAAAGGTTTCGATGGGAATCACTTAATTTATTTTCTATTTTAATTAGGATTCCTATGTTCAACTTGCTTAGAATCGAAGAAATCTATTTAATTAATATATATATAGGGAGAGTATACTCTATAGCTAGCTACAAAATAAGTTATTTTGTAGCCACCTCTATTTACGATAATTTTATATACTAATTTACAACAATGTCAGTATATATTTACGATAGTTGAATTACTATAATATATGGGGATATTTACCATAATGTTATAGTAAATCACATGGTAAGGAGTTACTATAATCTCGTAAATTAGCATAGCAGTTATCGTAACTCAAAGTGGCTACAGAATAAATTATTATATATATTGGGAGTCTGGATGTAGCCTGTACCTGTAGGGAGCCCCAGCCAGCCGGCCCAGGCATCTGCGTGGTTGGGGGGCCGCAGGCCTCGGCGCGCACCCCGCATGGGTGGGGGACCGCGCGCATCTGCGTGGTCGGACGCGTACGGGCGTGGGTTCAGGTGTGGTGGGTGGTGGGGACCGCTGCTGTAAGCACTTCATGACCGTTTGACTGCATAAAATCCATTGACCAGATAGCCAGAAACGTTTATGTCGGCAAAGTTGTATATCGATTCATGTATGGATGAATAAAAAGTAACTTTTACCGCATAAAAACCTATAGAAGCGTGCCATATTTGCCTGGATGCAACCTGACTTTTTGACAGCATAGAAATGCATTTGGTATTATTGCATTCATTCTCGAACGGATCATCCAGTCGTGATCATTTTTGTAGTATTGCACGGCAGTGCGCATACAAACATATTGGTTTGGTCAAGAAAACGTTCAATTGATGCAGTTTTGCGACTCGACACTGTATTTTATGCGTGCAAAAAAATAGTAGTTTGCATTGACAACTAGTTTTGAATGTGTATGGTTTCTATGCGTTTAGATAATTGATGTTTGTTTTCACAAAAAAAAGATAATTGATGTTTGTCCACCGGCCCACTGATTTCTATGCATTATCCGGCGGAAAGTAACTTCTACACAGTTTCAGGAGAGGTCATATGCATCATTAGGACCATCAAAAAAAGTGGGTTCATATGAAGGGGGATCGGTGAAAAAAGGTGATTTTGTCCTGTGTCCCTTTATAAGACCCACGTCCTCGGGCCAGTCGCCGTATCTCAACATTCTCCGCGTCGTGTGCGGAGAATGGCGCCTGCGGCTTCCTCCTCTGCGGCCGACGTTTCAGGTGGCGGCGGCGCACCTGGAGCTTCGTCGCCTGGGGCCAGAGTTACAGTTGGTGGCGGCGAAGCAGTCCCAGAGTCTGGCTTCTGATGCCGGCCGCTGTCGCTGACATCGGCTGCCTCGGGGATCCAGTCCTGGGGGTTATCGCTGGGTAGTGATGCGGCGGGCACACAGCAGACGCCGAAGTATATTACACCGGAACCAGTTCTTCGTGCTCCTGGAGACCAGGGCATGGGTGGTGTTGGGGCGCGGGCTGTGCAAGGATGCCTCTGGCCACCTGAGGTCCCAGTAGCCGGCTCCCACGACATGGATACCCCGGCCGGCTCTCAGCTTTTCACCCATGTAAGGCACATAGAATCTTCTTCCTTCGTCTTTGATTATTGCTTGGATTTGTATTCTTTTGCCATGTACACCAATCACTGCTGCTATTGTGTGTGCACGACAACGTATATAGGTCGGATTGTGAAAAAAACGATCTTTTCATGTTTCAAGTCGCTGTCTTTTGGTCTGGAGAACTTTCTACGCGCTAGAGTTGTCGTGGCACACCGAGGTTTTTCCTCTGGTTGTGCCAAAAAAACATTATTTTTCAATTTGATTCAGTGACTTTTGCCCTGAATCTTCAGTCTGTCCAGTAGATGTCTATGCACAATATACGTAATTTGGCATGCAAGTGGCTTTATGATTTTGTATGGTGTGGTATGTGCCTGGTGTTTGCAGTGTTTGGTGGTCAAGTTGGACTAGTATTGGGAAACTACACAATTTTTATACGTGGTCCACTTGTTATTTATGCATGGTCCACTAGTTCTTTATGTAGAGTGTGGTGGCCACTGCATCAGTGTTTCTAGTTAATTGTATCACAGCTTACAATTTTTCTGTGGGTGCTCATATGGATTTATAACACAGATCATAAGTTTATTTGCAGTTTGTATTGTACAATTTTATGCGGTTGTGTTGGTAGTCAAATTGGACTTTTATTGGGAATCTAACCAATTTTTATGCATGGTTAACTAGTTTCTTTATGCATGTTCCACTAGTTCTATGCATGGTCCACTGTTTCTTTATGCATGGTCCACTAGTTCTTCATGCACTGTGTGGTGACCATTACATCAGTGTTTCTAGTTAATTGTGTCACTGCTTGCAATTTTTTCTATGGATCGTCACATGGATTTATGACGCAGATCATAGGTTTATTTGCAGATGTGTTGTGCAATTTTATGCGGTTGTGTTGGTAGTCAAATTGGACTAGTATTGGGAATGGAAACATTTTTTTAATGCATGGTAAACTAGTTCTATATGCATGTTCCACTAGTTCTATGCATGATCCATTGTTTCTTTATGCATGGTATACTAGTTCTTTATGCATGATGTGGTGGCCATTGCATCAGTGTTTCTAGTCAAATTGTATCACTGCTTGGAATTTTCCCTGTGGATGGTCATATGGATTTATAGCACAAATAATTAATTAGTTTTATATGCAGTTGTGTTGTGCAATTTTTTGTTTTGTTGGGCCTGGACATAATTTAATATTGAAGCGATAAAACAATTTTATACACAGTTATTGACCAATTTAATATTGTTTGTTTGCACTGGACATTTGCAACAAAGAAAATGGCTTGACTTATGCATTTATTGCAGCCCGATGACATCGATGAGAATATTGTGCCAAGGGTGGGCATGCAGTTCCGCTCAATTGATTCTGCTTATGGATTCTATGCACACTATGCTGGTGTCGTTGGCTTTGGGATCAAGAGATACCGTGAGAAGCATGGTTGCAAGTGGTTGAGTTGTGTGAGGGAGGGGAAGTGTAAGTTCCATAAGGAAAATTTGCAAGCGTGTTCGTAAGAAGACTACAAAGAGGACCGGTTGTTTGGCTGGGTTAAAGCTTAGGAAGGTTTATGGTGATGATAAAAGGCTTTGGTGCATCATTATTGACCTGGCTAACCTTAGTCACAGCCATAACTTCCTCCCATCATCATCTGCGAGCAAGAATTTTCACTGCAACAAGGCACTTGATCCCACATACCAAGAATTCATTGGGTCAATGCATGATAGCCGTGTGCCTAGCCATTGTGTCATGAACATGATGGCAGAAATGCATGATGGGCCAGAGAATGTGCCGCTGACACGGACTGATATAAAGAACATGTAAGTTATTAGGGCTAAAATCCACCTTTTCTATTTTGTGCCTACTGTTTGTTTGTTTTTATGCATATAAACTTATAGTTTTACATATTTGCCTACATATTTTTATGCATGTAAAAATCAATCTTCTCTATGCTTTGCCTACATGTTTTTATGCATAGAAACTTATAATTTAGCATGTGTACATGTTTGCATAGAAACTTATTAGAGCTAAAAAAACATGACACATGTGCGAATGGCCTACTATTTCATGTTTCTATGCATAGAAACTTATAGTTTTTGCAAGGTTTATAGGTTCTGTTTACAACTTTTTAATATCCCTTAGATTACAGTGTTTTATGGTTTTTATGCATCCTTTATCTTGTTTGTCTATAGTCCCAACTAGGTTCATATGCTAATGGTGTTGGTGACTGATCAAATGCTGGTCGTTGTACAAACGCTGCAAAATTTTTTGCAGTTTTTTCAATGTCCATTGTCTCCATGGCTGGGTGTACTCATAACTAAGGATGAAAACGGTCGAAAACGGACTTACGATATGGAAAAACGAAAACGGTTGGTTCGGGATATTTCTACATTTAGCAATTAAAGAGTACAAAAAATGGTTGAAAATGGTTGTGAAACCAATTGAAACTGATAATTTTTCATGTTAAAAAACGGTTCATAATATAGAAAACGAAAACGGTCAGTTCGGAATATTTCTGTTCCGTTTTCATCCCTACTCATAACTGTGATTTCTTGAAATTGTGTTTTCAGGAAGGCTGCTCGTGCAAGGGAAGCACAGATGGATGACGTCGCAAAACTGTTGGCTTTCTTCACCCATTGCAAGCAGCAAAATCCCCAGTTTTGTTGTGACTTCCAGCTAGATAAGGATGGCAAGATTGTCAGCATTTTTTGGTCCAATGCAAGCATGCAAGGAGAATACGCAGATTTCGGTGATGCTGTTACATTTGATACAACCCATAAGACCAACCTTTATCAAAAGCTATTGGCCATGTTTGTGGGTGCAAACCATCACCTCCAATGCACTATCTTCGGGATTGCTTTGCTTGACGACGAGACTACAGAGACCTTCGAGTGGGTATTCAACACCTTCAAGACATGCATGGCGGGTCAAGCTCCTCGTTGTATTCTAACAGGTAGTTTATTAACTTGATTTGTGCACGAAACCAAATGCCTGCATTAGTTCATTATCATTTCTATGCACTACTTTGTCTATTTTTGGTGGTTGTGACTGCAAATTTATGCTAATATGAAACTTGCTTCTAATGCAAAAACAATGGTCGGTGTCCCTACATTTGTTTCCTATGCATATGATTGCATACCCCGTCCCCAGTACTGAAAGAGAATTGCCTTGTTTATTGTACTTTGGGTGTGCCCCCCTGTATGCCAATTTTTATGAGTCTTATCACAGGGATTGGCATCATGATTTTTTATGTTTCTATGCATTGTTTTCTCTTACCATTGATGTGTTGCTTGCTTAACAGACCAGGACCCGGCCATGCCGGCAGCCATCAAGCGTGTTTTTCCAAACACAATCCATCGACTCTGCTTGTGGCATGTCATAAACAAGTTTCAGCCCTTGCTCAATGAACTATATGCAATGTTTGAAAAGCGCCATTTCAAGGAGAAGTTTCAATCTGTCGTCCACCATCCTTTGACCCCCGGTGAATTCGAGGCCGCATGGGCGATGCTGCTCAATGAGTTTGAGTTGGAGGCTGATCAAACACTGCAAAGCCTCTATGACATACGCCATGACTGGGTACCGTGCTTCTTCAAAGATGACTACTATAGCATAATGTCTTCGACACAACGTAGTGAGAGCGTGAATTACGTCATAAAGAAATGTCATGTTGACGCGAACACACCCTTGCACCTATTTGCCAAACAAATGATGAAGTCCATCCATCGCCGTAAGATGGATGAGGCGAGAGAGACATATGGGTGCACGGTATGTGTTAATTTCTGCGCTTATGTTACTATGCACCTGGTTGTATGTTTCTAAGCACCATTATGTTACTGTTTTGAATTGCGTTGTAAAAAGTTTCTATGCATCTTATGTTACTATCTTCATCCATCCCCCTGTTTGTATGTTTCTATGCACCTTATGCTGCAAGTTTCTTGAACTGCATTGTGAAACTTTCTATGCATCTTTTATTTTGCACACTGTCTAAGCTCAATGTCCATGTGACTAATCTGTATATAATAGTTTATACACCTGCTAGGAGGTTAATGTGCACATTGTATGGGCGTAAGCTACCAAAGTTTATGTACCTAATCAATTTTCCCATTTGGACATCGTTTGCAGAGCGATGTAGTAACCAATTCAAGTTGGGCATTCGAGGTACGTCTAGCAAGAGTGTACACGAGGGCTGTATTTGGCCGCTTTGAGGAATCAATGGAGTCTGCGACAGCCTTCCGCATAACAGAAGACCCTGACAGAGGGAGGCATTCATGGCTAGTAAAGCACACAAGTACCTCGGGAAAGATTGTCTGGGGTTAGCATCAGTTTCGTGTAACTGTGAACGAAGAAACTGGGCTGCTCACATGCGAGTGCAAGTGCTGGGAGCACACAGGTATGCTCTTCATCCTTCTATGACTCTTCTCATTGCTTTTTACACAAAACATTTAGTCCTTCTATTCCTTTTTTAACATCTGTGCTAGTTTGATATTAAGTTTCCACTACTGCGCAAGGTCTATTTTGTGTGCATTCATGCACGTTCAGCTAGAAAAGATACCTCACAAGTATATCCCCAAGCGCTTGTGCCGAAATGCCTACCATGACCTTCCATTCGATCGGGCTGATGTAAGGCTCAAAGGCATTGATGGGGAGACGAAGGCATACAGGCAGAGGTTGCTCTTGACAAAAGCAATGAAACTTGTGAGGTATTCTTGCATGTCGAAGCCTGGTTTCAACAGAACCATGGAGGGCCTAGATGAGCTTGTTGGACTAATATCTGAGTTGGAGCCTGACATTGGTAGTGAAGACATTGATTTGGATGATGATGAGGTATGGACTTCAGTCCACCCTAGATTTTATGCATAATTGTAATGTTTCGCATTCAGTGATAAAAAATTTAGTTTTTATGCTGCTTGTCTAAACATTTTATGCTTGTGCAGAACATTGACCCTGAAGCAGGCCCAATAGTAGGGAATGATTATGGTATACACTTGGATCCAGTAGATGTTTCCATCTTGCAGGCGAACTCTACTTCGGAACAGGTCACTATCGACTTAGAAAAAATCCTATCTTGTCTCATGGCCCCTCACATTGATAAAATGCTATCTTGTTATTATAGTGTCCTATGTATGGCAGTGGATAGTAATTCCCTATTATTTAATGCAGGTGTGCAATGATTTGCAACATACTGGTGGCGCTCCTATGCTGTGTAGTAGGTCCAATGGATGTGACCCACAGGACAAGGGTGCGACAAAGGTATGGTTTCTATGCAAAGGGGGTTTCCATGTTGTAAATGAAAAAGTTGTCTATCGCAAAATGCATGCATCCTTGTCTACCTGCATGGTTTAGGTTTGTATGGAAAATAAACCCACATTATTTAGCTTTGGATGTGTGCCAACAATGGATTTATATGCACAGTATGAGTACATTTCTAGCATACTTATGCACTGTTGCACTCAATTGTTTCCCATGCATAAAACTGGAGGTTACTCTGTCCTTCTATTGTATAGGCTACATGAATCATTTTTTATATGTTTATGCAATTGTTTCCCAGAATTATAGATGTATGCTAATATTTGTGCATGCAATTGTTTCTTTACGACATATATTAATTGTGAGTTGCAAATCATTCACAGATCGTGCTTGAAGTTTCTGTCGGCATCAGTCTTGAACGACCGGACAAGGCGAAGCCAAAAGGGAGCGTCCAAGAGCAAGCTGAGCTAGTAGTGTTAAAGTTGGGTGCGAGGGGCCCCAAACTAAAAAGCAAGAAGTGTAAGGTCTGCGGGATCGCCGATGGACACAATGCAACCACGTGCTTGCAGGTGGAGGCTAATCGCGTGAGGCTGGCCAATCTTGCTGGTAAAAAGAGGGGACGACCCCTGGCTCAAAGAATTGCAGCACCTTGGGTCGAGCCGCTAATGAAGTGGACAACAAAAAGAGGAGACATATGGGTCGGTCGAATGATGAAGATGGGATGAAAGGGTGGGCACTGCCTTGGAGGACAACCCCCAGCCAGAGGAGCCTGCCCCTGCCCCAAGGAAGAGAGGGAGACCTGCAGGGTCAAAGAACAAGTGAATCACCTTGACTAGACCTATGCTATCCTGAGTGTGCAAGAAGCAATATTAGCTAGCTACACACCTATGCTATCCTGCATATGCTATGAAAAAAATAGTAGCTGCCTATGAACAATGTCCTTTGTTTATGTTTCTACACCATTCTGTGCCGATGAACCATGTGAACCGTTTGAGTGTGACATACATGAGGATGTTGTCAGTGTGGTGCAATATTATCTGCATCCAACATTTATGCTATGCAGCAAATAAATTCAATACATTGTGCACGTATAATTGTTCAAATGATGTATGTCGTATTGGTCTAACAATGCATAGAAGAGTGCTCCAACCATGTATATGATTGTGTCGAAGTGCACAGATAACTGTTCATGTTTTAGCAAGTGCAGATACCTTGCAGTGGTGCAAAAGAAGTCCATGTACACATGATTTTCTAGGTACAAAAAAATGTAATATGGTCCGAACCCCCAAACCTTGCACCCTGTTTGAGCGAATGTAAAATTGATAAAGGAACAATGCATAGAACACAATAGAAGCCTTCCCTGTGGACGGCTTTGGGAACGTATAATTAATAGATGAACAGTGCATAGCAACCACAATGCCCCCCCTTCTAGGTGATTGTAGAACCGGGATTGTGTCAGCACAATTCAAAACAATGCATACAACATTGTATAGAATTTTGCACCAACAGTGTATAGAATTGTGTATAGAACATTGTATAGATAGCTGCTCCAAACAATACATAGAAAATGAGCTAACAAAGAATGCATAGGAATTTGAACAAAACAATGTATAGAGCAGATATACCCCCCGCAACCAAAAATTAATACTTTAGTTTCATTGCACATCATACCAAGAGGAAACGTAAAAAACAGTAATGACAACTCACATGTAGTTTTTGAGTATTAGCATATCAAAGTAGAGAATAAAATCATGTAAATTCAGGTGCATCAAAAAATGAAGAACACAACAAAGCATGGTACTTGTTTTCCACAGGTCCACACCAGGTGCAACTCATGGGGGCAGGTACAGCCTATTGCTGGAAAACAAGAAAACTTCACAATGCTGCATAGAACCTGCGCTTCAGGTAGCTTAAGTATGCATAGAAACTTATGAAAGCATGGAAACATACAATTTTTATGTGACATCAGCTCACAATAGCATAATAGGAGAACCAGCAGGCAGATGGGATTTTAGTTTGTGCCTAAATACATTATTCTGTCATCATTTGTACATGCATCGACCATACATTCCGCAAGTTTAGCAAAAATCTACATCATGCATAGGTGGTCCACTAGTATCTCCACTGCTACATGCAACTGTCGCCGGACACCAAAAAAATGCCTAACTAAAAGGAGCTACGTAGATCAATAAGGAGGGCGGAGCTGCTCGATTTCTTCTGGGAGCTCTTTTTGCTCGTTGGCCTCATGGAAGATGATGTACTGGAGCACGTCAGCCCGTATCTACTCAGAAGAGGCCTACAAATCATAGAGTGAAAATCACATGAAAAACAAAAACTCCGATAGTCATTGTGTATGATTGTATAGAAATATGTTTCAACAGATAATATAGATGCCATCGAGCAGTAGCTCGAACAATGCATAAAACACATACCGAATATGGCCAGAGCACTTTGGCGGTGGATGCATCGTAGTACTCCAAGCACCACATGCAATAGAACCCGCAGTCATTTGATCCAATCTTTTGCTTATGTATGCCATCTAACATCTCACATTTGTAATTGCCAAATTTTAGGATCCCTGAGTCAGGCCTTGCAGCCTGAATTGCTTCATTAAGCCTTTTCATTATTATCTTGCACCACTGGCCTTTAGAATTTCCATACTTCATGGTTCCTTTGTGTGTTTCTTTCCACCCATCACCAATCAAATTCCAAGGGTTGGGGTCGAGTATGTCTACCCTCTGATGCTTGAAGTTGACCACGTACACTGAGAAGTGACGATTCCTGAGGAAAGGCACCACAATCTGCAAAGGTGCATGATACCCCAACATTACAAAAAATAATGTAAGTTATCCCACTTAGCTGTTCATATATAAATAACCCTTTTCTCATGGGAACAGTACAGTACTCACCTCTCTAACACCTTTTAGAAGATGTCGGTCTGGGAGGAACCTATCTAGGTGCGGATCAATATTGCTTGCCGATATTCGACCACTTCGTCTCCATATGCATTGCCTTCCTGGTAGATATCTCTCTGCAGATGGCATAAGAATCTGTGTCAGTATACATAAAAAGAACATATATGATATAGTCAACCATCTATAACACATATATGTTATCCCGAGTATTGCTATGAAAAAGACTACGAGCTAGCTATGAACCATGACCTCCCTTCTAGAGGATTATTGCACCAGCATCATGACAGCCCAAGCACAAACAAATGCACAGAACAGTGTATAAAAATTGTGTACAAAAAATATATAGAAAAGTGTAATAGGTGGATAAATGTTGCAACAATGTATGTCAAATGTGTTCTAACAGTGTATAGATGTGTGCTCTAACAATGTACAGAATTGCCGAGTTTATACTCACCATCACATTGAAGTCTAGGTAGATCCGTTCGTATTCTTTTCTCAGTAGACGGTTCTTGGGTTCATCTTTCATCAAACAATGGACATAGTATTTTATCTAGGAATCAGCAACCTCTTTTCCGGGGGCAAAGTATGCGCGAACTTCACCTGCTCTGGAATTGTCATCACCGAATCGGCAAATGACAGAACTACATAGAAACAAACAATAATTATGCAGTCATACTAAAATGTTTTATGCATATGGAATCACAGTACATAGTGCAAAAAGGACAGTGCTAACACTGATAGAAACATACAAAAATAAGCATGGCACATTAACCAATGCATAGAGACCAAAAAAGCAGTTAGATGTGTTTAAACCCATGGCAAGGGATCCTAGTATACAAAAAAATCAAGTTGCTCGAGAGCAGCAAGTCAAATAACGCATACTATGTATTCGTTGGGTATTTAGACATTGTAATGGGATTACATCAGGGTTTTGCGGGACAAAATCTGCTCTGGAGGCAAGAGTACGATCAAATGATGGGCCCTGCCATTTATGAAAATCACATAAGTGTTTGACAATTTACAGAGAAGCAGCACTTGTTATGCGTTTTTCATAAATCATAAATCATTCAAACAATTCGGACAATTGGACGGAACATAGTAAAAAGGATTATCGTAATAGGGGGGCAGGGGATAGTAACACCTGCTTAGGAACAATGTGCATATGAATTATATTTTTTCTGCCTCCATGGAATTCTTTGCGAATGAAAACAGGTGCATAGAAAACAACAGACTCATGTGCTAAAACCATATGTTCAGCAGCATAGAAACGTGCAAAACAATTTTTCCATTTACCTAAGCAAAAATGTCCTTAGACACCACCAATAGTTAGGCATTAGTATGTAGTACCCAAAGATAGAAACAGAGAATTGTATGGATAACATGCTGTGGACCATGAGTACATTTGGATGCTATTAAAGTTGAGTTGATGCAGAGTAAAATATGAATAGAGACTAGGTCAAAAGTGCATAAAAATCAATGAATGTGGGTGTAGATGCATACATGGTACACATTGGGCGAGGTATGAACGTCTAACCTGTTGTTGTGGCGTGTAATCGAAATGTGGAGGACCATTTTGAGACACATCATTGATGTCAAGTAGTCCGCTAAAAATATGAGTTACATCATTCAACGCTTCTGTCACCCGTGGGTTAACATTGAACAAGCGACCATTGTCCTCCCCGTCAGCTTCATCGCCATGGTGTGCCAAATTTTTGTGCACATCTGCACTCTCGTCATTGCTTAGGTTTAGAAATCGGGAAGCTGGTGGACAAAATAAAGGACAAATTAATTTTGCATATGAAACATATAGGAAAACAGAGAAAGGGAACACATAGACTCGTATGCATAAAAACCTGTTACAATGTGCATATATATATTGTCTGATGGGGCTCAATTAGTACGATTGTAGGCCCCATCGAAATTACAGGGAAAAGGAAGCGGCCAAAAGGGTCGCTTCCTTGCAACAAACAGAAGCGGCAATGGCCGCTTTCTTATAGCATATGTGAAACGGCCATGACGACTGCTTTAACGTAGCGATTGGAGGCAACAATTACGAATAGAAAGACTAAACATAGTAAATTTAACTAAATAGCAGTGTTGCTAGTCAAGGTAGTCAAGCCTGTTTGTTGTCTTCATTCTTACATGAGCCATCTTGATTGTCTTTGGTCGTCTCCCATGTCATTGGCCAGTTTCTGCTTCCTTGCTTCCTGCTCTTCAAACAATTGGTCATTCATATTCTCAATCTAACTGTCAGAGAACAGTGATGCATTACCAAGCGTGCTCAATTGAGTGAAAGAGAGCTACAACGTATCTGTGCATGAAAACATGAAGGTTATAATGCATATATACCTGATCACAGAATGTATATAAATATATGTAACAAGGAAGAAAAATGATTTTGAGGCCTATACCAGCTTGAGTGCCCTCTTCTCCCTGGTCATCGTGCATTTGCGCAATGTGTGTATGGGTAGTGGGATGTCGGTGGTCAATGCACTGGTCCTGGCCTAGGTTTTCTACAACTTGAGATAAGCAAAAAGTAGAACTCGTTAGCGAAGTAAGGATGGGAACATCTATCAAACAAAGCTACAGACTATATGCATATGAACCTAGCCAGATATGTATAGTAATATATAAAAACAAGGGTGAAAAGTTACAGTACTGTACCAGTTTGTTGTTCATGGTCTTCAGGTTCCTTGTTAATTGTTTCATGGTGTGGGGCTGAACTAGACTGGGCCTGGCCAAACTCTGGAGCTGCTGGGGAGGTATGAACAAATATGAAGTAGTACTTAATAAAAAAAGAAGCCTAGAAACAGCATGAATCAATATGAACCTGCAAATCTACATGGGTATAAAACCTACAGAGAAATGCATTTTCCAACTGCATTACGTATGCATATGACACAGTTTTGCAGCAATTTGCATGTAGAACCTGCAAAACTATATACATATAACCCAACTGCAAAACTATATACATTATATGCATATATACCTAAGTAGATATGCATGTGAACTGTTTGCTGCAATTTTTATGCACTCAACAACAATGTGTAAAGGCTTCGATGACTATACCATTTTCGCACGCATTTGGAATAGACGCCTGGTTGAGGTCGGTTTGGAGCCCATGATGGCCATGGTCGGCCTAGGCGGAAAGGCCGTGAGCTATTTAATTTCATGCACAAAAAATGCGAAAAGAAAGGTGTTATTAAGCGGTGCTTAGATGCATAAAAAATAATTGAAAAGATGGGATCGAAAGTAGCAGTTGTTGTGAACAAATGTAGAGGAAGGAGAAAAGTGTATAGAAATGGAAGTACCCTTTCGGAATGATATAATACCTGCTTCGTTATCATCGTCCTCCTCACCCCCATCAGCCTGCAGTACCTCGTCGATCAAATAGCCAAAGGTAGTGACCATGTTGTGCTGCTTTTCAACAATGTTGTTTAGTGCATATTAAATTGTCTGGCACTGCCTGTCCACATCTTGGTCATAAACAGTGCACACTTCCTCGAACTGACGCCGAGTCCTCCCTCTCAAGGCCGCTATCTTGCCAGTAAGCAACTTAGATAGCTTAGGGATGTAGATGCTCCCCAGATCTGGTGCAGCCATGTAGCAGGTCTGAGCTGGCGGGCGGAACTACAAAAGTTGACGGAAAATAAATCAGTACATGGATACAGATTAGAGAAACATAATGGAGAGGTTATAAAATAAACAGTATAAAAGCTTATAAGAGCTTACATTCAATGTTCCGTAACAGACAATAGCCTGCCCTTCATAGACGACATCGGCCCTACTGAGGTTGGTTACCATATCGCTAGTAAACATGCTGATGCGAGGGGTTTGAAACCTATCCTTAGGACCAGCAGGATGGTCAAGCCAGTCCAAATAGTAAAGCTGCAAAATTGATGCATAGAACTGTAAACAAGAATGAATATAAAGTGCAATCCGCATGCATATTGGATGACATTGTTGTGAAGTGCGTAAAAAAGGGTCCACACATGTATAGCTTCAGGGAATGATGCATAAAACTCTAAGCAAGGTTGAATATAAAGTAGCATACGAATGCATATTCATGGTATTTGTACCAGGGGCATAAAATGATTTTGATACGTACCAAGATGACTGTGCTACATCCCCAGATAGTGTACGCAGTTTGGTCTTCATCGATCTTCTGATGCCACAATGTGACCGCCTGGCACAAGTCTAGGTATATCATGTGGCACCAATCGATGTCGTCGAAATTAGACATGTTTATGGTTTTCCCAATCTCAGAGTTGTTGATTGCCCAGCTAGGTGTTGAGAAAAACAGCCTGTAGAATAGGACGAGGAAGAAGCACTGTTTTGTCAGGTCATCAATACCACCCTTTTCTATTCTCTCCATGCAGACTTGTACAGTAAAATCCTTGGCGTTGGTAACTTTGAGTTCGTTGCGCAGCCTTTTTGCTTCATTTACTTTAGCAGTATAGGAAGCATTGTCTACCAAGGATTGTCCTTTGCTGGGCACCCCAAGGATATACTCCACAACCTCCTTAGTGAGCTTGATCTCCTTTCCTGGACCAACTTTGAGGATCATGGTCTGAGGGTCAATGTGGTCATACAACCACTTGAGCAAAGAAGGAGGGCCACTGCTCCTCAATTTAATGTCAAGCAAGCTTCCAAGGTGATAATTATGGACGAACTCCCGCCTTTGGTCTTCGTTGAGCTTTGACATCATCTCCGCCACTTCGTCCGGTGCACAACGGATATTCCACCGTGGAGCCTGCGTAGAAATTACATATTAGGTGCATATAAACCTCAGAAGCAGGGACCTTAACAAAACATAAAAATGTAATCTACGCGGAAAAGAACCCAATAGATGCATAGATATATACATATTGATTGCATATAATTGACCCCCAACATAGTATAGAAATATTGGTTGTAGGCAGACCCTCCAAAGCTCGCCCACTAACTATGCATCTTCAATTTCTACACGTAGTCAGTTGCATTTTCAACGGGTAGAGCCCCCAGAGCTATTTAACAAGCATGGATACATAGTGGCCAAAAAAGCAATTTTACAAAATCATGAATAGCATTGACAACATGCATACATATTGATTGTGGGCAGACACCCCACACACAGAAGCAAGACATAAAAATACTACCTCCAAACAAAAAGTAAGAAACAAAGAGTAGAACATGCAAAAAGCAACCAAAAACATATTCCAGGTGGGTATGATTAAATAAATTAGGATGCAATTATATAATTCAATGAAATGATGTGTACCTAATTCAGGCCCAAACTGAATACCCACTAACTTTGCAACTATAACTTTCTATACATAATGGGGGCATGTTTTTGTAGGCACTTATACAGAGGCTTTACAAACCAGGTGTTTATCACCAACTAGTGTATAGAAAAACAATACATAAAACTGACAACCAGTGCATAGAAAAATATTGCAGTGTGAAAAATGTATCACTAACTATGCATCTTCAACTTTCTATACATAGTGGCACATGTTTGTATACATTTATACAGGTAGACCCGTCGAGGCTATTTATACAACAATGGATATCATGAATACATAGTGGCCAAAAAGGTGTTTAACAAAGCATGGGCTTGCATAAAAAAGCATTGCTGTGTCAAAAATGTATGAAACAACTCATAAAAACCACACAAGCAGTGCATAAAAAAATCAAAAAATAGTACCTTGCTTTGCTTGCCGCTTGGGAAGGGTATGGCACTATCATCAGATTTTGCACCCCTTGCAGTCTGTCTTGCCTTGCTTGCCGATTGGGAAGGTTGGGCTTGCATCTAATTTGAAAAAAGATGACACAAACATATTACCAAAATATGTACACAGCCCAAAAAAGCCCCAAAGCCTGGTGGCAGCCTAAATGCACAACTCAACAAACTTACAGCATCATCCGACTTCCTCTTTCTCTGATGTGGTGACGACGCCTCCTGCATTCAAAAAAAAATCAAGAAGCGTGTGAAATGGAAGCAAGGGGCGGTTTTTATTCACTCTGTATGTTTCTGCACCTTGAACGTTACTGCCCGCTTGCCTGCGGCAGTGGTTTTCTTGGTTTGCTCATGACGGTTAGCTGAGCCCCGAGTCTGTGGTCCAGCCGATGGAGAAATCGTCGGCAGTTGACGACGAACCGTAGCAGCAGGACCGAATGGAGCAAGCACAAAGTCATCGTTGTCGTTCGAGCTCGAGTCAGGCGGTGGTGGGGGCTTCTTCGCGCGCACGATAGTTCTTTTCTGCTTGGTGTTCTAGGACCGAGCGTAGACATTGCCTTTCAACCGTGCCCTTCCCGCAGGGCAGCGTGTTCCCCCTTGTTCCGGCCAGCGTGGGGTGCCTCTCTGGCTGACCCGCCAAGAGTATCGGCCACACCAGAGCGGTCAGCCCCCACCGACGGGCCGCCTGTGCCGGACCTCTCAGCCCCACCCGACAGGTCCCCTGCGCCGCTCCTCTCAACCCCAGCGGACGGGCCGCCCCCTCGGCAGCCAGGAGCGACCGGAGCCGCGCCACCTCCTTCCGTTCCGCCGCCGTCCTGGGCACCTTGACCCGCTGAACCGCCACCGCCGCCGTCAGACCCGCCGCCATCACCACCGCCGGACCCGTCGCGACTCATGGAGATCTGATAGCAAATCGACCCCATAAAAATTGTGTTTTTGAAACGTTTATAGACCAAATTGAGTAAATTTTTCATCAAATCCACAGAGGTAGGGAGAGAGGGCATGAGCGAACTCACCGTGACGCCCGGAGACGTCTGCAACCTCCGATTCCGTCGGTGTTTGGGATGAGATGCGGCGGTTTGGGAGGACGAATGGGGGTTTTGGGGAGAGAACGGGATGGTGTCTGAAGCGGGGTGGTGGGGTTTGGGAGAGGAGGCGGCGGTTTGAAGCCGAGTGAGTGGGGAGCGCTTTTAATAATTATTAAAGTGAAAATAAATTCCCAAACGGTAACCACTCGAATCACGTGCGGGCTGTACACCATGCTTCTCTCTGGGCATGTATAATTACTGGTGATCCTTGCATAGAACAGCCCCGTCAACACCACCAAAAAGGATACTTCCACTCTGGGTGTATAATTAGTGATGGTATGTTGCATAGAACACCACCAACACCTCTATTGAAAACAGTGACAGCCCACCAAAACCCCTTCCTCCATCAGGGGATGTATAATTAACAAGTAAATACTGCATATAACGCCACCAGAAAACCTCTATGCTCTAGGGGGTTACTTTTTCTACGACCATGCCGGGTATATATAATAAATCGAGGGGAGAGTGCATAGAACCTAACCAAAACTCTCCCTCTGATATGGATTAATCTTTCGACAACCGTGCTGGCCCGACCCAAACACTACCCTCTGCGGATATTTTCAACAACTGCTCCATATATGGTTTGAACACGACAGATGCTGTCTTTCTATGTGGTGTGTATGTAAATATTTATGCGTGTAACTCTTCCATTCGAAATAGATGCGTCGGTCAAACGAACGAGGGACTGCACGGACGCGGGGGGGCACCCATCCTACCGCGATGGAGGGGACAGGACCCTACCCATGACGCCAGCGTGGGGGACCACGCGAGAGCGGGTGGCCTCCTTTGCCCACAAGCGACGGCGGGGACCGCTGCTGACGCGGTGTGTGCGGGGACGGCGGGGGTGGACGCGATGCTGTGCGCGGACGCCAGGTCTGGTTGCGTTTGGCATCACGGTCTGGTGGAACCAGCTACTCGCGGTTTTGGCTGGGGCTTTCAATAGCTGTTGGAAGCCCTAAGCTTCTAATAGTATACCTATATATATATTCATTTTATCTCAAGAACCTGTTATAAATAAATCGTGTATATGTCAGATGAATAGAGACAATTTTCACATTGATAAAGTTAGTTAGAGAAGGGCCAAACCAAAAAAAATGGGAAAGAAATTTTGGCTCTACATACCTTTGAGTTGTAATATTAAATCACAAAAAAAATGGTTTTGATTCGTTTTCTTTAATTCTTTTTCTTTTTTCTCATCCGTCGGAGCATTCTTTTTTTCATCCGTGCGAGCGAATACCGAGTCTTTCTCTTTTTTTCCCGTCCGCCCAAGTGTGCTCCATCCGAGTGTCAGTGCAAGCATTTCTCGTGCATTTTCTGAGTCTGTCTGAGTGGAGCGTCCACATGTTACCCATTCATCCGTGCACTCGGTCCTGTTTTTTTTGTGTGTGTTTGTTCCTCCTATAAATTTCAAAGTCAAAAGACCTAAATTCAATAATCATGGATGTGTTGAACCTTTGATCCATGCCTATATAAAATAAAGATTTCCACTACCAAGTTGGACAACCATCAAAGCCGCCCTAGCTCCTTGGTGTAGCATGTTGGATAAGATTAGCGGCAACGCATGCAGCTTGTCGTGCGAGCATGGTGGCATCACAAGAACTGCGGCGAGCCAAGCTGGAGAACCGTAGGCAGCGGAGGCGACCGACATCATTGGCGACATCATATATTGTGTTTTCCTATCACTTTCTCCTTTATAAGTTAAAGCAATGTGTCAAACACGGTGTGAAGTCTGATCCCCAAACTGAGTTGAAATGCATGAGCAATCTACATTGTACGATCCCAAGAGGAATTAGAACACCTGATACAAAGATCATATAAGTATCCATGTCTCCAATGTACCTACGAGGAGTTAGAGCAGCACACATCTAGAAATAGTATGGGTCCATTCAAGACGAGTTGAAACATGTGAGGTTTTTATTAAAGAGTTCTTAGAAGCTGAAATGAATAAGAACTCGGACTGAACACAAGAGAACAGAAAACGGGAAAAGAAAAAAATAGAAAAAAAACAAAAAATGCAACAAAAAACAAACAGAAAGACTAAATACAACAGAACGAGTTAGATTAGTGTACATCCACGCACGGTATAAAGTTTGATTCAAAGACGAATTTAAACCTATGATGCAATTTCAAATGCTACTTAGAGTCCGATCTCAAGACAAATTGAAATATACAGATGATCATTGGATAAATGTCAAAACGTCTCATGCTCATATATATAATATACGAGTTAGAGCACTGAGCACCACACATTTGTTACTATAGATAAACTGTGCAACATTATCCCCCTGTTCGGCTGAGCTTATCAGCACGGTTTATCAGCCGTGAAACAGTATTTTTCTCTCACAGCAAATCAGCCACAGCCGGCTTATAAGCCAAAAAAAAAAAACAGCCTGCCGAACAGGGTCTATATCTTCCGTCGTAACGGACGAGCGTGTTTGCTAGATGACAAGTACAATACTTAGGAGGACGACTCGAGGAACCATACTGGCAAACTGAGAATACAAACAGAAATGAATCATATAGGAGTGGAGTAGTATATAGGCGGTAGTGCGGTACTACGGGACACGAACGACGGATGGCGGACGGAGCGCCTCCTTACATCGGAGGGAAAGCAGAAGGGCCAGCTCCAGCAGGATCAGGCCACCCAAATCCGGCGCCAAAATTGCCCAGGTGAGGCAGCATGTCTGCGGCCCCAGCGCTGGTGCCGGCGCCGGCGGAGCCTCCGAAGCACCCGCCACGCCCACCACCGAAGCCGCTGTAGACGAGCGCGCCAAGGTCCCCTCCGGCCCTGGCCAGTTCCATCAACCAGCTGGCCTGTGGGTGCGGCTGCGGCTGCGGGTTCAGCGGCGGCGCCTGATGAACAACGGCCGTCTGCCCGCCGGTGGGGCCGCCGATGCTGTAGGGGGGCACCAGCGGCAGGCTCACCTGCTGAGGCATCTGCAGCTGCAGGGTCGTCGGGGGGACGACGACGTTGTCCTGCTGCTGACCCTGCTGCTGCTTCCCAGCGCCAGTTGAGGCGGCGTGGTGGCGCTCGAGGGATTCGTTGACGACAACGAGGCGGTTCTCCACCATCCAGCCGAGGCCGGCGATGTCCTCGACGGAGAGGCCCGCGAGGCCCGGTCGGCGGCCCACGATGGCGTCGTGCAGGAGGAGCGTGGTCTCGCACTCCCGGTTCTCGCGCCACGCCTTGTGGAGCTGCTCCTTCTGCTTGTCGATGCGCTGCGTCAGGAGTCCCTCCATATCCATCGTCTTCTTGCACTGGTCCAGCTCAGGCATCGCCTTGAACCGGGCCAGCACCTGCGCCACCTTGGAGACGTCGGGCCACACCTCCGGCTGCGTCTCCCCTTCGCCGTACACCACGACGCAGGCGTCCACGTCGCACAGCGTCGCCAGCTCGCTCGCCTTCTTCATCAGGCCCTTCCGCCGCTTCTTGAAGGTGGCGCGCCGGGTCGAATCGTTGGCGATCCGCTGCAGGGTCACCTTCTTGCGAGCCATGATGCCCTAGCTAGCTAGCCCTGCACTGCAAATCAAATCAAAAGGGAAGTGGCTGGTGTATATGCTGCGACTGCATGCGAGATTTTGGATGGAAGGAAAGGAGGGACGGAGATGGTCATTTTATAGCCGTCCCATCCTGGTGGAAGGAAGGAAAGGATACAGATTGGAACCAACCACCATTGCCATGATATAGAAACAAATTATGCGTTAGGATTCGCAGGATCGTTGGAATTAGCGCCCATGCTGGTTCATTCAAATGCACCTAGTAGCTAGCTAAGCATATCTTCCTACCCTTAATTCTGTCCATCTAGAAATGGCCATCTCATCTGCTGCCAGCCGGATGATGATCAAGAGCTAGCTTTTCTTTCTCTTCTATTAAAACATAAAAAAAATACTTAGAGTTAGCTTAGGAGTCACCCATTGCAGTTGCCCTAATGACCTGTGTTTCAGCAGCTTTGGGATTGATTTTATTTGGAGATGTCGCCAGGATCCGATCAGAATACCATCGCGTGTTAACACGGAAACATGCATATGGTTTCAAAGTTAAGGCCGGTGTCATTTGTGTCGCAATTATTTAGACCTTCATTTCTTGTTGCACTTCTCGATCATCTGTCAATTTTATCTAACGGTCAGAAATATGACATATATGACGGCCAAATCGATAACTAATTGTATAAGATGTATGCCATTTTAATTATTTTAATTTCAAGCAACTGAAAAGAAAAACAAGTCCCGCCCAAAGGCGCGATAATACTTGCATGAGTAGTAGTTGCATTATTGTGCCTCTAGTGATGCAATTTTGTCCCAAATTAAAACAGCGTGATTCATTGGTAGCCCTAGCCATCCTTCAAGAAATCTGTTTGGCGTTATTATAAGTATTTATTAATTGATAGGTTTGGACGATCGATGGATGCCAGTGACAGAATATACGAAAGGCTCAATAGTATGTGTATGTAGGAGCTCCACGTTGAAAGGTTCTTATTTGGTTTTTGTAATTGAGTGATAACCTAGGTGGATTAATATGTGTTTATGTTAAGATTAGTCCACAGGTACACTAGTGTGAGCAACTTGAGCCATGGAGGTGGAGACGTAAGTACGTAATGCCCCAGAGTCCAAACATGATATATGAAAGGCTCACTAGTATGTGTATGTAGGAGCTCCCTGTTGAAAGATCCTTGTTCATACGGCGAGCTGACAGCAATGAGAAACCCATCATCACGGCCTGTAGGTGACGCGAACCGGCGGTGATGATGGACTACCACCGCCAGTTGGTGATACAAACCGACAGTGGCAATCCCATCACTGTCGGTTTGTATATGAACCGGAGATTGTAGTTATCTTAGCCAGTTTTAATAAAACCGGTAGTGATAGTACCATATATAGGGGATGACCATTTCTATAGTTGTGTACGATTGATGAACCAATAAAGCCGTGTGAAACTATCAATGTATCATATCATTGCATGGTGACCAAGCCAAAGTGAAGACTTGTGTTGATTTCATGTGGTTTGATGGAGTGATGATGGAGGAGCTTCATGCTATGGGCAATGGTCAACATAGCGTGGTTGGCCACACATATGGATGACCACTGTTCATCATTTGATAAAGATGGAGGTTCCAGCATGCTAGCGAAAAAGTAGTAGCTTTTAGCCAACAACTAGTTTGGCTTGGTGGACTATATATAGTGGGGTTGGCCAGTTAGTTTGGGCTTGCTGGTGCCCAAGGGTTACCCCCTACCCTCTCTATCTAAGGATGGGAATGGGGCGGATTCGGATCGGGTGGAGTCTTCATGCACCTAAAACTGAAACTCGAAGTCAAAACCCGAACACCGAATCGGGTGGAAATCCATCCCCATAACCAAAATTGGCGGATCCCCGAAACCCAATGGATCCTCCAAAACCTGAACATTTTACAACCAAACCATTAGCAAATACAGCAATACACCAAATCGGATGAATCCTCCGCAGCTCCGCTTCGCCGTTTGCTCACCTTTGCCTCTGACTGGGTGCGCCGGCGAGCCACAGCTACCCCTGCTGGGCGCGCGGCCACGCGTGCTTTGGGCATGGTGGCACCGGCTGGGTGCACCACCCCCTGGCCCCTAGGCGTCGGGCTCGCCAGCTCGGGCGGCGGCCAAGGCGCCGACCACCGAGGACCAAGGTGGCCATCGGGTGGGGACACGGGGCCAACCGCCATGGGTGAGGGGGCAGAGAGCACCGATGACTCAGGAATGGAGGGAGGGAGAGAGAGAAGAGAGAGGCGTCGGGCGTCTGCGACTACGACTCTGCGTGCGCTGTCAGGGGTGGGTGAACAGGTGAGGGAGAGCGATTGAGTGTGGGTGATAGAGTTATATACTTAGGGTTCCTAATGGGCCGCTATTGGGCTGCCTTGGTTTGGAGCCGGTGATCTGCGCGTACAAATAAAAATCCGCCCCAAACCCACAATGTTTCGGGTATCCGAACCCGAAAAACTGTGGGCGAAAAACTGCACCCGAAACCGAAACCATCGGACCCGAAACCCGCGGATATCTGCCCCGAAACCACCCCGTTGCCATCCTTACCTCTATCTATGAGAGCCAAGAAACACCTTCGACTCACATATACGCACAGTTGATACTGCGACTTGTGGTGAGATTAGAGTGATCTAGTGCATTTTCTAGACAGAGACAACATCTAGTGGCACTAGAGGCTGGTTAGCAAGCTTGAGAGCATGCTACTCTTGGAGGTTGCCACCTCCTAGACGGCTTGGTGGCAAGTGGCTCCATCGAAGCCTACAAGAGATTGTGCCTAGCTCCGGATAAGGATTGTACATGGCTCTTATGCTCGTCCCCAACGGAGATTGGTGAAGAGCAACTCTAGTAGAAGGAGGTGTGAAGGGTACCAAGTGGTTTGGCCGGATCAAAGAGCTAGGGCTCACGTTGGAGCTCACCTTGAGGGGCTCGGTGTCTATCTAGAGGACCAGTGGCATCCTTGGGACTTGCCTCAACGTGGAGTGGGTGAATGAAAAGCCACTAAACTTTGGGAGAAAAATCACCGTGTCATCCATTGTCTCCTATTTGGTTTGCATTCCCTAAAACTAGCTTTTACTTGCTATATATTGTGCTAGTGTTATTGCTCTCTTGTGCTTGTGTAGCTCAAGTAGTTGTGCTAGTGCAGTACGTACTAGTGTAGCTTGTTCGGAGTGTCTACTTTGCTCATTAGTATGTGTAAGAGCTCTTGTGTGCTTGATTGAGTGCTAGCTGCCGAGGTTTGTAACCTTTGTAAACTAGTGTTTGTGAGCTCTCACTAGCTCGACACCTTAGTTAACATGTTGTGTATAGGATCTTTGTAAGGTGTTTGTGAAATTAGATAGAGGGGTGAAGTCATGGCTAGACAAGTTAGCTTAATTCCACATTTATTTTGGCTAGCCGTAGCGATTAGTTTTGGAAATGACTATTCATCCCCCTATAGTTGACCATCTCGACCTTTCAGTCTGATGTGTGACGGGGATTGTAGTATAGTCTCACATCAGAAATTAATGGTTCGAAGCACAATATATAATGTGGGACACAAGCCTTTTATTAGGGGTTAGCGTTTTGGATGGAGTTAATACCTTGGCTTGGCTTGTTGTGAGCTCCATGAATCTGGACCTGGTATGACGCTGCCTCGTGGGTATATCTCTGTGCTCTCTAACAAGGGCATGCATGAACGGGAAGATCACGTGCACGATCACCGTGATGGGTAAGCATGATTAGGTATGCTTGATTTCATCAACGCTTTGGGTAAAAGAAAAACTGAGAGAAAGGTATAAGACTGCGCAGTAGACATGCGTGATTTTCGACAGAAAACCAAACAGGGACGCAAGAGAAACCACAAGGGAGAAAATTTGAGGGCGGGACCATCGTGGTCGTGTGCCCTACACGACAAACTAGACACCTTTTTTATATATATAGTTGTAAAATATGTATATGTAAACACAGACATATGTCACATATCGTACATAAACATGTCGATCACCTCTGTTCAGCACACGGTGTAGTACAGCACAAGTGGATTAGCATCCACGTGCACGCATATCAGCGGCAACTTATTCATACATACATACATAGTATATGTCCGCAACTTATTCATACATACATATATGTCGTAAGACCTTCAGCTAATAGCCGGTTACGACACCGCCTATAGCTAGCTAGCTGGGTCCGATCCGATCCGTACAGCAAGCAAGCGATTATTTAAGCTAAGCAGCACACATACTAGCTAGGTGTGTTTTGCAACTCACTACCGGAGACGGGTTCTATACCGAGTGTCAAATGCTTTGCCGAGTGTTTTTTATCGGACACTCGGCAAAGAGGATCTTTGCCGAGTGTCGCACTCGGCAAACTATGACACTCGGCAAAGATCTCTTTGCCGAGAGCCAGGCGCTGGTAAAGAAATGCACTCGGCAAAAAAAGTCTTTGCCGAGAGCCTAACTCTCGGCAAAGATTTACGCTCGGCAAAAACGCCCTCCTCTGACCGGAGGCACCAACGGCGACCCTTTGCCGAGTGCCTGTTGTTAGACACTCGGCAAATGTTTTTTTTAATTACTTTGCCGAGTGCCAAGATTCCGGCACTCGGCAAAGAATTTTAATTTTTTTTCTCTTTTTGCACCCAAAATTTTTTCAGCCCTACTATAGTACTAGGAGCTCAATTTAAAAATTTGGTATATTTTTTTATTTTTTTGCTCTATTTAGTTAATTTGTTTCATTTATTTGAATTTTTTCCGTAAAAAACAAGTTTGAACTGCAGGTGCATGGAATATTGGAATTTAGCCATTCAAAAAACGATATTCATACTTTTGAGCGTATTGTGAGGCGCTATCCAGGAACTCACCCGAAATATCGAACATCGTGTTCACAAAACATGGCCACCGACTTGCGGGCGATTTGTTTTTAAATTCTATTAAACGCAAACGAAGTCCGAAAATCATAAAAATTACCAAGATGTCATGATATCGTATGTGGAGGCTATGATAAAAAGTTAAGAATGTTTCGAGCAAGTTGTGACGTACGTTGGCTGCCGCCGCGCCGCTCGCTCGCTGCCGCCGCCGCGCCGCGCCGCGCGCCGCACGCGCACCCGAGCCCGCCCACGCCCACGCCCGCGCCCGTGCCCGCGCCGGCCGCTTTGAGCCCGCCCACCCGGCCGCGCGCCCGCCCGCGCCCATGCCCGTGCCCGCGCCGGCCGTGCCGAGCCAGCCGCCCGCGCCCGAGCCCGCCCACACCCGCGCCCGCGCCGGCCGCGCCGAGCCTGCCTGCCTGGCCGTGCGCCCGCCCGCGCCGGCCGCGCCCGAGCCCCCCACGCTCGCGCCCTTCGCGCGACGCCTTGGCATCTTCACCGCCGACGAGCACACACTAGGTTCGCCCATCCCTTTCTATTCAATTCGTGTAGTGCAAGAAGTAGTTGTGTTAGTACTCATTGTTGTTGTATGTGTTGTCGTTGTATGTGGTTTTCGGACATCGAGCCGTTGTATGTGGATGTCGGCCATCGAGCTGTTGTATGTGGATGTCGGCCATCGAGCCGTCGTATGTGGATGTCGGCCATCGTGCTGTTATTTTTGCAGGTCTTCGAAACCTCCCCGTGCAGGGGAGGTTCTGTCGAATTTTTAATTGACAGTATTATTTTTCTTTCTTTTTTGCAGAGAAGAGCCCGTCGGAGTGGAGCCGGAGTACGCCGATCGTCTTCGTCGGCGTTGCGGGTCTGCCTGCACCGCGTCGCCTCGCCACTGCACCGACTCGCCATGGCCCCGATAGCCTGACTCCACCGGCACCCTAGGTATAACCCCTTTCCTTATCATAGTCGTAGCTCGCATAACTCAGTTAGGCGTCTCCCGTTCGAAAGAGATATGGTTATTGGTATGCAAATCTTTGCATATCTATGACCGTATCTATTTCGGATTGTCCACGTATTTTGGACAGCCCACGAATGCGTAGATGAGTTAGTTTCCTTGGTCTGCTCCGATTCGAGACAGGGTTTTGATATCATCTCCTTGATGTTCTTCGGATACACACTCTCCCTGCTAGGACGTGTATCGGGAGAACAACGGGGAGGTGCTGCCGAAATTCTGTCTCAGATAGGAGTAGAGCATAGAAACTAACCTCATCTATACATTCGCGGGTGGGATTAGGACATATCCTCACCTATTAGACAGTACGAACGATACGTAGCTGCAATTGATAGTTACTTTGCTCGCTGGCATATATGTTAGAGGATGGATGACTGTGAGTGGATGTACACGGTCCGCTCAAGTCAGAGTGATTTCACCACTGAATGGATGATGAAGACCAATAATTTCTTGGAGCTAGCATTTGGCGAGTCTGCTAAAGGAGCGTTTCTAGTTTTGTGTCCCTGTAAGAGATGTGCAAATAGAAAAAGGAAAAACAAGGTGGACATGGGTAAACATCTTTTGAAGAATGGATTTACGCCGGACTATACTCGGTGGGTTCACCATGGTGAAGCCCATCGTCTGAGAGAGGAGGTGGTGAGACCCCGCGTCGAGGATTTTGATGTTGCTGCCGAGGTAGCAGACATGTTAGATGACTTTCACGAAGGACAGTACACTAAAGGACGTACAGAGGAGGAGATGAAGGCAACTGCAAAGACGTTCTATGACATGATGTCTTCAGCACAGAAACCCCTTCACGATCAGACAACGGTTTCTCAACTGGATGCCAGGAGTGCACCACGTTCATGGCATATGCGGTGGCCCACAAGGGCAAGGCGATGTCTGACGCCTCCTACAACCCGGAGGACCCGCCCGAGGCGTACAACAATCCGACCGTCTACACCCGCATCAATGAGTACACGTCGGCGGCAAGGTCTCTCCATGGAGACGACTACGACCCGAGCTCCTAGGACTTTGATCTAGAGGTCGTCATGAGGATTGGAGGAGGCAAGAAGCATGGGCGGTACTATCTTGGTGACGGCATCATCGATGCTACCTCTACTCCCTCCCTCTCCCAAATTCGAGCACGGAGCACGGACGCAAGCATTTCCATATGCCCATGGCCGGAGACTTCACAACAGCGGATTCTATCACTCCAGGTGATTCCTGTTTTATTTGTCATACATTGATATTTACATATCTTAGCTTTGCATTGTTTAAACATTGTGGTGAAATGTTGCAGACCCAGATCGAGCAATTAGAGGCCCTGCGGGAGACCGATCGCCAGAGGATGAAGGCTATGGAGGCCCAGCGCGTTGCGATGGAGCAGAGGCAGCAGCAGCAGATGGCGGAGGTTCTTCAGTACATGCAAGCTCTTGGGCAAAAGATGGGTGTAGCTCCGCCAGCTTCGCTATTCGTTACACTGCCACCTCCAGCTTTCGGGCACGCTACTCCTGTAAGTATGAATATGATTGTTTAAGTTTGTATGTTCATGCTTAGGGTCAAACCGTAACACTACTTGTAGCCTAGTGGATTATTGTCTGACACATGCAATGTCTTCTCCTTTGTGCAGCCTCAATCAGCGGGTTCGAATAATCCACCTCCCGGGCCCTCGAATGATCCAGTTCATGGTACACCACAGTCTCAGTGGGAAGTTTGGGGATCTGGGTAGTTGTCTTTCTATTTGTTGTTCACTTGGTGATGGACTTGTGATGCACTAGTATTAGTTATTTGAACTTGTGTTAGCTATTTGGACTTATGATGCACTTATGGTTATATATGTTGTGATGCATCTGATCTATATGAGATATTCATGATGTATGTGAGATATATGTGATGGATTTCATATATATGTGAAATATTTTTTTTGTCGCGATGGAATGTAAAAATTCAAAAAAAATAGGGCGGTTATGGTCACTTTGCCGAGTGTAACACTCGGTAAAGGAAGCCTTTGCCGAGTACAATCACAAAAACACTCAGTAAAGCTGGGAAAAGCAAGCCAATTTTGGTAAATTTTCCAGCTTTGCCGAGTGTCAGGGAGGAAGACACTCGGTAAAGAATTTTAGAAAAAATTATCTCTTTGCCAAGTGTCATGCATAGGGACAGAAAATTCTTTGCCAAGTGCCACACAGAGGGGCACTCGGCAAATAATTTTCAAAAAAAAAATTCTTTGCCGAGTGCCACGCAGAGGGGCACTCGGCAAAGATTTTTTTTAAAAAAAATTCTTTGCCGAGTGCCCAGCGGTGGGGCACTTGGCAAAGTACCCGTTAACATTATCTCTCTCGTCACGGTAACTTTTCTTTGCCGAGCTCTATTGTGGCACTTACCGGGTGCCCGACAAAAAACACTCGGCAAAGATATCTTTGCCGACAAATTTTTTATCGTGTACTCTTTGCCGAATGCGGAGCACTCGACATAGCATGCGTTTCTAGCAGTGACTTGCATGTCCCTGCATGGTCGTGATACATATACATATTACTAGTATCGCGCCAAGGGGCACTCAAATCCGACGGGCAGGCTCAGCCCGATCAACTGGAGGAGAACACGGACGAGGGAAGTGAGCCGACCGACGGCATTACAGAGGCACCGGCCGGCAGTGACCGGGTCCAGATTTACGAGTAGATCAAGGAGCTGTGTGATATTAGCTAGCGGCGGGGAGCCATTGAAGGGGCACGGGCTGCTGGGTGGTGGTGGTGGCGGTGCTGGTGCCACGGCGGCTCCTGCGCCTGAGCTAGCGTTGAAGCCGCCACCAGCACCAGCACGAGAGTCATGGAGATGAAGAGGGCAGCACTGGGCGATTTGGACGCCATTGCGATTTGGGCAGCACTAGATACAATCTCTCTCGATTATATTGGACAGGTGACCTGCCTGAAGCCATCAAGCATCCAAGGTGCAGTACTTATATAGCTGGGCACTCGTGAATACCTTGGAGGCCGGCGCAAGTAAGAGCCTATTTATATCTATTAGCACTAAAAATTAACAGCTAAAATTAGTACCCGTAGATCTAAATAGACATGTTAAAATACTTGCTAATTATTGATTACCTAAAGGGCTACTAATAAGATCACATTTGGCACGGCTCCGCTTCACCAGTGAAGCTATTTTTTCTGGCTTCAACTCCTAGAACAGATTCACCGGTGGAGTTAGGAGCCGTTTTTGATAAATTGTATGACAAAATAGATTTACATGTAGAACTCATTAAAACATACTCTTACAAAACCCCATGCAAGCCCACCAGGACAAGGTGAAGCCATTATTTTTGGCTCCAACCCTCCACATATCCTTTGTGAGAGCACGATTTAAGAGGCTCCTTGGGTGAAGTCATTTGGTTTTATCTTGTTTGGCACAAAATGGCTCCAAACGGCTTCGGGATCGGAGCCGGTGGAGAAGCCGTGCCAAATGGTATTAACTATTAGTTCTATTAATAGGTTTGGAGTTGCTAATAGTTCATACACAACTTTAACTCACTATCGAACCACCTATTAATTGATTAGTTGATGGAACCAAACAGCCTCCTCCTAAAAATTACTAACGGATCCAATAAGCCCTTAGGATCCACTAGTACTTAGCGCTAAAAATTAACAGCTAAAATCAGTATTTTTTAACTGCTACAATAGTTCTTTATAGTGAACAAACATTGCAACCTCTTTTTAGAAAATGATGTCTGGTATTTTTAGGTGTTTGGCATGGTTACCAACTCTCTATGAGTCATGAAATTAAACGCTTATGAAACTATATAATAAAAATTTCTATTGAGAATGGGTGTTTCTCAAGTTTCATTTCATTTTGTATCAAAAACAACAGTATAAACTATTCACTTAGACTGAGCTACAGCGCGCACTACTACACGTCGATCGACACGACATATATAGTTACTCCCTCCGTCAAAAAAAAAAGTCATTCTCGCTTCCCAAAAAGTCAACAGCTTTTAACTTTGACCAAATATATTTAACAAAATATTAATATTTATGGTATATAATTAGTATCATTAGATAGATCTTTGAATATACTTTCATAATAAACTTATTTAAAGATATAAATGTTGCACGTATTTTCTACAAACGTAGTTAAAGTTAAGAAAGTTTGACCAGCACACTTTCCACGGCGACTCTTTTATGGGACGGAGTAGTACTCCGGTGTCCAATTGACATGCCAATATGTACTCAGTAAGTCCGTACATTGTGAATGTACGTATCATGGTCCACCCGTGAAGGCACGTCTTCCCATGGAAAATCACCGTCATGATGTTGCATGTCTATACTAATATAATTGAAGACGTGTTATTCTTATGACGACACTCCACTAGAAACCGAGTGACAAGTTTAAGTGTCGTTTTGGAATTTTGCAGAGAAGTGACAAGGTACGTACGTTGAGCTGCCGTTAGACATTAAAAGAAATGCAATCAACTGCTGGACACTCTAGTTCAGAACAAATTTGTTCTTATTTTTATTGAATAGTAAAAAGAAATTCGAAGAAATGTCGCTTTTGCTTATAGCCTTTACTCCTTCCTCCCTCCCTTTTCCCTTGTCGCCTTTTTTGCTTCCCTTTTCTCTGCCACCGGATAGTTGTGGCAATCGGACAAACTAAAGCCTCGCCTAATGGAAATGGCTCTTCTGCCAGCAATTTTTTGGGTTCCCATAACAAACGTTTGACTGTTTTGTCGAATTTCCTATTTTCATGATTATTACAACCTGAACTTTGCCAGTGGTTCTCATGCTCGGCAACCAATGCCTGATCAGAAATCCAGATCTTCTCGAGCAGGTCTTCCAAGGGGTAGATAATTTAAATTTGAATTTGTCAAAGCGTAATTCTCTATCTTTAGCCTGTTATTAGTGCCTTTCCCAATTCCCATCTTCACTTGATTACAGATTGTCCCAACTATTGACGATGTAATCTATGCTTCAATTATAGACATATATAAGTTATCGGGCTTGCTAGAGTCTGGATGTCCGGAGAAGATGAGTGCGTCTGGACACCCCGTGCATGCTGCTACCCCCGCCCGCCCGCCCGCGCTTGCGCAGCGCCGTATCGCTGTTGTACGCACACGTCCTTCCCCGTCCGCCTTGTCCTGCCCCGCATGCGCCCCTAGCTGCTGCGTTCGCCGCTCCTCCACCCTGATCCCCTCCTGTCTCTCCGTGCGGGCAGGACCCGGGAGCCAGGATGAGGATGCACGTCCACAGGACCCCAGGCGCGTCGTGTGCCCCATCCGTTGGCCCTCAGCTCACCGCGTCCCTTTCCTTGGCGCTCGGGCCGTGCCCCCATGGTTCTCTGAAGCACGAAACGCTTGCAATATGAAACACTTGAATGCAACATATGTCTAAAACAAATGAAACATTTAAAATTTATATTTGCAATATATGTGTGAAACACATGCAACATCCAGATAGAACACTTCCAACGTAAAAACAGTTACTACAACATAAGAATGAAATAGCTAAAACATTTGGAACATACTCTTGCAACATATGTGTGAAACATATGCAACATCTAGATCAAAACACTTACAGCATATGTCTAAAATAGATGAAACACTTTGAACAAACGTTTGCAATATGCCTCTGAACCACTGGCAATATATGCAATATCCCGATCGACTTTTGCAATATCCATATGAAACACTTGCAACATACCTCTGAAACATCTGAAATACTTGAAACATACGTTTGCAACATGCGCTTTCAGCGCAACATCTCCTGCTGCTTAGGAATGGAAGCTTGTCGGCGCATGGGCTTCATCTGTGTAGAGCTCGCCACTCCGGTAGAGAAAGTCGCGGCAGGTCCGGTGGAGAAGGCTACGGCGGGTCCCACTACTACAGAATTGATAATCACTATCGCCACTTTCACCGCCGGTTTGCTCCAAACCGGCAGTGATATCGGTTCGTATTACAAACCGTTGGTGAAATCCCTGGTTTGTAAGACGAACCACCGGTTTATGTTACGAACTATTGGTGATGGTTGACCCATTTTCACTGCCATGTTGCATTACAAATCGGCGGTGAAAATCACTTTCGCCAATGGTTTGACTTGAGCTGCAGCATAATAAAATTCATAACTTTTTCAAACAAAATTGGATGAAAACAAACTTTATATCGAAGTTGTAGATCTCGATGAGATCTAAAACTTTGTAGTTCATGACTTTTTATTTTAAATCATTTACAGTTCCAGAATTCTATTTAAAGCTTTCATATTTTAAAATTCAATTTTTTTCAAATTATACAAACAACCTCAGATGAAAAAATATCAAAAGCAAAGTTGTTGATATCAACGTGATCTACAACTTTATAGCTAACAACCTTTTCATTTGAAATCAGTTAGGGTGTCAAATTTGTATCTGAAGCTCTAAAATTTTGAAATTCAATTTTTTTCAAATGAGTTTGGATAGAAAATCGACCAAAACCAAAGTTGTAGATCTCCATGAGAACTACATTTTTTGTAGTTGATGAATTTTTCATTTTGAGATCATCAGATGTCCTAAAAGTGTGGCTAAAGTTCCCACAGTTCGAAATTCAAATTGGTCGAACGACCTTGGATGGTGAAACGACCAACATTAAAGTTGTAGATCTCGATTAGAACAACAACTTTGTAGTTGATGGCTTTTTCATCTGAAGTCGCCTAGGGTCCTAAATATTCATTTTAAAATCCTGAGAAGTGAATACTAAGGGAATGAGTGTGTCATATAGACACAAGTGACTCAGGAGTGAAGTGCTTAAAGCAGCTATGCGCGAGGAAACAGGTTACAGGTTGGAATCCCAGCACCGCACATGCATGAAAATCCGTGCAAAAAATCATGTGACTTGTGGCTTGGTATGTGTGATCGTGCGGATAGCTGGTGGGGTCTTCCCAGGATTAAATTAAAAAAATATATTATTTTATTGATCCAATTTTGGAATTTCTAGAAATCCTAATCACCGCAGAAGGCTGCGGCGGTCGGGAGGCGTGGTGGAGAGGGAGGGAGACAGGCTGCCGTGCTCTGGCGCGGTGGAGATGCCGGCCGGCGGAGCAGAGTCGTGGTGGAGAGGGAGGCATGGTAGAGAGTGCGGTCGCCGAGGCAGCGCAATGGTGTGCGGTCGCGGCGCTGCGATGAGGTGGGTTTTTTTTCTTTTTTTTAGAACAGCTGGGGGCAAGAGCAGATAAGAGATGGTCATTAGCTGTGTCACGGCCCACCATCGGGAACGTCGAGGCGGACGGACACCCTATACCCAACATTACCGACAAGTTATTCGCCTTAAGGCGGCAGATTGTACAATATCGTGTGAAAAAGGCATGGCCCAACCCATCCAGGGATGTCTAGCTAGTGGTCCGACCCATCAACCTTCTTTAGATGACCCTGCCTTGCCCTTCCACATTTGCAAGTGATACTTTTTCCTTTCTGAAACCCCTGCCCTCGGCCTTATCGAGGGCTTGCCATAGTCTAGCTTCACAACCTGCATCAACCTCCTCTTAACATTCGCTCTTTCTCGGCGAAGTGCATGGTTCAAAGCAACGGAGGCCTGGCAATTGCATTTACTATCCCAACCATTGCCCACCAGGATTACCCGTTATTTGCACATGGTCTCCGTGGGTTCCTGGCCAGTGAGCGGCATTGTCCTTGCAAGTGCGCTCACACCAATGCTCCGCTACACTCCGGTGAGTAGCTATGGCTGCATCGTCACATGATCCTCATCAAGGTCTTCCTTGCTCCCTGCCAAATTCGGCACATCTAGACCTTCCCCTAGGTGTGGATCACGTTGGCATTGGTGAGCTCATCACACCTCATCCCACTAGAAAGTCCCAATGCCGGCAAGAGCCCTACTTTGCGCCGCCGCAACGCCCATGGCTACAACATTCACGTTTTCCACGCTATGGGCATATTTCACCACACGCCACGCCCCAGTGTTACTGCATGAGCTCAGTACACGAAGACCAAGCCGCGATGGTCCACGTTGCGCCAGGCTCGTAGATGAGACCGAACTGCCGAGCAAAATGAACTTGAAGTCGACAAATACCTGAGCCTACCTGACCCAAACCTATACTAAGCTTGGCTATATATATCCAGTACTGACTACTCATCAACCCGGACGACCATAAATCATTGATTACTCAATGTTTACCTTTGACTAGTGGGCCCTACCTATTAATGACCTTTCCGCCATGTCACATCATGCCGGCATCATCATGCCACATGGCACACCAACAGAATGCCACATGTAACACTCTTATTTAATTGGAATTTAATACAATAACAAATTTTCTAGAAAAAGGAAGAATAGGACTTCATCTTTAGAAAATCATGAGTAAATCATTTTAATTCATAAAAAAGGATATGACATGTGTAATGATATTTTCCTGAAAAATGAATTCTACAAAAGGTGAGTGTATTTTGATCTTGTAATTTAATCGATAATTATTTCTTTGTGTGCTTTCTAAAGTAGCTATTCATTTTTACCATTTTTCCTGTTGATACCACTAGAGGAGGACGCTGCTGATCTAGAGTACATGGAGGACTTCGGTGACAACCTGGCTAACAACAATGGTGTCATATCCCAACTATAGTTATAGATCCTAATTAGGAATGCAATTTGAAATGCTAGAGCTTTGTTACATATTCTTGCTATTAGTTTGATAGAATTGACCGAACCATACCTTGTTTCACATATTACCCTGGCTAACCTACTATTAGCTTAGGCTATATGCTTTGCTTATTGCATTTATCGACACTACTCTACCTTATCATGAACTTGCCATGGATAGAACTGAAAATGGGCCACCCCCAACCCGACCAATCCGATTTGACCCACCAAACAACACGGCTGAGAGCTCGAGCCAGGATTTTCGACTTGCCACAGCCATCGAGTCAGACATGGGCCTTAAGTCGTTAGTTTTTTTACCCAAAACTTGACCTAATCTCAAAAACCTAACCCAACATAGGAAAACTAGAGAAATAACCTAACCTGATTCGACCTAATATCTCCATTGAGTGGGAACAAGCCAAAATATTGACCTAACATCGTGCTATGTTAGGCATGGGCTGACCAAAAAATGTGGAGTTTTTTGGCCTGGCCTAGGGCTTGAATAGGTCTCATGTATGTGTGGAAATGGTTGAATGACTGGAAATCCTTGGGTGATATTGTTAGGCACTAAGTGCCAGTATATAACAATAGTAGAGATATTCTAGTAAGCTTATTGGAAGAGTGGTGAGGATGTTTTGATCATGGTAAGATGACAAGGTCTGGAGGATTGCATCGTGCCAGGAAGGTGTGACCTAAGCACCCTCTAAGGGTACATGCGGCGGGTACAACTTGAGGTTTCATAACAACTTGGCCTTATGTGGGAAGATTTTATAGTGGATTTGAGGTGCCTATGAGAGCTACTGGAAGATGGCTTCCCTTTGGAGGAGATGTCTTGCCTTTGTCATATAAGGACCAAGTTGGGGTGATTGTGTTAATGGGACCATCTCATACACACCACACGTCCCTATTATGTGTTGATCGGCCCAAGTTTAGTTCGGAGATAGTACCACTACTATTAGAGTAAAAATATGGTGTTATGACTGTAGTGTTGAGACTTGGGTTGCCCAAGACCTGCAAGCAATGCACCAACAGTTCAGAGTCCTAGAGGATGCGGTTCATAGCCTAGAGTGATTTCGGTTTTGTCTAGGGTGACTCAGGGCTAAGGAGGCCAGGGGAACTATATTGACTAGAGCCTAGGCAACGACCACCACCGATGATGGCAATCGTGTGGGTGCAGGTTTATAACCTCTACATACTATGTAAAACCTTACGTTAGGTTGTGTCCATGATCTTGGATGGCCTTGTGTTACTGTTATACTTACTAGGATAGCAATTACTATTCTTCCCCCTAGGCAGTTATGGTTTGTGTTGAGATGGTTGAGACGAGGAGGGTGGGAGTTTCCCTCATACTTGAGAATGATGGTGTTTGTTTGGGGATTTGATAGAGATGGAGTTTGTGGCCTCAATGGGGTGGATTGGGAAAGGCGTTGGGTTATAGTGGGTGGAATACTTTTGGATCTACATACTTGTACTTACTCACTATTTAGAAGATAAGATCCAGACTCAAAATAGGCATTTACCCTGCATACCACTTTGCACATATCTATAAGTATCATATGTTGAGTTGTTGGCCAAACGAAACGTTGTAAAGAGACTTGATTTCTAATGAGGTGTCTGACTATGACTTTGCGAAGAGCCCAACTATGACTTTGATGATGGTTTCGATGAGTGAAGGGTCTCTACCCTATGCTCAAGGTTGCCAATGGAGGGTGCTGCTCGGTTTGCTTGTGGTTCTTTTGCTTTTATGCATGATTTGGTTCATGTAGACTTGTAAAAAAAAGAATGTACTTTGTAATCTAAGATTTATGATAGGTAATTGAGATTGTATGACTATAATGAGACTTGAATGTAGCATTGGACGTGATGATAGCCAACATATCTTGAGTCTATCACACATCTAGTCATGGATTTCCTTCGCAAAATTTTCGATCCATTGTAGCCAGTATTAGGGCAATACATAACCCTATTATGTGCCCTAGAATTGGATGTTAGTTAAGAGCCTACTAAATATAAACCTACTTCTTTTGTACCCTATAGATATCTGTCATAACCTAGAATCTCTAATTATGGTATGTAATAGGAAATATAAATTAATTCATCGTTTTTCGCATAGTTTTAAAATTTGTCCAACATTGGTACAGCTATCATGAATATTTACTGTAAGAAATAATTGATTTCTAAACTAAACTAAATCAATCATGAATGATATATATCTATATGTTGTATTCATGCCATAGCATATTATATTTTCGAGTGTCCAGTTTTATTTTTTTATTTTTATTTTTCTGAATTTTCTGTTAAGAAAAAAAGAGAGACTTCAACTCATATACAGTTCCATAGTTCTTTTAGCATGCTTCCTGTCTTTTTCCTAGATCAAGCCCATGGACTGCCACTTCCCGCTTCCTCCTTTACTAGTTGAGTTGTCATGGCCCATAACACACCAATCCACAGTGCACCAGCAGCATCCCACCAGCGCCTCCCTTTCCTTTCGGTTTCGGCCGAAGCCCGTTTACAGGCCAACAGCTAAAGCCAACCTCCTCCTTTTTCTTTTGTACACAAGAGCCCACATGTGGGTGATCAAGGCAATGATACATATATTTTTGTTAATCACTGGTAATATTGATGCTAAGTCCAACGATGAACGTGGAAGCATACAAGACGAGAACAACGTCGTAGCTTCAGGAAACCACACATGAGAACGGCATCTAAGGCATGATCTTTTTTATAAGATTCGACCATCTACACAGAGGCGGAGCCAGGAATCGAACATAGGGGACAGCACAAAAAAATCTAGTTTTCTTGTGCACCTGGGAAGAACGAAGAGCAAAAGGAGAAGACAAAGACAACATGCCTGGCAGCTGGGCGTCGGCAGGAGACAGCTTCCGGCAGCGACCGGCAGTGATGCGGCGTCTGACGTGTCTATGTCCTATCACCGCTTCCTGCTCGCATTGTGCTGTTGTCGTGCTGTGTGCGATGATCCGAGTGCTGAGAGTGTGCGATGTGTTCTAGACGAGAAGCCAAACAGTCAAGGAGATGAAGAGGCACATTGCGGACAGAACAAAATTACAGAATACGGCTGCTCGTCTTCTTAGATTCCTCCTAATTGGGCTGCTGGCTTGCTTCTATCATGGGCTCCAAATGTTACTTAGAACTTGGGCTTAGAATTAAGGAAGGCCAGAGCCTATAATTGTGCTAATAAATCCATGTATTTAAGTACATAATAGGGAATTAATAGGCTGTTGGGGGAGGCCAGGCCCACCACCCTGCATCTACATACATCTTCGAGGCATGACTACAGACAGTTCTCTCTGTAAACAACAGCTACATACACTGACATCTGAGCTACTCATCGCCATCCAAATGAGGTGCCAACTCGTTGTGTTACAATGGTGGTACCTACATATACCTATTGGTCCAGGTTTAGGAAGAATCAAACTCTATCCCTAACAACCGATTACACGCATATCCGACATGTGTATCCCGGCCATGGGCGGAGGCAGGTATTTGGCTAGCTTTGGCAGCTGCCATAACTAAAGTTTGTACAAAATACTTAATATATTATTACGTACATGCTAGTAAATATACATGAAATACCATATATATGTTGGTTCTTATAAATCCCGCTACAGCTAAAAATTATTTCTATCTCCGCCACTGATCCTAGCCCACAATCATGTACTTCTACATGTTCAATTCGACGACTTATATCTAACATATATATATAATTATAAACCAGTAGGAGCACGGTCGTCGTGTGTTACTGGTGTGAAAACTACTTTTTTGTTTGTGTTTCAGTCGGACGAAAAATAGAAGCAATGTTCTCGAGCGCATGCAGCTAGGCTAGCTAGCCTGCTGTGCATATACGTACGTCTGGAAGAAAATATATATAGCATTTCATGTATTGATGATATATATGGATTTTTACAAAGAAAAGATGAATCCATTCATTTTTGTTCCAACGACACGATAACAGTAACAGAGCAAAAACACAAAATAAATAAAATAGCTTAATTAATAACCATGCATGTCGCATGACAAGCAAAGTACAATACTTGACTCGACGGATCGGAACCATATATATAGAAATAGAAATGAACCATATAGGAGTGGAGTAGTATATAGGCGGTACGGGACACGAAAACGACGACGGCAGGATACGATACGATTCGATAGAGATACATGCATGCATGCATGCATGCGACGACGAGACGAGACGGATGCGAAATGGCGGTGCGGACTGCGGCGGACGGAGCGCCTCGGCCTCCTTAGTCCTTACATCGGAGGGAAAGAAGAAGGGCCAGCACCAGCAGGATCAGGCCACCCAAATCCGGCGCCAAAATTGCCCAGGTGAGGCAGCATGTCTGCTGCCCCCGCGCCGCTGGTGCTGGTGCTGGTGCCGGCGCCGGCGGAGCCTCCGAAGCTCCCGCGCCCACCACCGAAGCCGCTGTAGACGAGCGCGCCGAGGTCCCCTCCGGCCCTGGCCACTTCCATCAACCAGCTGGCCTGCGGGTGCGGCTGTGGCTGCGGGTTCGGGTTCGGCGGCGCCTGATGATGAACAACGCCGTCCGTCTGCCCGGCGGGGCCGCCACCGATGCTGTAGGCGGGCACCAGCGGCTGTAGGCTCACCTGAGGAGGCATCTGCAGCTGCAGGGTCGGCGGGGGGACGACGACGTTGTCCTGCTGCTGACCCGCCTGCTGCTTCCCAGCGCCAGCAGCGGCCAGGTGGTGGCGCTCGAGGCTTTCCTTGACGCCGACGAGGCTGTTCTCCACCATCCACCCAAGCCCGGCGATGTCCTCGACGGAGAGGCCCGCGAGGCCCGGGCGGCGCCCCACGATGGCGTCGTGCAGTAAGAGCGTGACCTCGCGCTCGTGGTTCTCGCGCCGCGCCTTGTGGAGCTGCTCCTTCAGCTTGTCGATGCGCTGCTTCAGGAACCCCTCCATGTCCATCATCTTTTTGCATTGGTCTAGCTCAGGCATCGCCCTGAACCGGGCCAGCACCTCGGCCGCCTTCGCCACGTCGGGCCACACCTCCGGCTGGGTCTCCCCTTCGCCGTACACGACGACGCAGGCGTCCACGTCGCACAGCGTCGCCAGCTCGCTCGCCTTCTTCATCAGGCCCTTGCGCCGCTTCTTGAAGGTGGCGCGCCGGGTCGCGTCGTTGGCGATCCACTGCAGGGTCACCTTCTTGCGAGCCATGGCGCCCTAGCTAGCCCTAGCCTAGCCTGCAAATCAAATCAAAGGGGAAATGGCTGCTGCTGTGACTGCATTAAAGATTTTGGAAGGAAAGGGGGGACGGAGATGGTCATTTTATAGCCGTCCCGTCCATGTGGATCGAAGGAAAGGATACAGATTGGAACCACCAATCCACCATTGCCATGATATGGAAACAAATTATGCGTTAAGATTTGCAGGATCGTAGGAATTAGCGCGTCCATGCTGGTTCATTCAAATGCACCAAGTAGCTAGCTAAGCGTATCTTGCCACCCTTAATTCTGTCCGTCTAGAAATGGCCATCTCATCTGCTGCTATAGCCGGATGATGATCACATCAATATCAATAGAATAGAAAACATTAATTAATGACCTATATGTTACGCCTGGGATTGATTTTATTTGGAGATTTCGCCTGGGATCGGATCGGAATACCATCGTTAACACGGAAACGTACATGCATATGGTTTCAAAATTAAGGCCGGTGTCATTTGTGTCGCTCTTATCTTAGACCGCTTCTTCATTTCTTGTTGCACTTCTCGATCATTAATTATGTTAACTAGCAAAAGTGGCCGTGCGTTGTAACCGGAGAAAAAAAGTTGACAATGTTAATAGGAAGCAAGGACGAAAATTTTACATATCTATTTATCTTTTTATATTATATCATTCTATTAAATTTAAAATCTATAATTTATTTTATGGTGACTATGACATCCACAATGTAAATTAATATCGACGGTACAAATATAACAATATCCTATTAAGGTTATATCGATTTAAATATAATTTTGACAGATTTTTTCCTACATTGTAAGGTAAAAAATATTTACTCATAAATATATCATAACTTTAGTTTTCACAATACCCACGTATTGATCTTGTTAAATATTGAGTTCCTTGACTTTCTCGATCTGAGGGTCTGTAAAAGTATATAATTTTAATATATGATTATAGTCGGTGAGGACTTGGTATTTGTCAAGGATTGATCTGTCCGTTCATGATTATAATGGATACCTCGATTTTCATATGGTAGCCCTGGTCTAATTGTGATGGTCTATGTGTATAACTTGTAGATATTCATTTAGATTACATTGATAATAAACTGCTCAACATTTCAATTCACAGTTTCATTGTTAGTTGGACCATCCGCGGACCAGGTTCTAATAATAAGAATAAATTTTTGCTAATACTTGGACACGGGCGTCCGCCCCCATCCGGACGCTCTCTTCATGGGCCTGTGCAGCGGACAGCCCAACAGCTGTGCTCTTCCCCCATCGCACTCGCATCTGGCTGTCAGAACATCACCGCGCATCCGCCGCCGCGCCGCCCCCTTCCCACACCGCATGCCTGTCCCCTGCGCACATAGCGCCCTGCCCCCTGCCGCGCCGCACCCCATTGCCGGTCGCGCCGCGCCACCATCCCACACCTCAACCCTATCCACCGGCACGCAAGTACAGGAGGAGATCGCCGCCGGTCCGGACTTCATCTCCCGTGGCAGGAAGGGGAGGCCTGCGCACGTTGGGTTGTTTGTCCTCAACGTTCCCTCTAGACCTGAGCTTGCTAGTTATCGCATTCCCCAACCAGGTAGGCCATGGTTGTCGGCGACACCGTGTTTGAAGTGTTTCAGACGTTTTCAACTTATGTTTCAAGTGTTTCATCTAAATGTTGCAAAAGTCAATATAGGATGTTGCATATGTTGCAATAGTAATATACGCATGTTGCAAGCGAATGTTTCAAGTGTTTCAGACGTTTGTTTAAAATGTTTTATATGGATGTTTCAAAATTTGATCTGTAGTTGCACATGTTGCAATAGCTATACTCTCATGTTTCAAGTGTTTTATCTATTTTCAAACGTATGTTGCAAATGTTTTATCTAAATGTTTCAAAAGTAGATCTTGTGTTGCAGGCCCCTGTCCACCTGCTGGTGCACCATCGTAGTTCACGTGCCAGTGCCTGAGGCCTGCATACGCCTCCACAGTGTGCATCCACAAGCAGGGCAGGTGAGCACGGGGCGCGGTTCCGTCGTGCGGACGCAGGATGGGCATGGGCCACGGTTTTGGACCCTGGCGCTAGTTGGGAACAGGACGGAGCAGGCGTATGTTACAAATATTTTATCTAGATGTTTCAAAAGTAGATCTTGTGTTGTAGGTCATGTCCTCCTGCTACTACTGGTGTGCTGTCATAGTTCACATGTCGTGCCTAAGGCCTACAGACGCCTCCACAGCGTGCATCTACAAGCAGGGCAGGTGGGCGCGGGGCGCAGTTCTGCCGTGCGGGGCACGGGATGGGCACGAGCCGCGGTTTCGGACTTTGGCGCTGGTTGGGAACGGGACCGAGCGCGTGGGAGTTGCGTCCGGGCGCTAGCCTTTTCCATAAATTAATTTTATTCCTAATCAGAGCTACATCAACAATTTAGTGATGGAAGTATTTATTTACAGGAAAGAATCTAGAGTTCAAAGAGCAATAGTATTATATTTATTGTTTTATTTTTATTTACAGAAAAGTTTAGAGTTCAAAAGAGCTATAATATTACATTTATTATTTATTTTTTATGCTTATATAGAAAAAACAGGATAAAGAAAAATAACAAGGACGGAACCGATGATAAAAAAAATAGAAAAGAAAAATGTTATCGTGAGTGGCTAGGCTAGTGTTTCCATGGTTGGCTAAACATGTGGTTAATGGACATGGAAACCGACTTGAACGGTTGGATAGTGAATTTTTTATGGCAGAAATATGTAAACGATAACCGAGTCGATGTCTTAGTTAGACGAAAAATTTTGTGGTAAAAATTTTGCTTCTTTATTAATAGGTATAGATAATTCAGGCATGTGATAATCTTATCTTACGGTCAGAAATATGATTCATATGATGGCCAAATCCATAATTAATTATATAAGATGTATGCTAATTTTATTATTTTAATTTCGAGCAACTGAAAAGAAAAAAAAAAGTCCCGCCCAAAGGCGCGATACTTGCATGACTAGTAGTTGCATTGTTGGGGATGTCTCTAGTGATGCAATTTTGTCCCAAATTAAAACAACGTGATTCATTGCTAGCCCTGGCCGGCCATCCTTCAAGAAATCTGTTTGGCATTATTATAGGTAATTATTAATTGACAGGTTTGGACGATCGATGGATGCCAGTGCCAGGATATAAAGTATATGCCAGTGCCAGCGCCAGTGCCATCGAATCAATGTGGAAGGCAAGTTCCTAGATGTATGTCTTTAGGGTCTGCTTGGTTGCCGGTTGGTGGCTGAAAAAATTTGCCTAGTCCAGGCATGCATCCCATGCGTCCATTTTTGGATGCCTGGTTCAGGATGGGTTGCCTGGCAGGCAATTGCTTGCTAGCCTCCAATCAAATAGGCCCAAATGATGCTTTTTTGCCACGACATATATATATTCTCTCCGTTCCAAATTGTAATACTATATATCTAAACATAGTGTATATCTACGTGTATATATAAAAAAAACTATATATCTAAAAAAGCCAAAACGTCTTGTAATTTGGAACGGAATGAATATTTGTCAATTTTTGTTACTGTCATCCATTCCAAATTTCATGGTAATATACAGACTAAGAGAAACCTCAAACATCCAGAATGGCATAAAAGTTAGTCTTTTTTTGTTCAGCGTTATTCTGTACTATAATAATGTCGTCCCTATTCAGGTATGTTGTGAACTTGTTTTGTTTATCTTAAATCCGTCTCAAAATGTATCTAGATACTTCTGAGCAGCCCTTCGAAGAAAAAAGGGATAAAGAAATATATCAGTTATTATGATTATCTTGTAAATGAAGAAATGGACGTTGCCCTATAACTTAAATTACTTGATCTTGTTGATAATCAGTTTGCGGCTGCTCTGGTGTGTGGTTTGGTGAGTGTTTTCTTAGTCCGGTAGAAACACACTATGCCCGAACTGCAGATTAGAGATGCGTGTAAACCATCATCAGAGATGCTGAAAAATAACGTGTCACTTATATCATGTATCTCATGTGAACACATCAGTGACATGCAAAAACGTGTCATTATGATCCTTCAGCAGAGACATGTTTTGGCTAAATGCATCTTTGATGAAGGGTCGCCACTCACCTGAGACTCTTCTCTGATTAGGGCATCATCAGATATGCAATACGTGTTTTGGCTATAATAGCCTTTGATGACACTTTAAAAAAACAGAAAGAAAAGGAAAAATCTCTACCATGGTCCTATATAGATAATAGATCAGACGTGTTTCATCCATTTCAGCAATCAAATTGTTTATAAACTTTAGATACAGCTTATGCTACAAAATATCTACTTAAAGACATAACAATACTTAGCAAATTGAAAAGAACATACTTTGTTTAGAAAATCAAATTAAATATTTCATTATTGTTTATCTCATGCTTGACCTGGCCATGTAATTTGAATTATATTTGGATACGCTCTTACTAGCTTATACAGTGTTTGGGAGGGGGTAAATAGGGAGACGGAGGGATAGACATAGGCAAGGAGGGAAAAGCATATATGTTGCTTGTTTTACATTTCCATATTTCTGAAGAGAATATGATGGATTTATTGACTTACTCAAACAGGTATATGAGCAATAATCCATTGGTGCTATTTTCAGTATGGAATTAGGCAATGAAACATACTAGTTAGTGAAACAAACCTTTTCATTACATGATTACAATATTTTGCTAAAGATAATGAACTATCTGAATGTTCCTAAATTTGTTACATTGTTACACCATCAGATTGCCTCTTCGAATAGGTTAGCCAAGATCCAGACAACTCTAGCTCCATCGAGGTTCATACCCTCCCCTCTTCAATTCTTCTTCTTAATTTGCTTGACCTAAGAAGATCTCTAATTCTCATTTTTTATGTTCCAAAAATCATCTTACGATGGAAAAACACCATGAGATGCTCATTTCTCTACTTGTCTAGGTCCAACCACAACTATGAAAATGCATGATTTCTAGGGACGAAAGAAATGATTTCCAAGGGTGGTTTTCAAAACGGACACTATTAAGCCATCGATTGTAAAGATGTGGCATTTGTAGGGGTGGCCTTCCAACCCGTTGTCTTAAGGCAACCACCTCTGAATTTTTTTTCAAGAGGCAATTGGCCTAAGGTGCTAGAAATCAATTTCTAGATGTGATAAGGGCAGTCCCAATGCTAGAAACTACATGTAGTTTTTATATCTATTAATTTCTATAGACACTACATATAGAAACCAGGGTCCCAATGGATAGTTTTAACGAAACAATTTTTTATCCAATCACATACATTCTCTCTCCATTCTCTACCAATCACATCTCTTCATGTCTTGGTTCTCGTGTAGACATGGTTTCTAACTTAGACCTAGTTTCTATGATTTTTGCTCTCTCTCTCTTCAATAACTACCTTGCCACATCAGCAAAACGCTTAGGTAGCAGTACAATTAATGTTCATAGAAACTATGGTGGTTTCTGCATTGGGAGTGCCCTAAGCTCACTACTAAAAAATGATTTCAATAGAGTTGGGATCTGATTTACATAGGCAGAAATATTGATTACTACCTCTAGAATCGGCTAGAGGATAATTGAGCAAAGTTTGTGGCTAAAAATCAATTAACAGAGACAAGCTTCTTAAGAGGATTGCCTTCGAAAATACGGCCACACTTTCAGTGGTGGGCCTCTTAAGAGACCCGCCTCTATCTAAATAAGGCGCATGCCCAATAGAAAAGCCTAAAAGGATAACTTCACTGTCTCCCCCTCACTTCAGTCTCACCCCTCACCCCGCTCTTTCCTAGTAAGGCTCCCATATCCCATGCACTACCACCTCAACTCACCCTCCCACACATAGGTGTTGGGTATTTTAATGCACACAGAAAAAGATCCGCAAGCGCACGGATACCGATGTAGCTTTCACCCGGGAGTATTCCAAGGTATCAATTTTTCACGGGGAACGTGAAGTGTGCTAGAAGAATTAGGAACGTCCAAGGAAAGGGTAATTATAGGGTAGAGAGGGATTTTAGGGTTTTCTAAGTGATCCTATCTTGTTGAAGGCTTACTCTACTTTACTTACTTCGGAGCAGCAGGTCCTTTCCAACTCTTGAAAAAGACTAGGAAAATAGTAGTTGGGAGAAGGCTGTCAAAAGCTCTACGAAAACACCAACCCTAACGTGGTGGATTACAAAGGCCTAACAGAGCTATCACCTCTGGGGCTACCACAACTATCCGGAGGATTGGGCGCAAACTCAGGTAAACCATAGTCTAGACGTCATGTCTACACTAACGCTTACTACTCTAATTACCGCGAATAACTAGAGCACTCAATACGAGCAGAGATCCAGTAAATAAAATAAAGCAAGAACTAAAACTAAATAAAATACTTAGAATTAAATGTTGAAGAACCTGGAGATTACTGAAGACGAACCAGACGCTGAAGTTGTACAATGTTGAGGGAGATCCAACAGCTCCGGCTCCTCCTCAGCTCTCTCCTCTCCTCTCTCCCTTATCTCTAGTTTACAACTAGATGAAATAGAACTAGAACTAGAAGATGAACTAGAAGAACTAGAACTAGACGATCATCTAGAGGGACCTCTACTTCTACTTGGATGAAGGGTTGAAACCCTAGCTTTCGCTCTGGATATAGCTAATGAAGATGGAGATGCCTGAGGGAGGGGGTCTACCCCTGCTTATATAGCTCGGTGGGGTGAACCGCAGCCCTCGGATCAAACTGACTTGAAACCATGATTGACATGCGTCGTAGAGGTCGGTTGGAGGCCGTTACGCGAAGCTGGTCTCACTTGGAGGTGGGCCCAGGTTTGTCGGCCTGACATGTGGGGACGGCCAGCCCCACCTGTCAGCCTCCGGGCTCCCACTTCGTTCCTGTGTCTTCTCGTGTCCTCTAGAACCTTCCCATCAATTTTCGTGGAATTCTGAGTTGATTTGGTTCGGTTTCTTGACTCCTACTCCTTCTCAGCTTATTCTGTTTTTATCCCTGAAAATTCACAATTCACCAAAGTTGTGGAAATTGTTATGTTAGTCCCTAAAACTCTTACTTGTTGATGGTTCCAGAGTCTTCTAGAATCTTCTGAGTCGTATCCATTGGGGACTTTCTCTTCGGAACTCCAAATCTATACCTCCCATAAAGCAAAGACCCACTAGCCTATTTCTCTGGCTTCTCATTGGGCCACATCAGCAAAATGATGTCATCCGCCCACTAAGTGACATCATCCGCCCACTAAGCCTCATTTATCTTCCACTAGCTATTTCTTTTAAAATCAAAAAAGTCGTAGCACCTAAACCAAGTATCGTAATTAAAATCCAATTGCACCATGGTGTTCCTCGCAATAAACTCTTCAAAACAAGACCCCACATGGATATATTTCGATAACTTTTTTTGCAAACATTTAAACGGCTGTTCCTAAGAAAAACCTAGCAAAACTGTCGTTTCTAAGCAAAAACCTAGCAAAATTGCATATAACATGGTTTACATGTGGTCCTCCGAAACATGCATGATTTTGTGAAGAAAAACTCCTAGAACTTTTGGGAGGGGGATGGCCCTCAGGTATAGTAGGGGTGAGGGTGAGGGTAGATGAGGTTAGCCTCCCGTATTGGCCGATCCTATAGGTTAGTGACCGTGTTTTCTTTGATAACCGTTTCTAAGTAAAAGCCCGTTTCTAAGAAAAACCTAGCAAAACTACATATCATATGGATTACATGTGGTCCTCCGAAACATGCATGATTTTGTGAAGAAAAACTCCTAAAACTTTTGGGAGGGGGGATGACCCTCAGGTATAGTAGGGGTGAGGGGTTCTGTGGATGAGATTAGCCTCACGTACTGACCGATCCTATAGGTTAGTGACCGTGTTTTCTTTGATAACTGTTTCTAAGCAAAAGTCCGTTTCTAAGCAAAAACCTAGCAAAACTACATATCACATGGATTATATGTGGTCCTCCGAAACATGCATGATTTTGTGAAGGAAAACTCCTAGAACTTTTGGGAGGGGGATGACCCTCAGGTATAGTAGGGGTGAGGGGTGAGGGTGGATGAGATTAGTCTCCCGTACTAGTCGATCCTATAGGTTAGTGACCGCGTTTTGTTTGATATGGTTTTTGTTGTCTTTAGTTACACCTTTAACAAAAAACTAAATCTGTTCTCTGCTTATATCGCATATATACTTATGTATTATACACCAACGAGATTCCTTCTACATCCTATTTCTCCTAACTCAATTCAAATTACTCCTGCATTCCCGCAGCAACGCGCGGGGAATTCACCTAGTATAACAAATGATATGTCCGTTTCGATCGTCTCGACAAGCTCTTCGCAATGGTGTGCTCTGTTTCATCACTTGAGATACTTTTATGTGGTGAAATATTAAATATCCTGTAAAACAAGTGAGAACAACACAACTCGTGGAACTCGTTAGAATCAAACCTTACAACTATGCTTTGTGGTTCATTTCATGCTATTTCATGCAATAGTTGATGTTTATGAATGAGCAATAGTGACCGTCAACAACAGGCTTCTCAAATCCAGTGCTCTATTTGTCACTCCATGTTGCTCCTCTCCTTCGAGTGGCTCCAATAGTGGGTTTGCGGCCTCCTTCAAACACGCTGGCTTGTGACCTCTTACGACCTCGAGCCATCAAGATCCACAAGCTATTGGTCAGGTTCCTTAGGCACACATGCCATTAGGATCTGCGAGCGACTTGGATGGATGACTCAAGTAGAGACCTCCTTCTAACCTCGAGTTTTAAGGATCTGTGGGTACTCTTGCACCTTCAACCTCGTGCCACCAGGATCCATGAGTGGCTAGGATGCACAGTTGTAGCAGCTAGAGAGCACTGGCTCCTACAATCTGATGCAGCCTCCTCTCTGCCTCCTCCCCTATCTCCCTCTCTCTCACCCTTTCTCCCTCCCTCACAATGCTCATGATGCACAAAACACAAGATAACATGGCAACTATTTCTAATGAGTGGATTAAAAACATTCACAAAGGACCTACCTAATTAAACAACAAACATAAGAGACAATGTTGGTGACAAACAATTAACTAAAGAATGATATGAGCCCACTCCATGCAAGTAAGGGGAATGGGGAAAATCAGCATAAATTGGTATCAAAATGCTAACCTACAACTAATTACAATATATATTATATATAATTTTGCAGAAATCATTGACAAGACCCTTATTTATTACAATTTCTTTTTTCACTGTTCACAATAGATACCTCTCTCTCCATGCATGGCTAGATCTTCATCTAGATCTAGGAAAATCCACGTTTATGGAGAACCTCTAATAAATCCTATAAGAAGCAAGGAATCATGACAAAATAACTAGAGAATCATGTGGTCCTGGTTCATGCAAGTGAATTGGGAAAAGATTTTGCATAAAATTAATCGCCATAATGCATCTCTCCATATGGAACCCCTAATTAAGCAAGATATTTATGAGAAAACTTCATAAAGACATTAAGGATGGCATAATATTACCTCCTAAAGCCAACTCCTTCAAAGGTTCGAATGACAATACCTCCACCTCTATTTTTGTTTTGTTTTTTTGCCTCCAAGTGAGATCAAGATCGAATATCTAGGAGGAAGAAGGCTTTATAGGGCAGTGCTCCTAGCTTATCTATAAGTGGTTTTCTATATGAATCACCCCTAAAACTATGGAATGTGATTGTAAAAGTCATATGCCTAGTAGTGAAGTCTATATGCATTGTGCTTATACAATAGTTTAGTTTTGGACCTGGGTGTTTAAGTGATTATCTTGCATGTGTGCCATTTGAATCTTCAATGTCCCCACATGTCTAGACATTCACCCACCCATAGAAGACAATGATGGTCATATTTAACTTTTAATGCTACAAGATAGGCTACAAAACCTGATGTGGAGCATTGTTAGGTGCTTCTGTCGCCATGGCACTATCGACTATATGGTGGGTGTCGATGATATTGACCCCCAAGTGTCATCATGGAGGACATATTAGCTGGTCCCCTAGATGTAGGGTAGGGCACTAGGCCAACAACTAGGAGTCCTACATCTACACGGGGTATCTCCACCGACATGCTACACAAGGTATAGGCATACACCTACCTTGGTCAGCTGATAGGGTCCTTATTGTAATAATATTAGGAAACAAATCCTAGTAAGAAAGGAAACTAACTTGTAACCCTAAACCGCTTGGACTATATGAGGAAAGGGGTCCTTAGAACGGGGCATCCCAACAAACATCCCATATAGCCTTAGGCAACATCCCACCTTAGACATTTAATCATATCTCGCATACACGGTGAACAAGCAACAGAACTACAAAAACAAGACGTAGGGTATTATCTCCTCAAAAAGGCCCCAACCTTTCTAAACTTTGTGTTCCCATGTGCTACCATCTAGTTTCTCCTATCGTACAACACCCATACACATTGTCGGTGAAAAAAATACCAAAAGTGGGAGAAGACAATAACAATGGCAATAAGAGGTAAATAAGAATACTCCTAAAGATGACTAGATTTCTTAGAGAATCGTTAACATTTACCATGTCTTGTGATTTCAAATGGCAAATGATTGGTACAACCTCAAGTCAACTACTATAAGTCAATATATAAGAAATCAATTTATACCGAAATAGTGATGCCATTTCTATATCAGTTCGGTTCATCTAATGTTTTCTTCTTTTAATTCTCATCAACATTTTCCCCTTGCATTTGTATCGAGAAGGGAAGAGTAAAGTTGGATTATAGTCCTAATGAATGGTTCATAGTAGCTAAATCGGTGTTCATATATTTGACCTCTGAAGTGGGTGTCTATTAAATAAGAGGATGAATGCTTTTACTGAGATGAAAAATAGTTTTTAAAAGAAAAATGGTTTGTTTCATGATATTACTTTACTAGAATCAAATTGAAATATTTATCCATGGTTTTGCATGGGATTACCACTTGTAGGGAATGTGAGTTCTTTGCCATGATCTAAATACGTGACCCAAGAAGGGCAAGGGGTGAATAGGGTCACTAAAAACTTGTCTAACATAGGGCTCAAACTGGATGCTACACTGGATAAACATAGACAAGAAAATTACCAAGATGTGCACTTAGAGTTTATCAAATGTTTCTACTTACCTACCAAAAATACTTTGCAACCTATAAACAATCCTATTAGCTATCCTAGGCTACTCTAGAAAAGATAGAAGTACACAAACGCACAAGTGGAGGTACAAGTGTGGCAAGTAAAGATCAAGAGAGGAAGACAAACTCCCAAGATTAGGCATGGCAATGTATCATGTGGTATAATTAAGTAGGCAAAGGTCTACCTCTAGTCGATGTTGGAGATCGACAAAGGATGTGCACCCGCTCATAGTATCTTCCCTTGGTCACAATCTTAGATTCACCATCAACGCACAAGCCAGCAAGGCATGCCACTCATCTCACGACTCTTCTGGTTACCTTGGAGCCATCCACTATGAAGCTTTTCAACCAAGGGGAGAGTCCTCGTCCCCTGTACAAGTTGTCAAAGCCACTCCACACCAAATCAGAGGATCATCAACATTGGTAGTGAGCCACAAAGGCCCAAGGTTCCGACAGCCAGGTTCATAAGAGACCAACTCAACTCTCTATCAACTAAGACCTAAACATTAGCTAATCTCTCTCTAATTTTTTTCATAAAACCTTAATCTCACTTGGATGAAAACTTAATGCTCTCATGTGGGTTGGAATCAAGAAAAAATAGCGGGCTATAGCGGCGCTATAGCGGCCAGAGAGACTCAATGCTAAGTTATTTGTATTTGTGTCGCTATGCCAACTTTAACCGCTATTGTGTGCTATAGCCCCACTGATTGCATAGCTTTAGCATTCAAATAGCGGCACTATTTCAGATTTTTTCCAACACTAATAGATTTTGACAATTTAATTAGTTATTTCCTACTTATCATTTGCTTCTAATTTGGTATTTTGGATAATTAAACACTGGACTTTCATGAACAATGTTGTAATATCATATTGGTAATGTTACCTAGACTTGTGGAGCCTTAGAAATATATTTGTGTTCATCGAATTTCATATTTGCCATATTTTTTCATCAATTATTAGTATTTTTCATGTTTTCTTTATAAAAACACTATCTGTCATAGCGCCGCTATAGCCTCATAGCTTTCGAAAAAAAGTTGCCGCTATTTTCAATAGCCTGCTATTTGAAACTATGGTTGGAATTCTTTTCAAGTGTGTCTAGAGTCTATTCTAGTGTCCAACAATCTCAAATGATCGGGTAGATAAGTATATAGTCATATTGGGAAAAAAATAGTCATTATTGTACATATTGTACGGTGCAATTACAAGATCGAACAATAACAAGCATTGTTTCGTCCTATCTTCACATTTCTAGTATGGTCATTATTCCCTGTTTTGGCTATAACTCTTTGACATATATAAACTCTAATTTTGATGATTGTATATTTGATGCAAATATATTAAATTATCTACAAGATTTTGCAAAGAAAACATATCTCCAATTTGAACCAACACTGATAATGGCCATTGAACTGTCCTATGTTCACAAAATTTCATTATGACTGTCACTCCATATTGTGGCCGTAATTCCATGCTCCAAACTCCTAGTTTGATTATATTATGATCCATGAAAATATTATGAAAGTATCTACAAGATTATATAAAAATACCTACAATTTGAACCACCAAACAATTGAAAAAGGGTGCCAAACCATATGGTGTTATAAAATTTCAGGCCAAGAAATATATAGCCTTAGGATTGGTTGTCTGATGATTTTCTAGTGATCACATTTGTTTCACCGCTGGATCATCCAGTACATAGTATTGTTTCCATCCCTGGAATGACACCAAATTGCCATCACTAACATTTGTCCAATCCATTCAAAATCTTGACCATAGAACTGCCTGGAATGACACCAATTTGTCATCACTAACATTTGTCCACGGCCATTTCGAGGACACGGATTGGATTTATTGGGAAAATACATCCTCATTTGTCAAAGCAACATCGCTTCATGTTGGTGCCACAAATTACTCCAAAAGATGGATCGAATCCATTTCTCTGAAGAATATATATGACACATAAAGAGGTAAGGACTTTACACTAAGCATGATATACATAAATTTGGCATTCCTCAAACTTTGACTACAGACGAGGGATATCATGTATTTCTAAAGAAGTACATGAGTTTGTTGACTCTTATACAACTAGTTGCTCAATTCATCTCCATATTAGGTCAAGCCAATTATAGCAATAAAATTTTGATTAAACTCATTGAGTAGATGATAGAAGATAACCCTAGGAGATGGATGGGATTTTGTCAAAGGGTTTATAGGATCATCGTATCTAGACAACATGCATTGTGCTATTGAAGTTACTCTTTTGGAGCTTGTTTATGGTTAAGACTCAAGATGGAATTTTAGCTATTGAGGTGATTCTGGCACTTATAGCTTGGCCAAACAAAATAATTTATCTGTTAAGTTTATCACGATTTAATGATGGATAATATTGATAAGTTCACCGACACACAATTAAGAGCATTGAAGAAGATTGAAAAGGACAAATCTCAAGTTGTCAGGACTTACAATAAGAAGGTGAAAGAAATAAAAATCATTCCAGGTGAATAATCAAGTTCAGAAGACAATTTTATCTCTTGGAATTAAAAAAAATACTCCATCTATTCTAAATTGTAAGGCATTCTAGCTTTTCTTGGTACATGGCTTTTGCTATAGCACACCTAGATATGTCTGTATGTTATATCTAGATGTATATAGTAAAAGCTATGTATCAACATACAGTTAGGGAGTAATAAGTTTGTTAGGTGGTTTTAAGTTGGGGAGGACTCATGGTAATAAAGGATATTATTAAAAATACTTATGTATATGGTCGAGACGCTACAAGACGAGCGATTGCCTAGGGCTCTGAATATAAATTATAATGGTAAGCTTAAAAAATATGAGACATATGTTGGCAATCAAAATTGATAGTACATGTTTGTTGAGCAAATTAGGCAGATTGCTTTAGTGAATCCGAGTATAAATGTCAAAATTCATGTGGAATTTGGTACGTAAATGATCTCCAAACCGGGGCACGGGACCTCCTCACTCTATATGTATAAATATGAAGAGTTACAGCGGATTGAGGGTTATCTAATTAAACAAACACAAATAAATATATTGTCATCTCACATAAAACTAACTTTTTCAACGCCATGAATTATTGTTCTTTGTTCGTCTTATCGTAGTTGAGGCCTTGAGGGCATTTTAAGTGACCTGTTGACACTAGAACAACTCTAGGTGCACCTCTGTGCCAAAATCCTTATCAGGAGGCATTTGTAGGTTTTCTCCAACATTATTTCTACTGCACAAACGGCTAGACTAGATTGTGCGGGGTTGAGTTCGCGATGATGATCTGTGCAATTCGTGGATGCTAGCATTTGGTGTGTGGAAAGATTTAAGCCAACACTAACATTTGGTGTTGTGTATATGCATTCTCTTGCCTTGTCTCGTCGTAGTTTTGATATTGAGCTTTATTCTACATCATGTTATTTTTTTTAAAGATAAGGGAACCAAGTTCCAGCCACACATACAGAACCGATTTTTCGATCAAATTTAAATTAGAGGGTAGAGCTACCACTGACACGAGCCCCTCTAAAGTTAGAGGAAACTCATCTGTCCCGCTTGCACGCATGTTGCACACCGCCATTGCAGTGCGCTACGTAGGGCGTGTTTAGTGCGCTGCATGTCCCCGGCCTGCATGCTCACATGCGTATACAACAGTGGAGCAACTTGTTTGGATGGAAAACTTTACTACAGTGTGTTGCATCTGCACATGCAGTTGCATGCCTACATGCAAGCTCCGATGGTGTTCTGTGTGGTCTCACATATCAGCCTCTGATGTTAGTTATGTTGCATCTACTCATGTAAGCAACCAAATGGCATCTCAATTTTATTTCATCCGCTTATGCAACTTCACTAAACACTTTCTTTTTTTAAAAAAAAACGGTTCTATCCGGTCTGCGTCCACTCTGCTCTCTTCCGCGCGAGCGTGGGTGCCCTTTGACTCGCATATGAAGCGAGGGTAGGTACTCTGTTTGAACCGAGACGAGATGGCACATGCTGGCCGTGGTTTGCGGTTGCATAGGCCACAGTAGCTGCGTCTGCGCGTGAGAATTGACCGGCGGGCGGCGGGCGGCGGCCATGGCCAGGCGAGGCCAGCCATGCGCAGGCATGTCTCAACTATCACGGCGACGTTAGGTTGGGTCGGGCCCCCACTGAACTGCTCGACCATGTGCGTACACCGAAGTCACACGACGGAGCCGGCCGGTTCCTGTATCGCTGGCCGGGCCCTGATGCCATTCAAATATCAACCCAAAACCGAGCAATGCCGGCCCTCCAAAACTCGTCCACCTGAATCGTATCCCTGCCTCTCTGTCTCTGCCCACCATTGTATTTACTGTACCTCGCCGGGTGTCACCAGGCAACCATTTGCTCCAGTACTAGTCATGTGCAGATGCCAACCAAGTAGATAGATGCCTTCTACAGATAGGAGCATTTATTCATTGTTTATTTTGACTAGCACACGGGGCGTGCTCCGTTGCGCCCGCCTTTTATGCGTGTGAAAAAAAATCAGCCACAGTAATAAACAGTACATAAATGTTATCGGCTGAAACGGTGAACAGTATAGGGATGACGTCAGCTACAGTGCTAAACAGTGCATGGTGGCCTGGGAGGCCTGGGATTCGTTCCTCGTTGAAGATTATATTATATTATAGTTATTTGCCGATCGACTCAACTTTTGTCTTTTTCACATACAAATTTCCAAATCCTCCTCACCATAAAAAAAATATGTACAAGCCAATCACCAAAAAGACAAGTGAGTTTTCATTGTACATACTTTTTAGAAAATAAAAAAATAAATAAAAATCTTATCCGCGTTTGATAGTTTAAAATAGTAATGTTAAATGATACTCAAGTGCTTCTCTCCCTCTCATTCTTCTCCGTCTCCATCCTCTCCCCCATTCTTCCCTAACTTCGGCAAGCTTAGAAGGGGCTCGAGGGAGGTAGGATATCAGGCAGTGGGGATGGCGGGAGGACAGCTTAGCTGCTTAGGGCTTCGGCGGTCGTGGAGGCGACCAGGCCAGTCGGTCAAACTGTTGTCCATGCGTTTGTGTGTGTGCTCCTTAATCGCAAGATCTTTCTTCCGTAAATTACATTGTAGCTCTCTTGGTATGGGTATGGGTATGGGTATGCGTTTGAGTTATTGATGGGTTGCTACTCGCTGCCTGTTCCATCAACGACTGCATATGTTGTTGTAAACACTCCTTTCTTCTTAATGGGAAACGTGCTAAGGCACGTTTTCTGGAAAAAAAAAATACCTTGATAGATGAGAGGTTATTTGCCCTCGGTCGATTTCTCCATCCACATCCTTGGTTGGTCGGAAACGTTCTTCATTGACTGCTACCATGCTCTTCAACCCCTACGCTCAGTGTCAGTAAGGCCCTTCCATCCAGGCATCATGCACTGCACCCCATGGCCTCTTTGTTTCCACGTTCTACGATGAGCTTCCATCGCTGAAGACGAAGTCGACATCTCTATACTGATCCTCAACACGTGAACCTGGGCCTCCTTTTCAGTGCGACTGCCATAGCTTCCTTCGGGATTTACACATGTAATATGGTCCTATGTAAGGCTGGGTTTCCGCCTTATTTAGTTCTAGCACCAAAACTCTACATCATATCATATCGGATGTTTAATATATGTATGGAGTATTAAATATAGACTAAAAATAATTAATTATACAGATTACGAGTACTTTGCGAGATGAATCTTTTAAACCTAATTAGTCCATGATTTAACAATAAAGTGCTACATTAACACATACGCTAATGACGGATTAATTAGGCTTAATAAATTCGTCTCGCGGTTTACTGACAGATTCTATAATTTATTTTTTTATTAGTATTCAAACACCCCAAACACCCCTGTGACATCCAATGTGATGTCCCAAAACTTTACGCCTGAAACTAAACAAAGCCTCAACTTGCCTGTTGTCTTAATATTTCCCTTTGTCCCTCCCAATTATAAGCATATCTTAAACAGGAAAATTCATACATGATATATAATACCTCTAATTTCCCTTAAAATATGCTACCATTTGCTAAAAATCAACATCATCTCAGAGCCACTTTAAATACAAAAATTTTCGATGTAAGTTTTTTGTTTTAATTTTTAAACTTGTATAGAAATTGACTAATTGTTAGTCAAAGTTTGTAAGACTTAGTATTTTTTTGTATAAAATATGTTTTATCATTTTAGAACGGATGAAGTATAAATTATAATAGAGCGTTTTTTTTCAAAAAACAAGCACTCTATTGAGACATGAATAGAAAACAAACTCTACGCTAAGGCATGGAGATGATTTATCTTGGACGAAAGATGGCACGGGGGCCAGACAATCAAACTATGGGCCTTGCTTTGATTTAATAATTTTAGAATCGGTAATGCTTAGGGTCGGGCGTCTGTCCGATCAGTCCGATCAGACGCTGTTTCCTAGGCCTGCGTGCACGCTACCGGTCCAACAAGTCTGCCTCCTCCTCTGTATGTCTCCTCCGTCTCTCTCAAAAACATCTTCCTACACACTCGCCCATCGCACGCTTCACAGCGTCGTGCGGCCGTCAACCCGTCCCACTCCACATTTGCAGCAGCGGCCATCTCCCCTTGCGCGCCCTTATCCTGCACTGCTCGCTCTTTGCTCATGCCCATCGCACACGCCACCCACGCCTCTCACTCCTTGCTCTCGCAGTCCCACCCGCACCGTCGGGCACCCGCCTGCCTCTGCTGGTGCTAGTGGTGTTGTCGCGCGCCTCAAGTCAGTCCCCACCGAGCCAAGGGCACCCGCGAGCGCGGCCGTGTTAGTGGTGCTTGCGCGCTGCCGCTCGGTGCCGGCTCTCACTCTGAGGCCGGAATCAACCGGCCCTGGCCTCTCCCTCCCCCTATGCTCAAATGTATGTTTTAAGTTGCAAGTGTTTCATATAGATGTTGCAAAAGTAGATTAGGATGTTGTATATATTGCAAGTGTTTCAGAGGCATGTTGCAAGCGTTTGTTCAAAATGTTTCATCTGTTTCAGACGTACGTTGCAAGCGTTTTTTTATCTTGATGTTGCACATATTTCACACATATGTTGCAAGAGTATGTTCGAAATGTTTCAGTTGTTTCAGTCTTATGTTGCAATAAGTGTTTTCATGTTGCAAGTTGCAAGTGTTTTTATTTGGATGTTGCATTGTTTCACATACATGTTGCAGGTGTATGTTCTAAATGTTTTATCTGCTTCAGATGTATGTTACATAAAAAAGTGTTTTCATGTTGTAAGTGTGTCGTATTTCAGAGGTATGTTCAAAGAGTCATGGGGCATGGCCGGACACCGGGGGAAGGGGCGCGGCGAACCAGAGGTCAGCGGATGGGGCACGCGGTGCGCTTGGGGTCCTGCGGACGGGGCGCGCTCATCCTCGTCTCGGCTCCCGGGTCCCGCCCGTGTAGAGAGAGGAGGGGTCAGGGGAAAGGAGCGACAGGTGCGGAGCGGGGCGAGGCGAGCGAGGGACGGGGTATGCGTGCGAGGCAGGACGAGGCGTGTAGCAGCGAACGGCACAGCGGCAGGCGGGTTGGTGACCGAAGCCGAGGTCGCGCGATGACGCTCTCTGATGGGCCGGTTTTGCTAAGTTGTTCGGTGGGAATGTGCCAGGTTACCGTCTGACGGAATCCTATCCCATCGGGCGTCCGCTATTCCCATTTAGAACTGCTACCAGAGTATCTACAAGCAACCTTCAACCTACTAAAAGGTGCTACCCTAATAGTTAGCACATATATTAACGAAAGTTGCATGTTTGGATCTACTCTAGCTATCTATCTCTATATCTATATTAATATCTATAGCTATATTTATATACCGTTTCTATCTATATCTATATATCTTATAATCTTAAACCCCACTAGAGATTCTATCTCGACATGTAATTGTCCATCTCAATAGTCCACTATCAAATGCAATTTACAACTAACTAGCATCTGTTATACGATATCTAATTATCTACTTGCCGTACCTCGCTCAAATTTTTAATGACAAATAAGTGTCGTTAGATTTTTTTCATAAGTGTTTTCATAGTATACCAGATGGTCATGAATTTTAGTACTCTATTTTGTAAATGTGGTCGAACTTTAGATAGTTTGTCTAGAGACAAAACTAATTGCATCTTTTCACGACGAAGGTCCTAGTAACTACGGATACAAACAGACCTATATCTAATTACTGTATCTACCTGCCGTACCTCTAACGATTAATCCTTAGGCCGCGTTCACTTGCTACAGTAACCCGAAATATTTCCTCTTCCACCCATCACATCAAATCTTTAAACGCATGCATGAAACATTAAATGTAGGTAAAAAAACTAATTGCATAGTTTGGCTGTAAAGTTCGAGACGAATTTTTTGAGTCTAATTAATCCATGGTTGGATAAATTTTACCAAATAACAACGAAAAGTGCTACAGTAATTTTCACACTAACTTTTTCATCTAAACACACCCTTAGAGCAAGAGCAATAATACAGCCAAGTTGCTTGGCTATAAGACAAGCTATAAGAGCCAAGTTATACAATAAGTGTCTCCTATTTGTCTTTAAAAAGTTTTTCTCTCATATTTCTCCTCACAACACTTGCTATTTAGGTCCACTAATACCTATGCTTCCGTGCCCAGCTTGGTGCTTGCATGAGAGCCGAGCTCTCATCTCTCTCCTCCCTTCTCTCCTCCACATCAGTATTAGCTTGGCTATAAGCCCATTATTATACCTGCTCTTAGTAGATGAGTCCCCTCGGGACTAGGGGCCCAATCTCCCGTCGCAGGGAGAGGGAACTGCACAGCAGCAGCCGTCCAAGCAAAGCTTGTATCCAATACGGACAAATATCACTGACATTTGTTTTCACATTTCTATCTAAATTTAGATACAAATACGGATAGTATTAATCCTGTCGGATAAGATACGATTGGATAGCGATATTATAAATATACGATTTGAGTATTTGGATACGGATACGATATCAGATGTCAAATATCTAAACTCAGATACGGATGAATCTGAACCCTCTAAACAAATCCAGTGGCGAATATGGTACGACCTTTTGGTCCCTGTACCGCAGTAGTGTAGCGATAGCGGGCCGCGGCTGCTGGGAGTTAGCGCAGTGATGGCGCCAGCTCGATATACTATCAGTCAGTGGCCGGCGAATTGACTCCAGTTTAATGAGCCCCAGCAGGAGCAGGAGCAGCCGAGCACCACCACTGTGTCGTTGGTAGTAGCGGCTGCTGCTGCATCGAGAGGAGAGAGAAGGCAGGAATCGAGGTGGTTGACCCCGAGATTAATAGGCCTTCTTCAATTCGCGATCCGATTCCCTCCACCTCACGACGAACATGCATATGCAGCTGCAGCTGCAGTTGCATTCAGCTGATCGCTGAGCGCCACCTCATTGACCCGGACCTCCCATCCGCCATTGCATCCCAGCCAGGCGCCACCAGGCCACCACCATTGCTCTCCTAGCTACGCCATTCCACTCTCCGTTTCCTTCCCACTGCTTCCGTTCGCGCTGCCGGCGGCGGGGTGGGGTGGGTGCCTGGGTGCCGCGTCATGGGCAGCTGCGTGAGCAAGAAGGCCGCCGGCGCCGGCGCTGGCGCCAAGGGCAAGGTGGCTGCCCCGCTCCCGGTCGCGGAGAAGGAAAGCGCCAATGCTCAGCTGCCGCCGGTGCTGGAGGTCGAGGAGGAGGAGGTCAAGGAGGTGGTGCTGTCCGAGACGCCGGTGCCGCCGCCGCCCAGGCCGCCGCCGCCGCCGGAGCCGGTCAAGAGGAGGAAAGAGCAGCCGGAGGCGGATGATGAGGCGGCGGCGTCCGAGACGTGCAGCGCTGCGTCGGTGGCGTTGGCTGCCAAGGAGAAGGCGAAGCTGCACGAGGCGGCCGGATGGGAGCGGGAGCGGGTGGTGGAGAAGAGGGCGCTGGACGCGCCGGAGAAAGGGAAGACTACGGCCAGGAGGACGACGGCGCCGGAGGAGAGGGACAGGGACAGGGAGAGCCGCAAGCCCAAGGGAGGGGCCGCGGGCGGCGTTAACGGGCACGGGCGGGCGCGGTCGCCGTCACCCTCGTCGGCGCACAGGAGGCAGCAGCAGAGCGGCGGCGGGGGCCAGCAGCATCATCCGCCGGCGCCGCGGCCCCGGCGGGAGCAGCCCGCGGTGGTGTCCGGCATCGGGTGCCGCAGCGGCCGGTTCTCGCCGTCCGCGGCGCGGCGCGCCGCCGAGAGCGCCGCCGCCGTCCGGCGGACGCACTCCGCCAGGGAGGCCGACATGGCGCTGCCGCCGTCGTCTTCCAAGCGTTCCCTCCTCTCCCTCAACGCCGCCGCCGCCATCAACGGCAACGGCAATGTCGCCGCCGGCCACGGGGGAGGCGGCGCCAGCGCGCTCTCCAGACGGGACCCTGGCGAGCGGTCCGGCCGGCGGTCGGACTCCCCGACGGGCAGTAGGCGCGCGCCCGCCTCTCCCAGCGCCAGCGCCGCGATCCACCGTGCCGCGAGCCCCATGCGCAAGGCGGCGGCGAAGGAGCACGGTGCCCCCGAGCGAGCCAGGCCGCCGCGGGTCGTCAGAGACGGCGGCGGGCTCGACGCCGCCGGAGGGGAGCAGAAGAAGAAGCTGGCGGAGGGCGAGGAGAACGCGCTGGGACAGAACCCCTCGGTGGCCATGGAGTGCTTCATCTTCCTCTAGAACTTGAGCTCGTGATCATCCATGTCTTGTTCCACTCTCGCTAATCGCTGTCTCTTGTTACATGCTCAGTAGCCTGTTGGACATTATCGCGCCATCCATCATCGATGGCGCCACTGGCCATTGCCGCTCACTTATTACCATGCACCTCCGTTCTTGGTTTCCCCGGCCCGTTCTCAGAGCTCCGACTAGAGTAGGCACGGACGGATCGGACCAGAGCACCGCCGCCCGCCATTTCCGGCGGCGCGGCGGAGTTCCGTGCCGCCGGCCAGGGCGTTATTAGTTGTACGGCCGTTCGCTGACGCCGTCACGGTGACCGGCCGTCGAGCAGTAACGTTGTAACAGTAATGTAAGTTTAGCTAGCGTCCAGATTGGTGCAGGGTGACGTTACTGCAGGGCTGCCGGCGCTGGTGCGAGGCAAACGTCGGAGTACAGGCGCAGGCCGCTGCGCTGAGTCGCCGACGACGAGACGAGACGAGTCATGAATGACTACACGACACAGTGTGTACGTACACGTTCTCATTGGATGAGGCCTCGTGCGACACACTTGTAATTTCATTTGTATTTGACAATTAGTGTTCAATCAAAGATTAATTAGGTTTGAAAGTTTTGTTTCATGATTTATAATCAAACTGTATAATTAGTTACTTTTTTACCTATATTTAATACTCCATACATATGTCTAAAGAGTCGATGTGACATTTAGAAGTTTGAAGTAACTAAACCGGGCCTCCGTGACTGGACGAACCGGCCTCGTGGATTTGCGGTTCAGTTTCCGCTGAGAAGTCACGTCCCACTCCCAGCCGAGGATTATAAAGATCTGACAGTCTTCTTAGTATCATCTGGGTCACGAGACTTGTGTACCAGCAGGCGTCCGAACCCTCAAGTTGGAGGCTGTTAGCCTGTTAGAGATGCGCGTCAGGTGAGTACACACTATGCAAATTACGTACTGTATGTAGGAGTATGCAGCAACTCCTAACAGAAAAAAAAAAGAATTAGGCAGCAACTTGCTAGCCCCAAGAATGGCACCCATCTGCTAACCACCGATCGACTCCAACCTTGCGGACTAAGCCAAGTGGTAGGTTTCGATCAGTTGGACGAGTGGACTTAATGAACATGGCCTTGGCCCCCGCACATGTACCGTTGTTGTAAGGTGACAGAGGGACAAGGGTACATTTCGGTATATGCAACAATGCTGCTGCTGCCAGGTCGCATCGCATCACGTCGACTATTACTGTATGTATGTTTCGTGTAAGGCAAGGTGAACCACTGAACCGTGAACGGGTAGCGGGGACGTCGTCTCCAAAAAGACCAAAAGCGAGGAGCGCCAAATCGTTTGCCATGGGTCATGGGTAGAGGGCCACAATTTTGAAATGCCTTTTTATCTGGACCTACTAAGCATTTCGCCGGCCTGAAAAGCCCCATTTGTTTCAAGCCTAGATCTTTGCATCCAGGCCCAGGCTCTTCCGTGCTTGGCATCGAACATGCGAAGGCCCAGCTGCAGGACAACACAGAAAGACCCAGACATTGTGTTCTTTTTTTTCCTTACTAACGTATTTGTTGTGTTTCATTTCAAATACATTCGGCATTTAGAAAGGTTGAATAAGCAATCTGCAAAACATGTCTCCACATTTCATAAAAATATTTAAGCTATAATATTCACTAAGCATGTTTTCTCTCATAAAGCTAGAACTTTCTTTATTTAATATAGAACGTTTTTCTCGTGAAACAAGATTTTTTTCGTTGTGAAGCTAGAAGATTATTCTTGTCAACCTAGAACATTTTTGTTTACATAAAGTTGGAGCAAGCATTTTAATATGGAACAGTGCCCTTATGAAGCTGGGAATTTTTCTCATGAAATAAGAATATTTTTATTTGAGTTCAAATAATTAATCAAGTAAGAACATTGTTTTTTATGATGAAGGTATCACATTTTCTATTTAAGCTAGAACATTCTCCCATAAAAGTTAGAACATTCAAAAATGTCATATCCAAACCATTGAGTCGGATAAAAGAATTGTCCATGTTTCTATGAAGGAAATTTGTTGAAATAAATAAATAATGGTAGACTGATCACAAAAACCACAAAGGGGAAATAAATAGAAAAATATTCCAAAAGAAAACGAAAGAGGATTTCCTCTTTCTTCCTGTGTAAAATATGAGCTTTATTGCCTTAATTCATCGGATAGTGGGCCGATCTGGGCCAATGGCCACATGTAAGACCTCATTTCATTTGGAGATGGGAGGAGTCCCGAAAGGTCTAACAGGCTCCAGTTTCATGTTGAAAAACTGGGCCTTCTTTTTCCTTCTTGAAGCCGAGCAAGACCACAACAAGTCTGGATTCTGCTATCCCAGCGTCTGGTTGTAGGCTTTTGAATTTTGACGTCGCTGTGTTCTACTCATACCTCTATTTGACTGGTAGATATATCGGGTCAAATCAGAACCGGTGATTTCCCCATGCCATTGAGGCGTCCAGGTGGTGAGCTGGACGCCACTATTTCTCCCGGCAGGAAGAAAACAGGACCAACATCTCCACGAAAGCAACAGCCGCACGTATAGGAAACTAGAAGCCAACCCGGGCACGGGCATGCCCCACCCCCCCCCCCCCCCCCCTCCCCCCCCCCCCCCCCCCCCCCCAAATTTTGTAGCAGTCGCCAGAGGCGACGACCATTTTACCATTGGCAGGCAGCAGCCCGGTCGGTGGTGGAACGAGGAGATGCCAGCAGGACGTAGACGTACGCAGTGATTTCTCGTCCACAAGTCACGAATCGGCCGGCACAGGACGTGTGGATCACGGGCGGCCTTGTGCACGGTTCGGCGGGCAGTGTTTGGTTGCGCTAGTACTAGTATCTTGTGCGGAGAAGCTGTTTGACACGCAAGAGTAGATGGCGCCCTCCGCATCTGAACTCGCCGTGTCGCCTCTTGACTCTAGCGGGTGCCCGTGGTTTCGAGAAAGATAACCACTGACACAGGCCAAAGCATTTATCGGAAAGGATGGGTTGGATGATGAAAGAAATAGATAATGCACTAGTAGTCTGAACTCCCGAGGGAGAAAAACATGTGGGAAATGCCTTGGAGAACAAGTAGGACTTTCGATCTGCGCCAGGTAGGGTAGAGGGCCGGGGCCATGTTACGATGGGCCAGTAAGGGGTTAGTTGTCACCGGTAAGGAAAAAATACAATTACATTGGTTACCGTGGGTCGTTTGGCACGGCTTTTTCAGTGGCTCCTGAAGCCGTTTGGTATAAAACCAAACAACTTTACCTAACAAGGAGTCTCTTAGATTGTGCTATTCCAAAAGATAGGTTAAGGGTGGAGCCAAAATACTGGTTTCATCTCGCCTTGGTAGGCTTGCATAGGGTTCCATGAGAGCATGTTTCAAAAAAACTTTACATGTAGAGTTGTTTTGCCAAACAGTTTTCTAAAACGGCTCCAGTTCTACCAATGCAGCTGTTTTTGGAGCTAAAACAAAAAAATAACGGCTTCACTGGTGAAGTGGAGCCATGCCAAACGAGGTCTAACTAGAAGGATAATTTGTTTAGCATGTGGAAATACATACTTTAATCTTGATTAAAGTAGCGTTATCCTATATGCTAAACACTAAACCCTAAACAACCATTCACCCTCTGTTCGGCGTTTAAACGGTTTGCACTATTGCAGTAAATATACATATAAAATTGTAATTTTATATAAATTTTAAGTACAATTTGAAGCATCAACATAGTTACACAATTTGACATAGACACAGTCATACGTATAGTCATATAGACATCGTTTAAACAACATTATCGAAGTCATACACACGGTCATACAATATGGTTTATTGAATATGGAAGTAACTGCTCTTGGGAGTAGGTAAAATATACCTTAACATTAAGTGTTCATAGGTATGAGTATGCATGTTGCATTTGTGATGTTAAAGAAACTACCATCTCTAGTTGATAATTTTGTCAATCTTCTAAAAAAAATTATAGCACAATACAGGAAATATACATGCCTAAATAAAATGACAGCTCAGAAAAGTAATTGAAATGATACAGCAAAAAAAAATCATACCACGCTCGCTCACTGGAATCTCCCCTGCTGGCCCACAGCCGGCTGAGACAAGTGGACGTCTCTCCCCCAAATTCCACCCTCCCACCATATCTCTCCTCCGCAAGAGGCAAAGGACGGCAACCGATCCCTCAGTCTCAGCTCTCAGGCGAGCGAGCAAGCACGGCCCACGTCCACAGGGCCAGCAACAGTAGGCCCCGCCCGCTCCAGATCCACACTCCGCAGGCAGCCGCCGCGGATAAAAGCGGCGCGCGCGGGCGGCCGTGAGGGAAGACAGTTGGAACGCGCGTCAGCGCGCCTGTGATCGGGTAGCGAGCCAAGGAGCGCGCGCGGGCGATGGCGGCGGCGTCCGTGGCGACCGTGGCCTCCCCATCATCCCCCGCCTCCAGGCGGCGGCTGCTCCCCCTCCCCTCCTCCGCCGCGCCGTCTCTCCTCCGGCTCCCTTCGAGGCCGGCCAGGCGGCTCCGGCGCGTCGCCCTGCGGGTCGCCGCGGCGGGGGACGAGGCGGACGTGCTGCCTGGCCCGGGGGCCGAGGGGGAGGCGGCGGTGCCCGGGAGGCTGGAGGAGCAGCGGGACGAGCCCCCGCTGGGGGGAAGCCAGCTCGACATCGGAGGGCTCGCCTTCCAGGGCGACGTCGGCGGGGGCTTCACCGGCGGCGGGTCGGGCTCCGGGTCCGGGGCCGCCGCCGGCGGCGACGGCAACAAGATGCTGGACCGGGGCATCAACACGGCCATCGTGCTCGGGGCCAGCACCTACGCGCTCACCAAGCTGCTCACCGTCGACCAGGACTACTGGCATGTGAGTCTCCTCTGTTTCTTCATTCCCTTCTAGCTTACCCCCTTTAATTAGTTCCTGATTGGATTCGGAGCCATGTACCGGCGGGCGTATTGATTTTGTTTGCTGGTACAGGGGTGGACAATCTTCGAGATCCTGCGCTACATGCCGGAGCACAACTGGTCCGCGTACGAGGAGGCCCTCAAAGCCAACCCGGTTCTAGCCAAGATGATGATCAGTGGCGTCGTCTACTCCCTTGGTGACTGGATTGCACAGGTGCCTTCACACTTCGGCTGTGTTTAGATGCACTGAAAAGTGCACTATGCAAAATAAGATTCCCCGTCACATCAAACTTGCGATACATATATGGAGTACTAAATGTGGATAAAATCAAAAACTAATTGCACAGTTTGGTTGTACTTTACGAGACGAACATTTTGAGCCTAATTAGTCAATGATTGGACAATTATTACCAAATACAAACGAAATGCTACAGTGTATTTTGGCTATCCAAATTTTGGATCTAAACACAGCCTTCAACTTCCACAGCCACTCTACCGCTACTCATTAAGACAAGCATTAGTGCGATTACTGACTCCGCCGTTGTTTTTGCTGCTGCCTATGCCTGCAGTGCTACGAAGGCAAACCGATATTTGATTTCGACCGTGCTCGGATGTTCCGGTCTGGCCTTGTTGGGTTCACGCTTCATGGGTCACTTTCACATTACTACTACCATATCTGTGAGGTAACCATCGTTACATTAGCTGCGCATCTATCTTGTGCTTGTATATTCTAGTAAAAATTGTCCGTATCGAGCGTATTTCAACCACATGAAAAGTTAAGAAGTTGATGGAGTGACAAAACAAATAAAACGGGTTTTAAGGTGTTGAAGTATAAATGATTTGCCCAACTTTCCCCATCAGTCTGAGTTTTAGTTTTGGGGGCAAACTAACCAGCATGTAGCAGGCATCGGATAGAGCTCTTAAGTTGATGCATACGACTTAATAAAAGGGGGGAAGTCCTATCAGATAGAGGTCAATATCTATATGAATCATTTTGATTTTTAACAAATTTAGAGAGCTAACATGCCGTCTAAGGCAGACCTGATGGATCACATAATTTTGTTATGTTGACAGGCACTGTTCCCATACAAGGATTGGTGGGTTGTCCCTGCAAAGGTTGCATTCGATCAGACCATCTGGTCTGCAATCTGGAACAGTATCTACTTCGTGGTCTTGGGTTTCCTTCGGTTGGAATCACCTACCACTATCTACAGCGAGCTCAAGTCCACATTCTGGCCCATGCTTACTGTAAGTATTCATCTTCCCTGAAACCCAAGCATTAAACATAAGAGTTGTGCTTCTTATTTTCACTGTCATTATGAAACCCATGGGCATACTGTTTACACATATTGGCAACATGAGTCTTAATTACATGAATTATTCATTTGAGACTATCCATATCCTTGGGATTAATTGTTGGACCTTTAAAAGTCTGCTCCATTGATAGTGGTACGCGTATAATATATTTGCTCTTGGCTCTAGGCAAAGAATGATGACTTTTACAGACATAACATGTAGCAGAATAACTCATAAGCTATAACTGAACTTAAATAGATCATGGTGAACAATAGCAGAACCATGTGTACTGTACCATCCTTATTGCTTTTCCAATGTTTTAGCACTCCATTTACCGCATTTAGTAACCCTTCATCATTCTATGCCTGTGCTTGTACTACCCTCCCTCACATCATTATTATGGAGGTTTTCAACTGAATACACAGCAGTGCGTAACAATAGCATACCTGTCTCTTGATGATGTTGTTGCAAATATTTGTAATACCTATTCTAGCTATTTTATCTGTCTTATTTCCTGTTCCGACAAAGTTGATACGTTGTTTGGATTGTTGCAGGCTGGATGGAAGTTGTGGCCTTTTGCGCACTTAATTACATATGGTGTGGTTCCTGTTGAGCAAAGACTTCTATGGGTCGACTGTGTGGAGCTTGTCTGGGTCACGATACTATCGACGTGAGTATCATCTTCTTTTTCTAATATCACCTAACTATCGTGGCTACACTTATCGTTCGAAGTTCGAACCTTAACGTGTAATCTGTTGGCTTCTTGCCAGTTACTCAAACGAAAAGTCAGAGGCAAGGAATTCTGATAGTACCTCCACACCAGCTGCTTCAAAGGTAAAATATATCAAGTATCAAGTCCGAACCATTTCAACGTTTGCCATTCTTGTATTATCGTGTTAACACTGAACTTCCTGCCTTCCTTTCCTTTCAGGACAACTCCAGATAGCAACCCCATAGACCCTGGAAAGCTGCTTTGCCCATCCATCATTTCAGGGGTTATGTAAATTGTACAATTAGCTGCAGAAACTCTGCAGGTGTAACCCTTTTTTTGTAGATATATATTCATGAAACATGAATTGTGCAGCATGTGCCATAGAATTGGCCTCGTTCAGCGGACTGGTGGTTGGTGCTGATTTGTTGGGAGAGAAAAATACTACTGGCTGGTGACTGGTTGCTGGTGCTGAAATGATGTGAGAAAAAAGCACTGCTGGCTGCAGCCAGCCAGCCGAACAAGTTAGCTTACTCTACAACTACAATAGCTGATGGAATCAGAGTTGGTCGGTGTAGCAAACTACTCCCTCCATTGCAATTTATAGGTCTTTTTGACCTATCTTGATACATAACTTTTATTATCTATCTAGACATATATTATCTATCTAGACATACTGTATGTCTAGGTGTATAGCAAAAACTCCGCACCTAGAAAAGCCAACATTTCCTGTAATTTGGGACGAGGGTGGTAGCAATCATTGGCGCGAAGGTTTTTATTGGTTCTGCACACTTCCCCACGCCGCTGGTTCGCAGTGTCAGAAGCAAGTGCTGGGCCTTGAGCACGAGCCAGAGAAGCCTTGGAACAAACACCGACTTGTCCAAATTTGAACCATCATAGCTTTAGGCTGTGTTTAGATCCGAATTTTGGAGTGCCAAAATACACTGTAGCATTTTGTTTGTATTTGGTAAAAATTGTCCAAATATTGACTAATTAGGCTCAAAACGTTCGTTTCGCAAAGTACAACCAAACTGTGCAATTAGTTTTTGATTTTATCCACATTTAGTACTCCATATATGTATCGCAAGTTTGATGTGACGGGGAATCTTATTTTGCATAGTGCACTTTTCGATGGATCTAAACACAGCCTTAGTAATACTGGATTTCTGCAAAAGAAGCGAGACGGGCATTGATATGGTAAACAATTCGGGAGGTACTATGATGGTTTGCTTTCACTTGAGTTTAAGCTTTCCTTTCGCCCAAAACAAAACTTTTCTGTACAACTTGTTGGAAGAGTGATTCTCTATTGATTAAGGCTAACCCTAGAAGGGTAGCTATATAGGTTCCATACATGGGCCACATGGGCCTTAGCCTCATGGGCCTAAACATATACTCCAACACCCCCCGCAGTCTGAACTACCGGCGCAGCGGAGTTTAAGGCTGAACAAGAAAGAACACACACAACCCCCCACAGACGCAATTAGCCACCGGTGATGTTGAGGCTGGAGTGAAACTCGGCGAAGGTTGAGGACGGGAGGCCTTTGGTGAAGATGTCCGCGAACTGGGAGGTCGTCGGAACATGAAGGACCCGCACCTCGCCCATGGCCACCCGATCACGGACAAAGTGGAGGTCGATCTCCACATGCTTCGTCCGCTGGTGCTGGATGGGGTTGGTGGAGAGGTAGACCGCACTGACGTTGTCGCAGTAGATCAGTGTGCTCCGGGAGGGCGGAGTGTGCAACTCAGCCAGCAGCTGCTGGAGCCAGGCGGCCTCCGCCACGCCGTTAGCAACGGCGCGGTACTCCGCCTCGGCGCTGGACCGGGAGACCACCGGCTGGCGCTTGGACGACCAAGACACCAGGTTACCGCCTAGGAAGACGGCGTAGCCGGAGGTGGAGCGGCGAGTATCCGGGCACCCGACCCAGTCAGCGTCGGTGTAAACGGCGAGGTCGGTGGAGGAGGCCCGGTGGAGAAGTAGGCCGTAGTCGAGCGTGCCCCGGAGGTAGCGGAGGAGGCGCTTGAGAGCCGTGAGGTGAGGCTCCCGGGGGTCATGCATATGGAGGCAGACCTGCTGAACTGCATAGGTGATGTCCGGCCTGGTGAAGGTGAGGTACTGAAGGGCCCCGGCGAGACTCCTGTACGCAGTGGGATCGGCCACCGGGGGTCCCTCAGCCTCCGACAGCTTGCCCTGAGTGTCGACCGAAGTGGAGCAGGGGTTGCAGTCAGTCATCCCAGCCCGCTCTAGGATGTCCCGAGTGTACTGTCGCTGGTGAAGTAGGAGCCTGGTAGGACGGTGTTCAACAGTGACACCGAGGAAGTGGTGGAGCTCACCCAGATCCTTCATCGCGAACTCCTGCTGGAGAGCGGTGATGATCCGGCGGAGAAGTGGCTCACTGGAGGCGGTGAGAACAATGTCATCAACATAGAGCAACAAGTATGCAGTGTCGGCTCCATGGTGGTAGACGAACAGGGACGTATCAGACTTGGCCTCCATGAACCCTAGGGTCAGCAAGAAAGCGGCGAACCGGTGGTTCCACGCCCGAGGTGCCTGCTTGAGGCCGTAGAGGGACCTGTTGAGCTGGCAAACCATGTCAGGACGGGTGGTGTCGACGAACCCCGCCGGCTGACTGCAGTACACCGTCTCGGTAAGAAGGCCGTGGAGGAAGGCGTTCTTGACGTCCAGCTGGTGGACGGGCCAAGACCGAGCAAGTGCCAGCGATAGCACGGTACGGACGGTGGCCGGCTTGACCACCGGGCTGAAGGTCTCATCGTAGTCGACGCCAGGGCGCTGAGTGAAACCCCGGAGGACCCATCGAGCCTTGTAGCGCTCGAGAGAGCCATCGGCTCGGCGCTTGTGGGTCCAAATCCACTTGCCGGTGACGACGTTGGCGCCCGGCGGCCGGGGCACCAACTCCCACGTCTGGTTGGCGAGTAGCGCGGTGTACTCCTCTTCCATCGCGCGGCACCAGTGAGGGTCCAACAGGGCGTCGCGAACGGAAGAGGGTACCGGAGAGACCACCGCGTCGCCGGTCAAAGCCTCGAGGACACGAGGCTGCAGTGTGCCAGCCGCGTGTCGTGTCACCATCGGGTGAACATGCCGCGGGTGTCGGTGAAGCAGCGGCGGATGGTAGACCGGCGGGGCACCACGAGCCGGCGGGGACTGCGGCAGTGGTGTCGGTGTCTCGGGTGGAGACGGGAGCGCGAGCGGCGGCGGCCGCGGTCGGCGCTGGTACACCCGTACCGGCGCGGCGAACCTCGATGGAGGTGCCGGGGCAGGTGCCGAGACGGGATCCGGCGTCGGCGACCGACACGACCCCCCCGGGGCAGAAGCGGGGGACGAAGGCCCCGGGTCTGCACCAACCGGAGAGGACGGGGCCGCGCCCGAGGACGATGGGCCCGAACCCGTTGGGGATCCGGGACAGGGGGCCGGCCCGGTGCGCTGCGAAGCGGTACCTGCAGGAGACCACGAAAAAGGTGGCTGGACCACCAGGTCAGTGGGAAACAGGGAGGGTGGGTCAGGTACCGGAGGGGTGGTGGTGCTGGAAAAGGGAAAGACGGACTCATCGAACATCACATGGCGAGAGATGAGAACCCGTCGGGAGGTAAGGTCAAAGCATCGGTACCCCTTGTGATCCGGGGAGTACCCAAGGAAGACACAGAGCGTGGAGCGAGGGTCCAGCTTGTGGGAAGAAGTGGCTACGGTGTTGGGGTAACACGCACACCCAAACACGCGGAGGTGATCGTATCGAGGCGGGGTACCGAAAAGAGCGTGGTGAGGAGTGGGAGCAGGACAGGCCGCGGAAGGAAGCTGGTTAAGAAGGTAGGTGGAGGTGTGCAGGCCCTCAGCCCAGAAGCGAGCGAGAAGAGAGGCCTAAAATAGAAGGGTACGCACGGTGTCATTGGTGGTGCGAATCATCCGCTCAGCCTTGCCATTCTGCGAAGAGGTGTATGGACAAGACATGCGGAGCTGAACACCGTGAGAGAGGAAGAAATCGCGGGAGGTGGAGTTATCAAACTCGCGACCATTGTCACACTGGACGGCCTTGATGGTGAGGCCGAACTGTGTGGACACCCAAGTAAAGAAGTGGAGGAGTGTGGTAAACGTATCAGACTTCGCACGGAGAGGAAACGTCCACGAATAATGCGAAAAATCATCAACAACCACAAGATAGTACTTATAACCAGAAATACTCAGAATAGGAGATGTCCATAGATCGCAATGTACAAGATCAAAAATACGGGCCGCATGGGAAGTAGAACTAGAAAAAGGAAGACGAACATGTCGGCCCAATCGGCACGCATGACACAGTTGCTCATCATGAGCTCGAGTACATGGAAGACCGGAGCTACGACTGAGCTGTATCAGGGCATCACGTCCAGGATGGCCGAGGCGCCGGTGCCAGGTAGTAGAGGAAGTAGAAACGACGAAGGCAGCTGACAAAACGGGCGGCGAAGAAGACGAAGGAGCCGCCGGGAATCGAAGGGTGTAAAGGGGCCCGGTGCTGTCACATCGGAGCAGAGGACGCCGGGAAGCCAAATCCTTTACAGTAAGACCAGAAGAGTCAAATTCCACAGAACAAGAATTGTCAGCTGTAAAACGTCGAATAGAAAGAAGATTATGAACCATAGAAGGAGCAACAAGAACATCAGAAAGACGAAAGGAACCATGAGCACCGGCGGTACCCACAGATGAGACTGGAATACAAGAACCATTTGCGACCATAATGGACGAAGGAAGAGAGGAAGAGGGAGAGTGAATCGACGAAAGTATACCGCGGTCAGGAGTAGTGTGGTAGGTGGCCCCCGAATCAGCGATCCACTCGGGTTCGATCGGAGGTGTCAGGCCCATGGTGCTGAACGAGCGAGCCAGGGCCGCCTGGTCCCAGCCGGCGACCCCCGGTAGAGTCCCGGAGGGTGGAACCCACGGCGTAGCAGGGAAGGCGCCGGGTGGAGGACAGCAGGAGGAGCTCCGGTGAGCATGGCCATCGGTGGGCGAGTGTCGGCTCCGGAGGTGTGGTAGGGCCACATGGAGATGCGTCCGGACCACGGGTTCTGGAACGAAGGCCATGGTGCCCCCCCGTGAGTCCCGGCCGGTGCCAGAGCCTGGGGTTGACCACCCCGACCACCTCCGCGGCCCCCTCCACGGCGACGACGAGAGCCACGACCCCCCCACCTCCGCTTGGCCCGGAGGGAGGAGGACCCAGGAGAGACGACGGTGGCGGAGCGGACGGCTGCGGTGGAGCTGGAGGACGCGGCGAAGTAGCAGCCAGGGCCGTCGAGGAGGACGAGGAAGTGGTAGAGCCCGGCTGGAGGCCCTGCGTGAGCTCCTCCATGACGAGATCGTCACGGACCTCCAGGAAGGTGGGGAAGGGCCTCTGGCGGGTGATCCACGTCCTAAGGTGGGCGTAGCGGTCGCTGAGCCCCCGGAGGACGTTGAGGACCAAGATGCGATCCTCGACGGGCCACCCGAGATCCCCCAGGGAATCAGCCATGCCCTTCATCCGACGGCAGAACTCGCCGATGGAGAGGTCACCCTGGACGAAGGTGCGGAAGCTCGCGTCAAGGCGCAGAGCCCGGGCCTCAACGTTGCTTAGGAACTGGCCCTCAAGGGCAAGCCATGCCCGGCGCGCGTCCGGAGAGGTGCGGACGAGGTCGTGGAGGTCCAGAGAGATCGTCCCCAAGATTCAGGAGAGAACGATGCTGTCGAGACGGATCCACGACGGCGTCTGGACGGCGACCAAGGCGTCGACGAGGACATGGTCGTCGAGGGCATAGCGGCGAAGAGTGAGGAGGACCAGATCCCGCCAGCGGGCGTACGAGGGCGACTCCGGCTCGAGGACGACCGGAACGAGCAGGCGAATGTTCTGGACCCCCCCCCCCCCCGCCTGGTAGTGCAGCTGAGCCACGAGCGGGTCGGCCGGGTCGTGCCAGAGGATGGCAGTGTGGGACACGCGGCGTCCCGGCGAGGCAGAGGAGGTGGCTTCGACGTCCTGGCCCGCGGGAGAGGTGAGGAGGTGCTCGGCCTCGGCGATCTGGCGAGCCAAGGCGTCTGCCGCGTCGCGCTCACGTTCCCACACGAGAACGGTCGCGCGCACACGGGCCTGCCCCTCCGCGGCGGCGGTCCGGGCAGCGGCGAGAGCAGCGGCGAGGTTGAGGTTCGGTCCCGTCAGACCGGAGGTCGCAGCCGCAGCCAAGAGACCCTCAGGCAGCGGTTGGAGGAGGGGCTGCGGTTGGGGATGATGGGGCTGCGGCTGGAGAAGGGGCTGGGGCTGCTGGAGGCCACCCTCGGCGACTCCTGTCTCCTCTCCCACCTCGGCGCCAGGAGCAGCAGCAGTGGTGAGGATCTGAGCCGGGGCGGGTGCACCAGGAGCAGCATCAGGGGAAGAAAGGCCCGCCCCCTGGAGGGCAGCGGCTGCAGCTGAGAGGGGCGCAGCAGGGAGGTGGCTGGAGGGGAGGGAAGGGCAGAGGTGATGGGCAGCGGTGGGGAGGACGGGTGGAAGGGAAGGGCGCGCGCCAGCAGGGAGGGCGGCGGGCGGCTGCACGTCGGGCGGCGCCCCCTGGACAGCAGGGCGGACGGCTGCTGCATAGGAGAAGGGGCGCAGCACCAGAGGGTCCCAGTGGGAGGAGAGGGGAGGGAATTGGATGTAGGAGGAAGGGGAAGGGAAGGGAGGGCGCCCGGCCATGGCTGGCGGCAGCAGACCGGCGGCGGCGGCTGGAAGCAGCCAGCGGCGGCGGCTGGAAGCCAGGCGGCGGCTGGGTTAGGGAAAGAGGCTGGATACCATGTTGGAAGAGTGATTCTCTATTGATTAAGACTAACCCTAGAAGAATAGCTATATAAGTTCCATACATGGGCCACATGGGCCTTAGCCTCATAGGCCTAAACATATACTCCAACACAACTGAACAAGCAGCAAAAACCTCTAGTACGAGCACCTGAGCACCAGTATGAGATACTTTTTTTTTCGGATAAAGTTTTGGTCTCCGGCCATTACATCGAGATGACACAATTGCTCCAAAGTTAACTTCTTGGCTGGCCTATACATAGCTAGGATGTAAATGGCCTCCTTTATAATACAAGAGGCAATGATATGGTATTCTCTATACTTGCTAAACATTTCTGTACAGCTTTAGTGTGGCCGTAGACGTAGAGGCAGCAAAAGTAGGGAAGCCCGTAGCGTGCGTAGTCACCTGTACACCTGTACCTTACTGATTCGACGCTTTCTTTCTAAAGCATGACATCTATACAAGTGTCTACCGTAGAGCTATGAAGTTCAAGTGCTGCTGATACCATTTGCAAAATACTGCGTTCTGTCCGCCACCTTCATATCATGAAGCACGGAACTGGCCGCCAACTTTTTGGCGTCAAGCTTAGAGAAGCCTGTCCGAGTGGCCTTGTATGTAGTTCCTTCGGTCCGCACTTCTGCGACCACCGAGGATACCCCGTTCTCTCGAGTTACTGTGTACTCCATAGTGTAAGCTTTGCGATCACAAAATTCCTGCAGCTCTTTCACAGGATCATTCTCAAGAGTTTCGGGGGTGACAAGAGGTTCCAGTAGCCGTTTCATGCTTCTCCAAACAATCACTTTGTCATGCTTGGCGTCAATGTAAATTGCACCAGCGATAGATTCAACTACATCACCCAGAACCTGCATGTATGCGAATAAGCAAATGATCCATTTAGCAACAGGAGTGAAAAGGGTCCTGTAGTAAAATTTATATGTTCCTCCAAAATGGAAAAACGATGAGCAAGCCATTTGTCAAGATTAATCAATATTTGTGGAGACTATGCAACCAGTGTCCTGTGTTAGGGCAATTTTTTTGATTTATATTTGGATGTAAGGCACTAGCCTAGATTTTCAAAAAGCAAAATGTATTTTTTTTTAGTTGGGCTTATATCAGCTTTTACATCGAACACAAAACATAGCCAAAGGATTGCCAAGGTCGGACTTGTTCCACAAAAGCTAGATGGGGAGTTCTGAATGATTATTTACATGTTGACAAAGCTGAACGAAAGGGCTTCAAGTCACTTGTTATTCTGGGATGCATCATAATGCATTGTTTTTAAGTGTTGCCTCAAGCAAGGTTTGGGATGAAGGTCAGCTATGGTGACTGGCTGGAGCTAAGGGCCTTCATGACTTGCTGCACATTTTAGCGCATGCATGTGTGTGTGTGACTTTGTTCATTGATCAGATGCACCACCAACAACAATTGACTCAGTCTTAGGGACTGGCCAAGCAAAGCTGAGGCGTGAGCCACTATGGCACTAACAGCCTCTACTTATTAGCTGTTTTGTTAGAACCACAATTATCTCCTGGTTAATAGTAAAATCAAGTTAGTTCCTTGTTAGGAAGTCCTGTAAAAGACTAATAGTTAAATTGTGATATGTTCCAGCCTGTTTTCAAAGGACGTAGTCAAGGTGAAAAAGAAACAATAAATAAGGGGGTTACTAGCTGGTTACTGCCACTCAGGCTAGAGGTCAGGTTTTCCCCAAACCTGGCAACAGAACACTGAAAATGCACTATAGTGCTACAAGTCAAACAATATTAGTCTATTAGCCACCTAGAAGGAACAAACACTCAAGAAGATGCACCTTGGGTAGACTGATGCCTGCTGCCCAACCATGTGATGGACCTGAAAATGACTGCTCAAACTTGTCGAGGTAGTCAGCCATCCTTTTGTGCAGTGCTGATGACGAGTGAAGAACATGCTTATGTAATCCTGCTTTTACCGCTGCATGAGCATAGCAGCTATTGTTCACAGAAGCAGATCTCAGATCTGTCAACAGTTCTGGAGTGCATTCAGGGTACTGATGGTAGAAATAATCAGTAAAAATATGATCTAATACAGCATCTCCAAGAAACTCGAGCCGCTGCATAAGTGCGTGAAGCTGTAAGTAACTCAATAAAATCGTTACATGCTGTAACTTTGATAGTATCGAATTTACTATATTATAGATAATATGATACATTTAGAGAATATTCTTTTCTGGGGAAATATAGGAAACAATAAACCATTATCATTGAGAAACTCTTTCTTCTAAGGGACTCAAGATACAAATTGCACTTTGCAAACAAAAATGCCATGTGTTTTCATTAAGACAAAAGATTATTATTCAGTACATCCTTGAAAGTATTTCTATGTTCCAAAAAACATGTTTTTTTTTTCAAAGATGCGGGAAAGCCGCATATCATTATATTACATTATATTAAGAAGAAAAATGGTGGTAAGAACCCATACAAGACCTACACACACTCACACCACTGCCCTAAACCAAACCATTTAAGTTTAACAAAGTTCATAGAGAAGATTGTCAACATTATGACACCAAATAGGTATACTATGAAAATATATCTCATGTGAATTTAATGATTTACTTAACAATGTCCTTGTTTCGCCTACCCTTTTAAAAATCTTATTTCTGCTCTCAGTTTATCTCTGGCAACAATTGCTCAATTGAGTTCAACCCCCCTTTGGTTGTTATGTGAAGGATCTTTGGTTACGCAATGTGGTTACGCAATTTAGGTGCAATAGCTCTGAACCACTATACCCTTTGAGTCTCCCACCAGTTGCTACCTCCCTCGTCCCTACCTCCCACATGATTGGTACTTCGACTCTAATGGTTCCCTGGAGCGCTACAAAGCCACTCCCGGTTGCTGAGAAAATGAGTCTCAATGGTCAGCTAGGTGAGGCGGGCAATGGCGGGCATTCCAAGGCAGCATTGACCAGCTCAGCAGAGAGAGTGCCGAGAAGCCAGGACTTCACCATGCAGTCCATGCGCGTCCAATCGGGGATGTCCGGAGACATGGTCCCTGAGGGAGCACCTCCCGAGGGCAAGAAGAAAGAGCTCGCACAACTCGGTTGGCCGCCTCATGGAGAAGCGCGTCACGAAGAGGAGCCCCATGGACGGACTCCTTGTCGGCGTCCTCATCATCCTCGGCGTGGCACGATCATCGGCAGCGAGGCCGGAGTGGCACGCTCGTGATCAGTAACAGCCTAGCATTCCTGGGCAGCAGTAGCAGCCTCACGCTTTGCGGCCTCAGCGCATGCTAGGTCATCATCACGAGCTTTGGCACCCTGCATCTTGTGTGGCCTTTGCGGCCTCCTCAGCCTTGGTGGTGGCCACAGTCGTGGCGGTGTTCTTGTTGCGCTCGGCGTTAGCGGCAGCAGGGATGAATCAGGAGGGAGGTGGAGAGTCACCAGGCATGGTGATGTAGGGTTAGAAGAGGAGCGAAAGCAGAGGGTTGAGGATCGACTAGCCTGATACCATGTAAACAAGTATTGGCACAGGGAATAATAGATTAATTATTGAGGGTCATGGGTTACACATATATAGGCAAGAAAGACTTGGGATTTGGGCATTTGGCTTATCGAAACAGAACCAATCAACGGTAATCCTTGCCTATAATATCTCAATCATATCTATTCTAATCCTGTGTACGCTTAGGACCCAAGCAAGGTTGGGACGTGCAGCCCAAGGGGGCCTGCCACACCCTGGTGTCTAACATTTGGTCATTCTCGATGATTGCTTGCACTATGTGTGAACGTTTCCTATACGGCTCAAGTCTGACACTTTTTCCACTCGTTTAAACTTTTTTTCTACATTTCAACTCTAAACCCCAACACTTTTATTTTCATATCATTAAAGTATGTTATAACGAAATAAGAGGCTGCAACACGGTTATTTATTCTAAGGATACTTTTGTTATAATACCAGATTTATGCCTCTGCACTGAAGTAGACATGGAACTTTTGGAAAATAAATAGAAATTAATGAAGCAGATGGAGAGAAGTGTTTGGCGGCTTCCAGACCAACCTGATAACATGCAGTAGTGCCAGCAATCTGATATGAACCATGTGTCAGTGCTTCCATCAACAATGAAGGATCATTGAAACTATAGTCAAGCAGTAGCTCCAAACTTTTAACGTTAATGAACTCTTCTGGTTTGATTGTGATTGTCCTTTCAACTGGCATTTTGTGAAACTCTATATCCATTCCTAAAGATTTTAAGAAAATATATGCTGCCTGCTCACCAGCAGCACTAAGATATGCCCCAATTAAGGCCTCAACTGAATCCGCGATTCTCTTACTTTTCAGCTTCCTCAAACTCGTACCACATATGTCATAGCCAACCCCTGGAACGATCCACGTTTTAGGGTTGAAAGCTTCGCTTCGAATGTATCCCTGAAAACAAAGCAAAAGGCACAACAAATGCAGAATTGGTAAGAATAAACACTGTACAGCAAAAAAAAAGGGCAAATAATTGATAGCAACAAGTTTCAACAGAGAACATTGACACATTGCATTAGTGTCCGATTGGTAAAGAATTATCTAACAACAACAACAACAACAACAACAACAACATAGCCTTTTGTCCCAAGCAAGTTGGGGTAGGCTAGAGATGAAACCCAAAAGAGACGATAAACAGGGAGACACATAAAGGGTCATAAAAGGCACAAGACAGAAAGAGGTCACGGTTCAGGCACGTTGATTGCCAGTCTCCAAGGTCCCCGATTGGTAAAGAATTATTTAAGCAGCTTTTTAATATTTGAGCCAGATTTACTTATCACCAGGCTACTGGTAAGCATGTCATTGTCGATGGCGAGTGTGTATGGCGCCACATGTTTCCAAAAATACTTTTGTGAATACAGGCATGCACAAACCCTGAAAATTACCGAAAAGACACCGCACATATCAAGTTATGACTCCAAACTGTGTATGTAAACCGCACGTGTGCAAAAATGAGTCAAACTTAGGGACTGTGTCAATGTATTAAATGGCATGAAAAATGAGCCTGCAGGCTGTGGAGGCTTGGGATCTGGTGCAGCTGGACGGCTGGATGCGCGCTTAACATGTATTTGGGGACCTCCATGAGCATGACCCAATGCTGCATAGGAGCAGCAGTACCACAGGCAAGGGCACCAAAGATCGGCCCGTGCTTGAATATGCGAGAAACGACATCAAAGACACACAATCTAAGTCTGTCTGCCAGGAAGAATGACCAGGTCCCTGATCCCTGGCCCCAAGCCACACCTTTGCTTGGTCTGGGCACCAGAGAAGAGGAGCAATATTCCACAATCGATAACAGCAGCGCAAGCCTCGCCCAGGAAAATTCGAGTAAACAACAGCAGTGTGGGTCTCACTGTCAGTGACGAGGACGAAGCAATGGTTGGTGTTGGAATGTGAGTGTATTAGGCCCATGAGGCTTGGCCCATGTGGCCCATGTATGGTTACCTATATAGCTACCCTTCTAGGGTTAGCCAAATCAATAGAATCTTATTCCGCTCTTCAGCAGGAGTTTGCTATGAAGGATCTGGGTGTGCTCCACCATTTTCCTCGGGGTCACTGTTGAGCCTCATCCTGCCGGGTTCCTCCTTCACCAGCGGCAGTATACTCGGGATATCCTGGAGCGGGCTGGGATGACTGCTTGCAACCCCTGCTCCACTCCGGTTGATACTCAGGGCGAGCTGTCAGAGGCTGAGGGCCCCCAGTGTCAGATCCCACTGCATACAGGAGTCTTGCTGGTGCCCTTCAGTACCTCACCTTCACCCGGCCGGACATCACCTATGCAGTTCAGCAGGTCTGTCTTCACATGCATGACCCCCGGGAGCCTCACCTCACGGCTCTCAAGCGCCTCCTCCGCTACCTCCGGGGCACGCTCGACTACGGCCTCCTACTCCACCGGTCCTCCTCCGCCGACCTTGTCGTCTACACTGACGCTGACTGGGCGGGGTGTCCGGACACTCGGCGCTCCACCTCCGGCTACGCTGTCTTCTTGGGCGGCAACCTGGTGTCTTGGTCGTCTAAGCGCCAGCCGGTGGTCTCCCGGTCCAGTGCCGAGGCGGAGTACCGCGCTGTCGCTAACGGCGTGGCTGAGGCCTCCCGGCTTCAGCAGCTTCTCGCCGAGCTACACATGCCGCCCTCCCGGAGCACACTGATCTACTACGACAATGTCAGTGCGGTCTACCTCTCCACCAACCCCATCCAACATCAGCGGACGAAGCATGTGGAGATCGACCTACACTTTGTCCGTGATCGGGTGGCCATGGACGAGGTGCGGGTCCTCCATGTTCCGACCACCTCCCAGTTCGCGGACATCTTCACCAAAGGCCTCCCGTCCTCGACCTTCACCGAGTTTCGCTCCAACCTCAACATCACCAGTGGCTAGTTGCGTCTGTGGGGGGGGGGGGGGACGTATGTGTGTGGTCTTTCTTTCTTCTTGTTCAGCCTGGAACTCCGCTGCGCCGGTAGTTCAGACTGCGGGGGGGTGTTGGAATGTGAGTGTATTAGGCCCATGAGGCTTGGCCCATGTGGCCCATGTATGGCTACCTATATAGCTACCCTTATAGGGTTAGCCAAATCAATAGAATCTTATTCCTCAATAGTTGGTGCTGGCATTGATTGGAACTGGATTGGAGCAGTGTGTGGACAAAGTGGAGGCAATTTCAATGGCAATTTGACCAGTAGTGGCCTAAGGCCAGACTGCTGGAGCTCACTGAACATGGAAGTTGTCTGGTGTCTGGTTGTAGCAAGCATGTAGACTAGGTGGAGCTGATGAACTGTGGTTCAGTGCTATTCAGAAGGTTAGAGCTTGGTTTTGACAAGTTTAGACTTAGGTTGCTTAGGTATAATATACAATACAATCAGGCTCCAATTCTGATAGTATGCTGATCCAAACTGCTGTATTCAGTAGATCCCATTTGCAAATCTACAATTCTAGGGATGGTTCACGTAAACATACAGAACTTTAGATTTCAAAAAAAAAAAAAGCCAAGACAGGTTAGGCAAGAATACCACAAGGTTATTACTGCAGGCCAGCTGGCATAAAGCTGCATTCGAGATCAAGTTTTTCTTCATCTTGGTTAGCATGCCTTCATGCTGATGTCTGTACTTGCCAAAAAAGTGTTGAGTTGTAACATACTTGAGAAAAGAGTCCCCAAGTGTTTCTAATGATTCCTGTGAAAACTCCTCTTGGCAATTCTTTGCTGTAAGTGCTTCCAGAATCTGCAAGCCAATGAACGAGGGTTAAAAATAAGAATACTCTTGTACAGACAATGCATAGGAGAATGTTCATGCTGGTGACAATAACTGATTGACCACTGTACGTTACTCCAATCTTTACTGAATATTTACGAAGCAAATATATGAAGCAGCATGCACATCATGCATCATGATCAGTTTAAGATATTCAAATCCCAAATAAGTTCATTAGAAAGTTTTGAGTCAAAACTGGTTGAGATTCAACTATCGATAGCTAAATAATCATATAGATTGAATAGATAAGATCCATGTTCTTAGATTTTTCATGAAAATACTTTTATAATGTAAAACTATATTAAAAGTATCAAAAATCAAGGGGGTGAAACATAAAGACAAGTAGTTTTGGAAAAAGAAACATGATGACAAGAACCAATGTTATGTGGTGGGCTTTGGGAAAGCACAAAGTCCCAACGAAGTACGTTACCCTCATCAAGGATATGTACAGGGATGTGGTGACGTTTGTCCGAACATGTGATGGCGACACCAGTGACTTTCCAATTAAAATAGGACTGCATCAGGGGTCAGCTTTGAGCCCTTATTTATTTGCTTTGGTGATGGATGAGGTCACAAGGGACATACAAGGTGATATCCCTTGGTGTATGCTCTTTGCTGATGATGTGGTGCTAGTTGACGACAGTAGGGCAGGGGTTAATAGGAAGTTAGAACTATGGAGGCACACGTTAAAGTCGAAAGGGTTCAGACTTAGTAGGACTAAGACCGAGTACATGAGGTGCGATTTCAGCGCGACTATGAGGAGGGAGACGTTAGCCTCGATGGGCAAGTGGTGGCCAAGAAGGATACTTTTCGGTATTTAGGGTTAATGCTACAAAAGGATGGAGACATTGATGAAGATGTTAGGCATAGAATTTTAGCCGGCTGGTTGAAATGGCGTCAAGCTTCTGGCGTCCTCTGTGACAAAAGGGTGCCTCAGAAGCTGAAAGGTAAGTTCTCTAGGACGGCGATTCGTCGCGCGATGTTATACGGTGCTGAGTGTTGGCCTACAAAAAGGCGACATGTACAACAATTGAGTGTAGCAGAGATGCGTATGTTGCGATGGTGTTGTGGGCACACAAGGAGGGATAGAGTCCGGAATGACGATATTCGGGATAGGGTTGGGGTGGCACCAATTGAGGAGAAATTGATTCAACATCGGTTGAGATGGTTTGGACATGTCCAACGGAGGCCTCCTGAGGCGTCGGTGCGTAGTGGAGTTCTAAAGCGGGCCGATAATATAAAGAGCGGCAGAGGTCGACCTAAACTAACTTGGGACGAGTCCATTAAGAGAGATCTTAAGGAGTGGAATATCTCCAAGGATTTAGCTATGGACAGGAGCGCTTGGAGATTGGCAATCAACGTGCCTGAACCGTCACCTCTTTTTGTCTTGTGCCCTTTATGTCCCTTTATGTGTCTCCCTGTTTCTCGTCTCTTTTGGGTTTCATCTCTAGCCTACCCCAACTTGCTTGGGACAAAAGGCTATGTTGTTGTTGTTGATGATGATGATGACAAGAACCAATGCTACATGATGCAATATACAACTGAAGAATAAGTGACCAGAACCTTAATTTTCACAATGTAATAGACTATTAAAACAGTATATATGGGAAATCATTAAATCAACAGTTATGTTCTCACATCTAGGGCGCAACAAGCTGACTTAGTAGCTACATTATACTGTGCATAAATTAGAAAATTGCAATAGAATCGAACCTTTAGTGCTGGAATGTCGAACTGCTGCATGCTTGGACCCAATTGCATTTTCAAATTCATAGAAAGAAGCATACATTGGATACGATACATTATAGAAGGAATAAACATGAAGCTGCGCAAAGTAACTGCTGACATCGGCGACATGACAACTATGCACAGTTCGGGTGGCAATTCAACCACATTCTTACTGCTTCTTTCAACCACATTCTTACTGCTGCTTCTTTCTGAAACAGGATAATGGAATCAGTCATCTAACAAGCAAGTTAATTTAATTAGAGTACCAAAAAAGCTATGTTCAAAAACAAATATTATTTGAAACTTTCAAATTTTAGTAGAGAATATTACGGAACTCGACCTACTGGTCTACACTACAAAATGCCAGACTGCCAACTTCTCGAGACAGCCGACCACAAACTGCCCCTCGCAAAGCCATAGGGAAAGAAACAGGCCTTAGGCCTTCCCACAACCACAAGGATACATCTTCCGACTCCTTTACTCTAAGAAGCTTGCTTAGCTATGCTAAGAAGAAAAACGACACAAGATTGTCATATCTCCGTTATTCAGCTTCTATATCTTGACAGCAGCATGAGACTACTTCCTCCAGAAGATTATTGTACTAATGAACACAAATGTAGTCTTTTGAAATTTTGCACACAAATGGTACCTATGAGCAGACCATCCACGAATTAAAACAGAAATGTATTGTGCTAATGAAGACAAATATCATGGACCCATGTTCCACAAGTCAATTATGCCAGCTTTTGCAAATGTGAGGCTCACATGCAAGAGAAAACAGTTCAGGGAAGGCACGGGCATCTTCCCATCCCATCTCCCAGGAGTTGAGCACAAACTAATTGATTCAGCACATGGTATAAATACCCAACATGATGGATACGGTAACAGGCACAATTAAATACTCTTCTCAAGAGAAAGGAACCTTTTTCTTTTTTATAGTTACACTTGTCGAGGAAGTTCCGCACTTCCACTAGTTTACAGGCCTTCAAGAGAGGTTGATCTTCACATGTTAAATCAAGGCCATGCCTAGAGAATGTAAAACAAGAAATAAGATACATAAAGATAATTTCTACAGCTTATGGGAGCATGACATAAAGAATACCAAAGGAAAGAAAAACATACTTTTCCTTAAAATGGGTTTTGTAGCTAAGAGAACTCCCAGGCATAAGCGAATTAGCATTCAAGTCAAGACGAAAGCCAGAAACAGCATAAAACATGCCATTATGTGGGGTACGGACAATAGAATTTCGAAGCATGCATCGGCAGAAAGGGCCATCTTCTGTCTGCACTATACCAGTATCTTTACAAGGATGGCAGTGTCTCATATCCATGTTATTAGATTCAGGGTCTGGGGCTGAGAATTTGATGCTGCACCAATCAATTTTTCCAGAAACCACTGGCAGAAGTAGATACACAGCTCCAGGAGATACTGGCATTTCAAGGTTCTTAATAGAATTGCTGACCTCCGAAAGGTCCTTACTAATAAGCAAAGAAAGAATCGTTGTCTGAAATCTTCTTGCGACAATTACCTGAGAAGGAGTGGCGTATTCATAATGAAGGTGAAGGGTCCAAAATACTTTCAATTATCAAAAAGAGACCAAGAAAAGATGGTATGGTGACTACAGAACAAGATTATACTGAGTGAAAACCTACCTGTTCCTGATTTAGATGAATGATGCCAACGTATCTCATGGTAAAACTCGAATAATCTTGCGCACCCCACAGTTTGAATGAGTTCGAGTTGAAGCCAGATCCCATATCGCACTTTACAGCTAATACTATCTCAGGTGGAGTAGTATCAGAACAACCTTCCAGTGAGATCATGTAGCAATAGTAAAAGCCACGACGAGAAAAAGACAACCAATTATCCAGTAATTGCTCTGGAAAGTAGTCAGGTTGCCCATTTTTGTATTTGTCCACAACTACATCACGAGAGTTAATACAGTCTTAGTATAACATACAATTCAATTGCTGCCAAACTGATACCCAATTGGAATGGATCCAACGAGTGCACCTTTGACTTAATAGCGGGCATTTCAGGCAGGGATGAAAACAGTGATGAAAATTCCCAACCGAGTATCATTTCCAAGAAAATGGTACCGTTTGCGACCGTTCCCTATCCTAGCCATACACAAAACTTGATATTTCTATTAACACACCCCTACATTGCAACTTACACTTAATAGTTACATAGGTAGGTGTGGAAATTCACGACTGACCAAACATCATTTCCATAAAACTTATATGTTTCTGATCATTTTCAGCCCTGATTTCAGACACACTGAAAACATTTAAACAATAAGAATACACTTGGTAAAATAAAATAGGTAAGCTGATGATGAATGTGATTTTGACATGTGCAACATAATAATTTACCATGAGTTAACACTATCATGAAGTATGGATCATGTTATATGCTGATATTATTTGTGCCTGATTAGACAACAATTTTACTTCTATACTAACCTGCAAATTTAAGTTTTCTCTAACTCTGGCATCCTCACTATGAGGCATATTTTGAAGTTGTAAGCATCAGATTGAACTTAGCTAATATATTAGTCTCTCAAGCCATACCACCCACTGCGATTGTGCCCTATGCGTGATCCCACCCTCTAATATGACCCAAGTCCTAAGATATGTATGTTGAGTTTAGAAGTTTTGGATAGTCACAACTTACAACTACAAATCAAACAAATAAATGCAAGTACAAAAATATCATTACTGATGGAGAAAGTATCCAACCTGTGTAGGCAATCACAATAAAAAATATATTAACAATAACTGCAACAAAATGAAGTCTGTATTCATTTTTCTATTGACAAAGAAATAGGAATACCAATGTCAGGTTCATCTTCACATGGAACACTCGATTCGGGCAAGAGAGAATCTGTGAGAGCGCCAACAGCATGTAATTCCCGGCAGGCCTTGAGACAAACAACCTTCTTGATCATAGAAAATTCTCCTTCAGCATAAATTGTTTGTACAGGACTGCTCATTGGAAGATGCAGCGTACATGTACCTAATGCCTTGTTAATATTGAATCTTGGTACAGGTTTAAAATACCTGGCATATGTTGGTAAAAACTGTTATTATTTGCACCAAGAAATGTTTTGTTGTATGAACCAAAAGAAAACCTTATCTAAGAAAGAAAACAGACTCATCCGATGGTAGCTTTGAGCAGAAAAGGTAAATCAATGCAACACTAGAGTTCAGAGTCACAATTGCTCCAGTAGATTGAACACGATAAAATTCCTTATTGCATAGAGTGTTTGGAAGAGGCTGACAACAAGTAGATTCCAATCTCTGAGATTCTTCACGCATAATTTGTCCACTTTCGAGAAACTTCTCTGTCTTAGAAAGAGCATTGGCATCTCCCCTGGTACAAGAACATAGAGACCTCAATAATCATGTAAAGCAATATGTAAAACCCAACAATATCACTCAAAAATAAGATTGACAACAAAATTTGACAAAGATTACAGGGTCTTAAACTAAACTGAAAAATAGTAAACTAACAGAAACCACGTCTCGAATCCCTAACAATTGTGAACAAATGAAGATGGTACCACCAGGAACAATAAATCAACCTAAAATGAATAAAACGCAGGTTCCTTCATGATATTTCTCGTATCACCATCAGTCACACTGGCATGCAGATTAAGCCACTGGACCAAAAAGCGCACTCAGCAATTCACAACATAATTGAAACAGGAAATGTTGTGCCTACACTAACAAATCACTGCAACGAAACACATTCTTTATCCCGCACATGCCAGTAAAGGACAAGAGCTGTGTGTCATTTCAAAGCGACACACGAGAGCTGCGTGTCATTTCAATCAGGACAAAATGGACAGGGAGATGCAAACACCTACTCCAAATACAAAGGAGAGGACGGACCCTGCTCCCAAACACAACAAACTCACCCCCATCGAGACAGAAAACAGACGTGTCACACACACACACCATCAAAAAGACGACCACGACAAACATGCTACAAAGATGACCAAATGTCCAGGGTGAGCAACCAAAAGAGCAATTCCACAAAGTCTACTTTCGACCCAAAAAAAAAACATGAAGCTCAAAGGAAAAAATTTGCTCAGGAAACAAAACCTACAGAACTGGAAAACATGCCTTCTAATAAGTAAAACATAGTCAGAATTTTGCATCCTAGCACGACCACGTGACTGTATAAAGCTGCATACAGTTGCTGCCTCATCAAAACGGATTATCAAGTTACAACTTGGCACATCCAGTCCCTCCTCCAAGATTGCTGTGGCAATAATCAGGTGCACCTACAGGATATCATTTTATCATCAGTACAATTATTAATAGGACAACCATAGCAGGGCAACATTAGTGGCAAACCTTTCCACTCCGAAATGAATCAACGATTTCCGCATGCTTATTCCTACTCTGATGTTGCAAACCACCAATTCTCCCTGATGCCATGTATCTAACACTCCATCCAGACATTTGATTAATAGTTGACAGAAGAGCCTCCAACACAATGCTTGTAATGACTCTGTCAACAAAAACAATGCATCTCAAATCTTGCATATGCCTGCAAGAGGGAGCGAGAGATTAATCATGGTACACAATGAGAGAGAACAATTTTCAGCTGTCCATATCATTTCATTAGCAATTAATGTCATGGCCACATGCAGAGCAGCAGTGCATGGAACATGATGACATCAAGATATGAGCAAGGCAGTAACCATCCAGCTGGACATTCGGATTCATAACACTATAAGATCAATAGGACAAGCTAGTGTACATTTATTTGGATATACACTTTAGTTGAATTAGATTTGCATGTATGGCGAGCCCCAATCTATACATGCGTTCCTGTTGTAGGCAAATCACTACTTCAAAGGCAATGGGAGTAAACTATTACATGCTTGAGATCCAAACATATTCTCACCTATACCCCAGAAGAGATTTGATAAGAAAATAAACTTTGGATGTCAATAATCCATCTTGCAGATCCTCAGCGAAGTCCTCACCAATATGTCCTGTATAGACGGATGTAAATATGACAGGGAGATCAATGAATCATATTTAACACATTTCAAAAAAAAAACTCCCTTCATCCAATCCGGTAGGGTGTGCATGCTTTCAAAGATTTAAATTTGTATATTTTGACCAATATTTAGTCAAGGAACGTCTGGTATAAATATCATATAAATTGATTTAATAAATGTTTTTGCACCATATTGATTATGTAGCTACAAACAATATTCAAAAACTAGTCTTAAGAATGTAAAAATAAAACACATCATATACAGTTTTGGACAGTGTCTGGATAACTCAAGAACACACTCAAGGACAAGTGCATATCTAATAATAATGTAAATTGTCAAATCGAGCAATAGCTCAGTCAATAGCCTTCAGTCGAGAGGCCGCACACCCCAGTTCAAACCCTGGTGCTCACTGCCATCTTCTTGGGTTGAGTTTAGTATTTTATTTAATGAATTGATAAAGTAATAAATATTTGCATACACCTCACAAATAGCACAGTAGTAGTTATAGATACACATCTTATCAGAAAAATGATTTATAAACCATAAAGGCTGAGTTAAAAATATTGAATAGCAGTGGCAGAACAGTTGCGCAGAGTAATTCATATTAAGTCAAAACTTTCAGGAAAAAGTACATTGAAGAAACAAGGAAGAAGGATGCCATTACGTTGTACGCCCCTCTTTGTCATCTTCAATATAATTTCTGAGAGATCACTATATACATCACTGACATAGTTTCTAATGAATCCTTCAACTTTTTCATCCAGTTTTTCGCCCCAAAAGGACACACAGATTTCCTTGTTTGATTGTAGAATCTCAGCAGCCTGATAAAAGGTTTAAAGGCACTTTTAGGAGTGCATCAAAATGATAAAAACGTGCACATTACATATCCTCATACCTTTGCTGCCAGCCATACTCCAAGATCAGATATGCAATATAAGAACATTGCATTTAATTTTTTTATCCTTTTCTCTGAATTTTCCAGAAGTGAACAATGCAGTTTCTCCTTCAGGGTTTCTAAATGCTAAGATAATGTAACCACTGTTAATTCACATGCATATCAACTCAGAACATGATGAAAGAAGTTATTGAAAGTTATAAAAGAAAACTCTAAAAAGCTCCATTGCCCCATCATGAGCATAAATTCAGATAAAAAGCAATATGGATATGTCAGTAAAGCTGTTGCAATTTTTCCAAATATAAAGCCATGGGAACATTGTTGCACAGTTGGACATGTATAACAAACAAAAGAATGAATAATACAGATTTGTTCAAAATCCCTTCAAGGTTGAGTATTACATTGAATTCGATTGGACCAAATATCAACAAATATTCCTAACATTATCATATGACTTACCAAGAGCATTATGCCTGTAATATTTAACCATCTTACTAGTATGTAGTTTTGTCTTTCCTGCTAAAGTATTCGAAGTTTACAAGTCATACTTAGTTATTTTTACGTGCATTATTCATGATATCATTTCTACTGCGAACCAGTAATATAATGTGCAATTATGCATACCATTTAGAATTTTAGGAGCCAGAATAAACTAATGTAGTTGACAGAGTGTTGTAGCGCCCTTTACAATTTCAGCATCAAACAGAAAATGTTTTTAAAACAAACAAGACCAAACAATTTTGTTGTGAACTGTAGTATCTTAAATCATAAGATTCCAATTCTAGAGTATTGATAAGTTTTTATATACTTCGATAATATAATGCAGAATGCATTGCAAAAGGTCCCTGGATTACATACTGAGTGACACAGAGTAACATAGTCAATCTGTATCCAGCAAAAGGCCATGCCGAGAGCATATAATAGTACCTTCGTTTCCAATTTGTTCAAGCAACGGATAGTATGGCTATAGAACTCAGACGTTTTGATATAATCATCGTACTCGACTATCTTTGTAGTCGCAAATGGAATGTATTGCAATAGTGCTGATTCACTGGCAACAGTGTACACCTATAAAGGGAAATGCATAAGTTGTCACATGTTACCAAATTAGGGACATACTTTGGAAATACAGTTGTGTCGGTGTTCTTATATAGCCTGACCTTCGCATTCATGAGATTCTCGAGCTCAGATATTTTCTCAGAATATTTGACACGCGCCAAACCTGTGGAGAAAATTCCACAATGGAGTTAATTAATGAGAGAATGAAATGCACATGCACATATAACTAAACAAATACAAAGAATATTGCCGCATCCTCTTTACCTTTATTAATTAGAGAAGCTGTCATCCCAAATATAGTTGGAATAGGATCTGATGGCCTAGAATTCAATTGGGGATGATAAAACTCCTACCAGAAAAAAGGCACACTAAAGATTTAACTAGATTGTTGGATATACATGAAAAAAAGAAGGCAAGAAAATCCAAGCTCTTAACTAAAACGGAAATTTGCCAAAAAAAAAAACTAAGCAATCATGATTCCACCTAGAAGTGTACCCCAGTACGTACACATACAGAGTTACAGACATAGGACCTCCTCAATTGATACAAGTGGGCAAGTGGCAGACGTAGCCTTAAAGGTCAAAGCTTGTAACTGAATTGCGATTTGGAAACCAGATCAATATAAATGTGCATGCCGACAGACAAGAGGGTCGGTTGGGGACAAAAATAGCCAAGCATGGTTCCAACTTCGGGTGACCTTAAGAATGCAGGCGTACGGGGAATTCCCGGTGGCGCGGTGGCACTCGTCGAAGATGAGGAGCGGGATGTCCCGGAGCCTGAAGAAGCTGTGGCGGAGGTTGTCGAGGAGGATCTGCGGCGTCATGACGAGCACCTCGGCCCCGTCGACCATGTCGCGCCATTTGTCCGCGTTCCAGAAGTCGACGCCCATCTCGCCGTAGAATTCAGCGACGGTGAGGTCCGTGTGCGCCCGGACGACGCGCGCCTGCTGGGACACGAGCACGACGGTGGGGACGAGGAAGACGGCGAAGCAGGGCGGCGGGGCGGAGCGGATGCGGTGCGCGAAGCGGCGGAGGAGCAGCACCGCGATGAGCGTCTTCCCGGCGCCCGTCTCGAGGAACACCAGCGTGTTCCCGGCCAGCGCGCGCTCCAGCGCCTCGAGCTGGTACCTGCGGGGCACGGGCACCCACATTAGGACGGGACGGGGCGACGGGGAGGAGCGAGCGAGCGGCGGCAGGGCGCGCGCGCGGTGGCGGCGCACTCACCATCTCGCCTGCGTCTGCGGGTCGCAGGGCGGCGGCGGATCTTCCTCCTCCATCACCACCTCCCCGGCGGCTTCGTCGGCGTCGGCGAGGGACATGGCGGCGAGGTCTATAGAAGGAGGAGGGGGAGGAGCGAGGGAGGTTTAGGGACGCGTGCACGAGAGAATGCGGGGGGTTTGGTGGTGACGACGGTTGCGCTGCCGCTGCCTCCTCCTCCACGGCACACGCCGTGCAATGCAAGCGCGCGTGTGTGCGGGGTGGGAACGAACTGTTGAGAGTTTGGGAGTGAAACGGAGGTGGGGAGACGAACTGTTGAGACTTGGAGAGTTTGGGAGTTGGGATTCGGGGGGCGGAAGATGTTGGGACACGGAACATTTTGCGCTTGTTCCGGTACGCTTTTTGTAAGGGGTCCAATGCCGCGTTGCGTCGTTGTTTCGCGTCCTGGTCCCATCCTATAGTGGTCGGGTACCTCGGTCGCTCTCACAGGGACAGGGACAGGAACAGGAGGGGAAACACGGAGTGGCGTGGACGGTCGGCGGTGGCCGGTGGGCTTTCCGAGATTCGCATCCTTCTGTGCGCTTAGCTTTCTGCCTTTCAAATTTCCAATGTTCCACGACGAAGGCATGAAGCGATGCTCTCTCCTCCTTTCGGAATAGGGTAGCAACAACCACGCCCTTGTTTAGTTCCCAAAATATTTCCCAAAATATTTCAGATTCCCGTCATATCGAATCTTTGGATATATACATGAAGCATTAAATATAAATAAAAAATAAAACTAATTACATAGTTTAGACGAAATGGACGAGACGAATCTTTTAAGCCTAGTTAGGCCATGATCGGATAATAATTGCCAAATAACAACGAAAGTGCTACAGTAGCGCTACAATTACATTTCCCAGATATTTCGCGAACTAAACAATGCCGCGCTCGTGCTCCTTCGGAAGTACTCTTGTGTGTCCTAAATAATGATGAAAATGATGCGGAACGTCAGAAAAAAAATTCAAGGCCTTATTTAGATGCACCCAAAAGTTAGAATTTTTTCACTCTTTCTCCATCACATCAATCTTTGGACTCATGCATGAAGTAGTAAATGTAGATAAAAAAATAACTAATTACACAGTTTAGTTGGAAAATCACGAGATGAAACTTTTGAGCCTACTTGATCCACGATTGGACAATATTTGTCAAATAAGATGAAAGTGGTATTATTCATCGGGTTCATTTTTTTCGCAATCTAAACGAGGCCCAAACCACTATTGACTCTATATTTTCTTTCGGAAGAGCAGCGCCTAGACATCCGGCCTCAGGATTCGTCCAGACGCTGCTCCTACACCTGTAGTCGTACGGACGCTATTCCCACACCTGCATTCGCATCGCATTCCACGCGCCCCGTGCCTCGCATCCCATCCTACGCCAACACATGTGTCCGAACACGACACCCTCGATGACTTCCACAGTTCCACCCCCAAAGCCAACGCCAACGCCGAGGCGAGATGAAGGAAAGGGAACGGAAGGAAAGGGAGAGGAGAGGAGAGGGCGAGGCGCAATGCATGAGGTAGGAGCCGAAGCCCTGTGGCAGGCCGCTGTCCGCCAGCCATCGAAGCCATTACAATATGTGCAACACCTGATCTACTTTTTAAACATCCAGATGAAAATACTTGCAACATACTTCTATAGACAGATGAAACACTTGAAACATGTGTCAGAAGCACTTGCAAAAACACATGAAAAGCTATTACAAAACATATGTAATATCCAGATAAAAAAATTGTAACATATGTGTGAAACATATGTAACATCCAAACAAATGCGCTTGCAACGTATGTCTGAAAAACAGAGGAAACATTTAGAACATACAATTGCAACGTACGTGTATAGCTATTGCAACATCCCGATCTACTTTTGCAACATCCAGATGAAACATCTAAAACACTTGAAACATACGCTTGTAACATGCGCTTTTAGTGCAATGTCACCTTGTAGATTGGAGGATTGGAGGCTCGTCGTTGCGGAGCTCTACGCCGGCGTGGAAGTCAGCGGCGCATGGAGCTCGCCGGTGTGACAACAAAGGCACTGCGCTGGGCGAGCACCTACGCGAAGCCGCGCGAGCAGCATTGGGCGAGAACCTGCGCGAGGAGCACCTAGCGAGCATGGCAGCCTGCTTGGCGAGCACCCCCCGCAGCACCCCTAGCGAGCGGGCAGCGGCTGGCGAGCACCCTCTGCCTGGCAAGCACAAGCATGCCAACAGCTGGCGAGCACCCCCTGGCTGGCAACCACGAGCACCATGTGAGCACCCTTGGGTATGGCGTATGGGTAAAGAGTTTTTTTTTAAAGGGACGCAGACGGGAACAAGTGAATGGCGCGGTAGTGAATGGGAAGCCGCGTCCGGACATCCTTACGGGAGCATTACCATTTTTTATTTGGAAACGGAAACAATCCTCCTGTTCGGCTGAGCTTATCAGCCGTGGAACAGTGTTTTTCTCTCATAGCAAATCAGCCACAGCCGGCTTATAAGCCAAAAAAACAGCCTGCCGAACAGGGCCAATAGTTGGGAAAACAAAAACAGTTATGTCGATAAATCAGAAATAGAGCAGCTCGATTATTGTCAAAACCTAATAATTCGTGAATGGGCATGTGGTCTCCAATAGTAGGGCTGTCCAATGGACACTAGGTACACACGTGTGCGCGTTTGGTGGAGGCTAGAGAGCCTCGAGAGTCTCCCAATCTCTTCTTTATGTGTGTATGGATGCGTACATGTGTGACGTAAGTGTGTAGTACGTAGGTTGTGTGGGTCAAGTTATACCCAATAAAAAAAACTAATAATTCAAATCAGGAACACCAATGCACGTAATCATTTCAAACGTTCAACTCAGTATAACATACAATGATACAAGTGGATAAACAAATACTCTTAGTAAATATACATGTGTACTACAGATACGTAGAGCACTATAAATTCATGACACTAAAATAAGCCCAAGTACACGTACTGGTAACCTAAACAAATTTACTCCGTCCGTCTATAAATATCAGTAGTTTTCGTTTTTCGAGAAATAACTTTGATTAAATATATATATATATACAAATATATTAATATATTTATGGTACATACTTAATATATTTAGATAGATCTTTGAATCCATTTTTTTAATAAATTTATTTGGAGATACAAATGTTGTACGTATTTTTTATAAATCGAGCCAAACTTTTAGAACAGAAACCAATGAAAACAGTTAATTTAGGACAGAGGTGTACATTGCCAAATAGCAACGAGGAGAAAAAAGAATCAATAAAGAGTTGTTCGGCTGACATTTTCTGCACCTGATATATCGACTGATACGGTTTTGTTGTAAGAGAAAAATGTGTTGTGCTACCGAGATGTGTGCTTGTTGTTGGCATGTTGTGCTACCCGGTGGCCACCTCTAGCTCGGTTTATCTAGGCCGCATTTAGTTCTTAGGGTGGGTTTAGTTGATGAAGAGTTTTTTTAGAAAATATCACATCAGATGTTTCGTGCGATATTGAAAGAGGTTTTCGGATACTAATAAAAAAACTAATTACATAGCTTGCCTACAAACCGGGAGAAGAATTTATTAAGCCTAATTAATTCATTATTAGCACATTTGGTACTGTAGTACTTTAGTGTCAAATCATGGACTAATTAGGCTCAAAACGTTCATCTCACGATTTTCAACCAAACTGTGCAATTAGTTTTTTTTCGTCTACATTTAATGCTTCATACATGTGCCGTAAGATTCGAAACTGTAATTTTTCGTGAAAAGTTTTTTTTTACTAAACAAGGCCTCAGACAAAGTGTGATACCTTAGTCTTGTCTTGTCTTGTAGGATGAGAGGACACGGTTATCCCTATTTTCTGTTTGGTCGAATTCTGTTTGGTCGAAGGGATGGGTAGCAAATAATGGGTGGAACTTTTTGCTCAGTTGAACACCATTTATTGTTAACTATAGCAGGAGAGTGTTGCTAGTGGACGATAAAAATTAGTATGCTAAAATTAGTCGCTCTCCTCGCAGGCCCGTCTTAGGGGTAGGGGCAGCCAGTGCGACGCCCACGGGCCCATGTCGATTGGGGTCCATAAGTATATGTATCTATAATATATGTATTTCAGTATTTGGCTCATAGTTCACTCGTTTAGGTTCACTCTAATGTGCGCGGCGTTCGATAACTAGTCCACGGCTCCGTGCATGCCTGTATGCAAACCTTCATATTCACTCGTCGTTTGTATTCGTGACTTTCCATGACGGCATGAGTGTCATGTGTTGTGGCCGTTTGCGTCTGTATATTCTCAGCGACTTATAATATAGTTATTTCACCATTGTTTAGTTTCTTTGCTGTAATATGGCTATTTTTTTTGAACTAAGTATATATTGCAAGTTAATTCTTATTACTACTATATATAATTTAAACATCATGTTAAAATATTAAGTTGTTAGACCCTTACTGTCTTGCTTGCCCAAGGACCCTATAAATTATTAAGACGGTCCTGTCTCCTCGAAGTGTAGGCTGTGTACCACTAGCACAATCTGCGTATATTTTGATATTCTGGTAACTTTAGGAGAGGTTTCTTGAACCATGCCTTGTTTTTGCTTGAATTTCATTCTAATCTCATTAGTAGTTCTCAAATTCGAAGAAGGACAACAGAGGTAGAGATGGCCAATAACATGATAAAGGTCTTGTTTGGTTACCTAAAATTTTTTGCCTTCTATAGGAAAAGTGCATGTTTAGACACATATATGAAGTACTAAATGTAGACGAAAAAAAAACTAATTGCACAGTTCTCGGAGAAATCACGAGACGAATCTTTTAAGCCTAATTAGTCCATAAAAAACCTTAAGTGCTACAGTAACACACATGTGCTAATGACAAATTAATTAGTATCATTAGATTCGTCTCGCAGTTTCCTGATGGGTTATGTAATTTATTTTTTTATTAGTATCCGAAAACCCCTCCTGACATCCTTCCAACACAATCGATGTGACACTCCAAAATTTTCTTCTCCTCAACTAAACCAGGCCAAAGCCTAGGAAGCTACTCCCTTGGTCCATTTCTAACTGTAGTTCTCGTTTTTCAAAAAAAATAGATTTACTCAGCTTTGACCAAATATACACAAAAAAATACTAATATTTATAACATAATAGTATTATTAGATAGATCATTGAAAATCCTCTGTACTTGTATATAGGCTACAGGCTACACGAGCTAGCCTACAACTGCGTCCTCCCCTCCCTACGCCAGCGCTAGGCCTAGCGTTCGCAACAGGGGTAAAGTCAGAATTTCTCAACCCCCAACTTAAGGTATAATATGATTTTCAACCTTAAACTATGAAATCAGGTCAAAACCCCACAAAAATAGTCATCTGGTTAGCTTCATAAGGAGTTTCTAATAATAAAAAAACTAGTTTGATCTCTAGAAATTCATAATTAATTTATTTTAAATCATAAAAATATGAAACTAGTTCTATTTGTTCTTCTAAAAATACCATCTATCTGTTAGTGTTATATTTAGAGTTATTCAGATCTTACTTGTTTAAATAAATAATGGGTGCAACTGCGAGCAATAAAGTAATAGAAACCGAATAAACCAATTTCTAAGTACCTATGCATAGATCACAAACAAGTAGGCAACATTTCTAGAAAAAATTGGTAATAGTTTCATATTTTTCTGATTTAAAATAATTCATTTTATTATTGTTTTTACAAAACAAAAACCTACAAGGATCAAATTTGTCTGGTTTTGATAATTAGAGGGTGTATGTTACCCAATTTTATAGTTTAATGTTGAAAATAAGACTATCACACATGTTTGAGGGTGAAAATGTACTTTACGCTTATCAATACTTTGGGGCCCTGTTTACTTCCCATGCAAACCCAAAATATTTCCTCTTCCACCCATCACATCGAATCTTTGAACGTATGCATGGAGTATTAAATATAGGTAAAAAAAATAACTAATTGCATAGTTTGTCTGTAAAGTTCGAGACGAATCTTTTGAGTCTAATTAATCCATGGTTGGATAAATTTTACCAAATAACAACGAAAAGTGCTATAGTAACTTTTCACCCAATTTTTCTCAACTAAACACACCCTGGCTGTTGTCCTCCGATTCATGGACCAGTTTCTTTACCGTGCCTGCTAAAAACAGATGCTAGCGGCTCCCTTCTGTCAAAACATAAAGTCGCCTAGAATTTTGTATTGGTCAAGCTCTCTTAAGTCTGACTTTATACAGAATGTTAGCAATATTTTATTTTTAAATAATCTTATTATAAAAATATATTCAATGATCATAAATATCAATAATTTATTATATATATTTAATTAAAATTAAAAATGTTTGACTCCTCGAAAAGTGGGAGCGGTACTCTTTGCGGGAGTGGGCGAAAACAACCTTGAAACTTCAAGGTCGTTTCTAAGCGAATAATTCCTTTTCTTTGAAAACGGCAAGGGCAGAAACAAACACGAAACCAAAAAAGATGCCAAAAGTTAACGAAACCGTACACAATATTTACTGTACATGCCTTGTTTAGTTCCACGGGTGTAAAGTTTTAGGGTGTCATATTGGATGTTTCATGGGATGTCGGAAGAGGTATTTAGATACTAATAAAAAAACTAATTACAGAACTCGTCTGTAAAACTGTGAGACGAATTTATTAAGACTAATTAATCCGTTACTAGCACATATTTACTGTAGCACGACATTGTGTAATTACGGACTAATTAGACTCAAAAAATCATCTCGCAAAATACACGTAATCTATGTAATTAGTTATTTTTAGTCTATATTTAATACTTCGTACATATATTTAAATATCTAATGCAATAGGGTGTAAAGTTTCGAGGGAGTAACTAAACCTGTGTTCGTTCAAAGGCGCTTCAGAAAGTAGCGCACGATTATGAAAAGCCAACTGCCAGCGATGTCCTGCTCACTTGCATCTAAAGCAACCCATGACTATTCGTCGGACAAAGTAAGCATCACTACTACAGCCAGGGTTTTTAAGGGCGGGTCTCAGGGGTTTTTAAGGGCGGGTAGCCCAACCCCTCTTACCAGGGGGCTTTTAAAAATCAGCCCACTGTAAGGGCGGTTGGGCAAACCGCCCTTACAAATGACATTTGTAAGGGCGGTTGGATCACGAACCCCTCTTACAAATGGCATTTGTAAGAGGGGTTCGTGATTCAACCGCCCTTACAAATGGTATTTGTAAGGGGGGTTGATGATTCAACCGCCCTTACAAATGGTATTTGTAAGGGGGTTGATGATTCAACCGCCCCTACAGTGGGTTTTTCAGGAAAAAAAAAAATAATTTAAATTTAAATCTGACCACATGATATAATATATAATTCAAATTCAATTTCAAATCTAACCACAAGAGCCATTATATAGTCATAATTCACAAGTACCATCACAAGTAGCCATCTGTACCTGAAAGCAAATATATTGTCGAACAAGCTTGTTCTGAACTCTGAAGCAGGCAGGGTCCACTCTCCACTGGGAGTCTGGGACGGCCGGACGGGTGAGACGTGAGTTCAGACACTTGCGGAACAAGCTTGGTTTGATGGCTTGCGTTGCTGGATGATGGAGCGGTCCAACCCAAACAACAAGGATAATGATACAATTAAGCGTCTGGATGGACGGACGTCTCTCTCCGCTCACTTTTGTACACACCGCTTGTCCAGCAACTCTATCTGCTTGTCCCGTCTGCGTCGCCGTGCTCATCTGCCCACCCCACTCCGTCTCTCCGACGCCGGTCCCCCACAGCGTCGCGCCCCATCCCTTGCGGCCTTCTCCGCGCTGCCTCCTCTGCACCGCCGCCTCCACCGAGCCGGCGAGCCTCCACGACGGATGCTCCAACAAGCAGGCGAGGGGGGCGAGATTCGTGTGACGCCGCGTCCGCCGGCGAGTTGCCTGTGCCGTTGCCGCACAGCGAGGTCGATGCACTGTCGTCGACCTCCGTGTCGGTCTGCCTCTATTCGTTCAAGCAAAGCTCATGTTGCAAGAGTATGTTTCAAGAGTTTCAGATGTTTTATTTGGACGTTGCAAGTGTTTCATCTTGATATTACAAAAGTAGATCGAAATGTTGCAGGGCTATACACGTATATTTCAAGTGTATGTTCCAAATGTTTCATCTCGTTTTCCAAACGTATGTTTGCAAGTGTTTCATCTAGATGTTGCATATGTTTTCACACATATGAAGTGTTTTTCAGGTGTTTTTTGCAAGTGTTTCATACGCATGTTTCGAGTGTTTCACCTGTTTCATACGTATGTTGCAAGTGTTTCATCTATATATTTCAAAAGTAGATCTGGTGTTGCAGCTAGTGTTTCAGATGCATGTTTCGTATGTTTCATCTACCTTCAGACGTATGTTGCAAGTGTGTGCATCCGAATGTTTCAAAAGTAGATCAGGTATTGCATCTCTGTCTTCGCTTTTATGTTGCCTCACCTTCGCCTCGGTGTCTCCTCCTCCCAGTGCCGGCTGGGCATCCGCCCCCCCTCTTTTGGATGCTGGTGTAGCCACCTGCTGTAGTCACCTGCTACCGCTGCTGGGCGTGAGAAGCTGAGTGGTCGCGAGCGGGGACTCCCCTCGTGCAGTCAGACGACGCGGGCCCCACATTGGCGGGCACGGGATATAGCTGCGCGGGAGAAGACGGAGGGCGCGCATGCATGGGAGTCCGTCCGAACGTACGGGTGCTAACACTGCCGAAACAACAAATACTAACTCATCCATAACATGAACCCTCACACGAATCTCGATCTAACACAATACAAGTTTCGTACACCCTCAATTCCAAATTATAAATAGTAAAAACAATATATCTAGAAAAAATCAAAATGCCTTATAATTTGGAAGGGAAAGAGTACAATGGCCCTGTTCGGCAGGCTGTTTTTTGGTTTATAAGCCGGCTGTGGCTGATTTGCTGTGAGAGAAAAACACTGTTCCACGGCTGATAAGCCGTGCTGATAAGCTCAGCCGAACAGGGGGAATCTCAAATGTATAGTTTTGTCTCATAGTCATCATTCTTTTACAATTTTACACCCTGTTCGTTTGGACTTATCAGCAGAATCAGCAGCCATCCAGTAGTGTTTTTCTCTCACAACAAACCAGCAAACAATACTTTCAGCATAATAAACCAGCGAAACGAACAGGGTGTTAAAGGTTTCCAAGAGGACAAGTCAGAGCATATTGGAAATGTGTGCTTGTCTTGTACCCATTCATAGATTTGTGCCATGAGGGTATTTATGCATGGTGAAAAATAGACCATGCCCGTGTTCAGTTCCCAATTCGGGACACCCGATTCTGCACAGTGCGCATTTAATGCGCACTGTAGCAATTCGTTTGTATTTGGTAAAAATTGTCCAAACTTTGATTAATTAGGCTCAAAATATTCGTCTCACAAAGTACAACAAAACTGTGCAATTAGTTTTCAATTTCATCTACATTTAGTACTCCATACATGTGCCGTCATTTTGATGTGATGGGAATCTTCTTTTGCATAGTAAAATTTGGGGTTGAATTTAGAAACTAAACAAGGGCCATGGTAGAGCTTCAAATGGCTTCAATTCGTTTCTCCATGTACCGTGGCGAGTTGATTTCTCTCTCTTCTCAAAATAAACTGGGAGTAGACAAAGCCACTATTTTTAGTTTGACCGGCTCCAATTCTTCTATCCACTATAACAAGGAGTAGGACCCATTTTAAATCGTACCAAATAGGACCATGCATAGTCTTTAATCATAGTTTTTCATATATATATTTTTTAACGTGGGTGCGCTCGCAGCTAGATCCTATATAGCTCTGCCTAGGCTTGTACAATATTATAACAAAATGGCGGATGCAAAGCAACTCAGACATGCTCTTTCGGTTTTTCCTTTATCAAAGTGGAATCATAGATGAGAATGTGCTATGTTGATATATACTGCCCCTTAGTTCACTTTTGCGTCCTGCCAAAGCATATCAATATTCTATATCATTTGCTTTAATAAAAATCTATGATGAAATGATTCGAACATTAACTCATTAAGTAATGGGCCAAAATTCCTACCTTACTACGTAGTTGGCTATGCCCCATTTCGTTTCGTTTTGATTTATAGAGTTTATTCCACTGGGCTATATACACTTACACTAAAATAGCCGTGACATACAAATGTTTGAAATACAGGAACCGATCCAGGGTAGATAATCATTGATGTCACTTGTACTAAGAACTCGATAGTTAACCTTACTTTTCCTTAGTTGAACAATATTTCCTTGCATTTTTAAAAATATGTTGCTGTCAAGTGACAACACAAAAAGGCCTAGCTCCGCCCCTGTTTGAATATGTATTCAACTACTAATATGAATGAGATCCATTAGGGCAGTGTCAACAGAGTACTAGGATGGTTTTCATAAAATTAAATGAAGGTGCCACATAAGAATTTTTTTGAGGTGCAATCAAGTTAATAAGGGGAGAGAGAGAAAAAAAAAAGAGAAACAAAATCGGTTCGTAGTCCAATACCCCAAGAAACCGCTTATTCATATGTTTTGGGTCGATAAATGATAGGCCTACTCAGGCCTGCCTATCGCTCGCCAGTTGAACCTAACGCTCGCGCGTCCAGCACACGCATGCAAGTTCAGCTATACAAAGGTACTAGAACTGCTCCACTAATTCATCATGGAGCCGCTCCACAAAAAATCTGAAATTTTAAGAATATCCGTCTTTTTGTGTACAACCTAAAAGGGTACTCTTACGTGGAGTAATTGAAAGTGGAGCTAAAAGATATGATGGAGCCGAACAGTCTCAAAGGTCTAGTAGTACATTTTGCACAAGGGTACATACGTAAATCAGATTGATTCAGAAGATTCAAACACCATGTCACACGCTGATTGGATTAGACATATCAGAGGTGCTTCCCTTGCCAATTGCCATGCGAATGTCGCCAATGGCCAAAAAGATTCGGGCGTCCAGGGCGCGTCGCTCTTCTTTTGCACGCGTTCGGCGCTCGCATGGCCTCATACTCGATCGGCGTGCTCGGCCACGGGCACACCGTCCAGCATCGCGCCCACGCTCCGCGCTCGTGCTCACCCGCCCGTTGGCCGCAGAAAGGAGACCAGGACGGAGAGAGAACATCAGAACAAGATGGGAAAGATGACGGGCGGGAGGAAACGTGTGGGCAGGGACCCACATGCATGTGATAACATGCACCCTGTTCTTGATGGTTATGGCTGGCTGATAAACACAAGCGAACAGGGTGAAATATGCACCGTAGTATTCATCATTTCATCAAGGCTCCACCACACGAAGGCACTGTGCATCGTAGGATCGAGTTTTTTTTGGCAGAAACCAAGGGGGTGGTTCAACTGCACTTATAACATACAGTACATACTGGTGGAGGCATACGGTCTAGCAGAAACATTGGCTCAACACTCAAAGCCAACACTCAAACACCAATAAAAGTTTCTCGCAACTGCGAAATCAGAGGCAGCGCTCAAACCTTCAACCAGTCTGGCAAGTGGTAACCAAGCGACCTGCCACCGACTTGATCCTCTGCGAAAACAGCTATCAAGTGCGCAAATATCTAACGCCTTCTGCTCCGAGTCCAAGCTTCATCCTCTTGCTGCGGCCTTTAGTTTCTTGAGCAGATCCTTTGCAGCGAGAACTTCTGCCACATCCTGGTTGCGGCCTTTTCCAGTCCCAGAGTACACTGTCCCCGCAGCCTTCACCTCTGCAACCACCCTTGTCACTCCAGCTGCATCGTCACGACTTGGAGAGTACGATGGCTTAGGGTAGCTTTTGCGCTCGCATAATTCCTTCAGTTCCGACACTGGGTCAGGCTCCATGGTCTCCGGGGTGGCAAGAGGTTCCAGGAGCCGTCTCATGGCTCTCCAGACAACCTCCTTTTTATTCCTGCTGTCGACGTAAATTGCACCAGCTATTGCTTCAAACAAATCTGCGAGATCCTGTGTTTTTTTTTCGAACAAGCAACAGACACATGTTACCCACGAAAATGGAAAAAAACATCGGAAGAGTAAACTGTAAACAGAATATAACACCTATTGAGAAATCTCGAAGGTTTCAGTTAAAAAAAACAAAAAACAAAGGCGGAAACGAGGTGAAACCACATGGTTAATCCATATTTCACGTTACCATTTCAATTGTTAAACCAGATTCATCCTGAGCCTACAGAACCAACTGCCTCGTTACTGGCAGAGTGGTAGTTGTCTGCCATGAGCATGATAATACTGTACGAGAGAACAAAGACTAATGAAAGCTGAACAGAACTGCTAGCCAGTTTCAGCCATACAGCTGTAACTAATAACTAATTTATCCAAGAAACATGAAACAGAAACCATATAAAATACGGCAAGTATATATGTTCAATGCAAACAAGAAAAGGGGGCACATGTGTTTTCATGGCCCTAGAAATTCATGAAACATCTTTTGGACCGATCGGTGGATACAAGGTCGCAACATTGAATCAATAGCTCCCGCCTTATTTGCTGCTGTAAATGGTGCAAGGAAGAGGGTGACAGTTGCTGAGGCCCTCCATCAGAACACATGGATCAGACATGTTACCGGACCACTCACCATGCGCGTGCTTGTGGAGTTCGGCCGGCTCTGTGACATTCTTAATGAGTTGCACCTGTCAGCGGAGCTGGACACCTTTAGTTGGGGTCTGACCGCAGACCAAAACTATTCGGCGGCGTCGGCTTATGGTGCAATGTTCCTAGGTTCTTCAAGGCCCGTCGGTGCAAAGCAGATCTGGAAGACTTCCGCACCACCGCGGGTGAAATTCTTCTTTTGGCTCGTGATGCATGGTAGATGCTGGACTGCGGACCGGAGGCACCGACATGGTTTGCAGGATTCGAACGCTTGTGTCTTTTGCGATCAGGAGGCGGAAACGATGGATCACATCATGCTGGGTTGTTCCTTCAGCCGCGAGGTATGGCACATGTGGCTAAGGAAACTACACCTACAGGATACTGTCAGTCTTCGGCAGGAAACGGTCATGGACTGGTGGCTGCTTTGCAGAAAGCAAATCCCGAAGCCGGTTCGCCGAGGATTTGACTCGCTATTCTTCCTTATTGGCTGGATGATCTGGAAAGAGCGAAATCAAAGAACGTTCCAAGGAATTGCAACCACAGCAACGCAGCTCGCAGTGCTCATTCAACAAGAATTTGACGCCTGGAGCATGGCCGGTTACAAGCACCTATCGTCGCTCTTAGTGCTTCTATGATCTAGCAGGAGCAACGTCGCCACACCTCTATCTTGTATTGTAGTCTTTTGCGTTCGGTCTGTTGGTGTGCGGTAGCTTCGGTAACCTTTGGATTACCGTCGTTGTTGTTTTTTCGTTGTAACAAACCTCTTTCTTCTTAACGAAAAACATGCCTTGGCATGATCGCGAAAAAAAAAGAAATTCATGAAACATGTGTTTTAAAGAAACCTACAAAAACTGAACATTCAAAAGACACACCTCAGGTAGACCAATGCCAGGTTCCCAACCATGCGATGGGCCTGAAAATGACCGCCCTGAATTCTCAAGATCGTCAATCATCTGTTTTGATGAGGAATGAAGAATATGCTTGTGTAACCCTGCTTTAACAGCTGCATGTGCATAGCAACAGTTGTTCACAGAAGCTTTTCGTAGATTTGTCAACAGTGCTGGTGTACAATTAGGGTAGTATTCTCTGTAAAAGTAATAAGTTAAGATGTAGTCCAATACAGCATCTCCGAGAAATTCAAGCCTCTGCACATGGCCACGAACTTGTTAAGTTTACCCATAAAAAGCCATCTGGGGTAAAATATCATTTGTGTTAAAAGAAGTTAATAAAAGGGTTAATACAATAGGGTAAATACAATAATAAATTATAATTTCATACATTTCCTTGTACTTCTCTATTCTCTCCTATTGGTAAATTTTTAGACTCTGTTCCTGTTGGTATTATTTAGCCACCTTTAGTAATTCTGAACGGACAATTTTGTCTATGTTCTTGCATGTCAAGGGTGCATCAAAGAGCTGCAAAACATTATTTTCCCCCTCAAACACGCAGGAGAACAATTTTTCATTGTATTAAAAGTTAGTAGTCCATTCCATGGCTTGGGCTAGTCATTATGTTACATATTCATGCCCTTTGGATTAACTGAAAAACTACTGAAGTACCCATCTCAATGCTGAAGATTACTCAACTGCAAAAACATTGTTAATTTTGAAAAAGAATTGTTTGCAACTAAATACGAAAAAAATATAAACGATTGCAACTGAAGATCAAAGTGCATTAAGTCATCGAGATTAACCTCATTGCAAGCTGTAATACCAGCAATATTGTAGGAACTATGTGTCAATGCTTCTAGTAACAGTGAACTGTCATTGAACACATAACCGAGGATTGTCTGCAAGCTTTTCACGTCAATGAATTCTTCAGATTTTGTTGTAATAATCCTTTCAACTTGCATATTACTATGCAGTTCTACATCCATTCCTAGTGATTTGATAAAATGAACTGCTGCCAGTTCATCACAAGCACTGAGGTAGGCCCCAGTCAAGGCTTCAACTGTATCAGCAATTCTCTTGCTTTTTATGGATATTTCCTTCAGACTGTACATATTATTGGTTGTTCGGAAGAAAACTTTGTTGTTACCACGTGTGTCATAGCCAAGCCCTGGAATGGTCCATTTTTTTGGGTTAAACAATTCACCTCGAATGTATCCCTGCCAAACAAGAAGGCTGTGTTTAGTTCAGTCGAAAAGTGCACTATGCAAAAAAAGATTCCCCGTCACATCAAACTTGCGATACATGTATGGAGTACTAAATGTGGATAAAATCAAAAACTAATTGCACAGTTTGGTTGTACTTTGCAAGACGAACGTTTTGAGCCTAATTAGTCAACGGTTGGACAATTATTACCAAATATAAACGAAATGCTACAGTGAATTTTGGCACTCCAAATTTCACAACTAAACACAGCCGAAATATATATTAATGTTATATAGACCTGAAAATAAACATATAAATTAATTTAAGTGCTGAAAGAGATGATAAAGTAACTAAAATGATTTAATCTCTGTACTTACAAAGAGTAGAGAAATTGTGGATAATGGTGGCAAATTTTGGCCCATTTGGCTTAGTGTTTCATTGCATAACATGGTAAAAAATTGTGGATAGCAGTATTATCAAAAAGCGCCTTTAAAACTTGTAACAAAGTAATGGACAGAAAACGAAATCTACATCTCCAGTAGGACTTCCATGAAAATATTGCTCGCAACATGATCTTAGCTGGCATGCCTGTTTGCAACACAGAAATTGTAGAAAGCATAACAGTTCCTGCAACATTTTTTCCATGAAAAGACTGCTCTAAACAAGGTCATTTGAACCACAGTGCGAACATTCATCACTAGTAATATGACTTTAAGTGAACAAAATTATTTTCTTTTTGAATTAAAGGAAAAGGTCCAAATTACTCCCCTCAAGTTTGGCCTATGTCCAAATAAACCTAAAAACATTTGGTTCGATTTACTCCCCCAACAATTTCAGTTGGTCCAATGTACCCCATACAAAGATTTTTTTTTGTTTCTCTGTGTACAAGTTGAGTTTTAATTTCAAATTTTGTGAGGTGACAGATGACATAATAATTTATGTTAAAAATACATAAAAAACTCATCATCATTTGATTGGTCAATAATAAATTAGCACTAGAGATATAAAACTGTATGAAACATAATGATGAAAAATTCATGATATATATTTGGTAACATAAAATATGATGTCCACTATTATCTCACAAAATTTGAATTTAAACTTAACTTGCACATGGAGACACAAAAAAGATAGATCTTGTTAAGGGTAAGCTGGACCAACTGAAGTAGTTGGGGGAGTAAATCGAACAAAACGTTAGTTTAGGGGTTATTTGGACATAGGCCAAACTTGGGGGGAGTAATTTGGACTTTTTTGTTGATTAAATAAAGCAACAAGGCAGGTTCCAAGCTCAGGACTCCTTGGCAACGATAAGTGTTGAGTTTCAATCACAAACTACTTCATTCAGAAAGTTTAACCAACTATTAAACTTCAGTACTAAGTTGGAAAAAAGGCATGCAAAGCAGATTAGAAGATCTTCAGTACCACAAGTTCGCTTTTGCAAGCTAGCTGACATAGAGCTGCGTTGGTGACCTTTTCTTCCCTCATAGAGGTTAGTATGTCCTCTCGATGTTTGTATTTGCTAAAAAGATTTTGGCCTGTAACATACTTAATGAAAGAATCCCCAAGTGTTTCTAATGATTCCAGTGAAATAGTCTCCTGGCATTCCTTTGTTGTAAGTGCTTCCAAAATCTGCACATGATACAGCTTGCTAACTTCAAATTCATAGGAAACGAAATAGTTAAGCATTAACCAATGTTGCTATTAGTTTAGAAATTAAGCATAATACAAGCAAGCCATCTGTTCTTCTTTTTACAAAAAAACTGCTGTTCAGTAGCATGTAATGCATTGACATTGCCAGTTGGCAAGCCTTCTTTATTCTCAACACCTCGACAAAATAAGAGCAACTGAAATCTTTTGTAGCTTAAAGCTCATCCAGTTAACCTTAGTATCTAGTTGCCTACTACAGCTATTAGTGGAATAAATAACTGCTGAGAAAAAGAGAACCTTCATAGCTGTTATGTTGAACTGCTGCATTCTTGGGCCCAACTGAATTTTCAACTTTGCAGAAAGAAGCAGACACTGGATACGGTACATTATGGAAGGAACAAATGAGAAGCTGAACAAAGTATTTGTCGACACTGGTGCCATGACTACTCTGCACAGTTCAGGTGGCAACTTAACACTCCCAGGTTCTGAAGAAAGGAAAAGGATAAGTTAACATCATACATAGCCTATTAACAGCAGTAGGGTCACAGGTTACAACTCTAACTTCTAACCTCATTCTCTCTGTCTTCTGAGAGTGGAAAATTACATGTGCATACCTTTTCTTTTGCATGGAATTTACTTACTGATTTACTCCCTCCATTTCAATATAAGGTGTGTTTTGACTAGGCGTGGTCTCCAAAGTTATACTTTAACCTATATTTTATCTTATAAGATAGTGCTTTCAAATACTAATCCAATGATATCACTCTTGTAAGGCTAATTGTTGGTTGTATATACTGTTAGAACAAGATATATGCTAACATGATATCATTTGTAGAGGAAGTTTTGCACTATCAAGAAGCAAAAATATCGTGTGTAATAACGAATTTATATATGCTGTTAGAACAAGATATCAAGAGGCAAAAATATTGATACTGTTAACAGAAAACAACCTTTCCTTTTTTCGTAGCATTTGTAGAGGAAGTTTTGCACTGTGAATAATCCATTGGCAACCAACAGTAGTTTGCTTTCAGAGGTAAAATGTGGGTCATATCCAGAGCATACAAAAAGAATACCAATTTTTGGATGTAAATTCTACCAATTACAGGAGCACATAACAAATATAAGGACAAATATAAATCTAATCTTAATACCTTTTGCAGCGAACAACACTCCTATTGTTCAAATCCAAAGGTTGGTTTACATTTAGGTCAAGGTCTGTAATATTATAAAAGTTTCCATCACGAGGGGCATAGACAACAGAATTCTGAAGTATGCACCTGCAGCAAGGATCATCCATTGTCTGCAGTATATCAGCATCTTTACAAGAATGGCAATGTCTCGGATTTTTATCAGTCACATCATCATATACTGATGAAGTTGAGAACTTGATACTACACCAATCAATTTTGCCATACACTGTGGGCAGAAGTAGATAGACAACCCCCACATCTACTAGCAGTTTATGGGAGTATTTTATAGCATCACTGACCTCCGAATGGTCACTGTTAATGAGCAAAGAAAGAACCGTGGTCTGGAATCTTCTAGCCAATTTTACCTGAAGAAGCAAAAATGTTGTATAGAACATTGATGCAGAAGATCTCTCACACTTAAAATACTAACATATATTGATAAAAGAAACTAAAAACAGGAACCTGAGATTAAGAAAAAAGATCATTCCATATTTACCTGTTCTTCATTCAGATGAATCTTGTCCAAGTACTTAATGGTAATTCCAATACCACCCGAGTTAAAAGAGTACCGAAGGAAGTCAGGTCCCAAGTCACATTTGACAGCTAAAATTATGTCGGTTGGATCAGCAGTTATGTTACAAGACCCTCGCAACGAGATGTTGTAGCAATAATACAAGCCACAAAGAGAAAAAGAAACCCAATTGTCCACTAGTTCCTCTGGAAAGTAAACCGGCTGTCCATGTTGATATTTCTCCTCGGCTGAATAAGGAATGACAAGCATCGTTATCACAAATCTAACATTAAGCAGGTGCTTGACACTAAGCAAAATAATGACACCAGCTTCGACCGGGTGAGGTTCCATTTACTTGAAAGCTTGAACTGTAACAACAGACCTTACACGAACTTCTTAATAATGACAATTCCTATAACAGATCGATCACCGTAAGTTATAAGTAACTTACATGGTGAAACCGAAGCAGTCATGAAATTGTTATTACACTAGAATACAACAACATTAGTAAATCAGTAATCACAACAGGGTTTTTGAAAAAGGAACTACAAATATCCTTATAAAAAAAAAGTACAGTAACCATAGATCTCAGTAAGGACATCGTTTTCATCTAGGGAAGAGTAAACACTAGCGAACTAAGGTAGTACTACTAGTACAAACCGAAGCTGAGTGAGGTGGCATCAGTTTCCGTTGATCGTACCGTTGCCTCGCTTGGCTTTGGACGGAGCTTCTCCTCCGCGCGTATCAGTCTCGGCGGCGGCGGAGCCATCCATGGCGGTGGTGACTGGTCACTGGTGAGGTTCGATCGGGAGGGAGGGAGGGAGTGAGGGAGGGAGGAAGAGGAAAGCGAGGGAGGGGCGGCGCTTGGGCTGGGGCCGCCCTGTTGCTGTCCCTTCGACTTGACACCCGCCGAGTCGCCGACCCGCGTGTGGCTTGACCGAGGAGCGAGGAGACTTCGGTCGGAAGCAAAGGCATTGCTGTGACTAGTCTCAGTCGAGTCTCGTCTCGTCAGTTGTCAGGCCGCACTTTCGGTGCGCCGTGCGCGCTTTTTCGGCAACGACTTCTCCCGATCTGGGCTATGTTATACTTCCTCCGTCCCAAATTATAAGACATTTTAAGAATCTTGGAGAGTCAAGAATCTCAAGTGTGATCAAATTTATATAATAAGATAATAATATTTATAACACTAATTAAGCATCATTAGATTCTTCATTAATTATATTTTCATAGTATACCTATTTAATGTTATAAATTTTTGTAATTTTTTCTATAATTTTAGTCAAACTTAAGATGCTTTGACTCTCCAATATTCTTGAATGCCTTATAATTTAGAATGGAGGGAGTAGTTGCTAAATTTGGGTCCGTTTAGTTGCGAAAAATTTTGAGAAAATTTTTTTTAGCATTTTTCGTTTTTATTTGACAAAATTTGTCTGATCATAGACTAACTAGGTTCAAAAGATTCGTCTCGACATTTACAGACAAATTATGCAATTAGTTATTTTTTATCTACATTTAATGCTTCATACATGCGTCCAAAGATTTGATGTGACGGGTACTGCGTAAAAAAAATTTTTGGGTCTTTTTGCCCATCTAAACAAGGTCTTGGAGTGCAAAAATTCACTGCAGCAATACTGTAGCATTTCATTTGTATTTAGTAATAATTGTCCAACCGTTGACTAATTAGGCTCAAAACATTCGTCTCACAAAGTACAACCAAACTGTACAATTAGGCCCTGTTCGGCAGGCTGTTTTTTGGCTTATAAGCCAGCTGTGGCTGATTTGCTGTGAGAGAAAAATACTGTTCCACGGCTGATAAGCCGTGCTGATAAGCTCAGCCGAACAGGGGGTTAGTTTTTGATTTTATCCACATTTAGCACTCTATATATGTATCGCAAATTTAATGTGATGAGATTTTTTTACATAATACACTTTTTAATGATCTAAATACAGCCCTGGCCGTTTGGGCGTCAGTGAGACCACTGACGCCACGTGCATACAATCTATTCCCTTCAAGAAGCCGTTTCGGCAGTCCACTGTCAACGGGCACTTCTATAAAATTTTCAAAATCACGAAACATTATAATTGCTCTCTCTGCATTAAAAATGCAAATAGTTTTAAATTCACCGAAATTTTAAAAAATATTAACATTCATGATATCAAATAAATATATTAGATTACTCATAAAACAGTATATAGCTATTTAGAGAGATAAAATTTTTTGTCCAAAAGGGAAGGGATTCTGTTAATAATCTGATAAACACTCAAGTCACGATGGCCTGTTTGGCTGTGTTGGACTGTTGTGCTCTATTTTTTGCCATTTTGGATTGGAACATGCCTGTGTATATTATAATAGAACATACTCCCTCCGTCTAGAAAAAAATACAACTACATGTTACGTGCCAGCAAAAGTAATTCACGTTTGACAAAAATTTTAGTAAATACTATTCACATTTACGGCTCCAAAATAATTTATTATAAAAATACATTTCATAGTTAATCTAATGATATTTATTTGATATTGATACTTTTTTATTTATAATTGATCGAATTTAAGATACAAAACTACGACACTGTGCTAAAATTACATTCTTTCCTGGTCGGAGGAAGTACAACTTATTTTATGCGAATACCTAGGGCCGGTTTAGATGCAAATATTTATGCAAAATGACACTATAACAAATTTCGTTGTTATTTGGTAATAAGTGTCCAATCATGGTCTAATTAGGCTTAAAAGATTCGTCTCGTCTATTTCGTCTAAACTGTGTAATTAGTTTTATTTTTTAACTATATTTAATACTTCATGCATGCATTTAAAGATTTGATGTGACGGAAAATGTTGAAAAATTTTGCAAAATTTTTTCTAACTAAACAGGGCCCTAGATGACTCCTCATCACGTCATTTGTAATACATCTTGAAATTAGACTCTATATCGAGTATGGATTGTGAATCCAGATCACAGACGAGATAGCTGTGATGTGAGTGTATTGTGAGAGTAAAAAAAGGCAGTTGGAAGAATTCACTTTGGTTTTATAATATCCAATATATATAGATTTTTAAGCAAATTAAAATAGATAAAAAGTTATTGGACTATTCACCCGGTGGAACCCAAGTACAACTCGGGAACACATCTCACCTAGCCCGTCCCCACTTCCCCGCAGGCCGCAACCCAACGAGAAGGCGCCAGGTGCCCTGTCGCAGCAATTCGCACTCCGCACGGCACCGCCCCACCGCCCACCGCCACCGCCACCGCCACCAATCGGCAGCAACGCGCGCAAGAGAGAGGGAATGGGCGACCACGAGGGTCGCGGGGACGATTTCGAGAAGAAGGCCGATCAGAAGCTCTCCGGATGGGGCCTCTTCGGCAACAAGTACGAGGAAGCCGCCGACCTCCTCGACAGGGCCGGCAACTTCTTCAAACTCGCGAAGAACTGTGAACCCTCTGTTCCCCTTTTTCATCGTTTGGCAATCTCGCATCCGTGTGCTGCTGTTGAGACATCAATGCGCGATCGATCGTATGTAGGGGTCTGATGATGTCGTTTTGCTGGGTGTCGCGGTGATACGTACGGAAATGCGATTTCTGAGATCTAGGTTTATTGTTTCATATATATAAGTGATTTTGATTGGGGGAGAGGTTACATGATACTCGTGATTTCGACGAAACTTATCGATGCCATTAGGCCGATCTTAATACTGAGCTACCTGATACTACCATCCATGTGCAGTTTCATCTGTTCCATGGGGTCTGAAATGCAAACTTGCAAAGTAACGATTCTCAGCCCCGTTTTTTTTTCTGGGACCATAATTTGGTTCTTTCAATATGGAATTGTAACCCATATCCCACTGTATTGGTTTCACACACGACTTATCCATTATTAGGGACCTGAACTGCTGACATGCATGTTCAGTAGCTACTGCCCTGTTGTCCTCTCGAATCCATTTACTATCCATGAGAATTACAGATTTATCTTGTCATACTGGAATTTATCAACTACTCCTTTGCATTTAAGGGAAAGAAAAACTTCTTATTCTTGTTAATTATTGTAACTATTTGCTATAGGGAGCAGAGCAGCTGCGGTATACAAAAAGATTGCAGATTGTCATTTGCGGGTTTGTTTGGCTATTCCTTTTTGTTTTTTTCTGTATACCATTGCATGTGATCATGGAATTAAATTATGAGACTATGCTGCTGATGTTTGTTTTATAGGGAGATAGCAAGCACGAGGCTGCCTCTGCTTATGTTGAGGCAGCAAACTGCTACAAAAAGTTCTCACCACAAGGTACTTCTATATACACTTACCAGAGTATGATGAATATCCTCCTTTGTTGTTATTCTTCATTTCATAATTTTCTAGCTAGCCATACAATTCGATATATCCTTCATATTTTGTAGAATATCAATTATTGGAGTTAGTGAAACTCATTCAATTGTCCAAGTTATGCTGTTTGATTTGTTCCTTCTGGCTAAATATGTCTACCTGACTACCTCTTTCCATAGTTGGCTACCCGTGGGACATCTAGCAGCTAGCATGCAAAAGAACAATAATTGATTTAATGCAATCAAAGAAACATTAAGGTTATGTGTCGCGAGTACTTTCTGCAAGTAAACAAATCATTAATCCAACCAGACAAGATGAAGTTTGATTCCCTTGGCATGACTGTTCATGCTACAAGATGCTCTACTAACTGTTACATATAATATTTGATGCAGATGCTGCACAAGCACTTAACAATGCCGTTAATCTTTTCCTGGAAATCGGTAGACTGAACATGGCTGCAAGATACAGCAAGGTCATATACATTATTAATGATGATTTAATGTTATATGACCACATGGATGCCTATATTTTATTTTCTTATTTTCCAGTTCTTGTATTATAAAGGATTAACCTACATATCTATTTTACTGACCAATCACTTCTGTTTTTGAAAAAAGTACTGACCAATACACTTGGATTATGTGTTCTTTCACAAGAACAGAAGAATTATTGTTATTGTTATTGTTATTGTTATTGTTATTGTTATTGTTATTGTCATTGTCATTGTCATTGTCATTGTCATTGTCTGGAAACACCAAAATGATGGCCTTGAATTTGGACATTTCAGGATATCGGTGAAATCTATCAGCAAGAACAAGATTTAGAGAATGCTGCAGTCTACCTGAATCGAGCTGCTGATCTTTTTGATAGTGAGGGACAATCCTCTCAGGCAAACAGCATGACACAGAAAATTGCAGAAATATATGCTCAGCTGGAAAAGTAAGCTTTTACTTTAGCTTTATGCAACAATGCTTTATTCTGAATGACTAAAAAATTACCAATAAAACACAATTTGGTGCTGACATAAATGCAAATTTTCACTGGCATTCTAAAATGAAAGTTTGCTCAATACACGCTTTCTGATTTCTGGTTTCGTAACTTGTTAAATCTTACAGTACATAAAAGAAATAATGAACTTCTGTGTGCTCGCAGCTAGCTTCTAACTCTCACATGGTGCAATTCCTATAGAAAATTAAGGCCGCTTAACAGTAAATGTATAGCTAAAATTTGTTTCCAGCAGCGAATTTTGAACACTGAACTGCTTTGTAGACCCCTGCTCACTCTTCACTGAATATCCAATATATTTTGCACTAAAAATGAAAATGGATTCAATATCACGACAAATGATGGAATACCAACAAGACTACCCCGTGGCGTCAACTGTGAGGCATTTTAGGCTGTCCACAATGAGTTGACATTCTATTAATAGTTATTTTCTGGTTTTTTAGTGCGTTGCTCCTCTCTGCTGGATACAAAACATCGTTTGCAACCTACCTAAAGGGCACTTTTGTCTTCGATTAGTGGTGCCTCCCTAACCAAACCCACCCCACCTCCTTCTGAGCACGCTTGGTGCTGGAGTTCTTTTGGGCCTTTGCCCACCCTGTACTTAAAATCTTTCCTTCTTAATTGAAAGGCACCCTGTACTTAAAACTCTTTCCTACTTAATTGAAAGGCAGAGTTCGTGCCATTTGCGTTCCAAAAAAAAAAAATCAAAACATGAGACCGAACATCATCTATATGGATGGTTGAGTTGGACTTCGTTTTGTTTTTATAAAGTTGCTGGCCCATTTCTAATTTCCCTTCTTGAAATGATTTTTATGCTGTAATAAATCAGCTGGGATATGTATTTGATTTGAAATGGGTAGGTTAATGTAGCCAGCTTGAACTGACCACTTTTTTTGGTCTAGGGTGTTAGGTTATTACTTATCTGTCTCTTTTGAACTATTTATTCATTCATCCGATGGCTTTCTTAGCTTGTTAGATGTTTTACCTTGCTTTCTTAGCTTGTTAGATAATTTTTTCTTGCTTTCTTATAGCTTGTTAGATTATTTTCAAGACTGCGGCCTCATGAACAGTTTATCACACACACTGCCATTATGTTCAGGTACCAGAAAGCAACCGAGCTCTTTGAAGAAATTGCTCGTAAATCAATAAACAATAACCTTCTCAAGTACGGTGTCAGAGGCATTTTACTTAATGCGGGCCTTTGCCAACTATGTAGAGGCGATACTGTTGCTATAAATAATTCATTGGAGCGCTATCAGGTGCAAACTGTTCCATTGAACTGTCAGCTGGTTGCTATTGTCAACTTTCTCAATGTTACTTTTTTTTGCAGGACATTGACCCAACCTTCTCAGGGACACGCGAATACAAGCTTTTGGCGGTACCATACAATACTCACATTCCTTTTGTTCACTGTGTTCCTCTTGATGCGTAGCCCTTGATTATACATTGCTAGCTTTTTTTGAAGAAAAATGGCAGGAGCTCTGCCTTGCATTATAGTAGGGAGAAAAGAACATAAAGTTAATCCCCGAAGGGCAACGAGAAATACCACGCACACCAGAACTAACACAGATTACAAACACCCATCACCAAAGGACTAAACTGCCCCATTACAATTTGAGTGCAGATTTGGTGCCCAGGGAGGTTGGCACCCTCGTTAGCTAAAATACGATGTTGCAATGTTTCAAAAACCATCACAAAAATCATATATGTAGTACACATAAAGTTAAGTGTAGCTGCAACAATTCAGTTTAAAATTCATCCTAGATGCCAAGAAACAATATAGACAAAGCAACCAACCTGACACTGTTCATCATGTGCTGACAGTGACACTTCTGTTTTTTTAATCTTAGCATTAAAGATGAATTTCAATATGAATTGTTGCGGCTACACTTAACTTTAGGTGTACTACATACATGATTTTTATGATGAATTTTGAAACATTGTAACATGGTATTTTAGTCTTTTAGCTAACGAGGGTGCCAGCCCCCCTGGGCGCCATATGATTTTCCTTACAAGTTCCCAAAAGCTATACATTGCTAGCTTGAATTTCACTGTTTTTTTAACACTACAGCACATTTCAATTATTGAACGTCAACTATCTAAAATGAAACCCAAGAAAGGCTGTGTCAGTACTAGATGTTCACTCAAAGTGTAGAAATTTTGTTAGGCTCTGAACTGAAATTTGCATGGCAGGACCTTGCAGCCTCTATGGATGAAGGAGACGTTGACAAGTTTACTGATGCTGTAAAGGAATTTGACAGCATGACACGCCTGGTACAGTCAATTGGAAACTTCTCTGTGTTTTCCTTCATTATTTGGGCAGGTGCCTCTTCTAGGGTAGTGTATTATCTGAGATGAAGTATTGCATCTTAACTTCAGAAATATAAACAGTAGGTTAGTTTCTCTTTACACGAGGTGCCTTATGTGTCTTTGTTTCAGGATCCTTGGAAAACAAGTCTCCTTCTAAAGGCAAAGAATGAGTTGAAGAAAAAGGATGAGGATGAGGATGATCTAACCTAGGCTTTGTTCTACAAAAGGTTCAATGATTTCATTGAGGATGTCATGAAGTCTTGAGCAAGATTGTTTGACATAAGTATGGATATAGAAAACCGCCTGGATAAATGCTTTCGCTATGGACACCTGTTTGGACTTTGGAGTACTCTGGTTACCACTTAATTCACCGCCGCATTTGGAATCCAGTAGCTGCTATTTGTGTCATCCTATATGTTGCATTTCTTCCATTAGTGTTCATGATTATATATGCTGCACATATTACTCCAGGCTTTCTAGTATAAATAGGTTTAAATAATAGGGAGTAGTGTGGATTTTGTTTTATATATGTGTTTGAGAGTATGTAATCAGAGAGAAAGAAATGATTGAACTACATTGCTTTCATTGATCGATATGGTATTTATACATGCTGAACTGTCGCCCAGCAATCGGTCGGCGTCCATTCAGAGGCATCACTCATGAATGAATCCGTTGGTTGGCGATGTAGGTGTTTTACAGGGGTGTACAGGAATCGCCTGATTAGATGGACGCCTAATACTAATTCTAATGAACCTTATCGATCTATGTTATGAGATCTACCTTGGCTATCTGTGTGATGAAATCACTCGAACATGATTGGTTCTTAACAAGAAGTTGAGGATCGATCTGATTTTGTTTGGGGGCTGTTTAAATTTTGAAGTAAATGGAAATCAATTAAGTGGGAACTGAAGAGATAAAACTTTATCTGTCAACCTATATGAGGAAAACTTTTCCCCAGGCCTACGCATTGTCCTTTCTTGGTGGCTCCGGCAGCGATATCGCATCGGCGCTCAGGCCGCGTCGCCCCAAGCTCTTCCCCCTCGCTGTCGCTGGAGCGGCCGATCAAAATATCAGCGTCCTCGAAGAAGCTGGTGTAGAGGCATCTCTTTCCTAGCCACTTCGTGTCCTCCCTCCCCCACTCCAGCATTTCCAATTGTTAACCCACGCATTGGCATCAGCTTGGCAGGTGCCTAGGCATGTGGACTTGACCTCGTGACTGGTTTTTGGCGTGGTGAAGATGGCGGCCTTGACCTCGTGACTGGTTCTGGCGTGGCGAAGTTGGCGGCCGTGGGGGAGGGGGGCTGCAAGGGCGTACAAACTTTAGGGTGTTGTGGAGAAGACACGACAGATCAAAATTGTGTATTGCATACACTTGGAAAGGAGAATTGTTGTATGATTTGAAGTGTATCAAAGGTTCAATAAGAAGGCAAATTTGATGATATTCAACATTGTGTTGAATTGAAAACCAAAATTGTGTGTTGTTACGTTTGAAGATCATGGAAAGAATCTAGTTCAAACAGAAGATAACGATGCAAATGGAATTGATGAAATGACTTATATGTTGCGGGATATCATTGCACCATGTGAAGGCAAGCATATTTGTGAAGCATAATTGAGACATAAGATTATGCATATGGATGGTCTCACTTCGAGAGCTTGCTTGTGAAATCAATGAAGATGAAGATGGTTTCATCAAAAGGATTTTAACATGTGCTTATTGTTGGTTCAAATCACCTTGTGACTTGGGATGGCTTGAGAAGATGAAGATAGCAAGGAAAGAGCTTTGAGGGACCCAGCAAGGGTGAACGGCAAGCTATGGTTTGGGCACCGATGGACTAATGCTTTGGTGAAGAAGAGAGTAATTGCATTTAGTCTTGGTACTAATCAAGCTATTGGAAGTCACATTGTGTGGAGAATCTAATCATCGTTGGATTTTATGGAAAAAGTGGCTTGGAGATATGACTTGAATTTGGATTTACTGAAATGGTTCCAAGTCACACGCTCAAGATGGCTTTTCTCAAATGGATGAGACAATTGGTTGTCACCCTCAAGTGTTGAAGATTGCAAGAAATGGCATTTGGAAAGAATTGGAGCTCAAGTGGTTTGATTTATTTTCTTTCATTTAATCTTGAGTTGATAAGAATGTCGTACTGTCAAGGGGATGCAACATTATGATAATTGTTTATTCTAATAGTGCTTAAGAAAACCCACGTGAGCTATGAGTGAGAGCCTCGTGCAAAACTAACTTGGTGCACTACGGAAATGCATTTCGGACCATGGATCGGACCACATATCGAACTAGTCCGGTATGTGTAGGGGTTTTGTAGTTTTAAGCTTGTGTTCTCAGTTTTGCACAAGTTCATAAGTTAAGATCATTGTTGGAAGTTCTGATGAGGACTTCCAACATACGATGGAAGTTTCGATGATTGCACACGGGTTTGAGCTAACAAGTTGAACTGACTTTGCCTATCAGGTTATGTACTGACACAACACAACAACTAGTTAATGAAGCCTTCCCTTTTGATGGCTACTGATTTCGCTTCCCTTTTGATGGCTGCTGATTTTGGCACATCAAATAACCTTTCTAAGATTTGTGAAACACACGAACAAGCCATTGGATTAGTGGTTGGGTGTGCTTAGTGGAGCGCCCGTGATATGTGTTTGAGCCCTGCTCGACACAGGTTTCGCACGGGGGGTTTTCCCATTTTCTTTGCAGCTTTAAGTTGTCGCCTCAAGTGCGGATGCTCCACAATGGTCAATGTGCATGTCCATTACACTTGGAGTCTGTTGGTCTTCAAGGACCTGTCAGACGCATGTGTGTTTTTACGTATAGGTTTAGATCTAGCTTGTGAACTGTGTGCGCACGTGTGTGTGGTGTATGGTGTGAGCTTGTGCTAAAGTTTAGATTCTATAACTTGTACTTGAAGTATTGAGGTGTAAAGAAAGACTTGTGAAACACTCCCCACACCCTTTTTGTGAGATTAATCCTTAGTGCAAATCTTAGAGGTGGGTGGAGTAAGATTCAAAATTGTAAGCAAAAGAGAGCAAGCCAAACCTTGAGCATTTATAGCAATCAAAGATCTCGTGGAAGCATTTGTTACTCTAGGAGATCAAGTCTTCTAAATGGCTGAGTCATTGGCAAGCACCCAAGGTTGTGGAGTGCCACAGCCCATAGGTAGGGGCGGAGCTAGGAATTATGAGTAGGAGAGGCTGGCAAAAAAAGTCAACATGTAAAACACAGAGAGCGCAACTCAACTGGTTAGGTTCCACATGGTGACCGTATGTGTTAATTCATTAAATTGATGGGTGTTTGCATTTTCTTATATGTATCTAAGGCGCTATTCTTTTAGCGAGAAGTGATATGCCCGTTGACAGCGAGATGTCTAGGGTAACTAGCGGGAGGCCACTCCTAGGAAGGTGCAGCCAACCTCAGCTAGCTGCAGTTATGCCACAACTGTTGCTAGCTAGCCACAATCAGTCAGGTCTAGGCTAGTTCTAGCTAGGTTAGGCATGACTATTGCTGGCTAGGTGTGGCTGTTATATTAAGGCAGACACTGGCTATAGAGACACGGGGCTATAGTACAAAAGAGGAAGACAACCAAGAAAACTGTGGAAAAAATTGCGGAAGAGAAGAAAACCATGGACCCATCGGGAGTCCTCACATTCATATGTGTGCGTAGTGCTCAATTTTCTGCAGCGTGTAAGAACTAGGAGTAGGTATATACAGCTGTTGGAAAGTGCTTTGCATGCCAAAAAACCGAGCTTGAGAATAGGTTTAGGAAACTCCTAGATATGTATGTTTTCATTTTTTTATTCTCTGTGCAGGCCACTGATTTTATTTTTCAGATATAGTTGTGACAGATTCACAAGAGATTTGGCTTAAGAACGTTTTGCATTATTGTTGTTGAATTTGAAGAACCAGATTACTGATGATTATCAACTAGTTTGTGGTAATCTTACAAAGATTAATACATACTTTAGTAAATACAAATTTTCTTTTGTGTTACATTCTCATCACTACGGGCTTGGTTTATAAATTATACAGTACAATATACAATATAATATATATGGATACTTGTATCCCAAATACAATTCATGGAAATGGCCTAAGATACCCACCTTAACCCTTTTTTGCAAGAAGTCGGCGGCGAAACTCTCCTAGAGCCCAGATGGGAAATAAGTTCCGGTAGTTGGGGTAATTAAAGAAAAGTGAGGAGTTGAAGTTGCCAACAATTTCCTAAAATTGAAATGCATATGCAAACATTTTTCAAAGTTCAGAGATAGCAACCACAAGATGAACTGAACAAAACAGAACAGGATATGGAAGAAGTGGATGTCAGTCCGAATGACACGCACAGTTAATTGCTGATCTCTATACCTACATTACACTAAAGAGCTACCACAAATTTTGGTCTACTTGGAGTTCTCTACTATTTCATCCAAACATGCACGCTAAAGCTTATAAAACCAAACCAGGTAGAATAACATCATTTACTACCCCTCAATTTCAAAAAGCAAGGCTTATATTCGTTGACATCCTTGTTTCCAAATATATGGCTGATATGTGGCTTAATTAATGAAGTTCTCTCTCTTTAGTTCTCCTTGTTAACTGTGCATCTCTCTTCATAAGTATGAGCAAATTAAACATGCTTACAAAATTTCTCTATCTTAGTTCCAAGGCATATATACTGATACGAGATATAATGGCCATTTTTGTTAGCCACTAGGTTTCATAAACATAATAACCCCTGTTTCCAACAAAAAAATATGCCTTATAAAAGTAATAAAAGTATGGAGGGAGTATTTGTTTACATTTTAGTAGTTTAGACCCGCTAATTCACTAGATATCTACTCACTATGAAATTGCAAAATGGCCATATTTCTCCTAACTGGTTGAATAAATCACTCAAATTATATTTAATATGCATGGAATACTCTATTTTGGTTTATGGAAAAACACTTACTTGTTGGGGAAATTCTCCGTTCTCCATCTGCATGTTGATTAATTCTTTTGCAGCACGGTATAATGGCGTTGGATCTTGTTCAACCTGCTCACAGTATCAACATTAGGGAAGCAGCTACATCGAAGCGGAGTGGGTGGGTGGGGTGGGACACAAATTAAACCTGTCCGGCATAAAGTAAAGCTAGCATCGCCTGTGCAGTGTTCACTGCATGTGGCCGGCCACTATCAACATACTCCTGTTCAGTTTGTAGCCGAAAAAATAGTCAGCACATCGCCTGTGCAGTGTTCACTGCATGTGGCCGGCCACTATCAACATACTCCTGTTCAGTTTGTAGCCGAAAAAATAGTCAGCACAAACTCTAAGTACTTTATTTTCCACAGCACGTCTTGTTGGAAAGAACACTACTACAAAACTAATTTTTAGTCTTATGTTGAAAACACTAATTACCTCAATCCAGATATATTAGAGTGCAAAATTAATTAATTTTCATATATACATGGATTAATTTAAATATGAGTGAATCCAAACAAACCCTAAAACAGTTTTCTCGGGTATCTTCACCGAAGTGTCTCTAGAAATAAGCACCCTGTTCGGCTGATCTTATTAGTCATGGTACAGTGTTTTTCTCTCACAATAAAACAACATCAGCCGGCTTATCAGCCGCAGAAACGACCAGCCGAATAGGGAGAAGAACTTTCACCGGCAGCCGGGCATTCACACTTATAAACTGATTTGTAAAGGACGGTAAAGATGCCAACCATACTTGGTAATTGATTCGCAGACGCAATTGCCATTTTCAACCACTCTTGCAAATTATAACTAGAAAAAATAAAGAAAATCACACCACCGTCAGTAGCCCACCTGGCGTGTCCACTCCTGACCATGGCTCTTGTAGGACTGGACGAAAAATTTGTAGCTGGCTAGCTTATTTAACTCTGCTCATTAGTGGCTGAGGTCGACTTGTTTAGACGAGCTGCACTGGGTACGCCACCGCCGCGCGCTATCCTCCACGCTAGCACATAACGTTCGGAAAACGCTGCAGCGGATACGCCACCGGCTACGCTACGCTCGCGCGCGACGCTATTTCTGGCGTGGTAGCGAGCACCCTGCATGCGCGCGTGCGGGGCCCGCGCGTCCTCGCGCCTCCCGCCGGACCTCGCGAGGCCACCCGCCCCTGCTCTGCGCCGCTGCTCCATCGCGAGGAGGCCGCCGGGGCCACGCCGCCGGCCGCCTGGAGAGGGAAAAGGGGAGGAGCAGAGGAGGAGGGAGGCCGCCGGAGAGGGACGAGCGGCGCCGTCGCCCAAATCCTCAACCGCCGGGCCGCGCGCGGGAGCTCCGCCGCCGAGCCGTGCGCGGGATCTCCGCCGCCGGGCCGCGTGGAGGAGGTCGGCCGCCGAGCCGCGTGGAGGAGGTCCGCCGCCGGGCCGCGCGGGGGCGAGCTCCGCCGCCGGGGCGCGCGCGGGAGCTCCGCCGCCGAGCCTCGCGCCTGGAGCCGGACCTCCGTCCGCCGGGGAGCGCCGGGGCCGCGCCGTCCTCGCCTCGCGCCGGGAGCCGGAGGAGGCGGCCGTCCCCGCGCCCACGCGCGGCTCGCCTGCGGCCGGATCTGGATCCGCCCGCGCCGCCGTCGGGATCCCCGCCGTTGGGAGCCGCGCGCCCGCCCGCACTTGAGCCGGCTGGGGAAGCGTCGGGGAGGGAGGGCCGGGGAGGGAGGGGAGGGGCGCCGCGACCACCGGGGAGGGAGGGCTGGGGAGGGAGCGGCGCTCGGGAGGGAGGAAGGGAGAGAGAGAGAATGAGAGGGGAGTGGCCGACGGTTTTATTATTAAAGAAAACTGACAGGTGGGTCCCGCAGTGGATAGAGGATGATATAGAGTATGGATGGGTGCGGGAGAAATTGATATAGAGGATGAAATCTCGATGACCAGGACGGAATATTCCTTTTAGAGGATGAATTTAGAGTACGATCGAGTGCGGACAGCCTTATAAGGAGCTCATCCATCATTTTAGGCTTTTTAGCTCAAGTAAGTAGTCACTGGTCAGTGCCATGACGAGCCAGAGTCGAGCTGCGTCGCGAGCTAGACAAGTAGCAGGCCGGCGGGAGCACAGTGCAAAGCAGCCCAGCTCGCGAGTCAGTAGGCACCACCCGACATCCCGCATCGCGCCGGCCCAGCACAATAGCAACGTCCATCCCCAACTCCCGGCCTCGTCCTGCGTGTGCGCCGCCGCCACCCTCTGCGTGAGGTGCTGACTGCTGACGCTCCATCTCGGCGGCCTGCTCCAGTGCTCCAGCTTCGCAGAGTCCAGGTCCCTCTTGCGCACGTGCGCCGGCGGTCGTCGGTCTTGCGCGTGCACCTCCTCTCGATTCTCGAAGGCCAAGTCCGGCTCTCTCAGCCACGAGGCACAACCGCGCGAGCAATGGCATGCCGGATTTGCATCCGTCCAGGCCAGGTCGCCGACCGCCCTCTCACTATTGGCGGCGGCCTCGTCTAGTCGCTCACAAGTCAGCATAAAGTATCGCAAACTCTATCACGCGATGGGAGCGCGCCGCTCGCCGTTCGCTGTTCGCTGGGAGGAAGAAGAAAGGGTTAGGATTCCGGAGCCACTCACCGGCAGCTGTAGAACAGGTACAAGAAAGGGTTAGGATTCCGGAGCCACTCACCGGAGCCACGACACCTATACTTCCTCCAACGAAGGTATATATGAGAACCATTCTATCTAATGTAGGTGTTCTAATCTATGAGCTAGCAATCCTGTTAATAATCCCCTAATTCCTTAAGTCTAACACATGACAGCACAATGGAGACAACTTAAAATGTCGACATGAACATGACCGAATGCAATGCAAATGATGGAAGAAACAATTACCTCAATTTGACAGCCGAGATAGTTCTCTCCCCATCCACCGGTTCCCAGCTGCTTTGACAACAAGAAGTTGCATGCTTTCCTGATAGGCAAACTGTTCTGCTCTGGTATGTTCTTCCTGCAGCAGCTAATCCTTTTATAGCAAAGAATGTTGCATAAGTGAAACACACAGCCCAAGAGCCGTACCTGTTTAATTAGTTTTTATTATTAGAGCAGTCATAATATAATTCACATACAATCTGTAATTCTTAGCAATTCATTGATTTTTACATACCAGGACCCATCCTTTCGCTGTACTTTCTCAATGAATGATGCACCACTTTTGATAATTTTGTCTATCTCCTCACGACGATACATTGGACACTTGTCTCTAAACAATATTAAAGCTTGAATTAATGATGATGTGCATTCAGGATACCTGCATATTTGGTTGTAGGCCGTTAGTCATTGTGCAATTTAGAAAGTAAATTGGTGAACATTTTAAACCATCAGACGCTCGAATCTCTTACGGATAGTCGACGATGATATTACGAAAACTCTCAGAAGGATTGATAAACTGCATTATGAATGGAGTTAATCAATTCACATAGACCACTAAGATTTTGATACGGCATTAAAATAAAAAGTACTTTAGTATGTCATGAGTGGTATGTGACGGCTAAGCTACAAAAGCCACATGTTTTTATAATATATAAGTAATAAATGACAATGACGATGTATGAAATTCCATAAAAGTAAAAATAGCAGAAAAAATATAAATCCAACAAGGGTATGGTGAAATCCCATGCATGCATGTACATGGTTGGTGGATGCAAGACTGCATCCAGGGTTGGATTTTCCAATTTCCATAAACATGTTGGCTTTACATACCATGTGCAAATAGCACCAGGGGATCAATCATTTTAACCATGAATGTATCAGTTCATGTAACTGAAGACAAATATGTTTAATTTTTATTAAAACTTCAAATTAAATAAGTGAGATCATTATACATTTCAGTTCCACTATGAGATCAGACCCAATGTAGCATTAGATTTGCCACACACATGGATTCCTACTGTATCATACATGATTCCACTTTTCCTCAGCTCTGATATTTACTAGTGAATAGTGATATCCACTCTTGTTTGTAGACTGTTAAAAGTTGCTACATTAATTCATTTCAGTGATTTATTGTTTAGATCTCCAGAAAGAGATATGCATTAAATTCATTAAACAAAGTACAACTCCTCAAACTTATTGATGATCTTCAACAATAGGGACATTTCCTAGATTAGTAATATCACCAGTAAAATAAATTAGATTGTTTATCTCCACTATTTCGCCCCTAGTTGAGAAGAGCTATTTAGTAAGAAGTTTATCAATTATTGATAGATGAACTTCTAATTTATACTAGTATATATAGCAGAAGTCTTGGAAAAAGTTTCAAATATAAGACAAAAAAACCAGAAACATTGTTTTTATAGTTTACATTAATACCATGAAAGGTATGCTCACCTCCACCCATGGAGTTGTTCTTTTACATTCAGCTGATGACAATGTACCATCTTTGTTCTTCAACAGAGTAGAACAATAGTTGTGTCAGTACTATTGAATTTGAAATGAAGAACAGTAAGTTTTTTCATATAACCATAAAATTGCAAAGTTCATCATGCAGATTTAGGTGAGCGGACAACTAACGTGAAATCCAGTAACTATACAACCAACATGTAGAGCCTTGAATTTTGGATCCAGCATGCTTGATTATTCTATAATTTGAGACAAGAATAGCGTGCAACAAAGTATATATGGCCATCATACTAGAACTTATATTTTGTGGCCTCTCAATGCAGAATTTTTAGCGGTTGTGAAACAAGGCCATAGCCTAGTAACATGCTATGTCCAGCAGATCGACCTGAAATCGCTTGCACTGGTACAACCTAGATATATGAGAAGGGAGCACAAGTGTAATGGATGTGATGTGACTTGAGAGGCATACTTGCCAACAAGTTGCCACAAATTATATGATGGTAATCTCGCTACTGTAGAAATGGAATTTACAACCGGTCCATCATGATTTGTTAAAACTGATCATGAATCAGTTGTGATGATAACTTTGACACTCGGTTCATGTTATAGAATGGTGTGATGCCTCTAGTAACTGTCACGATACAAAGTGAATGTAAATGATGGTCCAGTAACCGAACTTGTTGTGGCAACTATTTTTGATGCTTAAAGTGAATTAAGCTCCAATTTTCCAATTACATTAGGTTTGAAGGTTGATTATGTTAAGATCTAGGTCCAGGATAAATTGGAAATCTCTAGTTGAATTTTATGTTACCATGGGTATGCATTTTTTGTATTATTTTGAGATCTGGCATCGCACTATACCATTGGCATGTTATCTTGATTGTTAACAAAAATCAAACCTGAGTTCTCCTCAGCCGTTTGATACATAAACAAAAGAGATGGTTGTTGCAAATGCTGGGATGGATAAGAGGCTAATGATAAAGATATTATAGATCTAAATACCCATAATAATGATGCAAATACTCGTTCAACACCTCCAACAAGCAATTGGAAGAGACCAGGGGCGGAGGGAGGGGTGCTGCTGCCCCCCAATGTTGTACCGATCCCTTTGTTACATAGTTAATATAGGTTTTAATATAGATGTTTAGCCTCTCCTGATTCAGTCCAAAAATGTTAACTGCATTTGAACCCAGTAAGAAATAACCCGTTTAGGCCTATCCGATGGCTCCGCTAGCTTCATTTCACGATATATATAGACAACCTACATGCAGGCTAGGTGCCTTAAGCACGCATCATATATTGTGTCTAAGTAGTATAATGCAAATAGATCCATTGATTAGGGGTGTTCCATGCAACTAATAGTTAGCCACGAAAAATAGCTAGCTCTAGTAGTAGTAGATTCAAAGACCCCAGCTAATAGCCCAACTAATTGCTTTAAATGAACTACCTAGCAAATAAAGAATCTAGCAGTTAGCTAACAATTGGCTATCCAGATCCAAACTGGCCCTTATTAGTAGTGCACGTAGGTGTGTTAGCTAACAAATATCTTGAGTTTGTCTTTGGTCAGTAGTGAATAATTTTATATACACTGAATTTGTTAGATGTGCTAGTGACGAATAATTTCATTTGTTAGTATCTATGCTTTACATTTCAGTATTTTCACTACGATGATGTAATTCCCAATGTGCCGGCAAGAAAAAAAAGAAATAAAGAAAAAAAGGCTTTGGTTAAGTGTTGGCTGAGAGCACCAAAATATATACGTTTGTTCTGTGCACACATTTTAATCTAATTTCAATTTAGTTTTCTAATCGGTACATAATATTTTTTTCATGTATACATTTGGGAAGGAATTCTAACTCTAGCTAGAATGTTGGTAATATATGGTAGATAATTTGATTAGTCATACCACGAAAGAAAGGAGGCAATCAACAGCATCATACAACCGTTCTTGTTTTATTGGATCCCCGACAAATTCTGAAGGAATGTTAGACAGCAGCAGTATTGCCTACACAATGAAAAGGCAAACGAACTGATTAAAATAGTACCTTTTTGCAGACAACACATTGTCTAGTAAAACAGAACTATTTGCACATAATTTTAGTACATGTTAATTTAGATTCTCACTAAGATCAGAAACACATATTGTCTAGTAAAACAGGGCAAAATGTTGTGATCTCCAGAGGCATTATTATTGCACCAAGGTAGCCAATTGTAAGGATATTTTAAGAAAGAGTTTACTATGGTTATCCTTAAGGCAAAGAAGTGATAGTTTCCTTTGACAGATTTATGGCTATAAGGCCGGTTGTAATCTCTGTTATCTTCTTTGATTCTTAATTCTCTATTGTAATTTGCTCTTTTAATGATAAATTTCTTGGTAGGGAAACCCCTCCCGTTCCTACAAAAAGATAAAACAAGGATAATGTTTTTCTTTTGCTGCCAAGTGGGGATTCAATCATCTTCATTTTTGACACACGAGGACTGATTCTTGCCATGTGAAAAGTGATTCCAAATATTAAGTTCACTTTGTGTTAGTGAAAAATATAACCTTAAGTGCTTCAGCATTAGTATCAGCAATAGGCCAAAAGTTTTCTCCATTGGATAGAGTCCAAGAACCTTTTGTTCTTTCACGGTAGTAGCTTTTGTAATTAGGAATGTTCTGAATAACCTACAAGAAAATATTGATGTCAACTTTACACTGAAACAATGCTTTTCAATAAAAATATATCACTCATATCATATACTCAGTAAACCTGTGCATTTTTTAAGAACTGGTGAGCTTTTTGAAGGGTTGAACAAAACTCCTCGGTAAGCCCTGTTGAGCAAAAGGCCTGAACTATGAGCGCAGTTTCCCAGCTGTGGCAACCAACATACACCTAGTGAATGAAAACTCGTTATGTTTCCGCGTTTGAAGAAAATATTATCTAGAAAACAACCAAGACATTTATTTAGTGTTGGAGGAGTATGGTTTGTAGGTTTATTTTAAGTATAAAGTACATGGTGGTTTGATTTGGATAGTAAGCAATCCTACAGATGGGCATGGAATCATATCAATAAGATGAAATATAACCTTTGTAGGCAAAACCATTGTTTGATGCAGGTTAGCCATTGGGATGGTAATTACTGCTCATCCTTAGTGATGTTAAAAGCATTTAGGTCCTATTGTGGTTTTGGTGATTAATGATGCACTAGCATAGAAAGTTGTGTTTTGTAGAGCCGTAGAGGCAACATTGAGTCAGATCACAACAGACGGGCTTTATTGGTATTGTTGACTCTATTTAGTTTTCATGGTGATGTTGGAATGATATATGCATGAACATTAAGATATAGCCAAGTTCTACTAAGGGTGATGAAAATGAAAACTAAGAGCATGGCCTAGTTTGAGATGCAAGAAACCCTAAGATGCAAGAAAAGAAGCCAGGACTCGAGAAATTTGAAATGGAATGTTCCTGAAATTTTAGTGAACACCAGATGCTTCTCACCAGACAAAGCTTCTAGAGTGTTTATTTGTGAGTTAAACTCACCATAATGCTCAACACACTGGATGCATGCCATCACCCAAGAAAGGACATTGAGGGCAAGGAGTGATTAACACTTACTAGATCGATGCTATATTGAAGTCACTAAATGCTTAAGTAGCAAGAACATTAGAGAGAGACAGAGAGAGTTGCCAATGGATCGAGTTTCTCACCTAATGCTTTCAACAAACAATAATCAGATGCTCTTATGATGTTAGCAAATGCTTCAACCGAACCTTTATAAAACAGTAACAACTAGTTTCTTATAGTGAGGTGAGGTAGTAGCACTCACCGGATCCTCTAGCCAAATTAAATTGCACTAGAATATTTGGGGTTTGAAATTTTTATGCATGGAGAAAATAACTAGTTTCGGTATGTTAATGTAGCCATAAATACTTCACCACCTCATCGGTTTTAGGTTTCTTTCCACCCTTTGGAGTTCATATATAGCTACACCTTGAAGTCAAAAGGAAGAACTAAAGTAATTTGCAAGTTTATTGACTGAATATTAAGGACATCATTAGTGCCTAGGTAGCAGCAATAGTGCATCCACCTATTTTTTGGCTGGTTCAAGGAAAATGATGTTTGCTTTCTCCTCTTGAGACAGACATCACCTAGATGGCTTGGTGCTGTTTATTTTTGGTGAGCTTCCACGGAGGTGACACTTGCGGAAGACCCAAGAAGTGTTGTGCTTTGTTTGGACTCCGTCGATCAATAAAAGGATGACTAGAGAGCATTCCGTCCATGTAACACCCCATGTCCAAAATCTACTTAGGGCCTTAGCTTCTCATATGGAACGGGCCCGCATACGCGTAGCACCTCTCTTACACTTTCGTTCTAGCTTCGTGTAAAATGGTTAACTCGAAGGTGTTACGTTTGGAACCACAAGGATTATAAGCTAGCCCTCACCATCCCAAACTCCCATGGTGGTACTAAACCCACCAACTACAACTCCACATGTGCCACGTGGGTCACATGAGCCAACTTTACAACTACTACTGGTTTCTAACGGGCTAGGGTATTATAGTCCATTCATGGTTCAAGAGGGAGGTGGCCCTAGCACATTTGTTCCTATAAGAACTAGTCAACAATGAAAGCCTAATGAAAAAGCCTTCTGAACCATCTTTTTACTTTCTATAGGTTACATTCTTACCATTGTTTGCTTTCCTAGATTTTCCATGCTAGAATATGATAGGAACTAGGCCGCAAAATGTTTTTGCATTGGAAACACTTCTTCCATGAGGAACAACAGGCGCATCGTAAAAAAATAGAAGCCTAATTCATTCCCCAACCTTGCCCTCTCTCTTGGGCAACTTGATCCTTTTCAGTAGTCATATATCTTTCTAAGTGGCACATTATGCATCAATTAATTCGAGGGCACATGTTGTGTGTGAGAGTTGTGCTCAAACATCTTCTTTTTCTTAACGCAATGTATTTAAACATCACAATTGCATTGGATAACACTGCTACAGAAATAATTTTTTAGAGGTATCATTTTTTCAAGGTGGTTGTTATTTCACTCGGCCCTACAAATGCCTCATTTCTAGAGGTGCTTGGTACATGCGACTACAAAAATCGCTCCTATGAATCATTTCTCACCATTCCTACAAATATAATGTTCTCTCTAGCAGTGATAACAGTGCCGTACCTTTGACTTCATTCCATCTTCAGCAATCCACAAAAAGTCTTGAATCCTTGGGAGATGTTGTCTGAATTCATGGGAGTTTGGTTTTTCTATCCAACAACATATCATATTTAAGGCCTAATTGCAGAAAAAGGAAAAATTAGTAAAATAAATAGTTTTGTACAATATGATTAGTTGCAAATAAGGTAGCGGTATGCCTTTTCTTTCATAAACAATTTTGTTGTGAGACGCATCATAAAATAAACTCGAATGAGCTTAAGAAAAAAATACCTTGTCAATGCTAATCTAGTCAGGTGATCTGGTGATGGCTAACTATGGGTAGAGTTCCATCATGTAAGAGAATTTTTTAGGTCTATTTGATCTATCTAGGAAAGTGAGCTGTAAATTTCTACAAAGATTTAAACAAATAACCGTTTGGAAAGGGATTTATGAACATTTCGAAATGAAATTGAGTATATGCAAATGGTTGTAACATATGCACTAGGAGAAAGTTAAGAGTTTATTAATAGTATTCTTATTAGCAGCTTACCTATGTTTATGATTTTCTTTTATGAGATTCCAAATGGACTACTTGAGAAATTGGATACCATTTGATCCATATTAATATGGGACCGTGATAATCACTCGCCAAATGGAATACCTTATGCCAACACAAACACAAATGTGGCCCATGCATTTCTAGACATTGTGGCTAGGAAATGTAAGAAAAATGACTATTCAATTTGTAAAATGTGGCCCATGCTGGATTGGGGGTTTCCTTGGGACAAGGGAAAAGGAAACGAAAGATGCATACCAATTGTGAAACAGTTACAGAGGGGGTCTACCCTGCTGTATTTTCCGCTCAAAAAAATTGTGGAAGTGTGTTGGAGGATCAATCATAAAGTCACTCATATCATAAAATATAAATCCGTTTTAGCAAGGTTTGAACTAAGTCAATTTTCTAACTTGGACCATCCATATCTAAAATTTCATGCAGACTGGAAACACTAATGTTAGTAGACATTGCTAGTCAAAATTATTAATAACATTCTTGCTTCTGCAAACACCTCAGCTAATTATTACTAGCTGAACCCTTATACAATGAGCCAATAATATAGTATGTACATAACAAAGCAGATAATTAAATTTTAAAATAACAATAGGGTGGTAGATTGCTAGCATCATCAACATGCAACCAGAAGGAAACCTGTATGTTCTAGAACAAACATAAAGTCTTCTTTTGACTTCTTCTTATAAACAAATTAAGTATGATGAATATGCAGTCTTATAATTAATTGTGTCTATTTCTAGGGATGAAGAGGTAGAGACTCTAGAGCACTTTTTATCCACTATCCTTTTGCCCATGCTTATTGGGCTCTGCTAAACCTTCAAATTGAGATATATGATAATCCTTTCCAGGTGTTGGAAAGCTTGGAGCAGTTAATGTTACCCTTTTTCATGGAAGTCATTATCTTAATGAGCTATAGTATTTTTCTACTCGATCAGTAAGAAAATATTGCATCTTAAGATGAATTCTAGTTGAGATTACAAATGCAAGCCAAGAAAGTTCAAAGAAACCTTTCCCATGGTTGTTGATCGTGCAATAAAGAGATATCTACCAGTAACTGAACAAATGGCTAGAGAACATTATAATTTTTTGTTGATCTTTTTGTATATATATTTTGTTTATTGGTAGTGTGTGACATTTTCCCTCTTTTTAATATATTGTAATCAGTAGAGACCTGATCCTCCTGTTGCTTAAAAAAACCAGATATGGAAGAAAGCCTAGCCTTTATTTTAAAAGATAATGGGATGCTACCTTGTTAATAGGGCATAAGCCAACATAGTTGCTGGTTTCATCTTCGTAGTGGATATGTTCCATGAGGTTGCTCATAGCTCTTTCTCGTAGCTTATTCATCGGCCAGAGATTTGATAGTGGTTCTATAAACTTATTTAAATAAGCCATTGCAATACTTTGCAACCATGAAGGGCGATAGATAAGGTCTTCCTGCAGTGACCAAAGGAAAAAAAAAGAACAACAATTACTTTCACGGAATTGAATACTTGCATGATATATCCTGATGCAACCGGTCATTCATTTGTACATAGTAAAATCTGATTGTAGACAACATGTGTATTTAGTGACTCTTATCATAAGGACTCAAGCACAACCATGCAACATCACACATGCATAGACTCATATATACTACACGCACAACTAGAAAATGGAATTACCTTGGCAGCCAATAATATCCTTGAAAGGTGAAATAAAATTGCCAAAAAATATATTCATAACTCCAATAATGCATAAAAGTTTAAAATACATCTTGTATGTCAACACAATTTCAGCTCTATTATATTTTTGAGTATGAGACAAAAAAAAGAAATAATAAGGAAAAACTCCAGCAGGACCTTATTATAGCAAGATTCCCAATCCCCCACTTGGGGCCCCACTTCAAGGAGTTCTCTTCCAATCTAGTCGTTGGATAAACATGGATTAAGTAATTTTTAAAGGTTGACCCTAATATTTAACTGTGTGAAAATGAGCATAATTATTTAGAATATGACTATTTTGTACATGATGACTAGAGGTAGTATAAAGCTTCAATGCTGAGAAGGATAGTGATATACCTTGGCACAAGAATTGCGAGCCTTGTTCCAGTTGATCTCATTATATGGTATATTGTAGATCTCATTTCTTATTGCCAAAATAGTTGGAGTGATAGGCCCAACAAACTTTTTTCCATAAATGTAAGCCATTGGCATGTAAACCATCCGACAAAAGCACCAAAACCTCCCTAGAAACAATTAAATTAATTGTAAAGGTGTAGAGTGCAGTCAAATATTTGTTTAATTTATATGCCCTCTAGCGAAATAAAAGTTGGAAAATATGCGTGTGGATACATATGAACTAGGAAATGTGGGATTAGGATAAAATACCGGGATGAATTGGGAGAAAATGTGGAAGCATCCATAACTCAGGAATAATTGCATTGTTCCCAGACCAATCGTAGGCACCTATCACCTTATGTTGAAAGCAACAACAATGGGTTGCATTAATTTCACTCCACAACCATATATTTACAATGCCAAAGATGTTCATTGCTAGAAATTGTTGTTCAACTAGTGAGAACTTACATTGTATTGCTAACTAATAAGAATAAAACTAAAATAAGATGTCCATTCCATATATAAAAAACTATTAATTATTAAAGTGTAAACTATTTTTATATTTATAAAATTTAATGACTTATTTGCATACCGAGAGATATATCTTTGCCCATTGTGGTGCTGCAGTTGCACTTCCATGAGACAAAATCCAAGCACGCCCTTTGGATAATGCATCATTTTCTCCATCAAGCTCCTCTCCTAGAATCCTTAAGGTTGCATAGTTTACGCATGTGCCAAACATGGAGCTTGGTCCCAAGGTGTGTGTTCCCCAGCCTCCATCCTCATTCTATACATATTATATTTCATAGAATATGTAAGATATATTTTATGTATTCTACATTGTGTGGAAATGTTTAGCAAACTTTGAAATACCTGAATGTTATAAATGTAGCGACATATCTCGCGTATATGCTCTATTGATAAAACTTCATTCAGTGATCGTGTGACATGTAATGCAAATATCTAAAAGATACAAAAAAAGGTAGAAGCATTATTAAAGCTATGATTTTATAGATACAATAAATAAATTTTGTGAGATCAAAATATGATACCACCACAATTATTGAATATATTTACTAATGACAAAAATGAAATAGCTAAAGTTACAACATATGTTTATTTGGTCAAATAGTCACCTTTTGTAAAATATCATGAGAACGGAACCTCGAAATGTTATGGGGGATCATATTGAATTAGTTATCCACAATAATGGTTAATATTTTATACCTTAAAACATACTATGTTTCTATTAACATGATTATGTTTACATATTTGTATTTTTTAATTAAATCAATAAAAAGACTATATCTTGATCCATTCATTGTTGACGTATATTACCATATCCCAAAAAACAAGTTTGCTGTGGTATTATGTTTCTAGCATTTTGTTATTCATTATGTTACTTTGTGTGCTTTGATAATTCAAAGTTCATCGTGGACGCTTCAATTTTTCATAAACTTAAATCATAAATAAAACTCATACCATGAGTGGTAGAATGAACAAAATCCCACTGTAATCCCCAGGCCAATGCCCATCCGGTCCTTGCAAAGAAGAATATTGACTAAGGGCACGCCTCAACACAACTAGGATAGTTTCTCCCGTGGCTTCTGAATCCTTGTCAATCTTGATAGCTGGAAGGTTTGTACTATGAAGGTTCTGTTTTGTATACTGCAAGGGATGTACAACGAACCATGAGACTTCATCAAAGACGTCGTAGGTGAAAAAAATGCATAGTAACTCAAATTGAAAATTAAACAAGTCGTGCACACTACTAAAATTTTTTTGAGACACGTCAGAAACTTTACATAGGCGCAGGCCTAAGGCCGGCCATGGCCTGCCTCATAAACGGCAGGGGGCTTAAGCATTTCCTAAGGCAGGTTGCCTAAGTCACCCACCTCTAGAGGCAGTGTGCTAAGTGGCCCATCTCTATATACATGTATTTTTAGAGATGGTTCTAACCATCATCTCGAGAAATAGCTCATTCGAGAGACCATTTTTAAATGTGTTTTGACCGTCTCGGTTACTCATTTTATAGTAGTGGGCCCTCTTGCAAGCAACAAGTTGTGCACAGAAGCATATATGTGAAGTAGTGGACCCATACATCAAGTGAATGCAAGGAGGATTAGAAATCAGAAGGTGAGACATGGGTAGAAGTTATAATAAAAAAAAGTTTTATAGACAAATAAGAGACCACTACTGTAAGCTTGGCTAATAGCCAAGTAGCACCTGGCTCTATTATTGAACGTACTCTTAGAGCAAGAGCAGAACGAAATCGAAGTCAATTTGAGCCAATGAGAAAAGTAACTCCATTGGCCAGTTAAGTGAAACTCAAGGCCTGAAACCAAAACGGGACACCACCGGATAAACAAACAAAAGAAAAACAGTGCCTTCAGGGAGGGGACAACACCCACCAGCTCTAACCAATGTCACACATCCAGCACGAACTATGCGTTTTCACGCCAACAAGAACCCAAGACGTATGGGGTGGCTATATGAGAGATGCATTCAAGGAGCGAGGAAGACGACACATATGAAGGGAATTGTCATCTCACCGGCCTGACATATTTATTACGGACAACGGCTTTCAACTAGACGTGGCCCCGGCCAAAAACAATCTGTGAAGTGCGTCCCATGTGTGCCCGAAATAGCATATTTTGTTGTGGTTTTAGTTTGGTGAACATGATGACGACAGTACACAGCTCAATCATTGGGAGTACTATGCGTTCTGTTTATTTGGCTGATAAGCCATAGCTGAAAGTATTATTGACTGCTCCGATAAGTTCAAACAAACGGGGCGATGTATACTAAGATGTGTTAGAGAGGTGTGTTTGTCCTAAGATAGATGTAAGGAAGCAAGTGGTACCAAGTCAAGAGGAAACCGTGAATAAATCAAGAAAACAACATACATATCCGACGGTCGGCATATCGTCGTCCGTTGATCTATGCACACAGCAACTTGGCACCATGTACATCGACGTAACCCACCACACGGTCTGGTGTTACTATGTTGAACAACACTTGACAACGGATCGTTCGGTGATAAGCATTGTTCATTCAAAAGACGAGGTCAGTAGCCTAGGTTTGACTCCTCATGGGACTAGGAGCGAATATTTCAGTGGTAGACAGTGTTCCCGTCAACAATAAGAGGAACACACGTAAATTCTATTTCTATGAGCATCTTCGAAGACGTGTGTGCGTTGTGAGCGGCTACATTGTACCGTTGTTAGCGAGGCACCGGCAAACAATCCGCTGCAGGATAGCAAGGGATGGTAGTTTTGCAAACAATCCACTGATGACGCGAACGATCGAAGAAGGCAATAACAAACATGCATGCATGTACTGCACAGTACTTTCCTGCATCCGCATGAGAAGGTCACTGCATTGCCGTTGCGTGAAGCGGTTGCGGGTGTACTCCTGCCGCAGCTTCTCCACCTCGGCGCGCTCCTCCCGCGTGCCTGCGGCGGGGTCGAACTCCCACACCACTCGCCCAAGGAAGCCATTGGGCGACCGAAGCAGCGGGTTGCTCGGACTCTCGCCGATCTTGAGCCTCCACATGCTTGCTACAGCGCCGCAGTCCTAGCTAGTAGCTTGCTCAAAAAGGGTGGGAAAAGACTACTGCGGTTTCATCCTAGCTAACTGAATATAGTGTGCATATATAACGAAGGATGTGATGACACAGAAGCTATTATCAACGCGCCAACGCACTCTCGTTGTTGGAGAAATTATATACTAGTAGCAGTTATCTGGTAGCTGTGGCATCTCGCCTTCTCTATATTCTTCTGTCGTGGCATCGGTGGTGGCGGACTGGCGGCATGCTCCGGTCCAAACCAAAGCTGATGCACGGTGCGGAAGGTATCTCATCGAGGTTATACGCGACAAGAAATTCTGATTCCCAGGATTCAGAGGAGCATCAGATAGATGAAGAGACTGTGGTGGATGACGATGATATCTCGACGCCACCGGAGGGGGGGGTGGCCTGAATTGCAGTGCCCGAGGTATATAAAAAAATAAAAACCTCATCTGCCTCGCGTTACCTAAATCGAGTCAAACTAGCGACACAGAAACCAAAAGCGACAGATAATTTGAGACAGAGAGAGTATGTATAAGGCCAGTCTCAATGCAAGATTTCACCTCCCAGTTTTCAAGACCATGAAACAGGTCTCCCTCTCAATGCATAGTTTTATTGCACAGTTTCATGGATTATTTTAGCTTTTTTTTGTTCCACCGGTCTCTTTCTCTTTTCTCTCTCTCCCCACCAGAGGTTCGTGAATGAGGGGGTGGCTCCGGGACTCCAGCCTAGCTTATTCGACCTTGATTCCGGCCGGCGAGGTACTACGGTAGCTCCTCACCTCCTCAGCGGTGAACCCAACGGAGGTGAGCATGGCGGGCCAGCAATATCACGTGGCGCCACGGATGGCGACGCCGCACTCCGGCCCTATGTAGGACTCACCGTTGACGAAGAAGAGCAGGATCTCACGAACCTGCCCTGCTGCTCACCAGCGCCGTCGAGGGAGGTGGACAGGTCGTGGAGGAAGGTGTCGGTCCAGCGCGCGGCGGATCTCGCGACCCATGACCGCAGCGGAGGAAAGTTTCTGTTCACCGGCAAAATTCGGCGGTGGCCTCTGCCTTCCCGTGCTGCCACCGCCACCTCAGAGAGCTAGCCCGTGGAATCAGCTGCCGTCGCCACAAGCGCCTAGGGCGCCGTCGTTGTAGCCGGGAGGACGCGGGCATCAGCCGCCGCACGAGCGCTCGGGCGAAGTGGTGGGCAAGGCGGTGGGCCACGTCGTCCCGCGGGTCGCGGATCCACGCGGCAAACTCGGCGACGGAGGCGGCCTCGCCCGCATACGGCGGCCGCACCCACGGTGGAGGCGCGCTCGCCGGCGCTCGGTGGCCACGCCCACGGCGGAGGCGCGCCCTGACGTATCTCCCTCCCGCGGTGAAGAAGCGATGAAGAAGCGGTCGATGAAACGAAGGATGGCTCTCGGTGCGGGTTTCACCCGGTTTTCGACGTTTTGGAAACATCGCTGTATCGTTTCATCCCCATGAAACGTTCCCCCTCTCTCTCATGCTCGTTTCATGCAAAAACTGCAAATCTGCTGATGTGACACCCTATTTAATGTGCATGAAACACCCCATGAAACCCATTGAGACTGGCCTAAAGGCATCCTCAATTCCAGTTTACAAATAGCTAGCTAGATGAGGCTTAGAAATAATAAAAAAAAGAGTATTGCAATAGGGAGTTATATGAGCTGTGACAGAGTTGTTTCTGAAAGATCATGCTATACTAGCTATTTGATAGTCGCTAACTATTTGTTCTCTCTCCTTGATAGTCAGTAGAATTCTTCGTAGACTAGTTAGGCCTCCTTTGGTAGGGATTAAGTGCTCTAGCTCCCACACTACTGAGGCACTGTAGCAGGAGCACTTGGAGTAAAAAAACTAGCTTCAACAGCTCTGTGTGAGGAGAAAGGAGGAGAGAGGAAAAGAGATTCTATGAACAGTAGTGCTACAGTGCATGAACAGGACATTTGTCCGTTGAAGTTGGAGCACTTGAATCTCTACAAGGGGCCTTAGGGTGTTTAGATCCAAAATATTTGGAATTTTGATACTGTATTACTTTCGTTTGTATTTGGCAATTAATGTCCAATCATGGACTAATTAGGCTTAAAAGATTCGTCTTGTGATTTACAACCAAACTGTGTAATTAGTTATTTCTTTTACCTACATTAAGTGTTCTATGCATGCGTCTAAAGATTGATGTGATGGAGAAAGAGTATAAAAATTTAGAATTTTGAAGGGAACTAAACACCCCTTATTTGGAAACCATGAGGACGAAGGATGTGACGACACAGAACCTACTGTCAATGCGCCAACGCAATGTTGTTTGAGAAATTAAATACTATACTTTATATTATTATATTATATAGCAGTAGTAGATATCTGGTAGCTGTGCCATCGCCTTCTCTATATTCTTCTATTCTATCGTGGCATCGGTGGTGTCGGACTGGCGGCATGCTCCGATCCAAACAAAAGCTGATGCACGGTGTGGAAGGTATCTTATCGAGGTTATATGCGACAAGAAATTCTGATTCCGAGGAGCGGCGGATGCAGGATGCGAACCAGAGGGGCTAAAACAATAAAAATATTGATTTACATGAAGATTTAATGGTGATTTAAGACCTTTACTACAATGATTTAGTGGTGATTAGATGCTCCTATGGGGTTGCAGCCCCCCTGGATCCGCCATTGATTCCGAGGATTAATCTGAGGAGCAGATAGATGAAGAGATTGTGGTGGACGATGATAACATCTCGACGCCAAACAGAGTTTATTGCTATGGTCTGGGTTCAATCCCCAACGTCTTACGAAGGCAAATTGCCGAAGGTAAAAAAACTCATCTGCCTCGCATTACCTCAAGTGTAGGTTTGTGGTATCGGTTCACTCACAACGTAACGGGTCCCGGTGTGCGGCCGGGTATGAGGTTTGGGGTTTTCTTCGACGGGTGAGGAGCAAAGTTCTATTCCTGCGGTCGTTCATTGCTTTCTGTTCCAGCGAACGATCCGACCGAGTCACGCGTCTAGTGTGCATCGGTGTCCACCGGTGCATGCTGTCTAACGTTATTTAAAAAAATGAAACATTTATTTGAAAATGTTATAACTTCTAAGCGGTGTATCCGTTTTTAATTCCGTCTGCACCGGTGCTTCAAGTGCTTTATCAGAGGCCATATTTATGACTGATTGCTCTGCTGCGATTTGTTGTGATGTGTGTGATAGTGACAGTCATGTCACTAAAGCTTGTCCCTAACTAATATAAGGGAGATAAACCTACGTGGTTGTGCAGTCTCGATGGCCTGGGGTTTTATTATAGACCATTCATGGGGAAACAGAAGGAAAAGACCGAATCAAATGATGATATGCCGTGGTTAAGGTGAAACTGTCGCACAAGTCATAGTAGTGGAACTAGAACGCCTTATAGCAGGTTCAAAGTGGGTAATTAAGGATCTCGATGATAATAATTCTTTTGCCACGACTTTTAAATCAAAAGTTGAACTACAAAGGATGGTATTACGGTGGCCATTGAGTTAAAATATGCTAAAGCAAAAAATGGAAATTCACTAAAAAGTTTGGAAAGTCTAGAATGGAAGTTGCTCTTGTAATTAAACTCGGACCTTATTCCAGAGCATGTTGAAGTAGTAATTGGAAGGTCTAGAATGAAAGTTGCTATTTTTAAGTAAAATAAAACGCAGGTGATGAAACTGATGATGCGAACGAAGAAGGTAATAACAGCAAAAAGGGCTGCAAAAAGGCAATCAAGATCAAGGCCTCGTTTAGATTGCAAAAAAAAATGAATCCGATGAATAGTACCACTTTTATCTTATTTAGCAAATATTATCCAATCGTGCACCAACTAGGCTCAAAAGATTCATCTCGTGATTTCCAACTAAACTGTGTAATTAGTTATTTTTTTATCTACATTTACGACTTCATGCATGAGTCCAAAGATTGATGTGATACAGAGAGTGAAAAAATTATAACTTTTAGGTGCATCTAAACAAGACGCAAGAGCAAATAAAGAGGACGAGGCATGCATGTATACTGAGTACTTTCCTGCATCCGCATGAGAAGGTCACCACATTCCCGTTGCGTGAAGCGGTTGCGGGTGTACTCCTGCCGCAGCCTCTCCACCTCGGCGCGCTCCTCCGGCGTGCCCGCGGCGGGGTCGAACTCCCACACCTCTCGCCCAAGGAAGCCATTGGGCGAGCGGAGCAGCGGGTCGCTTGGCCTCTCGCCGATCTTTAGCCTCCACATGCTTAGCAGTGCTAGCTCAGATGTACTAGCTAGCTAGAATGCTGAAAGAGTGTAGTATCGATCCTAACTGAATATATAAGCTGAGGAAGGATGATGTGATGACAGAAGAACCCTAATCGGGCATGGCATCCGCTCCCATCCACAGCTAGCTCTTCGGCTCAGTGTCGGTTGCACGTTGAACGCGTGGCGTCCGCGCCGTCCCCGTGTGTCTGCAACTGCATGGGTTCGGCTGTGTTTAGGCTGTGTTCACTTTGGAAATATTTGGGGGAAATATTCCTGTAGCACTTTCGTTGTTATTTGACAAAATTTATCTAACCATGAATTAGTTAGGTTTAAAAGATTCATCTCGAACTTTACAAATAAACTGTACAATTAGTTATTTTTTTACCTACATTTAATGCTCCATGCATGCGTCCAAAGATTCGATGTGACGGGTGACAGAGGAAATATTTTGGAAAGTAAACGGGCCCTTAGTTGAGAAAAATGGGGTGAAAAGTTACTGTAGCATTTTCGTTGTTATTTGGTAAAATTTGTCTAACCATGGATTAATTAGACTCAAAAGATTCGTCTCGAACTTTACAGATAAACCATACAATTAGTTATTTTTTTACCTACATTTAATGCTTCATGCATGCGTTTAAAGATTCGATGTGATGGATAGAAGAGGAAATATTTTGAGTTTGCATGGGAAGTAAACAGGGCCTGACGGTAGAAGAGCAGCACGTGGACCACGCGTCAGCTGTCACCTCATCGTGGGTTGGCTCTACACACAGACACAGTTGTTTTCCTGTTGTCTTTGACCGCTCCAACACGATCGCAGTGGGTACTCTATAACGATACTCTAAAGCTTTTAGACTATAAATATAGAGTAAAAACTGATGCACTGGGTACTTTAAAACAATATTCTATCCTTTCTCTCACTTTATATTTAGAGTAGTACAGTGCTTACTCTATATCTATAGTGCCGGGCCCCACTAGCTAAACAATGGGAAAAAATGCTATAACTCACAAACCAAAAATCCAAATTAAATTTCGATTGCACCATTAAATTTGTCTCAATAAATCCTTCAAAACTAGATCACACATGGATATATTTAGATAAAGTGACAAGTGGGTCCCATAGTAGATAGAGTGGATAGAGGATGATATATAGGATGGATGGGTGCGGGAGAATTGAGTATAGAGGAGAGAATCTTGCTGACTAGGACGTATATAGGATGAATATAGAGGTCCATGAGTACGGGTAGTCTTAGGCCCTGAGCCGCTGAGCGCGTGGCCTGTTCCCCGATTCTGCCGGAGCGAGGTCTGTTACGTGTGCATAAGGATGAAAACGAACGGAAAATCGCTCTACCGTTTTCGTTTTCATATTTTTAGACGGAAACGGGAACGAGAGCCGGACAACCGGGAGCGAAAACGGTTGCGGGATAAACGGTAATACGAAAACGGGTAAATACGATCGGAAAATAGACAAAAACGAACGGTAAACGGAAACTTAAGCCGAAATTACATTTTTAAATATGATAGCCCCAATACATAAGTAGAGGTGAATCAATAGATATTAAGAAACCTCGCATGATTAGTCAGCAAGTACTATAAATCATTGCTCCGTCTAAACTGCTTACACATACTGCTCACCTGCATCCGGCCACAGCTACATGCCCAAAAAGCAAGGCGCCAAAGCTAATTACAGAAGACAAAAAAAAACATGACGGCTAATTACATAAGTTCATTTGGATGTTGGCATGTGGCTAGGGGATGAAAATTGCATCGTACTGTATGTAGGATGCATGCAGCTAGCAGCAGCTTGACACGCTTCAATTCTGCATTCCTGCATCCGTCGAGTGGCTAGACGGAAAGCCAACCGGGAGGCAGCAAAGTACTGGGCCTATCCCGTTTACAAAGAAAACGGGACGAATACGGGATCATCCCGGATGAAAACGGGATTCTGTAAATACGGACGGAAAACTCCTCATCCCGTTTCCGGTCCCGGTCCCGGTGCACCCCGTCCCGTTTTCGGTCCCGTTTCTGCTTATCCCGTAAAAAACGAAAACGGACGGAAAAATACGGTATACGGTTGCGGACGGAACGGGATTCATCCCGTCCGTTTTCATCTTTATGTGTGCATGGCGGGATTTTAAGGTAAGGCCTGTGTTTAGATGCTTCAAAGTTCTAAAAATTTTACAAGATTCTTCGTTACATCGAATTTTTGAACACATGTATGGAGCATTAAATATAAGTAAAAAAATAACTAATTACATAGTTTGGTTGTAAATCACGAGACGAATCTTTCGAACCTAATTAGCCCATGATTGGACGCTAATTGCCAAATAAAAATGAAAGAATTATTGTGCTTCCAAAAAATTTACAGCCCCATCTAAACACAGCCTAAGTTACAAGTTCGTTTTGTCAGGGCGGAACTTGGCCCGCGAGCGCCTCACCGCCATGGGTGTGCATGTTTTTCTATGCACCGCAATCACCACGCTGTGCAATCATCGCTCCTCCCACACAGCCGTCTCTCTCTTTTTTTCGTGAATGGGTTGTACACATATTTTATTAAGATGAAAGGAATTGTTTTACGAGCACTATTACACAAAATTTTGTGTGAGGCGTTTTGATATTTGCCTCAGAGGCGTTGGTTATTTGTTGCTCGGCAGTCAGGTTGCCTCGGGTAATGCTTAACCGAGACGAACAATGTAAGAGAACCACCTCGATTAATGCCTATTAATTGAGGCGGGCATTGGCATTCTAATGTAACCACCTCGGTTAATAGATATTAACCCACCTCCGTAAATCGATTTACGGAGACGGGCGTCTTAAGATGTCCGTCTCGGTTAATGATTGTAATAAAAAATAATTCATAACTTTTTGTTATGAACTTGTATGAAGACAAATTTTATATCAAAATTGTAGCTCTCGACGAGATCTACAACTTTGTAGTTGAAAAGCTTTTGAATTGGAATTGTTTAGGGTCCCAAAATATTGTTGTAAGTGCACAGATTTTGAAATTTGAAATTTAAAATTATCAAACGATCTCGGATGTTCACATGGCCTGTACAAAAGTTATGGTTCTCAATAGTATCTACAACTTTGTAGTTGAAAAGTTTTTAATTTAAAGATGTTTAGAGTCCCAAATATGTGTTCGAAGGTTATAGATTTTGAAATTTAAAATTTTGAATTTCTAGACGATCTCAAATTCACATAGTTAATACCAAAGTTCTAGTGGCCGACCTGATCTACATGTTTGATATTAACAAGTTTTTTATTTAAAGTCATCTAGAGTCTCAAATATGTGTTCGAAATTCACATGTTCTAAGATTGAATTTTTTGAATTTTTCAAATTGTCTCCGATGGAGATACATTCTATACCAAAGTTGTAGTACTTCACAAGATTTAAAACTTTGTAGTTAAAAGTTTTTTTTCATTTGAGTTCATTTAGTAGCTAAAATATTTATATATAAGATTACGAAATATTAATATAAAAAGATAGCATAGATTATATATAGACATGAATAAGTGTTCGATGCAGTGGTAGAGACTTGACAGTGTTTAGCGCTAGGTCGTAGGTTTGATTCTCCAAAGTCGCAAGATTTTTTGGTTTTTTAGGGTTTTCTGGAGAACATTAACTAAGGCGGGCATTTTAAGACATCCGCTTCGGTTAATGGGATTAACGGAGACGGTCACTTTAACATGCCCGATTAACCAAGGCGGTTGGCCAACTGTCTCCGTTAAGGCCCGATTAACCGTGACATTTTGATAGAGGCGGTTGGTTTGCAGCCCTTGGTTAATTGATTTTGCCCGCCTCTGTTAAGTTTGCTGCAGTAATGAAGATGTTGTTAGGGGGTGTTTGGATCTGTCACATCGGATATTCAGATGCTAACTAGGAGGACTAAACATAAACTAATTATAAAACTAATTGCACAGATGGAGACTAATATGCGAGATGAATTTATTAAGCCTATTTAATCCATCATTAGCATACGTTTACAGTAGCACCACATTGTCAAATCATGGATTAATTAGGCTTAATAGATTCATCTCGCAAATTAGTCGTCATCTATGTGATTGGTTTTGTAATTAGTCTATATTTAATACCCCAAATAAGTGTCCAAACATCCAATGTGACAGGTACTAAAGTTTAAAGTTTCGGAGGGTGTATGCAAACAACCCTTAGTCCTACTACCCATGTCAGTTGCGAGTGGCACACGACCACGATAGCGAGACTAACACCCGTTCAAATGGCTACACAGCCACCTCTCTCGTGCCGCTATTCTGCACTCCACCATCGGTAGAGAAGAGAAAGCCTTTACTCGAATCCTACTCGAATCCATGACATGGATCCCTGGTGGGGAACGATGGAGGAGCACCACTACGTAGGAATCCCGGTAGCACATGACGATTCCGATCATGGGAGTTGTTCGACCAATGGTTTTTGCAACTGATAAGCCGGACTGATAAGTTCAAGCGAACAGGGCCTATATTGCTTGATGGCAGGGGCACCGGTGGCTATTGGGCTAATCGTTATTGTGTTGGTGGCTTTGAAGTAGTTGGAGTTCAAAAGCAAACACAGAGGAGGGTGTAACATCCCGCCCCAGGGCTTAACAGGATTAATAGGATACTCATACCAACAAGTTGCAACTTCTTTTTCGGAAGCCCATCTCCAAAGAATTCTGAGGTTAAGTGTGCTTGGCCTAGAGCAATTTCAGGATGGGTGACCGACTGGAAAGTCCTTCTCAGGTGCGCACGAGTGAGGACAAAGTGCGTAGAAAAGACTTGTGTGGGTCTATGAGGGCAGTCTATGTCTTAGAAAAGCTGCCAGATGTAAGCACGTGTACGAGCTGAGTAAAGCTCTGTATGATTGAAACAAGCTCCAAGGGCCTGGAACATTAGGCCGGATAAAAGCCTAAAGAAGTTGAGTTTCACTAAATGTTTTAGTGAATAAGCTGTTTACAAGAGGGGAGTTGGGAAACTGCAGTCATACTAGGAGTGTATGTAGATGACTTGATGTCATAGGCAGAGAGAAGAAAGAGATACAAGCTTTCAAGAAACAGATGACTGAAGAATTTGAAATGAGTGATCTTGGTCTGCTGTCCTTTTACCTTGGGATTGAGGTGGATCAGCAAAGAGACTTCATGACATTGAAATAGTCAGGCTATGCTAAGAAGGTGTTGAGTAGATTTAGGATAGAGGATTGTAGTCCAACCAAAGTGCCCATGGATCCTAGAACAAAGTTGCATAAAGACAAGAAGAGTCAGAGAGTGGATGTAACAGAGTACAGAAGGATCATTGGTTGTTTGAGATATCTGATTCATACTAGGCCTGATCTTGCTTTTTTAGTAGGAGTGGCAAGCAGATACATGGCGAAGCCCACTGTTATGCATATGCAGGCAGTAAAGAAAATCATAAGATACTTGAAGGGTACTACTGATTTTGGGTTAGTGTACACTCTAGGAGAAGAACAAGAGGTGTTGGTGGGATACTCAGATAGTGACATGGGAGCTGATCTTGGTGGGAGAAGAAGCATAGTAGGCATGGCATTCTATCTGAATGAAAGCCTTGTCACATGGTGTTCATAGAACCAGAAGACGGTGGCTCTCTCTTCTTGTGAAGTTGAGTTTATGGTAGCAATAGTAGTTGTAATGCAGGCTCTATGGCTAAGGAACATGTTCTCTGAACTTACTGCAACTAAGCCATTGGTTGTGCCACTGTATGTGGACAACAATTCAGCAATTGCCTTGATGAAGAACCCAGTGTTTCATGGGTGGAGTAAGCACATTGATATTAAGTATCATGTCATTAGGCAATGTGTTGAGAGGGGCCTGATTGTGGTGAGAAGGATTGGAACAAATGAGCAGAGGGCAGACTCACTGACAAAGGCACTGCTAGTGGAGAAACTAGCAGCGATGAGACACTTGTTGGGAGCCACAGAGATTTGTGCACATAACTATTAGGGGGGGTATGTTGGGCTAATCGTTATTGTGTTGGTGGCTTTGAAGCAACTTGAGTCCAAAAGCAAACACAGAGGCAGGAGCCAGGGAGTTTGAATTGGAGTCAACACGGGTGGACAGACAACGTGCGGTGAGTGCGCGCCCATGACGTGCATGTTCTGACTGTTGCATTTTAGTCGCGTTGTATCACTGTGTTAAGTGTTGTCTTTCATATATAAGTGCTAGGCTAACTTCGGTTCATGTTAGCACGTGTGTTAAGGTGTGGTTAGCACCTGAGAACTCTCCATTCTCTCCATTATACTCTTCAGAACATTTAGAGTAAAATAGTTCTGCCATCCGACAGTTGCCGTGTTCTGTGTGTACCATGTTCCTTTTCATTGCGCGTTCTTCATTCTTGATAGGTTAGTCACTGTGATTATTAGTTGTGTGATTTGTGATCCATAAGATCTATAGCGGTGGCCTCCTGGCAACTAGGATGAACCCAACACACCGGCAAATGATGGAGGAGATGCTGCAGCTGTTCTCAAAGAGCCGCAAGGAGCCAAACAAGCTGTTGTACGTCTACGAGCAGCGCCTGGGCGAATCATGGAGGGGCTCCGAGGGGCTCTTCCGCCCCACTGGCTAGATCTGCCCCTGTGGGCGAGGACTTCCTGGCCAGCAACAAGCTCACGCTGGCTAACCTATCGCACTTGCGGACCCACGATCGGTGCTCCTTATCGAGTCATGCAGGAACAACAGGAAGTGCCGAAGTCATGGGACGCCATCTCCCACCTCGATTCCTAGAACAGGGACCAGGAGCTACAACGTCTGCCATCCTAGAGGCATTTTGATCTTTGTAGCAAGCACCAAGGGGTGGCCACTGCCCATTGTCAAGCATACGTGTTTCTACTGTTGCTGGTTTCTGCATATTTCCATTGCTTTGAATGAATATAAACGCCCGCCTGGCCCTGTGTCAATGGTTGGGCATCCGGACACATTATCCGTCCCCATCCGCCTTTGCCCCGACCTGTCTGCCATCGCCCCACCCCACGTGCGCACTTCGCCCCGTCTCTGCGCCCACCGATCGCCCCTGACCCCTTCCTCTCCCTCTCTCCACGTGGGCGACACTCAAAAGCCGGGATGAGCAGCTGAGCACGGCATGCCCTAACCGTAGCACCACCGTCCGCTAGCCCCCATTGCCCCCATTCGCTACCTCCCACCGGCGCACTGCTTGCCCAATCTACTCGTACCCGGCCAAACAACATAAAACACTTGCAACATGAAAACATTTAAATGCAACATATGTCTAAAAATAGATGAAACATTTGGAACATGCACTTGCAAAATATGTGTGAAACACATGAAACATCCACATTGTGATTTGCAATATGAAACCACTTGCTACAAGATAAGACTGAAACAACTAAAACATTTGGAACATACTATTGCAACATATGTGTGAAATATATGCAACATTTAAACAAAAAATGATTGCAACATACGTCTAGAAACAGATGAAATATTTTGAACAAACGCTTGCAACATGCTTCTAAAACACTTGCAACATATGCAACATCCCCGATCTACTTTTGCAATATCAAGATAAAACAACTGCAACATACATCTGAAACGTCTGAAACATTGGAAACATATATATGCAATGTAGGGGAGGGGAATGCCGTGACAGCAACTGAGAAATCGAGCTTCGAACAGCACCATGGCAAGCGCCGCGGATCTACGACGGGATCCGGCAGCCAAAACATGCCCAGTGACTCGCAGGAGTGGTAGACGGGTACCTCTGCGGAGCTGCCCCAGACCTCGCGGAGCACGACCTTGTCAAGGTCATTGATGCCCTTGTAGTGCCTGATGGGCGCCGCCTCCTGCTTCTCCTTGTTCGCCGGTGGCAACGACATCGAGGCCAACATGTAAGTCAAAACGATACTTGCAATAGCTATTGGGTTCACCACTTTTCATATTTCAAGATTTGAGATCCATATTGTTTCAATGGTGCAGCTTGGGCATCATGGACCACTTGATTGTATTTATAATCTATCCTCAGGATGGAAAGGCTATCATATTCGACTCCTTGCGGGCTATGAACAAAGAAGGGTATAAGGATTTCGAAAGCTGTCTGTGATAGTAAGTGATGACACATATTATTTTATGCACTCAATGTACGTATCCAATTTGTCATTGACACTAGTTATTTTCATACAGCGCTTACAAGAAGTACTTAAAAGACCCCGACTTCTATGATTAGAGATCCGAGAAGAAGAAGCAAAAGTATGGCATAAAACTGTGCGTGAGGTGACAATTCCCGGTACATATCAAGAATCATATGTGCTACTATATCGTTCATGCTATCTATATGTCCTAATGATTATGTCTTACATATATCGTGCATGCAGTGCGCCAAACAACCTGAAGGCTCAGTCTTGTGTGGATACTATGCATGCGAGTACCTCAGGGCTTGCGGCGCTTTTAGCCACAGTTGGCGGCAGCTCAAGAAATCACTAGGACTATAGTGAAAGGAAAAGTTGGATAGTAGGAACATCACTCAAAACAATAGCCGACATTTGTAAGTTTGTCACAGATGAATGTTGTCATGTTGGGGGAAGTTTCTTCTATGCCGAGAGTGACCTAGGGATGTAGGAGAAGTACGAGAAGCTGCGCAATTGGAGAACCGGCGATCTAGACATGAACGATTATAAATTGTCGGACATCTTCTAGTATGTGACCTTAGCTTCTCATGTGAACATGTGATGTACTTTTATGAACAATGTGAACATTAATGTAATATGAAGTTAGTGTGTGACATGGATCATGGAACGATAAGGATGACACATGAATGGATGTAATATATGTGTTTATCCTTTATCTGCTTTGTATGTGTTTTAATCTAACAAAATTCAGTTTCAAATTCAAATTCAAAAAAGCTTTTTTTATTCTGTAAATACTTAACGGAGGCGGTCGCCTAATAACAAACCGCCTCGGTTAAACTGTTAACGGAGGCGGTTGGCTTTAGCAAACCGTCTCTGTTAAAAGATTAAAGGAGGTGGGCGCGTAAGGGCAACCGCCTCCGTTAATGAGTATTTACCGAGGCGGTTACCCTAATGCGCCCGTCCCGAGGCGGTTTCCCTAATGCGCCCGTCCCGAGGCGGTTGGCCAACCAGGGCGGTTAAGGCCACGATTAACCGTGACATTAGGTCCGAGGTGGTTGGCCTGCCCGTCTCGGTAAAGCCATTTTGCCCACCTCGGTTAAAATTAGTGTAGTAGTGGTAGTAGAAATCTCTTAAAATGATGTTGCTATATACTCGCGTCCAGATGATCAATCTTGAACATGAGAAATAGTGATCTTGAACAATAGTTAATTATATATATAGTGAATGCTTTCGATGGTTCTGTATTTACTACATCAATGGTTTAACTTATGGCTATGTTGTCCAACTGTCACGCTCTTGGCAAGCGAGCCGCTATCAGATAGGGTGTGCAGGGAAATTTGGGAGAACAAGAGCAGAGTGCGAGAGGAAGAACAGGAAGAAGACGATAGAATTGGAGGATAATTCATTTCAGTTCAGTTCATAGTCCACCAACCGGTTTTTTTTCAAGGGCACTGCTAGCGCCCGGACGCCCGGCTACAGGGGGCGTCCGGACGCTCCCCCAACTCCGCCCGTGCCCCCGTCCGTTCCGCCCCGCACGAAAGGAAAAAAAAAGGAAACCGCAGCGAGAGTGAAGGGAACCCGCCCCGTCCTTCCTCCACTCGCTGCGCTCAGAAGACGCCACGCTCCAAGCGCACGGGATCCACCCGCTGCCAACTCGCCTCCACAACTCCCCCCTCAGCTCGCCCTCCCGCATGCCCACTGCAACATAATGGTGAAGACGCTGAAACACCATAAACGTAGTGTTGCAACAATGCCCGACGAACTGCTACAACAATAGATTCAAGCATTTGAAACACCATAAACGTATGAATTGCAACAACAAAAAAGATAAAAAAGATCCAACACTGGGACGATGGAGTTGAAACACCTTGAACATGTTATTGAAACAACACAAGAAAATGCAGCTGCTAAAACACAATGAAACATATTACTACAACAACACCAAACACCTACTGCAACATCGACTCAAAACTACTGCAACATCCACAGAGAACCGTTGCAACAACGGCGAGATCTGAACCCGCTCGCCGGAACCCTAGCCACCACCAAACCATTAGATCCAGAGGAGGGGGAGAAGGAGGAGGAGGGGTAGGAAGAGGAGGGACCAGATCGAGATCCAGAGGGAGGAAGGAGGGGGAGGGAGGCCTCAGATCGAGATCCCTCTCCACCTACCTCGTCGGAACCGCACCGTCGTCCTCGTCTCTGGAAACATAGAGGTAAGAGAGCGAGAGAAAGAGCAGGGAGGGAGGGGACGCGCGCGGCTCGCGGCTCGCCGGAAGCTGCCGCCATCGCCCACGGCTCCGGCGGCATAGAGGAGCTGGAGGTCGCAGCGGGGGAGGAAGGGAGAGGGGGGAGGGAGGAAGGAAGGGAGGGGCAGCTCGCCGGTATGGGGGAGGAGGCGTGCGGGTGCGGCGCGCGTTGGAGCGGCGGAGCAGCTTGTAGGAGGAGGCATGCGAGCGCGAGCGAGAGGATAAGATGGAGGAGGAGACGAGCGAGTGGATGCGGGCGAGCGAGTGGATAAGATGGAGGAGACGCAGCTGGGTCGCGCGGTGAGTTGAGATGAGGCGTCGAGTCCGTCCGATGCGGACGGACGCTCGTGAAGCAGCTTTACCGTTTTTTCAAACACCAACCGCTATTACACCGGTGGGTATATACTACCACACCGCTTCATAACTCCAAGCCCAACTAGTTAGAGGCCCACACACACATCACGCCGGCCCACGCCATACTCCTGCCTAGGCTAGCCACTCATGACAGATTGACTCGACCAACGATCCAGAGCCCAGCAGCTTTCCAGAAAAACATCAGAACGCGCCAGAAAATCCCCAAATCTCATTTAGTCACTTGCCTTAAGAAGTATCATATGCTCAGGCGTCCCAATATATATCAGGTTTGCGACTTCTACCGCTGACAATTTTTTTAACCCCATGTTCACCTGACTTCAGTATTCGCACTGCTTTCCTGTTCTGGCAAAATCTTTTAGCGATGGTGCATTTACAGCCATGTGAATCCTCGACGACTGCGTCAAATACTTTGCTTAGGTCAGTATCAGTGGCCAGTTTCATTGCACTGTTCCCAAAACTACCATATCATCAAGAGTGGAATGAAATCATGCCCTTGTTTAGATGCCGAATTGGCACACCCGAATTGCTACCGTGCGTATTAAATGCGCACTGTAGCAATTCGTTTGTATTTGGTAAAAATTATCTAAACTTTGACTAATTAGGTTCAAAATGTTCGTCTCACAAAGTACAACAAAACTGTACAATTAATTTTTAATTTCATCTACATTTAGTACTCTATGTATGTGCCGGCATTTTGATGTGATGTGAATCTTCTTTTTGCATAGTAGAATTTAGGGGAGAAGTTGAGAACTAAACAAGGCCCATGAACAAAAACAACCCAACATTGCAAGGTTTCATTTTGCCATTTCCAAGGCTAGCTAAAGAATTTAATAGCTGCATGATGGTGTGATCAAATACATCATATGAATCGTGTAGCCTTTCCTCCGCTGGAGCCACACTGCGCCATGTCTCCGCACGGGATCGCCTCCCTCGCCTGATATTGAAACGAGCCTCTCTCAGTGGTGTGTCGCTCCATTTCCAAGACGTAGGTAACCGAGCCGTGCTCGTTTCATCAGGATGAAACGAGTTTACTCTCTGTCTTCATAAATATACTGCGACATCATCAGGCTCGCCTACATGGCACCTTATTTATTGCCAATGAAACTGCTACGAAACTGCCGTTGAGACTAGCCTTATGATGACTGTCGTTTCCGGTCAGATTGTCATGATTTATAGGTTTCTACTTGGGCCTCGTTTAGATGGCAAATTGGAAGGTTGAAAAGCACTGTAGCATTTTCGTTTGTATTTGACAAATATTGTCTAATTATGGACTAACTAGGCTCAAAAGATTTGTCTTATGATTTACAACCAAACTATGCAATTAGTTATTTTTTAACTATATTTACTATTTAATGCATGGGTCCAAAGATTGATGTGACGGAGAGAGAGTGAAAAAATTGTAAGGCCTTGGACCAAATCACTTTGTAAGCTCCACGCCATCCTTTTCCATATTGGGTAGGACGGTCAGATTGTCGTGGTTATAGGATTCTACTTGGACCAAATCTCTGTGTAAGCTCCACACCATCCTTTCCCATATTGGGCAGGAGCGAAATAACCTCGCTCATTTTACTGCCTTCAACCTTTTTTTCCTATCTCGCTCTTGACCCTGTGAGGTTCTGGTGTGGGTGCAGATCCTGCAAGCATGCAGCAGATCAGAGCGCATCAACGGTCGAAGAGTTAATGATGGCGGCCTGGCGGGCGGCCCTGTCGATCATTAGGCCTGGTTTACTTCGCGAAATTTTTTTAGAAAATGGTATAGTAGCACTTTCATTATTATTTGATAATTAGTGTCTAATCATGATCTAATTAGGCTTAAAAGATTCGTCTCGTGAATTTCGTCTAAATTGTGTAATTAGTTTTATTTTTTTATCTATATTTAATGTTTCATGCATGCGTCTAAAGATTTGATGTGACAGGAAATTTTGAAAAATTTTACAAAATTTTAAGAACTAAACATGCCCTCAGTCTCCGGCGATGCATACTCCCTCCGTCCCGTTGAAAGTGTCGCCCGGGAAACGTGTTTGTGAGGAGGGCACGCTTTTCTAACGACACTTTCAATGGGACGGAGGGAGTATGCTCGATGATGATGAAGATCCCAGCAGGACCAGGGCACCGTTTGGATGCCAAATTTTTTGGCAAAACGCTACTGTAGCGTTTTCGTTGTTATTTGACAAATATTGTCCAATCATGGTTTAAGTAGGCTTAAAAGATTCGTCTCGTCCATTTCGTCTAAACTGTGTAATTAGTTTTATTTTTTATCTATATTTAATGTCTAAAGATTCGATGTGACGGGGAATCTAAAAAATTTTGCAAAATTTCTAGGATCTAAACAGGCCCCAGGAATGGAAGAATCCAACTGCCAACGACAGGAAAGGAGCCTTCATTCAGGAGCATGCATATATAGGCTGTGTTTAGTTTCCTGAAAATGGTGAAAATTATACTGTAGCACGTTTTGGTTTTATTTGATAAATAGTGTCTAATCGTTGACTAATTAGGTTCAAAACGTTCATCTCGCAAAGTACAACCAAGCTGTACAATTAGTTTTTGATTTCATCTACATTTAGTACTCCATACATGCATATATCGCAAATTTAATATAACGGCAAATTTTTTTTGCATAGTGCATTTTTGGAGGAACTAAAACAGCCATAGATCCCTCTCTTCTTGCTCTCACCATTTGCTGACTCGCTCGCTCGCTAGCTCATGGAGTAGAAGTATGGGGGTGTTTAGTTGGCGAAAATTTTTGGTTTCGGGTACTGTAGCTTTTTTGTTTTATTTGATAATTACTGTTCAATCATGGACTAATTAGGTTTAAAAGATTCGTCTCGCGATTTCACGGTGAGCTGTGCAATTAGTTTTTTGTTTCGTGTACATTTAATGCTCTATACATGTGCCACAAGATTCGATGTGATATTTTGAGATGAAAATTTTTGGGGACTAAACACCCCCTATTTATCACTCGATATATATGGGGAGTTAAAACTCGGGAGGCCAGCCTCGGACAGGGCTGTCAGGCCATTACTGTCTTCCGGGCACCACTTTGCATTGGCAGGTCCGAATGTGCAGCTGCTACTACTGATCTTCCTGCACCATTGGATATGGCGACAGTAAGGCCCTGTTTAGGTCCAAAATATTTTACGAAATAACACATCGAATCTTTGATACATACATAGAGCATTAAATATAGATAAAAAAATAAAACTAATTACACAGTTTAGACAAAATTCACGAGACGAATCTTTTAAGCCTAATTAGACCATAATTTGACACTAATTACCAAATAACAACGAAAAGTGCTACAGTAGCATTTCGCAAAATATTTCGGAAACTAACCAGGCCCTAATAGTGGCAAAGCCCAGGTCTAGCTAGTTACGACTAAGGCTACCTCCTCCGTCCCAGAAACAATGCAATTATGAAAATTATGCCGGTCAAATTTGCTAAAGTTTGACCAAATTTATAGTGATTAGTATTAACATTTATGTCTAAACCAAGATTTATTACGAAAATATATTCTGTTATTAATCTATTAATACTTATTTAGTATTGTAAATGTTAGTATTTTTTTTGTACAACTTTGGTAGTTGAAATCGGTTGACGACAATTGCATTCTTTTTGACCGAGGGAGGACATCACATCCCGAGAGAGATAGATGCTGCTGCTAGTGTGTACGGCTGTTACTGGATTATGGACCGAGAGCCGCTTGTTTAGATCACCGATTCGGTGATGAAAAACAATGTGCCAAATCACTGTAGTATTTTGTTTTTATTTGGTAATAATTGTCCGATTAATTAGACTCAAAATATTTGTTTCGCAAAGTACTATAAAACTGTGCAATTAGTTTTTGATTTCATCTACATTTAGTACTCCATATATGTGCCGACATTTTGATGTGATGGAGAATCTTCTTTTTGTATAGTAGAATTTGGGGTGAATTTGGGGAACTAAACAAGGCCTAGGTTTAACGGATGAACTGCACTTTGCCACGCACTAGGGCCTTATTTAGTTCCAAAATATTTCAAAAAAAACTGTAGATTTTCTATCACATCGAATCTTGGGACACATGTATGGAGTATTAAATATAGATAAAAAATAAAACTAATTATATAGTTTAGACAAAATGGACGAGACAAATCTTTTAAGCCTAATTAAGCCATGATTGACACTAATTACCAAATAACAACGAAAAGTGCTACAGTAACATTCGCAAAATATTTCAGAAACTAAACAAGCCCTAAGAGATGATGAGATTTGGCTGACTGCGGCAGCCTATCATATTCATAGCAGAGAGCTTGGCTAAGCTAAGCCTAGATAGCCTCACTTGCGCTTGCGCTGCCGGTACACACGGGTACAGGTACACGTACGTGGCTGGCTGGCTGGGCTGGTAGCTCGCGACGCGAGCTCTACGTGGGATAGATGGGATTCCCGTGACCCTGAACCTAACACACACCACACCATCATCGGTCACAGGCGCGGCTAGCTAGCTTCGTCTCATGCCTGCCTCTGCCTGTGCCTGCCATTGGAGCCGGAGCCTCGATCGCTCGCTCACTCGAGCTGGACGACGCGCCTACAGCTCACACACCCACAGGAAACAACGCTTGCTACAGCTGCGTACCATCGCCGTTGCACCCACGCATCTTTCATTCATGGATGTCTAGCTAGATCGGATCAGAAAACAACTTCATTCATGCTGCTAGCTGCAGTGTATGCAAGCAAGAAGAATATATACAGTGTTATTTCCAAGCAAAGCAACCCCGGCTAATCCAGCAAATTTTTTAAGGAGTCTTGCGTGGAGCACAATGCAAAGTAATCAACATGAGGTAGTATATGCATGACAGCTGATTAATATGCATGGATAGACAAAGTGAAAAAGAACAAGCTAAGAATGAAGTAAAGAGAAAAGGAAAAGAAAAAGACCAGCTACCATGACAAAAGGATCTATGGCAGGCCGATCAGAATGTTTTCGACAAATATAATATAATATACCCACACAATGATTAACAAATACAATACGTAGTTAGAGATGGACAGCTAGTTAATTAAGTAGTAAAATATATATCCCCTTTGCTAGCTCAATTCCTTCGGAATCAGCCCTTCCAAACTCGAGCGTATCTGCCGCCTGTTGGTGCGCCATCATCAAGGCAGCATCGCGAACGTCGACATGTCGCCCCACGACGGGATTGCACTCCCGCAGTTGTTGTTGGACGTGGCGTTGTCGTCGTCGCCGCCGCCGCTACTCCGCCCGCCGCTGCTGTTGACGACGTTGCAGTTGCTGTTGGCTACGGCCGCGGCGGCCGTGTTAGCATGATGCGTGGTCGGGGAAGGGAGCACGTAGCAGGCGGAGCTGTCCATGAACCACGACGTCGCCGCCGCCGACGGCATGATGGCCTCCACCATGCCGGGTGGTGGTGGTGGTGGTCCCGCCACCATCTGCAAGAAGGCGCCGCCTACTACATGCGGTGCTGCTGCTGATCCTGCCGCCGCGGCGCCGTCGACATGGGCCTCCACTGCGCCGGAGCTCGTCGTCTGCGTGCCCAGGAACATGGTGGCCAGCCGCTGCTGCTGCAGCTTCCAGTGGAGGTCCTGGTTGATGAAGCTCAGCGACTCGATGGACGACGCGATGCTGCTGCTCATGCTCACCGCCGCGCCACCGTTTACCGCGCCGCCGCCGGAAGAAACGTCCCCCGACGGCCACTCCCCGAACGGCACGTACTGGCCGACGACGGCGCCGGGGGTGTGGAGCCGCGGCAGGGCCATCATGCCCGCCTGCTGGTGGTAGTCGACCGCGGGGGCGCCGCCGCCGCCAATGGGCGACGACGCCACGGCCGGATGAGCGCCGGCGGCGACCGCGCCAAGGAAGCCCAGCCTCGCCGCCTGCTGGTCGGCGGCCGCGGCCTCCGGCGGCAGGTTGAGCGAGAGGCGCGAGGAGGCCGCGGCCGCCGCCGCGGCCACGGCGGCCGCGGAGCGCGAGCGCTTGTTCTTGCGGCATCCCCCGCCGACGGGCACGTTGCGGAGCGCGCCGCCCTTGGTCCAGTACCTGCGGCACGTCTTGCAGAAGTGGCGCGGCTGCGAGAGGCTGTAGTTGTTGTAGTAGCAGAACTTGGTGTTGGGGGAGTCGCAGCGCGGGCACCGCAGCCCCTGCTCGGGCGGCGGGGGCGGCGGCTGCTGCTGCGTCTGCGTCTGCGTGGTAGCTGCAGGCGGCGCCGTGCCCCCGCCGGCAGTTGCACCGCCGGTGCCGCCCTTCCGTGTCCCGGCCGCGTCGTCCCCCGTCGTCACCGCCGTCGCTGACGCCATATATACGTACCCGGTACCTCGCAACAAGCAGAAGCTAACTACAGGCCGGCGGGCAGCGATCGAGAGAGCTCGCTCGTTCTGCTGTCGCCGCCGGCAGCCGGCCCTTGCGTGCAGCAGCTCTGGGCGGGCGTCCTAGCTAGCTAGCTAGGCGACGATGGTACGTGACGAGCAGGCGGCTAGGTATCAGGTGATTCTGTGGGTACGCTCGCGTATATAAGGAAGGATTGGATTGTATGCAAATGCCCAACGGTGGAGGAGGGTTTCCTGGCGAGGAGGGAAGACGCCGGAGGGGGGTTCCTATTGAATAGCGTCTCGTGTGTGTGTGGGCGGGCATCCCATCGCATCGCCTCGCTGCCTGCATGGGATTAATGAGAGCGTCAAAAGCGACGTCCGCGGATTGGCGCCTGTGATTGCCATCAAGTAGCTAGCTAGCTAGCTAGCGCTGCGTGCTCATGACCACGGACCACCACCTCAGCAGCGAAGCTGGCTCAACCCTGCAGCCTCTATTGGCCTCTCTGCCTGCGGCCTGACCCAGATCGGAATCTCTGTTCGTTCCTTCCCGGCTGCTGCAGCCAGAAGGGGGCCCCGAGTAAATTCACCTCCAGAGTGCAGTGCAGGCAAGTGCAAACTGCAGACGCGTCAGCATATCTCCGGTGTTGTCAGGGTGTGTTTAGTTTGCGAAATTTTTTTATTTAAAAGAATCGTCTCATGATTTTTTTTATCAAACTATGTAATTAGTTTTTTTTATCTACATTTAATGCTCTATGTATGTGTCCAAACATTCAATGTGACGGGAAATCTTGAAAATTTTTTGAAACTAAACGTGGCCTAAGGCTGTGTTTAGATGGCGAAATTTTTTGTGAAATGCTACTGTATCACTTTTCGTTATTATTTGACAATTAGTGTCCAATCATAGATTAATTAGGCTTAAAAGATTCGTCTTGTGAATTACGGCTAAACTGTGTAATTTGTTTTATTTTTTATTTATGTTTAATGCTTTATGCATGTGTTTAAAGATTCAATGTGACGGGAATCTTAAAAAATTTTGTAAAATTTTTTGGAACTAAACTCGGCCTAAGGTAAGAAGATGACATCTTGTCAGCAGGAGTATAGGAGTAACAGTACAAGGATACAGGCTCATAATAACATAGCCTACGTCCTGCACCTAGCTGCCGTACCTAGCTATAGCTACCGGAGCGCTGGTGAGAGCCATAGAGGAGAGATCTCATCAATCGGTGTGCCATCAATGGATGAGGCAGGCCGGCGGCCCCGGCGCGCGGGATGCAAATCGCGCGGAGACAGGCGGCGTCAGGAGACACCTCTGACCGGCGGCAGATCACAATACACATGTTCATGGGTCCGGCACGCCGTTAATTCGGCCGGTCAGGCGGGCCGGCGATAGGGCAGCGTGGACGAGAAGAAGATTCCGCCGCGGCGTGCGCCCGGCATGGACCCCCGCGCCGCGCCGGTTTTGACTCGCTCTGCCACCGGCAAGTCTGGCGCCCAACGCAACGGACCCGGGCCCGGGGCCGCGCTGCGCTGCCGTCGGTTTTACTTCGCTCCTGCTCGGGTGCCCCGTGCCCGTGAGTGAGCATGTAAGCGACCATCGACGACGGTTCGACGCGCGCACGGTCCGTAGCAATGGCGAGGCAATGTCATCGTCCTGCGCCGCCGCTGCCGCCGCCGCCCCGCGCTGAGGTCACTTCGGTTGGGCTCGGTTTCATCGCTTCCCCGGAATGTTCGCTGCGCCCAGCGTGTGGTGGGGACAGACCTGAGCTGAGCTGTGGGCCTGTGGCCCAGCGTCAGCCGTGCCCCCATTTCCGACCCAACCAAAATGCTCATTCTATTACAGTTCCTTTGCGCAATCCGGCCCTGCTTCGTCCCAGTATGCAGTATGCAGTATGCTGGTTCGTTGGCCCCTTTCTGTGATTTGGCCCAACCTCTGGTATAATCGTGATCGTGGCTGTGTTTAACAAAGCTCTAGCATCCCCGAGGGCAAGTGCTGCGCAAAATATTTCTAGGCTAAAATAATGCCACTCAATCAAGCATTTAATTTTAGCTTAAATTTGGAGCAACACCCTAAAAAAAATCTTTACTTTGTCTCCCATGTACCCCTCAGTTTCAAATTATAAGTTTTTTTAAGAAAGGACGGCAAAAGTCTTACTGCGATTTCTATTAGACGAAGAAAGAAAGAAAAGGTAAGTGTCAGTCTAGTTTTTAAAATAGAAACTGGACCAGAAAAATCATACAAATGAGGAGAGTGCCCCACTCATCCTACACAACTTTAATACAACTGTCACAACTCACGCCACTACTTGCAACTTAGTCGAATCAACCTAACTAACAACTACTCGACTAACAACAACTTGGCCTAAGAAAAGATCCATGGGAGCACCGAGCACCACCACCCTTGAGAAACGCCATAGCAGATAGCAAGAGATCAACGGCGGAACTGGATAGCCTAGCAGAGCCTTCAAGAAGGAAAGGACGCCAAGAGCGTTGACAGGCTAGTCCAACAAAAGAAGGTTTTCACCTGTAGAATCTAGCATGGTAGGAGAGGTACAAAAGGACGCCTTCAAGAAGGCAAACGACATCCACAGACGTTGTCGTCCAAGCTTTCGCCCCGACCTCATGCAACCTCCACACCGTCGCCGCCGGAGACCCAACCCTACCAAAGAGGTAGGATGCATTGAGGGATCAGCAGCAGCTCCCCCGGGCCGCCGCTTAAAGGAACACCGACCAAGAGAAGCCCCGGGAGAAGCACGACGGAGAGTCCACCCCTGCCGGAATTGGCACCGGCCAGCAACAGGCAGCTCCGACCAACTCTGCCACGGGATCAACCCAAGAAGGGGGAAGGCAGATGGCGGGGAGAAGAGGACCGGGATTAGAAGAAGCCCCAGTCGCCTAGCCCACCAACGTCCCAACCCCTACCGAGCCCACCCCGCATCAATCCACGCAGCACAGGGACTGCAGCAGTCTCCACACCGATCTGCCGCCGTCTGTATGCCTGCTCCCTGGCCCTCCAAAGGGCTGAGCACCGCAGCCCTATGAAAGTCCAGGAGCAGGGTGCAGCATGCCGAGACGCGCGGCAGCCCGCGCCACCACACAGCACGCACGGTAGCCCCCGCGCCACCGTGGCCCGGCCACACAGCACGCGCCGCCGGCCCCACCCGCACCACCACCGAGTCGCCACCACGAGGTCCACCGCCGCATCCCAAGCTGGAAGAGCCGAAACCACAGCCAGACAGGCATGGCCGGCCGCTGCCGGCTGCCACCGGGCGCGAGCCAAACAGGTCCGGCCGCAGCCAGCCACCGTAGGAGCCCCGGCCGCCCCGCTTGCCCTCTAGGCACGGGGGTGACGGATCTGGCCAAGAGGACACCGGATCCAGCCAAGAAGACGCCGGATCCGTGCCCCCCAGGCCGAGAACCGCCGGTAGGCGCCGCCCTGTGAAGTCACGGGAGTTTCTCTAGCCACTACGAGAGAGGGGTGGGGAAGAAGAGCAAAGGGCCTAGCCGCCGTCCTTGCCTTTCTGCGGTTTGCCGGCGTCTAGCTCTGGCAGCGGCCGAGCAGTTGCAGCGCACGGGAGAGCTTGTGGTGGGCGGAGGCGCTGCTGCCCGAGTCGCCCGTAGAGGACGACGCAGGGCCTAGGTCAAATTACACCTAAATCAATGGAAGCCCAAAATTGAATACATCTGGTACATCAGTTTCGTTATGTATTTAGATATAACGTATGTCTAGATACATAATAATAAAAATATATATATCAAGTCAAAACGGCTTATAATTTGGAAAATGACGGAGTATTTTTTAAGCCGGAGCTTTAGGGCCTGTTTGCCAAATCGATCTAGCTCTAATATGAAATCCATACACAATTTGAAGCTTGTATCATTTCAGAAATGATTTGTTTACACAGCTGCTCCTCCCATTTTCTATTCCACGTTCACCACCAGAGAACCGGTGAACATCAGGTATGCCTCATCTCTGATCGCGCGCATCTCCATGGCTGCATCCCGTATCGGCATCCGCTCTTTGGGCTGGTGTTTTGAGCAGGACAAACCGAGCCGAATGACCGTAAGCAAACACTCCTGAATCCTCTTTCTTGTGATGCTGTTGTCGTCGGCGTCAGGGTGTACCCATAGATTCGGGTCCGCTATCTCCAATATCCTGTCAGGAAAACCATCCTCTGAAAACCTGTGGAGGTCCAACGAGTCTCCGAACACATCATCCGTGGGGCTCCGTCCTGTGAACATCTCAAGCAGCAATATGCCTAGGCTGTAAACGTCACCGAGGATGGAGACCGCACAGCCTTCCCCGTACTCTGCAAATATTTTGTAAGCCAGTCAGATCGATCATCATGTCAAAGTTGTCCAAGATGAAAAGATAATACTGTAAGAAATAAGCAGCAAAACAAAAGACAGCAGTTTCAGTTGATCAGGTACCTGGAGCGACGTAGCCAACGGAGCCTCTTATCCCAGCTACGCTGTTTGAATTTGGATATGCTTTGCACGCACTTTCAGACAAGATTCTGGATATGCCGAAATCTCCAACACGAGCACTCATGTCTTCGGCGAGAAGGATGTTGCTTGGCTTGAGATCGCAGTGGACGATCGGTGGCCGACAATGGTTATGAAGATAGTCCAGGGCGTCCATGATGTCGACAGCAATGTCTAACCTTTGGGTTAGGCTTAGCGTGTTCTTGGGCTCATTAGATTTTGGATGAAGCCAAGAACTCAAGTTACCGTTGGGCATAAACTCGAATACCAAAGCTTTGAACTCTTGGCCTTGGCGATCGATGCTTGAGCAGCACGTGATGATCCTTAGGAGACAACGGTGGCGCACGCTTCGGAGTGCCTCGCATTCAGCCAAGAAGCTTCTTGTGGATCCAGACTGTTCAAGGTTGAACACCTTTACGGCGGCTATAGTTCCCTCATCAATGAAAGTGCATTTGTAGACTGTGCCATAGCTGCCTTTTCCAAGCAAATTGGCATCTGAAAATCCCTTTGTTCCGTCTGACAGTTCCTTGTAAGAAACCCTTTCGTATTGTTCTCCACTTATTACTGGGGCTAGGGGATTGCTTCTCTTCTGTCTTTGCTTACAGTTTTTGTAGATGAACTGAATAACTGCAGTAAATAATGCTAAGAACAAGAGTGCACCCATTGTTGCCAGAGCTATTTTAACATACTTCAACCCCCTCTTACTCTTGTTGTTCTTTCTCACAACGGACATGGGGCATGGATCTAAGCGAAGCTGAGGTATTCCACCACAAAGGTTTTTGTTTCCAGCAATCGATAAGTAAGACAAGTTTCTAAAGGAACCTTCTTTCGGTACTTCACCTTGCAGATCATTGAAGGACAAATCCAGCTTTGATAGCGATGTCAGGTTCTGCAGATCAGTTGGGATGAGCCCGGACAAGTTGTTGTGTGCTAGATACAGCTGCTGCAGGCTGTGTATGTCGCCAAGGGCATCAGGGATCACACCAGAAAACCTGTTCATGGTCAGGTTCAATACGCGGAGACCCTTGATGTCACCTAGAGGCTGAGGTATGCTTCCCTGGAACGAGTTACTGTCCAGTAAGAGTACCTCCAGAACTATGCAATTTCTGATGGTTGTCGGTATCTGGCCCCACAACTGGTTTCCTGACAAGCTCAACGTGTTGAGGTTAGCCAACCTTCCAACGTCGAAAGGAAGTGGTCCGGAGAGGGAGTTGTGTGACAAGTCCAGGAACAACGAAAGAGACTGCAGCTGGAATATTTCTTCAGGAATGGAACCGTTCAGGCAATTGCTTGAAAGATCAAGACTGATGAGATCGCTAAGCTTTCCAAGGCTCCTTGGGATTGATCCTCCCAAGTTGTTGTTGCTCGCCGATAGCTTAAGGAGCCTGGTGAGATTTCCCACTGATGATGGAACAAGGCCCGACAGGTTATTGTTGTCCAGGTGTAGCTCCGTCAGGTTCTCCATCTTCCCAATGCTATCTGGAATTACTCCTGAGATGTCAGTAGTATTCGCCAGAATAAGCACTTTGAGACCGACCAGATTTCCGATCTCCGAGGGGATGCTCCCAGAGATGGCAAGGTCATCTAGGTAAAGGTGATCAAGTGTTGTCGAGAGGTTAGCAACTGAAACAGGAAGATCTCCAGTGAAATTGTTGTGACCCAGACCTAAAAACTTTAGCATGCTGCAGTTGGCCAATGAATCGATGAATTCCCAGCCCTCCATCTTCTTCTTCTTCCCCGCTTGAAGCATGTTACCTTCCAGTTGCAGTTTCCCCAGATACTGCAGCCTCCCAAGATCACGAGGCACGAAGCCGCTGAATCCGTTCCCTGACAGCTCGAGTACTCGGAGCTGAGTGAGATTGGAGATGGAGGAAGGGATCGCCCCACTGAACTGGTTTTCCAACAACACCAGAAACTGCAACCGAGGGAGCTGCGCCTGGATCTCGGCAGGGATGCCTCCGTGCAGCGTGTTCTGTCCGACGTCGAGGAACATCAGCGACGACACGTTGTACAGCGACGGTGGGAGCTCACCGCGCAGGCGGTTGCCGCAGAGGTTGACGCCCTCGAGGCGCGCCATGCCGCGGCCGAGCTCGGGGGGTACCGGGCCCTCGAAGCCGTTGACCCCGAGGCCAAGATAACGCAGCGACGTCAGGTTGGCCAGCGACGCCGGGAGGCGGCCCGTGAGGATGTTGTTGATCAGCACCAGCACCTCGAGCCGCTTCAGCGCGCCGCCGAGCTCGGCCGGGACGGGGCCGGTGAGCTTGTTGCTGGCGAGGAGCAGGCGTGTCAGGCCAGTGCAGGCGGTGAGGTTGCCCGGGACCGCGCCGGACAAGGTGTTGACGCTGAGGTCGAGCGTCCGGAGGCGGCGCAGGCGGCCCAGGCTCGCGGGGATCTCGCCGCGCAGCCAGTTGGAGCTCAGGTTGAGCAACCGCAGCGACGACAGGTTGCCGACGGCCGGCGAGAGCGTCCCGGAGAGCCCGAGGGAGGGCAGCCTCAGCGCCACCACACGTCCGCGGCGGCCGCACGTGACGCCGTCCCAGGTGCACGGACCGGCGGCGCTGCCGTTCCAGGACGCGAGCATGGCGCCGCGGCCGCCACTAGTGCTGCTGCTGCTGCTGCCGCCGACGGCCGCGGCCTTGAAGGCGAGCAGAGCAGCGGTGTCATCGCTCTTGGCTACCCCCGGCGCGAGCGCCAGGGAAATGGGCACAGATGAGAAGGACAGCAGCAGCAGGTGGAGGAGGAGCATGGTCGCTGGAGTGATCGCCATGGCAGGCCGTTGCTTTGGAGCTTGGAATGTACTAACAACAGCTACTACTTATAGCACGACGCAGATGCCAGATGGTGCCCGACTGTTTCGATCAATTGCCGTTGTGGCGACGACGCCGTCAATGAGTCTTCACCACCTTGACTCGTGCTAGGCGGCCTCCGGCTGCTGCACGGCGAAGGATCGAGACAGGAGTGGACTTTTGCGACTAAAGCATGACCTGGAGCAGTGCATGTATACGATGGACGTCACTTTCCGGCTCGTTCGCGGCCTGTACGCAGGATGAAAAGGGATCGGATACGATAAGACCGATATTACATTTGTTTTTATATTTCTGATTGGATTCAGATTCGAATACGGATAGTGTGAGCATATCGGATAGGATACGCGATGTCGATATAATAAATATAAGATTTGAGTATTCGGATACGAATACGGTATCAGATGTTAAATATTTGGACTCGGATATGGACAGATCTGAACTTCTCTAAACGAATTCGGTCTCGAATACGTTCGAAAAATATCCGTACCGTTTTCATCCTTACCTGTATGTCATTGACCAGGTCACGGTAACTGGAATCCAGAGCAACAGTGCCGACCCGCGGGGCTCGCTTCAGCTGCAAGCAGTTTGGCCATGTTATATCTGTCATCTCGGAATGGTAATCATATCTTCTACAGAATTTTTTTTTGCAAACTTTGATCAACAATTGTTCAAATTATATATAAAACTAAAACATGAAATTTACATCAAAAACATTTGTATTCAAAACTGCCTCTACGATAATATTGATTTTTTAGCAAATGTAAACGTATTGTAAGAAAAATTAAGGGTCAAAAATCTGTTCTGATTGATTGTGTAAGAAAAATTAAGCAATGTTTTGCACAACAATTACGAGAGATGCCTATGTATCAGCAGCCAGATAAGTTGAACAGCTTCCTATTGCAGCAGCTGACAGCCGAGTTTTCCACAACATTTAACAACAATGGCCTTTTCTCCTTTGGAGCTGATGCCTGTATCAACTATGAACATGATGCAAAAACTAAAGAAAAGGGAACTAAGTCATGATCTAAATGTTGCCTCCAACTAAATCATTGAGCCCCAAGCTTCAACCGATGAGCTGCGAACAAGGGGCTGCCACTAATCCAAAGGTGAATCACTCTATGGAAGAACAGAACTACAAAGCCGGTCGACATTTTTCTACGAAGCACAAAATTGGCCTGAAGAATCGATTGGACCAACAAAAAGGAGCAGGCTGCTCCGGTGACCCAGGTAAATCTGTAGCATGTAATCTATCTTGCTTTGGTTACAAGATCTCAGATCTTCATCATTACAATCTTTCTTGCACCTTCTTGTCAGCAGTCATGACCAAGGTGGATGGTCCTGTTCCCTAGTCTCTGGAGGGTGTGGCTTCCACCCTGGTTTCTCGTCCCAGTACATGTCATAATATATGTGACCAATTTCACGGAACTCTACACAGCACCATAGGCCCACAGACCTCTTCACACGATTTCGGAACTTCTTCTCCACAGCCTGGTTTCAGTAATTTGCGTTAAGGTGGAAACTTTTATCCAGAAAATTAGGCAACATGCATAAGAGTATAGCAGCTTACTGCATCAGCAAAACCACCGAAGGCATCAACCATAGATGAGAATTGTATGATTTTGACATCCTTATATGGTGACAACAAATCCAACAGCTATTAAAAAAGGGAGAAAAGGCACAATTTCAGCATATGTACAAAGAACAGAGCAAAATTTCCTAGCTTCAAAATACAATAGTATTTCTGAGTTTGAATAAAATGTTATATTCCTCAGCTTAAACTGTTGTACTTTGGACTAAACTGAAACCACATACTGCATGAAAGAAATAACAATTTACCTTTTCTTCAGTACTATTTCTTGGTAAAAGAAAGGGTCTGTGCTTATCGGTTTCATCAACTGCAGAGCATCTGGAGCTATGCTCATCACAGAGTTGAACATCGAGTAACGAATTTTTCACCTAATTGAACACTCCCAATCAAAACAATTAGGACACAAGCTCACATCTCTTGTTGCCAAGCATTCAAGGTGAAATATAAAAAAAAACAGCAAATCACTTGATATTACCTCTTTAGGTAATGATGGATTCTCAAGAAAGGAGTACTCTCTGAAATCAATATGTGGACCAAACTCTTCCTTGGGCAAGTCCTTTAGCATAACATGAACCTGTGCCATTTCCCATGAAATTATAAGGAAATTTGATTCATAACTGATTTACAAATATCAGCTAACTATTCTCTTCAGACCCTCTAAAAGGGCCATTTTGATTGGGCTCAAGGCCAAGTTTAAGAGGGCAGGAGAGGGGAGGGGCGATATGGATTGGCAACACCACTAACCAACTACAGAACCAACCTCATGGGGTGAAGTGACCTGTTATTTGAAGCTGAGGTGGCAGTATGGATATCAGGTTTTATAGAAAAACAATAGCCTCTATTACAAAAGGAAAGTTTTCATTACAGAATTACCTCAAACACATGATCCATCGGGCAGAGAAAAGGTTGTCTGGTCATTATTCCTTCTAAAATTCCAGGATGTCCAAACCACATTCTATCAAGCCTGCACCATAATGGAGGCATTACCTAAAAGTACAAACTGCAGTCAGAAAAGGGGCATCAACATGTATGAACACTACAAAAAGCTAGATAATACTTCAAAAATCTTACTCCTTCCATTCCAAATTATGTCGTTCTGGCTTTTCTAGGTACATAGCTTTTTCTATGCACCTAGATATCCATTATGGTCTAGATACATAGTAAAATCTAGATATCTAAAAAAGCCAGAATGACTTACAATTTAGAACGGAGGGAGTATCTACTACCTCCAAAAGCAGTAGAACCTAAAAAATGATGATTCTGTCTTGTACTGAACTGTGAGCAAGCATTTAGTGTAAACAAATGTTACCATCGAATTTATCACCATAGTACTTCTAAGGCTCTACCTTGCTCATATGGAAATTTTGCTGGTAAACGGAATTGAGAAATTTGTATTAATTAAGGAGAGACGGCGCACAATATCTCAAAAGGTAAGAACATAATAGTAATCTTTGAGATCAGGCAAGTAAGACTTTTAGAAAGAGACCAAATTAATGATGTCAATGGAACATGGGCAAATCAAGTTCAGTCAGATGCTTCCACCTTAAGGTATGTCCATTTACCCCCACAATCATGCAAGTGAATCATTTCAATTTAAACTAGAAAACAGCTGAAGCGAAGGAAAACATGAAGCATGAAGAAAACAAGTATAGAAAAGACACATTTCACCTACCAGTGTCCGCTTTAACAAGGATGCGACTGCAAGTGCAGTTCTTATTTGCTTCAGCTGAAAAGTTTCATGCAACTAATTAGTTTAAAAGAACATGCAAGCATTAATAATAGACATACAACCCGTAATTTGATCGAATATATATAGAAGAAGATACCTGATAATTAACCAACTCAAAATGAGATTCAACAGTATGAGCACCATCTAATAGCAAACTTTTTGGAATGTTAGGTTTAAATGACAGGAAACCTCCTGCAACAGGACAGTAGACTAAGTACAGAAACACTAATAAAATGGTAAAAAGAGGAAACTATGAGAGATTAAGAGTACTACTAGTACAGAGTCCATTTCTACTTTCAAGGCACTTGAATAAACCAGTCAGAATAAGCACGAATCTCTGTTCAAGACAGTAGAGTACAGTTTACTTGTGACAGGTATAGACAGTGAATAGACCTGGAGAATCATAATAAGATGGTTGATCAAAGAAAAGCATTGCCTCTCGCAATCTATGGCGCTTTCCTTCAGTACCCGCATACTGAAAAGTAGTATGAACTGCGTATGGTTCCAAATGAAGCTGCTTATACATGCCCTGACAATCCAAAGAAAAATAAACAAAGAGCACCTTCAAATCAGTAGAGCACTATGAACACAACTAGCAAGGCGAAAAACTACCAAAACAATGCAAACAGAATGTCCAAAGAGCTACATGGACACTAAAATATAACGAGATACAACTATTATCTAACTAAAAAGTGTTTTCAAATGCAAAATTTCTAATTGGCAACCACAAACAAAGAAATACTCCTACCTGCACAAAATATGTATGGCCGCTGCAAAATATACTTGCCGGTAGTACTCCCAGCTTCAGTTTCCCATCATAAGAATATACAAGATCACCTCCTTGAACTGGCTGTCCAAATTTTTTGCGTACAAGATCATTAAAAGCATTCTGGTCCCACAATTTATCATCAGATGTGACTAAATCTTTCCAATCTTTTGCCAGCCTTTTAGCAGGTTCAGTGGGTCGCCAATGGAAAATACCAATGTTGAATGCACCAGTAACTGTGAATAAGATAATAGAGATCGACTGTCATGTTATCAATTACATAGCATTGGAATCTTCAGTTATGTAGTTTTCAAGAAGACGATAAAATAATTCGCTCGAAAGTGGGGAACCACCAAAGCATCCCTGCTTCAGTTAGGTAATTTAATAGAAACATAAGGAGATACAAGAGTGGAAGGGACATGCCTGAAAGATGAGGGTGAAGTACAGCATAATAAATTTGAGCAATGAAATCATTTTGTTGGGCTATGGAGACTGGAGGGTACATATGACTAGGTCCATAAGGACCTCCAATACCTTATGTTTTTAAAATTCCTAGGGCAGAAAAAGATTGTAAAGATAGCTATCAATGGTCTAAATCTACCCAAAGAAAACACTGAATATAACTCATGCTTTCAGGAATTTATTTGCTAAATTAAAATTTAATATTACAACACTGAGTAGAGGAACCAAAATATAAAAACATTTATAGTTATAGCATGCTTGAAATGCGTGCATCCATCACTCCATAATGCCAGCGAAACACAAGAGAATGCTGAGCTGCTTAGTTGTCTTCATGTACACAGGACTGCCAAGCAAGAGGGTATGTTCAATAAGGTCTACATAGGTATTTGCTACATGATACTCATGCACATATACTTCAGTATTCACAAACTAGCTACATGAGTTGTACATTGCTGTCACTAGTGAAAATCTTTCTTCATTGACTGTAAACTTTCGGAAATGCTCAATGGTGTGTATTTGTACTTAAATGCAAGTTCATTTCAAACTTCCAAGACAAGCAGTACAAGGGAAATGTCTCATGCAGCTCTTCAAATAAGATATAACTTCTTTGGGTCTGATTACTATATTCAGGTGCATATCACACCATCTCTGTTGTCAACCTCAGGATTGAATAGAATATGATGCGATCTGTGCTTGATTAGTACTGCTCGCAACAGAGATTGGTAACGAACACACTAGCAACTTAGTAGGAACCAGAAAAATTCAGAACCCACGTCATATCTGTGGTCAATAATTACCTTCCCTCCAGTTCTCCAGGCTGTCGTCGGTGACGGTGGGTATGACCTGATCGCTGGACGTGAGGAGATCCGCGTCGGGGTATCGGGCGAGGTAGGGCAATGGGTTCTTGAGCCACACCATATCCGTGTCGCACATGAGCAGCTCGTACCCGAAAGGCAGGAGCGCGTTGATGAGCAGCACCTTCTCCCTGCCCATCCTGTGGAAGGTGGGGGAGCCCCACCCGGCGTCCTCGGTGGCCATCCTGCTGCCCATGTCGAAGACGGGCACGCCCCGGAAGTAGAGCTCCCGGAGCAGTTTGGTGTCCATGGCGCCGACGAGGAGGCTGTCGACGCCGAGGTCCGTGAGGTGGCGCACCCAGGTGAGGATGAAGTCGAGGAAGGCGTAGTTGCCGAAGGTGACGACGATCACGCCGTCGCGGGCGCGGGCGGCGACCATGTCGCGGGTGAGCCGGAACGCGCGCGGAGACGGCATCCGCGCCCGCCGGGGAGGGGGCTTCCAGATGGGCCGGTTGTACATGGTCTCGGGCTGGGTGAGAGTGGGCGCGGAGAGGTTGGCCCCGGCGATGGCGGCGGCGGGGAGCGGGAGCGTGGGCGCCGAGAGCGAGGAGAAGGAGGAGAGCAGGAAGAAGAGGGCGGAGACCGCGAAGCCGCCGAGGACGGCGCCGTAGATCCCGACGAAGACCGGCTTGGTGGACTCGGCGGAGCACCACGCCGCCATTTCGCCGGCGGGGATCGGGGTCGCCGGAGGCGGAGGCGGGGTCAGCGCGCGGTGGGGGCCGGGGACATTCTGCACAGGCAGTGAGTCAGGGGACAAGGACGGCGTGGGTCCCGCTGAGCGGTGGGTGCGCAGTGGGTCCCTGCGACGGCAGGGTCGTCTCGTGCAGTGCACGGTATAGATGTGTGGCGTCCCGTTACGGGAAAGCTACGGACTACACACGACACAGTGGGTGGGTCCCGCCTCCCGACGCTGCCGTGCGGGTGCCAGCAGCATTTTTGTCTCATAAAAAATCATCCAACCACTGCGATAACTCGCTAACGACGGAGAGCGGAGGGAAAATAAAAAATGAATAGAAACGCTAAGCTGCATGGCAACCAAGGGCGTGTTCACATGGTAAAAGTTTTGGAGAAAAATTTCGGTAGCACTTTCGTTTTATTTGATAAAATTTATCCAACCATAGACTAATTAGGCTCAAAAGATTCGTCTCGACATTTACAGACAAATTGTGTAATTAGTTTTTTTACCTACATTTAATGTTCCATATATGCGTCCAAAGATTTAATGTGACGGATACTATGCAAAAAAAAAAATTGGGTCGTTTAGGGATCTAAGCATGACCCAAGAAAGATACCACGCTGTCAGTCGCTAGCGAATCTTTTTTCAACATCCTCTCTCACCTGTATGTACAAAATAAAATATAATTTTTGCTAGCTATTTGCATCTTTGTTGGAGACGCCCTTAGGAATCATCTTGTGTTTTGTTTTAAACCAGCATCCGTGCTAAAATAATTTCTTGAAACATTTGTACTGTTAAACATCTGTGCTGAGCACGGTTCTTACTGTGAGGGTCCGGCAAGTGTACCAGATGCTCTATGCAAGCGGATCCTTTAGCCAGCCCAGGAGCTCTGCACGTTGATCCAAGGTGATACAACCTGTAGTGTTTTCTGCATCTTAGCTTAAATCCCGTGTTAGTTCTAAATAGCTTCATCTAAGATCTACTGTAACTCAAGAGCATGCACCCCTATTTTTGTTGTATTGTAATTTTGGGTCTAGTTTGTGTTAGGTTTTGATCTCCCTGTCATTAGGCCCAACGGCCTAATGGGCCTTGTTCTCGCGTCCTGATCGGGGGCGCCCAACCCAATATGGTTGGTGGGCCCCCGTCGCACAGCGCTATATATAGGAGGTGGGGGCCGGGGCTCAAGGCACGAGGTCGTCCTGCAGCCAGTTCCCCACCGACATTCCTAACCCTAATCCCGATCAGAGAAGGGGCGCTGCCAGCGACGGGAAGCCGCCACTGAACCCATGGCGCCGGCGAACGACTCCAACACCGGCGCTTCCTCCGGATCGGCCGCTGCTGCTCCTAGTGACGGTTTGCGCTTTTCACTGATCTCTTTTCCTCTTACTAGCGCAGTCGTAGTAGTAGTTGTGCACCTACTGTAAACCGATCTATCTACTGCTTACTGTTATGATACCCGATCTAATGAATCTAACGAACTACGAAATCCAACAATGGTACCGGAGCCATGTTCATGAACTAAGAACCCTAGATCGGGTAAAGAAAAGCAAAATAACATGAACACCGTTTTTTTTAAATCGGGATGAACACTGTAACCCTAACCGGGTACTAGAAAGGAAGCCGAACCCTAAAGACCCTAACCCCATCTCCATTTTTCCATTCGGATCGGCAAGAACGAACTCTAGACCTAACTTTTTCCCCATTCGGATCAATCCGAAAAGTACAACTCGAAGAAAGAAAGAAAGGGGGAAAAGAAGAGGCGCCGAATGGAAATGCCGGTGCCGGAGAAGAAAAACCGAACCGGCGGCGAGCTCGCCGAGTCCGGCTATGAAAGCACCGCAGCCAGGCCGCTCGACGGCGGCGTGCTCACCCGTTTGGGGAGCACGCGCGCCAGCGAGGGGGCCGGCGACGGCGCAGAGCCCCGGCGGCAGCACCGCTCTGGGCTTCTCCGGCCAAGGCCATGGGTGGCGCGCGCGGTGTGTCCCTCATGGCTGCGGTGGAGGCCGAGAAGAATGGGAAGAGGAAAGAGAAGCTCACACTCCCTCCGGCAGTGCTCGCCCTTGGCGGCGCCGACGGCCGTCGGTCACACTGTGCGGCGGCGGCTGGAGCTGAGAAAATGAAGGAAAAGAAAAATGTCGGTTAGGGTTAGGGAATGAGTCAACCGGCTCCTGTTTTTAACCCTGCGACATATGTGGATGGCCGTCGGATCAAATCAACGGTCCAGATCAGCCGGCGCCGATATGGGCTCGAATCGGCCCAGGCGGGCACGAAACCAAGGAAGGAATCCCGGCCCAGGCCCAGGTTGTGGCCTGGGCGCGGGGGCGTGGCGGCCTGCTGGGCCGAATGGCCGAACGGGCCGGCCCGGGGGAGCGCCTGGACGCGGTGACTACGCCGTTTGACTGGGCCGCCGCGCGCCACCGGCCTGCTGGGCCGAGCGGCATCCGGCTGGGCCTGGCGCCTCAGGCCGAGCCGCGCCTGGGCCGCCTCCGCTGGCCGGGCCGCGAAGGGGAGAGAAGGGGCGAAAAACGAAATTTCATTTTTTTTCAGAAGCATTTTCCTTTACATGAATTTGATGAATATTTGAATGAATTTGAATGAAATTTTGATAAGAATTTTCGTGCAAATTTGTCCAACGACGTTTTTGCTCAGAAATAATGAAAATTTTTTTTAGTGCTTCTGGAAAATAATATTATGAGAATTTTATTATTGTTTCCGCTGCGTACTTGATATATTTATTTTCATCATCAAATTCGAACCAACGGGAGAATTTGGTTTTGAAAAATGAGCAATAATTGAAGATGAATTGTAGTATTGTTATTTTCTGACCAACGTTGTTAATAACAATATTATAATTTTGATTCATGAAAATTGTGCCTTAATTTTATTTCTGCCCAACGGTGATGTAAAATTATTGCATAGATGAATTATATGTTTTAATTTGACCAAGTTAAAGCGTATGATCTTATGTATAAATATTTCTCACTTACTCTGATGTGGTTTCAGGAGGCAAATGCATTGTGAACATCTCGAACATCCCGACACTCAACGGAACAAATTACCGTGTGTGGCGGGAGAAATATGAACTTGAACTTGCATTGGGAGAGGTCGATTATGCCATCATCTCACCGTGTCCCACTGAACCTGTGGATCCGGTGAGAGAAGACAATGAATCTGACGCTGATTTCACTGCTCGAAAGCGTGATCATGCTGAGATAAGAATGAAATATGATCTTGAACATAGGCAATGGACCCTCTCAAATCGTAAGTGCTTATTGGTAGCTAAGGCCACCATAGAAGAACAGATAAGGGGCTCAATCCCTGAATGTGCTACTGCCACAGAATATCTTGATAAAATCAAGAGTCAGTTTACTGGGTCTACCAAGGCCACTGCAAGTTCACTGATAAAGAAACTTGTGAATGAAAAATATACTGGCGGTAGCATCAGAGAGCACATCTTGAAGATGAACACCACGACATCTAAGCTGAAAGAGATGAATTTGAAGGAAGATGATTTCCTGATTCATTTAATTTTTGCTTCTTTGCCAAAAGAATATGATACTTTCATTGTGAACTACAACATGCAGCCTGAAAGATGGGGCATAGAGAGACTTATCTCAATGTGTGCTCAAGAAGAGGAGAGGATAAAGTCCTCACAGAGTGAGTCCGCTCATTTTGTGAAGGATAATAAAAGAAAGAACTTCAATAACAAGAACTCTAAACCACAGGGGAAACCCAAGTGGGACAAGGCCTCTTCCTCACAGGGAAAGAAACCCCAGGAACCTGAGAATCAGCAGAGCAACTCCTATGGTGGAGCAGAAAAGGACCAATGCAAGCACTGCTTCAAGAAGGGACACTACAAGAGAGACTGTCCAGACTTCCTGAAATCTCTACTGAAAAGAGGTGATGAATTTATTACATTTGTAGATGAATCCCTGTATTTATGTTATGCTAAATCCACTTGGTGGGTTGATTCAGGAGCAACTACTCATGTTGCAAATTCTTTACAGGGATTAAATGGGACGAGAACTTTGCAAAGAGGAGAAAGAACGATTAAAGTTGCGAATGGAGTACAAGCCGATGTTGAAGCGATTGGAGATTTATCTTTAGAATTGAACAACGGCTTTGTACTTAGACTTAAAGAAGTACTTTTCGTTCCCTCTTTGCGTAGAAATTTAATAAGTGTTTCGAAACTCGATGATGATGGAATTGATTGCCATTTTGGTGATGGCAAATGTAAGATACTTGTTAATAATGAATGTGTTGGTCTTGCCTTCCGACAAGACAAACTTTATTTATTATCTCTTGATGAAAATGCGAACAATGTATGCGATGAGAATATGAATGATTCCCCATCTGCGAATGTAATTAAGAAGCGGAAGCGAATTGATGATGCCTCTTCGAAATTATGGCACTGTCGCTTGGGCCATATTTCGAGGGGGAGAATGGAACGGCTAATTAAAGAATCAATCCTTCCGCACTTAGAATTTTCAGATTTAGAACAATGCGTTGATTGCATCAAAGGAAAGTATGTCAAGAAAATTAAGAAAAATGCCAAACGAAGCACAGGAACTTTAGAAATCATCCACACTGATATATGTGGTCCATTTCCTGTGAAAAGCGTGGATGGTTATGATTCGTTTATAACATTCACAGACGACTACTCTCGTTATGGCTATATTTATCCAATTAAAGAAAGATCGGAAGCATTGGATAAATTCAAAATATTTAAAGCTGAGGTTGAAAATCAGCATGATAAGAAAATAAAGATAGTACGATCAGACCGAGGTGGAGAGTACTATGGGCGACATACCCCATATGGCCAAATTCCTGGACCGTTTGCAAAGTTTCTACAGGAAAATGGCATAGTCGCTCAGTACTCCACACCGGGGGAGCCTCAGCAGAATGGAGTGGCTGAAAGACGTAACCGTACCTTAATGGATATGGTAAGAAGTATGATAAGTTACTCCACTTTACCGATTAGTTTATGGATGGAGGCACTGAAAACCGCCATTCACATACTTAATCGAGTACCAAGCAAATCGGTGCCTAAAACACCGTATGAATTATGGACAGAAAGGGAACCCTCACTTAACCATTTGCGTGTGTGGGGCTGTCCAGCTGAGGCAAAAGTGTTTAACCCAAACATAGGAAAGTTAGACTCCAAGACAGTCAGCTGCCATTTCATTGGCTATCCAGAAAGATCGAAAGGATATCGATTTTATTGTCCTGACAGACATACGAAGATTGTAGAAACAAGACACGCTGTGTTCTTGGAGGATAACATGATCAGGGGGAGCATGATAGCACGAGAAATAAGCCTACAGGAGAAACGGGTACATGTACCCACTCCGATGGTTGAAGAACTATTTTTTACGCTACCTGTTGCTGTTGAGCCGACAGTGCAGGACACTGTGGAGCCAACACCTGTTGCAAGTTCTCCCGTGGCGACAACAAATGAACATGAGGAACCTGTCCTTGAGGAGGCTGTCCTTGAAGACCCCATAGAACCAAACGTCGCACATGAGGAAGAACAACAACAGCCCAATGTGGAACAAGTGCCAGAGGCCCCTAGAAGGTCTCAAAGAACAAGAAGGTCAGCTATTTCTAATGACTATGAAGTTTATGAAACAGAAGAATTTCAAATGGGGGATGATCCCACCTCATTTGAAGATGCCATGAGAAGCGACCACTCATCGAAGTGGCTTAAGGCCATGGAAGATGAAATGAAATCAATGAGTACCAACAAAGTTTGGGACTTGGAAATTATTCCTAAGGGAGCCAAAACAGTAGGTTGTAAATGGATCTACAAAACAAAATATGACTCCCAAGGGAACATAGAAAGATTTAAAGCGCGACTTGTGGCAAAAGGCTTTACGCAAAGAGAAGGGATTGATTACAATGAGACGTTTTCTCCAGTCTCATGTAAAGATTCCTTCAGAATTATAATGGCACTTGTGGCCCACTATGATTTGGAGTTACATCAAATGGATGTAAGAACGGCGTTCCTTAATGGGGATTTGGAAGAAAATGTTTATATGGCACAACCGAAAGGTTTTGTTGTAAAAGGAAAAGAAAATATGGGATGCCGCCTAAAGAAATCAATCTACGGATTGAAACAAGCCTCGAGACAGTGGTATTTGAAATTTGATAGAACGATAAAAGGTTTTGGGTTTAAGGAGAATGTTGAGGACAATTGCGTTTACGCAAAATTCAAGAATGGGAAGTATATATTCCTAATCCTGTATGTGGATGATATCCTGCTTGCTAGCAGTGATGTCAGTCTACTAATGGAAACGAAGAAATTCTTGTCCTCAAACTTCGATATGAAAGATCTCGGTGAGGCCTCGTTTGTTTTGGGAATAGAGATTCACCGAGATAGAAGAAAGGGGGTACTGGGACTGTCGCAAAAGGCATACATAGAAAAGATTTTGAAGAAATTTAGTATGCATGCGTGCAGTTCTTCACCTGCTCCTATTGTCAAGGACGATAGATATGGGGAACATCAATGTCCCAAGAATGAATATGAAATTAACCGAATGAAAGCGGTACCGTATGCTTCAGCAGTTGGAAGTTTACAATATGCTCAAGTGTGTACACGCCCTGACTTGGCTTTTGTCACCGGGTTACTTGGCAGATATCAAAAGAATCCAGGAATAGAACATTGGAAATTGGTGAAGAAAGTCCTGCGTTATTTGCAGGGTACGAAAGGCCTCATGCTAACGTATAGAAGATCTGATTCCCTGCAGATAGAGGGGTATTCAGATTCCGATTACGCGGGAGAAGAAAGAAAATCCACGTCAGGATATATATTTACTCTCGCAGGAGGGGCTATATCGTGGAAAAGCTCCAAACAAACGGTAACTACATCCTCGACAATGTATGCCGAGTTTGTAGCATGCTATGAGGCAACGGGGCAGGTGAATTGGCTAAAGAAATTCATACCCGGATTGAAAGTTATTGATGAAATAAATGAACCGATGAGGTTGTATTGTGATAACAACCCAGCGGTACAATATGCTTACAACAATAGGTCAAGTGGTGCTGCCAAACACATTGACATAAAGTACTATGTTGTAAAAGATAAAGTTCGGGATCATATTATAAATCTTGAGCATATAAGTACAGAGAAAATGCTCGCGGATCCGCTCACTAAGGGCTTACCACCCAACGTGTTCAGAGAACACGTAGCCGGCATGGGTTTAAGGGAAAGCCTATGATTCCCGAACATACGAAGGGCCCAGAAGAAACTTCATTCCAAAACAGAGAAATGTGTTGTAGCTGTTAGTCTAACGGCACTAATTGCTGTGACGATGAAACAGTTCAATGCACTAATCTGCAATGGAATAGGATAGAAACAAGAAAAATATGAATCGAAAGTTTGAGTATGAAATTAAAGAACGAAGAAGATGATGAGAGATCAAGGGGGAGAATGTTAGGTTTTGATCTCCCTGTCATTAGGCCCAACGGCCTAATGGGCCTTGTTCTCGCGTCCTGATCGGGGGCGCCCAACCCAATATGGTTGGTGGGCCCCCGTCGCACAGCGCTATATATAGGAGGTGGGGGCCGGGGCTCAAGGCACGAGGTCGTCCTGCAGCCAGTTCCCCACCGACATTCCTAACCCTAATCCCGATCAGAGAAGGGGCGCTGCCAGCGACGGGAAGCCGCCACCGAACCCATGGCGCCGGCGAACGACTCCAACACCGGCGCTTCCTCCGGATCGGCCGCTGCTGCTCCTAGTGACGGTTTGCGCTTTTCACTGATCTCTTTTCCTCTTACTAGCGCAGTCGTAGTAGTAGTTGTGCACCTACTGTAAACCGATCTATCTACTGCTTACTGTTATGATACCCGATCTAATGAATCTAACGAACTACGAAATCCAACAGTTTGGTCTATAAGATGAGGCAGGAGTTGTGCAGCTTGTACCAGACGCTCGTGCTGCGGCTGTGCTCACCAGGTGATTCAGCGGATGCTAAGTTCCAACAGCGGGATTCAAAGATCACTCATAAATTTAAGTATATTTGTCATGAAACATCACTTTCTAACACATTAAAACATAAAAATAAAATAAATAAAATGCTAACAGATCAATACATATATAACTTAAAGAGTAAAAATAGACTTATAATTGTAGTCTTTTTCATGTGTAAAGCATTATTGGGTCATCAATTTACAAATCAATCAATAAAATATAATCACACGAGCACCAACCCGCAATAGCAGCTTGATACTAGGGGCTCGCTATAGCAGCAGCTAAGTTCCAAGCCGTTATCCCATGATCGCTACCTCGTAGCAGTAGTGGTAATTGGCCACGACTGCTATTGGGGCCGCTAGCAGCGTATTTGTTACCTTGTCGGCACAAGGAACAAAACGCTATAGCATCCGTGAAACATGGATCGATAAGATGAAAATTTTACAGAAACAACTATTTTCATTTCCACACTGACGCATTTGCACGGTTGCAACACACAGAGCAGTGACTAGTGAGTGACCACTGTCCGCTGGTCAGCTGGTGGGCAGTGACTAGCGAGTGACCACTGTCCGCTGGTCAAACCACTGTCCGCTGGTCAGCTGGTGGGCAGTGACTAGCGAGTGACCACTGTCCGCTGGTCAGCTGGTGGGCAGTGACTAGCGAGTGACCGCTGGCCACCATGCACCGGAAATTCGTGCCTCGTCGTCGTCGCTCGCTGCGCGTACACGGCAGGTAGGCACCGGCCAACAGGCAGACTCGTAGGTGCAGAGCGCACTTGGCACGCGACGAGTGCGGTCCTGGTCAACTTGCATGCGGGCTCATTCGCAGCCGGCCGCTGACCCGCATCATTTGCCGCAAAGTTTATTAGCGGGTTTGCGGCCAGCCACTAAATTATAGGGTTCGCGGACAAGTTTTCCGTGGACACAACGCACTTAGCTGCAAAACCCGTAAGACCCGCTACACTATAGTGTATGTACGTGTACACTGTCTCCCTACATGTACAGTACCTACACGGACACAACAGTATGAACTTATGATGACAAAAACAAGAGCTGGAATGGGAGCCCGCCCAAGACTGAACATGGTCATTCCAAGCCCCGCGTCCGACAGGATGGAGATGGATTGCAGGACGATGGCTGACATCTCGAAGTTCCACCTGCAGGACACAACAGCGAAGCTATCAATCGGCTGCCTCGCCGGATCACCCGCTACTCTACTCCGCCGGCCGATGCATGCATGCCGTATCGGTTGGTAGTTGCTAGTACGGACCTAAAGCAGACGAGCGACCAGATGACGCCGATGAGGCTAGAGTAGGTGTTTGGGTTGCGGATGAGCTTGCGCCACACCATGATCAGGATGAGACGGGTCATCACGCTCATCGACGGCATCACCATCAGCGCCGCCACCGCGTTGGCTTCCCCGCCCGCCACTGCTGCGGCCTCCTCGTCCCCTTCCTCCGCGTCCCAGTCCACCACGCCGCCCCTGTTCCCGAAGCTGAACTCGTCGCGCTCCATGTAGTCGTCCCTGCCATGGCCGCAATTGGCGTTTCCATCTGCGCCGAGGCCAGGACAAGAGTGCGTTGTAGAAGGGGCAGATGGCGAGCGGAGGAGGACGATGCCCGACGCCACGCTACCGTGACGGCGATAGCGATGGGGATCACGAGATTCAATTGTCATGGGTTCCTGCGGGTTCGTGCGACCTCTGTCTCTTGCCCAATGGGCTTCGCGGGTTAAAGGATACTGGGCCACAAAGAAATTGCAGCTGAGCCGCAATAGCCACGAAGAAATTTTTTTTTTGATAAGTCGACGGGGGAGAGGATCCCCACCTGAGATTATATTGATTTCAATGACCCTCTAGGCCAGATGTTTGAAATACATAGTAGTACACGGTTCAAAGATAAGATTAGTTTAGGTTTACATTGCGGCAGTAAGGATAGAGCACCAAGCATCTGCTGTCTGCCTATCTTTTCTCGGTAGACGGACTCGCCATAGGTTTGCTTCCGCACGAAGAAAATTTTTGCGGGGCGAGCGTGCGGGTTTCGTTAAGAGCCCGCCCCGCCTACAATCTTAGGTCCTGAAATGACCCTGGTCCATGCCTCGCCGCCGTCGTCCATCTCATCAGACCCGTCGCCATCCGACACCTCCAAGTTGTCTTCGTCACAGCTGCGGCCTCCGTACTCGAGAAGCATGGACATTTGAATAGCTGGGTATCGCTAGTGACGAAGAATACAAACATGATATCCCAATTCCAGTACGTCTTCCATCCCACCTGGGTATCGCTGGTCAATTGACTTAATCCTCGTTGCAGCTTTCCTTAGGTTGCTATTATGTACACAGAAATAGCATTATTAGCCTGGCACCATATATACAGAAACAGATTGAGTCTAGTTACAAACTAAACAAAGGGGAGAATATATGCCATCAGGCATCTTGTCAACGAAAACGATACATGAAATAGGCATTCAAACACCTGCACGCAGCATATTGTAAAGCAAAATGGTGTATGAACTACGCATTCCAGAGCTTTTATATATCTCTATCAGCTATTCCAAGCTTTTGTCTCTATGATTCCTAATTCACAAACCTGAATAAATCTTTCTTCAGGTATCCAGATGCTTACATCTACATCATGAAAAGAATGAAAAAAAAAATAAACAGCGCATTCTGCAGTCTATCATCCAGAGTCAACTAAATGTGATAGGGCATTTCATGTCTTGTAAAACAAAATTATGTACTGAATACGCAACCAAGCGCTTGCATAAATTCCTTCAAGCTATTCCAAGCTTTTGTCTCTAAGATTCCTAACTCCCAAACCTTTGCCCTTTTCTTTGGTTACCCGATGCCTAATTCATGATAAGAATGAAAATAAAATGCATAACCTGCTGTCTACCCACAGTCAACTAAATGTGAAGGTATAGATTGCATTTAAACAAATCTGGATAAGGCCATGCTTGGTATGAATGACCAATAGTAGAACAAACTATATTGCTAGCTGGCTATTAAGCTGACTCAATTAAAATGTTTATAACTTCCTCTAGTCCCAAATACAAGTACATTGGGACATTGACATCGCCTCCGATATCATTGACTAGCAGTATCTACAAAAGCATATCATCATAATGAAGAGTTGCATATTATGTACATAATGATGGTCAAAGATACAAAAATTTGACTTCAAGTATGACAACACACAGCGCTTAATTGTAAATGATGTCTTCCACACAAAAAAACAGGGGTTTACTGCATGAGCCTGTAATAATGCATTAATTCACCTTGGTCTTGCGGCTATCTTTTCCATCATTCTCCTTAGAGGTCAGCTCCCCAACAGTGTTAATCCTGTCAACGGTATAGCAGAATGACATGTTACTATGACTCTTACAAATGAGAAACATGTATAAGAAGCTCGTACATAATACATAATGACAAACCAACAGTAACTGTCCAAGGACATTAAATGATCATACTCAGCAATGGCGCCATCATGACTAGCAGAAAAAATTTCACTGTGTATCGTCTCCAGAACATCCCACCCATCCAACAGGATCGCAGTGGAAGAGCCTTTTCTGGATCCACATGGGTCCTGCCTGATGGCCTCACATAATCAAAGCTAGTTTCAGAAGTTCAAAAAATAAGCTATTTTTAGAGAACTTCAATTACAGAATAACAATGCATTCAGCTTAATACATAATAAATTATATCAAATGAACCTGAACATTCATACAAAAGTCAGGAAAAAGCATAACTTTCCTGAACCTGAACCCATAATTTTCAGAACCGGTGTCCTTTGACAATGACTGAAATTTCAAAAAAGTAGCAGCTTGCAAAATCAGTCACGGGGACTTAGATTTCAGAATAGTAGCAATTGTAGACTAATTTGTTTTATCCCAACTTCAGGATACTAGCCTGTCCCATCCCCATCCTCTCTCGAGAAGATCTTAGCCGCCGTGCATGCAAAGAGTAAGGAAAAAGGAATATAATAAGCGAGGACAACATCTCTGCAGGAGGAGAAAACTACAAACCTAGCATCATAGATATCACTCCACCAACTAATCGTAACCGGCAAATCAAGCAAAATGTATGAGCATATATATACGTCCCTAATCAAATTTAAATCGGCGACATGGCAAGCAAGCAGGCAAATAAAGCGGGCATTCGTCGAATCAACAAGTCGGATTTCCAATCAGAAATATACCTGGGTAGTCGAAGATCCCCTCCGGCGGGTCCAGTCCGACGCCATACGTCTTCAAACGAAATTCGGACCGATTCGCCCAGCTAACCAAATCCTCCCTACGATCCTCATCCAACAAGTCCGGCACCAAACCCAACATCGTGGAGGCCAGCAGTCCAGCACGCACACTCCGCCCTGCTCTTTAGCTTTGGGCCTCGTTTATGCTGAAAAAATTTCAAACCGATGAATAGTACCACTTTCGTCTTATTTGACAAATATTGTCCAATCGTGGACCAACTAGGCTCAAAAGATTCATCTCGTGATTTTCAACTAAATTGTGTAATTAGTTATTATTTTTACCTACATTTACTATTTCATGTATAGATCCAAAGATTAATATGATGGAGAGAGAGTGAAAAAATTCTAACTTTTCATGTGCATCTAAAACAAGGCGTTGGTTAGGTTTAGATTGGGAAATGGCAAATCGACGAGGCGGCGCGGCCCCCGGCCCACTGGAATGTTGCCCTCGAATAGGTGACTGGTATTTATGTACCAGCAGCACCGCGGCCCCCGGCCCACTGGAATGTACTTCTGGGATGCGTCCGCCTTTGGTGCCACCCAATTGGGCTAGAAAAGCTAGGTCACCGGCCCAAACCAAACTTAGAGTAAAATGCACCACTTCCTAAAACTTTCAAAATGCGTGGCAGACCATTCTTTTGGGCTGAGGGGTGTAGCTCGGCTGCACGTGCAAGGCGATCAGATGCTGGCCATGCACGATCAGAGACCGGACTACCTGTTCGTTTTTTAATGAACCAACTAGAAAAACTGCTGATTTTATATTAAAACTGCTGATTTTATATTAAAAAGAATAGCCCCAAACTGGACGTAACAATAAACAACATATCACCGTGTTCTTTATATTGATTTACTAAAAAATGATAAACAAGAAGGTATATTAATCCTGATCCATATGTACATTCTGAACCAATTTCTTTTTACTTTAGGAGAGCCTCTGAATTCCAGGGTGAAAACAATATTCATTTTGGCGTAGCAAGGAAAAATATTCCAATGTGGAAGTAGTTATGCGTAGCTCACGAATTTACATTGCAGATCATGAAGGAGAGGACTATTGCATGAGAAATGCTTGTTCTTCAATCCATGGAGGGCGTGCTAGTTTCAATGTAAGAAAACTGAACAAATACATTTGTCACTAAAGTTCCTTGCTGAATCAAATGCTAGGCCGGAACCTCCTTTTAGAACCACAACATATCTCTAACTTTGGATATAATGAGCACCTAGCTGTTATGCTTGACTTAGATAATGTGTCTCCTAGATATCATAAGTAGTATTATTGGACTTGCAAATGCAAATCTGATTATTATACATAATTGTTTAGTACTCTCCATTGGATCATCGTTTCTTTACCTTTAGCATAGATTCTTTTTCTGTTAGTGGAACAAAAGAAAAGTTAGATTGATTTATATGGGTAATTTCAACGGATTTAATTTTTGATTGGGTGCAAATAATGAACTCAGGATAAGGTTGGCCTGGACTCCCTAAGAATCTGTAAATTAGGATTTTTTTTATTTTACATGCTACTTCTACATTTTTGTGATGGGGTATTTTTCATCTTATCTGTATAGCAAATTGATGTTGATGTGATGTGTAACCTGTAGGGTGATGAAACTAATCATATGGGCCCTTTGGAGAGTGCTACTCTATTCAGCAGTGTCACTTCAGGTTCAGTTGTTTTGTATATTAACATGTTATTCAAATTTATTTGGCAAAGTGTAAGAGAAACTTTATTTCTATAAGATGTTATGTTACATTCATGTTATTACAGATTCAGCTTGCCTAAAGCTAAAGCGTATTTTGATATGGTAAAAAAAATTATTAATCATACACTAAGATGAAAAACCTAAAATTAAATTATTTTAACTACGTACGGTGCCACGAGTGCATGTCCACTAGTAAGATAAACATTCATATTTGTTTTTCTCTATTCGTAAATTCCATCGATTGGCCACCCTGATGTATGCGTTCTGCCTCGTCGCTTGTTTATTTCCCACATGTACACACGTGCCATACTTCTTTTTCTGAAGACGTGCGCAGTGGGATGGACGACGCATGCCTGTTTTACCTCCCTGCCATTTATTGTAAAACACCAAAGGTGCACTGAGTAGAAAACAGGTGAAAAAATCAGCGAGAGGCGAGAGATAAAGCGAGGATATTTTTCGAGTAGTGAGTTTTGACCAATGACCACACTTGAGGCTGGAGATGATATTTTACCCGTGAAAGCCATAGCTTGCTTTGTGTCTTTTTCCCGCGGCTAAAAGGGGGGGAAAAATCAAGCAGCCCACCAAACCAACTCGCACTTGTTACCCAGTGGGCAGTGGCATGGCATCATCCAGTCCAGAGCCTCCCTGTCGTTGCCACCTCCTCACCACACACGTCCACCCGCTTCCCCATCCACCGCATCCTTATATACGCCGGCGGCCTAACGCGGCCACCCGGAACTATCTATCTCGTCGGCGGTCAGTTGAGCTACAATTTGGCAGCAAGCTAGTTGCAAGCAACAGCCAATCAATCAAGGACGACGGCGAACGGATCGATGGCCACGCTCTCCTCCTGCAGCCGCCTGAGCAGCGGCACGGGCGCCGCGGCTATCCACCACCGGCAGCCGACCCGTGCAGGAGTCGTCGTCGTCACCAGCCGGCGGAGCTCCTCCGCGAGCGTTCGCGCCGCCGCGGCTGCCACCGCGGCGCCGGCTGCCGTAGAGCAGCAGGACAAGGGGTAAGTGCTGTAGCAAATAAAGTAGTCGCTGCGTTTGTAGCTTAGTTTGTTGACTGATGAGTCTGCTGGACATGCGTGCGTGCATGGCTTCCGATCGACCTCCAAGCAGGGTGTCGCTGCCGACGTGGGCGGAGTTCGAGCTCGGGCGGGCGCCGGTGTTCTGGAAGACCGCCAACGGTCTCCCGCCTTCGCCGGTGAGTCGAGTGTCGAGCCCATGGTGGATGATGTTTATTTTCGATGGGATCTGCTTCTGCTAACACTGAATCCGATGATCGGAATTGTTGGCACTTGGCAGGGCGAGGGGTTGACCCTGTTCTACAACCCGGCGGCTTCGAAGATGGCCCCGAACGACGTGTTCGGCGTGGCGTTCAGCGGCGGCTTCAACCAGCCCATCATGTGCGGCGGCGAGCCGAGGCAGATGACGCTGCAGGTGCGGGGCAAAGCCGACCCGCCCATCTACACCATCAGGATACGCGTGCCGCAGCACGGTGAGCCGCCCGGCCATGGCTGCATCATCTCTTTCTCACCTGCTTAATTGTTGCCGTTTGCTGATTTTATTTGTTGCGCCTGCTGCGTGCGTGCGTGCAGCCATAAGCTTGATCTTCTCCTTCACCAACGGGGCCGAGTGGGACGGGCCGTACACGCTCAAGTTCAGGGTCCCCAAGCCATGGCAGAACAAGCCGCTGAGCTTCTTCAACGAGGTGGGTCTCGTCTGGGTGATGCCGGTGCAGGCATGGCCGCATGAACATCAATCAAATTCAAACGACTGAACAAAGGGAAGCTGACTGTGTGTTGTTGCATTGCAGGGCCTGGCGGACGAGCTCAACATGGAGGGCGCCTGCGACCGGGCCATCTACCCGGACGAGAACATCGCCATCACCAGCTGCGCCATGGACGGCTACCTCGAGGAGGGGGTGGGTTCTCTTCTCGCCGCTGCTCTGCTCTGATCTCTAGTCATCATTCATTCATGTGCCGTGCCATTCATCCATTGGTGCTCATGCATGTCTATCGCTGCGCTATGGGCTATTGCAGGGGGATCGGTGCAAGCTGGACATCGTGAGCGGATGCATGGACCCCGGCTCCGACATGTTCGACCCGCTGGCCACCGTGGACGACGGCTCCTGCCCCCTTGAGTCTGATTCCGAGGAATGAAGGAGGAGCTTCAGTTCAATCCTGTCTTAGGGAGGCAGCAAACGTGATTCATACTACATCTTATCATCAGTATACAAAATGTCTGTCAAGTTCGTCATCAATGTGATACATGAAGCACATACGCGTATGTATTAAACCAGACTACCAGAGTAAAAAACCTCATTGCTGAGCAAGATGATCTCATACTTGCACTAGTTGAGTTGTGGATACTTGGTATCGATCTTTGCAAACTCTGATACAAACCAGTCTAAATAGAGCAGGAGCAGCATGGAACGCCAAATACGCCATGCTCTGTGATCTGCATACTTCCTGGTTCCTGCTCGGCTATGCTGTGAACTACCCCCTTTTGGATTTGTTCCTCCTATGGAACTTTGGAGTCAAATGAAACAATGAACATAACATGGGCGCTTGCCGGATGTAGCATATAACTCATTACAAACGATAGCATGTGTAAGATATAAGATAACGCTTCCCCATGAATGGAACAGCAATCGATTTACGAATCATTGGGGCACAGCTCTCGACCTTTGGCACAAACAACATCGATAAGTGCTAAAAAAAAAACAACATCGATCACATCCAATATCAGATTTGGCAGACAAAGCATGCACTTGGCTACAGAAGGTATTTTCAGATAAACGCTGCAACGGCATGTCTGAAACTGAAACAAACAAGCATAAGGCAACCACCAACCATGCTAGCATTACGGTTCCAGAGTTCAAGGCAACCACAAACGTTATGGTAACATAGCAACATTTCGTCTTGGTTCATTCACTACAGCATCCACTCATAGAGGCAACAGAGACTTGTAACTACAGGAAAGTCCTACTGCACCACATATCCTTTCCATGCCAAGTAGATCAGCATCTTCAGTCTCCACCAACCTGGCGTTTCCAGGAGTCCTCCACAATGAGCTCATCTACTCCCCAGTCTTCATAGCTGTTTCAAAACAAAGTAATTAACAAGGAAAATATAGTAAAATTGTTCAAAAAAAAGTGAGGGCTTTTCGTTAGAAAATACTCACCTTCCATCAGGTAGGTACCGTCTGATCGTGAAGGGTATCTTGCGCGCTCTCAGCTCCTTCATCGCAATCTAAACTTGTGCAAACAAATATGGATTATTAGAGTACACGGTATAAAACTAAAAGTGATGGTAACCATATTGAAAGGTAATCGCTAAGGTTGAATCTCATTTACATTACAGTTTATCATGCCTTCTATTTGATTAGCTTAAAGCTATAAAATTCCTTTTCCTCAAATGAGTTTAATCCATAGGGATGTAGAAAGTCAACAATGACATGCTTCAAGAACACCCCAGTATAGATGGTACTATCTATGATTCTCTGGCACAGAAGGCTAAAAAAGTGAAAGCATATAAATGAGATGGAGGGACTGAAGTATAAACCCACAACCACAAATCTTTAAAGATTGATTGAAATTGCTATATGTAGAGCAAAGAAAAGATTAGCCCCAAATCCTCATTCTCATTTTGTGGAACCTATGATAAAGGTTAATTTCCAAATATTGATTTATTTATCAAGTCCAGAGCAGGGCTCGTTGCAGGGATTAAATTAGCAATAGCAAGCACAGCTCACTGTACATGTAAAGGAAAGTGTAAAATTATTAAGCTATAAACCTTGAGATCACCCGCATGCAAAATATGCAAACCAGGAGAACCATCTATTTAGGGGTGTTCAGAACCAGGAGAACCATCTATTTAGGGGTGTTCAGAAGTATTGAGGTTCAGAAGTCCATAGCAAGAAGGCATCCATTTATTTTTCTATAGAAAGAAATGCTCCAAACAAGGACGCACTGATTTTAGTTCTTAAGTTATTCAACTAGAAGAGATATATCCCCTCTGTTTGCTATCTCTAAGCTAAGCCCCTTCTACTTCTGAAATCCACTCTCTACAAGCTAGAAACCTTAATATTCTTCAAGTCAATCTGGCTAGCTGAAGCTTCAGCACAGTAGTTATCACTCAGTCCTCTAATAGAAACATGAGAACATGGAGGTGACTACATGGGTAACACAATATAAGCAACCAAACATAATTTTACCAAACATAGCTTGCTTGTGCAAGATAACTAAACACCAAGACATTGCATATGTTTATGCTAGCTTGGGCTGTGCTGCATAAGGTCTAATGCAGGCAACCAATCACACCCAATATGCAAATGTTACCTATGTTGAGACTTGAGACAGTGAAATTTTTCAGAAATTAGTAAATACATTGGGACCGATATGTAGTGAGATATCACGGGGAATGATACAGAAGAAGGTAGACATATTCATAAGCCATCCAGCAAATCCAAAGTATGCTTGGCTATATCATACCATCAAACTGATCTACCAGTTTTTTCTTTTGTCTAAACTAGAGGTCAAACCAATAACCACATTATTCAGAAAAGGTAATACTTGTAAATGGAACAACAACATCTAAAACTAACAAACAGTACAATTCATCTCAAACTAACAAACAACATAAAAGGAAATGCAAGCTACCCAATATTCTAGTTGAAAAAAGAATTGAAAAATTCAGTTAGTTTGATTTATGATACATTAGTACATTACTACAACATAATTAATTTCATTTATACAATATGGGACATTCTCAAACATATATATGTTATTGAATATTAAATGTTTTTGTGAGGAACAAATATCTATTGTCCTGTAGATCTAATATTCTAATGTACATTAATAATAAGAAATTGCCATGGCTAATTATCACACATGACATTCAGAAGTCAATCTTCATTTTAGAAAGCAAAGGTGCACTCTGAAAAGACTATTTAAATTTTGTTAGAACGAAGAACAAGAAAAAGGCTAATGTTAATGTGAAGAGTTCCAATTTAAAATATACAAAAAAAACAAAAATTAACTTTACCTCAAGAGGGTCAGTTTCTCCCTCAAGCTCAACCATGACTGGAGCATTCATGCTGCAAAAGACTAAAGGTTAGTATTAGGTTGGAAGATAGCTTTTTACATGTTCAATACTCTAAAGTATTAACCTTATCTGCAAGGCTCGTGTACCCAGGATGCGCGCACGTTCATACTTCGTCATATACTTTGATGTTTTGCGCTCACGCTTGGTCTTTTCCTGTTCCTTATCTTCACCCTCTCCACCTATGACGTCATCAGGGGCATCTTCGTTGTTCTCAGGCTCTTCTTCAGCCCCTTCCTGTTCAACAGAAGTACATTGGTTGTATTGGTCATATAAGCTCTTCCTATAAAGCATAGAAGTTGAACAAAAGTATAAAACAATAGTAATGTGTCTGCACCTCAATCTCAGCTTCTACAGGCTCATCCTCATAGCTGTATAACAAAAGGAACGTGAGATCATAAATCCAATGATACAACCATGTGACACTCAGTGTAGAAATTAAAATAGATGTTTGAGTGATCAGAAGAACCACAAAGAAATGGTGTTCACTGTTTTTACGTCTACCAATATTAATGAATATCCCTTAGTTTGCCTAATTTAAAATTTTAAATGCCTACATACAACACCAAGCAAAGTGACTAAAGCAACCTGACAAGAATTTGAGCCAATAATTTATCACCTCAGTTCTAACCAACCAACTTACCCTGCATTATTGTCACAGTCCGAAGGAAGGTGACACAAATATAGAGCAGTGGCACCCTTAAATTTCCGAAATAGATAACAAACACAAGCTACATGTATCACCCTTCACTGGAGGGGAGCTGTGCGATACCCAAACCACAGAGAGGAGCTGCTACCCTAACTCAAGGATAAACTCGGCCAATCAACTAACCATCAAAGGCACCTTATATTGCCGAAAACCGATTTGAATGAATTCCAACAAGACCGCCCAGCTTTCAACCCTAAACCCGCTCCTCCGCCCCCCCCCGACCCCCATACTCTCACGAGCAGCGAGAAATCAATCCCAACCGACCCAATTGCTGCCCATAAACCAAGAGAGAAGGTTCGCTCCGTCGAGGCTGAGCGGGGATTAACGGATATTATTCCTATCGAAATAAAACCTAATGATGCTCCGCTAACCATTGCGTGACCTGGCGAGACAAGCACCAGAGAGGGGAGGAGGGATGAGGGAGAGATCTAACCCCATGTCAATTTCGTTGTAATCGTCGTCCGCCATGGCTCCGGCCGCGCAAGCGCCGCTGCTCCGGTGGTTTGCTTGCTAGGGTTTTCGCCCGCCGTGCGGCTGCGGGGAGCAGAGGAAGGTAGGAAACTGGAGGAAAGCGGAAGGCCAGACAACCAGAGTCCGGAACAAAAGGGTGGGCGTCTGGGCCATCCTACGCTGCGTAACACGAATCTTATAATAACGAGGCGTCCTGGCCAGTAAGATTCTCTCCTCTATACTTAATTCTTCCGTATTCATCCATTCTCTATATCATCCTCTATCCACTCTATTCACTATGGAACTCACTTGTCACTTTATCTAAATATATGCATGTGTGATCTAGTTTTGAATGATTTATTGAGACGAATTTAATGATGCAATCGAAATTTAATTTGAATTTTTGTTTGTGAGTTATAGCATTTTTTTTCTTTGTTTAGCTAGTAGGGCCCGCCACTGCCCTGTGTAGAGTAAGCACTATACCACTCTAAATATAGAGTGAGAGAAATGATAGAGTATCGTTTTAGAGTACCCAGTGTAACAGTTTTTACTCTATATTCATACACTAAAGCTTTAGAGTACCCGCTTGCGGATCAGACTACCCGCAGTGGGTACTCTAAAACGTATAGAGGATGAATATAGAGGTCCATGAGTGCGGGTAGTGTCAGAGCAGACGACCTGTCACACGCGGCAACGGAAGCACGGTGATTTCTCCGTTTAGCTGACTTACCGGACAACAGAGCATCCGAGGCACCACCGCACCAGTGCCCACAGAAGAGTTAATTCCGGTAAATTGCTATGCGTACACGGGTGTCCGCACCTTGCCCGGTCCCTTCGGTAATACCCTTGGACACGTCAGCTAATGACCCGATTGTCCAGATGGCCATTACTTTTTGCCCGAATCTCCAGGCGGAATTGGACGGTCACGAATCTTGTGGGTACCAGTCCCCTGAGACACCATATCCGCGTTGGGCCAGCACCCCCTACACATTTTCTTAATTACCGAATTCCCTTGGATTATACTGTTGACGGGATTTGTCAGTGTTTTACGTGACCTTGTTGATCCTAGCACACCCCCTATTCCCAACGGGTCTTCCTAGTAGACATTTGTGGGTTTTACATGTGAAGAGAGTGTGTCGAATCGGCCTCGTTGACCTGCTGGTCGTTGTCTTTGGACCTACCTTCATTCCGTATCTAGACCGTCTGCAGCGTCAGACAATCTACACCCCAAATTCACTTCTAAAAAAACCCCCCAAATTCAACATGGGTCGACATTTTAACTGTAGTGATGCCACAAAAAGTGATGAGCTCTTGTTAAAATCAAGGATATATTATTAAGGTCGTTCCAAATTTGAACTTTCAAATTTGGAACGACCTTAATAACAAAAGTTCCAGCAATGTAGTGTCACATTTCGTTCGTTCGTTTCGTTTCGCTTTAGCCACCTGGTTCAGACGTCAACAGGATCGGAGATAGCGTGCCTCTCGCATTCTAGGCCGATCTCGGTGTCAACTTGTAACAAACTCTAATCTTCTTCTTAATGATATACATGCAATGCATGTTCGCGAAAAAATTTGAACTTTCAGAAAAACCCTTGAGACCCTTGACATGCTCTTAGTACTTAATGGCTTGTTAAATGAAAATCTCTTACTTGTTTGCATTGTTGTTTTGTGAATAAAATAAACTTTTAAAAATAGCCTAGTAATCTTTATCATGGTCCGGGGTAAAGGCCACCATGTGAATTAGTTCACAAATGCAACTTTAAGTTAACTGTATGTTTAAACTGTGATGGCTTTTCATATATCAAAAATAGAGTACTGTTCTAGTAGGTGGACATGAACATTGGCTTATTTTAGTAATCTGCAGTTTTACATTTTTGTTGGGCTATCCAAAAATCAAAACTGAAATCCCTTTCAGCCTTGTTTAAAATCAAGTCTGGACTGTTGCTGATACTGTCATGTTAGCAAACTTGGTTCACATATTTTTTAACTTGCACCCAGGTTTAAACCTTGACTTATTTTGAAGTTCAAACACCAAACCCTGAGTAATTGCGTTTGTCCAGAGCGTTACCAAGTCCTAAGACTCCCAAAACCATGTTCAAAGGTCATTGGAACGTGCTGTTCCTGCTCAGACCGTGGACCTGGCGCACAGCCTGAGAGACCCAGCTTGGCGCCCTTGCCTCTCCCTCGCTGTTGATCTGAACAGTGTAAGCCATTAGCAAAATTTGTAGCTCTAGGTGCCTAGTCGTGTGGAACAACAAGGCACCGCCTAGGGTCAAGTCCTTTGCTTGGCTGCTATCACAAGGAAGAATACAGTGCAAGACTAATCTAGCAAGGAAGAGGATCGTGGAAAGCCCGATCTGTGATATCTGCCATGCGGCGGATGAAACGGCAGATCATGTCATCTTTGGTTGCCCTGCAGCAAAACAGTTTTGGGAGGCCATTCAGATACCAACAGATGACAATTGGTCTGTGATTCAACTCTAGCAGATCACACCGCCAACACATATACCTGCCAAACACTTTCAAACTTTTCTGCTCTTGTGCTGCTGGCATATTTGGAAGCGCAGGAATAATACTGTCTTCAGGAATGACAGAACCACAATACAAGGAACTCTGACGGCATGCAAATCTGAAGCACAGCTGTGGAAGGTTAGATTGCCAAAGAAGGATAGAGACATAGCGGACGCCTGGTGTTCTATTATAGTTAACGCAATGTAAAATTCTTTTCGAACTTTGACACAATGTACTCCAAACATTAGGCTTTGAGAGCCAACTTATCAATATAATTCAGGTGGGGGACTCTCTCCCCTCCCGTCGACTTATCAAAAAAAAACTTGATCATCCCCGGTTACGACGGTAAAAATGTTGGAAATCGCGCGCCAAAAATCGTGTAGTACGCGGGTTCGGCCTGTGTTCCCAGCTGCGCGTGGTCACCGCGCCCAGGGTCGTCGTGGCTGTCGCCGGCTGCACCCCCCGCGCCCATGGCCGAGCCGCCCTATCCTCGCCGTAGCCTGGCCTTGCCCCGGCTGGCGGTCGCCTCGACTGCTGCGGCCGCTGCCCCGTCGACTCGCCGGTGGCTGCCACGCCACCGAGCGCCATCATCACGCATGCGCGCGGTGCCGCTGGTCGCTGGCGTCCGCGAATCCTGCCGCCGGTGTCACTGAGCTGGCCCGCCTTGCGGCTTCGTGGCGTGGCTGCAGCCACCTCGCGTGCCACTCACCGCGGCTACCGTTGCAGCCTGCGGCCTGCTCGCTAGCCTGCGTCTGGGTCACCAAATCATGGTCGCGTGGTCCGGCTAGCCCTCGTCGTGGTCGTCGCGCTGCCCTCTTAGCTGCACACGCTGTCCCATCGTCTCGCCGTGCGTGGTCAAACTGGCCTAGTCTGCTCTAGCCCGTGTCGCGCAAGCCTGGCGCAGCCAACGCGTTCAGCAACTCCTAGTTCAGCTACTGCTCCCCTGTCCCCTACCCCTTGCTTCGTTCCAAGGCCACTGCTCAGTCATCTCACCATGCTGAATCAAGGCCTGACCTCGGACTCCCCCGACGCTCGGCATCGCGGTCCCGCCCGACGCTCGTCATCGCTCGGCATCGCGGTTCCGCTCTCGGCTTCACCGGCCTCGCGTGGGAACACGTCCGCGACTCCTCCTTGTCCGTCGCCGTGCTCCACCATGCCGTCCAACGAGGAACTCCAGCGGGCGGCCGAAGAGGCGATCACTGCTCGGGCGGAGGAGGCCGATCAACGGCTTGGAAATACAGTATATAAAGTATAATCCAAGGGAATTCGGTAATTAAGAAAATGCGTAGGGGGTGCTGGCTCCTGGCTGCACGCGATCCTGCAGAACCCTCCTCGATTAGTCGTTCGGACACGACTTCAGATCCTGCAGAACCCACACGGAGACGGAGAAGGACTCGTGAACTCCTGATCCAGTCTTTGATTCCGATTCCAAGACGTCATGATCGAGCACCGTACGTAAATAGGACACGGCAAGTTAAGGTCGATGGAATCAATCATTCAAGACGCCCGCAGCAGAACGAGCGGCGCCGTGGACAGACAGACAGAGAGATCTCTCGATGGAACAGCATGACGACGAGCAGCAGGGCCTGGCAGCGGCAGTGCCAATGCCAACAGCAGCAATAACGGTGATCCCCGACGACGTTCTCGTCGACGTGTTCCGCCGCGTGGCCTCGCCGCGTGCCGCTGCGTGTGCAGGGCATGGCGCGCGCTCATCGACGACCGCCGGCTGCTCCGCGCTGACCTCCTCCCGCTGTCGCTGGCCGCCCTCCTGCTCTGCCTCAACGTGGAGTGGGAGCGCCCGGAGCTGTTCGCCCGCCCCGGCGCCGACGTCACCGGCTACCTGATGCCCCGCCGTACCATCGCGATCGACGACCACTGCAACGGCCTCGTCCTGATACACGACGACGTGCTCAACCCGGCCACGGGCCGGGTCGTGCGTCTGCCCAAGCGCCCCCCGTCTCCACGCTGTTTCTTCGAAGACCGCTATCTCGCATTCGATCCTGCGGAGTCACCGCACTACCAGGTGTTCTGCATCCCCATGGTGCTTAATCACAAGGCGTACAGGGCCATCGCGCAGTGTGAATGGCCACCGTCGCCGTTCGTCCTCAGCGTCTTCTCGTCGATGACGGGGCGGTGGGAGGCGAGGTCGTTGGTCCGACAAGGTGGAGCCGCAGGAACGGTCGACGACATGCATGTCCCACTGTCATATGAACATCAGCACTCAGCGTGCTGGAGGGGTGCACTCTACGTGCATCGCCAAAACGATTTTGTACTGAGGATATCATTGTCAGACCATACGACGACGTACCAGGTGATCAAGCCACCTAGAGAGCTGGAAGACAAAGAATGGAAGGGTGGTGGTCGTCTAGGGAGGTCGGAGAAGGGAGTTTACTTTGCATCCTTTGATCGCGAATCGCACCTTTGCGTTTGGATCCTCCACGACGGCTCCTCGCGTGGTCACATGGAATGGATACTGAGACATCGAAGTGCTTATGGGCTAGCCCTGCCGAGCTCACCAAGATCGTCCTGGACCTTACACAATGCTTTCCGATCTCAAGATGGCAACGCCGACGCACAAGAATGGGATTCTGACGACGACGATGATGGTGAAAGTACTCTCCACACCGAAACGGAAGATAGGATACAAGAGCGGCTTGTTGATTGTCAAATACTTGCACTCCATCCTTACAGAGAGATTGTCTTCATGTTCACGGAGGCACAGTCCAGAGAAGCGGCGTACGCGTACCATTTGAAGAGCTCTAGACTTGAGCATTTGGGTAACCTGTTCCCAAAAGACGCCACACCTACGCCTGGTTGTATTACTTGGATGGAAAACTCTTTCCCGTACACACCTTGTTGGATGGGAGCGCCGTAGGAATTTTCAATAACTAGGCCTCGTTTAGATGGGGGTGTGAAAATTTTTCATCGCACTGTAACACGTTCGTTTGTATTTAATAATTATTGTCCAATCATGGCCTAACTAGGCTCAAAAGATTCGTCTCATAAATTACAGACAAACTGTGTAATTAGTTATTTATTTTATCTACATTTAATACTCCATGCATATATGTAAATATTTGATGTGATGGAGAGAGAGTGAAAAAACTTGGAATCTAATTAAGGCCCTATTTTTTTGTCATATTTGACTTTGTATGTACGGTCTTGGATGCATATTTTTCACCGGTAACTAGTAGTCGTACATGTGTGGCACGCAGGTTTCTATGGAATGTGGTACGTGACAGATAACAAAAATATTTTCATATATGCCACTAGATAAAACATGTATCCCAAATCAGCCACCTAAAAACTTGAATCCCGTTAATGCCGCTATTCATGAATTCTAATCTTTTTCGCCTCATTATTGATCACATTCCGACGATAGTTTGGCTAATAGACATGAGAAGGACCAATTTGCATGTCCTCTCAGTTGGACATAAATTTAGTTGCTCCCTTTTATGCACCTTAAGTGAGCACATGATGTAGATTATTATACTAGTATAGTATGTAACCTTGGAACCTTAGAAAAATTTGTTCACTTGAGAGTTGAGACCTAGGTACGTACATATGAGTGTGAGCTTACCCCTCCACAGCCGATGGCGCACTCGCAACCGAGCAGTAGTAGCACAAGCACAACACCGCGGCCGCAGCCAACAACCACACGGCCCACCATCGCCCACACGGTGAGCAATACACATAGTAGATAGCCTAACAGCCCACACCATGTTGGAAAACGCTTCCCCGTACACACCTTGTTGGATCGGAGCGCCGGAAATCTCAATAACTTTTTTTTTGTCATATTTGATTTTGTACGGTATTGGATGCATATTTTTCACCAGTAATTTGGACAAGATTGAGAAGACTTTAAGCCATGAAATCGTACTGGAGAGGTCCGCGGATGGCTAGGAGAATATTCAAAACACTATCCACTCTTCGGGGCTCGGGGGGCAAGTGAAACTCCCACTAGAGAGAAAAAAGAAGATGTTATCTATTGTCCAGGGCATTAAACAAGGCTGATTTCTCCAATCGACCTAGTTAAGGTGGATTCAAAACCTGACCCTGCGCTCACCTACAAACCGAGGCAATCAGAGGTTAGAGCTTGGAAGGCTAACAAAATCAAGAATTCCAGCAAGGAAATGTAATTACAATCAACTTTTGACCGACTTATAAACAAGTACAGCAAGCAATAGGCGGATTCAGTGAATCCGCCAATAAGAAAAGAAGTCCGGTCCCCTCTGAAGCAAGTTTATGTACACAAAGAGAAGGAGGTTGTTGCTGCTGCTATGGAGGTCATCTAGCAAACATCTCTTATAATTGGCTCCATGAAAGTCCCACTCAATGAAGTTGAAGAGCCGATTGCAGTGAGAATCGGGCTCAATCCTCTATGCAAAAAGTGCATGTAGGAGTTGCTGCTAATAATAAAGATGGAGCCGAGTGCAGCAAGCAAGACTCCAAATACTTCCATCCAAGGTGTCCATCGGGCTTGACAAAAGATACAATGACGCAAGCTACAGCGTGCTCGCTGTAAGAAAATCCAGGATGCCTAGAGCTGCTTGAAAGACAACTGATATAGACATATCACCCTTAGAACAGTATGGGCGATTTATATATCGTGCCTTAGACAAAAAAAAATATGGAAAATAGCCAATGAACTAGACATCACAGCTATGGTTGTCATGTGTTATTAAACTTGCATACTCCCTCTGTCCCTTTAAAAGGATCGCTATGGAATACGTGCTGGTCAAACTTCTCAACTTTAACTAGATTTGTAGAAAATACGTGCAACATTTGTATCTCCAAATAAGTTTATTATAAAAGTATATTCAAAGATCTATTCATTGATACTAATTATGTATCATAAATATTAATATTTTATTAAATATATTTGGTCAAACTTGAACATTGTTGACTTTTTGGAAAGCGAGAATGACTCTTTTCTAGGGACGGAGGGAGTATGGTTTACTTAAAAGCAGACGGATATATCGACAACCAAAATATGACCGGTAAGTTGAAGATAGATTGGAAAACATGTGCATACAAGAAAACTACAAAAATCATCAAATTTGGATGAAATCAGGAAAAATTGCAAACTTCTATAAAAAAAACCTACATGGACCGGTTTTGGAAGGGTTTCGTAGCGGTCAGTAAAAACCAGCCTAGGCCGATTCTGGAAACTGGCGTAAGCTGGTTTTTGGCGGTGTGAGCCCCCAATTGTGTGTTTTTCCTTCGTAAACTCATCCGATCTCATGAGAAATTTGTAAAGTATTATGTTTGAAATAAGTTTTCTACTGTAATAAGACCACCACCCTCAATTTATATAAAAGGATCATACCAAGAGATCCATCTATCAATCGTCGAAAACACGTCTGACTTTCTTTTATGCCAATAATCCACGTGATTTTTCACTGTTCTCGTCAGCAAGGGCAGTAGCACAACAGAATCACATCCATCGAACGAAGTTACATGCGCCTATGCAATGTCATTGTCATGTTTTTTTTATGAAATGTCATTGTCATGTCATTAAATATCTATATATATATTTAAAAAATACCGCTGTTAACATTGTCATCGCCAAAACAAATACTCCATTCATATTGTTGAACAACGGCACGTACAATTCACTGTTATTAATTGGTGGTTCTTTTTATTTGCAGCTTCAAAGAGCTACGCCACCATTGACTTCAATTACATCTGAGATCCACTATATTATTCAGCTAAGCATTTGCATTCCTGCAGTTACATCATTCAGAGAAGTCCCTCCCTAGGTTGCACCACTTATCTATCATCACAAGATGCCTCCGGATCCTTAGGATCGTAATTACTGGGCCGTAGCATAATGGCGATGACATTGATTGCTTGCTGATCATCCAAGATATTGATCTTCTTCAGAGCATTATAACCCCTAAAATCTCCCAGTGGGCGGCCATGGAGGGAGCACAACAATAAGATCGAGATTTTGGCCCAGTTGTTGATGTAGTCGTTATATTTCGTTTCATCAAGGTACCCTATAGTTCCTGATTCCAAAATTGTACCAATCTTTTCACGGATCGGTAAGAACCTTAACGATTCCGCTACCGTTACAGCGAACAATCCCAATGACGATGGAACCTTAGGATTGAGATTAGACGGGTCGTTAGTACCCAAGGTGCTGACAGTGTTGGAGTATATGTTTAGGCCCATGAGGCTAAGGCCCATGTGGCCCATGTATGGAAACTATATAGCTGCCCTTCTAGGGTTAGCCAAGTAATGGAAAATAATTCCCTAAACATGGTATCTACAGCCTAGGTCTTTCTTCTCTTCTTCCCTGCCCGCCGCCCCTGCCTGGCTGAAAGCCCAAGTTTGGTTTTGGTAATTAATGACACCAAGTTGCTAATGCCATGTGTTAAGTGTTTTGAGTTAGGCATAAGCAACACATGTGATGAAGGTGTACATGGCAAGGAGTGGTGGCCACAAAATCACAAAGAATTGGTGCATGAACTGATGAGCAAGATCATGAAGAAATACATATAAAATGATGGACATGATGATCAAGTGGAGGAGAAGGATCTAAGAGCGCAAGGCAAAGGTATAACCATAGGTTTTTCCTTTTGCCGGTCTAAGATGAGTAGAGAAGTGATTGACCGGGTTTAGGATACATAGCCGACTATCAAGAGGGGCAATCACGGTTAGCTCGGGAATCAAGTGCCACTAGATCAATGTCTTGAGCATATGCATTAGGATCTAGTTGAGAGCTAACATAACGCCTTGAAAAATGTTTGTGAAATGCTAACACACATGCACATTGATGGTGTACACTTGGTGGTGTTAGCACTTTTGCGAAGGCGGTGGTGTTTGAACGGTAGTAAGGGGTTTGGGGTTCGCTCTCCCTCCCACCGAGCGTGCGAGCGCGGGATTCAGGCGTTTTTGAGGAAATGAAATGCCTATTTTCCACTGCGCCGGAAGTCGGAAAAGTAACGGAGGCGAACGGCGGTCACTGTGGTGACCGGACGCTGCACCGGACGCGGTCTCGGTTTGACCGGACGCGTCCGGTCAGTTCAACGCAGTGCGGGCACTAGGGTTTGTGACCGGACGCTGGTCTGACCTGACCAGCGCGTCCGGTCAGTTCACTTGTGCGCAGAAGGAGAGCGCGCGACCGGCGCGTCCGGTCCCTCACGGAACCGGAGCGTCCGGTCAGGCGTCCAGAGGAGCGGAGTGCTGATCGGACGCGCGGCGCGTCCGGTCACGTGCGATCGGACGCGTCCGGTCTCGTCGGGTGCTTACTGGAACGCGACCGGACGCTGGCACTGTCGCGTCCGGTCAATCGGTTGAGTGCGTCCGGTCAGGGCAACGGCTAGTTCTGACGCGCGCTGTGCACGCTTGTCCTGTAGTGACCGGACGCGTCCGGTCACCCTGACCGGAGCGTCCGGTCAGCACGATTTTCGCTGCGTCGTCCGTAACGGCTAGCTGCGTACCCCTTCGCTATAAATAGAAGATGTCCGGAATTTGAGGGTAACTCTTGCACATTTCGAGACCTAGAGACATCCTTTGAGCTAGAGAACAACCCCTCCACTCATCTCTTTGCTAGTTGCACATCTTGAGTGAGATTAAGTGAGATTCAAGTGCATTGCTTGAGAGTTGCATTCTAGAGGCACTTGGTCTTCGAGTTGCTGCGGATTTCTTGTTACTCTTCCGTGTTTCCCGACACGGTAGACGGCTTGGAGCAGCGGAGGTGATTGAGCTCGCAATTGGAGATTGTTGGAGCCCTCACCAAGTGTTGTAAGGGGTTCTTGATCCTTCCCCGCGGGAGTTCGCAAATTGGATACTCTAGTGGAGCTCGTGGCTTGGAGGATCCCCATCTTATGTGCGGTTGTGCGGCGCCCGCCGAGGGCTCGACTCTTGATAGTCGATTAGCTCGCGAACCGACAAGTGGGTGCATCGCCACAACGAGGAGTAGCTTGCCGGGAAGCAAGTGAACCTCGGTAAAAAATCTTGTGTTATCTCTTTGCCGAGGATTTCTCTTGTGGTTGATTATTGTGATTGATTCTTCAAGGGCATTACTTCTCTACATCGTTGGTATAAGGATCAAGTCTCTTGCTCTTTACTTTCTTGTACTAATCTTTGTGTAGCGTTTATCACATAGGAGTAAGTAGCTTAGTGACTTAGTCTTGTTGGTGTGTATTAGAGATCATAGCCTTGCTTCACTAGAATTGTATAGGTGGCTTGCATAGTGTAGTTGAGCTAGTGCTAGAATTAGCTTAGCCATCTTTTATACTAACGTGGGTGTTTAGTGAAGCTTGTAGATTTTTAAATAGGCTATTCACCCCCCCTCTAGCCTTTTGGACCTTACAAGTGGTATCGGAGCCGAGGCACCGTTTATTTGAGGCTTAACAACCTACGGTGAAAAAGAAATGGCTCAATTAAGCTTGCACATCAACAACACCAAGAAGGCACCTCACTTTGATGGGATAAATTATGCTTATTGGAAGGTTAAGATGACCGCACACCTCAAGTCAATCAATAGAGAAGTGTGGAAGGTCACCGAAACAAAATTTGAGGTTGCTAATCCGGAAGCACCTACACCGGTGGAAGAAAAGAAGCTCCAATGCAATGACATTGCCATTAGTGCTCTTCATGAGGCATTAGATGACAAGACATTTGAGCAAGTAAAGAACATTGAAATTGCTCATGATGCTTGGACCAAGCTAGAATAAACATTTGAGGGCACCGAAGGCACAAAGACCGCTAAAACATATATCTTGCAAGAAAAATTTTCAAGCTTTAAGATGCAAGATGATGAGAGTGTACCGGAGATGTTTCATAGATTGCAAGTCATTGTCAATGAGCTCAAGGCACTTGGTGAGGAAGTCAAGGACAACCAATTCTCTATGAAGTTCTTGAGAAGCTTGCCCAAGAGGTTTGATACATTGATCACCGTGCTAGTGAGGACTACATTGAAGGATTCAACTCCTCAACAAATATTTCAAGAAGTGATGACCGATGATTCATATAGAGAAGATGATGAGAAGGATGAGTTGGTCAAGAAGAAGAAGAAGGAAAATGAGAAGAAGGATGATGAGAAGAAGAAGAGTGTGGCATTCAAAGCCACCACATCCAAGGGCAAATCCAAGATTGAATCATCAAGTGATGAAGACTCAAGCTCTTGTGATAGTGATGACATTGATGAGAAGATGGCTCTCTTTGTCAAGCAATTTGACAAATTCATGAAGAAGAAAGGCTTTCGTGCAAGAAGGAGGAAGAACTCATCCAAGAAGAATGAGCATACCATGAGATGCTTTAGATGCCATAGCAAAGACCATCTCATTGCAAAGTGTCCTTATGATAGTGATGATGAAGATGCTATCAAGAAGAAGAGGAAGAAGCAAAAGAAGAAGCAAGAAAAGAAGGAGAGCTCTCATAAGAAGAAGAATGATTCTCATGTTGCTACATGGGATAGTGATGATTCCTCAAGTGATGATGAGGATGACAACAAGAGCAAGAAGAAGGGACATGCTAGCATTGCTATTCAAGAGAAGGTCTCCCTCTTTGACACTCCATCGTGCTTCATGGCTAAGGCCGCTAAGGTATCATCCGACGATGAGAGTGATCATGATAATGCTAGTGATAGTGATAGTGATGAAGAAGAATTCACTAAAGATGAACTAATCACTATGCTAGAAGATTGCACTCAACACTTTAAAGAATCTAGGAAGGAGTGCAAGGGCTTGCTTAAGGAAAAGAAAAATCTTATGCAAGAACTTGATGAGCTTAGGGCATCTTATGAGAGTCTAAAGATAGACCATAAGAAGCTTCAAAAGTCTCACACTAAGCTTGAAGAAGCTCATTCCTCTCTAGTTGAAAAATGTGAAAACATGCCAACTAATGTTGAGAAAGCTAAAACTTGCAACATAGGCATATCTTGTGATATAATTGATGAATCTTGTCATAAGCCTATTGTTGTTGCTACCACTAACCCTTCATGTAGCGCATCTACATCATCCTCATCTAGTAGTGATGGTTTCACTTGTGACTCCACACTTATAGTTGAGAATAAAAATCTCAAGAAGGAGGTAAAAGAGCTCAATCACACCTTAGCTAAGGCTTATGGTGGTGAGGACCGCTTGCTTATGTGCTTGGGCAACCAAAGAGCTTCTCTTTACAAAGAGGGATTGGGCTATAACCCCAAGAAAGGCAAGGCCGCTTTTGCTCCTCACAAGACTCGTTTTGTGAAGAACAATGGTAGCTATTGCAAAAGTTGCAAGCAAGTTGGTCACATAGAGCAACATTGCATGAACAAGAAATCCAATGCTAATGTATCCTCAATTAAGTTTGATTCTTTTTATATACTTACCAAGGGTACAAATGGTGTTCATGCTAAGTTCATTGGTGCACCATGGATGGGCTCAAAGAAGAAAGCCATTTGGGTACCAAAGAGCTTGGTCACTAACCTTGGAGGACCCAAACAAATTTGGGTACCTAAAAAGAATTGATCTTGTCTTGTAGGTCAATTACAAAGTCGGAGGAAGGCATTGGGTGCTTGATAGTGGGTGCACTCAACATATGACCGGAGATTCTTGTATGTTCAAATCAATTGATACAAGTCAAAATGGTGGTTTTGATGCTATCACTTTCGGCAACAACAAGAAAGGCAAGGTCAAGGGGCTTGGTAAAATTGCTATCTCAAATGACATGAGCATATCTAATGTGTTGCTAGTTGAGAGCTTGGATTTCAATCTTTTATCGGTGGCACACCTTTGTGATCTTGGCTTCAAGTGCATATTTGGTAGTGATGATGTTGAAGTCATAAGTGTTGATGGATCAAATTTAATATTCAAAGGATTTAGACATGGTAGTTTATACTTGGTTGACTTCAATGATAGTGAGACACAATTGACATCATGCTTGCTTAGCAAATCTAGTATGGGTTGGTTATGGCATAGAAGGCTTGGTCATGTTGGAATGAAACAATTGAACAAACTTTTGAGGCATGACTTAGAGGGTTGAAGGATGTCACCTTTGAGAAGGATAAACCTTGTAGTGCTTGTCAAGCCGGTAAACAAGTTGGAAATGCACATCCTAGGAAGAGTGAAATGAGCACATCAAAGGCATTTGAGTTATTACACATGGACTTGTTTGGACCAACAACATACACTAGTATTGGTGGGAACAAGTATGGTTTTGTGATTGTTGATGACTACACTAGATATACTTGGGTGTTCTTTCTCTATGACAAAAGTGATGTTTATGATCTATTCAAGTCTTTTGTCAAAAGAGTGCAAAATGAGTTTGAAATCACCATCAAGAAGATTAGAAGTGACAATGGTAGTGAGTTCAAGAACACAAGAATTGAAGATTTACGTGATGATCTTGGCATTGGACATCAATTCTCTCCAACATACACTCCTCAATCCAATGGTGTAGTCGAAAGAAAAAATAGAACTTTGATTGACATGGCTAGATCAATGCTTAGTGAATACAATGTGAGTCATTCATTTTGGAGTGAAGCCATTAACACGGCTTGCTATTGTAGCAACCGTCTCTATTGCCATGGGAAGCTTGGGAAGACACCATATGAGCTATTGAATGGAAGAAAGCCCAACATTGCATACTTTAGAGTGTTTGGTTGCAAATGCTATATTCTCAAGAAAGGCACTAGATTGAGCAAGTTTGATAAGAAATGTGATGAAGGGTTCTTACTTGGTTATTCTACCACAAGCAAAGCATATAGAGTTTGGAATCTCACAAATGGCACCTTGGAAGAAGTTCATGATGTTGAGTTTGATGAAACCCAAGGATCTCAAAATGAAGCTCAAAACCTTAATGATGTGAGAGGAGATCAATTGTCAAATGCAATGAAGTATATGGACATTGGTGACATAAGGCCGAGGCAAGTTGATGATGATGATATTCATGTGATCAACCAAAGTGTGCAAATTGATACAAATCAAGCAAGCTCTAGTGGTACTCATGATGAAGCTCAAGTTCAAGGTCAAACAAGTGGAAGCAATCAACTCCCAATACTCCAACCTACTAGTATTGCAAGAGATCATCCGTTGGACCAAATCATTGGTGGAATTCAAAGTGGTGTTCAAACTAGATCAAGGCTAGCATCTTTTTGTGAACACTACTCATTTGTGTCACTTGAAGAACCTAAGAAAATAGAAGATGCATTGAAAGATTCCGATTGGGTAAATGCCATGCATGAAGAACTAAACAACTTTGCTAGAAATCAAGTTTGGGAACTTGTTGAGAGGCCAAAGAACTACAATGTGATTGGTACTAAGTGGGTCTTTAGAAACAAGCAAGATCAAGATGGCATGGTTGTGAGGAACAAAGCAAGATTGGTAGCACAAGGATATACTCAAGTTGAGGGTCTTGACTTTGGAGAAACATATGCACCGGTTGCAAGATTGGAGGCAATTAGAATCTTATTAGCATATGCTTGTGCACACAACATCAAGCTCTATCAAATGGATGTCAAGAGTGCATTTCTCAATGGTTACATCAATGAAGAAGTTTATGTTGAGCAACCTCCCGGTTTTAAAGATGACAAGAAGCCCAACCATGTTTACAAGCTCAAGAAGGCATTGTATGGTTTGAAGCAAGCACCTAGAGCATGGTATGAGAGGTTGAGGGACTTTCTTCTCTCTAAAGGGTTCAAGATGGGAAAGGTTGACACCACTCTCTTCACCAAGAAGCTTGGAAATGACTTGTTTGTGTTGCAAATCTATGTGGATGACATTATCTTTGGATCAACTAACCAAGACTTTTGTGAAGAGTTTGGAAATATGATGGCTAATGAGTTTGAGATGTCTATGATTGGAGAGCTTAGTTACTTTCTTGGACTTCAAATCAAGCAAATGAAGAATGGAACTTTTGTAAGTCAAGGCAAGTACATCAAGGACATGATCAAGAAGTTTGGATTGCAAGATGCTAAGCCAATGAGTATACCAATGGGCACAAATGATCAATTGGGTATTGATGCAAGTGGCAACATGGTAGATCAAAAGCAATACCGGTCTATGATTGGAAGTTTGCTCTATGTCACCGCTTCGAGGCCGGATGTGATGTTTAGTGTGTGCAAGTGTGCAAGATATCAAGCTTCACCTAGAGAAAGTCACTTGAAAGCAACCAAGAGTATATTGAGATATCTTAAGGGGACTCATGATGTTGGATTATGGTTTCCAAAGGGGTCTAATTTTGAGTTGATTGGATATTCGGACTCCGACTATGGTGGATGCAAGATTGATAGAATGAGCACAAGTGGCACTTGTCAATTGCTTGGAAGGTCCCTTGTTTCTTGGTCATCAAAGAAACAAAATAGTGTTGCACTATCTACTGCCGAGGCCGAATACATTAGTGCCGGTAGTTGTTGTGCACAATTGCTTTGGATAAAGGCCACTTTGAATGACTTTGGAATAAAATTCAAGAATGTGCCATTGTTTTGTGACAATGAAAGTGCAATCAAGATGACACAAAATCCAGTTCAACATTCAAGAACGAAGCACATTGACATAAGGCATCACTTCATAAGAGACCATCAACAAAAGGGTGATATTAGCATTGAGAGCATTGGCACCGAAGATCAACTAGCCGACATATTCACAAAGCCACTTGATGAGAAAAGATTTTACAAGTTGAAGAATGAATTGAACATACTTGACTTCTCCAACTTGAGATGAGTGCACCCCCACATTCTTATATGACATGCCTCTCCTCCGACATAGCAAGGTAAAGTTGTTTGGCATATCATCCATACTTTGCTAAGAACATGTTTAGAACATATAGACATATTTGCATGACAAATAGGCTCATTCATGAAAATCAAATGATTTTGATGTATATATGGTACCACTATTGCTTCTATGTTTTGATTGATCTAGTGGTAGCATATGACATGTTTGTGGGCTTGCAAACCTAGTGTTGAATCTAGAAAATGAGCTCATGATGTGTAATTCAACATGGTCAAGATAACCCTTATACTTTATGAGGTGTGAAGAAGCTTGTCCTTGGATCAAACCGAATTACATATTCTAGGCAAGTGATCTAGATTGAACCTTAATTTGGACTCCCTCATATTAATTGACTTATCTCTCACTAAAATTGGCACCTTTTTGGTGATTGTTGACAAAGGGGGAGAGAAAAGTCACAAAGATAGAAAAGTCATAAAGGGGGAGAAAGATATAGTAAGGGGAGAGAAATTAAAAAGTTAAGTTACTAAGGGGGAGAGAAAGTTACTAAGGGGGAGAGCAAGTATAAGAGAATGACTTTGGAAAGGGATCAATTAAAATTGAGCACACAAGTAGGGGGAGCAAGCTCATGAATGTTTTGTTGCATTTGTATGTGCATTAACATGATGAATTGTTGCATTGCAAAGCTTAAATTCATATTCATGTTTGTTTGGTGATTGCTAGAACTAGAACTTGAATGATGTTTTGTTAAGAGTAGCTTCACAAGTGGTATCTAGACACCCTTTGCTTTTAATGTTGATCTCACGGGGTACTTTAGTGTTTGTGATCTTTACAAGTGATGAATTACAAGTGGTGTCTAGCTACATCGATACAAGTGGTATCACGCTTCAAAGGTCCATTCTATATACCTTAGCATCAATTTGATAGTAGTAACTCTCCCAAAATTCAAATCCATACATATGTGCACAATTGAACCAAACTCATGGTAGCACATATGTAGGGGGAGCTAATACTATCGAAATTGAAAATTGATTTCATTTCATATCTTTGTGATGGTTGTCATCAATTACCAAAAAGGGGGAGATTGAAAGCCCAAGTTTGGTTTTGGTAATTAATGACACCAAGTTGCTAATGCCATGTGTTAAGTGTTTTGAGTTAGGCATAAGCAACACATGTGATGAAGGTGTACATGGCAAGGAGTGGTGGCCACAAAATCACAAAGAATTGGTGCATGAACTGATGAGCAAGATCATGAAGAAATACATATAAAATGATGGACATGATGATCAAGTGGAGGAGAAGGATCTAAGAGCGCAAGGCAAAGGTATAACCATAGGTTTTTCCTTTTGCCGGTCTAAGATGAGTAGAGAAGTGATTGACCGGGTTTAGGATACATAGCCGACTATCAAGAGGGGCAATCACGGTTAGCTCGGGAATCAAGTGCCACTAGATCAATGTCTTGAGCATATGCATTAGGATCTAGTTGAGAGCTAACATAACGCCTTGAAAAATGTTTGTGAAATGCTAACACACATGCACATTGATGGTGTACACTTGGTGGTGTTAGCACTTTTGCGAAGGCGGTGGTGTTTGAACGGTAGTAAGGGGTTTGGGGTTCGCTCTCCCTCCCACCGAGCGTGCGAGCGCGGGATTCAGGCGTTTTTGAGGAAATGAAATGCCTATTTTCCACTGCGCCGGAAGTCGGAAAAGTAACGGAGGCGAACGGCGGTCACTGTGGTGACCGGACGCTGCACCGGACGCGGTCTCGGTTTGACCGGACGCGTCCGGTCAGTTCAACGCAGTGCGGGCACTAGGGTTTGTGACCGGACGCTGGTCTGACCTGACCAGCGCGTCCGGTCAGTTCACTTGTGCGCAGAAGGAGAGCGCGCGACCGGCGCGTCCGGTCCCTCACGGAACCGGAGCGTCCGGTCAGGCGTCCAGAGGAGCGGAGTGCTGATCGGACGCGCGGCGCGTCCGGTCACGTGCGATCGGACGCGTCCGGTCTCGTCGGGTGCTTACTGGAACGCGACCGGACGCTGGCACTGTCGCGTCCGGTCAATCGGTTGAGTGCGTCCGGTCAGGGCAACGGCTAGTTCTGACGCGCGCTGTGCACGCTTGTCCTGTAGTGACCGGACGCGTCCGGTCACCCTGACCGGAGCGTCCGGTCAGCACGATTTTCGCTGCGTCGTCCGTAACGGCTAGCTGCGTACCCCTTCGCTATAAATAGAAGATGTCCAGGATTTGAGGGTAACTCTTGCACATTTCGAGACCTAGAGACATCCTTTGAGCTAGAGAACAACCCCTCCACTCATCTCTTTGCTAGTTGCACATCTTGAGTGAGATTAAGTGAGGTTCAAGTGCATTGCTTGAGAGTTGCATTCTAGAGGCACTTGGTCTTCGAGTTGCTGCGGATTTCTTGTTACTCTTCCGTGTTTCCCGACACGGTAGACGGCTTGGAGCAGCGGAGGTGATTGAGCTCGCAATTGGAGATTGTTGGAGCCCTCACCAAGTGTTGTAAGGGGTTCTTGATCCTTCCCCGCGGGAGTTCGCAAATTGGATACTCTAGTGGAGCTCGTGGCTTGGAGGATCCTCATCTTATGTGCGGTTGTGCGGCGCCCGCCGAGGGCTCGACTCTTGATAGTCGATTAGCTCGCGAACCGACAAGTGGGTGCATCGCCACAACGAGGAGTAGCTTGCCGGGAAGCAAGTGAACCTCGGTAAAAAATCTTGTGTTATCTCTTTGCCGAGGATTTCTCTTGTGGTTGATTATTGTGATTGATTCTTCAAGGGCATTACTTCTCTACATCGTTGGTATAAGGATCAAGTCTCTTGCTCTTTACTTTCTTGTACTAATCTTTGTGTAGTGTTTATCACATAGGAGTAAGTAGCTTAGTGACTTAGTCTTGTTGGTGTGTATTAGAGATCATAGCCTTGCTTCACTAGAATTGTATAGGTGGCTTGCATAGTGTAGTTGAGCTAGTGCTAGAATTAGCTTAGCCATCTTTTATACTAACGTGGGTGTTTAGTGAAGCTTGTAGATTTTTAAATAGGCTATTCACCCCCCCTATCCTTTTGGACCTTACACTGGCCAGGCCGCCGCCGGCCTCTGGGGCGCCGCCGCCGGCGTTTGCCACCATGGATGGCCGTCCTCCACCTCCTCCCACCCTCTACTCCTACTTCCCCACGCGATCTCCTCATTCCTGGGCGCAGGTGCTCTCTGGAGGGGCTTCTCCCGCCGGCGCGCCGCCCGTCGGGGCTACAGCCGCCGCTGGCCTGACCGGCCGTGGCCTTCCATCTCCAGGCGCACCACTGATGGGGGGGCTTCCTGGCGCCCCTCCCTCCCTCCTCCCCACCCGTCCACCACCCCCAGCTCCTTCTCCCGCCCTCTTCTTCACCGATCCGTCCGCCCAGGCTGCTACTGCCGCCCTGGGGGCCGCCGCTGCACACCCTGGCACGGCTGGCGCCCTAGGGGCAGTAGCCCTCTCCTCTGCCCCGGGTGCGGATGTCGAGACTGCCGAGGGTGCTGTGGTTGCGGCTCTTCCTTCCTCGTCGTCGGCTCTCCCTTCCTCCTCGGCTTCCCTCCCTGACGGTGGGGTCCAGCAGCACCCCCTTGCTGCAACCTCTGGCCCGACCCTTCCACCGCCATCCACCGTCACCGCTGCTGCTCTCGGCATCGCTCCGGGGCCGGACTCCACCCTCGCCGCGGCCCTCGTCGCTGCCCGGGCCGCCGCGGCGAAAGGGCAGGCCCGGGTGCGCGCGGCTGCCCTCGTGTGGGAGCGCGAGCGCGACGCGACCGACGCCTTGGCCCGTCAGATCGCCAAGGCCGAGCTGCTCCTCACCTCTCCTGCGGGCCCGGACGCCGGAGCCACCTCTGCCTCGCCGGGGCGCCGTGTATCACACACTGCCGTTCTCTGGCACGACCCGGCCGACCCGCTCGTGGCTCAGCTGCACTACTAGGCGGGGGGGGGGGGTTCAGAACATCCGTCTTCTCGTCCCGGTCGTCCTCGAGCCGGAGTCGCCCTCCTACGCCCGGTGGCGGGATCTGGTGCTTCTCACCCTTCGCCGCTACGCCCTCGACGACCACGTCCTCGTCGAGGCCTCGGTCTCCGTCCAGACGCCCTCGTGGTTCCGCCTCGACAGCATCGTCCTCTCCTGGATCCTGGGGACGATTTCTCTGGACCTCCACGACCTCGTCCGCACCTCCCTTGACGCGCGCCGGGCGTGGCTCGCTCTTGAGGGCCAGTTCCTGGGCAACGCCGAGGCCCGGGCTCTGCGTCTCGATGCGAGCTTCCGCACCTTCGTCCAAGGCGACCTCTCCATCGGCGAGTTCTGCCGTCGGATGAAGGGCATGGCTGACTCTCTGGGGGACCTTGGGTGGCCCGTCGAGGATCGCATCTTGGTCCTCAACGTCCTCCGGGGGCTCAGTGACCGCTTCGCCCACCTCCGGACGTGGATCACCCATCAGCGGCCTTTCCCCACCTTCCTGGAGGTCCGTGACGATCTTGTCATGGAGGAGCTCACTCAGGGCCCCCAGCCTGTGTCCGCTACTTCACCAGGGGCTTCGTCGGCGGCTCTGGCTGCTACTCCGCCGCGTCCTCCTACTCCACCGCGGCCGTCCGCTCCGCCACCGTCGTCTCTCCTGGGCCCTCCTCCCTCCGGGCCGAGCGGAGGTGGGGGGGTCGTGGCTCTCGTCGTCGCCGTGGAGGGGGCCGCGGGGGTGGCCGGGGCGGTCACCACCAGGCTTCGGCACCGGCTGGACCACACGGGGGGGCACCATGGCCTTCGTTCTAGAACCCGTGGTCCGGTCGCATCGCCATGTGGCCTTACCACGCTCCTGGAGCCGACACTCGTCCACCTGTGGCCATGCTCACCGGAGCTCCTCCTGCTCCTACGCCGTGGGTTCCACCCTCCGGGACTCCCCCGGGGGTCACCAGCTGGGATCAGGCGGCCCTGGCTCGCTCGTTCAGCACCATGGGGCTGACACCTCCGGTCGGACCCGAGTGGATCACTGATTCGGGGGCCACCTACCACACCACTCCTGACCCCGGTATACTTTCGTCGATTCACTCTCCCTCCTCCTCTCTTCCTTCGTCCATTATGGTCGCAAATGGTTCTTGTATTCCTGTCTCTTCTGTGGGTACCGCCGGTGCTCATGGCTCCTTTTCCACCAGGGACACCGACACCACCGCCGCTGTCCCCGCCGGCTCGTGGTGCCCCGCCGGTCTACCACCCGCCGCTGCTTCACCGACACCCGCGGCATGTTCACCCGATGGTGACCAGACACGCGGCTGGCACACTGCCGCCTCGTGTCCTCGAGGCTTCGACCGGCGACGCGGTGGTCTCTCCGGTACCCTCTTCCGTTCGCGATGCCTTACTGGACCCTCACTGGCGCCGCGCGATGGAAGAGGAGTACGCCGCGCTACTTGCCAACCAGACATGGGAGTTGGTGCCCCGGCCGCCGGGCGCCAATGTCGTCACCGGCAAGTGGATTTGGACTCACAAGCGCCGGGCCGACGGATCTCTCGAGCGCTACAAGGCTCGGTGGGTCCTCCGGGGTTTCACTCAGCGCCCTGGCGTCGACTACGATGAGACCTTCAGCCCGGTGGTCAAGCCGGCCACTGTCCGTACCGTGCTATCGCTGGCGCTTGCTCGGTCTTGGCCCGTCCATCAGCTGGACGTCAAGAACGCCTTCCTCCACGGCCTTCTCACCGAGACGGTGTACTGCAGTCAGCCGGCGGGGTTCGTCGACACCACCCGTCCTGACATGGTTTGCCGGCTCAACAGGTCCCTCTACGGCCTCAAGCAGGCACCTCGGGCGTGGAACCACCGGTTCGCTGCATTCTTGCTGACCCTGGGGTTCATGGAGGCCAAATCAGATACGTCTCTATTCGTCTACCACCATGGAGCCGACACTGCATACTTGCTGCTCTATGTTGATGACATTGTCCTCACCGCCTCTAGTGAGCCACTTCTTCGTCGGATCATCACCGCTCTCCGGCAGGAGTTCACGATGAAGGATCTGGGTGAGCTCCACCACTTCCTCGGTGTTACTGTTGAGCATCGTCCTACCGGGCTCCTACTTCACCAGCGACAGTACATTCGGGACATCCTGGAGCGGGCTGGGATGACTGACTGCAATCCCTGCTCCACTCTGGTCGACACTCAGGGCAAGCTGTCTGAGGCTGAGGGACCACCGGTGGCCGATCCCACTGCGTACAGGAGTCTTGCCGGGGCCCTTCAGTACCTCACCTTCACCAGGCCGGACATCACCTATGCAGTTCAGCAGGTCTGCCTCCATATGCATGACCCCCGGGAGCCTCACCTCACGGCTCTCAAGCGCCTCCTCCGCTATCTCCGGGGCACGCTCGACTACGGCCTCCTCCTCCACCGGAACTCCTCCACCAACCTCACCGTTTACATCGACGCTGACTGGGCCGGGTGCCCGGATACTCGCCGCTCCACCTCTGGCTACGCCGTCTTCCTGGGCGGCAACCTGGTGTCTTGGTCGTCCAAGCGCCAGCCGGTGGTCTCCCGGTCCAGCGCCGAGGCGGAGTACCGCGCCGCGGCTAACGGCGTGGCGGAGGCCGCCTAGCTCAGGCAGCTACTTGCGGAGTTGCACACTCCGCCCTCCCGGAGCACACTGATCTACTGCGACAACGTCAGTGCGGTCTACCTCTCCACCAACCCCATCCAGCACCAGAGGACGAAGCATGTGGAGATCGACCTACACTTTGTCCGTGATCGGGTGGCCATGGGCGAGGTGCGGGTTCTTCACGTTCCGACGACTTCCCAGTTCGCGGACATCTTCACCAAAGGCCTCCCGTCCTCGACCTTCGCCGAGTTTCGCTCCAGCCTCAACATCACCGGTGGCTAGTTGCGTCTGTGGGGGGTTGTGTGTGTTCTTTCTTGTTCAGCCTCGAACTCCGCTGCGACGGTAGTTCAGACTGCGGAGGGTATTGGAGTATATGTTTAGGCCCATGAGGCTAAGGCCCATGTGGCCCATGTATAGAAACTATATAGCTGCCCTTCTAGGATTAGCCAAGTAATGGAAAATAATTCCCTAAACAGACAGCTTCCAATGTTGGAGCCTTCCCTAGGGCCAAGTTAGCCAGTTTTTGTGCAGTTGTGCCCCCTTCGATTGCTTGTAGGAGATCTCTATATTTATATCCAAATGGCAGTACCGTGGCACCAGGCATCAGATCCTCGGCTCCCTTCGTCACAAACCAATGATCATCCCGGTTGGCGAACCCTATGAGGTATAGGTCGCTGAACCTAAAAAGCAATTTTGTACTGATGCTGCCATCCGGACCCAATAGAACCAACTGAATGAATCTGCGGTGTCGTTGAAGAAAGAAGCGCTTAAATTTCCCTCCCAGAAAAGATAACTGCTGAATTCCGGCCTTCGTTTCTACTGCGTCAATCACTTCACCAAACCACAAAGTGTCAGGGTCGACGGTCATGGACAGGGTTGGTATGCCAAATACGCTGTCAACACAAAATTAGAAAACTAGATTATTATATGTTAAAAAGGAACCAACAATGCAAGACTTTTCAGCGATCCTTCTCAAGAACCAAAGACTGAGATACTTAGTTCATGAAATTGCCGCGAACAAGGCAACAAGACTCATATTTGCCAAAAACATTATAGAATTTTGAGATGTCCAAATGACTATAAAGCGTAGCTTAATCTGAGGTGTTCCACAAGCTCAACTTGTGGATGTAATTAATTGGTCTCACTCAACAAGTCCCGGGAGTCAACAAACTACACAACTTTCAACAAGTCCAAAGCATTAATACACAAGAAGACGGATGTCACTGACGGCACCTCCATTTCCTCTGTTGCTGCTGCTGATGTAGGTCGATCTTCAGAGGAAGGCGGGAAGGAGCTGAAGGAGCCGGAGGTTGCAGCCAGCAGGCCGAGTCGACTGAAGAAGCCCAGCTACAAGGCATTCGGCCCAGAATGGATCAACTAGGGACCCTGCGCGGCCCATGAGCGAGGGCAAGCCCGATGCGGCTCCCCTATGTAAACGAACCAGAGAGACGTGAACGCCTTGAACTCGGACTTGTATCTGACCGTGCCTGAAGGCAGCGGTGGTGACGGCGATCTCGTTGATCGGTCGGCGTTCGACCGAGTTTCCACCTAAATACTATCTAGTTATCGTCTATTGTATCGTTCCGGTTACATCTTGTATAGGATTCAGTTCGATCCCAAACCACCCGATCTCTATATCCCGTCGATCGAATTGTAACCGCTTCGGGTCGGATCGAGATCTCTGATCGGCAGTGAGCCACCGCCGCCAGCGATCTCTCTGTAACTCCCAAGCACGCGAGTCGATTTGTGCTGAGATCGTGATTCTGGCATCCCACCATTACCTCACCCGATGACAAATGGCCATGGCGACACCAGAGGAACAGCTAGGGCAAATCCTGGCGATCCTCAGCGAAAACTCAAAGGGAATCAACAAGCTCAAGAGCTCGATGACGGAGATGAGAGCCCTGAAGACGGATTTACTCCTCTAGAAGCCTGAAGTCGACCACACGTCCACGAGTTGGAGCACGCCGTGCTGGATTTCGGTGAGCGCATCGACCACGCCCTGGGGTCTCTGGTACCACAGGCGCAACCACTGGAGCGATCCGAAGGAGAACCATCAGGAGGCGTCACCATCGCGCAGCCACCGCTTACTGAAGCAATTCGGGAGGATCACTTCGCCTCTCAGAGTGTCAAGATGCCAAGCTCCGCCCATCTGGAGCTTCACTCGCCACGGTGGCATCTGGGTCGTTAGACCACGACAAAGGATCAACTCACCGGGGTGCTGATTTCGGGGCGGTGTACACCATCGCCCCAGAACTGGCCTCGGTCACAGGCGCGACACCTTGCCCAAAACCTGCTCCTACTCTGTTTCAGTATGATGGTTCGGGGCACCGTGATCGGCGATACTACCATTACCCACCCTACCCACCCCTTACTCCTTTCCTGAAGTTGAGTTCCACAAGTTTGACGGATCCAATCCTCGGTTGTGGGTTAAACTGTGTGAGACTTACTTTGACGTTTATCAGATTGATCCGGGTTTATGGGTTAAGTTAGCCTCCATGCGTCTCACGGGTTCTGCACCCCTCTAGTTCCAAACCCTGCAGGATCCGGTCAATACCTTCACCTGGGATACTTTTGTCACCGCAGTATGTAACACTGACTATGTTGAACAGTTCAGCGACATTGTTCATCACTTGCTTGCCCATGACAAATCCTTTCCACCTTCAGTCATTAGCAACCATTTTATTGATGGTTTAAAGAAACACATACAAGCTGTTTTTATGATGCATAGACCTCAGGACCTCGATACTACTAGTTCCTTGGCAATTTTGTAGGAAGAAGCAACTCAAGATCAACCAACAAGAAGGTTTGAAAGCTCCTACTCTAAGAAGAACTCCAACGACAATGTCAAGGCAGTACATACTCCAGCCTGGGGTCAACCAAAAACCATAGAAGAGAAGAAGCAACTTGAACCTGCCAAGAACAAGACATCTGGAGATGATAAGTTATCAGCATTAAAAAACTTCAGAAGATCTAAAGGCCTATGTTTCAAGTGTCGAGAAACCTGCCAAGAACAAGACATCTGGAGATGATAAGTTATCAGCATTAAAAACTTCAGAAGATCTAAAGGCCTATGTTTCAAGTGTCGAGAAAAGTGGGGACCCAACCATAAGTGGTCCAGCCACTATTTCTTTCAATGCCATTGAATCTGGAATTTACCTTCTTGCTTGTGCTCTTCGATTCGCTTGCAGGAAAAGCCTTCTTGGCGAGATCAATCAAGTTGTGCTTGGTTGATAACCAACGGAGCAGTGATGTAACGGTTGCAGGGATCGAATAGTGTCTGATTTGAAGTCGGATCGCCAACGTCGAGATCTCCACAAATCGAACTTACCGGCTACCTCTCGGAAGATCGGGCCTGTACTCATCACCCAAACTAGAATACCTGCTGCCTCCTTATACGAAGAAGGTTCAAGTTCACTAGCAACACCAGCAATGAGAAAACCAAGCCTGTCGGTCGCATGAATGGTGGCTCGATTTCTAAGATTATAACGTGTGTCTGGACTAGAAGAAGAATCGTGAGGAGGAGTATCTGTGGTACTAGCCTCAGGATCAGGAAGACTAGAAGATGGCTCGGGATTCGAAGGAACACGAGGACGACGACTATACTGTAAATGAATGAGGGGACGTGTAGGAATAGATTGTGAAGGAACAGAAAGATCGGAAGAAATATGAATATCAGGAGGAGGCATGAGAGAGTCCATAGGGGAATTAGATGAGGAAGATGATGATAAATCAATGTAGATAGGAGGTAATGAAAGGAAAGAAATAGAGTCATTTGAAGACGATGATTTTGAGGTGGGTGAGTGGAAATAAGGACAAGACTCAACAAAAAGGTGACATCACGAGAAATACGAATACAGCGAGCAGAAGGATCATAACAACGATGCCCCTTATGCTCAAGGCTATAGCCTAGGAAAACACACTCAACTGATTGAGCGGTCAGTTTAGTACGTTCATGAGGAGAAATAAGAACATAACATTTGTATCCAAAAACACGAAGATGATCATAGCTAGGAGGGGATCCATGTAGAATTTCTCCAGGACACTTGCCCTGAAGACAAGAGGAGGTTTGAAGATTAATTAGGTAGACAGCAGTTGAGATAGCCTCTGCCCAAAAGTGAGCAGGCACAAAAGATGCAATCAAAAGAGTACGAGCTGTTTCAATAATATGACGATGTTTTCGCTCAGCGACACCATTTTGTGCATGGGCACCAGGACATGATAATTGGGCAAGAGTTCCTTCAGATGAAAGAACTTAACAAAAGGCATTTGACAAGTATTCCCCTCCAGAATCAGAACAAAAAATGTGGATAGTAGACGAAAATTGAGTATGTATCATACGAATAAAGGATTGATATATAGACAATAATTGAGATCGATGTTTCATAAAATAGATCCATGTATAACGAGAGTAATCATCAATAAAGATAACATAGTATTTGTGACCACCTTTTGAAGCAAAAGGAGCTGGCCCCCATACATCTGAATGAACAAGATCAAAAGGATGTTTAGTTCTAGAACTACTAGTGGGATATGGCAATTGTATCTACTTTCCCAACTTACAACCAGTACATTCAAAAGAGGGATCTATGGACACTTTGCCAAGAACACCCTGCTTAACTAAGCTGTACAGACGAGAGCCACATAAATGGCCCAAACGGTGATGCCACTGAGGAAAAGTAACCACAGGAGAAGCAAAAGATGGTGGTGGTGGTGGTGGTGGTGAAGATATTGACGAAGACATTGGTAGATGTAGACGGTCGAGGATGTAGAGGCCAAAGGAACTCTTATGCGATGGCCAGTACCAAGAAGAGCTTGGGTTCGATGATCCTGAACAAAGCAAGAGGTATCATCAAATCTGACAAAACAATTCATGTCGGTAAGTTGACTGATAGACATAAGATTCATAGAAAGTTGGGGCACAAAAGAAATATTTCAAACGGTGAAATCAGAAGTAGCAAGATTGCCATGATGAGTAACGATACAAGAACTACCATCAATGGTTTGAACATGTTGATTATTAGGAAGAGGGCGACAAAAATCCAACTGAGATTTATCGGAAGTCATATGAAAAGAGGCACTTGAGTCTAAGACCCAGGGTATGGGAGTACCTAAAACTGAAGCTGAAGCTATAGAGCCACTAGACATGTAGGCACTGAGAGTTGTGGAGACTGTAGTGCTGCTGTAGTAGTATTTGGAGGCAACGGTGAAGAAGTGACTGGAGAAACAGTTGCTGTAGTGCCCTTAAGAGATGTTGCACGCTTGGCCTTGAACTCCTTCAAGAGATGTGGATATTTCTGAAAACAGCGCTCTTTTATGTGTTTTTCCACCACAATGCTTGCATTTTGGTTTCTCTTTAGGTTTCTCTTTAGAAACAAGAGAGCTATCCATGACAACATACTGAGGTGGTGCTGCTAGGACAGAGTGTTGGGGAATTAGAGGAGCAGCATCTATAGTGCGAAGCCTTGTTCCTTAGCAAGTACAGCTGAAAGTGCTTCAGTCATGGTAGGAAGACTGGAGCGGCCAAGGATTTGAGCACGAATAGGCTCAAACTCGGACCGAAGGCCCATCATCAAGTGAAATATCTTATTTTGCTGCTCATACTTATCTCTGACACCACACTCCTTGCAAACTGAATTAGGCTTTGGCACCATTGAATCTAACTGACTAGATAGCTTCATAAAAGCAGCATGATATTCCTCAACCGACATATCTTGTTGTTGTAAATGATGAAGTTGTTTGAGAGTGGAATAGCGAAGTGCAGAGCTACTTTGTTGATACTGCTCCTTTAGAAAATCCCACATTTCTTTGGCTGTATTGAGATCCTCTAGACTGTATCTTATAGTTGGATCAACATTCATGGCTAGAATAGCCATTACACGGTCATCAACATCCCTCCAAGCCTTTGCATCTTTGTCACTAGCATCAGTTGGGGAATCTGTAAGATGTGAAGCGAGGCCGGCATCAACAGAACGAAGAAGCATTTTGAAGGAATAAGCCCACTCTCTGTAATTCTGACCAGTCAATTTGATATCAAGAGCAGGTGCAGCAAAGGTAATAGGTGCCATAATGGAGCTAGATGCAGTTGATGAACCCATTTTCAGTTCTAACCAGTGAACACCCCAGACTTAAAGAGAATTAGAGCACAGTAGATGGTCTCTCTGTTCTCTTGAACTGAAACTCGATGCAGACTCAAATTGCTTCAACTTAAATGACAGCAGCAACAAGAGGCACGAACAACTAGCTTCTCAGGGGCAGGACGGAGGACCTGAGACACGGCTGGTGCTCTGCTGCAGCCGTGACTGCGGCAGATGCCTGAGGACGCGAGGGCCACGGACAACGGCCAAGGATGCGGCCTTCAAGGGCAGCTGGAACGGAGATCGTGATGGCAGCCTCGGATGCAGGGGACGGCGGCCTCGGATGCAGGGGATTTGGCCCGGCGACAAAAAAAAAAAAAACGAGAGGCACCGCGACCGAGGACCCTTGGCCGGCGGTTATGACTAGACGGGCGGCGGCGGTGGCGGCAATGGAAAACCTAGCTCGGATGTCATGCTAACTTCAGGCCCCGTTCAGATGGCAAAATTTTTGGGTAGAAATTTCTGTAGCACTTTCGTTGTTATTTGATAAAATTTATCTAATTATAGACTAACTAGGCTCAAAAGATTCATCTCGACATTTACCTGTGCAATTAGTTATTTTTTTACCTACATTTAATACTTTATGCATGTGTCCAAAGATTTGATGTGACGGACACTGTGCAAAATTTTTTGGGTGTTTTTGGATCTAAAGTGGCCTCACCAAGATAACCAGAATCTCATTCCCCATTCTAGAGGCTTCAGATACATATACATGTGTACAATAGACACTTGGGCCATGGGTCTTATGGGCCAGACTAACTATGTACAAGTATAGCTTTACTATATATTTGACAAAAACAACTAATTGGTTCATACTAACTAATCTTCATTTTTATTTGATCTGGAATCTGAAAATTTGTAACTTGCAACTGTATAAAGTTGATACGGAGTACTTATGAGCATTTTCATGTAAAAAGGCCTAGCTGTCCTTACGATGCTTCTGACTGCATTTCGGACTTTCTAGCTGTGCTTCTGATCACGGATGATGATGCTTTAATTCCTGCATACAGTATGAGCATTCCAGTTTGTGGACTTTGAACTTTCTACATAAACCAAACGTGACATCTCTGTCAGCATGAAGGCACGGGGAGCACAAGAGTTGCATAAGCCTTTAGGCCACGTTTAGATCCAAAATATTTTGCATAGTAACTATCACATCGAATCTTTAGACGTATGCATAAAGTATTAAATGTAGGTAAAGCACAGTTTGTCTGTAAATGTTGAGATGAATCTTTTGAGCCTAGTTAGTCTATGATTGGATAAATCTTTACAACTAAAAAGCCTCAAATGTTATCGTCACCGCACTCCTAATCGGCCCGCCCCCCGCCCCGCGCCCCCCGCGTCGGAGCCCCGGAAGCCGCGCCTCCACTCCTCCAGAAACGTCTCAGCCCTGAGCCCCCCAACCCTTATCCGCCTCCCCTCTCCCTCGTCGCCTGCTCCCCGCGCTCCGCGATGCCGTTCGACCCGGCCTCGCCTCCCACGCTCCCATCCGTATCCGCTCACCCCTCCCCTCCTACGCCGCCGCCGCCGGTGAGGGAGCCACGCCTGATGTCGCGCCGGATGCCGTGACGAGCGGGGAGGACGGCACACCGCCGCGCCTGCTGTCGAGGACGGCAAGCCGCCGCACCTGCTGCGGCGTGGACGAGACGGAGGTTCGTGTCCCCTTCTTCTTCTCCGTCTGGATCTGGGGTACAACTTGGATGGGCAAGACAGAAAGGGAGCTGCGCCGCTGCCTGCTCTCCGTATCGCCCCCGACGTCCTCTTCCTCGCCCTCCCTCTCCCGATCTGTTCCGACGCGCGACCTCGATGACCTCAGGGCATAGCATGATGGATTCGATGAACTGCTGGAGGAGCACATCCGGATGGCCTCCATCCTGGACAAGACTGTAAGCCCCCTCCCTCCCTTCCTTTCATCTTTGCTTTCTTCAGATTTCCTCTGTTCAATACTCTCGGATTCTGGCCTGATTCGCCCGTGAATGGATCCCGTCACAGAGCTTCTTCCTGGCAACGACCAAGATCGTCGGCACGCTCGGCCCTAGGTCGCGCTCTGTCAACACCACCTCCGCCTGCCTCATGCCCGGCATGTCCAGTAATTTCTCACGCTCTCTGTTGCTCTTCTCCATTTAAAAATCTATTCTGCTTTATACTGCAACTACTATCCTTTTTCCAAGGAGACCATGACACCTTTTTAAGTTTATACATTTGCTGCCGTTCTATCATGGTACACAATTTTAACTTTAACATCGTTTCTTGTAAAGCTTGAAGTGTTCAATAGATGAATAGATATATTATTGTAGCGATATTGTGTCCCCAGTATATCTACAGCATTATCTATAATTTACAATATATTTAGCGCATAAAATAGTTTCAATGCCTTTTGTCAAGTGGTTAGCTCATATTTCATGTATAATAATTTTAGGCTCTTTGAACCGGTTGTATTCGCAGTTCATCTCTCGGGTTATTTCCTAAATGTGCACACCTTTCTTCAGCTGTACAATTAGTCCGTGTTGTTTCAGCTGAACCAATTTTGACTGCTCAAAGTGATAACGAAAATGATAAACTGCTTTATGTGTCTTTATTCTTGTGCATTCTAATGAGATAAATGTGCGATTCTTAAGGGACATCAATCTCAGATAGATCTGAAGGAAATGAGTTGTATTTAGAGTAGGATTGTGTATTTTTAGATTGCTCATGAATTGGATATGTTCTGTGATACTAAAGTCTTATCGTCGTTTCCTTATACAGATACAGATCTGACATGGTCTCAACTTGCTTGGCAAATATCGACCGGATGATATAGAGAAATCCTGAGGTTAATATCATGGCATTTGTTCATGAATCTCATAGCTTAATGTCTTTTGTCGAATCTAAATTATTTGATCTCTCCTAATTGTATAGATCTACAACTGAATGACCCATGCTATCCCTGTCATAACACAGGACTTCGGTTTGCATTGCTCCTAAGGTGATCTGCATATGCTCCATCCTCTTTCTCAAAAAAAATTTATACCTTCAGTTCTTCTAATTTGGTGTGTCATGCCAGCTCCTGCTACATCTGTGCTCAGTGTGGTTGATCTCAAAAAGAGTTCTACTGATTCTAAAGGATTGCTCTCTCTACTTACATTTTTGTTTCACGTTCTCTTAACAGTTTATTTTAGTGCAGGAAATTGCATTGTCATAATCTGTTATCCTGATAAACTCATCAATGCATGTGATAATTCCACTAGGTAGGCCTCTCTAAACTACCATGTTCTATGAAGTTTACTTTTCATTCCATATGGTCACCTATGCTTCTGAGAGTGTATAGTTCTGTTCTTTTTAGATTTTTGTTTCACATTCTCTTGACAGTTTATTTTAGTGCACGAAATTGTATTGTCATAACCTGTTATCCTGATAAACTCACCAATGCAGCATATGCTAATCTCAATAGGGAAAAGGTACCATGTCATAGAGTCCAAAAATAGATCCTCTTTTCTCTCAATTTTATTCGAAGGCGGCTATTCAAGTGCAGGCACAACAGAAGGGGATGAGGCAGACAAGAGGAGCTCGGCACATACGATCGGAGAAAGACGACTTGGCAGCGGCAGCGGCACCACCTCAGTAGTGGCACCGTAGAGAGCGGCGGGTGGAGGTGAGGACTGGGGAGCGAGCAAACAGTGCGGGCGCGTGCTTGCGTGTGTGTCGTCTCCTCCCCAATACAGAGCAGGAGTGCCCTCAGATTTGAGCGTGTCTTCATCACCGCGGAGTCTGCCGTAGATACGTGGACGGCGGACGGGTGACGGGGCGGGCACTGCTCCACCCAACCATTACCGGCGACTTGGCTTTCACCTCACCGGCGAGCGATGCACGGGCCAGAGCACGCACGGCGCAGAGGTGCCGCGCTAGGTCATGGGCCGGCAGGACACCGGGCGGCAGCTCGGCACGGGTCAGTCTCAGCGCAGCCACGACGGTCCGTGACGACGCGCAGTTCATTCGCCGCACGCAGGCGCTTGAGATGTGCTCGGTGACCTTCCTTGGCAAGGACGGCTCTGGCAAGACTACTGCGGCCACCGTTGCCGTCAGGTGACAAATCATATAGCTCGATGTCTTGATCTTGTTTTTTAGAAAGAAATGGTCAGTGCAAAGAGAACAGCTGACAAGTTCAACCCCTTTTCTAGAACCTTCAGTAGAATTGACAAAATGCAATTTCTGCTTACAGTTGCTATAAAAATGTTTCTAACAAAATTCTTAGATTTTGAATCCACATGCTGTAGTGTATGTTTTTTATTACAATAAAAAAACTGTTCTCATAGCAGCATCTCATAGTGCACCTCAAATGTTGCACATCAAAGTTCATTTAAATATAGCCAGAGTGGACCGGATGATTCCCATTTCATTTTTGTACAAAAATTTCGATTTCAGTTGCAAGGTTGGCAGTTTTGAGGTTGAGTACATATTTACGGGACTGCATAAATTGTTTTAAATTTTGAAGTGGACCACTATCTGATGCATACGTATATTCGTGTCAGTGCAATTTTTTAAAATGCTTGAATAATCAATGGTTCAGGTGAACTGGGTTGCGAGCTAGGGATGTAGCACTTCAATGGGTGTCTTGGTTGAGTTCTACAATTGCTAAAAATTGATGGCGCTGATATGATTAGCAATCTTGTAACTTTGTTGTACCTTTTATGTTTTTCATAAAAAAGGACGGGAAAAGCTACTTATGGTTGAATCCATGTTTTTTTGTTGTTTTGATTTGACACCAGCGTGGTAATTTTCTGATAAGTGTTTGAAAAGAATCAAAAGTAGTTGGCCTAATGACAATCTTCGTCCTTTTTTATAAAGTCTCACCAACATTGAGTACATGGCTACTTTGCTCATGGTAATGCTGCATCCTTTAACCCGTGTGTCCCCTTGAGATGTACTGATTTCTGATCTTATGCATATTGTCTTTTAATTGCAGGGCATAGCTGGAGCTAGAGCTGGAACAGTAGTGGTACTTGAAAAGTTTGGAACATTATAGGTCCTAATAGTCATAGATAATTGGACTAACTATACTTATTTGATTTGGCTACATCTTTTTCAATTTGTTATTGCTCCCGTCGCAACGCACGGGCACTCACCTAGTTTTACCAAATAACAACAAAAGTGCTACAGGAACTTTACCCAAAATATTTTGGATCTGAACACGAAGGCACAACTCCAGGATGGCTATGTCGCGTACCTATGGGCCAAGAGATGCGAGACACGCTGCGCACGCCCAACTCCAACTGCTACTTCTCGATGTTTGTCCTTCCCAAGGCCCTGGTTAACAATGCTTGTCGCTACGGGTCCTTCAATGAGACCCTGGCACGTGCCAATGCATGCGATTGATAGCCTCAGCGTCACCTTAAGCTCGAGGGTGAACAGATCAATGCATACGACTAAACAATAACAAGCCTTACTGACTTCAGATGAATCAACTAAAGTCAACACAGGGGTTTCAGAAGAAACAAGCCACCATATTTCTTTGGAGCTTCATCCTTTTTACGGGGTGTTTAGTTGGTAGGTAAAAAGTTTTTATGTCATATCCGATGTTTTATAGGATGTCAAAAAAGGTTTTCAGATACTAATAAAAAAAACTAATTACATAACTCGCCTAGAAACCGCGAAACGAATTTATTAAACCTAATTAAGCCGTCATTAGCACATGTGTGCTACTGTAGCACTTAAGGCTAATTCATGAAGTAATTAGACTTAAAAGATTCGTCTCGTGGTTTCCAACCAAACTGTGCAATTAGTTTTTTTTCGTCTACATTTAGTACTTCATACATGTGTCCAAACATACAATGTGATGGGGTGAAAAATTTCTAGGTCCTAAGCTTAATACAACTCCTAGAAAGGGCTGCTGCATATATCGACGCCCAGAGAACTCATAAATCAAAGCTGTCGAAGAAGCTTCTGTTTAAAAAAAACACTGCTGAAAAAGCAAGCATATCAGATACATACATGAGAACGAACTGCATAAAATGATTCTTTAAAAAAAATGAGAGAAAATACACAACAAAAAAAAATCTAATATGTTCATCTACAATAAGCCTGACAATATATACATGCTTGTTGGTGTCAATTAACACCGACAAGTATAGTACAATGCCCTACTTTCAGACAGCCTAAGCTGCTCTTTCATTGTCCACAACTCCCATAGCCACTGCTTCCTCTCTACCCGTTCTTAGTCTCCTTCCTTTCTGAAGCTCTGGGTGAATTTGTCCAAGGAAGAGACAACTACATAATCACGCCACATGAAGATAACCTATTTGTCCAGCTTTAGATTGTCACAAAGGTGGCCAAGCTCAGGCCTTGCCTTCATCCATGATGTAAATGTTGTTTCGCATGATCTTGTGCTGTATAGGTAGGACCTGAAGGTGATCAGAAAGAAGTAACGCCTGCGACACAAGAATTTGATACGAATCAATACCAGGTGAAAAACAAATAAACATATTTAAGCTGTTATTTGTGCATTTGGGAATATGAGGTAAGACAAGCATGGTGCCAGAATTAAACAAGGCACTACAGTACATATAAAATTACCTTTTAAGTCTTTCTTTCCTATAAAATAGGGATTCTAAAAACCACCTTATCAACATCCTAGAGACCTGGCTTGTGGATTTTATTTTATTTTCAAATTAGCATTTTTTTCACTGTTTAGTCCCTTAGAAGCACACACGTGACCACCAACGTGTTCAATACAGGCTACAGCCAAACATCATGCTGGACTAAACAAACATGTATGTCTTCTTTTTTCCCTCCGTGCTTTATTTTCATTTTACGCTTATGTTTTCAGCAATGTAGTTTGTGAAGCAGGTCATTATAGAGCAATCACGTTGTGACATGAATACAAGGCCTGATGAAAAGTGTCCTGATCCCAGTCTGTTTTCAATGAATACAGAAGCAACAGAAGTTCTTTCTGATGTTAATAAATTTTCACAGGAGGTAACTATTTCACAATAAGATTCTAAACACATCACCATTGATTCGTTATCATGTGGCTAACAGGAAGGGAAGGATTTTGAGTGTCAACCCCCCTGGATCACATGTAAGGGCTTGTTTGGCTACATTCGTATCCACCTCAATCCACTGATTTAGTTTCCACCCTAATCCATTCCAATACACGTGGATTAAGGTGGATACAAGCAGCCAAACAAGGCCTAACATGGGTTATATTGTTAATTTCATGATAGTCAGAACCTTTGACAACAAGTACTCCACAGCCGTGCAAGTGGCTGAGCGCACCAAGGAAGACATAGAACAGTATAGAAGGGCTTTTGCAACTACACATTGATAGCTCCCATGTTGAATCTGGGACTCATCATGTTCTAGAGTTTGTACCACTTGGCTAGTTGGGCATCTTGGTTGGCCTTAGAGCCACTCTGTACTTATAATTTCTTTCCTCTTAATGAATAGGCAGAGCTCCTGCCAACTCTTTCAAAAAAATAGTTTAGTCAGCCCACTCAACACAAGTGGTTAGTTATGGCAGCTGACCGGTGGTTCTCTTGGCAACATGAGCACCGCATGTGTGGCATGGACGCATAGTTATGAGCATAATGTGGCTGTAATGTTGCTAGCTAACATTAATTGTTGGGATTCCTGGTAGATCAAAATGATCATATGTACCTGGATATAACTCCTCTAATCCAAAAAAGGAAAAATGACCAATATTTCTAGTTGCACAGTCAATTGCGTGTTTTCTTTGGCACTTCTCAAAATCACTGATTTTCCAGAAATATAGATTAAAACTAGGCCCTATTTCATGGCAATGTATTGCGCCACAAAATGATCGAACACTATCATTGTATGATTCCTTGAGGTACTAACATATAATGGAAACATGTATGTTGAAGTGTTTGTGCTAAATAACAAGAATCATAATTGTTGGAAGAGAAATCATTTTATCACGAATTTAAGGTAAAGGAGCACGTATTTTTTTCATCAGGTGATACTAATGTGGATACTTTATCTAGAATACATGATGAATAACAGAATAAGAGAGAGGGGATTATGCATTCAAAAATGAACATCCTTCAGTTAAAACAAATTAAACACACCTCAAAGCTTTTGTACCCATATCAGTGAGATAAGAGTGTTCCTCATCGTCGTCATCGTCGTCGTCATGTGAACAATCTTGCAGTGCTTTCCTGTAATGCATAATATCCTCCCGCAAATGACCAGCACCAGAACACCTTCAAGGGGGCAAATGGGAAATTAAGAAAATGTAGAACAATGCTAAGCTATCATCAATGGAACTCATCAAACTTGCAGTTAGTCCACAACTGTATTTAATTCGTTCATATAAAAGCACATCTCAAGTAGCAGAAACAACTCCACAATACCTGTCAATAACGGTGTCAACCTCTTCTTTGCTCTTCGGCCCATGTACCAACACTCTAGTAAGGTTTAATATGTCACGGTAGTCACCCTGCCTAAGTGCTATGTCTGTTTTAGTTTTGATGGACACATTTTTTGCAAGAGATGTTGATACAAAGTGTGTTTCTGCTGTTTCTTCCATTACAAACTTTGCATCTGCACCCAGTCCCAGGCAGGTAATGGCCATTGCATAAGCAACACCACCATATCCAATGTGTGAAATAAAGAGATAGTACCTAGCAGATCTGTGGAGAAGCAATAGTGAGTCTTGTATCCTGTAACTGAGCAATGCAACTCGCAAAATTATATAAACTTAAGAATTAGTGTACATACTCATCGATTAATGATTGTATAGCATCTACATCAGCAGCTAATGCTTCCCTTTCCCTGGTTAGAGGGATTCTATTGTAGTCAATACAATAGCCCTTGTCTCTCAATGAGCTGTACACTTCAGCTGGTGTCATCACGTCCTCCAGATCTATGTGTTCCCAGTAACCTACCACACTACATTGGCTTGTGGCTGCATTAAATTCTTCTTGATGAAGCAGTAACCGACCACCTAGTTGTTTAACTTCAGAGAGTATATCCTCCTTTAGCCTGGTCTCTATGTTCTCTACCTGCACAGAACATAGTTTAAGGATTGCCCCAAACAGAACAAATGATTATTGGAAGAAAGCCTCTCACCATTGGACCACTAATGCCAACATGCTTCAAAGTATCAACAGGTTGATCTAGTTCTCTCAAAACAAATGGCGATCCCTTGATGTAAACCACCACTTCCTCTCTAAGATCTGTGACAACCACCTTCTGCCCAATGCTTCTTCCGGTTGTGTCTTTAGAGCCCAGATATGACAGAACATCACTTGCTCCATCAATAGTGGGTGTTGCCATGCTATACACAGGGTATCCATCCACCTGAAGCAGATATTCTAAAATTTATAACTATCCATTCCATTAATTGTCACTTCATTTCTAAAATAAAATCAGGTTAGTTGGAGTATATGTCTGTGGCCCATGAGGCCCATGTATGCTACACTATATAGCTACCCTTCTAGGGTTAGCCTAATCAATCTAGTCCATTCATTCCAACATGGTATCAAGAGCCTAGCTTTCCTTTCCCCTTCTCCCTCCCTCCCTCCAGCCGCCAGCAGCCGCCAGCTGCCCGCCAGGCGCCGCCGCCCACGCCGGCGCGCCGCTGGCGCCATGGCTAGCCCTGGCGCTCCTCCTCCACCCCCTCCCTCCTATTTCCTCTCTTTCCCCCCCCCTCTCCACCACTACTTCCTGAGCTCAGGTAGTGGGCGCGGCCCCTGCGCTGCCTGCCGCTCCCGCTAGAGCACCTCCTGCGCCGCCGGCCGCTCCCATCGGCGCGCCCCCAGCGCCGCCTGCCGCCCCCACTGGCGCGGCCCTTGGACCGGGCTGGGCGCTGCAGGCGGCCCCCTCTGCCTCCGCGTCCCTCTCTGCCGCAGCCTGGGCGCCGCCGGCCCTCGCTCTCGCCTCTGACAGTGCCCCCGCGGCAGCGGCGTTCCCGGCCGCCCCGGCCGATGTCGCCGACGCTGTCGGGGCCGACCTTCCAGCGGACGCCACCGCTGCTGCTGCCGGCCTGCTCCTGCCTGGTGATGGTGCGGCTTCCCACCTGCAGGGGCTGGCCAGGGCAGCGGCACCTTCACCCTTCCTGCACCGCCTTCGACCGTCCTCTACACTCCTCGGCCCGTCTCCGCCCTCGCTGCCGCACTGGTTTCTGCCCGGGCCGCAGCCGCAGCGGGACAGGAGCGAGTCCGTGCGGCTGCCCTTGTGTGGCAACGGGAGCGGGACGCCGCCGACACTCTGGCCCGCCAGATCGCCGAGGCGGAGCAGCTTCTCGCCCAGGACGGGGGGGCCACCTCCTCCGGCTCGACGGGCAACCTCATCTCCACCACTACGGCTCTCCGCCACGACCCGGCCGATCCCCTCGTCTCGCAGCTCCACTACCAGGCCGGCGGCGTCCAGAACATCCGGCTACTCGTCCCGGTCGTTCTCGACCCCGAGTCGCCCTCGTACGCCCGTTGGCAGGATCTGGTGGTCCTCACTCTTCGCCGCTACGCCCTCGACGACCACGTCCTCGACGATCCTACGCCCCTGGTTCAGACTCCGTCGTGGCAGCGCCTGGACAACATCGTGCTTTCCTGGATCCTCGGCACGATCTCCGTCGACCTCCACGACTTCGTCCGCAACACCACCTCTGCTCGCCAGGCCTGGCTGGCCCTCGAGGGCCAGTTTCTGGGCAATGCTGAGGCCCGAGCTCTGGCCTCGACGCGAGCTTCCACACCTCAGTCCAGGGGGACCTTGCCGTTGGCGAGTTCTGCCGGAAGATGAAGGCCATGGCCGATTCCCTCGGCGACCTGGGCTGGCCCGTGGAGGATCGCATCCTTGTCCTCAACGTCCTCCGCGGGCTCAGCGACCGCTACGCCCACCTCCGAACGTGGATCACCCGTCAGCGGCCCTTCCGGACCTTCCTGCAGGTCCGTGACGACCTCGTCATGGAGGAGCTCACTTAGGGCTTCCAGCCTGGGTCCACCACCACCCCGGGGTCCTCGTCTTCGTCGACGGCCCTGGCTGCTACTCTGCCGCGCCCGTCTGCTCCCCCTCGTCCGTCTGCTCCACCACCGTCGTCCCTTCTTGGTCCTCCCTCCGGGCCAAGCGGAGGTGGGGGGTCGTGGCGGTCGTCGCTGACGCGGTGGGGGCCGTGGGGGCCGTGGGGGGTCGTGGTGGTGTCACCCCGCCAGCTGGCCCACCGGGGGGGCACCATGGCCTTCCTTCCACAACCCGTGGTCAGGGCGCATTTCTATGTGGCCCTACCACGCTCCAGGGGGTGAGACTCGCCCACCGGTGGCCATGTTTACTGGTGCTCCACCTCCCGGCGCCTCCACTACACCTTCGTGGGCTACTCCCCCCGGCACCCTGCCCGGGCTTGCCGGCTGGGACCAGGCGGCCTTGGCACGGTCGTTCAGCACCATGGGCTTGACACCTCCTGTCGGACCTGAGTGGATTGCCGACTCGGGTGCCACCTACCACACCACCCCTGACCCTAGTATTCTTTCTTCTGTCCATTCTCCTTCTTCTTCTCTCCCTTCGTCCATTATGGTCGCAAATGGGTCATGTCTTCCTGTTACCTCTGTGGGTACCGCCGGTGCTCATGGGTCCTTTCATCTTCCCGATGTTCTTGTTGCACCTCTATGGTTCACAACCTTCTTTCTATTCGTCGTTTTACTGCTGACAACTCGTGTTCTGTGGAGTTTGACTCTTCTGGTCTTACTGTGAAGGATTTGGCTACCCGGCGTCCTCTGCTCCGATGTGACAGTACAGGGCCCCTTTACACTCTCCGATTTCCGGCGTCTGCCTCGCCATCTTCGCTTTTGTCAACTGCCTTCGCCACCACCTCTTCAACTACTTGGCACCGGCGCCTCGGCCATCCTGGACGTGATGCCCTGATGCAGCTTAGTCATAGCTCAGACATTCGTTGTACTCGAGCTCATGATGAGCATTTGTATCAAGCGTGCCAAATGGGCCGTCATGTTCGTCTTCCTTTTTCTAGTTCTTCACATGCGGCTCGCATTTTTGATCTTGTACATTGCGACCTATGGACGTCTCCTGTACTCAGCATTTCTGGTTATAAGTACTATCTGGTGGTGGTTGATGATTTTTCTCACTATTCGTGGACTTTTCCCTTACGTGCCAAGTCTGAGACATTCCCTGCGCTTCACCGTTTTTTCGCTTGGGTTTTCACTCAGTTCGGCCTCACCATCAAGGCCGTCCAGTGCGACAATGGCCGTGAGTTCGATAACTCCACATCCCGGGCCTTCTTCCTCTCTCGCGGTGTCCAGTTGCGCATGTCTTGCCCGTATACCTCCTCTCAGAACGGCAAGGCGGAGCGCATGATTCGCACTACCAATGACATCGTGCGTACCCTCCTTCTCCAGGACTCACTCCCCGCTCGCTTCTGGGCAGAGAGCCTGCACACCTCCACCTATCTCCTTAACCGCCTTCCTTCCGCTGCTTGCCCGGCTCCCACGCCACACCACGCTCTTTTCGGTACCCCTCCGAGGTATGACCACCTTCGAGTCTTCGGGTGTGCGTGTTACCCTAACACCATGGCCACTGCTCCGCACAAGCTGGCTCCCCGATCCACTCTCTGTGTCTTCCTTGGGTACTCCCCGGACCACAAGGGGTACCGCTGCTACGACCTCACCTCTCGTCGGGTCCTCATCTCACGCCATGTGGTGTTCGATGAGTCTGTCTTCCCTTTTTCCACCATCACCACCCCTCCACCTCCGGGCTTGACCTCTCCTCTTTGTTACCCACTGATGCGGTGGTCGAGCCACCTTTGCTGTTGTTTCCTGCAGGTTCTACGGCCCCGTGCCCCAGCTCGCCGTCGGCCGGTGCCTCCCCCGACCCTGCTCCTCGTTCGAGCATGGACGGGGACCCTTCCGGACCGGCCCCTGTCATTCCGACTGACGGGGGTCCCCGGCCGTCGCCTACAGCTCCAACTGCGCGCTTCGCCCGGCCGGTCCTCGTGTACCAGCGTCGGGCCCGACCTGCGCCGACACCTTCGCCGCCGCCGTGGGCCCCTCCTTAGCCGCCGTCACCACCGGAGTCGTCTTCCTCTCCGCCGGGGACACCGGGGCCGTCGCCGCAGCCACAAACTGCTCGCGTCGAGCCCCCGGTGTATCACCCGCCGCTCCTTCACCGCCACCCGCGTCATGTTCATCCTATGGTGACACGACACGCGGCTGGGACCCTGCAGCCCCAGGCTCTTGCGGCGATGCCCGGTGACTCGCAGGTCTCTCTAGTACCCTCTTTCGTCCGCAAGGCCTTGTTGGACCCTCACTGGCGCCACGCGATGGAAGAGGAGTACGCGGCTCTCCTCGCCAACCGGACCTGGGACCTGGTGCCACGTCCACCAGGCTCCAACGTCGTCACCGGCAAGTGGATCTGGACATACAAGCGTCGGGCTGATGGCACTCTCGAGAGGTACAAGGCTCGTTGGGTTCTCAGGGGGTTTCACTCAGCGGCCTGGTGTTGACTATGATGAGACTTTCAGTCCAGTGGTGAAGCCGGCTACAGTCCACACGGTGAAGCCTTCTAGGGTTAGCCTAATCAATCTAGTCCATTCATTCCAACAAGGTTTAAGATTGGCAATTCCGGTAATTCGATCTCATAGTTTGGTTGTAATAACCATCAATTTATGCTTTCAAAAGCTGCAAGCATAGAGGCAAAGAGGACCAGGCTAACTCTATCCCCATAATGGAAAACGTCATAGTGGTTACAGCTATAGTGCAGTTTTTACTGAAAAGGAAACATTTATTAGTTAACTGGCACATTGAATGCACTATGGATATGAATTTTTTGCCCTTTACTATGACTACATGGAATCATGGATAAAAACATACTTGTGCACTAGGGTTCAACAACCCAAGTGTCATAAAAGAACAACAAACTAACAAATATTAACACAGAAGCTAAGCTGAATTCCATCTAAACAAATTACAAGTTATGTATCAGCAACTGAATGTTATTATAACACCCAGTTACTTTAATATGAAACCTAACATAGAGATTCGGTCCTCAATTCGGAATTTAGCCATGAGCCAGCTGAAAGACTAATATTAGCACATTGACATAACAAAAGCTAAAAAGATTGAAGAAATAATATATTTTGAGGAGAAATGGAGAATAGCATTCCTTTATTTGTAATAAAATACTACAAATGGTGAACTGGTTGGAAATATTTGTCCATTTGAAATTTCATGCCAAAGATATTAGCTAATCTAACGCTAAATCTAATGGGTAAGGAAGTTTAATAAATAACAAAAAAAAACTCAGTTGGTACAACTGACTAGGAAAGGAATAACTACACAATATCATAAGCATCCAATGATCAAAGATCGAATGCAACAACTTTTAAGTAACACAGCAGTACCTTAAAAACATGAGGTGCACCCCGGAAATTCACACTGCTTGACCTCTTCTGTCCAGGAAAGAAGTACATTTTGAGTATTGAACCCTTTCCCAGAACAGAACCACTACGAGCTTTGACAATGGTTTCCATTGTTACATCATCTTGTGGAGGTGGATATGTTGCTTTCTGCTCGTGCTGAAAATAGAAAATATGTTTTAGTTCCATCAAAGGTGCAAAAAATATTTTTTTATGAGAATCAAGGAGTGTATTTACCGGCACAGTGAAAAAACGGCCAGGTCGCAGTCTTATGCTCCATTTCATGGTTTGGATCTCCGGCCGCTGTTGCAGCCATCCTTTAAATGAGATCTTTGTTTCTCCTTGTCCACAGAAACCATCAAATGCTTCGCTACCAAGGTATGCTGAAAATGCAATTAATTTGAGGTATCTCTCCAAATATTCAGCGCCACGATTTAATGCAACCCTCCTAACTCTAGGTTCAACATGTTGTTGATTAATTACTCTTGTGTACTTCAAAACAGCTTGCCGAATATTCTGCAAAGCTGAACATTTATCAATAACAGTATCCAACGTTTGCCTACACTCAATTCCGTTATCAAATAATCTTGTAATTTTTCGCAGCAGAAGGATGTCATTAATTCCAAATCCAGAATTTAGCTTTGTCAAAGTGCGAGGTTTCCATGATTCTGAATTCAAGTGACCGATGTGATCTGCTGTATCTCCTCCAGTTGAGTAAATAGCATCATCTTCATGGCCATATTGACAAACTGGGATTCTAATAGGCCTGCCATGATCGATTCGGAGTTTCAGCAAGCAAGCAATCACAGTTCCTGTAGTTGTTCTGCCCCTGCCCATCTATAATCACCACAAAATCAATGTTTAAGTTTTTGAAAACTCACGTAACTCAAGAATCAATCCAGTAAAGATATGCAGTACCTGGCAATTGAATACGAAAGCAGTGTTCTTGCTAGCAGAAGTAACATTGAAGGCTATCGTGTCAAAGTCTGAACTTTTGGGAGCTTTACCATCAGTAATGGGCACTCGTGCATATTTGATCGGAAGGCCTTCACTCTCCAAGTTTTTGTATACCTCCAACGGAGTCAGAACAGCTTCATTATCTACATTTTCCCATGTGTCGAAGATCTCTCCATCGTCAGTTTCATGAATAACCATTATCGCTCCACCATATCGTTCCGCCTCGCGTAAAATGTCCTCTTTCAGCCGAGCCTCCATGCGTTCCACCCTAGCACGATCAATCCCCTGATAACGTGTATCAGTTAGAGCACTAAACCATTTCCCAGAGCATATGACATATCATATTAAGAAATAGTTCTCTTAAGCATGTTTAGATGTAATTATTAATAGTACACAAAACTAACAACATGAACAAATAGGTAAAATTCTTTTCATAGGACCAGAATATGCTGAAGTCCTTTGGAGAGTTTTAAGACCAGTAGTTATATGAACACCTTTGCAGAATGAGGATAAAAAGCTTAGGTGTGTATCACATAAATCTATAATGGCTTTCAAACCGGGGCATGCTGAGAAAAACAAAGAAATACCCATGCAATATAAACTTTTGAAAAAATGATCTTATTAGCCCAAAAAAGTTACTCCCACCAGTCAATAGTAGTTAATGTTTAGGACAAAACAACCTAACTAAAACTATTTTTGTTATTTCTTTATACTAAACCCTAACTATAGTTGGTTGGATGTAGTACAAGCAACATATTATTTGTCAAAAAATCCATAAGATGGTACTTACCGTGTACTCCAACATATTCTTGCAAGGTCTTTCCACTTCACGTAGCACAAATGGTTTTCCATTTATGTAGATAACTGGTTCTTCTCTCATATTATGCCACAGTACAGGTCGCCCTCCCTTGCTTGTACTGATGCACTGGATAACAGCTCGAATACCATCAACCGTAGGATTTGCCACACCATAGACTGGAAATCCAGGTATTTCACGAAAATTTGGTGCACCCTCCACCCTCTCAGGTAAATTAAGGCTGTGGCTGCCTGGGCAGTGGTCGCTTTTTAAAACAGTTAAACGCCCAAGAACTTCGCCATTCCTCATGGCAGCAACAACATCCATATCTTGTGGACGCCCATTAGCAGACTCAATAATTTTGGTAAGAGGGGGTTTTGAACTTGAATAACCAAGAGCACCCATTGGATCTCTTCTCAATAGCCTGAACAAATTTAAATGTCAAGAAATGAGCTTCCTTGTTATGTGGTGGAATGATCATGGAACATGAGGCCAGAAGCAGAATAAAATAGGTGATAGCATTAGATATAGTTTTCCTTTTCAATATGACATTCTTGAAGGCTTCCTTATTACGTCAAACGATCACGTAGCAAGATGTTAGAAATGGAAAATAAAATTGATGGTAATATTAGAAACAAAATTATCTATATGGCACTCTGGACTATCAGCACTTAGAGTAATGCTATTTGAAATGGCAAACATATATATCAAAAAAAAACTAATATATTTACAGTCATTGAAGAGTTTCTGGAGTGCCCTTACTACACAAGATTGACCCAGACTTCCGCACATTCATTTTCCAAAATCCAGTGTACCAACTTGCTTAGTTCATTTAAGAATTACCTGCTTAAATCTGATAAGTGTACCAACTTTCTGAAGCAGGCCACAAGCAAAAGAATTATTGTGTTTGAAGCCACAGATACAGATTAAGATTTTTGACAAATATGGTAATTCTACAGATTTAGGCCATGAACTAAAGATTTATACAACCAAAATCCACTGTGCTGTTTGTGTTAATGATCATCATGACACTCATGTTTGAAATATGTAACTTTTTACAAAATGGCTTATGTCTTCCAACAGTTCTCACTGCCATCAAGAATAAAGTCTGGCGCAAAAATCAATGTGTCATCTGGTCGAGGCTAGAGAACCTTCAAGACAAAATGTCTTGGTTGAAACACGGCAAAGTCTACGAGGATAAAGGGCAGACCCAGTGCCAGAGGCTCTCACACAAGTGGGGTCTGGGAGCCTCTGGCACTGGGTCTGCCCTTTATCCTCCTAGACTTTGCCGTGAGGATAAATGGCAGAATAAACTATGAGCATTCTACCTATGTGAAGCACCGCAAAACAGGAAAGGGTGTTGATTTTCAAGAACTAATCCCAGGAAGGAAACATTATTTGGGCTGCATACACTCTTACAAGCTGTATATACTGCTGACATTTGTACAGTCAAGTTGCCATATCTCACCTTCGAAGAATGCTGTACAGTTCAGGCCTCGCTCTCATCCAATCAGAAAAACTAACTTCTACTGATAATGTTGTTTGGTGAGCAGAGCTCACCGAATGCACATAGACAGCAAAGCATATAAGGAAGTAATAACGTTCCAAGTACTCCACAAAGAAGGAAAGTGATGCCTCCCGTTTCATCTCATCAGGTTGCCGAAGAATGTTATTGCGGTAAGTAGCAATAGCTTCTCTTAGGTTCTGTTCACAATGAAAGGCAAACATAAGCAGGAAATAAACTGCTAGTATTTCTCCAATTAAATTGCTAGCATTCAGAGCATAAAATGATCTACCTGCATGGAGTCGCATTTGTCAATAACTTTGTCAACTTGCCTTTTGCCTTCAACACCACCCTGCAAAAAAAACGGAAAAACAAAGTGGCCACACTCAGAAAATTAAGAGGAAAATGGGGAAATAAAATAAAATAAAATAAAGAAATAGCATATTAAGGTTATTACTTCAAGAACTCGGACTAAGCTCCTAATGACAGCATATTCTCCTCTGAGTATTGCTTCTTCTGAGCTAGGCATATAATCATCTACATCATTTCCAGCGTAGAAGACCTTCCCAATTGAGCCTGTCCTTGGGATACCTGCAGCACACAGAAAAGCCCAAACATCTCAAAAGTCCAAGTATAGGCGTGATTATGAGCACAAAAATGCAGCAAGCATATATTAAGATACAATGTGCTTTACGTAGAATCAGTTGCAATCAGTTTGTAATACTAAAATACCACACGACAGTTCCCAACACGACTGTCTGTGGTCATGCTACTGTTTCTCAATCAGATCTACACAGATAACAGAAGCAGGAACAACAACAACAACAACAACAACAACAACAACAACGCCTTTTGTCCCAAGCAAGTTAGGGTAGGCTAGAGATGAAACCCAAAAGAGACGATAAACAGGGACCAGAGTAAATTTTGTTCTCACCTGAAGCTCCTATTCGGTTTAGGTAAACCAATGTAGCTATAACCATACCAGTAGTTGTCCGTCCCCTCCCCATTTGGCAGTTAAACACAATTTCTGTTTCTATATCAACTTGAGAGATTCGACGTACCTGTTAAATGCAATGAAATTTTATGTTATGTAATAACCCGCAACAACAGGACAGCTTTGATGTAAAATCAAATTTGTAAACATTTCATAAATTGCGATTTCTGAGTGTCTGCATAAAATGGCAACAGATTAATATGAGATAAGGATTTATCGCCCTCTAATCTTCTTCTCCCATCGAGAAGAGGCTCTTATCATAGCCAAGTTGTTTGGGAAAGCCATTTACTAGATTATTTCTTGGTTGATTCATAAACATGACTAAGGCTACCTTTACGAGTCGTCTAAATAATTTAGGAAACAGGAAGTTAACTAGATATAGACAAGGACTCAGCTAAAAAAATAGGACTTCCTCAATCTAACAAACTAGGTAAGTACTAATATGGCTTCCATAATGCTGCAGATATTCTCAACCTGCAAAATGTGTTCCATATGGTGGAAAAACAGTCCAGACCATTTTCACCTTATAAGGATAGCTAAATACATAGAAATAGTGTGACTTACACACATATCTCAAAGCATCCAGGCAACACGGAAGGTCTAATTTTTCCAGAAAAGGAGTAAGAAGATGTTAGGAGCGGTGGGCAAGTTCAGCAGCAAAATGTAGAACTAACCAGGTTGTCAAAATCTCCTTCCTTTGGTGCTTTTTCATCAGTAATTGGAACACGTTCGTAGTCAACTAGGTACCCTTGATGTTGCAACTCCTCATAGACCTACAGAGGAATCATTTTTTTTCCTGAATAGGACTACATATGATAAAATAATGATACCATAATAAATATGCCATTACCTCAAGTGGAGTCTTAACTGTATCATACACAACTGATTCCCACTGATCCACCATCTGACCACTTGGCAGCTCATCAGTGACTAGTATCTTATTCCCATACCTGCCATCAAATATTCCAGTACGATATACCTCTTAATAGTAATAAGGGAATTAAATACTTTGCATTGTAAGTTCGCAATTAATGTACCTTGAAGCTTCCTGAAGAATATCTTCTTTAAGGCGAAACTCCATTTGTTCCACTCTCTCCCGGTTAATTCCCTATATTAGCAGAGATTCGGCATCACTAGTGGTTAAGAAAAAAATAAAGAAAATGAGCAGTGAACTATGATAACTCCATGTATACTACTTTGCAATTTTTTGTTTGCCCCATGTTTCACTTCCTAGGCTGAAAAACATACCTATAGTCAATATGCTTTTAAGTTCAGACTTAATAACAAGAACATGGCAATATTTTGCAAAATAAAATAAATTTATCTGAATACGCACGTTAGAGTCGAAAGGGTTCAGACTTAGTAGGACCACGACCGAATACATGAGGTGCGATTTCAGCGCGACTAGGCATGAGGAGGGAGACGTTAGCCTCGATGGGCAAGTGGTGACCAAGAAGGATACTTTTCGGTATTTAGGATCGATGCTACAAAAGGATGGCGACATTGATGAAGATGTTAGGCATAGAATTTCAGCCGGCTGGTTGAAATGGCGTCAAGCTTCTGGCATCCTCTGTGACAAAAGGGTGCCTCAGAAGTTGAAAGGTAAGTTCTATAGGACGGCGATTCGCCCGGCGATGTTATACGGTGCTGAGTGTTGGCCTACAAAAAGGCGACATGTCCAGCAATTGAGTGTAGCAGAGATGCGTATGTTGCGTTGGTGTTGTGGGCACACAAGGAGGGATAGAGTCCGGAACGACGATATTCGGGATAGGGTTGGGGTGGCACCAATTGAGGAGAAATTGATTCAACATCGGTTGAGATGGTTTGGACATGTTCAACGGAGGCCTCCTGAGGCGCCGGTGCGTAGTGGAGTTCTAAAGCGGGCCGATAATGTAAAGAGTGGTAGAGGTCGACCTAAACTAACTTGGGACGAGTCTGTTAAGAGAGACCTTAAGGAGTGGAATATCTCTAAGGATTTAGCTATGGACAGGAGCGCTCGGAGACTGGCAATCAACGTGCCTGAACCGTGACCTCTTTCTATCTTGTGTCATTTATGTCCCTTTATGTGTCTCTCTGTTTATCGTCTCTTTTGGGTTTCATCTCTAGGCTACCCTAACTTGCTTGGGACAAAAGGCTATGTTGTTGTTGTTGTTGTTATTGTTGTTGTTGTTGTACGCACATACCATAGATATAAGTTAAACATTTGACAAAGCATCAGTTATAACTTATAAGAGAACTCAAAGGAAAGCAATCAACGTGGCAAGTGTGCAGATATATCATGATTCCTCTAAAACATAGCAATATATTTGATTTGGTCTGAGTATTAGCATCATAATTTCCACGGTGGAAGTTTGATAGGACCAATACTTTGTGGTTTATGAGCTTTGTGTATTTCTAAAAAAAACAACAACAACAATGTAAGAGAAATAACTATGGAAGCCAGAGATGTAAGCTAACCGTGTATTCAAGATTTGAGAAGGGCCTTTCAACATCTCGCAAAACAAAGGGCCGACCATTGATGTAGATAACCTGCATAGCATAGTGGAGAAAACAGAGGTTAATGGATGCCACACCATGAGACAGAGACAGAACACCCTGGTCCAGGGAGATGCTGATCTGCTCAGGAAAAAGGAAAGGCAAAAGTCACTTGAAATCAAAATGCATATTTCTAGAGACTCCATCGCTTTTCTAATTCTCTTTGTTGATTTGCTTCTAACAAGCGATGATGGTAACTTGATATTCTATATATTTTCAAAGGTTTTGAAGCCGTCGACATAATGTAGTCTAGCCTAGAAATCAGCGTTCTTACTGGTTCCTCCCGAAGACTATGCCATAGAATCCGGGTTTGCTTTCCTTTCTTGTGTGCTCCGATATGATTTAGCACATTAGCAATCCCTTCCATCGTGGGCATTGCAACACCATGAACACGCAGCGACCCAGCCTGAAGAAAATGGTGATAAAGAACGACTTTGTTAACCTTCAAGATATTGTATAATAAGGAAGAAATTTTTAAGAATGGTAGGAAACCAAGGCTAGACAGCTTACTGAATTTGAATGGTCCCCATGGAAAAAATAATTAGAGCAGTGCAAAAGTGATGATCATGCTTATTTAAAGTTTATGCATTCAGGCCAACATTATGGCAACAAGTGCTTCGCCAAATTGAACATGATTTTTTTTGTGTGTGTGCATATGTCTGCATGGAAAATTTTGTTTCTTTTTAGCTCTAAGAATATTGAATCTCCATAGTACTGGTGAGATTTTACTGCAATAAGGGATGCAATGTGGGAATGTCTAATCCTTGTCTCATTGAAATAAACCATTAATACAGTGTTTGTCCATTCTAGATGAGGTGGTGCATCCTAAGTCTATTCCTCAAATTTGATGGAATGACTCCATTTCTCGTACTAGTAATAATTATTAGCTTGTGAGGAATGAGGTGATGATGGATCAGCCCATTCCATTCCACAAACCAAACAAAAAAAAAGTGGGGGTGAGAAGATGACGCACTAACTCATTCCTCAACCCAAACACCCTATAAATTTAACACTGGACATTACTAGGTATAGGTAGTGTTGGAACCGCAATCATCTTGCCTAGAATTTTTACATCAAATCATGTAATAATACAATTTAATGCCAAGTAGTGTGTGGTTTTAAGTAACCGAGAAAAAAATGTACATATGGAGGCGATTAAAAAAATTAGCCAAGGTATGTATAATCAAAATGAACATGAAGACCCGAAAACTAAAGCATGCTCCACGAGTGAGAAGCAATGTTTAGATGCTTAGACAGATTGTGATTAGAAGAAAAAAAAGGCCACGCCTGAAAATCAAACAGTTAACGCAGAAGCGGCGCCTAACACCGCCAGGGAAACATGTGCGAGGTAGAGACAAGGCAAGCAAATCGTTCCTCTTAGCCAGAGCAGGGAATGCCGGCGGGCCGGGGGATTGGAGAAGTTTCTCCGCGGCGCGCAACAGGGGAGTGGCTACTGATTCGGCTCCCCCGGTACCATCCCATCCATCCGGGGGAGAGGTGACGTGAGGTGAAGCGTTCGGAAACGCGAGACGTACTACGCAGGGCAGTACCAAGAGAAAGAGGCAGAGCAGCGAACCTGGCGGTAATTGGGCGCGCCGTCGATTTGCGGGGTGAGGCGCTTGTTCTGGCAGCCCGGGAAGTGGTCGCTCTTGAGGATGGTCTTCTTCCCGAGCACGGAGCCGCCCCTGCTGCTGATGACCTCCTCGGCGGCCGCGGCGGCCCGCACGTCCTCCATCTCCCCGGCGTCCATCCTCGCGGCGGCGACGGCAGGCGACACCCACGGCAGCAGCAGCGGCCTGCTCCGTCCCCTGAATAATTCCGCGCGGGGGCGCCTGCCTCTGCTGGCTGCGGCGCGGTGGCAGGGCCGGGCGCGTGCTCTGGCGGCCCAGGCGCGGAGGCGCGACGGCGAGGCGGTGGCGAGGAGGAGCAGCAGGAGGAGCGAGCGCGAGGCCGAGGCGGGGGTGGAAGCGGAAGCGGAGGCCAATAGGCGGAAGGGATGGGGCGGGGGCGAAGCGAAAGGCGAGGGCCGGTGCGGCCAGGCAGGCCTTATAGCAGGCAGGCGCGACGGGATAGGCGTAGGCGGCATCCGGTGGCCCCGCCGTAGGGCCCAGTGCGCTGTAGGCATCGATCCCCGCCTCTGTCCCTCTCTGACAACGATGGCGTCGTCTGAGTCTCTGACAATGCGCCCCCGTGTCCGTGCGACTCCAGTTCCTTTCTTCGAGACGAAGAAGAAGAAGATGATGCGTCATGCGTCCTACGGAGCTAGTATGCCGCTCCAATAATCACAGGCCATAGTCAGCACACGCGATAGGCGCGTGTGCCCGTTTCCTGGGGGAGTTTTTGTTCTGATCCGGCGTGCCGCTGCCGGGTTTTTGACCCGCCCAGCGCCCACTGTTCCAGTTGGTCGAGTCGAGTAGAGCCGGAGTCACGCGTCGCCGTTGCACGCAGGGGCTGGGCTAGCCTAGCCCTCGGTGGTATCGTCGTGGCATGGCATGACCTGGCCCAATTTACGACTCTATCTGCTCCTGCTGAATGCCTGAATGTGTGTTAGTTCTCGTGTTCGAGATGGGTGATTCACAAACTCCACAGTTGGTCATATAGTATTAAGTAATGGGTTAGCGCACGCTAATGCAAGAGCTAAACGAGGTCGGTCGGCGTCGCTGTCACACAACACAAGCAAGCGCTTATTCTGATCTCATGGTGGGTGGCCATGCATCAGGATCAGGATCGCGTGCATGTGTGATCTCGACGGCAGGGGTATAATAAAAACCGGCTTTGCCTCCAACCAAGTATAATATCGGGCTCGAACGGGACGGGTGACGCCGGGATCGGGCGGTGACGCCGACCCGTCCCACGCCTTTTGTTGTCGTCGTATGTAAAAGAAAATCGACCAAGGCGTTCCCGGTCGCGGTCGGCCTGCCAATGGGCCACGCGCCCACGTCCGCGGCGCAAACGAGGATCACACGAGCGCGCACAGCCGCGTCTTCTCGGCCACGGCATCCGCGTCGGCTTCCACTCCCCGGCGCTCCGCGGCAGAAGCGCCGGCATATTCCCCGCCAGGCTTCCTCACTTTTCCCTTGTGGCGCCTGGCGCCTGGCGCGCGCGCGCGTCTCGCGGCCTGCCTCGCCGAATGCGTGCTGCCAGCCGCGCCCCGCGCCCGGAATCCGCATATCCGACGGCGGAGCCCGGGGATGCCGTGGCGTGCGCGACGCATATTCGGGTGGCGCCCAGTCTTATCCGACATCCCGTTGCCCGCCTCGGGCTTCAGTCCACGACTCCACGGGAAGTCCAGCCAGCGCTGGCAGTGGCAGGAGCCTGTGGCGTGCCCGTGCGCGCGGCACATGAAGCAAGCGCCCCGCCGCGATCCAAAGGAAAGCTGGCACGATCCGATCTGATCCGGGGCGTCCCGCCGTCGCGTCAGGGGCACCACAAGAAGAAAAAGGGCACCCCGACCCTACTGTGCTCATCTACTCCTACTCCTACTCCTACGTGGGGGACTAGCGACTAGTACAGTCCAATAGTCTGAGCTGTAGTACGTATGATCAGCGCTCAGTCAGATCAGACGTGTAAAGGGTTGTTGGATTGGGATGTGCCTGCCGTGCGTGCGCCCGTGGTGCCACTGATGGATGCACTGCGATCCTCGAGTGTTGCTTGCACCGTACGTTACGTTGTACGCGAAAACGCAACCAAACAACCGCCACAGGCCACAGCAAGTGCGATAGCAAAAACATGTGTATCTATAAAGTCAATGGTCTTAGTATGTATGTACATGTCCACGTACACACTACTAAGAGCCATGTCCACGTACGTCTACTGCTGGTTGTGCTTGGATTAATCATGGCGAGAGATAGGGCCAAATGATCCTGCGTCGAGACCTACCAGCTTCCTCATGCACGACAACCAAAATTTAAAGGATGTGCGCAGTGCACTGCGTCCATCATATAAGTGTACTGAAGACTGAAAAGGGCGTCACGTTTGTCGACTGGATTTGGATTGCAAAGGCTTTCTGGGTGCCGATCGGAGAGCTCCCAACCACACCGACAAATTAAAAGCTAGTCGCTTTCTTAATCTTCTTTTGTTAGGCTAGCTCCTGCGTCAAGTAAAAGCAATCTGTTTTTTTTTTAAAAAAATGAAAAGTCCTTAACATGCAGGGCTTGGCATAAGCTAAAATCCCCCCATATTTTTTATATAGGGCTTGTTTAGTTCCCAAAATTTTTCAAAATTTTTCAAGATTCTCCGTCACATCGAATCTTTGGACGCATGCATGAAGCATTAAATATAGATAAAAAAATAAAACTAATTACACAGTTTAGACGAAATTCACGAGACGAATCTTTTAAGCCTAATTAGACCATGATTGGACGCTAATTGTCAAATAACAACGAAAATGCTACGGTACTATTTCTTAAAAAAATTCGCGAACTAAACAGGGCCATAGTATCATGATTCATCTAGGTGTCAAGCATTTCGATGTCAGGACATTAGTGACGAAATCGAATATATGCCACTTTTTTATGGTGGCAAGGAGCATAAACTTTTGGTCTGGCGGAGAAGGTTGTTAGTCACTAATTTTGACTTTAATTAGTTTGTCACGAGCACACTGGCAGCCGCATGCAAATCTGTAGTGGCAAAATACCACTTTGGCCCTACCCCCTCGTTCCAAAAAGAATATAACTATATGTTGCGTGACAGTTAAAATGATACACGTTTGACTAAATTTCTAGTAAATATATTTATTTCGAATTAATTTATAAAAATATATTTCATAATTAATATAAATGTTTTTATTTGATATTATAATATTTATACTTTTTTATTTTATAATAATTGGTTAAACTTAATATACTAAAACATTATACTATGCTAAAATTACATTCATTCTTGACGGAGGGAGTCACCGGTGAGTGGTGATGACGATTTGAGTATTGACGAAGTACTCATCGTTATGTTGTTTAGGACATGGGACTGCTTCATATACACCGGACAAGGGACAAGAACGATCGTCATCTGTTTGCAAATTCATCAGTTGATGGCGTACGTGTGGTCCTCGGTGGCCAAGCTGAGGAAAAAGGCGACTGTTTCAAGCGGCTTGTATTAATGGCTCCAACAACAATCCTCGGCAGCAAATAAATGACACTCATTGGCGAGATGTAATTTAAAAGAGAATTACTATACGTCAACCGGTTGAAATTTGGGTTTGCCTCAACCGATTTGTGGGCCGTTGGATCTGACGCTTGTGTGCTCATCCGGCTTTTCATCTGTCTCCGTTGTGTTGTTTTGTTTTGTGTGTCTGTCATGTGGGCCCTGGTTGTCAATGTTCCTGTTTGATTTTTTGGGACTCGCGCCTGATGATGGAGGGTCCGTTTCCCCGTCTCCTCGTCCTTTCATTTCATTTCCTCTCCTCTCTCCTGTCGTTTCGTTCCCCTCTCTGGCGGCTGGCGATTTTCTAGGGTTTGCCAGGTTCGTCCGTCTTCCCCTCTCTGGTGCTACTGTTCTCTTGTTGTGATTGTAAATGTTAGTTGTTAGGGTTCGTCGGATGATTATTGTGGTATGTGGTTTTGTTGTTCGTGTTTTTTTTGTCTGAATCTCTTTTCTTTGTTGATGGATGTGATGTTGGTTCATGGTTTATTGCTGGTGGTCTGATCTAGAGGGTGTTGTGGATTTTGCGTTGCCTTTTAGCTGGTGATGTATGTTGTCAATTCATTGATGGATGCATTGTTCATTTCCGGGTTTTCTCGCCGTTGGTTTCACCTGAAGGGGATTGGGGATTTGCGTCTGCTTTAGCTGGGGATGTCTCTACTTGATGGATGTACCTGTGCTGTTGCGGCATCCGCTCTAGATTGGATTGGGGTTTCGTCATTGTGGTGGTTTGTTGTCAGGTTTTTGTCTCATGGCGGATTGGTGCTATGTGTTTCTGTGTGTTTCGTTAACGAGATCTGGTTCATGGTTTTGTTAGTTGTTTGATTGATGTATTGATGGTTGATTTTTAGGGTTGCATTAGTTCATGGTTGGTTTATTAGGCCATGTTGTGTCACCCTGGTTAGGTTCGTGGTGCCGTGGGCTGTTGATTTTTAGTTTTTTTGCTACAAAGTTGATGTGGTATTGTGTTATATCTAGTGCAGATTGTATATTTGTGGACCATTGTTTCATTTTAATTCGGTATGTACTGTTTTTATACTTTATGATTAGTAATAATGATTTGCTCACTGTAATTTTGATCTTATGTTGGTTTAAATTTAGAATAATTAGTCTATGTTTTGTGTTTTATTAGTATAGGAGAAATGACTAGTTGGTGCAGTATTTTAGTTTGTATTTAGTGCTAGTGAAGTATCTGTCATGTCTATGCTAATTTTTCTTTTTTTTGGTTCTGGGTAATTTAAGTTTATTGAAAAGCTATAGAAGTGTCTAATTTAGTGTGTATTTACTGCTAGAGAAGTTATACCAAGTGTTAATTGTAGATTTTTTTACCTCATTTATAGATGTTTCATTTTTTTCAGTTAGTTTTCATTCATTTCTTTTGTCATTTAGTTATATTTCAGTTTCATATGTTTGGATTTACATTGTGTTCTGTTTGGTTCAAAGTATGAGATTTGAATTTTTTTTCTTGTTTGTAGATCATGTGTGCCATACTGTGCATTATCTTTTTTCAGAAGTTTGCTTAGTGATTTGTCGGGTTCAAGTTTAGTATTCATGTTCAGTTTTCAAAGTAGTCAGTCCATTTAAGTTTGAAATTTCCAGTGATTTTCAGGTTTAGGCATTGTAGTCAGTTTAGTCTCGTTTCATTTGATTGTGTAAGGTGATTTTCTAGTCTAAACATATGTTTGTACTTAGGAGGTAGGGTGACACATTCAATTGGTAATTTTTTTTAGTTCTATGGTGATCCATGATAATTATTAATTTGATTTGTGATGCTGATTTTTTTGTTCTGTTATTTTAACTGATGTTTTTCTTTATTTTTTGGTTTAATTATGTTTCATTTGTATTTGTAGATGGTTCGGAAAAGGGCTGTTCGAGAAGTTGATTTATGTAGCTCTGGTGGATCAGAAACAGGTGGCTCGGAAGATGTCCAGTGTTCGCAGCTACCTTATATGGATTATGATTCCTTTGAATATTTTTCAGATTCTCAGGCTGATGGAGATGTGAGTATTTTTGTCTTTTTTTTCTTCTATTTCATTCATTATTTTTTTAAAAAATTTTATTTGGTTCTAATTTTTTCAGGATGATTCCTCGAGTGATAACTCAAGTTTTGACCGTCTTTTGTATGAGAAATGTCTAAAAGATGTAAGTTGTGTTTGATATTTGTTTAATTCTTTGTAGTTTGTGTATTGCAGTTTTTGAATGTATTTGCTATGAGCCTGAGTGGTTGGTTTTATAATAGTTGATTGTTTTTATCATGGATATGTATTTAGGTATTTTTTGACTTTATTTTACTTCTTCTTGTTTTTTCAGTTGGAGAAGTTGAAGAATATGAAGAGGAGGCTTCAGATGGCAATGAAGCATAAGGTTGTCTTTTCTTATTTTTTGCCCTTTTTTGTATCTGTATAATATACCGTACAATATATTGTAGAGTATGCAAGCATAGGGATGGATTAGTATGTGTTTTGAATTTTTTAGTTGAGATTTCTAGTCTAGTGTTGAATGGTGTGCCTGATCATAGGTAAAAATTGTCTGATACATGTGATGTGGTTATATAGTAATATTTTTTGGTGAACTGTCATACCTTTAGTTGGTGCTTTATATGGTGGAATTAGGTGCTAATTTAGTAACTGGTTGGCACCTCTGTGCCTATTGATGGGTTTTGTTATATTTTTTGAATTTGCATTCTTGTCTCATTGTATTTTTTGAGCATGAATTTAGTAATTAATCTGCCTTTAAAGATGTTGAAGTACTTAATGTTGTTTCATTGTATGTCTGAGTATGCATTTAGTAATTATTGAACAGTATACAATCTTTTGCTTGCTTGGCTGTGTACGTGTAGAGTATTTTTTTTGTTCAAGTCTGTTATTTATGTTAGTGGCTGCTTGTGTAAATGGTTAATCAAATATTTCATTTTCAGAGATTTGTGTACTTATTTTTTCTTAGCCTTTTCTTTGTATTGTATTTTTCTGTTTCAGTCTAAAAAGACGGGAATTGTGAAGAAGAGTAGTGATGGCTTCACTAGATTTTCTCCAACTGCTTTCATGAATGTGATATGTGCTCTTTCCCCTGTGAAGAAGGCTGTTATTGAGAGCTATGGGTTTGGTTCTTTGCTGCTGTTCAATAAGTGTTTTGTGCCTAACAAATTTGCTACCTGGGTTGCTCGTTTAGTTGATTCGAAGTCTGGTGATATTATTCGTAATGGAAAGGTTATCTCACTCTCTGAGGAATCTGTTCATTTGGTCCTTGACCTCCCTTTGGGTAGCAGAGCATTTCCATCTGATTCAAGTACTGGCAAGGATGTTGTGTTATCGAAGTTTGGAAAGGATAGGATTCCTCCAGTGTCTTTCTTTGCTGATAAGCTGATCAGAAATGAAGATCTTTCTAATGAAGACGTGTTTATCTGCTTCTTGGTTGTTGCTTTGAGTAGTTTCTTATGCCCAAATACCAATACTGTTCCTAGCCCCAAGTATTTTGGTGTTTTTGAAGATATTGATCACATTAAGGACTTCAAGTGGTGTGGTTTTGTGTTGGAGTGGCTGCTGGATTATATCAAGGCTTTCAACAGAGGAAAGACTGATAAGCTGAGGCGTTGTCAGAGTCTTGGTGGTTGCTTATACTATCTTGTGGTAAGTTTCTTGGTCTTTATATTTTTGCTCTATTTCTTATCTTGTCAGGTAGTTTTTCTGAGTTTTGGTTTTAATATTTTTGCTCTTTTTCTTATTTTGTCAGGTGGTTTACTTGGATCATATTGATTTTCGTCAACGTCAAGTTGCAGACTACATTCCTCGGATCTCTGTATGGAAACAAGATATGATTCAGTTCTATTGTAGTCTTGATCTGAAGTTTCCTGGTGTTTATGGATACAGACCTTTGCTTGAGTTTGAGAAAACCTGCTATTACAAGGTTTATTAAGTTTTCTTTTTGTGTTTTTCTGTTTTGTTGTTTACCTTTGGGTTAGTTGATATTTGTTTTTTATTTTTTTTTGTTTAGGTTGTTCGTGTTAAGTCAATTGTGTCTGGTGATGATCTTGATTCTGAGTTTTGTGACAAGATGGAAGCTGTGTCTGGTTGCAGACTTCCTTTTAGTTTGAAGTTGAAAATATCAAAGTTGATTGATGAGCATTGCTTTAATTGTGGTTTGTCTGTGAACATGGATATTACTTCTCTTGGCAATGTTTCAAAAGAGTTTCAAGATATGTTTGCAAAGATGCTTCGTCATATTTGTACAATTGATGTTAGAACAAAGGAGCTGGTCCTTGGGATTATGAAAGCTATTGCTCAGACTGATCCTGGTGTTGATGATGGCATTGGTTCAGATGCTGCTGCAGTGCCTGCTAATGTAGGTGATTCTATTTCTGATGGTACTCCAGCAAAAGCTAATGTTGTTCCTTCTAAGGTCTGATTTTTTGTCCTTTCCTTTTGTTCTTTTTTTTCCAAGTTTGAAGTACTGTTTTGGCAAAGAAGAAGCTGGTTGCTGACATGATTGCCTCTTTATATAGATAGATGTAGGATCTAAGTCGTTATTATTTAGAAGTCTTTTTTTGCACAAGATCCCCTCCTATCTGATTTAGTCATCATTTTATTACTGTTTTGTCTAAGGTATATGTGAATCCTTGTGTTGCTTCAACATCAAGATCTACTCAAAAGAATGTTGTTTTTTCTGGTATTGATAAGGTATGTACTATCATTCTTTTACTGTGATTACAAATTTTTTGATTAATCTGGTCTCTATGTATTCTTATTGTTTTCTTTTGAAAACTTTTGTTATGTTTAGGTGATTGATGTTGACTTGGAGGACACTATGTGTAACCTGAAAAAGAGTAAGTGTGTTCTTTTTGTTTCATGTCTTTTCCTTCATTTTTTATTTCTTGCTTGTCTTAGTTGTTTATATATTGTAGGTAGCAGAAATGTTTAAGTGAGAGATTGAAATGTAAGTCTGGTGTTGTCAATGCTACTGTTGACAACCCATTGCGTGATATAAGTAATGTCGGTTCTCATTCTGGTTCTCGTGCCAAAGATTCTCATTTGGATGGAGATGTCATTGTTATTGATAAAGAGAATATTACTATTCCTGACTCTGTGTCTCCATCTCCTTTTCGTCATCGTTCCAGATGTGTTCGTTCGGAGGTATTTTTCCTGTTTTTTGTGTCTTTTATTTTGTCCTTTTTGTGAAATGCTGACATTTTTTTTTTCAGGTTTCACAAGGTATTGAGAATGGATCTCAGAACAGTAAAGATGAGGTTAGTTGTTGTTGTGTCTCAAATTTTTTTAATTCAATATCTTTGTTGTCCATGATATTTTCTTTAGTAATAGATTATCTTTCAAATTTATATTTGTTCTTTTTTCTATGGTAGGATGTTGTGATCATGCAGACTATTCCTTTTACTGTTGATGGATCTCCTCATATTACTCCAAACCTTTCTAGAAAGTCTTCTGTTTTTCGTGTCAGTAATGGATATGATAAGAGGGCTCGTGTTTCTTCAGATAATGTTAGTTTTGCATATATTTGTTGTTTGTATTATTTTGTATTTTGTTTTATATTCTTTGGTTTAATATTAGTTAACATGTGTTCGTTCATCAATTTAGGATACTTCTCCAGTTATTTGTACCGGTTCTAGGGCTTTTGGTGAGTCTGTTAAGGATCAGACTAGGAAATCAGATGCTATGTACAATTTGAAGCTTGGAAAATCGAGAATGAGTTCACATACTTCTTTTATCTCCCTTGGCAATACTCATGGGTTTCCTGCTGATTCATCAATTGATCCTGAATGCTATGCTAATCGTTCAGATTTCAAGGTGAGGAACTCTTCAACTGGTGGGAAAATCCCTATTCATGGTCCTAGAAGGATGGTTCATCCAACTCGAGTCCTTATGGAAGATTTTGTTGTAACTGGTGATAAGTTCAAAGTTTTGAAATCTGAAATTGCAAACTACAAGGCTATTTGTGGTTTGGCCAAATCACGTTCAAGCAAGTAATGTTTTTATCTTGCTATCCTTTTTTTCTTTGTCTTTTAACTGTTTATGTATCTACAACATTAATATGATTTTATTTTTTCTTTGTAGTCTTGATGCTTTGTACTTTGGTGGTGTTCGTTGTACATATTGGTCTCTTGGTGAATCAATAAAGCCAGGTGGTAAAGTTAACAATTTTGTTGTTGCTGCATTCTGCTATCATCTTTTCTGCCGACCTAATGGTCATCCAGACATTTCAAAGCGTCATTACTTCTTTTCTAATATCTCTGTAAGTGTTGTTTTCTACTTTTAATTTGCTTCTCTTTTTCATTGTTCTTATTATATTTCTATTTTAAGGAGAATCTTCTGAAATATCATGATGAAGTTCCTGGTGATGTAATGATGAGAGCATTTGACCGTTCTTCAAAGGCGAGGGCTCTTTTCCAATCTGATATGGTATGTTTATTAATAAATTGTAATCTTACTATGAATCATTGTTCCTCTGTTATTTTTGTGAATGTATTTGTATTTTAAATGTGCTTTTGAATTTGTAGTTGTATTTCCCAACGTTTTATGAAGATCATTGGTTTGTATTTGTTGTTGACATCAAGGATAAGAAATTTGTGTTCCTGGACTCATATTTTTCAGAAGTTCATGCTTATCAGCAATATGTTAGGGCAAAAATGGTATAGTTCTATTTTGCTTAGCTATGTATCTTTTTTCTTGTCTTTTGTTAGATTGTAGTTTCTTATATTTTGTTCCCATCCTCTAGATTCCAGAGTTCCAATTTTGGTGGGACAAGTTTGTTAAGCGTGAAATGAATTTCGAGCAGTATGGTATTCTGTACCCAAGTGTGCCTAAGCAATCTCTAGAAAATAAGTATGTTTCTTGTCCATATTAGTTTTTTTTTCAAATTATGGTCTTTGATTTGATTTTTGTTTGTTCTTTTACTGTTATATTCCAGCATTGAATTTGATTTTGGAAAGTTTTTTATGCAGTGTTGATTCAGGAATTTATACTATGATGTTCCTAGAGCATTGGACTTCTCCAAGGTCATCTTTGTTTTCCCTGTTTAGCAGTGATGATATTGCCAATATAAGGATCAAGTTAGCAAATGAGATGTTGTTCAATCCAAGGAATACAGGAAACAAGATGTAACACCCCGGGTGTTAGTCTTGCCTAATTTCACTTGCATTTCATTCATGAGCATCATTAATCCATTCATGAGCATATATCAATAGAAGCAAGAGCATCATTTTCAGTGTTTTCATCATTTCAGTACCAATAGTGTTTGGTATGACCAATGTGTGGTGTAGCTAATTATACTGTTAAACATCTTAGCTATGCTCGAAAAGTCATTTGGAACAATGTTCATGTTAATCATGTTGCCCAATTAAGAGTCCAAGCATGGTTTGACTTGTTTTGACCCTAGGACTTTTTGGTTTGACTGTTCAAAAAGTACCACTTAGAATGCTTGCATGTCAAAGCAACCTAAAACAAAGTTGTAGCAAATTACTTAAGGAACAAAAGTTATTTTGTGACCAAGTCATGGAAATGAGCACAACATGTTCATTTTGGGCCCACAAGTCAGATTTGTGATGCTGACTCAACACTAAAAATTTTCTAAGTCAAAATTGTGCATTTCAGTTTCTTTTACCCTTGTTTGGAGCCTGTTATCTCCCTAACTTGACCGAATCAGTTCAAGCTCTAATTAGCAAAGTTGTAGATCTCACTTCAATCTCCAACTTTGTTAACTTGACCTAGAGCTAGATCATCACCGTTTAAAAGTTTTTGATCGATGAAAACGCGCTGTCAGTCGTCGGATGGGTTAACTGAATCGAGCTACAGGGTTTCGGGTTCAGGCGTCGTGGCCGACCGCCGTCGGGCCGAACGCGCCAAGTGGAGGCCGTACGCCGGCGCTGCCCCCACCGGTCAGACCGTTGCCGCCACGAAGACGCCACGCGCCCCTGAGATCGCCTATTTGGCCGCCCGCGTCCCCTCCTCGCGTCACCAGTCGCTCGGAGCCGAGCTCGCGCCGCCGCCATTGCCGCAGGGAGAGTCGCCACTGCTCAGCTCACTCGCCACCGCGTCATTGCCGCCTCCAGTGAGCCACGAGCCCCGCTTTGCTCGGCCGCACCTGCTACTCCATCTTCCGCATCGTTTGAGCCCCGGTGAGAACCCTTTTTCGCCAAATCGGCGAGCTCCGCCATGGCTGACACCTCGCCGGAGTGCGTGCCGCCGTGGCCAAGCACCACCGGAGCCGTTCACTCCTTTCTCTCCCTTCCATCCGTTTCCTTGCGTCACCTCGTTGCTCACGCCAAGCTCGGATCGGGCCGTTAGGGCCGGAGTTGGCCGGCGCACCTCGCGCAGCGCCACCGCGACCGCCATTGCCGCCGGTGACCTCATCCGCTATGGCTAGGGGGTCCGTTTTGTACTTCCATCGGTGCGGGGTCATGTGCTGTGCGCGTTGGTGCCACTCCCTTCGCCGGACGGCTCGCCGTCGTCGAGCGGCGGCCGGTCAGCCGGTCTCCCCTGCCTCCGGCCGGCTGACCAGTGGGGTCAGTTGACCCGCTGGGTCCCGCCTGTCTGTCTCTCTGGCGCGAGTGGTGGGTGGATAGCCGGGTGTATTTAGCAGTTTAGGGGATGAAATTTAAAAGGATTTCAGAAATGATTTTTGTTTATTCTATTTAAATGCCTTAGAAAATAGTTGTGCACTCCTTTTAACTCCAAATTGGTTGGAACAAATTTTCCTAGGTTCCTTATCATCAGATCTACTTGGGAAAATTATTGCATGTCATTTTTGGGATACTTTTCTGTAGAACTTTATTTAAATTATGAATATTGCTGATAACTTGAAAAATGTGTAGAAAAATCTATAGGCTTCAGAAAAATGTGATTCCAAGTTTGTTAATTTTTGTGTGCCCTCTATTTGCTAAGTAAAATTTTATATCAGGTCTGTTCTGTAGAAAAATGTGTAGTTGTAGTTCAAATGCTTTCTATCACTAATATTTGTTATTTTTGTTATTTAAATAAATTTGAATAAAACATGCAAGTGATAATTTTTCCATAGTGTTTGCTCAGGTAGTAGATAGTAGAAAAATTCCTAAATCTGTTGTTTGATACTTTTCAAAATGTAAAGTATTTTAAATAGCTATTTTAGGCCTTAATTTGTTATTTTTGTATAGTAAGTTCTAATTATCCAAATGCAGTAAAAATCTTGTGTCATGCTAGTTTTGATAGTAGTAATCCACTGTAATATTCTAAGATTTTTCTGAGCTACTAAAATATGTGTTGCTGTTCAAATGTAGTGCTAATTAGGGTTTCCCTTTTTATTCTTTAATGCAAAGATGATTAGTAAGGTATACTTTGGTGTATCTTTGAAGCATCTTGAGTGTCAAGCGCCCTTGCATGGTAGAGAATAGTAGTGGTAGTTTTCGAGTACATGTTCTTGGATGACGTAGACTACCTTGTAGAAGAGTCATAATTTCCGCATGATCCGATAACGTAACATATCCACTTCATCGCATGCACACCGCATCATCATCATCTCATGTCACTTCTGCAATGCATCTATGCATGTTGCACTCATACTTCTGCATCATACAGGATCGCAGGAGGTGGTTCCGACAGTAGTTCCCGAGGACGCAGAGGAGCAGCCCGAGGAGCCGGAGCCAGCAGAAGCAGAAGAGGAGTCCGGTGAAGAGCTTCCGGAGTGCCCCGACCATCGTCCCAGTACCTTCGAGCGAGGCAAGCCCCGGAGCATTTCTCCCCCGGTTTGCAAAGAATTATTTATTAACTTTATTTAATCTGATGCATTAAGTTTAGGAGTTGTTTGCAAACGTTGCTGCATTATACCTTGTTCCGCCTTGTTCTACTCGATCCTTGTCACCCTGGTGTCCGCGGTCAATGCTTGCTTAGTTTGTTTAGACCGGTAGAAGTCGGGTGATTGCCTGTCATCCGCGAGCTATAGGGGATTACCTGGTTTTATGTGAAAGAAATGTCATGTGAGAATAGCTAAGTGTGGAATGAATATGAGACCGGGCGGAAGCTTGCAGGGTTCTGGACTGTAGTGTCTTCCGTCTGTGTCGATTAAGGACCGTCCGATGTCGGGCCTCGGGTCATGTTGAACGCATGCCTCACATTTAGCTGGCCGGATAAAGTACCTTTCGACCGCGAAGCCGGGAGATCATTCGGGCCGAGTAGATTGCCCGCAACGCACTGTACCGGAGCAGTAGTGGCAGGAAACGGGGGCGCGATGATAAGGCCAAAGAGCAGTCGGGCGGCCCCCGGGTACATGTGGTTCCTGGCAAGCTCGCGACTTTACCTGGATGGTTGACTCGGTGACCAATACCTCACTTTAGCGGGTGAGTGAGGTTTGTGTGAGGAATAAATTACCAGCTGGTCAATAATCGATTCGAATCGCCATCGTTCCCTGGATAGGGAACACTTGACTTGAGTTACTTCATCGTAGTAATACTGATGAAACACTTGGATAGTTATGAGGAAATGACATGGTAACTATCGTAAATTATCAATGGTAATCCTTGCTTGCTTAATTACATGGTTACTTCAGCATAAAGTGCAAACATAGTTGACAGGAGAATAAAGAATTAAAAGATGACATGCTTTTGTAAATGATTTGGTAAACTAAAAATGCTCTTTTTGCAATGAGTCAGCTATCCCACCAAAATGCCTATCATGATCCTTGGAGTCTTTTTGTTTTGGTTCTGTCGGGTAAGTCTAGCTGAGTACCTTCTCGTACTCAGGGCTTTGTTCCCACTTGTTGCAGATGGACAGATGTACTATGGTTATTGTATCAACTGTCTCTACCCTGCGATGGGCGAAGCCTAGGACCATGGGCAATGGTCACTCACTACTCCTCGCCTGATGCTTTTGTGGGAGATGATCGCGAGCTGGCACTTTATTTTGGAAAGTTGTGCGTGTGTGTGTGCGCTTTGAACTAATGCTTCCGCTACTTTATTCGAAACTGGTTTGTAATAACTATGTTTAAACTCCGATGTATTTTGTGCCGCAAACTACTGTGTAACTTATGAAGGTAATCGCTGAACTTATTACGATCTTGGCTGTGATGTGAAATGGTTTGAAATCCGTCGAGATTTCACGGACTACCGGGTTATACGGGCTTAAGTTTGGTAAATTGTCCGTTCGTTGGACGATTTTCTTACTTAATCTCGTATAATTGGGCGGTTCTGTTACAGCTGGTATCGGAGCATGGTTTAGCGTAATTACTGTTCATAAGTGTATTTAAACCAAAACCTTGCTTAAAAAGTGTGATTTTGAAACTAAAAAGTGTGCCAGTGGTCATATCCTGTATGCCCAGTTAAGGACTCTAGGTGGCTATTTAAGTACTAACTTGGGGTTCTGCACCATATTTCTTTTTCGTTGCTCATACGGCGTGCTATTGTATGAGTGCCACTTAATTGAGTGGTAATGTATGGATCAGTTACCTCTACGCTTCGGTAAGTGTGAGTTGTGAGAGCATGATCGGATACACCGCCGATCTAGGGAAAGTGCTTATATGATACTTGGATAATTACATGTTTTACACATGTTTTTATAAAAGTGTCGCATGTGTGGGTGTTCCGTCCGTTGAGGCGATGCCGTCAATAGGACGATGTGTTTGGGTAGTTACTACCGTTGTACACGCATCTGGGGATTCGTGTAAAGCGTGTAGGTAGATTTACTGCTTTCATGCATTCATGGGGAATGGGCTGAAATGAGTTTTCTGCAGGTACATAACAGCGTATCGTGTAGACCGAATTAGTCACGTATATGAGAGATCGTTGTATGCCACCGAATTCACCGTTAGATGTTTTTTTCATAAGTTTGTGAGAACGTAAGACTCGTGCATGCATCATATTGTTTGTGCAGTTCATTCATGGCATGCATTCCTCCCCTTATAAAAGGATTATCCCATTTCGATAAAAGTGACCTCAACTAAAATATGTTCTCACCGGGTAATTTAAAACTTGTGCTACAGATGGCCCGCACGAAGCAGACTGCCCGCAAGTCCACTGGAGGAAGAGCACCCCGTCGTCAGCTAGCCCCGCGGGAGCACCGCAACACGGACACTTTTCTAAGCGAGTTTGGCATGCCCACCTTGCTTTGGAGAGTGCTCCATGATGTGGGGTACCCGGAGGGACAAGAGCCAGTTTACTCTTGGAGCGAGAGCCAGCTAGCTGAAGATGGACTTGCTGTGGTAGAGATCACCGTCCCTGCTCTTGGTGATGCGCCAGAATGGGATGGTTGGCATCTGGAGTTCGAAGGACGCACTCCAGTCGAGGGTGCAGAGGGCGCAGCTTTTCGCGTCATCCGAGACATCATGAGCAGATTTCCCAATGAGTTAGCAGCAGCTTTGGCCGGTACCTTCCCGAGAGATGATCCTCGCGACGCCATTTGGGTACAGCCGCAAGGAAGTGCCCTGGTTAGAGGCCCCAGTGAAGGACGGGCTAGCGACAACCACACCATGAGTGCCATGTATGCAGCCATCAGAGCATACCAAGGTCTGGAGAATACCTATTGGACCTTGACTGGCCTACGTGGTGATGATCGGATTGAAGCAAGGAAGCAGAAGAAAAGGCAAGCGCGTGCCATAGCTAGCTTGCAGGAGCAGTTGGCTGATATGAGCTTGCAGCGGGACCGAGCTCTCGAGAGAGGCGAGAGTTCCATGCAGCAGGTTCAGAGGCTGACTCAGGCCAACAGGAATGCAGATCGCCTGTTGGAGCAGCTAGTACAGGAAAGGAATGAAGCCTGGAACGAGAGAGACCTTCTGAGGCAGAGGGTCGAAGAGCTAGAAGAGTACAATGCCAACTTGCATGAAGAGTTCCATGCCCTCTACAACGGGATGGGCCCGTATGCTCCTCCGGACGCCGCTCAGATGGACATCGACGACGACGCTGCAGCTGAGGGTAGCGATGGCGACGCCTCCGATATCGACGATGGCCCCGAGGAGTAGGATAGTGTCCTGCGTTAGTAGCTAGGCTTGACGCGATGGCCTTCTTTTGGTTTTCATGTATCATGATGTATCCGGTTCGACCTTGAGACTGACGATCTTTTGGATCTTGGTTGTGTATGCGATACCCGAACGCATAAAAGTCCAGTGTATGTATGCTGGCAACGTGGTTGTATGGAACGCGATGTTGCATTTGAAGTAACTTAATTGGTGCTGTTGTTTTAATTGGAATGCGATTATTGTGCCTCTGTTTTCTTGTATGACTTGTTCTCTCCAATAAATTCAGTATGGCATGATTGTTCATTCGAATACAATTTCTACAACTTCGCTCAATTGTTGCTTGTTGCTGAAATATGCAGATGGCCAACACTCGTCGTGCTACGTATGAAGCCGCTGAAACTGGTGGCAATGGTGCAGGAGCTGGTGGAAGTGGTGCCAACAATGTCAACCACCAGGAACCACGTCCAGAACCACATTTGCCCCCTCCTCCGCCGCTTACCGCAGAAATGTTCTTCACACAGTTTCTTGGAAGTCAACGTAGTACTGAACAATCACAGAGGAATATGGAAGACTTTCTGCGTACCATCGCGGAAAATGTTCAAAGGGGAAATAACCAAGGTGGTGGCCATGGAGTGAACCAGTACAGCAGTTTCAAGGATTTCATGGATACGAGACCACCTATTTTCAAAGAAGCAGCAGAGCCACTTGATGCCGAGGAATGGATTAACACTATGGAAGATAAGTTCCGTGTGTTAAGGATGACAGAAGTTCTGAAAGTAGAGTATGCTGCACATCAGTTACAAGGACCAGCCGGAATGTGGTGGAAGCATCACCGCAGTACTTTTCCTCCTAATGCCCAGATCTCTTGGAGGGATTTCACTGAAGCTTTTAAGGGAGTTTATATTCCCCCAGGGTTGGTTGAGATGAAGCTTGGAGAGTTCTTAGCCTTGAATCAGGGTACCAAGACAGTGACACAGTATCTGCATGCTTTTAATAATTTGTGCCGCTATGCTCCAGACATGGTTGACACAGATGCAAAGAAGATTGCTAGTTTCAAGAGGGGGTTGAGTCCGAAGATGATGAAGCATGTGGGTACCAATACCCGCAACAGATTCAACGACTTTATCAGTGACTGTTTGAAGCAAGAGAAGAACAATAATGCTTACACCGCATCCAAGAACCGCAAGAGAGTGTTCGAGTCAGGACCATCCCAGTCCAGAGTTGTCCCTGCCAACCGTTCATCTTATCGTCCGTCCGCACCTGGTGCGAGGTTCAGGCCGCCGCAACATAAAACCCAGAACTACAAGGGGCCACAGAAACCGTACAAGATGGCAGTGCCGCCAACAAAGTCCAACGCAGCTGCAGAACAGAGCAACTCCAAGGGAGCAATAGGGTCTGCTGGTACAGTGAAAGGGCCCTGCTACAACTGTGGTCAGCCAGGCCACTTTTCCAAGTTCTGCCCTTATCCACCTAAAAAGAAGCAACAGACTTACAATGCCCGTGTGCACCACACCGCCATCGATGAAGTTCCTGAGGGAGAGCCTGTAACTGCTGGTAAGTTTCTTGTGAACCATCACCCTGCAGTTGTTCTTTTTGATTCTGGATCTTCGCATTCTTTCATGAGTCAAGCATTTGCACGGAAGCATGAACAACTATGCACAGAATTGAGTTATGGTTATCGCATAAGTTCAGCAGGAGCTGATGTGTTAACCAATAAGATGGTTAGAGGGGCAACCCTTGAGTTAGGTAGTCGGCAGTTCAGAGTGAACCTGGTAGTTATGCCTGGATTAGTTTTGGATATAATAATAGGAATGAACTGGATGAAAGACTGGGAAGCAGTCATAGATACAAGCAGTCGGATGCTTACCCTTAAAGATCCCCAGGCAGAGGGTACTTTTCAGGTACCATTGCCTAAAAGAACAGATCTTGTGAGTGTGACCTGTGCCATGGAAGTTACTCCTATCCATCAGATCCCAGTAGTATGTGAGTTTCCGGATGTGTTTCCAGACGAGTTGCCTGGCCTTCCTCCAGATAGAGATGTTGAGTTCGGAATCGAGTTGATCCCCGGGACGGCTCCAATTTCAAGGAGACCTTATCGGATGCCTCCGGATGAATTAGCTGAGTTGAAGAAACAGTTGGAAGAGTTATTAAAGAAGGGGTTTATTCGCCCAAGTAAGTCTGAATGGGGATGTCCTGCCTTGTTTGTAAAGAAAAAGAAAGAGGGTACTCTCAGGATGTGTGTGGATTACCGACCTCTTAACGCTGTAACCATCAAGAATAAATATCCCTTACCTCATATTGATGTTCTGTTTGATCAGTTAGCTAAAGCCAGAGTGTTCTCCAAGATAGACTTAAGGTCAGGGTATCATCAGATAAAGATTAGACCTCAAGATGTTCCGAAAACCGCCTTTTCTACCAGATACGGGTTGTACGAGTATCTTGTTATGTCATTTGGACTAACAAATGCTCCTGCATATTTTATGTATCTGATGAATACGGTTTTCATGCCAGAGTTGGACAAGTTTGTAGTTGTCTTCATTGATGACATTCTAGTATACTCTGAAAACGAGAAAGAGCATGAAGAGCATCTGAGAATTGTCTTGACCAGGTTGAGAAATCATAAGTTATATGCTAAGTTCAGCAAATGTGAATTTTGGTTGAAGAAAGTTCCTTTCCTTGGTCATATTCTATCTGAGAATGGAGTTTCTGTAGATCCGAGTAAAGTGCAAGAGGTTATGGATTGGAAGACTCCAACCACGGTGTCGGAAGTCAGGAGTTTCCTAGGGTTAGCTGGTTACTATCGCCGCTTTATCCCAGACTTCTCGAAGATTGCTAAGCCTATGACAAGTCTGTTACAGAAAGATCACAAGTTTGCATGGACAGAGGAGTGTGAGACAGCTTTCCATACCTTGCGGAAACTGTTGACCACTGCTCCAGTTCTTGCACAACCCGACATCGAGAAACCTTTTGATGTGTTCTGTGACGCATCAAAAACAGGATTAGGGTGTGTGCTAATGCAAGAAGGAAGAGTCATTGCTTATGCCTCCCGACAGTTGAGAAAACATGAAATCAATTACCCGACACATGATCTTGAGCTTGCCGCTGTAGTGCATGCCTTAAAGATTTGGAGACATTATCTACTGGGTAATGTGTGCAACATTTTCACCGATCATAAGAGTCTCAAGTACATTTTCACCCAACCAGAATTGAACATGAGACAACGGAGATGGTTAGAGCTGATCAAAGACTACAACTTGAATGTACAGTATCACCCTGGGAAAGCCAATGTGGTAGCTGATGCTTTAAGCAGAAAGTCACATTGTCTGAATGTGCAACCCTTGCTTGAAGATGGTTTCGATCTAATGCACCCTGCCGTGCTACAAAGTATTCAGGTCAGTTGTTCCTTGGAGAGTAAGATTATAGAAGGTCAGAAAGCAGACAAGGGGATATTCCACATCAAAAAGAAGATTCAAGAAGAACCCTCGAAACACTTCAGGGTAGATGAGCAGGATGTGTTGTGGTTCGATAACCGTCTCGTTGTTCCAAAGGATAGAGAGCTTAAGAATAAAATTATGGATGAAGCTCATCTCTCGAAGTTGTCTATTCATCCTGGCAGCAGTAAAATGTATCAAGAGCTAAGACCTCGTTATTGGTGGACCAAGATGAAGAAGGAAATTGCAGCGTATGTAGCCAGATGTGACACATGTTGTAGAGTAAAAGCAATTCACATGAAGCCTGCCGGAATGCTACAACCTTTGTCAGTACCAAGCTGGAAGTGGGATGACATAAGTATGGATTTTATCACAGGTTTACCCACTACTCAAAAAGGTCATGATTCCATTTGGGTAATTGTGGATCGTCTCACTAAGACAGCCCACTTTTTGCCTGTCAAAACGGAATATAGACCACCTCAATATGCTGAGAAGTATATTGCAGAGATGGTGAGGTTGCATGGCATACCAAAGACTATAGTGTCTGACAGAGGGTCACAGTTCACTGCTCACTTTTAGGAGCATTTGCACAAAGGTTTGGGGACTAGTCTGATTCGTAGCACTGCCTATCATCCTCAAACAGATGGTCAGACTGAAAGAGTTAATGCTGTTCTAGAAGATATGTTAAGAGCTTGTGTGTTGTCTTCCAGAGGTTCGTGGGAGTCATGGTTACCATTAGCAGAGTTCTCATACAATAACAGCTATCAAGAGAGTATCAAGATGGCACCTTTTGAGGCTCTGTATGGCCGAAAGTGTAGAACACCGTTAAACTGGATTGAGCCCGGAGAAAGAAGGTATTATGGTATTGACTTCGTAGAAGAAGCCGAAAAGAAAGTTCATATCATCCAGCAGAATATGAGAGCAGCCCAGTCACGTCAGAAAAGTTATGCAGATAAGAGAAGGAGACCGCTCGTGTTCGAAGTTGGCGACTATGTCTATCTAAAAGTTACGCCAATGAAAAAGAAAAGGTTTGGTGTGCGCAGAAAGCTGGCCGCCAGATTTGTGGGACCTTACAAAATCCTGGAACGGAAGGGTCCTGTGGCTTACAAATTGGAATTTCCAGAGTCAATGGGTGCTATATTCCCAGTTTTTCATGTATCACATCTCAAGAAATGTTTGCGCGTTCCAGAGGAACGGATTGAACCACGAGGCATAAAACTGAAGTCAGATCTGGTGTATCGTGAGCAGCCAGTTCGAGTTTTGGATACCAAGGAAAGGGCTACTCGAAACAGTGTGGTGAAAACATATAAGATACAATGGAGTCATCACGATGAAGGGGATGCATCTTGGGAAACGGGTGAATACTTAAAGAATGCCTATGAAGATTTTTATAATAAATGGTTCGTAACCCAAATCTCGGGACGAGATTTTTATAAGGGGGGAGGGCTGTAACACCCCGGGTGTTAGTCTTGCCTAATTTCACTTGCATTTCATTCATGAGCATCATTAATCCATTCATGAGCATATATCAATAGAAGCAAGAGCATCATTTTCAGTGTTTTCATCATTTCAGTACCAATAGTGTTTGGTATGACCAATGTGTGGTGTAGCTAATTATACTGTTAAACATCTTAGCTATGCTCGAAAAGTCATTTGGAACAATGTTCATGTTAATCATGTTGCCCAATTAAGAGTCCAAGCATGGTTTGACTTGTTTTGACCCTAGGACTTTTTGGTTTGACTGTTCAAAAAGTACCACTTAGAATGCTTGCATGTCAAAGCAACCTAAAACAAAGTTGTAGCAAATTACTTAAGGAACAAAAGTTATTTTGTGACCAAGTCATGGAAATGAGCACAACATGTTCATTTTGGGCCCACAAGTCAGATTTGTGATGCTGACTCAACACTAAAAATTTTCTAAGTCAAAATTGTGCATTTCAGTTTCTTTTACCCTTGTTTGGAGCCTGTTATCTCCCTAACTTGACCGAATCAGTTCAAGCTCTAATTAGCAAAGTTGTAGATCTCACTTCAATCTCCAACTTTGTTAACTTGACCTAGAGCTAGATCATCACCGTTTAAAAGTTTTTGATCGATGAAAACGCGCTGTCAGTCGTCGGATGGGTTAACTGAATCGAGCTACAGGGTTTCGGGTTCAGGCGTCGTGGCCGACCGCCGTCGGGCCGAACGCGCCAAGTGGAGGCCGTACGCCGGCGCTGCCCCCACCGGTCAGACCGTTGCCGCCACGAAGACGCCACGCGCCCCTGAGATCGCCTATTTGGCCGCCCGCGTCCCCTCCTCGCGTCACCAGTCGCTCGGAGCCGAGCTCGCGCCGCCGCCATTGCCGCAGGGAGAGTCGCCGCTGCTCAGCTCACTCGCCACCGCGTCATTGCCGCCTCCAGTGAGCCACGAGCCCCGCTTTGCTCGGCCGCACCTGCTACTCCATCTTCCGCATCGTTTGAGCCCCGGTGAGAACCCTTTTTCGCCAAATCGGCGAGCTCCGCCATGGCTGACACCTCGCCGGAGTGCGTGCCGCCGTGGCCAAGCACCACCGGAGCCGTTCACTCCTTTCTCTCCCTTCCATCCGTTTCCTTGCGTCACCTCGTTGCTCACGCCAAGCTCGGATCGGGCCGTTAGGGCCGGAGTTGGCCGGCGCACCTCGCGCAGCGCCACCGCGACCGCCATTGCCGCCGGCGACCTCATCCGCTATGGCTAGGGGGTCCGTTTTGTACTTCCATCGGTGCGGGGTCACGTGCTGTGCGCGTTGGTGCCACTCCCTTCGCCGGACGGCTCGCCGTCGTCGAGCGGCGGCCGGTCAGCCGGTCTCCCCTGCCTCCGGCCGGCTGACCAGTGGGGTCAGTTGACCCGCTGGGTCCCGCCTGTCTGTCTCTCTGGCGCGAGTGGTGGGTGGATAGCCGGGTGTATTTAGCAGTTTAGGGGATGAAATTTAAAAGGATTTCAGAAATGATTTTTGTTTATTCTATTTAAATGCCTTAGAAAATAGTTGTGCACTCCTTTTAACTCCAAATTGGTTGGAACAAATTTTCCTAGGTTCCTTATCATCAGATCTACTTGGGAAAATTATTGCATGTCATTTTTGGGATACTTTTCTGTAGAACTTTATTTAAATTATGAATATTGCTGATAACTTGAAAAATGTGTAGAAAAATCTATAGGCTTCAGAAAAATGTGATTCCAAGTTTGTTAATTTTTGTGTGCCCTCTATTTGCTAAGTAAAATTTTATATCAGGTCTGTTCTGTAGAAAAATGTGTAGTTGTAGTTCAAATGCTTTCTATCACTAATATTTGTTATTTTTGTTATTTAAATAAATTTGAATAAAACATGCAAGTGATAATTTTTCCATAGTGTTTGCTCAGGTAGTAGATAGTAGAAAAATTCCTAAATCTGTTGTTTGATACTTTTCAAAATGTAAAGTATTTTAAATAGCTATTTTAGGCCTTAATTTGTTATTTTTGTATAGTAAGTTCTAATTATCCAAATGCAGTAAAAATCTTGTGTCATGCTAGTTTTGATAGTAGTAATCCACTGTAATATTCTAAGATTTTTCTGAGCTACTAAAATATGTGTTGCTGTTCAAATGTAGTGCTAATTAGGGTTTCCCTTTTTATTCTTTAATGCAAAGATGATTAGTAAGGTATACTTTGGTGTATCTTTGAAGCATCTTGAGTGTCAAGCGCCCTTGCATGGTAGAGAATAGTAGTGGTAGTTTTCGAGTACATGTTCTTGGATGACGTAGACTACCTTGTAGAAGAGTCATAATTTCCGCATGATCCGATAACGTAACATATCCACTTCATCGCATGCACACCGCATCATCATCATCTCATGTCACTTCTGCAATGCATCTATGCATGTTGCACTCATACTTCTGCATCATACAGGATCGCAGGAGGTGGTTCCGACAGTAGTTCCCGAGGACGCAGAGGAGCAGCCCGAGGAGCCGGAGCCAGCAGAAGCAGAAGAGGAGTCCGGTGAAGAGCTTCCGGAGTGCCCCGACCATCGTCCCAGTACCTTCGAGCGAGGCAAGCCCCGGAGCATTTCTCCCCCGGTTTGCAAAGAATTATTTATTAACTTTATTTAATCTGATGCATTAAGTTTAGGAGTTGTTTGCAAACGTTGCTGCATTATACCTTGTTCCGCCTTGTTCTACTCGATCCTTGTCACCCTGGTGTCCGCGGTCAATGCTTGCTTAGTTTGTTTAGACCGGTAGAAGTCGGGTGATTGCCTGTCATCCGCGAGCTATAGGGGATTACCTGGTTTTATGTGAAAGAAATGTCATGTGAGAATAGCTAAGTGTGGAATGAATATGAGACCGGGCGGAAGCTTGCAGGGTTCTGGACTGTAGTGTCTTCCGTCTGTGTCGATTAAGGACCGTCCGATGTCGGGCCTCGGGTCATGTTGAACGCATGCCTCACATTTAGCTGGCCGGATAAAGTACCTTTCGACCGCGAAGCCGGGAGATCATTCGGGCCGAGTAGATTGCCCGCAACGCACTGTACCGGAGCAGTAGTGGCAGGAAACGGGGGCGCGATGATAAGGCCAAAGAGCAGTCGGGCGGCCCCCGGGTACATGTGGTTCCTGGCAAGCTCGCGACTTTACCTGGATGGTTGACTCGGTGACCAATACCTCACTTTAGCGGGTGAGTGAGGTTTGTGTGAGGAATAAATTACCAGCTGGTCAATAATCGATTCGAATCGCCATCGTTCCCTGGATAGGGAACACTTGACTTGAGTTACTTCATCGTAGTAATACTGATGAAACACTTGGATAGTTATGAGGAAATGACATGGTAACTATCGTAAATTATCAATGGTAATCCTTGCTTGCTTAATTACATGGTTACTTCAGCATAAAGTGCAAACATAGTTGACAGGAGAATAAAGAATTAAAAGATGACATGCTTTTGTAAATGATTTGGTAAACTAAAAATGCTCTTTTTGCAATGAGTCAGCTATCCCACCAAAATGCCTATCATGATCCTTGGAGTCTTTTTGTTTTGGTTCTGTCGGGTAAGTCTAGCTGAGTACCTTCTCGTACTCAGGGCTTTGTTCCCACTTGTTGCAGATGGACAGATGTACTATGGTTATTGTATCAACTGTCTCTACCCTGCGATGGGCGAAGCCTAGGACCATGGGCAATGGTCACTCACTACTCCTCGCCTGATGCTTTTGTGGGAGATGATCGCGAGCTGGCACTTTATTTTGGAAAGTTGTGCGTGTGTGTGTGCGCTTTGAACTAATGCTTCCGCTACTTTATTCGAAACTGGTTTGTAATAACTATGTTTAAACTCCGATGTATTTTGTGCCGCAAACTACTGTGTAACTTATGAAGGTAATCGCTGAACTTATTACGATCTTGGCTGTGATGTGAAATGGTTTGAAATCCGTCGAGATTTCACGGACTACCGGGTTATACGGGCTTAAGTTTGGTAAATTGTCCGTTCGTTGGACGATTTTCTTACTTAATCTCGTATAATTGGGCGGTTCTGTTACACAAGACTCCAGTGACTAGTTATGAGTTGAATGATGTATTGTGCAGGCTCTGTACTTTTCATTTATTTTTTTCCTTTTATTACTCTAAAATGATTCTATGTTTTCTTTTCTTTTTTTACAGGATGATGCTTCTGATTAGCTGTTGGACAGTTCATTTGCTTTTATGTTTTTGTTGCTTGAAGTTGTGGTAGTGAGTTGTATAGGTATTCATGTTATGTCTAAAACATGATGATGTCCCTGTGATATATGGCATAGTACTTTAGGAAGTGCCTTACAATATCATTTGTGCTCTGTTGCACATCATAGAACTGAACAAGTGTTACATATGATAATTCTACTACGATATTACATATTGCTCATATTGTTGTTGACTTCTCTTGCTTCTTAATAATGTCATGGGGTTCACTTCTTCCTTGCTTGCTCCTGTTGGGTTTTGCTTGTGTCTGTATCATTGTTGGTCTTTGTTGATTTCTTCATTCTCTTCGAGTTGGGCTTCATTGGTGATCCTGTTAGGGTAACAGTTAGTAGAAAACATTTGAAACCTCAATTGAAAGTGAGCAGATTTGTATTTGTATAGAGGTAATATGGCAACTCAGCTATAAGAGAAACGATAAAGTAGCATAAAAATATAGCACTAGTAGCTGAGATGTTAATTGATTATAAATAGTTTTTGCTTCATGCTGCTGTTATATATTACTAATTACCTGAAATTTCATTTGTTGTTGTTTTTTTCTTCTTCTTGCTCTCTTTCTTCTTTGCTTTTTCCTTTATCTCTTCTATATATGCTTTCATTCTCTTTGGTTTCTCAGGCCTGCCCATCTTCTGTATTCTTTCTGGGTCCTTTAATTGGTTCTGTGTATCATTCCCTTCATTTAATGTTTGTTGATCTGTTTCTACTGGTTCATCTGCTGTTCCTTCATTAAGTGTTGCTGCGATGGCTCGTGCTGCTAATAATTTGTCTAGGTGCAAATCGATCCTGTCCATTTCTGTTGCAAGGTAATCTGTTGTTTCTTCTGTCTTAGCTGCTTTTGAATTCATAGCTGCAGATTTTTTTAATAGTACGTTAAATCTTAGCAATGAACTAGTTGCAAATGTTGTTTCTTCTACTGCTTGCTTGATCAATCTCATGTCTTTTTTTCCTCCATCTGTCTATTATATACTTGTCAGGTATTGCACTAATTTCTTTCTCTATGATGATTTTCAGTATATGAGAGCAGGGGATGCCATCTTTGCTGAATTTGGCACATATGCAACTGAAATCTTCATTTCCTTTTGTGAGGTTAGTCAACACTATGTATCTCCTAATTCTTTGTGCCTTGTACTCTTGGTTACTCCTTTGCCAGACTTCAAATGTCTTGTCTTCTTCAATTTCTTTGTAAGTTAGAGTGGAAGTAGCTGCTAGCTGGACTTGGAATTTCTTGTATATGTTCCTGTTGTATAGTTGTTGTGCTTGCCTCTCAAAAGTGTAGCCAAAAAGCAGCTCCTTTGGTCTTTTTTCATTGCTGTAGTGATCTTCTAGGTTCTCTGCTCTCTCTATACTGTCTACTATCCGTTGATACTCTGCTACAAAGCTAGTTATGCTATAGGTTGGTCCAACATTTTCTTTGAACCTAGCATTAGCAGCTTCACTTCTAGATGTGCTTTAGATGAAAGGGAAAAAGTCGTTCTTGTAATATACTGGTATGAACCTTTTCCTATTTTCCCACATTTTTGTCAAGTACTTGTTGTTCTCTAGGCCTTTATCCTTGATCATTTCTGTCCACAAGTACTCAAACTCTTCTTCTGTGATAGAGTTGTTCACAATGTCTTCAAATTCCTCATATAGTCTGTCTTTAGCTGCAAAGACTTTGATGTTCTTTGAATAACATTTGTTTTTGATGTGGAAAATGCAATTCCTGTGCCTTGTGTTTTTCATAACTTCTGCAATTGCTGCCTTCATAGCCTTGTCTTGATCTGTTATGATTGTTTGGGGGTGTTTGCCACCCATTGATTCTAGGAATGTCTCGAACACCCATTTGAATGTTGTTGTTGTCTGATCTTGTAGGAATGCACATCCAAAGATACATGTTTGTGCATGTCCAGTGATTCCCACGAAAGGAGCAAATGGCAGCCGGTATTTGTTTGTCATATATGTTGTGTCAAAACTGACACAATCTCCAAAGTCTGCATAATATTTCAGGGAGGATCCATCTCTCCAAAATATATTCTTCACTTTGTTTTCTTCATCTAACTCAAATTTGTAGAAGAAGGTAGGATCTTCACTCTTCTTGTTTCTGAAAGTTTCTAGAACCTTTGTCATATCTGTTCCTTTGACTTCTCTGTTTATCTTTGTTCTGAAGTTGCTGACATCTTTCTTCTTGACTGGTAATGCTGTGGCTCCTCCTCTGAGGTATGACAATATCGAGATCATTTTTCTTGTTGCAATATTATTGTCATTCAAAGTCCTTATTAGTGCTTTCTCCATGTCAGTCATATATTTATGACCACTGAATTGTTGGTTATTCTGTCCAGGGTAGAGTTCGTGATTGTGATCTAAATCTAGTCTAATGATCCTCCAGATGCTATCTTCTTCTTTAACCACCATCACACATTGGCAGTCTGTTTTGTCTGCCACATTTGTCTTTCTCTTCTTTCCTTGTTTTTTTCCAGTATCTTTGTCCCCTTCATCCTCTTACTGCTCTGTAGTCTTCTTCTTTGGTGGTTTGCCATATCTATGACATTTTATTGTGACTTTGGTAATCTCATTCTTCCTTTTCTTGCTTGTAGTTCTTGCAACATGTGCTACTACAGTTTGGAACCCAGCTAGGTAAGCATAGAAGTTGAAAAAATGTTGAGCTTGTTCTTTGGTCTCGAATTGTCTTCCTAGCTGTGGGGTATACTTGCTATCAATCTGTGCATTGTTCCCTTCTGAAGCTGCTATCTGTTCTCTCAAGATAAATTGATCTATCTCTTCTTCAGTTAGGAGCTGGCTGCCATTTGCTTCTGCATTGTCTTCTTCTTCAGGTGCTACATGTTCTGTAACTGATGATTCTGCCATTTTGTTTGTTATGTCTGAACTTGAATTGGAGGAATTTTGTTCGACAACCTGTGAAGCTTCTTGAATTTCTTGAAGTTGCATGCTGCTGAAAATTCTATTTTGCCAATGTGATTCATCATTCTCATTTAAGTAGTCTTCATTCCAGTTGCTCATATCTTCTCCCTGAATATGTAGTTTTAAGTATTTTTTAGTTTCATTTTTTGTTACTAAACAGTTATACTAAATTGATATATTTTTCTGAGTTGATTTATAAAAATTCTTACCTGATGCTCTGGAACTGAGTAATACAAATCATTGTTGCCTTCAGGAATGTTGTTCACCTTGTCCATTGGGATCTGCAAAATATAAATTTATATATGAATCGACGGTACGATGAACCGGAACAGCTCACAAATTTAAAGGAGAAGATCAGGCAAGTTTTTCTTTATTTGCTGTGTATTTTTGACTATTGCATATATTCAGTGTACCTCTTGTCCCTTTTCTGGACTGCATATTTCATTGTCTTTTCCTGTGTAAAAGTTGGTCATTGCTTCCTGGACTTGCATATTTCCCTGCTTTATTTCATATTCATTAGTCAATAGCAATTATATTTAGAAGAGTTTTTGACATTTGCTTTTCATGTATTTTATTTTGTTTACCTGAAGCATATCTGTTCCCAGTATCATACTTGTATAGGATCCCTGCATTTCTTGAGATAACTGCAACATGTATAAGATTAATTATTATTGCACTTATGAATATAACAAATTTATAGTGTTATAATATATGTGAGTTTATTTGTTTTGAACTGTAAATGTGCTTACTGAAAATGCTTCTTCTTGGGAGTTCCTGATTTGGTCCATCAGTAGTTCAGTTAAGCTCTCCTGCCAAAATTGTAAGAGGTTTATAGTTTTTTTGTCATTTTTTTATGACTATAGTATATTATGTTTTTTTGCGTAGGAGAAGATTCTGGGTTTTACCTTGCTTCTGCTCTGTCTGTGAGAAAGGTTTGTATTGTATTCTTCCAGTCCTCTTGAGTAATTGTTTGAACTTGAGCCTTGAGTAAAAGCTCCACTTTGTGCATTTGTAGCTGTTGCTGATGATGATCCATCTTCTATCTGCATGTATTGTATTAGCTCTTTTCAAAAAAAAATCTATTGCACATATGTACCTGTAAGTTGTAGATGAGCCTGAACTGGTCTTGCCATTGATTCATTGATGTGTTAGAAGTCACTGCTGTAGGTGAAGTTGGTGCAAAGTATCCAAATTGTGTCCTCATTTGCCTTTCTATCTCGTAATCTTGAGTTGTAGTTTTTGGTTTTATCTGTGGCACATATTTTTCCAAGTTTTTTGTTATTGCCAAATTACATTAGTTTACTAAATAAATTACAATGAATAAATAACTGTAAATATAGTAATAAGATGGTGTAAATATAGCTAAAGAATTGTGTAAGTGCATCAGAAAATTCAGTTCTTGAGATGGGCTAAATGAACACATTGATGGCTGCATAGTTCACTGTATTTTCTGTTTTTTTGTCTTTCTGCAACATAATTACTAAGTGCAGATGAGTAGTTGTTGCATGAATTCCATTTACAAAGTAGTATGGACAAATGAGGAGTTTCAATTAAGAATATGACAATCTATCTATTTTTGAACTGCAGATTTAAATGTTTTTTTAGTATGGTGAGATAATGTGTTGTTACCTGTTTGTTTTGTCCAAGATTATCTGATGGGAGGTGCCTGGACGGATCCGGAGGTTCCATTTTCGTTTTGCCTTCTTGACTCGCCTTTTGAGGTACTCCTGTTGTTCTGCTCAGTCGTAGGGTTCGTAGGGTAGTAGATGGGATGGGAGTTTGCTTTTCTCAGATTCGTTTGGAGCTTCTTGTATTGCAAGGAATGCTTTTTTGCGTTTCAACCCCTTGTTTTGCTTCTTTTTGCCTACAGTTGTTTATTGTAGTTAGTTCTTGGGCCTAGCAGAGAGTGTTGCTTTGTAAGGTATGTTATGGGCCTATTTAATTGTTGGGCTTTTTTCTTTTTACCTTTTTGTTGGGATTTTCCTTATTGGGCCTTTTTATAAGTTATGTGCTACTACAGTTTGGGCTTTTCTTGGGTTTGTGCACATTAATATTATGGGCCTATTTAATTGTTGGGCTTTTTTCTTTTTACTTTTTTGTTGGGTTTTTCCTTATTGGGCCTTTTTATACAGAGTTATGTGCTTCTAAAGTTTGGGCTTTTTTTGGGTTTGTCCACATTAATTGCTACCGTAAGGAGTTAGATCCTTTCACTGGTTTTTTCTGTGTCACCTCGTCCTGCTATTAGTCCCCACCGTGTGACTTATTGTCTTTGACAGTTTCAGGTCGACCATTTCGTTCCCCTGTTCTGTATATAATCTCCTTGTTGTTCCCTTTTTCTGTCTTGTGTTTCTTTTCTTCTCCTGATGTTCTCCATTTCCCCTTCTCATCTATATTCATGTAAGTCTTCTACCCTATCGTTTCTGTTTCTTCTCATTCATCTACTTCCCCAGTGCTCTGCTGTTTTTGAAGTGTGGTCTACTGTGATCTTAATCATTACAGTAGAGTGAACCATAGGTAGTTGGTGACTGTTATTTGTGCAAAGTATTGTGTTTACATTGGATATTACTTGTTCTTATAGTGCAAGTTTACTATATTTACAATTTTTTGTTTAATGTAAATTGTTAGTGGCAGTTATGTAAATTTATATATTTGTCGATGTAATTTTGGAATTTGTTTTTGATATGATAGAATTTGTAAATTTTTTCAGAAGATTTGATATTTTGGAATTTGTTACTGGCAGTTATATGCCTTCTTATGTGGATTGATTTGCATTGCCATTTTATTGAATTTTACATTCATTTATTTTCGGGTTACAGTTACTGTTGTAGTGTAACTTTGTTATTCTAGGCATTGTAGGTTAGGTTAGGATTTAGGTGACTATAAATATTTTTAATTCTCTAGTGTCTATATTTTTGGTATATAAAATGGCTCTTTAGTGTGTTTCTGGCCATATTATAAACAAATCATTTCATCTTTTGTGTGTAGGTGGCAACTGGGATTGTAGTGACTTCGGCTTCATCAATTTTTCCTCAAGTCTTTGACTTTTTTGTGGGTAGTTTCGCTGAATGTCTTGTTTGATTTCAATGCTTTGTTACCATAATGTCTTTGCTGACAGTTTGTGTTTCATTTGTTTGTTATTTCTACAGGAATTCTCTTTGCTCATTTTTTCTTGCAGACTGGATGGGTATTTGCATTGACTTTGAGTAAGTTATGTTGCTTGAGACTGAGTATTTGTTATTTTCTGAAGTATTTGACTTATTTAATCTCTGATATTTGCCTTACATCAAATACATTTGAGTATTTGTTTTTTTTCAATTTGTCATTTTATGAAGTATTTCACATATTTAATTTCTGATATTTGGCTTCCATAGAAAATTTTTTATTATATGTTAATTTGGTTATTTGTCTTATTGCTGTGAAGTATTTGACATATTTAATCTTTGATTTTGGCTTGCATAGAAAAAATTTGAGTATATGTTAATTTTGGCATTACGTTGTTTATCTTTTCATGGTTTTCTTTGAGTTTTTGTCTTTAGCTAACTGGTAATTTTTGTAATGTTTTGCTATTCTGCAGGAATGCTGTTAGCTTACTTTTGTAGTGGACTCTTCTGGTGTTATCACTTAGAGGGAGTATCTGTTTTTGGCTTTGAAGGTAGAGCTGTTTGCTTCATGTTTCTATATGTTTTTCAGATGATTTACATTAGCATTTTATTGGATTTACATTTGTGTATTTATAAAATTACAGTCAACTCTGTAGTGTAATTTTGTTATTCTGGGCAGTGTAAGTTAGGTTTAGATTAGTGTAAATTTTTTATTTTTAATTTATTTCTTTTGTTATATAAATTTGTAGGTTAATATGAATCTGGGCAAGTTTGTGAAGTTACTGTTGTTATATTGTTCAAGCTTTTAGACCCTGTGTTGGATGCTTTGCTTATTCTCAAGAAATTCATGTATGTTGTCTGCTATTTGCAAATTTTTTTGAAGAATTTGCTAGTTGTTTTTGTTTGCCTTCATGGTTCATGAACTCACTATCTTTTGTAGATGTAGATGTTGAAATATGACTGCATAGATGGCAACTGGAATCTCAGTGACTTGAGCTTAAAGGATTTTTTGAAGACCTTGCTCTTTGGTGAGACCCTAGTTTTTGTTTTTTTTTGCCTTAGGTCCTGTTTCCTTTCATTGCTTTGTTCAGATCATGTCTTAGCTCACAGGTGATGTTTGATTTGTTTGGTATTATAACAGGAATCCTCTTTGTTTACTCTAGCTAGTGCACTGCATTGTTGTTTTCAGTGACATGGAGTAAGTTTTGCTGAATGAAAGGTACAGGTAGTGCTTCAATTTTATGTTAGGTTTTCAATTTTTGAATTTGTGAAGTATTTGTCATATTTTATCTTTGCTATTTGGCTCCCATAAAAAGAATTTGGGAAAATTTAAATCTGTTTAGTATTTGTCATATTTATCTTTGATCTTTGGCTTCCATAGAAATAATTTGGGAATTTTTTGAAATATTTGGCATGTCTTTCTGAATTTCTTTCATTTCTGTGTTAAACTTTTCAGAGAATTGTTATTTTCATGTAGTCATTAGATTATTATATTAATGTGGATTGATTTATATCGGTATTTTATTGGATTTACATTTGTCTATTTCTAAATTTACAGTCAACATTGTAGTGTAATTTTATATTCTGGGTGCTGTAAGTTAGGATTTAGATTACTGGAAATATTTTATTTTCAAATCTCCTTTTCTTTTGTTATATAAATTTGCAGATTAATGTGAATGTGGGCATATTCTCAAGAGATGCATGCATGTTGTCTGCAGGTGACTGAACTACAATGCATATTTTCTGTGGACCATATGTAAGTGTTTCTCAAAAGTTTGTCAGTCTTCTTTTCTGTTTAGATGAACAGACAGGAAATGGTCTATCAGGCTGACATTTTACCCTGACTAGGACTACTGCAAGTATACTGGGGAGGATGTTTTGTTCGTCTGCACTGACTGGTGCATTGCCTCTCTGTTTTGTGGTATTTGAGGCTTTGGTCGAGAGAGTCACTAGCTGATAGCCTATATGTGTTCTTGGTGAGTCTTCCATAGAAATCATTTGTAATTTTGTTTCTGAAGATTTTGCTACTTGTTTTTTTTCCTTCATGGTTCATGGACTCGCTATCTTTTGTAGATGTAGATGTTGAAGTATGACAACTTACACGACAACTGGAATCTCAGTGACATTAGCTTGAAGGATTTTTTCAAGACGTTGCTCTTTGGTGAGAGCCTGTTTTTTTTGTCTTAAGTTCTATTTCCTTAGCTGACAGGTAATATTTGCATTCAGTGGTCCAATTGAATTGATGTATCCATATTAATTTATAGTGAACTATGTATTGTATGTTTGGTCTTTGGCTGATGTAATTTTTGTACACCAAAACTGTTTTGTTGCTTTGTTCAGCTAGTCATTAGATTATCATATTCATTTGGATTGATTTACATTTGCATTTTATTGGTTTTACATTTGTTTATTTCTAATTTTACAGTGACCTCTATAGTGTAATTTTTTTTGGGTGTTGTAAGTTAGGTTTGAGTTTAGTGTAAATTTTTTGATATCATCTTTTTTTGTTATGTTAATTTGCAGATTAATGTGAATCTGGGCTGATTTGAGCAGTATTTGGCTTTTGTTATTCAGTCCGTTAGATGTAGATCTTAAATTCATATGTTTTGCTGTGTTTGATCAGTTGATTTTTGCTCCTGGTAGGAATCGGTTGATTTTTGCCCATCTATCAACCGAATGATAGGATAGGCCAAATCAACCGAATGAGAGGTAGACAGATCCAATTTAAAATGTTATCATTCAATGGCGAAAAAAAATATATCAAGAAGTCACATGCTCTAAAATATGATCCCATTGAGAATACAATATCTATAGAGAATGGGACGGGTCTAGCTTCGCTATTAACAAAGTTGATCATTCGGCCCAGCTAAAATTTCCGGTGATATGATATTTGATAAATGAGACTCGAACTGGGCTTTACTATAACATGGAATATGGAGGACACGGTCTTTTTTTTTCTTTGGCATCTGTAGCACTCTCTCCATCTTAAGTTGAGCATCTCCAAGAGTTTGCCAAAATTTACTTGGCAAATATCGTGATTTGACAACTCGCTAAAATATATGGCAAGTAAAAAAATAGACTCTCTTCAAGAGTTTGCCATTTGGACTTGGTAAAATAAGAAGAGGCCCGCTAAGTGAACGAAGAGCCCCGTTAAGAAACGAAGAGCCCCGCTAAGAAACGAAGAGCTCCGCTTAAATTTGCACGTGAAGCCGGATGCGCGCTCGCGCTCAGCGCGCAAATATGTGCGTGGAGGGGAGAGATTTGCCAAGTTGCTAAAATTTGCCAAGTTGGATGCCAAACTGTTGGAGCACAATTTTTTCTGTTTTGCCAAAAATAAATGGATGGCAAGTTGATTTGGCAAACTCTTGGAGATGCTCAGCGAACTAAAATTTAGTTCGTGTTACATCGGATTTTGACGGGGTTGACCATGGGGTTTTCAGATCCTAATTAAAAAACAAATTATATATTCGGTGGATAATCCGCGAGACAAATTTATTAAGCCTAATTAATCAGTCATTAACACATTTTGTTACTGTAGCAATTAGTGCTGATCATGGGCTACTTATGCTTAAAAAATCATCTCGCAAATTATCCTCACCCTATATTTTTAGTTTCGTAAATAGTCTATATTTAGTACTCCATGCATATGTCCAAATATTCGATGTGATGGAGACTAAAGTTTAGTCCCCATAACCAAACATGGCCTAAGATGTTTTTAGTATTTCTATAGATATGTTGTTTTAACTATATATATATTTAAATGTAGCATATAGAATACGTAACAAAAGTCACGTATCTAAAAGGTCAAAACATCCTATAATTTGAGATGGAAGGAGTCGCAAATTATCGTATTGATTGAATCGTGCAAGACTCGTGACTGACGAGCAACTAATGAAGCTTGTCTCGATAGAGTATAATAACGACTAGAGAGAGTATAATAACGATTAGAGAGAGAGAAACGGACACACGTATACACACCCTTTTTTATTTTTAACCTAGCTTACCTACGTACTACTCTCCCCGTCTCAAAAGAATTCAATTATCCAAGTTAAACTAATTAAATTTAGGGAGTGTCTAGTTATCTGTCGACAGATTTTATGTATACTAAATTTGTCAGATTTTTTATAAAAAACGATTTAGTAGATAGTTGATCCTAAAGCACAGTCAAATATATAGAAATCTGACGACTTAGTACAAAAAACTGTCAACAGATAAATAGCAAAAGTCTTTACTAAATTTATAGAAAAAATAGTATCATCAACTATGATTCTAAATAAGAAATAGACTACTATAAAATATATTTTTCTCACAAAAGTTAATACTCCCTCCGTCCTAAAATAAGTCTTCATCTTGCATTTTGAGAAGTCAAATAATCTAAACTTTAACTAATTATATACCAAAAATACTAATATATTTTAGATCCTAAATTAGCATCATTAGATTAATCACATCGTTTATTTTCATAGTAAATCTATTTGAAGATACAAATGTTGATACTATTTTTTAAAACCTAGTCAAAGTTAAAATGGATTGACTCCTCGAGAAGTAAGATGGAGACTTATTTTGAGACGTGAGGAGTAGAAAATGATAATGTTTTTTATAAAAAAAAACTTTTATCTAAAGATTGTTGTATATGTTGACTAATAATGTAGTTAGAATTGTACTCTTTCTCGGGCAGAGAAAGTAGTTAGGCCATGTTTGGAACGCACGAAATATTTTCCGTTTTTGTGTTTTTCTTATGAAATTGAACTGATTCCTATAAAATTTCTACGTAATTCCTATGTTCCAAACATGCCCTAAGTTCTAGACTAGCACAGGGTTGAGGCTTGAGGCCAGCACGAGCACAACGTGCATAACACACTTCCAACGAAAAACAGTGGCACTACAAAAAGGGCGACCAGCATTTTCTTATCCAGGTAGCACACGCGGTCAGATCTAGCCACCATTTGTTTATATTTATTCTAAAAAAAAGCGGATTAAGTTGCGCGATGTGCCGTCGAGTTCACACTTCACATACTGTTGCATCACCGCCTCACCAAGGCATCTGTGTCGTCTCGTCTGTGCGCTGCTGACTCGTTCTCACGTCGTGATGCACATGACACTAGCGTAGCGTAGGATCGCTATTTCGCGCGATCTCATTGTTGTCAACAAGAATTTCCAATTTGCATGCGAACCCGGCCAGGCCTCCTGTTGACCTGTTCAGATAACTCCTTTGCCGCCTTAAAAAACTAGCCTAGGGGTATACAACGATGACGAGGATTACTTGCTAAACAACGAAGGCCAACCGAGGATTACTTGTTAAACAACGAGATGGTGGTGAGATTTATTTGTCCCTAACAAATTGCCACCAACTTGTCAGTGATCCGATAACGCGCTCGAGATGGACACTGGACACACCACCGATAATGACGAAAGAGCAAGCTGGCAAATCCCCACGTGTTCAGTCAGTAGCACGCTAAGGTAACACACGGTCGGGATGACCAAAGGTGTTCCGCACACGTTTCATGTTTGTTTCACCCATCTGCGAAGCGCACATTTGCATTGCAGTCTTGCAGGGACCAGAGAATGTGTGTTTAGTTCGCATAATCACTTAATGCTTCATGAGATGATGAGCTTATCTTATGAATTTCGATAATGCTGCGGTGCGGGCGTTCGTCCGTTTGGACGCTCTTCGGTGGGCCGCGACGCCAGCCTAACTATATCCCCTCCCTTATGTTTCTAAAAAAAACCTCTCGTCTAGTCCTATTCTCTCGTCTACTCGTTCCTATCCGCTCCAGGCACCGTCCCTTAGCGCACCGCACCTCTGGACGACCCTGCCGTCGCAAGGTCCCGCAACAGGGACGCTCTCTCTTCCTCGCTCCCTGCGCAGCATGAAGCGCCTACTATGGCGTCTCTCCCGCGTGACCGACCCCTTCCCACGCTGCTCCTTCCCGCGGGGCACCTGGCGTCCCAACCCCTCCTCAGGCTACTTCGCGCGCCCGCATTGTGCCCCATCCACCTTTGTCCATTGCGGAAGGGGAGGCCTGTGCCTACGCCTGGGGAGGCTTATGCCTGCACCTACGCCCATCCATCTCACGTTGTCGATAGAAAGGGGAGGCCTGCGCCACCGCAGTCCCCCACCAGATAGGCCGTGGCCGCAAGGGCGAACACTATGTTTTCAAGTGTTTCAGACGTTTCATACTTATATATATTATGCTTCAAGTGTTTTATCTAAATGTTGCAGAAGTCAATTTGCAATATTGCATATGTTGCAAAGGCAATATACGCATGTTGCAAGTCTATGTTTCAAGTGTTTCAGTCATTTGTTTCAAACGTTTCATCTCGATGTTTCAAACGTAGATCTTGGTGTTGCACATGTTGCAATGGCTACGTACGCATGTTTTAAGTGTTACATCTGTTTCAGACTTATGTTGAAAATGCTTCATCTGGATGTTTCAAAAGTAGATCTTGGTGTTGCACATGTTGCAGTGGCTACATATGCATATTTCATTATTTCATTTGTTTTCAGATTTACGTTGCAAATGTTTCATCTGGATGTTTCAAAAGTAGATCGGGTATTGCATGTCACAGTCCGTCTGCTCCTGCTGGTGCGCCACTGTGGTTCACGTGCCGGTGCTTAAGACCTGCAGACGCCTCCGTGGCGCGCATCTGCAGGAGCAGGTGGGTGCAGGTCCCGGCTCCACCATGCGGGCGTGGGGCGCGGTTCCGGCCACCATGTGGACGTTGGATGGGCATGAGGGCGCGGTTTTGTCGTGCGGGGCGCTAGATGGGCGCGGGCTACGGTTTCAGATGCTGGTACTAGTTGGGAACGGGATGGAGTGCGTGGGATGCGATGCGGTCACAGGGGCGCGGGAGCTGCGTCCGGACGTGGGCCTGGGGCCGGACGTCTGCGCGCTAGCAAGCCTGTATGGATTTTGGCAGAATCAACTCATTTCTCATACATATAAAAAGTTATTAGCTTGTAAAATCAGGTGATTATGAATTAACACGTTTCATTCCACAAATTAAACAAAATAAGATAAAGAGTAAGAAAAAAAATAAACCACCTCATTTCTCAAACCAAACACATCTTCAAAATAAGTTGATTTTTCTTCAATGAAGTTACATTTTCTGGTTAAATAACCAGAGCATACACGATAGTTTATCAAAACTAAAAATAGGAACCCCACGCAAGCACGAACATGTACAAGTTCACTACAGATCATAGGACTTTGATAGTGTTACAATTTGACTCGCTCATGTAGATATATGGTCTCATTTTGTTCTGGTGGAGATGGTCGAAATGAGCTTTACTGTGGAACCTGGCTTGGGAGATGCAGGTTGTAGAGGAAGGATCCACACGTAACACGTTAGACAAGTTGTATCCGCTCTTGCCGGCAACCAAACAACATCTTCAATCCGTTCCTACAACCTTGCCAAACATCTACTTTTTTGAAATACAGTTTCACCTAGCTTGTGTCTGCTCATGCAAAATATACGATGCAAACCCCATCCGGCGACCAAACACACTCTGGCTGATAACGTCTGCGGACGTCGTTTCTCTCCTGAGGTGTGAGCTGTTTTTTTTTTTGTGCTTTATTAAAATCCATGTGTTTACCAAAACCTATTTAATTAATGATGAAAAATAATGAAGCCGCAAAAAACACTTTTAACTGTAGCAGGAAAGTAATCTAGACAGTTTCGAGAGTCGAGGGACAATTTCTGCACTCCAGCAAGAGTTTAGGGACGCAAAAAAAAAGGTTTTTCCGACGCAAATACGAAATACCCTAAATCCTGGGCTCCATTTCTTTCTTCTTTGGCAGCCCATGCCGGCCCAACTAAACGGATTGCGAGAACAGGCCCGCCGCCGCGCCGCCCACTAGGTAGGTTTTGTTTGGGATCTCACAATTTCTTCCTCGTCTCCGTCTCTACACGGCGCCGCCGCCGCCGCCAGCTGCTGCCGGGAGCCAAGCCCAACCCTGAACGTAAGCCATGGCGATTGGTTCTCTCATCGCCTCGAGGTTCGCCAGGTCTAGCCATGCCCTCCCCGCTGCCGCCGCCGCGGCCATCTCTCAGGTGCCACCTCCCCCTCCCCCTCTTTCGTATTGTTGATTGTTTGTGTGTCGATGTTGATCTGATCAACTTGTATGTTCCACCGCGTGGGCTGATCAGGCTCCCAGGGCCCAGCACACCGCATCTCCTCTACTCTCCGGCCTTGGAGCAGCGGCTTGTGCTTTCAGGTAAATAATATATAATATATAAATATGTAACTAGGAGTACAAGCTTATTATGTATGCGGATCATCACCAGCGCTAGCTTGTGCTTCTATGTCAGCCATTGCTTGTCGATTGTTGAATTGTATGTATCTACTGCTGTGTGCAGCTCAAGGGCTCTATGGAAGGGAGCATTCGTTGATGCTTTCCTGGCTAGAATAAAGAAGAACAGAGAAAATATGAACGGCAAGAAGATTTGGTCTCGTAGATCTTCAATTTTGCCGGAATTCGTTGGTTCCTCTGTGCTCATTTATAATGGGAAAACTCATGTCCGGTGCAAGATCACTGAAGGGAAGGTTGGCCATAAATTTGGAGAGTTTGCTTTTACACGGAGACGAAGGCCCCATCGAGCAATACAAGCAAAGGGAAATCAAGGAAAGGGCAGAAAGTAAAATGAGAAAGTGCATGAAAGGTGAGGTTATAAATATCATAGGAGATGAATTTAGATGTCAGCTGATACTGCATAAGTTTACCTGCATTTTAAGTTTTTTTTTGTTTTTTGCTGGTAGAAAAACATTCAGCTAGCGCTAATTTGGGTTCTCTGTCACAATAATCTAGGTTGTTTGTATTTAACTTCGAGCCTAACTGGTTAGAAATGATGGAACACAGGGAATAAAATAAAATAAAACAAACCCGCATTGCCCACATCCTGCTTGTGATATTCTTCTAGATCTGATTGGTAGATTTGATCAATGTCCAATCTATGTTTCGAAAATCGATGTATTAGTTGAGTATATTCCACTCTATATTAAAATAAATTGATGTATTAATAGATTGTAAATAATTTCATTACCTTCCCAGAAAGATAAAGGATCCGAAGATTTGTTAGGTACATCAGAAGTTATGGCAATCTGAAATCGACCTGTTTTCCTGCACATTACTCTGTTCCGCTGTACAATATTCTTGTCTGTTTATCTTGTAGCACAATTTTAACCTCTGGAGATGATTGGATTATATTTTTGTTAGTTTGTCTTTTTGGGGTATAGATAGCAGATACAAAATTGTGAAGTGAAATGTATGTTATAAGAGGGGTGATGTATCTAAGTATAGGAGCATGTCTTTTATTTATGTGTTTGGTAAGTGTATTAGTGAGCTGTGCCTCACATCAGGGTTGATCTTTGCCGGCAAACCTTTGTCACATGGTTAAGAGATGCTAGCTCAATTTTTTGCTGCTTTTATTGTGGCTGGGTTAAATTGATTTGTCCTTCCTGTGCAATTGAGCTATGAATAGAGCTACATCCCTTCCTAAAGTGAGTGTGTGATCTGTGGCTCTGTGCACAGAAAGGCTGGAACCATCCTTTCCACATGTGTTATCGACATGCTTTTGGTGTGCATTATGCATATATAGAGTGGTAGCTGTGAAAAGATCGCCACACCTAAAGCCACAATCTGTACCAGTACCTTTTGATATGCAGTGAGCAACAGGGCGCCTATGAAGCAAGCATGAAATGCAATGCGTGTTATGACATCTTATGCCAGCTAGAAGGGAACACAGTTGAGAGATGTGGCCATAAATATGATTAACAGTGTTCTAAGTTGCTTATATGAGATAATTACAGAAGCTTGGTTCACTAAATGTGTTTTCACTATGATTACAAAGACCATTAAGCTTACAGGGCAGTGCTAACTTCTTGTCATTTGCTCAGATATTTACACCATTGTGTTTATCACTTTTCAGGTGGGTTTAAGGACAGTGGGATGAGGGCATAGTTGAGGAACAAGCACTTGAATCACCAGACTTTATGATCTGGACTGCTTTTTCTTAGACCAAATAATTTCAGGAGAATGTAAGCTCACCTTACTTAAAAATTTGCCCATGGACTCTATTCCTCTGCTAATTACTGCTTACTATTGGTGTTATGAGTGAACATTAAACTGATTGTAAGTCATGCTTTAGAGATTGTTTTTGGCCAGAATTAGCTACATTTCCGGTAGAATATTTCTTGTTCAAACTGACTGCTGCTAGCAGATTTGAGTACCTCAAGTAGCATGATGTGCACTCTTGCTCCTTTGCTCTGCCTCATTTGCTGAAGCAAACCTTACATCATTTGCCAAAGAACCCCACGAGGTTCGTCTGGTGGCCACTTAAATAGCAGAAGGATTTGCTGAAGAACTAAAAACGGAATCAATATACACTTCCTTTATGCAGATAGCTAAGATAGTCGGCGACTCGGCGTATGTTTGAACGAGACGGAGAATTTCATCACGTCAGGGAGACCATGAAGGTGGTGAGACCATACTAGAGTGAAGCAAAAGCCCCTAGCCAGATACGTTTGACAGACGTTGGATACGGCTAAGATATAAATTTATAGATTTAGACAAAAACAATATTTCAAAAGAATATTTTCGAAACAAAAGCAAGGTCGATTTCCTCGCCCCAAATTTGCAATACAGTAGCTGAAGCATGTTAGCCCGCAACAGGGAAGACGATACCCAAGACACCACAATAACCAGATCATGTGAACCTGTCTATTGCTCTTCTTACATCAAATTTAGAAGTAGAGAATCATCCTTGAGATCACTCGCAGCTTACTTGAGGGCCACAAATCTTATTATGCATCTAGGAGCAAGGTACAACAAGGCTTCCATCTTTACATACTACTTCGATTTCTTTACAGTGGAACCATCTGATCTGCCTCTATTGCGCCAGTTGAAAAATTATTAGTGAAAGATTATACTTGATGATCTAACTGGACTCGAATAGCAGTGAGCATCACGCTTGATTCAACAATTGACTTTTTTTTAAGCAAAATGATTCAACAATTGACTGGAACCGGCAGCCAGTCACAGGTTTGGAAATTGGGAATGAGGGCCCAATTGCCCAGATGGCCAGATGCGTCCACAGCAGTACAAATACTCCTTGGCGGGGGTGTTTAACTAAGAGGAGTAAATATGAGCTAATTATAAAATTAATTACATAGGAGTAGACTAATTTACGAGATGAGTCTATTAAGCCTAATTATTTCATCATTAGCAAGGTCTCCTGAGGCGCCGGTGCGTAGTGGGGTTCTAAAGCGGGCCGATAATGTAAAGAGCGGTAGAGGTCGACCTAAACTAACTTGGGACGAGTCCGTTAAGAGAGACCTTAAGGAGTAGAATATCTCCAAGGATTTAGCTATGGACAGGAGCGCTTGGAGGCTGGCAATCAACGTGCCTGAACCGTGGCCTCTTTCTGTCTTGTGCCTTTTATGTCCTTTATGTGTCTCTTTTTCTCGTCTCTTTTGAGTTTTACCTCTAGCCCACCCCAACTTGCTTGGGACAAAAGACTACGTTGTTGTTGTAGCAAATGTTTACTATAGCACCACATTGTAAAATCATGGACTAATTAGACTTATCGTCTCGTAAATTAGCCTCAATTTGTATAATTAGTTTTGTAATTATTCTATGTTTAATACTCCTAGTTGGCATCAAAGATTCGATATGATAGGGCTAAACTTCAGCCCCGTGGATTAGTGTCAAGCTCTGCTCTGGCCTCTGTACAATATTACTGCTGATGACCTGAGGTACTGGAGAAGTGCAGATATCACGACTGGCACTAAAACCCCGCAGAACCTTTTGATGTGAACTGAGTTGGTGAATTCGGATCCAGAAGTTGATGAAAAAAGGAAAAAGTCTAATTGACCCCCAACTATAGGGGTGGTCTAGTTTACCCTCCGAACTATGAAATGGTCTAATTTACCTCCTGAACTTTGCAAAACCGGCCAAATCACCCCCTCGGGCGGTTTTGGACGGTGGTTTTGCTACAGTGTCAGCAGTTTTGCTACAGTAACAGCGTTTTGTCTTTTTCTTTTTTATTTATTTCGTCTGAATTTTTGAAAAATCATATTAAATCACAAAAAAATCATAAAATGAAAAATCTAATTTTGTTGGACTCCACATGAGTAGATCTACACAGTGAATATATAATATAGTATGCTTTAGTACAAAGTTTTTGCTGTAAATTTTGATCTATTTTTTTTCTGTAATTAATTTGAATAATTCATACAACAAAAACTTTGTACTAAAGCATACTATATTATATATTCACTGTGTAGATCTACTCATATAGAGTCCAAAAAAATTGGATTTTTCATTTTATGATTTTTCTGTGATTTACTATGATTTTTCAAAGATTCAGACGAAATAAATAAAAAAGAAAAGACAAAACCGTCACTGTAGCAAAACCGCTGACACTGTAGCAAAACCACCGCCCCAAACCACCCGAGAGGATGATTTAGCCAGTTTTGCAAAGTTCAGGGGATAAATTAGACCATTTCATAATTCTGGGGTAAACTAGACCACCCCTGCAGGGGGGTCAATTAGACTTTTTCCATGAAAAAATGGAGATGCTGGTTACGTGCAGCGATGCTGTAGATGATGACGATCCAAAGAGGCAACGAGTCAAACGATTCCAAAGCCATTTGGCAACATTTGCACAGGTTTAATTTACAATGCCACAAATTTAAACCATATAATTATTAAATTAAATTCAGCGAAATAAACAAAGATTATTTGAAAACTTGCTGCCGCAAAAAGGAAATTGTGCCTTTCTAAATGGAAGCTGTGTAACATTGTCATTTTACAATATTCAACTCAGCTGATTGCAAGGTTACCATATATCCTTTTCAAAAAAGATCGTTTCGCACATTCCAATGGCAGTTTAGCCTGAATAATGGCTAAACATTAGCTTCAAGTACACAACGATCATACATTTTGCACATACTTGTCTCACCAATTGAGTGGTGGCCTTTGAGCGCACACATTTTGCACAGACCCAGAGAATTTGCAAAACTCCACGTTTTAAGTTAAACTGAACTTTGTTACATTTTCTGGTTAAAAACTGGCTACTAGGCAATACACGATGGTGTAGAAAAATAATGAAAAATGGAAACCTCGCGCACACACGGGCAAAAAGATGTATAAGTCACAACAGATCCAAGGACTTCGCTATATCCTCCAGCCTATGTAGCATCATGTTTGCTTTGAACTGTGACACAAACATCCGAGTTAGCGTAACCAGAATTAGATGCGGTGCAACTAGTGTAAAAATAAACAATGAGCACGTCTGAATTATACAACACAGTCAGCATCGGGCATTAGAAACTGAAAATGCAGCATATCAAACAAAGCTTCCAATAAAAATGTTGAACAGTGCACTCAGCACGTCCAGGGAATCTAGAATCAGACAGATTTCCTGAAATGTCTCCATTGTGTAGGGTTTAAATTTTTAAATTTCAACCCTACCAAACAAGGTATGTAACTATGTATTTCCTAAAAACACTAGTCCTCTGCTATTTAAGGCAGCGCAAATGACTGAAGCGATTCAGTGTCACCATGAGTTTCCCACAACGTTAAATTCAGAGCTTCACCTCAAGCTCAGCACAGGGCAATAGGCAATCACCATTCTTTGCTCTCTCATTTGGGCTCAGTTAATTGTGGGTTGCTAGCAGTTATTTGACTACACAGAATATGACAAAATATAATCTTTTTACAAATTCATAATTTCTGTGGAGAAAATTATAATTCCATACAGACTTGAAAACTATAACTCAAGGCAACAACAAAAACAAAACCTTGGTTCATCCTGAACTGTAGTGCACATGTAACTAGATGGCTGTCTATCATTTCACACACACTGCAGCTAGTGATAAATAATTGTAAACGCTTTATCCAGAGGTCAGCAAAGATCGCTCTAGACACCCTTCAAGAAAGTATTCAAATAAATTGCAAGTTTAACCTACAAGTGCAGCAAAAAGCAAAAAAAGTTGTAGAGAGGTGATTTGGCCTAAAAAGTTGTTGACTTATAGACATCCTAATTCTAAACCATACCTCAGAAAGGTGCATTATTAATTGTTCTTTCAACTTGAAAAATACGTAGAAAAAAATGCCTTGCATGCTTGAAAATTATCATTTACTGTTCTCAATCAAGCAGACAAAGAGTCTTAAAAGTTAGATTCATAAGCATACCCTTTTATGGCTTTTGGCACTGTGGATAGCTACTCTTGAGGCTTCATAGCCGGGAATAGAAGAACTTCCTGAGTTTGCATTGAAAGATAATATATCAGTCACCAAGAATGTCAAGAAAGCATTGGACATTCATATGGAAAAGAACTAACGGAAATACTCGAACCTTAATGTTCTGGGAATCTGTTAGCAACATTGTGAGGCGATCAATTCCCAAGCCCCAACCGCCTGTTGGTGGTAGACCATACTCAAGGGCAGTACAGAATGTTTCGTCCAGGGCCATAGCTTCATCATCACCAGATTGACGATCCTGGACATGATACAAAGTTAAGACTATACAACTCACCACTCCTAATAAAGGAAGGATAGAGAACAGCAAATTCAGTTAATGCCCAATTGTAAATATATCACGAAAAGCGTTCAGGAACTTTTGTGCTCTTCTTGTCATTCTATCCCTTCCAACATACATTCCTTTTTGGTTCTATATTCTTAGGCGCACACGAGCATGTGCATGCTTGGCCTCGGAAATCCAACACATAGCAATGACTTAGGTTGCTTCTAAAAGGAATATACAATCTGCAAGGTTACTTGAGTGTCCATTAAGTTAAAAATTACCTTTAGTTGCTCCTCAAACCGTTGTCTCTGCACAACAGGATCGTTTAACTCTGTGTATGCATTGCACACCTACAGGCATTTGAAGGTCATACTGTGAAACATCAAGGAAGCAAAACATGGAAGTAGTGCCAATGAAGAACAGTCTATACCTCATGTTTGTTAACAAATAGCTCGAACCTCTCAGTCAATCCAGGTCGGGACCTATGCCACTTTGCCAATGGACTCATTATCTCTGGATGATTGATGATAAATGTCGGATTCACACACGTCTCCTCCAAGAAATGGCCAACTAACTATCCAATACCAACAGAGCACATCAGTATTATAGCAAATATATTTTAGTGGGATACACTGCAACAGAAATGATTGACCCAAACTCCAAAAGACCAAGACCTTGACATGTAAACAAATGAATTCAAGCTACACATATCCCTCAGATAATGTGTTTTTTCCTGATAGAATGGAACAGTAATAAAGTCAACACCATAAAAACCTTAACAAATCAGAGATTCAGTGGGAAATAAAACAAAATTCTACTAGCCGGATGGACAATGCATGCTTCTTCAAGCAAAGAAGTATATTATTATCAGTACTGAAATCTAACTGCCAAAATCAGCATGCTGCAGTTTCCATTAAGTCAAAATTGAAACCTTGTCAAGCAACCGTGATGTTGTTTGGGGAGGTGGACATTTCACGTCATACTTCGCACATGCTTCTATCAAGTAACGATTCGCTTCATCACTTGATAGATCTTTTGGTATATTAAGATTGGCCATAGCCTCCAAATCTTTAATCATATCTATCCTTCTGCAACAAGACAAAAGAAAAAACTCAAGAGTTTGTAGCAACTGCAGATTGAAGAACATGTAAAAGGCACACCTAGGGTAGCAACTGCAGATTGAAGAACATGTAAAAGGCACACCTAGGGAAAGTATAAGTTATATTGATGCTTTGAAGAGCATCTGTTGACTACCTGAAGGGAGGCGTGAAATCAATTTCTATTGGGGGGTTCGTAACTCCATTTGCATGATATTTTATCTTATAGCCACCTGTCAGCTCCTTAACCATGCCTATTAACCATAAAATAAAAATACATAGGGGTAAATACTCCATTTATAAATGATGTGACAAAAAAGTTACAATGGTGCAGCATTATTTAGTCAACACATGGTTACCTGACAACATGATTTCAGTAAGCTCCATCAAATCATTATAATCGGCATAAGCCATATAAAATTCACAAGTTGTGAATTCAGGATTGTGTGTTAAATCAATTCCTTCATTCCTGAATTGTTTTCCAATTTCATAAACACGGTCCAATCCACCGACAACCAATTCCTTCAGATATAATTCAGGAGCAATACGCATAAAAAGCCTCATGTTTAATTCATTGTGGTGTGTAACAAAAGGCCTCGCAGCTGCTCCACCAGCAATCATGTTCATCATCGGAGTCTCCACCTAGAATACACAAAAGGTCAGATATTGAAGTGTCAACTGGAATCTGGAAAGAAACTGCACAAATCTTGTGCTTACCTCCAAAAATTCACGTTCATCTAGAAATTTCCGGATAAATGAGACAACTTTAGATCGTGTCTTGAAGATATGCCTCACTTCATGGTTTACCATAAGATCAAGATACCTTTGACGATACCGAGTTTCCTGACATCAGAAAACAAACAATTAAAAACCAAAGCATTGTTTCTAGTTATTATCAACATTTGAACATAGGCCAAAGTAAATCATTGTTCGCAATTAACTTGCTAAAGAAACAATAGATGTATTTGGTTTCATGAATCAACCCATGGTGATCAGTGGGATGACGCCATCCCTCACTTTTGTTAATATAATAATGTGCCAATTGGTGATTGGCCAGCCCATAGAATTCTTATGCCAAAAATAGTGAGTCAGGTTCCAGATCAGGATTGGATGTGTCATACACATCCCATTTCTCAAAATAAATATCACATAGAGGTACGGGTACGCCACAACACACGCGAGACAGCAAAGTTAGAAAAAATGATTGACCCCTAAGCATGCTAGTATTGTCTGTCTGCACAGCAAGGCCATATTTGTATTGTACAAGGGTGGTCCAGCATCGGGCCAGGATCCCACACCATCCTATAGAAAAAAAACCATCCTAGCGCATAGAAACAAAGCCTAAGTGAGTAGGCATGTTTTCTATTATTTCAACAGGCTTACTAATCCTTACAAGTGTCCTGATATCACATGCCTTATTCATATTTTTCAGCCAAAATGTGATCACAACAATGGCCTGCCCACATGAACCCAAAAAAGTTGACTGCATTGCATAGTTGTGAGCTACCCGGATTAGATTAAAATGGTCCATTATGATCAGAAATGTTCCCTAGCTGTTTGTTACATATTCAGGATGCTAGAGAAAGCACTTTATTCTTGCAAGAACAAGCTTCAAATGTTTTGCAACCACAAAACGTCAGGAAATAAGACGACACTACTTGCCTGAAGAAGTGGTAAATAACCAGTTTTTATGTTTAAGACATAATGAAGAATGATGACAAACCTGATCCCTTAAAACATAATTTTCGATGTTCCTACCCATTCCTGGAGTCCACGGTACAGGCACGGCACTTCCTTCACCTTTCTGTAATAAATAAATACTTGATATGTAAATATTGCAACTAATATTATAGGAAAATGGGACTTCTTTAATGCCTAAAGTATGCCAAAGCAGTGTTCAGCCCCCACAACATCAGAGGGTTGAAAATAGAAACTAAAAAGATTGCTTGAACACACTAAATATGTAAACATTTCAACTACATCATAGGGCCTTCTTGAAAGCATAAAGTTTGCCAAAGCCAGAGTCCCCACAATATCCAGAGGGTCCAAAAATAGCAACTTATTGGTCAACTTCCTTCTCATGCTTTATTAAACAATAAAAAGAGAGAAATACTTTTTTGAATTAAATTTTGATTCTCACCTGTCGAGGCATCATATGAAGACATGGAGAGAGCACGACAAATTTCTTTGGGAACACGCTAAGCTCCCCTCGGTTGCTTTTCCCTGATGTTCAACATATTGATTAACTCATCAAACATAGAAAAAATACAATAAAAATAGCCAGAAATCTTGCTCAGACAAATAGCATGCACCACTATCACTTGTGTAACTGGATTGCATTTTCCTAATGTTCAACAAATTGAAAAATCAAAGTTTATAAAAATAGCAAGAAAAACATTACAATCATCAAATCATTGAGTACTTGGTCAGGCAAACAATAGAACTGTAGAGTTAACCAGGGACATAAACTACATAACAGTACAGTTTTTTCAACAAAAGAATAACTTTGAGCAAAATACTCCCTGAACATACTACTTGAATTACGTATTGAATGTCTGTAACCATAACAAAAGAATAACTTACCTAGGTATAACATATCCCATCAGCTAAATACAAATAGTAATATTTCAACCAAAATAGTTCATAGAAGTCCCTACCTATAGTTAATAGTTAGAAACTTTGAGCTGAACGCTACAAACCTGGATAGCCACATATGCCAACAATATCACCTCGCTTCACACCCGAGTGGTACTTAGAGAATTCAGCTTCGTCCAACTCTGAAGTCCTATAAAAAATAAAAAGGTAAAAAATACAGTCCAGTATAAATAATTTTTCTCTTAAATCCCACTTTTATGATTAAAAATTATTTATAATTGAGAAAATAGGTTATCAAGTAAATATCTGCAAGCAGAACTACTCCCTCCGTTCCAAATTATAAGACGTTTTAGCTTTTGTCGGTACGTAGTTTTTGCTATGCCTTATGTTTGGTCCTGCGATATAAATAAAAACACAAGGAAAACAAGACCTTTTGGCACAAATGATATACTCCATGGTGTCACCATATGAGACTTAACTGTTCTACAAAATAGGCCACCTTTATCTCTAACAAATATTGTAGATCTATGTGACATTTCCGATAGAAAACCTTTTGCTGACCAAGCAATGAAAAGTTAAACTAGCTAAGCCATATCATATGCCATTAGGCCTTCCCCAATGCTGCTTTTTTTTCTAGTAGCCCTAAGGGCCATGTAGGATTGGATAAAAAAAGTAGGTGCTCTACATTTGTCATAGTGGCTTGCAGAAGCTACATATGCTTGGGGAAAGAGAAGGTGGTCCATGCTAAAAAGAAGAGGGAGAGGAAATAAAGGTGAGGCATGACGAAAGGAAAAAAAAGTTTCTTTGCAAAACCACAAGTAGTGATAGTTTCCATTGTGTGAATAGTAGTCTCAACATTTTCTAGTCTATGTGGATCACTTTATTTGTCCTAGAACTACTAGGAGTGTTAGCCTCCATTGGTGGTGCCCTTAGTATTCCATCACAAACTACTACATAAGTAGCCAAGTAGGATCAGTAGTCTACTCTGACTTCCTTTAACTACTGGTGCTTGATCTACCATGAATGTGCAGAGTTAAAGCATGAATTCTACCACCAGGGAGCTCTTTTCTATGAGTTAGTGCAGAACAGGGGATGAGTGAGCCCTGTTTGGAACAGCTTAAACTTCTGTATAAGCTGCTTTGTTCTAGCTGTGCAGAGAAGCCACTTCCCAGACAAGCTGCTGAATAAAACGTTATCCTGTTTGGAGGTTCAGATTCTTCAACTTTTTTGTGAGGATTCAGAGATGAACAAGGTTGCCTCCAGTGCTCATCGTAGGAGAGCAAATCCATGGCCTGGCCTGGCCGGTCTTCTGTGAAAACACAACTGCTGGTGTGGGCGACCACATTGCACATGCACCCCCCCCCCCCCCCCCCCCCCCCCCATGATCGGATTTCGTCATGCAGGAACAGGGTTGCACGCCGCTTAGCTGGCAGGATTGGCGAGGAGGATAAGGGACATGTGTGCGGATCTGCCGCTGGCGAGCTCCATGGCCTTCCAGAGCAGGGAAACGGATGCAGAGGGGTGGCACAGCCTCAGGTGACAGATGCAGAGAGCAGCACGGCAAAAGAGTGGCGCGACCGCGGACACGCTTGTGGAAGAGCGGAGGCTTTCTGGCAGAGGGAGGTGAAAGCGGCAAAGCACCATTGCTGCTTGCTGTGGGGGAGAAGCGAGGAGCAGCATGCATGGAGAAGGGAGGAGCACAGGCATCTGGGAGTCACGCAGGGGAGGCGTGGTTGAAAAGCTGATCCCCTGCCACCGCTGGAAAAATGGCATGCTAGTTCATTTCCCACAAGCGCTTGATTTTAAGACTCGAAAAGTTTCGCATTTGGCATCTGTGGCAGCTGAAAAAGAAGCAGAAGCTGGAAAGCCGATGCACCAGAAAGGGCCATAATCCAGTGCATAAAAAATATAAACTCCAGCAGTGGTTGACAATCAGCTCAAGCAATAAAAGACTAGCTGCATAGTGAAGAAATATGACAACCGAACAGCATACTAGACTTGAAATTTCTACCTGGCATCAGCCATCACTTGAACCTTCATGCCACCACCATAAAGATCATAAAAGAATAGCTTTGATGATGACGTTCTCTTGTTCATGATCCTCCCTTTGATAAAAAAAATACAAATGAGACCTATATGAATCTACAAGTTAAGAATACAACCCTAGGAAAACAAAAGGAGTTACCAGCTAAACACTCTGTCACATCTGTAAGCTTCTCCCCATTGCTCAAGGTCTTGTACTTCTCAATGTATTCGGCTACAGAGATGCCGACCGGGAACTTATGGGGATAGGGGTTTACACCTGTGGCCTTGAGAGAATCAAGAGTCTTGAGCCTATTCTCATAGTATTGCTGCAGCAAGAAACACATCCATCCAATAAGAGCAAGAATAAGGAATAGAATTCGAACAGAATAAAAAAAAAGCAAGACAGGAAAAGCAAAGATGCAACATACAGTGGGATCCATGTCATCATCGTCAGCAGCAGATGCCTTCTGAGGCTTTCCACTGGCAGCAGCAGCCGCAGCCTACAACAACAGAAAACACACATCAATTTTAGCTTTGGCACTAACATTGTGAAAACTTAACTTCCAACTGCAGCACTACAGTCATCTTCTAGAGCTAACAAAACGAACAATACTTGGTGGAAGGAATGACATGTTCTGACCAAATTTATCCAGGGCTCACTGATTTAGCACATAACAAGAATTGCAGTAACAGGAAGAACCAACAACACAAATGTTCCTCACCTTGTTCTTCTTCTCTTCCTCCTTGAGCCTCCGCTCCTCTTCCAGCTTCTTCCTCTTCTCCTCTCTCTTCTTCGCGCTGCACACATCAAACACGGAACAACCAACGCCCCGAATCAGGAAACAGAAATACCAAGAAAACCAACGGGCTCAAGGGAGAGGAAGGCTCGGATGTCCCTACTTCTTCGAGAGCTGCGGCTCCTCTCCGCCCTCACCCGCCGGCGGAGGATTCTGCCCGTCGCCGCCCGTTGAGAGCCCCGCGAGCTTCTCCTCCAGACCAGACGCCGAGCCCGCGCCGTCCGCCATGTCGCGCGCGGACCTCTAGGGTTTCGTTGTGACTTGTGAGGAGGCGGGCGGAAGGAGAATGGCGAGCAAGATGAGACGCGGTTGCGGTTAGAATGTGGAGGCGCAGATGGTGGTAGGGTTTTAGGGCAGCGCAGCAGCGAGCCAGCGAGTAGCGGCGCGGAGGAAAGGTAAACCTTCGTAGCCGCCAAGGCATCTGATACCCACGGGCCACGGCATCGACATGGGCCGCCAAGTCATCTGACTCCCACTGCTTTAGTGCTTTGATGGGCCATTTTGGACAATGTGGGTTCAGCCCAACACGGAACACGGCCCTGCTAATGATTTTCTCTCTTTTTCGGCGAAGGCTTTTCTCGGAAGGGGTAGCCGATAGTGGCAAGGCCAATCGTGTCCAGTTCCAGTGGGCAAGACAAGACATGGCGGGGAGAGGAGGCGGCGGCGGCAAGGGCGCGGCGGGGAGGATGATGTCGCTGCAGGAGTTCGTGTCCTCCATGGCTCCGCTCATCGATCTCGAGAAGGTCTTTCTCTTTCTCTCTTCTGTTTCAAGTTTGCGGTTGACTCGGCTGGTGACAGAAATGGATGGTGAGAGCGTCTGGGGTGGGTGCGCAGGCGGCGGAGATATCGGCGGAGTCCGAGACGAGCGCCAAGAGCCTCGAGAGGCGGGGCTGCGTCATTGCCAACCTCAAGTGCACCGATGCCCAGGTTGCTGCTTCAGTCCTCTACTTCTGTAGTTCTGTTGCTGCTTGTGCTGCTTGGTGTGATAGGAACGCTGCAGTTCAGTCTTCAGTGCTAAACTTCTAATGGCCTTTGACTTGCTTATATGCTGCTTGGCGCGTAGAGTAGACAGGACTGATGGGGAAGACGCTCCTGGAATTCCAGCCCAACAAAGGCGACGTTCTCCCGGCTCACAAGGTGAGGCTGCTGTCTCTCTCCCTCTCTTCTGGTTGCCTGCTGTCGTGGGTTAGGAATTCAGACTGTTATGCAAATGAGTTCTGTGTCACTTGCCATTGTAGGTCTTGTGACGACTGTCGTTTCAGTCAATCATACATTTTACATAATCATGATTTACTGTGCGGTGACAGTGTGACATAGGAAAGACTCACAAGTTCCTTTATATTCACAGGATGTTGATTGAAAACATGTTCACTGAGACCGATAATGCTAGCTTTACTTTTTCATTCGACTGCAGTTTGGAACGCATGATGTGGTTGCCCTGAAGCCAAATAAGGCAGATGGCGGATCTGCTTCGCTTGGTCAAGGTGTAGTTTATCGCTTAAAGGTACACTCATGTCATCTAATGCTACTGGCAATTTAAGGTTTTGCTCTGTGTGTAGGAGTAATAATATCAATTTTGTTTCTTAACCACCAGGATTCTTCCATTACTGTTGCTTTTGATGATATTCCTGAAGATGGTTTAAATAGCCCTCTGCGTCTTGAGAAGCTTGCAAATGAGGTACTTCGCCATTTTGCAGCATTCCATGCTTTCTCCTGTTTGTAATGTCATATTGTCCATGTTTGTTAATTGCTGGTTACATTGACCTACAGTTTGAATATACCTCTTTCATTGTCGATTTTCTCCTGGTGCACTTTAGATGTTACTGGCTTGCCACACCACCCAGACATTTAATTATGATAATCCCTATTCTAGGTCACTTATCGCAGGATGAAGGATGCACTAATTGAACTTAGCAAGGCTGTCCAAACAGGACCTTGTGCAAACCTTGTTCCTGTTTTATTTGGAGAGAAGGCACCCGTGCGCTCCAAGGATACTATGAAATTCAGTCCATTCAACAAGAACTTGGATGATTCACAGGTTACCATTTGAAATACTTCCTTTGTTGTGTCACTTAGCTCTTGATTGTGTGATGCAGCATCGTTAAGTACTTAAGTTCCATTTATGTTCTGATCCACAATGGTATGTGTTAAAGAAATGCCATATACAAATGAAACTTATCATTTTTTCTGGAATAATAGGTACTATATTATTAACGATGGTTTACCATAGAATTTTTGTAAATTGTTTTGTTCTGTAACCCCTCTTTCCTCATAAATTGTTAATTACAATTGCATGAAGTTGAGTCATGTATGAATTAATAGTTTGTTTTTTGAATCTGTGGTGTTAGACACTTAGATTTAAAGTACATAATTATTTTAATTATGGGAGCCAAAATTGCAATTCAATTCATCAGGATGTCTGCTGTTAATTAAATGTGGGCAATGCCAGAAAGGATGTTGTTAGTGTCTATTGCCTGCCATATTATGGGAGCCATATTTGAATGACTACATTAAATACGGCCCTGTTCGCTTGTCTTATAAGCCGTACTTTTTCAGCCAACGAACAGTATTTTTCTGTCACAACAAATCAGCGAACAATACTTTCAGTCATGGCTTTTCAGCCAAGCAAACAGGGCGTTGTTATCTCCATATGGAGAGACGTTGTGACTATATTTGAAAGTATTTCAAGCCAGAGTTAAAACGAAAATACCTAATTCCTTTATGACTGGTGAACGAGTGGTCAAACATGAGTACATTTAATATTTTATTCCTAGGGTTGTATTATGAAGAAGCACATCCATAGATTGTGCTATGAAGAAGCACATCCACAGAATGATTCACTGTGTGGCTAGTACCTACCATGTAACCCAGCGAAATACCCAACAGTTTACACTTTGAATTAGGTTTCAGAAGAAAGATATAACATCTGTTGATAGTTTGTCTTATTCATTACAACTGCAGATTTTTTTTCAACTGCAAATATTTCTTGAATTTAAACCGATAATAGAAGTAGCAACTGAAACCAGTCCAGCAGGCATCAGCAACTTGTGGATGTACCATCACATTTGCATTATGAGTTTATGACTGCTTCTGTATTTCACCCTTTTACCTCTCAATAATAAACTACTAGTTAGTCGGCCTTGTTTGCATGGCAGTAGAACCAGCAGTCTACTATTGTAGCACCCTCCTAAATGTTGATGGTTTACCTTGTCATATTTTTAGGTTGCTTCTGCGGCATTTGTAACTTATGCTTGTTTTGATGTTTCAGTGTTTTACAAAATTTCATGGTAGAGGATTTCTATTAGAAAGTTCTTATTGTTTGAAAAAAATCAGGAGCTGCACTAATATTCTGTTTTGATCTTTGACCTTGTACACCATATATGTTTTTCAGTTTGCTTTTGTATAAACGTCCATGACACAACATATAATTTAAACTACAGGGCATAAACTGGATGCTTTTTGACCATTTTATAATAAATATTGTATAAGAAAGAGGCTATTTCAAAGGCTCTTGGATCAAGGGATGTTTTCTTGCTTCATGGACCTCCTGGAACTGGGAAAACAACTACTATTATTGAGATAATATTGCAGGAGGTCAAGCGTGGATCAAAGATTCTTGCCTGTGCTGCTTCTAATATTGCTGTGGATAATATTGTTGAGCGACTTGCACGATACAGGTCTGCTGAAACAAAGTTATGAAATATGTTCAACACTAAATTTTTGCTTTAAGATTTCTATTGGAAAGAAATGACAAGCATATACTGCATCCATTTTAGAGAAGATGGGATGTGGTGAATAATCTCATTGTCCTATAAGTGACACAATATATGCCTTTTTTCACCAATTTGCTAAACGTGATATGAGGCTGTTGAACTTCTGTAGGACAAAATTGGTGAGGTTAGGGCACCCTGCTCGTTTACTGCCCCAGGTGCTCGACAGCGCTCTAGATGCGCAGGTATTACACTATTTTAAGTAGCTTATCAGTTTCTTCTATGCTTTGGAAGTTCGAACTAGAATTTCTAGATGCATGAAGTTTGCTTTGTACTTCATAAATGGTGATTGACTATTTTCTAACTGTTGGCTTATCCAAATACATCGTAAAGTGCAGTCAGCATTTGCCTTTATTGGATATTTTATGAAAATCCAGATTATGAATCTTGTATTCCCTTTGGTCAGATCAGTTTTTGCCTCTGTTATACAGGACACTTCTTTGTTTCCCTTTAGTTAGATCACCTTTTGCCTCCGTTATTGCAGGGCAATTATTTCTTTTCCCAACATCAAGACATGAGTTGGTTTTATATTGTCTTCTCCTTTTGTTATCAACCATATAACTATGCATGCAGTTTATTTAAACAATTTAAGTAACTATAAATGATATACAGTTTAAAATTACTGTAAGAATTCTCGTTTCAGTATATGAACAAAAGTCATATGATCTTTGACCTGTGATACCTTCATGTGTTCATATGACTTCTCGGACCAGGTATTACGAGCTGATAATAGTAGCTTGGCAGGAGACATTCGTAAGGAAATGAAGGTAAACAGCTATCTATTCACTTCCAAATTCTTGCTTTTATTTACACCATGACTGCTTCTTAGAATACATAGTGCCAGGCTTTCAAAACTTGAACATGAATATGTTTAAGTATTAATGTTCTGATATACAAAAACTACATCACCAGATTTATCGCAATATATACATTTATTAAGTTTTACTAATTGAGTGATGTAACTACAAAATGAGGTCAAGGGTCATATTAGGGACCATGGAAATTTTTTTAAAAAACATCAAATAAAAAAGAATGCAGTGTGTACATTATTTGGACACCGTACCAGCAGCTACCAAAGAACAAACTACTGACAAGCCTCTTGTAATTGTGGCTTCAGTTACTTTATTCTCTTCAGTTAGGTTTTTCTTGATTTGTCCTGTCTTGATATGTCCTGTCTCTTGTAGGTGCTCAATAGCAAATTGCTGAAGGCTAAAGATAGGAACACTAAACGGGACATCAGGAAAGAGCTCAAAACCCTTGCAAAAGAGGAGAGAAAACGACAGCAGCTTGCAGTCACTGATGTACTGAAAAATGCAGATGTTGTGCTGACAACTTTGACTGGTGCATCTTCGAAAAAGCTAAACGGAATTACATTTGATTTGGTTGTTATTGATGAAGCTGCTCAGGCACTTGAGGTAGCATGCTGGATAGCCTTGTTGAAAGTAAGTATAAGATTGAAGCACAAATCAAAGTTTGTGATGCGTTCTGTAATGATGTAATTTGAATCTATTGACCATAGTCACATAAAGCGGTGTCTCAACCGGGAACGTCGTCCCTGTCCCGGGTACATGGGGTCATTTTCGACCCCGCCATGTAAAAACCTCTCACAAGTATTGTACCATGTTCCACGGCCCCGTTCCTTGACCCTGTCAAGCTGGGAACTTTGTGACTATGCTATTGGCAGCATCACAAATATTGTCCACTGGGTAAACCTTATGGCATTTAATTTATGAAGTCATTTTTAACATAAGCACCCTGCTACTGGTAGTTGTTTAGATGTGAGCTCCTTGATAGGCAATGTCATTAGCTAAGTGATTGTTTTCGTGTTTAGTATGAATCAGCATGCACAATACTGTAGTTGTAGTAATGCAGCACTGTAGTTTCAGTCATTTTGGTTATGATTTGGAGCTTCTTAATCTACTTTCTTGGCATCCAGGGGCCAAGATGTATTCTTGCTGGAGACCATCTTCAACTTCCTCCAACAATTCAAAGTGTTGAAGCTGAAAAGAAGGGGATGGGAAAGACACTCTTTGAACGCCTCACTGAAGCTTATGGAGAGGAAATCACATCCATGCTCACTGTCCAATACAGAATGCATGAGCACATTATGAGCTGGTCGTCTAAAGAACTTTACAATAATAAGGTGTGATTTTACCCTATGTTATTATGCTACCAGTTCCGTCCTAGTTTTGATTGTTTTTCTGTCATTTTCCTCATCTTATTGTTCCCTTGTTTCTTCTCAGATCAAAGCACATTCTAGTGTTGCTGGGCATATGCTGTATGATCTAGAAGAAGTCACTAGATCTTCTTCAACAGAACCAACTATTATACTCATTGACACTACAGGGTGATTACTATCTGATGTTTCTTGCTGTTTCAGAACACTATTGGAATTATATTTGTTGAACTGTTCATACATTGAGATTTTGCTATCCCCTCCCCTTTGCTCTGTATGCCTTGCAAATAGTATTGCTAAGTACACCTTTGCAAAAGAAAATAGGATTATTTTCTCTGCAGAAAGATACTTGGTATTTGATTTGAAGAAGATAATTAGGAAGTGTGTGGCCACCCTTTGGTTGTTTGAAAAAGATGCTTGCTTTTTTCCCTGAGAGATGAACCCTCTGGATGCTTTTCACATAATGTTTCTAACATTTTCATATACTCTTAGGTGTGATATGGAAGAAGTAAAAGATGAAGAGGAGAGCACCATGAATGAGGGTGAGGCAGCAGTATCCATTGCTCATGCCAAGTTGCTTGTTGAGAGTGGCGTTAATGCTTCTGATATTGGAATAATTACGCCTTACGCTGCACAGGTTTTTGGTCCCTTAGACACCCTATGCATATTTAAGATAATAGCTAATTTTACCAGTCATGCACTCATGCCTGCAGTACATGATCTTCGGTGAATAATCATGCTTCATACTTCTCTGGCCTATTGTCATGACTTAATATATGTATGCATGTAACATGTGGCCTTTTGGGGGGGGGGGGGGGGGGGGGGGGGGGGGGGGGGGGGGGGGGGGGGGGGGGGGCATTCTACAGGTGCTTGTTGATTCATGTCTTTTGTGCTCACACTGTTAATATTCAATATATAGGATGCCTATCTACAGTATATCTCTTTCTCTCATTTACACTATTGTTGGTGGTTAGCAGATCTTACATGGTCGATGGCCTCAGTCTTTTATTTGTTTTATTACACTGTAAACATTTTCTAGCAACTCAGCTTTTAATTCATCTGACTAAGTGACTGTTATGAATTTGTTTATGGTTGGCTTCTTGAAGGCTTCACCCTAGTTCTGAAGGCCTGAATTATTGAATGGTTTAATATCATAGGTAACCTGCCTGAAGATGATGAGAAACAAAGATGCTAAATTGAAAGATTTAGAGATATCGACAGTTGATGGGTTTCAAGGCCGGGAGAAAGAAGCCATCATCATTTCAATGGTCCGGTCTAACTCAAAGAAAGAGGTAAAATCCATCCTGAGAACCTCTTAGATGAAAATCTGCTATTCTTATTATTGAGTTATACATATACAGGAATATAGACCCTGATGCATCTATAATGTTACATGGTATATCCAAAAAAAAAACAGGATTTAGGTGCACTTGTTTTTAATAATAAAAAAATGTAGAAAAATTGATCTACAGACTATAAGCATTGCTCTTTTTTTTGACGCAAGATGATCTGCAGATGTTTTGTTTGTGATTCTACATTTCGTAATCTTTGATTCTTTGTCATGAGAATGAATGAAATCTACTTGTGAAAAAAAAATGGTAACCTGACTTAACAACTGAAATGAGATGTTCCTAGTTCCTAGTTATGTTTGATCATATAAGCTGGGAAATTTCACCTCATAATCCAAACACAATGGTTGTCTCCGGGTTTTCTGTAGCCACTGCTGAGTAAACCTTGTGGCCTTTGGTTCTTTTAGGTGGGGTTCTTGAGTGATCACAGGCGAATGAACGTGGCGGTGACACGAGCCAGGAGGCAGTGCTGTCTGGTGTGTGACGTGGAGACCGTGAGCAACGACAGGTTCCTGAAACGCTTGATCGAATACTTCGAGGAGAACGGGGAGTACTTGAGTGCTTCAGAATACCAGAGCAGCTGACTGGCGTCAATCAAATCAAATTCAACTATTCTAGTGGTTCGTGCAAGTGATGATGCTTTTCCAGCCTTGCATACGAAGTCTGGCGTGATGGCATCTGGCATATCCGTGGAGCAAGTGGATAGGATCTGCATGGAGATTAGAATGTTGGAGAGCACACACAATAGTATGAAGCTATGATTCCTAGCTATCTTTGCTTTTCTTTTCTTTGTGAACACATAAATGATGGTTTTGTTCTGCCGTTGCCAATGCCATGGGAATGAAATCTTTACAAAAGCAAGAGCGTAGTGGAGAATGTGCTGTCGAATAGAGTACTTTTGTTTGTTTTATTTACCTTCTGCTGGGCCTTTTGGTCCCGGTGACGCGACTCCTGCTACGTGGGGTGTGGACTGTGCTTGTGAGAATATCCGCCACAATATGCTGATGCAACGCGAGGTGTAGTCCCGTGTTTGGTAGGAAAACGACGGAGGAACACGTGGTGCTCGGCCAGTTTATCGTTTAATCGGTTTATTACTCCAAGGGGTGGGCTGCAAGTTCTATGAAGTTCTGTGAGCAACTGCAACTGAGTTCATAGCCCCATCGAACCAACCTTTCTCGTATGTAGACCTTCAAAAAAAAAACTTTCTCGTATGTCTCGTCTGTACGTGAAGGTGAATGTGTGAATAAACGGAAGAATTGGTAGAAGAATGTCTCAAAAGCCATATTTGATCAGCTAGACGTCGTTAAAGGCTGTCTTTGTAGAACGTGCCAAAAGCTGAAAAAAAATAGGGGGTGGATTATGTGATTGCCACAATTTTGGGTAAAGATTGTTAAAAATTGCTTTTCACAGAATAGGTAGAAGAACACCGTAGAAGGCCCTATTTGATCGGCTAGAGATCGTCGAAAGCTTCTTTTTGTAGATCGTGTTAAAAGATGAATTATGTGATTCTCACAATTTGGTGGAGATTGTTAAAAACTGCTTTTTCATAGGTTGTATGGATAGCTAAAGCTTTTAAAAGTCATAGTCTACGAGCTCATGCTGATTAGCTCAGTTGGTTAGGTTTCTCGTGGTGGAACCTGTCCATCTAAGTTGAAGTCTTGACTTGACACGAGTGCTGGTAGGTGACGTTCCCGTCGACAGCGAGGCGCCTATGATGACTTCGTCAATCTCGAGATGTGTCAGCACAGTCTCCTCTTTTGGAGGTACGATTTGCGTACGTGTGTTCATAGGGATGAGTTTATGTGCATGCAACTTGCAAAAAAAATTATGTATACCTCATTTCTCTTCTAAATTTTCCTCCTTACTCTCCCCTAGTCCGTCTCTGTTTACTCTACCGAGCATAAAAGTTATATCTGATTTTACTATTTTAACAGGAATAGTAGTATGCAATGAATTAAACTATTAAAGGTCAAATTTTTATTGGGAATTTTTGCTGTGGGACACTAGATAAACGTGTAATTGGCTAGTGGGCACCGCCAACGTCGAAATTTGCTGGCGGACATTACAAATTCATGGTTCTTTGCTTAGAGACACCGCACCAATTATTTTATTCATTTTTCAGTTTTGAAGAGAGAGAAGGTGGGGGAAATGCCTAAACTGCCCTCGTCTTCCACCTTTGGCACCTCCTTCTTCCCCGAGTTCTTCACCGCGCTGCCGCCACCATGCCACACGCCGCTCAACGCCCCTGTCCCTGGCGAGGCCACGTGCCCCCGGCTAGGTCCCCGTCCCCTAGCCGCACCCCTGTCCCCAGTGAGGCTGCGCCCCTATCCCCGTCGTCCACCATGGCCACGCCCCTGTCCCCGCTGTCTGCCATGGCTGCGCCCCCCGGCGAGGTCGCGCCCGCCCTAGGCGAGGCCCCGCCCACCCTTGGCCGTGGCCGCGCCCACCCCTGGCACGACATCGGTGAGGCCATGGAACGGAAGGAGCGGGCAAGAACGGAGGGAGCAGTCCACGGGCGGCGCGGCAAGAACGGAGCATCAGGCCATGGGTGGCGCGTGGCGGCTTGCAGCTCCGTGGGCCAGCGAGCGCCCGGCCGGAGCGCCCCCTATCCCCTAACGCCCACAGCACTCGGCCAAGCAGGGTGCGGGCACGGCCTCGCCAGTGGCGCGGCTATGGCGGACGGCGGCAACGGCCTGGGGCGGGCGTGCCCTCGCCAGGGACTCGTGACCTCGCCGGGGACGCGAGGTGGTCAAGATGGGGAATCAGGAGCTCGGGTTAAGGTCCATTAATGGCGGCGGCGGTGATGCTTGAGGGCTCTACGGCGAGGGAGAGGACAGGGGGAGCGGTTGCGTGGGCCAGCGAGCGCCCAGCGCTGTCGTGCTGCCTGCTCAGCCCTGCTGGAGCCACCCCCTCCGGCCGAGGCCCTCCCGTCGTCGCGCGCAGCACCCGCCGTCGTCCTGCCAGCGAGCTGTGCGGCCGCGCGCGGCCGCCGCCCTCAGGAGGCTGGCCAGATGGTGCTCCCCCCCCCTCCGAGCCCGCCCCGACCTGCCGTGCTGCCGGTTGGCTGGCCGGAGCCGGAGAGCCTAAGCCGGGCCCCTCCCTCCCATGCACGTGACCAGCAGAAGCTCCTCCATGGCTTCCATGGCCATGGAGTGAGGAGGAAGAAGGACATGTTCGTGACTCCACGAGGATCAGCGTCGTCGACGGCAGTGTGTTTCGGCAAAAATTAGTGACCAGCCGAAGGTTGAAGACGAGGATAAAAATGTCATTTTACCCACCTTCTCTCTCCGCAAATACGAGAAATAAATAAAATAATGGAGGCGGTGTGTTTCAGCAAATGGACACGATTTTGTAATGGTACTGGGCAAATTTCGCTCTTGGCGGTGTCCGTCAGCATATTATGCATTTTTACGGTGTCCTACAGCAAAATTTCCCATTTTTATTTGGTTGATTGTTTCATTAAAGGTAAGATTTTTATTTGGTTGATTGTTTCGTCCGTAATCTGATCTCACGGCTTATGCTCAGACGAATTAAAATAGGGTGAGTGTGTGTGCTTTTGAGTGGTTGAGTTGTACTGTGTAACCACAAAAAAATATCATCAATTAATGAGTCAGATAATGTCTTACCTAGTCAGTTTTCCTTGGCTAACATAGTTAATAGTTAACTAGGTGAGAAGATATGTTTAGATCCTTAGTAATAAGTTTGCTAATGTCTTAGCTTACCTACTATCCGGTTAACAATTAGTTATTACTCCTCCTCATCCCAAATTATAAGATATTTTGTTTTTTCTATTTACATAACTTTTGTTATGCACTTAAATATACACTGCAGTAAAAGCAATGTATCTAGAAAAACAAAACGTCTTAACTTAATACAAAGGAAGTAGTTGAGTTTTTTCAGATAACATAGCTAATAGTTAATTAGATGGATCCACCAATAGGGCCTGTTTGGATGGTCCATATTTTGGATGCCAAATCGAAGGCCTAAATATTAACTAATTATGTTCTAACAAAAATTAATAGAGGCTAATTAATATGTAGAACTTATTAGAAAAAAAATCTTTTAATTACTCTACATTTTTTTAGACTGTTAATTACTCTACATTTAATCTATTATCCAACAACGGATTGAACTTCGGTTTGGCGATCAAACAGGCCCTATACATTGTTTAGTTTGCAATTTTTTTTGAACCTGATGAATAGTATCACTTTCGTCTTATTTGACAAATATTGTCCAATCGTGGACCAACTAGGTTTAAAAGATTCATCTCGTGATTTCCAACTAAACTGTGTAATTAATTATTTTTTTATCTATATTTAATACTCCATACAAGCGGCTAAAAATTGATGTGATGGAGAGATAATGAAAAATTCTAACTTTTGAGTATAGGACTTGTGAAGGAACTGTGATACGGCCCAACCGAGTCCTTACGTCTTGCACAGCACGCCTGCTTTCCATTATACCCAGGAAGGCTGAAGCGAGAGGCCAGAATTGCTGCTAGGTGCTGGCCGTAGCGGGCGAACTCACCAAAATCACGGGCGCGAGAGATCGGAGCACGGCATGTCGGAGGAGCAGTTCCTCGCCGTGGCGGTGGAAGCCGCCAAGAGCGCCGGCGAGGTTCTCCTCCTGCAATCCCTGCTTTTTCTGACCCTTCTTCTGGGCCCGTCTCCTCACTGGTTCTTGATTTCCTGAGCAGGTCATTCGAAAGGGATTTTACCAGACCAAGAACGTCGAGCACAAGGGCCAGGTATGCTCTCCGTCCCCTTCGCACTCATCCATCTGGTGATTTTGGTTCCCCATGTCGGTGTTGATGCATGCACCACACCATTGCGTTGCGTCCCATCGATTGGATTTGGTACTCACGGTGCTGCGCATTGCTCGCCGGTGGCAGGTGGATTTGGTGACGGAGACGGACAAGGCCTGCGAGGACCTAGTCTTCAACCACCTCCGGAAGCACTTCCCGGACCACAAGTTCATCGGGGAGGAGACGTCCGCGGCGCTCGGGGCCACCGCCGACCTCACCGACGACCCCACCTGGATCGTCGACCCCCTCGACGGGACCACTAATTTCGTCCATGGGTACAATGGCGTCCTACCCTGCACTGCACTTTTTTTTTTCGTTCAAATCTGTCCCCGAATTATGTTTGCTCTTCTCATCCCAAGATTGTGTGGATCTCTTGCATTGCAGTTTCCCATTTGTATGTGTCTCGATTGGCCTCACCATTGGGAAAATTCCCACCGTCGGAGTCGTCTTCAACCCCATCATGAACGAGGTATTAAATGATTCAGCATCCAGCATAATGTTCACATATGTAGTGTCGCAATGAGCGGGAGGACGCTATATAATCTGTCCCCTAATTCTAACTGTCTGATATATTTTGCCACTGAATTTTGTAAAGATGTTAGTCTAATCTCAAGCTGCTTGTTCCATTTAGCCCATCATGAACGAGGTATTAAATGATTCAGCATCCAGCATAATATTCACATATGTGGTGTTGCATTGGGTGGAAGAACGCTATATAATCTGTCCCCTAATTCTAACTGTCTGGTATATTTTGGCACTGAATTTTGTAAAGATATTAGTCTAATCTCAAGCTGCTTGTTCCGTTTAGCTTTTCACGGCGGTTCGTGGAAAAGGGGCTTTCCTGAATGGCTCTCCAATTAAAGGTATACCCTGATTTAGCGACAATCAATTGAACATGTTGCTTCCTGCACACTTTTCTCCTCAAGCTGCTAATGCTAGTTTGAATATGTGCATCTTTCTTGTGCAGCATCATCTCAAGATGAGTTAGTGAAGGCTCTTCTGGTAACAGAGGTAACTGGTGCTCTCAAGAATTAAGTTAAACCATGCAGTTTACTTGTTTCACTAGAGGATGATAGCATACGCAGGAATTGCTGCTTCTTCTTAAAATTTCAATAATCTCATAACAATCTAGTTTGAAAAGAACTGATACCAAATCAGTAGGAACTATCATCTAAATAATTGGACGCACAACCTGCATTTGTTTCCTGATTCTTAGTCAAACATCCTTCTAAAAGATTGAATTAGAGGACTAACTAGCCAGGTGCAAACATGTTACATGGATAAGAAATGCATCATTCAAGAAAATTAATTCTTGTAGGCTCTTTTATTTCATCACCTGGCATACTTTTTTTTTCCATATCTTCACCTGGCATGCTTTATTTTGATAGCTGTGACTTGATTTTGGTTGGAGGGCACTGCTCCCTTCTAACTGCATGTAATGCATCTTCTAAACTGTGGATGACAATGTACATCCTAGGACCTCTTGTTTGATCCTTTTATGTCGTCTCCTGCCATTCTTGAATACTTTGATAGCTGTAACTTGATTTTTGGCTTGAATGGCAATTGGCAAATGCTCCTGTGTAACTGCATGTAGTACATCTTCTTGACTGTGGATGGCAATTTACATCTGTGAACCTCTTACTCAAAAGAACCTACTGGAAATACTGAACTGATAATTATACTGATTGATCAGGTTGGAACCAAAAGAGACAAGGCCACTTTGGATGATACAACCAACAGAATCAACAATCTACTATACAAGGTAAATTCTGTAGAGTAACATCAGTTGCGTCGAATATAAATACAGTTTAACGTATCAGCATTCTTAACCACAGTTCCTTTTTTCCAGATTCGATCCATACGGATGTGTGGCTCATTGGCTTTAAACATGTGTGGAGTTGCCTGTGGTAGACTTGATTTGTGTTATGAAATGGGATTTGGTGGCCCCTGGTATGGTTTAACCAAATTAATAACAGTGGTTTGAACAAAAATACAAAGTGCATGTGTTCATCTCAAACTGCTAATTTTTCTCCAGGGATGTTGCTGCTGGAGCTGTGATTCTTCAGGAAGCCGGGGGCCTTGTTTTTGACCCGTAAGTCAGCGAGTTTGGCCAAGCAGCTTTTGCAACCATAATGATCGAGCGTCTGACTGTCTGTTCCTTTATCTCTTCTGATTCACAGAAGCGGCGGAGAATTTGATTTGATGTCGCGAAGAATGGCGGGATCAAACAGCTTGCTGAAGGATAAGTTCGTCAAGGAACTGGGGGATACCAATTGAAACAATTGTTACCATTATTCCTGGAGCAGAATAAGACAATAAGATTGCCTTGCCGCATGGTGATTAACGTATTGTTTCGGCAATTTTTTTCCATGTAATTCTACACAAGGAACACTGTCTTGCACAACTATGTTGGACGCAAAACATTTTATTGAGTTCTATGATTACATGGGAATCAATAGCTTGAAGCAACGGTTTCCAACTTTATGGCAATATATCATATGTTTGGATGGAAGTGGTTTAGCCCAATTTCATGTGCTGGAAGGGGGGGAAAAACTAGAGGAGAACGTGTCAAATTGCTGTGTGTATATGCATTTGTTGATAATATGGTTGCTACACTGCAAACAATATGCGGTGGCATATTTTAGGCGGTGGAGTGCTTGTTCGCTTTGAGTTTGGCACCATAGCAATGGGCCGAGGATATCTTGAATTCTTGATGCGCCATTACACCCAAAATTCGATATTCGCAGGCAATTTGGCATCTGACTGTGCGCGCTGCGGTATTGTGCCAATGTGCAGCCGTTGGGCCATTGGTAATCTGGACTGTCTGGACTCTGGAGTCTGGAGCCTGGACTGAGATATCCAAGGAGCAGTGGGGGACTGACCGAGGAGGCCAGTTGGCCAGGACACTCACTCACTATCCATGTCCATGGAAGCGGCGGCGGCGGCGACCTCGGTTGGGGCCGAATTCGGACCCCAGCTGCATCCCGCTCTCGGGTTCAGGCACAGCCAGCGCCGCGCCCTTCCTTGTTGGCGCCTGCGTCCGCCCCGGCCGGCCTCGCTTAGGCTCTGCGGCGGCGGGGGAGCCCGTCCCCGCGGCGCCATCGCCGCGGCGGCCGACGACCAGCGGCGGCTGGGAGAGCTCGAGGCGCAGGTGGAGGCGGAAGCTGGCTCGGTCGTGGGTCCTCCGAGGAGTAGCCCCCGCGAGGTGACCCCTTTGCTATCCCCGGCCCGGCCCGGCCCGTCCCTCGCTCGTCGTCCCTGCCAATTCCAGCTCCGTGGGCTCACTCATGGCCTCATGGGCTCCTGGTTGCCTGTGCAGGTGAGGGAGGAGATGGCTCGGTGCTTCGACCTCGTCCGCCGCCTCGGCAGGGGCGCCGTCTACCTCGGCTCCTCCAGGGTCCCGCCCACGCACCCGCACTTCCTCCAAACCACCGAGCTCGCCAGAGAGGCAAGCAGTACTACTATTAGCAATCTACTAGCATTCACAACATGTTGCAAGTTTCAGCAGCGTGTTCTTGGCCTAACTAACATAGTTCCTTGAAGAGTTAGAGATTGCCATAAACAATCTGTTCAGACATGAGCCATTGCATCAAACTCGACATTTCGACTGGAAGTAGCCGTAGAGGGTAGCCATGAGAGCCATTGGCGTTGTACACCATATCTTTCTGCATTTCCTCAGCTACCACTCTTTGCATCGACAGATAGCTCGGCTGCTCGACTGCACCACATGGACCGGAGCCGGCCCTGGGCTCATGGATGCTGCCATCCAGGGCGCCCTTGAGGCAGACAAGCCGGTGGGTGGCTTGAAGATTGCAAAGGAGGCAGGTGAATGGACAAGCTCGAACTTCCATCCTTACCTGCCACCGGAGACCTACCTCACATGCAGGTACCTGAATTTCTTGAGTATGCAAAATAAGATTCACCTAGTGGATGCACAACTTATACACATGGTGATCGCTATGCGATAAGCTGAATTTCAGGTTCTTCTCAGCGAGGAAGCATGGCCTGGTGGATGCTGCGGTGCGGAGCAGCCCTACTGACAGAACTGCCGTGGTTGCACTGCCAGGAGGGGTCGGGACGCTGGACGAGTTGTTTGAGATCATGGCGCTGATCCAACTGGTGAGGATCGGGTCAGCGCTCCCGGTCCCGTTCTTGCTCCTCAACTACGATTCTTATTACTCCAAGCTGCTGGACTTTCTGAATGACTGCCAGGAGTGGGGCACAGTTGCTCCGGGGGAAGTGGCATCACTTTGGAAGGTTTGTGATGGGAATCATGAAGCTTTGGAGTACCTGGCAGAGTTCTACAATGTTCCTGCTGACCAAAGAAGTTATCAAATATCACCACAGTTGAAGCAGCACAGAACTTCGTACGCTGCGAGCTGATGACGGAAGGTGGAAGCTTTTTTGCTAGATTTATCTTTGTTTCTTTTGCCCTTCATCCCTAATTTGGGCAGAACACATTCAGTCTGTTCGTTTCGCTGGTTTATTGTAGCTGAAAGTACTGTTCGCTGGTTTATTGTGAGAGAAAAACACTGCTGGATGGTTGCTGATTCCGCTGAATAGCTCAAACGAACAGGGTTTGTCATTTAGCAGGTTCTTCGAGTGGATCACATCAAACAAAACAACCTTTTAACCTTGGAAGCAATGTTCTGAGAACAGTCACTGTACATCTGAATTTTAGGCTATGTTTAACAGCGGTGGTGATGAATGCAGGAGAGTTATGTTGAAGCTAAAATGAGATGAGATTATTGTCTTTGTTTGACCATGAAGCATCTAATTATGAAATGCACATTTTGCTCGTAAGATTCAATCCCTGATTGCTGCAGTTCCATTGCAGAAATATTTGCAATACAAGTTTAATCAGGACCCACAATAAAACAGAAAAACAGAAATATTTGCAATACAAGTTTAATCACAGAGGCTCAAGACATGTGCAAACTCAGACAAATACATTGTAATACATCTTACTACAGTATAAACGGAAATTTTGCCCAGATAGATGGGCAGATGAATCAGTTACATGCTCTTGTCCATATTATAATTAAACGTCATGTAGAAAGAAAAAAAAAGGTTCAAGAAATCCCCATTTCCCCGTTGTCAACCAGGCTCAGTTGACGAGTCTCAACTCCCAATCAATCCAATCAGGTAACTCCATTCACTCGTAGGCAGATGCAAAGGCCGCCCGCCAAGACTGATCGTCGTCGTGCGTCAATGGAGCATCGCACGAGTACTCCGGCGTCCTCTCGTTCTCGTGGTGGTAGAAGGCACCCAAAGCTGACTCTGGCAGCCGGCTCTCCGCAAGGTGCATCTTCATCGTCTCCAGCTCCATCTCGTGCTTCTTCCTCAGCTTCTCTAGCTGTTTCTTCAACTTCTCGTTCTCTTGCAACAACGCGGCAGTCCTCTCCTGCAAAACGGTGAAGCGCACAATTGAGTTGTCTTTCACCTTGTACGATAACTAGACAAGAACACCAATGACTAGTTTTAAGTTTGAACTGACCTTTTCTAGTGTAGATGCTTCCTCAGCTTCTCTCAATCTGACGAGCAGTTCTCCAGCAGCATGAACAGCTTCAGCAGTGTCTCGCAGCTGAATGCGGAGCCTTCTGTTCTGTTCTTTCAGCTGGCCCCTCTCCTTTTCTCGGTCGATTCTCACCGTGGAAAGCTCTGCGGCAAGGGCAGCAGCAAAGGCCGTCCCACAGCCCTTCCTGCCTGCTTTGGCAGCCGCCCTCTTCACCTCAGAGATCGCTTCCATCACTCGGCGGTGCTTCTCGAGAAGATCATTGTACAGCTCCTGGAGCTCAACATAATGCTCAACCATCCTGGCATGGCCGTACATCGCTCGTTGAAGAGCGTCATCCAGCTCTGTTGTGCACTTCTTCTCATTGCAGAGCTCCATCTCGGTCTTCTCTGCATGCATCCTGTTTGATTCTAGATCGACCCTCAGCTCTTCGGTGAGTGATATCCACTTGCTCTCAGACTCCATCCATTTCTGCCTTTCTTTGTCAAGTTCATACTCCTGGTCTGTGCTGCCGTTCCTTAACTGATCAAGAAGGCTATCAGTTGTTGATACAGTAGTCTGGTTTTTGAGTTGCTCCTTCAGACTCTCGATTTCAGCAAGAAGTTCCTCCCTCTCACTCACATCGAGTGACACCTTACTATCATGACATTGTTCAGAAACCTTGCCTTCACTAGTTAGTTCTTCTGCAGGTGCCATACCATTTGAATCTGGGCCATATTCTGACCTGTTCTTATATTGGTCAATCTGCAACACAACAGATGAAAATGTAAATGAAAGGGAAATAACTGTCTGAAGTATATTTGATTCATCCCTGTACATACCAAAGTGCTCAGCTCCTTGATCTTTGCTGCTTGTTCTTCACATAAAGCTTCAAGCTCAGTTTCTCTCTTGGAAGCAATTTCCTTGGTTATGTTGCCGTCCTGGTCAATTTAAATGGTTAAGTAGATGATACGAATCAAATAAAAATAGTCCAATCATATAGCTTGAAAGACAAACCTTAATTGAAGCGCTAGCTGATTCATTAGATCCGGCACCCAAGGCTAACACAATCTGTTTGTCTGAGTTTACATTTTCTGTCTGATTTTCATTTATTGGCTTCTTGCAGGATGAACAAAGATTGCTTCCATGGTCCTCAGGTAGAGCTTGAGCAACTGAACTGAATTTTGCTGTTGACTGACGAGGATTCACCGCAAAATGGTCAAATGAAAGGCCAATAAATGATTTTCGTGGGGCTGGATTCTGTTGATGATACTCTATAATGTGCAAGCCACGCTGGAGACTTGCAGCCAGTGAGTCAGTGGGGCTAAGCTTGCTTGATTGTAGAGAGGACCGAACTGCACTATTTCTACACACTTCAACATTTCTATCACCTGGGCTGCCAGATACTCTAAGCTTGCTTGGTGATAGCCCCGGTGAAGTGATGCTCTTTCTTGCCTTGTTGTGGATCTTTGGAGAAGAGCACAATGTAGGATCCTGAATAGGTGACAACCGTGGGGAGGCATTAATTGATAGACTAGATTTTCTGTCAGAACCAAGGTCTTCATTAGCATTTGTATTGTTAGATACTTCTTTGTGCTCTTCCTGTTGTGGACCTTCAAAATCATCTATGATAACTTGATCATCTTCTCCACTTCTTCCCATAGAACAAGGAGTGTTTTCATCTCCACTCTCCGCATCCATGAAGTCATCAAAGGTATCTTCAGATGAAGAGTGAAGCTTGCTAATTTGATCACGCAGTTCTTGAACATCTTCTTCATCAACATCCATTTCTTCCTCTGAATCAACTTCTATGTGAGGCAAGATAAGAGAGCGGTTGAGGCTCACTCGCAAAGTATGCAAGCTTTCACGGGCACTTTGTGCACTGAAGTATCCAGCCTTGCAAGTTGTGGTGTCTCCAGACTTTGTTCTTATGAGTTCATCCTGCAAGAAATTAAATAATTAGCAAGTCTGTAGATTGTAGGTAACTCTACATGCTTTTGAGTTCTGAGGTAATACCTTTAACTGACGTATCTGATCGCTCAAACCATTAACATCATCTTCTGATATCTCATTTATCACAGGTTTGTTTGGCATTAGCTTTGCTCGCTCACCAAATCTTAGTGTACTTAAGGTTCCAGATCTGCATCTGCAGTTCCCAATGTACTGATCAACACAAGAATATGTAATAAAAGGCATAAAAGGAACACAAGAACAGAAAATACCTGTGCTCTGAAGAAATCGAACACAAAAATATAACCCTGGAGTTGCCACCTAGTGTATCCTTCAGCACATGTGTCAAACGGGATTGCTCATATGGTAAATAAACTTTATGGGTCTCCGGAGTTTCTGAAAGAACATTGACTAGTTTCCTGAAATGACAACATGCAGGTGTGAGGCTTTGGATTTTCTAAATATTTTGTTCACAGTGGAGTATCTCAATCATACATTTTTTTTCTTGAAAAAAGGGCAATTTGGCATATTGCATTCAGAGGCCCATAGGACATCAAGACAAGGAAACTAATCTAGGTGCAACAAGAAAAATAAAGGAAATGATGAACAGCGGTCTTAGTATAACTGAATCAAGTTGATAGCGAAAAAAATATCAAAGAAGCAATTACAGATTTACATACCCAAGCCTTGAAAGAGACTTCTTAAGATGTCTTTCCTCCTTTGTGGAATGCTTTGCTGCACCATCAAGTTCATCAGTGTCAGGACCAGCAAGGTCAACAAAGGTAATTCTGCTAGTTCTTGAACTGCTAAACCCATTTGATGAACCCTGTGAAGAGAGCAAATCCAAAAGATAAATCAGCTGATGTACATAAACATCTGTATATTTATTATAATAAGACAGAATACGAAGGTGAAATCCTGAGATTTAGAAAGGCTGAGAGTTATTACAATATCCAACAAAGAACCTAGAGCTAGCAAAAAAAAATAGCATGTACCTTGCTCCATGCTTCAATAATGCAGGTGAATATCACATGAGAGCGGGAACTTTTCAAGTTCATACTGGTGGTGCCAACTTTTCTGTTTGACAGTCCCTGTAAAGAAAAATAAACTCGGTTATCATGAGAATACTAATCCAAAAAAACTATCCTACTAATCAAGAGAAGCATCCTTACAAAACAGACTAGTCAACAATAGCCACAATAACACTACAACTATGGTAAACAAAACACTGATGCATAGCTGTTGCTGTTCTTACAGAAATTTTAGAGATATGCATGCAGTAAATACGAATCAAGTGAGTCTTGATACCAAACCAAGCTTTTATATTCCGGATGGTGTTGAGTGTGATATCTTGGTTTCATTCGACAACAGTATAGAGATGATCAGATGAAAAGATTACAGTTCAAAAATAATAGAAGAGAAACTAAATGACAAACTTTTGTGTTACTCTTATTGGTGAAATTTGTTCTTATAAGAACATAATCATAACTTGAAATCGTAATATTGGATTTATTCTATTCTCCAATTATAACCTTGACGGAAGCATAAAAATGTTTATCTAGAACACAAGATGAGCGATCAAAAGCCTGCTCCAGATAAATATATAACTTTAGAAAAATTAATCAACCACTCCAATAATTTAGAAAGTTCTTTAATCTTTTCTATATTGCCAACTTGCAAATTCAGTAGCAATAATTGTCAGATAAACTTGCAAATTCATTGTTCGCGCCTGACCAGAGCATCCACTGTCCAGGAACATAGAGAGAACAACATGAATTGGAAGTAATCTTATACCTTCATCAAGATCTGATTGATATCCTCTACTGTTGACACGTATTCATCAGTCAAGTTCTCAACATGGATACCATTGCCAGCATTCTCTTTTATCTAAAAAAAGAGTGAAGTTGGATGAGGTATCTGCATAAACCAATAGGAACTGCAATTTCAGGATATTTTCTTGTCGAATAATGTACCTGCAGGTCGCGCTGAGATGGTTCCAACAGATCATTGATCTGCTCATTATGTACCTGCAACAAGATGGAAAAGCAAATCATATATGCTATTTCTGATTTCAGCTCTAGAAACCATTTCCAAGACACAGTTCAGTTGAAAACAACCAAATTACTGCACACCTCGAGGAACGAGCAACGACATTGGTAGCTCGTCTGCTTCTCAGGAGAACTCTCTCGCATCTACACAGGGAAGGAGCAACGTCAAGTCAAACAAGATCACTCACAATTTACCAAAAGAGAAAGGACGGGTGAAGAATCTCCTTACTCTTTGGATTCGAGAGAACAGGTTCTGGAAAACCCGAGGAACGATGCCCCGGTCAACGTGGTCAGAGCCACTGTCAACCATGGCGCCGAGAGGGCCCCACATGGTGTATGTCTTCCCGGTGCCACTCTAGAAGCATCGGACACATACAAGCATCAGCAACAGGAACCGAGGAGCAGAGAACACGAATCGGACTACTTGGATTAGTAGTAGTTAGTACCTGGCCATAGCAGACGAGGGATGTGTTGAATCCAGCGAGAGCGTTCTCGATCATAGGCAATCCCACCAGATCGAACGCATCGGCCTGCAAACAATCACCAATTCGCAGAATTCGTTCAGAGTCGCGCACGATTGGGCATGCTACTCGGTGTAAATGGGTTTTAAGCTTGCTTGTATACCTGAGAAGCCCTGTCGTCGAGGACGCCATCCACTGGGAAGGACCGATCGCCGACAGCGACCGAGTCTGGGGCGGTCTTGCGGACGAACCACAGATCCTTGCCGTCCACCGGGCGGCTCACCGTCGGCCGCACCCTCACCACCACCTGCGCGCATCCCCACATCAGGAAAACAAAGCTCGCAAGTCGCAACCCCTCCCGAGATCTCAAATTGCCGTGGCAGGAAGCCGGATCGGGTGAATCCATGCATGGCACGGTACCTTGACGGAGGGCTCGTCGTCGGCTGGCGCGGTGGTAGTGGCCGTGGAGTGATCCTCCTCGACGGTGGCCGCGGGCGGAGCCGCAGCCGCAGCCGCTGGTTGCTTGGGGCGCGGCGAGGAGGCGCCCTTGGCGGGCGACGCCGGCGGCGAGACGGCGAGGTTGGGGTGGAGGTTCTCCTGGTCGGCGGCGCGCGGGGATGCGGCGCCGGCGAAGGCGGAGAGCGAGCGCGACGCCTGCCGCTTCAGGTTCCGCCGCAGCATCTCCATGGCCTCTAACTGCTGCTGCTGCGTATTACTCCGGCGAGACGCCGATCGGCTAGCAGAATCAAGGGTATCGAGAGGGGAAGGGAGGAGGGGACGAGGAGGGACGCTTCTCGCCTTGGAAGATTGAGATGCGGGGCGGATGCGCGTGACTTTTGAAAACTTTTGAAACGGGGGAGGCGGCGGGGTGGAAAACGATAGCGTCGCGGTCGGCTCGATCCGACCGGCTGATCCGTGATGGACGGTCGTGCGCTGGGCCATGTGGGCTCGGACGCTGCCACGCGGGGTTACCGGACCGCAACTAGCCGTTGGGGAGCGGTGTCCGTGCTAAAAAGCCAGGCCCCCTGCGTCGGATGCGTCGTGGAAAGCTGGCGGGCCAGATCATCTGTGGTTTTTATTTCAACGCGATTTATGTAGTTTTTATTAAATGGGGGTAAACTCGAGCATTGTCAAAGATTTCCGGGACTCAAGCAGCTTGGTTGCCCGAATATACAGGCTCAAGAGTTCTTGAAAATTTCAGAAACTAAAGAAACATAATCAACGGAACAGCTTCTACAAAAGATCAGCTCTAAAATATAAAACCACATGGGACAAGTTTAGACTACGAGGGCAAGCTAATCTGTGATTTTTATTATTTTTCAAAAGTTGACTTGCGCAATGTATATCACCAAATAAGGATAAAGCTAGGAGGCTAATGAAAAAAAAATACTTTTAAAACCAAAACTGGCTTGTATAAATGGTTAGTAATGCCATCTGATTTGACTAATGTATCTAAATACTTTCACGCGATTAATGAATAAGGTTTCCCGTCATTTCATTGGAAATTTATCTGGTTTTATTTTGATGATGTTTTGATATACGACAAGTCATTATCTAAACATTTTGATCATTTATGTGTTGTTTTTGAGGTTTTTTCATGTCACACGCTTATTTGGTAATGTGCACGTTTTGCGCGGAACAAGTATCTTTTCGGGCTATTGTGACTCTGAAGGAGATTAATGTAGATAAAACCAAGGTGCACGCTATATAGAGTTAGTGAATGCCTACGATCAATTCATAAGTGTAGAATTTTCATGGACTTGCTGGATTCTACCACTGATTTGTGAAAGATTTCAGCACTATCGTTGCACTTTCCCCAACATGACACAATCACATGCATGCATGTGTGTGCTACCCATGTTGTGCCCTTGCCGAGGTGCCTCTCACACCCACGGTGGTGTAGGCAAGAATGTCCGTGTGAGATGAGCTCGCCATGTGAGGAGATGACGAGCATGGGATCTTGTAGTGCAAGAGGGAGAAAGGAGCGCAACAGTCTTAGTGTTGAGTGTGACTGTTGTAGGTTGGGGCTGGTGCCATGGTGAGGTGGAGCAAGAGCGAGTTGAACAGGAGCGAGAAGGGACACAACACGAGGCTCCATAAGGCATGGCATGGCAGCGTGGTATGGTGGGGCAACTGTGGTATAGCGTGGTATGACCACATAGGTGAGTGAGCACGTGAGGCGTGACGAGGTGATAATGACGGAATGTGAGAGACATGATAACAAGGATGGTACAACATTACAAGTTTAGAGAGCTAAACATGTTGCACAAAAAGTTCTCTAGTCTTGCCAAAAGTTTGGCCAACAAATAAAAACGATGCCGAACTTTTGGCTATCTTTGGCACAGAACTGCAAACATGCCTAATCATCTATGACATGCCACAAATCTGGTTATAAGTTAGACACCGACTAAATTTAGGCACATTGAGTCATGGCAAGTTATGTCACGGTATGATAATCAATCAATACATGTCGTAAATGTGTAATTTGCCAGTACCAAGATATAGATGAGAATTCAAAACAAGTCTAGAGAGCTGATTGTGCAATTTGCAAGTATGAAAACTGGGATGAGAATTCATAACAAGTTTAAGAAGCACTAACAAAATTTAGTGACCTTGACTTTGAGTATTTAGATATGATATAAATATTGAATGTTTAGATTAATGTACAGATTATATAGGTATCTGATCCCTCTTGGATGAATGGATGTCTAAAATGTCATCATGTTTTCACTCACATTCCTACACATGAATATAAGGGAGAGTACACTCTATAGCTAGCTACAAAATAAGTTATTTTGTAGCCACCTTTATTTACGATAATTTTATATACTAATTTACGATAATGTCAGTATATATTTACAATAGTTGAATTACTATAACACATGCGGATATTTACCATAATGTTATAGTAAATCACATAGTACGGAGTTACTATAATCTCATAAATTAGCATAGCAATTATCGTAACTCAAAGTGGCTACAGAATAAGTTATTCTGTAGCCAGCTGTAGGGTAATATATATATATAGGAATACAATATATGTAAAATATAACTTTAGGAGTAGGATTAGATGATGATAGATCTCTCATGCTATGATTCTCTAAGTAGCCCATTGGACTCACGTCGTCTCTTCACCGCGTCCGAAAGGATCGTTCATGTAGCCGATCGACCCCTCCACAAAACCTACGCCTCTTTCTAGGAATTTCTTCCCGATCACCGACATCCGCATGCGGAGCATCAACCTTGGCCCTCGGCCAACTGACGATCCAGTCGACCCCATCTACATGCCCGTCAGTGGCGGTGACTGGCTCTTCGCTCTGGACAGTCGCGGCTCCTTTAGCATGCTCTGTCCCGTGCCACTTGACCCTAGGAGAGCTAGTCTGGCACTAGCGTGCGTTACTAGATCCGCCATCCGAGGTTTCGAGCGCAGGCATGTCGCCTCCTACACCTCGGGCCCAGATGGTTGGCTCTTTGTCAACACGAATGTGAATGATGACCCTCAAGCTTCCTGCACCTTCACCATGTGTAAGGTCCAAATGGCTAGAGGGGGGTGAATAGCCTATTTAAAATTCTACAAGCTTCACTAAACAACCACGTTAATATAAAAGATGGCTAAACTAATTCTAGCACTAGCTCAACTATACTATACAAGCCACCTATACAATTCTAGTGAAGCAAGGCTATGATCTCTAATACACACCAACAAGACTAAGTCACTAAGCTACTTACTCCTATGTGATAAAAGCTACACTAAGCAAACTACACTAGGAATAGTACAAGAAAGTAAAGAGCAAGTGACTTGATTCTTATACCAACGATGTAGAGAAGTAATGCACTCGAAGAATCTATCACAAGAGAAATCCTCGGCAAAGAGATGACACAAGATTTTTACCGAGGTTCACTTGCTTCCCGGCAAGCTACTCCTCATTGTGGCGATGCACCCACTTGTCGGTTCGTGAGCTAATCGACTATCAAGAGTCGAGCCCTCGGCGGGCGCCGCACAACCGCACACAAGATAGGGATCCTCCAAGCCACGAGCTTCACTAGAGTATCCAATTTACGAACTCCCGTGGGAAGGATCAAGAACCCCTTACAACACTTGGTGAGGGCTCCAACAATCTCCAATTGCGAGCTCAATCACCTCCGCTGCTCCAAGCCGTCTACCGTGTCGGGAAACACAGAAGAGTAACAAGAAATCCACAGCAACTCGAAGATCAAGTGCCTCTAGAATGCAACTCTCAAGCAATGCACTTGAATCTCACTCAATCTCACTCAAGATGTGCAACTATGCAAAGAGATGAGTGGAGGGGTTGTTCTCTAGCTCAAAGGATGTCTCTAGGTCTCAAAATGTGCAAGAGTTACCCTCAAACCCTGAACATCCTCTATTTATAACGAAGGGGTACGCAGCTAGCCGTTACGGATGACGCAGCGAAAATCGTGCTGATCGGACGCTCCGGTCAGGGTGACCGGATGCGTCCGGTCACTACAGGACAAGCGAAAACCGCGCGCGTCAGAACTAGCCGTTGCCGTGACCGGACGCGCTCAACCGTTTGACCGGACGCGACAGTGCCAGCGTCCGGTCGCGTTCCAGTAAGCTCCCGTCGAGACCGGACGCGTCCGATCGCACGTGACCGGACGCGCCGCGCGTCCGATCAGCACTCCGCTGCACTCTGCTCCTCTAGACGCCTGACCGGACACTCCGGTTCCGTGAGGGACCGGACGCGCCGGTCGCGCGCCCTTCTTCTGCGCACAGGTGAACTGACCGGACGCGCTGGTCAGGCCAGACCAGCGTCCGGTCAGAAACCCTAGCTAGCAGCACCGAGTTGAACTGACCGGACGCGTCCGGTGCAGCGTCCGATCGCCGTTTTTCAGTGAAAAATAATTTGGACTTTCGCCACCTTTTCTAGACTCCGGCGCAATAGAAAGTAGGCATTTCATTTCCTCGAAAACGCCTGAATCCCGCGCTCACAAGCTCGGCGGGAGGGAGAGCGAACCCCAAACCCCTTACTACCGCTCAAACACCATCAATGTGCATGTGTGTTAGCATTTCACAAACATTTTTTAAGGCGTTATGTTAGCTCTCAACTAGATCCTAATGCATATGCTCAAGACATTGATCTAGTGGCACTTGATTTCCGAGCTAACCGTGATTGCCCCTCTTAATAGTCGGCTATGTATCCTAAACCCGGTCAATCACTTCTCTACTCATCTTAGACCGGCAAAAGGAAAAACCTATGGTTATACCTTTGCCTTGCGCTCTTAGATCCTTCTCTTCCACTTGATCATCAAGTCCACCATATTATGTGCATCTCCACCATGATCGACATTTCATGTCCATGCACCATTTCTTTGTGATCTTGTGGCCACCACTCCTTGCCACATGCACCTTCATCACATGTGTTGCTTATGCCTAGCTCAAAACACTTAACACATGGCATTAGCAACTTGGTGTCATTAATTACCAAAACCAAACTTGGGCTTTCACCATGGCAGGGGCAGAGGGTAAGCCTTAGCATCGGACAGCACACACACACACACACACACAAAAGGAGAGGTCCTTCAACCCCTGGCACCGCTCGTCAGTAAGGCTAGAAGCTAGAAGATCTGAATATTTCTCAAAGCTACAACATTAGGACTTTAGGAGAGAGGACACACAAACAAAAAAACATTGAACTGGCAAGCAGAGCCTACTCTTTTTTACATCAGAAAACAGGGGGGAGGGGTGCAATGACGTGTCTTTTCTTTACGCACTCTACTTCACTAAAGCCATTTAGACTTGGATGTTGATCAAGAAACATTATTATCAGGTAAAAGCTAAAGCGAAGTAACATAAAGAGAACATAAAGGACGCCATGTGGCCGCCAAGCTGCGACGCAGATATACAAACTGCAGTCAGTAATAGCAAAATTGGAGTTCAACAACATGAACCAAAATTCACCATCAAAATATGCTTCTTAAATGCGATAGCCCCACATCTTAGTATGTACAGCCATCTAGTGCTATGAACCCTTAAAAGAGCTGCAAAGCATGGCAACTTGGTTCTCATCACTTGTAGACAGTTCATTCTGCCATCTAAATCCTAGAGGAGCAACAAATCAGGAAACCTCATATCAAACTCTACTTCAGTCACAAAATCAGAGTAACATGATAACTTTCCTCTGTTTGGATAAACTCAAAGCATCTTTAGCCCATATTTGGGAAGGAAATCTAAATCTGCAAGGAAAAAAACAAACTACATTATTCTATATATTGTCACTGAAGACTAGGAAACAGCTTACTACTACTAGGATCCAATAGAAAAAATGAATAATTATATCATGTAAGAATGGGGTTACTTGGGTTTTCTGTTCACTTGTACTCATACTCACTTGTTTAGTAACAGCTGATACCATGCTGCAGTTAAGAATCCAAAGGAATTTGGAAATTTTTACCTGTTAATAAAACATCCAAGGTACACTCATGAGTTCTACGTTTCCCATGCCCACCAGTTTAGTAAACAATCTATCATGGCATTGTTGTCCCTCATATTCATCTAAATGCACTAACAGACCACTTACACTACATATATTGAGGTAAAAGAAAACAGCCACAACACCAAATTGCTTCATGTGACTCAAGCAACTTAATAACAAGTCAAACTATCATTACAGTATATGTGCAGCAAATGCAAATGGTAGGTTAAACAAGTAAGGTAAATTATACAACATAGAGAAACACAGTGTATTGCAATTGCAAGACAACCATTTCTGTAGTTGCAGCGCATAAATGGTTAAGAATGAAACTAGTGGTACTTAATAAAACATTTCATATTCTAGCATCAGAGGCAAAATAAAAGAGGGAAGAGACCTTCATAGGTTTAGGTAATGGAGAATTGGAGATGATTTTCTATTTCGCACTTGAGTAGTCCAACGCCATTTCGCTGTGCATAGCTAGGAAAAATCTACAGAGTGCACTAGGAAAATGGCAACCAAAAATATGCTCCGCCATGGTGTACTCCAACTGTGGAGGTTGGCCTGGAGCTGAGGCTAGGGCTATGCCAGGGGCTGCTAGCGCCAACGACTAACCACTTGTGTATTGGCCCTTCGGCTTCTTTAGAGGATTTTGAGTCACACAGTAGGATTTGCCTTCCTCTTCTTTGGAGGATTTTGAGTCATAGCAGTAGGATTTGGAGGATTTTGAGTCACAGCAGTAGGATTTGGAGGATTTTGAGCAGCAATAGGAGTTGTCAGTGCCACCATCGCATTGGCCATCTCATCCACGAAGGAGTCCATAATGTGCTGACTAGAGTTCTAGTATCTTTGATGAGTTCTGAGCCATTATTTCTATACTCCTTCATGTCATCTAGAATGATCTTGAATAGAGTCACACGGTCAAGTGCGTCATTCTGCTGAGAAACTATGGCTCTTTTAGTAGGATCAAGATGGCTCAGTTGTAGACCCTTGGTAAGCTGATGGAAATGGTTTCCAAGCTTTGGATGCATATGTTTCTTGAGTTTAGGATTCTTCTTACATGCCCTTTTGGCCATGAAAAGATCACCTGTGGAGGGTTTTAGCATTTTGTACTTCTTGCTTGATGGCAGAGGCTACATGTAGAACAATACATTCTTGAGGTATTTGTTATCAAGTGATCTAATCTTCCAGTGATCTTCACTCATGGAGCAGTATGGCATCTGAGAAACTATCCTCTCAAACTTTGCCTGGTCAGTCACTAATAAAACGAAGCTTCCTATATAGTGCACTAAACTACTTCAGTTTGCCCACCTCTGTCAGTAAGGCTGGGTGAAGTAATACTGTGTATTGTAGGCTACACTTGTAACCCATGAGCAACCCCACTGGATTGGACATATCTGTAGGTACTAGGTACCAGACCAGGAAAGATCATGCTAGTAATGACATTAGCAAGGAATAGAGCATCTTGAAGCTCATTGTCAAAGCTGATCTCCACACAAGATTATCACGTGTATAGTCCAGTGCTCTGAGGTTGCCAGTATGTGTGAAAACAAATCTCATCTAAACTTAGCTTTCCATCAAAGCTCAATCCCAGTATGTGTAACATGATTATGAATCTCACAAGTTTACAAGTAGAGCGTCTTGAGATATCTTCAGGCGTCAGATATGTCTCACTAGAGCCAGGAATAACTTCAGCTAATATGCTCAGAACCCTACCAATACATCTCCTCAGTTTCCTTGATCTTTTGACTGAAATAAATAACTTTTTGACACTAGCCATTTTAATCTTATGCAAGGTTAGGTTAATAGAAATTAACACACCAAAAGACTACATACAGTGTGATCGACTATGCTACAGGTAGCGTTGTAGCTGCAATAGTTCTGGCACAGGATGCCAAGGCTGTTGCAGCCACCAATACACCAGTTTTGACTTCCACCAATGAAATATACCTTCAATAACTAAAAAATGAAGAGAACAATTGTACAGACAGAGATATATAACCTATGAATTTGCAAACAATAAATAATATAAATGCATATTTCACTAGAATAAAACCGGTTAACATATTAATAGAGGCAGTTGTTCTAAGGTGACCGCCTTCTCCATTTTTGAGGGTATTGAGCTCCAAAACCCCCAAAATTAACCATTTCTTAGGGGGAGAACCTTTGATTGGATTTTGTTAAAAAAGTATACCGCAGGAGGTTGCTACACGCTCCCCTATCCTTATTCTCCTCTCTTTGTCAGCATTTGAGTGTTCTAGATCTAGATATAGATCTAGTTTTTTATGGAGGAGAGAGAAAACAGATCTAGACCACCGACCAATTAAAACGATTCTAACTGAAATTAGACAATTGTACCCTCTATTGAATCACTAATCGTGATGGACCATCAATTTGAACAAGTTGCTAACATCAAGAAGCAATCTCAATTAAGAACTCTCGTAGCCAGAATGCACTAATTAGTTTCAGTCTAAACATAAACCTAAAACTGAAATCAAACTTGGCCCATAAACACAAGAAAGGTCATGCATACCATGCCTAAGGCTAAACTTAAAATGCATTCAATAGCTTGTGTGATGAAGGCCCACTTGTCTGTGATGACTGGTTAAAAAAAGTAAAACAAATCCAGGCAGGAGTGTTATGAATAAAGGGAGACTGAACTGGATGATTCTATTGAGGCCCAATGGAAAATATATATAGAGAGAGTACATGGAGACACAAGATGTAACCCTAGACATAGGAGATTACAATAATACCCTTGACTATTATACCATAACACCCCTCTCAAATACAATGTGAATGCAATGGCATTGCATTTGGAGAGTTGGCACTATATATACACTAGACTTAAAAATAAAATAGACAAATTACATCATCCAAAATCCAAAAATAGAAGATGTCGTCGAAGCGTGCAACTCTTGAACAATGTCAATGTAGAAATGATCTCCTCCACGAGAGGGTACTACCTTCGCAACACGTACTTTGGCAAATACCTCAAGTCTTCACAACATAGTACATCAACTTTTCAAATAGGTGAGTTAGCACATAAGGCGTAATGAGGTGATAATGATGCAATGTGAGAGATAGGAAGACCGAGATGTTAGAAGATTACAAGTTTAGAGAGCTAATCATGTTGCACCAAAGTTCTAGTCTTATCAAAAGTTCGGTCAACAAAAACGACCGAACTTTGCGTAGCAATGGAATGGGCACTTGAGACTTGAGCGACAGGCAGGCACTAGGAGATCAACAACGTTGTTAATGCATTGGTGACCACCGGAGGAAGGGTCTCTGAAGGTCCACGTTGATGGGGCGTACCTCTAGGAGTCTAACACCAGTACGACTAGGGTGGTGTTGCGTGGCAGTGATGGTATTTTTATAGCGTTATCGTCGGCTCGGTAGATGGACTCGATGGTCTCGGCTCTCTTGGCAGAAGCAGAAGTGCTATGAGATGGCATTCGACTCATACTAGAGGGCACCAGGGAACACATCATAGTGGAGACCGGTCTCGCTATGGAAGAACAAAGGAAAGCACCGATCAAAGAACACTGCAATTCTTGATGATGTTGAGGAGATGGTCTCAAACTTCACTTCTGTCCAGGTTCTCCACACTGAAAGATCAGCAAACTTTCGCAGTTCACTTGTGGGCCCAACATGCTTCATCTACTTCAGCTACTTTTGTTTGGTTTGTCCCCCTAGCTAGCTTCTTGCAACAGTGCCTGCAATTTGATATTAATAACATTGTTTAATCAATGAAGCGAAATTTTTCCAAAAAAACGACTAAACTTTGGGATATCTTTGGCACAGCGCTGCAACATTCCTAACCATCTATGACATGCCACAAATCTGGTGATAAATCAGACACAGACTAAATTTAGACACCGACTAAATTTAGGCACATCGAGTCATGGCAAGTTGTGTCATGATATGATCATCAACCAATACATGTCGTAAATATGCAATTTGCCAGTACCAGGATATCACAACCAAAATGGTTGATTTCTCCTAATGTTGATAGGGTAAGTTTATACTAAATGTTGAATGCTAAAACACTAGGAGAACCCTACATCACTAGGAGAAGTTGCAGATTCTGGTTGTGTATATAGACGAGAACTCAAAACAAGTTTAGAGAGCTAAGTGTGCAATTTCAAGTGCCAGAACTAGGATGAGAATTCATAACAAGTTTAAGAAGCACTAACAAAATTTAGTCACCCTGACTTTGAGTATTCAGATACGATATAAATATTGAATATTTAGATTAATATAAAGATTATTTATCTAGGTAATGTATATATGAAATATCCATCATGTTTTCACTCACATTCTTGTATATGGATATAGGAATACAACCAAATAAGGCTTAGCTGCTCTTAGAACAAAGGAGTCCATATTAACAATGAAAATTTGACCAAATTTTTTTATGTGTGATTTAAATAGACATAAATTTTTACAAGGCTTAATAAGATGAGTGGGGAAGAAAAAGTATAGCATTCATTCCGAACTGATTCTAAGAATCACTATTAGATTCTTCTACAGATTCGTATGTTGCTCTGATTGAAGCAAGGGCTAAGTAAGAGCAGCTCCAACAGATTGGGTAAATGTATTCGAGAAGCCATTTATAGCTATTGTGCTCTGAAAAAGCATTCTAACAGTTTTTTTGTGATTTAAAAAAAATGTTACTTTATGAGTTGGATTGGATGACGATGGATCTCTCATGCTATGATTTTCTGAGTAGCCCATTGGACCCAACTCGTTTCTTCCACGCGGCACAACCAATCTCTGATTCTCGATCTCCCCCGCGGGGTCCGAGTCCGACACTCTCCCGTCGCCGCCTTGCTTACCGCCATATATCCAGATCATCTTCGAACAGGTTGATGTCCTCCTTCTCTCTTCATTGTTGGCAACCGATTCAGATCCAGATCTAAGCATGCACAGCGAGTTAATTGAGTTGCGCTAGCAGGATTTCGGTGGATTGGAATTCCAATTGTAGGGCTCATCAAAACGATCAGTGGAATAAAACAAACAAACAAACAAGCGAGGAAAAGCCTAACTAAGGATGCCAAAGCGGGGCTCCGATGAGCGTGGCGGAGGCCGTAAGGCAAGACGGCCGATACGGCGGCACCTTTACCTCGTCTTGGATGACTGGTCGTCGGGATACACCATCCGCAAGATTGATCTGCTGCTCGACCCCGTTGCAAGTTACCCTGGTCGGCAGATTATCACCGGTGGCTTCTTGGGGAAGCAGCGCCTGCCACCAGCCACCATGCGCTTGCAGGCACCTCGCGGGTCGCCCACGCACGTGGTGGCCTCCGGCTCATCAAAGCTCATGTTCTTGCAGCCGGTCGACCCCTCGACGAAACCTACGCCTCTTTCCAGGAATTTCGTCCCGATCGTCGACGTCCGCGTGCGGAGCACCAGCCTTGGCCCTCGGCCAACTGAAAATCCAGTCGACCCCATCTACGTGCCCGTCGGCGACGGCGGTGACTGGCTCTTCGCTCTGGATAGCCGCGGCGCCTTCAGCGTGCTCTGCCCCGCGCCGCTTGACCCCCAGGAGAGCTGGTCGTGGCGCGCGTTGCCCGATCCGCCATTTGAGCGCAGGCATGTCGTCTCCTACGCCGCGCGCCCAGACGGTGGGCTCGTTGTCAGCACGAAGGCGAGCGACGACTCTGAAGCTTCCTTCACCTTAACCATGGCAGGGGCAGAGGGCAAGCCTGAGTGGAACCGACATTACATGTTCATGCCGTTCGCTGGCCGGGGGCACTTTGTCCCTGCGCTGGACGCCTTCGTTGGGCTCTCCGGAGCTCCAGGCTCGGTTGGTCACCTCTGCTTGGTCTACATGGACGGCTCGCAGAAGCTCAGCAAGGAGAAGCTGTTCGGCAAGGACAGCGTGGTGGAGAGGGAGGTGAAGGTGTTCGGCCCGAACAGCCCGGTGGAGAGGCAGGTGGGTTCCACCCTGGTGTACATGGGAGGCAGAAACAACTTTTGCCTGGTGCAGTGCTTCTCTGTTGATGAGACGAGTGGCAGCAGCATCGTTGAGGCAAATGGCAGCAAGATGGATGCTGACCAAGATGGTTCTCAGAAAGACATCGTCGGTGAGACGATGGATGACGGCAAGCTGGATGACGACCAAGATGTTTCTGGACACAATTGCTGTTTGTTTCATTTAACAGCGTTTTTTCTTAAGCATGACAAGAATGGAGACGTTGGGATTGACATCCTACAGGTTCAGTACTTCAATGTTCCTGAAGGAGTGACTCCGTTAGCCCTCAAGAATCCAGCAGCATTTTGGATGTAAAATAAACAGGCATCGATCTTGATAACGTGTTAATCTTATTTACATGTTCCTGGGTCTTTGGTACTTAGAATCCTGTAATTGTCTATGGTTTATCACTTGTGGCAATGCTTTCGTTCTCTAAACATATTCTGAATTTGATGAGCTCTTTTGAACATGTAACAAAGATTATCTAGTAATTTTTCATCAGAGCTATGTTTCGGAAATGGCACAGGACATTCTTTCTGAAGTCTGACAAGAAAGGACCATACGATTGGCAGCCAGCGTTCCTTAAAATGTTACTGAATGCTGTGGTTTTTGGTTGTAAATACGTCAGCGCTTGATAATGTTTGTTAACCGTATTTGCGTCTGCCTGAATCTGTTACTATGAATCCTGTAATTGACTATGGGTTATCACTAGTGACAATGCTGCAGTTTTCTGATAGTATTTTGGGCAGTGGTTTACTGGTTTTCTGATTGCTCTCAGAGCCAAAGCCAGACAGCTGAGCGTTGGGTTCGGGCGACTTGGGGGCGCGCGCCGTCGTCGCACCAGCGTCCCCCCTCTCGTAGCTCCTCTCCGGCTGCCGCAGCCCTCCGGCGTGCAGCGGTGGCGGCCCCTACTAGGTCATCGTCGCGTCCACGTCCTCCCCCCTCCCCACCCTCCTCGCCCTCCCACTCCTCCAACACTTCCTTTGAGCTTCTCCGGCGGGGTGGCCGGCCGACGGGCCAGATCCGGGGTGCCCAAGGTCGGATCCGCCCTCCCCCATGCCGGATCCGTGCTTGTCGGCGATTCCTCGGGAGGCCGTCGTCGCTGGCGCTTGGTCGGCCGGTGGGGGCGATTTGGGCCTCCTAGGCCGGTCGCCTCTACTCTTGGGGCATCCTCGGCGGTCTCCACGTCACGGCCTCCATGGCGGTATCCACGGCGGTCTTCGACGGCGGCCTCCACGGCGGTCTCCGACGGAGGCTGGGGTCCGAGCAACCGCATCCACCTCTACGCGTGGGGTCTGTCTCGGCCGGCTCTGCTCCAGCGGTCGTCGTGCTCGCGGGGGCACGCTTGGCCTGCCCCTGGCGCCCCCTGTGCTCCTTCCGGTGACCGGCGTGGTGCACGTGGCCGTGTTGACGGTGGTAACGCGCAGCTCCGGCTGTCGCTGTACGCGGACGCGGCGCACCGCGGCTTGCTGGCGAGCTGTTGGCCGTGGTGGCATGAACAGGGTGCGTTCCGCACCTCGCATCCTTGCCCTCGGTCCCGTGGCTTCGTGCGGCGGGGTCGCTTGTCTGGCGCGCAGGCGGGCTGGTGGCCTGCGCCACTGGACGTTCAAAAACTGGGTGAAAACCTAGCCTGCTTCCTCCGGGCCGGCGGCATGGTGCAGTTGGCACGCCGTCGAAGTTCTTGTTCATCAGGGCCGATCTGGGTCGAAAGACCTTGCGTGCTTCTTCCAGAGGTGTTGGCATTTGCGGATGTCAAGGTCCTTAATGAAGACATCGCTGGAGCACTACGCATCCCATCTTCCCTACCTGGAGTCTGCTCGTCGCTGTGCCTTGCTGGATAGTGCTTCATGCTACTCATCATTTTGGTTTGTCCTGTAGTTGTTGGTGTTGCCGCAGTCGATAGTCGCTACTTTGACGGATGCTTTGCCGTCGTGTTACTCGGGTGGATGCTTTGCCACCAATGTCTCTTAGGCCCCCTCTCATGTAGACGCTTTGCTGCTGTGAGCGTGTTGGCCCCATCCGTACATGCTTTGCCGCGTCGATGGTCTTTGTCTTTGGCAGATGCTTCGCCGCCGTGCAGTTTCATAGCGGATGCTTTGCCGCGAAGGCCCCCTCTCATGCAGATGCTTCGCTGCTGGGAGCGTGATGGCCCCATCGGCGGATGCTTTGCCGCGTCGATGGTCATTGTTGTCGCTTTTGCAGTTTCGTTTCTACGTGGGCTTCCAATGTGTTGAGTCTTCTTGTATCAGGTTTAGTTAGGTGGGGTTGTGAGGTGGTGGGTCCCCCTCCCTTCATGTTTCTTGCTGTCCGTTTTCCTAGGGCTTTTTCGTTTCTTTTCTTTTCAGTCCTTCGCGTGTAGCAAGTCGTGGCTTGCGTTCTGTATCACTCTACTACCCTCTTAATGAAATACGGGCTCATTTGAGTGCGGTCACGAAAAAATTGTATTTTGAACACTGTTGAGTATGTACTTCCTTCGTCCCAAAACAAGTGCACGTCTTGCATTATTCTGAAGAGTCAATCAGTTTCAAGTTTGACTACTAGATGTATAGAAAATATTATCGAAAAGACTAGCGCCCGGACATCTGGACAGTTGCGTGCGTGAGAACGTCCACGCTTGCTCCGCCCTGGTCTCTCGGATTCGCGCGCCGCCTGCGCCAGCTCCGCTTCCCGTGCGCGCCCGCGTTTGGACCGCTCCCTTCTGCTCCACTGCCCACACCGCCTGGATGACTCAGCCATGTCTCTTCCACACCGACGCCTCACCCGCCTCTTCCACACCGCTTCGCGCCCACCTCTTCCACGCCGCTCGGATGACTTCCCCGCCTTTTCCCCACTGGTGTTGTGTGGCTTGTGCCTCCTCCCCACATCGACGCCGCCATGGCTCCCGCGCTAGCTTTCTCTTTCTCGCTCAACAACCCTACATTCCGATCTACTTTTACAACACTCAGATGAAATAATTGCAACATACGTCTGAAACAGACAAAACATTTGGAACATACAATTGCAACATATGCAAAATCCAAATAAAAAACTTGCAACATGCGTCTGAAACAGATGAAATATTTTGAACAAACTCTTGCAACATACTAGTATAACAATTGCAACATGTGCAACATCTGAAAACTACCATTGCAACATTCATATAAAACACATGAAACATACCTATAAAACATCTGAAATACTTCAAACATGCGTTTTGCAACATAGAGAAAGTCGGGCCAGTCGATTCCAGGCGTCGGGGTGGGAGCCGGCGGCGTGGGAGCGCCACCAGCACCAGCACCAGAGGTGGCGAGCGAGCATCACCATCGTCGGCACCACTAGCACCGGCCTTGGCTCAACCGGGCAGGCGGCGCGCGCGACGGGTGGGAGCAGGCTGCACGTGTGACGGGAGGGAGGGATCTAGGCAGAGTGGGGAGGTAGTAGCGAGTGCGGAGTGGGGCGGGTGCACGCACTGCGTGACGTGGACTGGCGACATGGGTTTAGGTGCGCGACGCGCAGCACAGGTGAGCGGCGCGGGTGGGTCGGTCCGTTCGAACGGACAGACACTCGTGGCCTATCATTATTGAATTACTATTGAGATCTATATCCCTAAATGAATTTATTATAAAAATATGTGGTGTGATTAATCAATGATGTTTATTTGATAGCATAAACTTTAAGTAAAATTCAGTATATATTTAGTTAAACTTGAGATTGGTCAACTCCTCATGACATGAGATGAGCACTTATTTTTGGGACAGAGAGAGTAGTAGTTTCTTCATCTATAGAATTCTTTTAAGCAAACGTGCTATCATGATGACATGTGTTTCATTAAGAGGAAACAGAAGCAGTCACAGTATAACAAACTTTGGTAAACTAAGGATTACCAGCAAATCTCCGGCACTTTGAACAAAAGTTGATTTACCAACAGTGGTAAATAACCTAGAACCAGCCATAGCAGCAAGAAAAGGTTCATTTATTTGCATCACCGCTTGCCCGTGGACGCCATCGCCGCTGCCACCGGCTACAAGCCCAGCAAGGCTTTCACCTAAAAATCACCACCACCGCAGCACCACCACAATCAGGCGTCGCCACCCGAGCCCAAGCCTGTAGCCCACCCGGGCCTAGCCAACAACACACACGGGGGACACCCAGCCAGGGGGGCATAGAGCACCAAGGCTCCGCCCTAGCCAGCTGTAGCCAAGCAGGAGCCGAACCCCAGACCTAGAATCACATGTCAGAGCGGCGACCAGGCTATAGAAGGCGCGCTCTTTCCCATGGACCGGAGGTTAGTAGGTGTATTAAGATGTTAACATACCATGTGTGTTAACACGTTAACATGCATAATCGGTGGTTAGTTGGTGTATTAACGTAACACAAGAACATGTAATGCCTAGACATTTTTTTAGATAATGGATAGTATCTCGCATAGACTAAAATCAGAATAAATACGAGTTCACCCTGTATAAAAAGGAGACCCCACAAAAAAAGACGGGAAATACCCTCTCCCGTCTCTAATTATGAAAACAAACAAAATAAAAATAGAAAACAGGATAGATCAAGACATAATTTTTTGTCAGTTTTCATCCCTATCTCCAAGAGTGGTAAATTCGTGCGTGATACTTTGAGCCATATCCCCAGGCATTTGCACATGCTTGTTTCACCAGCCTCGCTGGCCTTAGGGCAGTCCCAATGTTAGAAACTACATGTAGTTTCTATACCTATTAATTTCCATAGATATTATATAAAGAAACCATGGTTCAAATGAATAGTTTCTATAGAACTATTTTTTATCCAATTGCATACATTCTCTCTCCAACTCCGCCTATGGTGGGGTGCCTAGGTGTCCCAACATAGCAGGTCCCAATCCCTGATAAAAGGAGGAGGGTTGTGTTAGGCTTGACGAGCCAATGTAAAAACTTAGCTACTCTTATAGAGATGAAACCCAAAAGAATCCTGTTGGGGCGTATGAAAGCCCAAGTTTGGTTTTCGTAATTAATGACACCAAGTTGCTAATGCTATTGTATCAAGTGTGATTAAGCTAGGCATAAGCAACATGTGATGGAGGTGGAAATGGCATGGAGAGATGGCCACAAGATCACAAAGAAATGGTGCATGGACATGAAATGACGATCATGGTGAAGATGCACATAATATGATGGACATGATGATCAAGTAGAAGAGAATGATCTAAGAGCGCAAGGCAAAGGTATAACTATAGGGTTTTCCTTTTGCCGGTCTAAGTTGAGTAGAGAAGTGATTGACCGGGTTTAGGATACATAGCCGACTATCAAGAGGGGCAATCACGGTTAGCTCGGGAATCAAGTGCCACTAGATCAATGTCTTGAGCATATGCATTAGGATCTAGTTGAGAGCTAACATAACGCCTTGGAAAATGTTTATGAAATGCTAATACACATGCACATTGATGGTGTACACTTGGTGGTGTTAGCACATTTGCGAAGGCGGTGGTGTTTGAGCGGTAGTAAGGGGTTTGGGGTTCGCTCAACCTCCCGCCGAGCTTGCGAGCTCGGGATTCAGGCGTTTTCGAGGAAATGAAATGCCTATTTTCTATTGCGCCGGAGTCTAGAAAAGGTGACGAAAGTCCAAATTGTTTTTCACTGAAAAACGGCGATCGGACGCTGCACCGGACGCGGTCACGGTTTGACCGGACGCGTCCGGTCAGTTCAACGTGGCGCGGGCACTAGGGTTTGTGACCGGACGCTGGTCTGGCCTGACCAGCGCGTCCGGTCAGTTCACCTGTGCGTAGAAGAAGGGCGCGCGACTGGCGCGTCCGGTCCCTCACGGAACCGGAGCGTCCGGTCAGACGTCCAGAGGGGCAGAGCGCAGCGGAGTGCTGATCGGACGCGCGGCGCGTCCGGTCACGTGTGATCGGACGCGTCTGGTCTCGACGGGAGCTTACTAGAACACGACCAGACGCTGGCACTGTCGCGTCCGGTCAATCGTTTGAGCGCGTCCGGTCATGGCAACGGCTAGTTCTGACGCGCACTGTTTCTTGCTGTCGTGTAGTGACCGGACACGTCCGGTCACCCTGACCGGAGCGTCCGGTCAGTACGATTTTCGCTGCGTCATCCGTAACAGCTAGCTGCGTACCCCTTCATTTTAAATAGAGGTTGTCCGGGGTTTGAGGGTAACTCTTGCACATTTTGAGACTTAGAGACATCCTTTGAGCTAGAGAACAACCCCTCCACTCATCTCTTTGCTTGGTTGCACATCTTGAGTGAGATTGAGTGAGATTCAAGTGCATTGCTTGAGAGTTGCATTCTAGAGGCACTTGATCTTCGAGTTGCTGCGGATTTCTTGTTACTCTTCCGTGTTTCCCGACACGGTAGACGGCTTGGAGCAGCGGAGGTGATTGAGCTCGCAATTGGAGATTGTTGGAGCCCTCACCAAGTGTTGTAAGGGGTTCTTGATCCTTCCCCGCGGGAGTTCGCAAATTGGATACTCTAGTGGAGCTCGTGGCTTGGAGGATCCCCATCTTGTGTGCGGTTGTGCGGCGCCCGCCGAGGGCTCGACTCTTGATAGTTGATTAGCTCGCGAACCGACAAGTGGGTGTACCGCCACAACGAGGAGTAGCTTGCCGGGAAGCAAGTGAACCTCGATAAAAAATCTTGTGTCATCTCTTTGCCGAGGATTTCTCTTGTGATTGATTCTTCGAGTGCATTACTTCTCTACATCGTTGGTGTAAGAATCAAGTCACTTGCTCTTTACTTTCTTGTACTTTCCCTAGTGTAGTTTGCTTAGTGTAGCTTTTATCACATAGGAGTAAGTAGCTTAGTAACTTAGTCTTGTTGGTGTGTTAGAGATCATAGCCTTGCTTCACTAGAATTGTATAGGTGGCTTGCATAGTGTAGTTGAGCTAGTGCTAGAATTAGCTTAGCCATCTTTTGTTCTAACGTGGTTGTTTAGTGAAGCTTGTAGATTTTTAAATAGGCTATTCACCCCCCCCTCTAGCCATTTGGACCTTACAGCGTAACCCTCTTAGTGACGCGCCATGTCGGAACCTAGGAATGGTGTTAAATAAGCAAGGGTCGGGTCATCACCCCCGTGACACGTCGTGTCATGATCTGGGCATGGTGTCAAGTGAGCAAGGATCGGGTCGTCACATCCTCAGTGGCGCGCCACATTGGCGCCCGGGTGTGGTGCAAAATGAGCAAGGGTCTTCACACCAGTCTCGACGGGTGCGAAGAGTAAGGAAGCTAGTCGAGCCAACTAGGATTCGTTTAGGTAGCTGGAACGTAGTGTCCGTTACAGGTAAGTTAAGCGAGTTAGTCGATACAGCAGTAAGGAGGCGGGTAAATATCTTGTGCGTCCAAGAGACTAAATGGAAGGGACAGAAGGCGAAGGAGGTGGACAATACTGGCTTCAAGCTCTGGTACGCAGGGACAACTTCAAATATAAATGGAGTAGGAGTTTTGATTGATAAGAGCCTTAAGGATGGAGTGGTGGAGGTGATAAGGCAAGGGGATAGGATCATATTAGTCAAACTTGTCGTTAGTGATATGGTCTTAAACATAATTAGTGTGTATGCCCCCAAGTAGGCCATGATGAGAGTGCTAAGAGGCAATTCTAGGAAGACTTGGATGGCTTGGTTAGAGCGGTACCTAGTAGCGAGAAGCTCTTCATAGGAGGGGACCTTAATGGCCATGTAGGTTCAACTAGTGCAGGTTTTGAGGTGGCTCATGGAGGTTTCGGTTATGGTAGTAGGAACCAAGAGGGAGAGGATGTCCTAGACTTTGCTACGGTTTTTGATCTAATGATAGCCAACACTTTCTTTAGGGAGAGTCTCATTTGGTGGCCTATAGGAGCGGACATTCCTCTAGTCAGATCGACTTTGTTCTTACAAGAAGGGGGTAAACATGCTTGTGTGGATTGTAAGGTGATACCTGGTGAATGCGTGGTTTCCCAGCACAAGCTAGTGGTGGCTGATTTCCGCTTTCTGGTACGATCTCATAGGGTTAAACAAGCCAAGATTGCAAGAACAAAGTGGTGTAAATTACAAGGGGAGGCATCAAAGGTCTTCAAGGAAAGATTTATTGAAGAGGGCCCTTGGAAGGACGAAGGCGATGCAAACAACATGTGGGAGAAGATGGCAACATGCATTTGGAAGGTTGCGGCAGAGGTACTTGGAGTGACCAAAGGAAGATGTTGCAACTTGAAAGACGCTTGGTGGTGGAATGAAGATGTGCAAAAGGCTATCAAGGAAAAGAAGGAATGCTACAAGCGCTTGTACCATGACCGGTGTGCAGACAACATAGAGAAGTACACGGTGGCAAAGAAGACCGCAAAACAAGTGGTGGGAGAGGCGAAGGGGCGGGCTTACGAGGGTCTTTACCAACGTCTCAATACGAAGGAAGGAGAGAAGGACATCTATAGGATGGCTAGGGCTCTTGATAGAAAGACAAGGGACCTCAACCAAGTCAAGTGTATTAAGGATGAGAGGGAGCAGTTCTTGGTGAAGGAGGATGAGATCAGACATAGATGGCAAGAGTATTTTCATAAGCTATTCAATAGGGAGAATGAGAACACTGTTTGGTTGGACGACTCGTTTAATGACACCAATAGGAGCTTTGTGCGTAGGATCCAAGTGCAGGAGGTTCGAGAAGCTCTCAAAAGGATGAAAGTGGGTAAAGCGATGGGCTCGGATGATATTCCGATCAAGGTGTGGAGGTGTCTCGGGGATTTAGCTATAGTATGGCTAACAAAGATGTTCAACAATATATATTGGTCGAACAAGATGCCTGAGGAGTGAAGAAAAAGCATATTGGGTACCAATCTACAAGAACAAGGGAGACATCCAAAGCTGCACTAATTATAGGGGAATTAAGTTGATGAGCCACACGATGAAGCTGTCGGAGAGAGTTATCGAGTATCGACTGTGAGGAACGATATGTGTATCTACAAACCAATTTGGTTTCATGCCTGAAAGGTCAACCATAGAAGCAATTTTCTTAATAAGACAAGTTATGGAGCAGTTCAGGAGCAGAAGAAGAACCTACACATAATTTTCATCGACTTGAAGAAGGCTTATGACAAGATACCAATGAATGTTATGTGGTGGGCATTGGACAAATATAAAGTCCCAACAAAGTATGTTACCCTCATTAAGGACATGTACAACAATGCCATGACTAGTGTACGAACAAATGATGGTAACACATATTACTTCCCGATTAAAATAGGACTTCATTAAGGGTCAGCCTATCTCTTTGCCTTGGTAATGGATAAAGTGACTAGGGTCATTCAAGGGGATATCCCTTGGTGTATGCTGTTTTGCAGATGATGTAGTTGTCACACTCCAATTAAAGGACAATATAGAGTGCATACATCTTATGTGCGCCCCAGGAGTAGTCGCACACATAAGCTGACAAATTAACAGGAGTATCATCACTGAGTACATACATAACGTTATTACATCACGTAGTTCTTACATAACAAGCGGAAAAGTAAATAGCAACTCTCAGGCGTAGTGTCTGATCCACAGGGAAGGACGACTGGTTGACCTAAACCTAGAAATCTTCCGGGAAGTCCTCGTAGAAACTGTCATCTGTTACCCATCCGGGATTTTTATCCAAAAACAATATAGCAACAAGTGTGAGTACATTTGTACTCCGCAAGCATAGTATGAGGATTCATGAGGCTCAAAAAGGTTAGACACGGTTGACTGCAGTTAGCACTTTTAGTAGTTCAACAATTCATTATTAATCATTATTAAGTGATGCTCAAGCTCCCATTTATCCCACATGATCCACTACTAGAATTAAGAAGAGAAACATCAGTGTGACCTCATTTTCATCATAGTTCATCCACATATCAAGTAACCATTTATTCTGTGAGTTTTCCGGGCCGCTCATGACCGTGAGCACGGCTGTTATAACAGTTTTAACACTCTGCAGAGGTTGTGCATCTTTACCCGTGAGTCGTGTCACCCATATGCCCGAGGCCCGTCGACCCCCTAACACTTCCAAGGTGAGCAGGCAGGGTACACTATGAAGCCTTTTATAGGCCTCTTCTAACCAGTTAGGGCCGCTAGGTTTCCTCGGCAGGCAGATATAGAGAACCCCCCTTTCGATGGCACAATTCCCGCAGGCTATACACATCTAAATAGAGGCAGTTCTATACCCAACGTGGCAAGCCCCTCTTGCGCCCTTTCGGGTAACCTCTAACATGTTAGAAAAGATCCTACTACTGAGCTAAAGTCAGAGCCATTTAACTCCCACGGTTGCACTGTAAGTCCCAGCTTTTGCCCTACAGATAAGTCCTTACGAAGGGTTTAGGGCAACATGATCAACATCATTTGCTCCATCACCCTATAGTACCACCATTATCATTATGTTTAACCGTTGATTACATTAATCATAGTGTAGATCATGTTTAATTAGAGCACTAGCATTCTACCCATATGCAAATAATCCCCATAGGAATCAAGGTACAGGTCATCAATTTGCTAGGAAGTCCTTATAGTCGAGCAATATTAGACACATGCATAATGAGTATGTTATATAATGAATAGGACAACAAGGTAGGCCCATGCTATACTTGCCTTGGTTCACGAACTGCTGCTGGTCCTGCTGCTCCTCGTACGCGTCCGGATTCCCGACGTACTCCTCACCGTCTGAACTCGAACGACACGAAGTACAACATGCAATTCGGAGCAGACATACAAGCAAAACATAGCTACTATTAGAACAGTACACCAACAATAAATAAATCTGAATAAAATGTTTACCAAAATCATCTACGTCTCGCTACGATCACATTGACGCGAATTGCACGAAAAACGGAGCTATAACGCAAAAGTTACGCGCTAAACAAGGTTCCAAAACTAGCTACTAAACTAGACTTAATCGAGAAACTTAAAAGCTTCTAACAGGTCTATCAGTGGCACTAATACGTAGATTACGAAATTACAAAACTAACGCAAGTTGAACGGGTCAAATCGGAGCTAAAACGATGATTTTATACACGTTTTACTGCAGTGGCAATTCTATAAATAGATCAACTATTTTCGGATTTAAAATAAATCAAAATTCAGATTTACACAAATATCCGAGGACTGCGGGTTCAAATACATGAAAGTGGGGGGTCTCTTTAGCAAAAAGACCCGCGAAGGGGTATCGGCTGATTTCGGCCGTTGATCTCGCGATGTACGGGCGGGATTAGATGAGGGGGAGGGAGAGGGCGGCGGGCTGGCCGGAACAGTGGCAGCCGCGGCGGCGCAGCCATTGCCGGCGACCGAACCACGCCGGAGTGCGTGGGAATCCCCCTACGGCCCATAGTTCGAAATATAAAGGCACTGGGACGATGCGGGGGAGACGGCGAGTCCGACCATGCGCTTTACGTGGGCGGGGAAAGTGCCCGACGCGGTGGCCGCCATGGCCGGTGATGGGGACCTCGCCGGAGCACGGGAAAGAGTCCAAAACGACCACTATTGGAGAATGTGAAAGCATAGGGAGGATGCGGGGATGAAGGCGAGCTCACCGAGCGAAATAGACGGGACGGAGGTGGCTCGGGGGTGTCGGCCGACGCGGTGGCGGACGGGACGCTCCGGCGGTTCGTCGTTGCGGCTTCGGGTGCTCAAATGGGGGGGATTGGTGCGGGAATGGTAGCAGGGGAGGCGGTGGAGGGTCCAGTTCCCTTTTTGAAGGCCGGGCGCGGGGGGGAGAGGAGGACGCTCCCACGACGCGAAGTGGGCGCGGGCGGCGGTTGCCGAGATGACCGAGCGAGAGAACCGGAGGTTGGGGAAGAGAACATCTGACGAGCAGGCCCCAGCTGCCAGCGACCGCGTGAGAAGGGGTGGGGCGCGGCAACGGCCGTCTGGCCCGGTTGGGCTGGGCCGCGGCCCAAGAGGGACGCGCGAGAGGGAGAAGGGGAGAAGGCCAGCGGGCCGGTTCGGTGGACTGGGCCAACGGGCCGAATTGGAATGAAGTGAAAGAGAGTGAAAAGAATTTCCTTTTTATTTTCTAAATTGATTTTCCAAATCCAATTTCAAAAATTTATCAAAACCACTCACCACAAAAATATTTGTGCAACAGCATGCATGCATGAACATTTTCTAACCTTATGATTGATTTTAATTTCCCAAAAATTTATTATTCCCTAAATTTGAATGCACAACAAATTCATATTTAAATCAAATTTATCTATTTTTAAATAATACAAAAATTTAGGGTGTCACAGTAGTGCTAGTTGATGAAAGTCAGGCAGGAGTAAATAGGAAACTGGAGTTGTGGTGGCAGACCCTTGAGTCCAAAGGTTTTAGAGTAAGTCAAACTAAAACAGAATACATGAGATGCGACTTTGGCAATGCTACACATGAGGAGGGAGACGTGAGTTTGGAAGGTCAAGTGGTGCCTAGGAAAGATACCTTCTGTTATCTGGGATCGATGCTGCAGAAGGATGGAGATGTTGATGCAGACGTTTGTCATAGGATTAAAGCAGGGTGGATGAAGTGGCGTCAAGCATCTGGCATTCTCTGTGACAAGAGGGTACCAGAAAAGCTGAAAGGCAAGTTTTATAGAATGGCGATTAGACCCGCTATGTTGTATGACGCAGAGTGTTGGCCTACAAAAAGACGACATGTCCAACAACTGAGTGTCGTGAAAATGTGTATGTTGCGTTGGATGTGTGGTCACACAAGGATGGATCGAGTTCGGAACGATGATATACGTGACCGTCTAGGGGTGGCACCAATTGAAAAAAAGCTTGTCCAACATCGGTTGAGGTGGTTTGGCCATATCCAAAGGAGACCTTCAGGAGCACCAGTGCGTCGTGAAGTTCTAAGTCGAGATAGCAATGTGAGAAGAGGTAGAGGAAGACCGAAGCTAACATGGGAGGAGGCAATTAAAAGAGATTTAAAGGGTTGGGATATACCTAGAGATCTTTGTTTGGATAGGAGTGCTTGGAAAACAGCTATTGACGTGCCTGAACCATGACTAGGGGATTATGTTAGGTTTCAACTCTAGCCTACCCTAATTTGCTTGGGATTAAAAGACTTTATTGTTGTTGTTGTTGCTGCTGCTGCTGCATACATTCTCTCCATTCTCTACCTATCACATTACTGCATGTCTTGGTTCTCGTGTAGACATAGTTTCTAACTTAGACCCGGTTTCTATGATTTTTGCTCTCTCTCTTTAATAACTACCTTGCTACATCACCAAAACGCTAAGGTGGCAGTACAATTAATGTCCATAGAAATTAATGATGGTTTCTGCATTATGAGTGCCCTTAGAGTGTAGGCAACCCCTTTTAGAATATTTCCAACAATCCTAATAACGCATCCTTAATATTTTTTTCAAAGGGAAGGGGGACTTATATTAAAATTTTGGCACAATATATCCCAAATTATATATGAAAAATCTGAAATTCAGATTCTTCCATCGTCTTCTTCCTCAATAGCTTCTCTCGAACGTTGGAGCCAAAGTGCAGTCCTTATGCTGAATCCAACGACCAGCCCAAAAATATTGGACATGTCACACGATCCAATGCTTTGGAATCAATCCAAAATGCATCTAAATCGCTGAAAGAATATTGGCAGTTGCATCATCGGGTACAACATAGGATGCAGATGCATCACCTTGAGACCTTGATTTCCTCTCCATGACCATTGACGAGATCGATGACCCAGAGTCATTGTCCTCGTAGGGGGCTCCCAGAAGCTCCCCTCTCCTTGTAGATAAAGTCCACAAATTGGCCGGCCGATGAAATCGACATGTGCAACGACGATCTTGTCGTGGCAATCACCGAAGTCATCGCAGGACACACGACCCCGACGGAAAATCATCTGATTTTGCCGAAAATTTATTTGGACTTAACCCTAAGACACTAGGAAACTGAAGGAAAAGCATAGGTCCCCTCCCCTTCTTGTCTCCGGTAGACGCAACAGACAGGAAGAAGGAGAGGGGCCCTAGACAACGCGGTGGTGGCGGCGGCGGCGGAGCGAGGAGCATGCTGGTGGTTGCGGCTGTGCGTACTCCTCCTATGGCGATATCTTATCTTTCACCGTGATTGGCACAACACATCCTTAATATGATGGTATTAGGCTCTGGATCACTGGGGAATACTATACTTTTGCACTTAAAAAATACATACTCATGCCATCAAATATTCTTTCTATTTCTCTCCACACTTGCATACAAGTACAACGACAACACCATTTTCACATTACAATAATTAAAAATAAAATATTTATGTTCCTAGGTTATTGGTCTCACTTTTTTATGTTCCAACTGTACATAATTTAAACCAATGAATTTCAAATTGAAACTCAAAAGTTCAAATCTGGTATAGAATTATGAAACTTTAGTTAATAATAACTTGATATAGGGCACACGTTGACAGGTACCCCACAAAAACCAGTCAGGGTTGAGTTTGTTTCAGACAGCCTCATATTTAGCGAACGGAAACAAATCAGATATTACAAATACGGATACGGGTCGTTTTGTTTCTCGAGTTCAAAGTCAGATATAGATAGTGTCACATATTGATAACCATATCCTCATTTATGTATCGGAAATCCGACTTTGAGTATTCGGATTTAGATACGGTATGGAAATTTAAATGTCTAAATTAATATAGATATTATTCATTTAGCATTTGAACCCCTTTTCGACCTATGGATACCGGAAATTGTTGGAGTATGTGTCTGTGGCCCATGTGGCTTGGCCCATGTATGCTACCATATATAGCTACCCTTCTAGGGTTAGCCTAATGAATAGAATCTCAGTTTACAACATGGTACCAGAGCCTCTCTCTCCCCTTCTCTGTTCCTTCCCAGCCGCCGGCTAGCTTCTAGGCAGGGCGCCGCCGCCTGCTGCCTCCTTCTCAGCCGGCCATGGCCGATCCCTCTCCTCCCTCCCTCTTCCAACACTTCCCACCCCTCTCCCACCTCACTTTCTGGGCCCAGGTGGCCGGATCCGCCCCTCCTCTGCGCCCCCAGCCCCTTACAGCCGCCGCCGCATCCCTGAGCGCCGCCCGACCTGGCGCCGCCGTGGCTCGCCCCCTAGCGCCGCCAGCCACCGGCGGGCCCCCAGGCGCGGGTGCGGGCCCATCCTGGCCCCCACCTGGCGCGGCCATGGGCCCCACCGCGCCCCTGCAGGCCGCGGTTTTCTCCCCGGCCCCTCCTCTGCACCCCCAGCCCCCTACAGCCGCCGTTCATTCCTACTCACTATTCGTGACACAAGTACATGCATCAAAATAGTTTCTTTCTTTCTATTAAAGAGAATGAGGACTACAAAAATGCAGTACTGATGTAAACCGATGTGTGTTCGATCCTCCGTCCTTGTCCTTCAAGGAAAGATCTCAGGATAGCATAACAGTGCATACACGAAACAAACTAGCATTACGCATGTACTTCCAATATTTAGACGACCTAGGCACAGCATTCTGAAATTTCACTAATACTCCGTATAGCATTATAGCACCACTTCATCATGTTATCTAGAGGAAGGTAAATTTACTCTGCTATCGTTAATTCCTGTTCCTATTATCACTTCCTACAAACCATGGTTGAACCTTCCCATGGCTGATGTATTGAAAAGTATCTCCAGACAGTTGTTACATGAGTGATTCATGATAGCAATAATGCCCATACCATGTTTATATCCAGCGCAACAGGATTCTTTGTGACCTGCTCTGAAACAGACTCCGGCAAGCTGTAATCCCGAATCTGTCGGTCGCCAACAGTCAGGTCTCCATTCTTGTCATACTGGACATAGAAAGTCAATAAACAAAGCAAGGATGCAGATTGCTCCTCCAGCTTTTCATCAACAGACATATGATGGAACTTGCTAGGATCTACTACTAGTAGCACGAACGGGGAAAACGAGGACAAGAGATCATGCTGAGATGTACTGTGAGGTAGTACTAGAGGTTTAGGAGTTAAACCGTCATTGGAGGGAGCGGATCCGGAGGCGTCCATGGCGTAGATGTCTCGGTGAAGTAGATCGCGTCTTCCTTCGGGCCTCCACCGGCGTTGTCCGACGACGGTGGTACGGCAGTGGAGAGGTGGCGGTGCGGTGGTGCTTCCCGACGCCACTGCGCGAGCCGATCGGATGGCCTAGGGTTTGTAGAGTGGGGTTTGGGGCACGGCGAACCTCGTTGCTCGAGCCTGCGGCCCCCACTCCCTTCTTTATATAGCGCAGCGCGTCGGGGGCCCACCAACCATGGAGCGGTTGGGCGCCCCCGATCAGGGCGCGATCCAAAGGGGAATGAGGCCCTAGCCGTTGGGCTGGGCCTCGGAGATCAACCCAACATTCTCCCCCTTGATCTCATCTCTGCTTTCTCACTTTGTTAACCCACCCCATCACAAATTAGTGTATTGAGCATGTTTCATCATAACAGTTATTACCATTAGATTAGACAGCCACAGACACTTTTCTGTTCAGAGGTAGATTCTCGCCTTGGGCCCTCTTACTATCCAGGAATCACAGGCCTTCCTTCAAACCCATGCCGGCTACGTGTTCTCTGAACACATTGGGCGGTAAGCCTTTCGTAAGCGGATCCGCTAACATCTTTTCTGTGCCTATATGTTCAAGACTTATGACGTGATCCCGGATTTTATCCTTCACAACATAATATTTTATGTCAATGTGCTTGGCGGCATTGCTTGACTTATTGTTGTGAGCATACAACACTGCTGGCTCGTTATCACAATACAACTTTAGTGGTTTATCGATGCTGTCGACCACCTTCAAACTGGGTATAAATTTCTTAAGCCAATTCACCTGTCCTGACGCCTCATAACAAGCAATAAACTCAGCATACATTGTGGACGATGCAGTGACTATTGTTTGTTTTGAGCTTTTCCATGATATGGCTCCTTGCGCGAGAGTGAATATATACCCTGAGGTAGACTTTCTATCATCTCCCGCGTAATCAGAATCTGAATATCCTACTATTTGTAGGTCATCAGATCTTCTGTAGGTTAGCATGAGCCCTTTCGTACCTTGTAAGTATCTTAAGACCTTCTTTACTAAATTCCAGTGTTCCATACCTGGATTACTTTGATATCTGCCAAGCAGCCCAGTCACAAAAGCCAGATCTGGGCGTGTGCACACTTGAGCATACTGTAAGCTTCCGACAGCTGAAGCGTATGGAACGGCTTGCATGCGATCGCGCTCGAACTTGCTCTTGGGACATTGATGTTCCCCATACTTGTCACCTTTTACAATAGGAGTAGGTGATGGTCTACACTTATGCATATTGAATTTCTTCAATATTTTCTCTATATATGCCTCTTGGGACAATCCCAATACCCCTCGGTTTCTATCTCGGTGAATCTTTATGCCCAAGACAAAAGAAGCTTCACCTAAATCCTTCATATCAAAATTTGAGGACAAAAATCTCTTGGTTTCCTGTAGCAGGGTGACATCACTACTTGCTAGTAGAATGTCATCTACATACAGTACTAGAAAAATATATTTCCCATTCTTAAACTTTGCATACACGCAATTGTCCTCAACATTCTCTTTAAACCCAAATTTCCTGATTGTCTTATCAAACTTCAAATACCACTGTCTGGATGCTTGCTTTAATCCATAAATGGACTTCTTCAGGCGACAGCCCATTCTTTCCTTGCCTGTCACAGCAAAACCTTTCGGTTGTGCCATGTACACTCTTTCTTCTAGATCCCCATTGAGAAACGCTGTCTTCACATCCATCTGATGTAATTCTAGATCAAAATGTGCCACTAGGGCCATTATGATTCTAAAGGAGTCCTTGCTCGAGACGGAAGAGAACGTTTCATTGTAATCTATCCCTTCTCACTGAGTAAAACCTTTTGCTACCAGTCTTGCTTTATACCTTTCTATGTTCCCTTTGGAGTCACGTTTCACTTTGTAGACCCATTTGCAGCCTACTGTTTTGGCTCCTTCAGGAATTTCCTCTAGGTCCCAAACTTTATTGGTACTCATGGACTTTAATTCATCTTCCATGGCTTCTTGCCACTTAGATGCTTCAGTGCTCCTCATGGCTTCTTCAAATGAGGTAGGTTCATCCTCCATCTGAACTTCTTCGCATTCATAGACTATGTAGTCATCTGGAATAGGAGACTTTCTCGCTCTTTGAGGTCTGCCAGAAGGTTCTGCTACTGGCATTTCTTGTTCTTGAGGCTGATCTTGTTGGGGCTGCTGTTCATCAACTATGGGTTCATTCGGTTCCTGAAGGACAGGTTCCGAATTAGCCGTAGGCGAAATTACAGCAGGTGTTGTCACCACTTGCGTAGGTCCAACAACAACAGGCAGCGTGAAGTAGGGTTCCTGCACCATAGGGATGGGCACGAACACCCGCTTCTCTTCAAGGGTGATTTCTCGCGCTGTCTTGCTCCCCCTGATCATCTGATCTTCTAAAAAACTAGCGTGTCTTGTTTCCACAAACTTGGTATGTCTACCAGGGCAGTAAAAACGATAACCTTTTGACTTTTCTGGATAGCCAATGAAATGGCAACTTACTGTTTTGGGGTCTAGCTTTCCTATGTTTGGGTTAAATACTTTTGCTTCAGCAGGGCTCCCCCAGACACGCAGATGGTTGACTGAGGGCTTCCTGCCGGTCCACAACTCATACGGTGTTTTAAGTACTGACTTGCTCGGAACTCTGTTGAGAATGTGAATGGCGGTTTTTAAGGCCTCCATCCACAAACTCAGTGGCAGAGTGGAATAGCTCATCATGCTGCGCACCATATCCATCAGAGTACGGTTACGCCTTTCTGCTACTCCATTTTGCTGTGGGTCGCCCGGCATTGAATACTGGGCTACTATGCCATTTTCCTGTAAGAACCTTGCAAAAGGTCTAGGAACTTGTCCATAAGGGGTATGTCGACCGTAGTACTCTCTCCCACGGTCAGATCTCACTACTTTGATTTTTCTGTCTAGTTGATTTTCAACCTCAGCCTTGAATATCTTAAACTTGTCTAAAGCTTCTGAACGTTCTTTGATTGGATATATATATCCAAAACGAGAGTAGTCATCTGTGAATGTGATGAAGGAATCAAAACCATCCACAGATGTTACTGGAAAAGGTCCACAGATGTCTGTGTGGATCAATTCTAGTACTCCCGTGCTTCGCTTAGCGCCTTTCTTTATGTTCTTTGCTAACTTGCCTTTAATGCAATCAACGCATTGCTCTAACTCTGAGAGTTCTAGTGGTGGGAGTATTGATTCTTTGACTAAGCGTTCTATTCTCCCCCTCGAAATATGGCCTAAACGACAGTGCCATAATTTCGATGAGGAATCAATTCTTTTCCTTTTCTTGCTAGCATCTGCGGGTATTTCATTCTCAGCATTATTACATTCAGCATTCACATTCTCAGACGTAGATAATAAATAAAGTTTGTCTTGTCGGAAGGCAAGACCCACACACTGATTATTTAATTGTAGCTTGCAATTGTTCTTGCTGAAATGACAATCAAAACCATAGTCTGACAAACATGAAACTGAAATCAAATTTCTAGCTAAAGAGGGAACATAAAGAACATCATGCAACTGAAGTGTGAAACCACTAGCTAAGTCTAGATATAGATTTCCTATAGCTCGAACTTCAGCTTCAACGCCAGTGGCCACCTTAATCTGTCTTTCTCCTCTTTGAAGGGTTCTCCCTCCATTGAATCCCTGCAAAGAGTTAGCAACATAAACAGTTGCACCTGAGTCAATCCACCATGTGGATCTAGCATAGCTTAGATATAAGGATTCATCAACAAAAGTTATAATGTCCTCACCCTTTACTAGGCAGTGTCTCATGAACTTAGGGCAGTCGTGCTTCCAATGCCCTGTCTCATTGCACCATCTACAGCGATCCGGGTCCTCCTGCTTCTGCTGGTTGTCTTGTTTTGGCTGTGCTTTGTGCTGTGAAGAGTTTCCTCCCTTGTTATGAGAGGTGGAGGCATCTGGAGCTTTCTTGTTGTAGAATGGCTTCTTGTTTTTTCCTTTGACAAAGTTCACAGAACCACCATTTGCATTCTTTAGCCTTTCTTCTTCTTGTACACACATTGCAATCACCTTCTCTAAATCCCAATCCTCTGGCTGTGTATTGTAATTGACAACAAATGTCTCATACTCTTTGGGAAGAGAGTTTAGAGCTAAGTGAATGATGAAACCATCTGCCAGGGGCATCTTTAGCTTGTCTAACTTAGCTGCCATGGTGCTCATGCTCAGAATATGCTCTCTCACACTCCCCCCTGTGAACTTCATGTTAGTGAGTTTCTGGATCAGTGTGGAAGCATGAGCTTTGGTGGAACCAGTGAACTGATTCTTTACTTTCTCAAGATATTCTTTTGCTGTTTCACATTCTGGGATGGCACCTCTTAAGCCCTCTGTGATGGTTTTCTTGATGACAATCTTGCACTTGCGGTTTGATTTTTCCCACTTGTATTTCTCAAGATCATACTTTGCTCTAATGGGAGCATAGTCTCGCTTCCGATTAGCAAAAGCTTCATCGGTCTCATTTTGGGCCCTTTCGGGCTCTTCTGGCTCAGTGGGTTTTGGCTCCTGAAGAGCCAGATCTATCTCGGCAAGTGCTAGAGCAGCATCAAGTTCTTCTCGCCACAGAACATAGTTCTGTCCCGTCAGCTTTGGGATTGCACTAATAAAGTGCATCGCATTGAGAGCTTGGTCTGAAATTAAACATAATAAAACAGTGAGGACATGAATAGTAAATCTAGGAAAAAATAATTGCATATCTTAATTTAACGTTGGTCAAAATCAAGATATACAAAAAAAATAACCCTTTACATAAATTCTAATCACCGTTGGGCAGAATAGAATAAATGCATAAAATATTAGAGCTTGCGCAGCGGAAAAATTGAATTAACTTGCTATTTTTCAGAAGCATAACTTGCTGACTTTGCTCTCTAAGTAATAAACACGTTGGTGCAATTAATTAGAGATTAATAACTGGGCAAAACAAAAAATTAAATGCTTCTGAAAATCAAATGGAATAATTAAAAATTTCACTGTGCTTGATCAGGCCGCGGCCAAACATTTGGCCCACGGCCGTTTGCGGCCCAGCTAGGGCGATTTGAGCTGGCTTGGGCACTGGCCCAGCAGCGCCTTTTTTTTCGACTTCGGCTGATGGAGCTTGGCCCGTCTAACGCGAAAACAGCCCACGACCAGAGCTCGCTGCGGCGCAGATGCAAAACAGGCCGCAACCTGGGCCGGCGGCGTGCATTCGGCCCAGCGCCGAAACCCGCCTGGGCTCAATCTCGGGTCCAGCAGTCGTGAGCCGTCGGATCTCATCCGACGGTCCTCCTGCGAAATCGGGTGAACAAAACCCCTTGTGCGGCCGGCCGGAGGTAAACCCTAACTCATTCTCTCTGCCTCCTTCTCTCTCTTTCCTTGCTCCTCTCTCACGGCACCGAAAAAAACTAGGAGACGAAGCTCCTTGCGGCGGCCGGAGATGAAGACGGCGCCGCCCCGAGGCCCCTGGCCGGTGCACGCGCTCTCCGATGGATGAGCGCGCCGCCGTCTAGAGGTCTCGAGCGTGGTGCCTTGTTGGAGCGCCGGTTACGGAGATCCGCGCAGCGGCGTGGAGTCCCCGGCCGGTCTCTGCTTGCCTCGGTCGTCGGTGACCCGGCGGCGGTGCGGGGATGACCGCGACAAAGTAAGTGTATGGATCCCCCCCCCAGCCGCCCTTCCTCTTTGCTTTCTTGCGTGTCTGTCTAGGGTTAGGATAACCCCTGTACCGCGTTTGGATCTAGGCGCTAGGGGTTAGAAAGTTCTTGATTTCGACTGAGTTAGGGTTAGGGTTTTAAAAAAACTTCTTCTTCTACTTGCTATGCTTGCTGTTAATTCCCCGAGCCCCGATCTACTACTAGATCGGCCGATACCATTGATGGAACTTGCTAGGATCTACTACTAGTAGCACGAACGGGGAAAACGAGGACAAGAGATCATGCTGTGATGTACTGTGAGGTAGTACTAGAGGTTTAGGAGTTAAACCGTCATTGGAGGGAGCGGATCCGGAGGCGTCCATGGCGTAGATGTCTCGGTGAAGTAGATCGCGTCTTCCTTCGGGCCTCCACCGGCGTTGTCCGACGACGGTGGTACGGCAGTGGAGAGGTGGCGGCGCGGTGGTGCTTCCCGACGCCACTGCGCGAGCCGATCGGATGGCCTAGGGTTTGTAGAGTGGGGTTTGGGGCACGGCGAACCTCGTTGCTCGAGCCTGCGGCCCCCACTCCCTTCTTTATATAGCGCAGCGCGTCGGGGGCCCACCAACCATGGAGCGGTTGGGCGCCCCCGATCAGGGCACGATCCAAAGGGGAATGAGGCCCTAGCCGTTGGGCTGGGCCTCGGAGATCAACCCAACAACATAGACTGCTCCTCCGGCAGCTTCTCATCAACAGACATAGATTTCTCCTCCAGCTTCTCATCAACAGACACAGATTGCTCCTCCACCAGCTTCTTATCAACAGAGATAGCAGATTGCTTCTGCAGCTCATCAACAGACATAGATTGCTCCTCCAGCTTCTCATCAACAGAGACGCACTGCACAAGGCAGTAGTAGCTTCGGCCTCCACAAGAGATTAGGGTGGCACCTACCAGCTTCTCATGAGGGTGAAGCACAAAAAGCTCCTCCTTGCTGATCTTCACAGATGGCGACTGCTCCACCTCCACGTCAGGGTAAGGGTAGGCAGAAAACACTTCGCACGAGCAGAGGTGACCAGTGAACTCGCGAGAAAGCCCAATCCATGCCTGCAGCTGAGAGTCAAAATGGCCACGGCCAGTGAAAGGTAGCACCCACTGGCTGCGTCGTCGATCCCACTGAAAAGGTTCGGTACCACCCGTCAGGACATCCACGGTGCTGTAAACGAAGGTGCTATCTTTGGTGCTGACAAACAAGCTATGTTCGCCACTGTGCACGGCGTACGAGGTGACATCCTTGGAGCGAAAGGGCAGCCGTATGTCGGGGAGTTTGCGCCAAACCAACTTCCAAGACTCCAACTCCCGGCGAAACCCGGACTCCTCGGAGTCGGACTCCGGGGACTCTGGGGACTCCGTGTCCTCGTCAAACGGTTTGCGGAGCAACTCAAAGGAATCGTCGGCGAGAGCAAAGATCGCGCCGCAATCAACAGGGATGTAGATGGGATGAGCTGGATTCGGCACTTGCAGGGGGCAATACCTGCCGGTCCGTTTGTGGACGTTGAAGACGTGAGCCCCGCCAGGTGGATCGAGGCACACGGGCAGCATAGCCAGGATCGAGTCGAAGGATGCCGCGAAGCACCTGGTCAACTCGCGCTGTGCCTGGAAGCGGAAGATGGCCGGTGGCAGCCGCCGCTTGATGCAGCGGGCAGCACCAGCAGCTAGCAGACGAGCAGGGTCGTTGAAGGGGTCGAGGTCGGCCGACAAATCGATCTTGCGGATGCTGTATCCCGACGACCAATCATCCAAGACAAGATAAAGGCGCCGCCGCTTCGGCTTTGCTTGGCCGCCGAGAATCTCGTCGAGACGCCGCTTTGGCATTCTTCTTAGGTCTCGAGATCGATCTGCAATTCGAATTCCAATTATAAAACAAGAATCACTGCACCCAAATCATCCCACTATTGCAACTCAATTCGATCATCGTAAATCCTGAATCTGATTCGGGGGACTAAAAGGACTCGATTGTTATGTAATTGGTTGATCCGCCTCCAACTAGGGCAACTCAATTCGACTGTGAGATCAAGAATCAAGGTCTCGATTGGCAGCTTTGACGAGTACTGTCTCAGTCCGGCCGGCCGTGAAAGCGTGATAGTTGCCGTAAATATCCCAAGCCATCCAAAGTGCGGAGGAGAAGACATGTCGTGAACGAATTGCTGTTGTAGATGTTGGTTTGGAAATTAAGCATTGCGAACAATGAGTTCTTCTCGGGTTCTAACGACTAACGCCTGTGACTCTGTGTTCACCTCTTTCCTGCCCAGCGCCCGCTTACAAATAAATAAATAGTGCATGCAGGATTCCGTTGACGCACAGAGCTGTAGCCGTCTCCACGTAGCTATTTGCGTTGCACCCCTCTGCGCTTCGTTCTTGCATTATTGTAGTGTTTGTCTCTGTCAGAATTCTGGTGTTCGTTCGTTTGGAAATCAGGTGCAGCAGGAGATGCATGAGGTTCTTATCACAGATTAGCATCTAGACATTGATCGCCCGACTGCTGCATGCTTGAAGCTCAGATGTTTCCTAGTACTCGTGGTCTCGTGGAGCACATACATTGGTACCAGCAGCTAGTTTCTCAAAACAGCATTAAGTCATATTTAATTAGTTCTACAATTAAATCCACATTACCCAACCCAACTGCCAATGCACACGGTCTCCATTCATTTTCAGTTGGTATGCGTCGTGAGTCATGACTGAACTTGTGTCCTGCAATGTTCAACTAGAAGCAACTAGCAACTGTAGTGCAATAGAAACAACTAGCAACTGTAGTTCCAGGGAAATCTGCGGCGGACCACAGACGCTTTTCACAGGCGGGATGTTAACTGTTTGTCTATGTATATAATATATATAACGATAATGGTAGGACAAGGACGTCCGCTGTCCGGACACGCTCCCTCTCAATAAAAATCTGCCTCGCATGGCACACCACCACCGAAGCGCCTCTCACCGCTGTAACCCACGCGATGCCACTGCCCCGACTCCATCTCCACGCAGCTCCTCCCTTTCCCTCGCTGTTGCACCCATGTCCAACCCGACCCCCTTCCCTCCGCTGCGTTGCCGCCTCCAAACCCGCTTGTTACCGCCACGTCCTTCCTCCAGAACCACCTCTCCCATTTGACTTTCCACTAAACGCCCCCGCGCCCCACCCTCACCGCCGTGGCTACGCGCACGCCGAGCCACGAGGGCGCCTCCCTATCTCTCGCGCTCGTGCCCAATGAGGTCGCGCGCGCTCTCACCGGCACTCCCATCTTCACTGTCTGCAACTCCAACAAGGTCGTCGCTGGACGGGCCTAGGCTAGGCGCAGGCGCACCTGGCTGATGCCAGGCCGCGTCACCATCCTCGGTCGCCCGCTGGTCGGGACCGGCCATTCCTCCACTCTATGCTGCGCCGTGCGGAAGAAGAAGAGTGAAAAATACCTGTTGCAAGCCTATATTTCAAGTGTTTCATAGGTATATTACAATTGTTTCACATGGATGTTGCGAAAAATAGTTCGGGATGTTGCATATGTTTCAAAAGTTGTACTTCCATATGTTCCATCTATTTTTCCAGACGTATGTTGCAAGTGTGTTTATTTGAATGTTGCATATGTTTCACACGTTGCAAATGTTTTTATCTGGATGCTGCGTATGTTTTACAGTGGTTTTGAGGTGTTTTTATTAAGTGTTTCATATGCATGTTTCAAGTGTTTCATCTGTCTTCAGATGTATGTTTCAAGTGTTGCATCTGGATATTTCAAAACAAGATATGGTGTTGCATCTCCCTCCTCACCTTCTGCTGCCTCGCCACGGTGTATCCTCTTGCTCGCAGTGCCGACTGGGCATCCGAACCAGAGACGCAGGCGAGCTCTGCCCCTCCCCTCTTCTCGATGCTGGTGACGTTCAGGGCGGCGCGGGCCCCATGTGGGGCGCGCGAAACGGAGTGCAGGCATAGGCGTGGATGTTTTTCCGGACGTCCTAGCACTAGCACTGGCGTATATATATAATGACAAGCAATAGATTATCAGCATTGAAAACGAGCTATGCAGTGGATGGAAGCAAGAATATTCAGTGCTGCTGTTGTGGACATGCGAACTTCATGGTTTCAACAAGATATAACGAACTAAAGCTCATTGGTCTCAGGAGGTAACACAAGAAAGGATGGACAAGAGAAGCATTATTAATTTGACCAAAAGTGCATCTCCATACAAGCACTGAAGCACAGCTACAAAACCTGTTAAAACACCACACATGCTGAGATCGATGTTGTTTCCATTAGCCAAAGCACAAGAGACAAATCAGAGCAAGCAAACTAAAGTAACTGCTGGTTTACACCCGACCTAGTAGAATTACTACGATACCACATACTATGATGGTTTGTTTACAACCAGAACGCCACAGGATGCTGCAAGTAAGGCCAAGGCCTAGTGACTGATTCGAGCAAGCTGTAGTACCGGAGACGGCGGGTGTTGCCGGTCGTCAGGTCTCCATTCTCGTCAGCCCCGAGAGAGAACGTCGTCAGCCGCAACAGAGGGTGAATTGGCGGTCCCTTCAACTGCAACAGAGCGTCAAATGGCTGGGGCATGAGCGGCCCCTCACAGACGTAGCTGTAGCTCACGCTGACGCACTCCACGAGGCAGAACTCGGTTCCGCTGCCCATGTAGACGAGGGTGGCGCCCTGGTACGACTCGGCCAGGTTGTTGCTGATCACCTCCTCCTTGCTGGTCTTCCAAGACGGGGTAGACGAAGTAGGAGCCCTACCCAGGCATTGAGCTCGCTGACGAAGTAGGAGCCGCCGTCGAAAGGCAGCGCCCAGTCAAATTCGTCTCTCAGCGCGCAGTCCGTGCTCTCGTGCACGTCGAGGCAGAGGGTGGTGTCCTGCGTGGGCTCTGAGTCCGGCCCTCCGCCGCGCCAGGGGGCAAAGATTTTTTTCTTGAAAGTTACAAAGACGGTTCGCCCGTCGGGGTGCACGGCATAGGAGGTGACGCAGCTGGAATCGAAGGGCAGTTCCGCGTGGAGCTCGCGCCACGACCGTAGGTCGCCACCGGCGGACTCCAGCGGCGGCGGCGGTCGTTCGAGGAGCTGGATGGAGCGCCCCCACAGAGCGCAGAGCCTGTCACCGACGGGGATGAAGACCGGGCAGACATGGCGGTTGTTCCATGGATTTCGAACCTCGCCGTCGTCGGGCCGAGGGCCGTAGACGAGGGACCTCGAGCGGACGTCGAAGCAGCGGGCGTCGTTGAGCTGGGGATGCATGGCCATGATCTTTGAGGAGCCCGAGGAGGCCGCGAAATACGTGGACACGTGCAACGCGCTCGGCCCCTCCAGTTGGAGCATGGGTCTCGGCACAGGCTGTAGGCCGGCGTAGCATCCGGCCGCCGCCAGATCGATCTTGCGGATAGAGTTGTTGGCACGTGAAATTGATCCACGCAACAACACGATAACTATCGTACTTTCGCGACGACGAGCGACTAGTTTCCAGGACAAACTAGCAAAGGGGTTCCTCACTTTCGTGGAGGAGAACCGACCGTTTTTCAGCGCAAAACGGCAAAGGTCACCAACCCTAATGGAGATTAGGGTTCGGCATAAACTACTGTCCTAAGGTAGAAGAAAGAAACATGACAAAGAAAAATAATAGATGTATTATGTCGATTGGCTAGAGAGACAATCGGCCGCACCCCGTAATATTTATACAGGTCTGCCTGGTCTTCGGCAGGAGTACATGAGTCGGAATCCTAACCAGATACGAATACTCATATGTTTTGTTCCTGCATAACAGAATAAAATATTCCTTCTATAATCCTCGGTTTGTTTGGCCTTATATGTAAGACATACCAGATATTAACTAAGCCCACTAGGATTTGCCTCCTCCGACTAAGAATTCATCTGAAGAGTCCTTCTCTGACTTATCCTTCCCAATCTGATGTATGATCTTCATGCGGCATATATTGACGGGATTTTGCACCAGTGCCATAATTAATCCACGTGTGATCTTCTCTGATCTTCTCTTCCACAGTTGCTCCTATAGCTGGATATCCAATACCAAACTCACCAGCCAGCACTTGCCAAATCCAGAAAAATGCCTCTTTGCTCCTCCTGCATACTGCTGCTCGAATAGCTGTTAGTGTCCGATTTATTTCTCCCAAACTAAATCGGCCAATGAAAATATTATTACAGTAGCGTATGAATAAGACAGCGCTAATTCAAACCGAAAGTAGAAACCAATCTGGCCAACCAAATTATGCCATCAACAGTGTCCGCCTTCCTTTCTCCTTCCGAAGGCAAAGACAACCATGTGAGCATCACGTCCCTGCACTTGATCAAGCCCAGCATGCAGACTCATGCAGCAGCGCAACTCGCATGTACACACGTTGACTTCCTCCTTCTGTACAGCACCTATGCTCACTTCCTGATAGATAAGCTGTCTACCAAAATCGGTAGTTCCATTCATTTTGTGCTAGTCAACCAGCTAGCCTGACCGAATATTCATCAACTAATATTTCGTTTAAAACACCAGGGTATCCTTTACTTCAAAACCGAATTAAATACAACTCGGCTAGCTTTATCTATGAAGTGCTAATTTTAGTTGTCAACACATGCCCCCCTGTTTTCGGTACAATTGCATTTACCGAAAACATTATACTAGTTTCAAATTTTTCCATAGATTCGGTCATAATAATTTAATCAATGCAACATTGATAACCGAATATTTGTTATTTTCTCTGTAAATCAAATCACTAATCTGCCATACCAACCGTTTTGCAAACAGCCAAAAACAACAATAATCGGCCAAATTATCTAATAAATAAATCTAGATCAATTACTCGGCCACATGGATTGTGCATGATAATTAAAGAACTAACAGCCGAGCCTAGCATATGAACAGTACTAAAATGCTTGGCCAATTCCCAGGACGATGGTAAAGAAAGCATCGGCCATATAGCCATATGTCTTATACTAACACAGTAATTAAAACAATGCCGGTCATATATTTTTCTAAGGACGATGATAATCAATTATCGGCCATATTTACTGTCCAATATATCTCGTTTAACTTATACTATATATAATGAATAAATTTGCTCACAATGAATCATTATGCGGCCGAATTTATTTGCTCTATTAATGAAATCACTGATCGGCCATACCAATTATTTCGTAAATAGCCCAAAAGAAACTAAACAGCCGAATTACCTAATATAAATAAACCAACACTAATTACTCGGCCATATTAACTGACATGTAGTTTGAAGAACTAGTATCTGAACCTATAAGAAAAGAACTGCACTATGCTGTTCAACTAACTCAATCTTAAGGCGATGTAAATAAAACATCGGCTATATAGGACCATCCTCATGTATAAACGAAATAAATATATGCATGAACAAAACAGAGTTTGACCCATAAATATTTCGGTTTGTAGATCGACAAAAACAATTTTAATCAATCAAGTGTAATAATTTGGTGATATCCCTCCATGATATGACGACTGCATCCCAGGGTTATAATAGGACCATGAGGGATAACCAGACATACCTGAGAATGGACTCCGTGACATTGGTCCTAATGGCATGGCTAAAGAATATGGGTGATAGGATGGCCCAAGATAATAATGATCCAATGCAAGCCTTTGGCTAAGTAATTGTTTCTTGACTCCTTTCTTCTTCAATCTCACTGCTTCCATCGGAACGGACACTCGGCCATCATCCTTGTCACGAATTTGATCTGTCCCTTTGAGAACCCATGCCATATTCCTCTTTTTCAGCTCCTTTGCACTAAGCCTTCGCAATTTCTTCTCTTGCCAACTCGATAAGCCGAGTGGGCATCTCGGCTGTGATTTTGATTTAAGTGGCAATTCTTTCTTGATCTTGGCTCCTGTTGCTTCCATTGGAATAGATGCTCGACCATCATCCATATCTCGAATTTGAATTATTCCTTTGGGAACCCATGCCATGTTCATCTCCTTTAACTCTTGTTCACTAAGCTTTTGCAACCTTCGCTTTTGTGAATGCAAAAGCCTGAGTGGACACCATCTCGGCTGTGGTTTTGTATTAGACAACAAGGATAATTTCGGGACAATCTCTTTTATACCCGAATCATTGGTCGATTTGGTCAAAATTACTGTCTTTGGTTGCCTGATATCTGCATGCTTGGTAGCAAGAGCGGACGGAAACATAGCCAACGTACTAAACACACCATGTACCGTTGCTTCATTGCTGTTATTTGCTCTTGCAGCTGTCCTGCCATTGTTCTTATTCCCAGATGGAACAAACTGCTCAGACTCAGTTATTTCTCCACTCTTGCCAGCAACAGTATCATTGAGCACCACATCCTTTTGTCCCTTTTTGATTTGATAAACCTGTTTAACCACTTTGCCTCTTCTTTTTGGATCAGACCGATTTTTTTGATTAAAACGGTCGTTATTATTAGAATATGTTCCATGCGTGGATCTTCTTGGAGCAGCCCAATCCGGACAAAAATAATCACCGTGCATAGGAGGATATGACATCCATGTATTATAATAACTCCAAGATGGATAAGGAGAAGACATACCCGGAGGATACCCCCATAGCATATGCATAGGTTGTTCATAAGGTTGAAACGGCGTCGAGATATGAAAATTCTCCTGCTGCCGATTCAAACTATTAGAATCTCGTCTCGGATATGATCTTGACTGCTTGAAATTATCTGACTGACTAGCACTCTTTGCATCCGCCTGTTTTTTATACTTAGCCAGAAGCTCCTTGAAAGAAAGCTTCGGCCTTTTAAGCGTCTTCCGTTTAACTTCAATATGCCCCCCAGTGCTTGATGCAATCTTGGTGCTTTCCACAAAAATCTTTGGGCGCTCATCAATAGTATCTGAATGTTTACAATTTGCAGCAACTGAATTCCCTCTCATTTTAGACATGTCTGAACTATTAAGTTCGGCCATAACTACTGTTTCTGCCTTGGTCAAATAAATAACCGAACTGTCATTGTGGTCATCTGTAGCTGCTGTTCTTGAAGCACTAATACTCATATCTGAAATAACATGGCTTTGTTCAACTGACGCATGAGCGAGCGAGCCAGTACTTGAATCCGAACCAGACAGCACTCGTTCGGCTATATCCTTTGCAACACTGTTTATGAAATTTCCCTCTCGGTCAATCTGTACACTAGCCGAAGAATTGTTGCCTTCGGCTGTACTGTTTTCTTGTACAGGACTACTACTAATCTTAACGTAAGGACCAACTTTATTATCTAGTTGACTCATTGCAGCAGCTTTTAATGCCTGGTTTGTTTCATGATCCGAACCAACTCGATGTTCGGCTATACCAAAAGTAAAATTGCTACATCGGTTTCTTTCATGTAGCAGCAAGCTGACAGCTAGCCCCTCATTACTATTATCAACAAAAGTAGGAATCGGCCTTTCCTTCTCCAAAACATGTCCGGATATTTTATTAGTGATATCTCCTGTGACCGATTCATCCACCACATTAACTATATGCTCTAGGCTAGATTTTTGAACTAACTCATGCCCCCTAATTTCCTGAGAACTTGAGAACATCAATCGACCTTTATCAATGGCCGATTGTACTTTACGACGAAATACATTGCAAGCATTGGTGCTATGATCAAACGAATTATGCCACTTGCAATACATTTGTTCTTCTAAATTTCTAACCAATGGCATGAGTTGGTGATCAATTATTCTAATATATTGATTTTCTAACAAAATATCAAATATGTGATCACACAAAGTCATATCAAAAGTGTACTTCATTTTATTTAGCCGATTCTTTTGTGGAGACGGCTTTAATGCTAAACAAACAAATGGTTCAGATTTGATATCGACCCATTCAGCTACACATTTACTTGTATTTCTAATGTCCGATAATTTAGAACAATATTCTATTTCCTTATTATCGGCTTCTTCAATATTTTTCAACCACGGCTTTGCATCTTTGAATCCAAAATAATTACAGCACATGTATCTCATTTGAGACTGAGTATAAACCGAGTGTAAAACAAGTAAAGCTACCCATGCAAATATTAAATTTGGAGGAAACAATGGGCAAAGCTTTAACTCTAATAAAATGCTGCTGTCAGCCTCTCCAGATTGCTCAATACACTGGCCGATATGTTTTAAAATATTGCTAGTAAGTAGACTACCATTCTCAACCGATCTCTTATAATCATTTAGCATAGAATCACTAATATAAGCCTCAATTGCAAATCTATGATCAGATTGAAAAATAGGCAGATTACTTGTGGATAGTACCTTCTGAGATAAGTTTGAGAAGCATGATGGTTGCACTTGAATGATATCTTGCCTTGCCTTTTGATAGCTCTCCAACAATATTTCCTTATCTTCAAGGTCCCGTGCTCCATCATCTTGATTCATCTTGTCAGCTGAATTTTGTTCGGCTTTATGTTGTGCTTCATCAAAATCATCCTCTGGGGCACGGAATTCAGATGGCAAAACAAAAGGTCCATTGATTCCTGAGAAATCAAACATCGCTACCTCGTTGCGCTTGGAACGTTTTTGCAAAGCTAAGCTTGATTCTTTTAATATGATGGATTCAAAACAAGTATGATTGTGTTCGGCTTTAGTAACAACCGAACTATTGTCCACATCTGTCGCTATTATTTTTCCTTTGCTAATTTCATTAACTAGCAAAGCTTCTTCCTCTCTCGCACTATTAGCCGACAATTTAATAACAGCCGGCCTTAGTTCTTGTGAAAAAACAGGTTTTCTTCCCATACTTACAAGGCAAGCATCTAAATTTTTCCTAACATCCTCACGTTCTTGAGCTATAATAGTTTCCATGGCAGCTCTTACATTTTCATCAAGTTGCCTACTGCTGTTATGCTCTAAATGTTGCTCTGCCATAGACTGACTAGATGTGGAACCAACTTGTAACACCCGTTGATCATTAAGATGAGTTTCCGAAAATGAACCATAGGGAATTTCGGCAATTTGGGGTGGTGTAGGATACACACTATGTGCTACAGTGTTATATGGAGGTGTACTTGTGCTTGTTGAAAACTCATTGACCCGGCCATGTTTTGCAAATGTAGCCGAATCATGTGCATTCGGTATTGCGCATGAGAACGAAAATCCAAATGACACATCCTCTAGCCTATTAGTATTTGGTGTACCAAACGATGAATCAAAATAATTGACCGGGACATCATTATTTCGGCCATAAATATTATTATGCATTGGCATGACTTGTTCTGTAACAAAAGGTGCTGGAAACATTGCCGATGAATTATGTGGTAATTTTTCTCTATTTGAGTGGCTAAAATAATTGGCCGAACCTATCCCACTAATTTGGCCGTGTTGGTCAGTCATCGGCATGCTAATTTGTGGTAAGCTATATTGACAGTTTATTACTGATGAACTACTAGGAATAGGATATGAAATATCTTGTTGCAAATTAGCAAAATTATTATGACATGACGCTTCATAAAAATTGGCCGAATTCATCACGTTAATTTGGCCTTGCTGACTATACATTGGCATTTGGGATTGCGGCAGTGCCGATGTATGAGAAAACATATATGCATGATTTGTATCGCTAGGGGCATTATTAATATTAAAAACATGCATATTATCTGATATAGGATTTTGCTTATAATCTTCAGATCTATAATTTGCATATCTAAAACAATTATCTGAATAATTACCAGCCAATACAGTACGTTCATTAAATGTAGGCCTAGCATGGTTAAATATATCCATCTTAAAGCAAGGTAGGAAAATTGATGACGTACGTGTACTAGTTGATGTTTCCTCTGGTGCAGTCACGTAGCACTTCGCCGCTTGTCTTCACGTTGGGCCGTAAAGTCGTAGCGTAGATTCACTCTGGCGCAGCTTCCGAGTTGGATTAGCACAGGAACCAAGCGAATCAAAACAGCCTTTTGCCAAACCACGTATGCAAGCCACCGATCAATCAGGATAGAACGGCGCCAATTTTACTTTGCCGGCTGAATTCCCTAGCAATTCCTGGCGGCGATGATAGATAAGAACACACGACCGGCCTTCCTGATTCGTCGATAGATCAATGGCTAGGAGAAATAATTCGGCGGTAGATAGCCGAATCGATCGATTCCCCAGCGGAGTCGCCAATTGTGTTGGCACGTGAAATTGATCCACGCAACAACACGATAACTATCGTACTTTCGCGACGACGAGCGACTAGTTTCCAGGACAAACTAGCAAAGGGGTTCCTCACTTTCGTGGAGGAGAACCGACCGTTTTTCAGCGCAAAACGGCAAAGGTCACCAACCCTAATGGAGATTAGGGTTCGGCATAAACTACTGTCCTAAGGTAGAAGAAAGAAACATGACAAAGAAAAATAATAGATGTATTATGTCGATTGGCTAGAGAGACAATCGGCCGCACCCCGTAATATTTATACAGGTCTGCCTGGTCTTCGGCAGGAGTACATGAGTCGGAATCCTAACCAGATACGAATACTCATATGTTTTGTTCCTACATAACAGAATAAAATATTCCTTCTATAATCCTCGGTTTGTTTGGCCTTATATGTAAGACATACCAGATATTAACTAAGCCCACTAGGATTTGCCTCCTCCGACTAAGAATTCATCTGAAGAGTCCTTCTCTGACTTATCCTTCCCAATCTGATGTATGATCTTCATGCGGCATATATTGACGGGATTTTGCACCAGTGCCATAATTAATCCACGTGTGATCTTCTCTGATCTTCTCTTCCACAGTTGCTCCTATAGCTGGATATCCAATACCAAACTCACCAGCCAGCACTTGCCAAATCCAGAAAAATGCCTCTTTGCTCCTCCTGCATACTGCTGCTCGAATAGCTGTTAGTGTCCGATTTATTTCTCCCAAACTAAATCGGCCAATGAAAATATTATTACAGTAGCGTATGAATAAGACAGCGCTAATTCAAACCGAAAGTAGAAACCAATCTGGCCAACCAAATTATGCCATCAACAGTGTCCGCCTTCCTTTCTCCTTCCGAAGGCAAAGACAACCATGTGAGCATCACGTCCTGCACTTGATCAAGCCCAGCATGCAGACTCATGCAGCAGCGCAACTCGCATGTACACACGTTGACTTCCTCCTTCTGTACAGCACCTATGCTCACTTCCTGATAGATAAGCTGTCTACCAAAATCGGTAGTTCCATTCATTTTGTGCTAGTCAACCAGCTAGCCTGACCGAATATTCATCAACTAATATTTCGTTTAAAACACCAGGGTATCCTTTACTTCAAAACCGAATTAAATACAACTCGGCTAGCTTTATCTATGAAGTGCTAATTTTAGTTGTCAACAAGAGTACCCCAGCGACCAGTCGTCCAAGACAAGATAGAGGTGCCGCCGCCGCATCGGCCTTCTTCTTTCCTTACGGCCTCCGCCGCGCTCATCGGAATCGGACCGCCGCTGCTTTGGCATCCTCCGACCTTTCTTGCTCGCTTGATTTCTTCTCCTGATCCTTGGAGTTGAAGTCATGCGGTTCGAAGTCCAATTGTAAGACAAGAATCAATCCGCCTAAATCCGACTCCTACTGCAACTTTAATTCGACGTACGATCCTATGATCTGATCTGAAACGGTGCCAAGGAGGAAGAGAGAAGGAAATCACACCTGGGGAGTTGTAGTCGACGCAGAGGATACGAGAGATCGGCGGCAGGGGAGCCGGGACGCTTGGCCGCTTGGGACTTTGGGAGGTTCGAATCCGGTGCGGAAACGAATCGTGTTGCCAGCCCATTCGCTTCATAAAAGCAACCCATCTCAAAGCTCACAAAGTCCACCCATTCCATGTCTTCTCCGGTTGCTCAAAAAACAGTCCATGGCTTTTCCGGAAGGAAAAAAAAAAGGAAAAAGTCATGGCAAAATATCCTGTTCGTTTTGTTTTGCTAAAATTTGGCTGCTACTGATTTATTGTGAGAGAAAAATATTATTTCTTTACTGAAAAGTACTGCTGAAGTAGTGCTGAAAAAAAGATGAATGTCACCAGCCAACAACATCGCAACATGTCAAGGTAAATTATCTAGGTGTAAAAGTTGTTTGTTTAGTTATGTGACTATTACTGTTTTGAGGTTATCTTGGGTGCATTCCAGATAATTCTGGTGGTGGTGCTCATGGTCTTTTGTAAGGCCAAAAAGAAAAAAAAAAAGACCCCTCCAACAATTTGGTAAAAGAATATAATTCGATAATCCAAATATATTGGATTGTTATTATTATCCACAATCCAGATTCTCAAAATCACTATCTACTATTCGGATTTCCATAATTCTTTGAAGATCCAAACGGGGCTTAAGAGTATCTCGAGAAGTTTTGTAAAACAACTCCATATTTTAATCCTTTAGCAATTAGCAAAAAGGAAAAAGGTCCCCTCCAACAATATGGTAAAAGAGCTCCTTCATAAAAATAAAAAGTTGTCAAATATCCTCTCCAACTCGTAAGTTCCATAGTCAAGAGGAACTCCGTATCTCCTCCCCATCTAACATTTCTCTCGGTAGATTAGAGTAAACTGAACGCATAAGTAAATTAAGAAAATAAATGGTTCCAGGTGAGAAAACATTAAGAGAAAGAAAGAGATTATTGAAAGAGGTTTGATTGGTTAGATATAGTTTGGGGTTCCTAATACAAAATCGTTTAGGAAGCTAATATAGAAAACTATTCGGAGATGAAAATAAATTGAGGTTGCTACTTATTTTGTTAACTTGCTAAACTCATTAGTTTAGCAAGTTAATTATATGAAACATCTAGAGTTGCTCTAAGAGCAACTTTCGAATGTTTGTAAGTGAACTCCCTAATTCATTTTTAAAAAATCTAAGTAAAAAAGACCTCTCTGACAATTGATGAAAAACTCTTTAAAATAATATGTTGCTAAAATCCACTCAACTCATAACTTTATGCGTGGGGTTAGGAAGCGTGCATCCTCCCCGTTCATGTCGGTCTTTTGTTTTTGGCGCCGACAGAGAAAATTTTATATACATTCTAATAGTAGCATGCGTTGCACTGGAAACAATAAATAACATCATAATAATTGTGATTTATGCGGGAACTAAATATAACACCATGGTGATTGTGATTTGCATGCGTGTCGTCGTGCCACAACTGAAAAAACAATATTAACGACCTTTGAGTGATCTTTCGCAATATTTGTGGTAGCATATTTGAAAGAGATTAGATTATATAGCCTACATGAACTACTTTGATGTCAAACTACTAAAATTATAAGAAGTTTTGGCCTTTCTAGATTATTTTTTACTATGTATCTAGAAAAGTCAAACCGTCTTATAATTTGGAATGAAGTGGAAACAATAAAAGATTTCAAATTACATTCCATCAGTCGGAGCTGATTAAACACAAAACCGAATCATCATTGACAATCTTGTGACATGATTTGCTAGAAATGAATCATCCATCGTACTTTAATGATCAATCCATTAATCTTGTAGGCATGGGTAGACAATGTTCTACTAGGTTGTTGAAATAAATTGCCAGTCCATGCATAATTGAGCTACTCTTGCAGTTTGTGAGGACGCATGTGCACTCTCAACATCATCAGTTGGTAAACACATGCAGCCTGTTCGCTTAAGATTATACAGCCAGCCATTCAGCAGTTTTTTTATCTCATAAAAAACTAGCCAGATTTCAGCCCAAGCGAACAGTCTGATGAAAAAAAGCCATGGAAGTAGAATTTTGTTACGGAAAGTAATTGAACTAAAACAGAGACGGTAGACTGCGGCAGCTTATATTAAGGAGGCTTTCCTCTATCCTTTCATCTCCTATGGTGCATTTCAAATAACTTGATAGACTACAGTAGAAACCTGTAATTTAGTATTGTTTCTTGATATACACTGCCAAGATAGTGAAAAAACTCTCAATCATGCAACAAATTTACTATGAAATGTTCTGGTCACCATGCACTCCATATCCAAATGTTTAAGTTGGACATCCCTTTTTTGTCTACTCAGCGTGGGAACTTCAGAGGTCAATTGCAATTTGGATCTCTCCCTGGCCTGGCTACTCCGCATGACGCATGGGCTGAGCTTGAAAGAAAGGAGTCTCCAATTTTACTGGGCTCTCTTGGGTTTGTCGGTCCACTGCTCACAAGGCCCAGCATCTGCCAGTCGCATGCCGTGACGCACAAAACCCACGGCGGCACGGCCCCATTCCGCGTCCGCACTCTCTATATAATGTGTCCCCTCGCTCCGCTCCAAGCCCTAGCCGCCCTTCTTCGTTTCGCACCCTCGCCGCCGCCGCCGCCGCCGCCGCCTGCCTCCCTCAGCCGCCGTCGCCATGGGCAGAAGTAAGTTCACGTTTTCGATTCAGCTCCTTCGTACGCTTTTACTGCGATGTTTGTTGCAACCGCTTGTCTGAATAGGGCTCTCCCTTTTCGTCCGGTGCAAATCTCGATTAGACTAGATCCACACGAAATCGGGTTGATACTTTTGATGAATCCGTGGTGCTTACTGCACGGGCTTAGTATTGTTTGTTTGCTGAGTTGATTTGTGAAACTCGCAAAGTTGTGGTTGCCTAGTGTATCGGATAAAGATGAAAAGCGCTGGGGCCTTGCTACTAATATATTGACCCAGATTTCCTGTGTTCTGGGTGGGTGATTTGTTCCGTGGTAACATGCTCATAGTTTAGGACCTGTCTGACTACTGGTAGAACATGTCATCAATTGATTTGCTGTTCATAATTAGAAAATTTTGTTTTGGTTCGGGTTAATGCTTGTAGACCTTATACAGATGCTTTACCTTCAAAATGGTGTTATTAGTTATGTTCCATGGCATCAATTGATTTGCTGTTCATAATTAGAAAATCTTGTTTTGGTTCGGGTTCATGCTTGTAGACCTTTATACATTTGCTTTACCTGTCAAAATGGGGTTATTAGTTATGTTCCGTGGATTTTCAACGAATACATTTAGTATTCTACTGTATGGTATGAAAAAAATGCTATAGGACCAATCTGATTACACTGCATATGCTCCTTCTGCATGCCTCATGCATGCACTGTTGTATATTCTGTGGAAATTAATGTTCTGTTTTGCATCTTGTCAATGGTTTATATTTGTTTGCACTGAATATTTTTATTATTGCAGTGCATTATTATTATATTCATTGATAATAACGAGCTTTTATGTTTCTGAAACATTGGGTAGGGCCTGCGAGATGCTATCGCCAGATCAAGAACAAGCCATACCCCAAGTCCAGGTATTGCCGTGGTGTCCCTGACCCAAAGATCAGGATCTACGATGTTGGGATGAAGAAGAAGGGTGTTGATGAGTTCCCCTACTGTGTGCACCTCGTCTCTTGGGAGAAGGAGAATGTCTCCAGTGAGGCTCTTGAGGCTGCCCGTATCGCCTGCAACAAGTACATGACCAAGTCTGCAGGAAAGGATGCCTTCCACCTTAGGGTCCGGGTTCACCCGTTCCATGTCCTCCGTATCAACAAGATGCTTTCGTGTGCCGGGGCTGATAGGCTCCAGACTGGAATGAGGGGTGCCTTTGGCAAGCCTCAGGGTACCTGTGCTAGGGTGGACATTGGTCAGGTCCTCCTTTCTGTGCGCTGCAAGGACAACAATGCTGCCCATGCCAGTGAAGCTCTGCGTCGCGCCAAGTTCAAGTTCCCTGGCCGCCAAAAGATCATTGAGAGCAGGAAGTGGTGAGTGCATAATAAATTCATTGGTGCTGTGGAACCATAATGTTATAGTCTAATAGCTTGCATAAATTATTTTGTATTGTTGTATTTAATTTGCACTATCTTGTTCAGGGGCTTCACCAAGTTCAGCCGCGCTGACTACCTGAAGTACAAGAGTGAGGGTAGAATTGTTCCTGATGGTGTCAACGCAAAGGTACAGCTATAACTTTTCTTGCCACATTTTGTGCAGACATGTCTCTGAATCAGTTTCGGGACAGTAGATATAATTTAGCTTGGATAATGCATATTTTGAAATGTAGCTATGCTTCTCCTTGGCCTCATTTCTTGAGGCAAGCTTATTTTGGACAACATAGTAATCTATGCTTAATCACAGTTTTTACCTTACATATCTGAGCATTCTTCTAATGTTTCCCCCCCTCATATCTGAGGACAGTAGTGCATAATCTAATTTCGTCTTCTCTGCTTAATCACAGTTTTTACCATACATATCTGGGCATTCTTCTAATGTTTGCCCCCTCACCTCTAAGGGCAGTATACTAGCCAGTGCATAATCTAATGTCATCTTCTCCTTACCTTTTACAGCTGCTCGGTAACCACGGCAGACTTGAGAAGCGAGCTCCGGGGCAGGCTTTCCTCGAGGCCGTTGCTTAAGTGGAATCCACAGTGGGAATGCAGATCCAGACGTTTTGCTTTAAGCCTATCTTATTATTTTGCTTTGTGGAACATGAATTTCAAGTGTATGGGGTATTACAGTGCCTTATGTGAACCTGCCTATCTTGTGCTGAACATCGTTATGCATGCGAGTAGTTCTATTTTGTGTCTGAATGCTGAGAATTAAGTGTTTTGCATCTGAATATACCTTTCAATATGGTTAATCGCTTTAATTTTATTGTATTGGAAATGGGTTACGCAGATCTCTTGTAGAGTTGTCAGCGCAAATCTGTGCAATTTACACGAATTTGATTTTTCTACGAGCTTTTATTAACCTTGTACTTGTATGGAGTACATGTTTAGGTACGTTTTGGTTATCGTTTTCCCCCGTAGTGGTTAACAGCTTACACGTTGTGCGTTTTGGTTTACCATTTTCCCACGTATTCTGCAGTGGGCTCTTTCATCAACTGATGTTTGGTTGAGCGGGGAGGTAAGCTGACACCCGATACCTGCGTATAGAAAACCGAAATTGCGGGACCATACATCACTGAAAAAAGTTTGTTTGAAATTACCTTTTTATTAGTTGAGCGGGCCCATACAACACTGAAATTACTTGATGAGCGCGAATGTGTAAACGCTAATGCTCATGCTCTGGCGTCCGTCCGTCGGCAGCCGAAAAAAATATTCAAATCTATCTTCCCACGCCGCGTCGGACCTTGAAAAGAAAAATCAAATCTCACCACGCCGCACTTGTCTACCAACTCTGCGCTCGTCCGTCGTGCGGCCGTTCGCTCACCCCACTCCGCTGTGCCGCCGTCGCAATCCCCCGCGGCGCGTCCATCCCACGCACAACTCACTTTGGCGCGCCGTCGCCGCCATCCCCTGCGGTGCCCCCATCTCCGGCAAAGCCTTCGTCCCCGTTGTGCCAATGTCGTTGTGGCAGAACCGCCCGAAATAGCACGCTCCCGGAGACACTTGTCTTCCGCTAGACACTAAGTACTCCGAAAGCGAGCTAACTCAAACGGTTCCGTCGAGCACACCCAACGGCAGAACTCGAACAATCTACATTTTACGTCCTGAATCCAATAGCGAGTACGAACTTACAATACTTAATCCATTTCATACGTATAGAGTCTCAGAAAATTTTTATTACAATACTAGAGTTCAGAGTGCGATAATTAAACAACGGAATAAAAATAAACATCTAGCAGTAAGATACAAGGATCCGCCTGTGCCCACCAGAAGAATCCTCCACACAAGGACTAGCCTCTCAAGGTGCACCTGCAACAAGAGTAAAATAAACCCTAAGTACACAATGTACTCTCAAGACTTACCCGTCTAGGGGATATATTTCCCGACTCTCAAGAAATATGATAGACTTTATGGCTTGTGGGTTTCTGATTTGTGAAATGCAATACTAAGAGTGTGTCCTTATTTTCTTAGATTATTAGCAGTCATGATTAGTTCATTATCCAAACATTCTATGTAAGCACCTGTTTTATTTTCAAGCAAGGGTTAAGCAATCAGAACCATTTTTGTTCTTATTCCAGTTCTTACTACTACGGTGCTATTGATATTATTAACTCCTCACTTGTTTTAGTAGTCACCTATTAATTACCTACACTTCTAGCATTACTAAACTAGGTTGTCATCCCAGTGATGGTGTTAGAAATGTTTGTTGGTACTAACTAGCATTACTATAAGAATAATACTAAATAGATGTTTATCATTTAAAGATATGAATGAAAACGGATTCTGCAAGCGGACAGATAATTATACCAATGTAGCACTTCATCCGAGAGTATAACAGGTATCGTATTTATATTTTACCACAGGGAAGGTGTAACTTTGGATATGTATTGATAACTTATAACATTAATGGAGAAATAAACCATAACCAATCACTCTACTCATAATAGGGGTAAGTCACAAGATAAGATGTATACGATAAGTATTGATCAAGCATTATAATAAGTAAATCACTCAGAGCACTCCTATCTATGGCAATAGCATGGTCAAGTTAGAATATTAGAGGAATAATTCCTAAGTCATTCTTAACTAAAAGTCAAAGCATATGATGATTAGTACAATTGCACCCAGTAATCCTAGCTAAGATCATCATTCTATCCACACATAAGGGGCATTACTTAGGGAAGTTTGAGTACAAAAACCTCTCCCTTCCTTCATAACCAGGCCCTATTTTCTCAACCTACACTCGGAGAGTGGACTATAAAGGACTCAACGGAAGTGTCACATCCGCGATCTACCACATGACCCAGAATATAGAGTGTATTCGCAGGTAAATAACATATAAGCACCACGCTTACATGATCTCTACCACCCACCCATGGTACCTTATTAGGGTGAATGTTATACGAACTTATGCATAAACACAACAATAAACTAACTATACTAAGCATATAATCAAAGTAGACAATGAATATTGCAACCAAGAACATAAATAAGATGAATATTATATTGTCTTAACAATTGTACCAAAGCATATAAAAATAATGGAGATACAACGAGAGAGGGGTACAAGAATTATACCGAACCAAGCTCTAGACGATGTCAGGTTTCCAAGCGAAGATCTGCTTGCCTCCCTCTAGACCTAGCCTAACTAGCTATACCCTAGAAACTAGAGGAACTCTGAGGATATTAGGGTTTCTGGCTCTAGATGACTTGATACCTCAAGGGGATTGTCGTCTTCTTATATAGCTCAGAGGGTCCAACGTGAGCTCTTGAATCAAACCGACTTGAAGGACATCGTAGATGCAGTTTAGGGAGGCGGTAGAGGAGCATTCCAGAAGCTGACAGGCGGAAGCCACCACCAGGGGCCGGCCGGTCCCACCTGGCGGCCTCTCGGGTCTACCTCGCGGGGTTACCTTCTCGAGTCCTCTAGAGTCTTCTAGAATAGTTTTCGTCACGGTTAAGTTAAGTTCCTTTTGACATTTTGATCCCCTTTTCGATTTTCTGGATATACCCTGCAGAAAATACAGATTCACCAAAACTTGTGGAAATTATCAGTTTAAACCCCTAATTTTCTATTGGTGATCCATTTCAAGCATTTCTTCAAGTTATGTTGACAGTTTAATATGATAGATAACTACCGTCAACAGGTGCCAAACCGTAGTCAAGTCGTACCATCACGTAGAAACGGCGATTCGTGAATCAATGTGCCCAGCTGGGTACCCTGAAAAACACACGCCTCGCTTGTACCCCAGGCACAAATAAGACCAACCTGTTCCACTCCTGTCGAGGGGTCCAGGTCCCCGTCCAAACTTGGACTCCAAGCCCCCACGATTGAGACCTGGTCTCAGTGCAATGCTTAGACTTCCACCTATCCCCGCCTCCAATCAATCGATCCGGAAAGAACCGGAACCCACGACAAGAGAGTAACAAGTCTTCCCGCTTCCATAAGCAAGTATGTGCTCGGGATAATAAGTCTGTGACTTGACTAGTGTCCAATGCAACGAACGGTCCTCAATCGATATGGATAGGGAAAACAGTGCAACCAAGCTAAGCTCTGTGGCCGCTGGACACAACCTATTACACCCACCATTACCCATACCATATCTCTGCCCGGTCATCAATTTTCTTTTCCATCATTTTATCATGAGAGTTATAATAATAATAACCACATATTGTGAGTAACGACAAGTTACTCACGCTACCAATAAATCTAAGCAAAACAGCTACGCAATCCTGCACTAGTAAGACTCATAGGTAGATATATTTATATGCATGTGAGTATCATAAAATTCCTGCAGCGTAAATGCACAACATATATATATATATATATATATATATATATATATATATATATATATATATATATCTCTATTTACGATAATTTTATATACTAATTTACGACAATGTCAGTATATATTTATGATAGTTGAATTATTATAACACATGGGGATATTTATCATAATGTTATAGTAAATCACATAGCAAGGAGTTACTTTAATCTCGTAAATTAGCATAGCAATTATCGTAACTCAAAGTGGCTACAGAATAAGTTATTTTGTAGCCAGCTGTAGGGTATATATATATATCATGATTATTCGAAAATACGGGTTATACACAAGGGCTTGTCTTGGGCAGACGCAGTGTCAGTGGTATCAATCACGGGTGGCTCCGAAAACTCCTCCTGTACGAGCACCTCCACCTCGTACTCTTCGATCACCTCGTCGTACTCCTGCTCCCCGGCGGTCACGAACTCCACCAGGTCGTTCTCTACATGAATACGATAACGACGCAACATTTAGTATTTAGGCAACAACAACTCTTAAAATACAAATACACATGCTAAGCTACTAAGCTAGCTCTAATGACTAAGATATCAAGCTATCTACCATCTTCATCAAGCAAGATATCAAACTCATCTTACACGTGCTTCATTTTACAAATCAATATTATGCTTTCATTCCTACTAGTTTTAGTGGATATTTAGTTACCCTAGCCAACAGTCTATTTTGAAGCTACAAAAATTACAGCAATCACACAAATATACCATGACACTACTATAAATTTTTCAGGGTTAAAGCTATCACAGATTCGCCACAAAAATTCATACAAATATGGACCTAATAATATTAAGCATTTTCAAACGATTTAATAGATCTTAACATCATCACAGATACATATTAACTAACCACACTAACTGATAGAGCATGAATTTAGGAACCTAACAAAATTGGTTTCACCATTTTTGGGCTTCTACAAGATTTTATATTAATTACTAAAGATCAGTTCCAAAATGAAATTATAAAGCTATTTCTAATTCCAAATAAAAGGAAAACCGATTCACCCACGCGGCCCACCAATGCGCGGCCCGTGCGACGCGGCCCACACGCACAAGACGGCCCACATGGGGGAAACCTGCCTGCGCGCTGGCGCATTTGCAGAAAGGTCCTCGCAAAACCCAGCATTACCGCGACGACCATGCGCGCTGTTCCGACAGCCAGCACTTAAGTAAATAGGCCATTCTAATTACTCACCTTCGCAACGGGAAGGTCCCCGACGCCTCCCTGCATGCCGGCGCGGCAAGCAGCGGCACAAGGCGACTACGCCGGCCAACTAGGACTCCCTACCACGTATATAAGGAGCCGACGCTCACCTGTGGGTCCTTGCGCACGGATGGGTGGCAGTAGAACGAACGACAACGCGACCAGATGATCCCTCCACGGCGACAGACAACCTGCTGCGGCGGCAACCGCGTTCCGGTGAGCCATGACATGGAAGAGGGAACAAAGGTAGTGGGTGAGCATCAGCAACTCACCACGCACCTACCGGTGATGATGACTTGGCCGGAGACTGCTCGAGGAGGGCCGGCCACGTGCGCCCCGAGGGGGTGTGGCGGCGTACCGCGATGGCACGGTGGCGTCAACAGTGCCTAGGGAGCGTAGGAGTTCGGCAACGGTGCTTAGGGTGCAGAGTAGTTTGAGGTGAAGCTGTCAGTGCACCTAACTAGGCTCGAGGTGAACGGCTTTGGGGGCTACCGTGGGTCACGGCCGAGCTCGGCCTTAATGGCATGGCGGAGGGAAGACTCTAAAATTGGAGTTCGGTGGGGCAGAGCTCGAGGTGAGGTGGGGTCGGTTGGCAAGGCAACTTGATGACGAAACCAAGGGCGTGGTGAATCGGCTGATGGTGACCTGTGACTGCCTAATCAATGGAGCGGCTCCGTCGGCCATGGATACAGGGAAGAAGAGGATAGGGAGGGGAAGAGGTCGGTCCGGCTCAGTCTGTCCTTGTCTTGGCGAAACGCGTTGACGCTACCGGGGAGACACACGCTCAGGGGCCAACACCAAAACGTGTGCGTGCGGTGAGGGAGTAGCGTGGCGTGTGCGAGAAGCGGCCGGCTGGCCAGCAGCGGCACTGGGGCCAGGGCACGAACGTCAGCCTGGGCACTTTTAGACCGAAAGCCGAGAGCCGAACCGAACCGAACCGAAAACGAACCGAAATGTCGGTTTTTCGGTTCGGTTTCGGTTTCTGGTTCTGGAAACTACGGTCTTCGGCTCGGTGCTCAGTTTGTACATCCAACCGAACCGTAAAACCGAGCAAACCGAGGATTCATCGACTCCCACCGTCTCGCCAGCTTACCAAGAAGGCAAGGACTCCCTCCTCTGTCTCGCCTGCGCACCAAGGCCCAACTAACGGCCCACTCGGCCACTCCCCACCCCTCCCGACTCGACTCGCTCGCCCCTGCGCTCTTCCCCCGTTCCCCGGTTCCCCCACGCCATACCAATACGCGAGGAGAGCGGCCGAGCGGGAGCACCGGAGCGGCAAGCCACTCGCCCACTCCAAACCCTAGCCTCTACCCTGTGGAGCACGGGAGCAGGCGAGCCAGCGAGCGTCGGAGCAGACGAGTGGCAGCATGGCGCGGTGCCGCGGTGGCTGCTGCGAGCGCCGGAGGGGGCGAGCTATGCGGCGGCGGTTGCTGCGGCTCTGCGAGCGGCGCGGTGGCGGGATCTTCGGCAGGAGCAACGACGGCGGCGGGATCTGCGAGCAGAGGAGCGGCGGTGAGATCCTGTACTTCTTGCTCTCGGGGCAGCCTCCTCTAGTCCTCTGCCGCAGCACCCGGGGCGGGCGGTGTCGCCGCTGCAGTCTCCTGCGGTCGCGCCTCCTCTGCAGTCATGGCCGGCATTGCATTTGAGGCAGCTGAGTTCGTTCTCCCCCTCTCTTCTCTGTGCTCGGTTTCTTCGGTTTCAACCGAAAACCGAACCGACACCGAACTTCGTCGGTTCCTTTTCTCGTGACAAACCGATCGGCTTCCAGATTCTAGAAACCGAAGTTTCTACAAACTGAAGAAACCGAACCGAAGCGTCGGTTAAAACCGAACGCCCAGTCTGACACGAACGCGACGCGAGTTTACCGTGGCAGCAGCCGTGTCACCGCGCGAGACAGAGGGAGGGCAGCGGGGCAACGGGCCCGTGCGGTAGCAGCCAGCAGCGGCCAAGCCGAGGCGGCCTGGCCGGCCACGCGCGCACCGAGCATGGCCAGACACACGGCACGGGGCGGCCACACTAGCGGTCACCGCGCTCACAAAGCCAAGACGCTGAAACCAGTGCCTTGCACGATTTTTAAAGCGCTTGTACCGACTAGCTCGATGCAAAAGAAGCTCAACTACCCACACCATGCTACACGCACGACATCAAGCTATCGCCAAGAGCTAAAGCATGACCCTACTCCTTAAGTAACTTTCCCAAACTAAATTCGCCAAAGTAGCATGGTCGAACTGTTTTGAAACTTGGAAAAAAGTTCTAGGTCTTTGTTGAATTTGTTTTCAAACTCGATTTCCAGGCTATTAGAAAAGCTAGCTAGTAACATTATTTTTCCCAAGCGAGAGTTGCATTGCCATCTACAAGGTTCACACTTCAAACTCAAACTTTATTTACGGTTCACATATATGTTCTATAGCATTTTCGCTTAATAAAAATTCGTTTTGAACCCTAAGTGGTATAACACGAACTAATGCGTCAACTTCCATTTAATATTTTTATTAATTATTTTAAGTTGCTAGAATTGTTCTACACACTTCAACACATGCAAAAGCACGTAAACATGATGCTCATGACATGCTTTAGTGAGTTGTTTAAGCGGTAACACCGAGGGCATTACAGTCGTGCTCATCCTTCTGCCGCGCCCAGGACAGACGGCCAGGGGAGGGGGTGTCGCCGCGCAGGCGCAGCTGGCCGCTGCCAGGTCGTGCCACTGTCCTCGGCCGTCTGCTGGTCGGAACCGGCCGTTCCCCGCTCTGCACTGCGTCATATGGAAGGACGAGAAATGCATGTTGCAAGTCTTATGTTTCAAGTGTTTCAGATGTTTTATAGGTATGTTGAAAGTGTTTCATGTGGATGTTACAAAAGTAGATTGAGATGTTGCTTATGTTGCAATGGTTGTATACGTATGTTGCAAGCTTTCTATTCCCAATGTTTTATCTGTTTTTCCAGACGTACGTTGTAAGTGTTTTTATTTAGATATTGCATATGTTTTACACATGTGTTGCAAGTATTTTTATTTGGATGTTGCATATGTTTTGCAATGGCTTCTCAAGTGTTTTCAGGTGTTTTTGCAAGTGTTTCAGATGCATGTTTCAATTGTTTCATCTGTCTTCAGACACATGTTGTAAATGTTTTATCTGGATGTTTTAAAAATAGATCAGATGTTGGACTGTCATAGCCGTCTGATGTAGCTACTGGATGCCGTGCATGCGTGTGGGAATCGGATGGAGCGGATGCCGTGCATGCGTGTGGAAAGTGGACGGAAGCTGCACGGGCGCTCCCCGCCTAGCATGGGCCGACGGACGTGCGGGCATGGGCGTCCGTCCGCACGTCAAACGTAGCACTATCCAAAATAGTGTGAGGGCCCCGACACGGGCCTATACAACATCGAAAGATGTTTGGCTGAAATCAATTTTGGTTGAGCGGGGATGTAATCGACTCGGGTCTGTGCAACACTGAAAGATGCTGCTTATTTGTGGGCGTTATCTGATTACGCCCGAACTCCATGCTGCTCACGAAAGATTCTCCTGTACGCTCACGAGACGCGGACCCAGGTGGCCAGCTGCTTTGCATCCGGATTCCGGAGTGCTCACGCCGGGTCTCCACCGGCCGCTTGACTCTGCTGCTGCCGCCGCGTGGTGGCTGCCGTGGGTATGCGGAGCGCCGCTTGCTCGCACGATGCCAAGCGGAGACCGGAGAACAAAGGCTGCCTTGGTGGAGTTTCCACGCCTTCAGTTCAGCTCCACCCGTCAAATTTACCGTAGGAATAGCAGTGTTGTTTGATATATTGTAGCAATGAACTCTTCTTCCCCATCCATCCCAAAATGAACAACATTTTAGGGCTCGTTCGGTTAAGGCAAAACCACGTCAGGAATTATTCCGGGTACTGAAAGCTTATAGAAATTTTATAGCAATTCCGGATGGGAACTCTTTCTGGTAGTCATTCCTGATAAAACGAGCGGGGCCTCAGGGAAGTTGAAGCCACAGCAAACTCTGTCAAAGAGATCCGAAGTGTGTTAAGTGATCCTAGCATCGATTCCCTGCAACCCAATTCCGTTCTACTAGTTGCCAGTACCAATTTGCCAACCAAACACTGCCATATATATCCACACACTTTTAAAAGAGCGAAGCTTTCGTTTTGCTTAGGACTAGGTTAGATGCATTCTACACTTCTACCGCCATGAATGAGAAAGCATGCCATCAGAACATCCAGAACGAGTTATAAATAAGAAAACATTTTTTTATCTTGACCTGATGAACAAATTTCCATAGCATCGACAATCGGTTGTTATTTTTTTAGAATAATCGGTTGTTATTTTTGAATATATGACACACAACAAACTCTTCAAAGTTATTATACTAATAGTATTTAAATTCAGTAATGAATTTAGTCACTAATGATATTTAAATTCAGTAATGAATTTTTGTCATACATTGCAACCGTTGCCAGGATTTAGAGCTCAGGAATATCGCAATATTCCCTTAGAAAGCTATACATCTTCTTTAGACGTTTTAGGGACTTTTGGAAATTGGAAAGCAGGAATTTGATAAGACTCTCGGTCTCAATTTTTTTTTGTTATTTTCGCTTTTCGAAGAGTCTTCGTGACTCAAGTTTGACCAAATGTATAAAAAAATATTCATATTTATGACATGTAATAATTATCATTATATGGATTATGGATATATTTTTATAATTAATCTGTTTAGAGATACAAATATTGATAATATTTTCTATAAACCAAGCCAAACATAAGAAAATTTGACTATTTCTATATCTAGAATGACATTCTTTCTATGACAGAGGTAGCTGACTCTATTCGTAATGCAAATATTTTCTCTATTGTTGTGTTTTTTCTGTAAAATTAGAGTGATTTCTAAAAATTTCTGTACGTAATCATATGAATCAGTTTATATTTTTATAGAAAGAACACAAGAGCGAGGAAAAAATCTTGTATTAGAGGGTCTTATTTATTTTTACTTTCAATCTTATTTCTATCTTTTAAAGCTTCAATATTATATTATTTTAACTGACAAATAAACCATGCGAAATTCTCTCGCCGCTACTAGAATCCGAAAGGATTCCAAGTTTTTTTTTCTTCTATCCAAACTACGGCCCAACTGTGTTCTCGGCCCGCTCGGACTCTCCTCGTCCGCGATCTATAAAACGCTGGCATCTTTCGGTTTCTTCCCACGTTTCGAAACGGATGGAATCATGGAGTGCGCAATGGACTCGCGAAACGACGCCGCCGCCGCCGCTCCACTGCCCCTGCACCCTCCCGCTCTCCTGTCGCTTCCGGATCTCGACCGCCCGCCGGCGGTCATGGAGATGTGGGAGCTGGAGGCGGTCGCCGCCGCGCTCCCGGCCAAGAAGCGGCGCCTGCAGGAGACCTTCGACCGCCTGGCCGCCTGCTCCCCGACGCCGCTCCCCTTCCGCTGGGAGGATCTCGACACGTACATCTCCTCCCTCCAGTACTCCGTTACTCTCCGACACCGCCAGCTCCGGGAACTCGAAAAGTCTAAGCCTGCCCCAGCGCTTGCCCCCGATCCGGCCGCAATGTCGTCCCTGCTGCCCGTCACCGGCGGCGGCGGCGTCGGCCAGGTGCGGGTCCTTGAAAAACCACGGCCTGCCCCTGCCCCTGTTCTTCCCGCCTTCTTGGCACTTCCGGCCACAGACGGCGACGTCCACGAGCTTCGGGCCCTCGTGAAGTCCAAACACGTCCAACCTCAACCTCCTGCGCCACCAGCTTCCGCCGCCGCAGTCTCCGCGCCGGCTGCCACCGGTGTCCACGTCGAGGAGGGAAGGAAAAGGAAGGCGTCTATGCAGGAGGCGGAGAAAATCCACGTGGCGAAGCGTACGACGCATACGCAGGAGGGCCAAGCAGAGATGCGGTCGCTAAAGATCCAGGAGGATGCAGCGATGAAGAAGACGTCACCGTCGAACGACAGCAATGGCAAGGAGTTGATGCCGGTTCCTCAAGGCGACGACGACAATGGCCTCGCGGCGGAGTCGAACGCGAGCACGGACGCCACAGTGCAGGTGGATCCCGTCAGCAAGGTCGCCGTCCTGCAGCCGGAGCTCCCTGGACCTGCCACGGCGCGCGATGCCACGAACCGTGTGCGGGCTGCTGGCGTCCCGAACTCCACTAGCCTGCAACGAAGTCGTCCACCCCGCCCCGTCCCAGCCTCTGGCGCCGCAGCGTCTGCGGCAGCTGTCACCGGCAGGGATCAGGAGAAGAGCAAGAAGCCGAAGGTGTCCAGTCTGGAGGTGGAGGCTGCCAGAAAGAAGATGCAGACGCAACACGCCGTGCGTGAGGTTGAACGACGACACGAGTCACACGGCTCGGTGGTCACCACCAAGAACATCCCCTCTCACGATGGTGGTGAGGCCAAGGCGAGCCCGCGTCGCCCTGGCCCCGGCAGCGGCAGTGGCCTCCCGATCACGACCGTCACGGCCACCGCGCAGGTGGATGCAGATCCCAGCAACTCCGGCAGAATTCGGCACGAGCTCCCTGCCACGATGCCCCACGCCTCCAACGCCACTAGCCAGGCGGTGCCTCCCAACTATGAGGTGCCCGACGTGGAGATGGAGATAGTGCAACCTAAGGAGATGCCGCAGGTGCTCAAAGAGGACGCGTCAATGTTAGCCAAGAAGGCATGTCAAACACAAGTCACCATCAAGTCCGAGCAGGCCGACAAGGTAAGTCCACTTCCTCTAGGCTGCAGCAATGGCCATGCACAGGCCGTCGCTGGCGCGGCCACAGCGATGCCCCACGTAGCCGCTGCTGCGGGCGCCACCGTGTGCAAAAGCTCACCCACCGTGTGCAAAAGCGCTGGCGTGCCCGCTGCCACGCGCGACGCCCCGGCCTGGCACGCCACTCGACGTGCACCACCGGCAGCTGGCTCCCAGCAGGACGCCAGTGACGTGAGTCCAGTTCCTCCACGTGGAGGCAACGGTCTTGCTCAGTCGTCCCGCGTGAGCGCTGGCGCCGGTACGCAAACGGACAGCGCGCGTGTCCGACAAGGTGCCCCTGCCGCGGGCGCGGCACCGGCACCAGCACGCCGTGACCTGAGCGCCACTAACCCTGTGCCGGCTAGCAGACGGGAACACACTGGCCCTTCGGAGGCCAGTGCTCCCCCGAATGCCGGCAAGCATGTGCTCCAGCAGCAGCACATGCCCAAGCGTGAGCCGATTTCTTCACCCAAAAAACAGCAGGAATGGTCTTCCAAAAATCACGGCGGCCGTCCGATGGGCTCTCGACCTGTGCCTGAAGCACAGGACGCTGGTGCTCAGAGGTCGTGGAGCAGGCCCGGCGAGGGGAGAGGCGGCGGAATCGCAGCTGCAAGAGGTCTACGGGGAGACGACAACAACAGAAACAAGGACAACTTTAAAGTTAGGCGACCCCTATTTTGCGACAAGTGCGGATGCAAGGGCCATCTGGCCGAAAATTGTCGCACAGCAAAACACCTCGTGGCCCTCTATCAGAAGGCAAAAGAGGAGAAGGAGAAGGAGAAGGAGAAGGAGAAGATTTGCTACAGGTGTGGATGTACAGGCCATTGGTCTCGCAATTGTCGCATAGCAAAACACCTAGTCGACCTGTACCAAAAGGATCGAGCGGCCAAGCGTGCCGCAGGACTTCTTCAGGAATAATGTCCAATGTTTTAGAGGTTTATTTCAAGCTTATCTGCAATCCTTTATTTGGGGATCAAGATTGCAATATCCAAATGGGTCTCTACAATATCCATCACAAAATCAGCTGTATGTTATCTTCATATTTGTTGCATTAACCCCCCTCAAATTTAGGGTACCTAATTAGAATTCATGTTGGACTATTGAATCTCCTTTTGAAATATTTGAATGCTTGTTTAAATTTATGTGATATGAATCTCATCAATATGCATTTCACAATTTCTTTAAGTCCAGACAGAATATTATTTTGCTGAACAAATGGTAAATGATAAAACCGAGATTTTAAAAGTAGTTATACCACTTTATGAAACTTGTCATACCCTAAAAGTTAAGTTACATACGTAGATGGTCCATAAACATGTATTTGGTTTCGGGGACGAAGGAGGACACGCTAGGTCGACCCTCCTTTTTTATGTGTTTGGTTTTGGATAGTTGGATGGGATCATCCTCTAGGGGAATATACTGTCAGATTCAAGAACACCCCATCCCCGCGAAACAAACATATGGCCTCATCCCTCATAGACGCCGTGTCTTCTTCATCCATGGCCTAGAGTTTGGAGGCATCGATGGCGGCCCGACGCATTGGCGAGCGCAAGGCACACAACTATCATTGCGCTGCTATTGGGGCGGCCTATAGATGATGTGACAGTGGAGCTCCATGGGCGAGAGTTAACGTGGAAGAGGAGCTTCGTTGTGGGTGGGCGACTTCACGTGCGGTGCAGGCAAGGAGCTCCGCTGGCGGGTAGGAGGGGGAATAGAAGAGCAGCTCTCTCGCAGGTGGCGCGGACGAGCAGCTCCAAGTGGCATAGGGCCGGTAACGTGGTCGAGCACCTCCTGGACGTTGTAGGGCACGGGGGCAATCACGCAGACGAGCTCCTCCTGGTTGGCGTGGATGAGGAACCACAAACGACTCGTGCAAGATCTCGGAGAAAGATAAGGCCAAGGAAAAAGTAGGGTTGGGTTTATCTCATTAGGCCGGTGGGTCCTAGATGACAAGTACAAACTAAACGGATATTAGGGACCATCTCATCCTCCTCAACCACATCCCTAAAAACAGGGTTGGGTTTATCTCATCTTACCATGTCCCCAAACAAAACACATGCTAAGCTTGTTATGCTATGTCGAGGGGTTACTATTGGGGAACGCCCCCTTCGTCGGGCCCCTCTTTTCGCCTAGTACCATCCAATTATCCGACTAACCTTGCAGGTCACAGGTTTTTGTCGTGCATCACCAATGTTTCCGAGGGCGGCAAGGGTTGAGGCCTCACTTAGAGTGTCAGGGTTTCCCAAGAGTGAAGGCAAGATCAGCGAAGGAGGGGTTCGAAGAGGCAAATCCCTCCCCCAGGCGAAGGAGATTTGTGGTGGTATCTCAGCAAAGAACGGGTCCCTGTGTCCTAGGGTAGTTGAATACATTTTTTTACTATTGTAATGATTCGACTAAAGTGCCCACAACCCAAAGGAAATATGCTTAGGACTTAGGTCAGGTGTGGGGGCACGATGGTCGATCTTTTGTAATGTAAGAATGGGCCTATAAATACTGCCCCTGAGCAACAATGTGAGGAGGATGCATAGTGATTCCACTATCTTCCTAGTTGGTTTCCCACTTCACACCACCTTTGCTGTTCCTTTCCCACTAGTTTCTATAGTTCGGTGACCCACCCCGTGTTTGAAAACTTCGGTCTAGAACAGCAACTTAATTTAGGAAAAATAAAAATATGGAACCAAGATAATGTTCGCTTGTCTTATGAGCCGTACTTTTTCAGTGAATGAATAGTGTTGTTCTCTCGCAACAAATCGGCGAACAATACTTTTAGCCATGACCTTTCACCAAGCGAACAAGAAAAACACAAACTATAGATCAACAAATAAGGATTGTGTTGCCCTACCCTGTTGAGAGCTTAAAGTTTGTTCCTACAATAAGATCCAATGGGTTTTAGGCCTTGTTTGGATCACTCGAAACTAAAGTTCAGACAGATTAAAGTATACATGTGTTAAAAGTTTAGATAGTCTCTTTCAGTCATTGTTTGATGAGAAAGTTATGATACTGTGCCGCACTTGCAGAGAGCATAGAGTCCACGTGGAGATGACCCCCACACGAAGAGTATGCAGTCAGAATGCTTCGGCATTGTAATCAGAGGTCATCACTACTGGTGTCACGGCAATGTCGCAAAGACACATGAGGCCACCATTCTTGGTCGCCTCAAGCAGGGTCTTGTAGCACATAGTTGAGGAGCTTCTATCCTTTACGCAGCACAAGACAAAGTCTATTGAGCACGTAATCGCGTTGTAACCTCCTAGCACCGTGGCGATACCTGATGTGTTGGAAACACTCTTATGATGGTGGTGGGCGTGGCGGTGGCAAAGCCATTGTGGAGAATGTGGTGATGGCGAGCGCGTAGTTCACCAGTGTGCAGCCAGCAGAGCGGCGGTGAGGCAGCAAGGAGCCATGGGCGCAATGACGGGTGCAACTTAGCTAGCGCACAAGGCGGCGATGGTCAGGTGGTGCCGTGCTGGAGTGGTGGCAACGCTGCTAGCGAATTTCTAAACTCACAAGGCCGTTGTGGACTTGCGAAGGAGGAAAAACTCGGAAATTGCTGGATTGGCACTAGCAACAATGATATACATTTGGAGGGATTCTTTTTTACATCTTATTTATATAAAAAAGTGCACGCTATGTGCCTGTGTGACACATGGACGTGTTCTTGGGATTCTTTGCTAAACGCACGGTTGACACAAGAACTTCAAGGTAAACCGAAGAGTTAAGCAAAAAGAGAAAAAAGAGATTCAAAATACGCCAGACACGCAACCGATAATGCTAGTGTTTTTTGAAGATTTATTTCAACCTTATCTGGAATCTTTTATTTGGGGATCAAGATTTCAATATCTAAATGGGTCTTTACAACATCCATCGCAAAATTATTAACCATATGTTATCTTCTTTTAATGATGTGTCATATTTGTTGCATCAAGACCTCGAATTTAGGGTACCATAGTAGATTTCATATTGAACCACTGGAGCTCCTTTTGAAATATTTGAAAGATTATTTAAACTTATACGAATCTCATCAATATGCATTTCGCAATTTCTATAAGTCTAGAATAATTACTGTGTTGAAGAAATGGTAAATGATAAAAGTCTGAGAGTTTAAGAGCAGTTAGAAAACTTTACAAAACTTGTCATAGCCCAAAAGTTGAGTTACATATGTAGACGGTCCATAAACGTGTATTTGGTTCTAAGGACGAAGGACCACATACTGCTCTATCCTTCATTAGTGTGCCACTTAATTTTTTTTAGAAAAAACTTAAATACATTCTGGAATGCTAGACTGCTCGATCCTTCATTAATGTGCCACCTAATTTCAAAAAAAAACTTAATGCATTTTTGGAATACTAAACTTGTTATTAAGTGATGCACCCCTGAACATGGGGTCCTGGCGATGGCATGGCATGGCATTGGACTAGGTCTGAGGTTGGTTTGGTGCTGATTGTGCGAGGGGTTGACCCAGCCTACATTGGTTTTTAGGCCATTGGCCACAGATTTGACCGCTGCACGACCAGGGTGAAATTTCGGGCATTTAAGAGATCACCTCTATTATACAGAGACATTAACCTTAAGGAAACTGCCTATATTAATCCATTAATATATGTGAAACGACATAACTACCTCTGTAAATGGTTATTTTCAAAGGTGGCCTTGCTAAAAGTGTCGTCTCTAGAAATCGATTAACAGAGGTAGCACTCTCAAGAGGTCCGCTTCTAAAAATAATTATATTTAAGTTCTCATATTTTGAGATTTAAATTTTCAAACAATCTCGGATGGAGACACACCCAATACTAAAGTCGTAGTGCTCGACAAGATTTGACTCTTTTTAGTTACAAATTTTTTTCATATGAAATCATTTAGTGCCTAAAATATCCAAAACAAGATTACTAAGTCTCAATACAAAAGGATAGCATCTTATACCCAATTATAAGTGAGTATGTAGTGCAGCGGTATGTATAAGAAACATGGATCCTAGTAAGAGCATAGTGATTTGGTGGTTGAGTAACAGCTTAAGTCAATAGAACTACCAATGGTTAGTATACAATGTGACAATTTAGGGATGCAAGGATGGACTTGAGCTAAGCTAAAGTTGGAATCAAGGAATCAACACCTCAAATGAAGATTGAATAGAAGCTTTGAAGAGCATAAAAGACAATCAAGAAGCTTCAGGAAGTGAAGTCCAAACAAAAGGGTGCGGAGAAATTAACACAATTCCTAAAAAAAAGTCCGGACAAAGATTAAAGATTTATTAATCATCACATCATGTGTTTCAATTCATTTTGTATCAAAATCCACACCATAACAATCAACTTTAACTCGTATGAAAACAGAAGATAGTGGTGGATCATGAAAAAATGTCATATTCTAATTCATTTTAGAATCAAACTCCGCATAATGCTCGGGCATGTTACTCCAACTCCTAAGGTTATAGGAGACACTAGGTCCATCCGAAACCCATTGGCTGGTTGTGAGCGGTAAAAGACAAAAAAAACTATTACCTCTTTAAGAATAGCTCTTAAATATACCCGCAAGTTGCAATGAACGGGAGAAAAAGAATCTCTTGCACTCCCCTATGTCAATAAACATGGACCTAAACAATCCTTTTATAATTAAGTAGTCCTTCGCTTTTTGGTTTTAGATAGGGATCTTCCTTCGATTGTTGGGATTAAAATATTGAACACCTAAGCCATTAGTCGTATAAACATTGTTCGTAAACCTTAAAAATCCTAGGAAAATCTCGTTCAGTAAGTGCCAGTAGTATTTCTTTCTACATACAATTTTTGTGGCTTCTTCTTTGACGTTTGGCAATTCGCAGTGACTAATGAACCGGGAAATCCTTGCTATAGTTTTTAGTAGCACGATGAATGATTGATTCAAGGTCTTGTACAGCTGAACCCATGTCATGGATGTCAGTTAAATTTGCATGGTGTTTCCATGGTTCAGAAAATCAGAAAGGAAGACTCGTTATTCAGATACTGAACATAAGCTGCAATATGTGTCATATGATTCAGAAAGGTGGGCACTCAATGACTCATGATTCAGATACTGAACTCAAGCTGGAATTTGTCCTTAAAACGTCATCAGATTAGATTCGGAATCAGAATCAACGTCCTTAAAACTCGCCCTGCTTGGAATCAAGCAAGAGCACGTCATCAGATTAGAGATAGCCACGTCGACGTTGTGTGGGATAGCATAGCAAAGATGGAGTTGCTGACCGACGACGTGCTCGCGGACGTCCTCCGCCGCCTGCCGCCATGAAGCCTGGCCGTGTCCCGCTGCGTCTACCGCGCGTGGCGTGCGCTCATCGACGGCGACGGCATGCTGCGCGCGGACCTCCTCCCACGCTCCCTGGCCGGCCTCATCATCTGCTACCACGATCACCAGGAGCTCCCGCATGCGATGCTCTTCGCCCGCCCCGGCGTGGGCTCCGACGACTACGACATCCCTGGCGGCCCCCTGGACCACTGCAACGGCCTCCTCCTGTTCTACCGCGACGTGCACAACCCAGCCATGGGCAGGTACGCCACCTTGCCCGAACGCGTGGCGACAGATCGGAACCACATCGTCCTCGAATACGAGTTCCTGGCGTTTGATCCTGCGGTCTCGTCGCATTATGAGGTGGTCATGGTCCCCTACGTCGTTCCTCCCAAACCTAGAGTGGTTGGTGAGCCTGCCATAGGTAGCGGTGGTGGTGCTATGTTGGATTCAGAATGGCCGCCGTCGCCATGGGTCTTCACTATCTTCTCGTCGGCGACAGGGCTGTGGGAGGAGAAGCTGTTTATTCGACAAGGTGAGCCTGCCGGAACTGTCGCCGACCTGTGGCCGAACTGGTGGATAAATTGGCGAGACGATGGTCGTGCTGAATACTGGCGGGGGACACTCTACGTGCACTGCAAAACTAACTATGTCATGAGGTATATATATATACTTTCGGTTTTATTTCCAGCTACCTCTCCCCATACATATTTATACCTAATATTAAAGAACCAAATTATCTGACTTTGCTTATATCATTACTCTTTGATTAATGTGCTGCAGAATATCATTATCAGATAGAACGTATCGAGTAATCAAACCCCCAAGATGTTTTTGGAGTCAAGAGTTTGTTATAGGAAGGTCTAAGAAGGGGATTTACTCTGCATTCCTTGATGATAAGTATCGCCTTTGGATCTGGACCCTTGATGAGTCGTGTGACGATCAAATTGAGTGGAAACTGAGGCACGATAGTGGTCGGGGGATTGCATTTGCAAGTCCAAGTTTTGGCCGTGGATCCTGGATCTTATATGACCATGGAAGTCAAGACCAAGATGATGATGATGACGACGACGCTGACGATGATGAAGCGATGGTGGATCAAGAATTCGAATGGAACTCTGATGATGATGGTGGTGGTAATATTATTCCGCCTTATACATTTGAAGAGCATCGCATGTTTATTCGAGTTTTGGTGTTTCATCCTTACAAAGAGATCGTCTTCTTCCATATATCATCGGCAAGAGTAATGGCGTATCATTTGAGTAGCTCTAAACTTGAAGACTTGGGCGAATTGTTGTCGGTGACTTTCATGTCTTGGCAAAGACATGAGTATATTAGAAATTATTTTCCATACACGCCTTGTTATATGGGAGAGTTGCCTGAAGAACTCGAGTAAATCGAAGATCAGCATGTATTGCATCGGATCAAAGTTATTCTATGAACAAAATCCATAGCTTTGTCCTCTTGTTTGGGAAAATGATTCCAAATGCATACTTGAAGTACAGCTCTGCCATGATTTTAAATTATATTTGTTATTTTCACCATTAAATATGCTCATATGTTGATGTTAGGTTGATCTTCACCGGACTTGGCCCAACGGCCATGGCTGGGCCTTGATCTCGCGTCCTGATCGGGGACGCCTAGCCCAATGACATGGCTGGTGCGCCCCCGTCGCGCAGTGCCATAAATAGGAGGTGGGGGGCTAGTGGTTAGGGTAACGAGGTTCACTGTCGCCGCTAGACACCCCACCTAGTCCCTACACTGATCTAAGGGGAGGCGCTGAAGCGGCGGGAAGTACCACCAGCATCTGCGCTCCGTCACCAAGCTCTGCCACTCCACTGCGTCGACCAATGCCTAGACCTCTGCTGGGACACCACTGCAACCTCACCACCGACAGCGACGAGCTCCTCCACCCTCAATCCCGAAGGTATGGTCCATGCCCTTTACTACTCTCCCTCTCTAAGATGTTTCCCTCATGTTTATCCCGAATTAAAGTGATGTACCCACCATGATCTACACCTATGTGTCCAATTGATCTAACATTGGTACCAGAGCGAAGGTTTACCTTGGTGTGGATCTAGATCTGGGGTAGAAAAGTACAAAGAATCGAATCGGTTCGTTTCGAATCGAGAAGAAACAGTTTAACCAAACCCTAACCCTAGATTAGAGGTAAGGGGAAGAGGAGCGGCCGCGACTGCCATTATGCCGGCATGCGGGAAGAACCAATGAAACCCCAACCCTAACTGTGGAAGCTAGAGACTTACTTGGCCCCTTCTCCACAAGTATGACCGCCGTCGCGCGGAAAGAAGAGGCCCTCGTTTTTGCGCGGGCAGGACGCCCAGAGCCGCTGCTCGCCGGCGTATAGCCGCGACGCACAAGCTCAGGGCACCAGCGTGAGGCCACTCGACGGCGACGTGCTCACCCTCACGTGGGTGCGCCCGCCGGCGAGGGGGCCCGTGGCGGTGCCACTTTCCTCCTGTCGCCATGGGCAGCCGCCACTGCTCGGTTGTGGTGCTAAGAGAGGAAGGGGGAAGGGAAAGTGACAAGGATGAGGGGAAGTGGAAGAGAATCCATGGGCACGCCGCCGCCAGTGGTCCTCAGGCAGCCACCACCGCCGCGAGCCCGCGAGCTCCGTCGTCGTCCTGTGCGGCGGCGCCTGCTGTCCGACCGTGTATAGCGGAGGATAGAAAGAAGAAATGGCCTTAGGGTTTTTCTGGCCAAGGAGTGTTTTGTTCACCCGAAGATGATGCTCGGCCGTCCGATCCTGATCTGCGGCTGAGAAAGCTCCTGGCCTTATATGGGCTTGCCGGGGAGAAAGGCCCGAAGGGCAATGTTTGGCCTAGGCCCAGGTTGCGGTGAGCGCTGCGTCCAGCTGGGCCGATGCAGTGCGCTGGCGCGCTAGGCCGATTATTGGGCCGCGAGAGCGCCTGAGCGAGCGCTAGCAGGCCTTCGGGCCGAGCAGGGCGTTGGCCCAAATGAACAGTAACATATGTTTTTGAGTTTTATGTTATTTTTAGAAGCGAATTTGATGAATAATGTTATATTATGAATTTAAATCTCTGGAAATTCATTGCAACAACGTGTTAGAATTTTTCAGAGAGTAAATGTTTATAGAGAAATGCTTCTGAAAATATTAATTTAAGAATTGTTCATGTTTCCGCTGCAAAGTTAAAGTTTATTGTCTTCTCATTAAATCCGAACCAATAGGAGGATTTAATTTGAAGAGCAGTTATAGTTATTGAATGAATGATGAAAAGTTTATCCTCCAGTTAAAGTTAGAACAAACGGAAAAAATTTAATTGGAGGAATAGTGAAAGCTCTATGTTTGGTGTTGGTAATTAGTGACAATGCCTAAGTACTAATCCTATGCCTAAGTTGTTTGTAGCATATGAGGATTAGTACATTCCAAGGTTGGTGGCAAGATGGACATGGTGAACATGATGGCCACACTTGGATTTGGACGCAACCCTACGTGTTCAAGGCAAAGGTATATGCTTAAGGGTTGTGTTTTAGTAACCAAGACACCTAGTGGGTGTGGTTACATTATAGGATAGATAGCCGTACTATAAAGAGGGGAATGACGCGGCTAATGAACTCCTAAGTGCCTCTAGATGTGCATTTCATGATCATATGCATTTGGATAGAACTAATAACGCCTCGAAAAATGATTGTGAAAATGCTAACACACTCGCACTTGACATGATCACTTGGTGGTGTTAGCACGTTTGCGACGGCGTTGAAGTTTAAGTGGTAGAGAGGGTTTGGGTTCCTCTCTCCCTCCCACCGAGCGTGCGAGCGCGGGATTCAGGCGATTTCGGGGAAATGAAATGCCTATTTTCTACTACGCCGGAAGTCGGAAATCAAACGGAAATCAAACGGAAGCGAACGGAGGTCACAGTGGTGACCGGACGCTGCACCGGACGCTGCACCGGACGCGGTCACTGTGCGACCGGCGCGTCCGGTCAGTGTCCAGTGACTGCGCGTGATTCGGTTGCTCGATCGGACGCGAGGCGCGTCCGGTCACAGGCCACCGGACGCGTCCGGTCGTCCAGGGAGCTTACTGGACTCCCACCGAACGCGGACACTGTGGCGTCCGGTCGGTTCACCAGCGCGTCCGGTCGTTGGTTTGTTTTGCACGACTCGGTGTTGACCGGCGCGTCCGGTGAGTCACGGGACCGGCGCGTCCGATCGTGACCAGCGCGTCCGGTCGTTACGACTGGCGCGTCCGGTCAGTGTTTCGAAAATTAGCCGTTGCGGCACCGGCGCGTCCGGTCAGTTGGACCAGCGCGTCCGGTCAGCGCGACTGATGCTGATTTCAGTTTCTAACGGCTATATTCGAAGGGGTACGTCTATATATACTCGTTGGCCGGCTCAAGGCTCTCCCTCTTGAACATTTGACATACTTGTGAGCACTTTGAGCTAAGCAACTCCCCTCCCACTCATCTCTCTTGCTTCTTTGCATATTCAAAGTGAGATTGAGTGATCCAAGTGCATTTGCATTGTGAGATAGCATCTAGTTGGCACTTGGTGGTTGATTTGCTGCGGGATTCTTGTTTCTCTTGGTGGTTGCCGCCACCTAGACGGCTTGGAGCAGCTTGGAGGCTTTGGCAAGAGTTGGTGATTGTTCTTGGCCACCTCCGGTGATTGTGTGGGGTTTGTGCCTACCTCGGCGGAGCGCCAAAGGCAACATTAGTGGATTGCTCGTGTCATTTGCAACCTTTTGCCATTTGGTAGGTTCTTGTGGCGCCTTTTGAGAGGCTCGGTGTGAGACCGATTAGCCACCGAACCACGTGGTGAAGAGGGACACAACGGGGACTAGCGTGCCGGCAAGCACGTGAACCTCGGGATAAATCTTCGTGTCATCACTTTCATATTGTGATTGATTGATCCCGGTGTTCGGTTATCTTGGTATTCATTGTTGATCATATTGGTTGGCTCAATACTTCGCCCCTCGGTGAAACTCTCCTAACTTATCTCCGCATTACTTTCTTAGTTATCTTTGCTAGCTAGTTAGCTTTGCTAGAGTAGCTCTTTTGTGTAGCTTGCTAGTTGTAGTTGTAGTTACCTTCTCGGTTTGACTTGTGCGGTTGAGTGCAAATATACTAGAATTGTGATTTGGATAGGTGGCTTGCAAACACCCCGTAGGCTAAGCAAAACTCGCATCTCGCTATTTGTTATATTGATAAACTTGTTTAGCTTGTCTTTGTAGAAAGTTTTAAAAGGCTATTCACCCCCCCTCTAGCCATCTAGACCTTTCAAGTGGTATCAGAGCCATGGTCACCGTTTGCAAGGCTTAACAACCTCGGTGCAAGATGGATCAAGTTATGTTCAACCATGTTAATGGCAAGCCTCCATTCTTTGATGGCGTCTCTTCCTTTGATCATTGGAAAAGGAAGATGAAGCAATATCTAGGCAATATACATGAGAAGGTTTGGGATGTGACCAATGAAGGATACATTATTCTTGATGAAGAAAATCTTACTCCAAATGACCGCATCAATAAACAATGCAACACGGCGGCACTTGACACAATCTACCGTGCCATTGATGACAAAGTATTTGAGCAAATCAAAGATCTTGAAAAGGCAAATGAGCTTTGGATAAGGTTTGAAGAGACATATGAAGGCACTTCAACGGTAAAAAGTGCCAAGCTATATATGCTCAAGGACAAGTTCTCCACTTTCAAGATGAAGGATGATGAATCCATCCCGGAGATGTTCTATAGGCTCCAAGTCATTGTCAATGATCTCAAGGGGCTTGGAGAGAAGGTTGAGGACAAGGACTTCTCACACAAGTTCTTGATGTGCTTACCCAAGAAGTTTGCCACCTTGAGAAGAATGATCTTTAGAGAGGGATTAGACAAGGTCAAACCAACCAATGTGCTTAGAGATATAATGACCGATGCCCAATACAATGATGATGAAGATGAAGATGAGAAGAAGGAGACCAAGGTCAAGCAAGAGAAGCCCATTGCATTCAAGGCTTCATCTTCTAAGGGCAAGAGCAAGGTGGAGAGCGATGATGATGATCCATTCGATGATGAGACCATGGCCCTCCTAGTGCACAAGATGGGGAGGTTCATGAAGAAGAAAGGATATGGGGCAAGGAAGAGAAGGGACTTCATGAAGGCAAAGGAGGTGCTTTGCTACAATTGCAATAGCCCCGATCATGTAGTGGCAAAGTGCCCCTATGAAGACAAAAGATATCATGATGGGGAGTTGAAGTTGAAGAAGAACAAGAAGGACAAGAAGGAGAAGAAAGAGAAGAAGAGCTTCACTATCAACAAGAAGAAGAAGGGTGGTGGCTATGTGGTCACTTGGGATAGTGATAACTCCGATAGTGATGATGATAGCTCTAGTGATGATGAGAGGACCACTCGGCGAGCCATGGCAAGCATCGCCCTCTCCAACAAACCATCCATCTTCGACACTACATCAACATGCCTTATGGCCAAGCCTACCAAGGTAAAATATGATGATGGTGATGATGATTCTTGTGCTAGTGATGGTTGTAGGAGTGATGATGAGGAGGATGAGGACTACTCCAAGGATGATCTATTGGGCATAATAGATCAAATGAGCAAAGGCTACAAGAGGACCACCAAGAAATACAAAATCTTGGAACAAGAGCTCATTGCCAAGAGCAATGAAAATGATGCTTTGATGGAGGAGCTTGTTGCTCTCAAAAAGAGTAAGGAGTGCAAAGGAATTGAACAAGAGCTCAAAGCTCTTAGGAAATCCTTTGATGAGCTAGAGGCCTCTCATGAGTGTCTAAAGGAAGACCACGAGGACCTTGAAATTGCTCACTCTAGGCTTAAGGAAGTCCACTCCTCTCTACTTGAGCTCATTAAGGAGAAGGACCTCAAGTTGGAGAAGCTCATGAAGGAAGCTAAGGAGGAGCAAGTGATTGTCACTTGTGATATTGGACTAACATGTGATATTATTGATGATTCTTTATTTGTTGGTCCTACTAATGCTTCATGTAGCTCATCATCATCCACCACAACCAACTCTACCTCTACTACTAGTGATTCATCACTTGTGGTTGAGAATGAGACTCTCAAGAGAAAGGTGGATGATCTCACCCGCGCATTAGGCAATGCCTATGGTGGGGATGCCCGCTTGCTAAAATGCTTGGGTAGCCAAAGGTTCTCTCTTAACAAAGAGGGTTTGGGCTATACTCCCAAGAAGGGCAAGGCGGCCTTTGCTACTCCAAAGTCTCGCTTTGTAAAGAGCAATGGTCGTTATTGCAATAGATGCAAGCAAGTTGGGCATCTAGAGATTAATTGTAATAAAATGAATAAGAACTACAACAAGTTTCATGCTAAAATGGATTACATTCCTTTTGATTCTTGTTATGTTCTTACCAAGGGTGAGAAGGGTGTGTGCGCTAAGTTTGTTGGTACACCAATTGTGGGTCCAAAGAAGAAGGCCATTTGGGTACCAAAGAGCTTAGTTACTAACCTCCAAGGACCCAAACAAGTATGGGTACCTAAGAAACATTAATTTATTTTGTAGGTAAATTACAAGGCCGGAGGAAGGCATTGGGTGCTTGATAGTGGGTGCTCTCAACATATGACCGGTGATTCAAGAATGTTCAACTCTCTCAAATTAAATGATAGTGGCATTGATAGTATCACATTTGGTGACAATAGCAAGGGTGATGTGAAGGCTCTTGGAAAGATTGCAATCTCAAATGATCATAGCATTTCCAATGTGCTCCTAGTTGAAAAATTGAACTTCAATCTTCTCTCGGTTGCTCAATTGTGTGATCTCGGTTTCAAGTGCATATTTGGTGTTGATGATGTGGAGATAATTAGTGTTGATGGCTCTAATTTGATCTTCAAGGGTTTTAGATATGAGAATCTATACTTGGTTGATTTCAATGCTAGTGACACTCAACTCTCAACATGCTTGCTCACCAAATCAAGTATGGGTTGGTTATGGCATAGAAGACTTGGTCATGTTGGCATGAAGCAATTGAACAAGTTAGTGAAGCATGACTTAGTTAGAGGCTTGAAGGATGTCACATTTGAGAAGGATAAGTTATGTAGTGCATGTCAAGCCGGAAAGCAAGTAGGCAACACTCATCCAATGAAAAGCATCATGAGTACTTCCAAGGCATTTGAGTTGTTGCACATGGATCTATTTGGGCCAACTACATACACAAGCATTGGTGGCAACAAGTATGGGTTTGTGATTGTGGATGATTTCACTAGATATACATGGGTATTCTTTCTTGTGGACAAGAGTGATGTATTTGACATATTCAAGAAGTTCATCAAGAGAGTGCAAAATGAGTTTGAGACCACAATCAAGAAAGTGAGAAGTGACAATGGAAGTGAGTTTAGAAACACAAGAGTTGATGAGCTATGTGAGGAGCTTGGAATCAAGCATCAATTTTCGGCCAAGTATACACCTCAATCAAATGGCTTAGTTGAGAGGAAGAATAGAACTTTGATTGATATGGCAAGATCAATGTTGAATGAGTATAATGTGAGTCATTCATTTTGGGCCGAAGCAATCAACACGGCTTGCTTCTATAGCAACCGCCTCTATTGCCACAAGTTTCTAGAGAAGACACCATATGAGATCTTAAATGGAAGAAAGCCCAACATTGCATACTTTCGGGTATTTGGTTGCAAATGCTACATCTTGAAGAAGGGCACTAGATTGAGCAAGTTTGAGAAGAAATGTGATGAAGGATTCCTACTTGGTTACTCCACTACTAGCAAAGCTTATAGAGTTTGGAATTTGGCTAGTGGTTTACTTGAGGAAGTTCATGATGTTGAGTTTGATGAAACAAATGGCTCTCAAGATGAGGAAAATAACTTGGATGATGTTAGAGGAACTCAATTGACCAATGCTATGAAAGAAATGGATATTGGTGATATTAGGCCAAAGCAAGTGATTGATGTGGATGACAACAAAGATCAAGTGCTCCAAAGTCCAATTACACAAGCTAGTGGGTCTCTAATGCAAAATCAAGCTAGTACATCATCTCAAGTGCAACAAGATCAACAAGTGGCTAGTTCATCATCTCCAACTCATGATCAACATCAACATCCAAGCAATCAAGTCCAAGTGCTTCAACCAACTAACATTGCAAGAGACCATCCATTGGATTCCATCATTGGTGACATACAAAGGTGAAAGCCCAAGTTTGGTTTTGGTAATTAATGACACCAAGTTGCTAATGCCATGTGTTGAGTGTTTTGAGTTAGGCATAAGCAACACATGTGATGAAGGTGGACGTGGCAAGGAGTGGTGGCCACAAGATCACAAAGAGATGGTGCATGTACATGAAATGTTGATCATGGTGGAGATGCACTTAAAGTGGTGGACATGATGATCAAAGTAAAGGAGAAGGATCTATGAGCGCAAGGCAAAGGTATAACCATAGGGTTTTCCTTTTACCGGTCAAAGATGAGTAGAGAAGTGATTGACCGGGTTTAGGATACATAGCCGACTATCAAGAGGGGCAATCACGGTTAGCTCGGGAATCAAGTGCCACTAGATCAATGTTTTGAGCATATGCATTTAGGATCTAGTAAAGAGCTATCATAACGCCTTGGAAAATGTTTGTGAAAATGCTAACACACAAGCACAAGGTGGTGATCACTTGTTGGTGTTGGCACTTTTGCGAAGGCGGTGGAGTTTAAGTGGTAGAGAGGGGTTTGGGTTCCTCTCTCCCTCCCGCCGAGCTTGCGAGGCGGGATTCAGCGCTTTTTGGAGAAGTGAAACGCCTATTTTCTATTGCGCCGAAAGTCGGAAAAGAAACGGAGGCGAACGAAGGTCACTGCGTGCACCGGACGCTGCACCGGACGCTGCACCGGACGCGGTCACTGTACCACCGGCGCGTCCGGTCAGGCGAACAGCGGTTCACGAGGATCACCGGACGCGGTGCGCGTCCGGTCATAGGTCACCGGACGCGTCCGGTCTTCCAGGGAGCTTACTGGACTCCCACCGGACGCGGGCACTGTCGCGTCCGGTCCGTTCTTCAGCGCGTCCGGTGGATGTTTCGCGGTGCGCGGCTCGGTGTTGACCGGCGCGTCCGGTGGGTCACGGGACCGGCGCGTCCGGTCGTGACCAGCGCGTCCGGTCGCTCGGTCGAGCGCGTCCGGTCAACGGTAACGGCTAGTTCGAACGACACTATTCTCGTCTGTCGCGTAGTGACCGGACGCGTCCGGTCACCCTGACCGGCGCGTCCGGTGCAGCGCGATTTCTGCTGCGTCGTTTCTAACGGCTAGTTGCGTACCCCTTCGTTATAAATAGATGGTGGCCGGGGTTTGAGGGTAACTCTTGCACATTTTGAGACATAGAGACATCCTTTGAGCTAGAGAACAACCCCTCCACTCATCTCTTTGATTGATTGCACATCTTGAGTGAGATTGAGTGAGATTCAAGTGCATTGCTTGAGAGTTGCATTCTAGAGGCACTTGATCTTCGAGTTGCTGCGGATTTCTTGTTACTCTTCCGTGTTTCCCGACACGGTAGACGGCTTGGAGCAGCGGAGGTGATTGAGCTCACAATTGGAGATTGTTGGAGCCTTCACCAAGTGTTGTAAGGGGTTCTTGATCCTTCCCCGCGGGAGTTCGCGAATTGGATATTCTAGTGAAGCTCGTGGCTTGGAGGATCCCCATCTTGTGTGCGGTTGTGCGGCGCCCGCCGAGGGCTCAACTCTTGATAGTTGATTAGCTCACGAACCGACAAGTGGGTGCATCGCCACAACGAGGAGTAGCTTGCCGGGAAGCAAGTGAACCTCGGGATAAAATCTTGTGTCATTCTCTTCCCGAGGACTTCTCTTGTGTGATTGATTGATTGGTACTTCTCATCTCTACACGGCGGTATTTTCTCTCGAAGCTCTTCTCTCGTATTACTTCTCGTTTCTAGCTTGTTGTTGTTGTTGTGTTTAGTGGATAGCCTTGTCTAGAATTGTGTAGGTGGCTTGCTTAATTAGTTAGAGCTAGTGCTTTGTGCTTCGCCACCTTTCGTACTAACTTGTGGTTAAGTATTTTGTGTAGAAGTTTTTATTAGGCTATTCACCCCCCCTCTAGCCTATTTGGACCTTTCAAGTGGTATCGGAGCCGAGGCACCGTTTATTTGAGGCTTAACAACCTACGGTGAAGAAGTAATGGCTCAAATAAGTTTGCACATCAACAACACCAAGAAGGCACCTCACTTTGATGGCACAAATTATGCATATTGGAAGGTTAAGATGACCGCACACCTCAAGTCAATCAATAGAGAAGTGTGGAAAGTCACCGAAACCAAATTTGAGGTTGCTAATCCGGAAGCACCTACACCGGTGGAAGAGAAGAAGCTCCAATGTAATGATATTGCCATTAGTGCTCTTCATGAGGCTTTAGATGACAAGACATTTGAGCAAGTAAAGAACATAGAAGTTGCACATGATGCTTGGGCCAAGCTAGAAGAAACATTTGAGGGCACCGAAGGCACAAAGACCGCTAAAGCATATATCTTGCAAGAAAAATTTTCAAGCTTCAAGATGCAAGATGATGAGAGTGTACCGGAGATGTTTCATAGGTTGCAAGTCATTGTAAATGAGCTCAAGGCACTTGGAGAAGAAGTGAAGGACAATCAATTCTCTATGAAGTTCCTAAGAAGCCTACCTAAGAGATTTGACACATTGATCACCGTGCTAGTGAGGACTACATTGAAGGATTCAACTCCTCAACAAATATTTCAAGAAGTGATGACCGATGACTCATATAGAGAAGATGATGAGAAGGATGAGTTGGTCAAGAAGAAGAAGAAGGAGAATGAGAAGAAAGATGATGAAAAGAAGAAGAGTGTGGCATTCAAAGCCACCACATCCAAGGGCAAATCCAAGATTGAATCATCAAGTGAAGAAGACTCAAGCTCTTGTGATAGTGATGACATTGATGAGAAGATGGCTCTCTTTGTCAAGCAATTTGGCAAATTCATGAAGAAGAAGGGCTATCGTGCAAGGAGGAGGAAGAACACATCTAAGAAGAATGAGCATACCATGAGATGCTTTAGATGCCATAGCAAGGACCATCTCATTGCAAAGTGTCCTTATGATAGTGATGATGAAGATGCTATCAAGAAGGAAAGGAAGAAGCAAAAGAAGAAGCAAGAAAAGAAGGAGAGTTCTCATAAGAAGAAGAATGATTCTCATGTTGCTACATGGGATAGTGATGATTCCTCAAGTGATGATGAGGATGACTACAAGAGCAAGAAGAAGGGATATGCTAGCATTGCTATCCAAGAGAAGGTCTCCCTCTTCGACACTCCATCGTGCTTCATGGCTAAGGCCACTAAGGTATCATCCGATAATGAGAGTGATCATGATAATGCTAGTGATAGTGATAGTGATAGTGATGAAGAAGAATTCACTAAAAATGAACTAATCACTATGCTAGAAGATTGCACTCAACATTATAAAGAATCTAGAAAGGAATGCAAGGGCTTGCTTAAGGAAAAGAAAAACCTTATGCAAGAACTTGATGAGCTTAGAGCATCTTATGAGAGTCTAAAGGTAGACCATAAGAAACTTCAAAAGTCTCACACTAAGCTTGAAGAAGCTCATTCCTCTCTAGTTGAAAAATGTGAAAACATGCCAACTAATGTTGAGAAAGCTATAACTTGCAACATAGGCATATCTTGTGATATAATTGATGAATCTTGTCATAAGCCTATTGTTGTTGCTCCCACTAATCCTTCATGTAGCACATCTACATCATCCTCATCTAGTAGTGATGGGTTCACTTGTGACTCCACACTTATAGTTGAGAATGAAAAACTCAAGAAGGAGGTAAAAGAGCTCAATCACACCTTGGCCAAGGCTTATGGTGGTGAGGACCGCTTGCTTATGTGCTTGGGTAGCCAAAGAGCTTCTCTCTACAAAGAGGGATTGGGCTATAACCCCAAGAAAGGCAAGGCCGCTTTTGCTCCTCACAAGACTCGTTTTGTGAAGAACAAGGGTAGCTATTGCAAAAGTTGCAAGCAAGTTGGTCACATAGAGCAATATTGCATGAACAAGAAATCCAATGCTAATGTATCCTCAATTAAGTTTGATTCTTTCTATATACTTACCAAGGGTACAAATGGTGTTCATGCTAAGTTCATTGGTGCACCATGGATGGGCTCAAAGAAGAAAGCCATTTGGGTACCAAAGAGCTTGGTCACTAACCTTGGAGGACCCAAACAAGTTTGGGTACCTAAAAGGAATTGATCTTATCTTGTAGGTCAATTACAAAGCCGGAGGAAGGCATTGGGTGCTTGATAGTGGGTGCACTCAACACATGACCGGGGATTCATGTATGTTCAAATCAATTGATACAAGTCAAAATGGTGGTTTTGATGCTATCACCTTCGGCAACAACAAGAAAGGCAAGGTCAAGGGGCTTGGTAAAATTGCTATCTCAAATGACATGAGCATATCTAATGTATTGCTAGTTGAGAGCTTGGACTTCAATCTTTTGTCGGTGGCACAACTTTGTGATCTTGGCTTCAAGTGCATATTCGGTAGTGATGATGTTGAAGTCATAAGTGTTGATGGATCAAATTTGATATTCAAAGGATTTAGACATGGTAGCTTATACTTGGTTGACTTCAATGATAGTGAGACCCAATTGACATCATGCTTGCTTAGCAAATCTAGTATGGGATGGTTGTGGCATAGAAGGCTTGGTCATGTTGGAATGAAACAATTGAACAAACTTTTGAGGCATGACTTAGTTAGAGGCTTGAAGGATGTCACCTTTGAGAAGGATAAACCTTGTAGTGCTTGTCAAGCCGGCAAACAAGTTGGAAATAAACATCCTAGTAAGAGTGAAATGAGTACATCTAAGGCATTTGAGCTATTGCACATGGACTTGTTTGGGCCAACAACATATACTAGCATTGGTGGCAACAAGTATGGCTTTGTGATAGTGGATGACTACACTAGATACACTTGGGTGTTCTTTCTCTATGACAAGAGTGATGTTTATGATCTATTCAAGTCTTTTGTCAAGAGAGTGCAAAATGAGTTTGAGACTACCATCAAGAAGATTAGAAGTGACAATGGTAGTGAGTTCAAGAACACAAGAATTGAAGATTTATGTGATGATCTCGGTATTGGACATCAATTCTCACCAACATACACTCCTCAATCCAATGGTGTAGTTGAAAGAAAGAATAGAACTTTGATTGACATGGCTAGATCAATGCTTAGTGAATACAATGTGAGTCATTCATTTTGGAGTGAAGCTATCAACACGGCTTGCTATTGTAGTAACCGTCTCTATTGCCATGGGAAGCTTGGGAAGACACCATATGAGCTATTGAATGGAAGAAAGCCCAACATTGCATACTTTAGAGTGTTTGGTTGCAAATGCTATATTCTCAAGAAAGGCACTAGATTGAGCAAGTTTGAAAAGAAATGTGATGAAGGGTTCTTACTTGGTTACTCTACCACAAGCAAATCTTATAGAGTTTGGAATCTCACAAATGGCACCTTGGAAGAAGTTCATGATGTTGAGTTTGATGAAACCCAAGGATCTCAAAATGAAGCTCAAAACCTTGATGATGTGAGAGGAGATCAATTGTCAAATGCAATGAAGAACATAGATATTGGTGACATAAGGCCGAGGCAAGTTAATGATGATGATATTCATGTGATCAACCAAAGTGTGCAAATTGATACAAATCAAGCAAGCTCTAGTGGTTCTCATGATGAAGTGCAAGATCAAGGTCAAGCTAGTGGAAGCAATCAACTCCCAATACTCCAACCTACTAGTATTGCAAGAGATCATCCATTGGATCAAATCATTGGTGGAATTCAAAGTGGTGTTCAAACTAGATCAAGATTAGCATCCTTTTGTGAGCACTACTCATTTGTGTCACTTGAAGAACCTAAGAAAATAGAAGATGCATTGAAAGATTCCGATTGGGTAAATGCCATGCATGATGAGCTAAACAACTTCACTAGAAATCAAGTTTGGAAACTTGTTGAAAGGCCGAACAACTACAATGTGATTGGTACTAAGTGGGTCTTTAGAAACAAGCAAGATCAAGATGGTGTAGTTGTGAGAAACAAAGCAAGATTGGTAGCACAAGGTTACACACAAGTTGAAGGTCTTGACTTTGGAGAGACATATGCACCGGTTGCTAGATTGGAGGCAATTAGAATCTTGTTAGCATATGCTTGTGCACACAACATCAAGCTCTATCAAATGGATGTCAAGAGTGCATTTCTCAATGGCTACATCATTGAAGAAGTTTATGTTGAGCAACCTCCCGGTTTTGAAGATGACAAGAAGCCCAACCATGTTTACAAGCTCAAGAAGGCATTGTATGGTTTGAAGCAAGCACCTAGAGCATGGTATGAGAGATTGAGGGACTTTCTTCTCTCTAAAGGGTTCAAGATGGGAAAAGTTGACACCACTCTCTTCACCAAGAAGCTTGGAAATGACTTGTTTGTGTTGCAAATCTATGTGGATGACATTATCTTTGGATCAACCAATCAAGATTTTTGTGAAGAATTTGGAAATATGATGGCAAATGAGTTTGAGATGTCTATGATCGGAGAGCTTAGTTACTTCCTTGGACTTCAAATCAAGCAAATGAAGAATGGCACTTTTGTAAGTCAAGGGAAGTACATCAAGGACATGATTAAGAAGTTTGGATTGCAAGATGCTAAGCCAATGAGTACACCAATGGGCACAAATGAATTGGGTATTGATGCAAGTGGCAACATGGTAGATCAAAAGCAATACCGGTCTATGATTGGAAGTTTGCTCTATGTCACCGCTTCTAGGCCGGATGTAATGTTTAGTGTATGCAAGTGTGCAAGATATCAAGCTTCACCTAGAGAAAGTCACTTGAAAGCAACCAAGAGGATATTGAGATATCTTAAGGGCACTCATGATGTTGGATTATGGTTTCCAAAGGGGTCAAGTTTTGAGTTGATTGGATATTCGGACTCCGACTATGGTGGATGCAAGATTGATAGAATGAGCACAAGTGGCACTTGTCAATTGCTTGGAAGGTCTCTTGTTTCATGGTCATCAAAGAAACAAAATAGTGTTGCACTATCTACCGCCGAGGCCGAATACATTAGTGCCAGTAGTTGTTGTGCACAATTGCTTTGGATGAAGGCCACTTTGAATGACTTTGGAATCAAGTTCAAGAATGTGCCATTGTTTTGTGACAATGAGAGTGCTATCAAGATGACACAAAATCCGGTTCAACATTCAAGAACAAAGCACATTGACATAAGGCATCACTTCATAAGGGACCATCAACAAAAGGGTGATATTAGCATTGAGAGCATTGGCACCGAAGATCAACTAGCCGACATATTCACAAAGCCACTTGATGAGAAGAGATTTTACAAGTTGAAGAATGAATTGAACATACTTGACTTCTCCAACTTGAAATGAGTGCACCCCCACATTCTTATATGACATGCCTCTCCTCCGACATAGCAAGGTAAAGTTGTTTGGCATATCATTCATACTTTGCTAAGGACATGTTTAGAACATATAGACATATTTGCATGACAAATAGGCTCATTCATGAAAATCAAATGAGTTTAATGTATATGTGGTACCACTATTGCTTCTATGTTTGATTGATCTAGTGGTAGCATATGACATGTTTGTGGGCTTGCAAACCTAGTGTTGAATCTAGAAAATGAGCTCATGATGTGTAATTCAACATGGTCAAGATAACCCTTATACTTTATGAGGTGTGAAGAAGCTTGTCCTTGGATCAAACCGAATTACATATTCTAGGCAAGTAATCTAGATTGAACCATAATTTGGACTCCCTCATTTTGATTGACTTAACTCTCACTAAAATTGGCACCTTTTTGGTGTTTGTTGACAAAGGGGGAGAGAAAAGTCACAAAGGTAGAAAAGTCACCAAGGGGGAGAAAGATATAATAAGAGGGGAGAGAAAAAGTTACTAAGGGGGAGAGAAAGCATAAGATAAGACTTTGGAAAGGAATCAATTAAATTTGAGCACACAAGTAGGGGGAGCAAGCTCATGAACTATTTGTTGCATTTGTATGCGCATTAACATGATGATTTGTTGCATTGCAAAGCTTAAATTCATATTCATACTTGTGTGGTGATTGCTAGAATTAGAACTTGAATGATGATTTGTTAAGAGTAGCTTTTTAAGTGGTATCTAGACACCCTTTGCTTATAATGTTGATCTCACGGGGTATTTTTAGTGTTTGTGATCTTTACAAGTGAGGTATTACAAGTGGTGTCTAGCTACATCGATGCTAAGGATGGTATATAAAGGCAACTCCGATTGGTATCACGCTTCAAAGGTCCATTCTATATACCTTAGCATCAATTTGATAGTAGTAACTCTCCCAAAATTCAAATCCATACATATGTGCACAATTGAACCAAACTCATGGAAGCACATATGTAGGGGGAGCTAATACTATCGAAATTGAAAATTGATTTCATTTCATATCTTTGTGATGGTTGTCATCAATTACCAAAAAGGGGGAGATTGAAAGCCCAAGTTTGGTTTTGGTAATTAATGACACCAAGTTGCTAATGCCATGTGTTGAGTGTTTTGAGTTAGGCATAAGCAACACATGTGATGAAGGTGGACGTGGCAAGGAGTGGTGGCCACAAGATCACAAAGAGATGGTGCATGTACATGAAATGTTGATCATGGTGGAGATGCACTTAAAGTGGTGGACATGATGATCAAAGTAAAGGAGAAGGATCTATGAGCGCAAGGCAAAGGTATAACCATAGGGTTTTCCTTTTACCGGTCAAAGATGAGTAGAGAAGTGATTGACCGGGTTTAGGATACATAGCCGACTATCAAGAGGGGCAATCACGATTAGCTCGGGAATCAAGTGCCACTAGATCAATGTTTTGAGCATATGCATTTAGGATCTAGTAAAGAGCTATCATAACGCCTTGGAAAATGTTTGTGAAAATGCTAACACACAAGCACAAGGTGGTGATCACTTGTTGGTGTTGGCACTTTTGTGAAGGCGGTGGAGTTTAAGTGGTAGAGAGGGGTTTGGGTTCCTCTCTCCCTCCCGCCGAGCTTGCGAGGCGGGATTCGGCGCTTTTTGGAGAAGTGAAACGCCTATTTTCTATTGCGCCGAAAGTCGGAAAAGAAACGGAGGCGAACGAAGGTCACTGCGTGCACCGGACGCTGCACCGGACGCGGTCACTGTACCACCGGCGCGTCCGGTCAGGCGAACAGCGGTTCACGAGGATCACCGGACGCGGTGCGCGTCCGGTCATAGGTCACCGGACGCGTCCGGTCTTCCAGGGAGCTTACTGGACTCCCACCGGATGCGGGCACTGTCGCGTCCGGTCCGTTCTTCAGCGCGTCCGGTGGATGTTTCGCGGTGCGCGGCTCGGTGTTGACCGGCGCGTCCGGTGGGTCACGGGACCGGCGCGTCCGGTCGTGACCAGCGCGTCCGGTCGCTCGGTCGAGCGCGTCCGGTCAACGGTAACGGCTAGTTCGAACGACACTATTCTCGTCTGTCGCGTAGTGACCGGACGCGTCCGGTCACCCTGACCGGCGCGTCCGGTGCAGCGCGATTTCTGCTGCGTCGTTTCTAACGGCTAGTTGCGTACCCCTTCGTTATAAATAGATGGTGGCCGGGGTTTGAGGGTAACTCTTGCACATTTTGAGACATAGAGACATCCTTTGAGCTAGAGAACAACCCCTCCACTCATCTCTTTGATTGATTGCACATCTTGAGTGAGATTGAGTGAGATTCAAGTGCATTGCTTGAGAGTTGCATTCTAGAGGCACTTGATCTTCGAGTTGCTGCGGATTTCTTGTTACTCTTCCGTGTTTCCCGACACGGTAGACGGCTTGGAGCAGCGGAGGTGATTGAGCTCACAATTGGAGATTGTTGGAGCCTTCACCAAGTGTTGTAAAGGGTTCTTGATCCTTCCCCGCGGGAGTTCGCGAATTGGATACTCTAGTGAAGCTCGTGGCTTGGAGGATCCCCATCTTGTGTGCGGTTGTGCGGCGCCCGCCGAGGGCTCAACTCTTGATAGTTGATTAGCTCGCGAACCGACAAGTGGGTGCATCGCCACAACGAGGAGTAGCTTGCCGGGAAGCAAGTGAACCTCGGGATAAAATCTTGTGTCATTCTCTTCCCGAGGACTTCTCTTGTGTGATTGATTGATTGGTACTTCTCATCTCTACACGGCGGTATTTTCTCTCGAAGCTCTTCTCTCGTATTACTTCTCGTTTCTAGCTTGTTGTTGTTGTTGTGTTTAGTGGATAGCCTTGTCTAGAATTGTGTAGGTGGCTTGCTTAATTAGTTAGAGCTAGTGCTTTGTGCTTCGCCACCTTTCGTACTAACTTGTGGTTAAGTATTTTGTGTAGAAGTTTTTATTAGGCTATTCACCCCCCTCTAGCCTATTTGGACCTTTCAAAAGGGGAGTTCAAACTAGATCAAGATTGGCATCATTTTGTGCTCACTCTTCTTTTGTGTCAATGGAAGAACCCAAGGACATTGATAAAGCATTGAGAGATTCGGATTGGGTAAATGCAATGCATGAAGAGCTCAACAACTTCAAGAGAAATGAAGTATGGGAACTAGTTGAGAGGCCTAAAGATCACAATGTCATTGGAACAAGATGGGTCTTTCGCAACAAGCAAGATCAAGATGGGATAGTAGTAAGGAACAAAGCAAGACTAGTGGCTCAAGGTTACACACAAATAGAGGGTCTTGACTTTGGTGAAACTTATGCCCCGGTTGCAAGATTGGAAGCAATTAGGATCTTACTTGCCTATGCTTGTGCTCACAATATCAAGCTATATCAAATGGATGTGAAGAGTGCATTTCTAAATGGGTACATTCAAGAGGAGGTGTATGTGGAGCAACCTCCCGGTTTTGAAGATGACAAGAAACCCAACCATGTATACAAGTTAAGGAAAGCTTTGTATGGATTGAAGCAAGCACCTAGAGCATGGTATGAAAGATTGAGGGACTTCTTGCTATCCAAAGGATTTGTCATGGGCAAAGTTGATACAACACTATTCACCAAGAAGATTGGGAAAGACTTGTTTGTGTTGCAAATATATGTTGATGATATCATCTTTGGTTCAACCAATCAAGATTATTGTGATGAGTTTGGAAAAATGATGGCAAAGGAATTTGAAATGTCAATGATTGGTGAACTTAGTTTCTTTCTTGGACTTCAAATCAAACAAATGAAGGAAGGAACATTTGTGAGCCAAACCAAGTACATCAAAGATATGCTCAAGAAGTTTGGCATGGAAGATGCAAAGGGCATTACAACCCCAATGGGCACTAGTGGAAGTTTGGATAGTGACAAGAGTGGCAACATGGTGGATCAAAAGCTTTATAGATCAATGATTGGTAGCCTACTCTATGTGATGGCATCAAGACCCGATGTGATGTTTAGTGTATGCATGTGTGCAAGATTTCAAGCCTCACCAAGAGAAAGTCATTTGAAGGCAACAAAGAGAATATTGAGGTATTTGAAGCATACACAAGATGTTGGATTATGGTATCCCAAAGGTGCAAGCTTTGAGCTAGTTGGATATTCGGATTCCGACTATGCCGGTGACAAAGTGGAGAGAAAGAGCACTTCCAGGACTTGTCAATTGTTGGGAAGATCACTTGTCTCATGGTCATCCAAGAAGCAAAATAGTATTGCACTATCTACCGCCGAAGCCGAATACATCGCCGCGGGTAGTTGTTGTGCACAAATCTTGTGGATGAAGGCAACATTGAAGGATTTTGGAATCAATTTCAAGAATGTGCCATTGCTATGTGACAATGAAAGTGCCGTGAAGCTAACCAACAATCCGGTTCAACATCAAAGAACAAAGCATATTGATGTTCGTCATCATTTCATTAGAGATCATCAACAAAAGGGTGACATTGCAATTGAGAGTGTGGGCACCGAAGATCAACTAGCCGATCTATTCACCAAGCCACTTTATGAGAAGAGATTTCACAAGCTAAAGAATGAGTTGAACATACTTGACTTCTCCAACATGAGTTGATGCACCCCATATATAACATGCCTCTCCTCCAAACCCCAAGGTACAATTGGTTGACATGTCATACATTCTATGCTAAGGACTTGTTTAGTGCATCTAGTCATAATTTACATATTCTAGGCTCATTCATAAAAATAAAATGAATTTGAAGTTTATATGGTGCCACTATTGTTTCCTTGTCTTGTATGATCTAGTGGTAGCATATAACTTGTTTGAGCGTTTGTGATCCTAAGTGTTTAATCTAGAAAACTTGTCTAAATATTTGCTTCAACATGGTGCATGATAACCCTTCTAGTGAGGTGTGACGAAGCTTGCCCTTGGATCAAACCGAAGCATTTGATTTATGCAAGCAATCTAGGTTGAATCACAAACTTGATCCTCACCCCATAATTCAACATGATAATCTATCTAAAATTGGTCCCTTGTGGTCATTGGTGCCAAAGGGGGAGAAAATGTTGTTCACAAAGATAGAACTCAAAACTCAAAGGGGGAGAAGCACAAAGGGGGAGACAAATGTTGTTCACAAAGATAAATCCTAAAAGGGGAGAATTGATAAAAGAAGGGGATCAACTAAAATTTTGAGCACACAAGTAGGGGGAGCAAGCTCTTAAACATGAATGTTGCATTTCCATGTGCACTTCATATGTATGATGCATAGTTATGCATTTCTTTTTCTCCAATACTTTGCTTGTGTGATGTTTTGCTAGTATACAATTGAATGGTGTATTGAAGTACTAGCATGAATAGGAAGTAGTTAGATTTTTTCTTGCTTCATGTGTTCCAAAGTGGTACTAGAGCCTTGCTTATAATGTTGATCTCACGAGGTTTCTAGTTTTGTTTGTGCTTTTCCAAGTGATATCTAACTACACAAGGTGCTAAGATGGTGTTTATCGCTACTCCGATGGTATCACGCTTCAAAGGTCTATAATCTAAAACACTTAGCACCTATTGGTAGTCAATGCTCCTAATCTTTCCTATCTAACATGTATGCTTCCAAAATCCAAACATATAGCATACATGTAGGGGGAGCCATTGCTATCAATTTGAATTCATGATCACTTGTCCATACTTCTTACACATGGTAATATACTTGGACAATGTGACATGGGTTCAATCAAAATTTTATCATAATATCTTTGTGAAAGGGTTGTCACCAATTACCAACAAGGGGGAGATTGAAAGCTCTATGTTTGGTGTTGGTAATTAGTGACAATGCCTAAGTACTAATCCTATGCCTAAGTTGTTTGTAGCATATGAGGATTAGTACATTCCAAGGTTGGTGGCAAGATGGACATGGTGAACATGATGGCCACACTTGGATTTGGACGCAACCCTACGTGTTCAAGGCAAAGGTATATGCTTAAGGGTTGTGTTTTAGTAACCAAGACACCTAGTGGGTGTGGTTACATTATAGGATAGATAGCCGTACTATAAAGAGGGGAATGACGCGGCTAATGAACTCCTAAGTGCCTCTAGATGTGCATTTCATGATCATATGCATTTGGATAGAACTAATAACGCCTCAAAAAATGATTGTGAAAATGCTAACACACTCGCACTTGACATGATCACTTGGTGGTGTTAGCACGTTTGCGACGGCGTTGAAGTTTAAGTGGTAGAGAGGGTTTGGGTTCCTCTCTCCCTCCCGCCGAGCGTGCGAGCGCGGGATTCAGGCGATTTCGGGGAAATGAAATGCCTATTTTCTACTACGCCGGAAGTCGGAAATCAAACGGAAATCAAACGGAAGCGAACGGAGGTCACAGTGGTGACCGGACGCTGCACCGGACGCTGCACCGGACGCTGCACCGGACGCGGTCACTGTGCGACCGGCGCGTCCGGTCAGTGTCCAGTGACTGCGCGTGATTCGGTTGCTCGATCGGACGCGAGGCGCGTCCGGTCACAGGCCACCGGACGCGTCCGGTCGTCCAGGGAGCTTACTGGACTCCCACCGGACGCGGGCACTGTGGCGTCCGGTCGGTTCACCAGCGCGTCCGGTCGTTGGTTTGTTTTGCACGACTCGGTGTTGACCGGCGCGTCCGGTGAGTCACGGGACCGGCGCGTCCGGTCGTGACCAGCGCGTCCGGTCGTTACGACCGGCGCGTCCGGTCAGTGTTTCGAAAATTAGCCGTTGCGGCACCGGCGCGTCCGGTCAGTTGGACCAGCGCGTCCGGTCAGCGCGACTGCTGCTGATTTCAGTTTCTAACGGCTATATTCGAAGGGGTACGTCTATATATACTCGTTGGCCGGCTCAAGGCTCTCCCTCTTGAACATTTGACATACTTGTGAGCACTTTGAGCTAAGCAACTCCCCTCCCACTCATCTCTCTTGCTTCTTTGCATATTCAAAGTGAGATTGAGTGATCCAAGTGCATTTGCATTGTGAGATAGCATCTAGTTGGCACTTGGTGGTTGATTTGCTGCGGGATTCTTGTTTCTCTTGGTGGTTGCCGCCACCTAGACGGCTTGGAGCAGCTTAGAGGCTTTGGCAAGAGTTGGTGATTGTTCTTGGCCACCTCCGGTGATTGTGTGGGGTTTGTGCCTACCTCGGCGGAGCGCCAAAGGCAACATTAGTGGATTGCTCGTGTCATTTGCAACCTTTTGCCATTTGGTAGGTTCTTGTGGCGCCTTTTGAGAGGCTCGGTGTGAGACCGATTAGCCACCGAACCACGTGGTGAAGAGGGACACAACGGGGACTAGCGTGCCGGCAAGCACGTGAACCTCGGGATAAATCTTCGTGTCATCACTTTCATATTGTGATTGATTGATCCCGGTGTTCGGTTATCTTGGTATTCATTGTTGATCATATTGGTTGGCTCAATACTTCGCCCCTCGGTGAAACTCTCCTAACTTATCTCCGCATTACTTTCTTAGTTATCTTTGCTAGCTAGTTAGCTTTGCTAGAGTAGCTCTTTTGTGTAGCTTGCTAGTTGTAGTTGTAGTTACCTTCTCGGTTTGACTTGTGCGGTTGAGTGCAAATATACTAGAATTGTGATTTGGATAGGTGGCTTGCAAACACCCCGTAGGCTAAGCAAAACTCGCATCTCGCTATTTGTTATATTGATAAACTTGTTTAGCTTGTCTTTGTAGAAAGTTTTAAAAGGCTATTCACCCCCCCTCTAGCCATCTAGACCTTTCAAATAGTCAGTTTATAGTTAAGATAAATTATAATATTGTTATTTTCTGACCAACGTTGATGATAACAATATTATAAGTTTATTTATGACTTTAAGTTTAAAGTTAATTATGATATTGTTATTTTCTGACCAACGTTGATGATAACAATATTATAATTCTATGAGTTTTATGTTTAAAGTTTAAATCTCTAATAAATTTTGCATCAAAGTAACTAATTTTCAGAGAATGGATAAGAAACAAGAGATGCTCCAGAGTAAGCAGAATGTAATGTATTTTTATGTTTCTGTTGTAATGATGATGATTATCTTCTAATTAAATTTGAACCAACGGGAGAATTTAGTTTTGAAGAGTAGTCAGAAGATAATTGAGTTTTTCATATGCTAATTCCATTTTTGTCCAATGGTAATGTGGAATTAATGTAGAAAAATGTTGTTTTATTCTATTTCTGCCCAACGATGATATAGAATAGAACATAAAGTTTTAAAAGTTTAATAAGCATTATTGATGATTGTTGATTAATGTTTTTCAGTCAAAGAACTTAATGCTTTCATTCTTGAAGGCAGAAAAGGAAATGAGCTGGGTACTTGTGACTCAGAAGATGATAAAGAAAGAAGACCATTGCATAAGGGATTGTGTTCTCTTTAAAGAATGGCTTCAATAGAAAAGAATTCTAGGATATTGATCCAAGAAAAGAAATAGAACAATAAGAGTTTAGTTTAAGAGATGCCTTTTATGTACTCTTTACGAAGAAGAAATTAGTTTTTAGTTTTTATCATCATGATAAGAGATGTAATAAGTAATATAATTTTTAGTCTTGATCATCATGATATGAAATGTAATAAGTGGCATGCATGTTTAATTTGACCAATGACGGATTAAGCATGTGTGTTAAAGAGTATTCGGATTTATTCCTAAATTTGATGATTGAGTATGAGCCAATCCTAGCATTTATGTCCCTTCAAGGGAATTATCTCGCATGGCAGAAAAAAGTTTGTGATAGTGCCCGCATGGAAGAAAAAGTTTGAGAAAATACCCGCATGGCGGGGTAAACTTAGCATAATACTTATGTTAATCTATCCTGCATGACGGGAGAAAGCTGTGATGACTCATGTGCTTGATAGTGTGTTGACGATGGTTATCTACCATAATAAAGGGTTAAAATAAATATATAAAGGGCTAATAAATAATCACCAACATAGGTTTAGGGTGCCAACTAACGAAATTCCATGACTTTTGGTGAATCTATATTTTGCAGGGGTTATCAGAATAATTCAGGAATTGATATCTTCCACGAGAAGGAACCCACGTCAATCGGCCTAATCTCCACGTCACGAATACGCAAGAGGCTTCTAGAGGACACCAGAGGACTCCATAAGGAGGGCCACCATGAGGTGCTGCCAGGTGGGGTCGACCGGCCTCAACCCTAGGCCGACCGGTCCCTGGCCGCCGCCCCTCGGCTCCTTCCTTTGCAAGCTACTTCAACCGCCTCCAAGGATGCATCCTAACCCCACGTGAAGGTCGGTTTGATCCAAGGGCCATGGTTCCATGCTCTGGGCTATATAAACGAGGCCCTACTTCAACCGCCTCCAAGGATGCATCCTAACCCCATGTGAAGGTCGGTTTGATCCAAGGACCACGGATCCATGCTCTGGGCTATATAAACGAGGCCCCAGACCCCCCTCCAAGGGGGAATTCATTCAATCCATCATCATAATCACCTTTAAGAGAAAGGCTAAGGTTTGGGGAATAGAGGTGTCCCTCGAATGGATGTCCACTCAACTCCCAAGTTAGAATAGATCTAGACTTCTAGATAGTAGAGAGATGGAGAGCGAGAGAGGAGTTCGGAGGAGGTGCTGACCTATCGGTGCCTCTTCAACAACTTGTACTTCGGCGGGATCGGGCTCTACGTGGGCTTGCTCCTGAGATGGCTCAGGCTCTAGCAATCAACTTCTGATTCAAGTAAGATCCATGTTTATATTATTCTTCTGGTTTGCGAGTCTCTTTTGAGCGCTTTAATCTAGTCGACTAGGTTAGAGTATAATTCGTAGTGTAAGTGTGGCGCTTAGACTAGGGTTACTCGTAGATGCACCCTATATTCCGGATCGGTGGTAGATCGCGAAGGTGACAACTTTGTTGAGTCCTCTGTAGTCCACCTCCCGTCTGTAGGCCTAACAGGATATATAATTACATGGTAGATTCATACTCTGTTTATGGTCTTCCATAGTAATTCCCCAGTTGAATAGTAAAAGATGTGGACTGCCCAAGTTAGAAGTAGAAACCCTGATCGAGTTATCCTTTCTACACTCATACTATCGACCCCATACTAGATTGATCCTCTCTTACATTTCAGTATTGTTTTCACTTTAGTTGTTCCCACCTTATTTATATTTCCAACTCATTCACCTTTTCTGGTTAAGTTAGAACACGTAGTTGATTTACACATTTCCCTGTGGATACGATATTTAAAACCCTCCGGGCGAAAACTACAACGGTATCAGTGCGCTTGCGGATCTTTTCTGTTCGCGTTAATAAATACCGATAAGCTTTCTGGCGCCGTTGCCGGGGAAACGGTTGCTGAATTGACTACGAACCTAGCCTAACCTTTTCCAAAACAAAAATAAATATATATATACATAAAAAAAATATATTTTCTTATCTTTACCCTTTTGTTTTATATTTTCTAAAAAAATTCTTTTCTCATACCTTCTTTCTTTTTATCCTTCACCTCATCCCTTCTATTTTTTTTCCTTTCATCTTTTGTTAGCATGGATAATAACACTCCTATCTATCAATATTCTAACCCTATGGGCACACACCTTAGACCTCCAGAACATTCCGAGCCTATCACAGCATCTGGTTTTGAGATAAGCCCGGATTTCATAGAATTTGTTCAGAAAAAATCTTCATGGGGGAAATTGAGGAAAACCCATATTTGCACCTACGAGAGTTTAAGCGGATCTATGACCTCATTCGCATAAAGGGCATGTCCGATGAGACCATCCAATGGAAGCTATTTTTATTCTCTTTAACGGGAAAAGCTAAACATTGGTATAAACTCAATGTAGAACGTGCGCAAGGAAATTGGAAGACACTATGCAATGAATTTCTATCAAAATTCTTTCCCATCTCCAAAGTGAATGACCTACGGAAAGAGGTTCTAACTTTTAGACAACTAGAAGAAGAATCTCTTGCCGAATCATGGGATCGCTTTATTGACCTTACCCTCATTGGCTCGGACCTTGCTATTCCAGACCCAATACTTTTTCAACATTTTTATGAAGGTCTTAGCAAGGATTCTAGGAAATTTCTTGATTTATCCTTTGGAGGAGCTTTTCTTCATTTGCTTACAAGTGAAGCAAGGGTCATGCTTGAAAAAATTACTAGTCAAGCCACTCGCTGGACTAAAATTCATTTTAAGTCCCCCAAGAAAAAGAAGGAGTTCTCTCCTGAAAAAAAAAGAGAAAGTTTTGATAGCTAAGTCACAACTACTTCAATCCCGAGGTTCAGCTGTCAATCCTAAGACATCAATACCCTAACGTAATGATGATAGCTTAGACTTCCAGTTTTGTAAGATGCTGGTAGATCAATATAAAAATAGAATGACATCTAGAAAAAAGTGTTCTCAACTACCTTTCCCCCATAGAGCACATTAGAAGAAATGCAAGGATGACATGTCTAGCGATGCCATAGAAGGAAAGCCAAACAATTTTGGAAATTATTCTATCTTATCCCCTTCTATGTCCACATTAGATGACTTACCTCAACCCATTCTTCAATCCATCCTTGACCCCGATGATCCCTCATATGCTCTCCCTCCTAAGTCTCATAATGATCCTAGAAATCCATTAAGACAATCAAACCATAGGACTCATAATGACCACATGGATGACGAAGAGATGCTATGACATTGGCAGGAATGTGTAGAATGGATGGACAAGAAAGAAGCCTTAATAGAATCTAATCTTGGCTCAAACTCAAATGGTGAGTTTTTAACTCCCTTTGACTTTGAGGACGATACTTATTCATCTATGGAGGAAGCCCTAGAAGTCAAGATATAAAATTTCCAACTTGAACGACTGACTTCTGGACGACTGACTTTGGGATCACTGACTCCTAACTATTTATTTATTCTAACCCCTCATTATTTTCACCAGTTGTGTTTGTGTTTTTGTCTGTGTAACAGGATGAGTGGACTCAAGAAAATACTTAGGAGTGCGGCTGGAGCATTCTCTTTTCACAAGAGAACCCGCTCCTAGACCGGATCATCATCACAGGCTGGTTCTGACTTAGACATGTCATCCGTGCCCTAATCCTCGTCCGCTAGCCAGCCAGAACACCACGTACTCCTTCAAGAGTATCATATAAAGCTTTGCACCACCTATGAGAAGGATCTGATGAGATTGTACTAAGATCGTGAGTTCGAGCATACCTCAACCTTTGACCCCTACTTTTTAAAAAACAGGTACACAGGGGAAGATGGTGCACCCCCTACACCAGCTTTCACTCACTATCAAGGATTTAACCAACCAGGACCATCTAAACTGAGACACCGGGCATGGGAAGATCAAACTTCCTATGATCTGCCACGCTAGAAGAAAAATGGGGGCAAGGTAATTTTTTCTAATTATGTTCCGCAGGAATACGAAGATTCGGCGTACATCCAGAGAGGACGCATGTCTTTTTCTGCGAGGGGAGTCCATGATGCAGCACCTACACCACCACCGTACTCATACCATGCCTCTCATGGCTACCCCGGGTAACAGCCAGAGCAATACCCGCCTCATCCTCAGCCTCAGTCGTACCACCAGCCAGACTTCTAGAACTTTGATACTCGTCTCACTCATCTTAAGACGGGGCAACAAGGTATCATAAACACGCTACATCAGCATACATAGTGGCAGGAGAGCACGAGTAACACGCTTGGGGAGATGCGTGAACAAGGGACACAAATGTATGAAGGCCTCCTCTACTTCTTCGAGCAAATGGGTGTCGATTACCCGCCACTAGCACCGCCTCAGTGACCGAAGTTGAGCCAACTCGGGGGAGCACCCCCTCAGACAATAAATTTTTCTTACCCGTATTATTATTAGTATTAATATTAGTATTACTACTGTATCTAAAAAATGGGGAATATGATAAAAATACAAAAATATATATTAATATGTTTAGATTATTTTTCTTTGTGAGCCTTTTGAAATAAAAATAGAGTGTGTATGAACTTGTTTTTGTGTCGAATAAAAAACTTGAACTATCATAAATAGTTGCTTCATTTGTAATTCTTCTAAAGTACCTAGCTTCATTTAAGAATTATTCCTCTGTTCCAAAAATATTCATTGCCAAATCTTTAAACCTGTGGAGGAATATGCTTGATTCAAAGCTTAGGTAGTTAGGAGATAAGAAGTGAAAGAGTTTTGAGCTGCCATTTATCTTGTTCTAAGTTTCAATGAAGTCTTAAAGAGTTCACTTTTGAAAAAATTTAAATGCACATGATGAGTCTTTGTATGACAGAGAGATTAAATTCCTACCACAGCCATACATGCTAGGATAGAAAACCAGCACTTATTTTATTGCTACCTGTATTTACATTGAGTACTGTCAAACTTTATTGACCTTTAGAGACCTGTCATACTCTTAAAATCAAGATCACGTACACTCCACTTAAATTTGCTGCTTCTACACTGGAAGTATGCAACAACATGCCTTTCCATTTAGAACCACCATAAAAATGTTTTACTTCTACACTGGGAGTGAACAACAAAAACATGCCTTTAGGATTTTTCCACCTATTCATACATTTCATAGCCTCAGTTATTATTGCTCCAAATGTTTATTGTTATTATCTCTCAATTGTTTCATGATAGACAAGAAGTCTGAGCTATGTAAAAAAAATAAAAAATAATATATAGAGAGTAAAACATGGACAAGTGTCCTACCAAAACAATGGGTGCTAGACACTCGCCTCTCTGAAAAAATAATATATATATATATATATATATATATATATATATATATATATATATATATATATATATATATATATATATATATATATGCATAGCCAAGACTTTCTTTGTCTACGTTCTTAAGTTTTAAGAGAGATCAATCTTTCTAAAGGGGCAAGGTAGAATTAGAATTCATTATTACTTCCACCATATATTTAACCTATTTCTTGTATCCACATACATGCACATCTTGATTTGACTGTATGACTAGTTTCTCTAGATCCATTGTTTAACTTTATAATATATGTTTTGCAAGTATGTATGAGTGATCTCACCTATAAACTCTATATAAGCTTCTTAGTCATACGGTGAGAGAGAAGGCACAATGATATTCTGCCTTATTCCAAAATACCTTGAGAGAAGGCAAAACACCATCGTTGTCTTGGTAAGGAATTCTAATGTCACATATTGAGAGATTTGTAAGTGTCATACAATACAGACTCTGAGTTTTATTTCAAAAATATAATTAAAAACTTCAGGATGGAAATAGAGATGAAGAATTTGAGACATAGTGCTTGACTTGATTACTTCTGTTTTCTGATTATCCAAAGCTCAAGTGAAAGTTAAAACCCCATGGCTAAGGAACTAGAGCAAATTTTTAAAATCTTTTTGAGGATAATTCTTTTCTGATGGCTTGTGTATTTTTGAAGGATGATAATTTAAAGTAACTTAGTTATCTCTAGATTTAGTTTTGCTAAGGGACTAGCAAAAGTTTAGCTTGGGGGAGTTGTTGACGGTAATTAACTACCATTTTAAACCGTCAACATAAGAGGAATAAATGATAAAAAAAAAGATCACCACAGTAGGTTTAGAGGTTTAAACTAACAAATTCCACGAGTTTTGGTGATTCTGTGTTTTTCAGGGGCTAAGCTGCATAATACAGAATTGATCCTCCTTCCAAAGGAAGAAACCGAAGCAATCAGCCTAATCTCCACATCACGGATGCAGATAGGGATTCTAGAAGACCTAAACCGACTCCACGAGGTGACATGAGCCAACCCACCGCTAGGTGGGGCCGACCGGCCCTCCCCTGCGCCGCCTCGGCTCCTTCTCTTGCAAGCTACCTATACCGCCTCTAAGGATGCATATAAACCCCACGCCAAGGTCGGTTTGATCCAAGGGCTGCGGTTCCACGCCCTGGGCTATATAAACAGCCCCCAGGATCTCCTCTCAAGGAATCAGTTGAAGAATTAGATCATCTCTTCCTCATTTGTGAAGGCAAGGCCAGAAGTTAGGGTTTCCAGAGAGAAAGAGAGTTAGAGTTCTAGTTCAAGTTTAGAGTTTAGTCTAGATTGATTCAAGTAGAGGCAAGCAACTACTTGGGATCAGGATCGTTCGTCGGAGACTTGGTAATTTCGTTGTAATCATCATTCAACTTTATGCTACTTCAATATATTTCTATATTTCAACTTTATTTTGTTGTTGAGATTGTTCTTGTTCTACATCTTGATATGAATATGATTAGTAGAGAGTTTATGAATATGTTCATAGAAAGCTTGATCCAATTCTGGATAGAATTGAGTGGCTGGCATATTGTTGGTGTGGTGCTTAGATTATGCTTGTCTGCGAATGCACTCTATGCTCCGAGCCATGTGGTAGATCGCGGGTGTGACATTCCTATTGAGTCCTTTGTAGTCCACTCCTCGAGTATAGAACTTAGTAGAACGCGGTTACAGGGAAGAGATCATTACTCTGTTCTTGACTTTTCTCTCAGTAATGTTCCTTATTCATAGATGACATGTTGATTATATCATAGATGATTGTGTATAGCTAGATTGATTAATAGACTGATTGAATAAGAAATACTTATGATTTACATCTCTAAATTAATCTCCATGACTATTTGACTTGAATAATGTTAACTCCCACTTGTCTCTGGAATACCGATGATTATCATTTACCATTTATCTTATTTGTCTTACCCCTTTCATGACAAGTGATTAGTTGTTTTGATATTTATTATTGAGTAAGTGTAAATGATTATCTCTACTGCCATTGTAACTATTTATATAGTCCCATTTTGATTTTCCTTTTCTTGGTAAAATTATAAATAACGATACTTAGGAAAACCTAGGTGAAATGCTACAATGGTGTATTTATCTGTGCACTTACGGATATATAGTATAATATCTTTATTTAGTTAAATGGCATGAGTATAATACAACCACACTCTTGGTGTCATGTTGGGGATGACAACCTAACAGAGTGACGTTAAGAAGTGTCAACACTTTCCTAACAACGAGAAAGGAAAAAGGCAAAGATGAATAGCCTCTTGGCTCACTCCCTTAATGGTGAATGCGCTACAAATCTCCAAGAAATGTTAGAGGTGAGCATTCCTATCCTCGTGGGCTTTCCCATAAAACGGACCAGCTTGAACCATCGTAATTAACATTGGCTTAAGCTCAAAGTTAGCGTCCCCAGTAGTAACATTGGGTCCGGTGGCTACATTAGGAGTTGCGAGTGCGCAAAAATCATGGATGGACTTTTCAGCCATCGTGTAAGGTAGTGAAAGGGTAGAGGAGAAAAAAGAAAAACTCACTAGGATAACTAAGGTAAACCTAAGTGATAGATTGAGCCTTATAAATTCGATGCCAGTTGCCTTCCCTGGCAATGGCGCCACAAATGCTTATTGATACTTCTTAACTACTATTGGAATATTCCACAAGTGCACAGAACTCTCGCGTAGCACTTCGCTCGGTGAGTACCGAGTGTTGAATTTATATTTTCCAACAGAAAGCGGGAGGCTTCGAATCTATATAGGATGGAAATCTATGAACTAGGCTCCTTAGGTTTATATCCTAGATAGGTGAATGATAGTGTAGGAAGGGGATGATCTACCTAAACTACTAACTACAAGCTATTCAAGAGATAGCTAGAGGGAGAGAAGGAGTGTTTATCTTTTCTAATAGCTAAGCTAAGCAGTTAACTAGTTGAGATCTGCTAGTACTTCAAGGCACAACCCGCCTACCAACTAGGAGAGTTAAATAGACAAGGTCTGCCATGAGCACTACGATTTAATAATATCACCACTTGCCAACTACCCCAACCTATCCATCAATCTAGCCGTATCCACAGGTAATCTATAGCCTAAGCACCACGCTTAATCTATCGATATACTACTTCGATCCGAGCTCTAGTGAAATGAGATTGAAGCAGCCTAACCAGACGGTGGAACTGGTACTAACTTATAACCACTAACTAAATGATAAGCTATGCTACGAATGCCACACAAACAAGCACCTAAGCCACTAATGACCTAACATTAATGACTAAGTACGAGAATGTAAAGCAAGCAAGCAAATACTAGAATAAAGTACTAAAATAAATATTGAATAAAGTAAATGCTTAAATAAAGAATACAAAAGTAACTATACCAGAGACTTGGAAGACTCTTTCTAATCGCCGAAGCAGCTATGACTCCACTCCACACTAGACTACTCACTCTAAGCTAAGGCTAAGCTAGAGAGCTAAAGAAAGCTTGGGATGCTTTGAAGCTTGAAGGGGCGAGTTCTACCATGTGCTACCCCCTCTATTTATAGTGTAGAGTGAGAGGGGGGTACTTGTAGGTAGGAGGAGGCAGGGGGTGCCGACCGGCGGGCAGGGGGCGCCGGCTGGCCCTTCGTTCCACCACCTTAGCATCCAACGGTGTTCATTGGCTCCCAAAGTCGGTTACATAACCGTCACGTGTCAAATTTCAGGCAAGAAGTCAGCGGTGGAGTGAGCTATGAGTCGATGACAAGTGGACCCAAGGATCCATGTGCTCCAAATCTTGTCCGTTGATCAAGTGATCCATGTACTTGTTCTTGATTGGTTGAGGAGGTGATCCCATGGATTGTTGACGTGGCAGAGAGTTGAGGTGGCACAGGTAGGGGTCGAGCGGTGCCCTGGTGGGGCCGGGCGGCACCTACCTGTGGGCCCAGGCTGGCCTATCACGTCCACTTGCTTGTACACTCCATATTTGTCACTATTTTGGCCAAATTTTGTTATATTTCCTGCATACAAATAATTATTCAAGTACAAGTGGAACTAGGTGAATTTGAAACATAAACCTATCATTTCATGTGTCATTTTATGTGATTTTTAGTTGAATGTTGACGGTAAAATAGGTTCTTAGCGACCGTCAACAAACACCAAAGTGTTCCGCCACTTATGCATGTGTGTTAGCATTTCCAAAGCATTTTTCAAGGGTTAGGTTAGTCCATACTAGGTCCTAATGCATATACATGAATGACATCACCTAGTGGCCTTGATAACTGCTTTTACCATTGTTTTCTCCTCTTCATAGCATGACTTTCTATTCTAAATCCAACCACGCACTCTATTGCGTCTTGATTGACGAAACAAAAATGGCCCTATTGTTACCTTTGCCTTGAGCCCATTTTTGTTTTTCTCTTCCTTTTTCTCCAAGTTGGAGCCTTGATCATCATCACATGTGGCCATCTTCAACACTTGAGTGCCATCTTGCTCCACCACTTGGTATGTATTAACCTATCTCATACATCACTTAGAGCCAAAGGTTAGTACACTAAGGATTCATCAATTATCTAAAACCAAACTAGGGCCTTTAGAGAGGAGAGGAGAGGGCGAGGCATGCCGCAAGAGCCAAAGCCCTGTGGCAGGCCACTGTCCACCAGCCATCCACGCCATTACAAGTGCAACACGTGATCTACTTTTAAAACATCCAAATGGACACTTCCAACATATGTCTGAAGATCGATGAAGCATTTGAAACAAGCATATGAAATACTTGCAAAAAACCTAAAAACACTTGAAAAGCCATTACAAAAACATATGCAAAATCTAGATAAAACACTTGCAATATATGTGCGAAACATAAACAATATCCAAATAAACACACTTGCAACATATGTCTGAAAAATAGATAAAACATTTGGAACAGACGTTTGCAACACGTATATAGACATTGCAACATATGCAACATCCTGATTTACTTTTACAACACCCATATGAAAACACTTGCAACGTATCTCTGAAGTACTTAAAACATACACTTGCAATATGCGCTTTTAGCGGACCCTAGCAGGCGGGTGGGTGGGCGAAGGCCGCGGAGCACTACATGGCGAGATCTGATGCTAGATCATGGTGGAGAAGAAGGATGGAACTACAACGCCACAGAGGAAGTGGGGCCTAGGACACAGATGGCGATGGAGAGCGCTCAGGCACCGCCGCACGGGCGTGGGAGGAAGGAGGCATGGTGAGAGGAGGGCGCGGAGGAGGTGGAGAGTCCATCGCTGAGGAATGGTGTTGAGAGAGTGGGGATAGGACCAGAGGAAGGCCGCTTGGAGTGTCGGCTCGGCAATGAGTGCGGGCATTGCCCCGCACTGTGGCGACGACAACACTACACAACGACCGATTGGGCCAGGAGAAAGAGAAATGCATCCGTTCCATTTTTTAGATGGAATGTGAGGGGGAGCAGGTCGGGCTGGTTCGTAGGCCTAGGCAGGCGCATCTGAACGGACGGACGCCCGCACCAGATCATCATCGTTTTTTCCCTATGGTCACTCCTCAACAACCACCCCTGCCCCCCCCCCCCCGAAATGATAATGGATCCCCTTAGCTTTCAAAAAAAATTGATATAAAAACTTGTCAGTTTGTTTTTTATCCTTTTTCAAAGAAACATTTTGTGTGAGTAAACTTTTTTTTTAAAAAAGTTGTACACAAATCTCGTTTTAGAAACTGATAAAGTTTTCGGGTATTTCCTGAAATAAAGGTTTTTGGGTAGACATTTGGGAATTTTGTGCAAGGTTTGAACAATTACAAATTTTCTTTCGAGAAAAAATTGTAAAATGAATGGCAGAAATGTGTTCTCAAAACCAAATCAATTTTTCCTAAGGTGTATATAAGATTTGGTCGAAATCGCCAAAAAAAAATCACTCCTTTAGGAATTTATCCCATTGGGCCTTCGCTCTTTAGCCCGGCCCGGCCTGGCCAGACGCACCGCCGGGGCCGTTCGCAACCTTGCCAAGAGCCCAGGAGAAACGTCAAGTCTGTTCCGCTCCTCGCCGACACGCCGTCGAACTCGCGGTGGGAACCACCACCATGCAATCCGCCGCCGCTCCAAAACCCCAACCCGCTACACCCTCCCGGCCGATGGCGCAGGCCAGCCCTGATTACCCGGCTCCAATGGTGATGACGGTGGCGGAGCTGGAGGCAGCCATCGCCGCCCTGCCCAGCAAGAGGGACGCCCTGCGGGAGGCGTTCGACCGCCTCGCCGCCTGCTCCCCCTCGCCGCTCCCCTTCGCCTGGGAGGACCTCGACGGCCACATCTCCTCGCTCCAGTCGTCAATCGCGCTGCGGTTTCGCCAGCTCCGTGTGCTCGAGGCCGCCGGCGCTGCACCCGTTGCTGCCGCGTTGGGTGGAACTCGCGGCGATGGGAAGGGAGAAAACCCGGGGGAGGAGTTGGAGGAGGAGGAGGAAGAGGAGGAGGTGGTGGAAGTGGAAGTGGAGGAGGAGGTCGCGGTGGATGTGGAGGAGAAGAAGAAGGCCGATGAGGAGATACAGGAAGCCGACAGCGATAAGATTTGCAATGACGAAAAGGATGGGAAGGAGGCCAGAGAGGTGGAAGTGGAGGAGGAGGTGGCGGAGCTGGAGAAGGCCGACGAGGAGATGCACGAAGCCAATAGCAATAAGATTTGCAATGATGAAAAGGACGGGAAGGAGACCAGAGAGGTGGAAGTGGAGGAGGTGGTGGCAGAGCTGGAGAAGAAGGCAGATGAGGAGATGCAAGAAGCTGACTACGATAAAATTTGCAATGATGAAAAGGACGGGAAGGAGGCCAGAGAGGAGGCGGTGGAGGAAGAGGAAGTTGAAGAGGCAGTCAACGTGAAGATCGGCAACGAGATAAAGGATGAGGAGGAGGCAAGGGAGGAGGAGCAGGCCAGTAAGGTGAACGAGCAGGATCCTGACAAGGAGATGCAGGTGGTTGATAATGATAAGGACGGGCTGAATAACAAAGATGCTTTGAAGGCTTCTCAGGACAAGGAGGAGGAGGATCAGGATACCAACATGGATGAGACAGCGGCCAAGATGGCGTCTTCACTGCAGCACAAGGAGGTGGAGACTTGCGACAAGAAGCAAGAGCAGGACGCTCATGAGAAGGTGGAAGGTGCCAAAAATGTTACGGACCAGGTGTCTTCAGACCGGGGCAATCGGGCTGTTCCATGTAGATCCGATGATCGCACTGTAACATGCGCAAACATGAATGCACAGAGGTTGGTCAAGCTCATATGCACCAATACTGAGTTCAATTCAGAGTTTCATGCTGCAGCTCGCCGTGCTCCAGATGCCGCAGCACTGGCTCTCCATGTAGTTGAGCTATTCCTACACAACAAGAAATATGTTAAGACCAACAAGGTCTGGGCAAGCTGTGTTGGGCTATTTCGAATGGTACCTGTAGTTGTTACCAAGCCTTCTGCTGACACTATTGAGCAGGCAAAGCGGGTGGCTAAGGATTGGAAGGAGATGATTGACAATCCAGAGAGTTGCAATGTCCTTGGCAGCCTAGCCTCATGGGGCCTCCTTTACTTCCTTATCTCCTATAACATTGTAACTGAGTTTGACACGAAGGAGATCTTCCATCTCTTTGGTAGCATCCCTTTCAAACACAAGAAGAAATCTGCCGTGCTCTTATTAAAGGGTCTTGGGCTCGTCAATAGAATCCCAGGTACAACCACATCTTTTGGCATTATTAACTATAACATGTTCTGCACTTTTGCTCAAACTTTGCTGGGAAAACATAATATGTTGGATCTTTAATATCTGCTCATAACTTGAATTCAGAGTTGTCTTATGGTTTAAGCATTCTATTTTTCACGCTACCAGCCTTGTACTACGCAGCTCACAGATGAAATATGGCAAAAGTACTTATCCAGTTATCCATGATATTTAAAAATTTGCATAACTGTTCCTCACTTCAAGTGAGCAGTAGCAATCTATGCAAGTCGGTAGCTTAAGATGCACAGAGGACTAATTAAGTAATCCTAGTTTTCATGATGAAACTACCAATAATCTGAGGCATGGGGGTCAACATTATATCACTTGCCCGTTTTCTTGTGCTATTCCCATGTGAACCTATTCTTTGATGTCCGACTGCTGCCTTTATTATGGACCTATTCCTTGATACCTACCTGCTGCCAATTGTGCCACCCTGCCACGGTGCCACCTCTTGATTGAAATCACATGCAAGAATTTTTCTGAAATCTGGGCCAAATGACATTTTTGTACATTTCATGGACTGAGCCTTCGCATGACATAAATCCAAGCAGTATAGTTTGTAATATGATATTGATGGATATATTTGATTTTGTTGGGTATAAACTATAGCCTCCTCAGTGAGTATATCACTACGCACTTGATCTGTTGATGATTTAGGGCCTCTTTGGATACATGAGCTAATTGCTAGCTAGCTAAAAATTAACTAAAATTAGCTCTAGTGAGAGCTAATAGGTGGGCTAATTCTTTAGCCAAGTCTTCAACTAGTTGTTATCCAACTAGCTAGCCAACCATAGCTAATTTGGGTTAATTTTTAGCCTCAACTAATAACTAGCCATGTGTATCCAAACTGGCCCTTAGTTCATGAGTAAGGTCTGAATGCTGAGTCATCAAATAGCTTTGCATATTTGCATGCTGAGTCATCAGAATGCATCTGAACCATCATTTCAACTCTGACTCCACTTCATCTTCACTCTGCAGTATAAGGTCTGCTTGTTAATGTTTTTCCTGCTTTCATCTTTTTTTTTTTGTAGAGTTAATGGACTGTTTGATCGGAAATGGGCAGCAAATGGATGTTTTAGGTTTGGCACGTGTTTTTAATATGGTGGACAAGTATCCTCCACTTTCTCTTCTGAAGGGATATATCGGAAAGGCAAAACAGACTGCCATGGAAATACCTCAAAAGAATATGACACACACGTTCCAGGTATGTGCTAGAAATTGATTTTAGTGGCAGAATATATTTTTTAAATTTATTTACATGACTGTGTGGTTGTTTCACCCATTTTTCATACGAAAAAATGAGGAAATTTAATGTCTTATGCTTGAGCTATTTGGAGTGTCCTATTTCCTTATAAAGTTTCATTTTGAAACATGTAATATTCTTATGGGGACAAATATATATTCATAATTCATCTCATTCTGCTTCATCTCTGCTATATTATTAGTTTAATAGTTTTGCGTCTTCCTGTGTGCAGAGGGCGGTTATAATAAAGGAGCTTGAGGATCTAAGAAGGGCACATGTTTTGGCTGAGAATGAAATCACCGACTCCAACCTCTGCACCAGTATCAGGGAAGAAATCAACATTTTGATAGGTGAGCTTGAAAAAAAGAAGCGGAGTTTAGCAAATCCCTTGAGAGCCTCAACTTCAAATTCACAGCAGCAACAAACAAAGAGTAAGAAGAAGCGCAAGATAGAGCAGAAGCAGGAGCATCACAAGGGACAGATGCGAGGGCAACTGAGTGGGCTGGCAGAGAAGCTGGAGGAGAAAGAAAGGAAGCCCCAACAGGAGCAGCAACAGAAACAAGAAGATAAGCCGGAAGAGAAGAAACAGAAACAAGAAGATGAGGCAGAAGAGAAGGAACAGAAACAAGAAGATAGGGCAGAAGAGAAGAAACGGAAACAAGAAGATAAGCCAGAAGAGAAGCAGCAACAAAACAAGCAGAAACATGAGAAACGGCCGAGGCAACGCACTCCCAAGGTACCAACACAGGGTTATCCTGCAATGTGGAACGCGGCACTGAGAGGCTACTTGGAGCGTCCACCATATGCTGCAATGCATGGAGTCCATCATGGATACCCTGCCCAGCCAGGCTGGCCTGGAGTTCATTGTGCATCACCGTTCATGCCACTACTTGGAGCACCTGAGTACATAGGATCCTTTACACCCTTGTACCCTCGTCCACAGTTCTATCCCAGGTAGCAGTACCTGCTGAGACAATAGAGTTGTTTTTCTTCTAACCTCACAGACTGACATGTATATATTCTTCTGTAGAACTTCAGTGATGTAGTACTCACTCCGTTCAAATTTTATTTTATTTCTGCCTTTTTTAGATACATAGATTTTACTAATTATTTAGACATAATATATGTCTATGTGTAAAAAAACTATATATTTAGAAAAGCCAAAACTGCATATAATTTGGAACGAGTGGAGTACTACATATAATAGGAACCGGTTGCAGTTGCACATTTCACACAAGCCTGCTGGTCACGTTTCGGCTTGTTTCAGCTTGTTTCAGCTTATTCTCTCTCACAGAATACTATTGAATCAGCTGAAACCAGCCGGCTTTTCCACCAGCCGAACCAGCCTTTTGCGGAAGCCGAGTGAGCCGCAGCCAGCCTTGCCGGCGACGGATGGTGAGTATAAATTTGATGATCTTCATCAAAAGAGTAGGTGAGAGTAAATTTGATGATCTTCATCATAAAAGGAGCTACGACTATCTTGAAATTAATTAAGTAAAGATATCAGGTTGTGTTGTTACCTTTGCTACGTAACAAGTATGTCATTTTTATTTTATAATATCTATATATCTATTATACATAATACTCACTCTATTCTAAATTGTAGATATTTTGTTTTTCTTAGATATATAACGTTTGCTTGTACTTAAATATAATAGATAGTCTTAAAATGAGGGGAGTACCCTATCCACAAATACAATTATAATTGCATTTTTGGTGAACGTGTCTAAAATTTGATCAAATATTTAGATAAAAATACTAATGTTTATGACACAAAATAAGTGTAGTTTGAAAGTTATCTCATAAAAAATCTGGCGACACTTATTGGATATTATAAATATTGAATTTTTTGTTTATAATTAGTCAAATTCAAGATACTTTTATTTGGAATTGTACCAGGATTACAATTTTTTTATTGATGTAGGGAGTACCTGTACCAGGCCCTGATTTGATGAGACTTCTGGGTGTCATTCGCCACAGGGAAAGTTTTATTTGCCTCGAGGGTATGCGCCCTCACGCGCGTGCGCATTCAGCTGTATCTATGTACATCCAACGGCCGCGTGACTGAGGGCATGCTGGGGTAGAATTTCTGCGTTCTTCGTCCACACCATGAGTGCCATGCCGAGCCAATGATCCAATTAACCAAAATGTTAGCCAAGACTTTGAGTTGTCCGTTGTGCTATCCTAGCTAAATAATTTTGCTCCAGGGCTGTATGCAAGCACTAGCATAATCCGCGAAGTGTTGTCGACTTGGATTATAGATATATCGAAATTATAGATTTTGTTAAACAAATCTCTGAGCCACGCGTCCTTCAAGTGACGACACAAACAAGTGGTCGAAGTAGATCCAATTCCCGCGGTGGGGGGCCCAATCCCAAGCGCTGCCGGCCTGACGTCGCCTGCGGCTGATGCCTCGTCGACCGCTGCTGCGCTAGCGACTGGCCGACCCAACGGCGAGCGCTACTGTTGGCGTACAAATGCCGCCTTTGGGGGAGACGGGGGAGCCTTCAACGCTGTAATAAGGTGTAAATTTCTTCACTCCCCCTCGCCGCCTGTTACGACCCAGACCCAGCCATGGGGACGGTGGCGCCGGCGATGATGCCGACGGAGGACCTTGAGGCGGCCATCGCCGAGCTCCCTGCCAAGAAGGGCGCCCTGCGCGAGGCTTTCGACAGCCTCGCCGCCAACTCGCCCTACCCGCTCCCCTTCACCTGGGAGGACCTCGACGCCCACGTCTCCTCCGTCGAATCCTCCATCTCGCGCCGGTTCAGCCAGCTCCGGGCGCTCGAGGCCGCGCGCCCAGCCCGCACTAGTGAGAATAAGGAAGGGGCTAACGAGGTGGGAGAAGAAGAAGGAGAAGATGTGGAGGAAGAGGAGGAGGAGGTGGTGGAGGAAGAAGAAGAGGAGGAGGGGGAAGAAGAAGAAGAAGAGGAGGAAGAGGTAGAAGAAGAGGAGGAAGAGGTCGACATGCAGATGCAGGAGGCCGACGGCACCATTGGCAATCAAGCGAAGAAATATAAAGAGGGCGGCGAGGATAACAAGCGGGATGCTGGCGAAGAGAATAACATGCGGGATGCCGACGAAGAGGCGGTGACTACCAAGGTCTCTGCAGGGCAAGGCAAAGAGGCTGAAGGTGAGGAGGAGCTTGATGGGTATGCATGGTGGGATGGAGAGGAGCAGGATACTGAAGAGGAGGAGATGGTCGAAAAGATGACTAAGAAACAGCGTAGAGGGCGTAGAGGAGGGCTTCCCGCAGGTGGTATAAAGGAATTTGCAGAGGCATGTGGGAGAATGGATGCAGGGACGCTGGTCGAGATCGTGATCTGTGTCAGCGTCAATAAAAAGTTGCTGTTCGCACTGCACCTTGCCCCAGATCCGGCGGCCCTTGTCCTTCAAGTGGTCAAGCTACTCCTATCCAGCAAGGACTTCAAGTGCTCCAAGGTCTGGGGGAAATGTATCAGGTTGTTTCGCTGGTTGTCGATGAATTCTGTCAAACATTCTGCAGACACAACAGAGCAGGCCAAGCTGGTGGCAAAGGATTGGAAGGAAATGATCGGCAGACCAGAGTGTTGTGGGGAACTTGACTCGCTGGCTAGGGGCCTTCTCCAGTTCCTCATCTCATATAACATTGTATCTGAATTCAATATCCATGAGATCATCAGTATTTTTGCTATGGTCCCTCGCAAAGGTCATCAGAAGAAAAAGAACAACACTGACAATGTCAAGCTTTGCGAGGATCTTGGGCTTGCAGACAGGGCCACAGGTATGGAGCTGTCTCTGTTCTTAGTTATATATTTTTTTTCTCAATCTATGTGTTTGATTGTGAAGGCCATGCATATGGTATTATGGTGAATTGTCAACAATATTTCATAAACTAGGTTGATTTAAAGTGCTGGTACAATTTTTTTATGTCATTTATAGCACCATAACAGCTTGATTACAGAAAACCACATTCCTGCAAGCAGGTTATTCGTCCATAGTGGATATAATGCAGTGTGACTAGTTTTGGAAAGGCTTAATGTCTGATCATGTCATCCAGAGTTTCCTTATGGTTCAAGCATGTTAGTTTTTTTTTATCTTCTACTGTGTAGCCACACAGTAGAATATTGTAGATGTACTCCTAAAAACTATATAGCCGAATAAAAGAAATCATATTTGTATAGGAAACAAGGGAACTATTCTGGTCCATCTTTTGATTTTGTACTAATCCATGGTATGTGAATTTTCCAAATTTGACTTTCTTGAAATTTTGGTAGCAGATAGTGTAAGTAGCAAAGCTACAAAAGATGCAGACTAAGGACCATTTGACACAACTCATACATGTTTGTTTCACCTGGCGCTATGTATCTTTCATTGCCTAATCGATTAACATGTATTCCTGAGTAATACCAGCTTGATCATGCAAGTGTTTGATCTCTGGCTGCAACGCTCCAATACTATGTAACTATTCATAAGTAAGATTTAGCAGTTATTAAACTATTTACTACTGTAAAAGTTTCTAGTCTCCACACACTTTTTGTTTCTGCTTTCTAGACACAGCACCGTTGGCTCTCCATTGACAGCAGCATCTCAGACACCACCAGGTGGTAGGTCTCAACCATTCTGATCCTTTGGCCCTGACTTTCACATCAAACACCAAAGAAATTAGTTTTTGAATTCCTAAGTTTTCATTAACATAAGTAGTGCTTATTGTTGGACATGTACGTGGATGTGCAAGGCTGCTAGGGGAGGTTTTTGTTGATTCCCAATGGATATTTTGTCTTTCACTACGTTCAATAGTCAATGTAAGTATCAAAGATCAGTGTAGAATATATACAATATGCATCAAATGATGGTATTGAAAAATATAGTTGTCAGTTGTCACTAATGTGGGACATCCAAGACTTGAGAACCAAAAGTTACTCAAGAAAGCACCACCAATTATGTTCGCCATGTTGTTCTTTGGTGTTGTGCCTTCATGAGACTGTTCCCTGAAGGTGTGCTTACATGCTTTCCTTTTCTGGTAGCCTTTCATTTGTCAATACAATCTGTGGAAGAGTCTGAATCCTGTGACCAAAATGACAATTCTGTTCATTATTGCATCTCACGTTATAACTGATATCAACTCGAGTGGTAAGTTTACTTGTAAAATTTGGATAGAAACTCTAGTTTGCTTAGTATATCAAGTATGTACATCAGTTGATTGTCTGGTCTATAGCTGTAATGCATTTTTGTATGTTTATTGCTTAGCCATTATTTGAACTTTTCTCACTGTTTTCATAAGCAGCTAGACTTAAATACATTGGCCTCTATCTTTACATTTTCAGTTTGATTTTGACAGAACTGTAGGCTATCTCCATGCCTGTACCTCATTCGCAATGCAAGGGTTTGCCTTCTTATTAATGTTTCTTCTTGCCTTCATCTTTTCTGCAGATTTAATTGACTATATGATTGGAAATGGGCAGCATCTCGAAGTTTTTCATGTGTTACAATTTTTTAATTTGGAGGACAAGTATCCTCCATTTTCTCTTCTGAAGGGATACATTGAGAAGGCCAAGCAGACTTCTGTGGAGCTATTTAGAAAGATTGAAACACACAAGTCCTTGGTATGAACTACCCCTTGTGACTCTAAAATCAAGTATTTTACTGACAGGAATTATATGGCGCCCAGGGTAGCGCGAACCCTGGACATCCAGGCCATTACGCTGTAAAGTCAAAATTTCTTCTGACGGAGAGAAATTTGAGGCTGCTATTCTTCTATTGACAGATTGTTTAGGGTGGGAATGCATACCTCCTCCGGGGGGTTGAGCTCACTCTTTTCAATGTCTGGTGATCTCCAATAACTCTGGCGGGTTATAGTTTCAGGTTGGGGATCTTGGTGGCCTCCATCTGTAGAGGTATGGCTGGGGGTTGCAGGTAGGTCACTGGCACGGTGGGGGTCTTGGTGGCCTCCATCTGTAGAGGTATGGCTGGGAGTTTGGGTGGGGATCGAGACAATGACGGCTCTATTTCCCTCCGTCTACGATGAAGGCCAGGATGTCCAGGATGCACATCCTGGTGGACATAGAAACCGGGTTGTTTCAGTGATCACCTTTAAATCCTTAATCATAACTTTCTAAGTTACATAGCATTGTGGTTTTACCAGGCTACAGATTTTGGAACAAGTTCTGTTGTAGATATAAATGCATATTGATCCAATAAATCTGATTTCTTGTCAACTATATTTGTTTCTGTCTTTTGTTTCCTTTTCACATTTACAATGAAGGAAGAAAGCACCTACACATACTGCACTGGCGCACTTGCATGGCACATGAGTGCGCCACCTATCTGATTCACACCCCTAGAAAGCCATATACCTCTGGTAAATGGGGAAAGTACTCACGCATGTGTACATAGATATGGTGTCTAGATTTCAATCCAGGGTGGAGTCATAAAACTCCATCCCAACAAGAGATGGGTACTCAAATCTGTTGTTTGTTAGCTGAATGGTTTTGCATCTTGCCTATGTGCAGAATTTGGCTATTCCAAAGGAAATATGGATTGCACATCAACTAGCTGAGCATAAACTCTCTGATTCTAGCCAACGCAGTGCTATCTTGGCAGAAATTAGATACTTGATTGGTGCATATAAAAAGAAACAAAGGTCAGTAAATCCCTCAACGCCCTCAACATGGGATTCACAGCATCAACCAACGAAACGTAAAAAAAGGAACAAGAAGCGCAAGAAAGAGGAGCTGGAGCACCATGAGGCACAAGTCAACCAGCAGCAGCAGGCACAGAATGAAAACAAGTTAATCCAAGGAAAGCAACATCAGCTGCATCAACAAGAAAATAAGGCGCAAGTGACAGAACAGCAGCAGCAGCAGCATATGCAACCGCCAAGGCCAGCTACTTTTAAGCTTCCGACACCTGCTGTACCTCTGGTCCTGAATGTTGCTCAGATCCAAAACTTCGTGCGTCCACCTTACGCTGCTGTGCCTGGAGTTCACAATTACCCTGCCCAGCCAGGTTGGCCTGTAGGCCAAGGAATGCCATTTGTACCGCAATTCAGATCACCTCAGTACATGGGTCTGCCATTTAATCCCTTTGCCCTTCATCCTCCGTCCTATCCCAGATAGTGTAGAAGTTCTGGCGTTCTGCATCGATCGCTGAGTGAAACTATGGTGAAGCATAGAAGTTATATGAAACAGCCATGTATTGGTTCGTTCTGTAAGTGGTTTTGTGTTCATTTGTTTTTATGTGATGACAGTTCTTTCGTAACATGGTGTATGGGCAGTTGCCAATCACTTGCATCGATTTGTTGAATAACTTTATAGGGCAGCTTTTATAGTCTGGTCACGTACACATGTTCAGCGAAGTGCTGCAATGCTTGCAATCTGAAACATATGCACTGTAACAGGAATCGGCATACTTTTCAGTTACATAAACATTCACAAATACCTCCACGATGAACATAAATCACTGAGAGCAAAAGCATGACGAGATGCCTGCACGAGATGAACGTGCATGAATCCTTTTATTACACAACGAATGCAGGAAGAGTGTGCTTTTCTATAGACGTTTATTCTATGCCAGAAAGATCATTTTACGGTCAATGCATATGTTTCAGGTTCAGTAACACAAGCCGCCGAGGGTAGCTAAACCGTGCATAGCATATACACAAGTCACTGTGGGGACTTAAGCTTTTCTATGGAAACCTAAGCAAAACCAATCAGCACCGAACAACTTTCTCTTCTATTTTCGACCATCAGTTTACTACTACAACAGTAACTTCACCGAGTACTACTCTGGCATCAATGGCGGAACACTGGCACGTGATGCTGAGAATGATCATCACATGGACGGGACCAAAAATATCGAGGTATGGCAGTGGTATAGGGTGCGAACGGAACTCTTCGAGTTCCTGAAAATGGTTGCCCGTTGTCAATTCCTGGCCTGACATATGGAGGTAGCCTTGGGCGTTTATTCTGTTGCTGCAGTTTCTGCCTGCGCTGTTTCCTCTTGCGATTCTTTTTGTTTTGTCCTCTCCTTTTCTGGTTTTCCCACATTTCCCGCTCCTGCGGCTCTTGTTGATTCTGAGTGTGCCGATGCTGCGTCTCTTGTGGCTTCTGCCGCTGGTGCTGTTTCTCTCCTGGTTTTGGCTGCAGCCCATGTGGGTTTCGCTGCTGCTTCTGCTGTTCCACCGGTCGCATTTGTGGCCGCTGCTGGTACTCCTCTTGAAAATTCTGATGCTGGTGCGAACTTGAAATGGAGGCTGAAACACCTGCTAGACTTTGCTGCTTGTCTGCATACTTGTGTAACAACTGGGTAATTTCTTCCTTGATGCTTTTACGCTGAACAGAATCAATATCGCACCCATCAATTGCGCTCCACGAAAATATTAGAGCATCGACCTTCTTTGCCATCGCTTGATTCTGTTCAACAGATGATTCAAAGGCGTTAAAACAGTTGAAAGCGTAATATGTCTATATCAGTGTTGAAAGTACGATATCAATATGTCATTATGTGGACGCAACAATTTATCCAGGAAGTGATTCTAATTTTTTTTAACATAAAATGAGCAAGCCGACTTTCAAAGCAGGAGGGGTAGGATTGCAGCATTACGTACTATAATTTCACTACATTATAAGAAGAAAGGCCAATATCTGACCCAAACAGGGGCCAAACCTAGATTGGTGCGTGTGCACATCCAAACCTATCTTAGTTCCTCAGCTGCACTGCTTTAAGAATTGTGAAAAACTTGCTTCAGAAAACCATGAAAGCACGCTGTATTTTATTTTCCAAATCCAGGATTTCTCAAAGCTAAAAAAGACTACAGGTGTGATAAATGGACGATTTCATTTAAGTTGGATTAGCATAACAAGACATCCTTTCCAAGAAACAGAACATACGAGAGACTCCAGTGTATAGCTTTCCTTGCTTAGTATGTCTTCGGCAGTCTTCTTGGCATTCTCAATATAATCATTCATGATGGTAAGTGGAGGATATTTGTCAGTCAAACTGAAAGTATGTGCCAATCTTATAGCATCGAGTGGCTGCCCATTTTCAATGAAATGGTTGATTGAATCTGCAGAAGAATGAGCCAAACATTAGCAACACAGTTGGTAAACCAATGGGATAGTGATTTCCTTCCAGTTCCACAAGTAACTATTGTAATTAGAATTAGAAAATCTGATAGTAAGGTCTGCAGTGTAAAACTACGAATAGTTCAAAAGATGCTCCACAACACACAATAACTGCAAACACAACAATGGAAGAAAAAACAGCAACTCATCATATTTCTATCAGACAGACATAAAATCATCCTGCATTAATGTAGACGGTAGATTCAACTTGCAACCACCAAAGTAGTAGACTGACATAAATCATCTAGGTGACGCCATGACTGAACAATATGACACATATCTAGTTATAAATAATCCCAGCTACTTAAGTGATTAAAATGTCAATTTGGTGGCTGCATCAATAAAAGTGAATTTCTCACTAAAAACGAAAGGAAGTGCATAATACTAACAGGAAAAGGAATAGATCAAAATATTCTGCAATTTGCTTCTCAGTGCCACTGCAATCCGGTTCTAACTTGTAGCAAGTAGAGATTGGCACCACACTTAAGTTTAAGGTGTTATATATTGGTCCCGGTAATTACCTTGTCTGGCTTATGTTATCTCCTCTCTTGTTTGTATTCAGGATCTCTGGATATGTATAAAGGGGTACAATATACCTAGAGGTGATCTCCTATCCTCAATCCTCATGGACAGAGAGCCATAGACGCATAGTAAGATAGAGGACAGAAAAGGATGGACTAAGGTTCGTGCTTTACTTTTAAGTGTGGTTAGCTGGGAGACAGTGATTGAGAGCATTGGTTGGCATCCACCTGAAGTGAAGCTGAAGCCTATGCGATTCAGAGCATTCTGATTTCTGAATCACAAGTAAACTACCAGTGTACAAACTACAGCGTACAGGTGAACGAACGTTCATCTACGCACACTACGCCTTAGATATGAGACAAGTAAATTCATCATTAAGAGTCGAAGTCGAGGAACATGTACCAGTCATCTTTCCGATGAGGCCAAGACGCTTGCAGAGCTCAACGCAGTTGTCCTTCACCTGGGGCGCGATATCACCGAAGAGACGGATGATCTCATCAGCACCGAACTCCGGGACAATGCTATAGGAAGCAATGAAGGTGAGAAGGCCCCATCCGGCCATCCCGCCCAAGTCCCTGCCACCCGCACCCGCAGGCCCCGCGACCACCATCTCCTTCCAGTGCCCCGCCAGGCGCTTTGCCTGCGCCAGCGCGTCCGGCGACGGCGCTGCGAGGCGGGGCGCGCACTCGATCAGCGCGACGCAGTTTGCCCACCACTCGCTCGGGGCGCGCCCCGGCACCGCTGAGGCCAAGTCCAAGAAGCCGCCGACGGCGCGGACGAGGAGGGCGTGGGGGTCCGGGGCGCCGAGCAGCACCGGGAGGAACGCGCGGAGGGAGCTCCTGCCGCTGAGGCACAGCGCGTCCACCAGCGCGGAGGGGTCCATGTTCGCGCACGCCGCGGCGACGGCTCGCGTCAGAGCCGACGTCTCTCCGCCGCCTGCGGCGTGCGGATGCTGCAGCCACTCCCCTTCCTCCGCCTCGTCCTCGCGGCATTCTCTGTCTGCGTTCGCGTTCACGGCCTCCTCCTCGTCCTCCATCGTCTCGATGTCGTCATCGCGTTGGTGGGGAGACGCCACGAGTGCGCCCATGGCATCCTCCTCCTTCTCGTCGTCTAGTTGCTCTGGAGCCGCCTCGATTGGCACGGTCTCCACCCCGAGAATGCTCCCTGCTTCGTTAGCTTCTCGGTCGGGACGCGCACTGGATGCCTCCCGGACCTTCCCATCCTCCTCCCCGCGTTCCTGGTGCGACGACGCGTTCCCGCCTTCCTCCCCTTCCTCCGCATTGCTGCTACCTTGTCCCTCCTCCGACGCGCCGCGCCCGACGCGGCGTTCCCGGTCCTGCCCCTCCTTGTCCAGGTGGTGGACGTGGTGAGCAACGGTGGTTGGACCCCTAGCGTCAGCGGCTGCGGCTGCGGCTACGGCTGCTGCACCGGCGATGGCGTCGGCGTGGCTGGAGTCGAGGTGGCGGAAGCCGAAGCTGGCGGCGATGGAGGCGAGGTGCGCGTCCAGGTCCTCCCAACGGAAGGGGACGGGGACCGGGGAGCAGGCGACGAGGCGGTCGAATGCCTCCCGGAGGCGGCGCTTCTTGTCCGCGAGCGCGGCGACGGCCGCCTCGAGCTCGGCCTGCGTCGCCATCGCCATCGCCGGTTGGGTGGGAACTGGAAGCGGCGGGAGTGAGTTGAGCGTTGGTTGCGGCGCTGCTGAGCCGGACTGCATTTCAGTTCGCGTGACCGCCTCCGCCTATATACAAATACAAATTGTACTACAAGCAAAGCACCAGTTCCTGTTGGGAATTGGGCGTTTTCGTGCCGCTGCTGCCTCCGACTCGGCTGAAAATATCATTCGGTTCTCAATGAAAAGGGAGCTCCTACCTATCACTAAGGATCTGTTTGATGCACCCAACAAAAATTTAGCTAGCTAAATTTTAAAATAAAACTTTAGTATGCTAAAATTTTTCAGCTAAACTTTAGCTGGGGTGTTTGGATACTTTAGTAAAATTTAGCTGGCTTTAGTTAGATTGAAATAGCTAGCTAGTCTTTTAGTTGGACTGTTTGGATATCTAGCAGTTAAATTTAGCCAGATGCATCCAAACATACCCTAACAATTTGCATGCACTAAACGCACCGGAGTATTCCTGTTATAACTATAATTTATCCACGTTCACTTTTCTCTGTATATGTGTCTCACATGTTTTAGGTTCTTCCAACACTATTTTTTTTTTCTCCGTATATTCTTCCTTCTCCTGACACGCAGCCGCCTCCCACTGTCCCGCAGCGACTAGGTAGTCTCTCGTTGAAGCTCCACGGCCTGAAATTTCTGAAGTAGATAAATTTCGGTATGATCGTGTTTGCTTGGTAACCTTTCTCGATAATGCATCATGAATTCATGATAAATAAATGCAACCAAGGATAGCGCATCATGATCAATGAATGCAACTTAAGAAAAAGCAGGTAAAGGTAGGTACTGGAACAGGTAAAACGCAAGCCTTCTCATAGTATCATCTTTCATTAAACAAACTAAGCGCACAAAACTTTTATGGGTTAATTTTGCAACCCCCACTAGGCCATTTCTGGCACTCGACATGATAATATCACCGATAACATCTACCGCGCCATTAACTCAAACACAAGGATGGAGTATTTCACGCATCATCAACACCAGTCATCGGTTCATTATCCTTGGCTTCATCCCCGCCATCTTCATCATCCGCGTGTGCACCGTTGCTCTCACCGTCCTCATCGGCGGCCGAAGCGTCCTCCATCTGATAATCCACCTTGAAATCATAGTCTGCATCCATGTCGTTCAGCACGCTGAACTTGTTCGCCTTGCGCCGTTTCTTCTCTGCTTTCCTCTTGCGAGGATCGAGTATGCCCTCAGCAGTGTACAACTTGTCGTTCTGTGTGCTAGCACTGGCTGCTTTGCTTCCTTCGCGATCATTCACGTCAGACATTTGCTCCTCCCGGCTTTCCTGGACGGGGTCACTTGGTTTCTTGCCATCCTGGTTAGTGCAAAACAAAAGTCAATAACAAGGCACCCATGCTATGCTTGCAGCAAAGCAGTCTGAAATTCTAATGTATGAATTATGTGTTCAAATAGAACCTAAGGTTGATTTCTACAAGAGTTTCCACCAGAGACAGAGAACAAGCACTACCCTTTTACCATGCTGCCATTATGCTGTTTACAAAAGATTATATATATATTATCTTAAAAAATTTCTGTTGGTCAATAGATTCGAATGAAACCTCCTAACATAAGCGTATAGAGCTGAGACCAAATCAGTGACCATGCGAAAACAATCTCACAAAAAAACATTTACTTTCAATGAATGCAATGCATCTGGCCATCACAAGGAACAAAACAGATAACAAATAGGTGGCAAGATGGCACATAATCTACAGTGGTGGTTACCATATTAAATCCACTTAATTCACGGAAAACCCGCTAGCATTAAGATTATTACCTCTAGCATCTCTTCATCAATCCCTGGTGGAGCATTAGGAGGAATCTCAATATGATGAAACTCCTCAATGGACTTCAAACCACCAATATATGAAGACTCAGCTTTGTAAATTTCATCAATATTAAATTCTTTCCCATCTTCTGTTATAATCACTGCATCTGAGTCCTCCCCAGCATCTCTTTTAGGTGGCAGTGTAAAATATGGTATTTTACCTAAAAACGAGAGGATTAGGTCACTGGTCACAAGAATTTACAAAGTTCATGACAAAAATTATCAGGCATACCTTCATTCCAGTCATGAAGCACAATTCTCGCAGCAGCTTCAACATCCACTACACCACCCTTTTTCAATTTGCCCCGTACAGTTGCTACTTTCTGAAGGAAATCATCAACTGAACTGAAGTTTGGAACCTTGTACAGAGATAACAACTTCTCATGTGGGCAAATACTTAGGATCTCCTTAACTAGAAACATCAAAAACAGAGAGAAGCATAGAACATGTCAAGTATTGCACTTCTGGTCACATTATATACTAGATTATTGTCAAATGGTACAGTATATAAAGAGTAAAATAATAAGAAGGCTATAGCTAGAATAAATAAACTTCAACAGAGCTAACAGAAGCTCTTACCAGGAGTGACTGGATCTTCCATTTTCTCAACTCTTTTGCAGTTTCGAAGGGCTACAGACACACCACTGTTGGAAGATTTGAGCATAACAACACCGGGGCAATCCAACAACTTCACCTTCTTGTCTAATTGAACTTCTTGCATTGATCTAGTAACCCCTGGAGTGGAACCGACATTGACCACTCGGGACCTCTTCAGGCTGTTGATCAGACTGCTCTTGCCAACATTAGGAAGTCCAACAATACCCACTGTAATTGCCAGCTTGAGCTGCAAGTCACCAATAACAAAACTTAACAAAGGAAGAACGAAAAAGGCAACTCTATATGAACACAGACATGGCTACAAGAGCAGTAAAAAAAAAGGTAACACTGAAGCATAAGAAGGTAATAACCGAAGACAGAAAAAACAGGTCTACTTATAAAACTGGCATGATAAGATACAGCACACAAAGTAAAATTATGTGCATGAAGTCATTAGGTTCATATATAAAGTGTAGGAAGTTGTTCTCCCTTCAAAGATAAAAGGATTCTATTAATCATATTCAACACAAAAGGAAATATGCACATAAGCAAGGAAAAGAAGCTGAAGGTTCAATTATTATAATATAGTCAAGTAATGAAGCATACATGATGTTGTAGAACAAGGATACAACATTCTAACTTAGAATGTCCATACAATAATCAACTTGTGAGACAGATGAGAGATGACCAAAACTATATATGCATAAACATCATCTGAAAACGGTAGGATCGTTTACCTCATGGCTTCTGGAATAATTCTTGAGCAATCTGATTAGATTCTCAGCACCAAGACAATCACTACTTTGTGGGATGTTACTTGTTTTATCAAGTTTTGAAGATTTCCATCCCAGCTTGGTCCTCTGCTCTTGGGTATTGCACTTAAATGCAACTGTTGGCAGTTCTTCTCTTAGATATGTAAGCCACTTCTCAACCGCCTCCTTGGGAACAAGATCTAGAATTCAAGAATCATAAGTTGAGATGTAGGATGGCATAACCACCATAAGAGTAAACTTTAAATATAACAAACATTGCATAATACCTATCTTGTTGAGAAGTAGTACAATCCGTTTACTTGGATCAGCCTTCCTAACCATCTTTTCCATGTCAATGCAACGGGTGCCTAGTGGATCCCTTGCATCAAGAACCTCAAGAATCACATCGGAAGCTTCAATTACTTTAACAAGCTCCTTGTAGAAAGACCTCTCTGAATGATCTGGGACACATTTAACATCTTTAGTCAATAATGTAACTGCATGCGGTAGGCCAATTTAAACCATAAGTGAGAGATGAGAAACTTACCATTGCTCTTTGCCACTGCTAAAGGAGCATTCTCCTTTGCTGCATCCTTTGCTGCAAACTCACTGCCCTGTGCGGAAGCTGCAGATGCCAAATTAGCAATGTCCTCGTCCTCAAGCAATCCTAGCTTCCTCTTCCGAGCCTGAAAGAGGTAGTGTCTCATTGTTTAACCACCACAACGAAAATGATATAGATGTATCTATAAAACTAAACGAAGAACATAAATAGACCTTAAGGAACACATACTTCGTCTACATAACCTAACAAAGGGTGACAATATTTAATCATTGCTCGGTCAAGTCTATATGTGAAAGTTCATGATCCTGACAGAGTGAGCCTAAGGGCCTCTTTGGGAGGGCTCCGGCCAGCTCCGGCTTCACCTGCGAAAATACTGTTCACGGCACTGTAGCAGCACGAGAACGGGAGCCGGAGGAGCCAGAAAAACGAGCTTCTCCGGCTCCGGTGAACAGTCGCGCGTGTCAGTGAGAGAGGGAGATGAGGAGAGAGAAAACTGGCTCCGGTGAACAGTGATCTACAGTGCTCCGCGCGGGTGGTGTCAGGGGGAGCCGGAGCCGGCCGGAGCCCTCCCAAAGAGGCCCTAAAATGTAAAGTGTAAAGACCCAAATAAAGGACGATCATCCAGCTTGTCTGGATCAATAACCAGAATTTCGCAAGAGAACACAATTATACATACAGCAATATTGGTTCTAACAAGCCTTCGATTGTAATAAGGGGCAATGAGGGTTGAGACAAAAGCTATCATGGCAGATACCAACGATAGCAGGCCATCAACCAAATGGTAACTATGTACACTACCAATATAGGGAACGATCTAAGAAAGAGTTAATCTCTATAACACGAATCTGCAGGATAAACCACGGGCGGGTAGCGTATCCACAGGGTGAGTTGCTCCATCAAATACTTTCTTTCTTGATTCGTCCTTTGTTATTTGCATTCTCAGTACCTCAAGTCCTCAAGGATACTTGCGATTTGCATGAGCAGGTTGACCTGTGGCTAAAGGGGAATGGGCGTGCTCGTCCATCCTTGGCAGAAGCGTTATCACAGCACAAGCAGGTATGGACGGGCAGGACACATGCCCCCTGTATAACTGTGACAATGAGTGGCAACGGTGTCGTCCATGTTATCTCCTTTCTGGACGCCCGCTAGGCAATGTACACATACATCCTTATTTCCGGAGGATTAGGGTGAAATTGTAGTCCCGTGGCAATTATTTTAGATTGTGCTATGATTTTCGTGCTCAAATTTCAGTTCATCTAGCATTTGGTTGGCAATCAAGATTCTATTATATGTTTTGTACTCCGATTTTACTCTTGTGACGAGAACTGAGATCGTCATTCGACAACATCAGTGAACATAATTTTACTTTTGTTATGCAAGGACATCATTGTAACATAAATAATACTACTAATGTTAATAATGTTATCCTATCTGGTGAAGCAAAGCTTTCCGTTTCAATCATGATGAACATAACTGCTCACAATGTTTCTTTCATGTAGATTGCATGCTAAAAATTTCTTGTCTGTTGCAGTCATGTTCATGTAGAATGGTGTCTGTGTGGTGTCAGTATAACCATAATGTTGCATGATCTTAGCTCACATAGAGTTTTATACTATTGATGCAAACCAAAGTGAACAGAAAACACCAAAGCAACGTGAGAAGGAAGAGAATAAAAAGATAGCAACGCCGCCACGGGTTTTCTAGTTTCACAATGAAACTGAAGGGACAAGAAGGTGGATTAGGCTTGCAATTTAACGGAATGAAGGTGGATTCGGCTGTAAGACTGAAAAACTATAACAGCAGGTGGGAAGGTCAGGTTGGTGCAGGGCAGACATGACATACCCTCTCCTTGCGCGCCTCCTTCTTGAGCTCGAGCTCCTGGAGCGCCTGCGCGCGCCGGGCCTCGAGCGCCTTGAGCTCCTGCTCCTTGAAGGGCCACTCGTTGGGGATCCCGGGGTCCTTCTCGACCTTCTTCCGCTGGCCTGCCTTGCCCTCCTTCTTGGCCTCCTTGCGCTTCTTGCGGTGGTGCTCCTTCACCTTGCGCAGCACCTTGTGCTTCTGCTTCAGCGTGACGCGCTTGCTCTTGCTCTTCTTGCTTCTCTTCACCATCTCGCCGACGCTTGTCGAGGCGGAGGAAGGAAGGGAGGAGCCGGCTGCCCTGAGGTGGTGAGGAGAATCGGTCGGGGCTCGGGAGGGGCGACTTCGGCCGCAGTGGCTTGGCGGCGTCAAGGAGAGAGAGGGAGTTAGGGTTTTAGAAGAAGGGCGTGGATACTGGATAGGCCTGAAAAGGGCTCCGCTGCTAAAATGAGCCCATGGAGCGAAGCGGGCCGAGCCCAAACAGAAGAGTAACGGCCTGCATCGATAGTGCTAGATAGAGGACAAAAACAAACCCACTGCTAGATTAGGGAAATTTTATCTTTAGATGCTATATAAGGAACCTGTCATTTTGTGATGCTAAATAGGGAATTTTCTCATAAATGATCTCCTATTGAGTTGCTTAAGCACATACTACTAACCTGACACGAGTGTTAATAGATCTTTGGTGTGCATCGTGCTCTTCTAATCTAGCCTCATGCTAGGGATTGCAATAGGTACCTGAAATCCGATAGGTTTTACTTGCTAAAGAGATGGGTTTGGAAGGATTATCCCAATATTTTTACATAGAAAAATAATACAATTAAAAATCCTAAAATCGGCTTAATCCAAGAAAACCCAAAAAATGAGATTTTGATAACCATATATGGATATCACTATTGGAGTTCCTCGTTAGGGTTAGGGTAAGGGGAGGCGATGAAGCTCCACCTCAACTTAGAGCGGCGATAGTATATTTGAGATCCTAACCATGGCCTTAGTTGGATGTTCGTACAGAGCATATTGCTGGCATTGAACCGAAGGAAGTGATAGGAAAGACGACACTTGTTTCGTGCTCGAACCGTGGGCAGTAGAAAATCGAAGAGTAAAATATAAAATGGGTCTTAAACTTTTTCCACGTTCACATCTGAGTCACCTCTCAAAGTGACCACCTAGCTTCTTCAATTTCTAAGCGATTCATTTGAAGTGTGAATTCAAGTCCATGGTTTGACCTAGAGTAAACTTAGAATGAACCACTTATTAAAAAGTTGAAGAACCCATATGATTGATTGCTTTGAGAGTTTATGAACCCAAGTGAAAATATGGAAAGAAAAATAGAAATCCCCCAATGTATTTTACTCAGAATCGAATCAGAGCTTCTAGGCAGGTCCCTTGATGCTTACATATAATTTTAGGGAGTGTCTAGTTATATGCCGGCAAATTTATGTGGTCAAATCTATCAGTTTTTTTATATAAATACGACCCAGTAGTTACAAACCCGTTAAAGTGACAGTTGTAGCACAAGTCCTAAAGCACAATCAAACATATAGAAATCTGATGAATTTAGTAAAAGAAATCTATCAACAAATAAATATCAAAAGTCATAATTTTAACCATGCTAGTAGTCAGACTCGTTCAAAGTTAGGACGGGAGAGCCCTCTTATTCGGACCGGACTGGACCGGCGGTTCGACCGATAAAAGACCGAACCAGAGCCTCCGCCGGTCCGGGTCACCTTAGAGGACCGGTACGCAATCGAACCAGAAAAAACCGGTTGAACCGGCTGGTTTTTTATCGAACCGGTGAATCGGGCGGTTCCATGCAAACCGGCGATGTTTTGAGTGTTTCCAAAATTACCCCTCTGTTTGTTCAGGATGACCTTATCTAGTTAGGGGTACTATTGGAAATTGGCTCCAAATGGGCCTTTAGGGTTGTTCTGGCTCCTGGAGTGACCGAGTGGGAGGGAAAAATTGACCCACCTTATCTGCTAGCGGCGGCGCGAGGCTCCTGGCGGCACGGCGCGAGCAAGCGGCTGACGCCGGCGGCGGCAAGCAAGTCAGGTTGTGGCGGGCTGCAGGCGGGTCGCGGCCTCGCGCTCGCAAGACGCGGCGTCGTCCGCGCGATCGGCCGACCACATCGAGATCGAGCAGAAGGCGGCTGCGGTGAGCCGCGATCGCGAGCAACGGGCGTCCGCAGCGAGCGACGGGCGTCCGTGTACGGCCTCCAGTGCTCTACGTCTCCACTCTCCAGCACTCCTCCAGTGCCCAGTCTCTCCATCGGCCTGTCCCTGCTCCTGTTGTTCTTCGAGGAAAATCATGGCGCCTGGTGAGCAGTCATCTTTTCGATCCATTGCCTGCTCATCTTTTCGATCCATTGCTTTTTAGGTAGTAGTGTACATCTCTGATGCATGAGGGTTCTCCGATCTGATTGCTTTAGGATTGTTTTTAAGATTTGGCTAGTAACAAATATGATGCATTTCTTAGCTGCTGGACTGCTGGTAACCTGTCTTTCCCTTGTGCATATAGTTGATTCTTCAGCGACTCCGACTCCAACTCCAACTCCGGTTACTGACAGTTCGCAAAACCAAAGTGGAACACCTACTACTCAAGAGCCATCCACAGTAATGAAGACAAGAAAGAAATCTGATCCAGCATGGGGATATTGTACACAGTTCACTGAAGGAAGAAGAAGCAAGATCAAGTGCATGTTTTGTAATGATATATTAGCAGGAGGAGGGATCCATCGTTTCAAGGAGCATTTAGCCAAATGGCCGGGTAATGTGGCGGCATGTAAAAAAGTTGACCCTGAGGTTGAGTGGAATCAGAAGAAAAGGAAGGCACAACAGTAGTATGAGGAAGGGAATGCATATGGGCCAGAACCTGGAGAACAAGATGATGTTGTTGAATCCTCTGTTGTCCCTTCACGGTGTGTTGCTGCTACACCTGCAGCAAACAGAGGAAAAAAGAGACCTGCAGCAGTTACTCCTAGTATTGGCAAGTACTACAAGCTTAGAACTAGCCCAGGGGATCAACCAACACTTAAGAGTGTTCTTCAAGGAGAAGACAAATTTGTGCATGGCAAGATGGTTTCTTGATGCATCTATTCCATTTAATGCAAGTAATTCCATTTTTACCAGCCCATGATTGATGTCATGTGTGCATATGGTTCTGGATACAAGGGGCCAAACTTTAATTAGCTGCGTGGTTCATTTCTTGCAAAAATGTGTTGTGGAAACTAGGAATTTTGTTGATGGTTTCTGCAGCACTTGGAGAGAAACTGGTTGCACTATTATGGCTGATGGGTGGACTGATAGAAAGAGAAGGACCCTCATCAACTTCTTGGTCTATTATCCTAAAGGTACTGTTTTTCTCAAGTCAGTTGATGCCACTGATAACTCCAAAACTGGAGATTTCTTGTTTAGATTATTCAAAGATGTGGTTCATTTTGTTGGGCCTGAAAATGTGGTTCATTTTGTCACTGATAATGCCTCAAACATGGTTATTGCTAGTAGAATGATAGAAGCTGAGTTTCCATCCATTTATTGGTCCCCTTGTGCTGCCCATTGTGTGAATTTGATATTGTCTGACTTTGGTAAGGAGGAAATAGTGAAAACTACAGTAGCTCATGCATCAGGCATTACAAAATATATCTACAACCATTACTTCCCATTGTATCTAATGAGGAAGTTCACTAAAGGTCATGAGATTCTCCGCCCAGCCCAAACTCATTTTGCTACTAATTTTATTGCTTTGCAAAGCATATATAAACACAAGGCTGATCTGCATTCAATGGTTATCTCCAAGGAGTGGACAAACTGTGCATATTATAAGGAAGCACAATGTAAGAAATTCACCAAAGCTGTGCTAGATCAACAGTTCTGAAAAAATTGTGCTCTTGTTTGCCAATTATCAGAACCACTAGTTCGGGTGCTGAGAATAGTGGACAGCGATGAGAGACCTGCAATGGGCTATCTATTTGCAGGATTCCATACTGCAAGAGAAGAAATTGAGAAGAGATTTCAGCGAAGGAAAGAGTTTGTGAAGCCTTTCTTGCAGTACATAGATGCACGGTGGGATAAGCACTTTGATAAGAATTTACATGTTGCTGGCTTTTGGTTCATAACCAGTACAATCCTCAACTACAAGAGAAGTACAAGTCCACTACTTCTGGAGTTCTTGATGTCATAGAGAGATATGCTGGTAAAGATGTTGCCCTTAGAAGTGCTTTGACAAAAGAAATGAAGATTTTTAGGAATGGAGAAGGTGATTTTGGGCGTCTAAGTGCTACAAATGATCGCTCGGGCATGCTTGCTGGTAACTTCACTACAACTACATTGCTGTTTTTACTTCTCCAGTTAATTTCAGCATCACTAACTTCTATTTTTTCACATAGATGAGTGGTGGCAAACTTATGGCTGCAGTGCACCAAATTTACAGAAGCTTGCCTTGCGGTGTTGAGCCAAACTTGTAGTGCTTTTGGATGTGAGAGGAGCTGGAGCTACTTTGAGCATGTGCACTCTAAAAAAAGAATAGATTAGAGCATCAAAAGCTGAATGATATCGTTTATATTCATTGTAACCTGAGGTTGCATCACAGGTAGTCAGGTACCCCTTCGCTAGTTCCTTACATTCATTCACTCCTAGCTGCTAGCTTGTTCTTGAACATAAAAATGATATTGTAGGCTTAAACATGCACAGCTAGCTGCTAAATAATATATGGTCTTCTTGTTTGAACTATTTGAACATTAGGTCCAGATTCAGTACTAGAAATTATGACCCAATAAGCTTGGAACACATTGGAATGGGAAATGAAGCTTGAATCTTAGAAGATAATCCACCTCGCCTTAACTCGGAAGAGCTGAACGCCTTTCGCAATGAACTGCCCGCACTAAGTATACAATGCAGTGATGGTAATGTCTCTTCTCAATTGTGAAATCAATTTTTTAACATACATACAATTTTTTTGCTTATTTAACATCATATCTATGTTAGAAAAAAAATTCAGAATTGGCGCTAGACTTGGATGCTGTTGAGGTTGATGTTATGAATGACAGTGATGAGGTTGAAGACATTCAGAACCAGGAAAGGCCCCAAAGAAATGAAGATCTATTTAATTACGATGGTGTTGCAATTGAAGTTGGTGGATCAAGTCCAAGGAGTGATGCTACACCTGAACCTGAAGATGAATATGATCATTTGAATTTTGATTGAGTACCATCTAGGTATCTACCATGTCTTTTGTTTGTGTTCGCAGCCTTGCATCTTTTTAGCACGAACTTGTTTCGAACTTTTAGCATGTCCGACTGTTATCTACACACACTTGATATTTTGTATTAAAGAACCTGCGATGTGCGAGGATCTGTTGGCTGTTGCTGTGACCTGCGAGAGCCATGATTCTATATTTCTATGATGTATGAACTATGTTATCACTTATCAGGCACTTGATGTTTTAACTTTTAAATTAAGAACATGTCATTCTATATATATTTTTGCTATCAAGATATATTTTTTATTATATATACCGGTTCACAGGATTTTTGACCGGTTCAATTTGACCGGTCCAAAACAATCGAACCGGCGGCTCAACCGGTTCCAAACGGTTGGACCAATAAACCATTGAACCGACGGCCTCGCCGGTTCGATCTCCGGTTCGGTCCTAAAAACTGGGCGGGAGAGTGGCTATGGTATGGTATGGGAAGGAGACACAAAGCAACCTCCCGTTCCATGGACGCATACGGAAGATCAGATCCCAGTCCACTCCATTCCGAGTCGATCAGCTTCATTTTTCACCGCTGCAAGTGGGAGGTGAATGAAGTGCCCCTTTTTATCTTTTCTGCTTTCGTGCAATTCTCGAATAGATAAGGCCAGCCTTAGTGGGGATTTCATGTCACTGTTTCCAACATATCCAGATTTTGAAAACAATGTAGAAGAGTTTTATCCCATGAAACTCTTTCTACTCTCATAAAACTCTTATCATCTCTCTCTTCATTAATATGGTGCCACATCAGCATATTAACTCCTCGGTCGTTTGTCCTGTGCGGCTGGGTTCAAGTGTCCAGCCCATTCAATTTGATGGGCTTCTCTCAGAGCCTCTGCTTTCGGTTCTGTGCCCACACTTACCAGCTGAATCCTCCCCAGATCCTATCGGGGACTGTTCAAATCTTGTGCGGAATCACTCCTGATGGCTTGCAGTGCGTGGAAAACTTCTGGGAATTGGTGAGAGCCGGGTTGATATATGGACATCCTTTACAGTTGCGTCGTTCTCGTTACTTACTACGGAAAAATGTCAAGACATGCATGGCATCACTACTAACGAGTACCGACAGATGCTCTGCTCCAAGTCAAACCTTTAGACCGGGAGAGTGCCAGGAAGCTCTTCACACAGGTTAGTTTACCTTCTAGCCGCATACGCCTTCACTTTTTTACCTGCAAAAATTCGGCACCGTTTGCTATATACTCCCCCCGTTAGGTTCTGGTTTTTCTAGTATATATCTAGACATATTACTATGGGGCCGTTTAGATCCGAAAATTTTGGCAAAATAGCACTGTAGCGTTTTTCGTTGTTATTTGGCAAATATTGTCCAATCATGGTTTAATTAGGCTTAAAAGATTCGTCTCGTCCATTTCGTCTAAACTGTGTAATTAGTTTTATTTTTTATCTATATTTAATGCTTCATGCATGTGTCTAAAGATTCGATGTGATGGGGAATCTGAAAAATTTTGTAAAATTTTCTGGAAACTAAACAGGGCCTATATAGAAAAACTATGCATCTAAAAAACTAAAACGTGCGTTAATTACGTGCGTGCCAAAGGACGACAGATATTTCAGAACTTCATCGTCACTGCATTTTTCACAGGAGGCCAGAAATAGGAGTAACAAGATATACAACGGCTAGTACAACGACGACCGTGATGCCCAAGCTGTTTGGTCCAGACTCCAGATAGCGTTGGATTTGGGCGGGGCGATCTTTGCCTCCACCTGGCAGCCGGCCATTGGGCGCCCCGACGCGCGATATCCAGAGAGGCGCGGCGGCAGCCAATGGCCTGGGCGCGGACGTGGCGCGCCGCGCGTCCACCAGTCGCGCCGCGCACCGTTGAGCCGTCGGTCCGTCGTATAAAGATCTCCTCCCCACACCGGCCATTCCCACCACTCAGCTAGCCGAACATTCCCACTGACCACTGCGCCGCGCCGTGCTCACCGGACAGACACACACAGAACGACGATGGCCGCGTCGGCGCTGCACCAGACCACCAGCTTCCTCGGGCAGGCCTTGGTCTCCCGCCCCGCCACTGGCGCCGATGCCGGCGGCCGCATCACCATGCGCCGCACCGTCAAGAGCGCTCCCCAGAGCATCTGGTACGTGCTCTCTGCTCTGCATTCTTCCCTTGTGTGTGTCAAATCAGCTTGCTGAGAGTAACTGACATGCATGCATGCATGACCTGCTATGCAGGTACGGCCCTGACCGCCCCAAGTACCTCGGCCCCTTCTCGGAGCAGACGCCGTCGTACCTAACCGGCGAGTTCCCCGGCGACTACGGGTGGGACACGGCGGGGCTCTCCGCGGACCCGGAGACGTTCGCGCGCAACCGTGAGCTGGAGGTGATCCACTCGCGGTGGGCGATGCTGGGCGCGCTGGGTTGCGTGTTCCCGGAGATCCTGGCCAAGAACGGCGTCAAGTTCGGCGAGGCCGTGTGGTTCAAGGCCGGGGCGCAGATCTTCTCGGAGGGCGGCCTCGACTACCTGGGCAACCCCAACCTGGTGCACGCGCAGAGCATCCTGGCCATCTGGGCGGTCCAGGTGGTGCTCATGGGCTTCGTCGAGGGCTACCGCGTCGGCGGCGGCCCGCTCGGCGAGGGGCTCGACAAGGTGTACCCGGGCGGCGCGTTCGACCCGCTGGGGCTCGCCGACGACCCGGACACCGCGGCGGAACTCAAGGTGAAGGAGCTCAAGAACGGCCGCCTCGCCATGTTCTCCATGTTCGGCTTCTTCGTGCAGGCCATCGTCACCGGCAAGGGCCCCATCGAGAACCTCTTCGACCACGTCGCCGATCCCGTCGCCAACAACGCCTGGGCGTACGCCACCAACTTCGTCCCTGGCAACTAAGCTGATCGAGCGAGCTGAGCATCCATGCATGTCGTCAGATGATCCACCCGTCCGTCCGTCCCCGGCGAGCGAGGTCTCTTGTACTCTACTTGTTTCAGTGGTAGGCCGGCGTGTAGTAGTTGCACGAGATCGATGTAAACTAAGCAGCACAGATGCATGTATCATCAGTGGATGAATCAATCTATCGATGGTCTGTACCATTCATTTTTCAATCAATCATCGTCAGTTCGTCGCTCCATCGATCGGCCATTGATCCTTTCTGGAGTAGTAACATGCATGAATCAATGATGGATTGCCGATCGAGTTGACTTGATGCGTGTATGCAGTTCTTGGACGAGGAATGTTGTTGCGAAAATATCCAAGCGCAGTAGCGCATGGCACGTACGTGTCGCATCGAATGATCAGAGTTGCTACTTCATAAATCCTCTGTTGTCATTGTCACGGCGCGCGGCTTGTCCTGCCTAGCGGTGGCCATCTCGGTGTGTTAGTGGTCGCCCAAGGGCATGCGCGTGGTGGCGATTCTTGGACGAACACCCTGCTCGGCTTCTTCTCGCTGATGATGCTGATAATTAATGGCGATGTCTTTGGTAACATGTTCCTTGTTGAAATAAAGCATTATCGTGAGGCCCAACCACCCGAGGTTTCTTCGATAGAAGAAATGTCTGATTTCCGTTTTACGTTGCTGACTTTTAGAGGGGTGTGTTTAGTTGGTGAAAAGTGGGTAAAAAGTTATTGTAGTACCTTTCATTTTTATTTGACAAATATTATCTAACCATGAAGTAACTAGGTTCAAAAGATTCGTCTCACAAAAACCAGACAAACTTAGTAATTAATTATTTTTTACCTATATTTAATACTCCATGCATGCGTCCAAATATTTGATGTGATGAATGGAAGAGAAAATATTTTAGGTTTGCATGGGAAGTGAACACACCCTAACTCCACCGGATCTCCTTTTCCCTTTCTCTTAAAATCATCTATAGGGGATTGGGAAAAACTGAGTTTTTGCTTTTAGGCGACTACTGCTGCAGCAGATTGAGAAAACACATCCCTTGTATTTGGATGGGACTCACCTGCATGCTTGCCTAGCACGGTGGCGGCATGACCCACGCTCACCCACGGTGGCACGACGGCTGCCCGCACACTCGCTCGGTGTGGCCATATTGAGAAAATGGCCAGGGTGGGCCTGAGATGGCAGTTACAGAAGGGGGGCAGAAAGGGGATTGAGAAAAAAAAAAGCATGTTTGCTCCCCTCTATTTGAGAGATTGAGGGAGGTTTCGAGGAATCGAGAAAAAATATAGGAAAAGATGGTTGAGAAAAGGAATTTGTTGAAGCTGTTTTTTCCACCTCATTTTCCTACATGATAACTTTTGGGGAAAGGTGATTATATTGTTTTTCTCTCCCCCAGTTCCCATGCATGTTAGCGTCTGAGAGTAGGTTGGCAGGTGGTTACCAAAGTAGAGGCACTTTGGTTAGGGGTGCCTTGACAAAGGCGGGTGTGCACGACAGAGGTGGCATGAAATGAATCAGACTTTCCAAAATATAATTCATAATCCTTTTGCTCTGGCAATCATTTTTTAACCTATCACATTTCCAAACAAGTATGCATTCATAGTATATAATTATGAATATTGTATATTTGTTTTGAGTCTGAATAAAAAAGGAAGCACTGAGGACCTAAACGTAACAACTAAACCTAGTGAAACTCAAAAGGTTGGGTATGAGTTGCTTGTTTTTGATATTGTGATAGTATGAAATCACGAAACTCCTATGTATGATTAGAAACTATAGGAGTATGTCTCACAAGCTGGTTGACACCCTCATAAGGGAAGTCTTCATCTTTGTCTCCACTTTGCTTGTCTTCAACGATTATGGTGTGCATGATGACATCATCATAAGTTGTCATTATTTATATCAGTGTCTCTTTATCCCAGAGACATGCTAGTCCATGAACAATAGCAAAATTAGATTGGAGAACTCCAAAGGCCCGTTTCACATTCTTCCTAGCTGCTTCCTGTGCCTTGACAAAGTATTTCTTCTTATTACTATCTTGGGGAGATGACATGGTCTTCAAAAATGTTGCCCCTTGGTGATATATGCCATCTACAAGGCAATACCCCATGGTATAATTATTGCCATTAACGGTAAAATTAACTTTTCAGACATCTCCTTTGGCTAGCTTTGCAAGTAGACAGTATTAACGAAGAACATTGGTATCATTGTGTGACTCTGGTAAACCAAAGAAAGCATGCCAAGTTCAAAGATCTTAGGAAACAACAGCTGCAATGATTATTATTGGCTCATGCACATGCCTAGTATATTGATTGTGCCATGCTGAAGGATGGCTCCTCCACTACCAATCCATGGAATCCAAAGTACCAAACATGTGTGGTAAAGCCTCTCCATTACTCGATTGCAAGTAATCTACCAGTGCCATTATCATTTGGAAATGTAAGATACTCCTCTCCAAACACTTCGACAAAAAACATTGTCAAACCTTCTAAGACTCTCTATGACAATATTTTTCCCAGTATGAATGTATTGATCATAAAATCATCTAGTACTTCATGGTTAATCATCATGAATGGTACTCCATGACTAATCGTCATGAGTGGTGCAGTAATCTTTTGTAAACATGATAAACCCAGGCTACCCACATATGTCTCTTTTTTGCACAAAGTATGCGAAGAAATAGAAAACGAGCCATGCTAAACTTGAGGGACAATTAAAAAAAAAGAAAATATGGATGTAAGTTGGATTCTCAGAAAACCTCCAATGACCACTTTCTCTGTCAATGAATGTAGTGGCGACTAGGTATAGATCCACCCATTGTGAAACATGGAGAAGTTAATATTGAGTGTGGTTTTAGTGTAATACAACAAGGATTTGCGTCATATAATCGTTGTCATCACCAGACGAGGAAGAGGAATCCATATCTTGATGACTTATTTCTGGTGGAGAAGGAACAACACAATGAAAAAGATAATGCATGAATCAAATGAAGAGCATACATGTATAAAGGTGAAAAATATAGTTGTTAGAGACAACAATTGCAATATAGCCATTGGAAGGATGGCTATTTGATTTATAGCCGTCGGAAGGGTGACCGTAAATACAACCATTGCAAATTATCTGATATAAAAATATTTTGTTAAATATTTACCAGTTAAAATTTAAAGACATTTAAAAATACAAATATAAAATGATGCTGTTTACAAATAGAATACTAGTAAACTTGGTAAAATATTATGCACAAAATGCAGCTAAATGGAATACAGCCTACAGGAGGCTGAAATGAGAGTTAGGTTGGAAATGAGAGTTGGGCTGGAGTGTGACAAAAAATGCTGAAATCTGGATGAGGGGCTACGGCCCAAATTGGATGCTTCGGCCTTCGGTTGTAGAGTTGCAAGGGCCCAAGGCTGAAGGCGCAATCTCCACTCACCGCAATCCCTCCCGCCGCCGGCCGCCGGCCGCTCCCGACGCTATGCTCCGCCTCCGAAATTGCATTCATCCACATCTACTCTCCTCGTCCCGCCGCTCCACCTCCTGCATCGCCCCCCTCCATCGCCTCCTCTCCGGTTCCGCCGCCGCCGCCGCCGCGAGCAACCCCTTCACGGTCGCCGACTACCTCGTCGCCAGATGCGGCCTCTCCGGAGAGCAGGCCCTCAAGGCATCCAAAAGCATCCCCGCCCTCAGGTCTCCCTCGAAGCCCGACGCCGTCGTCGCCTTCCTGGCCGAACTCGACATCTCCTGCACCGACCTCGCCACCGTCGTCGCCAAAGATCCCAGACTCCTCTGCGCCGACGTGGGGAAGACCCTGTCCCCCCGCGTCGCCGAGCTCCGCAGCCTCGGCCTGTCGAACCACCAGGTCGGCCAGGTAGTGCTCGCGGCCCAGACCCGGTTCCGCAGCCGCTCGCTCCTCCGCAATTTTGAATTCTGGCTTGGGGTCTTCGGCTCCTTCGACGAGCTCCTGCGGTTCGTCAAGATGAACCGCAGCCTCCTCAGCATCAACCTCGAGAAGGTTGCCAAGCCCAACCTGGCCCTCCTTCAGCGATACGGGATGCAGATTTCCGATATTCCCAACAGTTTCTTGTCCCGGATACTTGTCAGGAGCAATAAGCACCTCCAGGAAACTCTGGCACGCGTTGCCGAGTTTGGAATCCAGCAGGGCTCGTGGGCGTTCCCCTTCGCGTTCATGAGGTTTGCGATCTTCAACCGTGAGAAGCTCGACAGTAATATACAGCTGTTTGAGAAGCTTGGCTGGTCGAGGCATGATATAGCGTCAGCAGTGAGGAAGGCGCCGAATATCCTGAACTTAGCTCCGGAAAGGGTTCACAAAAACTTGGATTTTCTAATGGGTGATGTTGGGTTGCAGATGCCAGACATCGTGTATCGGCCCGTGTTGCTATTGTATAGTGTGGAGCGTCGGTTGTTGCCGCGCTATTACTTGATGAAATTTCTAGAGGACAGGGGATTGATGACTTCTAGTTTAAGCTTCTATAGTATTGCAGTGATGGGCAATGATAATCTCCTGGCTAAACTTGTGCACCCGCACGAGATGAGTGTCCCAGGTCTTGCTGCTGCTTATGCTTCTAGCTGTGCTGGAAAACACCAGTGGGAGCTCCTTGGTGACATGACAAAGGGAAAGAGAAAGAGCTAAGGCATGTTCTGGTAACAGAACATCTTCTAAGGTTTGCCATCCTCATAATTCATTCTTGCAACTTCTTCACATTTTTGTATGGGCATCTTTATCGTTACTTTGATAGTATCTAATGAAGGGCAGTGTTCTAGTTCTGAAATTCCATCTAGCTAGATAAGTAGATATGCATAGTGGACTAAAAAGGGTGGTAATTGTTTCCTTTGGTTCTTAACAGTAGATGTTTGTGTGTTCTTTCTACTGTATTTGGGTGGATTTTGTACTGTGCTTTCCTTGTATTTTTAGTATCTGACTGGCTAGTGTTTGAAATTGTTTTTATAATACTAAACTGAAATGGTGCTGTCATTTTTTTTTGGAGCCAAATTTGTTAGCAAGCTTTGTTTTATTTGGCTTCATATAAAACCAAAGTGAAGTTAGTCATGTGCCTTTGAATAGAAGTTCTGCAAATTAGAGATTCATGATCATTAGACTTGCAGTGATTTGATTTTCAGTTGCCTTGGTGCCCATGTGCCATGAAGGCGCTGCTGTTGGTTTCCTCTGGACCAAAATTTTGCACATATATTTTTCTTTGGCTTTGTACAAACCAAACTGAAATTATTTCCTGAGTTTTGTCATGTAATGGCAGCTCTGCAAGCTAGGTTCGTTCTTGATAGACCAGCTGCATGATATAGGGTAAGCGTAGTTTTTTTTCTTTGAACATAATAATCAATTCATCATGGGCTGTCCGTGTCGTTACTAGGGCTTAGATGATGAAGAGCGTATTTTTGGGCAGCAGGAGTGAGAAATTTGGCGCACTCCTCAGGTGCTATGGTGACATTGTTGTTTTATTCTTGCCAAATTTGTTTACATGGAATTTTACTTTCGCTTTGTACAAAGCAAAATGAAGTTATACCTAAGCCTCTCTCATAGAACGGCAATTCTGTGAATCCTATTCAAGGTTGATAGACATGCTAGATGGTTTTTGGTATGCTAAAATGTTTCTTCCCTCAAACAATATTATAAATTAAACATGACTTGCTGTTTTATAGACCATATACATGAAGAAGGGTATAAATGTGGACAACAAGAGCAGAGGTTGATGATTCATGCCTCAGTGCTGGGATGGGGTTGGTTAAAATACAGAGAATTCTGTGTGTGCACGTGTGTTGTAGAATTTTTTTTTCTTTTATAATATTTTTGAATTGAAAAAGGTTTGCAGCACTAACACCAGATGACCAGGATCTCTGATGCTTGTTGAAGATGTATGTATATATTATTAATTAATAGTATTATTAAATTTCTTTGGCAGCATTAAAGATAGGTTTGTGTTCAATAGATTTTACTCTTTTGGAAGCTAGCATTGATAGTTTAGGGAAATGACTGTATATTATTTATGCACTTTGCATGCACTTCTAGCATTCACTATTCATCCTACAAGTGGGTGTAAAAGAAGGGAGTATTTTCTAATGTGTTGTTTACAATATTTGATGTGTCATAGTTGTCCCCCGATTTTCAGTCCGCTTAAGATGTAAACCAGCATTTTGTACCCAAAATCCACTGTATGATCTAATTTGTATGAGTTGTCTTTGCCTTCGCCATGCAAATTGTTAGTGACACTCAATGTTTTCAAATCGTCTGGTCGGACCTGGTCGACCTGGGACCGACCAGGACGATTAATCACGATTAATCGCGATTAATCGGACGACTTGTACAGGTCGACACTACCCCTGATCGGTCACCTGAGACCGACCAGGACAATTAATCGCGATTAATCAGACGACTTGAAAACAATGGTGACACTACTAATCTCCTCATTGCATTTCAGGGTGACCTATACGTCAATCATCAAAGGACATTGGGTTTGAGGAGCTGTATACACCATGAAAGAGAAGGACAGTGCATTTGTGTGACTTTGGGCGTGAACCGTTACTTCAGGCTTTGCTCTCACCAGGCTCTCGGGGCAATGCGATTTTTTGAATACCTTCTAGGTTAATGTTTGACAGCCTCGCTGGTTGAGGAAATAGGTTCTAAATTTTGTCCTTTGTATCCTTCAGTGAAAAGCTTGGGGATGCGGGTGTGGAATTTTTGCCAAAGCATTCTGATGCTGCTTTGTTTTAAGTGGGGATTGCGGTTTCTAAATTCTAAAGCTGCCAGCAGACTATGGAACTCCAAGGACCTGCTGCAGTGCAATTTTAGAGTTCTGAACTGAGACTGGGTTGGATTATGAAGTTCTATTAACAAATAGATTGCTGGAGGTCTACTATATTTTTCTAAAAAAAGGGTCTGGTGATTTCTTATATATTTTTTAACTAAAACTATGATCTTTTAGAAAACTAATGCCCCTAAACCAAACTTCCAAATATGTTTTCACCATTTTTTTTTCAAAAAAAAGTGCATAAAAACTATGCGTCCACTCGCCTCTATACGCCATATCCTAAGATCGGTAGGGTACGTCCTCCACAACTACTGAAAGAAAGAATAGCGTCGTTAATTTATGTATGAAATAAATACAGAAAAATACATGTATTTGGGCTTAGTGTTAGTGTGGACTTGGACCCGACTCCTACATTCCACCCAGGGACGAAGCCAGGATCAGACCGGAGCCAGGGCTGCTTCCTCTTCTTCTTCCTCCTACCCCTCCCTTCTTCCTCCTCGTGGCGGTAGGCAGGGCTTAAAGGGCTATATGTTCTCATGGCCGGTAGGGGGGCTGGAGCCCGGGTCCCCCCCCCCCCCCGCTGGCTTCGTCCCTGATTGCACCACAAGAAACCCTTTTGTGCTCGAAGTATAGGGAGGTAATATCTTTTCAGTGTTGGCCTAATTAGTGTAGCGTTTTTTTAGAATTACACAGTACAACGTAAATGTTCACAATATGCACACACACTCACCCCTATGAACATACGAACGCAAACCAGAATTGAGCCGGCAGATCTCGAGATTCACGAAGTCACCACAAGCGTCTCGCTGTCGACAAAAATCCTAAAATAAATTCAGAAAAATACGAGCACTCGTGCTAAGTTGAGAACTTAACCTGGATGAACAGGTTTCACCATAAGAAACCCAACCAAGTGATCTATGATGAGTTCGCTAATTAGTGTAGCATTTTAGATGCTACTAGTTCGGCTATTTGTTAACACCGTACATGTCCTTGTGTGAAAGAAATAAAACGGCCCACCCGCGCACTCTCGCTCCTTGCTCCCGTGGTCCTACCCGCCGCGCGCCCACCTGTAAGGTCCAAATGGCTAGAGGGGGGGTGAATAGCCTATTTAAAATTTTACAAGCTTCACTAAACAAACACGTTAGTATAAAAGATGGCTAAGCTAATTCTAGCACTAGCTCAACTACACTATGCAAGCCGCCTATACAATTCTAGCGAAGCAAGGCTATGATCTCTAATACACACCAACAAGGCTAAGTCACTAAGCTACTTACTCCTATGTGATAAAAGCTACGCTAAGCAAACTACAGAAGAACTAGAACAAGAAAGTAAAGAGTAAGTGACTTGATTCTTATACCAACGATGTAGAGAAGTAATGCAATCGAAGAATCAATCACAAGAGAAATCCTCGGTAAAGAGATGACACAAGATTTTTACCGAGGTTCACTTGCTTCCTGGCAAGCTACTCCTCGTTGTGGCGATACACCCACTTGTCGGTTCGCGAGCTAATCGACTATCAAGAGTCGAGCCCTCGGCGGGCGCCGCACAACCGCACACAAGATGGGGATCCTCCAAGCCACGAGCTCCACTAGAGTATCCAATTTGCGAACTCCCGCGGGGAAGGATCAAGAACCCCTTACAACACTTGGTGAGGGCTCCAACAATCTCCAATTGCGAGCTCAATCACCTCCGCTGCTCCAAGCCGTCTACCATGTCGGGAAACACGGAAGAGTAACAAGAAATCCGCAGCAACTCGAAGATCAAGTGCCTCTAGAATGCAACTCTCAAGCGATGCACTTGAATCTCACTCAATCTCACTCAAGATGTGCAACTAAGCAAAGAGATGAGTGGAGGGGTTGTTCTCTGGCTCAAAGGATGTCTCTAGGTCTCAAAATATGCAAGAGTTACCCTCAAACCCCGGACAACGTCTATTTATAACGAAGGGGTACGCAGCTAGCCGTTACCGGACGGCGCAGTTGAAATCGCGTTGACCGGACGCTCCGGTCAGGGTGACCGGACGCGTCCGGTCACTACGCGACAAACGGAAACAGTGCGCGTCAGAACTAGCCGTTGCCCTGACCGGACGCGCTCAACTGAGTGACCGGACGCGACAGTGCCAGCGTCCGGTCGCGTTCGTCCGGTCGCTCGTGACCGGACGCGCCGCGCGTCCGATCGTCACTTCCGCTGCGCTCTGCTTCTCTGGACACTTGACCGGACGCTCCGGTTCCGTGAGGCACCGGACGCGCCGGTCGCGCGCTTAACTTTTACGCTCAGTTGAACTGACCGGACGCGCTGGTCAGGCCAGACCCGCGTCCGGTCACAAACCCTAGCACCCGCGCCGCGATGAACTGACCGGACGCGTCCGGTCATACCGTGACCGCGTCCGGTGCAGCGTCCGGTCAACGCAGTGACCGCCGTTCGCCTCCGTTACTTTTCCGACTTCCGGCGCAGAGGAAAATAGGCATTTCATTTCCTCAAAAACGCCTGAATCCCGCGCTCGCACGCTCGGCGGGAGGGAGAGCGAACCCCAAACCCCATACTACCGTTCAAACACCACCGCCTTCGTAAATGTGCTAACACCACCAAGTGTACACCATCAATGTGCATGTGTGTTAGCATTTCACAAATATTTTTTCAAGGCGTTATGTTGGCTCTCAACTAGATCCTAATGCATATGCTCAAGACATTGATCTAGTGGCACTTGATTCCCGAGCTAACCGTGATTGCCCCTCTTGATAGTCGGCTATGTATCCTAAACCCGGTCAATCACTTCTCTACTCATCTTAGACCGGCAAAAGGAAAACCCTATGGTTATACCTTTGCCTTGCGCTCTTAGATCCTTCTCTTCCGCTTGATCATCATGTCCATCATATTATGTGCGTCTCCACCATGATCTTGCTCATCATTTCATGCACCAAATCATGTGGTCTTGTGGCCATCTCTCCATGCCATTTCTACCTCCATCACATGTTGCTTATGCCTAGCTTAATCACACTTGATATAATAGCATTAGCAACTTGGTGTCATTAATTACCAAAACCAAACTTGGGCTTTCACCACCCGCGTTGCTTGCTCCCGCGTCGTCGGGCGCTGCCTGCCTCAGCCGGTGGTGTTGCATGCCGTCGTGCGCCTCAGGTCGGTCCCGGTCGAGACAAGGGTACCCACGAGCGCGGCCTGTGCTGGTGGTTCTTGCGCGCCACCGCTCGCTGCCAGCTCCCGCCCTGAGGCCGGAATCAACCGGCCTGACCTCCCCTCATCTATGTTGCAAATGTATGTTTCAAGTGTTTTGGATGTTTCATAGGTATGTTGCAGGTGGTTCATATGGATGTTGCAAAAGTAGATCGGGATATTGCATATGTTGCAAGTGTTTCAAAGGCATGTTGCAAACGTTTGTTTGAAATGTTTCATCTGTTTCAGACGTATGTTGCAAGCGTTTCACACATATGTCGCAATCGAAATGTTTCCGCTGTTTCAATCTTATGTTGCAATAAGTGTTTTCATGTTGCAAGTTGCAAGTGTTTTATCTGATGTTGCATATGTTTCACATATGTTGCAAGTGTATGTTCTAAATGTTTCATCTGCTTCAGGCGTATGCTGCATTTCAAGTGTTTTGTATTTCAGATGTATGCTTAGAGAGTCATGGGGGCACGGTCCGGACACCGGGGGAAGGGCTTGCGGCGCGCTTGGGGTCTTGTAGACGGGGCGTGCTCCTCCTCATCCCGGCTCCCGAGTCCTGCCAGCGCGGAGAGAGAGAGAGAGAGAGAGAGAGGAGGGGGATGGGGGGCGGGGGCGGGGTGAGGCAGATGGGGACGGGGGGTACATGTAGTAGCGATAAGGCGCAGCGGCAGGCGTGGGCTGGCGATCGAAGTCGGGGTCGCGCGATGGCGTTTTCTGATGGACCGTTATGCTAGGGCGTTTGGTGCGTGGGAGTGCGGCCAGGTTATTACCGTCCGACAAAATCCTATCCCATCGGACGTCTGGGCGCCAGCAATTTCCTTTTGGGAGTTCCTCGTACTTGCTGCTTAAGGATGTATAGCGTTTATAAATGCATAGTTTGGTTTAACAGTTTGAATAACAGTCGGCTCATTAGCTAGTGCTCCATGACATGCATTGTGAACAGTATCTATATGCAGCACATTTCCATGATTGCTTGTCGTTAACACTTGTAATAAGCTAAGTTCACAGCAAGCCGACATAGATGTCCATATGACCATATCCACTAATGAATGCGCATGGTCAAAGAAATAGCCGCGCACCTGTGAACAATTCAACATTGAGCGCATGTCCGTTTATACGAAGGACGACATATCGTAAGAACAGCCCAACACCATCACCCCTGCCTCTCACTTTTCCAATTCTAATGCGCCATGAACTACAGGTCGATCGGATATGCATGCTAGCTACCACTTCGTTCTCTGTCTCTCTCTCTCTCTCTAACCTAATGCGCCACGAGGTACATACAATGCGGGAAGCTAGAGTTGGGCAGCTTGCGGAGTGTCCTTACGTACCCAGCTGCATGCATATATACCTCACACACACTGCCACACGCAGGCACATAAAAAAGCTGAGACGCATCACAATATATAGTAGGCGTGTGTGTAGGACCAAGAGACGTGAATGGTGGACCCATGCATGCATCCGTGCATGTTCCGACCATTGATATTTATCCATCCAAATTGGCATTGCATGCATGCATGTAGAGGAAAATGTAAGCAAATTTTCCTAGGTACTCTCCCCCACCACAAACACTAGGACACATCCTCCTCGAGCCATGAACAAAACCATCCATCACCTTTCACTTTTCAAAAAGCAAAAAATCATGGGCTTTTAGGTTTACACTTTACTAGCTATGTGCCTATGTGTGTCATTTCCCTTTTTCTTTTTTGTGTAGCTAGGACACATACTTTATGCATATATAATGCATTCATGCAAGAGAGCAAGACACGACGTGCTTCCACTACGGCTTTTTGCCACCGATCGGAACCAGGAACCACATGCACAAATTGACGCATCAAAATTGACGTGCCTTGGAGCAACTCTGACTGTACGGTGTGAAATCCGGAGGATCCGCGAAAAATGAATCAGCAGCATATATATACTACTGCGCACGTACAAGCATTGCATATATATATATATATATATATATATATATATATATATATATATATATATATATATATATATATATACGATAATTTTATATACTAATTTATGATAATGTCAGTATATATTTACGATAGTTGAATTACTATAACACATGGGGATATTTACCATAATGTTATAGTAAATCACATAGTAATGAGTTACTATAATCTCGTAAATTAGCATGGTAATTATCGTAACTCAAAGTGGCTATAGAATAAGTTATTCTGTAGCCAGCTGCAGGGTAATAGTATATATATATATATATATATATATATATATATATATATATATATATATATATATATTTGCATATATAGCAGAGCATGCAGTCAAATAAAATTAAAATGACAAACAGACAGAAAGAAAGAAAGATGCATGTAGATGGAGCCATATTTCTTTCTTTCCCTTTCGATTTATCGTCCTCTAGCAGGTGTTGGCTTGCCCCTGCTCCTGATCGGAGACTGTGCCGTGCCCCCCGCCGTGAAAGTGAAAGCAAGTCGAAAAAGAAGACGGGCGGCGCGGCGGTCGTAGGCAGCATGCACTTTGGCAACAAGGGCGGTGCTTTACAACATCTCTCGCAGTCCTCAATATAACTCCCTCAATAAGATGGTATTAGGGTAGCTCAATATCACTTTCTAGATTCATTGGAGGAGATACTAAAACAGTACCCCAATACCCATATAAAAGTGGGTCCTATAGGAGCATAAGAGAAAATATGATTGAAAAGTGGCAGTTGGGATGGTCCCCATGATATTGAGGGAGATGTATCTCCTCTTTCTGTTGAGGGGAGATGAGAGAAATATTGATGGCCACAAAAAAAAATGCTAGAGAACTGTTGGAGCAAGAAAAAAAAAGCTGTCTCAATACGATTGTTTTATGGGTTATACGAGAAGGTATTGAGAACTGCTAGCTGGAGATGCTCCTGGAGCATGCAACACCCAACCCCCGATCGACGACACGACACCCCAGCAGAGAGCAGAGGCGTGCATGCATGCCATGCTGCGAGCTAGTGACCGACCGACCGATGGAGAAGAGAGGAGAGACGCCGGCTACCACCATCTCGCATGCAACAATGCATGCTGTGCACCCACGCATGCCACTCGCGTCCACCGGCTCCGCGACAACGGAGGAACGTCCATAGATGCTAGCTGCAGGGCATGCATGCATGGACCCGTCCTTAAACTACAGCCATCAGCCTTCCCTTCTACGTAGTTCTAGCTGCTGCACGGCTGCCCGGCCCCGGCCTATCACCATTCACCAATCACCAATCTTCTTTTCTCCGCTAAGCTAGCTCTCGCTCTCATGCATCAATCGATCTGCCTTTAAAAATCACTCGCTCCCGTCAATCTGCTTAAATTATTGCCGCGCCACACAAGTCGATCTCCCGTACTACTCTCCTCCTCTCCATCTCTCTCGATCTAGAATGTCAAGGTGATCTCACAAGATGGTCATATATATTATATATTCTCTCTCTGAGCCCGTTCGCTTCGCTAAAAAGGCATGACTGAAAGTATTGTTCGATGATTTGTTGTGAGAGAAAACTATTCCAACTGAAAAAGTACAGATTATAACACAAGCGGGCCCCTCTCTCTCCTGCAAATAATCTCTACTTGTACGTCCACTGTGAACCCATCCCATGCGTCCCTCAGTCTCTCCATGCATGCAAACACACGCGCGAAGGCTTCACCCGGGAATGCATGGAAGCGACAGCAGCCGTAAAATATTGGGGCATGGAAAGATTAGGTGCGTACGATCAGGATCTAGCAGGGAATTAGCAGTACATGCATATGCATATACTATGTTAGCATGTTATGGGCTACTATTGGCTATATCCAGGATAAATTAAAGCAGTTCAACACTGTATAATATGTCCGGCAGTAGTCCCGTTCCACAACAAACTAGAGATCGTCACAGGAAACACATCAGTTTGGATGATAAGTTAATTTAGGGCCAGATTAGATAAGGCTCAGTTACCAACCTTTCTAGGTTAACTACACAAGACATTAGTAAACTCAATTCTCACCACTACATGTTTGGAGCAAGGATACTCTTTATACTACATAAAAGATAAATGAACCTAGCTAGAAAATAATCAAGAAAATATGGGAGGATTGCTTGGCATGTTTTTTATGGGACTCCTACAAATCCTCCATGAAATTCTGAGTTTCAAAACATACTTCTGCAGGCCTCAATCCACAACTAAATAGTAACGGAAAATTCCTTTTATTATTTTAGAAGCAGACTATATGCTAATACCATCAAACATCTATAAAACTATTACTTATTCGTCGCAAAAAGGAACTTCAAAAAAAATCTCGACTCAATAATGACTTTTACAACAGGTCCAGGGAATCAACAACCACAAACAAGCGTTCAGATTTGTCTTTCGTCGCAAAAAGAACTCCGAAAAATCTCAGCTCAACAACAATGACATTTACAACAGCTCCAGGGAATCAACAACCACAAACAAACGTTCAGATTTGTCTTTTTCTTCTTGTTTCACATGATACAAATATTATTCTTAAAGACATTTTTTTTGGATGATTGATGATAGCAAACAAGTCAATATCAGCAAAAATGATTTATTGACTTCTTTTATAGCCATCTACATAATATTTAAAAACTCTTAGGTGCCATGGAGCACACTATATATTTTCTTAGCCAACTAGATTTTTGGAGCGATTTTTTTAATGGCAAATAGTTTTCTATGTTGTACAATTTTTTTCTCAAATAACCGAACATATTTTATTCTAATTCAAGTAACTCATGAGACATAGTAACCCACAATTTTCCATTTTGTCAGGCATTTTTGGCTATCTATTCTTTGTTGCTAATTTGTTTTCACCCTCAAGATTGTTCACATTAGACTACCATTTGAGAAAATGGTCGGTACTTAAATATGTAGCATCATGACAGTTGGCAGGCTAGACGAGAAAAACGCTTATGAGAAGATCTCCGTCATTAAATCCTAAAATAAACCCAAGTAAATATGAACATATGCATCAAGTCGAGGACTTAACCTATATGGATAGGTTCCACCACCAGAAATCCAACAGTCTAATTATTAGAATCGAGAATCCAATTATAATAACCCGACTCTAATTCAAACAGGCCCTTTCTTATTTTCCCAAAATGCGGCAACCAACGAAGACTAGTTTTCTCTTGGTAGTGAGGCATTTGTTACGAATATCTCAATTACTGTCCAAAGTATCCGACGACAGGGGTCTTTGACGGTGCATTGGCTATGTTTACCAGGCCGTCAAAGAACATCAGATCAATCAACTTTCCTGAATTAACCAAAAGTTCAAACTTCAAGCAGACGCCGCCTCAGCGTTACTCGAATGTACGTACTACACAGCGTGCAATCAGCGCTCCCATTCAGATCGATCGACGCACCAGTCAAAGACCCAAAGAAGTTACGTTCAAAGCAGACTTTCTGCTCCCAGACTCTCCAACACGTTCACACAGGCAAACGAAGACAATGGCTCATGGAGTGCACAGTTCCACACCTGAAAGCGCTGCCGTGCATGGCACAGTTGCTATGAACCCTACATGCACCGTAGTCCACAGTGCACATACTACAGCTCCAACGACGCCATTATAGACCAGGAAAAGCTCGCAGTATCCAGCTGCCGGTTTGGATGGAGATTGGAGAGAGAGGCAGTAGCGAGCTGCGAGCAGCAGGGCATGGCATGCAGACCTCTCCCCTGCCCTGCTGCTGCAGCAAGGCACAAGGGAAAGAGAGGAGGGCGCACGAAAAAGGTGACAGACAAACAGAGGCGCAATCATGGCCACCCCGCACAACGGCACACGGCGATTCCCTCCCACAGGAACGGAACAAGCGCAAGCGTCCACAGCCCTATTTCCTTGGACTCTCCCACGCCCCTTATTCTCTCTCACCTGCACGCCTCCCACTTCCTTTCTCGGGCGATGTGACATTCCCTACCTCCTCCCAGATTCTCTCTCATACCAATAGTGTGTCTTGTTTTTCAATCAGCCCATAAACAAACAGGCATAGCATCACATAATGGAAGATGAAAGAATTGGCGCAGCTTGCAAGACGACCACAAGACGACGCCCTGCGCCGTGACAAAACTTTGCGGCTTATAAGTACGCACATGCTCTTCAAGCAGCAAAACCCCACACCGAGCGAAGTAGACAGACACTGAGATACACACGAACACGTAACTGAGATTTGTTCCTGAGCTGAGTGAGCTCCCCTCTCCTCAGTCATCATGGGGGTGCAGAGCAGCGAAGGCCAGGTGATGTTCTCCTCCATCGCCCTGCTGCAGCAGAGGTTCAGGGAGCTGGAGAGGATCAGGGAGAAGCGGGAGGAGAGGCTTCTCCACGTGCTCGCCCCCCGCCCTGCGGCCACCACCTCGCCGAGGGAGATGCCCGTGAAGTGGTTCTTCCACCCGGAGCTGCTCTACCCGTGCAGGCCGCTGCGTGACACCACTGTCGCCGCAGCCTCCTTATTCCCGGCCGTGCCAACCACTGTCTGTGAATGCAAAAGCTTCCAGCTCCACGGCGATAGCAAACCCGTCGCGGTGGAGCTGTGGCCCAGTAATAAGACCTACAACTACAAACATGTCTCTGGTGAAGTCGACGTCGACACCTCGCTGCACCTCTAGACTGCTACTGCTACTCCTGCTACTGAAAAATGTTGCAGTGCCTTAAACTGCTGTTAACCTCTTGGTGTTGCTCTCGCAGTTTTTTTGGAAGCCTACTACTATGTTCTTCTCTTCTTCTGTTGTAACAAGGGGTGTTAGGAGGGTTGACGGTGTGCTGTAATTATTACCAGTAGTACGATGGTCTTGAAGTTCCTTTATTGTCACCTCTTGGCACTAGAACTGCTTGCATCTTCCAGTAAGTCACTGTTATCATCCGAGTAGGAGAGGACCTCTGCAGGGCAGCCATTCTCTGTTATATCTGGATACTCATCACTGGAGGAATCATCAGAGCCCTGCTTCTTCCGTTTGATGATCTTCTTGGAGACCAGGCGGTTCACACCCTTGTTGTCAACACCAACACATTCACTGCTTATTGGCTTAAATAGGACTTTGCCCACCTTCCTTGCATTAGCTTCCACTATCTGTGAGCAAGAGAGGTCAGGTAAAGGTAGTAAAAACAACTACAGAAGGTTATTTAATTCTGCAACAAAGAATGAAATTTTGGGTGAATTGTGAAACAGAAACTATGGATTTCTAGGGCTGCAGCAATTCAATAAAGTGTAACGAAGACTTTGGGAAAATGGGAGTTGCACCAACTAATAAAGGTTGTGTACCAATACCAACACAATTTCACTGAAATAACCTTATAGTCCACAGTATGAGTTCTGAATTGACAATTGAGTAGTAGCTTTTCTTATCTATTAGCACCACATTAGTGGAGTGTGGACATGTTACAGCAACCTTCTGAGTATTGTTGTCTTTTTATATGCACAAACAAGCATGTAGAGGTGGTCGTGGATAGTTGTTTTTATCAGTTGGTTCTTACTTCTTATAGTATGATAAGACCAAAAGCATCTAGAAATTTATATAGTACAAAATATCCTATAAAATGGTCTAAGAACCAAATGCCCTGTATGGAAAATTGATTCTAAGGAGAGTTAACAAAAAAAAGGTTTCATGGTATTGCATCAACAAAGAAAATTGAAGCTTTTAGTGGTGTCTTTCAGCTTTCAAGTAATGACAAGGAAAATTCATTATAGTTATCTATACTAGTTATAAGTTCTTAGAGGGAGATTTCTAGTAGTGACAAGATAATCGTATAACAATAATTGACCTGGTACTACAACTCTTGAGCAAACAGAATACACAAGGGGTTGTAGTAATTACCTCAAGTTCGTAAGCTTGAGTTTTTTCTCTATCATCTTGGCGATCAGAACCTTCCTCCTGATATTCACCGTTTTCTTCTCTGTAATCCTTTTCAAGAATCACAAGCATTTTCCCACCTTCTTCTGGAATATAGCCAAAAGATGCACAGACAAAACCAGACACCGTCTCATAATGATGCCCCTGCCAAAAGATATTGTCCAAGTGTCTCAAGATATCAGCCAATCTACGAGAAAAATGACAGAAATACACAGCACCATATAATGATGACTGCCAAGGGCATATCTCACAAACAGAACATTTGTGAATATTTTGTTGACCTAAATATTAAATGTCCAGTTTCCACCAAAAAATAGATATAATAACGTCATATCTGTATAGGTTCTGCAAACCAGGCATCTCTAAATGATGGAACTCAAATTTCGATAATCATCATACGGTGTCCACTCCAAAATATACACGTCCAAGGGAATGCATAGCAACTGTAGAGAAAGCTAAGATCAAATGAGAAACAGTACCTCTGGTATTTTGATACCAAGCTCTTCAGATAGGTGATCTATCGATGTATTTGCATCAACATCAAATGTTCCATCTCCCCGCCTTACTATATAGCCTGTTTTCTTCTGGATTTCCTCCTGAAAGGGTGAAAAACAGAGTAGCAGAAGGAATTGAGAGGCTGCCTAAGCAAATGACAAATAGCAACTAGCTTGTTACATGGAAAAATCCTTTGTTTTGACTAGGATACAGAAATATGAGTGAAGCAGCTGCTTCCAGAACTTGGAGAAGCACTGAGGCAGGAGATCTAATCTCTCCAGTTTTCAAGACCAAGCTAATGGAACTTCAGTTTGAGTTAGCCAGATAATCTTCAAGAGTCCTGTTAATTTCCACCATACTATATGTCTAACTATAGATTCAGGACACTGGATAGTTCCCAGCTGATCTGGTTCTGGGCTTCTCCACTTCTGGCTTATGAACCCTGCTTGTGTTATGGCCATGTCCACAATAATTCCAAATTCCAAGAAAATGCGATCACATAAATACCAAGAGCACACAAGTTGATAAACAAACACAAAACTCTTTGGAAGTTCACAAATAAAACAGTCCTCACCGAATGTCTCTTTTCAGTTTCTGTTCTCATTTGAGACACCCTGAAACAAGATTGTTGGCATTGATATTTGTTTAAAAAATACAAATATAATTTAAGAATACATTCCTACAAGGATCCAGCATACTAAGAATGCAATAATCTGTATTTTTAGTGTAAATAACTATATTAGTGTTTTCACCCTGGTTTTGCAGTGGCAAAGTTGACCTAAACATATTGGTAATTGCTACAGGACTTACCTTAGGCTTGTTATATACCACAGGAAACTGGTTTAGGGCCTCATTGGAATGCAAAATTCTTCTAGAAATGCAGGAATAAGAAAAACGTAGGAACAAACTGCCCTAAGGATTATATAGGAATTTCACAGGAATCGGTTCATTTTCACAGGAAAAACGCAGGAACAGGAAAAAAAATCCCGCATTCCAAAGGGGTCCTGAATGTTGGGATGGAGTGCAGGAAAAACACAGGAAATTGGGGAGAGAGTGACACAAAGGAAACTTTCCATGAGGTTCAACCTCTTGGTAAAATTCCTCAAAAATTCCTATGAAACAAGCCATTCCATAGGAATTTCATAGCATTTGTAAGAACCCAACCCTTTGTTCGAAAGAGGTTCACAGGAAATTTTTCTATAGGATCTCTAGAATTCCTCCATTTTTCCTTTGTTCCAAAGGGGGCCTATTTCTTTTACCCTTGCTCCTGACGCGTATACAATGTGGCAGAGACGACACCTAAAAGATGTCCAAACAGCAAAATATGACCATATGATTTGCCTGTCTTTTTTGGCATGGCTCAGTATGTTTGGCCCACTAAATTTCCTAAGTTCAAATGCTAGCATATCATTATTTATTACCAAGATATGAAAAGTCAGTTCTGTAATCAGAACGATAGTTACAAGGCAAAAAGGGAATAATAAGCCAAAAGAAAGGGGGAAATAATTTTGAAAAAGAAATGGAAAATAATAGCATGCATATGTATGGCACTGAACACCCACTTGTGATGAAATAAAAAATTCCAGAAATAATCACCTTGGAATCATTCTCGTCAAAGATTTCACCAACTATTTCTTCCACTACATCTTCTAGTGTTACAATCTGCATTTTTTTTTTGTCAAAAGTCAGAGAGTAATTCCCAATGTCCCATGCAGTGATAAACATATGAAATTACAAACTGTTCTGATAAACATTTTCTGAACACAACAGATGGATAGATATGGCTACATGAAAGGGTAATTGCTAGAAGGCTGTGCTTGCCAGGGGTATGTGTAAGACAAAGGAAGCTCATGGGTAGTAGCTTCGTCCAATCATTTGTAGCTTTTACCAATGAGCATCAGTAATGAGAAAAACAGCTTAAAGAATTATCCTTTCAGCAGCAAACATAATCAATTCATTGCTCATCAACTACTTCTCAAAACAGAAATTGTTGAACAAACTGAGAGCATAACTACTTCCTAAGAAACAATCTCTAAACTTGTGGAAAGTAATAATCTCTGCTGCATGGAGCACAACTAATCTCTATGTATGGGGTATATCTTAAAAGGAAACAAACCATGAACAACAGGGACTGGTACTGCAACAGATGAAAAGTGCCCCATTGCTGCAGTTACGTAAGCTGCGCAGCAAGATCACTTGAAGCATCACATCACATGCTTGTGCTAAAAACATGACCATTGTGGAACAAAAGCCAGTAGTGATGCCAATAAATGGCCATCAAAATGTCACCATGTACTTGACTAGCATTCATCAATGATTAGCCAAACTAACTAGCATGCTTGAAAGTTACAGCTAAAAATTGATTGGAGTAAACAATGTTGAACCTCATTGTGTGCCATAAGTCAAAATGGTCTCAATCAAGCGACTAGCCTTGGATGAAATGCATAACTAGAATCATTAAGTATAAAAAATGGGTTTCATAGGGACATACACCAATAGTTCCACCATATTCATTGAGGACCACTGCCATATGAACCTGCCTGATCCGGAATTCTCTTAATAGGTTCCAAACAGACATTGAATCTGCCAGATGAAACAGATCGTATCATATATTACATCCATGATGCATAGATGGGAGAAAACATGTGGCAGAAATGATTAATTGTTGTGGAAAAACATCCAACCCTATAACTACTGACAGATGCCTTCTTTTAGTTCATCATGATACTTGTATCCAACAATGTTGCTAAAAATTACCTGGAACAAAGTATGTAGGCATATGTGCGATTTTCTTAACAGTGATTTCATTCAACTTCTCAACCTTGAAAAGAAAAAATACACCTTTTACTTTCTCATTAGAGAAGCATCATGTGGAGCAAATAAGACTCACTGTGATTAAGTTTTACATTAAATGGTAAACAAGAGACATACCTCTTCAACATATTCAAGCATGTCCATTGCATATGCAATTCCAACAATATTATCTATGCGCTCCTCAAATACAGGAACTCTGGAAATAATAAATAGCAGCAGATGTCAGCGATAAGACTTGAAAATACAAGCGGCAATAATAGTTGACAATACCTAGAGTACTGATGAGTTTCCCACAACTTTTTGAAATCAATAAGTGTTGCAATAGCATCAATTGCAACTACGTCCACCAAAGGCGTCATTACTTCCCTCACCTGTGTATCTTTAATTTCCAGGACATTCTCGATCATATCCTGTTAAAAGACTCAGGTGTTGACTTTAGCTGATCAAGTAGAAAAGTGTCCTGCACAAGCAGGCACAGACTAGGAATTCATAATAGTGTAACACAGCTATAGGTTCTAGGGCCTAGAATCTAGGCACATAAATAACTTTATGGTTCTTTTTCTTTCTTTTTCATTTTTTTTGTATATGTGTGAGTGGGCTATGCTATCACAAAACTACAGATTTAAGAAGTTTTATCCCAGAATTATAGATTTAGTGTGTCCTTGTTAAATCACGTATATGTGTGAGTGAACTCGAAGGTTGCCTGCAGGGGGCTTTAACAAATGGGATCGCTTCCTAAAGATCAGTGGGATTGCTATGGAAAGGTTTTGCAAAATACCTAAAGGATAATAGTAGCCAAAGTGTGCTAATCTATACCTAATAATAAAGAGGCAAAATTTCAGCCTATTTTTTGGTCCGTCCATTTTTTTTTTGTCCGTCTTCCTCTAACTAACTCCGTAAATGTGGAAATTGTCTCTCTTCACATCTGGTTATAGCTCTCACGTTATATATTCATCTTCAAATATCTTGAATATAACTAGGAATCCTAATCCAAATCCAAATCCAAATACAAGTTTGGATCGTATTCCTTTTGTGTCTGTTTTGGAAACTAAGGCAGCACGCGTCGTAAACGAACCCGATCGCTCAAGTTGCATCAAAACCTCATGACGGTTGCAAAGAGACATCGATGATTTGCATCTCTTAAATCCAAATAAAATGCAAAAAGTATAAATAAATAATATACTAATAGACCATGAATTTCACGTAAGCTTCTTGTCTCTATTCTATCACTCACACACAAGAATACATGAAGCTCGGGATGTAATGTACGTGACTCGAACTACAACTTCAGACAGGTACCACTTCAGCGCTCTGTCTGGGTGGCTTTCGATCTGGATTACACAGGTTTTCAAGGTAACCTAGATAGTTAGGAATCCTAATCGAAATAGATCCCTCCGGTCGTGACTAAGCTGAATAGAAATTCTAACCTAAATAAAGTCAAAGTCCTATTGTAACGTGTAATATGCTCCAATTCTAAATAGACCTACACACGGAGTCTTAGCTATCCATATTTGATCCTTAGAAAAAGACAACTAAATATTCTTGCGTGAGGAAACACAAGTTTCATCTCGCAAAAAAAAAAGGAAAAAAGAAGTTTCAGTAATGAAAAGCAATCCGTATAGAATACTATAACAAGTATTCAACCTGTAATCTGTATAAATATCGGACACTATGGAGCAAATCATAACTTCAAATAATTGCTTCTCCTCACGAAGACAACAACCTACACCTTGCAAAAAACTAAAGAAGAAACTCGCCGTTTTTTAAACCAAAAAAATATGGCTACAAGCTGCAACTATGGCTCAGGTATTTCTCTTGCCACGCTCATACTGTCAACTCCAGATATGTTCTGTGACAAACTTTTCTTCAAGCCTGATAATAGACACAATATTAAAAGAAGCTCCCACATTCGCCGAGAGCATCTAGAAATTATGAAATTAATCAGAAAAATAGCAGATTATACACCGTTGAATTTTATGGTAACCTAATAGTCTATATTTAATGATAAAGGAGAGTAACTAAAAAATAATATGTACCATTAGATTTTATGAAGCTCTATAAGGGTGTACATTAAATATATATTAGTTAGAACTAGAATTTATTAATTAGAAAATTTTTTGATCGAGATAAGAAGAACACAGCTCTTATATATACCTAATTACTGTACATCTCACCACATGACGTGAAGTTTTTTTTATCAATAGGGGTTCTAATCCGATTCCACGGTTTGATGAATACAATGCTCTCACACAAAAAATATAATAAATATATCTCTGCAATCCCTAACAAGGGCTGCCATGTAAAAACTGAGAGAAGTCTTTTATCATAATCATCGGTAGACAGATCAATCCTTGACGTATCCGCATTTTTAATTTGGGAAGAACCAGCTGCAGGTTTTTCTCAGAGAGCACCAAGCATGCATGTGTTGAGTAGTGTACGTGGTGTGTGTGAGTTGTGCTTGATAGACATGTTCCGAGTATGAACAACGTGCTCCCGATATATTTTTAAAGAAAAAGAGAGATCAGTCCTTGACGTGTTGGTAACGAACTCTCTACTAACTTTAATTAGAGACTATAGTCATAATCTATACCTAATAATAAAGAGGCAAAATTTCTCTCCACCTATTTTTTGGTTCCGCTATCTCTTAACTAACTTTGTGATTGTGGAATACCATCTATAGCCCTTCTCTTTATATAACTAGGAATCCTAATCCAATTAGATCTCTCGGATTTCGGGTGAATAAGAATCTTAATCCAAATAGGAAAAATATATTAATATGGATAACTAGGAATCTTAATCCAACTAGATCTCTCCAACTCCGAGTAACCGGAATAGGAATCTTAATCCAAATGCAAAATATAAGAATAGAAATCTCTACATCTAAAATGTTTGAAGAGGAATCGTCCACCGGCAGACCCAAGACCGGCAGATTACTACGATCGGACTCTAGAAAAAAATCGAAAGGAAAAAAATCTAAAAAGAAATCTCCGATACAAATTACGTTTTCAGAGTCTAGGTACATCACTACGCTTCTTAATGGTCTACCTGCATGGAGAAGGAAATAAATGATTTGGTTCCTTTATTCGGAGTTGGAATGTCTCATGACATTGGCCCAGACGAATTACAACAAGAAGTCCGAGTAGCTCGACTTTTTTTATTTTGTTTTCATTGTTTTCTCCACTTGGTTTTTCTTGTTCTAATAAATCTAATAAGAGTAAAACAAACAATAAATAAGAAATCGCATCCATTTTAATCTTTGACTCCTTAAGAAATAAAGATTTTTACCAATAAGTTAATCTAATTTTTGACTCAAACTCATGACCCGTGATACAACTCACTACGTATTGGATCCCGTTGCAACGCACGGGTATATTTGCTAGTTTGCTATAAATGCTAAATAGTTTTTTTTCTTCCGTTGCAACGCACGGGCATGTTTGCTAGTAAACTATCAAGAGACAAAATCCTAGTTTGCAACAGTATAATCTAACTCAAACCTTTGGGGCCACACTGCTTGTCAAATTCTGGATATATGTGATGAGATGGTGTACAAACATTAAATTAGCAGTTAAAATCATGCAAAAATGTTAGTTACTATTTTCCTGAAATTTCGTTAATTCACTCTTTATTTATGGAAGTATTCAGCTTTCGATATGATATAAAAATTGTAAGTAAAGGCTTGCGAAGATTGCACAGGATAACAAAATCTTGCTGTGAGGTACACAGAAACATAAAGAATAAAGAAGGAAATGTTCAGCACAATATATGGGCATCTCCATATACTAGATTGTCTAACCTGTTCATCTTCTGCAATTGCACCACTCAACTCTGCTCCTCGTAACATTAACTTCAGTTCATCTTCAGTAACATATGGTTCACTGAGGAAAGAAGTGTATATGATGCACAAGATTCAGAAGTGGATCTCCAGAAATGTAAACCCACCATCGTCACGTATTGAGATTTTGTCAAGAATTTAAATGTGAAAAGAAAAACTAAATCTTATCTATATAAGAATCTCAATTGTATATTGGCTAAACATATACAAATGTAGTAAACTAACAGACACAGCAAATCAATGTACTTGCATACTGGATTTTGTAAAAAATGTAAAAAATAACATACAAATGTGTATTGGATTACAATATCAGATACTAAATTCAATTTGTAAACCAAATTATACAAAAAGCAATCAATAAGTTTCTAGCAAATTCAAACTAGAATTAGATCCTTCATGAACAATAACAGATGATATGCGATTCTTGGAATAGTGTCATATGGTCATCTGTTGATTAAAAATGTAGTCACTACACTATTTTACTAATTATAGAAATTTTAGAAAGTATAACTAGCACCCAGTAAACTAGACTCAACACATACTCAAATTAATCTAATCTAGTCCATGTTGTACCATCTCATTTGTACTTGAATTCTAGTACTATACAAGTTTAATCCATTTTTTAAAAAGAAAACAGGTGAATATTTTATTTGGCAGAAAATCAGTGTGCTTCCCTGGTTATTTTTTTCTCGAATGATGCAAGAGAGCTGCATGCCATTTCATCTAGAAAAAGATACAGACGGACAAAGCTAGAGTTGCCCACCTGAGCAGAACCCACGCACACCTAGAAACTCAATCCTTGTGCTTCCCTGGTTATATCCACTACGCAGAGCAAGCCATATGCTCTTAAAAAAAGGGTTTTGTGTGGTTCTTGTAGCTTGAATTAATTTATTGTTTGTGTATCCTTTTTGAAAGCATATCATAACTAATGGGGGATATAATCTATGACTAACATGAGCTTATTGAGTTGGAATATTTTCGAAGCAATTTATCTTTTAGTTGATCAAGAACTAGAGTATTATGCATACTCTTACAGTCTTACCTTCTCCCTTTCAGGCCTAGAATCTTTAGCATTCCCATAGACAGAAAAGTAGCAATCCGCCCAACTGGATAGAGGATCAGCGAAAGCCATGCGACTGGTCTGATATATCGCAACAAATGCACAGTGTTCAGTACTCAAAATAAACGTGTTTGAAACTAAGTTATACTTGATATCTCTCACCTTACCACAAACCTAGCAACCTCTGTGGCATTATGGACTGCAACACTTTTGGGAGTGATTTCTGTAAGAAGTAAGATGGCGACCTAAAAAATGGTGCTCCATAGTTAGATTCAAGAACACTTTCACAAGAGCAGAAGGCCAGCATGAGACAGGAGACATACTGTCATGACACCTGTTGCTGCACTAACACCTGCTTCACCAAACATTGCTGTTGCTGCCTCAGTAACAATTGCTGTTGCGCCAATGTTAACTACACTATTTCATACGAATTATGCCCGAGATTAGGGTTTAGGGTTAGTAAACAAAATTGCAATAAGTGATGCACAACTTAGAAATGCCATGGATTACGTTGTGCCAATGAGAATAGTTGTCAGGAAACGAGTGACGTCATTTCGGAGCATTTTGAAAACACCATTCTCAGGTTCCTTCTCAGCTAGTTCACGAACCTAATGCAAAGGAAAAAAGAAAACAGCAAAGTCTCAGCATATAGATATTCGCTCTCAGCATACAGTCAGTTACTATAAGAAAAGGGTACCACTACGAAGCAAGGTTTCAAAACACTGATCTAAAAATGCCCTAGGTGGGTAGAAGGGGGTGATGCCTCAATGCCTGAATAGAGAGGCTAGCTAGCTATTGGGCGCTAGGCAGATCACTAGAAAACTAGGCCTTGATGTGGCAATTTCCAAACAATGTTCAAAAATAAACAAATGCAAAGGGGGAAAAAGGTATGCAACCTACAACACAATACAGTGTTGCTATTTCTATGATTCTTGCTAGTTTTTGAACATCAAGCATGATTCAATTGAAATTTTTCCCATGAATCAAACTTCAATCCCATGTGTGCTGTTATAGAAAGACTCTGGCACCAACCTCTAATACTTTAGCCATTTCAATATGCTAATATGTGTACAAATGCTTGAACCCACAATGATAAGTGTCAGTGAACTTGAATCCTTAGGCTCAACTCTGGAGGAAAAAATGCACTAAACCTAGGGCTTCATTATTCCTGTGCTTGTAAATAAACCTCTACTAAAAATAAAATGCACGTTCAACATGTGAATAACCGAATCCAGCCATCAATTTACATTGATCACCTTGTTGTAGTCTTTGAAGAATTAGAATTGAATTTAAGTGTTGATAAACATGAACAAGGAGGCAGGACTCCTTTAATGATAATTACAAGAGCACCAATGTTGGGATCCTGTTCAAAGCTATAAATATTCTGAACCAGAAATACCTATCCAGTTGATGAGATTAGGTGTGAAGGAAGATTATATATAAAGTCAGTAAGACCGGTAATCCAATACCAGTGTCATTAGTTCCAGTTTCAAAATAATAAACACTTTCCTTGCATAGATTCCCTGCCTAATTCTCCTACAGATCACTAGCACAGCATGTCACTAAAGCGCATGTGCACACTGATCATTATATCTGAAGCCCCTCGCTGTTGTCAGCTTGTCAATCAGTGATGCCTGCTGCTCAGCCCTCTATCCTATAAAAAAAAAGAAAAAGGAAGGAGAAATAATGCTTTCCCCATGTCTTTCAGCACAACTCTCAGCAGTGACATCGCTTCTCAAATACAAACATGTGCTGTGGATTACATCATCACCAAGCGAGACAAAATTAATACATCACTGCTGAAGCAGGATGTGCATGACAACCACCATCCTCGACCCACACATGCCACCACCCAACCCAACAGCCTAAGCTAGTGCGTATCCGTTTGCTTTGTTCATAAAAATACTCATTATCCTAACTTGATTGCATAATCACCCATTTAGAATGGGTATAGTAGTTGATACAAAGTACCCATAAGACACTCACCCCATCTCTATTGGTTGCAGCATCCCCTCTTAGCAGCAACACTACACCAATACCAATCTGCTCATCTAAGTATCCAAAGTCTCCCAATATCCTACCTCGTAGCTCAGTGAACCAAACTGATTGCAAAACTGGAAGCATGGTTCATTTCGCGTACACACAGTAATTACTATGGCAACAACAGGAGTGTAAGAAAATGGGTCTCCGGAGACTTGCTGAACGTACCTTCCAAGGCCAAAGCGTCGTGATAGAAGTTTCTGCCATGGAGAAGAACGCAGAGAGGCCGAGCAGCGCGGCCAGAACCAGGCCCTGCTCCCTGAGCAGCTGCAGAACCTGCAGCACCCTGGGCCAGCTCCCGCGCAGCGCCATCCCTCCAATCCCCGCGGCCGCCTCCACCGCCCCCGGCGCCCCGGCCCCCGCTCCCGCCGCCGCGGCCGCCCCCACAGCCATCGCCCGGCGGCACCACGCCGCCGCGAGCGCCCCGCACGCCACCGCCACAGCTACTCTCCTCACGGCTGCGGCCGCCCCTCCCACCCAGCCATCCTCCACCTGCGGTGGGGGAGCGGCCGTCACCGACACGGGCAGCGCGAGGGCGGAGGCGGAGACGGGGGCCGGAGGGCGGGGGCTCGCGCTGGCGCGGCATCGGGGGAGCGGTGTGGACGGGGAGGAGGCGGGGCGGCGGAAGGGGGGATTGGCGGGGGCGCGGAGGGACTGGAGCTGGAATCGCGGGAGCCTGCCGCGGCCCAGCAGCAGCGAGGTCGCGGAGGTGTACGGCGCGGCGGGCATGGCGCTCGTCGACGGCCGCTGTGGCGGCGGGCTAGGCGAGGAGGGTGGTGGGAGAGGGGTTAGGTGGTTGCACGAGGGGAGGAGGAAGAGGAAGGGGATGATACCACCACCATGGGAAGATGGAGGTGGGGCGGCCGGTGCGCGCACGGGCAGCAGGCAGCAGCGGCCAAGCCGAGCCAACTGGGCGGATGGGCCCCACCAGCTGCTCTCCACGAATCAACGCCCACTCTGAACCAGATATCGCCGCCGGGCGGTCGCCACCACGTCCAAATTCCAACTCCAATTCCAACACCAGAAATTATAGAATTTGATTTGAAGAGAATCGGGTCAGGTTTTGGGCCAGCTGCTTCATTGGGCTTCGACCCTGTTTAAAATGGTATTGGGCTGTTTAACTTAAAAGCTACTAAGTTCGAGATGGACCACGACTACTCTAATTACGACGGTAGTAGCAGCCCAGTAGCCTTTCTGCAGTTGGCATGGGTAGCCCTTGTAAGTCACAGTTGGTAGGACCGCCGATGGGCAGGCCCCAACTCACCACGTCCCAGCGGCCCAGAATTAGGCATCGCGCACGACCAAACCCACCTCTAGCATCTCCAGTAGCTTTTTTTTTTTTGAAAAAGTCTATTTTACCTCTTGAACTATGCTCGAAGTTTAGTTTTCCTCTCTGAATTCAAAAACCGTGTAAACCACCTCCCTCAACTTACAAAACTATTCATTTTACCTCCCTAACCCAATTATAGGTGGTTTTCAAAGGCGGTTTTATCTTTTTCTTTTTTATTTATTTTGGCTTAATATTTGAATAATTATAGTAAATCATAGGAAAATCATAAAATGGAAAATCCAATTTTATTGGACTCCACATGATTAGATCTACACAGTAAACATACAATATGGTATTTTTAGTACAAAGTTTTTATTATAACTTTAGATCTATGATTTTCTGTAATTAATTCATAGCTACAGTTCTATGTTTATGGTGGTCTAATTATCTTATGCTTTAACTGTAGTAAAATTTCATAATCATTTCTATTTTTACACACTTTTAACTATTTTAAAACTATTTAACAAGTATAAAACTAAATAAATCTATAACTCAGTTATACATGATCCAATGAGCATAAACTTTTTACTAGATTTAAATTATATAATAATAAGCCTACCATAAAAATTCACCATAATTGGACCATAAAAACTACAGCTTTGAATTAATTATAGAAAAATATAGATATAAAGCTATAGTAAAAACTTTGTACTAAAACATATCATATTATATATTCACTGTGTAGATCTACTCACGTGGAGTACAAGAAAATTAGATTTTTTATTTTATGATTTTCTTATGATTTACTATGATTTTTCAAAAGTTTAGCCGAAATAAATAAAAAGAAAAAGACAAAACCGCCTTTGAAAACCACCTATAACCAGGTCATGGAGGTAAAATGAACGGTTTTAAAAGTTAAGGGATGTGGTTTATCCGATTTTAGAGTTCACGGAGGAAAACTAGACTTTGAGGATAGTTCAGGGAGACAAAATAGACTTTTTTCTATTTTTTCCGGTGTCTAGGAAATGAACTAGGTGGACTCTCGGAGGAAGCCCACGAAGAGAAGCTTCTTCAGCTTTCCCACGCTCGCATGTAGGGATGGCAATGGGTACCAGAGCTGAAACCTAATAAATTTTACTCTACTACTATGGGCTTATTTAGGGCGCGTTTGTTCCCCTGGCCCAAATGGTCGGCCAGCCCCACTAGCTGTAACTCAGATTGTTTGTTTGCCTGATCTAGCCCACCAATCTATCCTACACGCACGTTAATGCAGCGAAGATGCTGAACCTAGAGAAACGAAAAAACTTCCGTTCCTCCAGAGTCAGGCTCGCTGCAGCCATGGGTGGGTGTTGCTGTCACCTCCAGTTCGTAATCTCGCCTCTCTCCCAAGAATCCCGCGTTGCCCCCTCTGGTCCTCCCCACCTCGCCATGAGCAGCACCGCCGTCACATGCCAGCTTGCCGATGGCAGATCCATCTCTCCACCTCGCCATGGGCAACCCCCGGCGCTGCTTCTGGACGGAGCTCCTTCAAGGCCGTGTTGCTCAGAGTCGGTGACCTGTCGCTCACCGCGCTGCCTTTCTCCCGGTAAGAACCGAGCAGGAGAGGCACTCCACGGCCGCCCGACTAGCCCTCGGTCACCACGGACGCAACCACGTAGGCCGCGAGTGCAGGCACTACTACTACGCAGGCTGCCGCGAGCGGGTGAGGGAGACGACGCGCAACAAAGCTCGAGGATGCGTCGTCGTCGTTAGTGGAGGTAGATGCGCCAAAGGGACGGTGGCATGGGGGTGTTGCGGAGCACGCAGAGCCTGGAGGTCGAGGTGGAGGAGATGCGCATCGCGCTGCTGCTCCATGGCACCTGGATGCCAGTGAGGTGCTTGATGAAATGCCAAAGAGGTGAGGAAGAAGAAGGTGGGGTGGTAAGGTTACCAGATTGGCTGATTCAGTGTAGTCATAAACATCTATACAAGCAAACAAACATGATCTCGATTGAGCCGTCTCGTTTCATACATGGAAAACAAACACGAGTAGTTGCACCTAGTTAGCCTGTCCTATTCCAGCCTGTCTCTGACCAGCCATACGAGTCACTCTCATCTAGGCAAATAAATAGGCCCTTACATACTCATGTATAACTACTTCCTTTAACCACCCAGGAATAGCGATGAAAACGGACGGAAACGGACGGAAAAACCCTATTTCTACTTCCGTTTCTATATTTTTTGGCGGAAACGGGATCGGGTTCGGAAAATGCGGGTTCGAAAACGGAATCGGAATATGCGGACATTCGGAAACGAACAAATACGGATGAAGAGCCGGAAAATTAAATTAAGATCACATAATATAATATTCTCAAAGTATACATATATAAAGTCATGTAATAATATATTTAAAGTTTAATATTCATTTACATGCTATGTACATGAACATAACATGCATATTTGGTGATTCGTAGTTATATTAACATAACATAAGGACATATAATTGTTGAACATGTTGAGCATAGATGGAAAACGGGATAAAAACGGAATAAATACGGGTCTATTCCATATTAAAACGGGATTACTCGGAAACGGACGGAAAACACCAGTTTCTACTTCCGCAAATACGAAAACGGGATCTCGCAAATACGGAAACGGACGGAAAAATATAGAAAACGGAACGGGACGGTACGGGAAAAATTCCGTCCGTTTTCATCCCTACCCAGGAATCCCTGCCTCCTCAGCCCTCTGCTATTGTTCATTTTTCTTTTATTTTTTCTTTTTTATTTTTCGCTTTTTTTGTTCTTTTTTCTCCTTCGGACTACGGCCCCTGTTCTTTTTGTTTTTTTCTCCCCCGGGCTTCAACCATTGTTTGGTGCTATTTAATCTTTTCGTCTCCCCCTACGCGTGCGCAACAAAGCGCGCGAATCAGCCTAGTATGTTAATGGGCAGAAATTGATACCCATTGGGTTCGTCGCTATGGGTATGGTTATACTCTACTTGAACTCAGAAACCCATATAGGTATGTATATGTCCAGGTATGCAACTATAATTGAAAGCCATCTACCAACCTAATGTACTCCAAAACATGGTCTAACTAGCTAGCACACTTGGTTGAAGGGTCGAGATGGCGGACTAGAGCGGGGTGAATAGTCCTTTCTAAAACTTAATCATGTCGGCTAACCGAAATAAGTGCGGAATTAAAACTATCGGTCTAACCAAGACTACACCCCTCTATCTATAACTTTAGCACCTTACAAAAGATCCAAATCAAGCAAATAAGGTGCCAGACTAGCAAGAGCTCACATATCCAATTCTAGGAGCAAGGTCACACAAACTTATGACACTAGTATTTTGCACACCGGAGAGATCCTACACAACTAGTAAGCAAAAACACAAAATTCTTAGGCTTACTAGCAAAGCTCAATAACAAGGCTACACAAGCCAAATTAGAGAGCACAAACTACTTAGCTACACAGACTAAGCAATATGACTAACAAGGTTACACAAACCAAATTAGCCATGCAAAGGGGATACTTCTAGCTACACAAGCAAGAAGGTAACTAGCTAGCTACATAAGTAAACTAGTTACAAGAGCAACTACACAAGCACTATGTATATAATGTAAGTACAAGCTTACGTAGAGAGGATGCAAACCACCGTGAAGAAATACACAAAGTTGACACGATGATTTTTCACCGAGGTTCACTTGGTTACCACCAAGCTAGTCCCCGTTGTGTCGACCAACACCTCATGGTTCGGCGGCTAATCGGTATCTACAACCGAGCCTCCCAAAGGCAGCATAATAACCTATCGCAAGTGTGGTAGCTCAATGACACGCTCTACTAGAGTTACTCTTCGTGATCCTCGCAGGGTGAACACAATCCCCCTCACAAATCTTCTCCGGAGCCTCACACAATCTTCTTGCAAGCTTCGACGGAGCCACAAGCCACCAAGCCATCTAGGAGGTGGCAACCTCCAAGAGTAACAAGCACCACTGGCTTGCAACACGAACACCTAGTGCCACTCGATGCAACCTCACGATGCAATCGCACTAGAATCACTCGCTCGCTTATTGATTTGCAATCTAGCAAGCACAAGTGAGTTAGAGGCTTCTCAAACCAAGAACACACAAGGGCAACACACCCCCAAGGTGCTCAGCCACTGCCAAGGCCGACCACCACTTCTATTTATATCCCCATGGTCAAATATAGCCGTTACCCCTTCGCTAGGCATTTTTCGCAGCGACCGGACACGTCGGTTGATATGACCGGACGCGCTGCACTGCATCCGGTCACCCTGCGCCATCCACGTGTTGCCCACATTCATCGTCAAACACCAGATCTCAACAGTCAACTCAGCGCCCCAACGGTCACCAAGCGACCAGACGCGCTACTCAACCGATCGGACGCACCAATCGCACAGCGCCTGCGCCCGCGAAGCACCAACCGGACGCGCTGCTGAACTGACTAGATGCATTACATGCGGCGTCCGGTCCGAGTACAGAAAGGATCTATAGAGGGTTTTCACGACCGAGCACGTCCGATCGTGACTGACCGGACGTGCCACCGCGTCCGATCAACCCCTCGCGTTTTGCAGTCCCTCTGGGCACCTGACCAGACGCGCCGGTCCCGCGAGTGACCGGACGCGCCGGTGCAAAACCCTAGCATCCCGTGCCTGACTACTGCTGCCACTGACAGGACGTGTCTGGTCATACCGTGACCGCGTCCGGTTACTACCAGTGACCTCCGTTCGCCTCCGTTTCTTCGTCGAATCCTGCCTCGCAAGCTCGGCAGGAGGGAGAGGGAGTCTCCACACTTCTCCACCTCTCAAACGACACCTCCTTTGTAAATGTGCCAACACCACCAAATATACATCACCATGTGCATGTGTGTTAGCATTTTCACAATCATTTTAAAGGAGTTAACCACTCAACTTGCCACGCCACTCGATCCTAGCAACGATGCATAGTTAGATCACTCAAGTGGCACTAGATGACCGATATGCAAACAAGTTTACCCCTCTTGATAGTACGGTCATCTATCCTAAACCCGATCATGCACTTCTCTACACAACCTGATACATCCGGCCCAGGTGGGGTTGGCCGAGGCCCAATAAATTAAGGTTGCCCGGACCCCAACAGTTCTTATGCACACCCACTCGGGGGAAGGCCCAGTGTCCCTAAAAGACTAGTCCGATAGGGGAAGGGTGACTCTCTCTTTTAAGATGTCTTCCTCCTCCCAAGCTAAGCAAGGTGGGATTATTCAGAGGCTCACACGGTCGCCGCCCGACTTAACTAGGCCACTTGGCCCTTTTTTGTTGCGTCTTTGCCAGCGGTTAATAGTGGAGGATGTCCTCATCATTCCCACCCCCTTAAACAAGGGCCCGGCTCTGATACCAATTGATGTGAACTAGGGTTCCTGATCTTCCGAAAAGTTCTGATAACTCTTGATTTGGTGGAGTCACGACACAATTCGATTCGGCTTTCGAACAACTCGGCTCTGAACCCCGCAATCGCAGCACCACGACCCCTCTGGTTATCGACCGGCGTTGCACGGTCGACCTCGCCAAGAAGGCTAAGTCCTTGCCTACGAATCGAGAACACATGCAAGAACATAAAGGAATGCAACCAAATTACAGATGAATGATTAATCTCACAAAGTTGGGGTCTCACAAACCGACGGCGGCGGCGAAACTGTTGTCAACAGAATAATCTAAGCAAAACCCAACCCTAATCTAGGCGGCGACTATTGATTATATAGCCTAAGGGACGTCTAAGGACCCCTATTCGCGTCCTTGGGGAGCGCCGACACGTTACAAGGCCCAAACGGCCCAAAAGATGGCGACACAGCGCCCTGGCAGATTCTGGATGGTGAATTATTTCAACGATTCCTGTTGATTCCTAACATATTTTGATGTGGGACCACTTGGGTTGGCTTCCTTATCAAATAAGCTTTTCATCTATATATGGATCATCGAAAACGGAGTCCAGACGCGTCCTGGGTGACCAGTTCAAGGCAGACTGGTCCTGAACTGCGAGGCAGACTCGAACTCAACTTGGTTTGGTCCTCCATCTTTATCCGGGCGCCCTTGTTGGTCCTACACGCCTCCAAGACCTCCTCCATGTGTCTCCTGGACCTCTCCTTCATTCCTAAGCACAATATAATCATTAGGTAGCAATCTATTCTCAAAATCATATAAAGAGTTACTTAGGAACGAGCTCACCTCTAAATTTAATTGACGCGCGCGAGCTCTAGTAATTGGACCTTGAATGTCCGGCAGTGAATCATTGTGTGTATGTGAAGGAGTGATGTCCTCATCATCTAAAGAGTTGACAAAGAAGGGTGTGGTGTTTCATTGGGGAAGGGCACAAGAGGAGTCCTTAGACACTTTGAAGGACAAGCTTACACACGCACCATTGCTGCAACTTCCAAATTTTGGTAAGACTTTTGAGCTAGAATGTGGTGCTAGTGGAGTTGGCATTGGAGGTGTTTTGATGCAAGATGGTAAGCCCATTGCATACTTTAGCGAAAAATTGCATAGCCCTATTTTAAATTACTCCACGTATGATAAGGAATTGTATGCTCTTGTACGTTCTTTAGAGACGTGGCGTCATTATTTGTGGCCTAAAGAATTTGTTATTCATTCGGATCATGAATCACTTAAGTATCTTCGTTCACAACATAATCTGAATCGTAGACATGCTAAGTGGGTTGAATTTATTGAATGTTTTCCTTATGTTTTCAAATACAAGAAAGGGAAGGATAATGTGATTGCAGATGCTTTGTCTAGGCGATACATTTTGCTATCCCAACTTGAATGTAGAATTTTTGGACTTGAAACAATAAAAGAACAATATGCGCTTGATCCTGATTTTAAAGATGTGTTGCTGAATTGCAAAGGGGACGTTCATGGAACAAGTTTGTGGTCAATGATGGATTTGTATTTAGAGCTAACCGCCTATGCATTCCAGTAGGATCCGTTCATCTTTTGTTGATGCAGGAAGCGCATGGAGGAGGGTTGATGGGACATTTTGGTGCTAAGAAGATGGAGGATGTTTTGGCCACACACTTCTTTTGGCCAAAGATGAAGAGAGATGTTGAGCGATTCGTGGCACGCTGTACCACATGTCAAAAAGCTAAGTCTCGCTTGAATCCACATGGTTTGTATATGCCTCTTCCTGTTCCTTCTATTCCTTGGGCAGATATTTCTATGGACTTTGTTTTGGGATTGCCTAAGACTAAGAGGGGGAGGGATAGCATTTTTGTTGTGGTGGATCGATTTTCTAAGATGGCACACTTTATACCATGTCATAAAAGTGATGATGCTGTTCATATTGCTGACCTCTTTTTCAAAGAGATTGTTCGTTTGCATGGTATGCCTTCTACTATTGTTTAAGATCGCGACGCTAAATTTCTGAGTCACTTTTGGCGCACTCTATGGAATAAGTTGGGTACAAAACTGTTGTTTTCTACAACTTGTCACCCACAAACCGATGGGCAAATAGAGGTAGTTAACCGCACTTTTGGGTGCCATGTTGAGAGCTATTTTGAAGAAAAATTTGAAGATGTGGGAACAATGTTTGTCTCATGTGGAGTTTGCTTACAATCGGGCAACACATTCTACCACCAAGGTAAGTCCTTTTCAGGTAGTGTATGGATTCAATCCCCGTGCTCCAATTGATATTTTGCCTCTACCTACTAGTGAGAGAATTCATGTTGATGCTAAGGAACGTGCTGATTTTATTTTGCAAATGCATGAAACAACTAAGCACAACATTGAAAAAATGACTGAAAAGTATAGAATTGCTGGTAGTAAAGGTAGACAAGAAGTTAAGCTTGAACCGAGTGATTTGGTTTGGTTGCACTTGAGAAAGGATAGATTTCCAGATTTGATAAAGTCTAAGTTGATGCCTAGAGCTGATGGTCCATTTAAAATTATTGAAAAGATTAATGATAATGCATATAAGCTTGAGTTACCCCCCGAATTTGGGGTTAGTCCCACCTTTAACATTTCAGATTTGAAGCCATACTTGGGAGATGAAGATGAGTTGGTGTCGAGGACGACTCCAATTCAAGAGGGGGAGGATGATGAAGACATCACTCCTTCACATACACACAATGATCCACTGCTGGACATTCAAGGTCCAATCACTAGAGCTCGCGCGTCAATTAAATTTAGAGGTGAGCTCGTTCCTAAGTAACTCTTTATATGATTTTGAGAATAGATTGCTACCTAATGATTATATTGTGCTTAGGAATAAAGGAGAGGTCCAGGAGACACATGGAGGAGGGCTTGGAGGCGTGGAGGACTAGCGAGGGCGCCCGGATAAAGATGGAGGACCAAACCAAGTTGAGTTCGAGTCTGTCTCGCAGTTCAGGACCAGTCTGCCTTGAACTGGTCACCCAGGATGCGTCCAGACTCCGTTTTCGATGATCCATATATGGATGGAAAGCTTATTTGATAAGAAAGCTAACCCAAGTGGTCCCACGTCAAAATCTGTTCGTAATCAATGGGAATCGTCGAAACAAGTCACCATCCAGAATCTGTCAGGGTGCCATGTCGCCGTCTTTTGGGCCGTTTGGGCCTTGTAACGTGTCGGCGCTCCCTAGGGACGTGAATAGGGGTCCTTGGACATCTTTTATGATATATAATCAATAGTCACGCCTACGTTATGGTTGGGTTTTGCTGTTGACAACAGTTTCGCCGCCGCCATCGGTTTGTGAGACCCCAACTTTGTGAGATTAATCATTCATCTGTAATTTGGTTGCATTCCTTTGTGTTCTTGCGTGTGTTCTCGATTCGCAGGCAAGGACTTAGCCTTCTTGGCAAGGTCGATCGTGCAACGCTTGTCGATAACCAGAGGGGTCATGGTGCTGTGATTGCGGGGTTCAGAGCCGAGTTGTTCGGAAGCCGAATCGAATTATGTCGTGACTCCACCAAATCGAGAGTTATCAAAACTTTTCGGAAGATCGGGAACCCTAGTTCACATCACAACCTTTGACCGGTGAAATGAAATACCCTAGATTATACCTTTGCCTTGTGCATTCCATTCCATCTCCTTCGATGTTGATGCAACACATGCACCAACCAATCACCAAATGATATGATCCACTTCATATCATCACGTGACCGTATCAGTTCATCGATCTTAACCTCACTTGTTCTTCACCGTTGCGTTGGTCCATCGGCGCCAAGTCTTGCTCAAGCTTCACCATCACACGCGGTCCCTCGCTTCAAAGCCTCCAACTTGCCCTTCACACTTACAACCGATCCATCGAGCCAAGCCTCATCTTGATCTTCTCTACCTTAGTCACATGACTCAATGTCTTGTCTCACGTGCAATAAGCTCCTTCATCATCACTTGTGCAAGCTTTGCAACATCTCCAAGCCATTTCCACCTCCTTGGCATATGTTGCTCACACACATGTATCTATGGACTAATCACCTGTGTATCTCACATAAAACACAATTAGTCCACCTAAGTTGTCACTCAATTACCAGAACCAAGCAAGGACCTTTCACTGGTGTTGTATAAGAAGGGGCGAAATGTATCATTTTTCTATTACAGTTTGTTATATGTTTGTGGTTCTATTGTTTCATATAGTCATAATTTAATGTATGTGTTATGTTTTTTCTCGGGCACAGGTAATCAATGGGTATGTGCTACCGCATGGACACAGGTATGGGTACAAAATTGCACCCACATATGGGCATGGATTCCTTCGTGAGCACAAAACTTTTTGATAGGCATATGTATGGGTGGGTGATACCTATTGGGTACAAACCCGTTGTCGTCCCTGCCCACACGTCGCCCTTTATCGATTGACTCCATCCTCGTTGTGCGGACATGGCTCCATCCACATAGTGTAGCCATAACCCTGCACGCAAGCGCCACTCGTCAGAGCACCGCCCGATCTGAGCTCACCCGTGATTGCTGTCAACCAAAGTTCACCAGAGCGTCACCATCGACATTGCCCGCAACTCCTGACGCTGACCTTACTCGCGTCCGTCGTTGACTAGATTTGGCCTAAGCGCCGCCGTCGACCTTGCTTCAGACGAGATTTGGTGAGGGACTCGCGAGCTCAGATCCATGCTGCCACAACCATCGCGGGTTGCGGTTGGGCCATGCGAGCATCTTGTTGGATCTCTGGTGCTATTGACGTCAAGGGGGTGGCCTTGGCAAGGGGGTTGATGCTGTCAAAGGCAAAGGGGATGGGTACTATAGAGGAGTGAAAATATAGGTATGTCAAACACCATTACTTAGGGTGTGATTGGTTGGTTTTATATAGCCCAGCCATACTAGTGGGGTGCAAATTTCTCAATAGACTGGTGAGATGTACATTTCTGTTGTTTGTTGTTTGGTTTCCTGTACTACCTTTTGGATTTGGCTTGCGAGATGCAAAATAGGCCTCTCAAATCTGGCTCTACAGATATGCAAATTTTAGGCGTTTCTAGGGAGCCAGACTCGCTCGATGTAAGTGCTTATTTAGATAATGATGTTATTAGTGTATGATTCACTGCTACATTCAGACCTATCACAAGCGGTTCATAAAGCCCATCACTAGCACTTTTCGGTCTTGGTAGTAAGTTATCGATGGTGATGACATTCTCATCACAGGTGGTTTGCAACCGACAGTGATAATAGCTTATCACAGTCAGTTCGTATCCAGCTGGTGGTGATTTGAATTTTTAAAATTCCCAAAAATGGACTAAAAAAGTAGCAAAAATTTTGTTTCAATCTAGGGAAGCCCTCTAGCTCCAGCTTCATGGTACCGAGAAGTTGCTCTAGCTCCAACTTCATGCTATTTTTCATGGTACGCGGTGCTAGGATTCGAATATGAGACCTTTGCCATTTCCTCCTCTAACCACTTCACCCTTACTTGTGTCTATACAACATATACATTCCCCTAGTATTCACTTTTCAGGATTTAAAATAAATATTTAGAACCTTAAACGGCTTCAGATGAAAAAGTTATAAACTACAAATTTGTTTTTCTAATCGAGACCTATAACTTTGATTTTGGTTGTTTCGCCGGCTGAAGTCGTTTAACAAATTTAAATTTCAAAACGTCAAAACTTCAGTCAGACTTTTTGGGACCTCAAATGATTTTAAATAAAAAACTCATCAACTACAAAGTTATTGTTCTCATCGAGATCTACAACTTTGGTTTTGGTCGATTTTCTATCAAGGTTGTTTGAAAATTTTGGTTTTTAAAATTTTAAAACTTCAGATATAAATTTGAGACTATAAATGATTTCTAATGAAATAGTTGTTAACTACAAAGTTGTATATCTCATCGAGATCTACAACTTTGGTTTTGGTCACTTTTCCATCTAAGGTCGTTTGTACAATTCGAAAAATTTAAATTTCAAAATTTGAGTGCTTCAAATAGAATTCTAGGACCATAAATGGTTTCAAATAAAAAAAATCATCAACTACAAAGTTGTCGATCTCGTCGAGGTATACAACTTTTATATAAAGTTTGTTTTCATCTGACTTTATTTAAAAAAGTTATGAATTTATTTATAGTGCAGCATATTTATCACCGTTGTATCATACAACAAGCTGACGGTGAAAATATCTTCATCGCTAGTTCATATGGCAAGGCGGTAGTGACGAGGAGCACATTATCACCACCGGTTGGTGGTGCAAAGCATCTGTGATGATAGACTATCACCGCCGGTTGGTAAGACAAAGCGACGGTGATAGTTATCAACTCGCACGTTCTTACAAACTAACAGTGACTCTCATCACCAACAGTTCGTGGTAATAGCTATCACCAACGGTTTTAACGATACCGATAGTGATAAAGGTGTTGGTGATAGGTCAATCTGTAGTAGTGATTAGTATGTGTCAAGTGATATTAATGTGTTTTAAAGAAGTTTAATACTGTTAACACCAAAATTTGGTAGAATGATGGATGAAGCCTTGTTCAAATGAGTACGATTATTGCAAAAAATTATTGTCATTAGATTCTTTAATAAATCTAGGAAAATACGAGCACCCAAAACTTAAATCTGGACGAACATGTTTCACTGCAAGAAACCTAATCAGCTAAACGCTTAGTTTGCAATGCATTTGCATTGATCATGAGTGTCAACGTGTTTATGCAAATTATTTAGTGATTTTTGGACCTTGACATGTTATGTTTGAATTTTGAATTCAATTTAAATTGGAATTTCACATTACATATTTGAAACGTTTTTCAATTAAGTATGGCCGTGACTTTGAATTATTATGATGTTGAAATAGAATTTGGAGAAGAAAATTATATGCGAAAGGGGAGAGAAACTGAAGTTATAGGAGATTGATTATAGGGAACTACTGGAGCAGCTATCCTTTTATTCCCCTATACATTTATAGGATAAGAGAAATTAAAGAGGAGCAACTGGAGATGCCTTAATATAAATGATGTTACGTCTTATGACAGCTATGTTTCTAAAGTGGCGCAAAAGTTTTAGGCTGAGAGAAAGAAGAGCAGATATATGTGCAATGTGCTGCGGCGCTCGTGACCGCTAGCTATGAAAAGTTGGGCACCGTAGCATACAGGGCTGCTTGGTTCACAGCCAGCGTTAGCCACACCACACGCGCCACAGCCACGCCTGGTGCAGCGGCCACGCATCTCGTGGCGCTCAGAATTTGTGCCACACACACTCGCCACACGTTAAACGACGAGTAGGAGGAGGAAAACGACAGGAGCAAAGACTTGTGGCTGCCAATGCTAAAAGCTGAACCAAACAGCTTCCTTGGCTCCATAGCTCGATGAAGCTTAGGCGGGCAAGGTGTGGCCGCGAGCCAAACACCCTCATACTCCCTCTGCCAAGAAAGAAGATAGTTCTAGCACAATACTTTCTTATCATGTTTTAGTATCTTATAAATTTGACCAATTATAGATAAAAAATAGTAATATTTGTAATATCAAATAAATACTATTAGATAGTTATGAAATATATTCACCCTGTTCGGCTGAGCTTATCAGCATGGCTTATCAGCCGTAGTACAGTGTTTTTTCTCTCACAACAAAACAGCCACAGCCGGCTTATAAGCCGCAGAAACAGCCTGCCGAACAGGGTGATTTTCATAATTAATTGATTTGAAGCTGTAAATGCGAATACAATTCATTATAAATTTGATCAAATACGAACCAACAACTCATAGTTGCATTCTTTTTTGAACGGAGGGAGTAGCTACCGGTGCAAAGATTAGAGGATATTTCTCCCCTGTGAGAACCTGAGGCCCTCCACAACGTATACTTGAGTGGTCCCCAAAAGATGAGAGAGAAAGATTCTGCTGTCACTCTCCACATTGTAGCAGGCGGAGCCAACTCAAGCTATACCAGAAAAATAGAGAGCGACACAACTACTTATGTTGATGCCTAAATCATAAAATAATATTTTTTTCGTGTCTTATCATCGTACTATATATATATATATATATATATATATATATATATATATATATATATATATATATATATATATATATATATAGACACTACCCTACAGCTGGCTACGAAATAACTTATCCTATAACCACTTTGAGTTACGATAATTACTATGCTAATTTACCAGATTATATTAACTCATTACTAAGTGGTTTGCCATGACGTTACGGTAAATATCTCCATGTGTTATAGTAACACAACTATCGTAAATATGTATTCAATTTATCGTAAATTAGTATACAAAATTATCGTAAATGGTGATGGCTATAGAATAACTTATTCTGTAGCTGGCTACTGAATATACTCTCCCTATATATATATATATATATATGTGAGGCTCGCGAGGCACCAAATCTCGTGGATACCAAGGATAAAGGATTACCTGTAGGATGGGAATAACAAACACAGCAGCGCCTCGATACTTTGGATATGTTGTTGTTATTATTAGGATCTGCCGTGGCCCGGGTGTTTGGCTACTGAGAACACTAGATTTTTTTCCCCCTTCACTGTCATCTTTCTCCTTCCAACGTGTCACCGCTGCCCGCCAGAGGCGGAGCTAGCAACCAAAATTGTCGGGGTCAGCTGTACTAAATCATGACTTAAATCTACTGTTGAATAGTAATTTTGTATAGGATTTGGTAAAAATCATAGGGCCGGTCAGCTGTTCCGGGCACAACACGTAGCTATATATGTTCCGTGTGTACTCCTATATATGCTGCATGCATCGCCTTTGCTTCGTGTGTACTCCTATATATGTTCCGTTGCCTATCGCTGTCTTATAAGCGTATATACAAACAATACAAAATCATTATCTTGAACGAAGGCGACGTGCTCGCGCACATACGTGGACCGACGCCAGTGACAACCTGTACTGTAGTTGCGTGGGAATATCAAACACAACGATGGAAAAGATCCTTGTTAACGATGGAGAAGATTTATTCGGGTCTCGTTTAGTTACCTTCTAAATTCTAAATTTTTACACTCTCTCCATTACATCGATCTTTAGACGCATGCATAAAGCACTAAATGTAGATAAAAAATTAATTAATTACACAGTTTGTTTATAATTTGCGAGACAAATCTTTGGAGCCTAATTAATCCATAATTGGACATTAATTACCAAATACAAACAAAAATACTATAATAGCCTAGATTGCAAAAAAAAAATTACCATCTAAACAAGGCCTCGGTTTCACATTGATGCACTACTATAGTACAGAGTATATACCATTCAATTCCCTACATTATTGATTATTTTTCAGAGTCCGATCACTCTACTCCATACTTCCCCTGTTCGGCTGAGTTTATCAGCACGGCTTATCAGCCGTAGAACAATGTTTTTCTCTCACAGCAAATCAGCCACAACCGGCTTATAAGCCAAAAAAAACAGCCTGCCGAACAGGTATATCTGTGTCAGCTCCTTGAGATTTTGTCGTCATATAGTTGGCTGCACATTTGTCCCGTCACTAGCTATAGCTAGCTGCCTAGCAACAATTAATACTCCGTATAATGGATCGACATCACGGTGACCACATCTTCACGCACAGAACAAAGCCCCCAGCGTTTGGCCTGCCCCGCTGCCCGCCAGGGTGCCGCTCATCATCGGCTGCGTACCTACGTGCACCGCCTCGTCCTGTCACGCTTCAGCTAGCGACCTGCCGGCTGCCGGGCAGGCACTGCGAGAGATGTCCGGAGGAACTTGCTGGTTAGGTAGCCTCGGTGCAGGCACGTATAAATATAGATCTTATATCTAAACTAATAATGAGCTTATGGCTAAACTAATCAGCACTTGTGTCTAAGTTGTTCGGAATGAAGTTTTGCACTCTTCATCGTACGTGTAGCCCGCACCTGAGAACACAGTTTCTTCACAAGGGGCCATCTGAGGTGGTATACGTACGTGGAGGACGGAGTATTTGTTGACCCATAAACCAGATAAATTAAATCGAGGAGTCTGAACCACCACAGGGTCAGGCAAGTCTCAGATCTCTTGTTTATATTCAGATGATTGTATGAACGAGTCATGTCTTATTTAATATGCATTACTCTCTCCGTACCATTAAAAGTACTGTTTATTTGACTTTTAGATTTTTTTACCATTTATTTTATTCAAAATTTTTTATCTAAATAATAAAATAAATAAATTATTATTAAAATATCTCTAGCGATAAAATAAGTTATAATAAAATAAATAATATTTATACAAAAATTTTGACTCCATACTCATGGATCGAAATAGTATGGGTAAGTCAAGGAGATGCTCTTAATGTTGGAAGTAGTTAAACAATGGTACGTATAATTTTAGTTTGTAATGCTTCTGCTTTTGCTATAACATATAATTGTTTATGCAATTATTTTTTTTTTGTAATGCCTGAGTTGAGATATCCCGCGTTAAAAGCATCTCCATAGACACCCCCTGCTTGATTCTGTACTTCCAATTTGAATAGTGCGGGTCAAAAAAACCAGCTCCAGCAGACTCCTACTGCACCTCCATATTTATTGCCTCCTACTTTTCCTTCTCACTACCCATTTCTATTGGCCGCCTACTCGACTATCCAAATTTTCCCCCTTCTTCCTTCTCCGCGCACGAGCATGTGAGCCCCGGCGTCGGCGCTTCCTGGGCGGACGTGGCGGCCCTGCCCCGACGCCGGCCCTTCCTAGCCAGTGCGGAGGTCTTTTCCGACGCCAACGGCCTACCACGGTGCAGCCTGCTCGACACGGGATATGGCAGAACCGCCTAATCTAATACCCTCCCACGAGTCTCTGCCTTATTAGACACTAAGTACCCAAGAGAGTGCACTAACTATGCAGTCTGCAAGGGAGAACTCGAAAATCCACATTTTTCCATCAGGATCATAAATGAGAAAATAAAGCTTACAACATTCTTAGTCATTTCTTACATCACTGTTAATACAACATCATAGTATTGCACCAATTAATCATAACAGTGGAATATACAATGTTATCAGAGCTTTCAGTGGAAATAAAATTCTTTTAATGACAAGTTTAAACATTAATATGATGAGCATTTTTATTCATAAAATGATGACAGATTGCAATCATTTTCTTTGTAAAATCTTTTGTGAAAGCTATAAAGAACTCTAGGTCCGCAACGTAAAGGAAATCCTCGCTGAGCCCAGCAAGATGTTTTCACACCAAGTGTCAGCTCGACAATCATCTGTCACCTGCAACAGGGTAGAACAAACACTGAGTACTCAATTTTACTCGCAAAACTTACCCGACATGAGAAAATAAGAGACTCCAAGGATATGCAAGGCTATCTGGCTAGTCTACAGGAAGCCTTACTAAAAGTGTATCCTTGTATTAAATTTCATTAGCAGTCCTCATTAGTTTATTAACTGACCATTCTATATAAGCACTTGTGCTACTTTCAAGCATGTGGTAAGCAATTAGAACCAATTTATTCTCTTTCATATTCCAGTTCTTACTAGGGTGCTAGACCATAGTTAAGTCGGTACTGTCTCATAGAAACAGCGATTCGCGAATCAATGAATCCCAGCTGGGTACCCCGAAACACACGACTCGCTTGTACCCTAGGCATAAACAAAACCAACCCGTTTCACTTCTGTCAAGGGGTCCAGGTCCGTGTCCAAACTTGGACTCCAAGCTCCCAACATTTGAGACCCTGTCTCAGTATGGTGCTTAGACCTCCACCTAATACCACCCCTAAAAGTCGGTCCGAAAAGAGCCGGAACCCATAACAAGAGAGTAACAAGTCTTTTCGCTCCCATAAGCAAGTATATGTTCAGGATAATAAATCTGTGACCTGACTACCATCCACAGCAACGGACGGTCCTCAATCGACATAGGCGAGATAAATGCAACCCGAGCCTCACTCGGTTGCCTAACCAAGTCCAAATCCAAATCCAAAGTACAGTCCCGCCCGGTCTCCAATTATTATCCATATATATATATATATTCCATGTGATAGTACATGGTAATAATAAAAATATTATCTTTTCTATCTCTCGCGAATGATAGGTAATCACTCGACTTCTACCGAGGTCTTAAGCATAGCAATCTACACAATCCTGTCATACTAGTAAGACTTATAGGGTAAGGATATATATGCAAGTGGGTTTCATTCAACTCTTTAAAACTTAAAGCACACGCATAAAATAAAGTATAAAATAATAGGGGTTATGTACCAGGGCTTGCCTGGGTAAATAGCATAATAAAAAGTTAGTATTCCAATCTTCAAGATGGCCACCATAACAACATCTTTTGGTTAACTATAGGTCCCTCAGTTGATCCAGCAACCACCAGCGAACCTAAATGATATGCATTGATGCAATATACTTGTCTAAGTGAAACATGTATCAATAAGATATTTAAAAGGCGAAAGAATAAGTTGGAGCTTAGCCATGGCAGTAGTTAGGCAAAGTTGGAGTCACGTGTGATCACCGTTGGTTGCAGGCTTGTGGGGGCAATGGCAGCGTGGCTGGGCCGATGCGTGGAGGCGGTTGCGCGGGCGTGCCAGTGCCAGGTGCAAGGCGCGGACGTCAGGGTGCCGGGATGCTCACGCCGGGGCACCGATCGGGGTGGGAGATGAGGAAGAAAAGGTCTACTTCGACTTGGATTGCTCGGCTGCTAGTGCTGGGCTGCTGCTGCTATAAAGAGCACAAACTGCTCGGCTGGGTGCTCTCGTAAAACATTTTGGCGAAGACCACTGAGGTTGAGGCAACTGGCTGCTGGCTGCTGAGCAGATGCTTGGCTACTGGTGCTAATAATAGTGCACACAGACTTGCGCCACTGCCGGCTGCTCACGTTCCCATTATAATGTCGAACAAGACAATAGGCTTAGGCCTCGTTTAGATGCTGAAAAAATTTCAACCTGATGAATAGTATCACTTTCGTCTTATTTGACAAATATTGTCCAATCGTTGACCAACTAGGCTCAAAAGATTCATCTCGTGATTTTCAACTAAACTGTGTAATTAGTTATTATTTTTACCTACATTTACTACTTCATACATGGGTCCAAAGATTGATGTGATGGAGAGAGAGTGAAAAAATTCTAACTTTTCATGTGCATCTAAACAAGGCGGTTAGTCGCTCACATTGATAGCGAGGAAGAAAACAGTGGCGCATCAATAAATTTTCATGAAGACCAAGAAAGCACAGGCATGCATGCAGGGAGGGGCAACGTATGCGCGGTAGCAGCAGCTTAGATTGCTTGGCTTCTCTTTCATTTCTCTCTCTCACACACACATACTCTCTCCCTCTTTGGCTTGGTCAAAAATAGCTGCATGCACTGCACACCACTGTCCTCTCTCTATGTACTAGAGATGGCAACGGGTACCTGAAACCCGAGTACCCGACGGGTATTACCCGATAAAGAAGCGGGTATTGGATGAATTTTCTACCCGTGGGTACGTTATTGAGCAAAATCCTATACCCATCGGGTATGACGGGTACGGGTGCGGGTGTATACTATCCATACCTGTCTACCCACGGGTAAAAAATACCCGCAAAAAAATCAAATCAACCACCCTCATCATTTTAGTCCATACAACCCATGAATTTGGCCCAAATCCAACTAAACTCTTCTATTATATATATTGCAATGATGTCATTATATGAATATTAGTTTATAACTTGTTAGAAGCTTAGAATAATTTATTTTTTTACGTCAATATTTGATATTTACATGTAATTCTCGGATATGATGTCGGGTACGGGTTACCCGTCGGCTAGAATTTACCCGCGCGGGTGCGGATACGGGAATGCTTTTCTACCCGTGTGCGAGTGCGGGTAACCCGACGGGTACAAAGTGGCGGGTGTGGGTGTGGGTACAGGTGGCCACTACCCATCGGGTACGTACCCATTGCCATCTCTACTATGTACACACACCGCTCTCTCTTCTCGTTTTGACTGCCCCCACAGTGCACAAAGAAAAACAAGAAGATGCATTAACCCCCTGCCGGCCTGCATACGCCCTGTCCCATTCGTTGTCTTTTTCTCTTGTTCAAACTGGCTGCTTGCTGAACTGCTTGCTTGCTGGCCGCGCTGCCGGCTACCTGCTGCTACTGCTGCTGCATCTGCGTGCCCATCTCTTAGCCATCAAGAACAGCCAGCTCCATGTCCTCTCTGAAGCCTACTACAACATCTGGCATTTGAGCACACAAAGGAGCAAGGAAGAGAAGCAAGGCATTCGACCAAGAAGCTACGTCTATGTGCTACAACAAGACACAACAAGACGGCGCAAATGCATTGTTTATTCAATAAACAAGTTTAAAGGCTTAATTGCTTTCATCATTTCGTGTGAGCTCTACTTCCCTTCTTTTTACATACACACAATTAAATAAATATATTTAAATATCAGTTGTTAATACTTTTAGTTAAGCAGCTACAACAAGCACTAAAACAAAGCACATGCACAGTTAAGTTAACGCGCCTAAAAGCATCGCATACACGATAGGAATACAGAGCGTACACGACCAGGGGCGAGGTAGATGAGGTGAGCGGCTAAGATCGCTCGCTACGGGGCGGGGCAAGATGATGGCTAGGGGAAGAGGGTGCAGCCCTGTGCGCGACTCGACAATACACGCACATGACGCGAAATGGTGGCGGCCACACCTGGCTTGGCGCGCAGCCGGCCGACCCCAGGGCTGTCCAACGGGGCATGGCCATGGCACTGAGCCTGCCACCGGCAGTGCACCCGCGCACACGGTGATTGTGGCCACAAGGCCAAACGGCCGAAACGGTGGCAAGCACGCATTTTAAAGCGAAGCAAAAACTGCTAACGATCATGATTGAGGTTCAACTAATTCCCCTATCCTAAAGACAACCATACCAGCTATCTGGCAGAGCAATTGCTATGACTAGAGAGCAAGTAGATAGGGAGGTAAAAGAATGCCAACATGAGCTCATCACGCTGAACGCCAGCTCATGAACCGAGCACCGAATCATGGTCCACAGCGCATTCTAAAGAGGTCATGAAGTTAGTATTTAAATATTTTAGTTATAATCTAAACGTCAAAATGACACTATCTACTACCTTTTTAGTCTTAGAAAAATTAAGGATTCAGTTTAAACTAAACCACCACTAACACTTTTGTTACAATTTTTTTTAAGAAAAAGGTCTAAATCTTGTTAACCTCAAACAACAACGAATACTTCATGCTATAGCGTACACTTCATACTAACCCATAGGAATAAAATATTTAAGCACTATTTAATCATTTAGCTCAATATAATTCACCAAATATAGTACTTTAAACATAAGTTTGTGTTTGCTGACTTAACGAAAAGAGCTTATCTTGATTTCAAATTTGATTTTTGAGCTCCCAAAAGCACTAGTTAACAATATTTATTTTCCAAAATTACAGTTGCCTTTTCATCTACATAACTTGCTCTCCGACTTTACTTGAGCACTAGACACAAGTCATATTTTATTTTTGTTTATATAAATTGTTTTTCGTGCTAAACGGTTAAAACTACTTATTTTATCCTTTTTGTTAGGATTTTTATTAGCACCTTTACGCACTAAGTAAACTAACTTACAATATTTATTTTGATTTTTTCCAAACACAAAAGTGAGTCACATAGGATTTGTTTATCATTTCATATGAGTTTTAAATTCTTAAAACCAGCGAACTTGTTTTGCTAATTTCTTTTAGGTCTTAATCTTGGTGCTAAGCAAGCTCGTAACATCAAGGGTGTTGCATGGGAGCTATGTCCGACGCCGGTGGCCCGGTGCGGAGTCCACCGGTGGCCTTCCTTCCGCCCGGCACCGCCTTCTTCCTTGCCGACGCGGCCCTGCCCGGCGTGGAGTCCGTCAACGGCCTCCGCTCTGTTCGATACGGCGGCACGACTCTGTATCTGGGCGCGATGATGGCCTCCCACTCGACCCCCACTCCCGCGGCTGGATGCCGGCCTCCCTCCCCCACGCCTGTGGCTGGATGCCGGCCTCCCTCCCCCACACCGGTGGCCCGTGGCCAGAGCACCTACCGGTGTTGGAGCTGGCCGAGAAGACAACATGAGGAAGAGGATGACAAGCAGGACCCACATGTCATTCTGTGCTAGGATGAGTTTAGGTGACTTGTTTTAGGTAGTGTTGCTGGAACAAACAAATAGGCACTTCCTTCATCCCAAATTATAAGACGTTTTGACATTTCTAGATTCATAATTTTTGCTATGTATCTAGACATAACATATATCTAGATGTGTAGCAAAAACTATGAATTTAGAAAAGCAAAAACGTCTTATAATTTGAAACGGAGGAAGTAGTATTGAAATAGGGGGCTACCCAAATCGAGAAGTATGGGGTCTGATTTGGGTAGTATTACTGTAGATGCTCTAAATCCTATTGTACATGTATAAGTTGTGAAAAGTGAATGATTGAGGATCCCTAAAGACACCTAATGGGCTATCGGGATTACTAGTAAGTTGGAAGAACAATGCGAGGTGCACCTGAATTGTTATAATTTTTTGAACTGTAAATTGCTATAATTTGGACGGTTCTACCAGACATGCTGATATGCACAATTATCTAACCACAACTTCGTCTACATATATATTATGCCTAGATACAATTATCTAACCACAACGTAGCTATCATCAGCATGTACAAACAAATGCAGAATTAATATCTTGGAGGCTCACGCGAGGCGTGCGCAAAACAAATATCTACTCAGGACACTAAGGTCATAAGATAACCAATACGCTGGATGGAAAATACACGCTATATATGTTCTAAATATTTCTTGTTGTTGGTTTGCATGTCATAAGTTTGACTAGATTTATAGAAAATAATAACAATATTTGTATCTCTGAATAAATTTATTATGAAAATAGATTCATCTATCTTTAATGATATTAATTATATACCATGAATATTACTTTCCCTATTTCAAATTATAAGACGTTTTGGCATTTTCAGATTTATAGCTTTTACTATATATCTAGGCATAATATATATCTAGTGCATAGCAAAAGTTATGAATCTAGAAATGCTAAAACGTCTTACAATTTAGAATGGAGGAAGTAATTTTTTTTTGAAAAGAGAGAATGACACTTAATAAAGGACGGTACTAGTACCTTCTCCATGATTGTGAAAGGATAACCAACATTTCAGTCTATATATGAGTATTAGTACAACCTATACATGAATGTTCTGATTTTGCATCCGATAACACAAGTCTGTATATTTATACGTGTGTCATCTCCTGGAGATGTCGTCGACGAGACGCAGTTGGCTGCAAACTTGTCCCATCCCCTGGCAAAGAATGGACATCAGGACCCTGTATATTGTGGCCTTCGTCTTCCTCGTCCTCCTCAAGCTCATCCGGAGCTACGTCACATCATCGCGCACGAAGCCACCATCAGCGCTTCGGCTGCCACCAGGGCCATGGCAGCTGCCGCTCATCGGCAGCCTGCACCACCTCTTCCTGTCGCGCTTCAGCGACCTGCCTCACCGGGCGCTGCGCGAGATGTCCGGCACCTACGGGCCCCTCATGATGCTCCGCTTCGGCGCCGTGCCCACGCTGGTGGTCTCCTCCGCCGAGGCCGCCAGGGAGGTGATGAGGACACACGACCTCACCTTCTGCGACCGCAACCTGAGCGTCACCTTCGATGTCTTGAGCTGCGGCGGCAAGGACATCATCTTCTCCCCCTACAACGCCCAGTGGCGTGAGCTCCGCAAGCTGTGTACGCTCGAGCTCTTCAGCCAGCGACGCGTGCTCACGTTCCGGAGCATCCGGGAAGAGGAGGTGGCGAACCTCCTCCGCTCCATCTCCAGGGAGTCTGCCGATGGCCAGCAGCCCGTCAACCTCAGCGAAGGGATCTGCCGCATGATAAACGACGTCGCCGCGCGCACGGTCGTCGGCGACCGGTGCAAGTACCGAGACGAATACATGCATGAGGTGGACGAAGTGGTGCGGCTGTTTGGTGGGTTCAACCTGGCGGACCTGTACCCGTCCTCGCGGCTGGTACGGCGGTTATTTGGGTATGATCCGCTCTTGTAAAGCTAAGAACATCTCTTAAATTCTTTCTAAAATTTACTTTCTAAATCATCTTTTTTCTAAATGTACTCTCTAAATCATCATTTATCAATAAGACAGACACTCCTGCAAAACTCCAATGCATATGATACTTTGTTCTTAATGCTGTAATTTGTTTCTAATTTTAGCGTCGGGAAAATGGAATTTTATTGCACTAAACATTAGTAGTTCATGTTAGTACCTACAACTAATAAAATTAAGTATGCTTGTGCTGTTATTGTTTTTATTTTCTACCACAATATATATACAGTTGTGACGTATGTTTTTTTTTCTATCCGTATTCATTCCCTGTGCCTGGCACATCCATCTGGCTTCAATACGCATCTAGTTAAAACTATAACTTAAGTCTTGGTGTCCTATATATGCAAACCAGGTGACAATATGACATCTTAGATCTAGATTGTGACTTTAAATTTTGATTTTGTTAGCTGCTACAATTTTTTTAATCCTCAAGTCAAGTTGAATATCTTGTACCTACCTTTTAGTTACAACTCTTGTATTTTATAAAAAAAATTAAGAATTTGCGCTGCAAAATACAGTCTTATTTAATATGACAAAAACCATAATTTAAGCTTGCACCACGACACTTAAAATCGATGGTAGAGTTTGAAGTAAGATATAGGGGAGGCTAGCGATACTAACCAGGAGGATAGTAATGCCATGTCCACAAACCAACTTTGGGGTATCCTAAGTTCTTAACCTTCTCTACTGCTCAATATGTGAAATTTTATTGTCAAAAAATTAGTAGTCACTACTAGAGAAATTATTTTGACCAATGGTATTTTCGTCACCGATCTCTACTGAACCAGTGATGATAATATTTCACCACTTGTTCAAAGGCCGGAGAGACGTAGTTGGGTGAAAAACCCATGGTGAAAACTGTTTTTACTGCCACGTCAGTGTATAATCCGGCAGTGGAAACGATGCATGGTTGTTATTACCACCGGTTCATAGTCTATCAAGCGGTGAAAAAAAATTTCATCACCGACTTTTCACCCACTACACAACACACTTACAAAATGGAATATGGTGCTTAACTACAATTATACTATTAGTATAGACAAATGTAGTGAAAGTGTATACGCAACATGTATGTCTTATAGAGTTATAGGTCAGTTTTTATATATTACTACTAATAGAAGTGGGTCACTTAGAAACATATGTAGGTGTAATTTTAATTTTGTAGCGATTTAAACATTCCATATTAGCATATCTTTGTAAACTAGATGTAATTTTAAGAAGGTATTTTATTTAATTTCTAATAATGGTAGAAGTAGTAACTTAAATGGTAATTTAAGGGATTTCTTGGATTATCCATCGTAATGACATGACATGGTGGGTAATTTAGATGCAAAATTTAGGATTTACTTTAGATGATGTTGCATAATGGCATAACTGGGAAATTTATATGCAAATTAGGGGTTACTTTATGTTATTTCTTTTCATAATAGTATATTGAGTATTCGTTTAGAAAATAGAATATACATATCAAATAGTTGTTATTATCAATGTTGGTTAGAGCCTATGAAATTGATGGGCGTATCTTTTTTGTTTTATGTGACGATATTTACAATCTTTACGTGTGTCTCGTGAGAATCAATGTGATGGTTCCTAAATATAAGACTGTATTACAGGATATTTTCTCTGCTGGGAGTGAGACATCATCAACCGTTCTAGTATGGGCAATGTCCGAACTTGCTAAGAACCCGCAGGTCATGCATAGGGTCCAGTCTGAGATGAGGGAGACCTTTAAAGGACAAGACAAGATAACTGAAGATGATCTGGTCAAGTTAAGATATCTACAGCTGGTGATCAAGGAGACTTTACGGCTGCATGCTCCAGTACCACTCTTGCTCCCTCGAGAATGTCGTGACTCATGTCAGGTTATGGGTTACGACGTGCCAAAGGGAACCAAGGTGTTTGTGAATGTTTGGGCAGTAGCAAGGGATATGAAACTGTGGCATGATGCAGAGGAATTCAGGCCAGAAAGATTTGAAAGTAGCAGTATCGATTTTAGGGGTAATGACTTCGAGTTCACTCCGTTTGGGGCAGGCAGGAGAATATGCCCTGGCATCACACTCGGACTGGCCAACCTAGAGCTGGCACTTGCTAGCCTTCTTTATCATTTTGATTGGGATCTGCCGGATGGCGTCAGGTTGGAAGAATTTGATATGGCAGAGATCTTTGGTATAACGTTAAGAAAAAAGTCCATGCTCTATCTCAAGGCCAAACCTTACAATAACTTTATGCCAAATTAATCAGGTGATCTATGATGTGAACTATGTTCCTGTTGCTTCTTAATTTGTACCAGAAAGAGGTCTCAAAAAAGTTGTACCAGAAAGAGAGTGATTATATTTTTAATATCAATCTGTACTGCATGTTAATAAATATATGCAGAGTTTGTCTTATGCTTCTGTTATATTGTTTCATCACTCTACATTAAGTGTAATTATCTTTTTTTTTACATTTTGCGAAATGATTAAATGATTATCTAATGAGGGTACAAGAATGAAATGAGGCTGGTATATGTCTTATCCGGCTGTATACTACTATTAATTTTCCTTTACTTAATAGGAGTATGCTATAATTTTGTTTGCAGAAATTGAAATTTTCTAATATGATAGACACAATAAAGGAAGTGTTCGCTGCAGCTACAAGCCACATCAGCTGAAGTTGCCACTGCAACTTCTAAACTACAAATACGGTAGAAGTAGGAGAAAATTCCTTCCTTAGCCTTAAAAGAAAATTCAGCTTCCTTGCCTCTTTTAGATTTAAGGTGGCACATTTAGAATGCTTACGTCCTTTTTTATTTAGCCCTTGCTTCTTCCTTGTAGGTTTCGCCTTCTTTTTACCTTTAGCCTTCACGGGATGATCTATGTGTGACGGATACTCGATGGAAAGTGCTTCACACTGATTTAAGCCACTTTCTGACCTACAAATATTCATAAACGGCAACAATAGTTTTAGATAAATAAAAATGGAACAATGGAAAATATTAGAATTAGGAAAAGTACATTTTTTATGGTTCATAGTTGGAGTTATTATGCCCTCCCATTTTGTTACTTGAAATCTCCAAGTTTTGGGTTTGATGATAGAGAAATAATCAACACTAGTTACTAAACCAAGTTGTCATTAATGATAGAATAATCTGAAGGACCTTGGTATACAATAATCGGAAGAACCTCAGCATATAATGAACATGAGGATAACCTGTCTCTTGAAGTTCTTGCTAAATGCAGACGTCAACTCTTGGTCGGATTTTATTTCTAAGTTGTTTTTTTTTTCAAACTTCATCATAATACTGAATACGAGCTACTTCCAAATAACCTGGTGGATACTTCCTTGCCTCTTTATTGTTTGGAAGAAGCCAGCTGCAGCTGCAACCACTACTCAGAATTCATTTTTAGAGACATCTCCCTTTTTTTTGGTAGAGATGACTTTATCAAAATTTTCCTCTTAAAATGGTTTTTGAGCCGGCCCACCTCTAGAAAATCGTTTTTTAAAGTGGAACCAACTGTCTTTAGAAATGCCAGCTAAAAATGACATTTTTAGAGGTGGTAATGCTTCCCAGCCACCTTTAGAATACCTTGGAATTCAAGCCATCTATGGAAATGGATTTTTAGAGTTGGTTGGCAATTTGGTCCACCTCAAAATAGGTGCAACATAGTGAAATTCATATTTTTTTTTTCCAAATTTGGCTGTATAAAGATAAATTCTATATTAAAGTTGTAGTACTCAAAGATATATACAACTTTATAGTTGATGACTTCTCTATTTTAAATAATTTAAGGCCTAAAATTATGTTTTAAGGTTCCACAATTGAAATTTCAACATATGAAAATTTTCAAATAACCTCGGATGGAGAAACAACCTAAAGCAAAGTTGTAATACTTGATGAGATCTGCAAGTGGCTATTTTTTCATTTAAATCATTCAAAGCTCAAAATTTTGGTTTTATGTTTTCAAAATTTGAAATTTACTTTTTTTAATTTTTGGAAGTACCCTGGATGTATAAATAACGTAACCTAAAGTTGGAGTACTTAAATTATATGCAACTTTGTAGTCGACAACTTTTTCATTTGAAATCATTTAAGTGCCAGAAACTGTATTTTAAATTAATGATTTTGAAATTCATGTTTTTTTTGAATTAGTCAAATGACCTCGGATGGAGAAATAACCTAAACCAAAAATTTTAATACTCAAAGAGATCCGCAACTTTGTAGTTGACTACTTCTAAACCTGAAGTCATTTAGTGCTCAAAAATTCTGATTTAAGTTCTGAGGTTTGATATTCATTTTTTTAAAAAAAATTGAAAGTACCTCGGATGGACAAACGACCTAAACCAAAGTTGTAGCGCTCGAACAGATATGCAACTTTGTAGTTGTCAATGTTTTCATTTAAACTTATTTGCGGGCCATAAATTCTCTTATAAGATTAATGGTTTGAAATTTATATTTTTTGAATTATTCAAATGACCTTGGACAGAGAAACAACCTATACCAAAGTTGTAGTATTAAGAGATCTAAAACTTTCTAGTTTAAACATTTTTATTTGAATTCGTTTAGGTTATCAAATATGCATTACAATATTCACTAAAGTGAATATAAAAGGAATGTATCAGTCACTAAGTCAAGTGGTAAGGCTGTAGCCCGCAACGCGTGAGGCTAGAGGTCTGCTGAATTTGATCCCCACAGCCACACACGCGCGAAAATCACATGACTTGTGATTCACGACGCGCCGCGGCCGCACAAGCACGACAATCACGTGACTTGTGACCTCGGATGCCCGGGTGTGTTTGTGTGTGTGGAGGAGGAGGTTTGGTGGTGATGAGCTTCTCTTGGGTTAAAATTGTTCTTACTATTTTTTGATCCGATCTACAAATTCTAGAAAAAGATTTCTGAAGGCGGAACTCGCTTGCCCCAGAGATTGATTTCTAGAGGCACTTGAATGCTCACCTCTATAAATCGTTAATTTCTAGAGATTGGTAGATACCCGTCTCTACAGATAGTTTGGCACCGCTTGTAAAAAAAAAACGTTCTTGTAGCTGTGAAAAGCTGCAGCTATGTTTTCTCGTTGGAGCTAGACATTATTGTTGATAGCACTAAAATAAGCTAAGCCATACCAGAGCTCATAATAGACACACAAAGTAATATACTCGAAGAATGATGATGCATGCTCAGTTCTGGACCAGAGACGCGTATATACATAAGGGAATTTGGTAGGAAAAAGTTAGCTCCAACAGACCCCTTTTTCTAGGGGAGATGCCAACACCGAAACTTCCGGACTCCCGCGCTTGCTTCTATCGCGTGCGTCTCGGTTTTCTGCGCCTCCTTCTTTTCCTACGCCCGTGTCGCATGGACGTGTCGCCCTGCACGCGCCGCCTGCTAGCACACGGGAACCGCCCGCTTCAGCTCCGCTTCCCGCGCGCATGTGGGGACGGCCTACACCCCTACTCCGCATGCACGGCACCCGGTGGGCAGCAGCGATAGGTAAGCCCCATTACAACCTGTGCAATACCTGATCTATTTTTGCAATATCCAGATGAACCACTTGCAACATACATCTAAAATATCTGAAACACTTGCAACGTACGTCTGAAACACTTGCAAAACGCCCATAGCAGGTGGGTCCTATTGTGACATGTGCAACATCATATCTACTTTTGCAACATCCAGATGAAACACTTGCAGCATACGTCCGAAAAAACTGAAACACTTGCAACATACATCTGAAACACTTGTAAAACACCTAAAAACAATTGAAAGTCATTACCAGCATATGCAACATCCAGATAAAAACGCTTGCAACATATGCAACATTCAGATAAAACACTCGCATAATACGTCTAAAAAACAAATGAAACATTTGAAAGAGACGCTTGCAACATGCAGGCATAGCCATTGCAACATATGCAACATCTCGATCTACTTTTGCAACATCTATGCGAAATACTTGCAACATACCTCTGAAACAATTGAAATATACGTTGCAACATGCACTTTCGCGCAACATCTCCTTGTTGCTTGCCACACGGAGGGATCGCAGTTACACGCGCGCCCTAGCTGCGCCAAGCCAACATTCCGCTGCTGTCCAAAATCATCTAAGAGCAGGCTGACCATGAGCACAAGCGTCGTGAAGGACGTCTACGTGAGGAGGGGGCGGTGGCGCATCAAGGCAGCTGGCAAAGCACGGCGCCATAACAAACAAGAGGGATGATGCATAGTTGCGTACACCTATGGCAAAAGAGTTCATCTACTAAGCGCCGCCAACCGGAGGGCTGTGCCATGGGGTGGCGGAGGAAGCGACCGAAGAGGCAGCCACATCTAGTACCAGAGCAAGGCGAGGACTAGGCAAGGGCCAGGAGGAAGACATGCTGTTGCAGCGGGTAGGAGGCGCGATGAAGAGGGAGGAAGGTGGATGGCTGCACTCAGGCGCGGTGGAGAGATGCCAATCGGCGGGCGCCGAGACGCCGTGGAGAACACGGAGGTGGCGCAACGGAGCACGGTCATAGCACTACGATGATTTCTTTTGAGAAATTGCGTGACTGAAAAGCCTTTTAGAGAAGCAAGTAGACGAGGATAGGATAGGTGGGGGATGTTGGGCCGGTGTTGCGGCCCACCAAAAGAAGCATCCGGATGGATGGACGCCCTACAGAAAGTATTATTGTTTTTCTATTTTCTTAATTCTCTCAAAAAAGTGGAAGAATCGGGTTATTGTGCAAGGGCGCTTGCTGAGTCGAAACGAGGACCAGCTGCATCACTGCACAGGCACGGGTGAGCGCCGGCCATGTCTAGGCATCGTGTTGGCACGGGCCACATCGCCACGCTAGGGATACATAGGTAGAGGGCAAGGCTAGCCACTACGCTGAAGCGATGCATCGCGCGACCAAGCATCGACATCAAGCGGACGTGTGGCGGACTCTACACAAGTGATGGATAAACAGAATGGCTAGCGCCCAAACATCCGGCCCCAGGACATGTCTAAACACAGCTCCCGCACGACGCCCCCACATCCATCCAGCACTCGCCCGCATCACATCCCAGGCCCCGCTCCTTCCCGCATCCGGAACCGCTCCCATCCCACACCCGCATGGGGAAAACCACGTGGGTCCTAAGCCAGCTTCCCCACCGATGGATGCGCGCCGCGGAGGCGCCTACCGACCTCTGGCGCCTGCACGTGAACCACGGTGATGCCCCAGCAGTAGCACTGGCCACTGCGGCAGGCCGCTGTCCGCCGGTCACCAACGCCCACTGCAATATGTGTAATACCCAATCTACTTTTAAAACATACATATGAAACATTTGCAACCGATGTGAGGGCCGCGAACTTCTCCCGCATAATCACAGTGGCCGTCGACACTTCCTACGAGAGGATTGGGAGCTGAGCCATAGTCGCTCTTATCGCCCTTGTCACTATGGCCTTCTTTCTTCATTTATTGAACTAATCATGTTGGTTTCCTTAGGCAGGACTATCTTCGGCGCTGCAGCTACGAGAGCCGGAGGTAAGATCCGGTAATGGTGGCGTCTGCTATGCCAAAGCGAGTGAGGAATGAGCAAGTCTGCTGTTGACGGTGGCAGTAAGAGACGAACCGTCCCACCCTCAATTTCTTATAAAGGAACTGGGAGACCAAACCCTTGGCGGAATTAGGCCCACCGGACATGTTGTTGGTTGCACGTTTGTCCCAACTCAATCCCGTCTCTAGCAACAAGTCAACAATGAGCATCCGGATCTTGTTTCTAGCCTTCGTCTTCGTCCTCTCTTTGCCCTCCTCAAGCTCATCCGGATGTAGTTCTTTCTTCATATATCATACTTGTTTAATTGACTAGATATATGCATGTACATTGTACCGGGATCATGATTTTTTTGGACTAATTAATCTCAGTACTCGGACGCAAACGTGCGAGCTCCGAGAACTTCGTATAAGACGCAGACACGTAGATATAGTCTTCGCATTGGAACCCAATAGATGTGAACCTTTGAGCTGTCTGATCAGCATATACAATCAAATACATAATTAGTATCTTATAGGCTCCAGCCATCAGGATCCTGTATATTGTGGCCTTCGTCTTCCTCGCCCTCCTCCTCAAGCTCATCAGGAGCTACAGCACATCCTCACGCACAAAGCCACCATCAGCGCTTCGGCTGCCACCAGGGCCATGGCAGCTGCCGCTCATCGGCAGCCTGCACCACCTCTTCCTGTCGCGCTTCAGCGACCTGCCTCACCGGGCGCTGCGCGAGATGTCCGGAACCTACGGGCCGCTCATGATGCTCCGCTTCGGCTCCGTGCCCACGCTGGTGGTCTCCTCCGCCGAGGCTGCCAGGGAGGTGATGAGGACCCACGACCTCGCCTTCTGCAACCGCCACCTGGGCGTCACCCTCGAGACCATCAGCTGCGGCGGCAAGGACATCATCTGCTCCCCCTACAACGCCCACTGGCGTGAGCTGCGAAAGCTGTGCATGCTCGAGATCTTCAGCCAGCGGCGCGTGCTCTCGTTCCGGCCCGTCCGGGAAGCCGAGGTGGCGCGCCTCCTCCGCTCCATCTCCAACGAGTGCGGCGGCGGGCAGCAGCCCGTCAACCTCACCGAAGGGATCTGCCGCATGATAAACGACGTCGCCGCGCGCACGGTCGTCGGCAACCGATGCGAGTACCGGGATGAATACATACACGAGCTGGACGAAGTGGTGCGGCTCGCCGGTGGGTTCAACCTGGCGGACCTGTACCCGTCCTCGCAGCTGGTACGGCGGTTCAGCGCCGCCGCGAGGGACGCGAGGAGGTGCCAGAGGAACATGTACCGCATCATCCAGAGCATCATCCAGGAGCGTGAAGCCATGTCGACGCCAGTGCGAGACGAGGAGGACCTTCTCGGCGTCCTCCTGAGGCTGCAGAGAGAAGGTGGCCTGCAGTTTGCTCTCACCAACGAGATTGTCAGCACCGTCATCTTCGTAAGATCCGCTTAATATCAAACACGACACTTCTGCAAAAACTCCATTGCATATGATACTTTGTTCTTTAATGTTCTTTTTTTAATTCTGTTCTTTAATGTTCTAATTTGTTCTAATTTAGCGTCAGGCAAATGAAATTTTATTACACTAAACATCAGTAGTTCATGATTAGCACTAGAGCTGGGACTGGGACTTGGCCGTGACATTTGAGCGCGGGTCATGGTACGGTCTGTTGACACGACCCGAAGTATAGCATGACACGAAATATTTTGGGCCGTGCCGGCACGACACGAACACGAGGGCCGTGCCGTGTCTAGAATCTCGGCACAGCGGGCTACATGGCCCGGCCCGCATCTTAGACCGTGCTTGGGCCGGCACGGCACGAAAATGACACGTAAACATTTGTATAACTATACAATACAATTTTCTAACATTTACTATACTACCTCTTATCTAATTCTTAAATAGATTATGAAAATCATTAAACTTTTATTAAAATAGTACACACAAGATATATATATTTCATATCACGAATGAAAAAAAGGAAAACTAGCAAAGATATTTTGAGGGCCGTGCTTGGGCCGGCACGACCTGAAGGCGTGCTAGCGTGCCACGGGCCGTGCTTGGGCCGAAGAAAAGATTCACCGTACCATATCGGCATGGCCCGACGTGCCTCGCGTGTCTAGAGGGCACGACCCGAAACGGTACGAAGCACGAGAGGGCCATGCCGACATGGCACGGCCCAAGTCCCACCTCTATTTAGCACCTACAACCAACAAAGACCATGTTGAGCCGGCTTATAATCCGTACTTTTCAGTTACATCGGTAGTTCATGTTTAGCACCTACAACTAACAAAGGCCATGTTCAGCCGGCTTATAATCTGTACTTTTTAATTTGTTTTTTCAGCTAAAATAGTGTTTTTCTCTCAAAAAATTCAGCCGGAACAATATTTCAACTTGTTTTTCAGCGTAAACGAATGGGACCAAAATTAGTCATCCTTGTGCTATTATTCTTATTTATTTTCTACCATAATATAGAGAATTTATCTTTATCTGATTCTGAAGACATATATTTTTCTATCTGTATTCATTCCCTGTGTGAGGCACATCCATCTGGCTTCAAACATTTAATTAAAGAACCATGCTAGCGCCCGAACATCCAGATGGATACGCACGTCCGGACATCCACGCATGCTCTTGCGCTCCGTGCTTCCTCCTGCTGCTGTTGCGCCCCGTGCCTCCTCCGGCTGCTGCTGTTGCGCCCCGCGCCTCCTCCTGCTGCTGCGCCTGCCCGGGAGAGCATGTGCATGGGCCCGCACCAACTGCATGCATGAGAGAGGGAGCACAACGCGCATACCCCAATGCGAGAGAGGGAGCACAACACGCGTACCCCAATGAGAGCGAGAGAGAGAGCACAGCGCGCGTGCCCTAATACGAGAGCGGTGCCCATGCAAGAGAGACCAAATGCAAGAGAGAGGGAGGAAGCATAGCACGCATACACATGATTTGAACTGGCCGCATGCTTTACCATACAGGACCACACCTTGTGGTGCAGGGGCGTCAGGTTTTGTGTCCGTTGGGTGCTGGCCCGCTCTGGCGCTTTGCATGTACACATGCACTTTGACAGAAAGTGCTCGACCGTTTGGACACTGACCACACCTGCTACAACATATTGAAACATGCTGAAATAATTAAAACATACGTTTGCAACATATATGTATAACCACTGCAGCATATGCAACATTCAAATAAAACACTTGTAACATACGTCTGAAACAGGTGAAACATTTGAAACATACACTTGCAACATATGCAATAACCAGATGAAAATATGCAACATATAGATGAAACAACTGAAACATTTAGAAAACACACTTGCGACATATGTGTATAGCCATTGCAACATATGCAACATCCAGATGAAACATATGCAACATCCAAATGAAAACATATGTAACACAGACCTAAGATGCATACGCCGGCGTAGAGCTTGATGCCCACGGTCACTCGTCACGGGAGCAACAAATGGCACATATAGATATGGGCTCGTGCTCTTCTCACAAACTCTTAGGGCTGGTCATTCTCTCTCCGGTCACCACAGATTCTCATGTCACACCGTGCATGCACGGGCCCACGCGCCGATGCATCCCACGCGAGCGAGTGGCCTCACGCGCTGCCAAGGTCGACGCGTGGAAGAGGACAGGCGCGGTCCCACCTAACTGCAACTCCATGCCCTCTTTTCTTCTTGGTTATTATCACGCCGCGTGGGTCGGTCTATCCAACGGACAGACACCCTCAACCAAGTATTACCGTTAATTAAAACTATAACTTAAGTCTTGGTGTCTCTTATTGCAAACCATGTAACGAGACATCTTAGATCTACATGTTGACTTTAAATTTTGACTTTGTTAGTTGCTATATTTTTTTAATCCTCGATCAAGTTAAGTCAAATATCTTGGCTTACTTTTAGTTAGAACTTTTTTTTGTACTTTATAAAAAAAATTAGGTCATAATAAAATACATTCTTGTCGTTTTATTTCAAGTGACTTTTCTAAGTACATAACTTTTATTATGTATATTTAGATACAGTCTATATCTAGGTGCATAGCAAAAATACGTACTTATAAAAGACAGAACGACTTATAATTTAGAACATGGGGAGTATTTACTAATATGATAAAAGTTGCACTTCTCCTATATTTAGGTGCTTGAATTTTAAGATGATTTCAGGCAACACTTTTGTACCTCTAACTAGTATAAGTAAATTGTTACTATTGTGATTTATTATTTGTCTTTGTATCGTAACATATTAAATTTTATCCTTGTCTTCCTATACAAAATAATTGTAAATTGTCTTTGTGCCAACACAAATGAAATTTTGTTGGGTTTGTGGATTTGTATAACAGATTTTTTATTCTCGGTTCTGAAAATTGTAGATTGCATTTACAGACATTGCAATAAACAAAATATGTAATTTTAGTATAAAATATATACAATAACCATCGCCTGAAAGAAAACTAAAATTCAGCACCTGAATTTTAGCAAATCCCTAAAAGTTGTAGTTTAAGCCTGCACCACAACATGCAAAATTAAATCGACGATATAGTTTGAGGTAAGATCTAGGAGGCACTAAGAGCATCTCCAACAGTCCCCATTTCCCATCCCCTATCCCCATAAACTTGTCATATTATGGGAGATAAGCCAAATTTAATGCTCCAACAGCTCCCCTTTCCCATCCTTTTTATGGTGATCACTAATATCTCCCCCATCTCCCCTCAGATAAAGGGGGAGTCGTATCTCCCCCAATAGCTGGGGCCCACTTTCAACTGCCACTTCTCTCTCCTGCAACGCTCGTCGGAGATGGCTTGGTGGCTGATAGGAGACGCTCGTCGTAGGCTTGCTGGAGAGAGATGAAAAAATAAAGAGAGAAAATAAAAACTCCTAACCTGACATGTAGGTCCCATATATTGGGGGGATTATTGGTGATTTGTTGGAGCATCTCTCCCAATAGTCTGAAAAAACAGTATTTATGATCACCAATATCATTCTATTGGGGATGAAGTATTGGTGAGCTGTTGGAGATACTCTAGCAATGCTAACCTCAAGAGGTTATACAGTAATAATTGTTTTCTCTAAAAGGATCTTGAATTCCAGAGGTGTCATATCCACAAACAACTTTGGTGTATCCTAACTTCCTTCGTTCCTCTAGATGCTAATTTTTTATTAACATATTATATTTTTTTTGCAAGTATTAACAAATTATATTAGTACTTATTTTATAAGAAAATTATGATGCTCAATTACAATTATACGGTTAATATAGGTATACCATTGTGTTTTAGTGAAAGTGTATGCATAACATGTATGTTTATTTTAAGTTAGTTTTTTTTATATATTAATACTAATAGAAATGGGTCACTTAGAAACATATATATAGATGTAATTTATTGATGGTTTAAACATTCCATATTAGCATATATTGATAATTTAGATGTAAATTTACGTAGATATTTAGTTATTACTTTTAATAACAACAGAAGTAGGAACTTAGATGGTAATATAAGGGATTACTTACATGCAAAATTTGGGATTACTTTGGATGATGTTGCATGATAGCATACTAGGTGGGTAATTTATATTATATGTACATTTAGGGGTTGCTTATGTGGTTTTTCATAATGATATAAGTGGATATTGTTTCGAAAATACAATACATGGAATAATTACCAAAGTTGATTAGACTCTACCAAATTGATGGTTAAATCTTTCAGTTTTTGTTAGAATATTAAGATTTTTTTTAGCATGCCTCGTGAGGATCATTGTGAATGTCCCGTTTTCCAATTTGTAATTGTAAGATTATACTGCAGGATATTTTTTCTGCTGGGAGTGAAACATCATCAACCGTTCTAGTATGGGCAATGTCGGAGCTTGTTAAGAATCCACGGGTCATGCATAAGGCCCAGTCAGAGGTGAGGGAGACCTTCCAAGGACAAGACAAGATAATTGAAAGTGATTTGGTCGAGTTAAGATATGTACAACTGGTGATCAAGGAGACTCTACGGTTGCATGCTCCAGTGCCACTCTTGCTCCCTCGAGAATGCCGCGAGTCATGTCAGATTATGGGTTACGATGTGCCTAAGGGAACCAAGGTGTTTGTGAATGCTTGGGCAATAGCAAGGGACAGGAGATTATGGCGTGATGGAGAGGAATTTAGGCCAGAAAGATTTGAAGGTAGCAGTATCGATTTCAGGGGTAATGACTTCGAGTTCACACCGTTTGGGGCAGGCAGGAGAATATGTCCTGGCATCACGCTGGGACTGGCCAACCTAGAGTTGGCGCTTGCTAGCCTTCTTTACCATTTTAATTGGGATTTGCCCGATGGCGCCAAGTTGAAAGAACTTGATATGGCAGAGGCCTTTGGTATAACGTTAAAAAAGAAGTCCGTGCTCTGGCTTAAGGCCAAACCTTTCAATAATTTTATACCAAATTAAGCATGTGATTTGTGATGTGAACTATGTCCCTGTTGCTACTAAATTTATACCTAGAAAGAGTGTGATTATAATTGTACTATCAATCTTTACGACAGGACAATGAATGTATGCAGAGTTTGCCATATGCTTCTATTATATTTTTCATCGCTCTCTATTAAGTGTAGTCATCTTCTTATTTACTTTTTGTGAAATGATTAAACAATTATCTAATGAGAGTACAAGAATCAAATGAAACTGGTCTATGTCTGATCAGGATGTATACTACTATTAATTTTCCTTTATTTAACTAGTATAATGCCCGTGCTAACGCTACGGTTGTTTTTCTAAGGAAAGTTGTATAATAATTAACCATTTTGTTTTTTTGCAGAGTTTAACCTTTGCACAATTGTATTTGAGTCTGTAGACAATATTGGAGTCACCACTGCATATAAGTAGAAATATTTACATATTCTCTAACTTCTTAATCAAATATTGAATGTCTTCGGGGATGTTATCATAAGATTCGTTTGCATGACTTGTCAAAATGTCAGCCAAGAACTCTGTCCTCAGTGATGTTGATAGCTGTGCATGGTAGATAATGTAATGTATTTATTTATTTGTGTATTGTACAAAATATGGTTGGAGACTGAATATGCTTACGTTGTTGATCAGTGGCAATGTCACACCGTCCCACAGCTTCATAAAATTGTATACAAGGAAGCCTCCCAAGTTCCTGTACAAGATGAGTTGTTTACTTGGTGTATAAAACTCAATTAATAATTGTTTATGTAATAGAAAAGTTAAACCAAGTGACAAGTGATTACCAATCTTTATTGTTATATGTAACCTTTGTTACACATGCAGGGTATTCTCGCTCCCATGAATATATAAAATGGTTCCTCTTTGATTTTGATAGCCTCAGGCGAGATTGAACATTCTACCAATATTATGGAGCATTGTTTCATATACCATACTTTGACTATAACCCTTTGCACATGGTAGATCTTGTAGTGGATCCATAATGCGCACTATTTTGTTTTGCATATCTATCACGAATAAAATGTAGAATCCATCCTAATGGTACAGTAGTAGAATCTAAAACACATAGAGATTAATGTATAAATGCCAAATTAAATAAAGTACTTGTACAAAGCAGTAAACAGAACATAACTTACACTGGTACAGTCGTCAATGTGATATTGCATGCCTGGCCAACACTCAAGTACTTTTCGCAATTTTTCATGGTATACTTTGTCAATCTTCCCACAACATCGTGGATCTCGTCCAAACCGTGTTATTTCCTGTTGATTTTGATAAATATACTTACAGAACCATTGACGTGCTCACCCCCACTAAAAAGGCAATCCATGTCTTGTCGCTCTCCATAGCAATCATCGATTTTGACAAGCACATGTTTTTCATCTTTTATTGTTCTCATGTATTCTATTACCTCGGCGTCTTCGTTCGTAGACAAATAATCTGTCGAGGTTTTATGGTAAGTAAATGTATATAAATGTTGAGGACTATTAAATACAAGAAATATAAGAATTAAAAAATTAAAAATCAATTTCCAAAATATGAACTATTAAATCCCAATTGTTGAGGACTCACCTTCTTTTAGAATTTGGGCGTCCTTTGTTTTCTTTGGAAAGCAACGAAGGTGACCAAAATATCAGGGACTTACGTAATTTACGTACCTTGTGTTCGGTAATGTACGTTTTTTTCTTTTTCAGAGAGTCAAGCGAAGCGAAGGCTAAAAAAAATTAAAAGGAAAGGCCAAAAAACAATGGCCCATTAGAAGAGAGCCCACCATATTTCTCAGTCCCATAATATAACCCGGCCTGTCCACGCTCCCCTCAGAAAAGAAAGGGAAAAAAAGAATCCGTCAACTCGTCCGTTCCCGTTCGTAATCCGTCAACTCGTCCGTTCCCGTTCTTGTCCGAACTCTGGCCGCTCCAAGACAAAAGATGATAAAATTTGTAAAAAATAAATGTCAGCCTCCTTTTCATCCAGAAGCCGTTGAGGCACCCCACTGGCATTCTGCTGTGCACTGAGGAGGCTCCAGAGGCTCCTAGTTCCTTCATGAACTTGAATTGCTGAACTTGAATTACCTTCTCGAGGAGGCCATAGATGAAGTAGATGAGAACCTCGACCTCAAACCCAAGGAGCTCAGTGAACCGCTTAGCAATCCAGGGCTTCATCACGTCCATCTTGGCCTTGACATATCCACCTATCACGAACCCCAAGCACAAAATCACCAAATCAGAGAAAGTCCTTGACAAGACAACGCAGAGAATAAAAAACACATCCAAAAAATCATCTGGTGTTTATCTATGCCGGTTTGATAAAGAACAGAGCATGGAGCATGTTAAAGAAAACATCTTGCACACAGATGATACATGAGCAGTTGAAGTTTCCCTTAATAATAAGCATTTCTCGCACCTCTTCATAGCCACCATTTCTTTCCTTTCCCTATCCCAACACTCCAACACCTGACCAAAGGTATCTGGTGTATTCCAGACAGGCATATATAGCTGTACATATATTTCTTGTCTGAAAGTAAAAACTCCAAAGAAGTTAGTAAAAGGTAACATCAGGCATTTGAACTGATGGTCATATTCCAGACAGGCATATATAGCTGTACATATATAGCGGATTCACTGATTAGTTGTATATAATTTAACTGAAGCTTTGGAAAGTTGTAACTAAATTATAAGGTTATTGCAAATATAGCACTGCAATATAGTTTGAAGAAGCATGGGGAAAATACAACACTGCAATATAATCTCTGTCACACCTGCTTTGTGGATGGAACTTCTGTCATGTTGTCATTTAGAACTGAACTAAAACAGCTTGCAGCTAACTATACCGAGAATCATGTGACATTAGGCTCTGAGGGCTTCACAAGCCAAGCCTAGCTTCAGTTAAAATATTTAGAGTACAGCTAGTTCAGTTTCACCCCCAACTAATTGAACAAAAGTAGTCTGGTTCCAAGGACTCACCGGTGTATGTAGATGACAGCGTAGCTGGCCTTGAGAAAATACCTGCAATGAACCGATCTCCATTGAACCAAAACATGAACCGGCAGCTCCATAATAGCATGAGCAAGCAGGGCAATAAAAAGAAAAAGAGTGTGTGATTTGTAGGGCTTCACAAGCCAAGCCTAGCTTGAGTTAAAATATTTAGAGTACAGCTAGTTCAGTTTAACCCCAACTAATTGAACAAAAGTAGTCTGGTACCAAGGACTCACCGGTGTATGTAGATGACAGCGTAGCTGGCCTTGAGAAAACACCTACAATGAACCGATCTCCATTGAACCAAAAGATGAACGGGCAGCTCCATAATAGCATGAGCAAGCAAAGCAATAAAAAGAAAAAGAGCGTGTGATTTGTCTGCCTACTCGGTTAAGGTAGCCGGAGCTAAATTTATGGATGTAGAGCACACGCTGCCCCAGGGGCACCGTAGTGTCGCTGGAGGTGAAGCACACCAATCCGCCTCTCCCTGCAGCACGCGAGTGGGGGGGGGGGACAGGAGCAGCCCGTCAAAAATCTGATTTTCCTTTCAGCCACCCAACCCGGCACCAGACAGAGATGAGAGCAGAGAGGGAGAGAAGCTGGGGATCGTGATCACTTGCCTTCGGAGTGTCAGGCGATGAAATCGGTGAGGCTGGCGCCTGGCGGCGAGGTGGTCGTGGTCGCGCAACGGTGGCGCCGCGCGGGAACAGGCATCCGCCGCCTCCTCGCTCCGGCTTGCCGTGGCATCTGCTTGCACCATGACGCTTGGATTTCATTCTCTTCTGCCATGGAGTGGATCTGAGGGGAGAGGAAAGCTACGAGATAATGAAGAGAGAGGGGATAGGGGAGTGCCTTGCCTCTGCTCTGTCGCTCAGGCGCCGCTTGATCTGGGCAGGCCGCCAGGCGCCGGTCCTTTCCTAGGTTGAGAGGAGAAGGACGCGAAGGCGCCGACTAATGAGCCCCGCCCCGCCGCTGGCCAGAGAACTCACCATCTGCGGGATCTGGAGAGGGAAGAGAAGGCCAACAGGGCACCCGCTGGGGAGCTCCGCCTCGCCACTGCTTGGGGCCGCCGCTTGTGGGATCTGGAGGACCGAGAGGGAAGGCTGGCAGGGCACCCGCCGGACCAGGGCGTCGAGGTCAGCCAGCGGCGGTGACAGCCGGCATGCTCTGGCGGATCGGGGAGGAGGCGGCCGGCCGGCAGGATGAGCGTCCTGATCGCGGCGTTTCCTTTTTTTGTCTACGCGGGCGCTACAAATTTAAATTTTGTATGGCTAGATACGTGCCGTGATCAGAGAAAGTGAGGACGTGGGCGCGTGGAAGGCAGGGTGAGAGAGGAGAGTGGGAAGCCTGACCATACATCTAATTGTAGCCCTTAGATCTTTCTTAGGGATATTTTAGAACCTTGATTTTAAAGAGGGGATGGCCTTGGCAAGTATTCCATTATAGTAGAGATTGGAGTACGCTATAAAATTTTTTGCAGAAATTGAAATTTTCTAATACCATTGACGCAGGGGAAGTGTTTGCTGCAGCTACAAGCCGCATCAAGTGTAGCTGCCGCTGCAACTTCTAACTACAAATATGATAGAAGAACCTTGTTGCAGCTACAACCGCTACTACAAAATCCATTTTTAGAGGTATCTTTCTTTTTGATAGAGGCAGTTTTATCAAAATCTGCATGTGACAGTGGTTTTTGAGCCGGCTCGCCTCTAGAAATCGGTTTCTAGAAGTGGCTCTGGCCATCTCTAGAAATACCCATAATTTTTAGAGACGGTTGACGAGTCGATACACCTAAAAAAATGTCATTTTCCAAGATGGCTCAACTTCCTAACCGTCTTTACTAGGGTATTCAAAACCATACAATTTGTTAGTGGTTTAGAAAACTTCATCTGTCATTTGTATGCAAATCAATTCTTCATCTTGATACACATAAGCAAGCTCAATGATTTAGAGTGAAGTTTTCAAAAACCATGGTTTAGGAACCATAACGTTTTCAAAACCATAATTTCAAAACCATAGTGTTTTAATCAATAAAAAAGAGGTTTAGAGTGAAGTTTTCAAAAACCATGGTTTAGAACCCACTTGGTTTTGAAGTTTTGAAAAGTTCACTCTGATTTCTTTTTTCTAAACCATGGTTTTACATATTATTAGTGGGTTCTAAAACTGTAGTTTCTTAATACTACCACATATAAAACAAGGCCTTAGTGTTGTGGCTAATCTATAAACTTTGGAAAAGTTTGCACTGTCTTGAGAATAAATGTAATGGTCACCTGAGAGTAGTAGTAATATTAATAATATAAAAGGGAATTGCTATATATCCGTTTGACAGATTTTAGGATTCTGAACCGCTAGATGTAAAAGCAACCATCGGATTTCCTTCTCCGTCCTCTCATCCATCTTCCCCCAGGAATCGTGCTCCCAATCCGCCCCATCCGCCGCCGGCACCACCATGCTCCTTCTCCACCGAGTGGGAGGCCACAGATCCGTCTCCTAGCTCGTGCGGCACTGTGCGAGGAGCCGGCCGGCGTGGAGCGCGGCTCCGGTGGCCTCACGCGTGGGAAGGAGCGCGGGCTCCGGCGGGCCGACGTGTGGAAGGCGAGCGCGTCTCCGGGCTGAGGGCACCGAAGGCCGAGCGCACCGGAGGCCAGTAACCTGCAGCGGCTTGCGGAGCTCTTATCTCGGCACAATCCACCCCTCCCGACGGGATGGAATCCGTGGGATAAGAGGTCCGAATTTCCTTTTCCCCTAAGGTTGGATGCAAATTCTTTCCATTGCTGTTTCTGACTTAATTAATTTTATCAACCGTAGGAGCAATACCCTTTTGTTTGTCTGCTAAATTTGAGTACACAAGTACTTAAGCTGCTGGATTTGTAGTGGTAAACACGGTGGATTAGAGGTGTGGGGAGATGTACCGTGGGGGCCTTGACCGCTTCAAGAAGGCACAGACCTTGGAGCCCTTCTCAGTGAAGGAGTCAGGCACCAAGAACGCAGCTGCAGCTGCAGGGACAGCTAAAGCACCACCGGCTCCATTGACACTGCCACAGAATTCTAATTCTGTGCCAGGTCAGAATCACCAAAGTCCGCAAGGTACCAGCTCAAGGGTGGCTGGGCAAGATGGTGTTGCTCCTGGGCATGTTGGGACACAGGTCGGTGGAGGGCAGTCGACGTGGCAACCTCCAGACTGGGCAATTGAGCCGCGCCCGGGGGTCTACTATCTTGATGTGGTGAAAGATGGGGAGGTCATTGACAGGATCAATCTGGACAACAGGAGGCATCTATTCGGGAGGCAGGTTCCTGCTTGTGACTTCGTGTTGGACCATCAGTCTGTGTCGCGTCAGCATGCTGCTGTTATTCCACACAGGAATGGAAGGTTAGGATCCTCATGTCTCATCACTTGCAATTCTATTCTATGTTCTTATGTATCCCATGGTTAGTAAGGCACATTTCTTTAGACTTTATTTATTCCCTGAATGTCAAATTTTCTAGCATATCACGATTAACTTCTTTTGTGAGTACCACCAGGCCAATAGATGTGCCTGCTTTTTATAGTTTGACGTGTTCATGCATCATACCACGTATGAAGATCGATCTTGTTATCAATTATCATAGGCAAAATCATTTTCAGTGGAGTACCACTGAATGCACACATGCAAAATGAAATGCATCTTAAGTAGTCAACTAGATCATTGCCTGTGTGTTGCAATGGGAGAGAAAAAAATCAACATGAAAACATGCTGGTATGAGATTACCAAACACTATAACCCTAATGTGTTAGCAACATGCTATTTCTAGATACATTGAAATACAAGAGCATCATCTTACATATTGATATCTAATCAAGCATAAATAAAGAGCACTAAAATACATAATTCTAGTCAAAAGAAGCAAGTATTTTCAGCAGGATCGAGGACCAACGTTTTCCTTGTTAAGCAACATATGATGTATCACACCCCATACACAAACTTCTCTCAGGTATGGTTCATTTGACAACAAGCAATGACAATGTATATTCCAGTGTAGAAGCAACAGTATTGTGTAATTACAAGGAACTAAGGAAGGGAACAACATCTACAACCCTGACATACCCACATTGCCAAAAATCCAAATATGTTGGTTTTGTTTAATGCTCACTACTACTAATGGCAAAACTGGCTGTACTTACCACCCAGCCTCATGTGTTTATTGAGCTGATCAAATTCACATCAATTTGCATGTACACCTGCCTGCTTGCGATCTAACTTGCCCGTAATTATGCTGCATTGCTTCTTGTCTCCCCGCAAAATGTTATGGTAACAGTATCGCCATCTGCTCAACCACCCTACTCTCTTCAGATAAGATGATAGAGCTAAATCTGCAAGTTTATCTATACATGCTTGTTACCATTCGTCAATTTGGCAATTCCATTTCCTTGGAACTCTGAACTCAGCAAGGATAATCAACAAAGATGCATCACCGAATCAAAGCACATCAGAGCAGTAGCATCCCATCTCCTCACTGAATTGTCCTTGTGAGTCTGGACTTGGATATTAAGAGGGTGTCAGTGTAGTTGAGGTGGCACAGCTTGAGCAGCTCCCATGCTTTCTGCTTTAGCTCTGATGCATAACCACTTTGGATGACAAATAGAAGCTTCATGGTTAACCCAGCCTCCACGGCAGCAGGTGCACACTCTTCAGGAGCCATCCGAGATACCGTCCACAACATCGACAGCGCCCGTCGCATTCATGCCTCTGAAACTCTCATCAGCAAGTGGACAAAATTGGGTATCGTCCGTGGACAATCCTTAAGAGCCGTCCTTCCCTCTGGAACTGCAGACAAGGCATCCAAGATGTCCAAGGCCGGCTCGACACACTCCGTTGCTAACTCCGGCAATAATTCCACCAGCTGCAGTACCACACCTTTGCTGTCCTGTTCGCTTGGCTGATAAGCCATGGCTGAAAGTACTGTTGGTTGATTTGATGTGAGAAAAAAATATTGTACCATGGCTGATAAGCCAGGCTAATACTCCTCGTTGGCCCGTGGACCGCACAGATCGAATTCAGAAGCTTGAGCCCCGTGACCACACCATCTGGATGCCACTTGTCCTGGATGAGGCGCTTGACACCAGCCAAGTTTCTCGAGCTCGCGGCGCCGTGGGGGGCCCACCTGCACGGATCCGTCCTCCACCTCTGCAAACACCGCGGAAGCCATGTCTGGGGCAGGAGGGGCGCCAATTGGGCAAAACGGGGAGGGGTGGGGAGATAACGGGGCAAAGGTGGGATGGTGTGGTTTTTCTTTCGTTTGTGGAAAAAAAAACAGGAATGGAGGGGCGGACGAGCCAGAGGCACAAACCAACGAAGAAGTTATTCAAATGGAGCATAGGAATTATGGAATTCATTCCAAATTCCAACCTAAAGTAAAAAAAAATACGGACGGATGGAGGGGCCGAGTATTCGTATATGGATACGGTATTGGATGTTCAATATCCGGACTCGGATACGGACATATCTGAACCCTTCTAAACGGATTTGGTCTCGAATACGGTTGGAAATTATCCGTACCGTTTTCATCCCTACCCATAAGGAATACCATTTGAACTTTTTTGTCAGAAATCATCCCCTGAACTACTTTTTTGTTTTACTATTACTGTATTAGGCTGCTAGGTTTACTACTAACCGCATGTCCTTGCTTTTCTATTTCAGCATCTATGTTATCGATTTGGGATCAGTTCATGGCACGTTTGTTGCGAATGAGAGATTAACGAAAGACAACCCTGTTGAACTTGAGGTTGGACAGTCACTTCGCTTTGCTGCATCAACCAGAACCTATATCCTGCGAAAGAACACAGCTGCTCTATTCCCAACTCCTAGCCTTCCATCAGATGTCAGTTTGCCATCTCCCCCAGATCCCAATGATGAAGATGCTGTTGTGGCATACAATACAGTACTTAACCGCTATGGTATTAGTAAATCTGACATATTATCCAGTTCCAAAGGAGGTGCCTCTGGTGCAAATGATGATAAACATGCAGTTGAAAGGCCCTTGAAGAGAAGTAAAAAACGCAGAGTGTCATTTAGAGATCAGGTTGGAGGAGAACTTATCCAAGTGGTTGGGATTTCAGATGGTGCAGATGTTGGAACTGAACCGGGCCCTATAGGTGTGAAGGAAGGCAGTCTTGTTGGGAAGTATGAATCTCTTGTACAGGTTACTGTCATACCGAAGGGAAAGGAGCAAGCATCACCAAAAGAATGTACCTCTACCTCAACGAGTGGGGTAACGGATAAGCTACAAGAGGTGCTTAAAAAAGTAAAGAGTGCAACAAGACCTGGAATTTACGATGACCTTTATGGGGATTCTGTTCCAGCAAAAGTGGGCTCATCTTGGGCATACAAATCAGATGATCTGTCAGATAAAGCCCAACCTGTTGAGGAGAAGACACATGGCATGAATTTAAACATGAATTCAGCCGATGACAGTGATGACTTGTTTGGTGACTCGTGATTCAGAATTGTCAGTGGATACAAACAAATGTATTCTTCAGAATTTCGTGGCAGAGTTGTTTCATTTGTTAGAGGGTTTTTTTTTGGCTTAGTTATACATGATTGTACCTTGCTGCAAATCACGGTATGTTCTTTTGCCTAATGTTAGCAAATTAAGAATTGCTTTCTTATAGTGATGCACATGGTGAGTTTAACCTTCTTTTCCCCTTTTTTTTCTTAATCACTTTGGTGAATTTTGACCTCTGCTGTTTCTTTTACCCAGCCAGCTGTTATAAGTCCTTCGTGTTGTTCATGATACATTTTGATATGGTCTGATGTAGTGATGTGCTTCCGTCCTTGTGGTGATATCCTTGGCTTACACGAATTTAAAGCTGAACATGAAAGGCGGGGGATCTACATTTGCATCCTGGACATTTCCTGTGTTGTTTCATAATATAGGGAAACTCTCCTGCCTTGTTCATCTCTTCTTCTATATCTATATCTATATACAACTAAAAAGACCAGGATGTTATCGTCTTAGTTAAACTAATTGCCCCGGCCTGCCTTCTTCCTTTACGCGCGGTGGTCGTGGAACCGTCGCACGCCCACGATCTCCCACTCCCATCTTCTTCAGTGGACCGCTCGTGCAGCCGCACAGGCCTCGTCTACAATGCCCCCCCTTTCCCCTGCCTGCCCCTCCTCCTCCTCCTCCTCCTCCTTTTCCAGCAGGTCTAAGCCCAAGCGCCGCCGCCAAATTCTCGACCGCTGGGCAGCCATGGTCGCCGCCGTCCACCCCGAGCTGTTCGAGCTCGCATCCGCTGCGCGCGCTGCCGTCTTCTAGGAGCTGTCCTCAACGCCTCCTCAATAGCCGCCAATGCCGCACCTGCAGCATCCGAGCTCCTGCCTGCGGGGCCCCAGGCCTCGTCACTCATCTAGCGTTGGCATGAGATCGAGGCCATCGGCCCCGCCACGTTGCGCCCCGGCAGCGCTGCCGACTTGGGGGCCTCCGACTCCCACACCGGCTCGCCGCGCGGCCGCGTAGGCAAAATCGTCGAGAAGCTAGGGCCTCATCGGTGCCCGAGGAGGAGCTCGATGACGTCGCCAAGTCCGAGCTCTCGCTCTCGCAGCCTGTGCCCATGCGCGATGCCTTGCAGTACCCTGCACGTTACGCCACACGTCCGTCCGAAGGGAGCTTTATCGTTTTTAATATACCACCTTGCGTATGGGCACATACTCATTTATCAGTTTTGATTGTGTTTATATACTAATTTAAAGATATTCTAAATCTTACTCCGTAGGAGCTCATATTTTTTCGGTATATTATTATATTGTTATAATATCATAATACTAATATATACAATAACCATATACATTATTTATACTTACATACTTTATATATATATAAGTATATTTTGTAGCCAGCTACAAAAATAAGTTATTCTGTAACCACCTCCATTTACAATAATTTTATATACTAATTTATGATAATGTCGATACATATTTACGATAGTTGGATTACTATAACACATGAGAATATTTACTGTAACGTTGTAGTAAACCACTTAGTAAGGGGTTACTATAATCTCGTAAATTAACATAGTAATTATCGTAACTCAAAGTGGCTATAGAATAAGTTATGTTGTAGCCAGCTACAGGGTAGTAGTTATATATATATACACTCTGATACCACTGCAATTGACTCTTGGACTCAGGACCGGAAAAACTTCGAACTCAAAATTCAAATTTAAAATTCACGAGTTACTATTCACGTCACTATTTAAATTTAGCCGTTACTATTCAAATTCGTGGCACTATTCAAAATACTAGATACTATTCAAATACGGAATATGAACAGTACACGAGCACTCACTCAGGAGTGGCTCAGACACCCAAACTCTTTACTATGCAGGCTACTATTTAGACACCATGCAGAGCACTTTGAATTATTCGGACGCTATGCAGAGCACTTGGTGGATGCATGATGAATTCGTGCGTGATTAATGAGTATGCGGAATTTGAGTATGCGTGTGCTTCTCAGGATCTTTTGTAAGCTGGCGAGACCAAAGATTCAGCCGGTGGTGTGACTATACTTGTGTCAGTCCTACTCGGTACTCACCGCATGCATCACTAGCTTGCTTCAGAACTGGGCTAACCAGTTTTTCTCCCTCGCTATCCCTAGCCATGAATACATAGGACTCAGACTCTGTCATCTCCCCAGGCAGTTCCACTCGAAGGGAACACTTCTCTGTGCAAACAGGGTTATCTACAAACGTCACTACCAGGGCTAACACGAGAATAACACACGCAGAGGTTTCTCCTCTAAGATCCCTAGCATAGAGACTTCGCCCCATATAAACGAGCTTAAAGGAAAAACAGAGATTAAAACAGAAAAGATTAATTCATTTTCACAGAGCAAGCTTACATGTGGCTTTCTCTTTCGAGAAACCCCAAGCACTTATCACAAACCTTAGAGATTACCTTACCAGCGCAGGAAGGTCATGAGGACATCCTCTATTCTCTAATTTATAACTCCAGTGGAGTAGTACTAATTAGGTGGCTAATTACAAGCGGTGGATGATCTTCAGAGAGTCTTTGAGATCATGTCTTCATGGAGTATAGTGGAAGTGGAGTGGTGGTGGAGTGGAGTGTTGCTGGTGGTGGTCTTCTGTGGTGTGGTGAGGTCGTGTGTTTCAATCCTGTGTTTTTGATAATGAATGCAGGCGCCTGACTTCTCCTTTTAAAGAGCGAGAGGAGCCTTCTGGATTGCCTTCGTCTTTATCTTCTGGCGTTCTTCGAGACGAAGTCTTCTGTCTTCTGGAGGATAAGGATGCGGTGTCTTCAATTATCGTCTTCTACTGTTACCTAGACAGCTGGACGGTGCACTGTCTCCAATAATTGTCCTGGCTACATTAGTGTCACTGTATATTTCTTTTGCGCTGTTCTCTGACAAACGTTATTTTCACGTGTATTTTTGAACTTTTTCTGGGTATGATCTTCCACGCCCAAATGATTGATGTGCAAACATCAAAACACAAATCAAGGCATGTCAAGACATGTGTATATTATCTTTCTCATGGCAGAATTGTTGATAACACCTTATCAACATAAGGAATATATTTATTGTATATATACTGAACTGAGGTATTGACTTTTCTTATTAATCAATATCTTCTTCATTGTCTGGTTCATCTGGTTGCCATATTTCATACCAAGACAACAATTCTCTATATTTTTTCTTAGTTGGCATTCTGCGCCATAATTGGGCTTAGTCAATCTTCCAACTTCTCTTTGCAATATACTATGTCTATTATAGTACTCTCGTAAGAATACTTTTATTATTTTATTTTGGTACATCATATGATATTAAGGAGTAAATTTGATATTCCCTTTTAATTCTTTTGCTTCACTAAAAATTCTCCAGTTATCATGGTTCGTATTCTTAGCAAATAATTCTTCATAATTCTCTATGATTCTCCATGAATTAGGGAATTTGTATTGACCTTTTATAATATATATATCATGGCATGCTGGCCTTATTGGTTGCGTAAATTTTGAAGGATTGGAACAGAATTTAATCTTATATTTTCCTTGAATACAGGCTAACTTCTTGCATGCTTCTTTAATGCCTTTCCAAAGTCAGATTGAATAATTTCTTCAAGTGTATCATAAATATCATGGATTAACCCATGATCAATAATGGTTTGTAACGAGATATTATCTTCATTATATTTTTGTATGTTTTTGAAATATTTTAGATTTATGTCAGCCCTTAATATTAGGAATTTTTGATGAGGCTTCACAATAAATTTATCATCAAGATAAAGTAGGGGGAAAATATTTGCATTAACAGTTATTTCTAACTGTCTTTCTTTCCCTTGATATATCTTCATGAAATAATTTTGTATATCTTGAAAGGTTTTGTAATGCCTTTCAGCATATTTCTTCCATATTAGATCTATAATATCTTGAGTAAAACATGACAGAGTTTATTCAGTCTTAAAGTTTAATCTAGGAATAAGAAACTCTTGTGGAGTATTATTTATATGTTTGCTTCCTTCTTTCTCTAAGCTTACTTCTTCTTTTGGTTTATTTTTCTCATATTTTGTATTTACTATTGCTTCATTTTTCCTATCTTTACGTGGATTTAAGCATAGCATACATGCTTGTCTTAAACATAGACTACATGTTACTCTTTCTTCTACATGTTGATAATATATGCAAAACACACATCTTATATTAGGATCATCATTTTTTATGTTTATAGTCTATTTGATCCATCATTTCTATCTTTAGACCAGATAGCTCATTAATTAAATCTAATTCTTCATCACTTGATTCATTTTCTACTTCATATTCTATCTCATATGTCTCTATAATTGAATATATTGATTCATCATCCATTATATCATCATCACATACTAAAATATTTTTGTTTACACTATCTTTTATTAAAACCTTTTCTTGTTTTTCTTGCTTATTAGAATACCTCTTCTTGTCTTTATTAGGACAAGTTTTACTTAAATGATCTGGTGAATTACAAATGAAACATCTGCAAGTACTATCATAATTCTTTCTAGGATTATATTTTCCTACATTTCTCTTATGTAGGAAAGGAGCTCTATTATCTGATCTTCGTAAGAAATATCGTTTTTTAGTTCTTACATTTTCTTTTTCATAATTCTTAGGATACTTAGAATATTTCTTATTTCTAGATCTTTCTTCTCTATATGTCAATGATATTTGAACTATTTTATTACAGAAATTATAATCAGACTTCTTCATCGATCTTTGGGCTTATATATTTGTGCATATCTTTCTTAACTATTTGAAAACAAATGTTATAGCCTGAGAGATATTATATTCTTTAGTATTATCTGTTTCTTTTTTGTATTCTTCGAATATAATAGAATGTAAAGGATCTGGTAATTTATTAAAATATTTTTCAATAATTTCTTTATTATAGCCTTGTTTAGCAGTTGTGGCATTGTACAAATAATGCTGAGAAAATTCTTTTATTTTTTTTTCAGTTTGTTAGTGATAATTTTTCTAATTCTTTTAATCTTTCATTTTGTAAAACAGTATATCCTAATTCAGGATCTTCACATATTATAATACTTGATATGATATTTGCAAAATTATATGGGTTATTTTCAGCTCTTTTTAATTGTGCATAATAAGTAGGAAAAGATTCTACCCATTGTTCCCATAAAACCTTAACTGATTCTCCTAGAAAGGTCTCTAAATATGTAATCATATCTTCTACTTTATTTCCAATATTATGTTGATTTTGTATATATTTCTGTACTATCAACCCTTTCCATATGCTTATTATATTTGGCCAATCTATAGGATCATGTGCTGCTAAATTTAATATAGCACCATCACTTTTATAATTTTGAAATTGAACCTTCTTTTCAAATTCTCTTCTTTTTGAACTCATATGTGTATATTGTCCAGGTATATAACTATATGTAGATTCTTTCTTTTCTGGTGGCCATTTTTTCTGGATTTCTACTTGGTCTTTCTCTTTCTCCTTCAACCTTTATTTCTGGACATCGTCTTCTTTTTGACGAACTTGGATATATTTCCATTGCTTCTATAGCATTATCTTTCCTATGTGACTCTTTATATTCTAAAGGATTCATAAAATTTATTGAGTTATTATTTTCTATCTCATTTATATCCTTATCTTCTTCTTCGTAGCTTTCTTGTAGAATCTTAATATTAATTTCCCATTGCTCTTCTTCGCTTATTTCATCATCTATGATGTCTACTACTTTAATTTTACTATTCACTAGTTCTTTTTGAGCCTTGTTATCTTTACCTTCTATCTTTTTTGTCATGGCATTGTTTTTCTTTATTGGAACACTAATTTTTTTTCTATTTAGTTCCCTATCTTGCTTAATATTATTAAGTCTATATATTTCTCGTCTAAAATAGATTTTTTCTCTTATATCATTCCATTCACATATCATAGAGGTTTTATATTCATCCTGAATTTTGCTTAACTTTTGTTCATAATGTTTTATTTCATTATCTATATCCACAAATTCGCATATACTATTCCTTCTATTTTTCTTCTAATTTTACTTCTGAACTAGATGTTTCTAAGTCATCTAGGCTTCGTTCTTCATATCCTATAAACCTAATACTAGTTGAATCTCTTTTATTTTCATAACTTATATAATCTTTAGGTTGCTTTAAAACCTTTGGTTCTATTAAAGCACTTATATTCCATTCTTCACCAACCCTTTCTTCAGAACTAATTTTTAGAGGACTCATAAATTTTATCCCTTTAGACTGCATACTTTCTATCACATTATTGACATTTATCTTATATTTAGTTTCACTTCTATTAGTTAACCTATTTAGAAATTCTATGCTTACTAATAGATTTGTTCCTTTAAAGTCTTCATAGCCTTTGGTTTGGAATCCAAAAGTCATCTTGTCTATAAATTTGTTTACTAGCATTAATAAATCTGGAGCTATATATGTTATTAACATGTTTTCATTCATATCACCTTCTAAAAATCCTAATGCTGCTTTATTTATTGAATCTCATCTTTTATCTAACAAAGTTGTTAGGACTTTTGTTCCTAATTTCTTCCTAGTCATACCTTTAATTCCTATGATATACATTCCTTGATGTATATATTTAAACCCAGAGTATTTCAATTCATTTTCAATTTGTTTATTAACTATTCTTAACTGAACAGGTTCAGTTAATACACTTAATTCTACTTCTCTAGATATTCTGTATAATCCATTTTTATTTTCAAACCAACTCATTTGATATATTTGTTGAGGTCTTATTTTTCTTAAAGTATCTGTCGGTGTTCGGACCCGAGGGGGTCTTAGACCAACGAGTAAGTGCTGCGTGTCCCTTTCCTGGAGGGTTGTAACACCCTAAAATTTGCTTCTTTGGAAATAGAGCTAAAATGATTTAATTATGAATGTTTTATGCTCATAAAACATAGTAAAACAAAATTTTCATTGAATTAAAATTCATCTTAGGATGTAGCAACATTGTTGTGCATACATGCTGATGCATTTGTGTTTTTGTATTGTTTGGTTTTGACCAAGGTACAAAATCAATTCAAACTGTATTTATTAAAATGCGTTTAGTAGGTAATTTTCCTTCTCTGCTATACCTTTATCCTTTTTCTGCAATCAAATTCCATGTTTCTCAGCTCAAGTTTTCGTTTGGAGCCTCTCAAAATCTTTTTTTAACATGAATTACTCCTTTCAATTTCTCGTCCATCAATCAACCTCTACTAACTTCTCAGGAATTTTTCTGACTTTTTCTGTAACTTATTTCCACTTGTCTGTGAGCATAATCTAATTTTTAGATGCTCCAAAATTACCTTTTAGTGAGCTCCAAATACTTTATTTGGGTTCCTCATGTTCCATAATGTCTCTGGAAAATTTCCCTGAATTTTCGGAGCTTTCGGAGTATTTTTCGCGGCTTAAATAATAATTCTAGACTTTTTTGAAATTATTTTATCCATGAAAATAATTAATTCCGAAAATAATAAATCTCTCATTTTTTTCCAACGCTCAAAGCCCATGTACAATAATCCTAATAAATCTCAAAGGCCCATACATTTATTTACTAATGGGCTTAAATGATTACTTAGTCCTATTAGCGGAGGTGGATGGTGCAACGTCAATTAGCACCATATCGCTAGTTGACATGGAGGTGGAGAGTTTTCCTCCCTATATATACGTACCTACCCCATGGGCAAAGCACACCAAAACTACCGTAGAGGAGCCCCTAGTTTGGGAAATCTCCCGTGTAGTAAATTATATTTTCTCCTCCTTCTCTTGTCGCCGTCCGACGAAGCCACCAGGCGTTCTACTCCAAGAAGAAGAAGAGGTATTTACTTGAATTCCACCGTCTAGATCACATTAAAAACCAGATTTTGATTTATTTTCAAAACTAGGTATTTACAAAACTGCCACTATCTTGTTTAGGCTATATCTTCTACGTTTTAACTCCGATTTGACCCGTTCAAATTGCGTTAGGTTCGTATTTGCGAGCTCTACATGTTGGTAGTACTGTACAGTAGGTTTGGAAAATTTAATTTTCGAGTTTATATTAAAGTAATTATTTATCTATAGAAAATCTTAGAAAATTCATAACTTTCACGTTTTAAATCCGAATTTCGTGATCTTTACGTCTGTGTGATCGTAGTAACGTGTAGAAGAGTTTTACAAACTTTTTATACTATTAGTGCTACTGTTGGTTAGGTTTTCTACCTTTAAGATTCGATATTAGATTTAATCTATTATTTTACTAAAGAAAATCTCGTTTAATTCATAACTTATTTGTTTTAATTCCGATTTAGTCCATTCAAATTGCAATGGATTTATAACAACATGAACTACGTATTAGTATTAATGTTTTCTTTATACAAATCTCTGGAATTTTATAGTTTAGATCTAACTTGATTAATAACTGTGCAACTAGATTTATAAATAAAATATTATTGATTTCTCCTTTAGTTTTCTAAATTTAAATGTAATTTAGCCTAAGTCACTTTTGAATATCTATAAAAAGTATTTTAAAACAAATGAACTATATGATTTTATATAGTTAAAACAAATGAGACCTATAATTTTCTGTTTTATACAACAAAATCTTTCGGTAGATGTATCTTTTCAACCATAGTTTCGATTAGCGTGTTTTTCGCGCCTGTGTGTTCGTAGCAATGCGTAGAACATCTTTAAAACCTTTTCACACGTTGTTTCATATGTTTGGTGTACTGTTTTAATTTATTTCTATTGTTTGCTTCGTGTATGATTGAATGGATGCTTGTGTGGTGTTTTTATGATCTTGTCTAGTCGGTGAGCTATACGTGGTGATCAAGAAGCAGTTCATTGAGGTTTGGACTTGAAGAAGGATCTAAGTTAAGGCAAGTATAGCATGGGATCATCCTTGTTTCCTATTCACCTTTAATACACTTAATTCATGTGCATGTGTCTACCTTGTTACCCCTAAGGATATCTTAGCTTTTGTATATTGTACCTTGACACCGGGGAACATTGCATTAGGTAGTATTTATGCTAGTGCTCAAGATAAATAACTATGATCTGTAACTTGACTAATGGTATATGCAATAAACGTTTAAAAGATGTTTTATAGCAACATGGCTCAAGAGGGCTAGAGCATTGGGTTGTTTTTATGGTGCTCTAGTTTCTCTCCTTAAGGACTTATCTGTAAGTGAATATCCGGGACTTATAGTACAACCATGAGGGCTACATGGCTCTGGCTTTAGTCATATAAGAGGACCTTTTCTAGCTTGTTAGTGGTTACCTTTATAGCGCAAAAGGGGTTGTGTTCCGGGTTGGGTGTAGTGCGGCTCCTGTCCTTATGAGTATAGGCTGCGTGTCATTGTGCCATATGGAAGGGGGGCTCTACATTTGCAGGCCACAGAAACCTAGCGGCCCTAACTTGTTAGACGAACCTTTAAAAGACTTCATAGTGAACCCTGCCGACCTTCCTTGGAAGTGGGTCAAGAGGCTGATCACCTCGAGCATATGGGTAATCACGACTCACAGTGAAAGTGTACAACCTCTGCAGAGTGTAAAACTGTTATAACAGTCGTGCTCACGGTCACGAGTGGCCTTGGACCCTTACAGAATAAATGATGACACTGGTGATAATGTTAATACTGATAATATTGATGCTCACTAATGATTATTATTTCTTGCTATACATTTTTCTTGTTTACATGATCATAAGGTTATTTGGGCTTATGGTAACTTGTTGCTACTCAAATGCTAAAAAGATGACTCACTAAAAGCTATTGCAGTAAACCCGTGTCAAACCTTTTGAGCCTCATGAACCCCATGATATATTTGCTGAGTTCGACATGGACTCACTCTTGCTATTTCCCACACCCCAGGATAGTCTCTGGAGTTAATAGGCTTGTGATCAACCAGTTAGTCTGTTCCTGGAGTGAAGTCTACACCCGGTGTTCGGAGTTGTCTTTCCGCTGTGTTGCTCTCTAAGGTATATTTTATACTATTGAGTTATGTATATTAAGCATTTGCCTCTTGGTATTACACTTATCTGTGGCTATATGTGAGATTTGACTTCTTTATTTCACATATAGTGTATGTCTGGTTTTGTCCTTAAAACCGGGTGTGACAAGGGTGATGCAAGGAGAACACACGGGGATTTATCCTGGTTCGGGCAAGAGAAGGCCCTACGTCCAGCGGGGGAGAGGAGATGTTGTATTTCCTTGCACCGAGGTGCTTGTGTAGGGGTTACAAGCTTGCGAGAGAGGGTGGTGAGCCCAGGTCTCAAAGAGGAGAAAAAGAAAGTACAAGATGATTGCTTGAGATGTTGATCTTGATCTTGTGCATGGCCAGTTGTCCCCCGTCCTCGTAGAGCCATGGCCTACCCTTTTATAGGGCGAGAGGAGGCCAGGGCAACGGATGCCTTGAGATGATGTTTTGTCGATCACTGTTGAGGTGACTGTAGCGACGTGCCCTAGAAATGGGAGACCATCCCTGGACGCCATGATGTTACAGAGGACGAGACGCCGAAATGACCTGGAGCGCCGTGCCATGCCGTCCTTCCGTCCCTGTTGTGCTATGTTAGGCGTCGAGGCCGGGTCGAGGCCGGGTCGAGGCCGATCGGATAAGTCCGAATCCCTGGAATCGTGGCGTACGGACTTTGTCATATCCTCCCTCGAGGGTAACTAGTGATGTACAGTGTGAGGTAAGGTGGGTACAGTGACGTTTTTCACCTCCTTTCACGGGATGGGCGGTAAAACAGTGAGGACTGACACTGGTATTGTTCCCACGTCGATCCCGGTTGCGGCCATGCCGTTAGGTGGTAGTAGGTAATTGCATTGAATGCCATGACTTTTGTCCCGGAGTAGGTAGAGGAAGAGGGGGTCGAGCGCCTCGACCCGGGCTCACGCGAGTCGGAGTGCGGTCGAGGCTCCTTGTCGTGCAGGACACGGTCGAGGTCTCTCGTCGAGGGGGCCTTGTACGAGTCGGAGATGGGACGCGGTCGAGACATCCCGTCGAGCCGGTCTCGTACGAGGCGGACAACTGTCGTGCGATTTGAGGTGGGCTGTGCTCTGCCGTGATTTAGTCGCTTTTGTTTTTATTATTGATGAATGTGGGTACCCCTATACTATTGGTACCGACAGTAGCCCCCGAGCCTTTAGGTGAGTGTATGATCACTCTCCTAGAGGCTTTTCTGCCGATGAACTGGAGTCGTAACGCCGTTTGCTTTTCCAGTAGGGGCGTCCGAGCGCTCTCGGGACTTCTCCGGTGGGGGCGCGCGAGCGCACCCGCCGGGTGTAGCCCCCGAGGCCTTGGTGGAGTATTAAGAAGACTCCTCCGAGGCCTTTTGCGTGTTTTATCAGGGAGTAGCTGATGCGGTCGAGCCCCCGAGCCTCGCGCGCACGAGGTCGATCGGAGTCCCTGCCGTCTTTTGTTGTTCGGCCCTCACGCTCCTCCTACGGAGAGGAGGAGGAGGGGTGGGGAACGTCGTTCTACCCTGTTTGGCGAGTCCGGCGATCTCCGGTGAGCTGCTAGCGGGGAGATTCGAGTGAGAGTCCGTGCTCCAGTCGTTAGGAGTCGGCTTGTGGCCCGGAGGCGCTCTTCAAAGATGCCAAGGAGTGGTCGTGCGGATGTCGGTTCCCTGCGACAGGATCCGAGGGCTCGATGCCTCCCCCGAGGGGATTCCTGCTCCGACCTCGTCCTTTAGCCTCGAATACGTCTTGGGGTGCCTCGAGAGCGTGGCTCGAGCCCTGGCCATGTACGGGCGCATCCCTGGTCGTCCCTTGCTCTGTTGCTCGAGGGCAGCTGTCGAACCCAGGTCGAGGGCCAGCTTCCGTTCCCTCGAGACTTAAAGTGGGCTCGGAGCCCGTTATAGGTATCTGGGAATATCCATCCGTGGATCTCGCCCCGCCCGTTAGCCAGGCGCGTCTTTTTAGGGCGAGATCAGCGCGGTAGTGGGCGACGTGGCGTTCGGTTACGGCGTGGGGGACGGCCACGTGCCTTGCTCCTGTAAGATGTGGGGGACGGTTAGGTGAGCGCATTTATTGCGGGAAACTGTTCCTACCTTTTCACGCGGCCGTTGGACTTCTACCCGTCCTATAAAGGCGAGACCCAGGGGTCTGTGTTCCCCTCCGATTCTTTGCGCTCTGGCCATCCCTTAGCCTTAGGAAACCCTAGCCTTCTTGCGCCTTCCGCCCAGACCGCTGCTGCCGCTGCCGCCTCCCCCTTCGTTCATCCTCCTCCCGACAACACCGATGGCCGGAAAGAGCCAAATCCTCCCCGCCGAAGACTGGGCCACTTCCTCGGTGACGGAGAGGAGGCTGGAGGAGCTGGTTGAAGATGGGCTGCTGCGGCCGAGGATGAACCGGTCGCGGCCGGAGTGGATTGCGCCGCCGCCGGCCCACCGGGAGCCGGCGCCTCCGGAAGGGTACGTGGTGAGCTTCGTGTGCTTCCACGAGCGGGGGTTCAGCGTCCCCTCGTCGGTCTTTATGCGTGTGCTCCTCCATTACTACTGGGTGGAGCTTCACCACCTTGCCCCCAACGCCGTCGCACAGGCCGCCATCTTCGCGGAGGTCTGTGAGGGGTACCTCGGGGTGGAGCCGCAGTGGAACCTGTGGCTTCACCTCTTCAAGGGCGAGCTCTTCGCCAAGAGAGCAGGGGAGAAGGGAGTTCTCTACGCGGCGCGGGCGGGGAGCTGCATTCTCCAGTTAAGGTCGAGCCGGGCGGATCAGTACATCCCGGCTCGACTCATCTCCTCCAACAGCGGGTGGCACGAGGGCTGGTTCTACCTTCGCAACGACGACAACCAGCTGCCACAGTACACCGGCCGTGTGCTGACCGCCCGGGAGGATCGCTGGGGATACGGGGTGCTGGAGGTCGAGAAGCCGCGCCTGGACCCGCTGCTGGCGACGCTGCAGCAGCTTCGCGTTCGTGGCTTGACGGCGGCGGCGGTGGCGACGGCGTTCCATCGCCGCAGGGTGATGCCGCTGTGCCGGCGTCGCCTGCGCCTCGACCAGATGACTCCGGAGGCGCCTCTCGAGGGGAGCCGGATGTCTCACGAGGCCCTCACCCTCGAGGAGGGACTTCGTCGAGCCCGTCGGATGGTCGGGACGTTCAAGGCGGAGGAGGTCGACCGGGTCCCCATGAGGCCCACCGAAGGGTTTGAGCCCGTGGTAAGTATTTCGAGATGATACGCTCATTTTGGTTTGATTCGTTTCTCGGGTCCCCTTAACCCGGTTGATGCCGGCGTGCAGGATTTGTCGGCGTTGCGGGAGACGCGGCCGCTGGTGCCGGAGGACCAGCCCGCCCACGAAGCTCGACGGCTGCACGCCTCGAAGCAGCAACAGGTAAAGGAGTCGACCAAGAAACGGGCGGCTCGCAAGGCCAAGGAGGCAGAGGCGCGAAAGAAGCTCCGGCACCAGCAGGCCCTCGATGGGCTCCCTCTGGAGCCGTCGCCCTCCGAGATCATCTCGGGGGAAGACGACGACAGCAGCGGTGAGGATGATGACGCCCTGTCGCGGTACGAGGCCGCGACCGGGCTGGGGAGCCTCCCCGATATCCGACCCCTGCTGGAGCCCATCGCAGGGTCATCCTCCTCGGTCGTTGTGGTCGAGGAGGACGAGGAGGAAGAGGAGAAGAAGAAGAAGAATGAAGAGAAGAAGGAGGCGGGCCCCTCGGCGGAGGGGCCGCCTTGCCCCGGACCCAGCAAGTGGGGTCGACGGGGGCGCCTGCCCCAGCCCAGGCCCCACAAGTTCGGGCGGGGACTGGGACGGTGGCGCCGACATCGTCGTCGGCGGCGCCATCGTCGGGCGTGAGGACCCGAGGCCAGCTGGCCTCGGAAGCGCAGAAAACGCGCAGCGGCGCCCCGGCGAGGGCCCCGCGGAGCGCCCGGTCTGCGGGTGAGGCCGCCGCGAGGCCGCCGCCCGCTGCCTCGGGCGGCTCGGACCGCGCGGGGTCAAGGCCTTTGGTGCCGATCTCCGGGTGAGTTTTCGGGCTTAGGGGATTTGCTTTTTTTCGAGTTCGTCGGCTGACCTTATTATTTTTTACCATGCAGGCTGAAGCGGAAGGCGGAGCTCATGGGGCCCACCCCCGTGAAGTCCCTTCGGGCCAGTGCCGCCGTCCTTAACCGGTCAGCGGAGCAGGACGCGGCCTGGGTCCGCGAGGTCGAGGCCGCGAAGGAGCGCCTTCGACAGCAGCAGGAGGCTGCAGGTGCTTCGACGGTCGCCGGCCCCGACCCCGCCGTGGCAAGGTCCGAGCCTGCGACGGCAGTGGCACCCGGTCCGATCGAGGTGGAGCCTAGGGCGCTGCCCTCGGCCGAGGCCACCGCCGAGGCCGCGACGGGTAAAGCGCCCGTCAGTGGCGCAGGAAGGGCGGGCGCTGACGCGACCGTGGAGGAGGTTGCGTCGGCGCCGGAGCAAGAGGTGGCACCGGCGAAGGGGCCGCAGCCACCGCAATACCTGTCGGCGCGGCCGATCGGTACGGCGGAGGGCGAGGTCGTCGAGCTCCCTGCCGGCGCCCCGGAAGAGGTGGCGCCGGAGGTCGAGGTGTCGGTTGCGGGGGCGCCGTTGGTCGGAGCGCCAGTTCCCGAGCCGCCAACGGGCGAGGTGCCGGCCCCGGAGGCGTCGACGGTGGAGGCGCCAGCTCCAGAGGTGCCGGTAGCCGAGGGGCCGGTCACCGCCGAAGGGCGGGTGCCCGTGGTCGTTGCCCTCGATGACGCCCCTCTAGACAGAGGAAAACAAATAATGGGGGTCGAGGGGGGCGAGGCCACAAGTCAAGCTGACGCCTCGACGTCCGCTGGGGCCGCGGGAGCTGCGGGCGAGGCCAACGAGGCCGGCCCTTCGGCGGGGCCGGGAGACGCCCAGGCCGCGTCGTCGTCGTGGCCTGACTCCACCGCGCTGGCAATAGCGCGGGCTGAGGAGGAGATCCCGAGGTGGGGGGACCGTCCCTTCAGTTCAGGGACGCCGCGAACCCCAATGCCGAGCCTATCCTCACTCTGAATGACAGGGATGAGGTGCATCGCTGGCAGTATCTCGAGGGCGTCCGCCAGCATCTCGATCGGCTACTCCGCGTGGCGTCCGACGCCGTCTCGCGGGGTATACGGGATGCCACCGAGGTATGATTAATCTGTTAGCTTCTTTCGTGGCTCTCAGTGTCTTTTTTCCTTGGTTTCATTATCTTTTTTTGTTTCTCTTGAATTAGGAACTAAAGGAGTGCTCCCGCCACAAGTCACTCTTCATCCGAGGTGAGAGTGGCGTGTGGGCGTCGCTGTCCCGGCAACGGGCCCTGGTCGAGGAGACCCAGAAGAGGCTCGCCGATCGGACCGCTGAGATGGCGGAGCTACGCACCGCCTACTCAACGGTGAAGGAGGAGGCGATCCAGGCTTGGGTGGCTGAAGCCACAATGCGCACCGAGGTGGACAAGGCCCGGGAAGAGGCTGCCCAAGCTCGCAGGGACCTCGAGCCCCTGTCAGCGCGGGTGAAGGAACTCGAGGAGGACGTCTCCTAGGTTGGCCGCCAACGTGACCTCCTCAACGTCCAAATTGGGCAGGTCACGGCCCAGTTCAGCGCGCTGAAGGAGGAGGTCACAGTGCTGAACGGGGCCATCCAAGAGAGGGACGCGGCGCTCCAGACTGCTCGTCAGGAGATCGAGGCGTTGAAGGCGACCGTCCGTGACAAGGACAGCGCCCTCCTGAGGCTCGAGCAGATGTGCGGGGGTCTTTGTGATGAGGTTGTGGGCTTGAAGACCCATATCGAGGGTAAGTATGGCTGTTGTAGTCATGACGTCGAGGCCTCGTATTAGGTACTAATTTTACTTTGTCGTATTCAGAGCTGGAGAGTGAGAAACGGGAGGCCCACTCGACCGCCAACTCCCTGCAAAGCCTCCTTGAAGCCGAGACCCGGAGGACCCAGCTGCTCGAGGGTGCGATTACCACGGTATGCGACGGTCTGGGGGTCGAGCCCGACGCCGACACCAGGGAAGACGCTCCAGGGAACTCCTTCATCCGTCGGATGGCGGCGCTGGGTAGCCTTGCCCGGGAGAAGATAAGGGACAGCCTCCACCATGGCGTAAAGAGGGCGCTGGCCGTCGTCCGTTCGGGGTTTGTCTTTGACATGGAGCTCGTTGCCGACGGCTTCATCACAGACCCGGAGCAGACGGACGAGGACAATGAGAACGCCTGCCTGGGGCTGATCGAAGCCGCCGAGGGGCCTGGGAGCCGTCTGGCCTCGCTCTTTGAACCTGAGGTGGTCCCGCCTGCTGTCGACGAAGGCCTGTGAGCCAAATCTGGGCACGGAGGCCCATGTAATAAGTTAGTTATTTTGATTTTCAGTTGTGGTGGCCTCAGGGGCTTTAAGAACTCAAAACATAAATCGGTTCGTGGTTAATTTAGTTCCATTCGATCTTCCCTTATTGCTTGGATTGTGTTCTCGTACGATTTATTTGACACGCAGTCGCGCCCTTTGGCGTAGGGGAGCAAGTGGAGGTACCGTAGCCTCGGAGGCGTAAGTGATCTCGCGGCTTGACTACCCTCGAGCTTTAGGGTGTTCCTGCGGCCTCGCGGATCGTGTGAGAACCTGATCCAAGCGGCAGGGAGTGTAATCTCTTTCAAAGTTAGGAACCGTCGTTTAGGTCTCCCTAGCGTGGAGTTGCATCTCTAGGAGACGTAAGGAGTGAGTGGAGGCACCATAGCCCCGAAGGCGTAGGTGATACTCCTGGCTCGAGGGTCCTTTCAATCCTTGGAGCGCTCTTACAGTGCCGTTGATCTAGGGAGCGGTTCTTAAATTTAAAAAAGAGCGCAAGTTTTTTCGGGGACTGGGGGTTCCCCCTTGTAGCCCCCGAGGGAGGGTCAATTCTGGTAGTGCAGAGTCGATCCTTCCTCATCGTAAAACGAAAGTTTTAACATTGCTGTACTCTTTATTGATGAAAGAGAAAATACAGGGCCTCGAGGCTTTCTAAGGAAAAAAGCGACGTAGCTGTTCGATGTTCCAAGCGTTGGTGAAGATTTCGCCCTTCTCGTTGGATAGCTTGTAGGTGCCTGGCTTCAGTACTTCTACGATGATGTACGGCCCTTCCCATGACGGTGTGAGCTTGTGGCGTCCCTTGGTGTCCTGGTTCCGACGTAGCACCAGATCGCCGATGTTGAGGTCACGCTTGCGGACGTGTCTGTCGTGGTAGCGTCGGAGACCCTGCTGGTACCTGGTAGAATGCAACAAAGCCACATCTCGGGCCTCTTCGAGCTGGTCGAGGGTGTCCTCTCTTGCGGCGTCATTGTTTCTTTCGTTGTAAGCCTTCAATCTTGGGGACCCGTATTTAATATCGGTTGGGAGGACTGCCTCGGAACCGTAGACTAAGAAGAACGGAGTGAACCCCGTGGCTCGACTCGGCGTTGTTCTTAGGCTCCACAGGACCGAGGGCAGCTCGGTAGCCCATCTTTTGCCATGCTTGTTTAGCTTGTCAAAAATTCTAGGTTTCAGGCCTTGTAGGAGCATGCCATTGGCACATTCTACTTGGCCATTTGTTTTTGGATGAGCCACGGCCGACCAGAGCACACGAATGTGATGGTGGTCGCAGAAATCCAGAAATTTTTTACCAGTGAACTGGGTGCCGTTGTCCGTGATGATGCAGTTGGGGACCCCAAAGCGATGAACGATGTCGGTGAAGAATAGCACAGCTTGCTCGGACCTGATGCTGGTGATGGGGCAGGCCTCGATCCACTTTGAGAACTTGTCAATGGCGACAAGCAAGTGGGTGAAGCCGCCAGTTGTTCTTTTCAGTGGTCCGACCAGATCGAGCCCCCAAACGGCAAACGGCCATGTGATGGGGATGGTTTGCAGGGCGTGTGCCGGGAGATGCATTTGTCTTGCGTAGTATTGACAACCCTTGCAGGACCGTACTAGCTTGACGGCGTTAGAGACTGCGGTCGGCCAGTAGAATCCCTGTCGAAAAGCGTTTCCGACGAGGGTTCGAGGTGCTGCGTGATGACCACAAGCCCCCGAGTGCAAATCGTTGAGCAGGTCTCTGCCTTCTTTGTTTGTGATGCAGCGCTGAAGGACACCAGTATGGCTGCGATGGTACAGCTCCCTACTGTTACCAATGATCACAAAAGTTTTGGCCCGGCGAGCGATCCGTCGAGCCTCGGTCTTATTCGAGGGGAGGTCCCCTTGGATAAGGTAGTCGAGGTACGGAGCGCGCCAGTCAAGCTCGAGGTTAGATGGCGGGGTCGATCCCTCTACCTGCAGGGCTTCAGCCCCGGTCGGGGGGGCTTCTGCCTCAGGAGGGGGGGTCGACCGACGTCCCGTCGACCCCTCCGTCTTGCCTAAGATCGACGGATGGCTGCTGGAGATCTCTCGCGAAGACGTCTGGTGGAACCGTAGTTTGACTCGACGCGATTTTCGCCAGTTCGTCGGTGGCCTCATTATATCTGCGCGAGATGTGGTTGAGCTCGAGGCCGTGAAACCTATCCTCAAGGCGCCGTACTTCCTGGCAGTAGGCTTCCATTTTGGGGTCACGGCAACTCGAGCTCTTCATGACCTGGTCGATCACGAGCTGGGAGTCGCCTCGAACATCGAGGTGTCGGACCCCGAGCTCGATGGCGATTCTCAGCCCCGTGATGAGTGCCTCATACTCAGCGACATTGTTTGATGCGGGGAAATGAAGCCGGATAACGTAGCGCATGTGAACCCCGAGGGGCAAGATGAAGAGCAAGCCCGCGCCTGCTCCTGTTTTCATCAACGACCCATCGAAGTACATGGTCCAGAGCTCGGCCTGGAGCTGTGCGGGAGGGAGTTGGGTGTCGGTCCATTCAGCCAAAAAATCGGTTAACACCTGTGACTTGATAGCCTTGCGTGGTGCGTAGGACAGGGTTTCGCCCATGAGTTCAACCGCCCATTTAGCGATCCTACCCGAGGCTTCCCGGTTCCGGGCTATCTCTCCCAAGGGGAAAGAAGAAACCACAGTAACCGGGTGGCCCTCGAAGTAGTGTCGGAGCTTGCGACGTGTCAGGACGACGGCGTATAGCAGTTTCTGAATTTGTGGGTATCGAACCTTAGTTTCAGAGAGCACCTCGCTGATGAAATAGACTGGCCTCTGGACAAGCAAGGTATGCGCCTCCTCGGCCCGTTCGACCACCAGGACCGAACTGACTACTTGTGACGTCGCAGCGACGTACAGCAGGAGTGGTTCCCCCGGGGTCGGAGGGACGAGGATGGGTGAGTTAGAGAGTGTGGCCTCAAGTTTTGTGAGAGCTTCCTCAGCCTCGAGGCTCCACGAAAAGTGCTGTGATTTCTTTAGGAGACGGTACAGAGGGAGCGCCTTTTCTCCGAGGCGTGAAATGAAACGGCTGAGTGCTGCAAGGCAACCAGTGACCCTCTATACACCCTTCAGATCTCAGATGGGGCCCATCTTAGTTATGGCAGAGATTTTTTCGGGGTTGGCCTCGATGCCGCGTTTGGACACGATGAACCCTAGAAGCATGCCTCGGGGGACGCCGAAGACGCATTTCTCAGGGTTAAGTTTGATGTTTTTTGCCCGGAGGCACCTAAATGCTACGTCAAGGTCGCTGACCAGGCCGTCGGCTTGTTTTGTCTTGACAACGATGTCGTCGACATAAGCCTCGACCGTCGACCCGATGTGTTCCCCAAAGGCGTGCTGCATGCACCGTTGGTACGTGGCCCCTGCGTTCCGGAGACCGAAGGGCATCGTAATATAGCAATACATGCCGAAAGGGGTGATGAATGAAGTCGCGAGCTGGTCGGACTCCTTCATTTTGATCTGATGATAACCGGAGTAGGCATCTAAGAACGAGAGAGTCTCACATCCCGCAGTGGAATCAACGATTTGATCAATGCGTGGCAAAGGGAAAGGAACTTTTGGACATGCTTTATTCAAACTAGTATAGTCTACACACATCCTCCATTTCCCACTCTTTTTCTTAACTAACACGGGATTAGCTAGCCACTCAGGATGATGAACCTCCTTGATGAATCCGGCCTCCAACAGCTTGTGGATCTCCTCGCCGATGACCCTGCGCTTCTCCTCGTTGAAGCGGCGCAGGCGTTGCTTCACCGGTTTGGATCCGGCCCGGATCTCCAAGGCGTGCTCGGCGACTTCCCTGGGTATGCCTGGCATATCCGAGGGACTCCACGCAAAGATGTCGGCGTTCGCGCGGAGAAAGTCGACGAGCACGGCTTCCTATTTCGGATCGAGGGTGGCGCTGATGCTCAGCGCCTTCCCGTCGGGATCAGCAGGGTCGAGGGGTACGAGCTTGACATCTTCCGCGGGCTCGAAGCTGCCGGCGTGGCGCTTCAGGTCGGAAACTTCGTTCGCGAGACCGTCGAGGTCCGCAGCCAAAGCCACCGACTCCAAAACAGCCTCGCCGTGCTCGACGCACTCGACGTCGCATTCGTAGGCGTGTTCGTACGAGGGCCCCACGGTAATGACACCGTTTGGGCCTGGCATCTTGAGCTTGAGGTAGGTGTAGTTCGGCACAGCCATGAACTTGGCGTAGCACGGGCGCCCGAGGATGGCGTGGTATGTCCCACGGAATCCGACCACCTCGAAGGTGAGGGTCTCCTTCCTGAAGTTGGCCGGTGTGCCAAAACAAACGGGCAGATCGACCCATCCGAGGGGTTCCGCCCGCTTCCCTGGCACAACTCCGTGGAAGCCCCCGACGCTAGGTTGGAGGCGCGCTCTCTCAACCCCCAGGAGGTCGAGGGTCTGGGAGTAGATGATGTTGAGGCTGCTTCCGCCGTCCATGAGTACTTTGGTGAGGCGTGTGCTGGCGATGATGGGATCAACAACAAGAGGGTAGACCCCCGGATTGGGGACGTAGTCAGGATGATCATCACGGTCGAAAGTGATGGCCACCGCAGACCAGTCAAGGAAACGAGGGACCGCCGTTTGTATAGATAAAACCTCTCGTCGCTCTCGCTTGCGTTGGCGAGCGGAGAGGCGGGTCGAGGGTCCTCCATAGATCATGAAGCAGTCGTGGATCTCGGGGAATCCCTCATCCTTGTCGTCACCCTTGGGGTCCTCCTTCTTGTCGGTGTTTTTGCCGCCTGCACCCTTGAAGTACCTGCGGAGCATGTGACAATCCTCGAGGTTATGGTTAGTGGGTCCCTTGTGGTAGGGACACGGTTCTTTGAGCATTTTGTCGAAAATGCCCCCACCGGGAGGGCCTCGAGGCTTCTTGCGCTCGGTAGTGGCGACAAGCTCATCGGCCGGGGCCTCGAGCTTGCCCTGCTGGCCTTTCTTCTTCTTACGGTTGTTCCTCTTGGAGCCCCGGGTGGAGCTCGCGGGATCATCGGCTTTCTGCTTCCCTTTGTCCTGCTCGCCTCCGAAGATGGCACCAACGGCCTCTTCGCCGGCGGCGAAGTTGGTGACGATGTCCATTAATCCGTTGGTGGTGAGTGGGGTGTGACGGCCTAACTCTCGGACCAGCTCTTTGCAAGTGGTGCCAGAGAGGAAAGCCATGATCACGTCGGAGTCGGTGACGTTGGGGAGCTCGGTGCGTTGCCTAGAGAAGCGCCGGATGTAATCCCGGAGGGACTCACCCGGTTTCTGCTTGCAACTCCGGAGGTCCCACGAGTTACCAGGGCGCATGTAGGTTCCCTTGAAGTTTCCCTCGAACACTCTCACGAGATCACCCCAGTCGTGGATCTGCTGGGGCGGGAGATCCTCGAGCCAGGCTCCAGCGGTGTCGGAGAGGAACAGGGGGAGCTGTCGGATGATGACCCGGTCGTCGGTGGCCCCGCCCAGCTGACATGCCAAGCGGAAGTCGGCGAGCCAAAGTTCGGGTTTGGTCTCGCCGTTGTACTTGGCAAGAGTCGTGGGAGGGCGGAACCGCGCCGGGAGTATCGTTTCGCGGATAGCCTTACTGAAGACCCGAGGGCCCGGAGGCTCGGGTGAAGGACTGCGGTCCTCCGAGCTGTCGTAGCGCCCGCCCCTATGCACGTGGTAACCTCGAGCCACACCATCACCGTGCTTGCGCGTGTGGCGCTCGACGATGTTGCCACAGGTGTCTCGAGGCTCATGGTCGTGAGTGATGTGCTCAGGGGCGGGAGCCATTCGAATCCGTCGGGGAAGTTCGGGATGAACTGAGGCCTCTCTCTCCTGCCGGGAGGGCTCTGCGAGCCGCTCCGAGGCGGGCTCGCGTTGCCTCGAGGCAGAGCTCTCGGCCTGCTGCAAGGCAGCGGTCTCGAGGAGTTCTCGGATCTCATCTCGAGCCCGGCGAGCGTCGGGGTTTGACGGCTCGGGCATATTGCGGAGGAGCATGGCGGCGGCGACGACGTTCTGGCTGGCTCGAGCGAAGATCGGGGGGTCGGTTACCCGGTCCTCGTCGATGCGACGGTTGACGTCGCGAGCTCTTCCGCGAGCTCTCCCGCCAAATGCGCGTTCCGCACGCTCACGCTCGAGGTTTTGTCGAAGCAGCCTCAGGTTTTACCGTTCCTCGTCGAGCCTTTCCTGTAACTCGCGGATTTGCTCAAGCTGCACCCCTTGATCCGCAAGGAGTTGAGCCTCGTCCCGCTCGGCAGGGAGCTCGGCGTGAGGAGGCGTGTGCCTTCCTCCGACCGGCTGCTCTTCCTGCGAATCCGGCGTGCTTTCAACATCGACGTTGAAGCACTCACGGGTCAGATCGTAGGTGTCGTCAGCTGAGTCGGAGTCAGGGGCGCCGAAATAATAGTATGACGGGGGATGCATGGTCGTTGCGGATCGCCACCGGGGTTGCAGCGTGGGGAAGCGGTCACACGGGGTTCTGTTTCTGGTGCCTCAGTAGAGTCCAGATAATCAGAAGCCGGCGTGGACGCGACGAGGTCCAGAGTGGAGCGTAGATGGTGCCCGGGGAGTTCCCCATAAGCACTCATGCAAGTGCTCACGGAAGAAGCGTACACCTGGGCAGCCGAATCTAGCCCAAACGGGAATGGTGAAGGAGGTGTGGCTGTCCACGCCGGAATGGGTGCTCCAGTTAGCGGTGTCTCACCGGACGGGGGAGCGGCGGGATTCTCCGTCGGCATGTTACCCTCGGCTAAGCCGATCCTCCCCAGACCTTCAATGAGGAAGTCTAGGTTGGCGTCCGGCTGAGGGGTGCTGAACCGGGGGATCCCGTCACCCTCCGCGAGATGAAGACGGCGGTTGCGCCGGGCTCGTCGTCGTCGGGCGGCTCGCGCCTGCCTTGAACGACGATACCGGCGGATCGCTCCCCCAGGCTGGGAGAGCTCGCAATCCTCGTCAGTTGGGTGTCTAGGTGGGAGTAGGACCATGTCGTAGCTGTAGCCAAGTGACATGAACTCCAAACTCCCGAACCAGATCACCGTGGCCAATGGGATAGGACGATTGGGGTCAGCCATCCAGGAAAAAGGCGGGAAAGCGACGTCGGCACGCAGCGTCCCCTACCTGGCGCGCCAACTGTCGGTGTTCGGACCCGAGGGGGTCTTAGACCAACGAGTAAGTGCTGCGTGTCCCTTTCCTGGAGGGTGATGCAAGGAGAACACACGGGGATTTATCCTGGTTCGGGCAAGAGAAGGCCCTACGTCCAGCGGGGGAGAGGAGATGTTGTATTTCCTTGCACCGAGGTGCTTGCGTAGGGGTTACAAGCTTGCGAGAGAGGGTGGTGAGCCTAGGTCTCAAAGAGGAGAAAAAGAAAGTACAAGATGATTGCTTGAGATGTTGATCTCGATCTTGTGCACGGCCAGTTGTCCCCCGTCCTCGTAGAGCCCTGGCCTACCCTTTTATAGGGCGAGAGGAGGCCAGGGCAACGGATGCCTTGAGATGATGTTTTGTCGATCACTGTCGAGGTGACGGTAGCGTCGTGCCCTAGAAATGGGAGACCATCCCTGGACGCCATGATGTTACAGAGGACGAGACGCCGAAATGACCTGGAGCGCCGTGCCATGCCGTCCTTCCGTCCCTGTTGTGCTATGTTAGGCGTCGAGGCCGGGTCGAGGCCGGGTCGAGGCCGATCGGATAAGTCCGAATCCCTGGAATCGTGGCGTACGGACTTTGTCGTATCCTCCCTCGAGGGTAACTAGTGATGTACAGTGTGAGGTAAGGTGGGTACAGTGACGTTTTTCACCTCCCATCACGGGATGGGTGGTAAAACAGTGAGGACTGACACTGGTATTGTTCCCACGTCGATCCCGGTTGCGGCCAAGTCGTTAGGTGGTAGTAGGTAATTGCATTGAATGTCATGACTTTTGTCCCGGAGTAGGTAGAGGAAGAGGGGGTCGAGCGCCTCGACCCGGGCTCACGCGAGTCGGAGTGCGGTCGAGGCTCCTTGTCGTGCGGGACGCGGTCGAGGTCTCTCGTCGAGGGGGCCTCGTACGAGTCGGAGATGGGACGCGGTCGAGACATCCCGTCGAGCCGGTCTCGTACGAGGCGGACAACTGTCGTGCGATTTGAGGTGGGCTGTGCTCTGCCGTGATTTAGTCGCTTTTGTTTTTATTATTGATGAATGTGGGTACCCCTATACTATTGGTACCGACAGTATCTTTCTAATATATTTCAAGATCTCTTTCCACATCTATCATTTATTCTAAGGTTTCAATATCATCACATCCTCCTTTTATTTTGTCTATAAAACCAGGTCTTACATCTCTATTTACTAGTTGGAGTGACTTGTCTCTTCTAGAGAAGTTTTCAGATGCTGCCATTTTTATGAATTTAAAGATTTGTTAAATTCAACTACTCCTGCAGATGATGACACAATTTCTTTACTATGCTCAATAATATTAATATGCTCAAGTTTCTTATACAAATAAGATATATCCTTTTAAATATGATCACTATTTTGGCTAATTCCTCCTAGAGAAACTTTACTTTCTTTCAAAGCTTGTAGAGCTAATTCTAATTTATTATTGGTAGCTGAATATTGCTCTTTTAACTGCTTATGCTCTTTTTGAAGACTTTCATATTTTAATTCTAAATCGTCTTGCCTTTTACCCCAAGATATATAGAAATTGTGTATTAAGTCAACTAATAGATTTATTTGCCCGTGTGAAGTATGCCAAGTATGTTCTTCAGAGCTATTTATTCTGCACTTAATATTTATATTTTCTTTAGTTTTGACAGTCTTTCCGGTATTGACTTCTAAATTTAAATAAAGTAACTTTTCAATTTTTACTTATTTTAATATATCCCTTAAATTCAAATTTTATTAACTAGGCTCCGATACCACTGCAATTGACTCTTGGACTCAGGACTGGAAAAACTTCGAACTCAAGATTCAAATTTAAAATTCACGAGTTACTATTTATGTCACTATTCAAATTCAGCGGTTACTATTTAAATTCATGGCACTATTCAAAATACTGAATACTATTCAAATTCGGAATATGAACAGTGCATGAGCACTTCACCTGAGTGGGTTGAGAGGCTCTGGCACCCAATATTCAAGATTACTATTTGGCACTATTAGAGGCATTATGCAGAGCACTTTGAATATATTATTCGGACGCTATGCAGAGGACTTGATGGGTGGATGCAGTGATGCGTGAATGCGTGATTAATGAGTATGCGGAATTAATGATTCTCAGGATCTTTTGCAGGCTGGCGAGACCAAAGATTCAGCCGGTGGTGCGACTATGCTAGTGTCAATCCTACTCGGTACTCACTGTATGATTCACTAGCTCGCTTCAGAATCGGGCTAACCAGTCCTTCTCCCTTGCTATCCCCAGCCACGAACACACAGGACTCAGGCTCTATCGTCTCCCCAGGCAGTTCCACCCGAAGGGAACACTTCTCTGCGCAAACAAGGTTCTCTACAAACTCCACTACCAGGGCTAACACGAGAACAACACACGCAGATGTTTCTCCTCTAGGGTCCTTAGTATAGAGACTTCGTCCCATATGAACGAGCTTAAAGGAAAATAGGGATTAAAACAGGAAAGCTTAATTCATTTCCACAGAGCAAGCTTACATACGGCTTTTTTTTTGGAAAACCCCAAGCACTTACCACAAACCTTAGAGATTACCTTACAAGAGCAGAAAGGTCACGAGGATATCCTTTATTCTCTAATTTACAACTCTGTTGGAGTAGTACTAATTAGGTGGCTAATTACAAGCGGTGGATGATCTTCAAAGAGTCTCTGAGATCATGTCTTCATGGAGTATAGTGAAAGTGGAGTGGTGGTGGAGTGGAGTGTTGCTGGTGGTGGTCTTCTGTGGTGTGGTGAGGTCGTGTGTTTCGATCCTGTGTTTTCGATGATGAATGCAGGCGCTTGGCTTCTTCTTTTAAAGAGCGAGAGGAGCCTTCTGGATTGCCTTCGTCCTTATCTTCTGGCGTCCTTCGAGACGAAGTCTTCTGTCTTCTGGAGGATAAGGATGCGGCGTCTTCAATTATCGTCTTCTACTGTTGCCTGGACAGCTGGACGGTGCACTGTCTCCAATAATTGTCCTGGCTACATTAGTGTCACTGTATATTCTTTTTGCGTTGTCTTCTGACAGGCGTTATCTTCACGTGTATTTTTAGACTTTATATATATATATATATATATATATATATATATATATATATATATATATATATATATATATATATATATATGTCGTTGGTGTATATCCTTTAAATCTATGCTTCTTCTATATTTCAGATGCCAGAATTTTAAGATGACATCAGGTAACACTATTGTACAAGCAGCTAGTACGAGCAAATTGTTACTTTTATGATTCGGTATTTGTCTTTGTTCATAACATATCAAATTTGTCCTTGTTCAACTATAAAAGTAATTATAAATTATTAATTTTCTTTGTAGCAACGCATATTAGATTTTGACAGATTTAGAGTTTTGTCTAACTGGTTTTTTTATTCTCAGAACTGAAAATTACAGATCATGCATACATAAATTGCAACGAACTAAAATTAGAATTTTTTTAATATAAAATATAGACAATAATGGTTGCCCAAAAATAAACTAAAATTCAACAAGCACCTGGATTTTAGCGAGTTCCCTGAACGTATTCTCGATATACAAGCCCTTGTTCAGATGACATCAAAATTCCAAGTTTTTTCACTCTCTCCATCACATCAATTTTTAACCGTTTGCATGGAGTATTAAATGTAGGTAAAAAAATAACTAATTACACAGTTTAGTTGTAAATCACGAGATGAATCTTTTGAGCCTAGTTGATCCATAATTGGACAATATTTGTCAAATAAGACGAAAGTAGTACTATTCATCGGGTTGAAATTTTTTCCCAATCTAAACAAGGGCCAACACTACATTCCTCCGCAAAACATGGAGTCCAGCACATGGTGTGCAGGGCACAGTTCTCCAGAGACAAGGCACAGAACATGATTGATACACACACATGATCTGACCTGATAAAGTGGAAGTGTCTTTAGTGGAGTGAAGTGTGTTTTTAATCCAGGTGGAGAACAAGGTTCGAGACCTGTGCTTAATTGAAACATCTCATGCTAAGGAACCACAGAAGTTGACAGGCTAGCTAACACACAGAGAGACGAGAGTCGAGAGAGAGACAAAATGTTGTCTTGGAGGAACGCAGGGCAGGGCACGCCGCACGCCATATTGGAGATTTGGAGTATACTACTCCTATATACTCCCTCCGTCCCAAATTATAAGGCATTCCAAGAATCTTAGAGAGTCAAAGGATCTCAAGTTTGACCAAATTTATATGATAAAATAATAATATTTATGACACAAATTAAGTATCATTAGATTCTTCATTAATTATATTTTTATAGTATACCTATTTGATGTTATAAATGTTTGTAATTTTCTCTATAATTTTGGTCAAACTTAAGATGTTTTGACTCTCCAAGATTCTTGGAATGCCTTATAATTTGGAATGGAGGGAGTATATACTAGTATATGTTAACATCAACTCATCGTGATCTCCGCAATATAGTATATTGTTACTGCATTCGCAAATCGATTGAGCTCCAACAACAGCCAGGTTGGCCAAATGGATATCGTGACACTGTCCCTAATCCTCACCTTCCTCCTCATCATCCGCAAGCTCACCAGGAGCTACTACACCGCCTCATCACCACCATCGCCCACGCCCACCAAGTCGACGGCGGCGGCGGCACTCCGGCTGCCACCGGGGCCATGGCAGCTGCCGCTCATCGGCAGCCTGCACCACCTCCTGCTGTCGCGCTTCAGCGACCTGCCGCACCAGGCGCTGCGCGAGATGTCCGGCACCTACGGGCCCCTCATGCTGCTCCGCTTCGGCTCGGTGCCCACGCTGGTGGCCTCCTCCGCCGAGGCCGCCCGGGAGGTGATGCGGACCCACGACCTGGCCTTCTGCAGCCGGTACCTGAGCGCCACCCTGGACATCATCAGCTGCGGCGGCAGGGACATCCTCTTCTCCCCCTACAACGACCGCTGGCGCGACCTCCGCAAGGTGTGCATGCTGGAGCTCTTCAACCCGCGCCGCGTGCTCTCGTTCCGGACCGTCCGGGAGGAGGAGGTGGCGCGCCTCCTCCGCTCCATCTCCGACCAGTGTGGTGGCCATCATGCCGGCGCCGCCGTCGTCAACCTCAGCGACGGCATCTGCCGCATGGTGAACGACGTCGTGGTGCGGACCGCCATTGGCGACCGGTGCAAGCACCGCGACGAGTTCCTGCACGAGCTCGACGAGGCGGTGCGGCTCACCGGCGGGTTCAGCCTGGCTGACCTGTACCCGTCGTCGCGGCTCGTGCGCCGGTTCAGCGTCGCCGCCAGAGACATGGGAAGGTGCCAGAAGAACGTGTACCGCATCATCGAAAGCATCATCCATGAGCGCAAGGTAGCCGCCACGCGTGTGCCGGCGGACGGAGACGACGACGACGACCTCCTCGGCGTCCTCCTCAGGCTGCAGAGGGAAGGTGGCCTGCAGTTCCCTCTCACCAACGAGATTGTCAGCACCGTCATTTTCGTAAGATCATCAGATCGATCTCATCACCTTGCATTATCTTCTTCACTTTACAATTTTCAGTCACCTTCTCCCAAATAAACATGACCATATTCTATACAACTGATGAATTGTAGGATATTTTTGCTGCCGGGAGTGAGACGTCATCAACAGTGCTAGTGTGGGCCATGTCAGAGCTTGTGAACAACCCACGGGTGCTGCACAAGGCGCAATCAGAGGTGAGGGAGACCTTCAAGGGACAGGAGAAGCTAACCGAAGACGACATGTCCAGGTTAAGCTACCTGCACCTGGTGATCAAGGAGGCGTTACGGCTGCACGCGCCGGTGCCATTCCTGCTGCCCCGGCAGTGCCGAGAGGCGTGCCAGGTCATGGGCTACGACGTGCCCAAGGGCACCAAGGTGTTCGTGAACGTCTGGGCGATCGCGAGGGACGACAAGTTTTGGGGTGACGGCGAGGTGTTCAGGCCAGAAAGATTTGAAAGTAGCAGTGTCGATTTCAGGGGTAATGACTTTGAGTTCACCCCATTCGGGGCCGGCAGGAGGATCTGCCCTGGCATCACGCACGGGCTGGCCAACATGGAGCTCGTGCTCGCTAGCCTCCTCTATCACTTCGACTGGGAGCAGTCCGGTGGCGCCGGCTCTGGAGACCTTGACATGACAGAGGCCTTTGGTATAACGCTGAGAAGGAAGTCCAAGCTCATGCTCAAGGCCATACCTCGTGTTAAGTAGGTGTTCTGTGCTATGATGCATGGACCAAAAATAAATGCACTTTTTTCCACTTGCAAAGTCACTGTCTAGTTGAGTGCAATTGTAGTTTCCATCAATTTGGAACCACCACATATGTGCCGTTTGATTTTCAGTTTCGTTGAAATCCATTCTGTTGCAAATGTTCGACATGTTTCCATCAATTTGGCCACAAATGTAGTTTTCATCATAGTCATTATATGCTTCTAATAGCACTATAAGGACCGATGAAAGTGTAAACGCGTTAAATTGCCATGTATATGCTTCTAACAGCCAGTGGTGTGGCTCGTTGATGTGTCTTTGTTGGGTGGCTTGTGTTGATGTCTCAATTCAATCGGTTGGTATAGTCTTTGCAGCTTTTAATTGTTAGCTCTATTGTTGTTTTGGTTGTAGTTACTCGAACCTTGGAGATCTCATTGCTCCGTTGCATTTCTATTGTTTGATCTAATCTAGATTCATCTTTTTTTAATATTGTCGTCAACTCTCCTGCGTGATCTGTTAAAAAAACAAACTTGACTAGCTTGGCCTATTGTGGCTCTGCATTGGTGAAAATAAGCAAAGTCAGTTGAGTGTCATATAGTTGAGGTGATTTTGCAACAAAATAACTTAGGGGGTCTCTAAGGGACCGTTTGAATGCCCCTGAGATTCTCAAAATCAGATAAAAATAATCCATGATGTTTCAAAACGGTAGGGATTTTGGACAGGATAAAAAAGGTTTATGGCAAGGATTCTTCAAAACCGCAAATCCAGAGAGCACCGGATAGTTTAGGATTCTGCTTCCTCGCAGATGTTAAAAGACACATCCACCCCTGCCTTTTCCTCTTAGCCAGCGCATCTCCCTATTCCATGTAGTAGCTTCGGTTCGGTCACAATAGCGAGGCACGGAGGGAGGGAAGGGCCGGCTAGGGGGGGGCCTGGCTCCGTCCACGCCACCCCCCGGCCCCCTGCCTATTAATTCCTTTACTAATCCTCCATTAGCTCTGAATTTGTAGTGTTTATTAGCTCATTTATGAAGACCGGCCCGCCTTAATTGAAGCTCCCCCCCCAACCCCCCCACCCACCCACCCATCTTCAATTTCTAGCTCTGCCCCTGGAGACATCGAGAGGTGCTGATGGCTGAAGGGTATTTGGGGAGAAAAAAACCTTGAGATGTAGAATCCCTATAATCCAGATCCAAACGGCTAACGAATTTTGTTATCCAGAATCCTAAGAATCCTGATTCTAAAATCCAGATCCATAGAATCCCTTCGCCAAGTGTCATATGAAGTGGTTTTTGTAATTTTTTCTTATAATATTCTAGGTTCTCATATAGTCATGTGCTTATACTGCAGCAGGATCCCCGGGAGCCGGGTGTATCATCGCATGCATGGCGCCAATTATTATCCTCTCCTGGTCCCTGGCTCCTCCGCAACCACAACCACGACGATGCACAAAACAACCGAAAGTCCGAAACCAAAATATCAAGATGCGTATGCAGATACGTCCGGGCAAGGACAAGTGTACTGTATACTTACGATATGATACGATACGACCACCACGTCAGCGTCGTCCTTGCACGCAACAGACATCATGCAACAGCGCTGCACGTAGTAGTACGCACTAGTGAGCACTGGCCAACAAAGCACAAGCAGAGAGAGAATGGATTTGAAGCAAAAGCACATGCTGTGGGAACTGGGAAGGACGAGGCATCAGCATTTCTGTTGTCTACCGGCTACTGTTCACGACTTGACGTGCCGACGTCCGCCCTACATGCATGATGCAGCCTGCTGGGCTGGCAAGAGTCCACATTCAGCAACCGTCTGTGTCATCTTCGTGGTCTCGTGGATTGGAACGAGATGGGCTTCTGATCCATGCAGGCTTGGTATATAGTAACAGGCCTAGGGCCTATTTAAAGTCCATTTTACATGCTTGAATTATTGCTACAGTTAGACCCCCTTTTGTTTCACGGGTCAAGCATAGGAATTTCATATGACTGAGGATTCCTCTGGAATGGCTACTGCTGATGCCTTTGGCTCACGGGAATGAAGCAGATGAAATCCATAGGAATACTGTGCCAACCCCATGAAAACGGAGGAAACTTAACATCCAATCGGACCTCTTTTTTGTGCTGGACGTGCGAAGACCGAGGCAACTCTCCTTGTTTTACTCGTACCAAAGACGGGCAACAGTCCGTAGCAAGAATAAAAAAAGTATAATGCTAGTGACTAGATGACTAAGAAATTGGATTACTGTTACAAGCATGTGTTGTTCCTTTCCTATGTTACAAACAATCATTTATATTCCTATCCTCTGTTTTCTAATCCTCTGTTTTGCATATGCAATCCTATTCTATTCCTACGTTTTTCCTATTCCTGCGTTTTTCCAATCCTCTATTCCAAAGGAGCCCTTAGGGTTTTCTTTTTGTAACAGCTTGCCTCCCCCATCAACACCTAAAATCGATTATATTGAATACCTGATAACAAGTCTTTACAAAAAAACATATATTTTCACTTTTTGGAAAGTTACAAAATCATACTCATAAGTCATAACTTTTGTGCATAACAAGGCGCATTGTAAAAAAACTCTCTATTCCTTAATACAAAGGCACGCAAGTCTTTTGCGACAAAAAAACAATAACTTTTATGCATAACATTTTACAGTAGGAAACCTATCACCACAACTTCTTATCATAACTTTTAATATAGTTTTCTTATGTAATTTCATAGATAATTTATCATGAAAACTTTTCTAAATTACCTTTTCAACACATTTGTTCATAATTGTCAACGGGCAAACACAATTTATCAACATAAATTTTCTAATAAACTTTTATGTAATAAATTTTACAAATAACGTAATTTATGCATGTATATATATATATATATAAATATATATAACTTATCCAACATACTTTTTATGTAATTTGTTCCAAACAATTTTCTCAAACTAAAAAAGTCTGTTTCGTAGTATATAGAACAAAAATTGTATATGTTAATATATAAAAAAATACAAAGGAAAGGAAACAATATAAAAGAGAAAACTAAAAAATAAAAAAAAATTTGTTTGGTTTCGATAGTTGAAAGGCATCTGAACTGAATTCATAGTTTATGGTTAAAAATCAAACTAAAGTATAAGTTGGAGATTGAAAATTGGGTATAAATGAGAATTCCCTATTTTACACTACTAAGATGAAGAATTCCTTCATTGACCCTTCAAAGTCAGATATCCCTTATTCGACACTACTTGTATCTTAATGACTAATATAGCACTGCCGTTACTTTTGACGTCAAGGGGTGAAAAGACCATATTGTCCTTTAGTATCATAGTATGACTTGAGGTATATATGTATAGTTAGAATTCAGCTTTTTTCACTTGTTCAGAGATGTCAGTATGCTGCATGTGTTTCATTATGTTTTTTTGTTTGGTTTCATATCATCGTAGCATAAAAATCTATAAGTATTTCTGACAAGCGCCTCCACGTCACGTGCAACCAAGGCCCAACAGAGGTCGTTCCAGGCGGGCCGAGGCACTTCCCAATAGCAGATGCCTCGAACACTCTACGTGTTAACTTTAATATTTGTGTGATTGTGTCCAGCTTATTTATGTATGGAGAAGTCACTTGTACCGGATAACGTGTGTATCACTTGTCTTTACTTCCTTATGCATTAGCGTCGTGTCTGATTTTAAATTGTCGACCATAATTGCTATTTTAATGCTTCAAATTATTGTTGTGCTGCAATACATCCAACATGGTGTTTGTATCTGTTAAAAATTACTCTTATAGATTTTTATGCTAGTAAGGTTACTGTACATTATTGTTGAGCCAAATAAGCAGGTTTAGTAGGTATCACATGATGGCACCATTTTATCCTCTTCTGGGCCCTGGCTCCTCCTCCACATGCACAAAACAGCCAAAATGCCAAGACGTGCATTAGATCCACATGCACAAAACAGCCAAAAATATGTTGCAGGACATATTTTTTGATTCTGCAGTGCATGTTTTTTTAATGTTGCACTATATATTTTTTGATGTTGCAGTATTTACAACATAATATTGCACCACATAGTTTTTCCATATGTTTTACAATATTACAGTTGAAATGTTTCATGCTCTTTTGAGATAGGGGCGCGGTGGGGGAACAGAGTGCATTGGGAACAAAGGAAAGGGGCCGGTGGGGAGCGGAGGACAGGGGCGGGTTCCGTTCTATTCCGTTTGGTACGCGGGGGCGGGCGGGCGGGTTCCGTGCACGGGGCGGGCAGGGTTCCGTAAAGGACCGGCGTCCGGACGCACTCGCGCGCCGGATGTTCGGGCTCTAGAATCACCGAAAAGAAATACAGTATTTTCGTTGCTTCTCGCAGTTCATTCATCGACAACTGCCGATCGCTCACACTTGCCGCATGTTTGGATGCGGAACGAAACGCGTTGTTGTTCATCCTTGTTGGCGTTCATGCTTGCCGTCGACTTGGCGTTCTTCCTTGTTGGGAAGATGCGCCTGGAATGGATACGAGGTGTGCCGAATGGGAGACGAGTCTCCATGGCACATGTTGCACGGCATCATGCATCGACGCCATCACTCGATAGATTGGAGCGGCAAGGTCGATTCTCAACGAATAGCAAGATTCACGGGCACACGATTCCCTAGCATCACTCTGGATGTTCAATCGAACCAGAACGTAACTATAACTACTCTCTTTAAGCGCCCAAGAATCCCGGGCTTCTGAGGCGTCGGCACTGTTTGACACTATATATTTTTATTTATTTATTTGCTTTATTTGCTTTTTTATTTCTTTTCGTGGCTTTTTTGTCCTCTAAAAACCGGCGAGGCACGACGTAGCGCGTCTATTGTGCTAGTAGGATATAAAGAGTAATGTGGTAACAAGTGCGTTTGATTTCTCATGGTTTAACAGTGGAAGCGGAAACAGTCTAGCAGAACGAAAGGAACATAGCTATGTGTGTGAGCAAGACGAGGGAGTCAGTTGTTTTCACTTTTGTTTTTATATTTATTTATCATGTGGACTGTGCTAGTGATGCCTTCACTTTGCAACATTTAAAGCGTGATGTTAGTTTTTCACCGTGAGACCCGATTTTTTGGCCTCACTTCCACAACGTAGAAGCCCTGTAGAGTAGCCACAGTGCGAGAAAAAAAATGGATGCTTGGAAAAGAAAGAAGGGATTGATGCATGTTTCTGATGATGCAGTAAATGCTAACATCGATGCTTCTTCGATCATCATCGCTTAGTTTAAAAATTGTTTCATCTCTTTTCGTACTGTAGTCGAGGCTAAAAAAGAGTAAAATCCTTGGCCGACCCTTTAACTTTGTAAGGGGTGTCACATAGGTCTTTTCACTTTCAAAATACTGTTTCTAGGTCCATAAACTTGGCTTTGATATCATCCAAGCTCAAACGGGTCCAAACCCGCTCTGTACGCTAACCATGCATTGACATGGCCCCTACATGTAAGGTTGATCTTTCAACTTGGTAAGGGGTGTCACTTGGATCCCTCTACTCTCAAATGTTATTTCTAGATCCATGATGTATCATCTAGGTCCAAACAAGTGCTGATATAGCACTTTTTTTATCATGTGACATGGCACGTTAATTGTGCATTGGGGTGACCCCTTGTGTGAGGCCCACATGTCAGGTGAAATATATTTTTATTTTATTTTTTCTTGTCATTTTTCTTTCTCCCTCTCATAGCCTATCATCCTCTTTCACTGAACGACAACGTTGCCTATGAGCAGAATGTGCCTGGCTCTGTGTGTCACAGCCTGCAGCTCGCTGCCATGTGCCACCGCACCTATGGCCATGGCCGCCGATGCCCTCGTGTTGCAGCCATGGGCGCGCGCTGGAGCCATGTCCCACGCTCTCTCCCAAACAACGACACTGTGCTGCCCGTCGGCTCTGCTCACCACGTCAATGCACAGTCAATGTGCCACGTCAAACATTCAGAATGGGTCAGGACCTGTTTAGACCTAGGTGATACCCAAAATCAAGCTCATGAACTCAGAAACAACATCTGAGACTAGAAGGACTTAGGTGACACTCCTTACCAAATTGAAGCACCGGCCTTACAGGTAGCAGCCACATTAATGCACAGACGGTATGCCACGTCAGCATAGAGCTGGTTAGGACCTATTTGAACCTGGATGATAAGTCGAGTTCATGACTCAGAAATAACATTTTGAGAGTAGAGGGATCCACCTCTTGCCAAGTTAAAGAAAGTACCCATATGTTACATCCTTTGATGCTGGACCTCACGCGGTGTCCAACAAGACTAGCATCAGTGCCAAAAATGCATACACAATCATTTTATCAGTGCGTAGTTCTCTATGATTGCATTTGGTTTGGGACATGGTGAGATGGAATGGACCCGTTTCATCTTGGGAGACGGAATGGTTCCACCATGTCGGTGTTTGGTTGAGGAAACGAGAACGTTCCTAATTGTGTTTGGTTGTTGTGATAAAGGATGAAACGGCGTCATCATGATCAGAACCTCATCCCTCGCCTGTCCCACCTCGTCCCATCGATTTTTGGAAACAGATGCGTCCCAGCATTTTGACAAATATTTAACCAAACACCGGATAAACGGATAAATTAGGACATTCCACCTCGTCTTCGTCCCGTCGCTAAACCAAACGCTACCTGCTTGCAGCAAACGGCTGTAAAGAATTTTTTTTATTTGGTCAGCATTGGACATCTACTTTAAGCCCTCTCTTTGGTTAGGGCAGTCCCAATGGTGCATTGATGATGGTTTCTATCTCATTAAATGACTTGCCACGTAGGCAAAATGTTGACATGGCAACGTAATTAATGAAGAAAGAGAGCAAAAATCATAGAAATGGTTTCTTCATGAAGAAATCAGGTCTACTCTTGACCCAATGCACCAAGAAACCATGAAATCATCATTGGGGAGAAACCACCAGTTTCTAGGGAGCTCGTGTCGCACTCCCATTAGAGGAAGAAGATAGAGTTGGGAGGAGAAAGAGAAAATAATTATTACTCATAGAAACTATGAGTTGAAAAGTAGTACTTTTTTGGTGCGGTATCCTATGTTATAGAAACTACTAGTTTCTTTCATTGGGACTGCCCTTAGAGGTGTTAAAGTTTAACGAACACTGTAGCACTTTCGTCTTATTTGACAAAAAATTTCTAATTTTGAACTAATTATGCTTAATAGATTCGTCTCGTAAATTACTCCTAATCTGTGCCGACATGCATGCAATTAGTCTACATTTAGTACTCCATGTATTTACCGCAACATTAATGTGGTGGGAGTTACTCCCTCCGTCCCATTATATATGATGTTTTAACTCTGTATCACGTACATCCAAGAATCTTTGAATCTGGGCAGGGTTGTATCCACGTGCATGGAGCTTCGTATGAATCTAGACGTTTGAATGAGTTGCCCGAACATCAATTAATATGGGACAAAGGGAGTAAACTTTAATATTCATGAACTAAACAGAGCCTTAGAGCAGGTACAATAATGGGCTTATAGCCAAGCTAATGCTGATGTGGAGGAGAGAAGGGAGGAGAGAGATGAGAGGTTGGCTCTCATGCAAGCACCAAGCTGGGCACGGAAGCATAGGTATTAGTGGGCCCAAATAGCAAGTGTTGTGAGGAGAAACAGGAAAGAGAAACTTTTTAAAGACAAATAGGAGACACTTATTGTATAACTTGGCTCTTATAGCTTGTCTTATAGCCAAGCAACTTGGCTGTATTATTGCTCTTGCTCTTACTCGATGCCTGCTCTTTTTATGTCAGCAACTAAGCATCGTGTTATGCAGTGGAATGAGCCGATGACTAAACTTTTTCTCTCATAATTCAGCATCAGTTTTTGTGTGCGTAGTTTTACACCCCCACATACGTCAAACATGAATAGTCGTGCAGTGAAGCTTGCACGCTGTAGCTTATAGAAGTGATGCCAATTTATCTGACATGGGGCCAGATTTTTTGGTGGCCTAGAACCGCCACTGCAGCTACTCTAGGGACTATTGGCGTGTTTGGTTGCAAGCCGCAACTCGTTGCCCCACAAGCTCGACGACTTTGGACGCTGTTTCGTTGCTGTGTAACCATTCGCCGCCACAACATTTTTCTACGTCATTTTCGCAGTCAAATCAGTCAGCCAGCCAGCAGTGTTTTTCTATTAAAAAAACCAGCCAACAGTACTTTCAGCCAGCCAAATGAGCTCAAGCGAACATGCTCGTTTTCTTTGTGGTGAAGTGTGGTGTGACGGCTATTTTTTACGCCACAGCTGTGGTGTCACCGAATTTACGGCATGGCGAGCCTTGGCAGGAACCAAATAGGCTCTATGAACTTTGCACTACTATAATCTATTTGCTTCGTTTAATCAAATTAAAAGTCATTTTGACTTTTTCAGTACATCAATAACGTAAATCATATATCGAAAAAGTCAAAACAACTTATAATTTAGAACGGCGGGAGTAGATGGGATATTTGTAGGCAACCAATCTACCAACGGAAGAAAAAGATTGGACGGTGACACGGTAAATAGGACAAGGTGACGGCGCACCGTGAATCCGGATGGATCCATCCAACCGAATTCATGCTGAAACAAAACACTTCGCAATAGTACGACGTCTCCAGTCCATTGGATGCTTTTGATTCGGTGACAAAGAAAGGTCGAGTTTTTTTTTTTTTGACAACAAAAGAAAGGTCGAGTTGAGGTGAATTTGGGCCCTGTTTACTTCCCATGCAAACCCAAAATATTTTCTCTTCCACCTATTACATCGAATCTTTGAACGCATGCATGGAGCATTAAATGTAGATAAAAAATAACTAATTGTATAATTTGTCTGTAAAGTTCGAGACGAATCTTTTAAGTCTAATTAATCCATGGTTAAACAAATTTTATTAAATAACAACGAAAAGTACTACAGTAACCTTTCACCCAATTTTTCTCAACTAAACACACCCTTGAACGCAACCACTGCTCATTCACTGTCACTGGAGGGGACGCTGCCCTACAGTATAGTAGTACATCACCAGTTCACCACACAGGCACACACACGCCAGCACATTCGCCGCCCAAGAATGGACGGGACGCTGCTGCTGCTGCTGCTTGGCCTGCTCCTCGTGCTCCTCATCAAACTCGTTGAGAAGAAGTACTTCCCGGCGGCGTCATTGTCGCAGCCCGGGAAGCCGCCGCTTCGCCTGCCACCGGGGCCACGGCAGCTACCAGTGATCGGCAGCCTGCACCACCTCCTCTTTTCGCGCCACGGCGGCCTCCTGCACCGCGCGGTGCGGGAGCTGTCCGGCCGGCACGGCCCGGTGATGCTGCTCCGGCTGGGTGCCGTGCCGACGCTGGTGGTGTCCTCGGCCGAGGCGGCCCGGGAGGTGATGAAGACCCACGACGCGGCCTTCGCCAGCCGGCACCTGACGCCGACGGTGGACGTGTTGACCATCGGGGGCCGCGACATCCTCTTCTCCCCATACGGCGAGCTGTGGCGCCAGATCCGGCGGATCTGCGTGCTGGAGCTCTTCTCGGCGCGCCGCGTGCAGTCGTTCCGCCGCATCCGGGAGGAGGAGGCTGCGAGGCTCTTCCGGTGCGTGGCCGACTCCTGCGCCGCCGCCGGCGGAGGCAGCGCGGTGGTGGACATCGGCGAGCTGGTCTGCCGCGCCATTACCGACACCGTGGTGCGGTCGGCCGTCGGCGGGCGGTGCGCGCGGCGGGACGAGTTCCTGCGCGAGCTCCACAGGGCCGTGGTCCTCACCTCCGGCTTCAACTTCGCCGACTTGTACCCGTCGTCGCGGCTGGTGCGTCGCCTCAGCCGCGCGCTGCGGGAGACCGAGCAGTGCAACCGGAACGTACGCGACATCATGGGCGAGATCATCCGCGAGCAGCTGCAGACCGTCGACGGCGGACGGGACAAAGAGGCGGAGAAGGAGGACAATCTGCTGGCCGTGCTGCTGAGGCTGCAGAGGGACGGCGACAACGACGCGCAGTGCCCGCTGACCACCGACATCATCTCCACCGTCGTCCTGGAGATTTTCGCGGCCGGGAGCGAGACCTCATCGACGACGCTGGAATGGGCGCTGTCGGAGCTGACGAGGAACCCACCTGCGATGCGCAGAGCTCAGGCCGACGTGCGGGCGGCCTTCAAGGGGCAGCAGAGGCTCGCCGAGGCCGACACGGCGAAGCTGAGCTACCTGCCGCTGGTGGTGAAGGAGACGCTGCGGCTGCACGTTCCCGTGCCGTTCCTGCTGCCGCGGGAGTGCCGCGAGGCGTGCCGGGTGATGGGCTACGACGTGCCCCGAGGAACCAAGGTGCTCGTGAACGCGTGGGCGATCGCCAGGGACGCCGCGTACTGGGACGACCCGGAGGCGTTCCGGCCGGAGCGGTTCGAGGGGACCGGCGGCGTTGACTTCAGAGGCGCCGACTTCGAGTTCATCCCGTTCGGCGCCGGCAGGCGGATGTGCCCCGGCATGGCGCTGGGGCTCGTCAACATGGAGCTGGCGCTCGCGGGCCTCCTCTACCACTTCGACTGGACGCTGCCGGACGCCGACGATAGCGACGGGAAGGTGCTGGACATGAGCGAGGCGTTCGGGATCACCGTGAAGAGGAAGTCCAAACTCGTGCTGCGCGCCACGCCGCGTGTTCCATGCTCATATTGACATCACTGGTGGTGCCTTCGCGTTGACGCTCAACTTTCTAAGAAATAAAATTGTTATACATGGAGAGTATTACTATATGGTACTCTGTGTTCTGTGTAGAATATTGCGCGTGTTGTTATGAGATTTTCTTAAAAATAAAATTACTCCCTCTATTTTAAATTATAAGTTATTTTGATTTTATTGATATATCCGTTTTGCTATACATCTAGATATAGTATTATGTCTAGATACATAACAAAATGGATGAATCAAAAAAGTCAAAGCGACTTCTAATTTGGAACGGAGGATTACTATATGGTACCCTACGTACTACATTTGGTGAAATAGATAAGGGAAAAAACAACAACAACAACAACAAAGCAAAGTTTGTCCGTCCAAAGCAAGTTCGGGTACGCTAGAGTTAAAACTCACTAAGAGCCTATAGTCATGGGTCGGTAAGAAAAGAAATATTATATCACATTATAGGATGATGAAACAAACAACATTTGTAGATGACTCGTACATCGATAGATTAAGGATTATAAGTATTACACATAATAGAGATGATGTGAATAATTTTTTGTAATTAATAAAAAATGACATGGATAGCTTGCATAAAAATATTGTAAGTTAGTGGATATTTAGTGAGGAATAATTTAGACACCTGTACGAAGAGACAAAAGATCTAGCTGGATTTAGCTTTTTTCGAATACATAGGTATAGATATAGATTATGGATTTTATACGTGTGGTTGTACTTTATGTTGCTGGTTGGTATATGTACAGATAATATTTGATCGCGACAGCCCCAATGGAGATGGAGATGGAGATACAGATCGAGCAGCGCGCGGACAGCGACGTGGTCATGTCCAGCAACACACACGCAGCACTATCGGCAGGATCAGGATCAGGGTCAGGCTGGTCGCAGTCTCGTCCATCGTCGTGCCCGTCAGCTGCCAACCCAATCCCGCCCGATCCGTCTGATGTCCTTGCAGGATAGCGGCAGCACCAAGCATGTGCCACATGCACGCGAGCGCACATGCCGTGGTTCATGCCAAATCAAACCATAAAATAAGAGGCTCCAAGCCACCACCGCCTCTGCTAGGACATCCCTCATCTGCTAAGCATTTTTTTTGTTTAGTTTGTTTAAATTTAGTCCAAATAAATCTATCAATAAACACCGTTATTAATATTCAGCTGGGAGTTTGTTAGCCGCGATGATTTCATCGATAGGCATGACAAGATTGCCATTGGGGAAGTCAGTTTTATGGTTACTATCTCTAAGAGCAAGGGTGATTATGGACATTTCTTACGGGAATATTGGCCCTGTTCGGCAGGCTGTTTTTTGGTTTATAAGCCGGCTGTGGCTGATTTGCTGTGAGAGAAAAACACTGTTCCACGGCTAATAAGCCGTGCTGATAAGCTTAGCCGGACAGGGGGATTAAGTCTGCGTCGTCGATGGTCTAAGAGATGACAAAATCAGGCACCTAACTTGGCAGATCAAGAATTGGTAGTGGTAAATTTACAACCTATATTGTACTCGACAATTCAATTGTCGACGTTATTTCATCAATTCTGATGTGTTTCGGTTCGGTTCCAGTTATCAAATCTTACAGCATGTCCAAGGTTTTGCAGACGGTTGGCGAATTCGGCACTATGCTACACTCTGGCTTTGGTCTTTGATGGTGCTCTCATCTGCAACATCAATTGTATCAACTAGATCAATGGTGCTAAAATGGCTTCTTCACCTTTTGTTTTCGAATTGGGTCTTTTCCCTGTAGTCGTAAAATGCGCACGAGGAAGTGTCCAAGCGGGATGTTGCGCTGCTCCTCCAGGTGGTTGAGCCACCACACCGTTATTTCGAGTGGCTGAGTATGTGGAGAAGCAGGAAACCGGACGAGCAAGAGGACAGACGGAGAGGAGAAGAAAGATATTTTCCCAATTGACAGGTGTAGCCTCCACATATAAAAGGGATAAGGATTTCTGCTGGAGCATGTCTCCCTAGGTCTCAATCCCATTTAACCTAATATAGGGAGATTGAATTTTCTCAAACCAATGTAATTGCTCTTAGTTTATAAATTACACATAAACTTAGACCTTTCTACAAGAGTGGGGTAGGACTAGGCCATACGACTAACATTATATACGAAAAATCTAAAAAAAATTTGAAAATAGTACATCAATAATTCCAATATGCTATCTCGACAAATCACATAAAAAATGTTGGGCATTTATTTGCACAAAAATGTTTATTTTAGTTTAAGAAAATGCTGCTCCAAGTTTCTGTAATTTTTTTAGAGCTAATAGAAGAAAATAATAGCACACAGTGGTTTATCTATACTAGCAAATATGCTCGGGCATTGCAACGGGAGAAGAAATAAACTATCAGATGTTAATAGAAAAAGGATAAATATTGTTATATATCTATTTATATTTTACCTTTTTCATAAATTTTAATGGCCATAATTTATTTTATAATGATCAGGATATCCATAATAAAGTTAATATCGTTAATAATATGACAATGTTCTATTAAGCTTGACGAATTTAAATACTCTCATTGTCCTGAATCGTAAGTTGTTCGGAATTTTTTAGATACATAGATTAACTACGCTTCTACATATACATTACGTCCAAATACATAATAAAAGGTATATATATCGAAAAGCTAGAATGATTTACAAATTAGAATAGAGGGGTTGAACTTTGATTTTTTCAATTATAAGACACAGAAATATTTACTCGTAATATATCATAACTTTAATCTATATCTATATGGATCCTAATCCAATTGTAAGACACAGAAATATAGTAAAAGGATAAGAATAGAAATTACCCTAATATAAAAACCATAAAGAGTTTACAGGCTATTTTGTTTTTCTTACCAAGTTTCAATTTTATTTTTCAAGGATCTGAACACAAAACACATGTCCTGTTTTTTTCCACGTTGGTTTCCCGTCCACCAAGTCATGGTACCGTGTCCATCCCGGTTTCTTTTTTTTTTCTTTGGTCTTTTTTTTTTTTTGCACGTATGAGCAGCTGATCTTTCCTTTGTATACAAGAAATAATAGGCGAGGCACGAGGATAGCAATACGCTTACTATAATTGTTTTGCTCTTTCTCCTGTTAGGCTCCAACTAGACTCGAGTCCTCCCATAAAGCGTGCTAGTGTCCAATTTTAATGCCTTTGTCTGTAACTTTCTAGGTAGAGATGATAATAGAGCTGCCCATGCTTTGGCGGGTTTAGGTTACAGCTGCATCAAAGGAGAGGCGCTAATCACGAGTACCATCCCTAATGATGTATTTGTAATTGTGTCTGACGATTTATCAGCTGAGTAATGAATCGGCCAAGTTCAAAAAAAAAAATTCCTTCCTGAAGCAATTTCTTTGCGTCTCCGATGGACTTTTAATCCATGCAAGCAGTGTTGTCCGGATTGTGGAGTCTGGAGACGTGATTTCCCAAATCTAATGCCCGGCATTTAATCCTTTCTTCTTCACGTGATATTTTAAACAAACCGACTACAACACAATATCGCAGCACCTTTTGGAAGCGGACTCCGTATCATGCTGCTAGATATGAACTATTCTAACTCATATGAACACAAGGTATTATATATATAAATCGACAAGAACTATTCTAACTCGTATGAGCACAAGGTATTATATATAAAAATCTAGACGGAAGAAACTCTTGACTACCGGTAGCTAGGGATAGGTGGACGAAAAAAATGGATGGACGAAAAAATGGCCAGAAATTTTGTCTCTTTATTATTACTAGCAAACTTGTCCGTGTGTTACAATGGGATTAAAAAAGTTATCAAACTTTCATAGAAAATGGTGATGAAACAGTGCATATCTATTTATGTTTTATTCTTTCTCCAATTTTTTGAAACTATAATTTATTTCATGAAGACCACGGCATTCATATTATAAGTTAATGTTAGCAACAGTATGACTATGTTCTATTATAAGTTTGTTTCAACTTAAAATACAACCTTGATAGATTTTATTTTTGCTGCACAATACAGAAATATTTAATTATGAATATATAAAAATTTTAATTTACATACTGTCCAATTGGTTTATTATAGCTGGCCATCAGTTGATATACATTTTAATAAGAATGAACTTTATTTCTAGTCCTAATTGCATCAACAACTTAATGATTGGAATCTTTGTTTCTTAGGGAAGGATCAATAATTCAAAGATTCACATATTGTATTTTTTATGTTTATGAGAAAAAAAACATAAGAAAGAGGTACTCATCACATAAGAAATAAAAAAAAATCAAACCTGGCAACTGGATGGAAAAAAAACTAGGCAGATGGGCGTTAAAAACCGAGCGAAAAAAATCTTAGACGGACTGAGTGATTGGGTAGCGCTGGATGGTCAAGGGCATTGCCGTCGACACCCAGCGGCTCTTCTTCGCCGGCCGATACCTCGACGAACGGACAGAGTAAAGGGGTCGCGTTGGACGGAGGGCATTGCCGTTGGCGCCCAACGACTCTTCTTTGTCGGCCAATACCTGGACGAGCGAACGGAGTTAACGGGTGGCGCTGGATGTTGATGGCGTCGCCGCAGCTTCCAGCGGTTCTAGGCTCTTCTTCACCGACTGACATACATCTCGACGATGACGGTCTACCTGGTGCCACCCGTTGCATGCTACAGTGTGCGCCATGGGTGTGTCCTCTTCCTCAGCCTCCACCTCTGCCTCCATGTTGATGCCTCGATGTACATACTCGCTGCTCTTAGAAATATCGTATGTGGTACGTCCATTAGTTTGGGTACACACCACACAAAACGTTCGCCTGACCATTCGATCAACATGGGTTTCGGATCAAATGAACAAGCCTTCAAGGAGTTGCAGCAGCGACTGGCCGAGCTTCGACGCGAGTTTGACATCATTAGCCGGATCAAGGATAACCCCCAATTCATGGCCTACGATGTGCACCGCTGGGCCATCGCAACCAAGGAGGCCATTTGGAAGCGCTACGTGCCGGTTCATGTGCAGTGACTTATTGGGCCAAGGGGCAAGGACTCGGCGTGTTCTTTTTCTCTACCAAGCTGAACCCCCGTGAATGATGCTTGGATGGACGGTCAGCATGTCTCGAATTTGTGCGGGAAATGTTTTTGCTGCACTTTCCTTGTTGTTTCCTTGCTACGTGTTGTTTCAATTTTTTTGTGTGTTTCGTGAGTCCATTCTTGAGTCCAATTTTGGTGAGTCCTGTTTTAGTTGGCTTCCTTGAGTCCGTTTCTTTTCCCACGTTCAGCGTTCCCTTCCCATCTAGTATGTAGATCATATAATTCCGAATGGAAGGCCTAGAGTTGGAATTGGTATTTGATTTCGGCATTGATGATAACCATGTAGATTTAGAGTTGGAGGGGAGGGTGACAAACAACTTTTTTATATGTATATTTTTTATATGGCTTCGGAAGCAGTTTTCAATTTCCATCATTTCGTAGGTAGTTAGAAAGGGCAGACCAAAAAATGGATACAAAAAATGGGCTGAATTTTTGTGTCTTTATTAGGTATTTTTGTGTCTTTATTAGGTAATTTAGAGATGCAAATCATCATGTCTCTTTGCAACCGTCATGACGTGTTGAAGCAACGTGAGCGAGTTGGGTTCGTTTTACGACACATGGTGCCTTAGTTTCCAAAACAAATACAAAATGAATCCGATTAGAACATCTTGTATTTGAATTTAGATTAGAATTCCTAGTTATATTAAGTATGTCGTACATATGTCCAAGATATATAATGCTAGAGCTATAAACAGATGTGAAGAGGGACAATTTTCACATTTATAGAGTTAGTTACGGGGAGGTGGACGAAAAAATGGATGGATGAAAAAAATAGCCTGAAATTTTGCATCTTTATTATTAGGTATAGAGGTATAGATATAGTATAGGTATAGATAGATATAGATTCTAAGCTAATGCACCTGGAGGAGGACTCAATCTCTTGGCGGGCACCAACGCCAACGTATCGTGGTAGGACTGGTCTGTTTGTCGGGCACAATCTTCGGATTGCGGGCATCAATGCAATATGGTGGACGTATTATGTTATGGGAAGTAAAAAGCCGAGTTGAAAGAGACGCTTTGCTATATAGAAAGTAAAATAAGATTTTGTCTAAAATAAGATTTTGTCTTTTTTAATTAGGATTCCTATTCCTATTCAGTTTATTCAGGTTCGGGGAGATCTATTTGTCTTAACTATCTAGGTCGTATAAGTCTAGACGGAAGAAACTCTCGACTACCGATAGCTAGGGGGAGGTGGATGAAAAAAATGGATGGACGAAAAAAATAGCATGAGATTTTGCCTCTTCATTATTAGGTATAGATATTTTTTTAGGGGAAGTGGTTTATCTATATGGAACAAGAAAAGGGAGATGACACGGAAATAGGAAAAGAATATGGAATGAAAAAACTGGTTGATGGGCCCTCTTTTCCTGCAGGACATCCCATCTCATCTCTGGAAGTCTGGAGGGCTGCTTGAGTAGGCCCAGAAGCCCACACAAAACCTCTCTGCTTCTGCGGTTTCGGCCTTGGGTTGGGATCTACACGAGAAAGGGGGGGGGCCACACGAGAAATCCAAAAGGGACCCAAGGGGAGAGGGATCCATCTCCGTCGAGTCGAGGCGGCTCCAGCTCCGGCTTGTGGCCTCGCGGCGGACCACCATGGCCGCCCCTTCCCCCTCGCCGGTGGAGGCGGCCCCACCGCTTGAGGCCGCGGCGGCCGCTGAGGAAGACGAGTGGGGTGAGTAACCGTGACGCGCCCTCGTTTCTTGCCGTTCTTGCTTACCGACGGCTACCAGCTTCTGGTGCGGGTGGTTTAATTTACTAGCTTCTGGTACGGGTGGTTTAATTTAGGCATAGTAGAGAGGTTTTGGGGAACGGATGGTGTAGGTGGTTCGCTGGCGTCCTACTGGTGCTTGTGATTTTGTTATTGTTCATTCAGGAATTGCTCGAAACTGCGTGCAAAGCATGCTCGTTTTCTGGGGAACAAGTTTAGAGCTTCAGATGATAGTAGGCAGGAAGGAAGTTTGTGTCACTGACTCGCTGGGCCATAGAATCCGACTAGGGGCTGTTCTAGCGTGTATGCTGAAGGAACCGTGACCATTTTCAGGTGGAAGAGCAACATGGTAGTGACCTAGTACTTACCAGTTACCAAGGGTTTCATAAACTGGAAGAACATTTGCCAGTTTCATAAGAAACGAAATTGTGAAATTTATCTTCACCCTTAATTTTCGTGCTCGGTCGAGTTAGTCAAGATAACATGAACAATTTAGCAGAACGTATGCCTTCATTTGATGAAATGGGGTAGCTCCGGACAAATCACAAAACCAAAGGTTATGAGCCGATGCAACAAAATATAAGCATTAAGATGCATTTCCATTTCATATAAAATCGGAGATATATGACATGAGGTCATGAGTCAGGTCAGGTAAACTGTAAATCTCTTTGAGTGGAAGGGAACAGTATAAATCTATCCACATATGACTTGGGGTTGTTGATTGCGACATGTAAATACAATTTAGTCATTGCAGTCTTAGATTGTTGACAGATTTCTCTGTCAGACTTACATGTTCTATGAATTGCGTACCATGCTGAGCTCCATGTGTTCTGCACTGCTGCTATTTTACACAGCTTTCTAATGCTGATGGTGCAATCACAGATGCTGATGGATATGTTATTCCTAATTTGCCCACTCAAGATAATGATGTGACTGAGCCTAGTGTCCCCAAAGAAAAAGATCCTGAACCTTTACAGGTACATATTGGAATGCTTTTCTGAACTCTTTCTCATAACGTACTTGTCTGGTGTATGGCCCCTTTTTGTTTAAAAAACAATGTTTGGCCTTTATGAACCACTGGTTCATTGGTGTTCATTGCCTCATGGAGATGTATATTCATACTTGAGCAGGCAAAGGATGAGAAAATATACTTGGGACCTCATGGAGCTCCACCATCTCAAGCAAAGCAACGGGAGCTGAATACTGTTGGCCGTAAGCAGCGTTTCCGGAACAAGCTGAAGGAAGCAGATAGGAAATTCACCGGCAATGCTCAGGAGAGCAAGGTGGAGAGCCTAAGGGAGCTGATGGGTGCTAGAGCAAGTGGTACCAGCATGCCAAAGAGCTCCCCTCGTGATTGGCTCGACCCGCACTGCCATGAATCTGAATTCGACAGAAAACCAACTAGGTGACTGGCAAACGATGCGGCGTTTACCTAAAGGTTCATTACACTGTAATACTGGTGCGAGTGGCATTCACCAATAATAGATACTTATGGTTGACTAATAGATGAAGCAAAACAAAAGGTTTCCTGTGGTGTAATTTATCCGAGCTCTACCATTTTCCATGTCACTTAAATACTTTGAATTCCAATTGTGCCGTTTGTGCGTGTGTCGTTGCATTTGTGATTTGCAATGAAAAAAAATATGGAAACAAGCGGCTGTTGCAAAGCAAAAGCTAATATGTAATATCTGTGACATGTGACACCGAGCACACGTGGAAATCTATTCCTAATATATTTTCAATAGATTCACAAAACCACACCTGAATGTGTTCTTCGTCTTTGTGCTCATGTCATGTTACCATCTGAACCTTCTGTTACACCAGCTGCAGATTGATCGATTCATTGACAGCATTGGCTGCACATTAATCCATTTTTGTAGCAGGACCCCCTTTTTCTTAATTCTACCAGAACCTGTTGTGAGGTCTACCAGAAACCAAGTTGTAGTTCTGCCCGTGATGATTCTATACCAACTGAGCAGATCTTAGAATCTTCAATGCCAGCTTCGGATTCTTATCTCTGCAAAGGTTTGGGTTTGATGAAGCTTACAACATAACCTCGATCCATCTTTCGACCTCCAACGCCGCCGTGCTCAAAAGAGGCTTTTGAAGGTCTTTGTCTCCATTGCCCGGCGATAGTATTCGTTGTGTTTCCAGTGGGACATATTAGAGACTTTCTGACACTTTTGCAGGATTTGACATCAAAGATCTTACTCAAATCCATAATGTCATGCTCTATTCTATGGATTCTCCTTAAGAGCAGTTGAGGATTTATCAGCTCCTAGGTGGCTGATCCCATGTACTTTGGGGATTCTTATTATCTCTAATATCTGTACTCTGGTTTTGATGCTTTAATATATATGACTTTTCAAAAAAAAATGCTGATGGTACAAATCTTCTCTTGTGCAAGCGAATAGCTGATGATTGATACTGGACACTGAATCGGAGGAATGCCTGAAGACTGAAGTTATACTGCAAAAAGGTAAACACTTGGGAGCTCCGAAAGTTTTGGGTTACATACTAACATACACCATATGACCAAGCAATTATTCTTACACAAACAAGAACTCTTGTCTCTATATATGAAGGTACAAACTCGCAGGACTCTCGCTGGATAAGATGCAGGGCAATCAACATCCATGATCTGATTGGTTGATTGCACAACCGCGTCATGGTCATCGGTAAGAGCTCATCGCACAGGGACCTTGATCCAGCCATTGGCGAAGGCGATGGCGAGGATGACGAAGGGGGTGGACATGCCAAAGATGATGATGTAGGGCAGGGGTGTCATCATGGGGTTCTCGCCCTCCCTCTCCCCTGCGGTCTGCCAGTACCTGCATTCCACCATCCCACGCGAAGTGGGATCGAAGTCACAGGCTGCTATGAGGAGATGGTGAGGTGAGGTTCACTGCTTACTGTTCTGGCTCCTCTTCCCTGGTGATGAACTTCTTCTTGCCAGGAGGCTTCAGCTCGCCATCTCCTCCTGCGTGGATCAGTTTTCACCAATCTTGTCTTGTTTCAAAGAGCCCCAACGAACTGAAGAAACAAAACTGGAGAAGATGGAGGATTCATACCAAGCTTCGCTGTTATCCTGGCGCGCTTGCTGACGATGCGACTGCAGAACAAACCGGCAGTACTTTTCCTTGACGATGGAGGGGCTGTGATGGCAGTGTAGCTCCCGGCGGCGAGAGGAGTTACCTTGGCCATGGCTGGATTGGTGTGGAGAAGCAAAGCATCACAACCTCATGCACATCACATGATATGGTTGTAGATATGGTTGTAGTACCTACCTGTGACGGTGCTCAGGTACAGAAGTGGTGGATAAGGCGAGTGCTACCCTGGCTCGTTCTCTTCCATAGCATGAGGGGTCACAAGTTGCAGTGACGTGGTCCAGTCATATAGCACCACGTTGCATGCCAACCATTTGGTGGCTGTCAATTGATATCACAGGTCGGAAATATTCTGGACAGCAGCAGTTAAAAGAAACAAAAATATCCATTGCAGGAGATTTTTTTTAGAAAAAGAACAGTTTCAAGAAATAGCATAGCATTGGCTATGAAGTCATGAACATCAACCATGATCGACATAAAAACCTTCCCTAGTACTCAAACAACCGGTAGAGATATTTTCACATTAATAGACCATATAAGGCATTGAAGAACATTTCCTTCCATACTGGAAAAACTAAAAGGAAACCCTGTGCATAAACCATCCTTTGTAACCAAAACAAATTAAGCACAAAAAGAAACGTTGCACTCGCTTTCATCTGCCCTTCAGGAGCCACCGCCATTTTTATCACTGATTTGAGATTCTAATATGATGTATTTTGCAACATCCGCACAGCAGGTTAGCTTGTCAGCCTTGTCATCAGGAATCTCAATGGAGAACTCTTGTTCAAAAGCCATAACAAGTTCCACCCGGTCTAAGCTGTCCAAGCTCAGGTCCTTTTGGAAGTCTGCAGTCTCAGTCACCTGCAAGCATTTAGATGGTAAACATGAGCCAAAGCTCAGATGCAAACCGCTTTAATGTACAATTTATAAAGCTACTCAATAAGCAACCACTAGAATTGGGCTATATTAATTACATGTTATGGGTAATTTGCACTCATATAAAGAGGAATTAGGATCCATAGTTTGTAGCGCTAGCAAATAGCACTCATTAAAATGTTACTCCAAATTCACTAGTTTCCTTTTTTTGTTTTACTTTGGAACCAGTAACATACAAGCAATTAAGCTACTGCAATGATCCATTGCAGCCATCACAAATTCACAATGCAATCACTTCTCTCAGTCTAACATGACCTCCCTCAAATGATGGGTCCCAATGTTTAGCCATCACAATGCATTCACTTCAACAATGCCAACCATTTCATAGAAATGATGGGTCCCAATGCACATTGGGTCACTGTTATGTGCTTAATTTAGCATCTTACTTTTTTCCATGCAACACTAACAACTTTAAGATTCTCAGGAAGTGTAAACAGTATTCCCTGTTTTTTAGGAGAACTGTAAGCAATCTTTGTTCTGTATAGTACCATTTACCTTATAATTTTATTAATTCAAAATAACAGTTACATAATTGTATCATCAATTTATCATCTCTTTAATTCTAGCCCTTCTGAAAGTGTTCACTGGATGTCTAACTAATTGTTTAGATTGGCTTCTACTCTAGCCTCAAGATTCAATGGGTAGTATTTAAATAAAGAAATGATGCCATTTGATTTGACTGCACAAGAATGTCCAATTCATATACAAAAGTAATTAGAAATCATCACTTATTAACAAATTCTACCTACACTGCAGAAAACTATATTTTCCCACTTTTTCAGTAAAAATATCCATTTCAAGAGTTGGTGACTGTGGTAAGACAGTACTTTGACGTAAATAGTTGTCAAATCAGCTGAGAGTTGGTGACTGTGGTAAGACAGTACTTTGACGTAAATAGTTGTCAAATCAGCTGGAAGTAACATGCTTCTCCGCTATTTAGTTCTCTAACATGTCTATTTACTCAGGTTGGCAATTTATGGGGATAGTAAATGCCCAAAGCTAGACCAATTCCAAATATAGTCAAGCAAATAAGCTTACAGGTCTCAATAATAATTTCAGAAGTGTCACAGCTTTGTCATTGGCAATTTTCCTATCACAAACTATGTTAAGCTAAACTTATGTTATTTGAAAACTCTTTTGACTTCTCCTATACATAATCTAATCTGTAATGCCAGACATTAATTGTTATGTTCTTCAAAAATAAACATCCTTTGCCTAGTTGTGACAAAACGTGAACACCAATGTGCTGTCAATTCATAGTAGAATTATCAATTGAATTTCAAGCGATCTAATCTAACTCCAGTTTCTTTCATCTTATCTTGGCAGCCACGCATTGCTGACTTACTGTACACTATTTTATCAGTTACAACAAGATGTACTATGTCAAAATAATTGTCATATACAGCTGTATTTGTGTCCATCGTGTAGTCTTTCCATGGAACTAGACCCGTTATTAAGTTTAAATTCCATCAGGCTCCATCACAGTTGCTTTGTTGGTATTGCACTACTATATCCCTCCTCTTACCTGTCATAACTCCCCTCATGTGCTCCTCTTGTAGTCTTGTTCCTACACAATCTCGCATCAACATAAATATGTGAAGAGGTCCTAGCCCACTGGCTCAGTTGAGTTCTTGCTCCCTTTTCGATTTCGGTATTGGAGTTAAACAGGTTGACCTCCAACTAATGACCTTGCCGCAGAGGGATCAGTCATCATCAGTTGCTTTCTCAAGTTAAGAATTTACAAAAAATAATCCCGCTGATGTGGTTCTAGAGGGTCACCAACATGACCTACGTGTGACGCAAGAAGAAACAACCATCATCCACAAGTGACAGAGTTTGTTTCAAGTTGGTTCTAGTTTGTTTTTATCTTTTTCAGAGTTTGTTTCAGTTAGTTCCTAGCTTTGAGGGATTAGAGAGAAAGTAGCAGATTTGTCGACCAGGAAGTTAGAGCCGCATCTACTTATAGAGCCCCAGCAGAGTCATTTGTAACCAAAGTTAAGGCCAATCTACTAAAGGGTTACTAAGAGCCTCCTTGTGAGGGAGCGTACGCCATCGCCAATCAGCCTATCAACCAAACCAGTTAGCCATATCACCAACCGATACTCCTTTAACATTGAAAAAATAAGCAGCTTTGCAAGAAAATGTGAATGCCAATACAGTTTTCAGAACTTTAACATCTTGTTTTAGTGGTCAGGTAATTACAGAAGGATTACACAAGCATGACATGATGGAAGTAACATGTGACAAAATGACGCAATCCAATTGTGTGCTCCTTACACTTCCATCTCAGAATCTATTACACTAAATGACCTGGATGTCAGTTTACACAGTGAACAACGTAACTCCAAATTTCTCTGCACATCCTTCAGACAATATTGAAGTACATAAGATAAAAAGCCTACAGAGATAACATCCCTAAAGAGGAGCTAACCCAAGATGTGGTGGACAAGTCATGGAAAGGAAAAATCTTCTCAAGGAGGTAATTCCCTTTTCCTTACAGAGGGAGATAAATATTAAGGGGACAGCTATCATCTATCAGGTACCAAGGTATGGTCAAAAATTGAGAAAATTTATGTCGTATACGAAACTACCCTTTCACTCATTGTTATTAAGCTAAGGAAGTTACTTCGCTGGACTTGCTACAGCACAACATAGCAATGTGGACTAGAAGTAGATACTACTGGTGACCCTCATCATTTCAGCAGTGATTCTGACGGTCTCAAATTCATGGAAAACAGTTGTGTCAATTAGTTTCACAGAGGCATCGGTGAAACAGTAATAGTTTGCCAGTGCATCGCTTTGATCAATATAAAATTGCTGTAACAGATTATTTGGTCCTAAAAAATTTCGTTTCATGGTCCCATCCTAACAAAATCTTAATGAAAAAGATTCGCTAAAGACACAATTTCTTGAATTGCACCCTGCCTGTTATGGTTTGTTTTTTTGGATCAGGTCACATTTCCTATTTAAAGAAGCATATCTTCGTGAGGATGCCAGAGATATTTTTCATGAACTGAAAAGGATGTTGGGATATCATTATGCACAATGGTTGCCGACTTCTGGCTTCAGATTGTCCGCCGTCTTGTTAGCTATGAGGCCATTCCGGCTAACATTCTAACAGCCTCAGCCCTACCGTGGCATTGCATCCTTTACCTTTAGACCTTCACTGGCATTCCCTGCTCGCATATAACAGCCTATCTAAGCAGAAAATAGCAAAATCCAAGAGATAAAAGGCACTAGCATTATCATCTCCAAATGAGAACGGCACCAGATAGAGAAATGTGCACAGTGCACGGCAATCCTAATTTAGGCTGCCACCCATTATTGATAGAATTCAACCAAGTGAGAGTTTGACTTTGAGCTGGTAAAAATCCAACCATTTCCATTCGAACCAAGAGCACATGCTCTCACGACCAAACAAAGAAGAATGCAAGAGGAAAAGGGAAGGAAGAGAATAGAGGACAGAAGCAAGAACCCACCTTGTCGGCGTCGATCTTGTCGAACTTCTTGACCAGGTTAACGACGCGCGTCCTGATGTCCCTCTCGGGGTCCGAGCTGCTGCTTCCCTTACTGTCCTCCTGGCCCGCCGGCGCGCTCATCCCCCGGGCGAACCCGTACAGGGCCGGCCTCCCGCTGCCTCCACGTGCAGCAATGGCAGGCGCCGCGCGGAGCCGGAGGTGCTGCAGCACCACACTTCGTACCGTCTGCATGTCGCGCTCCTTCGCTAGGTGGACCGAGAGCGACGACGAAGGAACGGTGGACAAGGTCAGGTGACTGAGCTGAGCAAGAAGAATTTGGAAGCTGCGGGCTGCGTCAGCGGAAGGCAGGGCGGCGGCTCCGGATTCTCCCGTGCGGGTGCGGCTGGCGTTGCGGTGGGGAATGCCTGGGTGCCGGTGGTGACGCCAGCAGCAGGCCGGGCTGGGTTCGCCGGTTTGGGCCTTGTTGGGGAAAATGTTATTTTGGGCCTACTTTTGGACTCCCCGCTTCAGAAGCTCAACGCTTTGGGCCTCGGCTGAGCTATCGTCGAACTCGAAAGAGGCATGTTGTAGAGGCACACTTCTGCTCAAAAAAAAAAAAAGTTGTAGAGACACGCCGGAAGCCGAAGAACCGTAATGGTACTAGTACTACTGGGTTTCATCAGTAGAAGTCATTTTCCAACACAACATGTATATGTTCTATAATCTTTGTCTAGTTACGATAAAATTATTAACGAAAATGCTACTTTTTCAGGTGTGCGTCCGCACACCTCCTTACGCACACCCCGCATATCCACTCGCGCGCGCTCTCTCTCTCCGCCCGGCCTTAGCCCTCTCTCACTCCCGGGCAACCATGGTGTCGGCGTGACGGATCCGCGCCCGGCGAGCTCTAGCGGCCCGCGCCCGTGTCCCACCGCCTCCTCGTGTCCGCGCTTGTGCCCCATCGTCTCCCCCACACGCGTCCAAGGCGGATCCGACGGCGGCTCTCTCCTTGGCAACCATGGTGGCGGCGCGACGGATCCGCACCTGATGAGCTCCAGCGGCCCGCGCCCACGTCCCACCGCCTCCTCGCGTCTGCGCTCGTGCCCCATCGTGTCCCCCACACGCGGCTAAGGCGGATGTGGTGGCAGCGCCGGCGGCAAGTAGGCCTCCTCCTCCTCATGGATCTGATATCTAGGGTTCCGGCGAGCTCTCCCCTTCTTTTCCCCAACTTTGGCGAGCTTAGAAAGGGAAGGGGGTTTAGGGAGGTAGGTAGGTCAGGCTGTGGGGATGGTCGATGGGCGGTTTAGGGGAGCTGGCGGCGGCAGGGGCGGTCGGGCTAGGTCAAGGCGGGGAAGGCTCACCAGAGCTGGAGAAAATGGCAGTGGGCGAGCTCATCGAAGCTGGAGAAGATGGCGGCGGTGGGGGTGAGGGAAAGAGGGCAGTCGCCGCGGGCGCTAGGGTTCACCAGAGCTCCAGCAAACCCTAGTGCCTACGGCGGGGCGGTGGCCAGTGGCAGGGGCAAGGGCGTCGCGAGTCGGCGAACCCTAGATCTGGTCTGTTTTTTTTCCTTTTTTGGCGACCAAAATAGTTTCTTTCTCAAATTGGAGTGTGCCGCCGGAAATTTGATTTCCTGCACGCGCACACTCTAGTCAAGTCTAATAAAGTCCAACTATTAAACACTCTACGTTTTTTATCCATATACTCCCTCTGTCCGCCAAAGGATGCAATTCCAGCAGCAGGAGTGTGTCCAACAAAGAATGCAACTTTAGACCTGCAGGGCTATAGGCCATTAGCTGTGCAACCGGCTGGTAATAAAAAGATGCTCCTCTGACCTCCTGGTGTATGCATGGTCAGCCTCCCTCGTCCACTCACGAGACTCCACACTCAGCCTAGTAGTACGTGTATCAATTGAAAAAGAATAGAGATACCTTGGTCCGCGTGCGTAGTGTGCTCATGAGATACGAAAAGTAGGGGCACAACACGTAATTTTGCTTGTCGCTGCTTTCTCCTTGGTAACGCAGATCGCATCCTTTCCTGGACGGAAGGAGTATATCTTTGTACTAGGTGCCACGGACCATTGCATAGCAAATCTAACCGTCCAAGAGATCGGACAAATTTAGTAGTACAAGTGTACAACTGGTACTAGGTTTCATCAGTAGGTCTCAGGCTCCCAGCTCTCAAAGACATCGACCCAGCCACCCAGGAACAAATGGCACAACGCGGTCCAGCAAGCCAAGGGCCATCAGGCGCTTCTTCATCAGTAGTAGGTGTGCTTCTTCTTGTTCGCCTTCCACCGCTTCACTATGTAGGCTACTGCCTCGCCCATTGGTGCTCTCTGGTCCTCCCTGAAGTTCCACAGCTCTGGTATGGGGTACCTGCCGCTTGGATTATACTCGTTCATCTCAAGGAGGGCCTTGACCACCACATCGTGTGCCTTCACACCCAGTTCAGCCTTCAAAGCTTGCAGCTTCTCATCATCCTCCATAATTATTTCCTGCACCATGGAGTGAGTGTTTAGACACTGCAAGCATGATTCGACACAGGTTAGCTGAAATAATAAGCATTTCAAGCTAAAGTCAGCTTCAGCTTCTCAAGGGATTTTGTTGCGACAATTTTTTTTCTATTTCCTGCAGAACTTGTATTGAATTTCAGTGTAAGTGTCAAACAGAAGTGGCTTTTTTTAAAACAAAAAAACAGTAGTGGCTTCACACCACGTTCTTGGAAAAAGAAAATTACTGTAGTGCTAATTGTAGGAAGTACTAATGTTGACAAGTTGGATGGCGGAAGCACAGAGAAAATGCTAAAAAACAATAACTTGGCTACTGTCTCGGCAATCTAAGTGACTCAATGCACACATGGTAAAATTGAAAGTACGTAACAGTTGGCTCCAGTGAAACTATTTCAAGCTTTCTGTATCTTTGTTTACAAATCGGTTTTCTTCCTGGATTACAAAACTGAAAATGTTCTTTACATCCTATTCAAAGAGATTAATCGTATTTACAGTTCATTCAGTTCAAAAGAGCATTCTGCCAATTTAATGTGTCAAAGGCATGCTAGGTGACATATTTGATGCCCAAAGAACATTGCAAGCAAAGGACTTCCACGATGATTACCTAAAAAAGTGTTTCTAGTACATATTCCCACAAACCACAATGTGGAGGTTATAAAATGACGCTTTCTTATCGACTAGCATCCAAGTCACAGTAGCAACACACAAACAATCAAAGAAACAATGGTATGAAAAAACAGGAAACGACCTATTTCACAGTCCCACAAGTTATTAACAAATAAAAAGCACCTTGCTTTCATGGATTCTTGAAATAACATAAATCAATTCAATAATTCATAAATTTGTAGCTCATAAGTAATACGGTTAAATGAAATCTGTATCGATTTGGCACCCAAAAAAATCCAGAATCCTATAAAGCATCTCTGACCCTTTTAAAGAAACAACTATGAACTTGCTGCTGTTACCCATTTTTTAACCACTGCGAGAAGCTACATAAAAGGGGAAAATGAGACGGTGTCGAGCAGTGAGGAATGAAGCACCTTTGCCTGTCCACCAACATGTATAACTTTGAAAGGATGCCATTCTGGATGCCTGATCTCATCTTCCCATTTAGAGCACAGAATTGCCAACTCCTCCTCATCTGCTGTTTTCTCTTTGCAAGCGGCAAGGAAAGCTTTCTCATCAAGCTCACCCATTCTTTTGACACCAACAATGGATCGAGCTGATGACATATTAACTAGGTCCTACATAGCAAGTAAATTGTTCTCAGAGAAAGAAAAAAAGGAACAATTAACTTAAGAAGCTGAGTCGCTAGTATAGAGCTTATACAGTAATCAGTTCTTTCTTGGCTTCTTCCAGCTCATCATTGGTTCTTCGTTGCTGAATAATAAGGGCCTGGTTCATAGAATCAATACCCTCCATTTCTTCATCTTTCTCTTTCAGTTCTTCATGCAACTTATCGAGCATCTCCTTCGATTTTGCATCTTCCTCTGCCATATGCTTCCGTACCTCAAGATTCCCCCTCAGTTGTTCTCTTTCCAGTTCAAGTTTTTGTTTCGAAGCCAACTGCATTTCTAAATCATACAGCATCTTCATAACGTCTTCTTTCTCTTGCTGCAGTTTTTGGCCAGTTAGAAGGGATTTTCACCAGGTAAATGCACAAAATAGTGGGAATGCAATACCTCTTGTTCCTTTACAAGTTTTAAGAACTTCTCATCTTCTTCCTTCTGCTTTAGGGTTGCTAAATCAAGAAGCCTGTTGTCCTTTGCAATCTGTAAGAGCATTTAATAGCATACATATGCACAAATATATACTATTAAATAAGAAACAGATGAGAAGCTTGTTGAGAGATTCAGGAAGAACAAACAGTATTGGAAAACATAACGAGGACCCTACCTCTTCTTTTGTCGCTTCAAGCTTTTCTCTGTCAGTACTATTTATAACCGATTTTTCGAGTTCCTCATGTCTCCTGGCAATTTCTTTTTTCTTGGTTTCCAGTTCTTCATGCAATCTAATATTGTCATTAATTATTCTCCAAGAATTTCGACGAGCAGCTTTCTGCATATTTAGTATCCCTGGTGATCAAAGGAACAAAACAAACTCAGTAATTTCAGAGAGCACATGACCACAATATGCTGCATCCAAGTATATTTAGCCATTCAGATTTTGTGTTTCAAATTTCCACATAAAGAAAACAAGTAATATCATTTAGTAATTAGTATGCTATATATGATGTAAAAACAAGTGCAAGACCAAAATACATGTACATACTTTCATTGTGCTCTTCAACCAATCGATCGTTCTCCTCCAACATCCTAGCAAGTTTCATGGCATTCACATTCTTCTTCTCTTCCAGTTCAAGCATGTGTGTATTTGTGTCCGCAATTTGGAGAGCATAATGAGCTACACGCTCGCCAGTTTCTTTCAGTCCCTCTCGTTCCAGGTCAGCAACACTTTTAAGATTTCCATTTTTCCTTAGATACTCCCCAATTGGCCCAGGAGAGTTGTAATCATTTGTTTTTGCAAGCCATCCATAAAGATCGTCCTTTCTGCAATTCCTGTCTTTCCAATCAAGCTTACTGTAGTGCTCGAGTACGAAATGGTTTTCAAAAGCCACTGCATCCTTAAATCCACTCCAGTCCTTAGCAAACTTGATGATAGCGCAAAACGGTTGGTCCTTCTCATCCCCAAGAATTGTGGCTTGGAGGGGTCTGAACCGCGAGAGCTGTGCTGTTAGCCTTTCTTCACTTTCCCGGGAAAATTCTTCGCCTTTCAACTCACACTGTAAATTAACCACAATGCCCATCCATGGCCATACAAAAATCTCTTCATCCTTTGGAGTTTTTGGCTTGTAGGGAACAATTTGCAACGGTTGCTCCAACGAGCTGGCTATATCCTTCTCCAAGAACATAGCAAGCCCCAGGTGCGATGCCCTCACCTTGGCACTGCGCTTAGAAGCAGCCCCTATTCCTGTGGCATGCTGCAGTAGATCCTTCAGGTTGTAGTCCTGCCTCTTCCTGCCAGGGCAGAAAGGGCAGCGGAAGGCCTCACCACGCTTCACTTTCAGTTTTCCAGCTCGGATTTGGGCACAAATCTCCTCCTTGTGCTCAGCGATATCTGAATCGCTAATGTCTGAGTCTTCTGCAGAGCTATGTTCCATTGGAACTGGAGAAGTGGAAGAAAATCCTGCGGGTGAACACGTGGAAAAGCAGGCGGCATTACCTACTGATCAAACAATAGTAATATAACAGACAAATATAACACTGCCAGTTGGACATGAAACACTACTGCAGGAACTTTGCAATTGGATCCAGCAACACTAAGGAGATGTTTCGTTTATTTTCTTCTTAGACCAATCAACTTACTACTTCTTTGTATGGTGTAAACTTTGGTGATTTGGACACCACATCCTTTACATGATTAAAAAGTTGTTTAACTGCTCAGAAAGTGGGGAATGTCACACGTATGTTCACTCAGATGGTGAATCTGCTTTGTCTTGCTAAAAAAATATCAGTTTGAAGGATGACAGCAGAATCTATGTACAACAAGTGATTGGGAGACTTATTCCTAAACCATATTTGTACAAGAAACAAATGAAGAAATGGGCATTCGTGCAGGAAAACAGGGTGTATAGAGGAAAGCAGTGTGTTCCTGTGAATCGTGTGCCCCCTATGGACTTAGGAAAGCGCCAAAGCGGCACTGCGGCAGGAAGAGAGCTGGAGCGCAGGGCACCGGAGGCAGCGAAATTAAAACGTTGCCGTGGCCCGTGGCGGCGGCCGGAGTCGATTGCTGTCGCGTGCGAGCTCGCGAATCGTGAGGGAGAAGAACCGGAGAAGTCGTTGACGGAGTGGAAGCAAGAGGAACGAGCGGACGAGCAGTCAGCGGGATTGGATAACCGTGGCTTGGGAGCGGGATCGAAATTGTATAAGTGCCGAACCAAACGGTTTCGCACAGCAGGAAGGGAAGACGAAGGGGTGGGCGTACCCTGTGGTGCTCCACGCCGGCGAAGGGGCCGCGTAGTCGTCGCCGAGACCCGAGAGGGACCGCGCAAGCTGGGGCCTGGGGGCTGGGGTGGGTGGGGGGACTGATTGGCGGGGGGGTCCTTGTAGCTGATGGAGGGGCATTTAAGGCACTGTTACGTTTGCTCGTATTAAAATTTAACTCTCACCACATCAATATTGCGACAAATACATGGAGTACTAAATGTAGACTAATTGTATGCATGTCGGCATAGATTAGGAGTAATTTACGAGACGAATCTATTAAACCTAATTAGTCCAAGATTGAAAATTTTTTATCAAATAAGACGAAAATGCTACAGTATTTATTAAACTTTAACACCCAAACCAAACAGGCCGCATGAGCAATGTGAGTAGAGCGCTGTGTAGTCATTGTTTATTTTCGTTGTTGTACAGGGTTGAGCCTGGTTGGATTGGAAAATGAATAAGCGTGGCCCCACTTGCTAAAATGCTAAGTAAAAATACTCCCAACCAATCTTGATGACGTTTCCTCTTCGGATTCCTCCCCTCCCTCCCTCTCTCGGCGGAACCCGACGAACGTGACGGACGGAGTTGGACCTGCCATGCCCTGGAGGCTGGAGCCCAGCGTGCTAGCAGCCGATGGCTATGGAGATGCCTTTCTTCGTGTCCGTCTTGCTCTTGCCCAACCGTGATGCGCTGCGCCGCTGCCGCTGTTACTCGGCCAGTGCGCCGCCGTACGTGACCCTGTGTCACAGAAACCCGACGAACGTGACGGATGTGTCGGGCCTGCTGTGGCCGACGGCCGACTTGCCGGCAGCCGATCTTGCCTGGCTCCCAGCGCTGACGCCTTTTCACTGTGTCTGCTCCGCAGACCGCTGCAACTCCACCTTCCTCCGGCACCTCCATCAGGAGGCAGTCAGAGGCCGGAAGGTCCGGGCGGCAGCACAAATTATCGGGTCCATCTTCCATCTAGCAGCAGCAGCGTCTCCAACGGGCTTGGAGACGAACGGCGAGCATGCACCTACTGCAGAATAGACCGTTTCTGCCGGGAAACGGATTTCACCGTACGCCTTCGTACGCCGCTACACTAAGTCCCCAAACAAACATCCTGTTGATTATTCGGTTCATCTGAGGAGGCACCGAGCCAGGATGGGGCATATCATATCAGCCCAACCAAACACATCTGAGAAACAAAGCAAGCCATCATCCAAGACGAGGAAAGCATATGAACCAACGACGATCATTTCTCCCAATATAAAGATAATAAACTCATTCTCTTGACACGGTATTTAACACCCACAATCTGAAACAAACTGCAAAATTAACCGAGGTACTACAGAAGCAGCTCCGGTGCAACAGGGTAGGCTAAGGAGGAGCGATTGCAAGGTCAGGGAACGACACTTCAGTTCTTTCAGCGCTTGCCACCGCCACCACCCAGCTTGGGGCCCTTGGAACCCTTCTGGACTGCGCCCTTCGACTGCGCCTTCTGGGACTTGGTCACCTCCGCCTTCTTGGCCTTCTTCTCATCCTTGGTCTTCTTGATGCGCTCCTTGATCTCACTGCAAGGTCAAGACAGTTCAAGTGAGTGCCTGTATTAAGCATCGGGGTATTTATTACATCTCTGTGAAATATCACTTGAGCGTACAAAGCATATTTTATTGGTTAGACCAAACAAATGGTTACCACTGTGACAGGCATAAATGGTGGCTTTATTATATAAAATAAAGCTGACAAACGTACCGAAGAGCAGCTTCCCTAGCAGCATCGCGAACCTCAGGCTTCTCAGCCCTCTTCTTCTGGATCACTTCCAGGGAAGCACCCACAATTGACCTGGAGTATGGCTTCTTGGTGGTGCGGCGCCTCTTCTTGACAGCTTCAGCATGGATATCCTACAGGCAGAAATGGCAAATACATGTAAGAGGTTCAAGACTTCTACCACCATTATGAGCATGGCAGGAATAATTATTGTTGCAAACATCTAGTCAGATGCCATGCATCAAATAGATCGTTACAAAGACAATGATGAAGGATAATACTACAAAAGATGCAACAATCACATTTTTCAGCAGACAGCTAACTATATTACCTAACATTTAACTGTACATTAACAACTGTAGGTTAGCTAGTTAAGTTATATATCAGCACTGCGTATAAATACAGAAGTTAACATATCAATAATAATCCAGAATGGCGAGAAATTGTACAAAACCAAGGTTTATTGGGATCCTGGTCCTTGTTTAATAAGACCTGAAAAAACCACTAAAATCCTTTCATTCAAAAAAAACATTAAAATCAACAACAACTATCAAACTTTGAGCATATCATCCCGGCTCAAACCCAGAAGGTTGAAATATTTAGCTAGCACAAGAAAGCGCTAATACATAACCAAAAAGCATGGAATCATATGAGAAATGAATGAATGACATTCTTAAGAAAGTTGGCTGGGTAGTATCACTTACCTTCTTGTGCTGCTTCCTGTACATTGCTGTCCAGGTAAGCTTTGCAGGCTTCAGACGGTTGTGGAAGTAGCGCTTGCATTTTGAGTTGGCAAACAGAAAAACCTATAGAAACAGATGTAATCCCTTTCCATAAGAACATTTTATATAAGCTTAGAAATCTCTTACAAAAAGATAACAGCTAGTAACCTGAGAATCAGCACGAATAAATCGTATGCCCTTCCCAGGATAAATCTTCTGGCCGCTGAAGCGGCAAAGTTCCGTCCTACAAGGAGGTGATTGTACTTCGAATAATTTCAAGATCCGTAACTCTTACTAATAACATTATTTCGACAGTCACTATTAATCAATCGCAGAAAATATCCTAGTCATGCAGGGGAAAAAAAAGGCATTGACTAACCAGTCCTATTAACATATTTCAATTGCAATAAAAGTAGAAACTTACTTCAGCACCATCTTCTCAGCCTCAAGAAACCTTCACCAATAACTACAGATTTTACAAAAACAAAGAAAGATAATCAGAATTGACGATACGTACATTTTACAAAACCTCATAAATCTACAACAATGTATTAAGCGAGAAGGTTACGTTTGCAGCCACACGAATAACATAATTAGACAGGCAGAACAAACCAGGTGCCACACAAATAACAGGAATTGACAGGCAGCAGAAACAAAACCAAATACTGCTGCAAGGGTTCTATCCTGGTGCATCTCGCACATAAATGAAATAGGCAACTATGCAATGCCGAAGGCCATAGCAACTGAGTGCATGGGCTTTCAATTCAGAAGGATGTCCCAGACACCTAAAGGGCCAATAGAATTCAGAACTGAAAAGTTTTAGCTGTTGGGTGACTACTGGCAGCAGAAATACAGAACAAATCTCTGTTGCAAAGCGGGTTCCCTGGTCCATATAGCACATACAAAAAGTTTGGCAACTACGCTATTGAAACAGCTATATCGCCACAGTACATGTGCCCTGATCCATCCCAGGGAAAGGAAACCTAAACCAAAACGCACATCGCCAACTCAAAACTCAACTGGGCATATACCTCCCCCAATGATTATCTGCTTGCAAGAGACTACACCTAATCAGCTACAAGTGCAACAGAAACCAGATGACAATGTAACCATGCAAGTAGGTGCTATCCTGATGCATCTCGCACCTAAATGAAATAGGTAACTATGAAATGCCAAAGACCATAGCACCTGAGTGCGTGTGCTTTCCATTTAACACGGTCTACAAAACACCTAAACAATCAACAGCTTTCAGAACTCCAAAGATTAAACTGACATGCAATTACTGGCATCAGAAACACACAACAAATATCTGCTGCAAACAGGGTTCTCTGATCCATATAGCACGCACAAAAAAATAGACAACTATAGCGCCTCAGACCCTCAGAACGGTGCTTCGATCCGTCCCTGAGAAGGGAAAGCTAAAATCTCAAACACAAACAGCCAACTCAACTCAAAACTCAACCGGACGTACACCTCACGATGTTTATCTAGCTGCACGACAGTGACTACACCTAATAATCACCTACAGGTGCAACAAATAAAACCATCAAATGACCAAAATCAGATCACGGGAATGAAATTACGAGCGGTTCTAGCGACAACCACACGGGATAAGGCGAGCGCAAGAGCTAGTCTAAGGCGGAAACGATAGGAAGAAGGCTTCGACGGTTGCCACACCTACCGATCGGAGGCGCGGAGCCGCAGGCGGCCGCGAGGCGATGGCGGCGGCGGCGGCGGAGGAGGAAGGAGGCGAGTGTGTTGGTGACTCCGCTAGGGTTTCTTATATGGCCATCTTATATTAGCTCATGCGTGGGCTTGGCTGACTGGGTTCGGATAAGCTGCGAAGTGGCCGATGTTGGGCCTAAAATCGCATCGTGGCCTTTAGACATTAGTTTCCTCCGTTTCGTTTGCTTGTCACCAATTTTTACTGTAGCAAATTTGACTATCTATTTTTTCTTCTAAAAAATCTTAGATACTTCAAAGCATATAACACTAATGGAGTATGTTCAATGAAGAATCTTATATGTGAAAACTTGATGTATCTAAAAATCTTTTGCAGAATAAAACGTATGATCAAAATTGCTATAGTAAAAATTTGGTGGCAAATAAACGAAAACGGAGGTAGTACAATCAACCCATGGGCTTTTTTGGGCGAAATTAGGAAAAATCCATTTCTACCTTCAACAATGGTTTAAACTACCTTCTTTAGAAATGGTTTTCAAGGGGGTTTTATAAATAGCTGATATAGTTATTAAACCACAAAAAAATATCTACTCCCTCTGACCTGATATATCTGTCGTTTAAGCGACAGTAGAGTGTCCCGAAATAATTGTCGTTCGCTACCCATCGTAGGTACCAGTAGCTATACCGCATCGTACCAAGTGCCGTCGACAGAGCCAGCCCTTATCCCTTCCCCGTGCATTGTTTCTGCTTCCCCTCACCTCACGGCCTCACACCACACATCACCCAGCTTGTTTTTTTTAAAAAAAAATCGCACCCTCATCCGGTCATCCCCAACCTCGCCGGCTTCATCCCCAACCTCGGTTCGGCGGCTGTCCCATCGGTGGATCCGCAACCTCGCTGTCGTGGCCGCCCTCCGACGACTCTCCTCCGCCGACATCGTCTAGCGACGGGCCACGGGAGCAGGGAGCGCGGAGTAGCGGTCATCCCCAACCTCGCTGGCCTCGTCCCCAACCTCGGCTCGGAGGCTGTCCCATCAGCGGATCTGCAACCTCGCCGTAGCGGCCGCCCTCCGACGAATCTCCACCGCCGGGCTGCTCGCCGGGCCACGGGAGCAGGGAGCGCGGGCTGCTACTCCGCGCGACGCCGCCAAGGCTCTCCGGCGGCGGCGCACGTCGTCTGCCTCCTCCGACCACGCCTCTCCCTTGCATCCTCCAGGTTACCGATCTAGAACTTATGATTCTACTAGTACCAGGCATGGCCGCCTTTTACCAGATATTTGCACTTTACAAGTTCGATTATTCTACTAGTACTCTTCCTGTAGCTATGCTCGTTGGATGCAAAGTTAAGATGCCAGCTTAATGCTACAGGCAATCCTTCGATGGCAGGTGGCAAGGTGGGCAGCCGGTTCATTCGTCACTTGCCGTGAGGCAGATGCGCGGCCGGGATTGCCGTCATGGAATTTGGTTTGATCGGAAGCTGAACTGCATCGCCGTTTCAAGATGCACATGAAGAGGGTGCGGATCGGTTCGAGTTGGATGCCTATTCAGATGAAGAAGAATGTGAACTCTCATTTGTTTAATGTAACAAAAAGATATTGTAGGTGGCCATGCGTGCTTACGTCTGTCCAAATATGTACAGAGGACAAATCATTTGTACAGAGGGGTGTTAGGGTCCTTTGCCACTTCCCTTGGTAGCTGTGTAAGTGCTCCGACGACAAATATGGCCGTGTTTAGATGCGGAATTCCGATGGCCGAATTGGCGTTTGTATTTGGTAAAAATTGTTTAAACTTTGACTAATTAGGCTTAAAATGTTCGTCTCGTAAAGTACAACAAAATTGTGCAATTAGTTTTTAATTTCATCTACATTTAGTACTTCGTGCATATGTCGGCATTTTGATGTGATAGAAATCTTCTTTTTTATAGTGGAATTTGGGGTTGAAATTTGGGATCTAAACAAGGCCTATATCGGAGGGACGGAGGTAGTATAAGTTTATAAAACTTCAGAGAAAAATTAAGAGATAGGTTGGGATAAGCCAAACTAAAATAAAAAATTTTAGAATTCACGGAAATACCTCTAGAAGCTTTCAAAAAGTAGACTTAGCTCTACAATAATGGAAATATCTAGACAAATTTGAAAATTAACCAAAAATTATAATTTATGTCTAAATGCGTTCTAAAAATCTTTACAACAAAAATATGAGATGAAACCATGAAACAAACAACATACATTTAATGTTGAATACATTCATGGTGATTGGGTCTCATGTTTTTATTGTGAAAAATTATTGAAACGTGTTTAGACATTGATTAAAATGTTATGGGAATTTTCTAGATTTTCTATATACTTTTCTATTTTCTAGGGCTAAATCTAATTTTTGGAAGGCTTTAGAGGTACTTTTATGAGCTCTAGATATTTTTTAGCATTAGGATTTTTAGAATCTTAGAGACGTTTTTTTGTGGTTTTAAAACTAGTCAGGTATTTACCAAAAATTTTAAACTAAAAAAAGATGAATTGTTTTGAAAACCACTTCTAACCGGGACAGAAAGATAATATCAACGGTTTTGAGAGTTGAGGAAATAAAATGACTGATTTTAGAGTTAAATGAGGAAAATCGCATCACATAAAATGGAGTTTTTTCGCATAATTACCTAACTGTGGGTCATGGTTGTTTACTGTTGATATACCCGAGTTATTTTGTTACAAAAATTAGCATTGATTGCTGGGCATCTACTGCTACTTCGAATCCTGACCATTCGATTCAATCAAGTTGTTGAAAAATCTCAAATTGTCAATGTTTGCTAGTGGCCTGTGTTGTCCATGAAACTGTGTCTTGGACCAACCTATACAGCCCATACAACGCTTGCATCCGTTCATCCATCGACATTCCAGCGTGATTTGACATGACATACTAGGCATTCCATCGTGCTCATCACAACAATCATGGAGCGTAGTGGTCAGCACTCCTTGCCAATTGCCATATGTTTTGCATGCCAACAAATTTTAAAAAGAATTCTGCATATTTGTTTGAGTATCCTATCATATTTGAATTTGCATTTTTGAGAAGGAAAGCGAGTATGGATATTTTTGAGAGACCACAGACTGACAGACCAGCCCTTGGAACCATGCCAGAACTTAAAGATAATTTGGAACAAAACTTGAATGCTATAAGTACTATATGGTATGTGATGGAGGGAGTAGACCACCCCTTGGAACCACGTCAGAACTTAAAGATAGTTTGTGGAGCTGCTCACCTGTTAGACCTCAAACTCAGAACTAAAAGGTTTGCAGTTCTTTTGCAGTGGATGATGGTTTGCCCCAGCCCAATGTTGTAGCCTTGTATGCAGGGCCTCAAATGAGTGCACGGTGCACCTAGCAGAGTGGACTGAGTTTTTTTGGGCTACAAAACCATACAGAGCTGAGCTCCAAAATTCATGCCTAACAGGCGCAGTCATGTCTGAAATTGAATAAAGTTGTGATGTCCGGCATGAATTCGGACAGGACAGGATCATCGGCTGTTACTATCGCCGTCTCACGCATCCGCCATGATCAGACACCGACAACATACTGTATACATATCTAACCAAAAAGTGTCTAGCGTTGTCACCGGAGATGCTGCTGCCTGTCTCGGGGTCACGTGGCCGAGGCAGATCTCGCGCCGCCACGTGTCCCCCGCTGCCCCATCGGCCATTGCACTGATCCAGCAAAACCTGAAACCCCCCATCAAGTGCATTGTACAGTAGCGAGCTGTTAGGCGACAGCTTGTGTGGTCTGGTGATCCCAGCGACTAAGATAGTGCTCCTGCTGTGACCGATGCTGCAGCAGCTCATGTGCTCGTTTCAGTCTTTTACAAGCGGCTGCTCGATGACGATGATGATGTGGTCTCAGCTCTCAACAGGGAGAATCACACACTTGTTTTCTGTAACACGTTTGCTTTGTTCTGAGTCTACTTGGTCTGGATGACTGGATGTTCCCTGCACTTTCAGTTTCATCTCGTCGTGGCTCTTCTTCTTCAGCAGGTTGTGGTTTCACTGCGCTGAAATGCAGGCTTCGGATCTGAACGCAAGAACACCACTGCCGCTGAAAGCCTGAAACTCTACATTCTACGGCGGTGCTAATTGCCAGGAAAGCATCGATTCTGATCTCCGTGGGCGTTCAGTTAAACCAACGGGCTCAGTGAATTTCACCAGGTCGCTGTCAGCCTGCAAATTAAGTTTTCGAGATTATGCTTGTCTGGACCGCACGGTCTGTCAAATGTTGGCTCCTGCCTGACTAAGCAAAGCATGCAGCAGCAAGTTCCATGATACTTCCTTCGTCGTCCCCAGGCAGCTGACAGGGCACTTCATTAGGTGGCAACGCTGCTTAATAAATTATACTGTGCTGCTTTATGTAGCTGGGCCTGGGGGAAACTACACCCGGCAGGCATCTGAAACTTCTCTCTGTTTGCATCTGCACCCAAGAAACCAACCAGCCATATGAATGTGTCATTGTTTGTAGGGCTGTTATACTGTCAAGCAAGTATAAATACCTCAACGAGCATCAGTCTCGGCAACTCAGGATCAACCCGTCTGGCCGTCTCTATCATCGGGTCGCAGCCTTCTTCCCCCTCTAACCTGTAACCCAACGCCTGAAACAAATAGAGAGCATGGATCACATACTGCAGCTACTAGCAGAACACCAGAGCAGCGCGAAGCACTACAATCGAGGCGTTGCGAGGTTCACGAGGAGCGCCGACGCCTCACGGGTCACCTTAGCACTCGCGGCCATTGCTTTCCTCGCCTTGTTCTTGTCGTCCTTCTCCATGGCCAGCTCGCAAAACTCGTTCACTCTACCTGCTCGGCTCCTCGCTGCTGGCAGCATTTTCACCAGCAAGACGGCGCTGTTCGTGCTCTCCAACGTCATCTTCATCCTCCTAGCTGCCGACTACCGCTGCCGCTTCGCTGCCACCACATCGGCAGGCGATGCCGCTTCTTCCGGCGAACCTGGTGGAGTCGTCCTGGAGAAACAAGCACGGCATCATCAGGTGCAGGTGCAGGTGCAGGTGGAGCCATGTGCCGTGCTGTCAAGTGCCCCATGTTCAGAAAGTCTTGACCACGATGAACAAGGTGAATACAAGTCCACAATGTCTACCAGCACGTTACCAGATGAGGAGCAGCTATCGGAGCTGGAGTTGGTCAGGCTTGGTGAAGAAGAAGACAGCAGCGTCACCTTGGAGGAGACTGTTGATGATGCCGAGGAACCGACCTGTGGAACAGCTCAAGGGCTGGACAGGTTAGAGATCAGTGAGCTGAACAAGAAGTTCGACGAATTCATAAGAAGCAGAAGGATTAAATGGGTAAAGGAGGAGGCTTACTTGCTGTTGTGCGAGGTCTGAATTGCTGCAGATAGATGTCATAACCCTGGCAACTAACGATTCAGTTCAACTGTGCACTTGGGCTCTCTGCCTCTTTGAAAAATAGAATAAAAACACTATCCAAATGTAACCCTACAATTACGTACCTCCCAGCAACTCTACAGCACCGGTGTATTGTTATTTGTGGTGTCTACTGTGTTTTTTTTTTTGGACTAATGCAAATCAGAAGCACGCATTGCAAAGGCCGGGTCAGCATAATTGACAAACTTCAAATTTAAACCCTATGCTACACAAACATCAGCACTATGCGATGCAACCACCACACCAGATTAGGCTGCAATATCGCATATCCGAGGAACAAAGAATTGTACTCTGCAGTGCAAGTGCGACCATCACAGCAGATCAGGCTGACATATGCACCTCCACTAACCACATAGATGACCCTCACTCAAAAAGTTGCAAATAGAATGCAAGGAACAAAGAACAGCAACCAACGGGATCCATCAGGGAAGAACCAGGAGCTAATAGTCGCAGGCAACCACAGCAGTTTAAATACCTCCATTGGTTAGATCAGAGGTGCAAAGCATCCTACATTCCCAAAACAGGGCAAGTTACTGAGCAAAGGCATCGGTTAACCACAGTTAACATGGTTACAGTCATTGTAGCTAGTGGGCTCGAGCTTCTCAGCCCTCATCCTATACTATGCTTTTTGATGCTTTGACTTCATCTTGCCAGCATCTTCATTTCCAAATTAGTCCTCGTCTGCCTCTGCTAACTTGACCAGCTCATCAAGAATTATGGACTTCACAGTATCTTTCATTGAAGATACGTCCATCTTGTAGCGTTTATCTGTAACATTTTGTTTGCTAGAATTTAGAACATTAAGCATTGGCAAATTAATTCAAATCCTGATGCATGATATTAAGAGGCTTACCGAGCATCTTAAGAATGTCACTGAATGTAACCTGGAAAATGAATCAATGAATCAGTTAGATCTATGTGGATCACACTATATATAAGAAAGATAGTACAAGGTTATGGCAACAAGCAACAAAAGTGGAACCTTTTTTTTTAGCATAGCAACAAAAGTGGAACTAGTAAGAGGGATCTGTCAGCAAAAGCAATGTAAATCTGCATTCCAAATGCTGATCTAAGAAGACAAACCAGAAAAGAGGGTAAATCAAAGTTCCAGTCTAACACAGGCTGAAAATGCATTTTATACATGCAACTCAGAGTTAAGTCAACTCACAGTAGCCTAATTCTCTTATGAACCAAGGTTGATTTCATTTATAATAGATGTAGTCCATTGTACTATTATAGCTGAATACACATTGCTACTCTGCCTAAACACTGTAACTCACATTGTCAAAGTCGACCTTCTTAAGAAGTTGAACAATAGTCTTTTGCAGTTCATCCTTGCTGGGAAGACCTTGTTCTGCTTCTGCTGATTTCCCTTTACTTGTTGACCCTTTGCCTAGATAGAGCAATAGAGCACACCATTAGGGGGGTCATTCCACAATCTGAAACCTATGTTTGTTATATTATTCCAAACATGTTTTATGTATTTGAATGAATGACATGATACCAGCATGAAGTATTCACAAAACGCAATTTCCATGTTACACATGCCACATAACAACAGGGAATGATATAGCAAAATATTCGTCCCACTTATGAATCTTTGAATGTCAAATCAACAAGGATACAAACAGCACAAAAGATGAATGTCCAAAGTAACTGCAGGTCATAAATGTAAGAATAAAACCAGGTCATTTTAAACTATATTATAAAAATTCACTAGTCTCAACATCTTTCTGACAAAAAATATCAATTAATCTACTGTGTATTCTCACAGATACAGAAAAATATATAGCTCTTGGTCATAATTCATCATAACACAACAAATTGAAAGTTCAGAATAGCAAGCAGAAATATTGCATCTATAAGCAATGTATCAAAGGAAAGCATGATTTATAGTATCATGGATATTACCATACAGTGGACTAATCAGTGAAGTGATAATCGTACCTGATGATCTTCTTTCATTGGTCTCTTTTTCAGAATTTGTTGTGTGCTTTGGCGTAATGGGTTTACTCTTCCTAGAGACAACGTTTAAATCCACAGCAGACCTCTGCTTATCCTTAGAACTTTTCGGCGATGATGAAATTCTGCTCGAACACTTGCTCAATGTAGCTACAGGAGCTGTCTTTGGAGAAATCCCTGTGATTGCCTTCCTTTTAGTTTTAGCTGTAGATCCTTTTCCATCTACAGACTTCTTACCAGCCATTACTTTTCGCCGACCATATCTATCTTCCTGCTCACTATCAACTTCTTCACCATCATCTTTGTTTTCCTCACTATCAGACTTCATGTGATCATCCTCTTCATGCCCTTCTTCAGCATCTTCATCAGATTCTGACTCGGAATATTTCTGCCACCTTTTACCTGAAGTATGTTCATCATCAAGTTTCTGGTGTCACACAAAAAAGGCAAATAAGAGCGAGTCACAATAAGAGCTATGGTAACAGATATCACTGTTCATTACAATTTGGAATTATCAAGTATCTGGCTGTACAGTAGCAATTGCACATCTGAAACTTCCATGCAATATGAAACAAACTAGAAATTAACAGAAGGTAAATATGTAAAGCTTGTTTCAAGTTAATAGCAAAGAACTGTGATTAGATAGATTGTGTCAGACCAATACAAGATGTTACCTTCCTAGATCTCTTGTGTGTGCCTTCTGGATTCTTAGTTGCACTCCCCACCTCTCGTTTGTGCTTCCTAGAATTTGATCCCTGCACAGTACAGAAGTGTAAAACATGGAGATAAGTAAAGGAAGAAACACTGAAGCAAACTTTCTGTTCATTGTTGTTGTAATCCATAAATAAATCTCAGAAAGTGCATACCCATTGTAGCCACAGATTTTACCTTATCATCAGAAAGTGTAGAATCATCCTTAGCACGGGGCTCAGCAATGAAATCCAGCAGCTTCGCCACAATGTCATCCTGCATGGCATGGGTAACTCAGTTACAGAAAAAACCGAAACTGCATCATGCATTCATGCTGCACTCGGATTCAAGTTAAGTAAGCAAGATAAAAGATATTCATCAACCTTTCTACTATTTACCCTTGAAACTGGAATAACAAGCAGATTGCAGAGATCCAATAATGTTTCTATCGAACATTTGTCAAGCTTCTCCTTGGCCTTGGCTCTATGCTTTTCCTACAAGAAAGAGAGCCGCCAAAGTTAAAATAATAATCTCAGATAAATAGTGCAACTACCAATCTTTGAAATTTTGGGGAAAAATACAATGATGCTTACATCACTCTCATGCCACAGAAATCCAGAGAACTCAAGTATATGGCTTTTGAAATCAACAGCCTGTAACAATTTGTCAGGATAAGTATATTAGAAAGAATCTTGGAATGAAGCTTTGGCATCAATGACAATTTGCGCAGAATTCAACTGTGATAAAACAACAAATGAAAAACACAAGAGTTCAACTTGAAGCAAGTAATCCCTCTGTATATAAATGTACACTGGTTTTTGGGACTCTAGTTTAAGTTCAGCTGGTTTGGGGGACTCTAGCTTCAGTTCAGCTGGTTCACATGCCTGGACCTTCTTTTTAACAAAATGTATACCAAGAGGCTACTAATTGCACCTAATTTATATCCCAGACTTCCAATTTTCAAAGGTAGCCTCATAACTTGAAATTTTACAAGTGTTTCGGTCAAAAGCCAGAAGCAGTGAGCCAGTGACAAAACCAAACCCCAGAAAAAAGACTAATAAGGTGTATCTGCCAACATGTAAAGTAAAAAACCACGATTAATCATTTTGTTCATCCTGAAAGTACTCCCTTTATTAGCAACAATGTTATCAAATCGTCTAATCAATCCTAGTCAGCATGGTGCCGATCAGCACGGCTAATGGTGACTAGTTGCGATTAATCGCGACTGATCGTGACTAATCGTAGTGCATAGCTGATCATCATGTCACTGGTCAGCCTGACTAATCGCGAATCACGATTAGTCGGACAACTTGATAACATTGATTAGCAAGACCGGTTCAGACAGGCTAGAACTTCTATTTGGTTTCATAACACCAAAGTTTAAAGCAGCTTAAACTAAGCTTATCAAAGGAAGTAAGATGCTAGTCTAAAACAGATAGTTGCATAGGATTAAACCTATGGAAGCTTTAAGTTCAAGTGAAAGCCTACAAATAGGTATATCAACATAGCAAAGTTCCAGATTTCCTGCAGATATTTTCATTATGTGCGCCTTGGTCCTAAGGCATGAAATATACAAGTTACTGAGAATGTCACTTAGGCCAGGTGAATTATGTATTCATGGTCCACAGACATGGAATCGTTCAATATAAGAACATATTCTTTCCAAAGATCTACCATGACCTCGTCAGAGATTTTACTATGTTTTTAACTGTCTCAGATGAAATGATTAACTGAAGTGTAGAAAAATCCCGCAACAGAAATCTGCATGAGTCATTTTAAAAGCGCAACATTTATATTTTAAACTACCTTTCCAAACCTCCCAAAAAGGATTTGATGGAGAAGCCTAAGCTCGGCAGGTTGTTTATTTGATATTCTCTTCGCAACTGCAAAAATATTCAAATCTGAATCAGCAGAGTATATACTAATCAACACATGTAGAAAGAATTGATGTTACGAATCATTGAACTGCAGAATCAGTACTGCAACATAGAGATAATGCAACACTGCAACATGCAAAAATTCTGCCAGGGCACTAACAATATAGAAACTTCAATTCTGAGAAAGCACAAGGTGCAGTTTCAAAACAGGAAACTGATATAGAGTCAATCGAAGTCAAAGATACAAAAATATAAGAGTCACACCACACCAGTCTCGAATACTTTGAAATCAGGCTATCGATAACTTCTATATTAGTTTGGGAACATGAAAGTCAGAAGTGTAGATTTGTCTTCAAAGATACTTTCATAATCTCATCCTAGATTTTACGCATATATTCTGAAAAGATGGTGGTTGTCAAAGGCATACTTAGAGATTGCGTTAGGACAGGAGGGAGTATAGGTTACCATGCCATGTGAACAAAATCGTTTGTTTCCTAATCAGATTAAATCCATGAAGTTGTAATTGTTACGAAAATAGCAGGCACCAAAAAATATAGAAGATGGAAACCCCCCGAAGATACACACTTTAACAGGGCTATTGGTTTCGCCAAGAATCATATTACTTCATAACATACTCCACAATATATAGTTAAAGAAAGATGGCATTATGAGGTCATCTTAGGTTTCATGTACCAAAAACATATTTATATGCCTCAGGTGAGATTGTAAGGGTGCAAAATGCAATGTTTACGAAACAAAAAATAGAAAGATATTGCGACAAAGTTCCGCACCGCCAGGTATATTCTTCAAAGGTGTGCCACGACCCTGCGTTGACATGTTTATAAAGCATTATGAAAGGGCACAGTATGACAACGGAATTAAATAGGAAAAGATGTCTGTGAGGAAATAACCTTCTCAACAATAAGCGGCTCCTTCTCAATCACTTCAACCAACCTCTCCACTGTTTTCCTGGCACGCGCCGGACGATCAAGAGAATAAGGACTTGGGGTACACAGCAAGTTCTTGGCTTCCCTAGACTTAGAACCATCTTGTTTCTTATCCTTTCCATGGTCCTTTTCTGTAACAATCCTTGCCTTCTTGCTCTTTGGTTCTCCATTCTTATTCTCTTCCATGTTCTTGTCTGACTCGCCAGCTTGTTCCACTGTCGCCTTGCCATCCTTCTCTTTTTTATTAGATATGCTTCCATTTTCTGCCTCTTCTATGCCAGCATTTGCTCGTTTGGTCCCTTTATTTTGTCCCTCATGTTTACATATATCATCTATTTGATTGTCTTTCTTTCCCTCTTGTTTATCAGCAGTAGTGTTTCCCTTTGTTTCCATTTCCTTGTCCTTCTCAGAAACTCCCCTTTCGATCACACCCACTTCATTCTTCTCAGAAGTTACATTTTTGTTCTCTTCCTCTTGCTTCTCAGCAGCCACTTTTCCATCATGTGTTTTGTCCTTTTCCTCAGCAGTCAGCTTGGCATCTTGTTTCTCTTCCTCTTTCTTCTCAGCAGCCACATTTCTGTCCCATTTCTCTCCCTCTTGCTCCTCAGCAGCTCCCTCTTGTTCATTTTTTGCTGCCTCATCCTTGCTAGAAAGAACTCTTTCTACCTCTTCCAATCCGTCCTGCTTCTCCTTGGTATTTTGTTCTCTATCATCCACTTCTCGCTTGCCCACATTACCTTTTGCCTCCCCTTTCAATTCCTGCTGACTCTCCTCAACACTTTCTTCTCTATCACTCACTTCATGCTTATCAAAACCACTTTTTTCTTCCTCTTTCAACCCATCCTGCATTTCAACACCAATCTGTTCTGTATTGTCCAGCTCTAGTTTATCTACTTCTGCTGGCGCCACCTTATCTTCGTCTTGTTTCTCCATGCATATGATTTGTTTCACTTCAGTCTTGTTCCCACCTTCTTCCTTCTGTCCATTTTCTTTAACCCCTGCATGTACAGCCACAGACTTTGATTCAGCCATCATAGTTTCCCCGCCTTCTGCTGCCTTGGCGCCGTGACTATCTTTAGTCTTTCTTTCCTTGTCTTCCTTCCGACATGCATCTTCCTTGTCGACAATTTTTACATCATCAGCTTGAACATTGACAACATTTTCCTTCTCTTCATTATGCTCCTCCTTTGTTTCCTTCCTCTCATTTTCCTTTACCGCTGCATTTCCAGCATCACTCTTTGCTTCAACCGTCTTGATGTCCTCACATTCTGCTGGGTTGGCATCCTCACTATCATCATTTTTTCTCACCTTATCTTCTGTCTGACATGCATTTCCCTTGTCAACCATTATCACATTCTCGGCTTCAATATTGGCATCATTTTTCTTCTGTTCAGCCTTGAACTCCACTTCTCCATTTTTTCTACTTTCTATTACCTCTGCAATTTCAGCATCAGTCTCTCCTTCGACACTCCTCATGTCCTCACCATCTGTTGCCTTGCCATCTTGAATACCCTCATTCTTTAAATTTTTATCTTCCTCTTCACATGCATATTCCTTGTCAGGCACTTTTAACTCCTCGGTTTCAATACTGGCATTATTTTTCTTCTCTTCAGTCTGGCCAGCTTTGTCTTCCTTCTTCTCATTTCCTTCTACCTCAGCATGTCCAGCATCAGTCTTTGCTTCAACCATCTTGATTTCATCACCTTCTGATGCCCTGGCATCTTGCCTATCCTCATTATTTCCCTCCTTGACTTCCTTCTGGCATGCATCTTCGTTGCCAAAAGTTTTCACATGATCTTCAATATTGGCGTTGTTTCCCTTCTCTTCCATCTTGTCCTCCATTTCTTCCTTCTTCCCATTTCCTTGAGCCTCTGCATTTCTAGCATCAGCCTTTGCTTCGACCATGTTCATTTCGTCAGCTTCAGCTACCTTGGCATCCTGACTGTCCTCATTCTTTCCCTCCTTATCTTCCTTCTGACACACATCTTCCTTCTCAGCCATTTCAATGCCATTGGCATGATTTGTCTTCTCTTCTGCATTGCCTTCCTTTTCTGGCTTCCTATTTTCTTGTGCCTCGGAATTCCTAGTATCAGCCTTTGCTTCAATCATCTTGGCGTCCTCACCTTCTGATGCCTTGGCATACTGATTATCCTCATTCAGTCCCTCCTTAACTTGACACACATCTTCCCCAGCATCAAAACTAGCTCCTTGCTGTGTGTCAACCATTTTCACATCTTGTGTGTCAACCATTTTCACATCCTTAGCTTCAATGTTGGCTTCATGTTGCGTATCAACCATTTTCACAACCTCAACTTCAATAACGGCTTCATGTTTTGTGTCAACCGTCTTCACATCCTCGGCTTCAATATTGGCTTCATGCTTTGTCTCGACCATTTTAACATCCACAACTTCAATATTGGCTTCATGCTGTGTCTCGACCATTCTAACATCCACAGCTTCAATACTGACTTCATGCTGTGTCTCGACCATTCTAACATCCACAGCTTCAAGACTGGCTTCATGCTGTGTCTCGATCATTTTAACATCCACAGCTTCAATATTGGCTTCACGCTGTGTCTCAACCATTTTAACATCCACACCTTCTATTACGGCTTCATGCTGTGTGTCAACCATTTTAACATCCACAGCTCCAACCACGTTAGCAGAATCTGAATTGGCTTTGTTGGTATCATCGGTCTCCACAATATTTGCGCCCTCATCTGCCGCGCACTCTGTGCCATTTTCACAGCCACTCTTCACTTCATTGGCATCATTGCTAGTCACTGCCACTTCCCTATTCTCTTCAGAGCCATACTTCTCAGCATCATTCTTATCTGAAGCAGCAGATTCTCGATTTGCCGATGGAGGTGGATCCTCTGCTGCTGTTACTGGGTTTTCCCCGGACATCTTGATTGGTCACAATCCTCTATCTGCTCCAGGAAAATGCAGAAAAATGTCATCAAAAGTGTAAGCAATGGAACAAATGTTAAAAGGGGAAAGAAAAAGCTTTACAGAAAACAACTGTGTATGGGCTACAACCACAGTACAAAAAGGTATATACTGTAAAACATAATAAGGAGTGTAAAGCCATAAGAAAGGCCGTGCATTGTCTTGATTAACCACAAAGGACGCTAAATGTTTCCAAAATCATCAAACGATTAACCACACTCCCCGATAGGTAAGTATGGATGGCTAAAGTTTACAGCTCGATTACTTTTTAATGCATGATACAGATCGGCTAAACCATTGAGCACGAACACCATCGTACGTGTAAGGATAATGAAATAATGAAAGCATAAGCTTGTAAGTACTAGATCGGATCCGAACACAAGCATCCAGATAGCTTCAAGCTAGGGTTCGGGTGCTCGGTTTCGCACAGTAGAAAGGGAAGGGAAGGAGGTGCCGTGCCGATACCTGGTGGCTGCTCGTCGCAGGCAAAGCGCCCGGACCTGGGCACCTGCCGTAGGGCTGCGGCGGCGGTCGGCCAGTTGTCGGCCACGAGAGAGCGATCGCGCGCTCCTCCCGCGAGATGAACGGGGAACGAAACGGCAGGGGTGAGCACTGAGCAGTCGGGGTTTTCTGGGGGCTCAGGGGTTCTCTGGGTTTTTTTTTTACGAGGTTTTTTTCTTCTGTATAAAACTTTGCCTTGGCCAGGAGCCGGCATGGGCGTGTTTTGCCTGGGCCTCGTCTAGATAGTCAAATTCACCTCTAAATTCTACTATAAAAAAAAAGATTTCTCGTCACATCAAAATGTCGGCATATATATGGAGTACTAAATGTAGATGAAATCAAAAACTAATTACACAGTTTTATTCTACTTTGCGAGACGAATATTTTAAGCCTAATTAATTAATATTTAGACAATTATTACTAAATAAAAACAAAATTGCTACAGTATAACGTGACGTTTACTATATAAATTTTACCTCCCAATTTGGCAACTAAACATGGCGGTTGGTGCCGGCCAGGCACGTGAGACGTGACGCATCACGCACGTCGATCGCGTCCAAAATCAGACGCGAGCCAGGTTATCTCAAAGCAAACTAGCCCAAAGGGGCTGTTACGTTGCCCCGAGCAAATTTAACAAGCACGCATAGGTATCACGTCTGATTTTTTTAAAAAAAAAACTCACACACGTCTGATTTTAGACACCTGGATCAGAATTGACGTGGCTGACAGAAAGCTTATTTAGGAGGCCCTAAATCAAACAACCACTCGGCCTTTTAGTTTGCGCCTTTGAGGCCTGCCAAACGACTTGTCTCCCACGGAGAAATCATAACCGTCAGACGACCAAAACTCGATGGCTTACGACATTTGCTTAGTAGATAAAGTTGTATGGATGTGGAACCAAACACGCTTAAATGCTAACTAATCATTTATTGTATTCTTTTATTAATAAGGTCTAGACCTAATCCTTGGCCCCTCTCGCTAACCCAAACCTAAAAGAAAAGGCCCATTTGGTAGGGCTCAGGTTTCAACAAAAACGGCTCCGGCTCTGGCTCCTTTGAAGGAGCAGCTCTAGAAGTGAAGTTGTTGCTGTTTTAATAAAGCGTTTGGTAAAACAGTTTCTTCCAGTAGATAAGGAGGGTGAAATATTTATAATACCCTTCTATACTATATTTTTTTCCTTTTCCTTTTTCCTTATTTCTTATTTCTTATTTCGTTATTTCTCCACCGCATGTGAGAGCTAAAATGACAGCGGTGCCTTCCTACTCGTTTGGCACGGGGAGCTCAAAAACAACTTTAGAAGTTGCTTGAGAATCCCTGCCAAAGGGTCCCAAACAATCCATATCAGATCTACATATGACATCAGGCTATAGTTTTAGACCTATATAATAATTTTCAAGCTAGGTGTGGTCTTTTAGTTTCTACTAGCATAGCATCCCCACCTTTACCCCCCAAGCCAAACAAGCTATTATAGAGCCATAAATTAGTTGGGCTAGAGGTGTATTTTTGGACCAAGAGTTCCTTTCAGGTCAGGGGTGGGCTTAAAAACCTGCTAGTTGCTACCAGACCACCACTCCGTTAGGTGGCTTGGCCCAACAAGATATCATAATGCCATACATACCCTTCCTCAATCCCTTCTAACCCTAAATAGACCTTAGCCAACCCTAGTCGCTCCCAGCCGCCACGCCTCATCTCCTCCTCTTCTTAGCCCCAGCCGATAGCCGCTCACTGACTATAGTAGCCAGTGGACAACATGTGATGATAAGCAACCATTGTAGGGCACGAGGACGAACAACCATATCGAAGCATGGAAGGTTATAATCACTAAATCACCATTAAGATCAAGCAAGCAGTGCAAGCTCTAGTTAGGAAGTTGCACACCAACTAGACCGCAATCCCTAAACCGTATTGGTGATCCACAAGGGGCCACATGCAAAATGAAGCCATGTGTGGGAATCTGAGCGATCAAGATGGGAAACCACCAATTTCTTTTAGACAATAAAGCTTAATAAGTGATCTAGTCTCTGGCTAGTCAAACAAAGAGCAAGAAAGATTCAAACTCCATCCACGTAAAACAAAAGGGGGAGATCACATCTAAACTTATGACCATTACATATATTCGTACAAGCAAACTAAGTATCCTTATCGACGAAAGAAGAAACCAATCCAAGTCCTGATGGATCCCCACTCCACTTAGCATCTCTAGACCCCAGGGAGGACGAGAGGAAGAGGATGACTGTGAGTGGAGTTGTGCTCAGCTACACAGCGAGGATTTTGTGGGCGATTAAGGAGGTTTTGGGTGTTATTGTTTGGTGGTTGGTGAAGTGCGGCTACTTGCCAAGGAGGCCCTGAGTGAAATTTGGTAGGGAAAACAAAGGAGGTGTTAGGTGGGAGCTAGTATTTAAAGACTACAAAATGTTTACTAAAACATTGTTAAAACTTTTATGTGTTGGAATACAGCTTTGTATTTCCATGAATGTTTTACACGTGGTTACATAGCAGAGTTTCCCTTTGCCAACTGTCATTATCCCTTTCATGAGCATTTGACTGTTGTATATAATTTATAGCTTTCTATCATCATCGAACTACACATGACAATTCACATAAGAGTGTAGTGGATGATAGTTGTCACTACCCCTCTCGTGAGCATTTGCCACTTTATTTACATTACAGCTCTTTGTCATTGCCGATCAATGGCAATTTGGATGGAAAATTGTGACAAAAATGGTTGCTAGTTGTTGCTAAGCTCTTCCATGAGCATTTGACAATTGTGTCAAAAGTATAACTATATATTGTTGTCAGACTCAATGTGGCAATTTGTATGGGAAACCTTGTGGTGGTATTGATAGATGTTGTTTGTTGAACATTTGTGTATCTATATTAGACCTCTTTGGCATTACTAAACTAAGTGTAGAGATCTACATGGAAAAAGTTGTGAATAGCTGTTGCCAGTTGTCGCTAAGAGCATATGTGTGACTTTGGCTACCAGTAGTGATTGCTAGTTATGGCCAATCTCTTCCTTGACACTTGTATATGTCTATGATACAATTATGTATTGCTTAGACCCATAGTTAATTCTATATTCTTTAAACTATAATTTGAGGGTGATAGCTTGTCAATCCATGAGTATTTGTCACCTATATCTATAGTGCAACTATATGTCGCTGTTAAACGCCATGGTTATTCACACGAAAAGATTGCGGGCAATAATAGCTACTAGTTGCCGATAGCCCTTCTGCAAGCACGTGACACTTATATCAACAACTCTTATTATTGTTAAACTAAGTGAAAATCTTCATTAGAAATGTGTGAGCATTGGTTGATAATTTTTGTTAGCCCTTTTGTTAGCATTCGACACTCTACAATATACATATCTCTATGTTGTTAAACGCCATGAAGCAATCTTGTGAGTTTGTGAAAGGACTGCAATCACACCTAGAGAGTGGTGAATAGACGATTTTAAAAATTTACAAAAAAAAAGTAGCCACAGATTAGCTAGGTGTGGAACCTCTACGCAGTTTTGCATAAGTTCCGCAAAGTATCACAGAATTTCCGCACAAACAAAATAACTTGACATTCACTACACCTAGAGTGTTCAAGCTCAAACTAAACATGTAGATGTGTTTGTTCCACTTACAGCTAGTTCCACATATGATAGTGATCCTTGTGCTGTTGAAGAGACTATTGCTTGTTAGGCGAGTGAAAAACCCTAAGTTTGGTTTTGGTAATTGAATGACAACTAGTGGACTAATGCTTTTTAATTAAGTTGCGATTGAGCTATGGTCCATATCGAGATGGTGAGCATGGCTTCTTGTAGATGGATGAGAGGATGATCGTGCCATATGGAGTACGCTAGCCCTTGGAGAGAAGAAGAGGAGATGAAAACAATCCTAAAGGCATATGGTATATGCTAGGGGTTTTCATTTCATTGGCCAAGACACGATAGAGTATATGGTCGGGTTTAAGATGGATAGTCGTACTATTAAGAGGGGAACTCTAATGCAAAACAGTTATCTAGTGCCTAGATCTGAACTAACTTTGCATATGCATTGGACCTAGTGACACTGTGAGATGCAAGGGAAGGATGTTTTCGAAAAGCTAACTTAGTGCCTAAGGCGAAGGTGTTCATGTTGGAACACGTTGGAGTTGAAAATTTGAATTGCTTTGAAAAAATGTGAAATGGTATAATTTTTCGTCATCCATCAACAATGTCTGGTGCCCCAGAGTGTGTAGAGGGGAGGGGGCTCACTGGAGATAGGGTGCCTTGTGCTGATTTAACTATGAACTAGGGTACTCACTGGAAATGTCTGGTGGTACCCTATCGGAGAGCACCGAAGAATGTGTTAGAGTTAGCAACGCGTGAGAGATTTAATTGAGGCCACCGAAAGTCTGGTGAATGATCACCGAAGATTTCTTGTGCCCCTTGGACCTCTTGGGTTGGCATACAACAAGGGTCTAGGTGTCACCAGATATGTCTAGTGACCCTCACCGAAGAGGCACCATAGAATCAAGAGTAGGGTTGTTTAAATTCCTAACGGCTAGTTGTCTGTGGTCGATCTGTTGGGTAGCCATCGAAAATGTCCGGTGGTAGTGCCACAGTGACCACCGGAGGAGTGTCTATGGATAGTTTTTCAGATCGATTTATGGTCACTGGATCTACGTAACATAAGTTCCAATGAGTGTTCTCTGTCACCAAAGATTTCTGATGACCTCAAAAACAACCCACCACCAAACTTACAAAGGCTAGTTTTTGATGGGCTTATAAATAGGAGGTGTGGTCAGCCCTTGGGCACTCTATTGGCCTCCCAATGAATACACACGCCCTTAAGCTCTTGAGAATGCCTCCCTATCACTCCCTTGCTTGATGGTTGATCCAAAGTGAGGTAAGGAGAGATATAGTGCATTTGCTTAGCTGATTTGCATCTAGTGGCGCTAGTTCATCGACTTGCCATGGTTTCTTGTTATTGTCACCACCTAGATGAATTGAAGCAGCAAGGACTGCGAGCACCGCGCCGTTGATTGTTCGGTGGCTCATATCGGTTGGTTTGTGAGAGATTTTGTGCTCACCTCGTGGGAGATCACGAAGGGCAACTCTAGTGGAATGCTCGAGGCAAGTTGGAGTGCTTTTTGTTGATTTGATTCTTGCAACACCTAAGTTGTGGGTCAAGCTTGAGAGCTTTGTTAGCGCGTAGATTATTCACCTAGAGACTTGCCTTAATGAGGACGTAGGTTGCCGGTAAGCAACGAAACCTCGAGGGTAAATCTTGTCTCCCCCTTGCCTTCGGTGATTTGCAAATTCTACACTTGTGCTCTTATTTCATATGCATAGCTTGAGTAGTCGTTGTTTGCTTTGTGTTGCTCTCTAGTGCGGTAGTAGCTAGCTCTAATTGGTAGAGTAGCTAGTTTTGGTTGCTCTTCTTGTTTAGCTCACCAGGAGTAGCTTGTTTAGTTGCTAACCTCTTTGCATGATTGTGTGTGATTTAGTGGTAGATCACCTCGCTACTAGATTCGTTGCAAAATGCATCAATATAACCAGACTTTTCTTGACTTAGTGAATCCACCAACCCAGGCCAACAACTATACTAGCATTCAATCATGCCCTAAATGGAGCCAAGATGTTTTGGGTCTGCTTGATTCATATTTTTCAAGGCGGTAAGGCGAGACGTGGCGAGCCACTCATTTGAGTCAACTAGGCGACGCCTAGGCGACCATAAGACAAGGCAAGGCGACGCCTTACCATTCTAAGAAATAGGAAAATACTAGCATGGAATAGGCAAGAAAAAGAGGAAAAAAGAAAAAGAAAAACCAGAAAAGGGCAAATGTAAAGAGAAGTGCTTGGCCTAGCCCAATAGGCAGCCCACGAGTGTGTCCTTATCCCTTCTTAGGTCATATCTCATCTCACTTATCACGGATGCAGATGCATCTCCCTGTTTGACGCATGCATGCAGCGCCGCCGCATCTTCCTCCTCCATGCAGGCGCAGTGCTGCCGCATCTCCCTCCTTCACGCAGGCCCAACGCCACTGCATCTCCCTCCTTCACGCAGGCGCAGCGCCGCCTCATCTCCCTCTTTACGCAGACGCAGCGCCGCCGCATCTCCTCTCTTATGGCTCACGCAGGTACATCGCCGCCCTCCCTCCCTTGCGCTGCTCTTGGTAGCGTGCGCTCGGCCTGCCCTCCGCTCCTTCCTTACCTCTTGCTGTTGCTCTCTTAGATCCCCATCTCGATCAACCGCCGCCTCCGCCGCAGATGACCTAGGCGGCGCCGGATTGGTGGGGATGAGCGAGGAGGCAGCTGCTCGGCGGGCTCTCCCTATCGTTTTCCTCTGGTTTTGGCTAGGCATCATGGACGTCTTACTCCCTGCGAGCGCCTTGTCGCTTAGGCGACGCTTTAAAAACCATAACTTGGTTTCTAGGCCAGAGAGAGTTTCCTTTTCTTGTCCCCTTGGCACAAGCAATAAGAAGGTTGCCGAAGCTAGGAGAACCGTTTTGCCTCTCTCAAGAAAGCAAGGTAAAAACTTCTTTATACAGATCTCAAGAAATTCTTGCTTGGTATCTAAACATCACTTAGATTTATGGCAAGGCTACACGGTGATGAGCAAGAAAACAAACAGCCCCTTTAACTCTAACCGGTTCCATGTTGGCATGATTTTTTTCGTCGTGAAATGTACTTAGATAGTTTTGCTTTTTTTCGTTGCATATAGAAAGCTGAAGGGTGAAGGCGTACGTATATTACACCTACGTGGCTAACCTACCACTAGTAGACTGTACACTCTTATATAGGCTGTGTTTAGTTGGCCCGATTTGGGTCTCCCAAAATTTGCACAGTGCAATCTTCTTCACTGTAGTATTTTGTTTGTATTTGTGAATTTTTGTCCAAACATTGACTAATTAGACTCAAAAGATTCGTCTTGCAAAGTACAACTAAACTGTACAATTAGTTTTTGATTTCATCTACATTTAGTACTCCATGTATGTGCCAGCATTTTGATGTGATGGGGAATCTTCTTTTTGCATAGTGGAATTTGGAGGAAAATTTGGCATCTAAACAAGGCCACGGCGAAAATATGAATATGAGGCCTTGTTCACTTTGCAAAAAATTTGAACCCGATGAATAATACCGCTTTCGTCTTATTTGACAAATATTGTCCAATCGTGGATCAACTAGGCTCAAAAGATTCATCTCATGATTTCCATCTAAACTGTATAATTAGTTATTTTTTTACTTATATTTAATACTTCATGCAAGCGGCTAAAAATTGATGTGATGAAGAGAGAGTGAAAAAGAATTTGGATGACATTTAAACGAGGCCTGAGTGAATGAAATCGGAGTCCCTAGGGATGAAAACGCAAACCACGGCGCGGCGCACGCCGGATTCGCCTCCGCGCTCTTTTGCCCTTTCCCAGTTTCCCTCCACTCGCCGTCTCCCCCCAACCGCTTCAAAATTTGAAAACCGATGCTCCTGTCACCGCACGGGAACGGCTAGGATTTCGCCGCGGCGCCTCGGCCGCCGTGTCCGCGCCCAAGCTGCCCGCCTCGCTCCCGCTCCCAGGGCCGGACGGAGGAAAGAAATAAAAAGGACGGAGAAGGACGTCCTCCACGTTTCTCCATCGCCAATCGCCGGCCGACTCTACCCTTTCCTCTCCAGTTCTCCAGTCGTTTCTTTCCCCATGGCCATCTCGGAGGAACCGGAGGGGGCCGCGGGCGACGGTGGGGTGACGAAGCGGGGGAGCAAAGCGCGGGGGAAAGGCGCGGCGAAGGGGCGCGGGAGGCCCAAGCGGCGGAGCGACGACAGGCCCTTCGCGGCGCCGGCGATGGATGGGGTGGCGTTCGGGGACCGGGTGCTCAGGGAGAGGAGGCACGCGCCCAACGTCTTCTGCGAGCGCGACACGGATGACGACGATGAGGTGCTGGGATAGCTCTCTCTACTTTTTTTTTGGTTTTCTTGTGGGATTTGCAACGTACTTTTCGCGCTCTCTCTTTGTGTGTTTCCAGTTTCCCCATTTTCCTCTAAAAAAAAGTTTCTCCATTTTTTTCCTGGAGCAGGAAAATGAGAAAAAATAGCCTTACTATCATTTGATGATACGATTTACTGTTTCCTAGATGAACGATTTAGCGCATTAAATAATTACAGATAAAGAAAAATGCCTTTTCTTTAAACGAAAAAAATTCCCTTTACTTAGGGATTGAAAAAAACTAGTATTGTTCAGTCACTCGAGGGTTTTTTTTTTCTGATGATTCTTTGCTCTACTATGATTTATAGTAAAGGAAAGGAAAGACTTCCAACTTTGACATACTGTCTGTTCCCTCCTCCCCCCTCCACATAGTAGCAGAAATTTCTCTTATTCCTTTTTTTTTACTGCGTATGCATGCTGATTCTACAGTATCTTGTGTCTCGTTCTCTGTAATACATTTACTTGCCATTGTATTGGATATTGGTTTAATTCTTGTCGGGTGTGTTCTCTTAATGTGGTGGGCTAATTTCTTGGCTGGTGTAATGTCAGGAGACTGCAACCAACCAATTCAAGCCTCAGAGAAAGAAGAGAAATGATGCTGGCAAGAAAAAGGGGCCTAGGAAAACCAAACCAGAACATGCGGACAGCAAGGCCCACTTCCCCAACAGCAAATGCCACGATGACAGGAAGGGGGTATGTTACTTTACAATCTTCTGCAACAGTTGATTACTATAATTTTGTACCCATGTTAGCGTGTTGCCAATTTTACCATGTACTATCTGACAGTTCTTGACAACAAGAATCTTTACAAATTTTCTAAATGTTGTCTGAAACATACAAATACCCTGTCACAAGTTCCAGGTTCTATTAGGAATGGTTTTGTTGTTCTCTATTTGGCCTTGTATAAATCAAAACCTCAACGTCAATTAGTAAATATGTTTTTGAGCTTGTTTACTTGTAACTAGCAATAGTGCAGTGATTATCCAGCTGTGTGATTACTATACTTCCTCTCTTGTATGTTCCTTTTGTGTTTCTGTCATTTATTTATATAAATAAATTTTTTTAAAGAACATCTTTTTCTTAGCGGCTAGTAGTTCTGTGTATCTTTCTGTAACACCTTAGCTTTGGTATTTTTGAGTTTATATTTCAATTTTCTTTGATGAATGTTCTAGCATTTTGTTTCTTGGGCCATAGGATGTTAAAAGGAAATTTCCTTGTAATTCAGTTGCCACCTTTGCTGTAACACCTCAGTTTTGATGCTTCTGGTGTATTGAAAGAATGTTGTAGGCTTTAAGTCCATTTACTTGCAGGATGGTGCCGAGACAGTTAGAGGCAAGGACTCAAGGAATGGTGAGGTTTTACAGACTGCAAAGAAGAGGAAGAAACGAGATGCAGGGAAGGTTTCTGTTACAAAAAGGTTGAAAAGAGAGGATGAAGAACAAAAGAAGGCCTCATCCTCCAAGCATAAAGATTGTAATGAAACTAATAGGGTAAGCAACTCATGACATGAGATGTTTATGGAATGATTTTGTGTAAGTATTTGATGAATGTAAGTGTTGTTTCAATTGTCTAGAAAGGGAAGAAGATGTTGACTGGGGATAATGCCCTGATGTGCCACCAGTGCCAGAGGAATGATAAAGGGAGGGTGGTCTGGTGTAAATCATGCAGGAATAAGCGCTTCTGTGTGCCATGCATTCAACGATGGTGTGTAGTTCTCATGATCTGTATCTACTAATATGATTGCGTACCATACAATTTCTTTGTAATATGGCATTTACATATATAAATTACACACGCATGGTTAGTTTACCATCTTATTCTATAGGCATCTGCTAGTTTTTGTTGTTGATGCAATGCAATTGTATTTGTCTACTGTGCTACAAAAAGGATGTCTTTTGGTTCTGGTATCTCCATTCATGTGGTTATGTTATTTGATCTTGTGTAATGTACATTGCTAATCTGTTGTAAATACTAAACAGGTATCCTGGTTTGTCAGAAGATGAATTTGCTGAACAATGCCCATATTGTCGCAAGAACTGTAATTGCAAGGGATGCCTACGAATGCGAGGAGTTGAAGAGGTTCATGCCTAGCATTCCATCTCCTTTTTTACCTTTACATTTTTTCCATTTCTTCTGCTTGTTAGGTATTTTCCTTCAAAATTTTCCTGCTTACTTTTAATCAATAAATTCCCATTTCTCACAAAGCAGCCGCCAAAGAAGGAAATTTCTGAAGGAAATCAAATCCGTTATGCTTGTCATGTTCTGCACTTGTTGCTTCCCTGGTTGAGACAACTGCGACAGGAGCAGCAGGAGGAGAAGAAATTAGAGGCTAAAATACAAGGTATCGTGTTCTGGTGTTGCATGACACAATCTGCTAACTGCGGTTGCTGTTCATGCTAATTTGTTTTTTCCTAGGTGTTTTGATGAATGAGGTGAAGTTGGAACAAGCTGAATGTAATATAGATGAACGTGTCTACTGGTTCGGTCTTTCCTATTTTCCTTTTCGCTACAATCTTATATCAGCAAGCATCTGATTTATCTTCTTATTCTTCTAATGCAGCGATAACTGTAAAACTTCTATAGTTGATTTTCATAGAAGCTGCAAGTACTGTTTTTATGATTTGTGCCTTTCATGCTGTGGGGAGATCCGCAAAGGTGAGATTCCTGGAGGAGAGGAGGTAAAGATATTAGAGCCTGAACCAAGTGACAAGGCTTATATTTTTGTTACCAAGAATCAGCATAAAAGGTGCTCCTTGAGGGGGCATAACTCATCCCTGAAAAATGTGTCTTCCAATGGGATGGGTTCTAGTGAGGCCCCAAAGAACTCTCTACTACTGTGGAAATCAGAAAGTGATGGTAGCATATGTTGCCCACCAAAGGAGCTAGGAGGCTGTGGTGGTTCAGTTTTGGACCTCAAATGCTTGTTCCCAGAGAAAATGCTTTCTGACTTAGAAGAACGAGCTGACAGAATTGTGAGGAGTAAAGTATTTGCAAAAGCAGTAACCAAAAGAACTGATCAGTGCCCTTGTTATGACCATTCAGGAAGTGTAAAAATTCATGATGTGCGAGAGGCTGCAAATAGGAAATGCTCAAGTGATAATCACATCTACTGCCCAGTTGCCACTGGCATCAAGGAGGACGACTTAGTGCACTTTCAGATGCATTGGACAAAAGGTGAACCAGTTATAGTTTCTGACGTTCTTCAGTTGACCTCTGGTCTCAGTTGGGAGCCATTAGTTATGTGGCGGGCATTGCGAGAGAAAAAGACTAATGGTGACGTTGAAGATGAGCACTTTGCTGTCAGGGCAATAGATTGCCTTGATTGGAATGAGGTTAGGAATTCTACTTCCCTAAATGTTTGTGATTGGGTGACCTTTCTTTTTGTATATATTTGAATATGGTTTTGTTTGTGTTTCCCTTAGATGTGCTATTACTTTTCTCTTTATAGACTTTATTAGGTGCAGTATGAAGGGTTAGGACCACTTCCCTGACTTGTTGATGTCTGCTATTCTCTGTTGCATGCTTTTGTCCCCATGCTGATTTTCATGGTTGTAAAACTCTGGTAGAAAATTTATTTATTACTATGTCAAGAAATTGGGCATGCTTTACAAGTAAAAAATAAAAAAAGAATAATGTTTGAGATATCAGTGAATTTAACTTCCATTTCATTTTTTAAGGAACTGTGTTATCTGTATGCATGCATAGATTCCTCACAGCCCTGTTATTAATTGCTAATTGTAAAATATTAAGTACTTGGCATGCACATTTTTTGTTGCAGGTGGAAATTAATATACATATGTTTTTTATGGGATATATGAAAGGCAGAATGCACCCCACTGTACACTGGCCTGAGATGCTTAAGCTGAAGGACTGGCCACCATCTAGCTCGTTTGATCAGAGGTTGCCTCGCCATGGCGCTGAGTTTATCAGTGCATTGCCATTTCCTGAGTACACTGATCCTCGATATGGTCCGCTAAATCTTGCAGTCAAGCTTCCTGATGGTACCCTGAAGCCAGATCTTGGGCCAAAAACTTACATTGCTTATGGATTTCACCAAGAGTTAGGCAGGGGTGATTCTGTGACCAAGCTTCACTGTGACATGTCTGATGCTGTATGTGCTATTATTGATGAATTTTTTCTCATTTTATAACATTTGTGGTTGTCTGGTACCTTCATTTTCAGAATAAAATCGACTTGTGCAATGCCTTATCTTATACTGGTAATCTGTGTCTCACTTTCTTTACGCTGCTTTCTGTGATCTGACTCTTTTCAAGCTGTGGCTGTATACTCAGCTGGTGACAATTGATAGTCGTTTCTTTCTTATTTGTCTCTTACTTGGGGTCCCTAGCTTATTATGGCAGTCATTAATTCTGACAAGTGTGTTTTTTTATCAGGTAAATATATTAACACATACAACACAAGTGACCTACGAGGGTTATCAACTTAAGAAGATAGAGAAACTCAGAAAGAAAATGAAAGAACAAGATCTTCAGGAACTTTATGGTGTTTCAGAATCTGGCACTGAACGAGACCTATTATCATCTTCTACTGATTCCAGGAATTTAACTGTTGATGAAACATCAAAGATCTCATGTAAAGATGCAGGCCAGTGTTCAGATTACATTGACAAGAATAATAGTTATGCTGGGATGCATAATGGGGCTCACTGTGTTACGGGCATGAGTGGAGACCATGAGAGAACTGGTGGTGCTTTGTGGGATATTTTCCGAAGAGAAGATTCTGACAAGCTACAAGATTATCTTAGGAAACATGCCACAGAATTCCGGCACGTCAATTGCAATCCTGTGAAACAGGTATTGTTTTCCTTGCAATTATTTCCTCTGTTTTTCCTATGCTGACTAATAGTCATGCAAATGACGCAGGTTATTCACCCAATTCACGATCAGACTTTCTACTTAACTGAGGAGCATAAGAGAAAGCTCAAGGAAGAATATGGTTAGTTAGCTATTCAGACCATAGAAATGCAGTGCTTTGTGCTGTTCTGCTCTATCTCTAATGTGATTGCATGCTTGGTATAGGTGTTGAACCCTGGACGTTTGAGCAGAGGCTTGGTGAAGCGGTTTTTATTCCTGCTGGATGTCCTCACCAAGTGAGGAATCTGAAGGTGTGACTGAACTCAACAGACCTTAATTGTGCTCCTTTTTATTTTACTTTAGCAACAAATGTTCCTGTTGCTTAAACCGAAGCTGTTTCTGTTTGTGCAGTCTTGCATCAAGGTTGCAATGGACTTTGTTTCCCCAGAAAACGTCGATGAGTGCATAAAACTGACTGGAGAGTTTAGGCGACTTCCACCTGGTCACAGGGCTAAAGAGGATAAACTGGAGGTTGGCATGCTATATTTTCAGTTATCTGGTTTCTGTTTATGATGTGCTATCTGATATGACGGCTGACTTGGAGTCCATTCTGGTGCGTTCAGATTAAGAAGATTGCTCTTCATGCTCTGAACCAAGTAATAAATTTCTTGGATCCTTTCTCTGAGGGGTAAGCAGCAGCTTGCAGTAGCCTAGTGTTGAAATTTTGCTATAGAAGATCTGAAGTTGCAATGGTGACACAGAAATTTTGATGCATCCTGATCACTGCTTGTCATGTGATTGATCCATCAGGTTGAAGAGTGGGGCTGCCCAACCCAAGAATAAAAAAGAAGCTGAAGCTGAAGAACAGAAGCCTAAAAGGGGTCACCAATGTTGCAAGTCCAATGAAGCTACTGATGATGAGCCCAAAAAGAAGGCTGGTCGTCAAAGAGGTGAGAAGAGCGGAGACGGCAAGTCCAAAGATGACGCTGTTGATGAGAAGCCTCCTAAAAGACAGAGCAATCGCCTGAAAGGCTCTGGCAAGCGTAGGTGATTGATCGGTTCACTGCCGACTGGGAAGGTAAAAGGCATAGTGGCGGTACTGACCCAACCTGGACGTAGTTATTTTGGAAGCAGGTTGCAGTCTAGACTCTAGATTCTAGAATAGACCAGGCATTTTGTCACCCCTAGACGCCATTGTGGCGTCTGGCTTTTGTTCATGTGGTGATTGCCGGCTGACACCATTCTGGAAGAACCATGCTAGGTGCTCGCTGTACAAGACTCTTCATGTAGCGGGCTATGGTGATTGGCTGTCACAGCATGTCTGATGCTGATACTGGTAGTAATTGACCTGAATAGATGTGGTCATTTGAACTCTCTGGATTCTAGTTTTATATATCCAATCCATTGGCTGAGGCTGAGAATTCTCATCAGCTGAAAAATGCAACGACTTATGTGGCAGCCCAAAGCATGTCAACCAGATCCATTGCACCCGGTGGCCTGGTTAGCCTGACAAGTGACCCAAGAAAATGTGTAGTGTAAAGCCTGTAATGACTCCTGGGCATGCTATTATTGATATGCGCCTTGAACGCGTTCATGTGCGCCGGGTCGAGCGCTACTGAGACCTGCACCTCGCCGTGGCGGATCATGGACACCGGCTCCAAGCGCGACGGCCGGCCGAACCCGAAGAACGCCACCTCGTCCGCCCGGAACAGCGGGTCCCCGTCCACGGCCAGCAGGTTCCCCAGCCACGCCTCGACGCCGGCCAGCGGCGCGGCCTCCAGCTCCCGCACAGCCGCCTGGAACGCCTGCGCCGCGCGCAGTAGCCCCGCGTCGTCGCTGCCGGTGAGGAGCTCCCCCGCGTCGGCGGTCGCGATGTAGGGCCGGGCGCAGTTGCCCGCGTAGCGGTCACCGACTGATGGGCGGAGGCGCGCGCGCAGGTCGGTGTAGAAGACGAGGGTGCCACGTCCCCATCGGCGAGCCCCTTTGCCCAGGCGAACGCGATCCAGACCAGGGTTAGCAGCGCCGCGAACGTGGAGGGCGGCTGTACGGCCTCGGCCGACGGTAGCCTCTGCCCGTTGATTCGACGCTTAAGCGACCGGATGTCGGCTGCGGCGAAGAAGAACGTCCGGGGCGCCAGCTGAGTGTCCTGGGTGAAGTAATCCTTCGTGGTGGCGTCCATCGACCCATGGATCACAGTTGCAATGCCATGGAGCTAGCAGTTACAACGGGCAGGTTTGGCGGCCTTGTTGAGCATCTCCCGGGCGAGGTCGTCGCCGCGGGGGTGCGCGGTGCGCCAGCCGCCAGCGTGCGGCCGAGGAGGGACGTGGAGCCACAGCGGGAAGCGGACGTCCACGCGTGGATGAACATCCTCATGGTGCGGGCGTCTCCGCGTCGGCGACGGCGTGGTGAACGGACAGGCCGAGCGCCAGGCCTGTGGCGCCGAGCCGCGTGGCCTGCACGGGCGTCGTCACGGGCGCCGGGAGCACCGCCCGGGCCGGCGGGCGTCGTGCGCCTCATCGCCCGCGACCCGCTGCACGTCCACGCCGGGGGCCTCCACGAGTAGCACCCCGGCGGCGTCACCGGAGCAGTCCACGTCTCCACGACGACGTCCCCGGTGCCTGCCTCGTAGGCCAGACTCCCAGCGGGGAGCACGTTGTCCGCGAGCGCGCTGGCCGCCGCTGCCGGTGGCCAGCTCGTACAAGTACACGTGCTGGACCGGCGGCCTCCCGAGTCCCGACCCATGGTGCGTCGAGGAAGGGGCCTTAATGGGGCTCACGGCCCATGGTTGGTCACGGTGAATGTGAGCTGCCAGGGTCACTGGAGATAGACGGTCCTGGCCTGAGCCCTCTCCGGCGTTGGCTCGCAGGCTCGTAGGAATTAACTGAAAAGGCTCGACATCTGCGGCGGCTTTGATCATAGTTCATAGATGGGAAAAGTGCCGCAATCACAACGGCTTTGATGCTTGCAAATGCACTCCCACCACAAAAAAAAAGTTTTTTCAAAAAAACGAAAGTTCTAAGGCCAGTCTCGGTGGTGGTGCCTTCAAAGTTTTATGGTAAATGAGGTGTTAACTCAACAAAAAGAAGGATTTTACCTCATATTGATAGAGAGAGGAGTATCGTTTCATGGGGTGAAACGATCCATTTCCGTTTCCCACGTCTGGAAACTGCATGACACCCCCACTTAGAGCGCTTCATCTCGTCACTGGATCCTGTATGGCTGCAGCTACGTGCGTTGCTCCTTCCCTTTCCTCTTCGTCCCCGCTTTCTCCGGCTATTCCTCCTCCTCCTACCTTTCTTCCTCCATCCTCTTGCGCAAAGCGGAGCAGCAGCTTTGACGGTGGTTGGAGTTTTTGGCCGGAGCGGCTCCGGCGAGAGAGGAAAGGAAAAAGTCTACGTAACCCCCCAACCTTTGTCCTTGTGTCTACTTCACCCCCTAAACTACAAAACCATATATTTAACCCCCTAAACTTTCTCAAACCAGCCATCTAACCCCCTCTAGTGGTTTTGACTCCTGGTTTTGTTGACCTGGCAGTCCAAGCTTTATACATTGTCATGTTGGCGTCGTCCCAAACGCGCCCTTGCCAAGGACCTTGACGGAGGCGCAGAACAGGTCCTAAGTCGAACGTCGGCAACGGCCCCTCGAAGAAGACCATCTGGTTGCTGTCCCCGGCCTTGGACTCCAGCGACTCCCTCCCCTTCTCCCCGCCCTTCCTGACAACCACGCCGCCGCTCCTTGTCTCGTCATCACGGGTCCCCTGTTGCAGAACGCAAGAAGCAGCACCGCGATGATGGCGAACATGAGGACGCAACCGCGGACGGCAATGGCGAGGATGGCCACCTCTCTGAGCCTGGCTCGCCTTCTCGTAGGGAAAGGCCGGGCGAGGTGGCCCATTGTTGACATTTCTTAGCATCACTCCTTATTAAGTTGTCATCCCTAGCATAATGCCAGAAATACGTTGTTGGTAATTATAAGAACACTTGTAAACTTTGAGAAAATAATATTGAAGTTAAGTATCAACAAACGTACAGATAAATTATCATTGTAGTATTTCACCCGGGAGTATACCAAGTATCGTTATTTATATTTAATCCATAAGGAAGAGCTATGGGGTTGAGTTGGCATAGAGATATTGACAATGTGTATACTTATGATAAAAACCACTCTTATGCTTTAGCAGGGGTGAGTCAAGTGATAAATAAATAATAAATGTAAGGTAGTAATGGTGTTCCAGACATAGAAACAGAGACTCACAAATGTCTTTTGTTAAGAGCAAAAGATTCTTATGTCATTCCTAATTACTAAGTCTTTTGTATACTCAAACATATATACTCTTATTTATAGTATAACTAACTTTGGATCTACGCATAAGGAACATTACTTAGGGAAGTTTGAGAACAAAGCCTGCCCTTCCTTCGTAATCAGGTTCTACTTGTTATACATATAGGGAGTGTGGATTACAAAGGACTCAACGGGAGTGTCACATCCGTGATCTACCATAAGACCCGGCATATAGAGTGCATTCGCAGACAAACAATATCTAAGCACCATGCTTATATAATGTCGACCACTTAACTCACTCGAGTACTGAATTAAGCGCTTTGCGAACATATGCATAAATTCATCATCAATCATAACTATATCAAGCAATAAACTAGAGCAAACAAGAAACATAAGAAATAGCAACATAATATTGAAGTAGCACAAAGTCATAAATAAAGAGATTACAATGGCTAATACTAGTCTCCAGACGGCAGATCCGGAATCCTGAACAGTAGCCCAAACTCTACTTGAACCTTACTAGATAGCCTATACTAGAACTTGAAGAACTAGAGCTCTTTCTCTCTTTTCTCTTTGGAAACCATAATTTCTGGTCTTCTCTTGACTTATGGCAGATGTCCTCTAGGGGGCAGGGCCTGGTTATATAGCCCTGAGGGTGTAACGTGAGCCCTTAAATTAAACCGACTTAAGGAATGACGTAGTTGCATCCTATGAGACGGTGGAAACCGATATACGAAGCTGGCTGATAGGTGGGACAGGGGAGGCCAGCTGGCCCCACCTGGCATCCTCTCTAGGTCTGCTTGCTCGGGTTGTCTTCTGGTGTCCTCTGAAACCTTCTGAAATACTTTTCGTCGCGGATAAGTATGATTTTATTTGACGTTTTAATCCTTCTTGCTGGTTTTCTGGAATAACCCTGCTGAAAACATAGATTCACCAAAACTTATGGAAATTGTCAGTTTAAACCCTTAAGCCTATGTTGGTGATCCTTTTTAAGCATTTATTCAAATCATGTTGACGGTTTATGATGGATGATAACTACCGTCAATACCCGGCGTGCCCGGCTGGATGGCGCCTGAGAGGCCTAGCCCCGGGAGGTGAAGTGTCACGACGCAGGCGCTGTCCACGCTGCAGGTGACCCCGTCCAGCCGACGGAGCCAGGGCTGGCACAGGCGAGTGGGATTGTGGGCTAGTTGATGCACGCGCGGGCGGTGGCGCCGCGGCCCACACCGGAGAGGAACATCAGCAGTGCTGCCTTGTCGGCGTCGGGAGAGGTAGAGGCGAATACAGAGAGTAGGAGCGCCACCACACGCAGCGGCGGCAACATGGCTCCTCCCCCACCTCGTCTTTGCTTGGATCTGAGTGAGCAACAAAACAAACTTTGCGGAAGGGAAGGGAAGCATGTGAGAGTGCGGGAGAGCAGAGGCGGAGACATCGCCGTGAGTGAGAGGGAGGAGTCGGGGAGCCGCCACTAGCACGAGCACGAGCGTGTGCGCCGGGACGTGATAACTGATACCCTAGGTTCTCGGTGTCCACTAGCAGCTCCCTAGGCATTAGCAGCGGCACTTGGTGAGGTGCTACCTGAGGTCGACGGCCGCAGCGGCCTCCTGCTCTAGGATGTGCCAGAAGGATCCGATGCGGCGTGCGCTGAGGAGGTAGGCGACGTGTGGCTCCTGGTGCCAGTACTCACCGTAGCGCGCAAATGCGACATCGTGGATGTAGAGCAGGCACTCGGCTATGGCGCTCGGGGGTCGACTCACGAACACTAGGTTGCGCGCCTGCGTCACCTCCTCGGCGACAACGACCGTGGAGGACATGAATACGTGGGCACACAGCCCAGGCGGAGTGGCAGCACCGGGCTGTGCGTGCAGTCGGCCCAGCAGCGGGAGGCCCCGTGGTGAACGGTGGCAGTGGCTGCTTCCGGCCATCGCGGCGCAGCGTGGGAGCAGGCGCACTAGCAGGCTCGTGCCCGGTGATGAGAAGAAAGGTTTTGCATCGGGCTTAGGCTCCCCGTTTCTATGTCGTGTGGGCCCAAATGCCAACATGTCAATATGAGCCAGTTTGGACTACCACGTCGGTAAAACCAGGAGCCAAAACCACTAGGAGTTAAATAGCTGGGTTGGGAAAGTTTAGGGTGCTAAATATATGGTTTCATAGTTCAGGTAAGTAAATGTAGTGATAAAGGTCGGCGGTTACGTAGACTTTTCCGGAGAGGAAACGAGCACGAGGCAAGCAGCGCAACTGCGCAAGCAGAAGGCAGCAGTGTCGCCTGCGCCACTGTCGTCCTCCTCACCAGCGCCGCCGTCGACCTCCCCACCTGTGCCATCGTGGTCGATACGGGACCCGCAGGGTTCCTCATCGGAACAATTACTGGCAGTGGACCCTGGCCTGGCTCACCGCCAGACAGAAGAGGCGTGATGACAGATGATGCCGATTCCCAGTAGAATAGGCCAAACTAGTCGGACTCCTAATAAAAAGTACCTTCTGTAATTAGATCAGGACACCTTCTTTGGATCCGACTAGAACTATAACCGCACCATAGCCTTCTCTACCTATATAAAGAGAGGCTATGGGCACCCCCAAAAGAGAGACAAGAACACAATCATAACAATCAATCCAACGCAAAGGCTAGCGCCGACTGGACATAAATGCTATTACTCGATCATGAGGGCCCGAACCAGTAAAAATAGACTGTCGTTTGCATTAACCGTCGAGTTCTGCACACGCCGAAGCCTGAACAACTCTCCGAGGTACCCCTGTGACAGGCTATCGGTGGTAAAACATCGACAGCCAGTGACCGCGCTGCATTCACCACACAACAGCCAACTACCACCTACCTCTGACAGACTACCTGAGAATACGACAAATGAACCCTCTGTCCAAGTTCTTTGTGTAAAAAAAACTCGGATATAGGCTCGGGGGCTGCAGGGTACATATCCTCAGGAAAGATTTTTAGTTTTTTCAGCTCTGAAGACTCAAGATCCCCCAACTTTTTGTTCCAAATAGCAAGAGGCTCGAGGGGCTACACTCAGTGAATTCAACTTTTTCTCCAAAAAAACGCACATCACTGAAAGGATTTTTTCAAGAAAAGACCACTTCAAGGTTTCTCTTCGAAAGAACCCGGATCAAGCTTGTTCCACCGGCAAGGCCAGAGAGAACAAGAAGGCTTCCGAATTTAACCATAAAACGCTCAGGGGCTTATCGATATGGGACCCGCAGGGTTCCTCATTGGAACAATTACTGGCAGTGAACCCTGGCTTGGTCCACCGCTAGGCAGAAGAGGCGTGATGACAGATGACGCCGATTCCGAGTAGAATAGGTTAAACTAGCCGGACTCCTAATAGAAAGCACATTCTGTAATTAGATCAGGACACCTTCTTTGGATCCGACTAGGACTGTAACCATACCATAGCCTTCTCTACATATATAAAGAGAGGCTATGGGCACCCTCAAAAGAGAGACGAGAACACGATCATAACAATTAATCCAATGCAAAGGCTAACGCCGACCGGACATAAAGGCTATTACTCGATCACAGGGGCCTGAACCAGTAAAAATCGACTGTCTCTTACGTTAACCGTCGAGTTCTGCACACACCAAAGCCCGAACAACTGTCCCGGGTACCCCCGTGACAGGCTATCGGTGGTAAAACATCGATAATCGGCGACTTCGTCACCTGCGCCGCCGGCGAGTTCCTCGTTTGCGCCACCGCCGCCGCCGACGACGACAAACTCGACCACGCCACCACCGCATCCTATGGCACCATGGCCACCTCAAGTAGCAGGATGGGGACCCATACCATACTTCCACCAAGATCTGTGGCGAGTCCGCGCAAATTCCTGATCCGAATCTTGTTGGTGGTTTGATCTTTATTTTACCATGACCAACTCAAGTACCTACTTCTTCTTTTAGAACCTAAAAAATACCAACGAGCTATAGGCAAGGAGATTCTTCCATTTTCTGTAGTATGTATTCTCTGCCTTAGTATGCATTTTTTGTAGTATGAATTTAGAAAGCGTTGTTGTGGCTAATGAAATTGTCCACAATATACATAAGAGTAAGGAACCATGGGTTATTCTCAAATTAGACTTCGAGAAGGCATACGATAGAGTTAGCTGGCAATTTTTGTTTGATATGCTACATGATAGGAACTTTGATCCTCTTTGGATAAGGTGGATTCAGCAGATAGTCATTGGGGGTTCTTTAGGTATTTTAGTTAATGGAGAAGAGAGCTCCTTTTTTAAGCCTATAAAGGGTTTAAGGCAAGGAGACCCTCTATCTCCCATCCTTTTTAATCTTGTTAGTGATGACTTGTCTAGGATGATAGATAGGGCTGTCAGTAGAGGCTTGGTTAAGGGTCTGTTAGGAGACTTTAGGAGTGGGGGGGATTGTGTCTCTGCAGTATGCAGATGACACAATTTTGTTCTCAAAAGCTGAGGAGTCAGCTTTAAGGAACCTGAAATGCATTCTTATGTTGTATGAACAACTATCACGCATGATAGTGAATTTTCACAAGAGTGAGTTACTTCCTATAAATCTAGACTTAGAAGATATACATAGATTTGCCCATATTTTTTCATGCCCAGTTGGCTCCTTTCCTCTGAAGTATCTAGGAGTACCTTTACATTTTGAGGAACTATTTAGGGATGATATACAACCTCTAGTAGACAAGATCTTGAAAAGAATTGCAGGATGGAGGGGGACAACTGCTTTCCCTGGCTGCTAGAGCAATGCTTATTAGGACCTGTTTGGCAAGCATCCCAGTTTACCTGCTTTCCTTTATTAAATTTACCAAGTGGGCAATTAAGATCTTAGATACTCATATGAAAAACTGCTTATGGAATGATTCAGAGGATAAACATAGGATCCACTTAGCAAACTGGGATTTGGTTTCTATGTGTAAAGACTTTGGGGGCTTAGGTATTCCCAACTTAAGAGACCTTAATATTAGTCTATTAGGATCTTGGTTAAAAAGGTATAACTCTGATAGAGACGAGCTTTGGAAAGAGCTTATAGACTTTAAGTACAAGACAAATAAGCCAAATATTTTTCAGTCAAAAACGGCTGAAACCTCTAACTTTTTTAAGGGGTTCATGTGGGCTGCTCAGGCTGCAAAAATGGGTTTTAGATGGAAGGTTGGGAATGGTAGGAAGATTAGGTTGTGGGAAGATAATTGGTTAGGTTCTTCTAGCCTAGCCATTCAATTTTGGCCCCTATAGGATTTTGAATGAGAAAAATAAGACAATTGCTGATCTCTGAGATGGACAAACTTTGAGATGTTCCTTTAGAAGAAATGTCAGTACAGAGTTATATAATTCCTGGTTAGAAGTCTTGGAGTTAGTCTCTACTATTAGTTTGAGTGAGGAGGAGGATGAGATGGTGTGGATGTTTTCCTCAAAAGGTGTCTGCTTCTCACAATCTCTTTACAAAATCATAAATTTTAGAGGTATAAAACCTGTACATGTTCCTGCTTTATGGCACATAAAAATTCCTCCTAGACTTCATTTCTTTTTATGGCTAGTTTCCAATAATAAGACTCTTACTAGAGACAATCTTGCTAAGAGGAGCCTCCTGTTTATTCTGTTCTGAAATATAAACTATTCAGCATTTATTTTTTGAGTGTGTGGTTGTTAAACAATGCTGGACAGTTATTTCTAATATTGTTGGTGTTACAGTAGGGAATGATTTAGCTGTGATAGGGCAATTTTGGCTTAGTAATAAAAGGAATGGTTTGTTAAATATTGTAACTTCTGTTGTCTTGTGGAGTATTTGAAAACTCAGAAATGAGCTTTGTTTTCAGAGAATTGGGTGGAAAAGTATGGAAATACTCTTCTTCTGAATAGCCGGTCTGTTGCAAAATTGGGAGATCCTCTGTCCCGCCGAGAAGAAAGATCAACTACAATGTGAAGAAAATCAAAGAAGCTCCCAAGATGATTTTTTTTGTCTGCCATGAGGAGGAACCTGAAGATTCCAAGAAGTGAGCTGTCTCTAATGAATACGATTGATGACTCTAGTGCTATCACTATAAAGTTAAACTTGAAGACTGATGAAGATGTGTGGTACCCCTGAAGAATTTTCTACCAGATGTTATTTTCAACACCCGGGGGAGTCGAGAGAACAGTTGCTGAATCCTACTCTGGTGTAGGGGATATTATGGTGATTCCAAGTCTGAAGACTGATGAAGATGGATGGCTCAATCTGAAGAACCAGATGTTAGCGCTGCCTTCAATGTTATCTGAAATGTAGCTTTGGTGGCCTGGGTGGTCTAGGCCCCCTTTTTTGTCGGAAACTATCTTTTTTTTTCTTTTTAGTTTGGCTTAGACGGTGCTTTGTCCTCCTTCAGCTGTTGTAAGGCTTTTATCTGGACCTGAACTGTGCTGTAATGTCTGGATGGTCTTTTGATTCATAATTAAAAGGCTGGGGTTGGTTGGCTCTTGAACTCTAAAAAAAGCAAATTGTGGTATACATATATGCGTATCTGTCTTCTATCTTAATTCTGAATGTGAATGATGCACTTTCTTGATCTGAATATGAACGTGAAACTGCTACATCTATGGCTGCAACCTTACTGTCATGTGTGAACCAGATGCTATTGCATTTGAGAACCTGTGTGAATCCTTGCATGTGACTGCTTGTATCTATAAAGTTGTGGCTGCAGAGCATTTCAGTTTGACAGTTTGTTCAGTGACCGAATCTTTCATTCAGTCTACTGCTGCTCGATCAGAGCATTTCAGTTTGACAGTTTGTTGCTGCTAAGTGCTAACCAAACGTGCATAGTTGGTCTACAAATTTGTCTTGGCATATTTGATCACACCACAGTATAGGAATTAAATGCTGTAGCTAACCTTTGAAACAGTGAAACGAAATTATCCACAGAGAGCATGTTTTATTCACACTTATCAATGCTTCTATATCTTGGAAATAATGGGACGAAACCTCCCATTGAGATTGGCCTAACCATCACTCGGTTTTGTCTTCATTCTGTCGGTTTCTTCTTTTTTCCTTCCGGCAAGCGCTTGATGTGGGCTTTATTTTCTTGGTTCTCCCTTTTGTTGTGGTTTCTTGAGTATAGACTGACCCATAACTATGGCTGCTACCCATCAAACATTGGAACATAGCCGGGTTTGTACGGGCTGGAAGCTCAAAAGCCACTCAGACTGTGCACCTAGCCCATTACATATTTTGAACCAAAAAAATCTGTTATGTCTCCTTGAACTGTTGTTGTAGTTTGATTTTCTTGCTTGAACTCTAAAATCCGATGTTTTATACCCTGAACTCTTGAAACCGTTCAAATTACTCCCCTGCCATGGTTTGGAGTGGTTTGAATGTGGTTTTGTCCTTTTTTAGTTAAAATTTTTGATAAATACTTGATAAAGGTTTTTAAACCATAGAAAATGCTTCTATACTTTTAAAAATTCCAAAAAAAATTGGAGACATATTTTGATACTCCAAACCCAAATAAAATTTAGACCTCTACAAAATATATCTAGACGCTTCAAAAACAAAAACAAAAACAAAAACAAAAACAAAAACAAAAAAAACTTCAAGCGTTTGTCCGCCTGGTTGACGTCAAGAGATTGAATGCGAAATTTCTGTTACTACGTGGCACATCAAGAGAGCATGGAACGCCATCTGGATTGATCTAAAAAATTAGCTAGGTTATTATTGTATCGATCAGGGATAGCCGCTAATAATGACCACACCTTCCGTTGCTGTTGGCAATGCTTGCAACAAAAGTGGCGGAACACCACTGCTTGCTTGCATTGCTCGTCGCTCTGGATCTATACAAGGAGGGAGCTGATCGAGGAATGAAGTGAAGGAGGAGGAAACGAAACTACAAAGCGATATATAGATCGATCGAGTGGATGATATATATATACGTCGACCATGCTGGTGACAGATGGGTAGACAACAGAATAAGTTACCCTTGCCCTTGCTCCTGGTGCTGCCCTGGCTGCCGGCGCCATGCATCATCATGCCAGCAGCAGCAGGAGGATCGACGCGCCGCTAGCTAGCTGCCCAAGCCCGGGCAAGGACGGCAAGCCCCTCGGCGCGGACGGTAGCAACACCGAGACACTGTGGAGTCCGACTACTTCATTGCCGATGGTGTCGTGTTCTCGGTGCTGCTTCCGTCTGTGCCGAGGGGCTTGCCAGCGCCGCTGTCCAAGCCGAATGCGCAAGGCAAGATCGAAAGATGGGGTGGCGAGGCCGAGGCACCTGCGCTGTGGGTGCTGGGATCTAAGGTAATAGCAACGATTGGCTACAAAACAAAATATTGTGGATATCACACTTAAAATAACATTTTTTTAGTAATATCACAACATATGTTTAAATTTAAATTGTTGTGGTATATTTTATTCTAAAGAAAAAAGAAAAAAAAAGAAAAATAGGAGGGACACGACTCCCGTCTTATTTCCTTCTACATTCCTACTAGGCATCATAGTAGATAGGATAGGTGCTCCACCTCGTCGCTACTCTTCAGCAGGTGATAGGATCCATGAGTTTCCTAAGACAAAGTGCGTCCCGAGAAAGGGTATGGCCTTAGCGTAATTAAGTTGTGCTCCTCCCTCAAGTGCACCATCGATGGTGGCCAAGGTGCTCTGTGTGACCACAAGGGGCTGCATACTTCGAGTCCTGCATAATCAAGGGCACCCTCAACTTCATCTTCGGCTCTGCTAGGCCGCTTTACGAAGATGAAGTTGACGGTGCCCTTGATGGTGCAGGACTTGAAGTATGCAATCCCTTCTAGTCATACAGAGCACCTTGGACGTCATCAATGGTGCACTTGAGGAAGGAGTACAACTTAATTACGCTGGGGCCACGCCCTTTCTCGAAATATACTTTGTCTCACGAGACTCATGGATCTTATTATCCATATCACATGCTAAAGAGTAGCGACAAGGCGGAGCACATATCCTATCTAGTACGAAGCCTAGTAGGAATCCAAAAGAAAACAAGACAGGAGTCGTGTCACTCCTATTTTTTTTTCTTTTCTTTGGAACAAAATAATACCATGGCAACTTAAGTTTAAACATGTGTTATGCTATTACTAAAAAAATGTTATTTTGAATGTGATATCCGCAACATTTTGTTTTGTAGCCAACCATCACTATTACATGAGTCTTCATTGACTCTCTCTCTCTCTCTCTCAAGCACACTCGTGCTGTAGTATATCTAGCGCAATACAAGTTCTGTGCTACCAGATCTGGGAAGACATCAACAAATAGGCAAAATACATTTACAAATTTCATGAGGAAGCACAGGAGAACAAACATGTACATGCAGTCAGGTTGAGGTTAAAAAAATCTCCTTATCCGTCCCATATCCAAAGCGGGGGGAGGGGGGGGGGGGTGCCGGCCCTATTCTCACTTGGACGACGGAAAGCCACCGTGTATGGGTGGGACGAGGGTTTGAGTTGTTTTCTCGGCCTAGTGAGAAGTTCTTCTTATTTGGAATGCTGTGGGCGCAGCAAGTCGAGTTTTTTTAGCACTTTGTTTTCCATGCAAATACTAAATTCTCGAGAAGTTTGCAGGCATCTCCATGTTTCAACGATCTTAGATGTGCTCGAATCTATAGAAAGAACAACGCATCATGGATAGTGTACAATAAACATGCAAATTGGTTGCATGATTGAAAATAGAAATGATATTCAATTCCACAAACCTTCTTTGCTGGTTAAATTGGCATCGATCGACTGCTGCCATCACCAAACACAGATCAAGCAAAATATTAGAGAGAATGCATGCCAGGGTGTCCCATCATGCTCTCATATACTCTAGTGTCAATAATGCTACGCTCACTCGTCATATTCTCGATGCATATACAGCCATAAAAAATGATGCATATACTCAGACAAAATCACGACCACTCGTCAAAATCATCAACAATTCACGCTGGAGAGGGGCTCAGTTCAGGAGTACGAGCCGAGGACTCCTATCGTGATACGGTAATGATATGCCATGGTCGTCCGTAATGGATTTGACTGGCGTCCGGACAGGGCTCCAGCGGGCTCCATCTCTCTCAAAGGCATAAAAATGAATCCCCACTCGCTCATACTTATTTGCCCGTTGCCTAAAGCAGCAGCGTGGCCACTCATTCATCCGCGCCCCTCCCCCACCGTGCGCTCGTCGACTGCCATGCTGTGCCCTTCCCCACAGCCCCACCGCCCTGTGCCCCAACGCCAGCTGCGCCGCGCGCCCATCCAAGTCACCTGTGCCGCTCGCCCCACGCCGTCCGTCCGTCTACCATGGTCGTCGCGCGCACCGCTAACCCTGCCATGGCCGTTGGGGGTGCACGTGTCGTGGCGTCTCAGGTCTTTCCCGGCCGAACCAAGGGCACCCACGAGTGCGAGTGGTGCTGGTGGTGCTCGTGTGCCACGGCTGGCCGCCGGCCAGAATCGACTGGCTCGGCCTTTCCTTCCCCTATGTTGCGTATATACTTTTCAAGTGTTTCAGACGTTTCAGATGTACGTTGCAATTATTTCATTTTAATATTGCAAAAGTAGATCGGGGATGTTGCACATGTTGCATATGTTGTAAGTGTTTCAGAGGTATGTTTTAAGCGTTTATTCAATATGTTTCATATGTTTTCAGACGCATGTTGCAATCGTTTTTGATCTGAATGTTACATATGTTGCAACAGTATGTTTCAAATGTTTCAGTTGTTTCAGTCTTAGGTTGCAGCAGGTGGTTACATGTTGCAAGTGTTTTATTTTAGATGTTTCATGTGTTTTACACACATGTTGCAAGAACATGGTCCCAATGTTTCATCTATTTTTAGTCTTATGTTGCATTCATGTTGCAAGTGTTTTATGTGTTTGGCCGTGGGCGAGCCGGGGGCCGGTGGATGGGGGTGCTGGGGGCCAGCGGACAGGGGTGCTGCAGGTCAGGGCGCTCTGGGGCCGTGCTCGTTCGCTGCCGCTCATCCCGGCTCCCTTGTGTCGCCCGCGTGGAGAGTCGAAGAGAGAGGAGGGGGTCGGGGGAAGGACCAGCGGGTGCAGAGACAGGGGCGGAGCGCACTAGTGGGACGGGGCAAAGATGGGTGGGGACGGGGCGAAGGTGAATAGGGGCAAACTACGTGGATGTTTGGGCGTCCGGGCGCTAGCCACGCCCATCGTGATAAGCCTGGGACTCCTATAGTGAGAGCCAATGCTGGTAGAGCCGGTTGTCGGTTGATTGAAGAAAAAACAACACATCATGATTTGGATTTGGTAGACTCCGCATGGGCACCGGGTGAGGACTATCCGCACGCAATTTTTTCCCCCAACCGGAGATAGATCATAGATGAGTGCTCAGTGCTCACGCCGATCATGCCCATTTTTAAGATCGAAGAGCTTTTTCATTTACGAGTAGAAAAACAACCGGCAAACTACCACGCCATCATCGAGATCGGAGACCTGCGAAGGAAGTTTGGTCTGACAATTGGCTTAATGTGTGCTTACTGCTCAATTTCTTCGTTTGGCTATCAGCCATACTTAAACACGACAAATCAGCAATCAGTACTTACAGCTTGCCTACTCAAACACCGTGCATGCCTACTGCGAGAGAGCAGGAACCGGAATCCAGCGAACCATCTTTTGCTCATTCACTGCTGAAGTGTGGTGTGCTGGACTGCGCCTGGTCGCGGGCGACCACACCCGGCTTGCCCCATTCCGGCGCCGCCGCGAGCAATCACCTCCTCCGAGGGGAGGGTAATGGGCCATGGCCCTAAACGAATCTTTCGCTAATTCAGCCATCGATCATTTTTAGCTCGTATAAACAGATTCAACCCGGCCCTTTTAGGGGCCGACCCTTAAATTTTGTCGGCCTATCTATTTATCAGGCCTAATTTCAGGGCTCGCTGTTTCGGTTCTTGTGCTTTCAAGCCTTTTCTTCACCAAGTCAGGCAAGGCAAATCCACTCCTTGCTTCGCTCGGTGGGGCAAGGTGCGCTTGCCTTGCTTCGGCCCTTTTTTTGATTGGTTTTGGACGTCCAGGACGGCGCAACTGCCAAAGTTGCGGTCGCTGTAGTAACTGCAGTACGCCCACGAGTACTGCACCCGACCCACTTCCCGCTCGGCTCGGGTGCAGCAGCAGGAACAGGAGGAGAACCCAGGCAGGACGACATCAGAGCAACGCTACCAACAAAACACACAACCATTGAAGATTTCCAAATCCAGCACAAACGGCCTCTTGATCCACAGTCCACAGAAGAAACGGACCAAGTAAACAGCTCAAGGCAACACGAACAACTACAGCCTGATACCATCCACCCATGTGTTATTCAGACCTAGCACGAACAATTAAGTACACGCTCTGCCGCAGCAAATGCAGAGTTTCAGACACCATTTGCAAATCTAGAAAAACACAAGTTGCCTAGGAGTAACTCTCCGATCAGTCAGCTAAAAGGTGTGGAGGCTGCCTACACATCATGTCGCATAACATACACAATCTGGGGGGTGAGGTTCTCGAGCTGGTGGCGATAATAATCAACAAAGGATGCCTGTACAGGCGACTGCATACGCGTACAGGATAATTAACAGCGGCTACTACAGCTATGGGGTTCCACGAATCCTCATGCCTCGATCTCCTTCGCCTGAGGCTGCTGATGCTTGTCTCCGTCTCCCTCTCCTTCATCCTCCTCTGATAACTTGGTTAACTCATCTTGGATCATAACTTTGATGGCTTCTTTCTTTGGAGTCAGATCCATTTTATAGTGATTGTCTACAAGATAAAGTTTGTTAGTGCATCTAGTATCAGCAACAGAAAATCAGTAAAAAGAATGTTTGAAAATCTTACCAAGCTTCTTAAGAATGTCACTGAAAGTTGCCTGCAAAATCAGGTTCCCAAAGACGTCAGGTTACTATAAGAAACTATGACAATTTAAAACGCAGAACAGAAAAAAACCATGACAACTAGTACAACTGACAAAATACTTGTGGAATTCCAAAATAATTGACTCTACTACCATAATCGTAGACACACATTCAAATAAGTGCTTGTTTGGATGCATATGTATTGTACTCAATCCATGTGTGTTGAAGTGAATTGAGGTGGAATTTAAACTAATTTTTACCCCAACCCACTCCAACACACATGGATTGAGGACAATACATGTGCATCCAAACGAGGCCTAAATTGGAACATAGGTATGATTTCTGCCGTCAATTACCCATGTTCCCAAACATCTGTTTCACATTTTCACATTTTGTAGCCAAACTTCAAATCTTGAAGATCAACACACAGGTGTCCATAATAGATGCACGAAAATATGGCACTATAAAAACACACTTGAAAGCAACTAATGTGCCATTGGTCTTATCACCATTCTAGATACCTTTAACACTTGGCAAATTGATGGTTAATTGCAAATAGTCAATAGTGGTAGCATTTTCTGTACACTACATTAAAAGTCGTAACTCACCGTGTTGAAGTCAACTTTTTTGAGGATTTCAGTAATGGTCTTCCTCAGATCGTCCTTGCTGGGAAGAACTGCTTCAGCTGATTCTCCTTTACCCTTTGTCACCTTTTTGCCTAGATGAAATACAACATCTCCACTTTTAGGACAAATTAATAAATTACCTATGCCTTTTTTACACAAAATTACCTATGCCTTGATTATTTATATTAAAAGTGAGATATTTCTGTGATCATGACACAAGCAGAACAATAATCATATGTAGTGCAATGCAATTATCACATGATGGTCTACAACTAAAAAAAAAGATTAGCAAAAATATCCATCAGAATAAGAGACAAGGATGATTTGGCCATGACATGCCCAGAAATGATGAACCGCAGTGGGGTAAATATGAACTGAACTGGAAATTTCCAAACACCTGACAAAAGGGGGCACTTTGGGATACTTATTAGGGTCACTACTTTACCTGATGACTTTTTTTCTTTGATCTCCTTTTCTGCTGTGGGTTTCTTCTTCCTAGAAAAAACCTTTGCACTATCATTGGGGCTTTCTTTCTCCTCATGATTCTTGGATGATACTTTTTTTACCGGACTTTTGATAATTTTCTTTGGAGGACCTGATTTGTGGCCACTCCCTGTGTCAGCCTTCTTTTTGCCTGAAGATTCTTTTACCTTTGATAACTTCTTCCCTGCCTTTTCTTTTCCAGATCCATAGTCACCTTCCTGTTTGTCAGCAGCTTCATCTGAATCTTCATCTCTGTTTTCCTCACTATCAGACTTCATGGATTCATCCTCATCCTCATCAGTATCATACTGGAGCGCTTTCTTCTGCCTTTTACTAGAAGTGCTGTCATCGACAAATTTCTGCAGCAAGAACAGGCAATGAGAACGTTGGTAATACAACGATAAAAAGCAGGATGACCCCAACTGACCATGACTGTTAAAATAACCATTGGAAGTACACAATAGACATAGGCAAGAAGAAAAGCTTCATTTGTGCTTAGGGTCAAATAGCCACTAAAGAAAGCTACATCATAGCTTTAAGTCATGTTCAGAGCTTTCAGTTGTATACTTATATTCAACACGCCATGTAAGACAATTTTGGCACTGTACCTTCCTTGACCTACTAGGTGTGCTGTCAGGAGTCTTACTTGCACTTTCACCTCCTCTCTTGCGTTTTTTAGAATTTGATCCCTGGCCAGTGGAAAAGGATAAAGCACACAGAGAGAATAATCTTGTAAGTTAATTCTGATTCCAACCACAAAACATCAGCAACATCTAGCTGATAATAAAGTACAAATATGTGCTGTAACCTGGTCATCAGAGAGCCCAGAATCAGCTGGAGAGTGAGGTTCAGCAATGAAGTCCAACAGCTTTGACACAATATCTTCCTATATGAGTTAACCAAACTATATTAGAATGTCATGTACTGAATTAACCAAAATATAATTCCAAGAACAAGCCAGGAAAAGAAAACCTTTCTAATGTTTGCTTTTGGAGTTGGAATACCAAGGGTCCAACAGAGGTCCAACAGCGTGTCTTTTACACACTTGTCAAGCTTCTCTTTTGCCTTGGCTCTCTGCTTTTCCTACAAACACAAACTACCTAAATTAATCAATTTGAATAAGCTAGAGCAGACTAGTTAATTAAGCTTTTGAGAAAAGAAGCTTACATCACTCTCATGCCAAACAAATCCAGAGAACTGGAGTATATGTCCTTTAAAATCGACAGCCTGAAACATAACATAAGAGATAGAACTTAGCGTTAATATCATTCAAGAGTAATGTCACACTTTAGGATTTGTCAAGGAATCAAATGGAAGAATACAAAAGCATACTTCACTCGAGAATCCAAGCGACAACTAGCTGTCTTTTAAATAACTGGGGCCAAAAGTATATAAAGTAGAGCAGACAATTGTACAAAATAATAAAAAAAAACAAGTGACCATGAAACTAGCCAAACCTTACTCTTGCTAATTTATATACAATCTTGGCATGCAATCAGCTAATATCTGTACACACTGAGCAAAATTCACTTTGACAAGGATTTGGAACTTTACGCAGAATACCAATCACTTGGGGTGTTGCATTATTTGTTTTGGAATTTTTTTTATTTCTTTATGTATTTGGTTCCAGAATATGCAAAAGGATAACACAATTACACGACCCATGGTGCCAAATTATGCATGTTCATTCTTAATTGTGCTTCTTTCACTTCATGAAAATTCTTAAATGTGCTTCCTCTGCTTAGACATATTGGAGGGACTAGCACTTATTAAGAAATAAAGTGCGGCAGTTTCCTTGCATATTTTACATGTAGTTGTACTTGATACAACAAAGCGCTTGGATGATAGATGAATTTGCATCAGGTAGTTACAAAGGAGTCTATATGTGTATATGTCGAAGATTTACCTTGCCTTTCCTCCCAAAAAGAATACTGTGAAGAAATTTAAGATCAGAAGGTTTCTTCCTTGATATTCTGTGTGCCACTGTTCATAAGTTTCAAAAGAAAAATGCAAATCAGTGAAAGAGAACATTATAAGATTAAAGAAATTTCACAAACTTAAGCATTAGGTGGAAACCCTGAAAACAGAGAATGACAAATCTTTGTTCTAATGAAGAACACATTGCAAATATAAGAAGCAATGCATAAAGAGAGATTACAAGTGAAATCAAAGTAGCCAACTGGCTTGTAGTCATCACAGCAAATCATCATAAAGAAAAGACTAGAAGATAAATTATTCATAAAACAGGGAACAAGTAAATAAAGTGGAAAATGGATGTACCAACATCAACAGAGAAGAAAGGACTGAGTATTACTTATTGCATACCACTTCCATCTACTCAAAATAATGAAATATTCCACCTAGCAAGATGCAATGATATCAGCCATGTGATACTGTACAGACTATAGTCTGAATTGCTGCTTTCACTTAAATTTCAACAGAAAAGATCAGAAAACACGAAAGGAATCTATTGCTCATCTAAGCTGATGGATGATGAAAAAATAACACTGAAGTTGCTAAGTGATTCGCCTAAACTAATAGGATCATAAAATTTTTAGCCTCGTCTTGCTACTGCTAGACACACAATTAGAGCAGACACCAGAAAACAAAAAAAAAGATAAGCTACTAACATAGGCATATAGCAGCTATGTTTGAGCTTCACTGATGGTTCTGTGCTGCTCCAAATATGGAGCACCAATATGGCTTATAGCGGAGCATTTTGTACGGTTCTAGTCCTCGTGCCCCTAAAACTGAAGATACACAGTAATACAGTTCCCCAGCATACTCTCTTTTTTAGATGCTGCATATCTTGCTATTGGGTTCTGCTGGGCTCTAACATGTTTTTTGCCTTATAGTGGCCATTTCAGTTCAAAAGCTAACAACAGACTACCGCATAAACACCACCTACTTTGTTCATAGAACTTCTTCAAGGCAAGTACAGGTTGGTCGGGGTTGTATGTGCTGGGAGGGATTAACAACAACAACCCTGTGACACGCAGCTCTCATGCGTTGTTCGAGAGAAAAACGGCAAGTACATGTATCTATTTAGTCATTCAGAATAAATAATCATACGAGCACTGTTCGCCTAAATGGCCGTTTAGTCCGTTTAAACACCGTTTAAACGGTAAACAGAAGTCAGCCGTGTTGTTTAGGCCCTAAACGGTGAATTAAACGGTTGGGCCGTTTAAACCCGTTTAAACCGCTCAATCCCGTCTAAACGGTCTAAACAAAATCAGATTAAACGTGATTAAATGAGCTAAACAACCATTTAATCCATAATTAAGTGAATTAAAGGACTACGTCTATCACAATCAACATGAAACTAATTAACATTATAATTATATGAAGTGTTGTGGGATTTAGATTTCTTCCAACAAGATTATTTGGTAGAATATTTGATTTTTACATGTGTAAATATGTATGGGTTCTAGCAAATTTTATTTTTACCTACATAAATATGTATATTATATTGTTATTGTACAAAACCGTTTAGGCCGTTTAACTCCGTTTAAACGGTCTAAACGCTAAACGAAGGGTGACCGACTGTTTACCGTTTAGCGTTTAGGAAAACATTGCATACGAGATGAAGGAGATAAGAAACCAGTTCTATTAACAGAAGCCCTTAGTGAATATAAATCACAATAGCAAATAAATTTAAAGGTAGGCACTTCATACAAGAGAAACAAGCAAAAGTTTCCTGAAGTGACTGACAGATCACAAGGTTTCTTCTCTCCAGTTAGATCACAAGGTTCTGTTTTTTTTGCATGGTGCATAATCAAAACAGAAGATGGAAATGCACGGAAAACAATTAAAGAGTTCCACTCAAACCTAGAAACCATCAGTTTCAAATTTCAGAACAGTTTCAATCAAGAATTCAAGAACCAGTAAAACATAACAAATCACGTGTAACACAAAAGAATCTCTGTCATCGTTAAGGTTTAAGACAGAAGAAAAGGCCGACTATGCTGCCTAAGATACAGAAAGAAGCACACAGTAAACAGTATGAAAAGAGGCACATACCACTTGGTATATCCTTCAGAGGAGTCCCTCGTCCCTGTGATAAAAAAGAATGTCAGCCACTCTATTACATACCAAAATGAAAAAATGGAACCAAATGAAATGCAAGTAACGAACCTTCTCAACCACGAAATTCCTGTTTGGCTCTTTCTCAATCACCTCAACCAACCTCTCCACTGTTTTCCTCTCACGTTGAGGGCGATCGGTACCATATGGGCTTGGGGTGTTCAGCAAACTTTTGGCTTCCCTGGATTTGGATCCACCCTGTTTCTTATCCTTTCCCTGGCTTCTATCCCTGACACTCCTTGCTTTCTTGTTCTTTGGAGTCTCCTCCTTATTCTCTTCCATTTTCTTGTCACCTTCACCTTCAGCTTCATCTTCATCTTTCTTATCAGCAGAACCCTTTTCTTCTGCTTCCTCTTCTTCTTGCTTCTCATCGGCATCCGTTTCTTTTCCTTTGTTTTCCTCTTGCTCAGCCGAAACACCTTTCTCTTGCTCCTTCGATTCATCCTGCTTATCTGCATTTGTGTTCTCAACTTCATCTTCCTTCTCTTTCTCAACTTCATCTTCCTTCTCTTCTTTATCTTTGACCTCTGTGCTTCCTGCGTCAGCCTCGGTCATCTTGACATCCTCGCCTTCCCCTGTCTTGGCAGTGGCATCTTCCTTTGTATCTGCATCTGTTTCGACATCTCCAGAATCCACCTGCTTTGCGGCACCAGCATCACCATCGCCTTCCTCTGCAGTCTCGGCCTCTGCCATCTTGACATCCCCACTTGACTCGCCCTCGGCGCCATTTTCCGAACCTTTGTTCTGCTCTTCAGCATCCTGATTCGCTACTGCCTCCTTGCTCTTGCTAGACTCTTCCTTGGCGCTATCCTTGTTATCAGGAGCAGCAACATCAGCAGCGGCTGCTCCATTTGCGACAGCCTTCTCCTCCATCGCAGGTGCTGGGTCAGCCTCGGGCAACCAAGCCGATCCTTATTTCTCAAATAACTGCGTTAAAATGGTAACCCTAGTGAGGAAACATGAGGTACAGGAACCGGTGGGGAATAAAAAACTGACAGAAGAAAGGAAACAGTGGCATGCTACCGTGCGTGCTATGTCAGTATTGTTCCGAAGATCTAAACTTCGCGGTACAATTCTTTCAAATACAAGGCAAGAAGGCAAAACGGAGGAACATCACGGTCCTAGCTAGAATAAAAGGAATGCTAAAAGGCGTCCAGCAAGTCGGCTCCCACGAAGACGACGGCGGAAGAGACCAAATTGCAGGCATCACCCAAAGGGCTAACTGACAGGGTAAGCCCAATTCGTTGCAGGAACCCCAAATTTCAGCGAAGACAGCAGGCAATTGCACAGGGAACCACACAATCACAGGACACGGATCAAGGGACCGCAGCAGCACGACGCCAAGGACCCGGCTTCCGCACCCAAACCCTAAGCCATTCGGGCCGAAAATTGCCGGATTTGGGCGGCACCCAGCTGTGGCGCAGCCCAGAAACCCTCCCCTGAACTCAGAGACCCGCGCCTCGCAGCTGTACTCTACCCGAGCAGAGGGAGCGAGGCTCCCGCGCGCTCGTCCCAAAAACCCTAGAAACCCCAAGCTGAGCTTCCTTTGCCCGCTCACACACTCTGCACCCAGCTCGACGACGACAGCAGCCCGACCCGGAGCACAAGCACGAACAATCTCGAGCAGGCGAGACGAGAGAGACGAGGGTTTTTCGGCCCTCGCGCGTACCTGGAGCTGGGCGGCGAGCAGCAGCAGCAGCCGGGGGCCGCCTGAGAACGAAGTGGAGTCGCGTCGCCTGCCTCCACGCCTTCCCAACTTGTTCCCAGAGAGAGAGAGCGAGAGAGACAGGGAGAATTTTCGGGTGTTTTTTTTCTTCCGGCGGATTTTAATTTAATTTAATTTATTTCTGATGAGCTCTTATCAGGAGCAGCGGCTGCGTCGCTGGGTCGGGATCGGGACCGGACCCCAGCACGGAGTCCAATCCGCTTTATTCGCCCGCGCGCGGGAGGTGTGGGCCCCGCCGTCCCGTGGGCGCCCCGCGGACGGGACGCTGGCTGTGGGCCCCGCTGTGCTGCTGGTACGGGCCCGTGGACCGTGGTGGCGTGCGTGGGCCGTGGCCACTGCACGGGGTGCAGGGGCGTCGCTTTCGGGCTCCGAATTTCTGATCCGTACCAGGCTGCCGTTCAAACAAGAGGGCGCGGCGCTGGCCGCAGCCCGAAGTCCGCAGGGGAAAGGTAGATCGAGTCGAGAGAGCTCAAATCTTCTTGTTACTGTCATGTCTTTTTTTGTTTTTTTTTTTTTGCTGTTTTGGGAACACATCGTTCCAAAAGTTTTTTTTCCATCATGGTGACAAATGAGACGGGCGTCTAGTTTCCTCAGCCAACCGAGCAAGCTCCGTGTCTAGTTTCATGGCTACTTCTTTGGTCCTATAAAACTAACCCTATTACCAAGGGAAAGACTAGGGCGGCTCGGATGTCCAGACACATTGCCCGCCCACGCGTATGCATGCAGCTCCTGCCCTCCCGCCCACACGCTGTTGTTGCGCTTGGCCGTGCGCTACTGCTACCACACCTGCCCGCACAATGCTACTAGTGTTGTCGCCGCGCGCAGCTGCTGCGGCCCGGGCCCGGTACGCATGCACGTGGAAGCCGCCGCACCCGCTTCGCTTCCCGCGGCACGTGGGGACCGCTACGTCCGAGGGGACCACCTCCGCCTGTGTCCATTTACCGCGCCTGGTAATGCAACGCTTAGAACATGAATCATTTGTTGCAACATACGTTCGAAACATACGAAACATGTTTAACACACGCTTGCAACATATGTGTATGGCCATTACAACATATGCAACATCCAGATAAAACACTTGCAACATACGTTTGAAACAACTAAAACATACACTTGCAACATACGTGTATAGCCCTTGCAACATACTAGTATGCAACATTCATACAAAACTGTTGTAAAATATGTTTGAAACAGCTGAAACATTTAAAACATACACTTGCAACAGCTATCGCAACATATGCATTACCAGATCTACTTTTGCAACATCCAGATGAAACATATGCAACATACACCTGAAACACATGAAACATACAGTTGCAACATGTGCTCATCTACTTGCTGCCCTCAATGGAGGCTTGTTGACATGGAGCTCGACACCGGTGCAGGCCTTGAGGTCGCCCACGGTTGATAGGCAAATGGATCGTGACCACGGCGAGAGGCGGGAGGCGCGACGTGCGGGCGGCGTGAGGCACGAGGCGCGAGGCATGGGGCGCGCGACGCAGGGCGCGGAGGCAAGCGGGTCGGTCCCGTCCGAAAAAGGACAGACGCCCTGAGGGTATCATAATTGTATTACTAAAGTTAATTGTTTGGTTTATGGTTAGGGTTGAGGTCTTTTTTTATGGCTTTTGTTACACTTATTCACAGGTTTAATCAAAAGTTCTACTAAATGAGCACATACAAGAATGACTTCCTAAACTAAAACTAAGGTAAAATTGTGAAGCCCACCAAAACATGGCTTCTTCTGGCTTCACCGTTTTTTGAGAAACTCAAACCGTGGTAAAGAGACTCTGAATTGTATAGGTAACTTTATCTAGACTTCCAGCTTGCTTGGCAGCACCGCTGGCAGTCTGGCTACAGCTTATTACTGTAGTGTGCACTATTTCTAGTTCATGCCACAGTAATAAACCACAGTCACAGGGCTGCGAATAGTGCAGTTGAGCATCCTCTTCACTTGCAATGTGCTCAAACTGAAAATACAAAACTAGAGCCTAGAGGAGCACCAAAAAAAACATGCTTGTCACTTCTAGCTTTTGCCGGCGCACAAAAGAGGTGGTGGGGCTTCTGAAAAGGCTCGTTTCGAAGATGTAGGCCCTGATCATTTGTCTTATAATTCGTCTTTTTCAGCTTATTTTTTCAGCCGAAACAATATTTTTCTCTCACAATAAATCAGCCAACAATGTTTTTCAGCCGGCTTATCAGCACAGCCGAACGGCTCCGTAGTGTTGATTTTACCTCTTACCTCACCTATAAGCAAGAGGATCAGTAAATAGAGAAATTTGAATTGGGCTTCGTGGACTTACGTAACAACTATAGGCTATGTGTTTTCTTTTTTTTCTTCCTTTCTCTGGTTTTATCCATACCACTAATTTAAAACTACTTGTCATCTTTCTCTCTAAAAAAAAACTACTTGTCATCTATACAACCAAACTAGTCAGAAATATGTGGGTTTATCGTACTATAAAAACGTTTGGATCCATGAGCTAATAGCTAGCCACTAAAATTAGTTCTCATGCATTTAAACATCCATCTAAAATAGTATATCTCAACTTTATGAACTAGTAATAACCCGACTAATAGCTCAAAATGAACTATTTAGCTAATGAAAATTATTAGCTGGCACTGTTTAGCCAAGTCCTACTGAAGTTCTTAATAAGGTTCACTTTTGCTTCAACTTAATCTAGCTTTGGCTTTTCAATCACATAGCCGGCGATCGTCGCTGACCAACATGCTGAACCCCAACCACGAAGATCAATACGGGCACGTCGAGCACCTGAAAAGCACACGTTACTGACTACGAGGCAGCGTGACATCTTGTTGTTGGACAATACGGGCACGCCTACACAACTTCTTATCCAAGGCTCCATAGTGGATTGCTTTACACCCTTTTTGCTTCCTTGTTATGTGACTGGCTAATCGGCCATCTTTACGACGGTGCGCCAGCGTCGCGCGGCTGACCACGAGTTTGTGAATTCGTATAGCGAAGCGATTGATACGCAACTGTATGGCTATTCCGGCTAGAACGCCATGCTGTTAATTTGTAGCAGCATGCGAAAAATTTGTTCTATCTGTCATCGGCCGGCGGAGCCAATTGCGTGTTAAAAAAACTCGTAACATCGTTCGTAGAAACGTCTAACTCGTTTTTACAGAGAATGATGTGATGGTATGGCCTCAAAATCATATGTGATGATCTATGTGTAATATTTGGTGTGGCCTGTGTGTCGCTATTTATTACAGCTGAGTTGAGGCTGTTCGTTTATTGTATTCGGCTTGCATGTCGTCCTGTGGAGTGCTCATGTGATGTAATTTATATTTTAATTTGCTATTAGCATGTAATAGGAAAATTAAATTATGTAATTTATCGACATGAGGCAAGGTGACTCGGTGACAACACCGTCCAGAAGAGAGCGTTGAAATTGGGATGCCTAGGAGTAGGCACCCTCACCCATTGTCGGCGGTCGTCTGGATGCTCTATTTTTCGTTGGACGAAGAGAGGCCGTACTATCACAATAATTTGATTATCTGTGACATTTATATTTATACATTGCCTGTGATGAGTATAAAAATCCCTTATAAAAATTAAGTTTTATGCCCTTCCAACAGCTGCACCTTATGGGTCTTGTTAGTAGGTGATGGGTCTGCCAAAGCAGAGCGTCATCTTCTACCTTGATCTATTGGGTGGTGTCAGACATCACAGGTTTACTTGACGAAACTATCAAGTCGGACTTGGGTTTCGAGTCATAGCGTTGGAAGCTGATATCAACCAACGAACGAGAATCACATTGGATATGATTGGTAAGCGTTGCCTACTCAGTTCACTGTGATGCTAGCGGTGATACCAAAGCTCACTAGTTCCATAGTGAACGTGGGGTCTCATCCCACTGTGCAATGTCGGGGGACGTTCGCAAAACATAGTGGAGTTTCTTTTATTAAAAATATTTTAATGAAAGTAGCGCTAACTATTGCACATCTCTGTTGTTGTAGAAAATATCGAGCAACTCAAGTTTTAATTTACGATCGATCCTAGAGGAAAAAAAAGCTAAATGGAACTAATTTTGTTGATCGGAACCGAAACCTGAGAATTGTTCTTAGGCAGGAAAAGAAAGAGTACTTGATACGTCTTATCCGGATGAGCCTCAGAATGTTGCGCACAATTCTAATGTGTATCATGCTTATGTGAAGCACACTGATGATGCTGTGGATGTGCAGTGCCTGATGCTTGCTTGCATGAATTCTGAGCTGTAGAAGCAACAGGAGAGCACCAACCCGCACGATATGATCGTGGGGCTGCGTGGCATGTTCGAAAACCAGACAAGGGTTGACAGGTTTAACACCTCGAAGGCCCTTTTTGGTAGCAAGCTTGCTGAAGGCGCTCCAGTCTGCCCTCATGTAATCAAGATGATTGGTTACATTGAGAGCTTGCAGAGACTGAGTTTTCCCCTCGATGACGATCTTGCCATCGATGCGATACTGTAGTCTCTGCTAGCTAGCTTTGAGCCATTTATTATGAACTATCACATGAATGGCTTGAAGAAGACGTTGACCGAGTTGCATGAGACGCTGAAGACGGCAGAGGTGAGCCTTAGGAAAGCTCTTGGACATGTGATGACAGTCCAGAAGGGTGAGAAGCGAAAGCGTCCAGCTAAAGCTAAGAAACCTGTTGAAAGTGAGACTTCTAGACAGGCAATTAAGGCCAAAGAAAAGAATAAAAAGGCTGGCCCTTTCTTTGATGATGTTTGTTTCCACTGTGATGTGAAAAGGACATTGGTCGAGGAATTGCAATAAGTACCTGGAAGAGAAGAAAAAGAATGGAGGTGCGATCTTCGCTCAAGGTATTAATGTTATTGAAATTAATCTTGCAACACGTCCTAATGATGCATGGGTATTTGATACTAGTGCAATGATTCACACTTGCAAATCATTGCGGGGACTGAAAATAATTAAGCGCTTTGAAGAGATGACGTGGATTTGTGTGTCGGGAATGGAGCAAAGGTTGCTGCGTTGGCTGTCGGCACTTATTCACTGTCGCTACCTTCTGAATTAGTGCTAGAACTTAATAATTGTTATTTTGTTCCTGCATTGAATAAGAACATTATTTCCGCCTCATATTTAGAGGATGAAGGTTTTGAATTTGTAATAAAGAACAAGTGTTGTTCTATTTTTATGAATGGCATGTACTATGGGAGATGTCCCGTTGTGAACGGGCTTATGTTCTTAATCTTGAGAAAACTGAAATCAATAATGTTAATGCTAAAAGAGTTTGCAAACATGATTCTAATCCTACTTACGTGTGGCATTGTCACTTAGACCATATAGGCAAGAAGTGCATAGAGAGGCTCCATAAGGATGGTCTTCTCGATTCTTTTAATTATGAATTAATTGAGACATGTGAGTCATGCCTATTTGGAAAAATGACTAAACCTCCTTTTGTTGGACAAAGTGAGAGAGCAAGTGAGCTATTAGGCCTAGTAGATACATATGTATGTGGCCCAATGAACTCAACCCCAAGAGGTGCTTTCAGTACTTTATTACCTTTACCGATGACTTGAGTAGATACGACTATATCTATTTGATGAGGAACGAGGCAGAATTCTTTGAAAAGTTCAAAGAGTTTTAAAATGAAGTGCAAAATCATACTGGCAAGACAATTAAATTCCTACGATCGGGTCGTGGTGGAGAATATTTGAGCCATGAGTTTAGTGACCATCTAAAGAATTGTGAAATTGTTCCACAACTGACTCCACCCGGAACGCCACAATGGAATGGTGTGTTCGAGCGGAGAAACCGAACCTTGTTGGACATGGTGAGGTCAATGATGAGTCAAACTGATCTTCCATTGTATTTTTGGGGTATGCGCTTGAGACAACTGCGTTTACACTAAGCCGTGTACCATCTAACTCTGTGGAGAAGACACCATATGAGATATGGACTGGGAAACATCCTAGTTTGTCGTTCTGGAAGATTTAGGGCTGTGACGCCTATGTTAAGCGTTTGACGCCAACAAAGCTCGAGCCTAGATCTGATAAGTGTATCTTTGTGGGATATCTAAAAAAACTAAAGGATATTATTTCTACAACCGTCAAGAAAATAAAATGTTTGTTGCTCGGAATGCAGTCTTTCTTGAGAAAGAGTTTCTCTCAAAAGAAGTTAGTGGGAGCACAGTGCGACCCGAAGAGGTTCGAGAATCACAAAAAAAGGTTCCAGTTTTCATTGATGAGGAGGTGCAGCAAGATGAGTCGGTGATCGTCGTTGACCAACATGCTGAACCCCAACCACGAAGATCAATATGGGCATATCGCGTACCTGAAAAGCACACGTTACTGACTACGGGGCAGCATGACATCTTGTTGTTGGACAACGAAGAGCCTAACACTTACACGGAGGCGGTAATGGGACCGGAGTCCGAAAGATGGCCTGAAGTCATGAGATCCGAAATGGAGTCCATGAGAGATAATCGGGTTTGGAACCTGGTTGATCCATTCGATGGTATGAGGGCCATTGAGTGTAAATGGATTTTCAAGAAAAAGACATGCGTTGATGGAAATGTTCACATCTATAAAGCAAGACTGGTAGCAAAATGTTTTTGTCAAATTTAAGGTGTTGATTATGATGAAACATTTTCGTCTGTCGCTATGCTAAAGTCTATCCGGATCCTTCTAGCAATTGCCACGTATTATGATTACGAGATTTGACAAATGGACGTCAAAATGGCTTTCCTTAATGGAAACCTAAGTGAGGATGTGTACATAACACAGCCTGAAGGTTTTATTGACCAACAAAAAAGCTAGAAAAGTTTGTAGACTCATGAAGGCTATATATGGACTAAAGCAAGCATCCCGGAGCCGAAACCAAATCAAGTTTTCCAAACACACAAAGCTGAAGTTTGGTGAAATTAACCGAGAACAAGTTGTTTGCCGGACAGGGGGCAATAATGGATCGCGGAGAGTAGAATACGCGTATGCCACACGGGGATTGAATACCTAGAACGCGACGCTGACAGTCTTTCCATCGGCGTCGTCGTCGGTGTCTGTCCAGATGCCAACCTCTGTGTGGCCGGCCTCGGTGGCACACGCCCTGAACATGGCAGTGGTGTTGTGCGCCATGCAGACGTCGCCCTGGCGCGACACGGCCACCAGCCCCACGGTGCCGCGGGGCGCCCCCGCCACGACGCGCGCCGCGGCGTCGCGCAGCGGGAGGGCGTCCCCGTGCTCCATCAGCGCCGCGACGTCGCGCGCCACCGTGTGGCGGATGATCTCCTCGCCCTTGCCCGTGGCGGACACCGCGCACAGCGTGTTGGCGTACGTGCCGGCGCCCACCAGGGGCGTGTCGCCGATCCGGCCGGGCATCTTGTTCACCAGCCCGCCCGTGGACGTCGCCGTCGCGAGGTTGCCCGCGGCGTCGACGGCGACGCACCCTACCGTGCCGGTCTGGCTGTTGTCGTCCTCCGGGGCCTGGGTGTTTTGCCCTTTCATTGGCTGGGTGTAGTCGATCTGACAAGCAAGAAATGAAAAGTCCAGCTGCATAAAACCAATTCTTGAACTGTGTTTTCAAAAAAAAAAATGAACTGTGAACCAACGATCAAAGCAATATATATCTCCATCTTATACAGATTTTTGAGGACGAACTATGCCAGACAGTAAATCGATAGTAATGTATCTAGAAACGTAGTAAAAGCTATGTATCATAACGACTCATATGCCAGGCAGTAAATCGATAGTAAATCAGATTCTTGAGTATATTTTTATACATTGGTAAAAAAACAACTGAAGCTACATATGTTTGCCTATCTTGCTGCAAACACAAATGCATGGTTCAAAGCCCATAAGTAATAGGTTTGTCTGTGATTTGCAAACACAATCATGTGCAAGACAAGATTAGATGTGAATCAATTATTTCGCCAAAAATAAAACTATGCGATCCCCTTATTCACTTACAACGGATTAGCAGGATACCGAATCATGCAAGACACTGAATGTGCCACGCCAAACTGAACAAGGGGACAGAAAATATCTGACGTTACCTGCACCCTGTTGGCCTCTTTCGCCTGTCTCAGCCGCTCGATGTTGTGGTCCGTGATAAAATGGTTTGGATCCTTAGTCTCCACCCCCTGACAAGTGACCACTAACCAATCAGATCAGAAGCGTGTATAATCTGTAAACAAGTAGTAGAGCTCTCCAATCTCTCATCATCAGGATGCAGGAATATACTAGATGTGGTATCAGCGGCATTGGTGAATCTGATATCAAAAGTCAGATATTTTCTTTAACTGTTCTTTCTTTGGGTCCTGAATTCATGCCAGAACAAGGGCACCTAATGTTGACAGTAGCAGGTTGAGAACAAAAATGAAACGAAACGGAACAGAGAGTCGATCGAGAGCGGAAAACAGAATTAGGCACCGATTCTGATTTGGATGGAGCAGTGGAAGTGAATAGGAGTTGGAAACCTGTTCCCTGGCGAAGGCCTCGGCGCCGTCGAAGGCGAGGTAGATGTGCGGCGTCTTCTCCATAACGAGCCTGGCGAGGGAGACGGCGTTGGCGACGGTGGAGAGTCCGGAGACGGCGCCGCAGCGCAGGGTGGCGCCCTCCATGACGCAGGCCTCCATCTCGACGGTGCCGTCGGAGGTGAGCACGGAGCCCCGGCCGGCGTTGAAGTGCGGGCAGTCCTCCAGCTCCCTCACCTGAACGTATTACGTATGAGTATGGCCATGGACGGGATCAAGAATCGCCCGGGGCTGCCGGCACCACTGCACCAGACAGACAGAGGGATCGGAGAGGAGACGAGTAGGGGGCGTACGACGAGCTCGACGACGTCGAGCGCGGTGCGGCCCTCCCGGAGCGCGGCGGTGCCGATGTCGAGGCAGCGGCGGAGCGTGGCGAGGCGCGGCTCCCTGCTCTCGGGCGGCAGCGTGCGCGGCACGTCCCCGGCGCCGCCGTGCAGAGCCAGCGCCCACCCCATGGATCGGCGGCGAACGGTGACGACGGAGCACGGCACGGGCGGGCGGGCGCGCGCGCACCTCGTCCTCGTGTTGTCTGCTCACCCAGCGGCCCACTCACTTACTCACTCCTCGCCGTGATGGATATATGGATCGCCACTGCTCCCCGTGAGTGCCGCGCTGATATGATATCACGCCGCAGCCTCCACCTTTCCCGAACGGCAACAACTGACACGCCAGCGCCAGCCGCCAGCCGCCAGGGGGGCCGGGGGGGTACGCAACTGGGGAAGAGACAAACGAATCAGCAACAGAGTCCGTGCGCAAGCGCAAGGTGCCACGGCAGAGTCAGAAGCTGGTGGCGTCGGATTGGGGTCCATGGAGAGAATGGGACCCAGGGTCTACACAATCTTATTTCGTTAATAATTTCAGGTACACGTGTCGTTCATAAAGGTACATTGCGACAGATCCGGACCCAGGTCCACGTAATTTAACTAGGGCCTCGTTTAGTTCAGAGAATTAGGGAGGAAAACACCGTATCAGAATTCCTGTAGCATTTCATTTGTATTTGATAAAAATTATCCAAATTTTGACTAATTAGGCTTAAAATGTTCGTCTCACAAAGTACAACAAAACTGTATAATTAGTTTTTGATTTCATCAACATTTAGTACTCCATGCATTTGCCGACATTTTGATGTGACGGAGAATCTTCTTTTTGCATAGTGAAATTTGGAGGAAAATTGGGGGAACTAAACGAGGGGTAGGTAGCATCCCGCGCGTTGCCGCGGGTTACTTCCAGCAGAGGTGCTAATAGCCCAAGACTAAACTGAAACAGTTCAAAATGAACCGAAGGCATCATCTTTGTTTATGCAAAAAGATTAAAAGTGTCAAACACAGCAATGGCAGGCATCATACATACATAAAAATGTTTCACCTAAAGCTTCATCATTTCTATATATTGTTGCAATCCGGATAGGTACAAAAAGATCATGAATTCATGATCTGATTTAAATCATTCATCAAGCCTACCTGGCGCTGAGCTTAAAGAATTTGATAGTTTTCATTGTTGGACCATGAGTGAACCTGAGTTCAACTCTGTTTCATTACATTTCTTCAAAAAAAAAACTCTGTTTCATTACAGAAAGCGTGTCTCCCTTTGCTATAGCCCATGACAATGATGGATCACCTTAGCTGAAGTACCATTGGCGCGTTCCGCCGCGCCTGTTGTGCCTGTTCACTGCTAAGCATCAACAAAAATGATAGGCAGTAATTACTTAGTAGGATGCTATTGTTAGTAGGATGTTACTTTGCATTCTACTGCAAAAGCTACATTCTCTAATCTGATTATCAAATTTCATTGGAGTTTATAATCTTCAATGTGATTTTAAAAAGAGTAGCTGATGCATTGAAGTTAATGCAGATCAATAAAAAAAAGTTGATGTGTGGTAACTTTTGTACGATTTGAGTTCAGTAATATGAATCAACATGATAAAATTGACACAGTATAAAGAGTATAGGCAGCATGATCCGGTCAAGTGTTTTGGAGTTTTGAGTCACAGCAGAGTTTTGTAAATTCAGAAATGTAAATTTGGTGTAGCAAAGTAATAAGGACATGCTTTCTGGCGTGGGCACTGCAGCTTCCTCGGCAGCATCCAATGGCTTGAAGCTATAGAATAGGGCTCTCCAACGTCGCTATGGAACGTAGATTAGCAAGTTCAGCAATGCATCCTGGCTAACGGAAAAACACAAACTGATTGTCGTAAGTGGGCAAAACGCATAATAATATATTACCCATACCAAACGTATCTATGTCACATTAGTGGAGATCAGAGCAATTTGTTTGCTACCTTATAGCCTGAGCAAAATGGATGTGCTAACACACTCCCTCTCGAGTTCACACTCTGCATCAAATGTGAGCAAATAGAGTTCGGCTCTGAATTAAAATCAGGGACACATTTGTGAAACTCATCTGTAACAAAAAGGAGACACATGTTAGGTGACAAACCCTTTACCTATAAACCGAAGAAAATGTACCATATTTAATTCACATTTTTACAGTGTGTTTATTGGCAGTCATTTTGGCAGAGGAAAGCTCTGGAGAACTAACAGCTAGCGCAGCTCAATTATAGAAAACAAAAGTAAATGCAGGACATTGCACATAGCTCAACCTTGGGTATTCCAATTAACTACCATTGCTGGCACATGAGGATTGATCAATTGGAGCAGAGGTTAATCACAAATTAATTGGGAAGCATGCTTATTTATTTTGTCAAGGAAGGAACACATGCATGGCATGAAATGATGTCAAACTGGTAAATTGAACCAAGCAATCTGTAAACGTACCCAACTGCAGTAACTCATCGACATCTGAATTATTTGAATCAGGTAGCTGAAGAAACCCCTGAAAATCAAATTTTTTGTTGAGGGCAGCCATATGCTCGATGTAGATCGAGTGTGAGAAACCCCTGCAATCGTAATCCTGAGGGAATCATGGATACTTAATTGTTGCCATGCTATACAGAAGTTGAAATGGGAAAAACACATAACCTTAAACCATCCTGCACCCGGGCTGCGCCGCCATGGTCTGGCCGCACCGGGGCTCCCGTGCTGGCTCGACACAACCTCGGGCCGCCAGAGCCGGAAAGAGGAAGGGGCGGAGCGCGTCGCGAATCCCAGGCGGAGTGCTGGCGGCGTTGCTAGGGTTTGGCAACGGCAGGGCTCCCGTGCTGGCACGACACAGGGTTGGGCCGCCGGAGCCGGGAAGAGGAAGGTGTGGAGCTTACGTCGCTGGGAGGTGCAGACCACGTCGCGTGTTGGAGCCAGCGATGGCGGAGCGGCGGCTCGGTGGCGCCGGCGGCGTCATGGCTGCTAGCAGCTGCATAGCAACCTCGGGGAGGAGGGTGGCCGACGGCGCTCGGAAGCTCGGCCTCGCCGGAAGCAGCGCCAAAGGCGGAGGGGGAGGCGGCGAACGGCGACGAAAGCTCCTGCGGCGGAGGGGACCGTAGTGGGGCGTTTTTTTCCCCCTTTTTTTTCGTGCGTGGTCTCCTGTGCCCTTTTGTTTCCGGTGGGGAGCGCATGCGCGAGGTGTGTGGAAGGTGTGGACATCGACGCGGAGGGAAACAGGCGGACACGATGAAGGCATGTTTTGATCGGACTTACAGAATAAGCGATGACGTGGAAGAAGGAGCTGGCTTATTTGGTGTACAACATTAAGGGAGAATAGTAGCTTCCTAAAAATTAACGATAATGATACAATTAGGATATCCGGATGCTCCGCACGCTATGCTCACTCCCACCGACGCCGCTTGCTCCCGTCCGCGCCGCGCGCCATGACCGCCCCGGCCATCTCCATTTGCCCGCATCGCCCACTCAGGTTCGCCGCCTCCACCGCGTTGCAAGGACTTGTTCCGTCTGCCGCGACTGCTATTTGCCTGCCACGACACACTCCACCGCGCCGGGGCGCCTCCATCCGTCTGCCACGGCCGCCTCCACTGCGTTGGGTGCCACCATCCGCCGTCATGGCAGCCTCCACTATGTCAGTTCGCCGTGCCGCTCGTACCACGTTGCGCTGCAAACACGTGTTGTAAACATATGTTCCAGGTGTTTCAAGAATTTCTAAGTGTTTCATTTAAATGTTGCAAAGATAGACCTGGATGTTGCACATGTTGTAATGGCTATACATGTATGTTGCAAGGCTTTGTTCAAATTGTTCATATGTTTCAGATGTATGTTGCAAATGTTTTATCTGGATGTTACATATGTTGCAAGTGTATATTCGTTTCATCTGTTTCAGACGTATGTTGCAATTTGTTTCATGAGTGTTGCAAAAGTAAATCTGGATGTTGGAGTGAAGGAAGCCCAAGCCCTTGGTGGCCGTGCTGCTGCCCGAGCAGTGACATGAAGAAGGTCAACTACTGCGGCTCCCTGGTGTAACGAAGATAGAGGCCGCGGACGCGGGAGCGGCGGGGACGGGATGCCGCACTGGATCGGACAGGATGGGTGTGGGCACGGCGTATCGGGCGGGATGGGGAGCGGGCGAGGGAGCTGCATCAGGCGTGGGCACGGGAGCTCCATCCAGAGTGGGATAGGCACGGGCGAGGGAGGTACATCGAATGCGGGCACAGGAGCGGCATCCGGACTGACGCCGCATCCAGACGTCCGACCACTGGTGTCTCTGAAAAATTAACGATTGTGCTAGTCATAGATGACCGGTCGTTGCCACGTGGCAGGACTAGAGTCTAGAGGGCCTACAAGTTAGCCCCAACCACAGCCAGACATGACCGTCGGAGAGGTGGGCAAAAAACAAGTGAAGTCACCTTCTCTGGCCGTCTGGCAATCCCATGCACTTCACGGTCGCCGTCAAGATCGCAGTCCATGCTGGACCCGATGGCCGACGCCTCGAGAAGCGACGCGGTTCGTCTTGAGTAACGCGGTCGCGCTGTGGAGAGATGGTAGGAGGTCGTCAGGTCGAGATTGCGCTCGGTGTGTCTGATACCAACGACAGGTGGATGCTCGGAAGTTGTTGGACGGAATGCCTGACCGGACCGGCCACTTCGTGATGCTGACTGAGGAGAAGGCCGAAGCGCACACCGAGAACCAAGGAGAAGATGCGGCAGTTCAGTGTTCAGTACTCCGCCTAGGTATGTCCATTCCACGCCTCCTTCGTTTCATTCTTGCTTGGCGGGCATGCCTGAGCCTTGCTGTTATACTGCTAGGAAGTATGGACCCTCTACTGGTGATCTTCTAGTTGATTGTCCAGCCATGGTATAATAAGGCCAGCGGCGGGCCTAGGATTTGAGGGCCGGGTGTTCAAACTATACAGAGGTACTAATTTTTTTTTACAACCAAATGGCTAATATTCGGTTGTAAAATGCCATATAGTTAAAACTACATAATATATAGTTTAAGAATTGAGTAGAATTTTCATATTCAAGAATCTGAGCATAAATTGAAATTGTTTAACATAAAAAAGTACTAATAGTTCAAACCTCTCTTGCTCTTGATCAATCTTACCCTGTGATTGCTTCTTCTTTGCAGCAGCCCGTTGCAAGAAACTCCTCAGGTCTGTTGTATTACTTTTTTTTCTCTTCATATTTGAGACCTAAAATTAAACCAAGAAACTCCTTAGGACAAATTGGCGAATTGCTATCCCTAAAACTTTGTGAGGACTGAGGCCTTGTTTAGATCACCGACTCAGGGGTGGCCGATTCTGCACAGTGCCACCCCCGAGTACTGTAGCACTTTTGTTTTTTTGGTAATAATTGTCTAAATCTTGATTAATTAGGCTCAAAATGTTCGTCTCGCAAAGTACAACAAAACTGTGCAATTAGTTTTTGATTTCATCTACATTTAGTACTCCATGCATATACTGGTATTTTGATATAATGGGGAATCTTCTTTTTACATAGTGAAATTTGAGGGTGAATTTTGGTATCTAAACAAGGCCTGAGGAGTGAATATGAACTTACAGGTAACAGGTCGCTGCACGCTGCCTGGTGCCTGGTGCCGGCCGCCTAGCCTGCTTGCTAGCACACCTCCTGCCTCCTGCCGTCGGACGTCGCAGCCGCACGAACCGTCGAACCGAGGCCCCAAGGGTTTCTTTCGCCAGACGCTGCGCGAAGCCGCGAACCGAGTCGATTCGACTTTCTCCGTGCGATTGGGGGAGCAGCGGGACAAGAGGGCGACTTGGGAGTTGAGAGCGCCAAGCGCGCCGAGCGTGCATCCTTGGGCCTCAGCTAGAGAAAATGGGCCGCGGGGCAACATTAAGCCTTGGATGGAAGGGAAAACGAGTAGAAATTGGGCTGAATTGTTTGTACAGGTATGCAGTTCACTGTATTTTTTTTCATAAAAAGACTTGTATATACACTATATATATATGAATTTTTTTGTCAAAAAATTTAGGTATTCAACTGAATACCATTGAATACAGGTGGGCCTGCCCCTGAATAAGGCTACGTTATGAGAGAAACTCAAAAGTCAACTAAATGTCAGACGTTATAGAATAGATAGTCGTAATGAACACAAATGTTACGGTATGCTAGAATGTTTTGATCTCAAATTAAAACTTGAATTGGGCGTCCACAGCGTTCTAACGAAGGCCTCGTTCGGCTGGCTGGCTGCCAGCCAGCCAGCAGTGCTTTTCTTTCACACCAATTCAGCATCAGCCACCAGCCACCAGTCAGCCAGCAATATTTTTCTCTCACAACAAATCAGCACTAGCCACTAGCCATCAGCCAGCCGAACGAGACCGAAATCTCTAGCTTACGTGGCACTAAAATAAAATAAAAAAGCGCTCAATCTGCATGTCCTGAAAGCACGGGATGCACAGAGACACAGCATTCTTCGGTACCCGTGCGAGACTAGCGCTTGTGGTCTCGCTAGCGAGATCATTTTTTTTTGCTCTCTCCCCCCCCCATGCTGGATAGATTTGCATGTTAGCCGGCGACTTCGACCAGCTTGCTGGAGGCGCCCTAATTATTCATCTTGCATAAAGGCTTGAATCATATTCTAATTGTGCGTCTTCCGTAAAGGCTCACGTAATAGTAATGTTGCGAACATCATGTTTGAAGTATTATTTTTTATAACAGTACAATATACACTTATACTTGCATAATGGTGTCACTATTTTTTCTCCATTGCAACGCACGAGCATTTATCTAGTAAGCTAATAAACTTAGTCATCGAAAAGCATTAATAATTGCCGAAGCACCAAACCAATGAGAAGTTTATCTCTTCTTAGTTGGAAGTTGGAAGTGGGCTCCGAGACTCCCTACGTAGTATTCACCAAGGGAACGCGTGACAACCCTCTTCTCTAAATCTGAAACACAAATCTGATGTTTGTTGACTTTTCTTGGATTTTTCAATAAAAATCCTGAGGCAACTAGGAGTCTGAATATCTCTAGCTATTCTCAAACTTCATTTCGACGTTGAATATTTTGAAAACCTTGGACCAGTACGTGATTCCAAGTATGTAGTTCCACTTATGAGCTAAAAAATTTTAGCTGCAAATAGAACTTTGATTAAACTCCAGCATGACTTGCTTCGATTCGATGGCAATGGTTGCTTTATGCTGATAATGGTGGTCTCCGGCGTGGCGATGACGATGCATGCGATCTCGATCGGTCGTTGGAGGTGGAGCAGGAGGGTTTGCAGGAGCAGTTGGCAGGGGGGCAGGTACTCGTGCACTCGCCGACTCGCGCCAGCCAACTGACGCCACGCAGCTGCTGAGTGCTGATGACCCTGACGTGCGTGGTGCCTCGCTCATGCATGCGCACGGACTCCGTCGCTGATTTGCGTGTCTCTCCCCCAGCTGCGCACCCGCCCGCGGGCCCCCACGGCCACTGGCGCTGGCGTGTCAGTTCGTTGTCGCCGTTCGGAAAAGGTGGGTTGGAGTTTGAATGATGGGGGCCAGATACTGGTGGAACTGATCTGGAGTTTAAGTGATGGGGGCGGGTCAGGGCGAATCTAAAAATCCTTCGCTCCAAATTATTAATTATAAAACGTTTTGACTTTTCTAAATACATTGCTTTACTACGTATCTAGATATAGTATATACCTAGGTACATAACAAAAGCTATAAATCTTTCTCGCTCCAGTGTTTAGAAAAACTTATTCTAGAGAGGCGGTAGGGGTGGTGGGCTAGCCTCAGAAGTGTAAATATGTCCATTTTGTTTTTTTTTTGTATATTTTTTTTTGAAGACATCACCGGAGGGGTGAGAGCCCCACCTGAATAATTTTCCATTGATACCGGGCAAGCCGGGGGATGGAGGGTGCCAAGCACCTAATACATAAGTGACCCTTGAAGGTCATAGAAGTACAAGAGTGGGAGAGGAGAATTACAACACTTAGCACAACAAAGACGATGACGACGACAACAACCCACCAACAACACTACCAAAACAACACTTAAACAAACTCAAGGATAAGCCTGGACCCTTGCCGAAAGACGCCAGCAGAACGTTGATTTGCGCCTCCACCGAACAACATACTCGCCGTTTTCACCATGGCCATTGCGCCCTCCACCACTCCTCGTAGCTACGCCGATCCACTGCCGCCCTCCATCTGAGGACCACTCCATGCAGCAGGATGGGGACTAAGAGTGGCGACGAACACGCAAGCCCCGGATGATCGGACACGACGACCTTCCATTGAACTGATGAGATATTTTAAAACGAATTTGTATATTGAGATTTAGTGAGTTTGCTTTAGCAAGTCACCACATGACTTTACCCTATGTATCCATTGTCCAGATGAGATTGAAGGGTTACCAGTCTTCCAGGCATTAGGGCAAGTCTTTTCAGCTGTGAAGACGCGCGTCGTGCAGCCTGGATGGACCTCCTGGGTGGAGCTGGAGAATAGGGTCTCGTTCGGCTGGCTGGTGGCCGGTGGCTGGTGCTGATTTGTTGTGAGAGAAAAATACTGCTAGCTGGCTGGTGGCTGCTGGCTGGTGCTGAATTGGTGTGAGAGAAAAACACTGCTGGCTGGCTGGGAGCCAGCCAGCCGAACAAGGCCTAGCATTGCCAGAATAGTTGTGCATAGAGTATCTCTAATCTCTACTATACTAAATCTAAACCAAGGTTCGGGTGATGGATAAGGCCCCGTCGCTCATTAACCCTGCTAACCATTGGATCTAGTGAAGGTGCGGTATTGATCGTTCGATCTGGATTGTCATGGGTATTCGAACCGTTAAGGCTTGAACCCGCACTTGTCTTACTCCTTATGCCGCTGCTCTTGCTGTCGGCTGCATCGCTCGTGCCTCCCTCCTGTCGTCTGCCACCTTCTCCCGCTCCCGATTCCTCCTCATGGATCTTGCGCTCGTGGCCGAGCTCGATTCACAACTAGGTTTCGATTCACAATTCTCTAAGCATCGGGTTCAAAATTGAATGGTTTTGATAGTTTAGATGCCAAAGTTAGACAAAGTCAAGAGTTGAAGGGCCAAAATAGACTTAAGCAAGTACTTTAGATTTTTAGATATTTATAGAAAATATGTTTATTTAAATTTACTTATTTAGATATTTATATGTATTAAAATATTTATGTACACTTTTTTTTTGGATTTTTACCATAGAAACAAGTTTTAAAATAAAAGTAAATTAAACCTGGGTACCAAAAATTGTCTAAAAATATAATCTATTTCATCGAGATCTACAACTACAATTCAGGTTATTTCTCTATCCGAGTTTGTTCGAATAACTTAAAAAGTTTGAATTTCAAAGTATGAGAACTTCAAACATAATCTTGGACATCAATGATTTTAAATGAAAAAGGCGTCAACTAGTTTTGATCATTTCTCCATCCAAGCTCGTTCGAACAATAATTCAAAAATTTTAAATTTCAAAATATGAAAAGTTCAAACATATAGATTATATTTTTTAATAAATTTGAATTCGTATTCAGAACAAAACAAATTGAATATATAAAAATAAAAAATGTATAGAAATATTTTAATATGCATATAAATAATTACAAATAAGTAAATTTAAATATATATTTTTTTTTCATAAATATCTAGAAAACTAAATTACTTGATTAAGCCCACCTTTGGACCCTCAATACACGGGCCTCCAATATGTTGCACTTGTCTTTATTGTCTCTCTAGCGAGTACTTTTCAAATTATAAGATAGTCTATTTTTTTTTTCTAGATGCATAACTTTTATTATATATCTAGACATAATATTTATTTTGGTGCATAGAAAAAACTATGTATCTAGAAAAGCAAAAGCGTCTTATAATTTGGAAGAAAGAAGTACTCTAAAGTGTTTTGGAGTTGGTAGTTGGATTTGGCATAAGGATTGTACTTTGGCTCCGGCGTTCGAGGGATGCCATTGAAGGAGAAGATGATGGAAGAATCTAGATAGAATATTTTGTACTTTTTATTTCAGATTTTTTTCATATATAATTTGGGGGTGTAATATGTGCCGAGTTTTAATATAATCCCCTTCCCTTCGAAAAAAGTACTCTGAAGCTGCCCTAAGGAAGGTACACACGAGAGGAGGTTGTGGATTTAAATCCTACTCCCTCCATTCCACATTATAAATCATTCTAGCTTTCTAGATACGTAGCTTTTGCTGCACATCTAGATGCACACGGTGTCGAGATACATATTAAAAATAAAAACCAAAATAACTTATAATTTGGAAGGGAAGGAGCAGTAAACACGAGTGACTGTAATTTCGCACAAAAATTCGGCACGAACGTTGGGTACTTCGGTGGTACGGCCTTCTACTGGCGGCATAGCCAATCACAAATGGAAATAGCCTACTTTTACTTGCCCTACTACACCGGTGGTAAAAAAACCACCCTCACTAAAAATCGATTTTGACCGCTAATAAAAGTAGAGAGTATCTCCAAGAATACCTAATATTTTCTTCCCAAAACATGGTGTTTTCCATCTCCCAAAATAAATATTAGAAAGAATAAAGGAGGTCATCTCCAAAAGTTTCTAATAATTCATTCCCAAAGTATCAAATTTTTGGTCCCACACATATGGTTTTGTTCACGGCAGTTTTTTTTTCCGCACGAGATCGTTCCCTCCGTCATCTACGTAGCCGCCGCCGACCTGCACGCTCCTGCCGACGATGGCCAGATCCCAGCCGCCGCCGGCCATGCCCAGCCTGCCCTCCGCCACGCCCAGCTTCTCGTCCTCCTCCAGCGACCACAGCCTTCGCTGCACCTTCTGCTTGCTCTCTTGTCCGTGCGCCTGGGCAGGTGCTCGGCGATCTGCGGTGGTAGTTAGGGTGTGTTTGGATGCAACCTTGGATGAATTTTGCTTGGTATGATTGCTGCCCGTACCCTGCCTGGATGGTATTTGGTTGGAGTCCTGGATGGCAGCATGGACCAGGCAACTGCTTATCCTCCCAGGCCACCAAAATCGAGTGCCTGGTGCTTCATGCCTGTGCCTGGACTTCAATCACCGTGACTACTCTGTATTAATGAGCTAGGGGCCCATGCTTCACTTTTTCAGGCAACATGCTTCAACCAAACAGCCGATCTTCTAGCTGCCTGGCCAGGCAAAATCAAAATCATTCACAGGCAACATACAGGCAGCTAACAAATCCAATTGCTTTGAATTGCTAGGACGGATCGGCAAGAACACAACACTTGACGAGCTTCTCGTCGTCCTCATCGTCGTGCGAACGAGAAAGATGCTGCACTGTGGGGATACGCGGACGCGCAATGCGCGTATCTTTACGTGCTAGGGGCTGGATTTTTCCAAGTTATAAAATATTAGGAGGTGGTATTAGAAGTTATTGGAGATGTGTTTTTTTTTTCTAATTTTGCCAAATATCAAAGGATAAGGAGAGTGTTTTGGGAACTCTTGGAGATGCTCTGTGTAATATCACGTGACTTCCAATCCCAAGAACATCATATTATATGTTGATGAAGTCACAAACTAAGGTGAGCAAAGCTGCTTATCCAAACTAACAGCTCAAGATCGCGTGCAAATTAATTAAATTAGCTGGCTCAAAAGCGCCGCCTTCTTCTTTTGCACCAACTGACGTATAAGCATCTTCAAGAGTACCAAATATTTTCTTTCTAAAAACATGGAGTTTTATAACCCCTAATCACCTTTATATATTCTTTCTCTCTTGTACATTTACATCAGAAACCCTTTCATACTCTTTATTCTTTTCACGTCCTTCTATCTTTAGATTGACCAACAAACACGCGCGGGGAGAAAAGATACGCGCGACTCGAAAGCGCGTAACTTTACGCAGAACATGGTGACTTTTCCTAAGTTCTAAGAAATTGGAAGGATGAATTAGGAGTTGTTGAAGATGGATTTTTTCTCATCTTGCTAAAAACTAAGGATTAGGAAGGAATTTAGAAACCCTTGAAGATGCTCTACTACAATATACTACTCCCTCCGTATGAGAAAGAATGCAATTCTAGCACAGTGTCATGGTTTTGTATCTTAAGTTTGATCAATTATAGATAAAAAAGTATCAATATTTATGATATCAAATAAATATCATTAGATTAATTATGAAATGTATTTTTATAATACATTATTTTGGAGCCGTAAATGTGAATAGTATTTGCTAAAAATTTATTTAAACGTGAACTACTTTTGCTGGCACGTAACACGTAGTTCCGTTCTTTTTTGGACGGAGGTAGTAATAAGCAAAGAAAGGTTTACTTGAGGAGGTAGCTAGCAGCGAACATGTCACATCTGCAACTCCAGTGCAAAAGCCGACTGCAACTCCGAAGCTCCAAACTGTGAGCACACCCCAGCGCCAGCGGCGATGGCACATCTGCCAGGGCCAGGCATGCATAGCTGCCTCTGAAGCAGCATCTGCATCGACCCCTCCGCTCCTAGAGCTCGTTTTATCCCTAGCTTTCCTGATGGGGCACTGGAGGACGAGGACGAATTGGACCGTAGCTATCAACGTCGTTGGGATCCTCGTCAGAACCACCAGGGCCTCGTTTAGTTGACGGAATTGGGGAGAAAAACGCTGTATCAGAATTCATGTAGCATTTCGTTTGTATTTGGTAAAAATTATTTAAATTTTGACTAACTAGGCTTAAAATGTTCGTCTCGCAAAGTACAACAAAACTGTGCAATTAGTTTTTGATTTCATCAATATTTAGTACTCCATGCATTTGCCGATATTTTGATGTGACGGAGAATCTTCTTTTTCATAGTGAAATTTGGGAGAGAATTGGGGAACTAAACAAGACCCAGTGTGCAAACTCATACTGCAACCTGACAAATTGACTCGCTCTGGCTTGCCTCGGCACCAGCCACCAGTGAGCTAGCTGATTGCAGTCCCCAGCCAGAGACCAGACCCTCCCTAATCCCTATAAAAGACTTTTTTTTAGCGAATACGGACAAGAGTGCGCATTTTTTATTAGAAGGAAAGAATTTATAAAACATGAGAACAGACGTGAGCCCTAGCATTACGAGAAACAACACCTAAAACAACTACAACCTCAAAGCTACGTACTACCGCTCTGCCAGCCTACGCTAAAAGACTTGCCTCGTGGTACTTGTACTTCAAGCTCCTGCTCACGGCAAGATCGACCAGTCTTCCATTCATATCTCATAACCGTACAGCAGGTCCGTCCAGGCCTGCTGATCCCATCAGGCGCATCCGTGCAGGGAAACAATGGTAAATATAATAAGACCCTCTTATCCAAGCCATTTCTTGATCAAATCCATGTTGAATTAATGCCATCACTAATATAATGTGCTTGTGTGCCAAACTGAATAAGTGATCAAAGAACCAGTGACTAAGATGGTCGGGGACTATTTTTACTTAACTTTTCTTGATAAATATATGCTAGCTTATTGTGAAGCACAATGATTGTGTGTGTGTGAGAGAGAGTCCCTCCCTCCCTCCCTTTCTCTCTCTAACATCAAAGTTGAAAGGTGACATCTTTGTTGGTTACTATTCTAAACTGTCATGCATTTTTCATGAAGATTTTCTTAAATTTGTAATAAATGTTTTCCAAGTTCCTGCAGTCTATACCTTTGTTCAATTTACAAGGACACTGAGCAACGTAGGAGAGCGTTCATAGGTCACCTGTGTTGATTTGTCTCTTGCTGTTGCCCAGCAGTGTTTTGGGATGTGGAGTATGTGTGTGCCTCTCTAGGTCTCTTGTCTTTGATGTCATGGCTAGAGCTTGTATATTAACACTCTATTTTCTATCTTAATTAATTAAAAGGCAGAGTTCCTACCGCCTTCTTTCGAATTTTTTTAAAAAGCTTTGTTTAATTTACTCCTTGAACTCAAAAGTTTGAAGATTGAACCCTGCTGGTTAGGAAAAAAAAGTTTAGCAAGCTCATTCTCGTCAACCTAATTTTTGTGCTTCGATTGGTCCTTTTACACTCCTAAAAAATTCCTGAAAATCAAACTGCTCTGACTACCTAGGAGATTGAAACTCCATAGTCTACATGCATCATATATATACTATATATAAGTATGTGTGCATGTTTTCAGAATTCCTCTTCCTAGAGATTATTAAGGAATTATAGTTGTCGGTGTTCGGACCCGAGGGGGTCCTAGACCAACGAGTAAATGCTGCGTGTCCCTTTCCTGGATGGTGATGCAAGGAGAACACACGGGGGTTTATCCTGGTTCGGGCAAAAGAAGGCCCTACGTCCAGCGGGTGAGGGGAGATTTTGTATTTCCTTGCACCGAGGTGCTTGCGTAGGGGTTACAAGCTTGCGAGAGAGGGTGGTGAGCCCAGGTCTCAAAGAGGAGAAAAAGAAATACAAGATGATTGCTTGAGATGTTGATCGCTATCTTGTGTGTGGCTTGTCGTCCGTTGTCTTCTCCAGAGCCCTGGCCTACCCTTTTATAGGACGAGAGGAGGCCAGGGTAACGGATGCCTTGAGATGATGTTTTATCGATCACTGTTGAGGTGGCTGTAGCGACGTGCCCTAGAAATGGGAGGCCATCCCTGGACACCATGGTGTTGCAGAGGACGGGACGCTGAAGTGACCCGGAGCGCCATGCCATGCCGTCCTCCCTTCCCTGTTGAGTCGTGCCGGGCGTCGAGGCTGGGTCGAGGCCGGGTCGAGGGCGAACGGATAAGTCCGAATCCCCGGAATCGTGGCGTACGGACTTTGTCGTATTCTCCCTCGAGGGTTACTAGTGTCGCACAGTGCACGGTAAGGTGGGTATAGTGACGGTTTTCACTTCCCATCACGGGATGGGCGGTGAAACAGTGAGGACTGACACTGGCATTGTTCCCATGTCGACCCTGGTTGCGGCCATGCCGGTAGGTGGTAGTAGGTAATTGCATTAAATGCTATGGCTTTTGTCCTGAGGTAGGTGAAGAGAGGGGGTCGAGCGCCTCGACGCGGGCTCACACGAGTCGGAATGCGGTCGAGGCGTCCTGTCGTGCGGGACGAAGCGCGGTCGAGCTCTCCCGTCGAGAGGGCCTCGTACGAGTCGGAGATGGGATGCAGTCGAGGCACTCCGTCGAGCTGGCCCCGCGCGAGACGGACCTTTTGTGCGGTTTGAGGTGGGTTGCGTTCTGCCGTGATTTAGTCGCTTTTGTTTTTATTATCGTTGTATGTGGGTACCCCTATACTATTGGTACCGACAGTAGCCCCCGAGCCTTTAGGTGAGTGTGTGATCACTCTCCTAAATGCTTTTTGCTGATGAACGGGAGTCGTAGCCCTGTCGACTTCTTTAACGGGGGCGTGCGAGTGCTCCCGGGACTTCTCCAGTGGGGGTGCGCGAGCACACCCGCCGGGTGTAGCCCCCGAGGCCTCGGTGGAGTATTGAGAAAACTCCTCCGAGGTCTTTTTTATGTTTTAAGGAGTAGTTGTTGCGGCCAAGCCCCCGAGCCTCGCGCGCACGAGGTCGATCGGGGTCCCTGTCGTCTTTTATCGTGCGGCCCTCACGCCCCTCCTGCGGAGAGGAGGAGGAGGGGTGGGGAACGTCGTACTACCCCGTTTGGGCGAGTCCCGACGATCTCCGGTGAGCTGCTAGCGGGTAGATTCGAGTGAGAGTCCGTGCTCCAGTCGTTAGGAGTCGGCTTGTGGCCCGGAGGCGCTCTTCAAGGATGCCAAGGAGTGGTCGTGTGGATGTCGGTTCCCTGCGACAGGATCCGAGGGCTCGGTGCCTCCCCCGAGGGGATTCCTACTTTGACCTCATCCTTTGGCCTCGAATACGTCTTGGGGTGCCTCGAGAGCGTGGCTCGAGCCCTGGCCATGTATGGGCGCATCCCTGGTCGTCCCTCGCTCTGTCGCTCGAGGGCAGCTGTCGAACCCAGGTCGAGGGCCAGCTTTCGTCCTCTCGAGACTTATAGTGGGCTCGGAGCCCGTTATAGGTATCTAGAAATATCCGTCCGTGGATCTCGCCCCGCCCGTTAGCCAGGCGCGCCTTTTTAGGGCGAGATCGGCGCGGTAGTGGGCAACGTGGCGTTCGGTTACGGTGTGGGGGACGGCCACGTGCCCGGCTCCTGTAAGACGTGGGGGACGGTTAGGTGAGCGCATTTAATGTGGGAAACTGTTCCTACCTTTTCGCGCGGCCGTTGGACTTCCTCCAGGCATATAAAGGCAAGACCTAGGGGTCTGCGTTCCCCACCGGTTCCTTGCGCCCTTGCCATCCCTTAGCCTCAGAAAACCCTTGCCCTCTTGCGCTCTCCGCCTACACCGCCGCCGCCACCTCCCCCTTCGCTCACACCCCTCCCGACAGCGTCGATGGCCGGAAAGAGTCAAATTCTCCCCGCCGACGACTGGGCCGCTTCCTCGGTGACGAAGAGGAAGTTGGAAGAGTTGGTCGAGGACGGGCTGCTGCGGCCGAGGACAAGCCAGTCGCGGCCGGAGTGGATCGCGCCGCCGCCAGCCCACCGGGAGCCGGCACCCCCTGAAGGGTACGTGGTGAGCTTCGTCTGCTTCCACGAGCGGGGGTTCGGCGTTCCCGCATCCGTCTTCATGCGCGCGCTCCTCCACTACTACCGGGTGGAGCTCCATCACCTTGCCCCCAATGCCGTCACACAGGCCGCCATCTTTGCGGCGGTCTGTGAGGGCTACCTCGGGGTGGAGCCGCAGTGGAACCTGTGGCTTCACCTCTTCAAGGGTGAACTCTTCGCCAAGAGAGCGGGGGAGAAGGGAGTCCTGTGCGCGGCGCGAGTAGGGAGCTGCGTCCTGCAGTTGAGGTCGAGCCGGGCGGATCAGTACATCCCGGCTCGCCTCATCTCCTCGAACAGCGGGTGGCACGAGGGCTGGTTCTACCTCCGCAACGACGACAACCAGTTGCCAAAGTACACTGGCCGCGTGCTGACCGCCCGGGAGGACCACTGGACGTATGGAGTGCCGGAGGTCGAGAAGCCGCGCCTGGACCCGCTGCTAGCGGCGCTGCAGCAGCTTCGCCTTCGAGGCTTGACGGCAGTGGCGGTGGCAACAGCGTTCCACCGCCGCAGAGTAATGCCGCTGTGCCAGCGTCGCCTGCGTCTCGACCAAATGACTCCGGAGGCGTCTCTGGAGGGGAGCCGGATGTCCCACGAGTCCCTCACCCTCGAGGAGGTACTCCGTCGAGCTCGTCGAATGGTCGGGACTTTCAAGACGGAGGAGGTCGACCGGGTCCCCATGAGGCCCACCGAGAGGTTCGAGCCCGTGGTAAGTATCTTTGAGTTGATACGCTTGTTTGGTTTTATTCGTTTTTTGGATTCCCCTAATCTGGTCGAGGCTGGCGTGCAGGACTTGTCAGCGCTGCGGGAGACGCGGCCGCCGGTCCCAGAGGACCGACCCGCCCGTGAGGCTCGACGGCTGCATGCCTCGAAGCAGAAGCAGATCAAGGAGTCGACCAAGAAGCGGGCGGCCCGCAAGGCCAGGGAGGCGGAGGCGCGGAAGAAGCTCCGGCGCCAACAAGCCATCGAAGGAGTTCCTCTGGCGCTGTCGCCTTCCGAGACAATCTCGGGGGAGGATGACGACAGCAGTAGCGAGGACGACGACGCCCTATCGCGGTATGATGCCACGACTGGGCTGGGGGGCCTCCCTGATATCCGCCCCCTGCTGGAGCCCATCGGGGGATCATCCTCCTCCGTCGTTGTGGTCGAGGGGGTCGAGGAGGACGAGGAGGAAGAGGAGAAGAAGAAGGAGAAGAAGGAGAAGAAGGAGGCGGGCCCCTCGGCGGGAGGGGCCGCCTTGCCCCGGACCTGGCAAGAGGGGTCGATGGGGATGCCTGCCTCAGCCCAGGCCCCGCAAACTCGGGCGGGGGCCGGGACGGTGGTGCCGACATCGTCATCGGCGGCGCCATCGTCGGGCGTAAGAACCCGAGGCCAGCTGGCCTCGAAGGCGCAGAAAGCGCGTAGCGGCGCGCCGGCGAGGGCCCCGCGGAGCGCCCGGTCTGCTGGTGGGGCCGCCTCGAGGTCGCCGCCCGCCGCCTCGGAAGGCTCGGACCGCGCGGGGTCGAGGCCTTTGGTGCCAATTTCCGGGTGAGTATTCGTGCTTAGTGGCTTTGCCTCTCTCCGGATTCGTCGGCTGATCTTGCACTTTACTTCACAGGTTGAAGCGGAAGGCGGAGCTCATGGGGCCTACCCCCGTGAAGTCACTACGGGCCAGTGCCGTTGTCCTCAACCGGACGGCGGAGCAGGACGCGGCCTGGGTCCGCGAGGTCGAGGCCGCGAAGGGGCGCCTGCGGCAGCAGCAGGAGGTTGCAAGCGCTACGGCGGTCGCTGGCCCCGACTCCGCCGTGGCGAGGTCCGACCCGGCGAGGGCGGTGGCGCCCGGTCCGGTCTAGGCGGAGCCTAGGCCGTTGCCGACGGCTGAGGCCACCGTCGAGGCCGAGGCGGGTGAAGCACCCGTTGGCGGCGTGGAGCGGGCGGGTGCCGACGTGACCATGGAGGAGGTTGCGTCGGCACCGGGACAGGAGGTGGCATCAGCGAGGGGACCGCTGCCGCAGCAAGACCTGCTGGTGCGGCCGGTGGGCACGGTGGAGAGCGAGGCCGTCGAGCTCCCTACCGGGGCTCCAGAAGAAGGGGCGCCAGAGGTTGAGGCGCCGGCTCCGGGAGCGCCGTCGGTCGAGGCGCCGGCTCCTGAGCCGCCGACGGTCGAGGCGACGGCTCCGGAGACGTCGTCAGCCGAGGTGCCAGCTCCGGGGGCGCCGGCAACCGAGGGGCCGGCCACCGCAGAAGGGCAGGTGCCCGTGGTCCTTACTCTCGATGACACCCCCCTGGACAAAGGGAAACAAGCGATGTGGGTCGAGGGGGGCGAGGCCACGGATCAGGCCGGTGCCTCGACGGCCGCTGGGGCCACGGGCGCCGCGGTCGAGGCCGGCCCTTCGGCGGGACCGGGAGACGCCCCGGCCGCGTCGTCGTCGTCGTGGCCCGACATCGCCGCGCTGGCGATAGCACGGGCCGAGGAGGAGATTCCGAGGTGGGGAGGGCCGTCCCTTCAGTTCAGGGACGCTGCGAACCCCGACGCCGAGCCCATCTTCACCCTGAATGACAGGGATGAAGTGCACCGCTGGCAGTACCTCGAGGGCGTCCGCCGGCACCTCGATCGGATACTCAACGTGGCATCCAACGCCGTCTCGCGGGGTATACGGGATGCCACCGAGGTACGATCGATCCGTTAGCTTTTTTCGTGGCTCTTAGTGTCTTTTTTCCTTGGTTTCTTTATCTTCTTGGTCTCTTTTGAATCATGGCCAGGAGCTGAAGGAGTACTCCCGCCGCAAGTCGCTCTTCATCCGGGATGAGAGCGGCGTGTGGGCGGCGCTGTCCCAGCAACGGGCCTTGGTCGAGGAGGCCCAGAAAAGGCTTTCCGATCGGACCGCTGAGATGCGCACCGAGGTGGACAAAGCCCGGGAAGAGGCTGCCCAGGCTCGCAGGGACCTCGAGCCCCTGTCGGCACGGGTGAAGGAGCTCGAGGAGGACGTCTCCCAGGTCGGCCGTCAACGTGACCTCCTCAACGTCCAAATCGGGCAGGTTACGGCCCGTTTTAGTGCGCTGAAGGACGAGGTCACGGTGCTGAATGGGGCTGTCCAAGAAAGGGACACGGCACTCCAGACCGCCCGTCAGGAGATCGAGGCGCTGAAGGCGACCATTCGTGATAAGGACGGCGCCCTCCTGGGGCTCGAGCAGACGTGCGGGGGGCTCCGTGACGAGGTCGTGGGTTTGAAGACTCACATCGAGGGTAAGTGTGACTGTTGTAGTCATGACGTCGAGGCATCGTGTTAGGTACTAATTTGTCTTGTCGTGTTCCAGAGCTGGAGAGTGAGAACCGGGAGGCCCACTCGTCAGCCAACTCCCTGCAGAGCCTCCTCAAAGCCGAGACCCGGAGGACCCAACTGCTCGAGGGCGCGATCACCACCGTGTGTGATGGTCTGGGGGTCGAGCCCGACGCCGACACCGGAGAAGATGCTCCAGGGAACTCCTTCATCCGTCGGATGGCGGCGCTGGGTCGCCTTGCCCGGGAGAAGATACGGGACAACCTCCACCACGGCGTGAAGAGGGCGCTGGCCGTCGTCCGCTCAGGGTTTGTGTTCAACATGGAGCTTGTCGCCGACGGCTTCATCACGGACTCGGATCGGACGGACGAAGATAATGAGAACGCCTGCCTAGAGCTGATTGACGCCGCGGAGGGGCCTGGGAGTCGTCTGGCCTCGCTCTTTGAACCCGAGGTGGTCCCGCCTGCTGACGATGAAGGCCTGTGAGCCAGATCTGGGCGCAGAGGCCCATGTAATAAGTTAGTTATTTTAAATTTTGGTCGTGGTGGCCTTGGAGGCCCTAAGAACTCGAAACATAAACCAGTTTGTGGTTAATTTAGTTTTATTCGAGCTTTTCTTCCCTCTATGGCTTGGATTGCGTTCTCGTACGATTTACTTAGCACGCAGTCGCGCCCTTTGGCGCAGGGGAGCGAGTGGAGGTACCGTAGCCTAGGAGGCGTAGGTGGTCTCGCGGCTCGACTGCCCTCGAGCTTTAGGGTGCCCTTGCGGCCTCGCAGATCATGTGAGATCCTAATCTAAGCGACGGGGGGTGAACTCCTTTTTAAGGTTATGAACCGTTATTAGATCTGCTTAACGTGCGGTCGTGCCCCTGGGTGGCGTGAGTACCATAGCCTCAGAGGCATAGGCGATCTCCTGGCTCGAGAGCTCTTTTGAGCCTTAGGGTGCTCTTGCGTCGCTTATTGATCTAAGAAGTAGTTCTTGAAGTTTAAAAAAGGAGTGCAAGTTTTTTCGGGGACTGGGGGTTCCCCCTTTGTAGCCCCCGAGGGAGGGTCGATTCTGGGAGTGCAGAGTCGATCCTTCCTCATTGTGAAACAAAAGTTTGGACATTGCTGTATTCTTTATTCATGGAAAGGAAATTACAGAGCCTCGAAGCTTTCTAAGGAAAAAAGCGACGTAGCTGTTGTTGGGCATTCTTAACGTCACTACCAAAAGTAGACTTAGTTTTCTAATTCTGATAACGGCGCCAAAAATGCCAAACCTATCCCTCATGCCACTTAAGCCAAGTTGTCATCCCCAGCATGACATGAGAGACGCGGTATTGAAATATGCATTTGCTCATCAAGATAAATAATAAAAGGGATCTGCAAGCGCACAGATTAATACCGATGTAGCATTTTAACCAGGAAGTATTCCAGGTATCGTTATTTATATTTTTACCACTGGGAAGGGATTTCTAAGTATCATGGTTGATAATGGAATGAGAATATGAAACTGAGTACACATCATTGCATGTATAACCGAGAGTATTTATCAATCTCTTTATACAGGTATAAATGTCACATTAAGTAAAGGTAAAGTGATAATGGTGACAAAGATAATTAATCTGATCAGCTAGCCACATATAATAATGATAAGCACCTCAACAGATATTCTAGCAAGTCATTAGCATGGAATTAGGATGAACTACAAAGATATTCCCTAAGTTATTATTAACTATAAAGTCTAGCATATCATAGTTAGTGCAATTATACTTGGCAATCATGGTGAGAAAAGACTATATCCATGCATAGTGAATATTAGCAAGGAAGATGAAGAACATAGCAATCACTCCCCTGTAATAGTGTTGCTCTGCCTGCCCTATACACGAGAGGGGGACTATATAAGAATCAACGAAGCTGTCACTATCGCGAACTACCCCACAATCCGGCATATAGGGTGCAATCGCAGATAAATACGGTATAGACACCACGTCTACACAATAATTATCATTCACCCACTGTACACATGGATAAACGCTATACGATCCTAGGCATGTATATAATTCCAATCTAACTAAGCCAAGCATATAACTATGATAAACTAAGAACAATATAATTGCAAATATAATCAAGTAGAGCAAAGTCATAACCAATATATTGAAATAGAACAAAGTCATATTCATAATATTGAAGAACAAAGATGAACAATTGAAGAACAATAGAGGAATTACCAAAAATCCTCTTGACAGATCCGGGAACCAATCGAAGATTGACTCCTTCTAGTTCTAATCCTATGTAGCTATGCTAACTAGAGATCTAGTTGATGTGGTGGCTCTAGGGCTTGATCAGAGGCTCTCCTCCTGAATTAGGGTTTGAAGTATGAGACGAGGGCCTCTCCTCCAGGGGCAGGGGCCTTGCTTATATAGCCCTTTCGGATGAATCTGGGCCGTTGGATCAAACCGACATTGATCGTGCGGTTTTCCTTGATCCTCTAGGTCGGTGGAGCATAATCCTCGAGGCGGAGCCTGATTGGCTGAGCCAGCAGGGCGGGCGCCCTAGGGACTAGGGCGGGCGCCCTGTCCCCGGCTCTGTTACGCCTCCCGTTCGTTCTCGTGGCTTCTGGACTCTTCTAGATGTAAGATAATTACGTGTTCGGTTAATATCCCGTCATTAATCCGACATGTGGGCCTTTCTTCCGTATTTCCTGATAACCCCCTGCAGAAATAGATAAACAGCAAAACTCGTGGAATTCTGTCAGATAAAACCCTAAGTCTAGATGTTGGTTTCATTTAGATCCTTTTCTCTATTTATTTGATAGTTATAATTGATACTTAAGGACCGTCAACAAACTCCCCCAAGCTTACCTCTTGCTCGTCCCTGAGCAAGGAGAGACTCAGTAGTTGCTGAAATGCCTTTGAATTTTGACGGTACACATGCTTTCAAATAGAGTCTCATCTCTGAGTTAAAGTAAACTGTCAAGACTTAAAACTTACTCATTATACCTTTCACCATGGGGCTTGCAACCGTCACCTTTGTCTTGAGCGGTTAAAAGATAGAACAGTCTAGTCAAGCGCCATGTCTCTTATTCTTGATTAGCTATAGCTCTGGAGTTTTTTTTTTGCTGATTTTCAAATAAAACTCAGAGATTCCTTGTATGACTCTCTCAAGTCTCTCTTTTGTGGTATTTCTGGATCCTCTCCAAGGCAGTAATGATGTCTGCCTTCTCTCAAAGCAAAGTATGTAGTATTTGTGGTATAAGGTAGAGTGACATTGCCTTCTCTCTCATCCTATTCTAATAAGGCTTTTGATATCTGGAGCTCATCGGTGGGAGATAAAGTATACATACTTACAAGACATTTATTGCATAGTCAAACCATGGATCCAGAAAAACAAGCCAATAAGTCAAATCAAGATGTGCATGTGTGGCGAATAAATGGTGTATGGTGGTAGTGATGATAACAATGATGAAAGTCTAATTCTACTTTTGCTCTTTTTGAGGGGATACGTACCTTTCTTGCTTTTAAAGCTCTTGAGGAGAATGAGGTGCTCTATATTTTCTTTTTCTTTTTTTTTTCTCAGGTGGGTATCTTGTACCCCTAATTCTACTGTCGGACACTTGTCTATTTTTACCTCTCTTCTCACACTTTTTTTTTCATCGAGGTTCCGAGCACTTGCTCCTTTTTATTTCCTCGTATCTTTTTCTTTTCGAGGTTCCGGGCACTTGCCCCTTTTTATTTCCTCGTATAGAGCACTCATCTCCTTAGAACAATATAGCAAGTGGTAGTAACCAAAATAGCTTGAGCATTTATTTCACAGGGGATAACAAGAATGGGAAAATATTTTTGGCTATTCTCTCCCGGATTAGGAGTAGAATAATTTTATGTGGATCTGGAGATGAGAATGAGTGGATATATGTGGATGCGTACTTCCGGAGTAGAAGCAGCATGTATGAGTGATCGTGCAAGTGAATCTTGATTTCAACCGCATGACAAGCTCCTAAGGGTCTACACAGCTTGACTACACTCAATGCTCATAAGCAGTAAAAAGTAAAGGTATGGCTTAAAGTCTAGCAAGCATGTATGTATGGCTGTGGTAGGAACTTAAACTCTCATCATACAGGAACTCATCATGTAGCATTTTAAGATTTTCAAAGATAAAATTCTCCAGAATTCTAGCATCTCTAGGAATAGATAAACAGCAGCTCAACCTTCCCATATCATATCCGTTAACAACTTAGACTTTAGATCAAGTTCTCTTCCCACAAGTTCAGGTTTAGAGCAAGCTTTAAATGATAACAGTTATGTCTAAACTTAGAGAGAGGACTTCAAATTTGAAAGTTAGGCAAAGCAACTATTTATCATATCCATGCTAGAGTTTTATTATTATCTAGATTCAGTTTAGCATAGCCACTTTATTTATTTTATTAAAACACACTAAGCAAAAGATATAGGTATATATATAAGCACAAAATCTTTATTTGGTTTTTTTTTTCATAGTTATGTATATTTTTATTTTTATAGGGTAGAAGTATATATAAATATAAAGATAAAGATAGAAATACTTAGCAAGATAATGGGGGTGCTCTCCCCCAAGCTGGATCTTGACATAATCTCTTCTGATGTAGCTAGCAGATGGCGGAGGTGTATTTGAAAGTCGGCAGCACCCTGACAGCGATTAAAATGTCCTCTGTCTGCTAGTCTCCTTGAATTCTCTTGGCAAGGCGTTCGGTGTTTTTAAGTCCTCCGAACGAGACTCTTATTCGTTCAGTCGTCCTGGGACTTGGTGGATGGCGTAGTCGGTGGTTCCGGCAGCGCCTCTTCTTAATGTGCAACTGTCTTTTCTTTCCATACTTGTCTCGGTGCTTCGGTCTCCTTAGGACAGTGTTGGTTGAGTGGTATGTCTTCAGATCTTACCACTTCCCCTTCATAATCTGCCCATCCGTCCTTGATGACCTTCTCAGAGGGGAAGTGCATGTGGACTTCTCCAGTTCTAATGTAAATGATTGCTTTGACAGTACTTAGGAATGGTCTTCCAAGGATGATGGGTGGATCATATTCATCTTCTCCCATGTCAATAACCTGAAAGTCTGTATGGACAAAGTGATCGTCTATCTTGACAGGGACGTTAGTTACTGTACCTTCGACCTATCGGAATGTCTGATCTGCCATCTGGAGCTGAATATATGTTGGGTTTAAGGGCATGGTTCCGAACAGAAGTTCATAGGTGACCTTGGCCATTATGTTGACGCCCGACCCAGTGTCGCAAAGTGTCTTGTAGAAGTGGGACCCATTAATGGAGCAATAAATGCTTGGCATACCTGGGTCGTCCTTCTTAGGCAAGAACGGTGACTTGAGTTGGCGATCTTGACCTTTGTGCACGGCAGTGACCATCTTAGCTGTCTTGGTCCATACTTGCTTCTTGCTCTTGTTCCTCATGTTGGTCCTCTTCCTTGGTTCATATTGGGGTTGCTCTGGGATTTGTGCGGTCTTGTTCTTGAAGGAAAACGTTTCCTTCCTCCCCTTGATGTAGAAACTGATCTTGGCAGCACTAGCATAGATGACAGCTCCCGCGGTGTTCAGGAATGGTCTCCCTAGGATGACGGGAGCCCTCTCATCAGAACCGGTCTCTATCACTACGAAGTCTGCTGGAGCGTACGAGGAACCAACTCGGACACAGATGTTCTTCAATATTCCTCTCGGGAAACTCAGTGTCCTATCTGCAAGCTGCAAACACATGGTTGTTTCTAATAATGGTTGTGAAAAGAGTTTTTCATAGAGTACCCTGGGCATGATATTGACGCTGGAGCCAAAGTCACAGAGTGCTTCTAGGAAGTCTCGCATGCCGATGGAGATCGGGATGACGGGGCGTCCTGGATCGCCTCTCTTGACCGGCAGACGGTCAGTACTTACTTCCACGATAGGGTTACTCCAGTAATCTCCTGCATCAAACATGTCTACAAGATTTGCAGATTCTAGTCCTTCCGGTTGTGATGGTATACCGGGGTTAGTAGCAGGAACAGTAGCAGCTATTTGATTCAACTGAGATTCAATCATTTTATTAAAGCTAATCTGGTTCTTGATGGCAGTAGAGAAATTATCCATTCTATTATTTATATTTTCTAGTATTTTATCATTAGATGCCAATTTCTTAGACAGGTTATCCATTAGTTTTCCTTGGTTGGATACTAACTCTCTCAAAGGTGGATAATTATTATTATTATTGAAAGAATTGTTACCTTGGTAATTACCTGAGTAGTTAGGCCTCTGTTGATTCCAACCTTGATTCTGCTGAGGACGGTTGTAGTAGTTGTTGTTGTTATTGTTGATGTAGTTCACGTCCTCCAGCAACTCAGGACAGTGATTGCCCGAGTGTCCAGTACCTCCACACTCCTCACAAGTCATGTGGGAGTCGTAGACGTGCATGACTTCTTTCTTTTCTCCAGCTCGATCATCGAGCTTCTTCATGAGTAGGTCTAGCTTGGCAGACAGCATGTCTACCTCCTTGAGCTGGTGCATACCTCCACCTCTCTTGCGTGTCTGAGTTCTTTCTTCATTCCAACCTTGGTTGGATGCCATCTTCTCCACAAGAGCTGTGGCTTGAGGTATGGTGAGTGATAGGAATGCTCCTCCAGCTGCAGCATCCATGGTTTCACGGGCACTGTTAATGAGCCCATGATAAAATGTCTGCATCAACAGCCAGCTTTCCATTCCATGATGGGGACATTCTAGGATGTAGTCTTGGAAACGCTCCCATGCTTCTGAAACGGATTCATCATGTTGTTGCTGAAAACTTGTAATCTTCCCACGGAGAGCATTGGTCTTGCCCATGGGAAAGAATTTGGCCAGAAAGTTCGCGGAGCAGAGTGCCCACGTAGTGTTCTTCTCCTTTGTAGCGTAGAACCACTGCTTCGCTCTCCCCAACAGTGAGAATGGGAAAAGGCGAAGTAGTATGGCGTCTCTGGGGACTTCAGCTATGGTGAAAGTGCTGCAGATCTCCAGGAAGTGTTGAAGATGAGCACTAGCGTCTTCGTATAGCTTCCCACAGAACTGGTTAGCTTGCACCATGTTGATGAGCCTAGGCTTGAGCTCGAAGTTGCGGTCGATCTCCCCAGCAGGTCCAGTGCGGATGTTGTCCGTAGTGGGAGCTGAGAACTCGCGGATCGACTTGTTCGCCATGGCTTCGAATTCAGTCGACAAATTCCGGATGAAACTTCGGCGGTCTTCGGATTTGGATGAAGCTTTGTGCTGAAGTGTTGACGATGTCTTCTTGAGCTTGGCTCTTGTTCTTCTGAATAAGGCTTCGGGATCGTCAACAAAGTTGTCTGGAAGATGTCTTCTATTCATGCATCACCCTGCAATAAATAATCAAAATGGAAAATACAGGGGTAAAACTGTATAAGAGAATTGATAAGCTCGATCAGATTAGTGATGCAAATGATGACTCAAAGTTCCGTATTCATTCCTACTTAGTAATCAACCTTCCCCGGCAACGGCGCCAAAAATGCTTGTTGGGCATTTTTAACGTCACTACCAAAAGTAGACTTAGTTTTCTAATTCTGATAACGGCGCCAAAAATGCCAAACCTATCCCTCATGCCACTTAAGCCAAGTTGTCATCCCCAGCATGACATGAGAGACGCGGTATTGAAATATGCATTTGCTCATCAAGATAAATAATAAAAGGGATCTGCAAGCGCACAGATTAATACCGATGTAGCATTTTAACCGGGAAGTATTCCAGGTATCGTTATTTATATTTTTACCACTGGGAAGGGATTTCTAAGTATCATGGTTGATAATGGAATGAGAATATGGAACTGAGTACACATCATTGCATGTATAACCGAGAGTATTTATCAATCTCTTTATACAGGTATAAATGTCACATTAAGTAAAGGTAAAGTGATAATGGTGACAAAGATAATTAATCTGATCAGCTAGCCACATATAATAATGATAAGCACCTCAACAGATATTCTAGCAAGTCATTAGCATGGAATTAGGATGAACTACAAAGATATTCCCTAAGTTATTATTAACTATAAAGTCTAGCATATCATAGTTAGTGCAATTATACTTGGCAATCATGGTGAGAAAAGACTATATCCATGCATAGTGAATATTAGCAAGGAAGATGAAGAACATAGCAATCACTCCCCTGTAATAGTGTTGCTCTGCCTGCCCTATACACGAGAGGGGGACTATATAAGAATCAACGAAGCTGTCACTATCGCGAACTACCCCACAATCCGGCATATAGGGTGCAATCGCAGATAAATACGGTATAGACACCACGTCTACACAATAATTATCATTCACCCACTGTACACATGGATAAACGCTATACGATCCTAGGCATGTATATAATTCCAATCTAACTAAGCCAAGCATATAACTATGATAAACTAAGAACAATATAATTGCAAATATAATCAAGTAGAGCAAAGTCATAACCAATATATTGAAATAGAACAAAGTCATATTCATAATATTGAAGAACAAAGATGAACAATTGAAGAACAATAGAGGAATTACCAAAAATCCTCTTGACAGATCCGGGAACCAATCGAAGATTGACTCCTTCTAGTTCTAATCCTATGTAGCTATGCTAACTAGAGATCTAGTTGATGTGGTGGCTCTAGGGCTTGATCAGAGGCTCTCCTCCTGAATTAGGGTTTGAAGTATGAGACGAGGGCCTCTCCTCCAGGGGCAGGGGCCTTGCTTATATAGCCCTTTCGGATGAATCTGGGCCGTTGGATCAAACCGACATTGATCGTGCGGTTTTCCTTGATCCTCTAGGTCGGTGGAGCATAATCCTCGAGGCGGAGCCTGATTGGCTGAGCCAGCAGGGCGGGCGCCCTAGGGACTAGGGCGGGCGCCCTGTCCCCGGCTCTGTTACGCCTCCCGTTCGTTCTCGTGGCTTCTGGACTCTTCTAGATGTAAGATAATTACGTGTTCGGTTAATATCCCGTCATTAATCCGACATGTGGGCCTTTCTTCCGTATTTCCTGATAACCCCCTGCAGAAATAGATAAACAGCAAAACTCGTGGAATTCTGTCAGATAAAACCCTAAGTCTAGATGTTGGTTTCATTTGGATCCTTTTCTCTATTTATTTGATAGTTATAATTGATACTTAAGGACCGTCAACAGCTGTTCAATGTTCCAAGCGTTGGTGAAGATTTCGCCCTTCTCGTTGGATAGCTTGTAGGTGCCCGGCTTTAGTACTTCTGCGATGATGTACGGTCCTTCCCATGGTGGCGTGAGTTTGTGGCGCCCCTTGGTGTTCTGGTTCCGCCGTAGCACCAAATCGCCGACGTTGAGGTCACGCTTGCGAACGTGTCTGTCGTGGTAGCGTCGGAGACCCTGCTGGTACCTGGCAGAATGCAACAGAGCCACATCCCGGGCTTCCTCGAGCTGGTCGAGGGCGTCCTGTCTTGTGGCGTCGTTATTTTTTTCGCTGTAGGCCTTCAACCTTGGGGATCTGTATTCTATATCAGTTGGGAGCATTGCCTCAGACCCATAGACTAAGAAGAACGGAGTGAACCCCGTGGCTTGACTCGGCGTTGTTCTTAGGCTCCACAGGACCGAGGGCAGCTCGGCGGCCCATCTCTTGCCATGTTTGTTTAGCTTGTCAAAGATTCTGGGTTTCAGGCCTTGTAGGAGCATGCCGTTGGCACGTTCTACTTGGCCATTTGTTTTTGGGTGAGCCACGGCTGACCAGAGCACACGGATGTGATGGTAGTCGCAGAAGTCCAAAAATTTTTTACCAGTGAACTGGGTGCCGTTGTCCGTGATGATACAGTTGGGGACCCCAAAGCGATGGATGATGTCAGTGAAGAAGAGCACAGCCTGCTCGGACCTGATGCTGGTGATGGGGCGGGCCTCGATCCACTTGGAGAATTTGTCGATTGCGACGTGCAGGTGGGTGAAGCCGCCAGTCGTCCTTTTCAGAGGTCCAACAAGGTCGAGCCCCCAAACGGCAAACGACCATGTGATGGGGATGGTTTGCAGGGCGTGTGCCGAGAGATGTGTTTGTCTCGCATAGTACTGACAACCCTTGCAGGAGCGTACTAGCTTGACAGCGTCGGAGACCGCGGTTGGCCAATAGAATCCTTGTCGAAAGGCATTTTCGACGAGGGTTCGAGGCGCTGCGTGGTGACCGCAAGCCCCCGAGTGCAAGTCGCTGAGCAGGTCTCTGCCTTCCTCGTTTGTGATGCAGCGCTGGAGGATGCCAGTAGGGCTGCGGCGGTACAGCTCCCTACTGTCGCCAACGATCACAAAGGTTTTGGCCCGGCGAGCGATCCGTCGAGCCTCGGTCTTATTCGAGGGGAGTTCCCCTTGGATAAGGTAGTCGAGGTACGGAGCGCGCCAGTCAAGCTCGAGGTCAGATGGCGGGGTCGATCCTTCCACCTGCATGGCTTCAGCCCCGGTCGAGGGGGCTTCCGCCTCAGGTGGGGGGTCGACTGGCGTCCCGTCGACCCCTCCGTCCGGCCTAAGGTCGACGGATGGCTGCTGGAGATCTCTCGTGAAGACGTCTGGTGGAACCGTAGTTTGACTGGACGTGATCTTTGCCAGTTCGTCGGCGGCCTCATTATACCTGCGTGCGATGTGGTTGAGCTCGAGGCCGTGAAACTTATCCTCGAGGCACCGTACTTCCTGGCAGTAGGCTTCCATTTTGGGGTCACGGCAACTCGAGCTCTTCATGACCTGGTCGATCACGAGCTGGGAGTCGCCTCGAACATCAAGGTGCCGGACCCCGAGCTCGATGGCAATTCTCAGCCCCGTGATGAGTGCCTCGTACTCAGCGACGTTGTTTGACGCAGGAAAATGAAGCCGGATGACGTAGCGCATGTGAACCCCGAGGGGTGAGATGAAGAGCAAGCCCGCGCCTGCTCCTGTTTTCATCAACGACCCATCGAAGTACATGGTCCAGAGCTCGGCCTGGAGCTGTGCGGGAGGGAGTTGGGTGTCGGTCCATTCAGCCAGAAAATCTGCTAATACCTGTGACTTGATAGCCTTGCGCGGCGTATAGGACAGGGTCTCGCCCATGAGTTCGACCACCCATTTAGCAATCCTACCCGAGGCTTCCCGGTTCCGGGCTATCTCTCCCAAGGGGAAAGAAGAAACCACAGTAACCGGGTGGCCCTCGAAGTAGTGTCGGAGCTTGCGCCGCGTCAGGACGACGGCGTATAGCAGTTTCTGAATTTGTGGGTATCGAACCTTAGTTTCTGAGAGCACTTCGCTGATGAAATAGACCGGCCTCTGGACAAGCAAGGTATGCGCCTCCTCGGCCCGTTCGACAACCAGGACTGAACTGACTACTTGTGACGTCGCAGCGACATACAGTAGGAGCGGTTCCCCTGGGGTCGGAGGGACGAGGATGGGTGAGTTAGAGAGCGTGGCCTTGAGTTTTGTGAGAGCTTCCTCAGCCTCGAGGGTCCATGAAAAATGCTGTGATTTCTTTAGGAGATGGTACAGAGGGAGCGCCTTTTCACCGAGGCGTGAAATGAAACGGCTGAGTGCTGCAAGGCAACCCGTGACCCTCTGTACGCCCTTCAGATCTCGGATGGGGCCCATCTTGGTTATCGCAGAGATTTTTCAGGGTTGGCCTCGATGCCGCGTTTGGACATGATGAACCCTAAAAGCATGCCTCGGGGAACGCCAAAGACGCATTTCTCTGGGTTAAGTTTGATGTTTCTTGCCCGGAGGCATTTAAACGCGACGTCGAGGTCGCCGACCAGATTGTCGGCTCGTTTTGTTTTGACAACGATGTCGTCGACATAAGCCTCGATGGTCGACCCGATGTGTTTCTCGAAAACGTGCTGCATGCACCGCTGGTACGTAGCCCCCGCGTTCCGGAGACCAAAGGGCATCGTAACGTAGCAATACATGCCGAATGGGGTAATGAATGAAGTCACGAGCTGGTCGGACTCCTTCATTTTGATCTGATGGTAACCGGAATACGCGTCTAAGAACGAAAGAGTTTCACATCCCGCAGTGGAATCAACGATTTGATCAATGCGTGGCAAAGGGAAGGGAACTTTTGGACATGCTTTATTCAAACTAGTATAGTCTACACACATCCTCCATTTCCCACTCTTTTTCTTAACTAATACAGGATTAGCTAGCCACTCAGGATGATGAACTTCCTTGATGAATCCGGCCTCCAGTAGCTTGTGGATCTCCTCGCCGATGACCCTGCGCTTCTCCTCGTCGAAGCGGCGCAGGCGTTGCTTCACCGGTTTGGATCCGGCCCGGATCTCCAAGGCGTGCTCGGCGACTTCCCTGGGTATGCCCGGCATATCCGAGGGACTCCACGCAAAGATGTCGACGTTTGCGCGGAGAAAGTCGACGAGCACGGTTTCCTATTTCGGATCGAGGGTGGCGCTGATGCTCAGCGCCTTCCCGTTGGGATCAGCGGGGTCGAGGGGTACGAGCTTGACGTCTTCCGCGGGCTCAAAGCTGCCGGCGTGGCGCTTTGGGTCAGGAACCTCGTTCGCGAGACCGTCGAGGTCTGCAGCCAAAGTCACCGACTCCAAAACAGCCTCGCCGTGCTCGACGCACTCGACGTCGCATTCGTAGGCGTGTTCGTACGAGGGCCCCACAGTGATGACGCCGTTTGGACCTGGCATCTTGAGCTTGAGATAGGTGTAGTTCGGCACAGCCATGAACTTGGCGTAGCACGGGCGCCCGAGGATAGCGTGGTATGTCCCACGGAACCCGACCACCTCGAAGGTGAGGGTCTCCTTTCTGAAGTTGGCCGGTGTGCCAAAACAAACAGGCAGATCGACCCGTCCGAGGGGTTCCGCCCGTTTCCCTGGCACGACTCCGTGGAAGCCCCCGACGCTAGGTCGAAGGCGCGCTCTCTCAACCCCCAGAAGGTCGAGGGTCTGGGAGTAGATGATGTTGAGGCTGCTCCCGCCGTCCATGAGCACTTTGGTGAGGCGCGTGTTGGCGATGACGGGATCAACGACAAGAGGGTAGACCCCCGGATTGGGGACGTAATCAGGATGATCATCACGGTCAAAAGTGATGGCCACCGCAGACCAGTCAAGGAACCGGGGGACCGCCGTTTGTACGGAGAAAACCTCGCGCCGCTCTCGCTTGCGTTGGCGGGCCGAGAGGCGGGTCGAGGGTCCTCCGTAGATCATGAAGCAGTCGTGGATCTCGGGGAATCCCTCATCCTTGTCGTCACCCTTGGGGTCTTCCTTCTTGTCTGTGCTCTTGCCGCCTGCACCCTCGAAGTACCTGCGGAGCATGTGACAATCTTCGAGGTTATGGTTAGTAGGTCCCTTGTGGTAGGGACATGGCTCCTTGAGCATTTTGTCGAAGATGCCCCCACCGGGGGGGCCTCGAGGCTTCTTGCGCTCGGTAGCGGCGACAAGCTCGTCGGTCGGGGTCTCGAGCTTGCCCTGCTGGCCTTTCTTCTTCTTACGGTTGCTCCTCTTGGAGCCCCGGGTGGAACTCGCGGGATCGTCGGCCTTCTGCTTCCCTTTGTCCTGCTCACCGCCGAAGATGGCACCAACTGCCTCCTCGCCGGCGGCAAAGTTGGTGACGATGTCCATCAATCCGTTGGCAGTGAGTGGGGTGTGACGGCCTAACTCTCTGACCAACTCCTTGCAAGTGGTGCCAGAGAGGAAAGCCATGATCACGTCGGAGTCGGTGACGTTGGGGAGCTCGGTGCGCTGCCTGGAGAAGCGCCGGATGTAATCCCGGAGGGATTCACCCGGTTTCTGCTTGCAACTCCGGAGGTCCCACGAGTTGCCAGGGCGCATGTAAGTTCCCTTGAAGTTTCCCTCAAACACCCTCACGAGATCATCCCAGTCGTGGATCTGTTGAGGCGGGAGATCCTCGAGCCAGGCTCGAGCGGTGTCGGAGAGGAACAGGGGGAGCTGTCGGATGATGACCCGGTCGTTGGTGGCCCCGCCCAGTTGACATGCCAAGCGGAAATCGGCGAGCCAAAGTTCTGGTTTGGTCTCGCCGTTGTACTTGGCAAGAGTCGTGGGAGGGCGGAACCGCGCCGGGAGTATGGTTTCACGGATAGCCTTGCTGAAGACCCGTGGGCCCGGAGGCTCGGGTGAAGGGCTACGATCCTCCGAGCTGTCGTAACGCCCGCCCCTGTGCACGTGGTAACCTCGAGCCACACCGTCACCGTGCTTGCGCGTGCGGCGCTCGACGATGTTGTCACGGGTGTCTCGAGGTCCATGGTCGTGAGTGATGTGCTCAGGGGCGGGAGCCATCCGAATCCGTCGGGCAGGTTCAGGATGAACCGAGGCCTCTTTCTCCTGTCGGGAGGGCTCTGCGAGCCGCTCCGAGGCGGGCTCACGTCGCCTCGAGGAGTTCTCGGATCTCATCTCGAGCCCGGCGGGCGTCGGGATTTGACGGCTCGGGCATGTTGCGGAGGAGCATGGCGGCGACGACGACGTTCTGGCTGGCTCGAGCGAAAACCGGGGGGTCGGCCACTCGGTCTTCGTCGATGCGACGGTTGACGTCGCGAGCTCTCCCGCCAAGTGCGCGTTCCGTACGCTCACGCTCGAGGGTTTGTTGAAGCAGATGCAGGTTTTCTCATTCCACGTCAAGCCTTTCCTGTAACTCGCGGATTTGCTCGAGCTGCATTCCTTGATCCGCAAGGAGTTGAGCCTCGTCCCGCTCGGCAGGGAGCTCGACATGAGGGGGCGTGTGCCTTCCTTCGACCGGCTCTTCTTCCTGCGAATCCGACGCGCTTTCAACATCGACGTTGAAGCACTCGCGGGTCGGATCATAGGTGTCATCAGCCGAGTCGGAGTCAGGAGCGCCGAAATAATAGTATGACGGGGGAATGTGTGGCCGTTGCAAATTGCCACTGGGGTTGCGGCGTGGGGAAGCGGTCACACGGGGTTCTGATTCTGGTACCTCCGTAGAGTCCGGGTAATTAGAAGCCGGCGCGGACGCAACGAGGTCCAGAGTGGAGCGTAGATGGTGCCCAGGGAGTTCCTCATAAGCGCTCATGCAAGTGCTTACAGAAGAAGCGTACACCTGGGCAGCCGAATCTAGCCCAAATGGGAACGGCGAAGGAGATGTGGCTGTCCACACCGGAGCGGGTGCTCCGGACAGTGGCGTCTCACCGGACGGGGGAGCGGCGGGGTTCTCCGTCGGCATGTTACCCTCGGCCAAGCCTATCCTCCCCAGACCTTCTATGAGGAGGTCTGGGTCGGCGTCCGGCTGGGGGGTGCCGGACCGGGGGATCCCTTCACCCTCCGCGAGAAGAAGACGGTGGTTGCGCCGGGCTCGTCGTCGTCGGGCGGCTCGCGCTTGCCTGGAACGACGGTACCGGCGGATTGCTCCCCCGGGCTGGGAGAGCTCGTAATCCTCGTCGGTTGGGTGCCTAGGTGGGAGTAGGACCATGTCATAGCCATAGCCGAGCGACATGAACTCCAAACTCCCGAACCAGATCACCGTGGCCAACGGGATAGGACGATTGGGGTCAGCCATTCAGGAAAAAGGCGGGAAAACGACGCCGGCACGCAGCGGTACCCCTACCTGGCGCGCCAACTGTCGGTGTTCGGACCCGAGAGGGTCCTAGACCAACGAGTAAATGCTGCGTGTCCCTTTCCTGGATGGTGATGCAAGGAGAACACACGGGGGTTTATCCTGGTTCGGGCAAAAGAAGGCCCTACGTCCAGCGGGTGAGGGGAGATTTTGTATTTCCTTGCACCGAGGTGCTTGCGTAGGGGTTACAAGCTTGCGAGAGAGGGTGGTGAGCCCAGGTCTCAAAGAGGAGAAAAAGAAATACAAGATGATTGCTTGAGATGTTGATCGCTATCTTGTGTGTGGCTTGTCATCCGTTGTCTTCTCCAGAGCCCTGGCCTACCCTTTTATAGGACGAGAGGAGGCCAGGGCAACGGATGCCTTGAGATGATGTTTTGTCGATCACTGTTGAGGTGGCTGTAGCGACGTGCCCTAGAAATGGGAGGCCATCCCTGGACACCATGGTGTTGCAGAGGACGGGACGCCGAAGTGACCCGGAGCGCCATGCCATGCCGTCCTCCCTTCCCTGTTGAGTCGTGCCGGGCGTCGAGGCTGGGTCGAGGCCGGGTCGAGGGCGAACGGATAAGTCCGAATCCCCGGAATCGTGGCGTACGGACTTTGTCGTATTCTCCATCGAGGGTTACTAGTGTCGCACAGTGCACGGTAAGGTGGGTATAGTGACGGTTTTCACTTCCCATCACGGGATGGGCGGTGAAACAGTGAGGACTGACACTGGCATTGTTCCCACGTCGACCCTGGTTGCGGCCATGCCGGTGGTGGTAGTAGGTAATTGCATTAAATGCTATGACTTTTGTCCTGAGGTAGGTGAAGAGAGGGGGTCGAGCGCCTCGACGCGGGCTCACACGAGTCGGAATGCGGTCGAGGCGTCCTGTCGTGCGGGACGAAGCGCGGTCGAGCTCTCCCATCGAGGGGGCCTCGTACGAGTCGGAGATGGGATGCAGTCGAGGCACTCCGTCGAGCTGACCTCGCGCGAGACGGACCTTTCGTGCGGTTTGAGGTGGGTTGCGTTCTGCCGTGATTTAGTCGCTTTTGTTTTTATTATCGTTGTATGTGGGTACCCCTATACTATTGGTACCGACAATAGTAGTCACTACTAATAATTATATTTGATAATAAAAAAACTAGAGTACAAGGATATATGACATAGTTATTATCTGTTTCCATTTTACATATTAAGTTCATTATTTACAGGGGACCTGCAAGGGACCATCTGACTTTTGGCAAGGATCAAGAACCCCATCAATGGAGTTCAACGACAAGTCTAGTTCTAACTTTGAGAGTTTCCAAAGCAACATGTCAGCTACTTCTGGGTTCTATGCCTTCGTTGATCCAGCCGATGGGTCAAATGATTTGGAGTTATTTTTGGACCAATCAAGATCACATACTTTTAACGATAGGGACCATATTACGGGCCTGTTTAGTTGGTGAAAAATTTTGGGTAAATTCCTGTAGCACTTTTCGTTGTTATTTGGCAAAATTTATCCAATTATGGACTAACTAGGCTTAAAAGATTCTTCTCAACGTTTACAGACAAACTGTGTAATTAGTTATTTTTTTATCTACATTTAATGCTCTATACATGCGTCCAAAGATTCGATGTGACCGATACTATGCAAATGTTTTTGACTTTTGTAGCCAACTAAACGGCCCTACGTACCTCTTATTCGAGTACAATAGATGATTCTCAATTCTGCGACCTCAGTAGCAATGCGGCACCAGATTAGTACGGACCGCCGGCGGTAGTCCGGCCGTCCGTGTCGCTGAGCATGACGAGGCGGGTCAGCAGTCACCCATCATGGGCGTGCCACAGAAGGCGTTGCATCTCCCGGCGAAACCGGATGCTTCCCGGCCGCCGACGCCGCCTCCACGTCCTGAGGCCGTGCACGCCACCGGGCACGAGAATGCTCCTGCTCCGGCTCCGCCTCCGAGGAACGGAGGGAGCAACTGGGCCTCACTACCACTGGCGGAGCCAAGGGGGGGGCAGGCAGGGGCCATACCCACGTGACAGCTACACTATATTATGTATTAGAAAGATATAATAATATATATTAGAAAAATATAATAAATGTTTTGTCATATATTTTTTAATGACTTCTAGACAACAAAATCACACAAATTTACATTTTATTTTTGGATGAGCCCATCCACAATGCAAAAATCTAAATAAATAAGCTACACTAAATTATTTTATGGTTGAAACTTTTTCACCGGCCCCCTATCCGTAATTTCTGGCTCCGCCGCTGCTCACTACCGCACAACACCCGAAGCTACGCCTCCGCTACTGAGTAGTATGTACGTAGTACATGTACACCGTCAGCCGGCCGCAGCGGCGGAGCCCCGGCGGTACTGCCACTGGGAAAGAGTGCGGCTCCGGCCCTCTCACTCTCAGCCTCGTTTACTGCGGCGTGAAGTTCTGTAACGTCACGTCGGGTGTGGTGTTTGATACTAATAAAAAAATAAATTATAAAATCCGTCAATAAATCACCAGACGAATTTATTAAGTCTAATTAATTTGTCATTAGTATATGTATTATTGTAGCACTTTATTATGAAATCATAAACTAATTAGGTTTAAAAGATTCGTCTCGCAAAGTAGTCATAATTTGTATAATTAGTTATTTTTTAGTCTATATTTAATACTATATATATATGTGTGTCTAAGTATTCAATGAGATATAATGTACTCCCTCCGTCCTAGAAAAAGTGTCGTTTTAGATTTTTCAAACATCGTATTTGACCGTTCGTCTTATTTAAAAAATTTTAATAAATATTATTTATTTTGTTATGACTTATTTTATCATTAGAGATACTTCAATAATGATTTATTTATTTTATAATTTGCATAAAATTTTTGAATAAGATAAACGGTCAAATACGATGTCTGAAAAACTAAAACGATACTTTTTCGAGGACGGAGGGAGTAAATTTTTAGGGAGGCCACATGTGTCTCCACGCATGCAAACGTGCAGTAGCTGGAGCGCTGCATCTCCCTGGTCGCCATTAATTTCTGCGGACCCCACTGCATGCAAGGCTCGGCCCTTTCGTGTCCACACATTTTGGTCAAAGAAACATGCAAATGGCAGGAAATGGTGCAGTGCTTGCTTGCACCTGCATCAGTGCGCCAGCAGCAGCATGCAAACACAGCGGCAGCAAGCCTGAAGCAGGCGTCTTTCCCTCTCTTCATGCACTGGAGCAGCCATATGCTCAACAGCATGATGAGCAGAGGAACCAAGGCAATGCGGCCACCCGGGCTGCCGGTATGAGACTATCCGCACTGGTATTCTAAAGGATACTTTAAAGCTTTAAAGTATAAATATAGAGTAAAAACTACTGTACTGGGTATTCTAAAACGATACTTTATTCTTTCTCTCACTCTATATTTAAAGTGGTACAGTGCTTACTCTATAGTGGGCAGTGGTGGCCCCACAAGCTAAACAAAGAAAAAAATACTATAACTCACAAACCAAAAATCCAAATTAAATTTCGACTATACCATTAAATTCGTCTCAATAAATCCTTCAAAACTAGATCACACATGAATATATTTACTCCCTCCGTCCCACAAATAATTGCACGTTTTTGACTCCTACACTTCTTGTTTGACCGTTCGTCTTATTTAAAAAATTTTAATAAATATTATTTGTTTTGTTACGACTTATTCAATCATTAGAGATATTTTCATAATGTTTTATTTCTTTTATTATTTGCACAAAAAATTTAAATAAGGCGAACGGTCAAATAAGAAGTGTAGAAGTAAAAAATATGCAATTATTCGTGGGACGGAGGGAGTAGATAAAGTAACAAGTGGGTCCCACAGTGGATAAAGTGGATAGAGGATGATATAGAGGATGGATGGGTGCGGGAGAATTAAGTATAGAGGAGAGAATCTTACTGACTAGGACGTATAGACAATGAATATAGAGGTCCATGAGTCCGGATAGCCTAACATGGTTGGGCAGCTCCCTGCTCTGGAGCAGTGGCCGATGCATGTTGACCAAGAGGCTCTCCCTTTCCTACCTGACTTGATGAACCAGATATAAGAGCATGGTTAATAAGCTAGGCCCGGTTTACTTCCCATGCAAACCTAAAATATTTTTCTCTTCCACCCATCACATCGAATCTTTAAACACATGTATAGAGTATTAAATGTAGGTAAAAAAAATAATTAATTGCATAGTTTGTCTGTAAAGTTCGAGACGAATCTTTTGAGTCTAATTAATCCATGGTTGGACAAATTTTACTAAATAACAACGAAAAGTGCTACAGTAACTTTTCACCCAATTTTTCTCAACTAAACACACCCCTAGGCTATAAACCTGCACTCATGGACCCCTATATTCATCCTCTATACGTCCTAGTCAGCAAGATTCTCTCCTCTATACTCAATTCTCCCGCACCCATCCATTCTCTATATCATCTTCTATCCATTGTGGGATCCACTTGTCACTTTATCTAAATATATCCATGTGTGATCTAGTTTTGAAGGATTTATTGAGACGAATTTAATGGTACAATCGAAATTTAATTTGGATTTTTGGTTTGTGAGTTATAGCATTTTTCTCTTTATTTAGCTAGTGGGGCCCGGTATTATAGAGTATAGAGTAAGCACTGTACTACTCTAAATATAGAGTGAGAGAAAGGATAGAGTATCGTTTTAGAGTACCCAGTGCAGCAGTTTTTACTCTATATTCATATTCTAAAGCTTTAGAGTATCGTTTTAGAGTACCCACTACGGGTAGTCTAAGCCAAGCCAAACCAGCCGTAGGTCAAATAACAGCTAAGGTATACAATAATCTAGTCTCTTTATTAGATTAAAATATAGTTATTTTGTTATATGTGAGACCCGTTCACTTTATCTCTCCCCACCTTTATCACATAGAGCCACTGTGAGCTAATAAAAAAAGGGGTTGGTAGGACCATAGATCGTGGGAAGTGTGCTAGCGCTTGGCGCTCTTCCTTAGGACAAGCAGCCACACGTTTTTTCACGTTTCTCTCTCATCCACCTAGGCATTTACTGATGCAGCTTGGTTATAAGCCAAGCTGAGATGTATTATTATACCTGCTCTAAATAGAAAAGGTAGTGCATGGGAAACATTCTCGTGATCAGCTTCAACAGGCTTTGGCGCCAGCCTTCAAGGCGCCATGGGCCCAATGAGTCTCCTATCGTGGAATTGCCGGGGTTCAGGCGGGACCCTCGGTAGTTCCAAAATGCTCCACCTTGCCCGTCTCATCGCATCCACGAACATGCAGGTAATATTCATTTTTGAAACAAAAAATTCCAAGGTAACATCTACTGCTTTAATAAATCGTTTCAATGTTAACAAAGCTCATATTGTTCTAGCTGAAGGCTAATCTGGAGGCCTCTGGCTCCTCATTAAACAGGACATGGATGTAGATGTTTTATCTGTTAGTCAACACTTCTTCATTGCTTTGTGTGAATATAAGCAATGCACGAAAAAGTTTGGTTTAGTTTGTGTGTATGGTGATCCACACCACCAAAAAACGGCTAGTATCTGGGCTCAAGTTAAATCTTTTGTTCTAACATATTCAAACTTGCCTATCTTATGCATGGGAGACCTTAATAATATCATGAATGTTAATGAAAAGATGGGTCCTAGGCCAGCTAATGTTAGAAGAATATCTGAATTTTGCTGCTTGATAAAAGACTATGGTTTGTTTGATCTTGGTTACAATGGGTCGGCTTATACCTGGACTAACAAACGGTTCAATACTAATCCCACTTATGAGCGTTTGGATAGATGTCTTGGCAATGCAGATTGGTGTTCAGACTTCCCCACGACCACGGTTTACCACCTTCCAATGATGAAAAGTGATCATGCTCCAATTCTTGCGGTGCTTGATTCCAAACGACCCAAACCTAAGAAACCTTTCCGATTTGAGAATTGATGGTTCCTTGAGAAAGATTTTGATCAGATTGCCAAGAAAAGTTGGTCCAAATCCATCCATAGACCTTTCCACCAAAAAGTTTCATTCCTTGCTTCTAATTTAAAAGCTTGGCGCAGATCCAAACCGAACCTTGCTGATCAACTTGGCACCATTGAAAATCAACTCTTACAGCACCAAACCAGGCCACCTAACCAGCTAAATCACTCTGTCCAAAAAGAGCTTATTTTCTAGCACCATACTATTCTAGCCAAGCAGGAAGGCCTTCCATCGTCAAAGATATAAGAAGAACCGGACGTTATCTGGTGATAGGAACACCTCCTTCTTTCACCAGTCAATCATCAAGAGGGCAAGAAGGAATACCATCACTCATTTTCACAACCCTGATGGATCTTATTCTACTACTCAGCAGCAATTAGCCTAGACTGCCATAGATTACTTCAAGGAGATCTTCACCAGTCAACACCACAACGCCAAGGCAGATTCCTCTGAAGATGCTCAAGCTGAATCAAATGAGTATCAGGTAACGATTACTAATGGTTTCACTAACTCAACACCAAGCATGCAGGAACTTCACAACATAGTTAAAAACATGCGTAATAATGCTGCCCCTGGTCCTGATGGATTAAATGCTACATTCTACAAAGCTTCATGGAATTGGACAGGTAAGGATGTTTATGAACTACTCACTTCCTTCAATAATACAGGAAATCTACCAACTGCTATAAATAGTACTCATATTGTTCTCATACCAAAAATCAATTGTCCCATAACTCCTAGAGATTTTAGACCAATTAGCCTTTGCAATGTAAGTTACAAAATTATTGCTAAATCACTAGCTGATAGAATTAAAAATCACCTTCTTCAAATCATTCATCCATCTCAAACTGCTTTTGTTCATGGTAGACACATAGCTTCCAATATTATTATTGCTCAAGAGATTGTTCACTCTTTCAACCTTAGGTCTTAGAAACAAAAAGCTTTTCTCCTTAAACTTGATCTTGCCAAAGCTTTCGACAGAATAGAATGGTCTTTTATTGTTACTGCAATGCGTAGACAAGGTTTCCAAAAATCACTATCAATCTTGTGTATCAATGCATTTCAACTACTAATCTTGTAGTAATAATAAATGGTGAACCAACTGAAGCTTTCTATCCACAAAGAGGTATTCGTCAAGGTTGCCCACTATCTCCTTACTTGTTTGTACTTGCTGTGAATGAGTTATCTATTAATCTTTAGAATAATATGGAACTTAATAATATTCAAGGTGTCACTTTGGGTCCTCATTGTCCTAAAATTCACTCTTTACTTTTTGCTGATGACTTAATTATTTGTGGGCAAGCTAATAGTATTGAGGCTAATAGAATTAATTCTATACTTAATAACTTTTGTAATGCCTCTGGTCAAACTCCCAACTTAGCTAAATCTCACATTCTCTTTAGTAAAAATGTTGATGACTCCAGTAAAAGTGAGGTAAGATCTATCTTCCCTGTTAATGACCTTGCCCCTAATTCAACTTATCTTGGTCACCCTCTCATTTTCGATCACAATGATAGAAACAAAGCTTACAACTTCATTATTGCTAAATTTAGAGCTAAATTAACAACTATTAAAGCTAACAAGCTTAATCATGCTGGTCATTTAGTTTATATTAATTCTATTCTGAGCTCAATTCCCATTTACTACATGTCTACTGTGATGTTTTCTAAAAAATCCATTTCTAAAATTACTTCTATTATTAGAAGATTTTGGTGGTCGGGTGTTCAGGAGGAAAATGCTTCTAGCCCTTTTCACTTTTGGTCTTGGATGATATTTGTAAACCTAAAGATAAAGGTGGACTTGGCATTAGGGACATTCTTAAAATTAATCAAAGTCTTCTTATCAATGCTGCTTAGAACATAGTTACTAATAAAAATCTTTTTCTGTCCTCAATACTCAAATCCAAATACTATCCTAACTCTTCTTTTTGGACTGCGCCTAATAATTCAACCAAATCTATTTTCTGGTCTTCGATTATGCAAATTAAGCATGTGCTTCATGAACATTGTGTCCTTCAAATCCATTGTGGTGATTCTAGCATTTGGTCCTCACCTTGGTGTGCTGTTTGTGAATTCATTCATGATCATATTAAACTCCTGATTACGGTCCAGCGTTTGCCCAATAAAATTGCAGACTTTGGATGCCTCAGTCTCAAGTTGGGACAAAAAACCTCATCTCCAGAATCTTTGATGATCAAGCAACAAGTTGCATATCCACTATTCAAATGGTTCCTTCGGGTGCTTCTGACAAATTAAGATGGGCACCAGCAAAGAAAGGTATATGCTCTTCCAAAGAAGCTTTTACCCTCTTCAATACTAGCATGCAGGAACAAGTGCCTCAACAAGGTGCTAGAGGCATTTCCACTCAAGCTCTACACATTCTAAAAAGAGCATGGAAGCACAAGACTCTTCCTCCTTGCATTAAAGCTTTCGCTTGGAGGCTCATCAGAAGAGCTCTTGCAACTAGAGAACGTGCAGAAACCTGTCAACTAAAATTGACAAACATTGCTCAGTTTGCAGTATGATTGAAAATGACTCTCATTTGTTTTTTTCATTGTAGCTTCTCAAGAGCAGTTTGGTTCTCAGCCTCTCCCCCACTGCTCACATCAACACTACCTCAGGACCAAGATGGAATTCAGGATACCTTGTCTAAAATAATTGACACTAACACCTCTGAAAATGAATTTCAAAAGATCATGACCACTGTTTGGAATATTTGGAAAGCGAGAAATGATGCTCGCTTCAAAAATACGAAGTGGCCTGTCTTGCAGGTGCACTATGCAGTAGCAGCATATATGAGAATAACAGCACTCGAAGGTTCTTCTGAAGACACTCAGGAGCAACAAATGAATCATAATAGAACATTTTCTAATTCACCTTCTGCAGGAGTGCATAATTACCAAGGAGATTCGATGACTGATATGCATCAAAATGATGTATGCAGAACCAATGACCAAAACCTTGGTCATACACAACAATGTGCAAATTTCTCTTTTGCAGGTAATGCTGAAGATAGGATTACTCAGAATGAAAACCAGATGCTGAGCCTACCAGGCCCGCCCCACTACAAAGCTCTACTGCCAGCCATCCTGCCTGGCACAAGATGTTACATAGACGCATCTATTGCTCTAGACACTACTTTGCAGGCTTCAAGGTCTGCGGGTTTAGAATCTTCATCGTCAACAATCATCCAAGTGCTGCTTCGACTATCTATGTCAAAGCAGTGGCGATGAACTGCAACTCCGTCATTATGACTGAGGCGGCGGCCTTAGCTCTTGGAGCCCAATTACTCAAGGCTTTACAGGTGCAATGACCCTTATTCCTATCGGACAACCAACAACTCGTAACCTTCTTCAATGGTATGGACCACACTAATCCTCCACACTGGGAGATCAAGCCCTTTGCTCAGGCCTTCATCAACATCATCTCGGCAATTGGAGGAAAAATCTACAAAGTAGATAGAAATCTTAATACAACAGCTCATGTCCTAGCTAGTCAAGCTTATCATTCTGATGGTAGGACCTTGAATGGTTTTCAGACCACTTGTACCAATCCTCATCATGTAAACAGTTGTCCATCACTGATAGCCATTACCTCTGTACAGGGTGATTCATTCACCCTCTTAGCAGCATCCTGCTGCTAATTAATAAAGTTGCCCTTTATCAAAAAAAAACTTGAAACCTTTTTTTTGTTTTTTTTATTTGAAAGGGAAGGGAAGGCGAAACGTTTTGTTGTGCAAGAGCAAACCTTCGGTGACGTTACCCAATGGACACGTGAATTATGGGTTGTAATCTTAGCAGATATATTTGTTCATGTATAAATGGCCACAGCTAGTAAAAATTTTAGGGGCTCTTGTGTTTATACCTTATTTTGTATGAAATTGTGATTTTGCCCTTGTTTTTTTTAGTTTGTGAATTTGTCCCTGTGTTTTCAAAATGAAGCGCCACTTTGTCCCTATTCCGTCATCATCCCCTAACAGTGTTATGCTCATGTGGTTTTGCCCTCCTTATGAGTATTTGTGATTTTACCCCTGTTATGAGTATTTGTGATTTTACCACCCACAGGCCACGATGAAGGGAAGCGAATGGATCGGCATACCATAGTGCCTAGAGACAACCCACAGGCCACGATGAAGGGAAGCATTTGGCTGCCGTCCTGCGCGCCGTGCGCTGAGCCACACCGCACCTACGTACACCCGCGCCAAACCCCGCGAGCGACCCGCACAACCACACCAAGACCCGCACGGCCAAGCGGCCTTGACCAGAGCGCTGCGGCCGGGCACCGCTACTACCCTATGTGTGCCGCGCCACGGCCAGGCACCGCCGCTGCCCCCGCGCCTTGACCTGAGCGCTGCGGCCCTACCAGTGCCACGGTCGGGCATTGTTGCTTCCATGCAAGCACTGCGCCCCGTGGCCAGGCACCACCACCCCCGCACAACGCGCCCCGCTGCTGGACCTGTCGACAAACATGAGCAAATTGAGCCTGGCTCGGGCCGGCGGGTTTTGGCCCGGCCACGAACCTTAGTGGACAGGACCTGGGCATAAACCCGCTGTCCAGAAAAAAATTCTTGGCCCAAGACCGGCCCAAAATACATTACTATTTTAGCTATTTTACAGTGTAAAACGCGTGGGCAGCCCACCTAGGCCCGGGCCTTGCCCGAGCCCGGCCTGAAAAATTAGGCCCGACTTGCCTAGTTGGACGGTCATGGACAAGACTTTTTTGCCCTGAAATAATTGAGCTTTTTTCCGGCCCAGCCCGAACCCGGCATGGCCAGCAAAATGCTCAGGTCTACCTGTCAACGCCCCACGACGCTTGTGAAGCTGACACCGACCACTCTAGAGGAGAAGCGTGCGCCCCCGCTCGATCTATCCCTGACCCGTGCGGTTTGCCTGTGGCTGCACGAGCAGGAGGCTGAAGATAAGATGAGGGGCAACATGGTTTTTTGCCTCTGTTTTCAGATATTTTGATTTTTTTTTAATTCATTTATTGCGTGTCCACTTATCAGACATCCAAACCATGGGCAAACGGATGGTTCGTTTCAAAATAACAAGGGCAAAATCACAAAGTTGAAAAAATAAGGGCAAAATCACAATTTGATTACCGGATAAGGGCAAGAACACAATTTTTCCAAAATTTTATATGCTGACATAAAAAATCGTTCACACATCATAAGAAGTTAGAATGCTTAAAACATAAATGGATCAAGACGGTGTGATTCTACCAAAACCAGTCTAACCGGTTACGAGGCCGAGTTGTAAAACATAGTGAAAATGATAATATTTTTGAGCAAATTAGCAAAGGGTAACCAACGGCCTTACATGGCGAAGAATGACTAATTTCTAGGTAAATAGTAAAGGAGACGTCGAACCGCTCGTCTGAAATGGTCCTATCAGAGTAACAATGTTGGCAGATTATTCTTATGTCAACCAGCAAGCCTACAACATCATCCTTGATCATCGCTATCTTTGATCGTCGGATCAAGCAATGAACAATAAAATGGAGGTTGGAGGAAATTAGGACAAAAGAGAGGTATAGAATAGATTGACTTTTTTTATTGTATGTTGAATATCTCAACGGGTCGCAGTCCTCTAGTTTATATGGACAGGGTAATCTTATCTTAGTAGGAAACTTTCTCTAAACGAAATCGACTACTTTCCCACGAGATTGGACGAGTTCCTATCGAATTAGATTTGAATGGGACTCGGGCTGTGAAAACCGCCTTAGAATGTTTGTGAAACCTAGGTTTAATTAAGTAATAGCATAAGTGTTAATTTAAATAAAGTTTTAGAAGGTATTTAGATTATCTATCATAGTAGCAAGTAGGTTAGTAGTACAAAGAGAGTTACTTTATAGTGTATTTCACCATTTAGATTATCTCAGCATGCACCGTGGTCCATGGAACTCAAAATGATGAATTTGTTGTAACAAATAATTGTAATCCCTCTTATCCAATTTATAAGGTGAACATACATATTAAGATTCAAACTTTACGATCTTTGACCAATAATTTTTAATAAAAACTTGATATGGTTAGATTTGTAACCAAATGTTCTATCCAATGATCGTAGTTTATAATCATAAGAATATAATATAAAAATTAAATGGTCAAATGTAATTTGATAGACTATGTCATGTCAGACTAGGCCTTATAAAATTAACTGGATGGAGTATGTGTAATAGTATCCTTTTATAAATAACATAGAGCATTAAAAACTTAATTAGTGTTATATGACACAATGTTTCAATCAAATTGTATAAACTTATTTAAAATAACAACTTATAGATTTCTCATTAAGACGATCAGAGAAGTCTTGAGAGTCTCACTGATCAGAGATTGCAAACACCTTGGCAATTTAAAGCTTACACTAAATTGTTGGGTCTTCAATACAAGATTGTCTACAAGAAAGGAACTAAAAGTTCAGCAGCTGATGCTCTTTCCAGACTCCCTACTCTTTCAGTTCAGCCAACAGTAGACTTTTATGCTCTTTCTACTTCTCAACCTGTATGGATCCAAGAGTTGGTAGATACATATCAGCAACACCCAGCTACAACCAAACTATTCTCTTGTTTAGCTATGTCCAGCCCTCAGGGTCACTTCACACTACAAAATGGAGTGATCAAATACAAATCAAGAATTTGGGTGGCTAGCAGTATTCAACTTCAGCAAAATATCATGACTGCTCTCCATTCTTCAGCTATTGGAGGTCATTCTAGCTTCTTAGTACTTACATGAAGATTAAGAAATGGTTTGCATTGCCTGGACTTAAGATTGTCTCTGAATGTGCTACTTGTCAGCAGTCCAAAACTGAAAGGGTCAGATACCCTAGATTGCTTCAACAATTACCTGTCCCTACTCATGCTTGGCAGGTTATCAGTCTTGATTTTATTGAGGGACTGCCTACATCTAAAGGTTCCAACTGCATCTTGGTAGTAGTAGACAAGTTCTCTAAATATGCACATTTCATTCCTTTAGTACATCCTTTTACTGCTCTACATGTTGCAAAAGTTTTCATGGACTCTGTCTACAAATTACATGGTTTACCAACTGCCATCATCTCAGACAGAGACAGGGTGTTCACCAGTGCAGTTCAGAGGGAGCTATTTATATTTGACACAGACTGAATTGCAGATGAGCACTGCTTATCATCCTCGGACAGATGGCTAAACAAAGAGGGTCAATTAATGTCTAGAAGGATATCTTCGATGTGTTGTCAGTGCTTGTCCAACCAAATGGAAGGATTGGCTCCCACTTGCAGAGTTTTGGTACAACACTAGCTACCACTCTTCTCTAAACCATACTCCATTTGAAGTCCTCTATGGTCATTTCGGTATTGATCACATTGAGGACTGTGCAGTTCCTGATCTCGCCCTGTTCCCTTGAGCTACTTTTCAACCATAGAACAGTGTTTTCCTCTCACAACATTTCAGCATAAGCCAAATTTCAGCATAAGCCAGCTGGTTAAAGGACCGCAGACTTGTAGAACAACTGCTACAACAGCATCTTGTTCGAGTGCAACAGAGACAGAAGCATCAGGCTTATGAACGTCACAGTGAGCGTCAGTTTGAAGTTGGCCAAATGGTGTTTGTGAAACTGCAACCATATATTCAAACTAATTTGGCACGGCGCTTGAATCAGAAGCTCTCATTCTGTTATTTTGGTCATTTCAAGATTCTTCAGCGCATTGGATTAGTGGCATACAAATTAGAACTACCTGAAACTTGAGAAATGCATCCTGTATTTCACGTAAGTGCTGAACTACCTGACATTTCCAACCCCTTTCAGCATCCTGTGAAAATCTTGCAGCGTCGCCGTCATCATCATAATGCTCAAGTCATTGATAAGTGCTAGCACAATGGTCATCTTGGCCGGGCAATCTAGCTACTTGGGAGGATGGGGTCACCCTGGAGGCTGCATTTTCATCAGTGCCGGGTTGGGGTCAAGCCAGTACTCAAGTGGGGAAGAGTATCACAACATCAGCACCTGCGGATGCCGTTAAGCTGACCAGCAGAGCCGAAGCAGAAGGTGTGGAGGAGAATGAAGCCCAACTACGTTCTCAGAAGCCAAGCGAGCATCCAAGCCCAACAGGCGATACACTGGCCCAGAATGGAAAACACAGCCGCCCTGAATCGGAAGCCAAGGGAAGAGGGGAGACAAGAAACAGTAGGAAGATAGAACTTGGAGAACGGCCGGCTGCGTCCAGAAACCGTGTCGAGCGCAGCTCGTTGTAATCCACTAAATTCGTGAATTCGTGGTGTTAATCGAAGAGAGATATGGTTGTATCGTAACACTCGCCCTCTCTGGTCTTGGAATCCAATCATCGCACCATCTGATGCCTTGAAAGAGCACGCATCAATAGCAGGAAGTAGGGAAAACAGTGTAAACATCCTACAAGAAATAGATCATCCTTGTATTGCACTGTCATTGCATAGCTTATCCAAACTAGGAGGAGTAAAAGATGGTTGCAAATAAAGTAGCTGGCTCAAAACGGCGCCTTCTCTTGCTCCAAGCGCACCACCAACTGACATAAACAATGCGCAGAGCAAGATTTACCTGCAGTCACAGCAGCAGAAGATAGGGGTCTAGGAATAGATGTCGCCGGCAAGGCAAGGCAACTGGCAACCCAACTGCAACTCCGAGGCTCCAAAACTTGTGAGCACACCAGCGGCGACGGCAACATCTGAAACGACGCCTCTGCTCTTGAGCTCGTCTTGTCGAGCCTTGGTGCAGGCCCTAGCTATCAACGTTGGAGCCTCGTCAGACTCACCAGTGAGCGGCTCATACTGCCAGTGCCAGCGTCAGCCACATGACGTTGACTCGTTCTCGCTTGCCTCGGCATAGCTGATTGCACCGTATAAATATAATAGAGATTGCCCTGCTGCTCACGGCTCAGTTTGCCATTCAATCTTGGCCAGTCTTGGGGCTTTTGCAGATCCCGTGGTACGGTACCCGCCTGCAGGAAAACAAAGGTAACATAACAGTCACCCTCTTCTGCTCTGCTTATTGTAAAGCAAATATCACCTTAAGCCCAACAGCTGAGTACTTATGCAAAATATCAGAAAACTATTCTCGGTGGTGGTAGTTTCTACTTTATTTGGTCCTCTCATGTAACTGTCTTGCTGAGACAATATGTATAAAAATGGTATGATTACTTAGACTAATAACTGTACATGAAACATCGATTACTTCTGCTATCAGTTTCATGTACCAGAAAAAAAAATGGAAAAGATGAATTACCTATTATATTTAGACTGGAAAAAAAGAACTCTAAATTAGAAGGATAGATTACATACTTTACATTCTGTTTTGGTTTTACATAGTAATATAAGTTCATTGTTGACAATGCAGTTCAGCATAATCTTGCACGTCTGTCTTTCTGCAATGATCAGACACCCAAATACCCAATACATGGAGTACAAAGACAAATCTAATTCAAGTTTTGAGGACTCCCCAAGCACCACGGTGAACAATCCTGGGTGCTATGCCACTTCTCAGAAATTCATCGATAATCCAACTAATGAGCATAATGATTTGGAGTTATGTTTGCACACACCAAACTCCATGAACTCTTTTCCTACAGTATCAAGTAATTCTAACAGTAATGGCCATGTTGCATCGAGCAATTCCTCTTCAGCTAAAATATATGGTCCTCATCCATGTGAGGTCAGTAGCAATGTAAAATCAGATTGGTATGGAACCAATGTGACAGACTATTCTGCGAACAGTTGGATTGCCTCGGATGTAACCCTCAACTACATAAAAAAAAAACTATTGATGCAGGAGGACAACGATGATAGGGTCAGATTAGATCATGGAGAGTATGCACTTAGAGCCATGGAAGAGCCTTTCTACAAACTCCTTGGACAGAATAATCCAGTTTATCCTCACTGACTACCATTTTGTAACTGTGATCATCTGAAAAATATCAATGACAGCATTAGCAAATCATGCAGTATTTGCTCTGTTGCTATTGACTCAAGTAGTAGCCATTCTAATCACAACTTTCAAGCTTTTGAAGCTCCATGGAGTCTATCTGACATTGTCAAAGAGAAAAAACAGTTCACTCAAGGTACACACAGCATGACGCTTAGTTTGAACGTAGATGGGCTTTCCATTGCTGAAAAACGTAGCCGAGATGATCAGTCACTTCAGGTTAATGTTGCAGACAAAAGCAACCATGCATCATCCGAGGTTCGCAGTGGAAGTTATTCACGGACAGAAGATTTTCATTTGTTAGAAGGAAGGAGTAGCAAGCATTTTGCCGTTTCATTCAATGGGACAACCCGAGATGAGATGCTTGACAGGGTCCTACTCTTCTCTGGGCATAAGCTTACGGATGAAGGTATTGTTTTGCGAGAAATGATGGCAAACAAATCAACCAGAAATTCACAGAATGATCAAGGAAGAACATCAGCTTGTCGGAAGACACGAGTTAAGAAGCAACATAAGAAAGAGGTGGTGGATCTAAGAACCCTTCTTACCCATTGTGCACAAGCAGTATCTGTGAATAACTATACCTTAGCAAGTGATATACTGAACATCATAAGCCAACATTCCTCAGTAAGCGGGGACGATACCCAGAGGCTAGCATCTTGTCTAGCGGACTGCCTTCAAGTACGATTAGCTGGAACTGGGGGTCAGCTGTATCACAAGTTGATGACTGAAACCAGCAATGCCGTGGACACTTTAAAGGTATATCAATTGGGTTTAGCAGTAAGTCCTTTCATGCGAGCACCATACTATTTTTCCAATAAGACAATCCTTGATGTCTCAAAGGGAAAACCAAAGGTGCACATTATCGACTTTGGCATTTGCTTTGGCTTTCAATGGCCATCACTGTTTGAGCAACTCGCAAAGAGGGAAGATGGAAGATGGACCTCCTAAGGTTCGGATCACAGGTATTGAGCTACCCCAGCCAGGATTTCGACCAAATCAAATGAATAAGAACACAGGACAGCTATTAGCTGATTATGATAGCATGTTCAGTGTACCTTTTGAATATAAAGGAATATCATCGAAATGGGAAACCATCCGTATACAGGATCTCAACATCAAGGAAGATGACGTGCTGATAGTCAACTGCCTATACCGAATGAAGAACCTTGATGATGAGACAGTATCTTTTAACTGTGCTAGGAACAGGGTGCTCAATATCATTAGAATGATGAAGCCAAAAGTTTTTGTGCATGGAGTAGTGAATGGATCATATAGCACCCCCTTCTTTTTAACACGTTTTAAAGAAGTCATGTACCACTACTCTGCATTATTTGATATCCTTGATAGAACTGTTCCACGAGAAAATGAGGCAAGAATGATCTTAGAGAGGGATATCTATCAGTGTGCAATTCTCAATGCCGTTGCATGTGAAGGATCTGAGAGGATTGAGAGGCCAGAGAGCTATAAGAACTGGAAGTTACGAAACCTGAAGGCTGGCCTTGAGCAGCTCCCATTGAATCCAGACATTGTGAAAGTAATAAGAGATACGGTGGGGCACTATCACAAAGATTATGTAGTCGATGTAGATGATCAGTGGCTAGTACTGGGATGGAAGGGAAGGATCCTGAGAGCAATATCCACATGGAAACCTAGTGAGTCATATGATGGCAAGTTGGCAACTAAGTCCTAAGAAGCTTGCTAGTATAAGCAGAAGCAGAGGTTTGAAAATTTTATGTATCAATGCTCTGAACTAATTATGTACTTATTATTTTTACATTATGCTGGTAACGAATTGCAAGTGGCTAATACTTCAGAAATGGACTTCCAAAGTCAAAGGGATTGCATAGTGGCAATGCTGCCCTGTTAAACATTTGGATATGCATTGCGAATATGTCCTTTCTTACCTATGGAACCAATTTGTTCGTTTGCCTTTCTGTCATATAATTTATGGTATTTGTATTACACCTCAAAACGTTGATTGCTGGTATGAATTCTTCATGGGTTGAGCCTTTGTTGATACCATGCATGGGCGATACTCGACCACCTTTACATCCAAAGCAGGTTCTATTTAGAGCATAGAGGCAAAAAGGGAAAAAGAAAGAAAGAAAGAAAGAAAGAAAGAAAGGAGTAGAAAATGGTATGATAAGTTACTACTGAATTGTTGCTCGTAACTAGGAGTAGATACGATCATGACCGGTTAAACGTCATTAGCAGTATAACAGCGACGAAGGAGGCGTGGGGTGGAATGGACAAGCACAATCGTATATGTACATACCTGGTGGAGTCCTGAACAGCTGCATCTGCTCCTTCGTTCTTGGAATGCGCTTTGGTCTTCACCTCCGATAGCAGCCTGAATTGGGGGCCGGTCCGTCAGTGAGTCGTAGTATTTGGTGCCGGTCGGGCATTCCATCGAACAGCTCCCGAGCATCCACCCTCGTCGTTGAAGTTTGACGACCGGAGCGCGCCCTCATCTTGACGGCAAGTCGATAGCCGTTTGGGATCGCCAGTTCGCCACAGGTGACTTCATTTTCTCTTTCACCTCTCCGGTGGACGTGGCTGCATTATGACCAGCAGTAAGCCAGGACCAGCACAAGTAGCTACAAAGTGAAACACTTCCGCCGCCGTTCAATTTCAGTTTGCTCTCTCTAGAAATGGCAATCTCTACAGCAGCGAAACGTTTTCCTTTTTGATGAAAAAGGGAAGCGAAACGTTTTGTTGTGCTTCGGTGACGTTACCTGATCGACACGTGGATTACGGGTTGTAATCTTAGCAGATATACAGGTCACAAAAAAAATCTTAGCAGATATATTTGTTCATGTATAAATGGCCACATCTAATAAAAATTCCCATACGTTGACACAAAGATCGGGCACAACTCATAAAAAGTTAGAACGCTCGTATCATAAATGAATTGAGATGGCACGATTCTGCCAAAACAGGCCTAACCGGTTTCGAGAATCGGCCTAGTTGTAGATATCATATTACATGATGAAGGATGGCAATTTTTACGAGCAAAACAACAGAGGGTAACCAATGGTCCTGCGTGGTGAAGGACGTCTAGTTTCCAGGTGAACTTGTAAAGGAGACGTCGAAACTCTCGTTCGGGAGGGACCTCATCGAAGTAACGAGGTTGATGGTTTGTCTTAGGTTAGGTAGCAAGCCTAGGACGCTATCCTTGGTTGTCATCGTCTTGATCATCGGACCAAACGATGAGTATCAACATGGAGGTCGAAAGAGATTAGGGCAAAAGAGAGATGGAGAATAGATAGGTTTTTTGTTCAACTGTGTGTGATTGTGTATTGAACGAGATACGTCTTATTTGAAATAAATTGAATGATAGAAGAATCTTTCTTTTGGATTCCTGGTATTCTAGACTCTTTTCCACACTAATTACCAATTCTTTTGTTGGTCATTGAGATTCGTGGGCAGTTTAGACTATTATTTAGAGATAGATCGTACCTCTTTTTTTTTATCCCCTCGCACAAATCAAAATGATTGATGTTCTTCTATTAAGAATCGTCTTAGGCCTAATTCCTATTACTTTGGCGGGATTATTCATGACTGCGTATTTGCAATACTAGGCATGGGGATTAGTTGGATCTTTGATTGAGTAATACCTTAATGGGCTATGGTCCTCTAGTATATAAAGACATGATGATTTATATACAAACTAAAGTGATTGCTTTATATTATTTTCATTGTGGGTAATATAGAGTAAGGATGGGCAAAATACCCGATACACAATTCCCGAACCCGAATTACCTGAACCCAGACCCGAAGTACCTGAACCCGAAATACCCGATCACAATTTCGGATAGTGATGGTAAAGACCCGAAATTAGTTTGGGTAATTCGGGTAATGTTTCCCGGTACCCGAACTACCCAAATTACCTGAAATATCTCAAATATTTGCTCTTTTATTCCTAATATGAAGACATGAAGTATTTCAATGCCATATAAATATATTATTTGGTATGAATTAATGTAGATTTATGCTAACTTGATAATTGATTTGTTGGTAATTGATATGAAGACATGATGTGATTTATAGGACTATTGTGTATTGCTTTAAAATGGTACTTGAATTCTTCCAAAATGTTTGGTTTTGTCAATTTCGGGTATATCGGGTAAAACCCGAACCCGAATTATCGGGTACCCAAAATTTCGGGTAATGCTTTTTCGGGACAAAAATCGGGTAGCAATTTTTAATACCCGAATTTTCAACTACCCGAATTTTTCGGGTAACCCGAATGCCCAGCCTTAATATAGAGGCAAACTTAGGGATTACTTTGCATTATCTTTCTTAATTGCAGGGGTTGATAATTTACAAAAAGGATATGCAGTTATTTTAAATCATCTTTCATAATAGTAAAGACAAGTAATTTAGAGGTTTAATTTAAATTATCTTTTATAATGGTAGAGGTGGGTGTAATGTAAATTTATGTAATTTTTATAATAGCAGAAGCAACGATTTTTTATAAAGTAGAACAGATCCATCGATTATTATTGATGATGGTGATTATAGTCTATCAAATTAAAGGCTATATGTTTTTTATTATTATAATAATTTGTATAATTTAGCTTTTTTTTCCTTAGTGTGTGTCATGATAATTAATGTGGAACCCCCTTTTATGACCTCTAATTAGTAATACTAGGATAGCAGAGGCCTTGCCATTTTTCTTTAAAAAGTTTAGCACGTGACTTTTGTACTTAAGATAAAGAAAGAAGTAAAGCAAGGTGTTTTCGTGGGGCGTGAATAGTTGGCAGGATGTAGGACTATTATAAATTTGGTTTGGCCAATATCCTCTTCAAATATAGGTAGGACAACTATTTTATTGAAATATATTTACAGAACCCAATAGACTAAAGACACCTTGAAAATGTATTATGTCAAACCAAATCCACCTATATAAAGCTGGTGTTTTCATGATTACCGTGGTCAAAAGTTTTAACGGTAATGCTTGGTTGAGGGTGTCTGGACGAACGGGCAGACCGACCTCGCAGGCGTGACGCCCAAGAAAAAAATGAGGGGGCGTGCAGATATAGTCAGGTGGGCCCGCACCCGTCCTTTTCTGTGGGGCAGCGCATGGAAGCGTGTGCAGCCACTCGTTTGGGGTGCAGTTCGGGGTGCACGTGGCGCGTGGGGAACCGTGCATGTGCGTAACCACGGAGAGAGGCTCCCTGTTGCGTCCACTGCTGCCGGACCAGCTGACTAGCACCAACACTCTGGTGCCTAGCGCCTAGACCTGCTGCTGCTTGCCGTCCTGGCGTGCTGCTCTTTTCTCTCTCTGTGTTGTCTGCGCCCGGGTTAAGCTACCCTCCGCATGCTGCCTGGGCCGGCCAAGCCGCTTGTCTGCTTGTGAGAGGAGCGTGCGAGCCCACATCTGCATTGCATGTGTCGTTTGCTACTTCCGTGATAGTTGACCATTGGCAGCTGAGTGTTGGTCCAAATTTTTTCGTCACTCCATGGCATCGAGCTCCGTATGTGTTCATGCGTTTCATATGTATGTTTCATCTGGTGTTCCATGTGTTTCATCTGGATATTGCATAGTATGTTGCAAGTGTATGTTTTATCTGTTTCAAGCGTATGTGGTAAGTGTTTTATCTGTATGTTTCATATGTTGCAATGGCTATACACGTATGTTGCGTGTATGTTTCAAATGTTTCATCTGTTTCAAACGTATGTTGCAAGTGTATTAGCAGGATGTTGCATATGTTGCAACCATATGTTTCAAATGTTTCACCTATTTCAGATGTATGTTGCAGCAAGTGCTTCATGTTGTAGGTGTTTTCATTAGCAGGCGTAGTATATTTCATGTGTTTTAGATGTATGTTTCATTTGAAACTTGAATGTGTTTCATCTAAATGTTGCATTGGCTATACATGTATGTTGTAAGTGTATGTTTCAAATGTTTTATCTATTTCAGACATATGTTGCAAGTGTTTTATCTATATGTTTCATATGTTGCAATGGCTATACACGTATGTTGCAAGTGTATGTTTCAAATGTTTCATCTGTTTCAAAGGTATGTTGCAAGTGTTTTATCTGGATGTTGCATATGTTGCAGTGGCTATACATGTATGTTGCAAATGTATGTTTCAAATGTTTCATCTGTTGCAATGGCTATACACATATGTTGCAAGTGTATGTTTTAAATGTTTCATCTGTTTCAAACGTATGTTGCAAGTGTTTTATCTAGATGTTGCAATGGATACACATATGTTGCAATCGTATGTTTCAAATGTTTTACCTGTTTCAGACGTATGTTGTAGCAAGTACTTTATGTTGCAAGTGTTTTCATTAGCAGGCGCAATTGTTTCATATGTTTCATCTGAATATTGCATGTGTTTCACATGGATGTTGCAAAAGTAGATCTGGTGTTGCAAATGTAGATCTGGTCCCCACCTGCATGCGTGTCCATGGGCCGCAGTACAGAAGCGAAGCGAGGGGTGCAGCAGCATGCAAGGGCGCGGGCATGGGTGGTCCCCACCTGCATGCATGGGCGCGCAACACGGAACGAAGTGAAACGCGCAGCATGAGGCACGGGTTTGCGTGCGTACGTGCAGCGCCATGTGGGGGCAGGCGGGCCGGCGCACAGTTGCAGCCGCATGCGAGACAAGTGAGGTAGGCGGCGGCAGGTGCAGGATACGGTCAGACCCACCAGGCATGCGGGGTGGACGCAACCAGCGGGGGCAGGTGCGGGCGTCTGTATGGGCGCTAAAATGTAGTGGAACTTTACCATTTGGGTTAGTGTCCAACTCAACACGGATGCTCAAATTGTTGGTAATTATTATGTGACGTGCTTGTCGATAGAAAGACATATTTGTTAATCTTAAGGTCTTCCGGCTAAGTTTCTCATATGTGTACAAAACAGCAAGATTGAATATGCACATTTATGGTGGTGAGTGTGCAAGCGCGTACATAAACATTTGTGCCTATATTTTGCTAAAAGTTACAAAAATTGAAAAAATGTTCTGCTTAAAAATAATGCATCTAGAGTTGATTCCTAACTTTGAAACAACTAAATTTAGGCAAAGTGTGATAATAATAAGAAAGTGTGGCAAACAAAGCAGATGCCACACTTATAATAAAATTTGGCATGAAAGTGACTGTGATATGTGGAGCATGACGCTAAGAAAGTCTGAAGTGTCATAACTATGTTGTGAAGTAAACACATGCCTAAAAAACAGTAGAGATGAATTTTACTGCAGATTCGAAGTGAACGTAAACCTTGCAATTAAATTTCATTCCATCCACATCCATGGTAGTAATTCTATGATTATTTGGCCATATATCGCTTAGGTGCCATTCGTAAGATACGCTGATGTAGTGATGTGAGCTTTTTCACACTGTTTTAGCTTACTGAATCTGAAATGTTGGGTGGAGACGGTGACAGAAGAATAATTATCGGAATCTATACCTAATAATAAAGGGGTAAAATTTCAAGCACATCTAAATTTTCATCCAACCCTAATTTTTTTTTCCATTTCCGTCTCCAGTTTCATCTCCCAGTGCTTTCACTTTTTTCTCTCCCCTCTCTAGTCGGGGTTTAGGAAAGTGTTGGCCCATCCCCTGGTGTTTTATTTTTTTTATTTTTTGATAAAGTAACTTATGGGTCTTTGAAACTTTGACCTTTTTTTAGAAACTGGAGGGGTTTTGACTTTTGAGCCCCTACTGAAAATATATTAAAGAAACAAAAGGAACCAAAACAAATACAAGAGAAAAAAGATCTCGGTCTAAGGAGAAACTTTGACCTTTACTTAATAAACAAATATTCCTATTAAGTTGTTGGTTTTAATTAGGAATAAATTATTATTATTACATGAATTAGTTGATGGCATAACTAGCCAAACTGTAAACTCAAATCTTGAGCGACTCCTCATCTAATCTAATCAAAACAAATGTTTCTCCAAGCTGTCTGCACATACCAATGTAAATCTCTAAGTTGTCCACATATACCAGTATAACTTTCAACAAGGGCTGACATATGGAAACTGAGACACAACGACAATTAAGGGGGTATGAAAGAAAGATATTAAAATTACATATTTTTATGGATCCTTACAAGAAGTCACATAACTTCGTATTAAACTCTACCAACACATGGATAGTATGAAAACTAAAGTTATGATACTTTTTGTGAGTAAATATATTATTCCTTACAATGAAAAAAATCTATCAAAGTTGTATTTTAATTCAATACATAATTCAAAGGATATTGTCATATTATTGTCAAAATCTATCAAGCCCGTGCGTTTGTGATTGTTGCAGTAACCACTCACAACATAAAAAATAACACCGATACAAATTAAGTTGTTAAGGCCGATGCGGTTGTTTTTTTTCTCGAACACGACTTCACGTGTCATTGCATTAAGAAGAAGGAGGCCGAAAGCACGGCGAATACAAAACAGGGAACAGAACCACAGAGACAGTGGCAAGCGCCCCAAAATACAACAACAACACAACAACAAGCAGCAAGAAAAGAGAGAAAGGGCCCTTCACCACAAGCCTAATGACGCAACCTGCAAGACAAGTTGCAACAATGCAGAGGATCCAACTCGGGAGATATAGCAACGGCGGTAAGAATCCACCGAGAGGGACGACCAAGGCGGTCATGGAGGCCCACGCAGTAAAGCGAGGGGGCATCACACGCTCGGCAGCAACTGCCCGAGGTGGAGCCAAGCGCGACGCCGGTGACCAAGGACGACCGAGCAATGACGACGGCGAACACATCGGCAACACCAACATCCGAGAGGACCAAAGCGAAACCCATGCGGCTAAGCGTCCGCGAGGGGGCATCACACGCTTGGCAGCAACTGCCCGAGGTGGAGCCAAGCACGACGTCAGTGGCTAAGTACGACCAAGCAACAATGACGGCGAACAACTGCGGCAACACCATCCTCCGAGGACCAAAGCGAGGGCGGGGCCTGGCGCGGCGGGCGGGGAGGGTGCATCAATGTGGCCTTCAAGAAGGAAATGACACCCGCGGACGCCAACCACGTTGAGACAGTCACCCGGAGGAACTTTCGTTCCGAGGCTTGCCCCAGCAGTCGCCGGCGACGGTAAGAGCAGAGATGACGCCTCCAAGAAGGTGATGACGCTGACGCGCCACCGTCGTCGGCCAAGACACGAAGTCTGGCGGGGTTTTCACCCCAACTCGTCGCCGCCGGCCCCTGGGGGCGAAACCAGCTGGCCGCCGCGCCCAGAGCACGCCGGAGCCGGGAGGGGGCGGGGAGGAGGCTGCCACCGATGAGGGTCGCACGGGCCCGGGCGGCCCAAGCCGCCAGATCAGATTCGGCGCCAGAGGAAGACCAGGGCGCCGGACCGGCGCGGCGACCGCCGGAAAAGCGCCACACGCGGGGTCAAAAGGAGCCGGGGGCGCCGTTGTTTGATAGTTTTTTCTCCCGTTGCAACGTACGGACATATTTGCTAGTAAAGACAAATTGCTGGAAGCAGTTGAGGTCGTCAACTTGCACATCGCAACGTTGTTGGAGAAAGCCGGTGTCGTTACACTCGCCACCTCGCCATTCCTTGATGCTGAATTGCTGGTCGAAACATGCGTGAACGGCCAGGAGAGCACGCACACTCTGCTTTCGTGCCGGATCGCGTAGATCTTCTTGGGAACATATTCTACTGCTTGCGCACAGTTGCGATAGATGATGATCTGGTTAACTTTTTTACACGTACTACATTGTGCGTGCCATTTTAAAAAGTTCAAGTAAAAGGTTGGTGATAAAATTCGAGATGGCAACATATTAAAGGCGAAGAATATGCAGCAATGCGCAGAGACGGGGGCGAATTCAACTTTGCCACCAGCTTGGCGGCTCGTTTCCTGGTTCCTCAGCTGCATCCACTCCACCGCTACCTCCCTTGGTCCTGGAAAAAAGTATCACGTTAGGTTTAGTCTAAATCAAACTGTCTTGCTTTTATTTAAATTTATAGAAAATAGTATCAATATTTATAACTTTAAATATTTATATTATGGAAGTTTATTTCGTGATGAATCTAATAATATTTATTTAATATATATTATAAATAGTAGTACTCTATTTGTTTCTAAATAAATCAATTTCTAGAATTCGTGTCAGTCAAACTTTTATAGAAAAAAGTAAAAACATATATGACATAAAATTAGCATATTATAAAAATATATTCTATGGTAAATCTAATAATACTAGTTTGATATCATCAATCTTGATGTTTTTTTTATAAATTCGGTCAAAGTTTAAAAGTTTGAGTTAAGACAACTCCAGAAATCTATTTATTCAGGACAGAGGGAGTATCTTTTTTATATAATTTGGTCAAACTCATTTAGAGTGAATACTATTTTAGTACTCCCTTCGTTCTAAATTATAAGTCATTCTAACTTTTGTGGAAAGTCGAAGCATCTCAAGTTTGATCAAAATTATAGAAAAAATTATAAAGATTTATGATATCAAATAGTATACTATTTGGTATCATAATGTTATTATTTTATGAGTTAAATACACCGGCGGTCCTTAAACTTGTAGCGTTGTGTCACTTAGACCCACGAACTTTCAAAATCGAAATCTGACTCCTGAACTTGTTAAGTGGTGCCACTTAGGCCCATACCTCTTCAACAGCCGCTGACAAGGATATTTTTTTTTTAAAAAAGCACCCTGCTATAGACCTGTTCTACCTCCATCTCGGTCGCGCGCGGCGACGTCCGTGGCCATCTTGGTCGCGCGCGACGTCCACCTGCGCGGTCCCCGGCACGCGCGCTTCCCTCGCTGCGCCGTCCATCTCCCCAAACTCGCTGGCCTCCTCGCACAGCGACGGCAGACGCATGAAGAACGAGAGGGCCGCGGCGTTGCAGGTGAAGTACATGTACACCGGCACAGTGAGCTCGGGGGCCACGTCGACCAGCGGAGTGCAGAACAGGTCGAGGACGAGCGCGGCCACCGGGCACGACAGGCTGGAGACGGCCGCCCTGACGTGTGGCGCGTGCAGCTGCACGACCCTGGAGATGAACTCCACGGGGCCCGCGTGGTCCGTCGGGGGTTGGACGGCAGGCAGGCGGTGGAAGCGGACATCAAGGCTGAGCCTGCGAGCTCGCTGCCCTCCGTACGCAAGCCCATATACCCTCTCGCGGCTGCTGTCCTCTTCCTCTTCCTCTGCCTCTGCAGCGCGACCGGCTCCGGCGGCAAACCGAGCGTCGCGCTGCTGCCAGTGAGCAAGGACGACGCCACGCAGCAGTACATGACGGGGTTCCGGCACTCCGCTGGTGCTGGTGAAGGCCGTGCTGGACCTGGCGGGAGCCACGCTCTGGGTGGACTGCGAGGCCGGGTACGCGTCCTCCACCTATAGCCGCGTGCCGTGCGCGTCCAACCTCTGCTGCCTCTCGCGGTCGGCGGCCTGCGCCACCAGCTACTCCGGCGCCCCGAGCCCGTCCTGCCAAAACGACACCTGCGGCGGGTTCCCTGAGAACACGGTCACGCGGGTCAGCAACGTCTTCACCGACGTGCTGGCCTGCTCGCAACGGCGCCGGCATTCTTCTTCACCTGCGGGGCCACGTTCCTGACGCAGGGACTGGCGGCGGGCGCCGCGGGGATGGCGTCGCTCAGCCGCGCCCGCTTCACGCTGCCAACGCAGCTTGCCTCCACGTCCCGCTTCTCCAGGAAGTTCGCGCTCTGCCTGCCGCCCGCGGCCGCGGCGGGCGTCGTCGTCTTCGGCGACGCACCCGGCATTCCAGCCCGGGGTGGTGCTGTCCAATACGTCGCTCATCTACACCCCGCTCCTCGTCAACCCGGAGAGCACGATGGGCATGTCCACGGACGGCCGCGAACACCGCCGCGCGCGACGGAGATGGAGGTAGAACCAGGGTTAAAAATCCCGGGCGGTAAACCGCGGTTTACCGCGGTAACCGGGCTAACCGGGCCGGACCGGTTCCGGTCCGGTCCGGTTAGGTATTCCCCAAATTCAAATTTAAAATTTGAAAAAAAAATGCTGAAAAAATTTCTAAAAATAGTTCATGATTTATAAAAGCCAATGGTGTAAAAAATTTTTAAATTCGAGTTCGTTTAGTATTTATTTATACGTATAGAAGTTTGAAAAAAAAAGAAAAAGAAAAATCCCGGTCCCGGCCCGTTAAGGCCCATGAGGCCCATTAGGCCGCCACGGGCACAAAACGCGGTAACCGCTACAAACCGCTCGGTAAGCCGGGCACAAACCGCTACAGACCGCTACAAACCGCCACGGGCAAAGAAAAAAGAAAATTCCAAACGGTTTGTAGCGGTTACCTCTCAAACCGAGCGGTAAACCGCTAAAACCGAGCGGTAAACCGCTCAAACCGAGCGGTAAACCGGTCGCAAACCGAACCGAAGCGAGTTTGAATTCAAATTCAAATTCGACCGGTTACCGACCGGTTACCGACAAACCAGACCGGTAAATCGGAACCGGAGGCCGGCGGTTTGAGCCGTCCGGTCGGTAAAAAAAACCCTAGGTAGAACCTATGTATAGAAGGGTGCTTTTTGTAAAAGAATTATCCTAGTCAGCATCTATCGAAGGGGCATGGACCTAACACCCTGTTCGTTTCGCTGGATCAGCAGAATCAGCAGTCATCCAGCAGTGTTTTTCTCTCACAACAAACCAGCGAACAGTACTTTCAGCCATAATAAACCAGTGAAACGAACAGGGTGTAAGTGGCACCACTTAACAAGTTCAGGGGGTCAGATTTTAGTTTTGGGAGTTCGTAGACTTAAGTGGCATGACGCCACAACAAGTTTAAGAGCTCTTATTTTATTATATAAGTTTAGTCAAACTTAATATGCTTCGAGTTTAGAAAGAACAGTTGAAATGACTTATAATTTACAAGTTATAGTTTGATGAGGGAGTATCAAAATGTTCTTGTGACAGTTGACATGGTGGATGAGGCCATGCATGACAAGACATGGCATCGATAATGCTCGGCGCTTGGCATCCACCGCCCACTTGATGTACTGTGATGGCTGATGCGCCACTTGCCAAATCATTTTCTTCTGCTCGCCAAAGAAATTTCTAACACACAATGACAATGCGCAACTCTTATACAAGTAGAAACACACACATAATGCAACTTGATCCATGGAAAATTATCAAACCTATAAATTAAGAAGCTGGTAACCATTTTGATTGCCTAAACGTAGCATCAAAACTAAAGAGAATATTTTGTGTGTTGGAAACCATTTTCATATGTCCATTTGCTGCGTTGGTACTATTCCAAGTCTTTAAAAGATCCTTTTGCCACCGATGAGCTTTTAGTTAGATATAATCTCTCGATCGTGTACCACTAGAAAACTTTGAAATTCTCGATCTACCTACCATTAGAAAACTTAATGTGGCTTCCACCACTCCTGTCGGCCTTTGATAAAAATAGCCAAAGTGAGTTGTGAACTTTGATGATCTAAAGTATGTCACACACTCACATTAGTTGGGAGAATTTCTATTTTTTTAATCTTTTTTTATTCAATATTTTAATAATAATCGTTCCTAAAAAAATTTGCGGATTTGACTAACATTGTCGCGCGCAACATCCGCCACTTTAGACGGTGTTTTCGATGTGGAAAATGCTGTCACACCACTCGCTGGTGTGACAGTATTGTTCTGTCGTGCCACCGGAAGTGGCGTGACTAGACAAAACCTTTGAAAAATCAAATCTCTTTAATACGACGTCGGATGAAGATGAAAGTTATATGAAAATTGTAGCCCTCAATGAGATCTACAACTTCGTAGTTTTGAGTTTTTTCATTTGAGGACGTTAAGATGCTCAAAAAATTAATAAAAAATTTTAGAAGCATAATAACCGCGTACAAGTGCTCGTCGCATTAGAAAAATAATATCGTTTTTGTATGGTGTCAAATGAAAATACTTTTAACTTTGTAGTTTTAAGTTTTTACATTTGAGATCATTAAAATACACGAAAAAATAATATAAAATTTCAGTAGCATAATAATCGCGTACTGGCGCTTGTCGCATTATAAAAATAATATTGTTTTTGTATGGCGTCAAATAAGATACATTTTATATCAAAGTTGTAGCCCTTAGTGAGATCTATAAATTTATAGTTTTGAGTTTTCACATTTGGAGTCATTAGGATGCTAAAAAAATATAAAAAAAATCAGTCGTTAATATGCTACTAAAACTTTATATTAATCTTTAGAGTATGTTAACGACTTCAAATATGATAACTCAAAACTATAAACTTGTAGATCTCAGTAAGGGCTATAATTTTGATATAAAAGGTATCTTCATTTGACCCCATACGAAAACGATATTATTTTTCTAACGCGACAAACGCTAGTACGCGGTTATTATACTGCTGAAATTTTATATTATTTTTTCATGCATTTTTATGATCTCAAATGTAAAAACTCAAAACTACAAAGTTGTAGATATCATTGAGAGCTAAAACTTTCATGTAAAAAGTATTTCATTTGACACCATACAAAAACGATATTATTTTTCTAATGCGACAAGCACTCGTACGCGGTTACTATGCTTCTGAAATTATATATTAATTTTTTTGAGAATCTTAACATTCTCAAATGAAAAAACTCAAAACTACAAAGTTGTAGATCTCATCGAGAACTATAATTTTCATATAAATTTCATCTTCATCCAACGTCGTATCAAAGAGTTATTATTTTTTAAAGGTTTTGTCTCGTCACGTCACTCTCGGTGGCGCGATAGAACAATATTGTCACGTCAGCGGGAGTGGCGTGACAGCGTTTTCCACGTCGGAAACGCCGCCTAATGTGACGGATGTTGCCGCGTCAATGCATGTGACGCGACAACGTTATTTGGTCGCGACCAAAATGGTCAAATCCGCAAATTTTTTAGGAGCGATTATTATTAAAATATTGAATAAAAAAAAGATTAAAAATAAAAAATAATCCCATTAGTTGTCACACACATTGGGAAATAAGGCTGGGCATTCGGGTTATCCGAAAAATTCGGGTCGGGTAATTTGGGTAGTTAAAAATTCGGGTATTAAAAATTGCTACCCGATTTTTGCCCTGAAAAATTACCCAAAATTTCGGGTACCCGATAATTCGGGTTCGGGTTCGGGTTTTACCCGATATACCCGAAATTGACAAAACCAACCATTTTAGAAGAATTCAAGTACCATTTTAAAGCAATAAACAATAGTTGTATAAATCACATCATGTCTTCATATCAATTACCAACAAATCAATTATCAAGTTAGCATAAATCTACATTAATTCATGCCAAATAATATATTTATGGTATTGAAATACTTCATGTCTTCATATTAGGAATAGAAGAGCAAATATTTGAGATATTTCGGGTAATTTGGGTAGTTCGGGTACCGGGAAACATTACCCGAATTACCTAAACTAATTTCAGGTTTTTACCATCATTATCCGAAATTGTGATCGGGTATTTCAGGTTCGGGTACTTCGGGTCTAGGTTCGGGTAATTCAGATTCGGGAATTGGGTATCGGGTATTTTGCCCACCCTTATTGGGAAACACGTTTTACTTTAGTTTGTCACGTACGGACGTACGGTGGGAACAAAAAGTTACACACTAATCAAATTGTGTCACATATGGTAGAATTGTGGAAACAAAAGGTTACATGCTAATATACGTACATGCCAAATCCAAATTGTGCTAATCAAATTATGTTATATCATGTTTTATCCTAATTATACTAATCACATTAGCTATCACGTTACATGCTACTCAAATTATTCTCATCAAATTATATCATGTCCAATGTTGCAAAATAAAAAAGATTTACCATATCCTACTAAGATCAGCATGTATCAATTAGATCTAGAAAAAAATATTTTTATATCTAAAATTTTCTTTATTTATCCTATTTAACAAAATTAAAAATTAAATAAATATAGTTTTCACCTATTACCTCCTATGAAATAATAGACGATCCTAACCATCTGATCTAATTAAATAGATGGATCATAGTCATTTGAGTATACCACAGTAAAGCACATTCTTTTAATAACACATTTTTAAATCTTATATTGTATATTTGACACTCAAAATAATTTTAAATAAAAAAGTTGTTAATTGCAAAGTTGTAGATATCGTTGAGTACTACAACTTTGATGTTGACTTTGTCTCACTTTGACATTGTTAATCATGTCAAATATGATCTGAGAACTTATATTGAATATTTGAACTTGTAAACCATCTCAAATTAAAAAGTTGTCAGCTACAAAGTTTTAGATCTCTTTAAACTCTATAATTTTGATATAAAGTTTATATTAATCTGATCTCATATGAAAAAATTATGATTTTTTTATGTAAAACAGCTATCATTGTTGGTTCAAGCCAAGAACCGACAGTAATAGGTGGACTATCATTGTCGCCTGTCGGTTGAAGCAACGAATCGATAGTGAGCCAATGATAGTCTACCTATCACTGTCGGTTTAAGCCTTGAACCGACAATGATACTCTGTTATTGCCGGTTCCAAAACAACCGGAAGTGATAGTCCCACAGTAGTTGCTAGTTCTGTAGTAGTGTTATAGACTCTAGGTCAACATGCCTTGATGTTGATTATCAAAATGCGGGTGATGGATATTTTGACAGCCTTCTTCAAGTTAAAACTCTAGCTGTCCAGCTAGCAACTCATGTGTTAAATGTAACACCTTGGGTGTTAAGCTTGCATAATTCATCATCATTAACTCATAATCATCTATGCACCATGTTAATTGAGTCTGCATGAGCATTGCATTCTTATATGCAATTCATCATCTCATGTGCTTGTTTTGATTCAAATATTAACCAACTTCGATTTAGGAAATTGCTATGCAAGTGTGTAAAATGGACGTTTTAATTTGTTCGTGATTTGTTACGATTTTAGAAAAGTATTGAAGAAATTTAAAGCCCAAATTAAACTGATTTTTGGAATTTAAATTTTGAATGAAATTTTAAATCCTAGAATAAAATGCCTTTTTTAAAATTTTAGGTTGTATTTCAAAATCTATTCAGTGTTGACTTTAACTCCTTTAAACAAAGTTGTAGAACTTTTAAAATGGGGCAACTTTTATTTTTGAACCAAACTTTAAAAGTGGTTGGAAAAGTACCAAAAAGAATTTGATTTGAAATGATTTGGAAAAGAAGGGAATTTTTTAAAAAAAGGGAAAACCGCTCGGTGGGCCGGCGCCCCACTTCTCGGCCCCGGCCAAAAGCCGGCCCAGCCCGCCAGCGCGTCGCCTTCACCGCGCCCGTGCCCGCGCGCCTGCCCCCGCGCCGTGCTCACCGCGTGGCGGCCATGTGTCCGCCTCGGCGCCGCGTGGTCGCCGGCGTCCGGCCAACCGGGCCCTACTGCCCCATCAGCGCCTTGAACCGGCCGGAGGGCCGCCCCGCTCCCTCACGCGCTCATTCTCGCCCTCTCTCTCTCGCCCTCGCATCGTAGCAGCAGCAGCCGCGACTACCTTCGCCATTAGCGCCGCCGCCACGTCCTCGCCTCCGTTCCCGGCGAACCGAGGGCCCATTCCTCGATTTGTCCTACCCCGAGCTCCGCCTCGCCTTCTTCTCCATCGGACACGCTTCGCTGTCACCATTCACCTTCAGGTGAGGGTGAATCGCCCGTCGCCGCCTCACCACCGTTGTGCATGCCACCCGCGCCGCCATGCCCGTGGCCGGAGCCGCTCTGGCTCTCCTTTTTCCCTTTTATCACACGCATCAGCTTCGCCTTGGCTTAGAGCAACTCAAGCGCACCTCGCCCTGCCTCGCCTTGGTCGGAAACGGCCGTCACGCTGCCACCGTTGGGCCGCCGTGCGCCATGACCGCCGTCGTCATGCACGGAACCGCAACAACTTGCTTTTCTTAGCTCTCTGGACTCGCCTCATCGAGACGAGCCCAGCAGTGCTGACCTCGCCGCCGGCCGCCTCGCCGCCGCGAGTTTCCGGCGGTCAAACCGCTCCCCTGTCACTGTGGACATGACAGGTGGGGCCGGGTTGACCTTGGGTCCCGCTTGTCAGCGTAGGGATTCAGATCCAGTGTGCACGTGTTCGGGTAGACTTAGCGTTTTAGATTTGGTTGCTGGGGTGTCTGGATACGCGGATCTGGGTACCCGTAGCGTTTAGGGTTCGAGTTTTAAAGAAAATAGATTTTCAGATTTTGTTTTGAATCTTTGAAAAATCATAACTTGGTCATTTTAAGTCCAAATCGAGTGAACCAAATTTTGTTGGATCTTTCATGAGCAGATCTATATGTTAAAATTATAAGATTTCATTTTTGTGATACTTTTGCGTATAGCTTTAATTAAATTGATTTAATTATGTTAAGGGCTTGATATCTTGTTTAAGTCATAACTAATTGTAGAAAAGTCAGAAAAATGTGATTCCAGTTTTGTTAGTATTTTTATGACATTCTTGATCTGTGAAAAATGTTTACTTGTCATGTCAGGTGTAAAGAATTCTCTATTTTTTGTGCTTTAATTGCTAGTATGATTAGAAAATCATGGTAAATTACATATGTGGAATAAATACTTGGAAATTTTTGTGTACTGTTCTTGTGCCATGAAGAAGCTAAGAAAATTATAAAATATGTTGCTTGACACTTTTCGCTGTACAAAGTATTTTAGGCCCATTTAAATGTACTGCCTTGTCATTTTTGTGTAGCATAAAGTGCTTTTTGTTTTGGGCTGAAATTTTTATGGTAGACTCCAGTAAGCATGATTAAGCTCCTGTAATTTTTGTAGAAGTTTTTGAGCTGTCAGAATATATGTTGCAGTTCTGTCCTACATTTATGAATGGAATGCTAGGGCTTTAATAAAGGATTTTTATAATCACATGCTACCTTTTTGTACAATTGGAATGTGCATGCTCTGCTGGTATGATTGTTGTAGTTTATTTGGGAGTACCTTTTATGCAGCAATTGCTTCTTGATGAAGTACGTGTGTGTATATGCTTGTATGTGATGACATGCCTTTACTTGATGAGAATTGTTATCTAGAGAAGAGATATGCACCTACTCGATACAATGAAGTTAAACATGTTCATGCATATGAGAGCATTCATCATCATCCTATCATCATTCCATATGTATTCTCGCTATTTATACATATGCATCATACAGGATCGCCAGAGGAGACTTTGGAGGTTCATCAAGAGAAGCCAGAGCAAGTACTTCTAGAGGTGAACCCGGAGGAAGGTGCTGAAGATGAACAGCTTCCCGAGTGTCCGAATCACGTTCCTAGCACTTTTGAGAAAGGCAAGCCCCGGAGCATCCCACCAGTTTGTTAATTAACTAACTTATTTGTTGCTTTATTACCTGATGCATTAAGTACTAGGAGTTGGGTGAAACCGTTGATGCATTATACCTTGTGTTACCCTGCTCCATAATCCTGCTAGATATATCCTATCGAGTATGAGTCAGTCAATGCTTAGTTGGCTTAGACCGGTAGAAGTCAGGTGATTTCCTATCACCTGCGAGAATTAGGTGGATATCACTTCTTTGGCCTGATGATTTTATTGGGTCAACCCTGTTGCTAATACACCGGGGACCAGACGAAGGGTTGTCGTCTGGTGCTCCTTATAATCATTCGTGAAAGTGGTACCTCATGTCATTTTGAACAATGCCCTGCACTTAACTGGAAGGATAAGTCGTTCCGACCATGAAGCCAGTACCTATTCGGGCCGGGTATGGATTCACCGCACCTTGCCGAAGCGTGGCGGGGAACGGAACGAGAGCCTGACATTAAGTCCTTCCGCTGGCCTGGCATTCGGTGGCTCTCAGGCAATGGTGGCTCTATCCATCCCGCGACTTGACCCAAATAGTGTTTTCGGTGACCGACATCTCGTCTGTACGACGAGTGTGGTTTGTGTAGGGAATACCCCCTCAGCTAAGTAGGAATCCGATTCGAATCGCCATCGCTCCTGGTTAGTGAGCACTTGACATGGGTTATGACATCACTACAAAGTTTATAATTGGAATGGTTGATGTGTCTATTCGAATGAGGCAAGCAAAAAGAAAGGATGAATCACTTCTTGTCCTATTTTAAATGAATGTTTTAAGATAGTTTACAATGTAGACAAATAGGATAATAATCTAAAAAGGTGGATGCAAATGCTACAGTTTGGGAAAAAGTTAATAATGCAATTTTGGGCAAAATGCTAGCTAGCCCACTATAAAACCTTCATGATCCTTGGAGTCATTTTATTTTAAGTTTTAACGGGTAAGTCTAGCTGAGTACCTTCTCGTACCCCGCGGGGGAAGATGCGTAGATCGTGGGCACCAGTATTTGAACTAAGTGTGTGTGAACTTTGCTAAAGACTTCCGCTACTATTTCGTTTTAAAAACTATGGTCGGTAATAACTCTTAAATTCTGCACTCCGATGGTGTTGTTTTAAACTATGTTTTAATGGAGGTATGTATGTGAATGGCGGCCGCTAAACTATTACGATCTTGGCTGTATTGTGGAAAATGTTTGAAATCCTTCGAGATTTCACGGACTACCGGGTTTATCGGAGGTTAGGTACAATGATTAATCGCCTCGGTGGTTAATTTCTTTACTTAATCTCTTATAAATTGGGCGGTTCTATTACATTAAAAGCCTTGCAGCAGCAATAATACAAACTTCTCTTAGATTGTCAACTTCTTGTGGTCACTCTAAAGAATAACACTACTACACAAATGATTTTGCAAGACACCCCCAAAAACTTAACCGAGGCGAGCTCCTATTTTGCCCGTCACGGTTATGGCCCCAATTAACGGAGGCAGGCACTTTGTTGCCCGCCACGGTAAATCGATTTACCGTGGCGGGCGTCTTAAGACGTTCGTCATGGTAAATCAGCTATTAACCGTGGTGGGCACCTTAAGTCGTCCATCACGGTAAATCGATTTACCGTGGCGGGCATCCTATACGGCCCGCCTCGGTTAAGGCCAAGGCCCAACTGAGGCCCGATCTACTGGTCTTATATAAAAGGGAGGAGTTAGGGTTTCAGACGTATCCTCACAGAGCTCCTCCCACTCAATCTCTCCAGCCGCCACACCGGCCCTCTCCCCTCCACTCAATCTCTCCACTCGATCTCTCCGCGGCCCTCTCCCACATCTCCCTCACCCCTCCTCTCTCTCTCTCTCTCTCCCACTGGCCCTCTTCCTTCCCACGTGAGTTCCTCTGCAGCGCACCCCCTCCCCTCCCATGGCGGTGCTCAGGGCGCGTCGGCATGCGGCGTGCGGGGCGCGGCGGCGCTTGGCGCGCGACGTGGGCCATGGGGCGCGGGGCCACGACCGCGGATCCGGCCAGATCGACAAGGAGGAGCGCCACCGCGGCAGATCCGGCCTCCTCCTCCTCTGTGCTGGTGGATCTGGCCTCCACCTCTACGGTAGCGGCGGATCCGGCCTCCTCCTCTACGGTAGCGGTGGATCCGGCCTCTTCCTCCTCAGCGCCGGTGGATCCAGCCTCCACCTCTACGACAGCGGCGGATCCGGCCTCCTCCTCCTCGGCGTCAGCGGATCTAGCCTCCTCCTTGACGCCAGAGCGGCGATGGCGCTGGGGCTGCGCGGAGGGTGGTCGGCGTGGATCTGGGTCTGGGCTCACCGGTGGGCTCGAAAACGGGCTCGCCGGTGGGCTACAGGTTTTTTTGTTTTTTTAAACAATTAACCGAGGCGGGCATCCTAACGTGCCCGCCTCGGTTAATCGATTAACCGTGACCTTACAACCGCAGCGGACGCCTCTGCCCGCCTCGGTTAACCAAAAACGCCCGCCGTCCGCCTCGGTTAAGATTTCTGTAGTAGTGCAAGATCCTTCGAAACGACCTGCTCACTTCGACCTTCGATTGCTCATATCATTTATTTCCAATTATGAAGCAGCTCAAAATTGTGAATTTTTCTAACTCCACGACAACCGAAGAAAAAAATTTAGATTTTCTAGCAAAGCAGGCATGTTAATCTACATCACAAAGATGTAAATGTGAGTACTAAAATCAGGCCTATCATGAAAATACTTATACTCCGGAACCCTGAGCGTGGTAAATTATGTCCCATTTTTGTGTTAAAAAAAGGAAACGAACAAAAGCTCACGCGCCACGCGCGCGCGCGCACATCCAAATTTCCATTGCAAAGCACTTGAGTGGCTAATGACATTATTATCTGCACAAATCAATGGGTTTGGTCATGACTCAGAACATCCACTTGTCTACTACTACTGCTTTTTGGCCCGTGACCTAACTGATTCAATGCTCATTATGCTCGAGATGACACGCTTATATAATCCATCTTATATCAGCTTTTTTTCGTCCAGTTTATATAAGCTGAAATGGTTAGCTAACAGACATCTCAACTTTTAAGCCAACTTACATATTTATAAGCTTTCCTGGACCAGTTTGTCTTATTTCGAGTTTTGTCTTCTGCGACTATACAGCTTGTTCGGTTGGCTGGTTGCTAGCCAGCCAGCAGTGCTTTTCTCTCACATCAAATCAACACCAGCTACCTGCCAGCCAGCAGTATTTTTCTCTCACAACAAATTATCATCAGCAACCGGCCACCAGCCAGCCGAACAAGTTGTATAAGGGTAAAAACAGATGAGACATTTCTCGATATTTGTCCATCCAATTCAAATACTAATAAATGGATAGTTCATGTCTGAATCTCTCTGTCCGTTATCTGTCAGAGAGTTGTGTCCTTTTTACTATTGATGCAGCTTGTCACGTTCAAAAGTAGTACAAAGTGAGGTGTCCCTTTTTCTGGTAATTTGATCATATCGTTGCTCCATGGTTTAATCGTATACTCTCTCTAAAAAAAACCACTCTTGCTTTCAAAAAGTCTACAACATTCAATTTTAACCAAATATATTTAACAAAACATTAATATTTATAATACATAATTAGTACTATTAGGTAGATCATTAAGTATATTTTAATAATAAACTTATTTAGAGATATAAATGTTATACGTATTTTTTATAAATCTAGTTAAAGTTAAAAAAATTTGATCAGCATGATTTCTGTAGCGACTCTTTTTAGGGACGGAGGAGTATCAATCTCTACTGATCTTTCCAGGTTTTCAGCTCGATCGACCGTGGTAACATGTCACTGTCAGTGTCAACCGTATCATCGTGTGGTCGGGCTAATAAATAAAGTATCTATAGGATAGTTTGCCTTCTCCTTTACTTCCTCCGTCCCTAAATATTTATCATCCTGATTTGCATGCCGATAACTTTGACTTAATTTATAGAAAATGCATGCAATATTTCTATCTCCAAATAAATTTATTAAAAAACTAGATTCAAATATCTATCCAATGATACTAATTATATATTATAAATATTAATATTTTTAATATATATTTAGTTAAAGTTGTTTCTCAGAAAGCGAAAACGGCAGGCATTTAGGGACAAAGCGAGTACTTGATACCACTTGTCTTGTTCAGTAGCACTCTCAGGTCTCTGCATACAAGAATCTTCTTCAATTTTCTCTAGAAAATTAAGTGAAGAGCTGACCCTATTGTGACTAATCATCAGGAGAAGAGTTGCTCCACCAAAGGTGATGATATTTTATTGCTAATTCAGCACGCATGAAATCTTCAACAAAGGTTCTGCTTTCTTTTCACGAAGTGGAGGGGCCTCGACATAGACAATGAATTCAAACGTGTCAGTGTTTTGATGTGTTGATTGTTGTAGTCTAATGCATGCTTTCCTGAAAACTAAACATACGGCCAAAATATAGTAAACCCTCTTATTTTCTGTCCAGGAATGTTGGGAAATTTTAGGGTTACGGATCAATTTATTACCCTTGAATCAGGGAAAATGATACTATGTTCCTAACCATTACTGTATTTATGACATATATTTCCTTCCACTTCTTAAAGTTGAGCTAGATGCACCGAAAGAAAATCCACAAGTGCTACTTTAATTTCATAACCAAAATAACAGTATGGGCCGTTGTCCAGTATACAACAATTGAGCATTATCAAGGTAATGCTGTGTGTGATTCTTTCCTAATCCCACTAAGATTCTACTTTAGAAAAGCATGCCACCAAATGAGTAATGAATTGAACACCTAAAAATAATGGCTCCGAATAATGTTCTGGTAAGATTGGCTCCAAGGATATAATGATTTTCCGAGTCTGCTTCGTGTCATCGAGCAACGTGTACAGGTCCCTTTTACTGCTGATGCTACCTAGTACTTACGTACTCCGACTTGTCATACAAAAAAAGTCTATCAGAATATCCTGGCAAGTACAAAGCTGGTAGGTGTTGCTTTTCATTTCTAATAGTATAGTACTAGCTAATAGTGCAACCAATCACTCCTCATCACCCCGTGGCCTACTTAGACTTAGTCGTATCCTGATATATGATTTTTTACTACTACCATTTTTTTTTAAAAAAAAGCAATTCTAAAATTAGTCCAAGTCAAATAACAACGCTATGAAAAACATATTAACTTTTATGACTTTAAATAAATATATGTTATGAAAAATCTAGCGATGATTATATTTAATATGAAAATATTGATATATTTTTATATAAATCTAATCAATTCAAGATTGTTTGACTTGGCACTAGGGAAGATCCTAGATGGAGAGATAGGAGAGATTACTACCCAAAAGAATGCAATTCTAGATGTATTTTTGGTTAAAGTGTCTAAAGTTTGACTAAATATATAAACAAAAATATTAATGCTTTAGATACCAAATAAGCATTTTATAGAAATAGATCTCATGACAAATCTAACGATATTTATGTGATGTTATAATTATTTATATTTTATATATAATTGGCTAAATTTGATATACTTTAACTCGTTATTGTGTTAGAATCGTAGGGCCTGTTCTGCTGGTCATGTTTCGGTTTGTTTCAGCTTGTTTCAGCTTATTCTCTCTCACATAATACTATTGAATCAGCCGAAATCTGCCGACTTTCCTACCTGCCGAACCAGCCCGTACTCTTTTAGGAAGGGAGGGAGCATCTTTTGCATGCTTACTCGCTTGGTAACATGTCGTTGTCGACCCTTGTCACTTGTCTTGTCAAGTAGTACAACTTACTGGGTTGTTACCGGAACATACTAGAAAACTCGGCGCGGCAGCTTTGCCGCGCCCTCCTTAATTTTGCCAGTCTACTAGTCTGGTTTTTTTTTTGGGTTCAATTGATGAAGCAACTAGTGGGCGTTATGGAGTTTCTATCCTGCCACTGAAACCTCTCACATCTCAATGACAAACCTTGAAAAGGTAGTGTAACTATGGTGAGATGGAATGGAATCAAATAAATAGCTTTGGTACAGAATTAACATACTTCACTTGCAATTAGCGGAATGCCGGAGTTTAAGTACTTTCAGATTAAAAAGCTAGTAGTAAAGACAGTACATCTAACACTGAAATCAGATAATCCATGCTCTCAATTTTGAACTATCTAAGGATTTTCAATTATTTATAATAACAATGTTGGTCAGGTCTTGTTCTAAGATGAGAAGCTCTTGAATGCCACAGTTTGTTAACATGAACAAGTACTGTCTAGGTCTTTCAAAAGAGAAGCCTATTCTTGAAGGTCTGCAGCAAGTTTCGTAATCATGTCAAGAGCTTCGTGGATCAGCTACTTCTTTCTCGTGATGCATTCAGGGGAAGTGTGTCTGAATCAACAATATCTAGAAAGGCTTGACACGTTATTGTTGTAGTAACTCTCATAGAGATCATGTGGAGTCTTCGTGGGAAATAAAAAGCAAAGCTTTGAACTCAGCATCTCCCTGAGCTTCTCCCTCAGCATCTCACCGATGTCCTGAAAAAGAACTGTTAATTGTTAAATTATACATATGTTTCTTCAACAAGGGCCGCACACAAAGGTTTCTTTAGGGGGAAAAAAACTGTTTTAACCTAATAATTCTTTGGTACAATATTTTACCTTAGCTAGTGAATGGTGAAACTTTAAGTATTCTTCATCAGTAACCTCCTTTGGGCTGTGAAGCCATACAACCTTCACATCATTCAGAAACAGTCTCCTTTGTTGTCTTCGTGTTGGGCCTTTTCTCTTTCTCTTCACCTTTTTCTGTCTCTTCCTCCTTTGTAGTTTCTGGGGTTGTCAACATCAACCTCCTTAGTTGACAACAAATAAATAGGGAAGTTGATGATTTCAGAGTACTTCTTGACTAAATCCTGCATAAAAGAGAATTCAAATTAAGCACTTGTAACAAGAGATGCACAAAATAACAAATACATATCTACACAGATGTGTTTTATTATAAATGTGTGTAGCCCAAGTAGTGGACAGGAAAAACAAGTACATGTTTCAATTGCTCTCACACAATTACACGAAATTATCCCATGAATAATGAATACACTCAGTGAAAATGGAATAGTATTGCCCGGGACAGTTGCTAAGAAATTTGCTATTTTTGTAAAAACGAAACAAATGACCACGTGACTTCTGAAAAGATCTTATTACAATTTCCATGTTAGCATTGTTGGTGTCATGTCCAAGTGTAATAAAAGATGCCAATTTCAGATAACACGGTTGGACTACAAGGTGAAAAACAGCTAACAGCTACAACAATCTTGGTGGCCATTGTATATTTGCAGCATAAGCCAATTAACACAAATAAAAGACATATGAATATGGTGATACCTTTAGCTTATCCTCTTACAAGTACTTTTTGACCTCATCTCGCAGATGTAATCTTATTTCAGTTGCAGAGCCAAGGGGTTTGCTCCATGTATCCTCGTAGATAGCAAATGACTAATAAGCTTTTGACTCCCATGCATGGCATATCTACAAGTACTTCTTGATGCAAATCTACAGTTGTAATAACCTCAAGAATTGCTTTGGAGTTCAGCCTATCGCTTCATTAAGTGCTTGTACAAGCACTGTAATAAGAAGACAAAATTAAAAATAATGCTGAATATGAGTAATATTTAGGTAGTTCATTTACAAGGAAGCTAACCAATTGATGCCAAATTAAAAAGCTGATATTTGGGCAAGTTACCTGGTGAGATATTTGTTGCAGTATTGGTCTCCAGCTTCGATTCCAATGAAAGATTAATCCAGCAAAACTGCCAGAGACGTACGCATACTTTCACAGGGGTTGATTGTTTGCTAGTTGGTCCGTGGCGACGCAGCGCAGCATTTCGTCGAGCAGGTAGCGGGCACAGAAGGTGTGTTATGCCCGTACGCTGCTGGCACGCTCGCAGCTCTCTCTCTGGTGCTATGGACAGCCTGCTGCCGAGGGCGAGGAAAGCTGCTGTTGCAGTTGGACCTCCTGTAGCCATGTGCTACTGGCCGAGCCCACTCGGCTCCTCTGCACCAGGTGCCGTTTGCTCTCTCGCGCCGCCCTTTGCCGGTGCTACCAGCCTGTGCCATCTGGGCCGGTGCAGCGCCCCTCGTGGCGAGCAGCGGCGGTGGCGCGGACTCGACGGGGGCGAGGGCGTTGACGGCGGCGCTGCTTCAGCGGGGGGTGGGGGTGGCGCTCAGCAGCGCGGCCTGGGTGGGGGCTGCGAGGGCGGGAGTGGTGGCCGCGGCGGAGGTGCGGGGCGGGCCTGCTGGAAGAGGAAGGTCGGGGCTTCCCGCCGAGGCGGCGCTCGGCAGCACGGCCTAGGCGGAGGCTAGGACGGCGGCGGCGGCGCTCGGCGTGGACGAGGGTTACAGCGGCAACGCGACGCGCGAGCGCGAGAAGGTTCTGGGATTTCGGGTCGGGTTCGCAACGAAATTGGGCGGAATCGGATTCGATCCGTAATCGGATGGACCACATTGCTTCGTCGCTCGATCCAACGGCGTACACGTTAGCGGGCGACGTGGCCATATCCACCGCCCGAACCTTGGCCCTGATTTCGTATAGTAGAGATGGGCGTGTTTAGATAAAAAAAAAATTTTGAAAAAAAATTCTGTAGCACTTTTTGTGGTTATTTGGTAAAATTTTTTTTAATCATGGACTAATTAGGTTCAAAAGATTCGTCTTGACATTTACAGACAAATTGTGCAATTAGTTATTTTTTACCTATATTTAATGCTCTATGCATGCGTCCAAAGATTCGATGTGACGAGTATTGCGTAAAAAATTTTGGGCGCAAAAATTTTTGGATCTGCTCAACAGGATGTTATCACACTTTTTATACATAAACCCTGTTTCACAGTTTTAAACGGATCCGGCTCTAGCACTTTGCTACAGTGAGCAGGAGAGTACGAGGCTCTCTTTGGCCGGGCTCTTTCGCTCCGGCTCCATGCTACGGTGCTAGCGGAGCCGGAGCTGGAGGAGCTAAAAAACATGGCTTCTTCAGGCTCCTAGTCCATTTCGCGAGGAGAGAGAAAAATAGCTCCCTGCTACAGTAGCTGGTTCAGGAGGAGCTGGAGTCCCAGAAGCCTTGCCACTCAGGCTCTGAGTTGGTGAGGTGAAATAAAAATAGTTGGAGTAAATTGTATCTAGGTGATACCTAAATGTTTGTATATATATATATAGTGATACATTTTGAGAGACAATTTAAATGTTATAGTGTCTGGGCCACAAGTACTACTTTTTTTTGACAAGTACAATGGCATTATGTTAGGGTGTGTTTGTTTGTGGAGTCACCCCATGTATCATGAGTTCATCCCATGAATTTTTATAGAACGAACTCATTCTCAATTCTCATGCATATACTAATTATTAGCCTGTGAGGAATGAAGTGGTGATAGATCAACTTGTTCCATTCCACAAACCAAATACAAAAAGTGAGGAGTAAGAAGATAATGGATTACCACATTCCTTAAACCAAACACACCCTCAGCGCATCGACTTGGTACCTGTATGTATTGTACATGGAATCTTCTTAAAATATTTGTACTTTTGTTTATTTTATTTATTACTAATTCCAACATTGAGCAAGATTTATTGTTTTTAAGTGTTCGGCTAATATGTGAAGACAGTACTCCCTCTGTCTTTGAATAAATAGATTTCTAAAGTTGTCTTAACTCCTAAGTCAAACTTTTTAAACTTGATTGAATTTATAGAAAAAAATGTTAAGATTTATGATATTAAATTAGTTTTATTAGATTTATCATAGAATATATTTTTATAAGGCGCACATTTTATGTCATATATGTTTATTACTCTTTTCTATAAAGTTAGTTAAACTTAAAAAAATTGACTGGCACAGATTGAATTGATTTATTTAGGGATGGAGGAATCCTTCCGTGATTTAATGGCTTGATGATCATCAAAATCTGGCTACATGTCTTATTTCTTTTTTTGTCCCAATGTCTTTTTCTCTTTCTTTTGTAGGCAGGATTGGCTTTGATGTTTCGTATCACTAGTTTTGCTGATTCATACCTATCCCATATTGCGTGAGAATCCCACGATCCACTTCTCCAAGGACCTAAACTTTTTCTCGTCTTCTAATCTATACCTTCTATAAAGCAAAGACTTACTAGCCTATTTCTCTGACTTCTTATTGGGCCACATCAGCAAAATGATATCATCCGCCTACTAAGTGACGTCATCCGCCCACTAAACCTCATTTATCTTCCACTAGGTATTTCTTTTGAAATAGAAAAAAGTCGTAGCACCTAAACCAAGTATCGTAATTAAAATCCAATTGCACCATGGTGTTCCTCGCAATAAACTCTTCAAAATAAGACCCCACATGGATATATTTTGGTAATTTTTTTGCAAACATTTAAACGGCCGTTCCTAAGAAAAACCTAGCAAAACTGTCGTTTCTAAGCAAAAACCTAGCAAAACTGCATATCACATGGATTACATGTGGTCCTCCGAAACATGCATGATTTTGTGAAGGAAAACTCCTAAAACTTTTGGGTGGAGGGATGGCCCTCAGGTATAGTAGGGGTGAGGGTGGATGAGGTTAGCCTCCGTATTGGCCGATCCTATAGGTTAGTGACCGTGTTTTCTTTGATAACCGTTTCTAAGTAAAAGCTCGTTTCTAAGAAAAACCTAGCAAAACAACATATCACATGGATTACACGTGGTCCTCCGAAACATGCATGATTTTGTGAAGGAAAACTCCTAGAACTTTTGGGAGGGGATGACCCTCAGGTATAGTAGGGGTGAGGGGTTCTGGTGGATGAGATTAGCCTCCCGTACTGGCCGATCCTATAGGTTAGTGACCATGTTTTCTTTGATAACTGTTTCTAAGCAAAAGTTCGTTTCTAAGAAAAACCTAGAAAAACTACATATCACATGGATTATATGTAGTCCTCCGAAACATGCATGATTTTATGAAGGAAAACTCCTAAAACTTTTGGGAGGGGATGACCCTCAGATATAGTAGGGGTGAGGGGTGAGGGTGGATGAGATTAGTCTCCCGTACTGGTCGATCCTATAGGTTAGTGACCGTGTTTTTTTATATGGTTTTTATTGTCTTTAGTTACACCTTTAACAAAAAAAACTAAATCTGTTCTCTGCTTATATCACATATATACTTATGTATTATACACCAACGAGATTCCTTCTACATCCTATTTCTTATAACTTAATTCAAATTACTCTTGCATTCCCGCAGCAACATGCGGGGAATTCACCTAGTAATAATAATCTAGCAGTTTTTTTTTATCAATCCATAATTTATGAGTCTTGATTATCTTAACCGTTTCGTTATCCAAACGTACAGGCGTGCTCATAAACAACGATCCGCGCGCGATCGAGTGGAAAGAAAAAAAGAAAACCAAAACCAAAACCGCACCGTCGTCAAGGACGATGATGATCGATGAACACGCGGCACGAGGGCAGGGACGGCATGTGCTAGTAGTAGTAGTAGGTGCCGTGCGTGGAGGCGCGGAGTGAGCAGGGACCAACAAGTGCCGCCTCCGGCCTCTGGCGCCTGGCTCAGAATGTCTGCAGTGGCATACTATAAACGATACTCTAAAGCTTTAGAGTATGAATATAGAGTAAAAACTGCTGCACTAGGTACTCTAAAACGATACTTTATCCTTTCTCTCACTCTATATTTAGAGTAATACAGTGTTTACTCTATAGTACGTAGTGGCGGACCCCACTAGCTAAACTAAGGAAAAAATGCTATAACTCACAAACCAAAAATCCAAATTAAATTTCGATTGTACTATTAAATTCGTCTCAATAAATCCTTCAAAACTAGATCACACATGGATATATTTAGATAAAGTGACAAGTGGGTCCTACAGTGGATAGAGTGGATAGAGGATGATATAGAGGATGGATGGGTGCGGAAGAATTGAGTATAGAGGAGAGAATCTTGCTGACTAAGACGTATAAAGGATGAATATAGAGGTCCATGAGTGCGGATAGCCTCAAGGGGCGCGCGAGCAGAAATCCTGAGACTACCTGCACTCATGGACCTCTATATTCATCCTCTATACGTCCTAGTCAGCAAAATTCTCTCCTCTATACTCAATTCTCCCGCACTCATTCATCCTCTATATCATCCTCTATCCACTCTATCCACTATGGAATTCACTTGTCACTTTATCTACATATATCCATGTGTGATCTAGTTTTGAAGGATTTATTGAGACGAATTTAATGGTGTAATCAAAATTTAATTTGGATTTTTGGTTTGTGAGTTATACTATTTTTTTCTTTTGTTTAGCTAGTGGGGCCCGCCACTATAGAGTATAGAGTAAGCACTGTACTACTCTAAATATAGAGTGAGAGAAAGGATAGAGTATTGTTTTAGAGTACCCAGTGTAGCAGTTTTTACTCTATATTCGTACTCTTTATAGTATCGTTTTAGAGTACCCGCTGCGAGTAGTCTGACAAGCCGAGGGGCCGTGCGTGCAAAGGCGCGCGGCCTGACCCTGGCCTAGGCACGTGGACGAAACCGTGGTCCAATCCCAGCCAAGATTTCAGGGGAGGCGGAGAGAGCAGAGGGGAAGGGAGGGGCAAAGAAAGCGCACGCCACAACAACTGCCTCCTCGGCTCCGCCTCCCCTTCTTCCCCTCACCGCCACACCCGGGCACCCGGCTCACAGAGTCACAGTGCCAAACTGCCCGGAGAGCCGGGGCCGGGCCACCCCTCTCTTCTCCGCCACCAACTCTTGTCCCTGTCCTTGTTTCCCTCGCTCTCTCTCTCTCCAGGACCCGACTAGGACTCGGGTCGCCTCGCCGCCAGCCAACCACGCCCACGCCCCGTCCGGCCGTCCCCGCACTTTCATCTTCAATCAATCCCCCACTGCACACAAATACTCCTACTACTGTGGCTCCGTGAGGGAGGGAGCAACAGGAGGAGGAAACAGAGGGGAAGGCATTCGTGTGTGTTCCTTGCCTTCCTAGCAGGAGCAGGAGTACAGGACTGCCTCTCCTGCTGCAGGTTTCGCGGCCTCTTCGCCCCCCTGCCATGTCCACCATGGGTATCTCTCTCTCCTTCCCTCCCTCCCTCCCTCTCTGTCGATGAATGTCCCCAAGAATCTTTTTTTTCTCTCTCTTCCTGTGTGTGGTGCCATGCCTGTGCCGGCTGCTGTTTCATCTTCCCTGCCGCTCCTGGACGGATTGCGGCGCCACTCCTCGTCGTCTCCTCTGCGCGGCTGCTGTACTGCTGTAGGGTTCTCTTCTGTATTCTGGCCTCTTCTTGGTTCTTGGAACCAACAACGGCTGCTTGCAATCCTGGATGATTTCACGCCTCTCTGATTCCTTAATTGAATCGTCAGACGGCTCTCCGTTCACACCTTCCTCCTCTTTATTATATCTTTTTTTTGTTAATTAAAAAATAAAATAAAATTTTCATTAGTCTTCGCACATGTTTTTTCATCTCTGCTTCTTGCCGTTCTGTACCGTACATGGAGAGGATTGCTCTGCTCTGCGCCGGAGGGAGCTGATGAATGGTTAATAACATGTGCCTGTACTGGCTGTGGGTGCAGATGAAGGTTACGGCCCTACTTGGGACAGCGACGACGAATACGACAACTTCATACGCAAGATGAACCCGCCAAGGTACGGTGCACTCTTCAATTATTCACATTCTGCTGTCCCTCCTCTTCTCTCCTGCCGCAGTAATCAACCCCCCAGTACAGTACTAGGGCCTCGTTTAGATGCCAATTTTTTTCCCAAATTCCACTATGCAAAAAGAGATTCCCCATCACATCAAAATGCCGGCACAAAGTACTAAATGTAGATAAAATCAAAAACTAATTGCACAGTTTTGTTGTACTTTACAAGACGAACATTTTGAGCCTAATTAGTTAATGTTTGGACAAAAATTTATAAATACAAACGAAATGCTACAGTGGGGAAGATTCCACTGTGCAGAATCGGCGCCTCCCAATTCAGCCGAACTAAACACGGCCTAGTGTTGAAAAAAGATCGCATGTGCATGTGCATGTACATGTGTCAACCCTAACCCTGGTTATTTTTGGTGATTGCTCGCAGGATCGTCATCGATAACGAGTCCTCAGCAGAGGCTACAATTGTAAGGGTATGTTCCTCTGGTTAATTTGCTGGATCGAATCGCTTCGCTTCATTTCTGCGGTCGATTTTGAAGTTTACCATTCTGCTACTTTCTCCATGGTATTACAATTTGTAGGTAGATAGTGCAAATGAATATGGGATACTGCTGGAAGTGATCCAGGTCATGATTGATCTCAACCTTGTCATAAGCAAGGCGTATATAACCTCGGATGGTGGATGGTTCATGGATGGTGAGCTCCTACCCTGCCATACGCGTATAGTCTGATTGCACAGACCTGTCTGTTGTTCCGTCTTGTGATTTTGTCTCAACCAATCAAAGCCAAACAAACTTGGTAATCTGCTTTCCTGCTGTGGTTTTTAGTATTCAATGTGACCGATAAGGAAGGGAAGAAGATCAAAGATGAGGCAACCCTCACACAGATTGAAGATTACATCAGAAAGGTATGCATGATCATATCGACCAATTATGCCTCCTCGGTACTCTAGTGTGTCGTCCTAAGACTAACAAATGTTGTTGGAACATGGGTTAGTCCTTGGGTGCAGATTCAAGATACATTCCTTCCCGCCGGAGATCAGTAGACGTCGCCGCTGCAGCTGACCACAATGTCATCGAGCTGACAGGGACGGACAGGCCAGGCCTGCTCTCTGAAGTCAGCGCGGTGCTCGCCAGCCTCAAGTGCAACGTGGTCAGCGCCGAGATCTGGACCCACAACACCCGAGCTGCGGCCGTGATGCGGGTCACCGACGAGGACACCGGGCTGGCGATCACGGACGCCGAGAGGCTGGAGAGGATCAGGGAGAAGCTATCGTACCTGCTCCGCGGAGGCAATCTCTCCCGGGGAGCCGCCATGGCGGTGTCGTCTGGGACTGCCACCACACACACCGAGAGAAGGCTGCACCAGATGATGCTTGACGACTGCGACTATGAGCAGCTCCAGCGGCAAGCTCCGGGGCAGTCTCAGAGGCCTAATGTCACCGTGAGGAACTGGAACGACAAGGACTACTCGGTGGTGACCATCAGATGCAAGGACAGGCCCAAGCTTCTGTTCGACACGGTTTGCACTCTGACGGACCTGCAGTATGTTGTTTTCCATGCGAACATTGATGCCAAGGACAGTCAGGCTTACCAGGTGACTATACTGATCCGGACGTCTGTCACTAGTAATTGACGTTATTGATCTACTCCACTAAATTCTGGTTCAAAGAAAACTGTTTGATATTTACATGGATGCTGCCTGCTCTGTTGTAGGAATTCTATGTAAGGCATGTGAATGGATCACCGATGAACACTGAAACTGAGAGATTGCGAGTCATCCAATGCCTTGAAGCAGCCATTGAACGGAGGGTATCCGAGGTAACAATTCCATGCACTTATCTCAAATCACATCACCAAAAAAACTGCAAAACCACTAATCATGCAGATGCAGCTTCAAATTGAAAACCGCTTGTTTCCTCGTTCTGGTTGTCCCAGGGTGTCAAGCTTGAGCTGTGCACTAATGACAAGGTTGGGCTACTGTCTGAGGTCACCCGCATCTTCCGCGAGAACAGCCTGACCGTCACAAGAGCAGAGGTGACCACAAGGGGCAGGATGGCTGTCAACACGTTCTACGTCCTCGGTTCTGCGGGAGAGGCTGTTGATCAGAAGGCAATAGACTCCATCAGGCAAGCTATAGGCCGCCACAGCCTTCAGGTGAAAGGCCAGCCTGAGCCACAGGAGGCGCAGAAGAAAGAGTCCCCCACATGGTTCCTCTTTGCCAACTTGTTTCGGCCGAGGTCTCTCTACAGTTTCGGGTTCATGCGCTGACCTGCACCGTCATGATTGTTTCCAAGAATCGCCGTGTAATAAAGTTCATCATCCATGAAGCAATCCAGGAAATGGAAGATCTTCAGAAGGTGGAAGCCTTCATTCTGTCCCAATAGTGCAGGCTTGGTCAATATAGGTAGAACATGGGGCTTGTTCATATGTCATCACCATCTGTAAATATGCTGATTTTCACTTTTATGACTGCATTTGTACATGTAACGTGTAAATTAAAGGACGTAAATATAAGCTGTACAGAATATGGTTAAATCCCAGATTTGTTAAAACTGTTGAAACGTCATAAAAAGCCCGTGCCTTTTCTCCCAACTATTTTCAGTCTTTCGAGTGAGAGAAGGCATCCGTTAACTTCTTTTTACCTTTTCCTTCGAAAAAAAAAAAATTCTTTTTATCTTGTTCCGAATGAGAGGCCGAGTCGGCTTGCTTTGCTCTCAAATTATTGCAGCTGTCCTGGGCCACTGGTCACTGGAATATGCATGACAGCGATGGCTGCTTCCAAGTTATGTGGCTGGAGGCTATGCAAGTCAGTAGTCAAAAGCAAGCGGGCGGTGATGGCCGTACCTGAAGCTTTGGTGATGGAGACACATTGCACCAAGTTGTCGTCTAATGCAGACAAAACTGCATCACCATGAGATCCCGCTTCTGTGGCTAGTCTATCATCCTGTCATCTAACATAATCTCCGATATACGAACTACAATCGCCGATGATGAGGCGATGACGTCGCACCCTGCTAGAGGTTTGGCAGCTGCGGCTGTGCCTGAAAGTCCAGTGGTGAGTCATAAGGGCAGGGTAGCTGAAATAAGAATCTAAAAATAGGCAGCACGGAGTTAGTTCAGAATGTTTTGTCACAATCTAGGACCTCTCAATGCCCATCAATAGTGCTGCTTTTGGCACCTGTGATGATTGGCCGATAGCACAAACTTGTGCTTTCGATCGGTGACATCTGATTCACAAGGGCATATCAGAACACCAATAATGCACCATCGGGATCAGAACTAGGTCAGAAGTGGAGCCTGTCAGTTTCCGCACTCAGCAGCATGACATTGTTGAACAGCAAAGCAGCATTGGAGCCGGCGCAAATGCGCCATTGGTGGATTCGTCTCAACGACGGCGAAGTGGCATGTCCTGTAAAGCAGTTAGGCAGAAGTAGGCGTCAAGAGCCATGCGGCATGAGCACGATTGTAACCTTGTTGCTCTCCACATGTAAGAAACCCAGCATTTGAGCAGCACCAAGTACCAACAAAATTTAACCTTTCATGCACAAGAACACAAGTGCGAAAGCAGTCTACTTTGGATACTGGTAATCTATTGTTCCCTCCGTTTCGACGATCTCACAGTAGGAGTTTCGAGTTTCATGGTATTAAATAAGCTGATAACATAAAATAAAAAGAGACGATAAAAGTTTTATATGATAAAATGAGTTTCAGAGATCTGCACTGTTACTAACACGTGAAAGTTTTGTAAACTGAGATGAAACCTGCCTAGCGGTTATCATTCTAGTTTTTTTACATTTGTCTCAAATTGGTTGTTATTCTCACTTCCTAAAGTACATTTTTTTCCCAATACATCTCTATCTACGTCTCACTTCTTCTAGACCACACGTTTTTCACTCGTTAATCCCCGTGCCCAATGAGAAAATATGGGATAGAGAGTAAGTTTAGTTTCATCTTTTAAGTTACACTTCTTTAGTTTTGACAAAGTTCATTAAAAACTAAACAAACATCTACAAGCGCAAATAAGATTCATCAAAACATATCATGAAATATATTTTGCTAGTGCATTTATTTAATATGGTAGATGTTAATACATTTTTCTATAACTTGATCAAAGTTAGATAAGTTCGGCTTGGAACAAAACTAAAGCGATAATTTTAAACGAGGTAGAAGAATAGAACAGTAATAGTAATTATTTTTCTAGTATAAAACTGTGTCCAAAATTGCCATGCCCATAGGGCTAACAATTCATAGAGTACAAGAAAAATGGAAATAACAAAAAACTCTTCACTGTGCTTACGAAAATTACTATGGCACCAGTATAACACAGAGGAGAGCAACTCCACGGTACAAGAGAAATAAAGCCTTTGCCAAGTGTGGTAGTTTACCAAGGAGAAGCCTTGTAAAGTGTTTGTGGCATTGCAGTGTTCTAGGCAAAGCTTTAAGCAAGTGGGAATGCTCCATAAGACTAAGAGGGGATATCTTGACCCTCTGCTTTTGTAGTCAGGACAAACTTAAGTTGGACTGCGCAGCTCACAATACAGTAATCATCTAGATCCTCCAGTACCGCGGGAAGAGGATGAACAAACTAAGTGGCAAGGGGCAACATAAGCCGTATATTTACACTGGCCAAACTGCTCCTGAAATATAGAGTATCACCGCCTCCTTTTCCTGCCCTTTCCTTTCCCCAGCTGTCCAGATTTGAAAGCACTTTCCTGTTCTTGAAGGAAAGCCATGGCTTTTCCATACATCTCAGCTCTCTCTTCATCTCGCTTCCTCCTCTCCTTCTCCTTCACAGCAGCCAGGAAATAATTATCTTTTTGCAGCTCACGCTTCGCCCCCTTCATCTCACTCTTGACACGCTTCCTCATCTTTTTCATTTGTGCCCTTTCTCGGTCAGGATCATAATCAAGACCCTTGATGTAGCTGCAGAAAATAGAAGTAAATTGACCAAAATAAGTTAAACATTTTTCTAAATTAGACCAACAATTAGACCCATGAGAAGTTGAGAACAAAACAGGACGGAATGGTGTATACTGAAAACATAAAATACCAAAAAAATACATACTTCTCTTCGAATTTTGGATTCAATTGCTTGATTGGTTCAGGCTTCTTCTTCCGCATTCGGAGGGGCTCTCTTGAAGCATGGTGTTCATCACTTCTCTTTTTAACCAAGTCAATGATTTCATGGAAAATGTCTTGTAACATGCCAGGCAACTCAGATCTCTCCAAAATTTCTTGCAGCAAAGAGGATATTGGAAGGAAGATTTCTGGGAAAGAGCATAGCCCTTCATGTATAATAACAAAACCTCTTAAACATTCTGCCACAGATAAAAGTACACCAGCCCTGCCAGAAAATATAATGACTGTAAGACAACAAAAAAAGAGAACCACTACGAACAACCATGAAGTCCTTACAACCATATACTTACTTAAAGTTATCAGATGAGAAATAAGGGGCGTCAGGGTCCATGCCAACTATTTCTAGGATATTCACTCGATTCACCTCATGCACTTGATCATGGATACTGAGCCATGGTTTTGAAGTCTTGAGCTCCATAAATTGATCGTTAATCTATAACCAAGATGATATTTTGCTTAATATCAATCAACTAGCAAAAAATATGAACAACATCTGAATTACTAATCACCTGATTGTGTAGATGAGTTCCCACTTTTCCTTTAAGAGATGTCACCAAAAGAGATTGCAGAAAACCAATTGCTTCAGGGCAGAACTTTTCAGATTCTTTAGTAACCTACAGATGTAAAATTTGGAAAGAAACAAGTTTTGCTACTGTCAGAAAAAGATCTGGAAAAACTAGTACATATACACGTCAATATAAGAAAGGAGGCATTGGAAAGTGATTAATCACATCTGGATTAGTTTAAGGTCCTCCTTGGTACTGTATGAAAGTTGAAAAGGAGATTCAGATCCAGTTTCTAAATTCTAAATATAAATTCATCAATTGGGTAAAAATCTTGAAGAACTTATAACAATCATTACACATTCTGAAAAAGAAACTAAAACACAGGATAAGTTCAAAAGCATACCACAAGCACCATTGAACACAAGAAAGAACCAACAGCAACATCTTGACCAGATTGTATAGGGCACCGCATCAGATATTCGCACATAAGTAGAAGCAATGGAGTTGCAACGACATGGCGGAAGTCGGAGCAGGGAAAAATAAGAGACCATAATCTCAGCAGAAGTAATGTCTTCAAATTTGGCCAGCTGCTCTTTCCTGGAAATAATATTTAAAGGAGGCAGCATGGTAAAAAAGCACATCAATCATAACAAAATAAATTTCCAATAAACCATGTCATTTATTATCTCACAAACCTGGAACCTTAATATCTTCGCATAGACGGGTACGTGTATGAATAAGTCGCTCTCTTGCACAGATGGCAGCAAAATACGGAGTTTCTCCACTCATCTCAATTAAAGGCTTAACAAGTGTGTCAATTATTCTGAACTTCACTGGACTTTGGGTAGCTAAAATTGCAAAGTACTGCAGAAGAACACCATAGAAAACCTGCCAAAGGGATCTGAATATTAGAGAATAAGTTGTGAAAAGGATAAGTCAGAAGTAAATGTGATATCGTAAGGAGTTCAGTTTTTACTTACTTGCATTTTCCTTCGGTTTTCAGCTGCAAGCCTTATTGAATTGCAAGTACGTATTCGACTAATAATCTCAATTATTTCGGCTTCTGAACGACCATCTAGCAAAGAGGATAGATCTTTCAGGTCATTTGGTGCATCAATAACAAAAGGAATACTGCCATCCTTGACTTGTGGTTTCACATTAGATTCTCCTTTCAAATTGTGTGCATCCTTGTCCACCATTTTGCCATTGATCTCTTGCTCCTTCTCTTTGAAATCCTCCATTTCATCGTCTCCTACATCAACCTCATCATCATCACTTTGCTCCCAATCTCTAGCAGACATATTACCAAAGTCATTGTCACTGGAGTCCTCTTCAGAATCTTCTTCATCATCAGCCCCATAATCACCAGCATTTTCGTCATCGCTTTCTCCATCATCAGATGCTGCTGCATCATCACCAATCTTTCTACCTTCCCTTTCATAAATTTCATCAACCCAGCCCTTTTTCTTTCCTATTGACTCATCCACAGAGAAGGAATCACCAAGATCATCTCCAGATATAGGTTTTGAGTTACCTAGCTTCATGTGCTTATCGTCCTCATTGTCATCATCCTCATCAGATGAATCAGCAGTTCCAAGCATTCTTTTTTGGCGCTCCTCCTACAAGGAAGACCAGTATCAAGACAATTCAGTATCAGTATTTCATAGCTCCAGAAAAAAAAATTAGACATGTAGGGATTACAAGCTTAAACATAATAATCATATCAAATTTTGGATCGTCATAAGGTACTCGTACTAGAACAATTCAGATAAGAAACTTAACTAAAACTGTATGCAACATATGGGAAGAGATTTAAATAAGAGCAACAATGCTTAAGTCCAGTGCTAAATTAATATCGAACAAACCTCCAACTTCTCAAGACGTTCTTTCTCTTCTTGTGCTATTTCCTCTGGGGTTTTAGTTCTATCAGAAGGCCGAGCACGTTGATCCATCACCATTTCTTTCACCAGTTTTTCATATGTATCTGCCTTTGCCTGACATGTATTAAGATAACAAAATAGATACAGATTTAGTATCATGAACTAGAAGTGTGCAACTCCATCATGTAAAACATAAAGCTTGTCCATGACTAACAACTAAAATTTGTGAAAAAGGAGAACAGTGAAGTGGGCATACACATCCTGCAAAGCCACTGATTAACCATACCCCATGCATCACCTTGTTAATATTTAGCTCCTGATACTATATGTTCTGATAGAAATCTCTGAAAGAAATGGACAGTATTTTGGTTACTGATGATAAAAAAAAGGATCACCTTGTAAAAAGTCTCCTTCCTCGTCAAGCCAGCACTTGAATCATTTTTGTTCACCTTGACCTTAGCTGACTCAGTTAAGGACAATAACGCCTGTGTCTGGGCCAATGATGCAAAATCATTGTCTAACTTGTCCACAAGATGTTCATCCTCTTCCCTCTCCTTGGCTCTTTGGGCCTGCATCAATAGAGCAAATTGTGTTGGAAGTCATATGACATGACTAAGAATTTCCAAATTCCAAGACATATGTAATCAAAAAGATTGAAGAAGAACAAGTATTATAGGTGAAAAATCAGGTAGTCCTGAGCATTAAGCCCCGAGAGCTTGGTACTCCAGACTAAGCTGTAAGTTGCAAGATTTGGGTTTTGTTCAATCCAAGTCAGATACATCCTTATTTATCTTTAACAAGTCAGGCATAATTATATTTGTCCTCATATATGTTGACGATATTTGTGACAAGCTCTTCAGAATCTGCTATCTCAACTTTACTTCAAAAGTTAAGTAGTGAATATGCACTGACAGACTTACGAGATTTACACTTCTTGGGTATTGAAGTAAAGAGAACAGATGGTGGAATCTTGTTAACACAAGATAAATATGCTCTAGAACTACTTGGAAGAGCTGGTATGAAGAACATTGGAGAAGCTGTCAGTTTATAGTGGAGATCCACTCAGTTCAGAAGAAAGCTCAAAGTATAGAAGTGTTGTTGGAGCTTTACAATATTTAACGCTCACTAGACCTGACATTGCTTTTGCTGTAAATAAGGTATGCCAATTTTGACACAATCCAACAACCCTGTATTAGTCTGCTGCTAAGCGTATTTTGAGATATATGTAAAGAATACTTTGGGAGTTGGTCAAGAAATTCGAAAGTCACCTTCGATACTATTCAGTGCCTTCTCGGATGCTGATTGGGCAGGATGCATAGATGATAGAAAATCCACTGGGGGGTTTGCTGTGTTTTTTGGTTCTAACCTTATATCTTGGATTGCTAGAAAACAGCCCACTGTATCTCGTTCAAGTACTGAAGCTGAGTATAAAGCTTTAGCCAATGCTACAGCAGAATTGGTTTGGATGCAGTCTTAGCTTGTTGAATTGGGAATTGTTTTAAAACAACCACCATGTCTATGGTGTGATAACATGGGAACCAAATATTTATCATCCAATCCAGTGTTTCATGCAAGGACAAAACACATTGAGATTGATTATCATTTTGTTACAGAAAGGGTCTCTAAAGGACAACTTCAGATTCGATTTATAGCTTCACAAGATCAGTTAGCCGATGGCTTCACCAAAGCGTTGTCCTCACAGTCCAGAAAGATTTCGAAGCAACTGAGGAAGCTAAGATTGAGGAGGTTGTTAGATAGAGTCCTGATTCATATAAATCTAGAGATATTTCAGTTTAGTTTCTTATACAAGTTGGCTATGACTAGAGTCCAAATATGTCATGAGATAGTTCTCGTATGTAATCCAACTCTGTAATCTTCCATATATATTGAGAGCCCCGGCAAACAAAAGGTTAAGCCGTTCCATACAAAGATATTATTTTACACACTGGAATGCAGAAAATGTGATCAGAGTATCAGACGCAGCATAAATATGTCACATAATTTGTTAAAATAAGTATGTTATCACTTATTAGCATGGTATATAAGTGGAACCATTGATGGGTGCATGGTCAGCATTGTCAGTGTCAGGAAAGACAAGACATACAAAGCTAGATTCAGCTTTCTTTGGTATAGGAAGAAGTCAGAAATGTCGAGATACATCCCAAAAGGTTTGTGAAAAAGCAAAACTACCAAGAATTCAACTCATTGAGATGGAAGTACTAAGAGTTGAACACAATGAAGTAAGCAGCTATTGACAGTTTGGTACTCAATATGTTCTAAACCAATTAACTAGGTATTTTCATTGAGGCTTCAGACCAATAGTTGATGTCAGCGGAAGCCGAAAGGACAAACCAAGAATGAACCCTTAGGTTATACTAAAGGGAAAGATGTTGTTCTAGGTAACACTACCAGGCCATGACATACTTGCCAAAAAAGGGCTTATTGAGAAGAGTCAGGTCACACACGATGCCCACCTTATAAAATTTACTCTTTGAAATGATCTCCGTCATAACTTCCTTCTTGCTCTTCTGCCCCTGCTAACACAAAATAAGAATGAGGTCACCTCATATGGATCACATTCACATGATTGCATTTACATCTCAGTTTCTCACTGTGGCTATGAAACTCACATGTGTTTCTTGTGGCAGATCAGTCACTGAAGGATGGTTGTCACTTTGGAGAGATAAGCGATTCTTTGAGAGGACCATTTTACCTGGAAGTATAAAGATTGAAAGCACAATGAACAACACAGAAACAATAACATGAACTGATATGTATTACAATTCTTTATAATGCTGTAATATTATCACCATTCTTATTCTCGACATTGAGGTAAAAAGCTCAAAATGGCATAATTAAGTCCAGCAAATGCTTTTCACAATGCAAAGGGATAACTACAATAACTAATTGAAGCGTCACGAGTACTAACGCCAGATTTATACATCCACATCAAAATAACTTTTGTTCTACTCCCAATGCTAACAGAAAGTGAGCCCAACAAGAATATGAAGAACAATGTGAAATCAGAAGATCACAGTGCAGTCTGGCATCCAGTTAACAGTGATGTTATAAGTGCGTAACAGAAAAGACATGCTCATACCGCACATAATGTGGATGCACATATACAGTAGACAATCTCGCATGATCTAGAGGGATAAAACGATAACAAAAACTGGAGAGGATTGTATTCCAACCAGAGAGACAATAATAATCATACCTTCATCATCGCTCCCATCATCGAGAGGCACCTCCTCATCAAAATCATCCTTTTCCGAGAGAATGTTATGAACATTGGCTTCGTCTTCATCGTCATCAGATAGATTGTACTTGCTTTCTCGTTTCAACTTGGCCTAGAAACCAATAGAAGAATGGGTCGATAAAGGATACTGGTTTATGCTAGGTCTATTTTGCACCCAAGCATGTCAATGTCGGGAGAAATGCTAGAAATGTCGGCGTGGCTCTTCAATTAATGAACTATCTCTTGGCGCAACATACCAAGCGCTCGCGTTGCTGGCGAAGGATGGCCTTGTCGAATTCGGGCAGAGTGTCGTCCCTCTCGCCGACACGCCGGTCGTGGAACACGGACGACTTGCCGCTCTCCACGAACTCCTTGAGCAGCGTGTTCTCCCTCTGCGGCAAGGCAAGAGGAATCAGCCACAAAATCAACCGGACGAAAAGCCGCTAAACTGAGTAAATTAGCAGCTGCTTACCTTGCGGATGGCCTCGGAGCGGGAGCGCGATACGCGTCGCTCCTCGCCCTTGCGCTTCTTGCCGAGCACGTCGAACTTGCGGCGCGACCAGATGGCCTCGAACGGGTTGCTCCGCTCCTCCGCCGCCGCGCCACGAGCCTTCATGGCCACCTTGGCCGGGCCGTTCTTGCCCTTCTTCTTTCCTTTGCTCTTCTTCTTCTCGCCCGCCGCCGCCGCCGCCGCCGCCATGGGCTTCGTCTTCGCCATGGCCGGGACAGGAGGGGACTGGGGAGAAGTCCCGCTACCGCTAGGGTTTAGAGGTTTCTCTGAGAGAGAGGAGCTCGCTTCTCTGAGATTGAATGTTGGGCTGGTTCATAATATGGGCCACAAATCACAATGCACCGAGGGCCAAGGCCCAATAAGCAATAAACAACTTCCTCTAAAAAATAAAGTAAAATAAAAAAATATCATTTCTTCCATGTAAAGTGTCATTATAAAACTAAAACATTATAAAAAGCATTCTCTTCTAGAGAGAAAATATTAACAATAGCTCCTTCCACCTTACATTGCTTTTTTGTGCAATTTTTAAAAGGGTGTTAGAAATGGTTTAGCACGCAAGAGAGGAGCTGGGCACTTTGAACCCGAGGACCGAAGATGAAAAAGAACGAATACGAATTAGCAGTCTATTTGAGTCTGATCCATGTTTTATTATAGTTTGGAGTACAATTTAGGGATCAATCATTTGACCTTCAAAACCTGAATAGACCAAATGACTCAAATATACCTCCAACAACTATTAGGATGATATGCTCATCCATGTGTTTGTTGCTCTTGATACAAGGTGTAAACTTTCAAACTACACTAAGATCGTTAGTGTGGCAGAACCGCCTAATTTAATGTCATCCCAGGAGTACTTGTCTTCCATTAGACACTAAGTACCCAAGAGAGAGCACTAAACTCTGCGATTCCGTCGAGCACACCCAACGGGAGAACTCGAAAGTCCACATTTTACCTCAGGATCATAAATGAGAGATAAAGCTTACAACAACTTTACCATTTCTTACATCACTTTTAGTACAACATCAGAGTAATCCATTGTTTAATTATAACAGCGGAAAATAAAATGTTATCAGAGTTCAGCGGAAATGAAACCATTTGATGATGAGTTAAATATTATCATGATGAACATTTATATACAAGAGTTGATAATAGGTGGTAAATCTTTCCTTTGTAAAACATTTTTGGGTGAGAGTTATAAATCAACTCTATATCCGCAACGTAAAGGAAATCCTCACTGAGCCCACCAGGAGGTTTCCACACATAAATGTCAGCTTCAAGAACACCTGTCACCTGCAACAGGGTAGAACAAACCCTGAGTACTCAATTGTACTCCGCAAGACTTACCCGTCAGAAGGAAAGAAAAGACTCCAAGAATATGCAAGGCTATCTGGCTTGTGGGTTATTGCAACTGCAGGAAGCATTACTAAAGGTGTATCCTTATATTTAATTTTTATTAGCAGTCATCAGTAGTTCATTAACCAACCATTCTAGGTAAGCACATGTTCTACTTTCAAGCAAAGGTTGAGCCATCAGAACCAATTTTCCATCTTTCATCTTTCATTTCTTACTACGGTGCCAGAGTGCAGTCAAGTCGTACCGTCACGTAGAAACGGCGATTCGCGAATCAATGTGCCCAGCTGGGTACCCCGAAAAACACACGCCTCGCTTGTACCCCAGGCACAAGCAAGACCAACCCATTCCCCTCCTGTCATAGGTTTCCAGGTCCCCGTCCAAACTTGGACTCCTAGCTCCCGTACTTGAGGCCCGGCCCCAATACGGTGCTAAGACCTCCACCTATCCCCGCCTCCAATCAGTCGGTCCGGAAAGAGCCGGAGCCCATGACAAGAGAGTAACAAGTCTTCCTAGCCCCCATCCGCTAGTATATGCTCGGGATAATAAATCTGTGACTTGACCGGGGATCCAGTGCAGCGAACGGTCCTTAATCGACACAGGCGGGACAAATGCAACCAGAGCCTCGCTCGGATTGCGCAACCAAGTCCATATCCAATTCCAAGTACAGTCCCGCCCGGTCTCCAATTATTATCCATATATAATCCATGTGATAGCAACATGATAACAGTAACAATAATATATTTCCTATCTCTCGCGAGTGACAGGCAATCACTCGACTTCTACCGGAGTCCTGTAGCATAGCAATCTACACGATCTTGACATACTAGTAGAACTCATGGGATCAGGATATATATATATGCAAGTGGGTTTCATTCAACTCGTTAAAACTTAATGTACAAGCATAAATAAAGTGCAGCATAATAGAGGTTATGCACCGGGGCTTGCCTGGGTGAGATTTAACCAAGAGTTAGCATTCCACCATGGCGCCACGATCATCAAGGCACCACCCTTTCTGCTACTCCAGAAGACTTTGCGATCCACCATCATTCCTATTGTGATATACGTGGATGCAACGTTGAGACGTAATTAAAAGATAGCAATCGCAACCCTCGTCGTATGACTACGTCTCGCAAGCTAACGAGCTAGCCACCCACTAACTCACTAGGCTTTGCATCCCCGTTGTCGACTAAGATATTATTTCCCAACAACCCAAGGTGTTGCTTATATCGATCGAATAGATATTTAAACTAGGGCTTATTAATTATCCTAGCAAACTAATTATTTTGGAGCCACAAAAATTACAGTGGACAACTAATAATATGGTTAGCTTACTGTAAAAATTTCAGCGTTAATATTATCACTGATTATTCATAACAATTCTTACAAGTTCATGTTCGATAATATTAAACACCTCGAATTAATTAGAGCAAGCCTAAAAATAGTAGAAAGCTACATGAATCAATTGCACCTTTATCTAGATCATGATTTTAGGAAACTAACAAAATTGGTTTTACCATTTTTGGACTTCTATACATTTAGATATTAATTTTACAAGTTCCTAGCAACAAAGAAAAAGGAAAAACAATTAAAAGATATACTTTTAAAGCAACGGGCCGGCGCCCACTATTTGGCCTAGCACCCGGATGCGGCCCACGCGGGACGGTCAGGCGACAGCAGGCCGGCCCAACTGGCCCACAGCGCGCGCGAGGTTGCTCTTTTTGCAGAAGAGCCCCTGAAACAAAGGGCTATTACGCGGAGCCTCAGGTCCCTATTGCACCAGAGACACTTTATGCACGAAGCACCCCCAAAAATCTTTTCTTCTCCCTGAGCCGGTCCCCGACGCCCCCGTGCCCGCCGGCGCGGCTCCGGCCGGCATCGGACGGTCCCGCCGGCCATCTGGGGCCCACTAAGCCCCTGCTAGACGGTCGACCCCCACCTACGACCCAAACGGTGACGCTAGGTGAACACAGGGGACTGAGCTACGCACGCACGCGAGCTGTAGCGGCGAGCGGCCATTCACCACGGTGGCGAGGCCGTTCCGGCGAGCTCGGAGAGCTAGGAAGGTAAAGAAGTGGTGCTCGAGCACCAGTGGCATACCTCGCATACATCCGAAGGGCTGGTGCGGACGGGGAGGTCCCGTGTGGTGCTGGCCATGGCGCGGTGAACGGGACGGCGGCGCACCGAGCCGGTAACCGCGCGCCACACCACCACCGGCCATGTCTTTGACCAAACTACGGCGAGCATCATCACTGGAAGGTCAAGGGAAGTCCAAGAGTGCGATCAATCGAACTAAGGATGATCGTGGAAGCTTACCTCCCCCAACGCTCTGTCCCGGCGGTGAGCAGACCGGTGGCGGCGAAATTCTAAAATTCATCGACTGCGGTGCACTAATAGCGCTCGATGTGGGCTAGGCAGCTAGATATAGCTCGCACCCTCCAACTAGGACGAGCAATTAGACCGAGACACCAAGACTTGGACGGAACCGATAAGGGCGGCGGCCGTGCTTGACGGTGTCACGACCAATGGCGGTCTGGGTCTTCTGGCGCGGTCGAGACTGGCAAGGACCAGGGGAAACGCGTCCACGTGCGTGCAGATGGCCAGGCGCCGAGATTGGCGTGAACGTCTTGGACGGAATGGCAAGGTCCCGAGCTCTGATCGCGCGCCCACAAAGCTTGACTTACCGAGTCCAAACCTGAGCGTGGCGTGCACGGGACAGCGGGAGCCGACCCGCAGCCGGCCGGGGTCAACCAACGTTAGGCCGAGGCGCGGCGTGGTGCCACCCAGGCGCGCGAGTTGGCCAGCGGCAACCGGCCTCCACGGCTTAAGTCGATGCCAGCAGTGCACGTGCGTTCGCGGTGACCGCGCCCCCGGAACCAACCAGCCGGAACCATGGCGCGCACGAATTTTGAAGCGTTCTTAACTTCGAACCTAGCTCGGTTGAGGCTCAACCAACTTCTCTGCCCTCAAGATGGCCCTAACAGCTTCCCAAAGAAACAAATGGCATGACAAAAGAACAACCAGAGAGGGAGATGGAGTGATGCCAAAATGGGTTCGCCGCTGACGTGCGGGTTCACGAACAGAGTGACACACATGGTCCGTATTGCGTTCTAGCGAACATTGGACAATTTTTAGGAGAGCATCGCGGCCTCCAACTCAACTACCACTTCTACCATGGTCAAGTGCATACTTAGAAGCAAGCAATAGTGGAAAAACATGAAGTTAATACTTAAGCATTTTTGTTGCAATTTGAATGTCACAATGGCAGTGCCACTACCTCTCAAATCTTAGGAGAAAGGATTGAGTTCAACTTACAATAGCAACCAAGATCACTCGTCATAAATTTCAAAAGGTCTAACCCTAATTCGCTTCCACCAACAAGCATATCATTATCTACACAATTTGCACTTCAAGTTTTATTTAAGTACTATATACACGTCGTATTTTATTCTTGTTATAGAAATTCGCTTATCATTTTATGCGCGTTGAAATTTTAAAACCCGCGGAATTTGTTTTGTTAATTTCTTTTAGACCTTGATCGTATGCTAAGTAAGTTAGTAACACCAGGGGTGTTACATCCTTCCCCCCTTAAAAAGGATCTCGTCCCGAGATCCGGAACAGGAACAAAAGAGGGAAACGCGATTACATTCACAGATCTGAGCTTACATGAGAGGTTACACGACTTCAAACGTTAAACTACTCTAGAATCTAGAGATAGCACGGCTAAGAACAAATCTAATACAACTCACAACCTCTCTAGAAACCGACGAAGACGGGGACAGTGGAAGAGCAATAAGAAAACGATTATCCAGAACATGGCGTATGCCCAACAAAGCCAGAAATTGGAGATTGGTACAAAGATCATCGTTAACTCTAAAACCTAAACTAACCAGGGATGAACTTGAACTTCTCCAACAGAAACTAGATTCCTTCTTCTCAAGTTACACCATCGCCTCTGACTAGCAACTCTAGATCTGCGAGCAACGGCTGGATCTCGTAGCTCTACCTCCAACTACTTTCTTCCTGACTACTTCTCGAGCTTCTCCCACCAGAGCACAGACGGAGGAAGTCGATACTATGAGCTCTACTCTGGATCTGGGGGTTGAATGGAGGAGAAGCAAGCAAGGTGGCATTATAAAAGCTTGGTGGACGGAGGTGGTGATGTAGTGCACCGGAAGCGGAGGAGATGGGAATCACTGGGGGGTCACAAGGTGGGGAGAGCGTTGGCCATGGTGCGCTCCCTGTGTGAGCTTGAGTGGGGCAAAGGAGAAAGGAGGGGATGGGGTTCGCTCGACCAGGCAGCGTGCGAGCAACGGGGCCCCAAAGGAAAAGAAAGAGAGGGGGGGGTCCGGTACGGGAACGAGAGCGAAAATCGAGAGCCGACACGGGTGCCGGGATCAGAGGGGCGTACTGTGCGACAAGACGAGGCGAGTGCGGCACAACGCCGCGGTCGCACGGGAGCGGCACACGCGGTCCCACCATAGACGGCGTCCGCAAGGCACACAGTGACAGTGACCCGGCATGCGTAGCGTTGTCAAACCGGTCACAGGAACGACGTCGAGTCGGGCAATTCAACTTCTCTGACCTACGTGCGGGCTAACTTTCCTGTTGTTTTTCTCTTTCTTCTTTTCCTTTCTTCAAAAACCTTGTTACTTTGACAGAGCACAATTCCATCAACCCGTTGTGGATTTCCCGTTTGAACACAAGGATATTTTTACCAAAGAGAATTTTTATAGCAAGAGCGGTACCGCGGTGTAACTTGGTAACAACACTTGGTCAACAACCTCGATACCAGCGCGCGCCGAGCAGCGTCACCATGTGGCAGCTGTTCCACAGGTGGCCCTCGGTTCCGTCGCGGCACCATAAGCTATTAACTAAGTAACTATTACCAACTTACTTGCAGTAAAAACAACGGGGTCATAGACCACAGAATCAGAGGAGTAAGGGAAAAATTCAGGCAACACGGGTTCCTTTCAAAATAAGGAACAAGTAAAGTAAATCCCAAGGCGGATTTAAATCAAGGGAATTCAAGTGTTCTGCTGGGACATCCACAATTAGTGATACAGTATCCTCTGCTTTCCAATCACGGCCGATCTGTTGCATCAGAATAGTTGTTCCCCTTGTAACCTGCTTATTGTCGTCTCAAGAACCCTAAGCAAATCGAATGAGGTCTAAGGAAAATCGACGTAACAAACACAACCGCTAAAGCAAATACTCATTCCCAACAGCCTTACACGGGTGCAACATACAGACATTCACTCTCCCACACTCGACACATCGCTTGAAACGTACAACCAGGCGGCCTTAACAACTACGGCTGCGGTACAACGGAAAGATTACAACACTAGGGGACAACGATGAAAAGCACTACTAGGAACGATTACATCTCCCCTAGGACAACTAATCTACTTCGTCGGCCCAAACGGCTTCCTTCCTGGGCTCCTGGGGTTCTTCTGCTGCACTAGGTTGTGGATCTGCTCCTTCTTGTGGTGGTGGCTGGGTGAGGGGAAGCAAGGACTCTACTTCAGAGGCTTCCGTGGGTGGAGGTGCTGCAAAACCAGTTCTCCTTCTCTCCAGTGGATGGACAGGGATTCCCTCCAAGATCAAGGGTTCCTGCCTTTCCATGGCCAGCGTCCTACGCTTGGCCCTGGTGATGAGATAGGCATCCTCCAGCTCTTGGGCATGTCGCTCTTGATCCACCTTGAGTGCTTCCGCCATGGCAGTCTCTCGACTCTCTGCGGCTGCCACATTGGCGTGCGCTTCAGCAAGCTGCACTTCGAGCATCCTGGAGAAGATCTCGGCTTCCTCAGCTCGGTGAAGACACTCTCTCAGCTCCGAGGCCTGCCGGTGGTACTGCTCATCCAGAGCGAGCAAGTACGTGGTCAGGTGCACCACGGTCGGGTTGTCCTCTTGCACGTCCTGACCCCGCAAGGCCTCTATACGAGCCCTCCATACCCGCCGATTCTTATCCAAAGGTGGAAAGAACCGCATGGGGGTACGAGCAATGGGCTGCTCATAGATCTGGCACAGATGCCGCAAGGCTTTACGGGCCACAACCTGATAGGTGTCGCCGAAGCGAAACCCGGTTGCAGTCACATTCCAGGCTTCAGTGATGTCGGGGAACTCCTCACTCTTGCCAATGTAGACGGTGACCTGACATCGCTCAGTGCCATGCTTCATGTACTCACGGCCCTCATACTCGGGACGCTCCCGAACGCCGAGTTTTTGCAGGGTGGCATACAGGATTTTGGGAAAACCCTCGGTGTTCAAGCAGTAGCTGCTAACCCAGACTCCTGCCATCCTAGGTGGGTGGTGGTTGCAAGGAAGGCTCGAGGAGAAGCTTGCTCAAGAGAAAAGGGCTAAGTGAGCTGGAATGCACTGGGTGGTGACACCAAGTGGCTGGGCTTGCCCCCTTAAAAAGGCAGAGCGGCCAGTGGTCCTGGCGCAACCCACCCTCGAGCCAAGCGTGGGAACCAGTAAAAGTAAAACAGCAGGATTTTTACGCACACGAGGCGAGCGGGTCCGAGGCCATAAAGACTAGCACGGTTGCAGGGTAGAGGTCCGACAAGGGCGCAGAAGGAGTGCCGAAAACGTAAGCCCTGACAGTCGCGAAGCACGAGCGAACGCGAAACACGAAGCCACCGTACAACAGTAACTCCGGGACAGGGACGCGTGGTACCTAGAAACAGGGCACCTGCAAGTAGGACTCGCACGATGACTATAGCAAAACAGCGCGTCTGACTTTAGGACCGCACGCTACACCCCAGTTAGTTTACCGGACGAAAGCCTACTTAACTGATTCCGAAGACTTAACTATAGTAATAGGGCTACTTATATAACTTCGTATGCAATGCCCTAACTTTTTGCAAAAATGTGTTGTCAAATTTTAATTTAGAAAGGATTTTGGAGCTTTATTTTCTCATTTATGCTCTGATACCACCTGTGGCAGAACCGCCTAATTTAATGTCATCCCAGGAGTACTTGTCTTCCATTAGACACTAAGTACCCAAGAGAGAGCACTAAACTCTGCGATTCCGTCGAGCACACCCAACGGGAGAACTCGAAAGTCCACATTTTACCTCAGGATCATAAATGAGAGATAAAGCTTACAACAACTTTACCATTTCTTACATCACTTTTAGTACAACATCAGAGTAATCCATTGTTTAATTATAACAGCGGAAAATAAAATGTTATCAGAGTTCAGCGGAAATGAAACCATTTGATGATGAGTTAAATATTATCATGATGAACATTTATATACAAGAGTTGATAATAGGTGGTAAATCTTTCCTTTGTAAAATATTTTTGGGTGAGAGTTATAAATCAACTCTATATCCGCAACGTAAAGGAAATCCTCACTGAGCCCACCAGGAGGTTTCCACACATAAATGTCAGCTTCAAGAACACCTGTCACCTGCAACAGGGTAGAACAAACCCTGAGTACTCAATTGTACTCCGCAAGACTTACCCGTCAGAAGGAAAGAAAATACTCCAAGAATATGCAAGGCTATCTGGCTTGTGGGTTATTGCAACTGCAGGAAGCATTACTAAAGGTGTATCCTTATATTTAATTTTTATTAGCAGTCATCAGTAGTTCATTAACCAACCATTCTAGGTAAGCACATGTTCTACTTTCAAGCAAAGGTTGAGCCATCAGAACCAATTTTCTATCTTTCATCTTTCATTTCTTACTACGGTGCCAGAGTGCAGTCAAGTCGTACCGTCACGTAGAAACGGCGATTCGCGAATCAATGTGCCCAGCTGGGTACCCCGAAAAACACACGCCTCGCTTGTACCCCAGGCACAAGCAAGACCAACCCATTCCCCTCCTGTCATAGGTTTCCAGGTCCCCGTCCAAACTTGGACTCCTAGCTCCCGTACTTGAGGCCCGGCCCCAATACGGTGCTAAGACCTCCACCTATCCCCGCCTCCAATCAGTCGGTCCGGAAAGAGCCGGAGCCCATGACAAGAGAGTAACAAGTCTTCCTAGCCCCCATCCGCTAGTATATGCTCGGGATAATAAATCTGTGACTTGACCGGGGATCCAGTACAGCGAACGGTCCTTAATCGACACAGGCGGGACAAATACAACCAGAGCCTCGCTCGGATTGCGCAACCAAGTCCATATCCAATTCCAAGTACAGTCCCGCCCGGTCTCCAATTATTATCCATATATAATCCATGTGATAGCAACATGATAACAGTAACAATAATATATTTCCTATCTCTCGCGAGTGACAGGCAATCACTCGACTTCTACCGGAGTCCTGTAGCATAGCAATCTACACGATCTTGACATACTAGTAGAACTCATGGGATCAGGATATATATATATATGCAAGTGGGTTTCATTCAACTCGTTAAAACTTAATGCACAAGCATAAATAAAGTGCAGCATAATAGAGGTTATGCACCGGGGCTTGCCTGGGTGAGATTTAACCAAGAGTTAGCATTCCACCATGGCGCCACGATCATCAAGGCACCACCCTTTCTGCTACTCCAGAAGACTTTGCGATCCACCATCATTCCTATTGTGATATACGTGGATGCAACGTTGAGACGTAATTAAAAGATAGCAATCGCAACCCTCGTCGTATGACTACGTCTCGCAAGCTAACGAGCTAGCCACCCACTAACTCACTAGGCTTTGCATCCCCGTTGTCGACTAAGATATTATTTCCCAACAACCCAAGGTGTTGCTTATATCGATCGAATAGATATTTAAACTAGGGCTTATTAATTATCCTAGCAAACTAATTATTTTGGAGCCACAAAAATTACAGTGGACAACTAATAATATGGTTAGCTTACTGTAAAAATTTCAGCGTTAATATTATCACTGATTATTCATAACAATTCTTACAAGTTCATGTTCGATAATATTAAACACCTCGAATTAATTAGAGCAAGCCTAAAAATAGTAGAAAGCTACATGAATCAATTGCACCTTTATCTAGATCATGATTTTAGGAAACTAACAAAATTGGTTTTACCATTTTTGGACTTCTATACATTTAGATATTAATTTTACAAGTTCCTAGCAACAAAGAAAAAGGAAAAACAATTAAAAGATATACTTTTAAAGCAACGGGCCGGCGCCCACTATTTGGCCTAGCACCCGGATGCGGCCCACGCGGGACGGTCAGGCGACAGCAGGCCGGCCCAACTGGCCCACAGCGCGCGCGAGGTCGCTCTTTTTGCAGAAGAGCCCCTGAAACAAAGGGCTATTACGCGGAGCCTCAGGTCCCTATTGCACCAGAGACACTTTATGCACGAAGCACCCCCAAAAATCTTTTCTTCTCCCTGAGCCGGTCCCCGACGCCCCCGTGCCCGCCGGCGCGGCTCCGGCCGGCATCGGACGGTCCCGCCGGCCATCTGGGGCCCACTAAGCCCCTGCTAGACGGTCGACCCCCACCTACGACCCAAACGGTGACGCTAGGTGAACACAGGGGACTGAGCTACGCACGCACGCGAGCTGTAGCGGCGAGCGGCCATTCACCACGGTGGCGAGGCCGTTCCGGCGAGCTCGGAGAGCTGGGAAGGTAAAGAAGTGGTGCTCGAGCACCAGTGGCATACCTCGCATACATCCGAAGGGCTGGTGCGGACGGGGAGGTCCCGTGTGGTGCTGGCCATGGCGCGGTGAACGGGACGGCGGCGCACCGAGCCGGTAACCGCGCGCCACACCACCACCGGCCATGTCTTTGACCAAACTACGGCGAGCATCATCACTGGAAGGTCAAGGGAAGTCCAAGAGTGCGATCAATCGAACTAAGGATGATCGTGGAAGCTTACCTCCCCCAACGCTCTGTCCCGGCGGTGAGCAGACCGGTGGCGGCGAAATTCTAAAATTCATCGACTGCGGTGCACTAATAGCGCTCGATGTGGGCTAGGCAGCTAGATATAGCTCGCACCCTCCAACTAGGACGAGCAATTAGACCGAGACACCAAGACTTGGACGGAACCGATAAGGGCGGCGGCCGTGCTTGACGGTGTCACGACCAATGGCGGTCTGGGTCTTCTGGCGCGGTCGAGACTGGCAAGGACCAGGGGAAACGCGTCCACGTGCGTGCAGATGGCCAGGCGCCGAGATTGGCGTGAACGTCTTGGACGGAATGGCAAGGTCCCGAGCTCTGATCGCGCGCCCACAAAGCTTGACTTACCGAGTCCAAACCTGAGCGTGGCGTGCACGGGACAGCGGGAGCCGACCCGCAGCCGGCCGGGGTCAACCAACGTTAGGCCGAGGCGCGGCGTGGTGCCACCCAGGCGCGCGAGTTGGCCAGCGGCAACCGGCCTCCACGGCTTAAGTCGATGCCAGCAGTGCACGCGCGTTCGCGGTGACCGCGCCCCCGGAACCAACCAGCCGGAACCATGGCGCGCACGAATTTTGAAGCGTTCTTAACTTCGAACCTAGCTCGGTTGAGGCTCAACCAACTTCTCTGCCCTCAAGATGGCCCTAACAGCTTCCCAAAGAAACAAATGGCATGACAAAAGAACAACCAGAGAGGGAGATGGAGTGATGCCAAAATGGGTTCGCCGCTGACGTGCGGGTTCACGAACAGAGTGACACACATGGTCCGTATTGCGTTCTAGCGAACATTGGACAATTTTTAGGAGAGCATCGCGGCCTCCAACTCAACTACCACTTCTACCATGGTCAAGTGCATACTTAGAAGCAAGCAATAGTGGAAAAACATGAAGTTAATACTTAAGCATTTTTGTTGCAATTTGAATGTCACAATGGCAGTGCCACTACCTCTCAAATCTTAGGAGAAAGGATTGAGTTCAACTTACAATAGCAACCAAGATCACTCGTCATAAATTTCAAAAGGTCTAACCCTAATTCGCTTCCACCAACAAGCATATCATTATCTACACAATTTGCACTTCAAGTTTTATTTAAGTACTATATACACGTCGTATTTTATTCTTGTTATAGAAATTCGCTTATCATTTTATGCGCGTTGAAATTTTAAAACCCGCGGAATTTGTTTTGTTAATTTCTTTTAGACCTTGATCGTATGCTAAGTAAGTTAGTAACACCAGGGGTGTTACAGTTAGCTTGTTTCATGAGGTTAAAGTAGAAAAGGTTTGGAAAGAAACGACTAAAATTAGGGGCACAGCTAGCCTTTGCCATTGGGGTCGATGAATTTGTAGAAATCCTATGAACTACTATTCACCACTGGTTTGACGCCTATATGAGTTGCCTTGCCAAAGATAGAATAATTCTTCCTCTACATAAAAATCATTCTTCAGTTGTCTCTCTTGTCCCGCCTTAGACCCCTCCAAGGCTTGGTTAGATAGGGCCAAAGCCTCTATCCTACCCTTTGTCACCCTCTAATCAACCCAAGCTACACAGTGTGTGCATGTAGCTTTGTATTCCTACATTGAACGAAGGTACACCCCTATTCCTCGTTGTACTCCTCTCCCCTATTTTCCCTTTCTCCTCGCTTCCTTCTTTATGATTCATTTCTCCGGCTTACACTAGAGTGGCAAGCTTTGTGCGTGTCGTGCTTCCATTAGTCTTCCGCCATTTGTTGGTGTCTTCCTTGCGATCTGGCCTAGCTACCTATTGCTGGACACCTTGTTGATCTAACTTACCTATATATGGATCCTCTTTTAATCTTGGCAGCTCCAATATGGATCTTGCCACCTCTTCAATCCTAACCCTAACCCCTAACATGTTGCTTCTTGTCCTTATCTAGTTCCAAGCTTGTACCTGCCCTCACCAACGATAGTCATGACTAGTGTATATTGATATGATGCGTTAACTAAAAACTAGGGATGTCATACTCAATCTAAGCCTGGCTTGGCTGCTTCCTTTCTGGCCATAGATGTGTTAACTAGCTAGGGATTTCTTTTTTTTTTCTTTTTTTTTGTTCCCAGCACTTGAAACTAAAGGGGAATTTTGAGTGAAATGGTTTAGTTTGTCTTGTACAAATTTCAGCAAGGAGTAGTTTGCATGCATGAATAACGTTGTGATTCATTATCTAAATCATTGAGGTCTTCTGTTTAGTCAAATTACGAAATGTTTGGCTTCATCATGACCATGATTTGTGTAGTTCCATACTGAAATCGCTTTACACATAATTCATAATAAACTGAGTGAACTTCACAACAGCACTCTTAAGATTGAAAAGCTGTCATAAAACAGCCCCGTTAGTAATAATTAATTCGACAAAGCTGTTTCATAGTACCTCTGCTTCATATTAGTTGTCATTCTTATTTTGTGCAAAGTCAAAACATTCTATCTTTGAACATCTTACACACCGAACAGTTTTCTGAAACAAGCTGAAGTTTTGATTGTCCGCCGTTTGGATAGCTAGCTTTACAGCATCATCGGCCAGATCAGAGGCAAACTCGCTCTGATTAAGTTACCAGCAGCACAGGCAATGGTTTTGAACTGACGACGAACGGACACCAAAAAGAGATCGTTGATGCTGAGATCAGCATGGGAGTACTAGGCGAGGAGCCAGAAGTCCCTGTGGTGCTTGCTGGAGACGAGGTAGCCGCCGGAGCTCCTCCGGCGCACGGCCAGCGCCACGCACGGCGCGTGCTCGATGCAGTACTCCACCATGCCGCCGCCGCCGGTGGCGGAGGAGGAGCCCCTGCTGCGCCGGCGCCGCCACAGCACCGCCTGCAGCCACCGCGCCACCGCGTGCCGCCGGGGCCGTTGGCCCAGCACGAGCAGCGACGCGCCGTGCCGCCTGGCCGCGTCCACCACCGCCGGCGCGCGCTCCTCCGCCTCCACGGCGCACGTCTCCACCTTCACCTGCATTGTGAATTGTGATCGTCTGGAGTGAGCCTCGGAGCCCCAACTCCTCCAACATTATTGCGCTCTTTTCTTTTCTTTTGGCGCCACAAAATCCGCTAAGTGGCCATTGCTTTTTGGTGGTGGTGGACGGCAAGAAATCATTGCGCATCCCACGAATCATTGGCTGACCTTCGTTTCGAATTTCACGGAAACAATTTAGCCTCGTTTAATAATTTATACTATCATAGACAGTGAGAGCACTGATCTGGCAAGCTTTATATTCAATCCTATCCTAGTAATAATTCCATCGTATCCTATCCTAGTAATAGTTTACCGGGAGATTAATTAAATTAATGACATTGTTCACGTAGCATTTGCGCGTGGGTACCTCTGGCCTTGTCGATTCACAGACTGTCCTTAAGGCGGCGAGGTGTTGCTGGCTCTTGGTCCCCAGCATCTTGACACAAGAATCACTGACGGCTGCAGAGACGAAAAATATTCAGTAAAATTCTAGTCAGCGCGAGGAAAGAGACTAACAAATTTATCGCCGACGGCCCGACGCGACGACGACACATATGAGAGAGACCGACGGGACCGACCGTCTCGGGCGACGGGCTTGGCGACGGCGTACGGTGTCGTTGCTGCGGACGGCCTGCGACAGCGCCCACTGGAGCGCGCCGGCGGCCTCGGCGCGGCCGTCGGCCAGCACCATGACCCGCCGCCCGCCGCCGCCCTTCTTGCTGCTGCCCACTTCCACCATCAGCGCGCCGTTGCCTTTGACGTAGCACCCTCCTCCTCCTCCTCCTCCGGCTGCTGCTGCGCTGCCGGCCTTGCCGCCGTCGCTGCTGGGCAGTGCCGGGGCGGGGAGCTTGGAGGAGGGCGAGGAGTAGGTCGCCCGCTGCACCCGCTTCCTCCTCACCCGTGTCGCCGCCCGGCCACCGCACAGCGCCGCCGGCAGCCTCCTGCCCATTGTTAGTGCTGTCCCGCCCGCCGGTGCCCAGCAAGGACACGAATTGAACTCTCGAGCTGGCGGCTTACTATGCCAATGCTGCTGCAAATAGGAATGTGGAGGAGGACCCTACAGCGTACCCTACATATATATATGCAAGTGCAAGGGCAGTGGTTGTGCTGTGTATACATATAAACGAGCTGCTCCAGGAACGTGCAGATATATATTCGTACGGGGGAGTAGTGGCTAGCGCCCTACCAGTAGTTGAGTGGTACCGGTACGCAGTAGTCATCCACCAGGCATCATACCAGTAGAGACGACGTGCAGGGGCATGAATTGAAACGAAGGACACTACAACAGAGAAGGACATCACTGGCGGTTCAAAACCCCCCTTCACTGGCGGATTTTGAACCGCCATAACCAACTCGGCAGTGATGAGCTGATCACATCACTGCCGGTTATGCCAAACCGGCAGTGATAGCTCATGTATCACTGCCGGTTCGTGTTACAAACCGGCAGTGATACTTGAGCCATCACTGCCGGTTGTTTTAACCAACCGGTTGTGTAAATTATATTATCACTGCCGGTTATCTTTGAACCGGTAGTGATATAGTATTCACAATTTGCATTTTAATAATTGTTTTATTTTCATTTCGAGGGGAGGTGGTGGGGTGGGAGGTCGGGGAGGTGGAGGTGGAGGTGGTTGCTATCGATCAATTTGATATCGATGTGAATGAAGACAATACAAACCCATCAACATTTATATTACAAAAGTTTCAAAAAAAAACTCTAAGTATCGAATTAAGAGTCGCATTACAATAGCCTATCAATGTGGTCTCTTCCGTACTGCGCCTTGTACTTCTTAGTCCTCGCAATGGAGAATGATCCTGTCTTGGTCAATATCTCGTCCAATACAAACCTTGCTACCTCCTCTTGAATTCCTCTCTTCTCAAAATCTAGCAACTGGTTGTGATTGTTTGCTTTGCGCTGTAATTGAAGCAAGATGATATTGAGATGCACAAACGTAAGACAAAACAATAGAAATGGGATGCCTACGTACCATGTCATCTCCCGTATTTGTTTTTGCGCCAAAGTATTTTAGCATTGCCCACATCACATAGAACCCGCATTCGTTGTTCCCCATCGGTTGATCTAGGGTCTTGAGATCCTCCATATACTTTACACTGAATGGGGCCCTCCATTGCTTTTGCATCTTGCTATCGAGATTTCTCCAATTCGGTAATGCCTTCATTCTATGTTACATTGTAAATGAAGTGTGAAGACCGAGGACATTACAATATCCTATGTGATTAGAAAGTGTTGTGATATTTGGTTCACTTACTTATTCAGCACTTTGACTAGGGGGTCGATAAGAGAAAGTGGCTTTTTCTTTGAGTCCCACACCTCGATATGTGAATCCTGAAGATAGATATCTACGAGGATGAAATGGTTGCTGCAATCACAAAGTCCATGTTATTGAATGACATATCAAGAAAAGAAACACTAAAATAAGGGTCGAGAACACATACTCGCAGTTGTAGGGTAGGAGTACGTTTGTTTTGTTGTTTCTGAACATACTTTCAAACTCAATCTTCAAACTTGTTGGTACATAGTCATCATCACCAGGGGCGGTGCATGTTGTCTCATTTACAAATATGGGATCCAAGAAGTCTATATTGTTCAATTTCTTCTTTAGGCACCATTTTGCCATACACCTGCATAATAAACATATGATATATTCAAATGCAAATCACGTAGTTTATTATAACGTTGTGAGGGTAGGGTACTTACATAGACCATATCATCAAAATCTGCGTATCGAGCGAGCGCCGTTGGAAGAGCTGAAAGAGGTGTTCATAATAAATAGTATGCACCGTTTCTTCAGGATGATTAAAAACCATTCCGGGAGGGATGCAAACTTCAAAACCGATACAGTCTCCGTTGGCAGTATCCACGGAGTAATAATCATGCAACTGTCGCATGTATGTTGGCAACTCTTTATACTCTTGTTCGGTGGCGACCAAAGGTTTGCCTCTTGAATACTTGTATGCGACCGTGGCTTTTTCAAAATCTCTCGTTCCGTAATACAACTCCGTGGCCCTCTCCATGGATATGCCCATGTTGTTGGCCAAGTTCTGTATCTCTAGCAATTCTTTGGTGTGTATTTCTCTAGCTCTGATTTGATTACTCTCTTTGTTGTGTTGCCTTTCAAATTCGGTCTGTTGTCTCCACTTAGGTAGACTGGCTATTCGATTAAAGAAGGCAACGGCGGCTTTCTTGCTTGGAGGCTCCACAATCGGGTCCTTCATCTTACTCGTAATGCTAGCATCCACCTTCTTTTTACTTGTCTGGGGAGCATTACCAACCGAAACTGATGACCTCTTGTGTTGCGAGGTCGAACCTGATCGCACTTTGGATTTTCGCGGAGGAGGAGGAGGTGTCTTCTCTTTTGGCTGTGGAGGAGGTGGAGGAGGTGGAGGAGGTGTTTTCTCCTTTGGCGGTGGAGGAGGTAGAGGAGGTGGAGGAGGTGTTTTCTCCTTTGGCGGTGGAGGAGGTAGAGGAGGTGTTTTCTCCTTTAGCGGTTGAGGAGGTAGAGGTGTTTTCTCCTTTGGCGGTGGAGGAGGTGTCTTCTCTTTCGAGGCAGAAGAGGGAGAATGAGGATCTTGCAGAGGAGAGAAACCTCTTGGCGGCGGCGATGCCGATGATTCACTGCCATCCTCATCATCCGAAGATGGCTGCTCATCCAGCTTGATGAAGCGTTTGCGCCAAGCCACATGAGTGCCCAAGTTGTGAACAAGACGCGGCCTATCTTCCTCCACTGGGAAATCAATGTGTATCTTATTGTACTTCTTATCCAAGATCTTATCAATGCTGACCCTGGCATACCCGGGTGGCATTGGCTTGCCATGAATGATGCCGTCTCCTCTTGGAAATGCTTGTCCGACCGCCACCTTGTCTTTTGTCCACTGCTGACGGATGTATAACCTGACATTAATTGGTCCAGTGATGTTGTCCACCGGATGAGGAGCATTGACCTCTTCTTCGTCAAGCATAGGGGTTGAGCCGCAGCTACTGCGACCCTTGGGCACTGGGCTATTCAAAGTCAGGATAGGCTGCGGTTGTGACGAACACATGGATTGCATAGCTGACATAACTCGTGCCTCAACTTGAGCAGCTATCCGTGCTTCCATGCTATCTTCGATTTCCTTTCGAAACCTTTGGAGCTCTTCTTCTCTTTGTGTTCTAGCCCTCGCCCGGCTCCTATAGGATGAAGATTCACCTTCGAATGCTTTCACCCAAGGTACATTCCCGGCTCCTCTAGTGCGACCGGGGTGCTCCTTGTTTCCAAGTGCTTGTGTGAGCACGTCATTTTCTCTATCTGACTTGCGGTTACCTCTATTCACTTCCTCAGTTAAGGTTGAAATCCTCTGGAGGAGATCGCTGACGGGTTCACTACTGGCATTAAGGCTCCCGTCACTATTGTATCGTGCCCCCCTTGCAAGTAGGTAGTTTACTGATCTGGGCTGCCAATCGCTTGTCTGAGGCCTAACGCCGTGCTGCTCTAGTTTCTGGACTTCCATTTCCCATTCCGGAATCTTTCGTACATAGCCACGCGATCCTAGGCGATGAGGATCCTTTGCCTTAAGTGAGTTTGCTCTATTTCTTTCGCTTGATGCCTTGGCCTCTTCGGATAGCTTGTAAGCCTTGAACTCCTCCCAGAAGTCTCTCTGCTTGGTGTATTGACCTCCCTCAAAATTTGGTTCTCTGTCCTCCTTGATTAACTTGTACAAGGTTCCCTTGAAAGTCTTGAACGAGCGACCCATGATTTCCTTGGCCTTCTTCTTGACTGTCGCCTCGTCATAGTCATTAGGAAAACTGAAAAACCCTTTCAACTTGTTCCAAACTAGCTCCTTCTCACTTTCTGGAACCCTCCATGGGTCATCCTCACGACCAGTCCATTTCCTGTATTTGATCGGGATAAAGTCTCTTACAAGTGCCCCGATGACACTCTTGTATGGGCCTAATGCTGTAAGAGGCTCCACCGGCTCCCCTACTTGGTCGAACTCAGAGATGTGCCAATGTTTACTTGTTTGAGGAAGCTTTGTTGCACCACGCTTAGTCTTGCTGGTACCCTCACCACTTGGCTCTTGCGGCGGAACCTGCTTCAAAATTCATAAATAAGTCCCCATCAAACTTATCTAGCGTGATTTCTTACTATCACGTTATTAGGTTTGACCTAAGTTATTACCTCGTTTCCTTGGTCTAGCTGTAGATAATGGCTAGGGCTCCAATCGTCCTGATTACCACCACCATTAGTTGGATCCTGCGACGCTCCTGTCGCAGTGCTCTCTGCTTGTGGGGTATCAGTAGCTCGGCGACGGGTGGTGAATTGGCGATGACGAGTCATGTTTCTTGACATGCAATCAAAGGCATCAACTTTCTTAGGGTAAATCTCATATATGCGTCAAAACACTCTTGACTCCAACTCTTGATCAAGTTACCGACTCGACCCCGTATAACAACCAAAGGGGCACAAGAGATGAATTCAAGAAGTTTTTCTTCAATTTATATAGGGCTCAAAGGGGCACAAGAGATGAATTCAAGAAGTTTTTTATCAAGAAGCACAAAAGCATGATGGCTCAAAGGACTGGAAACTTGACAATGGAGATCATCATGAGAAAGTCCATACTATCTCACATTTCAAGAGATTATCCTGTGATGTTTTTATTTTCATGTCATACTAGCTTCCCACCAAAAAATTAAGACTTTCTTTTTATGCCCTTCCAATTGTTGCACCTACAAGGATTGAGGCGTTCTAAGTAGCCTTGCTGACCTTACAAGAACCCTAAATGCACCAACCGTGACAGGATCCCTCCCAGGCCATGTTTGGGTAACGGCCGGGAAATAAATCAACTTTCTCTTGCTCATGAGTAAGCCTATGATTATGGAGATTGTAACTAGTCGGTACTCGAGGTTCTTCGGGGGAAAAAAGTAATAAGTACACGAGATCAAACGTATATAATGAATGGTCACCTGAAAGGGAAATAACTATACACAGCAGCACACGCATGGAAAAAAGCAACGCTAGACAAAAACAAAGAAGCAACGCAAAATATTCACCTGCTCAAGCTAAAAATATACTTGCCTTGGAACAGTATGAGAATGACTAATCAACTGCTCAAGCTAAAAATATACTTGTTTGCAAGAAGTACACAACATGTTCTGTAGAGCAGGAAGAATCGCCATAGCATGTTGCCTCCACCGTGCCGTATTCATAGGAAGATTTGATCCTGTTGCTGTGAACATGGATAGGACTGAAAAGGGGGATGTGGATGATCCTGCCAATGCAAGCAATGGAGAGTCTCTGCAGACGCATAATCTGTTATGGACAGCAAATGGTGGGGTGGTTGAGCAATTAGCATATCCTTCAGGAAGTCCTTCAAGTTTTGAAGCAAAAGTCTCTGCAGATACGTATTTCAAGGAAGATTTGAGCCAATACAGTTCTAGAAAGGAAGTCAAAGTGAAAGGATAAGCTGTTAAAGATTCTGTGTCATTCCAGGAAGATGAAGACTCATCTTCTCCATGAACTACTGTGTGACAGTCCTACAGAACTGCATCTCAGTGAGTGTTCATGGCTGAGTGAGGATGACTTTGAGAAAACTTTTGAGAAATGCAGCACTGAAAGCTTACAGGTACTATTTGTTTACTCTGCAGTTTCTGTGCTATGTACACATTATTTATTCCTTTCAATACGACCTTATTTCTTTTGGGTAAATTAACTTGTGAGAACTCATTCAGTGTTTGTCTTAATGTAGGATCTACAGCTTGATATATCTGGGAGATGCATGCCTGATTACATATTGCCATCTACCTTAGCTAAGGTTCCTAACTGCATGCCATTGTTGAGAAAAATATCTCTGAAGGGAAATTATCGGCTTTCTGATAATGGTTTAGGCACAATCATCTCCGCTGCACCTTCTTTATCCTCCCTAAATCTGTGCGAGTGTTCTCTTCTCACTTCATCTGGAATCGATATTCTTGCAAACAAGTTACATTCAGTTCTTAGAGAACTGTATATAGATGAATGCACAAACGTGGATGCTATGGCGATTCTTCCTGCTCTACAGAAGATTAATCATCTAGAGGTTCCAAGGGGTTAGATAAAACATAGAACGAACACAACATGTTCAAAACTCAGATGAGGCATTTCACCGAACACCTTATGGGCACTCACCCAAACTGCAGGGGTGGCGCGAATCAGCAAAGGGAGAAGCTCCTGGGGGCGTCGAGGATGGCGGCGTCGTGCTCCGGCGTCGGGCTGCGGCGTCGAACGGCGCGGTCGGGCTGCGGCGTCGTGGACGGCGAGTCGGGCGGCGGCGGCGTGCACTGGCGCCTGGCGGGAGTTTGATTTTTGTCGAGCAAAAGGGGCTGGCGGGAGCGCCAGCCCCTTTTATAACCCCAGCATCACTGCCGGTTGGATATTACAACCGGCAGTGATGTTGGACATCACTGCCGGTTGAAAGCCCAAGTTTGGTTTTGGTAATTAATGACACCAAGTTGCTAATGCTATTGTATCAAGTGTGATTAAGCTAGGCATAAGCAACACATGTGATGAAGGTGTACGTGGCAAGGAGTGGTGGCCACAAGATCACAAAGAAATGGTGCATGGACATAATGATCAAGGGGAGGAGAAGGATCTATGAGCGCAAGGCAAAGGTATAACCATAGGGTTTTCCTTTTGCCGGTCTAAGATGAGTAGAGAAGTGATTGACCGGGTTTAGGATACATAGCCGACTATCAAGAGGGGCAATCACGGTTAGCTCGGGAATCAAGTGCCACTAGATCAATGTCTTGAGCATATGCATTTAGGATCTAGTAAAGAGCTAACATAACGCCTTGGAAAATGTTTGTGAAAAATGCTAACACACGAGCACAAGGTGGTGATCACTTGTTTGTGTTAGCACTTTTGCGAAGGCGGTGGAGTTTAAGTGGTAGAGAGGGGTTTGGGTTCCTCTCTCCCTCCCGCCGAGCTTGCGAGGCGGGATTCGGCGCTTTTTGGAGAAGTGAAACGCTTTTTTTTCTATTGCGCCGAAAGTCGGAAAAGAAACGAAGGCGAACGGAGGTCACTGCGTGCACCGGACGCTGCACCGGACGCTGCACCGGACGCGGTCACTGTACGACCGGCGCGTCCGGTCAGGCGAACAGCGGTTCACGAGGATCACCGGACGCGGTGCGCGTCCGGTCATAGGTCACCGGACGCGTCCGGTGGTCCAGGGAGCTTACTGGACTCCCACCGGACGCGGGCACTGTGGCGTCCGGTGGTTTCTTCAGCGCGTCCGGTGGATGTTTCGCGGTGCGCGGTTCGGTGTTGACCGGCGCGTCCGGTGGGTCACGGGACCGGCGCGTCCGGTCGTCACCAGCGCGTCCGGTGGCTCGGTCGAGCGCGTCCGGTTATCGGTAACGGCTAGTTGGACGAGCACTGTTCACATCTGTCGCGTAGTGACCGGACGCGTCCGGTCACCCAGACCGGAGCGTCCGGTGCTCGCGATTTCAACTGCGTCGTTTCTAACGGCTAGTTGCGTACCCCTTCGTTATAAATAGATGGTGGACGGGTTTTGAGGGTAACTCTTGCACATTTTGAGATATAGAGACATCCTTGAGCTAGAGAACAACCCCTCCACTCATCTCTTTGATTGATCGCACATCTTGAGTGAGATTGAGTGAGATTCAAGTGCATTGCTTGAGAGTTGCATTCTAGAGGCACTTGATCTTCGAGTTGCTGCAGATTTCTTGTTACTCTTCCGTGTTTCCCGACACGGTAGACGGCTTGGAGCAGCGGAGGTGATTGAGCTCACAATTGGAGATTGTTGGAGCCTTCACCAAGTGTTGTAAGGGGTTCTTGATCCTTCCCCGCGGGAGTTCGCAAATTGGATACTCTAGTGGAGCTCGTGGCTTGGAGGATCCCCATCTTGTGTGCGGTTGTGCGGCGCCCGCCGAGGGCTCAACTCTTGATAGTTGATTAGCTCGCGAACCGACAAGTGGGTGCATCGCCACAACGAGGAGTAGCTTGCCGGGAAGCAAGTGAACCTCGGGATAAATTCTTGTGTCATTCTCTTCCCGAGGATTTCTCTTGTGTGATTGATTGTTTGGTACTTCTCATCTCTACACGGCGGTATAATCACTCAAAGCTCTTCTCTCGTATTACATCTCGTTTCTAGCTTGTTGTTGTTGTGTTTAGTGGATAGCCTTGTACTAGACTTGTGTAGGTGGCTTGCTTAATTAGTTAGAGGTAGTGCATTTTGCTCCGCCACCTTTTATACTAACTTGTGGTTAAGTAATTTGTGTAGAAGTTTTTAATTAGGCTATTCACCCCCCCCTCTAGCCTTTTTGGACCTTACAAGTGGTATCGGAGCCGAGGCACCGTTTATTTGAGGCTTAACAACCTACGGTGAAGAAGAAATGGCTCAATTAAGTTTGCACATCAACAACACCAAGAAGGCACCTCACTTTGATGGCACAAATTATGCATATTGGAAGGTTAAGATGACCGCACACCTCAAGTCAATCAATAGAGAAGTGTGGAAGGTCACCGAAACAAAATTTGAGGTTGCTAATCCGGAAGCACCTACACCAGTGGAAGAGAAGAAGCTCCAATGTAATGATATTGCCATTAGTGCTCTTCATGAGGCACTAGATGACAAGACATTTGAGCAAGTGAAGAACATTGAGATCGCTCATGATGCTTGGGCCAAGCTAGAAGAAACATTTGAAGGCACCGAAGGCACAAAGACCGCTAAAGCATATATCTTGCAAGAAAAATTTTCAAGCTTCAAGATGCAAGATGATGAGAGTGTACCGGAGATGTTTCATAGATTGCAAGTCATTGTCAATGAGCTCAAGGCACTTGGTGAGGAGGTCAAGGACAACCAATTCTCTATGAAGTTCTTGAGAAGCTTGCCCAAGAGGTTTGATACATTGATCACCGTGCTAGTGAGGACTACATTGAAGGATTCAACTCCTCAACAAATATTTCAAGAAGTGATGACCGATGATTCATATAGAGAAGATGATGAGAAGGATGAGTTGGTCAAGAAGAAGAAGAAGGAGAATGAGAAGAATGATGATGAAAAGAAGAAGAGTGTGGCATTCAAAGCCACCACATCCAAGGGCAAATCCAAGATTGAATCATCAAGTGAAGAAGACTCAAGCTCTTGTGATAGTGATGACATTGATGAGAAGATGGCTCTCTTTGTCAAGCAATTTGGCAAATTCATGAAGAAGAAGGGCTATCGTGCAAGAAGGAAGAAGAACTCATCCAAGAAGAATGAGCATACCATGAGATGCTTTAGATGCCATAGCAAAGATCATCTTATTGCAAAGTGTCCTTATGATAGTGATGATGAAGATGCTATCAAGAAGGAAAGGAAGAAGCAAAAGAAGAAGCAAGAAAAGAAGGAGAGCTCTCACAAAAAGAAGAATGATTCTCATGTTGCTACATGGGATAGTGATGATTCCTCAAGTGATGATGAGGATGACAACAAGAGCAAGAAGAAGGGACATGCTAGCATTGCCATCCAAGAGAAGGTCTCCCTCTTCGACACTCCATCGTGCTTCATGGCTAAAGCCACTAAGGTATCATCCGATGATGAGAGTGATCATGATAATGCTAGTGATAGTGATAGTGATGAAGAAGAATTCACTAAAGATGAACTAATCACTATGCTAGAAGATTGCACTCAACATTATAAAGAATCTAGAAAGGAATGCAAGGGCTTGCTTAAGGAAAAGAAAAATCTTATGCAAGAACTTGATGAGCTTAGAGCATCTTATGAGAGTCTAAAGGTAGACCATAAGAAGCTTCAAAAGTCTCACACTAAGCTTGAAGAAGCTCATTCCTCTCTAGTTGGAAAATGTGAAAATATGCCAACTAATGTTGAGAAAGCTAAAACTTGCAACATAGGCATATCTTGTGATATAATTGATGAATCTTGTCATAAGCCTATTATTGTTGCTCCCACTAACCCTTCATGTAGCACATCTACATCATCCTCATCTAGTAGTGATGGGTTCACTTGTGACACCACACTTATAGTTGAGAATGAAAATCTCAAGAAGGAGGTAAAAGAGCTCAATCACACCTTGGCCAAGGCTTATGGTGGTGAGGACCGCTTGCTTATGTGCTTGGGTAGCCAAAGAGCTTCTCTCTACAAAGAGGGATTGGGCTATAACCCCAAGAAAGGCAAGGCCGCTTTTGCTCCTCACAAGACTCGTTTTGTGAAGAACAAAGGTAGCTATTGCAAAAGTTGCAAGCAAGTTGGTCACATAGAGCAACATTGCATGAACAAGAAATCCAATGCTAATGTATCCTCAATTAAGTTTGATTCTTTCTATATACTTACCAAGGGTACAAATGGTGTTCATACTAAGTTCATTGGTGCACCATGGATGGGCTCAAAGAAGAAAGCCATTTGGGTACCAAAGAGCTTGGTCACTAACCTTGGAGGACCCAAACAAGTTTGGGTACCTAAAAAGAATTGATCTTATCTTGTAGGTCAATTACAAAGCCGGAGGAAGGCATTGGGTGCTTGATAGTGGGTGTACTCAACATATGACCGGGGATTCATGTATGTTCAAATCAATTGATACAAGTCAAAATGGTGGTTTTGATGCTATCACTTTCGGCAACAACAAGAAAGGCAAAGTCAAGGGGCTTGGTAAAATTGCTATCTCAAATGACATGAGCATATCTAATGTGTTGCTAGTTGAGAGCTTGGATTTCAATCTTTTGTCGGTAGCACAACTTTGTGATCTTGGCTTCAAGTGCATTTTTGGTAGTGATGATGTTGAAGTCGTTAGTGTTGATGGATCAAATTTGATATTCAAAGGATTTAGACATGGTAGTTTATACTTGGTTGACTTCAATGATAGTGAGACACAATTGACATCATGCTTGCTTAGCAAATCTAGTATGGGTTGGTTATGGCATAGAAGGCTTGGTCATGTTGGAATGAAACAATTGAACAAACTTTTGAGGCATGACTTAGTTAGAGGCTTGAAAGATGTCACCTTTGAGAAGGATAAACCATGTAGTGCTTGTCAAGCCGGCAAACAAGTTGGAAGTAAACATCCTAGTAAGAGTGAAATGAGCACATCAAAGGCATTTGAGCTATTGCACATGGACTTGTTTGGGCCAACAACATATACTAGCATTGGTGGCAACAAGTATGGTTTTGTGATTGTTGATGACTACACTAGATATACTTGGATGTTCTTTCTCTATGACAAGAGTGATGTTTATGATCTATTCAAGTCTTTTGTCAAGAGAGTGCAAAATGAGTTTGAGACTACCATCAAGAAGATTAGAAGTGACAATGGTAGTGAGTTCAAGAACACAAGAATTGAAGCTTTATGTGATGATCTTGGTATTGGACATCAATTCTCTCCAACTTACACTCCTCAATCCAATGGTGTAGTTGAAAGAAAGAATAGAACTTTGATTGACATGGCTAGATCAATGCTTAGTGAATACAATGTGAGTCATTCATTTTGGAGTGAAGCTATCAACACGGCTTGCTATTGTAGCAACCGTCTCTATTGCCATGGAAAGCTTGGAAAGACACCATATGAGCTATTGAATGGAAGAAAGCCCAACATTGCATACTTTAGAGTGTTTGGTTGCAAATGCTATATCCTCAAGAAAGGCACTAGATTGAGCAAGTTTGAAAAGAAATGTGATGAAGGTTTCTTACTTGGTTATTCAACCACAAGCAAAGCATATAGAGTTTGGAATCTCACAAATGGCACCTTGGAAGAAGTTCATGATGTTGAGTTTGATGAAACCCAAGGGTCTCAAAATGAAGCTCAAAACCTTGATGATGTGAGAGGAGATCAATTGTCAAATGCAATGAGAAACATGGACATTGGTGACATAAGACCGAGGCAAGTTGATGATGATGATATTCATGTGATCAACCAAAGTGTGCAAATTGATACAAATCAAGCAAGCTCTAGTGGTTCTCTTGATGAAGTGCAAGATCAAGGTCAAGCTAGTGGAAGCAATCAACTCCCAATACTCCAACCTACTAGTATTGCAAGAGATCATCCATTGGATCAAATCATTGGTGGAATTCAAAGTGGTGTTCAAACTAGATCAAGGCTAGCATCCTTTTGTGAGCATTACTCATTTGTGTCACTTGAAGAACCAAAGAAGATAGAAGATGCATTGAAGGATTCCGATTGGGTAAATGCCATGCATGAAGAACTAAACAACTTCACTAGAAATCAAGTTTGGGAACTTGTTGAAAGGCCGAAGAACTACAATGTGATTGGTACTAAGTGGGTCTTTAGAAACAAGCAAGATCAAGATGGCATGGTTGTGAGGAACAAAGCAAGATTAGTAGCACAAGGATACACTCAAGTTGAGGGTCTTGACTTTGGAGAGACATATGCACCGGTTGCAAGATTGGAGGCAATTAGAATCTTATTAGCATATGCTTGTGCACACAACATCAAGCTCTATCAAATGGATGTCAAAAGTGCATTTCTCAATGGTTACATCAATGAAGAAGTTTATGTTGAGCAACCTCCCGGTTTTGAAGATGACAAGAAGCCCAACCATGTCTACAAGCTCAAAAAGGCATTGTATGGTTTGAAGCAAGCACCTAGAGTATGGTATGAGAGATTGAGAGACTTTCTTCTCTCTAAAGGGTTCAAGATGGGAAAGGTTGACACCACTCTCTTCACCAAGAAGCTTGGAAATGACTTGTTTGTGTTGCAAATCTATGTGGATGACATTATCTTTGGATCAACCAACCAAGACTTTTGTGAAGAGTTTGGATATATGATGGCAAAAGAGTTTGAGATGTCTATGATTGGAGAGCTTAGTTACTTCCTTGGACTTCAAATCAAGCAAATGAAGAATGGCACTTTTGTAAGTCAAGGCAAGTACATCAAGGACATGATCAAGAAGTTTGGATTGCAAGATGCTAAGCCAATGAGTACACCAATGGGCACAAATGATCAATTGGGTATTGATGCAAGTGGCAACATGGTAGATCAAAAGCAATACCGGTCTATGATTGGAAGTTTGCTATATGTCACCGCTTCTAGGCCGGATGTGATGTTTAGTGTATGCAAGTGTGCAAGATATCAAGCTTCACCTAGAGAAAGTCACTTGAAAGCAACCAAGAGGATATTGAGATATCTTAAGGGCACTCATGATGTTGGATTATGGTTTCCAAAGGGGTCAAATTTTGAGTTGATTGGATATTCGGACTCCGACTATGGTGGATGCAAGATTGATAGAATGAGCACAAGTGGCACTTGTCAATTGCTTGGAAGGTCTCTTGTTTCATGGTCATCAAAGAAACAAAATAGTGTTGCACTATCTACCGCCGAGGCCGAATACATTAGTGCCGGTAGTTGTTGTGCACAATTGCTTTGGATGAAGGCCACTTTGAATGACTTTGGAATTAAGTTCAAGAATATACCATTGTTTTGTGACAATGAAAGTGCTATCAAGATGACTCAAAATCCGGTTCAACATTCAAGAACCAAGCACATTGATATAAGGCATCACTTCATAAGGGACCATCAACAAAAGGGTGATATTAGCATTGAGAGCATTGGCACCGAAGATCAACTAGCCGATATCTTTACAAAGCCACTTGATGAGAAGAGATTTTACAAGTTGAAGAATGAATTGAACATACTTGACTTCTCCAACTTGAAATGAGTGCACCCCCACATTCTTATATGACATGCCTCTCCTCCGACATAGCAAGGTAAAGTTGTTTGGCATATCATTCATACTTTGCTAAGGACATGTTTAGAACATATAGACATATTTGCATAACAAATAGGCTCTTTCATGAAAATCAAATGAGTTTAATGTATATATGGTACCACTATTGCTTCTATGTTTGATTGATCTAGTGGTAGCATATGACATGTTTATGGGCTTGCAAACCTAGTGTTGAATCTAGAAAATGAGCTCATGATGTGTAATTCAACATGGTCAAGATAACCCTTATACTTTATGAGGTGTGAAGAAGCTTGTCCTTGGATCAAACCGAATTACATACTCTAGGCAAGTGATCTAGATTGAACCATAATTTGGACTCTCTCATATTGATTGACTTAACTCTCACTAAAATTGGCACCTTTTTGGTGATTGTTGACAAAGGGGGAGAGAAAAGTCACAAAGATAGAAAAGTCACAAAGGGGGAGAAAGATATAATAAGTGGGGAGAGAAAGTTACTAAGGGGGAGAGAAAGCATAAGAGAATGACTTTGGAAAGGGATCAATTAAAATTTGAGCACACTAGTAGGGGGAGCAAGCTCATGAACTATTTGTTGCATTTGTATGCGCATTAACATGATGAATTGTTGCATTGCAAAGCTTAAATTCATATTCATGTTTGTTTGGTGATTGCTAGAAATAGAACTTGAATGATGATTTGTTGAGAGTAGTTTTTTAAGTGGTATCTAGACACCTATGCTTATAATGTTGATCTCACGGGGTACTTTAGTGTTTATGATCTTCACAAGTGATGAATTACAAGTGGTGTCTAGCTACATCGATGCTAAGGATGGTATATAAAGGCAACTCCGATTGGTATCACGCTTCAAAGGTCCATTCTATATACCTTAGCATCAATTTGATAGTAGTAACTCTCCCAAAATTCTAATCCATACATATGTGCACAATTGAACCAAACTCATGGAAGCACATATGTAGGGGGAGCTAATACTATCGAAATTGAAAATTGATTTCATTTCATATCTTTGTGATGGTTGTCATCAATTACCAAAAAGGGGGAGATTGAAAGCCCAAGTTTGGTTTTGGTAATTAATGACACCAAGTTGCTAATGCTATTGTATCAAGTGTGATTAAGCTAGGCATAAGCAACACATGTGATGAAGGTGTACGTGGCAAGGAGTGGTGGCCACAAGATCACAAAGAAATGGTGCATGGACATAATGATCAAGGGGAGGAGAAGGATCTATGAGCGCAAGGCAAAGGTATAACCATAGGGTTTTCCTTTTGCCGGTCTAAGATGAGTAGAGAAGTGATTGACCGGGTTTAGGATACATAGCCGACTATCAAGAGGGGCAATCACGGTTAGCTCGGGAATCAAGTGCCACTAGATCAATGTCTTGAGCATATGCATTTAGGATCTAGTAAAGAGCTAACATAACGCCTTGGAAAATGTTTGTGAAAAATGCTAACACACGAGCACAAGGTGGTGATCACTTGTTTGTGTTAGCACTTTTGCGAAGGCGGTGGAGTTTAAGTGGTAGAGAGGGGTTTGGGTTCCTCTCTCCCTCCCGCCGAGCTTGCGAGGCGGGATTCGGCGCTTTTTGGAGAAGTGAAACGCTTTTTTTTCTATTGCGCCGAAAGTCGGAAAAGAAACGAAGGCGAACGGAGGTCACTGCGTGCACCGGACGCTGCACCGGACGCTGCACCGGACGCGGTCACTGTACGACCGGCGCGTCCGGTCAGGCGAACAGCGGTTCACGAGGATCACCGGACGCGGTGCGCGTCCGGTCATAGGTCACCGGACGCGTCCGGTGGTCCAGGGAGCTTACTGGACTCCCACCGGACGCGGGCACTGTGGCGTCCGGTGGTTTCTTCAGCGCGTCCGGTGGATGTTTCGCGGTGCGCGGTTCGGTGTTGACCGGCGCGTCCGGTGGGTCACGGGACCGGCGCGTCCGGTCGTCACCAGCGCGTCCGGTGGCTCGGTCGAGCGCGTCCGGTTATCGGTAACGGCTAGTTGGACGAGCACTGTTCACATCTGTCGCGTAGTGACCGGACGCGTCCGGTCACCCAGACCGGAGCGTCCGGTGCTCGCGATTTCAACTGCGTCGTTTCTAACGGCTAGTTGCGTACCCCTTCGTTATAAATAGATGGTGGACGGGTTTTGAGGGTAACTCTTGCACATTTTGAGATATAGAGACATCCTTGAGCTAGAGAACAACCCCTCCACTCATCTCTTTGATTGATCGCACATCTTGAGTGAGATTGAGTGAGATTCAAGTGCATTGCTTGAGAGTTGCATTCTAGAGGCACTTGATCTTCGAGTTGCTGCGGATTTCTTGTTACTCTTCCGTGTTTCCCGACACGGTAGACGGCTTGGAGCAGCGGAGGTGATTGAGCTCACAATTGGAGATTGTTGGAGCCTTCACCAAGTGTTGTAAGGGGTTCTTGATCCTTCCCCGCGGGAGTTCGCAAATTGGATACTCTAGTGGAGCTCGTGGCTTGGAGGATCCCCATCTTGTGTGCGGTTGTGCGGCGCCCGCCGAGGGCTCAACTCTTGATAGTTGATTAGCTCGCGAACCGACAAGTGGGTGCATCGCCACAACGAGGAGTAGCTTGCCGGGAAGCAAGTGAACCTCGGGATAAATTCTTGTGTCATTCTCTTCCCGAGGATTTCTCTTGTGTGATTGATTGTTTGGTACTTCTCATCTCTACACGGCGGTATAATCACTCAAAGCTCTTCTCTCGTATTACATCTCGTTTCTAGCTTGTTGTTGTTGTGTTTAGTGGATAGCCTTGTACTAGACTTGTGTAGGTGGCTTGCTTAATTAGTTAGAGGTAGTGCATTTTGCTCCGCCACCTTTTATACTAACTTGTGGTTAAGTAATTTGTGTAGAAGTTTTTAATTAGGCTATTCACCCCCCCCCCTCTAGCCTTTTTGGACCTTACACCGGTTGGTCGTTAGAACCGGCAGTGATGTCCCACATCACTGCCGGTTCTAATAACAAACCGGCAGTGATAGCCAACATCACTGCTGGTTAAAAACCGGCAGTGATGTGGGACATCACTGCCGGTTCTAATGACAAACCGGCAGTGATAGCCAACATCACTGCTGGTTAAAAACCGGCAGTGATGTCCCACATCACTGCCGGTTCTAATTACCAACCGGCAGTGATGTCCCACATCACTGCCGGTTCTAATAACAAACCGGTTTAGTTTTACTTTTTTAAAAAAAATTAAAAACAACAAGTTCAAACCAAATTTTAGAACCCCAAATTATTTCAAATGAAAAAGTGAGGACTACCAAATTTATACAACTCATGAAGATCTACAACTTTGATATAGGTCATTTCTTCATTTGAAAAAAATTGAACATTTCAAATTTGAAATTTTGAAAAATGGAACGTCCAGTCCAAAATTTAAAACCCAAAATGATTTGAACATAAAACTTGATGAATACCAAAGTTGTTCAACTTATCAAGATCTACAACTTTTGTATAGGTCATTTCTTCATTTGAGAAATTGTTAATATACATTGTTCACAAAACCTACACGTGTCTCATATGGTTTATGAAATCTTATGAGAGATGTGTAATATTTATGAACAATGTTATTACCACTTTGTCGGATGAAGAAATGACCAATATAAAAGTTGTAGACCTTGATGAGTTGTACAACTTTCTTTACATCACTTTTCTAGTTGAAACCATTTGGGGTTTCAAAATCATGTTTCAAGTTGTCTTTTTTAAAAAAATTTGAAAAACGACAAGTTCAAACCAAATTTTAGAACCCCAATTTATTTCAAATGAAAAAGTGATGAATACCAAAGTTGTTCACATTTGACAAATTCTTAGTACACATTGTTCACAAAACTTACATCGGGAATTTTAGATGTTGCACATGTTTCATTGTCATGTTTCACTAGTTCAAACCAGAATTTGAGCCCCTAAATGATTTCAGCTCAGAAAGTGATGAATACCAAAGTTGTTCAACTAATGAAGATCTACAACATTTCATTAAGGATTACATAGTTTATGATATTCTAACTATGATGGCCTCATCGTGATCACTCCGGAGGTAAGCAGGTTCGTCACCCTCTTCAAGGATAGGTAGGGTAATGTCTGCCCCAAAAGGAGCCATTTCTTGATAACCTTTGTACTCTTCTTCGTCCGTCACTCCTTCAACACCGACAATCTTCCTTTTGCCTTGCATGACTACTTGTAGTCTTCCCTTTGTATTGTTATCCCTTGCATAGAAGATTTGCAAAACATCCTTTGCAAGGACGAAGGGGTCATCTCTGTATGCGGTCTTGGATAGATCAACGGTAGTGAACCCATCATTGTCGGTGTTGATTTCATCTAGCCGGACCCACTGGCAACGGAAAAGAGCGACCTTCAACTGTCGTCCATAGTCTAGCTCCCATATCTCATCTATGAAACCATAGTATGTTGCCTCCACCGTGTCGTATTCATCGTGGGCGTCGAAACGAACAGCACTATTTTGGTTGGTGCTCTTTCCATCCTGTTTTTTTGTGTAAAATGTAAAACCATTTATATCATAACCTTGGTACATCATCACCGTAGTCGAAGGTCCGGGAGCTAAGAGATCTAGCTGACATCCCGACACCATTCCTAGCCTGCGGCGTCGAAACCAGTCACCGAATTCCTCCTTATGTTTTTTCTCAAGCCAAGCCTGTGACCTACCGATGTGCTTACTTTGCAGTAACTGCTTGTGCTCATTAATGTATGCCATCACACCGTCGGCCTGTTGGAGAACAGCGAAGTGTGCCTGTCTGAAGGAAACCACTTCGACTATTTTGACTGCTTTCTCACCTATCGTTCCTTTGCCCCCTAGTCTTCCATCGTGACGAGATACTGGAACTCCGACCCGATTGATGTCCATATAATATGTGCAGAACTCAATGGCCTCCTCCGTTGTCCATCCTTCTACCATGCTCCCTTCTGGTCTGAATCTATTCCTAACATACCGCCTGAAAACTTTCATCAACCTCTCGAAAGGAAACATCTGGTGTAGATACATTGGGCCAAGGGCTTTAATTTGGTCCACAAGATGAACAAGTAGATGCACTGATATGTCGAAGTAAGTCGGTGGGAAATGCATCTCAAGCCTGCATAGAATCTCGGTTATCTCCTGCTTCAGCTGGTCTAGCTTGGCCCCTTCAATGACCTTTTCAGAGATCGCGTTGAAGAATGAACACAACTTTATGATTGGGGCACGGACCTTGTCAGGGAGGATACCTCGTAGGGCAACTGGGAGCAGCTGAGTCATAATGACATGACAGTCATGGGCCTTCATACAACCATAGTTAAACTTAAGTTCTCTCATGTTAACTAGCCTCTTCGGGTTCGCACAGTAGCCAGTTGGCACTTTGAGATCATTAAAGAAAGAAATAAGCATGGCCTTTTCTTCCTTTTTCAGTGTCCATGATGCCACCGGAAGTTTCAAGTGGCCATCCTCAAGAGTTATTGGGTGCAACTCCTTCCTGAGGCCCAGGTGTTGCATGTCCAAGCGTGTCGCGAGAGAATCCTTTGTTGTTCCCCCGGTGTTCATCAACATGTTAAGTGTGTTACCGCACACGTTTTTAGTTATGTGCATTGGATCAAGACAGTGACGTACACTCAAAAGTGGCCAATAAGGTAGTTCCCAAAAGATTGATTTTTTCTTCCAGATACTACCGGCTGGCGCTGGTACTGCACCTTCCCCCTTCCCAAGGACAACATCTGTGAGTTTGCTTACTTGTTTAAGTATCTGTTTCCCGTCTCGATACTTTGGAGGGCCACGTTTCTTAGTAGTCCCATTAAAATCTTTTCTATTCTTGCGGTAAGGGTGATCCCTTCGTAGGAACCTACGGTGTCCCATATAGACCATCTTCTTGTTTTCTGGTAGATGAATAGCATCAGTCTCGTCCAAGCACTCGACACACCCAGTGTATCCTTTTGTCTTCTCTCCAGACAAGCAACCTCGCCCTGGCAGGTCAGTGATTGTAGCGATAAGTATAACCTTTATCGTGACATGTTCTTTTTTATACTCATCCCAAACATCCTTCACACCCGTCTCCCACATCTGTAGTAGTTCATCGATCACTGGTTGTAGAAGCACATCGATATCATTACCAGGTTGTTTTGGCCCTTGGATTAGTAGTGGCATCTGGATGTATGACCGTTTCATACAAAGCCAGGGTGGAAGGTTGTATATACATAGCGTCACTGGCCAAGTGCTATGATTGCTTCTAACCTGGTCAAACGGATTCATCCCATCTGTGCTCAAACCTATCCAAAGATGCCTTACCTCTCCACCAATGTTCTTATAGAACATAGTGTTGATAGTCCTCCAGTCCGACCCGTCGGCGGGGTGCCTCAACATTGTATCTTTCTTACGCTCTTCGCCGTGCCAACGCAACAGTTTGGCTGACTTTGCATTTGCAAACAACCTATGCACTCGTGGAGCTATAGGAAAATACCATACGACCTTTATGGGCCCTCCTCTGGTCTTGCTTCCCTGATTTGACGGCCCTTGCTTGTATCGGGGAGCTTTACACTTGGGACACGCATCCAAGTCTTTGTATTTTTCTCCACGGTACAATATGCAATCGTTGGAACACGCGTGTATTTTCTCAACCTCGAGGCCGATTGGGCAAATCATTTGCTTGGCCAGGTAAGTCTTTTCTGGTAACTCGGTACCCTTCGGGAGCAGTTTATGCAGTATACCTAACAAGCTATCGAAGCCTTTATCACTCAATCCATTCGTTGATTTGAACTCTAATAGCATGATGTTGGCTTCCAGTTTGCTTATTGGGCAGGTCGGATACAATGGTGTTTTTGCATCCTTTCTCATGATCTCCAGTTTTTTCAACTGTGTAGCACTAAGGAATCCGCCATGCACATCATGAAGAAACTGTGAAATGCCATCATTTTCCTCTGTGTCGTCCACTAATGTATTCCTAAACACATTATCGTTGGTAGGCACAGGTACTGTGTAGCATTGGTCATCATCAATAGGTAGAAATGCGTCTAGGCATTGGTCATCATCAATAGGCACATCATCATTGTTTTCTTGTGCAACATTTTGACCAACCTCCCCATGCAAAGTCCAAATCGTGTAGTCTCTCATGAACCCCCTGGTAATCAAGTGCAATCGTATATGCTCCACGTCGCCCCATTTTCTCGTATTCTTGCAATCTTTGCATGGACAGAATACAGGCTGTGAGTCCCCAGCATTGGCTCTAGCGAGCTTGATGAAATCGTCGATGCCCGTCAAGTACCGTTGGTCTGTACATGACAGATCGTACATCCACCCTCGATCCATGTCTGCACAGGTAAAATGGGCCGGGCAGAGGAAACATAGAAAAGTTTTAATAAGAAACAATTATTGCACAATATTGAAGAACAATTATTCTACTCCATGCAACATAAAAATGGAGACACTAATTTAAAAAAAGACTAAATTTGGAGACATGATCATGAATAACAATGTAGCTCCAAACAATGCCCATATAAATTAAAAATCGCAGCCCCATAAAAATTAATTATTGCACAATATTGTAGAACAATTATTCTACTCCATGCCACATAAAAATAGAGACATTAATTTAAATAAATACTAAAATTGGAGACATTATCATGAACAATGCATTGTTTCTAGTAGTAAATCAAGTCATTAGGGGGCTGGAGCCCACCCACCCCCCCTTAGATCCGCCACTACTGCTCAAACAATGCATTGTTTGGTGACACAAGGGTTAATTTGCTCATCAACATTGTAAAAGAATCTACTCTACTCCTAAGAACCAATTATAACATCACATACTAACAATGCATTATAGCCATGAATTAGAAAAGTGCTCTGTAGAAGAATGGAGAAATAAGAATGAGAATCAAGCATTATAGCCATCAAAACAAAGCTAATTAAGCAACAAAATCGAAGGAATGGAGGCTGGTTACTAACCTTAAAGCAAAAAGATCAAGCCATTCTTCCAAATCCAAGTGGTAGCTTCACGGATTTGGGCGACCGCAACATTGGAGGGAGTGGCCCAAACGCGCGCCTCTGTTCTCGGGATAAAAGAGTGGAGGAAGAAGATGACGGCTACCACCTTTTTGTGCTGTCAGGCTCATCACTGTCGGTTCTATCCTAGAACCGACAGTGATAGAATCAAATCACTGTCGGTTCGTGGCTTGAACCGGCAGTGATAAGTGGAGTTGTCATCACTGCCGGCGGGAGGCACAAACCGGCAGTGATAGTTGTCATCACTGCCGGTTCTCGCACCCCCCAATTATTTTCTGGTTGTCAGAGCCTAGAACCGGAAGTGAAGGGTCATCACTGCCGGTTGTCCTAATTTCGGCAGTGATGTGGCCGGCACTGTTGACTGTTTATGTAGTAGTGGGAAGAACCTACTAGCTAGCTAGCGAGCTATGGAAAGGAGTGGTTAGGCAAGTAGCAATTGTTGCATTGGAAATCTGGTACATATCATTCCATTCCTTCCCTCGCATGCGTGCACACACGTACGCCAATCAAATCCTAAGTATATATCTGATCTCTCTATCCCATGCATGATTGACGCGCGCGTTCATATCGATATGATCCTTCCGTCCTGCGCGATCTCACAGATCGAGCTAGAGCTTTCCAAGGTACGTTAGAGATCAATGTTGCAGTAGTTGCCGGGACAAAGAAGTTTTGTTTTGGCGTCAACAGCTGCCAACTACACATACGTACTTGTACTATCGATCTAACCATCTACATACGCTGGTACTCGGGTACGTGCATATATACAGGACTCGATGCTCTTCTTGTTACGTACTGTAGTTCTTATAGTTGTACGATAGTAAATTATGTCGTCGTCCAGTTATTAATGGACGTGAATGTCAACGTTACAGCCACGGAAACTGGCAAGGACGCACGTATAGGGTTGCACGGAGACACTGGATCTGGATTTTGTATATATCACGCACGACCGAATGATCGATACGCACATGTTCAACTTATTTACATACACTGTACTACTACTAACTACAGAAAATTTATCATCGTCGGCAGTGGCGGAGCTAGCCGAAGAAATGAGGTAGGGCGGACCGGCAGTCTGGCCTGCGGCCGCTCAACGGCTTGGGCGCAGTGTCACTGCGGCAGGGCGGTCGGCACAGCCGCGCGCGGCGTGGAAGACTAGAGCGGCACGGGCGCGCGGGGTGGAGCGGCGGCCGGAGGCGCGGAGCGCGGAGGCGGACTGCGAGCCACGGAGGCGCCGTCGCCACTGCTGGTCTGCTGCTTGCCCTAACACTTCTGGGTTGCGCGATGGGTGGGCCTCCGTGCATTGGGCTTTGTTGGCTAGACGGCCCAGCAGCATAGACGCCCTCTGCTTCGCTGATTTGCTCAACTCCTGGTCGCCGTCGCTCTCTTCTTCGCTCGGAGTTGGAGCCTTGGACCTGCGCTGCCGCCGGAGATGGGGGTCCTAGCTATGGTGCTCGCTGGAGGAGAGGTAGGGCGGCCGCCCAACCTCGCCACATAGGTGGCTCCGCCTATGATCGTCGGGTGAAAAGTTAATGTTTATCAATCTCCAGTATGCTTTGGCAAAAGAGCATTCCAAGAACGAGTGTTGCATCGTTTCCTCTGAATTAGACTGACAGAGGACACAAATGTAAAATTCTATCTGCATGTTTCTCCTTTTGAGGATGATTTTTTGTTTTTTTTTGACTGTCACCGGGGGAGTATTCCCTACCTGAATTTTATTTGGCCCTCGTGGCCCGCGGTAATGTTTACAAGATGTTTACATTTTGAGAGAAATGGAGTTTACAGGCCATTTCTGGGCCAGCTTAGCGTCCTAGCGCGTCGCGAAAGATCGCGCACCATTGATCCGCTACACACTTCTTCCTTCTTGGCAATCTGGCTCTCCATTGCTCCGCTTCTCTCATACAGGCAAGCAGCAACTGTTGGGTGGATGTTCGCTCATTTCTGAAAACAAGCGCATTCCTCGTTTTCCAGAGCTGCCAGCACGATATGGTTCAGGATGATTTTTTGTACTCGATCTATTCTTGACAAGGAGCCAGAAAAAAAAACCTTGTGATTGGGTTGACAAAATTAAGCATCTCCATAAAGCTAAATGTATCCTTCATGAATTTGTCTGTGTCCCATGAGACAGGTGTACGCTCTTGCTGCTGACATGGTGAAGATTGAAGAAAGCTGCTGCTAGCAATTCAAGTTTTTTTTTTGGTTGTACCCGTGAGTTTCCTCTCAGAAAATAAAAAAAGATATATATTGCTGGATGGAGAAAGATGCTGCGCGCTGCTAGCAATTCAAGCCTTCATCACCCTGTAATCACGGAGGGACTGTGACCTGATGTTTGATATCTTCGGGTGCATGCTGGCCTTTTGATTTCTCTAGTGCCCTCCCCTTTCTAACTTTGTGAAACGTGTACAATTCCTCTATATGGTCCCGAACTCCCACCACATGATATCCCCAATCATGGAAAGGATACACAAAAGGCAAGAGCAGATAATAATTTTAATTTATCTTTTATTACAAATAGCATAAATAACTGAAATTATATATATTGCCTACCTTGATCCTTGTGCCTCATATCAGTTACCTCTCTACTGAGGCCCCTTTGGATCAAAGGATAAACAGAGGAATTTTAGAGGATTGAAATCCAATATAAAACTTTCCTATGACTTCATAACAAAGGACCGGATTTCTAAAAATTCTATAAAATTCCTATAGAACGGCTTGTTCCATAGGAACATTTGAGGAATTATATCAAGAGGTTCAATCTCATGTAAAGTTTCTTTTATGTCATTCTCTTTCATTGAATTTCTATATTTTTCATGTCCATCCAACAATCAATTTTGCAGTTTTCTATATTTTTTTTTCCAATACATAGGATCCAAGATATTAGGGCTCTGTATTCCTATGTTTTTTCTATCCTATGTTCCACGTAGACCCTAAGCTCCATTTTGAAATGGAGGTTTTTTTTGTTTTCTATATTTTTCCTGTAAGCATAAACTGATTTACGTGCAATGACTGTACACAGGATCCCTAAGTCAGAGCAGGGTTCACTACCGGGATCCTAATAATGACCTGAGCTACTCCCAGACACACTTTTAACAAGGACATATTCAGCTTCCTTGATATATATGTACTACCCCTATTTAAATAATCCTTTTTTACCATCAACAGTATATATAGATCATAATCTTCTCTTATGAACAGGAGGGATCGACTGCCAGTGCATGTTAATATTTAAAAAGAGGGTACAAAGGGAAAAAAACCATTTCAATAAAAAAGTAAACAAAGAAAATAAGCACGATTACATGAGCTTTTTCAGTCATGGCTCTCTATGGGGGGAATATATGCTTCATTTTTGCATGATGGACGACCAGAGCAAATTCCTCCTTGAAAATGTAAAAGACTTGGTTGTATTTCTTTAAATATGAGATTATTTCTTCAAGAGCAGGTGCTCCAACTTATATGAGGATGACGATCTTCGTTAAAAAAGGAACAAGCTGAAATAGGATACCGAGGATTAGCATCCACCGGTAGCTGAAGATTCACTAGGCCCGCCCCCAATAATTCTGAGCAAAGTCACACTGAAGCAACAAATATGCATAAGTGTTAGAATATATGGGCTAGGCCTAACAGGAAATTCTGAATAATTCCAAATAAATCTCAAAAGCCCATTCATGTGGGCAAAAGAGAAAAAGTGGGAGAACTTTAGTTTCATCTTACTCGTGAAAGTGGAGGTTGTCATACTTAAATATAAAATTCCTCTCTATTTCATCAAGTCTAGTGTGAAAGAGAGAAAGGAAACCCAGACGCACTTGCTCGCCGGGTGATGGGCACGGGTGCATATCTGTATTTTATTTGTGTATGTACTATATTGTCACCTTAGCTCCACTTATATAAAAGAAAAAGACTCCCTATGCACCACCTACATCTTTTAGTCCATAAGATCAATCATCAATGAGACCATTGACCAAAATCTAATCGTGCTAAGGACGGGGTATGAGCCCACGTCCCTCTCCCCTGACTAGGTGTGCTGACCAGGTACCTTGAGACGGGGTAAAATTTCATACCTACAACCATATTCAGTTATTCACGAGTAAAATCTTATATCCTTACTTGCCTCAGTGTTAGTCTAAACATTTAAACGGACTAAATAGTCACCTCTCGTTTAGCTATTTATTTAGGCTAAACGACCAAATTTAAACGGACTAAACGGTGATTAAACAGGATAGACGACTGATTAAACAGACACGACAAGCATGCAGCGTGGCAAGTTGTGATCACGAACTAGACCAGCCCTTAGTGTGAAAAATCGCCACGTGAGGTCCAATATGTTCATAGTTGTACATAAATAAAAGTAATAGAAAAAGAGATGGAAGGGGCCTGAGTGCCTGCACCAGATATAAAAGCAAAGCACTGGCGTTTTGCTGATCCAACTCAGAAAAGCCGTTCTAGTCGCATGATAGGGACAGGGACTTTCAGCAGATGAAAGTTTAAGGTGAGCCGCACAGGTTAGGTCGTTTTGGTTCACTGCATCCGGCCGGCGATGCGCCAGCAAGTGCGTCGAAGCCAGCCTGCCCAACTTCTTTCTGAATTGTTGATTAGTTAGCTTGATAGATGACAGACGATGATGTTGCTGTCATTTGGAAGCTAATCTCCCCGTTCGGTTAATAGATAGCCGTGATTCCTACGGGAACCGCATGCATCTGCTTGCATTGCACGGCCCTTCATCGACACTGTTTTCTTTATTAATTCTTATCAGAATTAGTAGAATTTCACCGACGCTGATGATTCAGTAGTATAGTACTATAAAGCAGTTGGTTCAGTGATTGACACGGCGCGGTGACGCAGGATGCAACAACCAGCCATCAGGGGAGCAGGTAACAGGCTCACAGGGAGGCATATCACCGTCGTCAGTTTTGCAGCAGGCCTGCAGTTTCACAGTGAAGTTTCAAGCAAGACAAAACTGTTCATTATCAAAAATAACAAAAAAGAGTAGACACAACTGTTCTCTTGAATTATCATTCAACATGGGGAAGAGGAAAAATAGGAGGGTTTTATTTATAGAAAACACCGAAACGAAACACCTGGGGTATATAAATTGAAGCCACTGTGCTAATGTTTTACACATTCCATCAAATTATCTACTGCTGACTCCAGCTAAGGTCTTATATTCCAATTGATCGCTAGCATAAGGCACAAAGGCACAAAGTCCCAAAAAGAAACTCTTAACAAGAATATTTTTTTGACATGTACAATATGACATATCACTTTGAAGTTACTTTTCTGGATACACGTGCTTCCCGTATGTCCAAAAATACATATAAAAAAAATCAGAAGCCAAATACTGGAAATTTACCTGCAATAAAATGGAGTATATATACGTAGCGTAAGTATCTGGATTAGTAGTTAATTAATGGCCAGAAGAAACGGATAACATGCCGAGATTACATTCAATGGGGGGAAAATAGACGTTACTCTGTATTTTAAAGTAGATGGGTACTATATATGATATGACATATTAATATCTATTGATAGTGACATTCTTTCTTGTGGCATAGTTAATAGTGGTAGTACACATATAGTTGCGGCTGGGGAGCGCCAAATGCCTATTGGAGAATGAACGTGATTTTAGTACTAGGGATTAGATTATGCGACCCCTCCACGGCTCCACTACTCAAGAGCAACTTTTCCAGGATACAAAGAGTAATGGGCAAGTTGGAGACTGCCGCCATCCGCAACTAAAGTGGCCACTATAATCAACAGCAAAGCTGATGTCCGCCCAACGGTCCAGGCAAACATAATTTTCCTTCCATAATGATAACAAACATTTTCTGTTGTTTGTTTGGAGTACACCACTGTTCCCATTCAGTTTCTCCTGAAATATTTTGCCAGTCAGTGACAAAAGTATGGCTGATCAATAGGAATAAATTAAACTGAAACGGCTGTTTCAGATGGTTTACTTGGCGGTAGCTAGCCTACCTAATGAAGCTGATATGTGCACTGATTTATTTGGCATTTCAGTACCTTTTTAACGTATTTGATATTTGCGAACTGAGGACATGGGTTGCTCAAAATGTTCTTTTAGTGGTACGTGATAGCGATGTATATATAGGGACTTTAAGATCTATAGCAACCCGGTCTCTTTCTGAGACGTTTATAGGTATAGAGCGTGCTTAGTTGCGTCTATGTATTGTGCTTTAAAAGAGAACTCTGTTTTCATATAATATAACAGTCTTTTTCTCAAAAAGGATAAGGACATATTTGATTATCAATCGGTCCGCTGCTTGACAGTGACCAGCTGGTTGACCTATGGGGATCGGATTCGACTAATTTGAAGAATTCAGATGGTTCACGTGTCAGTGTCCTGCTAATCTAATCGCTGTTGGTATATAAGTTAAAATGAAGGCATCAAATTGACTTGTATCGGTAGTAGATATAGGTGCGTCCATTAATCAAGACAATTAAACGCAGCCAATCCTGCATCAACGAATTGGCCGGCCGCCACAAAACTACACTACTGATGCAAATTCTTCCATTTTCACAACTTTTTTACTAGAACACCCTTCCACACAGCAAATTCTCCCATTTTCACAAAACCCACTTATCAAGCTAATGATTTTTTTGGCTCTACAAAATAGTCTTCAGTTTTTTTTTTATCTAGGATGAGACTAGGCTTCAAGCTTCTTGTGTGAAATATTTTGTGGAGTTATTGTGATACTATTTTTAACTGAAAAATCATAATCACCCTGTTCGCTTCAACTTATCAGCCAGTCATTCAGCAGTATTTTTCTCTCACAACAAATTAGCATCAGCATCAGCACCAGCACCAGCCACCATCCGCGAACAGGCTGAATATAAGGTTCATTACATAACAGGAACGATAAGAATCTTGATGAAAATCCTTACCACACCATGATCCTCACATAAAGTGTAATGTCATTTTGGGAAAATTAAAATGACAAAATTAACTAGAAAAATACTCCCCCTCAAGGGCTCAAACTTCTCTAGTTTTGCCAAGTTTATAAGAAAATTGCACAAACACCTATAGCATCAAACCTGTTTCATTATGTACACCATGAAATATATTTTAATAGTGTATTTATTTATTGATATATAATATTTTTGGTCAAATTAGACAAGTATGAGTTATGACAAATTAAAATGGAGGCATCATACTTCAGTGAAACTTGTCCACACCGAAGGCATTCGCTCTAGTCTGAACATCATGTTTTTTTTTCGACCAAAGGGAGAGGAAATAAGCTTGCTGTCACCAAAATTCTTCTCCCTTTTTTTTTGTTATTTACTATATTTTCTCACTCCTTTTTTGGTCACATATTCTTAAGTATCATCATGTAGAGAAAAAAAATCTTTGGGAAAAAATTCCAAACTACTCACCTCAATTTTGACTTATGTCTGGATAACCACCTAAACTAACATTTGATTCAATTTACTACCCCCTCACCACGAAAGAACTATTTTAGTTAATCTAATTTTCTCCTTAATAATACCTTTTTATTTCTTTGCATACAACTTAAGTTTTAATTTCAAATTTTATAAGGTGAGAGTGTGGACATCATAACTTATTTTGAAAATACATTATAAAATTTTCATCTTTATGTTTCATACAATTTTATATTTCTAGTGTTAATGCATTATTAGATGTCTTAACCCACTAAAAGATTATTTAAAAAACATGATGTGTTTTCTTACATAAATTATGGTATCAATCATCTCACAAAATTTGAAACTAAAAATAAACTCAAAATAGAGAAATAAAAAAGAAGAAATATTGTTTTGTGGTACATTGGACCAACTAAATATTTGAGGGGAGTAAATAAAAAAATGTTAATTTAGGGAATTATCTTGACATGGGTCGGAATTGAAGTAGTAATTTGAATTTTTCTCATTGTATTCCACAAGTATATTCTTATTAACTCTTATTAAGTGCAACAATTGTGTCCACCATCTTGGAGAACATCTCTTCTCCCTTTGTGCCAGCAGGTATCACTGCAATTTAAGTGCGAGCGATCAAGGAAGATCTGGACTGTAGTGTCTGGTACCACCATCATTAAGAATGGCATCGGCACCTTCGAAAGTGCTGGAGACAGTGGCCTTTTGTTGTTAGCAAAAGCAAGGGCTAATCTCGTAATTTGTGCCAGCACCAAGATTCTTCTCCCTCTTATTTTCTCTTGCTTGATCTCACTTCCTTTTTCTTTCGGTTCAGCTCCTCCGTTGTGATTGTTGTTCGGTGCAACAACAAATCGCAACTCGCAATACCTTGCATGTGACCTCCGATCTCCTGACCCAAATATAACCGACACGGCCACATCCTGGGTTCAGCTCCACATCCAAAAAAATATTTCAGCCTTGTGAAAATTATTTCAGATTCAAGAGAAAAATATTTCTAGATTCATGAGAAAAAAATCTGACTTAATAAAGTAAAAGATGCTCCCTTTGCTCATTTGCAAATGTTCCAATAAATATTTTCATGATTCCACTAATTTAAAATCAATGTTCCGCCAGCCATAGACAGTGTTCCATGAAAAGAATAAATACAAACGGTAGAAATAACAAAAACTAAAAAAGAAGAAAAATAAATGAATAAATACGAAAAATATGCAAAATAATTGTCTAAAGCAATGAACCTCATGTCAAGAGGAGACCCTGTGGTTGCGTTGGTACGAATATTTCTGCCCATATCTAAATTCGAATATGTTTAGAAGAGTTTAAATCCATGTGTATCCGAGTCTATGTATTCGGCATCTGACATCGTATCCATATCTAAATATTCAAATTTGATATCAATTTATATCTTACTCAACATTGTTGAGAGCATCTATAAGAGTCTTTCTTAAACTAACTCTCTAAATGATAACATTCAGCGAGTCGTTTGAATAAAAATTACTCTCTAACTCTTTTCACTCTCCGCTAGATTACTATATCTTATATGCATTTTAGAGAGCCAACTTTATTTTTAAATTTTTGGCTAAGAAGAAATTTGGAATAAGATGACTATATTTGAAGAACTAATAATTAAATAAAGTGCTAGCTCATATTTTTTCACTTAATTAAGTCCTGTTTGGATCCAATAGCACTAAAAATTAGTTAGGCAACAACTAATAGTTGCTAACGTTTAGTAGGGAATGTTTGGATCCACCCGTTAATAGGTGGATGTATGATGAGTTGAAGATGCATATGAATTATTAGCACATATTAACAGCTTTAAATATGCTAATGGCACTAATAGTTAGCATTTAATGTTCCCCCTGTTCGGCTGAGCTTATCAGCCGTGGAACAGTGTTTTTCTTTCACAGCAAAAACAACCACAGCCGGCTTATAAGCCACAAAAACAGCCTGCCGAACAGGGCCGTTAATGGATCCAAATATGCCCTTGATAGGAAAGATATACTCCGTTTGTCTCAAATTATATGTCGCTTTTGATTTTCATGCCGTAAGTTTGTTTGACTCGATTTGTAGAAAATGTATGTAACATTTGTATCTTCAAATAAATTTATTAAAAAAATTAGATTCAAAAATCTTTCTAATGATATTAATTATATACCTTAAATACCAATATTTTTTAATATATATTTTATTAAAGTTGTTTCTCTTGAAACGAAAACGATAGATATTTTTAGGACGGGGAAGTAAAAAAGAAGCTGCGTATCGGAATCGCAAACGAAAAAACGAAAAATATTGCAGCCGTATTATATACGTACGTTATATACGTGTGTGTATATATATATTCATATATGCGGAAGCCGTTTGCACCCTGCCTCGGCCGAACAGAACAGACCACGGACTCCGACTCGGCTGGGTTATTTCTTCTCCCCGCGTGCTCTCTCCTATGTACGACTAGCCTACTGCCGACGCCGACGCCGACGCTGACGTCAGATGCCCAGGTCTTCGTCGGCTCCTTCTACTTCTCCAGCAACGAGCACCCAGCAGGTATGCCCGCCGCTTCGCCTCCCTTCCTGCTCTGCGAAACCGAGCAGCATTCGAAGCCTAATCTGAGCTGTTTGGCTATTTGTAATCGGGACCTGATCTAATTGCGAGTGTATATATACGTGATGAATTATGCCTACTAATTCGATTTTCTTTTTGCAAAAAAAAAAGTATCGATCGGGTGTCCTTTACTGGGTGCTAGAACTAGAAGAATCCTCTGCTTGGCTCGAACTTGGAAGGGGAGAGGCGAGGGATGGGGTCCCTGCTTTGCTGCCTGCGGTACCCGGAGGACGGCTCGGCAGCGCCGCCCGTGTGCTGCTTCTGCCTACCATGGCCTTTCCCTTACCATGGCGTCGACTCGGTATGCTTCTACCACTGCTATAGTATTATCATAGTGCTATGTATCTATCTGCCAATCGTCTTCGTCCTTCTGTCATTGCAAAAAGTTGTTGACTTGTTTTTCATCTACCGTTTTGGGTGTTAGCGTGTTGCGGCGGTAACTACTTGATGAATCTGTGCATGTGTGTTTGTGTTCTTCTGATGATGGCTCATGGATCCTGCAAAATATGTGTTAGGATCTCGGGATCCATGCGGGCACTGCCAGAGGGTGTTCGTTCGTCTCTGTGTTCTTGGCTCTTGCATGCATCAGGCCGTTTCTGAGATCACATTGGTGCAGGTTACAGAATTGGATGGAGCAATATTGATTTTTCACACTAACAGTACTCTCTCCGTCCCAAAAAACATGTAAATCTCGTTTCCCGAGAAGTCAAATATTCTTAATTTTCACTGAATATATATGACAAAGTATTAATGTTCATGATACGTAATAAGTATCATTAGATTAATTATAGAATATATTTTCATAATAAACCTAATTAAAGATATAAATGTAGATAATATCTTCTAGAAACTTAGTCAAACTTAAGATTCTTTTGACTCCTCGTAAAACGAGATTTACATGTATTTTGGGACGGAGGGAGTAGAAGGAAGGTTAATTGTTGGTTTTTAATTGCTATGAAAGTATCATAATTTGTATGGAGCACTATGAAAGTATCATAATTTGGATGGAGCTCATCCATTTTTTTACCGATGCCTGACTTTGGCAATTACTCCATATTTTGGGATCTGTTTTTATATCTTTGAGCTCAAATGGCTTATTTTAGAAATTTAAGCTCGCACAACTTACTGCATGTTCTGGAGTTTTTTGGTCTCAGTATAATGCATTTATATCATTCTGTCATCCCTGTTTGTTCTTTTCACATAAGTTTTCTGCACTCTCTTCTAAATTCATGCTTCCTTCTCATCCCAGGGCTCTGCTGCTCGTCACAGAGGTGATACACGTGTGGCACCTGATCGCGGAAGGATTCCCCTTGCAGCTTGCACCTCTGCAAATCAAGTGGACTCATTGGATACTTTCCGTCCCCCTCCAAGGCCTTTGCCTTACAATGATCCTCAATTCAGCGCTCGCATGGTGCAGCACCCAACAGTGTCAGGACATGACAAGGCATCAACGCATATCCAGAAACCAGAACAACCTACAGAAAGTAAGAATACTGATGCCGGATCAACTTGCACAGCTCATAAGGTTTCTGAGACATCAGAAAAACAGCACTCAGGAGGTTCGAGAATTGATGGAATACAATTCTGTGATTCTTCTGACAATGAGGATGACTGTCCGATATGCCTAGAAGGTTGGTGAAAACAACTGACACTGCTCTCTCCTATTCACAAATTGTCTTTTCTTTCAACATATATATACTGCCTTTATAAGTTACAGGTTTTAAGTGTCTAGCATGCATGAATAAAAAGTTAAACAGTTAAAAATCTTGTAGCTGTATGTTGGTGCAGAAGGAAATACATGTTCATTCATTTGATTCATTCTAAATATATGGATGCCTAAGTGCTCAGTTATGATGGTTTGTTAGATTATTATATTTGCTTCCATGTCATATAAAGTAAAAACAGATGTTCTTTTTTTTAAAAAAAACTAAAAGCAGATGTTCTAATTATCATGCTTGTCATTATAGTTTATGCACAACACCATACATTTGTGATTTCAGTATTTCTTGTGTTCTGAATCACATACTTATTTGTCCACAGAATATGATTACGAGAATCCGAAGACTGCATTGCAATGCAACCATAATTTCCATCTTAGTTGCATTTATGAGTGGATGGAAAGAAGTCAAGTTTGCCCTGTCTGTGCAGAGGTACCTAGCTTTCCTCAGAAATCATTTCACTTGAGAAGTGAAATATTACTTGGTGCCTTATCAACATGGTTCTTTTAAACAGTCTGAAAACATTTTTAAGAAGTAGATCTCTAACGTCATAATGTTCTGCTGCAGATTATGTTGTTCAATGAGGATCAATGACCCCGCCGATGGAAGTCTTCACAGACGGCAAGTTGAAGACCCAAGCTAAATCCTGTGTGTTGTGTACATAGCGATGATGAAATACAGCCTAGATCGTTTGCTGAAACTTCCAGCAGTGCGAAGATTCATTTTTTTTCTTTATAGAGTAGATTGTACCCCATTCTTTTTGACAAAGTTGACGGTTTGTGCCACACCCACACTTTACATATGATATTTCAAACTAACGGGGTCATTGATGTTAATGTCCACGGGGGGTGCTTACATTAGGTTTTCATGCTGAAATCTCAGGTTCTGGAAACCTCAGTTTTTGGTTGAAGTTCAAAGTGAATTAACAAGAAATAGACTAGCGGACAGTAGTGAGGCCCCTTGGCAATGATTTTTTAGGAGGATCTGTCAGAAGGTTTTTGAACAAAATGTGAGATAAAATTTCAAGCCTTGACTATTAAGATGGCAGAAATTTCTCCATGCTAAATGGTATTGGATCAGCAAGGTTGTGGAATATTTAAATGTAAATGATAACAATCAATTTAAATGCTTGGGTTTTTTTTATTCCTTTCACATATCCAAATCTGAATTTTGCTGTTTCTGATATCTTGCACACATCCCATCAAATCAAATATAAATACAGACTGGCCTCTGTTTTAATCCATATGCCATATCCAATCACTTAGAACTTTATTCAAAAGTGAACATCCACACTATCTTCACCACTAATTATGACGACATCAAATTATGGAAATACAACTGGTTCCACAACTGGAACTTTATTGTTAAATTCTGCTCTTACTCCTTTTGAACATATGGAAGACTACTAGAGGAGCTCCTTTGAAATACCATTAAGCTCCATCTTTTGCAGCCATCTCAAACGCCCTCATGAATACATTTGGAGGCTGGCCACCACTGAGTTGATATTTATTATTGATCTGAAAGATGTTGAAGTGAATAGAAAATGGATAAATTTCTTATACATGGGACGGATAAAAGATGATAAATATCATCATCATCATCAATAAATCCTCATACCACAAAGTGTGGGACCCCAGAGATGCCAGATGAATACTTCTTGAGTTCTTCCTGAACCTTTTGGCGACAAAAAGGATTTGTGAGCCCTGTCATGACAGAAATATGGCTCCAGGAACAGAATTAACTGGAAAACATACCTCGTCGACTGCTTTGGTAGGGTCTTCAAGCAGTTCTTCGGCCCCTTCTATGCCCACCTTTCTTGCAGCATCCAGCAAAACCTGCCTGCAATGCATGAAATAATTTAGTTAGATGGCTCAGACATTAATAGAGAAAAAAAACCACTCCAACATAAAAGGATGCAACTTGCAAAATATATTCTTAATTTGTATTGGGCTTGAGGAAACCTAAGATGAATTTCAAACATAGAATGCTCTGAAACTATTGACAGCTAACCTTAACAGTGGTCCATCCATAATTTACAAGTTTGATACTATCTCCTCTCTTCATGATAAAATGATACACAGTTCTCTGCGTGTTCAAGAAAAAAAAAGTTTAATGCATACTCACTTGTCACCAATATACTTTCCTTGGCAAAAGTAATTGAGGAATAATTCGTCAACAAGAGCATTTTGCTTGTCATAGCCTTGGTGTCCAGCAAGTGTTATGAGCCTATGACTATCCATTGTATTCCCTCTGGATCAAAATCTTTACATCAGCACACTAATAAATGATGCTGCATGACATGAATGTAAACCACAGCTTCAAAACCATGTACTTACGTGAGCCCCGACATGTCATATTCAAGCCCGAGTCCTCGAAATACCTGAAACACGAGCACATGCACGTCAAATAGGCTAAATAAATTTTGCACGAAGCGAACAAATTCTACCATAGGCAAGTTCACAGGAAGAAACCTCAGTCATGTGAGAAATTGCACGCTCATATTGAACAGGACCAAACTTCGCCTTGAAGAAGTCAGATTTCCTGACGCCCTCCTTAGGCGCATCAGGGTTCAGAAAGAATGGATGCCAACGGACCTGCCAAGCAAGCAGATGGACACCAGAGTTAGCACTGCATAAACAAGAATTCTGAAGCCGGATCATGTTGGGAGTTTGAAGAAGGGAGTGAAACCTCGAAATCAAACTTGTCTTTGCTTTGCTCCATTGCTTTCTCAAGGTTCTTTTTACCGACGAAGCACCAAGGGCACACTGTATCTGAGCTCACATCGATCTGAATGAGCTTCTTGCCCGTGTCTGAAGCCATGAATTTTGCACACCTACAGTTTTTGGCAGCAAAGATTCAAATTGGTCAGTGATGGGGATTTATATGCTTGTTAGTCATTCCTTTGCACATTAGTCAGTGTAGCGGAGACTTTTAGATGAAAGAATTACAATGACACCGAGAGGCATGCTCCCTTTCCAGAAAGGACGTGTATCGTAATCAGTCCATTTTATTTCCAGGAAAAGAACCACCTCATCCATAAATACAATATATGTTGGTTCATGCTCATGGTTCACCCACCTAAACTCAACATCCCATGATTTGGCCAAGATGACCATACCCTTTATTTATTTCAACCAGTGTTTTCGAGAAAAGATTTGTTTTTTTACTAGACAACACAATGTACTTCCCAAACCTAGAAAGTGTGTCAAATTCGAATTAGGATCAAATTGTTCTTCGAACCCCACCCCCCCCCCCCCCCCAAAAAAAAAAAAACGCGGTAGCCCTCCATGATTAAATCAGCATGACCGCAAATAATTGCGCTTTATCTTTTCCCAGAATAGTGCGATACAATAGCCAGCTCCTGAAGCAAAGGCGCGTAACTAATTTGCACAAACGACGATTAGTAGATAGAAGAAACAAAGAACCGAACCTGGGAGCGCCGAGTTTTGCGAGGGACGGGATGTGGACGGAGAACAGGCGACCTGGCATACACAAGCACGCACGGGGAAATCCTTCGTTTTCCTCCACAGCTTTCGCCGCTGGAGATTTATGTCAACCCTTTTATTTATCAGCGTTCTTCCCTCGTGTAGTTCGTGGAAGGATAGAGAGGCAGTCGCCGAATTTGGTTGGTAGGCGCTGGTGGTCTCGGTTCACGCTACCGTGCTCTCAGCAACCTGCCAACCTCCCCTGGACCCGGTTCACGGTAGGCACGTGAGCCGCTCTGTCTCTCTCTGCCGTTCCTGTCCATCCTTCCAAGGACCTCGGGAGATCCAGAAAAATCCGCTGGTCGGTGCCCACGGACAAGCGTGTGCGCCACGAGCCCGACGAACAAGGGAACGAGGCCATTTCCATCGGTCAAACTAGGAGAAGCAAGCAAAGCTCCCACCTTTAGCAGAATCCGCCCAAAAGGCTGCACCGCGCTTCGGCCTCGTTCCTTCTCTCCAGGTGAGCGCTGGATAGAACCTCTGCTCGGATTTCTGGGGCTTGGTGTTTTTCTTGCGCTAATCGATTGCTAGGCTAGATGGTCGCCTGACTGATTTGAGGAAACAGAGGTTGGGGAAATTGAGGACCTCGGTTGGTAGGGGGATAGATTAGCTCTTTCCCCAATTTCGAATCACGGATAGGCTTCAATTTAAGCTATTGTTCACTCTATCTGGATTCCTTAACCAGTTACGTGGCCCGGTGGGCATTTTGTGGACTATTGTGGGGAATGGTTCTCGATACCTTAAGCTTGTTCTTCCTGCAGCTGCCTGTTTACCCTATGTAGTGCTGCGGTTGCAGTCTTTCACGCGTTGCGACCTGGTTAGCAAGGGTGGTTTAGTCTGCAGCTTCAATTTGCTCTGTTTGCAAAATTCTACAAACGTGGCTTGGGTATCTTTGAGAAAACATAGCTGTGCTGTGATTTAGGGCGACATTTGCTCATCCTACCAAATTTTCTGCATCAAACTGCTTATTTGATGGCGTAGTTGTTCAGTTCCAAAGGGTGTTTTTGTTCTCTATACGATCTACTGTAGGATTATCAGGCCAGATGGTCTCATTAATGACAATTTTATCTTTTGATGAACACATTAGTTGTTAATGAGAACAACAAAGAGGAAATGAACACCCCTTAATGCTGTGAATGGAAACAATCGTTAGTCAAAGCTGGGATTTTTTTTTTGGGGCCAAACGGCTTTGTTTCATTTTTGGGCTTGATGGTCTCAACAGATTCATATGCACTATTCTATCTCTTTGTTTATAGGTTTAACGGTTGCTCTGTTCTGCTTGTCTATTGACGTGCTTCTCTTTGATTCATCATAATCAACCAGGGCCATGGAGGTAGATGATGTGCTCAGTAACTTGCGTGTTGTTGGTGTGCCAACAAAGAGCGCAATTTACATATGGGGTTATAACCACAGTGGCCAGACTGCCCGAAAGGGCAAGGAGTGCCAGTTGAGGATCCCCAAGAGCCTCCCTCCCAAACTATTCAAATTGGGGAATGGGAAGAACCTCAGGTGGACCGATATTGCATGTGGCCGCGAGCACACTGCTGCGGTTGCTTCTGATGGATCACTGTTCACCTGGGGTAAGTTCAGCACAGTTCATTTGAATAGGTGCAAGTTAGAGTGCCAAATAAATTGAAGATAGTTTAGATGAGAGAACTGGCACCTTAAATGCAATAATGTACTAAGAGATGCCATAGTTGAGTTACTATATTTCTCTTTTTTGCTAGTTGTACATGGAGATAACCTTCTCTGACAGTGAAAGAGCTGGGCTTCTATGTTCATGTGTACTTGGTGCATTCACATTTTTTAGAAATTGTTTTTGTCATGCTTCTGTTTTCAATTATATTAGTAACAAGATCCAAGTAACTGTGAGCACTACTACTGTTTTTCTGAAGGCGCATCTTATTGAACACTGAGATTTAAATTGGCTTCACTTAATGAGTAATTAAGCAGCTTGATGCACCCTTCTATTGGAGTGCTAATTCTACTGGCTCAAAATATCTGAACTACTGACTCTTTGCTGCTGGACATAGATCAATAATCGTGGTTTGCGGGACTGCATGGTTTAATGCAAACCAAAAGTCAATTTTCTATAGCCTCTTCTATCGTAATGAAATAATTTAAGGAAAAAACAAACAGTGGCTTTGGAAAAAATCAATTCTACCATTTTTCTGAAAGTTCGAGTGGTCAGTAAGGCCTTATTTAAAAAAGATCAATCACCCCTTCCCTACTTCAGTGGAAAAGTGGGAATCACCACTAAATTGAAACCTGGTACTAGACAACTGCTAGTAACTGATTGGTAGTTGTTGGTTTCAGACTAAAGTACTGAATAGAACAGACTGATGCCTTGACCTTCTTATCTCAACAAATGTGTCCCCTAATATATCGGGGGGCTATATAGTTCTTACTTAAGGTCCAGCCTGTCCAACTTTCTTTGACAGTGATAAAAAGTATTGCTTGACGTATAGGGATTTTGTTTGTGAGTAAAATGAGTTAATTACAGCTCAACTTGAATGCAACAGGTGCTAATGAGTTTGGCCAGTTGGGAGATGGAACAGAGGAGAGCGCAAAGGAACCCAAGAAGGTCAAGTCATTGGAGTCTGAGTTTGTAAAATCAGTATCCTGTGGTGCACATTGTACAGCTGCTGTTGCTGAGCCTCGAGAAAACGATGGCACAGTATCCAAAAGCAGGCTTTGGGTTTGGGGACAAAATCAGGTTTGCTGCAATAACTCGTCGCTTGGTCAACAGCCTTTGAGAAATTAATACAATCTATTCGATTAGATGTTCACTGTTAGCATGCTTGTTACAGGGTTCAGATTACCCTCGTCTATTTTGGGGAGCTTTCACACCAAACACGGTAAGTTCTGTTTTTAATGACTGGTTCAAGTAGATATCTAATCTAAGGGGCATATTATCTAGTTAGACATTACAACAAAACAGTATTGGTAATATTGCAAGGCATTGATGTGCTTAGTCTCTACATTCTGTTTTCCTTTAGTTTGCCTAACTATTTCGATTGAGCAGCCCAAAAATAAACATAGAACTTATGCTAAAATGATTCATTGCATTAACTAATTATATTTATGACATATGATAACATGATTTTACTTTACCAACTTATATGGGAATATATGGTTCCCTTTTTGGGTGGAAGAATTCAACTCCCTCATGACAGTGTTTTCTCTTTCTTCTCTTATTCATACTGGATTTAGTTTCAGTAGAAAATTTTTCTCACATGCTGAGCAGTGTTCTATTTTCATCTGCACCTCAAGCAGCAAGGTGTCTTTGTTTTTTTCTGTGTTATTTTCCAGTTGACAAACTTGCCTGTGGAAAAGTTGACACTCTGTATGCTCTCTAGGCAAATTGACTGTATTTTGTGTTCTGTTGATCTAGAATCCATATCTATGTGCACATCCTAGTATTTTAAATCAGTAAAGCACATAAGAACATATTAGTGTGGGTTCCATGACTAATAGATCAAGTCTTAAGAATTTGAACAGGTGCACGAATGGGCCCTCAGTGCCACTATTCTCTCATTTTCCTCAATAGATGGCTCTGAATCTTGGTGCAAGTTTGTGTACTTTCAATTATGCGTTACTTCATGTTTGTGATATACTCAAGTTTTAGATATTTTGGCTTTGCTCTTCTATAACCCAGAATGTGTAACAGGAAGTTGCGGACATATTTAGGAGTTTTTTATACAGTGTTTAGACTTCAGATGTAATGCTTTATGTGATATACTTAATATCTTTCATACATCTGCAGGTGATTAAGCAGGTTTCTTGTGGAGCTGTTCATGTCATGGCTCTATCCGAGGATGGTCTACTGCAAGCATGGGGTAGTGTGCAACCTTTAAGTCATAAAACACATGTTTTTACTCTTGATTTTTAGGACAAACGTACTGCTCTCTGGTTCCTTACTGACTTGGTGCAAACCTTGTCAATTATCAGTGATAGGACTTAATGTTTGGGCTATCAAGATAGCTTGTTGTGAGTTGTGACTGAAAATCCTTTTTTTAAAGCCAACAACAGGATGCACGCCCAATTGATTTCAAAATTTCCATTCCTGACTATTGATTGGACATGTGCTATTTTCTTACTAACCAGGCTACAATGAGTACGGTCAGCTTGGCAGAGGTCGTACTTCTCAAGGACTTCAGGGAGCTCGTGTGTTAAATGCTTATGCAAGGTTCCTTGATGAAGCCCCCGAGCAAGTGAAGATTGTTAGAGTGTCATGTGGCGAGTACCATACAGCAGCTACCATGCTTTTTGACCTAACCCAGCTTGTTCAGACTAGTGATAGCCTTGATGACGTGTCTAGGCCTTTTATCATCGAGGACATTGATTCTGTCATAAAGCAAATGCCTGCAGATAAAGCTCCAGGACCTGATGGTTTTAATGGGTTTTTCCTGAAAAGTTGTTGGGAGATAGTCAAAGAGGACTTCTATAACTTGTGCTTTGATTTCTTTAACGGTTCCTTGGATCTGCAATCCATAAATAATTCCCACATTACCCTGATCCCCAAGACAAACAACCCTGCTACTGTCAATGATTTCAGGCCTATCTCCCTTCTCAACTGTGCTCTCAAAGTCATCACAAAGTTATTGGCTAACAGGTTGCAAAGTAAAATTATACCCCTCATTCATGCCAACCAATATGGTTTCATCAAAAGCAGAACCATACAAGACTGTCTGGCCTGGGCCTATGAGTACATTCATCAATGCCAACAATCCAAGAAGGAAATAGTCATTGTTAAATTGGACTTCACAAAGGCTTTTGACACCATTGAACACAATGTAATCATTCATATGATGAGGCAACTAGGATTTGATGAAACTTGGTGTGACTGGATTCAGAGAATTCTTATCTCAGGAACCTCTTCTATTCTGCTCAATGGAGTTCCCGGCAAGCACTTTCACTGCAAGCGGGGGGTTAGGCAGGGTGACCCACTTTCCCCCCTCCTCTTCGTGTTGGCTGCTGATCTTCTTCAATGTATCATCAACAAAGGTCATAGAGAAGGTCTCTTTGAACTCCCAATTCAATCGTATGAAAATGCTCAATATCCCATTATCCAATACGCTGATGACACCATCCTCATCATGAAGGCCTCCCAGAGAGAACTCTTCACTCTAAAGGGTTTATTGGAATCTTTTGCTCAATCCACTGGTCTTATAGTTAACTATAGGAAGTCATGTATGGTCCCTTTAAACCTCTCACCTGAAAAAGCTCATCAGCTGGCTGGAGTCTTTGGTTGCAAGTTGGAAACTCTCCCTTTCACCTACCTAGGGCTGCCATTGGGCACCACTAAGCCAAGAGTGGAGCATTTTGGATTCATCATGAACAAGGTGGAGAGAAGACTTACTGCCACCTCAAATTTCCTATCTCACGCTGGAAGATTGGAACTGGTTAATTCTGTCATTTCTTCTCTTCCCACATATGCTATGTGTACTATACAGCTACCTGTCTCAGTCATTGATTACATTGAAAGAGCGAGAAAGCACTGTCTCTGGAGAGGGTCTGATAGTAATGCTAAAATGAAGCCACTGGTGGCTTGGCCGAAGTGTTGTAAACCAAAAAAGAAAGGTGGCCTAGGTATTATCAACCTCAGAAGTCAAAATTCTGCCCTTCTACTTAAACATCTAGACAAGTTCTATAATAACAAGGAAATTCCTTGGGTGAAACTTATTTGGCATGCTCACTACTCTAATGGAGACATCCCACATGCCTCTACTGATAGAGGTTCCTTTTGGTGGAGGGACATTTTGAAGCTTTGTGACCTTTTTAGAGGGATTGCTAATTGCAAAGTTGGAGATGGATCAACTGTCCTCTTTTGGTCAGATCTATGGAATGATAATATCATGCAGATCAGGTTTCCAAGGCTCTACTCTTTTGCAAAGAACAAGAAGATCTCTGTATCACAATTTCTATTAAACAATAGCCTCCACACACAGTTTCATCTCCCCTTGTCTGAACAAGCATATCATGAATATCAAGATCTTCAGGAATACATACAAACAATTCAGGTGGAGCAAGATACTAAAGATTCTTGGAGTTACTTGTGGGGGACCAGCAGCTATACATCATCTAGATTCTACCACCTACCCTACAAAAATTTACAGCCTCCTGCTCCCTTCCTCTGGATTTGGAACTCAAAGTGCTGTAACAAACTCAGAGTGTTCTCCTGGCTTCTGCTCATGGATAGGTTAAATACTAGAAACATCCTTAGGAGAAAAAAGCACAAATTGGAGGGAAACAACTACAACTGTGTTCTCTGCAGCAGTAATGTTGAGGAAACTGCTCATCATCTGTTTTTCAGTTGCCCCTTCAGCCAGGAATGTTGGCAGCACTTGGGAATCCACTGGAACCTTCAGAGTGAATTTTTTCAAATGATGATACAATCAAAACAGCAGCACCAAAATCCCTTCTTCATGGAGACCTTCATCATTGCTGCTTGGCATATTTGGAAGCAGAGAAACAACTTCATTTTTGACAGAAGCCGGCCTTCTTTCTCTTCTTGGAAAAACCTCTTCTGTGAAGAGGCCAAACTTCAAGCTTTTAGAATGAGAGATGACAAACGTGCAGCTTTTCTCCTCTATTTAGATCTTCTATCTTAGACCCCCCCCCCCCCCCCCCCCCCCCCCCCCCCGGGCTTAGGACCTGTGGTTCCCTTCCTGCTGTGGCTATCTCAGCCCTCTGGCTGGTTGGTTTGTTGTTTATTCTCTCTCTTTGTACAGGTTCCTGTTTTTTTTTTTTTTAAAAAAAATATAAATAAAATCCTACAGTGGGGGCTTCCCCTGCTGTGTTTCCCGCTCAAAAAAAAAAAAAGGAGCTGTTATCTGCTACCAGTGACTGTTGTGTGGTTTCTCGCATGACAACATAGAAGCATTTGGAATATTGAAGGCTAACTACGACTAACTGTAGGGCTAACTGCAAAGCAAACAAGTAAATTGGTTTATACTATAGATCCCATGTTGATCAATTAATCTCAGTATGGCATCAGTGTTACTCCAAGTAGCTTTCTGCTATTTAAGATCTTTGTGCATATAGATCCAAGTGGTCTCTTGCGCAGCCCAATCGCTCAGTGACAGCAAAGAAATGTGAAGAAGTAAATGGGTGTTGGTATAACACTTGTTATAGTTGAATTTGAATAACTTGTGAATCATTCACTGAATCTATCGATTTGATAGCTTAGATATGACAGAAAAAAAATAGATTTGTTAGTTTTCACTTTCAAGTTTCAACATGGGAAGTCAAAATCATTCCGCTTTCATATTTTTTCACTTTCTGATCATTGAAAACCTGTTCCAGGTAGGGACTTGATTATTAGTCATTATAATATCTTCGGATTTTGTAGGTATACTTGGGGACTGGGAAGCATGGGGCAGCTTGGGCATTGCTCCCTCCAATCTGGAGATAACGAGCTGATCCCTAGGCGAATTGTTGCCCTTGATGGAATAGTAGTTGCGGACGTGTCTTGTGGAGGGGTCCACTCTTGTGCTGTAACTGAAGGCGGAGCTTTATATGCTTGGGGTGGAGGACATGTGGGTCAGCTGGGAGTCGGGCCTCAGGGCTTCTTTTCTTGCTCCCTTAATGGATCTGATATGCTGCTTCGAAACATCCCAGTCCTGGTGATACCCTCAGGTGTTCGTCTTGCTACCTGTGGGCACTCTCACACACTTGTATCTATGAAAGATGGCCGCATATACGGGTGGGGCTATAATAGTTATGGTCAGGCGGCAAATGAGAAATCTACTTATGCTTGGTTCCCCTCTCCAGTTGATTGGTAGGTTTGGTAGTAATACAATCTTGTTTTCTTTTCTGGGTTAAATATAGGACTCTGCTGGTGCTGCTCTTGCTACAACGTGAAGTTTATTTGCAGCTCTAGGTCCTTGATTATCATTTGTGTGATGTAGGTGTGTTGGTGAAGTGAGAAGACTAGCTGCTGGAGGTGGCCATTCTGCTGTTCTGACTGATGCATGTTCATTAAAAGAGCTGTGTGAGTTCAAGCTTGCAGAGACTGTGAACCTTTCAAATGCTGAACTAATAGAAGATGTTGCATCACGGACTGGTGCTGATGCCTTGGCACGCTTGTGTGGGAAAGTAAGGTATGTGCACAAAAAGTTGGAAGGCAGGTAGAAATGGTTTATGCAGTCCATAGAGTGTAAGCTCAAATTCAGTCTTTGGGAGCTTTCCAAAACGATGTATCAGCTATGGTGAAAATTGCTTGTCCATGATCAGTTACTCCAATAGGACACAATTTGCAGTACCAATATTAGTTTGACTTTTTTGGGTTTTTCATTCATTTTGTTTTACTTATCTTAGTGGTTCATTCTGGCATTACCACAGGGAACATTTGGATAAGGAAGGAGAATGTGAATTCCTGGAAAAGCAAGTGGCTGAAGAGGTCAAGACTGCAGCAAGTTAGGCCACTAGCAAGATAGTTGAAGCGGTCTGAGGCTGAAGGCAGTCAAGGCTAAACAGGGATTCATCTCAATTAAAAGCTTGACCTCCCATTAAAGTTATTGATTCAGACATTAATTGTTGTGGTCATGGAAAAATATGTGCGACTCCTCAATTGATTCTGATTGATCTGTAAACCTCCATTGGTATTTGGTAGTGTGCTTCTCAATTGTATCGAAAGAGCGGAGGCTCTGTATGTGTCATGAACTTGTTCCGGAGTGTCAGGTTGCTATAGAAACCTCTGTATTCCTGGAACTTGAAAGACATGTACCTAGTATCTACAACTAATAAGTTTGAAAAACTGAATCCGATGCTAATGCTTCCGCTTGTTGTCGGTCAGGATTGGTTGATATTGTTACTCTGTAAGAATGGAGAGACGAAGCTTCGTTGTCTTTTTGCTCTTGTCATGTGGTAAGCTGTTCCAGGAGTTATTCAGTTTAGTGCCAACAATAAACAACTAAGTCGTTGTAGTATAGTGGTGAGTATTCCCGCCTGTCACGCGGGTGACCCGGGTTCGATCCCCGGCAACGGCGCATTGGTTAACTTTTTTTTTGTTTTTTAGTCTCTTATTTTCTCTTCTTTTTGTTTTTATCTACTCAGAAAGTCAATGAAGCTGATATTCTCTCACAAAAGAAGATGCTAAAGAAACTCTTGTATCTTACTTTTTTTTGTTTTTTAGTCTCTCATTTTCTTTTCTTTTTGTTTTTATCTACTCAAAAAGTCAATGAAGCTGATATTCTCTCACAAAAGAAGATGCTAAAAAAACTCTTGTATCTTGTCCACTTCATTTTACGAACTCTGGCAGATTCAATCATTCAATCACTCACGGAGCTCAAGCGTTCGATTTTCATTCTTTATTATGTCGGTGGCAGATTCTTGTCGGTGGCACATGCTTTACCTACCGTGTTTCTTCATGCAAATTTTACCGACTTCAGAGGTAGGCCGGCCATGATTTTGACTATTATTCAGGGTGTGTTTAGTTTCTCATTTCACTTAAAAAATTTTAGGGTTTGATTAATCATTTTGTAGAATAGAACTAAAAATCATGTAAAATTTTTGGCAAAAAGGTATCCATTCTTCATTTTGGATTTTGGCCTCAAGAGACAAAAAAAAAGCCAAAAAACCAAAAAAAACCCTCACCTACCCCATGAAAAATTTAGCATTTTTGATGGAACTAAATACACCCATAAAAATTTTGATATTTTGCATTTCATCATTCCAAAATAGTTGGCATTTTACATTCCATGAGAAACTAAACACATCCTTAGTTAGCTACCAAATATTGTCAACTTATCATATTTGGCTTGCCAAATCTTTGGCTAACTTTTTTTTGTCCTACTTTTAACTGTCAAATCTTTAGCATAACATATTTTGGTCGTGAACCTAGCAGGCCCCTCGTACCGATGTTGTGCAAGACCTTACTCCCGTCATAATACTACCAGACCTTCCACAGCTCAGAGCTCAGCTACTGGTGTTGTAACTTCTAAAGCCTGGGTAAGACACGACAACCAGAGGTCCAGAGCTTCCACAGGTTAAAGTTCAGACTCCAGAGCTGATTTTGTATGCATGGACAAGAGCAGCTCTATGGGCATTCCAGCCTGGGTAAGACAAGACTAACCTACCAGAAGTCCAGAGCTTACACAGGTCAAAGTTCAGAGCAACTGATTTTGTAAGGGCCGGTTTAGTTGCCAAAAATTTGGCAAAATGACATTGTACCACTTTTCATTGTTATTTGGTAATTAGTGTCTAAGCATGGTCTAATTAGGCTTAAAAGATTCGTCTCATTTATTTCGTCTGAACTATGTAATTAGTTTTATTTTTTATCTATATTTAATACTTCATGCATGTGTCAAAGATTCGATGTGACGGAAAATCTGAAAAATTTTGCAAAATTTTCTAGAAACTAAACGGGCTCTAAGCATGGACAAGTGCAGATCAATGGGCATTCAGGTTGACAATCTGAATCTTAACTATCGCCTTGGTTACACAAGAAAAAAAAAGGCGGCAATGCACATTCATAGACATGCTATAACACAAACAGTGCTTTGATTCTCAAAATTACACAATATATAAATTATTGTCTGAATTATGTAAATGATAGTGACGACAAATCCCTTTCATCAACTACAAAAGAACCACCTGCTTCATAACAACAAAGAATTTATAAAAGCTGCTGCTGAATTAATCTCTTCCCTCTCAAAAAGAGCTATATCTATGGGGCCTAGGCAGGACCCAATCATACTTTCTTTTCACTTCAGTGGGCAGTGAAGGCACCCCAGGGACTCAATCTACTTGGCCTTGCCATTCTCGGCGGCGGGGGTAGCCGGGTTCAGCTCATCCCAGGCCTCAATCCAGGTGACCATGGCGTCGGCGAGCTTGACAAAGTAGGGGTCAATCTTGCCTAGCTTCTCCTTCACCTCTCCGGAGAGGTAGAGGTAGCACTTCTGGACAGTGTCGCAATCCTTGGGAATGGTCACGTTCTGGAAGAAGGGGATGATGTCCTCCTGCCAGAAGATGCCCTTGTATTCCTTCCTCAAGTTAACAAAGGGGTTGCTAGCCTTGCTGTGCCAGATGTATGGCAGGCCAGTCTTGACTCCCAGGCTCAAGTGGTCGCAGATGACCTAAGTTACCGTTTTACAGTTGTATAAAATCATCAGTCCAATGGACATTATGTTTTTAGGAACAAAATAAACTGTAGAGGCAATAACAGAGAGACCACACACCTTCACACACCATCCTGCCCACATGTCGTCGTAGCGACCAATGGGCTGGCCATCACCCATGAGACCAAAGTACATAGCAGGGCCAATGAGATCCCTGTCGAAGCAAAGGTTCATGCCGCACATGGGGAACAAGGTTCCCTTGGGGATTGTCATGACAGCATCAACATACCTGAAAGAAGGGGAGTCAGACCCAACCCCTGATGCAGCAGGACAGTTGCCAGAATGTCAGATAAAAAATGAGAACAAAATGCAATACCTCTCGTTCCTCTCCTTAGGCTTGACCAGCTGTGTGGGAGCATCATAGTCAGGGATGTTCAGCCACAGGCCGTGGGAGACAGCAGTGTGGGTACCCTCCCTGAGGCTGAAGGGGTATCCACGCACAAAGTCAGCACCCTCGCGGTAGGGGTCGTACAGGGTGTTGAAGAAGAACGGGGTGGATGGGCTCATGATGTTCTTGATGTGCTGCTCAAGAGCATTGATATCCTTGCCAGTTGGGTCCTTGGCAACCTAAATGACACACAAAGACATTTGGTTAGTGCGATAAAATAGCAGGTGTGCAATGATGTAGCTCTAGTTCAGATCGTGGCACCTGCCCGCTCAGATGGTAAAATTCATAAGGTAAAATTCATAATTTGATCGCATAGCTGGATATTACTGCTAATGTTTCTGACAGATCACAGTGCTGCTAGCTCAGGCGATCAAAATTCAGAATTTGATTGAACTGCTGGATACTACTTCCGATGTTACTATGAATCATGATGCTGCTAGTTCCATTATCAGAATTATGAATGTAGTGATGTGGATCTTACATGGAGGGTGTAAAAATTAAACTAAAATGTGAATTACAAAAGTTGTCACTGCTCGGATCTGATCTTAAGCAGCCACCTAGTCCAGATCCAATAACATTAGAGCATTCTGTCACGTTTTGGTTATTAAGTAAATGCCAAACTGAATGTGCCAAGGTTGTGATCCGCGATGGGATCACATAAACAAGGACCCCTGGCCAAGATGAAAAGGACCCTTGTAACCGACAAAGGCACTAACTACCAGTACGAGGTGACAGACATCTAGCAATCCCCAAGCGTAGGTATGGCTAGCTAGCAGCATCCCCTGTTTCCTGTCGGAACGGCGGCACTAAAGCTACTGAGCACAGCCAGCTGCTCCGGATCGAGATCCGTAATGCTAGACTACCCCCAAGCCCCTACGGATCAACGCGTTTGACCGCGCGCGGCTAGATCCAGATCTGATCCGGGCGGATCTGGGCCAATTCGATCGAATTTGACCCAGATCCGGCGCCAAGATCCCGCCTTTCGTTCGGATCCACGCGGAATTGAACGAAACGAGAGAGAAGAAGAAGGCGGCGGCTTACGAAGCAGTCGTCGTCGATGGTGTAGATGTACTTCTTCTTGGAGACCATGTAGCCGAAGCAGCGGCACGCGGAGTCCTTGAAGGAGATGCAGGAGGCCTTGGGGCCGAGGATGCGGTTGATGTCGTTGCGGTTGTAGAGCTCGTAGTCGAAGCCCTCGGGCACCTTGATGGTCTTGGTCGGGTCGCCGTCCTGCACGATGATGAGGTGGTAGGGCTGGAAGAAGGGCCTCCACATCTCGAGGAAGTCGAGGTTGCGGATCGTCGGGATCACGATGTCCAGCTCGTCCTTGAGCAGCGGCGTCGAGGGGACCGACGACCCCGGTACCGTCACCGTGCCCGCCATTGCCGCCGACGGTGGTGGGTGGTGGTGCTCGCGCCTCCGGATCTCGATCTCTTTCTGCCCCCGCTCTCTGCTACCAGACCGGACCGGGAGGTGGGGGGGGATCTTGGGAGCAGAGGAGGTTGGGAGGCGTGGGAGGAAGCGGTGGGAGGAGGTGGTCGTTATATAGCAGGAGGACGCGGATGGCCCCTCCTCTCTTTTAATTTTTTTTCCTCTCTCTATATTCTATCTATCTCTATAGTCTTCGTAGCTTTGTGAGTTTTCTTTTCTACGTCATATACGTTTGTTGAATTTTCTAATGGATCCAAAAGAAGCTTGGATCTGGGAGTAGGCACGTCGGTGCGTTGGAAGCTACCGGGAGGTGCAGTATGTACACATGTGGTGGAAACATTTTTTTTAAATGTGAATTCTTTTTACAAAATTCTTCTACCACTCCACTAACACATTTCTGCCACTTCAGGAGCAATTACAATAAAAGTGGTCAGTGAAAAAAATCTAGATAAACAAAATGATTAGGTTTGCACTAGCGTTTTAAGGTCTTGTTTGATAGAGCTCCAATTCTACCTCCTAAATGCACTGTAGCTATACTAGAGAAATAAGTCATCATCTTCTCAAGATGAATTAGGAGCTAGTGAAATTGTTAGGTTGGGCTTTACTGGCTCTAACTTCTCTGTGTACTATAGTAAGAGTCAAAATCATACCAAACAGACCCTTAATATGTTCTAATAAAGTGGTCGAGTGTATTTAGGTGGTAGTTTGTATTAAAAGGAATAACTAGTGTACATATGCTTAACAATGTGATAATATTTTCTGTTTAGTTGTGTTCCCATTTAAGTATGCTTCCACATATCGTGGTTTATATGCATGTCTTATTGGTGTATAACTGGTAGCAATATAGTTTCCTCCTATTTATTCGATGATCGATAGTGAAATGGCCTTTGTGCTCATAATCTATATGGACTTACTAATGTATATAACCCATGTAAAAATAGTGTTTGACCAGCTAAGTGAGATCTTCCTACTGGAGTCCCTCTTCTTACTAAGAGTGACATTTCTAAACAACTTCATCTTGACATATGGTATTCCCCAAAAATAATTTGATTTAGGACTATACATCGTCAAGGTAAACTTATTAGAAGAGTAATAATAAACATGCTACTACCTTCTCCGGCAATAACAACAATAATTAAGGAACGTCTCAACAATGACTATAAAAGGAGAGATTAGGCAACAACAAAGGGTACATTGTTTGGTACCAAAGGACAGTAATGACTATTGGGGTTTGGGCAACAACAAAAGGTACCAAAGGACAGAATGCTGACAACCCACGAGAGGTTGGAAAAGCGTGGGAGCTTTGTTTGATTATACTAACTTATTAACAACAAAGGTGCTATTATGAAAATTTCATTTCTCCTTACCAAAATACAGCAACAGATATGAAAATTTCTTCTTGGCCTAGAAAAGCGTGGGAACTTTGTTTTTCCTTGAAAGCAATTAAGGAATATTAGCCGGAGGTAATAACACATCTTATCAGCGTATCCATAACTTTAGCATGGATTTCAGATTTCCAGGTGTTCATTGTGTAATCTCAGACTCAATGAGGTTTTATGAGAGTTTCATGAGAACTAAATATGCTGATGTAACGTAGTAATAATGAAGATAGATATGATAAAAGTTTTATGAGGTGAATTGAGTTTCGTGGGATGAAACTTATCTAATGAGATGGAAACAGTGAGACTAGCCTAAGAAAATGAAGGAAAAAACCTATCTATATCATGTCTATGTCTATACATCTGCGTCGATATCTATATGGACTATATCTATATCAATATCAATATCTACATTTATATCTATATAGTTACATATTTGTATATCTATATATCTATACACATCTTATAATCTTAACCCCACTATATTCTATCTTGACATGCAAATTGTCCACCACATCAACAATCCATATCAGATTCAATTACAGTCCACTAGTATATGCAATTATTATATACATATCAGCGAGACACATCATTCAGTAATATGCATTTAGTTATCCACGTCGCATCAATTTATAATAGTTTATCTTGTTGTATAATTAATTATACGCAGTCTATTTTCATTCTAAATCACTCACAATTCCCGCAACAACGGCTCACGATATGTTTTAGTTGTTACTACTACTTCCTTTCATTATGTTGTTCGTTTTCGCTAAAATTTAGCTTATGCTGATTTGTTGTGAGAGAAAAACACTATTCGTTCGCTGAAAAATACTACTGAAGTAGTGCAACAGAACATGATCTATAGTCGTGTAAATGATAAATAGTCGATTGCAACTGTAGCAGTTTGCAATTGGATGGATCATTGTTGTGCAAAAACATCCACAACCTAGAAATTGAATTGTGACTGTGTAGTATTGTTGGTTGTGAATGAAGCTAGCGATTTTACCTTATAGAAAATTAAAATCCCATTGCTGTGCAGGCCAATGGTTTAGGCGTGCTAGGAAAATAGGTATGGTATGTTTTAATTTTTATTTTATAAGATATTTTGACTTTTTTAGATATATAAAAAGGAGGGGTTGTAGAATGTTATGCCAGAGGATGTTTAAAACAAGGAACGCGTATGTTTTGCTTATCACCGGAGAAGACTATAGGAGTATTCCTTTCTGTTTTACTAGCACTGCTAATGAATCAGTATAATTAAGATATGTTTCGATGCAAGAGCTAACAATTTGTTAAAATTAGTTCTAATGCATTTAAAACACGAGAGGTAAATAGACAGGTTAATTTATTAGTCAAGCATTTAACTAGTTGTTAACCAGCTATGTAACCAACTATAGCTAATTTAGGTTATTTTTTAACTGTAATCAGTAAGTAGCCATGTAGATTCAAGAAGAGGCCCTTCGTCGAGACTAGTCCTGCTGTGCCTATGCTGGGTCGCCGGAACGGGGGAAAGCAGCCAGGTAAACAACGGAGGCGTAACCGCGTACGCGGCGTGGGTGCGTGTGCGGTGTGCGGTGAGATGCGAGTGAGCTGGCCGGGTCAAAACGGCATGAGCCTGCCTGCTAGGAGCATCGGCGTGGGGACTGGGGAGGCAGCCAGCTCGTCGGCTGTCCGCCTGTGCACCCAGTCGGTGGCACCCCCACGGTTCGGCTGGGTTTGGCGGGTTCGTTCGACTTGGCCTCACCTCACCGCGCGTCGCGGACCCGTGGAAAGAAACGGGTCAAACCCCCGTGCCCAACGCTCCCAAAGTCTCCATCTCCACTACTGCCACTTGGACTCGTACGAGAGACGGTCGCTTGCACGGTGCAGCTTCTCATCTCCTCTCTTCCTTGCCCTGGCCTGGGGGCCCGGCTCTCCTTTTTCCACCCTGGCGTGTCTGGCCAGTTCCGCACCCCGGGCCGTCCCTATCTCTGTCATATCAGATCTCGTCGTCTTCTTCCGCGATCCGTGCTATTCGTTGACCGTATGCCTGCGTACAAACTACTTATATATTCTTTTTTTAAGACTATAAACATATACTACAACGATAATGGTACGCCATAGGCGTCCACCTCGTCCGGACACGCTTAAAAAAACTCCGTACATGTGGCTGTCGCACTCATCCCGCTCCCCCGCAGCGCCTCCGTCGGCCAGCGCTCGCCGCCAACCCCTTCTTCCTGGCCAGAGCTCGCCGGGCGCCGCTTGTGCTTGCGGCCGGCCCCTTCCCCCGGCCCTCGTCCGGCCGGCAACCGTCTGCGGCGTCGGCAGCCTGCAGCATGGCCAAAGCTCGCCGGCGGCCTGTCCCTGCCGCCCCCTCCGCTCACCTCCAGAAGGGGCCACGACGGCGCTGCCATCCACCTGCATCCCCGCCCTATTCTGCGTCGTATGGAAGAAGGGTGAAAACGTACGTTGCAAGCGTATGTTTCAATTGTTTCAAATGTATGTTGCAAGTGTTTCATGCTGATGTTGCATATGTTGCAATGGTTATACACGTATGTTGCAAGGTTATGTTTGCAATGTTTCTATTTTTTTCTAGACGTATGTTGCAAGTATGTTTATGTGGATATTGCATATGTACCACACATATGTTGCAAATGTTTTATCTGTATGTCGCGTATGTTTTACAATGGTTTTCAAGTATTTTCATGTATTTTTGCAAGTGTTTCAGATGCATGATTCAAATGTTTCATCTGCCTTCAGATTTATATTGCAAATGTTTCATCTTGACGTTTAAAAGCAGATCGGGTGTTGCATCTCCCTCCTCGCTTTCTACTGCCTCACCTCGATATCTCCTCCTCCTCCTAGTGCCGGCTAGGCATCCGCCGCCCTCTCCCCCTCTTCTCGATGCTGGTGACGTTCAGGGCAAAGGGCCCACGTGAGCGCGTGAAACAACGTGGGAAACGGCTGCAAGCGTAGGCGTCCGTCCCGATGTCCGAGTGGTAGCGAGCCCGATATTATAAACTACTATCTGCCAAGTTACTTTAATTGTGCTTTAATTTCGGAGGCAAGGCCGTCTTTCCCTTAATCCCTTTGCAATAGTAGAGGACAAGTAGCCAGATTAGCTGATTTTTCTTATAACGGGAGCTTCCGATCGAGCAGAGGATCATTACATTCAAAAATTAAGTTAGCCAAGTTACCATATTTTCACGTTAAGTGTTCTGGCTTTAAAATTTTCAATACGAAATGCATCAATCCCTATTGAAAAGTTGTAGTAGCTTCTACCAAATCCACCAACAAACGGTGAAGAAAAAGACCCAACAAACAAACAAAAGTTTGACATTAACATGTAATTCTACGGACACAAAAATCCCATCAATGGAAAGCGAAGATCTGCATCGCCGTTTGCTCTAGTGATCGGCGTGCTGGAGTGAGCATATATCTCCTTCCAATCATCGTCATTTTGCCAATGCTGTGTGCCCCCTTGAATAGTACCCACAAAAAGGATATTGATTTACATTTGTAAAAAAAAAGCTTCATTCCTATTGAGCCATAATTTTAACGATCACAAAGCTAAAAACCCCTATCAACATTTAAGTCTAATGCTAGACCTTGTATGCGTGCATAGTGATTAACCATGTCAAACATATTAATAGGCGGTGTAATGTTAAAATACACACTAGCATAATGGCAATAAAACAAAATGTTCTATAGACAGATTGTCCCCCATTTTTCTTCTACACAAAAATTGCAATTGCTTTTACTTTCATTCTAGTTTCTTCTAGATAGATTATTCTTGGTACGAAAAACTCTTCTTTTATGAACCACATAAAGATTTGATGACTTCATACGCCTAATTTCATTGTCGGACATCATTGTTGACAAGGAACTAATATAGAGAACGTACTGAATAGTCCCCATTTTGGTTTAGACCCCAAACAAATCTGTCACCTATCTCATTTATAATTGAATATTCATGACAATGCTACCATCACAAAAAAACATAGAATTGTTAATAGTGTGTTAGTGGTGGGATGGACAAATCAAATATACATAGTCAAGTTAACTCAATTGTTAGTGGTTGAGTTCAAAAAAAATTGTTAGAGATGGTTGAGTGAGGGGAATTCAGTGGGCACATGCAACCTAAAGGTGGGAACAACACTATTACGAGAGGTTTTGTTTGAGGAGCCATTACATCTTATGAGACGATGCATAATGAGTCACTCACATGAATTTTGATGGAATCACCATACTCCTCATGCTTATACAAATGATTAATTTGTGACAAATGATAGATAAATCTATTCCAAAGCATTAATCGAACATGGAAAAAATGAAAAAGTGGGAAATGGTACACTACTACATAGAGCTTGTCATAAATGGTTTGAAAACCCTCATCACCTCCATTTTCGCTCTTCATTGGTGAAAAATTGAAAGCCTTATCATTGTTGGTTTCAACCTTCGTCGGTGATGTTGTCATTGACAGCAATAATGGTTTTTGAAATAAAAACCGCCTGGTGAACCCCAAAGGAGGCCCACCAAGCCCTTCGAAGAAGCCTACTAACCCTACAGACCTCGATCGCCGCACTCACCCTCTTTTGTGCCAGGAAAGGAGCGACGGGTCTTTGCCCGCAGAGGCCAGCTGGCGCCGTCCGCGCTAGGTTGCAGACCATGCTACCACCCCATACCAGGCTACTGCCATGCTGCTACCCTCAGACGAGAAGGGTCATGCCTCACCCTCGTCTGGGCCACGCCGCACACTTGGAGACACACTCCGGATAAGGATCCCGCACCGCCGCGACCTTCGCCTCCGCAGATTTGAGAGAGGGAGAGGGTGAGGGATAAGGTTGAGTGGGACTAGGTCAGGAGGCGAGGCGAGTGGGGGAGGAGGGGGTAAGGAGGGGTCGAGTGAGGAGATGGGATGACTGGAGGGCTGGAGATGGGAGTTAGGGTTTAAAGTTATATACTGCAAAAAATTTTACCAATGGTGAAAACCTCCTGATTTTCACCAACGGTTTGCTATACGAACCAATCTAGGCTGGTTCTGTTATGAACCGACAATAATATATTATCTTGTGGTTTTTGATAAACTGGTAATGAAAATGATGTTGCGAAGGTGTTTTCTATAGTAGCGATATACCACATCCTTAGTAGTCGAATAAAAAACGTTATGGTTGGAATATCACGCGACGCAAATGACCTTGGTTCTCCGTCGTCTTCGGCTATCTGAGCCAACATAAGTACTATATTTTTGTCGTATATAATCTAAATACTGTACGTACGTACAATTTAGTTAGGCTGGAAACAAAAGCGACGTAGCACCTCCCGGTCCCGGCCGGGCAGGCCTAAACCCAACGTACCAACCTAACTCCCAAAGTCAAAGCGTCCCCGCGCCGTCCGGCGACATGCATGCATGCGACCGCGCACGCCACCGATCGATCCGTGCGACCTCCAGCCAAACCAAGGGTGTGTTCTTCCCATGCAAATCCAAAATATTTCCTTTTTCACCTATCACATCGAATCTTTAGACATATGTATGGAGTATTAAATGTAGGTAAAAAATAACTAATTGCATAGTTTATCTGTAAATGTCGAGACGAATCTTTTGAGCCTAGTTACTTCATGGTTGGATAATATTTGTTAAATAAAAATAAAAAGTGCTACAGTAACTTTTCACCAACTTTTCATCAACTAAACACACCCCCACCTGTGTACGTAAATACGTAATTATAAAAAGGTAAGGTAAAGCCCCCTTCTCATTCTTGGATTGATTGATGGAGCCAGGCTCGGACACCACCACCACAATAATGGGCGCGTGGTGGAACCAATACACCATATATATGCACGTACGCGCGTAAACGCAAAAGAATCTTCCTGTGCTGGTGGGTGGTGGCCATCGTCGAACCACGATCAGACCTGGATCGATCGATCGGGGGTCGGGTTTCTCTTGCTCTTCTTTCGTAACTACTCCCTCCGTTCCGATACATATTTTTTTCACACTTCATATACTTCAGGTGTTTGAAATCGTTCTCGATTTTAGACAATATGCTCCCACGCTTCTTATTCCTCCTCACTAGAGAGGAAGAAGGCGCTAGGGTTCTAACAAGGCAGGCCATTTCTCCTTTCTCTCTCTCTTCTTCCCTAACTCCAGCGGGCTTAGATGAAGGGGCTCGGGGAAGGCAGGGCGTCTAGGCAGTGGAGACAACGGGAGAGCAGCATTAGAGTTCTGGCGGCGGTGGCAGGGTCGACGATGGGCAGTGGTGGCAGCAGGAGGGGGGAGGGGAAGGAGGAGGCCATCACGGACACGGTAGGCTTTCACCGAAGCTCCACGACCGCGAGAATCCTCGAGGGCAACTTAAAATCATCCTGGCCTTATACTGAATTTTAGGTTGGAGGGAGTAGGTCGCTAGATTTTCCTGTTGCTCGGACGCTAGCAAGCTTAGTACCGGTTTGGTCTTGGTATGTGAGACTATGAGAGGGGGGGTCACTGCTACTATGTGCATGCATGCTGGCATGCTGGATCGGAGCACGTGGCACTCTATTACAATGTACTAAAATAACAATAATGACACTTCGCCGCTAGGTCGATGGGTACGTACATATATTATTCGATATATGAATGGAGTGGATTCATTCCAGACAGTCTCCTAGTCAACATGGATGGAGGTAAGGAAAATGCAGACAGGCAAATTAACCGAGCAACTGGGGTCGACCGACACGTACGTAACCAGGATCGTCTACTACCGACTACTAGGATTATCCAGCCAAACCATGCATAATTCATTCTTTAAGGTCAACAACTACTCAACACCCGCATCATAAGCACACAGCACCCCTCTAACAACGCACGCAGTAGCCAGTACAGGGAGTAGCAACAGCAAGTCCTAGCTAGCTACTCGATCAAGAGTTTAATAGTACTACTAGTAGTTTTTAATCATCATCATCTAGGTATAATATAAGGGTCTATCTCGGCGTCAGGTGACTGACAGCGTCAGTCACCTTCAACCTTGCGCTCGCGCCGCTTCTCGCATCTTCTTCAACCTCGTGCTCGTCCTTGCTTACCTCGATGTTCTAGAGTTCCTGCTCAGCTCCCTCATGGCGAGTACCTCTTCCTACAGGCGATGCTTGCCGTCGTCATCGACGCGACAACCCCGGATCTAGGGTCGGCCGTGGATCTAGCTCGCGGCTCCGGGCGGCACTGAGACGACCGATGAGCTCGAAGCTCCGGGCAGCGCAAGGGTGTCCAGCAAGCTCTGGGCTGCCGGGCGAGCAGCGGCGGCCGACCTCTCGACAGATGCGAGGCGCTACTCACCTGTGCAACGGGAGGGAGAAGATGCAGGGCACGAGGGTGACAGACTGTGGTGCGTGGGGCGGCATGGTGGGCGGCGGCTGCGCATGGCGCGCGGGGCGACGGTGCGGCAACGATGCGTGCCGCGTGCGGTGGACGGCGGTGGGGTGTGCTGCCAGCAACGGAAGGGGAGGGAAGAAGCCAGGTGAATGATACTCCTAGATAATAAAAAAAATCAAGCGACCGACAAGGATTAAATCTCTAATATAATTTCATAAAAAGGTAATCTTGGTTGATGATCGGAGATGGATCAGATCACACATCACCTCATCATCACCTCGGCACGGCAGTCACGTACCCAGGCACAATGACAGTTAGGTAGGGCCTGCAGTGTGCCGCGTCACTCACGATGCATGTGCCTCGCTCCGCTGTACCTGTGGTGGTGTCTTGGTCTCGCCGTTGAAGTAGATCGAACGGCAGTGTATATGTATATCAGGCTAGCTAGCTAGCAGCAGCTTCGTTCGTTGTTTCTTGTTTGCCTTTGCGCCTTTTCCACGCTGTAAGGTTTTTACATCTACATGCATGCATGTGGATCGGAATCACAAACGGTGGTGGCACCACTCCGGATCTCATCTCATCATGCTCGGTGGCCGTGTGCGTGCTCCTGCTCTCCTCGACTCCTCCACCCTGTTCCCTAGCTGCCGTCGAGCAGGCCACCGGGTCCTCAAGTGAAACGCACATGCTTCTCAATTTCTCATTGCCTAGCTGGCCTGCCGCTCGCTAGTTTTTTAGTTTGTCCACCGACACCCCAGGTCTGGTCATGCATCCACCGTTTACTATCCCTGTAATTTAGCCCCGCCGACACCTCGGATTAGTGATTACTCCGTGCTTGCATCGCTGCTGCATGTATATGATTTATTTGGAACAAATGAATGTAAGGGCACCTCGAGTAGAGCTCTAAAGGTGTTTCTTCTCTGGCTTTACCCTGAAGCCCGACTAAATGGCTTTATCTGAAGCCCTACTACTAAAATTGGATTTGGAAAAAAAAACAGCTCTTTGGAAGAAGCCACGAGGAGGCACCTTGAGTAGAGTGTTGGAATGTGACCTCGGCTACGAGATTAATTAGGGCTTAATTTTTGGTCCACTTGTCAAACATATCCAACAAATTAGATCTGACATGATCACCGGCAACCCTTAGATTTCTAGAATTCACCCCATGGCCCATAGCACATCTATAAATAAGAAGGAGACGCCCCCGCCGTCACCACCCACGTGAAACTAATCACACAACCGATCACTTAGGCGCTCGAGGATTTAGGAAGGTCCGTTCCCTGTCCAAGCAATGCAGGTGGCGTCCAGAAGGCGGCCGCTACTTGTCTCCTCACATTCATCATCTGTACATAGAGGGTTCCCAAAACCTTAGCCGGTGATCTGTCTTCATCTACTACACCTACGAGCAGTGTATAGACACCAGAGGCTATGGCTACGCCCAACTACGGTCTGCAACCTACTAAGTTCTTCCGCATTATGTTTATATTGTGGTCACGTGTTAGTCGAAGTTTAAGATCTTGTTAGTCTAAGGTTAAGTTCAACACAGAGCACTAAATAAAGGCGTTCTTCTTTGGCTTTATCCTGAAGCGCCACTAAGGTTCCCTTTGAAAACACAAGATTGCGAGGAATAAGAAAAATATTGGAATATTGTAGGAATGCACTTGCAAAATAGAGAATCCAAAAACATAGGAAAACAATCTAGGTAGGTGTTTGGATGGGTATAGGAAATTCATAGGAATGGGAACTGTATCATCTTCCATGGTGTGATGTGATGCTTGTCCTTTAGCTCCTCATTTCTCTATGATACCTTGATTTGCCTCGTTCCTACACAAGCCATAGAAACAAAGAGGTAGCAGTGAATGTTTTTTCCGGTACTTTTCCTACGAAATCAGCTGTGTAGGAATGTTTCCTATAGATTTCCTACGACGGTTCAATCCTATGAGTCAAAGAGTGCTACAGTGATGAGTCCAATACGAAAGACAGTCCTCCATTTTCCCATGAAATTCATGTAAACCACAGGAGGTAAATGACTTCACCTGAAGCCCTACTACAAATGGGTTTGAAAAAAAAGCTCTTGGGAAAATTCCATGAGGAATCAGAGCCATTTTTCGCGGAGCCCTAGATTGTGTCTTGCAACTTTTCCTACTGGTCCTACAGGAGATTTAGGCCCCATTTGGTACAGATTCCGCGGCTCCGGCTACGCCTGACATTGTCACTGTAGCAGTACTGTTTTGTCATTGTTTATCGAATCTGTTTTTCTCTCTTCTCTCTCCTCTCACAGAGCCGGTGAAGCCATGTTTTCTAGCTTCACCGGCTCTGGCTACAGTGCCCTTCTGCCGTGCTACAGTATCCAGAGCTGGAGCACACGAATCTGTACCAAACGAGCCCTAAATGGGGGAGATCCTTCTCCACCTTTATTTGCATTGAGGGGATCACTAATAAAAAAAGGATGGCAGTAGATTAAGATAACTCCATCCAAAACGATAGTTGTCTTTAGGAAAAAGGGTTATGCTTGACTTGAGTTGCTCTAAATGTTCAAGAAAAGGAAAAAGACAAAATCGTACTTGCATTGACTTTGTTGGCTGACGCCACGGTACTACTGTACTCCTCAGAAATGAAAGCAAGTGTTGTACGTAATCTCTTTTCGAGAGAAAGAGGTTGGGCCTAAGAATTAAATTAGTATCCGACTAGAGACTGGCGCCTTAGCCCATACAGGTCACCCATCTCTAGTATACTAAATACTAAATTGCAAAACATTTTTTAGGAATAGATTCTCCAATCAAACAGGTCTTACTCCTTCCAAAAGAATACAATTCTCGTTTTTAGAAGTCGAATACTTTAAGTTTGACTAAAATTATATAAACTATATTACCATTTATGATACAAAATAAGTATCATTAAATGATTATTATGAAATATATTTCCTAGTAAACCTCGTTGGAGACATAAATATTAATACGATTCACTGTAAACTCAATCAAAGTTAAACTAGTTTTATCTGCAGACAACATATAGTGTTATTCTTCCGTGGACGGAGGGAGTCCATGCAAGAAATTAAAAAGGAGAAGGCTGACAGGGCTATGCTGTCGTTGAAAATATAGAGTCCTTGAAAACTTTAACAGTGGCATGCAAAAGTGTTATAGGCTTATAGCTCTGCTAATAAGAATGAACCCGATGAATAGTACCACTTTCGTCTTATTTGACAAATATTATCCAATCGTGGACCAACTAGACTCAAAAGATTCATCTCGTGATTTCTAACTAAACTGTGTAATTAATTATTTTTTTTACCTACATTTAATACTCCATGCAAGCGGTTAAAAATTGATGTGATGGAGAGAGAGTGAAAAAATTTGGAATTTAGATGGCATGTAAACAAGCCCTAGATGAAGTGCCATGATGCAACTAGTACGTGAACGTACGTCCTACCCCAAACAATTTGGGAACTCTGCTACCTCACCCACCCACCGGACGTTGCTGTGAAGTGTGAATGTGATGGAGAAATGAATCAGGTCCCACAAACTGCAGGTACTGAAGGCTACTACTGTACCACTGATGATGCCCGCCCGATCCAACACAACAGCACTGCCACTGCATGATTGATTTGAAAATCATCAAGTCATCAGCAAAGCGTGTGGCGTACTACCTATTAGCAGTTCGAGCAGCATGTGCTTGTGCGTGTGGACTGTCGCATCAACGAAAATTTTAAAGGCTGCTGGCTGGTGCATCAGTGGCCCAAATTGAAGGGCCCAATCGATCGTGTTGTTTCGACTAACCGGACGATGGCTCATCTAATGGGCTCATCCATGGATGATAGGCATATGATACCGGCAGGGCCCAGGGATCAAACAAAAATGTCAACCTTTTGCTTGTAATAAAACGCAGCCATTACGTAGGTTTCAAGAAACACTTTGGGCCGGACAACACAGCAACCAATTAATTAACGGATGACCGGAAAAAGCAACTCCACGTTCTCGATGATAGACTTACCAGTGAACCTACCAATTATAATGAATGCAGGAGCACGACTTTCCATCTCCGTGTAAATTTAATTTGTTAGTCAATTAAAGTTTTGTTTGGTTTAATTGCTGAACGAACGAACGAACTGCAATCTCATTCTAGATAAGGCGGTGCATCAAGCGTTTGTTTTATAACTAGACCGTATTTCTCATACTTATACTGATTATTAACTTGTGAGTAAGGACGTAAAGTGAGCATCGACTACTGGTGTTTTTGAATTTTGAGGGTTAGCTAACTTAATTCATTTCTCCCTCTAAATTAATTACGTGGCAAGTTTTGGGTCAACCCCTCGGAGTCACTTTCATCCCTAATTGTGAGTGTTAAGTGGTGACGGAACTAATTATTCTATTTCACAAATGAAATAAAAAGCAATGTTTTAAAAAACGCTAGACGCTAGGCGTGCGCTAGCCTAAGGTTTAGAGTTTAGGAAGTTTAAACGTAGATTAAACCTGATTAAACGTTTTTGGTTTTTTTATTTTTGTGATGCTGAGAGCAAAATCAGTACTAATAACATAACTAGAAGTAATAACAGTGATCATACCTCTTGCTGGGAAGAAGATTAGTAGTAAGTACTAAGTAATAACACCTGGATGTGCTGCCTCGATCCCCCTCCAGGCTGTGCGATTTCTCGAGCAGGGGCTCTGCTCGCTACCAGCAGCAAGAGTGGCGGCAGGTCACGGCCTCGCGTGCGTGAGGAAAGGAAAGGAGTAATTTCCATACCTATCTGATCCCTCCCGCCCGCTCTGTTTCTGCGTGCAGCCCGCCCACAGCCTGCGCCTTTTTCCCGCGCGAGCGTGCCCTCTCCCGCTCGCGTTCTCCACGCGCGCGCGGCCGCCGCCCACCCGACCAGCGACGCCTAGCGCCGATTTTTCACGCGTCCGCGCCGCCTACACGCCGCCTAGCGCGTAGACGCAGCATCTTGGCACGCCCAAAGTTTAATTGGGCGCCTAGGCCCTAAACGAGACGTTGGGCCTCCGTTTAGGGTTTAATCGAGATTAAACGAAGTTTAATTGCGTTTTTTAAAACATTGATAAAAAGTAAGGAGTGTGAAGATAATGGATCACCCCATTTCTCAAACCAAATACCTCTAACTTTATGATATTTCCCAACTAGTTACATGTAGTAACTTTTATGTGTGTTTTTTTAAAGAACGGGAGGGGTTTTAGGCCCCTACTGGAAATGTATTAAAAAAGGTAAAGTACAGGTACAAAAAGGAAAAAAAAGTAACTTTATGTGTGTTGGCTTCCCAAAGAGCTAGCACAGGGGTATCATATAGTACATGTATGTGTATTTTACTCCTGCAGGATTTTAAGGTTGGATATTCAAAATGTGAAGAGGTATCACAATCTTTTTCTTCAACAACCTACAACTTAATTAGAGTCTAATATTATATTTGATATGTATAATAATACTAAATAGTAGTAATTGTGTATATATAATATAATATATAGAAGATGCAACACATATAATTCACTAATATTCACTAATGTTAAACTTAAGTTAGTAGCTATTTAACTTATAAATTCAGAATAGCTATTTGTTGGCTTGCTTCCTCACAAGTGGTACTAACAATTTTGATTTGTAAACAAAATGCCGCCTGTATGATTAAATCAAAGAAAATTAGAAAAAATAGAATTTACACTCTGAATAGCGTGACCCGAAGATCCGTAATAGCTAGTGGTCTACGTACTCTCCAACATGACAACCCGGCTGACTAAATCAAACTAATCTATTGGAGAATTAAGAAATTCAGACCGGAGAACGGTGGAGGTGCAATAAGCAGCTGGAAAGACAAACACCTCTATATTGCCCCTTGATACTAATAGATTCTGCGCTCAGCAACCTTCCAATGTATATGTTGTCCTTCTTTAAAATACCTAGAGGATTTTTTTAAAAAATAGACTACTTTCGCTCTAGATTTTATTGGCAAGAAGATGAGCAAGAAAAAACTGTTTCGCTATGTCAACCAAAATATCAAGGAGGTCTAGGCATACATGACTTCGGTAATCTACTTGTTGGTCTATTTGGCTATGTAGGAATGATTTAGTTTTTGAAAGGAAAAAAATTACTCTCCTTGCAGGTTATATTATCTACTTGGTTGTGCACCGGCTTCATACATGGAAGCCTAGGATTCGGTTATTGTGGAGGCTACACAACACTTGGCATGGGTGGTTAAGGTTATATTCTCCTAGGCATATGGATAGATTGTGGGTGGCTTATTTTTGTTAAAGGCCATGTGCTTCTTTGTTAGGTAGAGGCTGGGAGCATATTTTTCAAACTTTTATTGTATCACCTCGATCTAATGCACTAGAAAATTAATAAAATTTTTCTTCATAAAAAAAAACCAAAGTACTCTAGCGTAAGCGTAAGCTTGTACAACGACATTATTACCAAGCATGGAATCCACGGATCAATATGTGTGATGCTCATGCATGCAGCGCCCTGGCATGCATGCATGTGTGAACCATCGCATCTACGAAATTAACAGATATTGGCTTGTGAATCAAACTTCAACCTTGTTATTGTTTAATTTACTTCCAATGCAATCACCAAGGTAATCGTCAGCCCAAGTAGGTCGATCACGGCCATAGCCTTTTTTTGTTGACGTTGCTAAAAATGACACGAACTAGGCCAGCTTGCATTGCTTAATAACTTTCCTATAGCTATAGCTGTATTCTCATCTACTTCTACAAACTCTTAATAAACTGCAGATCGATCTAGGGATCCCTAGACCTTCTTTAAGGCTAACCATGGTGAACGAAGGTGTCGGCAAGCTGTTCGCTCCTCATTCTCATGCTCTCTCTTTCGACCAACTTCTCGCCGCCATCAACGGATGCGGGTCTCCGGGTGCGAAGATGTGTAGAGCTTCGTAGAGACAAGTAGCAGCCTAGCAGGAAAATTGAACTGTACTGGTCCAAGTCTCATGCTTTGCTCGAGCTAGCGCCACAGTTCCAAGGCGCTTCAAACAAGGTACCACGGAACAGTGAGGCACTGTGCCATTGTGTGTTTGGACATGTTTCTTCTCTCGTCAGCCTTCTCCGATTTAAGCACCACCTCGCATGTCTCTCTGATACATTTGTTTTTCCGGGGCCGCCCAATTCTAGTTCACTATTAATTAGACGCTGCATCGAGTTAACGTTCAATGCCTAAACTTAATTAGTCAGTTACTACTCCTACTTACAAACATCCTTTTTATTGCGTTTCACTATGGGAGAACTGAAATTTCTCGAGTGTATGTGGCTTCTCCGAGTGCCAAAAAAAAAACGTGCACTCGGGGAACTAGCTCTTCCCCGAGTGTTGCACTCGGAGAAGAAATGCATTCGGGGAAGAGAGGCTTCTCCGAGTACCCCAGATTTATAGGCACTCGGGGAAGGTCCTCTTCCCCGAGTGTTGCACTCGGGGAAGAGAGGCACTCGGAGAAGAAAATTGTACATGACGGCCAGCCTTCACATGCCGTTATGTTTTTTCTTTTTTTTAAGCTTCCCCGAGTGTCAGAATTTGGCACTCGGGGAAGAGGCCTCTTCCCTGAGTGCCGGCTCCTGCCACTCGAGGAAGAATTTTTATTTTTTTTTGTTTTTTGCCTTAGTTTTTTTGATGTCTTCCCACATCATTTCAAACTCCTTGTTCAAATTTGGGACAATTTTGACTTTGTTTGGTATATTTCGTTAGTTTTTTTCGTTTCTTTGATTTTTTTGCACACTTCCGATTTGAACTGCAGGTGCATGAAATAATGGAATATGGTGATTCAAAAAATCATATTCATGTTATTTGGTGTATGTTGAGTCTGTTTCCAGGAAGCCACATGAAATGTCAACCATCTTGTCGCCGTACCATCGCGCACAACTTGAGGGAAAAGTGTATTTAAATTATATAAAATTCAAACGAAGTCCGAAAATCACGAAACTTGACTAGGCATCGTGTTATAGCATGTACAGGCTATGATAAAAAATTGAGAAGGTTTCGAGCAATTAGCGACGTCGGATGCCTAAAACCCAGACATCTCCATACATCTCCACATGTGATCACATGAGGAGATGTCTGGGTTTTAGGCATCCGACGTCGCTACTAGCTCGAAACCTTCTTAATTTTTTACCATAGCCTCTACGTGCGGCAAAACGACGCCCAGTCAAGTTTCGTGATTTTCGAACTTCGTTCGGATTTTATATAATTTAAATAATTTTTCCCACAAGTTGTTCGCCATGGTACGACAACAGGAGGCTCGACATTTCATGTGAGTTCCTGGAGACAACCTAAACATACACCAAATATCATGAATATCATTTTCTAAATGACCAAATTCCAATATTTTATGCACCTGCAGTTCAAATTGGAAGTATCCAAGAAAATTCAAAGAAATGAAAAAAACTAACGAAATATACCAAAAAAACTCAAAACTATAGCAAATTTGAACAAGAAGTTTGAAATAATGTGGAAAGGCATCACAAAAAAATGAGAGAAAAAAACAAAAAAAAGAAAAATTCTTTCCTAAGTGCCAACATTTGGCACTCGGAGAAGAGGCTCGTTCCCGAGAGCTAAAACGGCGGCACTCGGGGAAGATTTTTTTTAAAAAAAGAAAAGTGGCCGGCCCAACCTTATCTAAGGTAGCATATGGGTCCAGCTGCCAAGTAGGAACAACAACCTATGTTCATCAATATCGTTAATCCTGTTCATAATCGTATATCATTCTAGTAACTAGCAAGTTAAAGAAATCAAGATCTATATAAAATGTATAAATTTATTTATTGTTAATTGTTTGAATTAGCAGATAAATAAATACACACCTTCACATATATGTGAATAATAACAAATAAATGTTACAATATATATGTGGCTGAGTTGGGTATTAAAATAATAATGAAATAAAAATATATTTATATATACGCATATCTTATTTTTAGTGTATGTGCTATTAAATTAATTAAATTAGTGTAGAAATCTAATTTATTCCAAATATATATGTACGTATATGTATACATGCACACACGCATGTGTGCATATATATGGAATAATAAACCAAAAAAAGCGAGAAGAAATACATATGTGTATATATTTTGGTAAAAAAGAGAAAACAAATACAAATGACGCCAAAAAAGGAAAGGAAAAGAAAATAACTAAAAAAAACTCCAGACACACACACCCTCCACCCGATTCCATCTTCAACGTCCTTTCCATCAGATGCCGCCGCTGCTTCTACTCCTCAACTGGCGTCATACTGGACCGAAAATTACGTGAAAAATCAAGCCGCGAAAATGTTCCGCTGGACCGAAAATTCCAAAATCCCTCCCGCGCAGGCGCACAGAGGAGTAGAATCCCAGGCCCAGCTGAAAAAATGAAAAAAAAACTCAACCTTATCCCCAATCCCTCGCTCCGCGTCAACATCGTCCTCCCGCATGCTGGCATGCGTGCTTGCCTCCCTCGCACCGCACCCTCCCCCGACCTCCGCTCTCACTCCGGCCTCCGCATGGCCTCCGCTCCAATTCGAGGCCAGTGCCCCCATCCCGCCACCAATGCCCAGCCGCAGCCACCAGCTCCCCCAACCCATTCCCTGCGTCTCCAAGATCCACTGCCGTAGGAGGCGGTGACCCCAACCTATGGGGATCCGATGAGGGAGGCCTAGATCTGGGCATTTGTGCCTCGAGGCGCGGTGGATGTTGGCTGGGGAGAAGGCAACGACGGCGCAGGCCTGGAAAGTGTCGGGAGCGGCTGGGGAGGTAAGAAAATCCTCTAGCACTCTCTGATTTATTTTTTTCTCTTAATTTCTTTTATGGTGGTTGCAAGCAGCTGTGATAATAGATGTGATCCACTGAGCTCATAGCTAAACTTAATTTGTTCAGTGCCAGGGATATGCAAACTCACAAGGAATCATCGATACTTGCAATCTGTAGTTCGTTGCACATCTAATAGGATTGATTCAGCTTTCGTTTCTTATTTTTCTTTATCCTAATTTATCTTCTTTGATTTGTTTACTCCCACTTCTAATTTATGTGTACAGATGGGAAACCCTTTGTCATAGGAACTTCAACGAGCACCATCTGACTGCTAAATATTAGGGGCAGCCCCCTGCTGGCCCACGCGCGGACCAAAGGTATACACCTCCTTGAATATGTTCTGCTGTCCTCACTTTCGATTTTGACCTCATTCTGATTCCATCTACTGATTCCATGCTCGTTTCATTCGTGTGCCAGCTCACTCTGTTGCTTATGTGGAAAAAAGCAGGTACTTCCCTCTTAAGTCTCTAATCGTATGGCAGCTCACTCTGTTGCTCATATGGAAAAAGGCAGTCAAGATGCCACTCAGATGGCCACCTCTGTCCTGAAAATGACAGTATTTATCGATGAAACATTGGATATGTAATTGTTTGTTCGTCCTTTTTTTTGGCATGAGATCACAAGGCTCTGAAGCTTGAAACTATATTGCAATTTATAGAACAACCAAAAAGGCTTTCGTGTCCCTACTGGTTTCTACTAGTGTCCTCAGGTAACTAGTGATTAGTGAACTTTGGACCATACACATAACAATATATATTGTCTAATGTTCCCTGAAGTATACTGTTATCTGTAGCCTTTTAGATAGATATGGCTATGGACGTCTTATTCGTTCTGTATCCTTTGTTATATGATCCTGCAGTATAGGATTTTAAGTAAAAAAGTTGTTACTATCCTAAAAATATTTTTCAAATGTCAGATTTTTCATTTTACTCACCCCACGGTTTGCCTTGTTTTTATGTAGAGAGGGTCTTGGGTTTAAACCTGTCCTAATGCTGCTTCCATCCTTGCTCCTGCCACCCTCAAATGCTCAAATAATACACATCATGAAGTACTAGCTGGTAAGTTCTTAATCTCTGGTTTTTTTTCACCATTGTGTGTGAACAACACTTGAAACTATGATGATATTCTGTCCCTAAAGAGTAGAGAAATATGAAATGAGATTAGTTATTGAGATATTTTGTCCATGACTCAAAAATGATAGCTAGCTATTGATTTGGATTTGCGCGAATAAAAAGAATACATATAACTATTGATGCTATTATTATTTCTACATTTTAGTTCAGCAACTGATTGTGCCTTGAGCCAACAACATGGAAATTGTAAATATACTTGAGCTGGTTAGTGGCAGCAAGTTTGATTTCTACCAAACTTCAGTTAGCTCTATTTCTTACTGAAGATTGGGCATGGGTTACGTTGTTTTGCAGGTTATAAGGTGATGCTGTCTTCAGATTCAGTTAAATTATCAGGTAGAACATTACATGCTTTTCTGCTTTATTTTTTTGTTCCTAATGATGAAACTGCTCTTAATAATAAGAGGTACATTTTGAGGCTATAAAGGGACAGTTCTTGTGTGATATATATGATTTTACACTTTAGACATTTGGAATATGTCTTAGGATTGTATGCTGGAAACTTGTGTAACTTCCTATGTGAGATATCTGTATAATTTCATTTAATCTAATTATTACCAATTCAGAGAAGGTAGGAATCAATAAAAAGTGAAAAATATGTTTGAAAAAAATTCTGGTATATATCCAAGTTGATTATTGGTTCATAGTTTTTGTTTCAAATATAGAGTAGAGGTGAGCTTACTGTGTGGTTAGTATTGAAGACATTGACTTGTGAGCATATGACTTGCTATAGTTATCTTGATGAAGCATTTCCTCTCAGATTTAATAAGATGAAGCTGTAGTCAGCCTCCTATATCAATACAAGTTAGCCACTGGGCAGCATATAGTCACTATATTGATGAGGAAGATGGGCTACACGCATGTGGAATTTTTCTTGTTCAGCAGGTATGTTATCTATTTTTGCCTATTATTAATCAGTTTGGTGGTTTGACTTTTTAGTTTTGGTGTGTTGGCCATTCAGCTTTATGTGTAATAGAAAACATCTCCTAATCTGGAACTAATTATATGATACATAAATCATACATATGTTAATTCTTGGAACTAATTATGTACATGAGGAGCCAGAGGAAGCCAACTAGGTCGTAGCTACATAGATAAGTGCACTGTAGCAGGAAGTCAATTACAACAAGCTGACCAGTTTACCGGACTTTGATATTAGATTGCATAAATCAATTATAAACCCTTGATGGCGTCGAACCATGTTGGAGGCTCGCTGGCATCGCAAGTCGGGCCATCCCCACAAAGACAGGAGTCGGGAACACATGCTGGTGCGTCCCAACCTTCATAGTCGCCGTCAGCTGCCTGCGGGGTCGTTTTTATGTATTGAACTTGTGAACTACGAATATTGTGTACTTTGAACAAGTGGTTTGTAATAATATTGTCGATTTCGGACAAATTCGGTCGTAAGGGATATATAAATGTGGTTTGTGATATATTGATGTTGATTTTTGGATTGTGATATATATATATATATATGCTTTGTTGTTTACATGAAAAAGCCAAAAAAATTATTTTCGGTGGTGGCTTCCCCGAGTGCCAGGCAGAAGCACTCGGGGAAGAGGTTTTTTTTAAAAAAGAAACCAATTTCTTCTCCGAGTGTTGCATGAGAGGCACTCGGGGAAGAGGTTTTTTAAATAAAGAAATAAATTTCTTCCCCGAGCGGGGAAGAAATTTATTTCTTTATTTAAAAAACCTCTTCCCCGAGTGCTCCCATGCAACACTCGGGGAAGAATTTTTTTTAAAAAAAATCAAAATTCTTCCCGGAGTGTTGCACTCGGGGAAGAAATTCAAAAAAAAAAACCTGACGGCAACGGCCGTTGGAGTGGACGGCGTCAATTCTTTCCCGAGTGCATGTTTTTTTGGCACTCGGGGAAGAGCTCTTCACCGTTACGAGATTCCCCGTTAGCTCTTCTCCGAGTGCAACACTCGGAGAAGCCTTCCCCGAGTGTTTTTGCCTCTTTCCCGAGTGCATTAGGCACTCAGGGAAGCGCCAGCCTCCTGTAGTATTTCTGTGCTCCTAGCTACATATGCGCTTGTCTAGCGTCTACGCTTAGCATGCATGGCTGTGGAAATATGCGGTGTGTGGGAGGAAATGGGAAGGCACACATATAGCCCCATCCCATAGGTAGGTGTGGATTGGAAATTCACATCCATGGTTAATACTAGAACGGAACAAAAGTACTTACTTAGAAGGGACCTATTTAATTAGAAACATCGTCCCTCAGGTACTCAGGCAATGCTTACCAAGATTTTTGCACTTCTGACCACACGACACATTTGATGACCATGCTACCTTAGATGAGTCTTGTGGGCAAAGAGAGCAAGTACTTTAATTTATTGCTAGCTTAAAGCCTTAAACTAGCTGGCTACAATCATTTTGGATGAGTTGCGAAAACACACTAGGCAGGTGCTTGCCTCAACCACAGACTGCAGCATGCACTTCTCTTCAAGCTAGTTCATTTGCTACTTGCATTACACTCTCTCTGCACCTGTGTTCCACCGTCCAATCAACAAGCATGTGTGAGGTCTGCGGTGGCTTCAAATTCCAACCAAGCATTTGGAGGAGCGGCGCAACAATTCGTCTCGCTGCAACTCGCAAGTTGACCAAAGATGCAGTGTGTCCCAAGGTGGGAGCATGCTGAAGATGATCGTAACGTGGCCAGGACATTGTTCCTGATGCTACTCATTCCGAGCAAGTGTTGCTGGTAAATACCTAGATCTATCTGTAACATATGAAACTATGGTTGCAAGTAATGAACACCGTGAGGTAAATGAGTTGTGTGTGTGTGTGTGTGTGTGTGTGTGTGTGTGTGTGTGTGTGTGTGTGTGTGTGTGTTGCCTGTGTGTGTGTATAGTATATCGTGTGGCCTTCGTGAGCATGCTAGTTGGCAGGGGGGCGAATGGTGATATATATTGGCCCTTGCCTAATGAAATTTCGCCTTCTTATCAATTTTAGTGTACAATTGAACATGTTGAAATGATAAACATTATCCACTAGCTATAGTTGGGACACTCGGAATATAATGCAACCAGCAAATTGATCATTTGATTCATATATATGTTTCGTTGAGCGTCCCCAATTTCAAGGTGCTTCAAGCAACACGGTCCATTTGGATCTGTGTATGCTGCCATGAGCACCAATATTCCGTGTTGTTCGATACATTTGTTTTCATGGTGCCATTGATATGTTTACACTGTATTTCGTAATTCCTATGTTTCTTTATTGAAATTTTTTACTTCTTTGTTTTCTAGAATTTCTTGTGATGATTAACATGCGGTTTGTAATTAGTAACAATAAAACAAGATGGACACGACCTCTCCTTGCCCTCCAATTTCTTATGAATTCGATGTTGGTCATTTGGCTAAAATGCATCCTGCCTTCTAGATATACGTTACATTTACTCAACATCTAAATTATTATGAGCATATCTTGTACCATTGATATGACATAAATTAGCTAGCCCGACTATAGGCTAGTTATAATAAAGCTATATATATTTAGATAACATTTAGAGGTTACTTTAAGTTACTGTTCAGCATAAAGACTGAGGCAAGTAATTAATTTGCAAATTGAATTCAATGGTTATTGTTGCTAATGATGATAGAGAATAAAATGGATGGTTAGATATTGTATTTTGGAATTATATGCTTATGCTTCTCTGTTTTCTAACGTGTCTTGTGATAATTAATGAACATAGGGTTTGCAATTAATAAATAGTAAAATAAGATGGGCAAGACCTCTCATTGCCCTCCAATTTCCTATGAATTCGGTGCTGGTCATTTAGCTAAGAGATGCATCCTGCTGTCTTTTAGATATGTTACATTTACTCTACATCGAAGATTATTATGAACGTATCTTGTACCTTTGATATGACATAAGTTAGCGAATCCGACTATAGGCTAGTTATGACAAAGCTATATGGTATCTAATCAGGATCTTGGTCCTTGAGAAGTTGTGAGATGCTTCATTCCTAAGGATTATTTCTCTACAAAGGCATATGACACACTCAACATATATAAATGTTATACACAATCGATATGCCAGTTCCTTGGTGCAATAGTTTCTCTAGTGATACATTAAGCAATATTTGACCCCTAATTAAATGCTTCGAAAGAAAAAAAAAGCTTGTATTATTTCATTAAATAGGGGCATGGATGATCATTTCACATTATTTTTCACTTAAAATCAAACTAAAATTGTCTTGCTCTATGCACATGGTGTACCATGGACAAGTATTACAAAACGGAGAAGTTGCAGTCTTCTACCCAGGAAATACCCAAATAAAGTGGCCATAAATAAAGTGGTTGTGAATGAAACTCCTTGTCTATGACGACACAAAGTGATGATGACCCATACCTAGACGCCACCTACGTACAACTTAAATATCGAGGGTTCTGGAAAATATTTTTTCAGGTTTCCCAAAAATACATTAATGGATAGTTATTCAGATATCCTAACTCTTCGGTAGGAGATATGGTCTTTATAAGGAAATGTCGTTTAACAAAAAAAAATACTCAAGGGCATTCTTTTGCCTGGTAGATCGTTCTAGCAGGGAGACGGGTTGTTATGAGAGTGCAATGCAAAGAACTAGGCATATTATGGTGCTTCATGTAGCCATGTAGGCAAGGGAGGCATTAGGAACCACAATATTTGATCGTCTCCATGGCCTTGTTGATCATCTCCCGGAGAGTGTAGCAAGTCTGCTCTGATAGTCTCAACTTGATACACGCATGTTCAAGCTTCAAGAAGTACAACTTCTTCTTCTCAATGCCAGTCTCCTCCAGGGCATAGTGCATCATCCTGATGAAGCGGTGGAGTACTTGTGGACCTTCTGCGAGCCCTGAGTGATTGTCTGTGTTTGATGACCGGCAACTCGTCACGGGGTTACCTGGGACGATTGTTCGGGGGGCGTCGGCGTATGCAGAACTCGACGATAAACGCAGAGACAACGATTTATACTGGTTCGGTCCGCCGGAATAGTATCGGCGTCCCTACATCCAGTTTGGGGTGAATAGTATATTACGCCCTGCACTTTAGAGTTTAGACCGTGAGGTTTGTTCCTATTGTTCTGTCAATCTAGGGAGCCTTATCCTCCTTTATATAGTCCAGGAGGCAAGAGTCCTAGTCGGTTACAATGTAGAATGTTGGAATAGCGTATTCTAGCAGGTGGATCGAGTGAACCTCCGTCGGACGAGGCTTCGGGCGGGGGTAGAGGTCCAGAGCGCTCGAGTCTGTCTAGGGTTTCATAAATGCATTCACCAACCAATCCTTACAACGTTTACACCCCCTTTTATAGGGTATCGTTTATTGCTAGATACAAGGACTACGATGCCCCGTGACGGCGGAGGTACATGTTGGGAATATTCTACCGCTCAGTGTACACCGACAAGGGCACTTTGGAAGGGTCCTCACGAACCGCCTCTGCTTGTTGGGCCGTTGGTGAAGGCCCATTATCAGCCTAGCACAGGCCCCCGCTTGCTGCTTTCGCCGTCCCCTTTTCTGCCAGGGCCTCCGTCCATGCCGCACAAGTCTCCGACTCGCCCCCCACCACGGTCGTGGAGGCGGTGACTTCTGACTCGTACCACCTGCATACAAAAATAGGGAAACTTTATGTTGATCGGTTAACACAGCCTCCACCGCTTGCAGGGCTGGAGCCTTCGCCGCAAACACCGGAGGTCTCGCTAACTTCCGCATAAACTAGTCGGAGGCTTCCAGATTGCTGGACCTGCTTTCGTCTGCCGACCTCCGCCTATTGTCCCAATAGTTTCCCCCCTTTTGAGGCCACAATTCAATGCCACAGACCGTGATCTCAAAATCTGTTTCTAATTTTTGCGCGAAGGTTTCCCCATCTCTGGTGCCCTGGCGGGAGGCGGTATCCTCTTCTCTTCCCCCTGGCACCGCTGGATTCGACCGTTGGTGTCACACCCCAAAAATTTCTATTTTGGGTTGTGCATAGAAAACACTAAATAAAGTGAAGGATTTTAATATTTGGATAAAATTTGTGAACATTAGTTTAAATTTTGGTCTATTTTGTTAAAGGAAAAGGTGCATTTCCAAAATATTTCTAAATTAATTTGACAGGCTTTTGTGGATGTGGTGCTTGTCTGTTGCTTGGTTTTGGCGCTTCTGTGTGTGATAAGTTTTCAAAATGCGCTTAGACATCATCCGAACCTTCTCGGGAATTTTTCAGACTTTTTCGGAACCGTTTCCTATTTTTCCTAGAGCTTAATCCAATTTTTGGATGCTCTAAAATCCCTTCCCATGGGCTCCAAATACTTTATTTGGATTCATCATCTCTCAATCAACCTCTACAAGTTTTCCTTTAAATTTTGGAGTTTTAGAAATATTTTTCAGGGGATTAAAATGATTTCAGCTTTTTTTTAGAATTGTTTTAAACTGAAAATGAATTTCTAGAATTTTCAAAATTAAAAAATGACTCGTTTTTTCCACCGACCTCAAACTGTAGAGCAATATATGCCGCTGTTCTCCTTGACGCCCTCGTTCCAGATCTGCAAACCCCGTCGCGAACCGCCACGCCTAACGCCCTATGTCTAGCGCCGAACTTTGGAGAAGTTAGGTTTCCGACGACTCTTCGGCGAGCTTTTCCAGCAAAACCGTCGGGTTCCGCCGTCAAACACCACCACCACCACGAGGTAGCCCTCTTCATCCTCTGCGTTGTGGTATACTTGGTTGAGAGAATCCTTCACCGTTTGACCTTCTCCCCTTCGTTTTTCTTCTCCGGTGTGTTTCCCGGCGAGCTCTCCATTAACGGTTTGAGTTTCTTCGTCTTCCAGCGAGTACCGGCCCTCACTGTGACTCACACCGCCGGCTGCCGTTCCCCGCGGCAGCCCAGCCCCGGGCGCCATTCCGTCACCGGCTCGGCCCTCGGTAGCTGCGCCCTACGTACCAGTTGCTACGGTACAGGGCGGGCTGCACCGCTACCGGCCCGTGCGGGCATGGCCGTGCAGGCCTTGTGCCAACCGTCGTGGCCCCTACGCGTGGGCCTGCGTGCGCCCATGCCGTGCCGCCGGCCAGCAGGCCAAGGTCCCGGCCGAGCCACCTTCTGCAGTCCTTTCCCGTGGCCATGGCTGTGTGGCGGTTGTACGGGAGGCCAAAGGATGAAGACAAGGTAATTACGAAATTGCCACCAGTTCGTAATAAGGTCTTGTTTTAGCTTCTTTTGATAGCTCGAGTTGCTCTCTTTGGCATGGTGTAGTTGGTTTGGCTTCTATTCCGGTAGTTTAGTTTTTGGGCACACTTTAAAATTCGTGAATAGCATGTTGCTCGTTGATCGGGTGTGGGCGCGGTCACCTCGTGCCTGTGCTCGCCGTGGTCGTTCTCGGCCGAGTCACGCGCGCGTGGCCTCGTCGCAAGGGCCAGGGCCGTCCCCGGGCGGGCCGCGGCTGGCCTGCGGCCTGTCCACCTCTGGTTGCTACCGTGCGGAGCCGTGGCTGCTCACTTCGTTGCGTCGAACTGCCGACTGCCCTGACCCACCGTTGCCCGGCCGCACTACTGCGTTGCAGCTCCTGCTGGCCCCCGCTGCCGTGCACGCCATGCTCGGGTGGCTGGTCGTTGTTTGCACGCTATCTCGGTTCGTCGAGCTAGGCGCGGGACCAAGCCAGGACGGTGGTCAGGATCGCCTGTCGCCAGGCATGGTCATTGACCTGATCACAGTGTCGGTGGGGCACCTCCCTGCCTCACCTTGTCCCGCTTGCTGCCACTGGTGTGTCTCGCTTAGGCCTGGCCGCACCACGTGCTCGTGGCCGCTTTCAACCGGACCCCTTCGTCTTAACTGCTTGAGCTCGTTCACCTGCCCATTCGCGTAACGACCACAGTCAGAGCTCCGTGCCGCACTCCCCGCTCTTCCAATTCACCCCGCTCGAGGCTTCGCAGTCCGATTCCCCGCACCAGCAAGTAGCCTAGGAGGTTCTTGTAGCACGGCCCTCACCAAGGAGCTTACGAGCTTGGTGGTCGGCCATTTTGGCATTTGGCTCGTTGTCGGAACAGAGCACGATTTGGGGATAAGGCCCTATCCCTCGGTAGAGGTTCTACTAATCGTTCCTTTATGTTCACCTTAGTCCCCTCGTGCCGTTGCTCACCTTGGTTTGGCCAGGAACGGCGCGGGCGAGGACCTGACGCGGTCATGCCATGCTTGGAGCGCTGTCGTACCGCCCACCCGCGCATGGCCAGCACTGCTCTACCTCCCTCGCCTCTGAACCTCACCTCGGCCTGCACCAGGGTAAGCCCTTAATGCTCGCACGCCACCTCCATCGCTCTCTCGCCGTCTAGGCTCGTCGGAACGGCTGCGCCGCCGCCGCGTTTAGCCGCTTGCCGCTGTAGCTCGTGTTTGTGCAGCTCCTAACTCCAAATCGCCACCCAGCATCGATGCGTTAGCTGCGGATGGAGGTCGGACCTGTTTTTGGTCCAGAACGTGCCCCAGGTGCCCGGCGTAGCGGCCGTGTGCCGGCCGGAGCCACACCGTCGCATAGGGGGGACGCTGGGGACCGCCCCATTGCGAAGATGGTAAAGTTGGGGTCCTTAGTGCAAAGCTCATCTCTTGGGAAATAGGGCTCGATGGAGCCACATGATAACCTGTTAGCTTGGAGGTTTTTGTGCATAACAGCAAGGGCGTGGGCGGGCTCCCCGTGTCAGGCCGCGGCTGGGCCGGCATGCTGCGCGCGCCTGAGTCGCGTGGGCCGCAACTTGCTGCTGGGCCGAAAGGGTCGCCGTCGGCCCTTTCCTTTTTTCTAAATGCTTTGTTAATATAGGTTTCTAGTTTAACTTGTAAAATCAATATAAAATAGTATAGGAATCCAAAAATTGTGAAACCAATTTTGTTAGACTTCTAAAATTATGATCTAGCTACTGGTATATCTTGTTCACCTAATTTCTAGAATACTTTTAGGAGCGCTACAAGTAAACTAATATGCTGGGTATTATTAATATATAAGCTTGTGGGGATTTTTGTGATAACCTGACAATAGTGTTAGCTTTGGAACTTTTATGGTTGATGCATAATAGTATGATATGCTCACTGTAATCTTTGTAGCCTCAGGTTAATCGGATTGCTAGGATAGCTAAGGAGCCCTAGTTTGAATATATATTAAATCGATAAAACGAATAAGGCAACTCTTTGGGTTCGTTGGGAAATAACGCTTCAATCGTTTACGTAGATCAGGAGCCTAGTACATTAGTCATTAGACCCAGCTCGTTAGCATGAGAGGCGTAAATGTATTTCAAGAGTTGTGATTACCATTGCTGATGTGCATCTCTACGTTGTGTCCACGCATATCAAAATAGGAATGACGATGGATCATGGAGTCGGCTGAAGTAGCAGATAAGATGGCGCTCTGATAATCGTGTCGCCATGATGGAATGCTAACTTTTGGTTATATCATACCCAGACAAGTCTCGGTGCATAACCCCTATTATCCTGCACTTTATTTTATACTTGTGCATTAAGTTTTAAGAAGTTGAATGAAACCCACTTGCATATACATATCCTTATCTTATGAGTCTTGCTAGTAGGATAGTGTCACACCCGGTTTCCTAAAGAACAAAACCAGGCTAATCATATGTGTGACCAGGAAGTCCACACACATGTCAAAATGAAAAAGTATCAGAAACAATGTTATTATATAACATATACATAGTTATATTAACAATTACATCAGAGTATCACGGAACGGTGACTAAACTTCAGGCTCCATTCTTCTCAGGGACGGCTGACTAGTGGCTCCGTATGTCAAACACTTCTGAAAGACTTCTGAAAAATCCACTACCTCTCTATCCTTCCTCTGAGTAGCACCTTACTACACACTGGAGTGTGGTGGAAATAGCAAGGGTGAGTCCATGTCGAACTCAACAAGTATATCATGGGGTTCATGAGGCTCAAAAAGGCTAGACACTGTTTGACTGCGTTTAGCTTTTATTCATCATATAATTAGCAATTGAGTAGCATCAAGATATTCCAAATCCCATTATTGAACCAATGATCAATTGTAATAAGGATAATGAATAGCATTAACATGAGCATAATAATAACAACAGTAATTAAGCATGATATAACAATGGTGATCAGCTATCTGTAGATGTTCCAAGGCTGCCCATATCCGTAGGCACAGCTAGTATACCAGTTTATTAAACTCTACGCAGAGGTGTACACTTTCACTGTGAGTCATGACTTCCAAATGCATGGGTTTGCAAGGCCCAAAACATCGAAAACCATATAAAGCCATTCAAAAGTTCATCTAACAAGTTAGGGCCATTAGATTCACTCGGCAGACAGATGTAGGAACCCCCCTTTTCAAATGGCACAATTCCTTCTCGACTATACTCATAGACTAGAGGTTGTCCTACACCCAACGTGGCAAGCTATTCTTACGCCATTTAAGGTAACCACTAACAAGCTAGAAAAGGTCTCTTGAACAACTAGAGCCAGAGCCATATAGCCCTCACAGTTGTACTGTATGTCCCGAATGATCACGTATAGATAAGTCCTTACGGAGAGAAACCAGAGCAACAATATAACCCCTTGCTCTAGCCCCCGTTTTAACAGTAATAAAATCATCATTAAAGGTTGGTCGCTTAATCCATTAATCAAATTACAAGATCATTGTTCATAATTAAGCAATAGCAATAGCTACCCAAATGCACAACCCATAGGTGACAAGGAAACAAGATATCAATAGCTAAGTTATAATCTTTATGGTTGTCAAGGAAGACACATGCAACATGTTGTTATATATTCTCATGAAACGCTATAATATAATCTGTCGGTGTTCGGTCCCGTGGGGGTCCTAAGCCGACGAGTGAGTGCTGCGTGTCCCTAACCCAGATGGTGATGCAAGGGGAATACAAGGGGATTTATCCTAGTTTGGGCAAAAGAAGGCCCTACGTCCAGTGGGGAGGGGGGAGTATTGTATTTCCTTGCACCTAAGTGCTTGCGTAGGGGTTACAAGCGGTGAGAGAGGGAACTGAGCCCAGGTCTCAAGTGAAATGAGAGAGTACAAAGGTGATTGCTTGAGATGTTGATCCGTGGAATGTGTGCCTTTGCTTGCTAGCGCCTGGCTTCTGGCTTGTGGTCTACCCCGTCTCTTGTAGAACCCTGGCCTGCCCTTTTATAGGGCAAGAGGAGGCCGGGGCGCCTTGAGGTGAAGTTTTGTCGATCCCTATGGGGGTGGCTGTAGCGACGTGCCCTAGGAATGGCCGGCCATCCCTGGACACCGTGATGACATCAGGGACGAGACTGCGAAATGACCCTGAGTCCTATGCCACGTTGGCCCTTCTTTCCTGCTAACTGGTGGTGGACGCCGAGGCCAGGTCGAGGCTGGGTCGAGGCCGGGCGGATAAGGCCGAATCCCTGAGATCGTGGAATACGGACCTTGTCGTATCCTCCCTCGAGGGCGATCAGTGGAAAAACAGTGCGTGGTAAGGTATGTACAGTGACAGGTTTCACCTTCCATCACGGGATGGGCGGTAAAAAAGTGAGGACTGACATTGGCGTTGCTCCCACGTCGGTCACGGCTGTAGCCATGTCTGAAGATGGTAGCAGGTAATCGCATTGAATGCTCTGACTTTCGTCTCAGAGTTGGTGGAACAGAGTGGGTCGAGCGTTTCGACCTGGGGTCAAGCGAGTCAGAGTTTTGCCGGTGGTCGAGATGCCTTGTTGAACGGGCCATGTGCGCGTCGGGATGCGGTCGAGTCGTCCCACCGAAGGTGCCTCGTACGAGTCGGAGTCGGAGCGCGGTCGAGGCGTCCTGTCGAGCCGGCCTTGTGCGAGTCAGAGTGTGGTCGAGGTACATCATCTGTTGTTTTTGGCTTTGCTGTGTTGGCGCATTAGTGTTTTGTTTGTTCTAACCCTTGATTGTGGGTACCCCTATACTATTGGTACTGATAGTAGCCCCCGAGCCTTTGGGTGAGTGTGTGGTCACTCTTTCAGAGGCTCAACGGTTAATGAACTAGAATCATAGCATCGTGGTTTTTTCCGGTGGGCGCGCGCGAGCGCACCCGTCAGGTGTAGCCCCCGAGGCCTCGGTGGAGTATTTGGACTCCTCTGAGGTTTTTTATGCGTTCTGTTGGGGAATGGTTTCGAATTGCAGCGTGATTCATGTCTTCTCGTTCGAAGTTTGGTCTGTTGCGGTCGAGCCCCCGAGCCTCGTATGTACGGGGTCGATCAGAGTCCCGGCCATCTTCTATCGTTCGACCCTCATGCTCCCTTTTTTAGGAAAGAGGAGGAGAGGTGGGGAACGTCGTACTACCCTCGGTTGGGCGAGTTCCGACGGTCTTCGGCGAGCTACTAGCGGGGGAATTCGAGTGTGAGCCCGTGCTCCATTCGATAGGAGTCGGCTAGTGGCCCAGAGGCACTCTCAAGAATGCCAAGGAGTGGTCATGAGCATCTCGATTCCCTGCGATGAGATCTGAGGGCTGGACGCCTCCCTCCGAGGGGATTCCTACGTCGACCTCCTCCTGCAGCCTCGAATATGTCTTGGGGTGCCTCGAGAGCGTGGCTTGAGCCCTGGCCATGTATGGGCGCACCCCTGGTCGTCCCTAACTCCGTCACTCGAGGGCAGCTGTCGAACCCTAGTCGAGGGCCAGCTTCCGCTCCCTCGAGATTCATACCGGGCTCAGAGCCCATTTCCCAGGTGTCTGGGAATATCCGTCCGTGGATCCTTCCCCCGCCCGTTTGTCGGGCGCGCGTTTTTAGGAGGGGAAGTGGGATCGGCGCGGTAGTGGGCGACGTGGTGTGATGGTTACGACGAGGATAGCGGCCACGTGCCCATATCTACGAGTTTTGAGGAAACGGTTAGGTAAGGGCATTAAATGCAAAAATTGCTCCTGCCTTTTCGCGCGGCCGTTGGGCTTCCGTCGGGGCTATCAGAGCAAGGCCCGGGGGTCCATTTTCTACCATAGGCCCTTTGCATCCTTGCCTTCCTCGCCCTAGAGTGGTTTCTCTGCCTCCTTGCGCCCTTCAGCCCTCATCCAGCGCCGCCGCCGTTGCCTTTCCTCGCTCGTGTAGCTTTCCGGCAGCAATGGCAAGCAAGAGCCAGCTCCTCCCAGCTGACGAATGGGCCGCCTCCTCGGTGATGGAAAGGAGGTTGGAAGAGCTGGTCCGCGACGAACTGCTGCGCCGAAGACGAGCCGGTCGCAGCCAGAATGGATCACGCCGCCGTCCGACCACCGTGAGCCAGCGCCCCCGGAAGGCTACGTGGTTAGCTTCATCTGCTTCCACGAGTGGGGGTTTGGCATGCCGGCCAGCCCCTTCATGCGCGCACTCCTCCACTACTACAAGGTGGAACTGCACCACCTCGCCCCCAACGCCGTTGCACAGGCCGCCATCTTTGCGGCGGTCTGTGAGAGGTACCTGGAGATGGATCCACAGTGGAACCTGTGGCTCCATCTCTTCAGGGTGGAGTTCTTCGCCAAGAAGGCGGAGGAGCGAGGGACGCGACGCGCGGTGCGTGCGGGGAGTTGCATGCTGCAGGTTCATTCTGGTCGTAGCGACCAGTACATCCCGGCGCAGCTGATCTCCTCGAACAGCGGCTGGCACGACGGCTGGTTTTACCTCCGCAATGACGAGAGTCAGCTGCCGAGGTATACCGGCCGGGTGCTGGTGGCTCGAGAGGAGAACTGGGCGTACGGCGTCGTGGATGTCGAGAAGCCGCGGCTAGACCCGCTGCTCGCCGCGTTGCGACAGCTCTGCCAGCGTGGATTGACAGCGGCGGCGGTGGCCACGGCGTTCCACCGTCGGAGGGTAATGCCGTTGTCGCAGCGTTGACTCCGGCTCGACCAGATGATGCCGGAAGCGTCGTTGGAGGGGAGCAGGATGTCGCACGAGTCCCTCTCCCTCGACGAGGTCATCTGGCGCGCGCGCTGGATGGTGGGGAACTTCAATCCAGAGCACGTCGACAAGGTGCCGATGCGGCCTACCCAGGGATTCGAGCCTCTGGTAAGTGCTACTGCTAGTATTTTTTCATTTCGTCTGTTTTTAGATTCCTTTTACTGATTTAGTCGAGGTTGATGCATAGGATTTGTCGGCGGTGAGGGAGACGCAGCTGCCGCTCCTAGAGGACCAGCCTGCTCGGGAGGTTCGACGCCAGCAGGCGTCCTAGAAGAAGAAGAAGGATGCCGCCAAGAAACGCCAGGTCCGCAAGGCTAAGGAGCGGGAGGAGCTGAAGAAGCGTCAGCGTCAGCAAAGCCTCGATGGGCATCCCCTCGAGGAGTCTCCCTCCGAGACGGTCTCGGGGGAGGACGACGACGACAGTGACAGGGACGACGACGCCCTGTCGTGGTATGATGCCGCGATTGGGCTGGCAGACCTTCCCGACATGCGCCCCTTTTTGGAGCCCGTCGGGGGGTCGACTTCCCAGGCGTCGGGACTAGCCCCTGTGACCGTCGAGGTGGAGGAGGAGATGGAGGAGGTGGGCGAAGAGGCGGGCCCCTCGACGGGAGGGGCCGCCTCATCCCAGACCCCACAGGAGGGGTCAACGACGCTGCCCCTGTGAGCCCAGGCTCCGCGGGTTCAGCCGGTGGTTGGGACGCCGCCGCCAGCGTCGTCATCTGGGGCGCCGCCTACGGGCATGAGGATTCGAGGCCAGCTGGCCTCGGAGGCGCAGAGGGCCCAAGGCGGCCAACCAACCTGGGCCCCAAGGAGCACCCGGCCCGCAGGGGGCCGGCGGTAAGGCCACCGCAGGCGCCATCGGGGGTCTCCGACCGGCTAGGGTCGAGGCCCCTACTGCCCCTTTCTGGGTAAGCTTTTCTGCCCCGCTTTTTGTTATTTAGCGGTCTTGTTTCTTATTCTTACGTACTTACTTACTCCTTAGGCTCAAGCGCAAGGCGGAGCTCGCGGGGCCGACCCCCGTGAAGGCGCTCTGGTCGAGCGCTGCCGTCATCATGCGGACAGCGGCCGATGACATCGCCTGGGTTGAAAGACTCCAGGCCGCGACGGAGCACCTGAGGCAGCGGGAGGCGGCTGCCCAGGCTGAAGCAGGCGCCCAAGAAGCTACCGGTTCCGACCCTGCCGCGCAGGGGTCGGGGCCATCAGAAGCGGCGGCGCCCAGCATGGGTGGGGCAGAGCCTGGGTTGACGTCGACCGCCCAGGCGTCCGTCGAGGCCACAGAGGCCGAAGCATCTGCCCACGACGCGGGGCGTGCGGATGTTGAAGAGGTGGTGGTGGAGGTCCCGCCAGAGGCGGGACAGGAGGCGGCGCAGCCGCGGCAGGACCCGCCGGCGGAGCCGGCGGTTGAGGTAGAAAGTGGGGCGGTCGCGCCCCCGCCCATGGTCCCGGTGGTGGTGCCGGCGATCGAGGCGCCAGCCTTAGTGGAAGGGTCGACCCCGGCCGTGGTCGACCTCACCCTTGACGATTCCCCCGTCGACAAGGGGAAGCAGGTGGTGGGCACTGAGGGGGCCGAGGCCGTGGACCAGGCCGGTCCCTCCGCGGTGGTCGAGAGGGTCGAGGCTGCGGACCAGGCTGGTCCTTCCGCGGCGCCGGAGAGTGCCCCAGTCGGGTCATCGGCCGTATGGCTGGACCTTGCCGGGCTGGCCCTGGTACGGGCGGAGGAGGAGCTGCCGCGCTAGGGGGCCGTCCCTTGAGTTCAGGGACGCATCCAACCCTGGCGCGGAGCTTGTCTTCGCGTTGAATGATGGAGACGAGGTGCATCATTGGCAGTACCTCGAGGGTCTCCGGCAGCACACGGTACGATCACTTCATGTGGCCTCAGAGGCCCTATCACGAGGCATGCTAGACGCCCTTGAGGTAAGTCGGGTTCGATGGTTTTTCGCTTTCTTTTCATCCCCTTTCTCTGGTTCTGATTTCTTTGATTTTGAACCATGGTCAGTAGCTTAAGGAGCGCTCTCGCCGCAAGTCGCTCTTCATTCGTAATGAGAGCAGCGTGTGGGCGGCGCTATCCCGGCAACGGGCTCTGGTCGAGGAGGCCAACCAGCGGCTTTCCCATCAGAGTGCTGAGGCGGCCGAGCTTCGCGTCGCCTGTGCGGCGAAGAAGGAGGAGGCGGCGCAGGCCCGGGCGGCCGAGGTCACGGTGCGTGAAGACACGACAAGGGCTCGGGAGAAGGCAACCCAAGCCCGCGAGGCTCTTGTGCCGTTGTTTGCGCGTGTTAAGGAGCTTGAGGAGGACGTCACCCTTGTAGCAGACATCACGACACCCTCAACGTTTAGATCGGGCAGGTGACTGCTCGCTTCGAGGCCTTGAAGAACGAGGTCGCGATGCTGAGTGGAGCCGTCCTGGAGAGGGACGAGGCTCTCTTGAACGCTCGTCAAGAGATCGAGACGTTGAGGGCGGCCGTTCGTGACAGGGATGGCGCTCTCCAAGCGCTTGAGAAAACATGCGGGGGACTTCGTGACGAGGTCGTGGGTTGGCAGACCCACTCCGAGGGTAAGTTTTTTGTCGTACAGTGGCCTTGGTGTCGAGGTCCTTCACTTGTGCTAACTTGATACTTGTGTTCCAGAATTGGAGAAGGAACAACAGGCGGCTCAGGCGACGGCCACCTCCTTCCAGAGCCTCTTCGAGGCCGAGGCCTAGCGGACTCAGTTGCTCCAGGGCGCCATCTCCTCCGTGTGTGACGGCCTGGGGTCGAACCCGACGCTGACACTGAGGAGGATGCCCCGGGGAACTCTTTCGTCCGCCGGATGGTGGCGCTGGGCCGCCTTGTCTGAGAGAGGATACGAGGCGGCCTTCATCACGGCGTGAAGAGGGCGCTGGCCGTCGTTCGATCTGGGTTCGTGTATGACATGGAGCTCGTTGCTGAAGGCTTCATCACTGATCCGGATCGGACGGACGAGGAGAATGAAGACGCCTGCCTGGGCCTGATTGGAGCCGCCGAGGAGCCTGGAAGTCGTCTGGCCAAGCTATTCGAGGTTGAGGTGGTTCCGCCTGCCGACGACGAGGGCCTGTGAGCCAGATCTGGGCGCAGAGGCCCATGTAATAAGTTAGTGTTTTTAACTTCGGTTGCGGTGGCCTCGGAGGCCTTAAACACTCGAAATGTAAACCTGCATCGGTTGTTTTAAGTTTTGTTCGAGTTTTCCTTCCCTTTTTCGCTTGAATCACGTCCTCGCAGGATGTACTTAGCACGCTATCGTGCCCTTTGGTGTAAGGGAGTGAGTGGAGGTACTGTAGCCTTGGAGGCGTAGGTGATCTCGCGGCTCGACTGCCCTCGAGCTTCAGGGAGCTCCTGCGGCCTTGCATATCATGTAGGGGTTTGACTCAAAGCGACCGGGGATGTATTCTTTTCCAAAGTTATAAATTGTCATTAGGTCTTCTTAGCGTGCGGTCGCACACCTAGGCATGAGGGGTGAGTGGAGGTACCGTAACCTCGAAGGCGCAAGTGATCTCGCGGCTTAACTGCCTTTTGAGCCTTAGGGTGCTCCCGCGGCGTTGTCGACTTAAGTGACAGTTTTCTATTTTGAATAAGAGAATGAGTTTTTTCGGGGACAGGGGGTTCCCCCTTGTAGCCCCCGAGGGAGGGTCGATTCTGGGAGAACAGAGTCGATCCTTCCTGGTTGTTATGAAATGAAACTTTGAACACTGCTGTTTTCTTAATTGATGAGATTGAAAAGACTTTACAGAGCCTCGAGGCTTTTTTTAAGGGAAAAAGTGACGTAGCTGTTCAATGTTCCAGGCGTTGGTGAAGATTTCGCCCTTCTCGTTGGATAGCTTGTAGGTGCCCGGCTTTAGTACTTCTGTGATGATGTACGGTCCTTCCCACGGGGGCGTGAGCTTGTGCCGTTCCTTGGTGTTCTGGCTTTGACGTAGGACTAGGTCACCGACGTTGAGGTCGCGTCTGCGGACATGTCTGTCGTGGTAGCGTCGGAGACTCTGTTGATATCTGGCAGAATGTAACAGAGCCACATCTCGGGCTTCCTCGAGCTGGTCGAGGGCGTCCTCTCTTGTGGCATTGTTATTTCTTTCGTTGTAGGCTTTCAACCTCGGGGATCCGTATTCTATATCAGTTGGGAGTATAACCTCAGACCCGTAGACTAAGAAGAACGGAGTGAACCCTGTGGCTCGACTCGGTGTTGTTCTTAGGCTCCATAGGACCGAGGGAAGCTCGGCAGCCCATTTCTTGCCGTGTTTATTTAACTTGTCCAAGATTCTGGGTTTCAGACCTTGTAGGATCATGCCGTTGGCACATTCTACTTGGCCATTTGTTTTTGGATGAGCTACGGCCGACCAGAGCACACGAATGTGGTGGTGGTCGTAGAAATCCAGAAACTTCTTACCAGTAAATTGGGTGTCATTGTCCGTGATGATACAGTTGGAAACCCCAAAGCGGTGGATGACGTCGGTGAAAAAGAGCACAGCTTGCTCAGACCTGATGCTGGTGATAGGACGGGCCTTGATCCACTTGAAAAATTTGTCAATGGCAACGAGCAAGTGGATGAAACCGCCAGTTGTCCTTTTGAAGGGTCCGACAAGGTCGAGCTCCCAAACAGCAAACGGCCATGTGATGGGGATGGTTTGCAGGGCATGAGCTGGGAGATGAGTTTGACGAGCATAGTACTGGCAGCCTTTGCAGGAGCGTACTAGCTCGATGGCGTCGGAGACTGTGGTTGGCCAATAAAAACCCTGTCAGAAGGCGTTTTCGACAAGAGTGCGGGTTGCTGCGTGGTGACCACAAGCCCCCGAGTGCAGATCATTTAGCAGGCGTCTTCCTTCCTCGTTTGTGATACAGTGTTGGAGGACACCAGTGGGGCTGCGGCGATACAACTCCTCACTATCTCCAAATATCACAAAGGACTTAGCCCTGCGGGCAACCCTTCGAGCCTCGATCTTATCCAAGGGGAGGTCCCCTCGAACGAGATGGTCGAGGTACGGAATGCGCTAGTCAGGCTCAGGGTCAGATGGTGGGGCCGGGCCTTCCACCTGCATGGCCTCTGCCCCGGTCGAGGGGGCTTCCGCCTCAGGTTGGGGGTCGAGTGACGGCCCGTCGACCCCTCCTTCCGACCCAAGGTCGACGGATGGCTGGTGGAGGTCTCTTGCGAAAACGTCTGGTGGGACCGTAGCTCGGCTGGACGCAATTTTCACGAGTTCGTCTGTGGCCTCATTATACCTGCGTGCGATGTGGTTGAGTTCGAGACCGTGAAACTTGTCCTCAAGCCGCCGTACTTCTTCGCAGTAGGCTTCCATCTTGGGGTCACGGCAGCTCGAGCTCTTCATGACCTGATCAATCACGAGCTGGGAGTCACCTCGAACATCGAGGTGTCAGACCCCTAGCTCGATGGTGATTCATAAGCCCATGACGAGTGCCTCGTATTCGGCAACGTTATTTGACACAGGAAAATGAAGCCTGATAATGTAGCGCATGTGTACTCCGAGGGGCAAGATGAAGAGCAAGCTCACGCCTGCTCCTGTTTTCATCAACGACCCGTCGAAGTACATGGTCCATAGTTCAGCCTGGAGCTGTATTGGGGGAGTTGAGTGTTGGTCCACTCTGCTAGGAAATCTGCTAGTGCCTAGGATTTGATGGCCTTGCGCGGCGCATACGAGAGGGTCTCGCCCATGAGTTCTACCGCCCACTTGGCTATTCTACCTGAGGCCTCCCGGTTCTGGACTATCTCTCCCTGGGGGAAAGAAGAAACCATGGTCATCGGGTGGCCCTCGAAGTAGTGACGGAGTTTGCGCCATGTCAAGACGATGGCATATAACAGCTTCTGGATCTGCGGGTAGCGTACCTTAGTTTCTAAGAGCACCTCGCTAATGAAATAGAATGGTCTCTGAACGAGCAAGGTACGTCCTTCCTCGGCCCTCTCGACAACCAAGACCGCGCTCACTACTTGTGTTGTGGCGGCGACATAAACTAGGAGCGGTTCCCCTGGGGTCGGAGGGATGAGGATCGGTGGGTTAGAGAGCGTAGCTTTGAGTTTCGCAAGAGCTTCTTCGGCCTCAAGGGTCCATGAGAAGTGTTTTGATTTCTTCAGGAGACGGTACAGAGGGAGCGCTTTTTCGCCAAGGCATGAGATGAAGCGACTGAGTGCTGCCAAGCAGCCCGTGACCCTCTGTACGCCCTTCAGATCTCGGATAGGGCCCATCTTGGTTATCACAGTGATCTTTTCCGGGTTGGCCTCGATGCCATGTTTGGACATGATGAACCCTAAAAGCATACCTCGAGGAACGCCGAAAACATATTTCTCAGGATTAAGCTTGATGTTCTTTGCCCGGAGGCATTTGAATGCAACGTCGAGGTCGCTTACTAAATTATCGGCTTTTTTGGTTTTGACAATGATGTCATCGACGTAGGCCTCGACGGTCGGTCCAATGTGTTCCCCAAAAACGTGTTGCATGCATCGCTGATACGTAGCCCCCGCGTTCCGGAGACCGAAGGGCATAGTAACGTAGCAATACATACCAAATGGGGTGATGAACGAAGTCGCGAGCTGATCAGACTCCTTCATTTTGATCTGGTGGTAACCGGAATACTCATCTAAAAATGAAAGAGTTTCACACCCCGCAATGGAATCAACGATTTGATTAATACGTGGCAAAGGAAAGGGAACTTTTGGACATGCTTTATTTAAACCGGTGTAATCTACACACATCCTCCACTCCCCACTCTTTTTCTTAACTAATACAGGATTAGCTAGCCACTCGGGATGATGAACCTCCTTGATGAATCTGGCCTCCAACAGTTTGTGTATCTCCTCACCGATGACCTTGCGCTTCTCCTCATCAAAGCGGTGCAATCGTTGCTTCACCGGTTTGGAGCCGGCTCGGATCTCCAAGGCGTGCTCGGCGACCTCCCTGGGTATGCCCGGCATATCCGAGGGACTCCACGCAAAGATGTCGATGTTTGCGCGGAGAAAGTCGACGAGCACTGCTTCCTATTTGGGATCGAGGGTGGCGATGATGCTCAACGTCTTTCCCTTTGGATCGGCGGGGTCGAGAGATACGAGCTTGATGTCTTCTGCGGGCTCGAAGCTGCCGGCGTGGCGTTTGGGGTCGAGGATCTCGTTGGCCAGACCGTCGAGGTCCGCCGCCAAGGTCGCAGACTCAAAACGGCTTCTCCGTGCCCGACGCACTCGACGTCGCACTCGTAGGCGTGCTCATCTGAGGGCCCGATGGTTATGACGCCGCTAGGGCCTGGCATCTTGAGCTTAAGGTAAGTGTAGTTTGGGACCGCCATGAACCAGGCATAGCACGGGCGCCCAAGGATAGCGTGGTACGTTCCACGGAATCCGACCACTTCAAAAGTGAGGGTCTCCTTTCTGAAGTTGGTGGGAGTGCCAAAGCAGACAGGCAGGTCGATGCGGCCGACAGGCTCCGCCCGCTTCCCTGGCATGACTCCATAGAAGCCCCCAACGCTGGGTTGGAGGTGGGTCCTCCCGATTCCCAGGAGGTCGAGGGTCTGAGCATAGATGATGTTGAGGCTGCTGTCGCCATCCATGAGCACCTTGGTGAGGCGCGTGTTGGCGATGATGGGGTCAACAAGTGGGTAGACCCCTGGATTGGGGACGTGGTCGGGATGGTCATCACGGTCGAAAGTGATGGCCACCTCGGACCAGTCAAGGAAGTGGGGGATCACCGGCTGCACAGAGAAAACCTCTCACCGTTCTCATTTGCATTGGCGCGTCGAGAGGCGGGTCGAGGGCCCTCCGTAGATCATAAAGCAGTCGTGGATTTTAGGGAACCCCCCATCCTTGTCGTCGCCCTTGGGATCTTCCTTCTTGTCGTCCTTCTTGACACCTATGCCTTCAAAGTACCTACGGAGCATGTGACAGTCCTCGAGGTTGTGGTTTGTGGGCCCCTTGTGGTAGGGACACGGCTCCTTGAGCATTTTGTCTAAGATGCCCCCGCCGGGGGGCCCTCGAGGTTTCTTGCATTCAGTGGCAGCAACAAGTTCGTCGGCCGGGGCCTCGAGCTTGCTGTTGACGATCCTTAAGTATCAAATTTAATTGTCAACTAAACATGGAAAAGGATCAATATGCACTAGACATCTAGAATTAGGGTTTTATCTGACAGAATTCCACGAGTTTTGGTGTTTGTCTATTTCTGCAGGGGGTTATCAGAAAATACGGAGAGAAGGCCCACACGTCGGGTTTACATAGAGATATTAACATGTGCGCTAATTTTCTATCATCTAGAAGACTCCAGAAGACACGTGAACGAACGGGAGGCCGAACGGGGCCCAGCCCAGGGCGCCCGCCCTAGGGTTTGGGGCGGCCGCCCTACTCCCGTGGCCAATCAGCGTCAACTTCGCGGATTATGCTCCACCGACCTAAAGGATCAAGGAAAACCGTGCGATTAATGTCGGTTTGATCCGACGGCCCACGATCATTTGAGGGGGCTATATAAGCAGGGCCTCTCCACCCCAGGGGAAGAGGAGAAATCATTATCAGAGGAAGCCATCAAGTTTAGGGTTTAGAAACTCTCTCCCGCAGAGAATTAGATTTAGCTACTCCCAATTCTTTCAAGTTTTATAGGATTGATTAGATAGAATTAGAGAAGTAGGGCCTAGCGCTCTGGATTTCGGATCTTCGTCAATAAAGATTGGTATTATTTCATATCTTTCTCTACGACTTTATTCTAATTGCATTATGTCTTTATTTATTATGTTCCTAGTTTGCTCTAGTTCTATAAGTGATATAGTTATGATTGATGATGAGTTCATGCATGAGTTTGCAAAGCGCTTAGCTCTTTTCACGTGGGAGTTAAGTGGTAGATCACATGTAGGCGTGGTGCTTAGATGTTATTTACCTGCAAATGTATCCTATTGGCCGGGTCGTGTGGTAGTTCGCGATGGTGACAGCTTCGTTGATTCTTATATAGTCCACCCTCCGTTGATAGGACAGGCAGAATTTGTATTGCGGAGTAAGTCTTGCTATGTTCTGATTTACTTTAGCAATGTTCCTTATACATGAATGAAGAGTCTTTTGTGCTATATATGATCTTGTAGATGCTTAGAGTAGATTATGACTTAGTAAATAGTAGATACTTAGAATCCATTCTCTTGCTAGTCCGACGTCACCTTACATTTATGTGGAGTAGTCTATTTCTAATCGCTGTGTTATTTACCCATGAGCTTATATTTCATTATCTTTATTATTATGGCTTACCCCCTGCCAAAGCAAGTGACTGTGTGACGAGTTTTTCAGTAGTAATCATGTTCTTGCAAGTTTATCTCTAGTCTAAGCCTTGATAGATTTTACCCCTGTTTTCGCTTTCGCCGTTCTCTTAAGCAAAATTATAAATAACGATACCTGGAATACTTATCCTGGTGAAATGCTACAATGAGGTATTTTATCTGTGCGCTTGTGGATAGAATAGATTATTTTCTAGAGAGCCTTTATGTTTATAAATACCTTAGTACGCTCTAGCACCATGCTAGGGATGACAACCTAGTATTCAAGTGGTGTTAGCTAGTGTCAACAAGCATTTCTGGCGCCGTTGCTGGGGAACGGTAAGGAAAGTCAGGAAGTCGGTCAAGGTTATTCAAATAAAATTTTAGACTAGACTATTGAGAAATAATTGCATAACAGCTACTATATAAATGAGAAATCATAGCAAGGCACCTCTGCTTTGGCAGGTTCACCCTGTTGTTTTCCTATGTTTATATTTTTTTTACAGGGTATATCAGGATTGACTTTGGTGAATTAAATTCTTCATCATCAGAACCAAAGCAATCAAGGAAGAAGAAGCTAGCTACCAATTGTTGAAGTGATGGCACAGAAGACCTTACCGGAATTTTCTGCCCCAAGTCTTGAGAACATTCTTACTGGTCTAAGATTTGAAGTAGAAGAAGGAGTACCTCAGTTCGAGCTCAAGTCAAACCTCATCAACTTGGTGCAAGCTACGCAATTCAGTGGGAAGGCACACGAAGATGCTAGTGCACATTTGCAGAACTTCTTGGAGATTGGAAGCACAATTAGCATCAACGGAGTTGACAAAGACGTCATACTACTTCGCCTCTTTCCATTTTCACTAGAAGGGAAGGCGAGGAAGTGGTTCTACACCAATCAAGCAAACATCAAAAATTGGACGAACCTGTCAGATGTCTTTCTATCAAAGTTTTTCCCTATAGGCAAAACAGCTGCCTTAAGAGGAAATATTGTCAGTTTCCAACAGCAGAAGACAGAAACCATTCCAGAAGCATGGGAGCGTTTTCAAGGATACATATCAGATTGTCCTCACCATGGAATGGCCAAATGGTTACTTATGCAGACCTTTTATCATGGATTAACCCAAAAGTCTCGTGAGTGCCTAGATGCATCTGCTGAAGGATCATTCTTGGAGTTTACAATTGGAAAAGCAGAGACACTTTTGGATAAGATAGCAGAAAACCAAAGCTGGTTCCAAGACAAGACTCAACATTGTCATCAAACTGAAGAAATACCAGAAGAAGTAAAAGCACTATCAACTAAGATGGAAGATTTGCTCCATTGGATTGACCAGAGGGCCAAGTTCAAAGAAAATCAAAGGGCTATAGAGACAGTATACAAATATCAAACCACCTCAAGTCAACCCAATAGCAAAGGTATGAATTCAGGTAATATTCTCAAACAACCTTCATTAAAGGAGATATTTGCTCAACAAACTAAAACTAATGATGAAGTCAAACAAAGGCTAGATACAAATGAATCATTTTTAAAAGATATACACAATAAAATGGATTTTCTATTAACTGCCTTTGATGAGCAAAACACTCTTAATAAGAGGGTAGAGCTTAAGCTAGCTGCTGTCTTGCCTGTTGCCACTAACCTTGAGCAGGTAAAGAACATAACTACTAGAGGAGGGAGATCTACCAGAGATCCCCCACACCCAAGAGAGAAGCAAAAAACACCAGCTCCAGTGCAACCAGCAATGATAGAAGAAGAGAGACCAGTTGAAGCAGAAGATCTGCTACAACCATCAAGAACTGGAGAAATGAGGAAAGATTTTCACGACACCAACTATTTGCCATTTCCCAGAAGAAACAGAGGACTACAGTCGGATGAGCAGTTTGGTAAGTTTGTAGAGGTCATTCAAAAGTTATATGTCAACATACCTCTACTTGATGCCATACAAGTACCCACATATGCGAAGTACATTAGAGATATTCTTAACAAAAAGAGGCCACTGCCCACCACTGAGGTAATCAAGCTGACAGAAGAATGTAGTGCGGCCATCCTCAACCAACCACTAAGGAAGAAGAAAGATCCAGGATGTCCTACCATTGATTGCTCAATCGGAGACCAGCACTTTAACAATGCACTTTGTGATCTCGGAGCAAGTGTCAGTGTGATGCCAGCATCAGTCTACAAGAAGCTTGAACACACAACCCTAGAACCAACATCAATGTGCCTACAACTAGCAGATCAATCAGTTCGACACCCGATGGGCATCGCAGAAAATATCCCAGTCAGAATAAGAGATTTCCTTGTGCCAGTAGACTTCGTGGTACTAGACATGAACCCCGACTCAAAAGTGTCCATCATCCTTGGAAGGCCATTTCTGAGCACCGCCAATGCCCACATTGATGTCAGTAAGGGAGAAATCAAGTTCAGCATAAACGGACAAGAAGAACACTTCACATTCAAGCCCAGACCAGAGAGAGACTCTACATTGGAGGAGGTTCACGAAGAGAAACCACTGGAGACACCATCTCCAGAGGAAGGCAATTCAGAAGTTTAAAAAGATTTGGAGGTCCAACTTGGGGGACCTAAAATTCCCAAACCCTCGCCGGGAGGTAATTCGGTATTTATCCACATCATTTAATTTTTTGCATAATTAATTCTTGCATTAGTCATACTCATCCATAGCATTATTATAAAAATCAAAAGTCCCATATAAATAATATTTGTGGTATGTAAAAACCCATAATTATTAATTATTGTGGAGGCACAAAAATATTTTTCCATGATCATTTTTTAGTTTCAATTCTCATAATTTTTCCTGCATTATAGCAATCTTCTAGAAGCATGACCCACATCCTTTGGTCCCATATGTCATACACTACACCTCACATACATCATAACACATAATTTCACCCACCAACTCATCTCCACTCAACCAGACAACTTCCACCGACCAACCACCACCTATGCAGCATTATTTGGCGTAGGAGTGAAGCATGTGAGGGAGTGGGAAAGTTTCAGCCACAGAGGGCACTCAAGTGGGGCGCCCGCCCTGCCCCCAGCTCCAACTATAAAAGGCCACCTCTCTACCTCATTCTCATCCCACACACATTCCAGAAAACATATGCAAGCTTGAGCTCTCAGAAGAAGTGATCTAGTGGGAGAGTGAGAAGGAGAGTGGAAAGGGAAAGAAAGAGTGGAAGAGAGTTTGGAAAATTTTTGAGATAGAGAGTGAGATCACCTAGTAATTAGTGTTCCCGCTGTCCCAAGCGGAATTAAAAGTTGTTTAGGGGGAAGTGCTGCTAAAATTCTCTCGGACGACTAACCCCTGGACGACTGACTTCTCGGACAGCTAACCACTAACATATTTTTCTCACATATTTCCACGAGTTTCTGTTTGTCCCTATTATTCTACAGGATGTTTAAGAAAGTAAAGAGCGCGGCCAAGTCTCTCAGGAGTGGTACGAGGAGTTCGTCTCGACTCTCCTCACGCCAGTCGAAGATGAGTGTCGATCCGGCACCTCCGCAAGCTCCATCGTCTTCGTCGGGTGCACCAAACAAGGTCCTACTCAAGACAGGAGACCTTGGGCTCAGGAATCGCAGGGAGAAGGAGATTCTCCAGCAGTTGAAAAACAAGACATTCATTCACACTCCCACCATCGATTTCGCCTTACTCCAAGAGACAGCACCGGTGAACCGGAGAGCTCCACAGCGCCCGTTTCTAACTAGGTTGTTCGTCCTACAGTCAGTTATAGCTCTAATACCAATTTGTCACACCCAATTTTGCAAAGCAAAACCGAGTACTCATATATGTGCGCCCAGGATGTCCAAACACACACATATATCACAAATTGCAATAATATCAAAGTAAAGTACTTATTACATCGCATATCTCATCATAAAAGTTAATACATAGTTTGCTCAAAGGCAATATTATTACAAACACAGCGGAAATAACTAGCCCAACTGCCACAGGGACTCCAACTGGTGAACGTCTCCCTAGTAGTCCTGGACATCCTCTAGAAACTCTTCATATCCATTATCTGTTACCCATCCGGGATTTTCATTGGATGTAAAGCAAGTGTAAGCTCACCATGCTTAGCAAGTATAACAAAGGGATCTATGAGGCTCAAATAGGCTTGACACTGTTTGACTGCGGTTCGCAATTTTAGTTGTTCAATTTTTAGCAACCTGAATTACTACTTTAATGAACAGTCCCAGTTCCCAAGTGGTATTAGAGTATCATCAAGCTTTATCTCATAACCCATCCATCCATTATCCACAGTAACCACTAATCTCGAAGGATCCAGACCGCTCGTATCCGTGAGCACGGCTGTTATAACAGGTTAATTATTTCTGTAGAAATTGTACATCTTTACCCACCGAGCCGTGATTCCTAATGCCGGGGTTCGCGAGACCCACTACACCTCTTCCTAGGAAGTGTGGCAGAGTTTCACTATGAAACCCTTAGCTAGTTGCACTAACAGGTCGTAGCTACAAGGAATGGCACACGTGGGCATCGCAGCACGGTGCACACCCAAACAGAAAAAGGAAAGATACCCTCTTACCCCTTATTGGAGCTATAGACGAGCTAGTACAAACTAGATAATAGGTTAAAGTCAGAGCCATCTGACACTCGGGGTTGTACGGTCCCTCCTGGGTTGCCGCTTCAGGATAAAGTCCTTATGGAGAGGCACTAGAGTACTCAACCCCGTACTCCAGCCCCCTATCTGTTGCTAAAAAGTTCCATTTTATCACATTGCATATAGTCTTTAAGTATGTTTAACAATTACTTCATGTTAAGCGCTGCAGCATCTATCCAAAATGCCTACCCAATAAAAACCCAGGTATCAAGGATATGTGGTACAATAAATCATCTAGGTAAAGTCCTTAAAGGCAATTCAAATTAAACACATGCATGAATGTAAGTGGTAGTAGTTCATAGGTAACAAGGGGCCTTTGGTACACTTGCCTTCCTCAAAGTTGTCCTGGGAGTACCGCTGATCCTGCTGGGGGTCCTCAGTCACCTCGAATGGCTCACCCTCTAATCATGATCCAATCATCAATCAAGCATCATTCCAATCATTACATACATACAAGATAGAACTCTATTAGAACAGTACACCAAACAATGAAAACATATGTTGAAAAGCTTACAGATCTGTTCTACGCATTTCTACGAACACATGAGCGAAAGAATCACTCAAATCGGACTTAAAACGTGAAAGTTATGCATGAAATAAGATGTAATGGCAATTCTGTAAATAAACTAACCTATTTTTGAATTAAAATAATTAAAAAAATATATAAATTATCACGGTTATAGGACTGTGGGCATTAAATCTGGAAAGTATAGGGGCCTAACTGAATAAAAACAGGACTGAAAAAATAACTATTTTGAATTAAGTTGGACTGCGGGTTGATTCTGATGAAATAGAGGGACTTTTCTGGAAAACGAGCGCAGCTGACTGGGGTTTGACCGCGGCTGTTGACTGGGCGGCCACGTGGCGGCTGCTGATAGGCGCGGTGCACCACGCAGGCATGGGCGCGCTGACGTGGGCGTTGACGCTGCCACGGTGGACTGAGTCCACGGTCCGCTGTGGACCGAACCGGTACCAGCTAATCTGGACCATCCGCGCTAGATCCAACGGTGCAGGGTGGAACCCGGGCGGTGGCTCACCGGGGAAGAAGGACCCGACGGCGGTGCCATGGCCGGCGTGAACTGGAATCACCGGAACGGTGCTCCACGGCGTGAAACCGGGAATGGAAGGTACAGGGAGGGTGGCGAGCTCACCGTGAGTCGGATGGGGGCGTTCTCGGCGTTCGGGACGGGCTCCAGACGCGATGTCGACGGCGGCGGGGCTCTGGAGAGAGAAAAGGCACGCGGGTGAGGGTGTAGCCGGGCAAAACAACGCCAAAACGCGAAATGGGGAGTACCTACGGGCGCGGGGAGGTCCGGCGGTGCTTCGGGTGACCTTGGCGTCGGCGTTCGCGCTCAGGAGTGGGGGGGTTCTCACCGGCGGCGGTGGCTCTCGGTAGCGGGCAAAGAATGGGGGAGGAAGAAGGGTCGGCATGGAGATTTATAGACCGGTCGGCGAGCGGAAATAGGAAGGGAAGCGGGCGGGATTGGTCACTTGCCATGTGCGGGTGACGGCGGTGGCCTTCCATCCGAGCAGCGCTGACGGCGGCCGGCGAAAGGAAAGAACCGGGGAAGAAAAAGGAAGCTCGGGGAAGAAGAAAGGAAAGAAGAAAGGGCGCTGACCGGTGGGGCCGGAGCGCAGCGAGAGAGAAAGGGAGAGGGCGAGCGTCGCGGTGAGGCCAAGCAGGCCGCACGGTGCAGTCGCGCGAAGCGGGCCGCAGAGAAGCGTGCGCGCGCGGGGGTGGCCAGCTGGGCCGCGTGCGGTGCGGGCCGGCGCGGGAAAGAAGCAGCGGCCCAAGCGAGCAGGCCGCTGGGACAGGCCAGCGGGAGGAGGGGGAAAAGGGCCGGGCTAGCTGGGCCAGAAGGTGTCTTTCTTTTTTTTCAAATGTTTATCAAATTCTATTTTCTCCATTTTCATTTTTTTAAGCCAAATTCAAATAAGTTTTGAATACAAATTTCAAATCTTCTAGCCCTACACTCAATCAAAACCCATATGACTCGGCATGAATGCAACAAACAAGTTTCTAAATTTATAGTTTATTTTATTTATTCAATATTTGTTATTTGGCCTAAGTTAGGAATACCTAGAAAATGCAATAAATGCTAAGAATTAATTGCTAATTTGTGGTAAAAATTTTGGGTGTTACAAACCTACCCCCCTTAGAATGAATCTCGTCCTCGAGATTCGGATGGTTCAAAGAGATTGGGGTAGTCAGTTCTCAGATCTTCCTCTCTTTCCCACGTTGCCTCATCCACTGAGTGTCTGTTCCACTGAACCTTGCACATTTTTATTATTTTGCTCCTTGTGATTCTCTCTGCTATTTCCAAGATTCTCACTGGATATTCCTTGTATGATAGATCCCCTCGAATATCCAGTTCTTCCAAAGGAAGTTGTTCTTCAGGTACTCTCAAACATTTCTTAAGTTGTGACACATGGAAAACATCATGAACACCTGAGAGCTACTCTGGTAATTCTAGCTGGTAAGCAACTTCTCCTCTCCTGTTGATGATCTTGAATGGTCCCACATACCTGGGTGACAACTTTCCCTTGGTATGAAATCTCTTTACTCCTTTCATAGGTGAAACTTTGAGATAAACAAAGTCACCGATTTCAAACTCCAAATCTCTTCTTCTCGTGTCCGCATAGCTTTTCTGTCGAGACTGGGCAACCTTTAAGTTTTGTCTTATTGTTTGTACTTGTTTTTCTGCCAGTTGCAAAACATCTGGTCCAAAGACTTGGCTTTCCCCCGTTTGATTCCAAAACAATGGTGTTCTGCACTTTCTGCCATATAATGCCTCAAATGGTGCCATCTTAAGACTCTTTTGGTAGCTATTATTATAGGAGAATTCGGCATATGGTAAACTCTTATCCCAACTTGTCCCATATTGCAGAGCATAAGGATGAAAACGGAACAGAAATATCCCGAACCGACCGTTTTTGTTTTCTATATTATGATTCCGTTTTCAAACATTAAAAATTGTCAGTTTCAATTGGTTTCACAACCATTTCTAACCATTTTTTGTATTCTTTAATTGCTAAAATGTAGAAATGTACCGAACTAACCGATTTCGTTTTCTATTTCGTAAGTCCGTTTTCGATCGTTTCCGACCGTTTTCATCCTTAGCAGAGCACAAGCTCTTAGCATATCCTCCAAGATCTGATTTGTTCTCTTGGTCTGTCCATCTGTTTGAGGATGGTAAGCTGAGCTGAAGTTCAACTTCGTATCCATTGACTCATGCAATTTCTGCCAAAAATGTGATGTGAACTGTGTACCCCTATCCGAAACAATCTTCTTTGGTACACCATGTAAACATACAATCCTTTCCATATACAACTCTGCTAACTTTGCACTCGAATAAGTTACCTTGACCGGAATGAAATGGGCCACTTTTGTCAATCGGTCAACAATCACCCAGATAGAGTCAAATCCTCTCTGTGTACGGGGTAATCCAACTATAAAGTCCATTCCAACTTCTTCCCATTTCCACTCGGGTATCTTCATAGGTTGTAGTAAACCTGCTGGCCTCTGATGTTCTGCTTTCACTCTTTGGCACGTGTCACATATAGCCACATGTTCTGCTACGTCTCTCTTTAGTCCATACCACCAGTACCTCTCTTTAAGATCAAGGTACATTTTAGTACTTCCTGGGTGTATGGAATAGGCTGAGTCATGAGCTTCCCTCAAGATAGACTCCCTAATAGATTTCACTTCTGGCACACAAATCCGTTTGCCAAACCATACTGTCCCTTGATCATCCATATGGAACCCTGGGGCTTTACCAATCACTATACGCTCTGCAATATCCTTGATCCTCTCATCACCCATCTGTCCTTTATGAATCTCTTGTTCCAGAGTGGATTCTACCTCTAACTCCATGGTGTTGGCCACAATACCCAAATTCAAGTATTTGAACTCCTCACACAACTCTTCAGGTAGTTGAGTTGTATAGGCCATGTTCACATAACTCCTTCTACTCAGGGCGTCCGCTACAACATTAGCCTTTCCCGGGTGATAATGTATATCCAAGTCATAATCCTTGATTAACTCTAGCCATCTACGCTGCCTCAGATTTAGATCTGACTGCGTGAATATGTACTTCAAACTCTTGTGGTCCGTATAAATCTCACACTTATGACCAATCAAGTAGTGCCTCCAAATCTTAAGAGCATGCACCACAGCTACCAATTCCAGATCATGAGTCGGATAATTTAGCTCATGTTTTCTCAGCTGTCTAGATGCGTAGGCAACAACTCTGCCTTCTTGCATAAGAACACCTCCTAGACCTTGCCGTGAGGCATCACAATAGATAGAGAAACTTTTGGTGAGATCAGGTAAGATGAGCACTGGAGCAGAAGTCAGTCTCTTCTTCAACTCCTCAAAACTATCCTGGCATTGTTTAGTCCATACAAATTTGGCATTCTTCTCCAACAACGCAGTCATGGGCTTGGCTAACTTAGAGAATCCCTCGATGAACCTCCTATAATACCCAGCCATACCTAGAAAACTCCGAATCTCACTAACATCCTTAGGTGGTTTCCAACTCAACACATCTCTAACCTTCTTGGGATCTACTGCTACTCCTCCATTAGAGATTATGTGACCAAGGAAAGATACTTCTTTTAACCAGAACTCACATTTGCTGAACTTGGCATAAAGTTGATGTTCTCTAAGCTTTTGCAACACCAATCTCAAATGCCCTTCATGTTCTTCTTCATTCTTAGAATACACTAGTATGTCATCAATGAACACGACGACAAACTTATCAAGGTACTCCATAAATACTTTGTTCATCAAATACATGAAGTAGGCAGGTGCATTAGTCAGACCAAAAGACATAACTGTGAACTCATACAGTCCATAGCGAGTCACAAAGGCGGTCTTGGGGATGTCAGTACGCCTTATCCTCAACTGATGGTATCCAAATCGAAGATCAATCTTGGAAAACACACAAGCCCCTTTCAATTGGTCAAATAGGTCATCAATTCTAGGCAATGGGTACTTGTTCTTAATTGTGACCTCATTAAGTGACCTGTAGTCTATGCACATCCTTTGTGTACCATCCTTCTTTTCTACAAACAGTACTGGTGCACCCCATGGTGATGAACTAGGTTGAACATAACCCTTATCTAGCAATTCCCTTAGTTGTTTCTTAAGTTCTGCTAATTCATTCACTCCCATTCTATAGGGTCTCTTAGCTATGGGTGCAGTTCCAGGTAAAAGTTCAATTATAAACTCGATGTCTCGGTCAGGTGGCATACCTGGCAATTCCTCGGGAAAGACATCCGGGTACTCATTTGCTATCCTTATATCCTCTAAGGTTGTACCCTCCAACTGATTAACTCGACAGATTTCTGTAGCAGACTGAGTTGCCACAAACACCACTTCTTCTCCAGTTGAAGTGATAAGATTCACCGAGCTATTACCACAATTAATAACTGCTTTCTGCAACCTTAGCCAATCCATACCCAAGATGACATCGATACCGGTGGAATTTATGACTACAAGATTTGCTTGAAATTCTACCCCCCTTATGCTGAGACTAGCAGCTAAGCATATCCACTCTGCTTTCATTACCCCACCAGGTGAGCTTACTAACATGTGTTTCTTCATAACACTTACTGGAATACCATGCTTCTTTATGAATGTGTATGTTATGAAGGAATGCGAAGCACCAGAATCAAAAAGTACTGTAGCTGAGTTTGAGTTGACCGGAAACGTACCGATCACCACATCCGGTGCCTCCTGAGCTGTTTCGGCAGTAACATGGTTCACCTTTCCCCGAACGTAGTTCTGCTATGAGTTAGTCTTCTTGGGGCATCTATTAGAGTAATGTCCCGGCTCTCCACAATTGAAGCACTTGTTATCATTAACTGCATTTGGCGCTTTTGGTGCGCCATTCCTCTGCGGAGCATTGGGGGCATTATTCCTCACTGGTACATTATTGGGTTGCTGCTGGCGCTGAGCTGGTGCCTTGAACTGCTGTTGCTGCTGCTGTGCACGCTGCTGCTGCTGGTTGCGATTGAGACCTGTCTGGCCTTGATAGCGCTGCTGAGGTTGAGTTTGTTGAGGGTTGGTACGGAAGCGAGAGTTGCTCCCAGATTGCTGCCCTTGAAATTTTCTCTTCTTGTCCTCCATCTGGCGGCGCTTGTTCTCAATCACTAAAGCTTTGTCCACCAGCTGCTGGAAGTTAGCAAAGGTATGTGACAACAGCTGGTACTGGAGACCATCATTCAAGCCCTCCATAAACAGCTCTTGCCTCTTTCCATCCTCGTCTACCTCAGTAGGTGCATACCGTGACAATTGTATTAACTTGTCACGATATTCAGCAACAGTCATGCCCCCCTGCTTGAGAGCCAAGAACTCCTTCTTCAGCTTCATCAGTCCTGCAGGCACGTGATGGGTGCGAAAAGCACTGCGGAACTCAGCCCAAGTGATGGGATTAGCTTCGGTACGGCCGAAGCGAAATGAGTCCCACCAATCTAGTGCAGCTCCTTGCAACTGTCCAGAAGCATATAAAACCTTCTCCCTATCATCACACTGGGCAATCTCCAGTTGCCTCTCAATGGCACGTAGCCAGTCGTCATCCTGAAGTGGGTCGGCAGAGTGCTTGAATACAGGTGGGTGTCCTTTCAGGAACTCTCCCCTTTTATCTCTGACATGAGGGGGTGCATTCCCATTCCCTTGCCCCATGTTCTGCATGTTCTGGGCCATCTGCTGAAGCAACTGTGTCTGCATCATCATCAGCTGCTCCATGGTGACTGGAGGTGGTGGTGGCAGTTCCTCGCCTCCCTGGTTGTTCCTCCTGGTGTTCACCATCTGTAGAGGCATCATATAAGTCTCACATGTCCAAGCATATAACTCTTACAAGATACTGGTGTAACAAGAGTAGGTGTAGACAAGAGATATATGTAGGGTATGCAAGAAGATATTTGTTCTGAATTTTTCCAGCGAGTTGGATAGCAGCAGTGCTGTAAAACGAGCATATCTCAGTCTCTGTTTATCACATGATTGCGTAGCATACCTTTCTGAAAAGCTTATGAAATTCTCTAAAACTTTCGTTTAGAATACCTTTTCAGATTCCAACGTTTACTTAGTCAAATTCAGACGATAAGAAGTACTGTTCCGGAATCCTGACAGCACAGAAACCTCGACTTACAACAGTTGTATCTCACAATTTATAATAGCTATTGAGGTGATTCCAGAGCCAGAAGAAAGATGTTGAAGTCTACTTATCTCCATAAAAAAAATTTCATGACCTTTGAGTATCTAGATTGTGAGATATGAACTGATAAAGACAGACTGTTATGAAAGATACAAAATGGACAGCATGATAAAACGAAACCCAACTATTTATTCATAATATTCCTAAACCTTAACTAAATGACCGTGGGCATGCCCACAAGTCATCACAATCATATCAAAGATCCAAATCAAACATTATTCATAATGATAAACATCCAACCATGCAACTAACACTTGTCCAACCATTAAAAGAAAGAAACTAAATACTCTCTCGCGTAGCTACGCGTGCTTATTACATATTTTTAAGACTCTCCTATGGGTACGGGTCGATGGTGGTGCGGTGCTGGGGTCTCCAGACTCTCCTCTGGTCCTCGGGGGTGACTGAGCGGGTACTCCTGAATCTTCCACATCTGGACCTCCCAGCTGTTGCTTCAGTGTAGCGTTCTCACGAGCCAGCTGCATGTAGGCCCTCCCCATGACATCGAGCTCGTCTAGGGCATGATCCAAGTCAGTGTGGGTCTCAGCCAAGCACAACAGGGTAGGCCTCAGCCTCAGGTTCGCCTCTCCAAGTGGTGTAGCGATGTTGCATGTAGACTGTCCGCTCCGACGGCGGGGAAGATAGCGGTCATCCTCCCAGGCGATGTCGTCGAAGTGACGGTCGCGGTTGACCATCAACGCCTGTCGAGCTGCATCCCTGATGACGGATGCACGTGTGAGCCGTGCAGTGGTGGCGCGGTGGATGTAGCGCACCCGAGTCCCCTCTCGGATGTACACTTCTGTCTCCCAGAAGCCGGTGTAGTCGGGGTGGGTCCAATGCTCCGTCCTGTACTGTACAGTGCCTCCGGGGTGGTAGCGATGCACAAGTGCGAGAAGCCTAGGGTGGTAGTAGCCATCACCCTCCAAGTCGTAGTGGATCTCCGCAGTCCATCCCTGAGCCAACGGTGCATTGTGATCATCATCATTTTCATCATCCCCATTGTCTCCACCGTCTCCATCGTCCCCACTGTCTCCACCATCTCCACCGTCATCACCTCCATCAGCATCAGAATCATCAGAACCATCTCCATCGTCGGGGTCACCTGCTCCCTCCTGGCCACCTTGTTCCTGTACTTCCTCAGGATCTTCCTTAGACTCCTCTATCTCAATGGGTCCCTCGAACATGGGTCCCTCCTTTGTTTCTTCATCCATTGGATCCTCCAACAAGTCCTCCAGAGGTTCCCCCATGGGTACCTCCACAGGTGGTTCCTCCTCTTGGTTCCTCAGAGCCTCCACCAGATGTGCCGGGACACGCTTGCCCAAAGTGAACCTGGTCCTCCTGGTGGGCATTGGAAGGGGCCTCTTGCGCGCGGTCAGCTTGGTACGGGCCATCTATGAAAAGGTTGAGTATTAGAACAAAATAATTTTTGGCAATAGATAAAGAACAGAATATAAGCAAAAAAAATTTATAGCAAATTAAAAGTAGTAAAATAAGGATAATGTGATCCTAGAAACGTCCATTTCTAACTAGGTTGTTCGTCCTACAGTCAGTTATAGCTCTGATACCAATTTGTCGCACCCAATTTTGCAAAGCAAAACCGAGTACTCATATATGTGCGCTCAGGATGTCCAAACACACACATATATCACAAATTGCAATAATATCAAAGTAAAGTACTTATTACATCGCATATCTCATCATAAAAGTTAATACAAAGTTTGCTCAAAGGCAATATTATTACAAACACAGCGGAAATAACTAGCCCAACTGCCACAGGGACTCCAACTGGTGAACGTCTCCCTAGTAGTCCTGGACATCCTCTGGAAACTCTTCATATCCATTATCTGTTACCCATCCGGGATTTTCATTGGATGTAAAGCAAGTGTAAGCTCACCATGCTTAGCAAGTATAACAAAGGGATCTATGAGGCTCAAATAGGCTTGACACTGTTTGACTACGGTTCACAATTTTAGTTGTTCAATTTTTAGCAACCTAAATTACTACTTTAATGAACAGTCCCAGTTCCCAAGTGGTATTAGAGTATCATCAAGCTTTATCTCATAACCCATCCATCCATTATCCACAGTAACCACTAATCTCGAAGGATCCAGACCGCTCGTATCCGTGAGCACGGCTGTTATAACAGGTTAATTATTTCTGCAGAAATTGTACATCTTTACCCACCGAGCCGTGATTCCTAATGCCGGGGTTCGCGAGACCCACTACACCTCTTCCTAGGAAGTGTGGCAGAGTTTCACTATGAAACCCTTAGCTAGTTGCACTAACAGGTCGTAGCTACAAGGAATGGCACACGTGGGCTTCGCAGCACGGTGCACACCCAAACAGAAAAAGGAAAGATACCCTCTTACCCCTTACTGGAGCTACAGACGAGCTAGTACAAATTAGATAATAGGTTAAAGTCAGAGCCATCTGACACTCGGGGTTGTACGGTCCCTCCTGGGTTGCCGCTTCAGGATAAAGTCCTTATGGAGAGGCACTAGAGTACTCAACCCCGTACTCCAGCCCCCTATCTGTTGCTAAAAAGTTCCATTTTATCACATTGCATATAGTCTTTAAGTATGTTTAACAATTACTTCATGTTAAGCGCTGCAGCATCTATCCAAAATGCCTACCCAATAAAAACCCAGGTATCAAGGATATGTGGTACAATAAATCATCTAGGTAAAGTCCTTAAAGGCAATTCAAATTAAACACATGCATGAATGTAAGTGGTAGTAGTTCATAGGTAACAAGGGGCCTTTAGTACACTTGCCTTCCTCAAAGTCATCCTGGGAGTACCGCTGATCCTGCTGGGGGTCCTCAGTCACCTCGAATGGCTCACCCTCTAATCGTGATCCAATCATCAATCAAGCATCATTCTAATCATTACATACATACAAGATAGAACTCTATTAGAACAGTACACCAAACAATGAAAACATATGTTGAAAAGCTTACAGATCTGTTCTACGCATTTCTACGAACACATGAGCGAAAGAATCACTCAAATCGGACTTAAAACGTGAAAGTTATGCATGAAATAAGATGTAATGGCAATTCTGTAAATAAACTAACCTATTTTCGAATTAAAATAATTAAAAAATATATAAATTATCACGGTTATAGGACTGCGGGCATTAAATCTGGAAAGTACAGGGGCCTAACTGAATAAAAATAGGACTGAAAAAATAACTATTTTGAATTAAGTTGGACTGCGGGTTGATTCTGATGAAATAGAGGGACTTTTCTGGAAAACGAGCGCAGCTGACTGGGGTTTGACCGCAGCTGTTGACTGGGCGGCCACGTGGCGGCTGCTGATAGGCGCGGTGCACCACGCAGGCATGGGCGCGCTGACGTGGGCGTTGACGCTGCCACGGTGGACTGAGTCCACGGTCCGCTGTGGACCGAACCGGTACCAGCTAATCTGGACCATCCGCGCTAGATCCAACGGTGCAGGGTGGAACCCGGGCGGTGGCTCACCGGGGAAGAAGGACCCGACGGCGGCGCCATGGCCGGCGCGAACTGGAATCACCGGAACGGTGCTCCACGGCGTGAAACCGGGAATGGAAGGTACAGGGAGGGTCGCGAGCTCACCGTGAGTCGGATGGGGGCGTTCTCGGCGTTCGGGACGGGCTCCAGACGCGATGTCGACGGCGGCGGGGCTCTGGAGAGAGAAAAGGCGCGCGGGTGAGGGTGTAGTCGGGCAAAACAACGCCAAAACGTGAAATGGGGAGTACCTACGGGCGCGGGGAGGTCCGGCGGTGCTTCGGGTGACCTTGGCGTCGGCGTTCGCGCTCAGGAGTGGGGGGGTTCTCACCGGCGGCGGTGGCTCTCGGTAGCGGGCAAAGAATGGGGGAGGAAGAAGGGTCGGCATGGAGATTTATAGACCGGCCGGCGAGCGGAAATAGGAAGGGAAGCGGGCGGGATTGGTCACTTGCCATGTGCGGGTGACGGCGGTGGCCTTCCATCCGAGCAACGCTGACGGCGGCCGGAGAAAGGAAAGAACCGGGGAAGAAAAAGGAAGCTCGGGGAAGAAGAAAGGAAAGAAGAAATGGCGCTGACCGGTGGGGCCGGAGCGCAGCGAGAGAGAAAGGGAGAGGGCGAGCGTCGCGGTGAGGCCAAGCAGGCCGCACGGTGCAGTCACGCGAAGCGGGCCGCAGAGAAGCGTGCGCGCGCGGGGTGGCCAGCTGGGCCGCGTGCGGTGCGGGCTGGCGCGGGAAAGAAGCAGCGGCCCAAGCGAGCAGGCCGCTGGGACAGGCCAGCGGGAGGAGGAGGGGGAAAAGGGCTGGGCTAGCTGGGCCAGAAGGTGTCTTTCTTTTTTTACAAATGTTTATCAAATTCTATTTTCTCCATTTTCATTTTTTTAAGCCAAATTCAAATAAGTTTTGAATACAAATTTCAAATCTTCTAGCCCTACACTCAATCAAAACCCATATGACTCGGCATGAATGCAACAAACAAGTTTCTAAATTTATAGTTTATTTTATTTATTCAATATTTGTTATTTGGCCTAAGTTAGGAATACCTAGAAAATGCAATAAATGCTAAGAATTAATTGCTAATTTGTGGTAAAAATTTTGGGTGTTACAGTGGGAGAACCCGCCTTTTACAAGAAGGTACTCCACTGACCCATATGGAGCTTCAGGGTCTAGGCCCCAGCCCCAGTTTGATACAGGAAGATACTCCGACGCCTTCTACGCCTTCTCGGGGGACTACTACCAAGAGACTGCCGCCTTCTACACCCGTACCGACAACACTCTCCTCGACATCCGCACTACGCAAGCAGAGCACGGAAGACTCCTGGAGGAGCAACAAAAATGGAACCAGGAGCAAGCCACTAGAGTGCAAGCAATAAGGGAAGACACCACAACCTTGAACAACAACGTCACGACCATGCTACGCTACTTCAACATTGAGTGAAGAGAGCCACGACAACAACCAGCTTGGGGGAGTTTCTCCCCAGTTACCGAGTGAGTTTTAATTGTTTTTCCTATTTACTTTTTAGTTTTTCTTTTTCTGTTTTAGATATTTATATCTTAAAAAAACTTAGAAAACCCAATAAATATTTTCTTTCTTAATTTACTGCATTCCTAAAAAATGAAAACCAAATAAAAAGAGTGTGTAGATAAGTGTGCTTTATTTTCCTGTTTAGTTCAATCTCTAGACACAAATGAAGAAAATCCAAAAATATGTATGATGGAAATGATGAACAGTTGCTCTGTTTACTTACCTTCAAGTGCCTAGTTTTTATATTAGAGTTCTCCCAAGACTTGCTAAAATCTGAAATTTACTATCTGTGGGAACATGAGCCTAAAACTAAAGTCCAGGTAAAAGATAAGACATGATATAAAGTTTGAGCTGCTGTTTATCTTGTTCTTACAACACTAAGTTCTGGAAATTTATTTTGAAAAAAAAACCTGCAAATCACATGATGAGTTCCTAGCATAACATTCTTACCACAGCCATACTTGCTATAATTGCTGTATCTTTCGAGTTTCATTGAGCTGTGTAGATCCTTAGGAGCTTTTCATGTGGTTAAATCAAGATACTCACTTGCACACATCTATTACACCAATCATTAAAAATCTGTTAAAAATATTGTTATCACTCACTGTCCCAAAGTATTGTTATTCTCTCTCTCCTAAAAAATCAAATGCAAAAAGAGACATGGGCTATGCAAAAATATGCGAGGAAATAAAAAGGGGCAAGTGCCCGGAACCTCGAAAAAGAAAAGAAAAAGAGTGAGACGAGAGGTAAAAATGGACAAGTGTCCGACAGTAGAATTAGGGGTACAAAGATACCCACCTGAGCGGAAAAAATGGACAAGTGTCCGACAGTAGAATTAGGGGTATTTACTACCCACCTGAAAAAAAAGAAGAAAAAAGAGATAGCCCATGTTCTCTCCCAATAAAAGATCAAGAGAGGAGGAGAGATAGCAATATGAGGAACAGTGAGCAATAAGTTTTATCATCACCATCACTATTATTTACTCCACCACACATGCACATCTTGATTTAATTGTATGTTGAGTTCCTTTGGATCCGCAGTTCGATTAAACATATGTATAGGCTGTTGAAGTGAATCATGTCTAGGAACTCTGAGCTTTATTTTGAAAACTTATGCAAAACTCCAGAACAAAGGTGAGGTATAGACAGGAAGAATAGTGCTTGGCTTAATTATTTTGTCTTTCAATTACCTAAGGCTTAAGTACAGGTGCTAATCCCCAAGACACTTCACTCTAATCTGGGAGAATTTTATATGAAAGCATGTGTGCCTGTCAGGAAAGAAAACATCAAAGCAACTCATGATCCATCTGAGTTTTAGTTGTTTGCTCAGGGACGAGCAAAGGGTAAGCTTGGGGGAGTTTATTGACGATCCTTAAGTATCAAATTTAATTGTCAACTAAACATGGAAAAGGATCAATATGCACTAGACATCTAGAATTAGGGTTTTATCTGACAGAATTCCACGAGTTTTGGTGTTTGTCTATTTCTGCAGGGGGTTATCAGAAAATACGGAGAGAAGGCCCACACGTCGGGTTTACATAGAGATATTAACATGTGCGCTAATTTTCTATCATCTAGAAGACTCCAGAAGACACGTGAACGAACGGGAGGCCGAACGGGGCCCAGCCCAGGGCGCCCGCCCTAGGGTTTGGGGCGGCCGCCCTACTCCCGTGGCCAATCAGCGTCAACTTCGCGGATTATGCTCCACCGACCTAAAGGATCAAGGAAAACCGTGCGATTAATGTCGGTTTGATCCGACGGCCCACGATCATTTGAGGGGGCTATATAAGCAGGGCCTCTCCACCCCAGGGGAAGAGGAGAAATCATTATCAGAGGAAGCCATCAAGTTTAGGGTTTAGAAACTCTCTCCCGCAGAGAATTAGATTTAGCTACTCCCAATTCTTTCAAGTTTTATAGGATTGATTAGATAGAATTAGAGAAGTAGGGCCTAGCGCTCTGGATTTCGGATCTTCGTCAATAAAGATTGGTATTATTTCATATCTTTCTCTACGACTTTATTCTAATTGCATTATGTCTTTATTTATTATGTTCCTAGTTTGCTCTAGTTCTATAAGTGATATAGTTATGATTGATGATGAGTTCATGCATGAGTTTGCAAAGCGCTTAGCTCTTTTCACGTGGGAGTTAAGTGGTAGATCACATGTAGGCATGGTGCTTAGATGTTATTTGCCTGCAAATGTATCCTATTGGCCGGGTCGTGTGGTAGTTCGCGATGGTGACAGCTTCGTTGATTCTTATATAGTCCACCCTCCGTTGATAGGACAGGCAGAATTTGTATTGCGGAGTAAGTCTTGCTATGTTCTGATTTACTTTAGCAATGTTCTTTATACATGAATGAAGAGTCTTTTGTGCTATATATGATCTTGTAGATGCTTAGAGTAGATTACGACTTAGTAAATAGTAGATACTTAGAATCCATTCTCTTGCTAGTCCGACGTCACCTTACATTTATGTGGAGTAGTCTATTTCTAATCGCTGTGTTATTTACCCATGAGCTTATATTTCATTATCTTTATTATTATGGCTTACCCCCTGCCAAAGCAAGTGACTGTGTGACGAGTTTTTCAGTAGCAATCATGTTCTTGCAAGTTTATCTCTAGTCTAAGCCTTGATAGATTTTACCCCTGTTTTCGCTTTCGCCGTTCTCTTAAGCAAAATTATAAATAACGATACCTGGAATACTTATCCTGGTGAAATGCTACAATGAGGTATTTTATCTGTGCGCTTGCGGATAGAATAGATTATTTTCTAGAGAGCCTTTATGTTTATAAATACCTTAGTACGCTCTAGCACCATGCTAGGGATGACAACCTAGTATTCAAGTGGTGTTAGCTAGTGTCAACACTTGCCCTGTGGGTTCTTCTTCTTTTTTCGGTTGTTCCTTTTGGAGCCCCGGCTGGGGCCCGTGGGATCGTCGACCTTCTGCTTCCCTTTGTCCTGATCACCGCCAAAGATAGCGCCAACTGCCTCCTCGCCGACGGCAAAGTTGGTGATGATGTCCATCAATCCGTTGGCAGTGAGGGGGGTGTTACGGCCCAGCTCGCGGACCAACTCTTTGCAGGTGGTTGCAGAGAGGAAGGCCATGATTACATCAGAGTCGGTGACGTTGGGGAGCTCGGTGCGTTGCCTGGAGAAATGCCGGATGTAATCCCATGAGTTGCCGGGGCGCATGTAGGTCCCCTTGAAGTTTCCCTCGAACACCCTTACGAGATCGTCCCAGTCGTGGATCTGTCGAGGCGGAAGATCCTCGAGCCAGGCTCGAGCGGTGTCGGACAGGAACAGGGGGAGTTGTCGGATGATGACTCGGTCATCGGTGGCCCCGCCCAGCTGACACGCCAAGCGGAAATCAGCGAGCCAAAGTTTGGGTTTGGTCTCGCCGTTGTACTTGGTAAGAGTCTTGGGAGGGCGGAACCGTGCCGGGAGTATTGTTTCTCGAATGGCCTTGCTAAAGACCCTGGGGCCCGGTGGTTCGGGCAATGGGCTTCGATCTTCTGAGCTGTCATAGCGCTCGCCTCTGTGCACGCGATAACCTCGAGCTACGCCGTCACCGTGTTTGCGCGTGCGGCGCTCGACGATGTTGCCACGGGTGTCTCGAGGTTCGCGGTCGTCGGTGACGTGCTCAGGGGCAGGAGCCGCCCGGTTCCATCGAGCAGGTTCGGGATGAACCGAGGCCTCTCTCTCCTGTTGGGAGGGCTCGGCGAGCCGCTCCGAGGCTGGCTCGCGTCGCCTCGAGGCAGAGCTCTTGCCCTGCTGCATAGCAGCGGTCTCGAGGAGTTCTCGAATTTCATCTCGAGCTCGACGGGCGTCAGGGTTCGACGGCTCAGGCATGATGCGGAGGAGCATGGCGGCGGCGACAATGTTCTGGCTGGCTCGACCGAAAACCGGGGGGTCGATCGCCCGATCCACGTCGATACGACGATTGACGTCGCGAGCTCTCTCTCGAGCTCTCCCGCCATGTGCGTGCGCTGCACGCTCATGCTCGAGGGTTTGTTGGAGTAGGCGCAGGTTTTCTCGTTCCTCGTCGAGCCTGTCCTGCAACTCGTGAATTTGCTCGAGCTGCATTCCTTGATCAGCAAGGAGTTGAGCCTCGTCTTGTTCGCCAGGTAGCTCGACATGGGGTGGCATATTCCTTCCTTCGACAGGTTCCTCATCCTCCGAGTCTGACATGCTCGCCCCGTCGATGTTGAAGCACTCACGGGTCGGATCGTAGGGGTCATCGGCGGAGTCAGAGTCGGGAGCGCCGAAGTAGTAGTATGATGGAGGAATGTGAGGCCGTCGCCAATCGTCTCTGGGGTTGTAACGTCGAGAAGCAGTCACACGGGGCTCTGTTTCTAGGGTCTCCGTAGAGTCCAGATACTCAGAAGCCGGCGTGGATGCAACAAGGTCCAGAGTAGAGCGTAGATGGTGCCCGAGGAGTTCCTCGTAAGTGCTCATACTAGTGCTCACAGAGGAAGCGTACGCCCGGGCACCCGGATCTAGCCCAAACGGGAATGGTGATGGAGACAGCGCTGCTCGTGCTGGAGGGGTCGGTCCGGATAATGGTGGTGTTACACCGGACGGGGGAGCGGCGGAACTCTCCGTCGGCATCTTGCCCTCAGTTAAGCTCATCCTACTCAGATCCTCAACGAGGAAGTCTGGGTTGGCGTCTGGCTGATGGACACCGGATCGGGGAGTCCCACTGCCCTCCATGAGGTGATGACGGCGGTTGCGCCGTGCTCATCGTCGTCTGGCGGCTCGCACCTGAGAGCGACGAAGCCGGCGCAGTGCTCCCCCAGGCTGGGAGAGCTCGTAATCCTCATCGGTCAGGTGCCTGGGCGGGAGGAGGACCATATCGTAGCCGTGGCCAAGCGACATGAACTCCAAACTCCCGAACCAGATCACCGTGGCGAACGGGAGAGGGCGTTCGGGGTCATCCATCCAGGAAAATGGCGGGAAAAACGATGTTGGCACGCAGCGGCCCCTACCTGGCACGTCAACTGTCGGTGTTCGGTCCCGTGGGGGTCCTAAGCCGACGAGTGAGTGCTGCGTGTCCCTAACCCGGATGGTGATGCAAGGGGAATACAAGGGAATTTATCCTAGTTCGGGCAAAAGAGCGGGGAGGGGGGAGTATTGTATTTCCTTGCACCTAAGTGCTTGCGTAGGGGTTACAAGCGGTGAGAGAGGGAACTGAGCCCAGGTCTCAAGTGAAATGAGAGAGTACAAAGGTGATTGCTTGAGATGTTGATCCGTGGAATGTGTGCCTTTGCTTGCTAGCGCCTGGCTTCTGGCTTGTGGTCTGCCCCGTCTCTTGTAGAACCCTGGTCTACCCTTTTATAGGGCAAGAGGAGGCCGGGGCGCCTTGAGGTGAAGTTTTGTCGATCCCTGTGGGGGTGGCTGTAGCGACATGCCCTAGGAATGGCCGGCCATCCCTGGACACCGTGATGATGTCGGGGACGAGACGGCGAAATGACCCTGAGTCCTTGCCACGTTGGCCCTTCTTTCCTGCTAACCGGTGGTGGACGCCGAGGCCAGGTCGAGGCTGGGTCGAGGCCGGGCGGATAAGGCCGAATCCCCGAGATCGTGGAATACGGACCTTGTCGTATCCTCCCTCGAGGGCGATCGGTGGAAAAACAGTGCGTGGTAAGGTGTGTACAGTGACAGGTTTCACCTTCCATCACGGGATGGGCGGTAAAAAAAGTGAGGACTGACACTGGTGTTGCTCCCACGTCGGTCACGGCTGTAGCCATGTCTGAAGATGGTAGCAGGTAATCGCATTGAATGCTCTGACTTTCGTCTCAGAGTTGGTGGAACAGAGTGGGTCGAGCGTTTCAACCTGGGGTCATGCGAGTCGGAGTTTTACCAGTGGTCGAGATGCCTTGTCGTCTTGTCGAACGGGCCGTGTGCGCGTCGGGATGCGGTCGAGTCGTCCCGCCGAAGGTGCCTCGTACGAGTCGGAGTCGGAGCGCGGTCGAGGCGTCCCGTCGAGCCTGCCTCGTGCGAGTCGGAGCATGGTCGAGGTACATCGTCTGTTGTTTTTGGCTTTGCTGTGTTGGCGCATTAGTGTTTTGTTTGTTCTAACCCTTAATTGTGGGTACCCCTATACTATTGGTACCGATAATATGTATGATAATTTCAGTGAATAGGACAACAAAGATGGTCCCATGTTATACTTGCCTTGATTAAAGCTTTCCTGATCTAGCTCAAAATAATACTTCTGATCGTCAAGAAACTGCTCACCGTCTATACTCGATCATCAAGCATCAACACACAATCATCCGAGCAATCATACACGAAGCAAACAAAGAGACATAATTAAAATAGTACACCAACAGTAGCAAAACAGTATAAAAAGTTTGTAAAACTATTCTACACGTTACTACAATCACACAGACGTAAAGATCATGAAATTCGGATTTAAAACGTGAAAGTTATGAATTTTCTAAGATTTCCTATAGATAAATAATTACTTTAATATAAACTCAAAAATTAAATTTTCCAAACCTATTGTACAGCTATACTAACATGTAGAGCTCGCAAATACGAACCTAACGCAACTTAAACAGGTCAAATCGGAGTTAAAACGGAGATTTTATGATCAAAACAAGTTTAGTGGCAAAACTATAAATAGTATCATCTTCTACCTTAGACTTGGAGGAGTTCCGGTCAGCCATGGTGGAACCTCGCCGGAGAGAAGCAAGATGAGATGGGAACTCGATGAAACGGCGATGGATTCGCGCAAACGGATATACCACGGTGTAGAGAACGACGAGGGCTGCCTCTTGGTGGTGGTGGCTGGCGTCGGGAAGCGACGGTTTGGCCGGAAAAGCTCGTCGGAGAGTTCGTCAGAACGCAAGCTGTAGATAAAGAACTTCGGCGAGGGGTGGAGGGAGCTACGAGTGGCGGCTCGCGATAAGGGTTGTACTTCTGAAACCAGGGCGTCGAGGGCTACGCCGGCATATATATAGTCGTAGGGTTTGGAAACTTTTCGGAATTTCTTAATTTCGGAATTATTTTAATTCCGCGAATAAAAATAATTCTAGAAAATCTAGAATTACCTTTTTGGCCACGAAAAATAGCTCGGAGCTCAGAAAAATCATGGAAAAAATCTTGAAGACTCTTGGGGAGATAAGGAACTCAACCAAATGAGTTTGGACTTATGAAAAAATTAATGAAGAGATCAAGGAAAAAGATTAAGCTTACGGAAATTGAAATTTTAAATCCAGAAAATACCAAAAAATTTCCGGTCATCCTATGGTATTTTAAAAAAATAATAGCACTCACCAACACCAAAGACAAGCCTCACACAAACACCACATTATCAAATTAATATAAAAAGTTTAAAACCACAATTTTCTATATTTAAATTAGCAGCAACTTAACTTATCTAATAAATTTATTCAAATATTGAAATTATTTATTTTATTTAGTGTTTTCTAAGCACAACCCAAAATTGAAAATTTTGGGGAGTGACAGATAGAATCGAATAGTGTGCTATGCTATAGAATTCCGGTAGAAGTCAAGTGATTTTCGGTCACTCGCGAGAAATAGAAAAATATATTACTGTTATTATTATTATTATTATTATTATTATTATTATTATTATTATCATATTACTATCACATAGAATATATATGAATAATAATTGGAGACCGGACGGAACGGGTTTGGACTTGGACTTGGTTGGGCAACAGAGCGGGGCTCTGGTGCGCTTGTTCCGTCTGTGTCGATTAAAGACCGTTCGTTGCATTAGATTCCATAGTCAGGTCACAAACCTATTTGTCCCGAGCATATACTTGCTTATGGGAGCGGAAAGACTTGTTTCTCTCTTATCTTGGGTTCCGGCTCTTTCCGGACCGGTTTTATAGGTGGTTATATATATTGGGTTGAGGAGGTCTAAGCACCACACTGAGACCGGGCCTTTAGTGTTGGGGGCTTAGAGTCTGAGATTGGACGGGGATTTGAACCCCTTGACAGGAGTGGAACGGGTTGGGCTTGCTTGTGCTCGGGGTACAAGTAAGGCGTGTGTTTTCGGGGCACCGAGCTGGGCACATTAATTTGCGAATCGTCGTCAACTTGATGGTCCGACATAATTATAATCTGGTATCATAGTAAGAACTATGGAAGATAGTAAAATGGTTCTGATTGCTTACCACCTGATTGAAAGTAGCCTGGGTGATTACATAGAAGGGTCGGTTAATGAACTAATGATGAGTGCCAATAAAAAGAAATATAAGGATGCACCTTTAGTAATGCTTCTTGCAGATACAATAAACCCACAAGCCAAAAAGTCTTGCATAATCCTTGGAGTCTTTTTATTTTCTCCTGACGGGTAAGTCTTACTGAGTACAATTGAGTACTCAGGGTTTTATTCCCCCTGTTGTAGGTGACAGGCATTTTAGAGCTAACACTTGTGTGTGGAAACCTCCTGGTGGGCTTAGCGAGGATTTCCTTTACGTGCGGACATGGAGTTTATTTAAAACGTCCACCAAGGATGTTTTTTCTTTTTAAAGGAAAGACTTATAACCTGATCTCATTTCATGCATATAAATGTTCTTCAGGACAATGTTTAACTTGGCATTAAGTGATTTTCATTTCGCTGAAACTCTGATAACATTTTATAGTCCGCTGGTATAATCAAATAATGAATTACTCTGATGTTATACTAAAAGTGAGGTAATAAATGGCAAGGATGTTGTAAGCTTTACTCTCTCATTTATGATCCTCATGTAAAATGTGGATTTTCGAGTTCTCCCTTGGGGTGTGCTCAACGAAACTGCATAATTTAGCGCGCTCCCTTGGATACTTAGTGTCTAATGGAAGGCGAGTACTCTTGGGAGGGCATTAGATAAGACAATTCTGCCACAGTTTACTTTAGGTTACTTTTCATTATCATGGCAAATTGCATAATTTAGATAATAACATTTACTTTAGGCTAATGGTCATCATGATGCATGGCAGGGTCAAGTAATTATAAGCTAATTTGAGTTCAATGGTTATTGTTGCCAATAATGATAGAGAGAATAAAAAAATAGATGGTTACATGTTGTATTTCGGAATTCCTATGTTTCTTTGTTTTCTAGCATTTCTTGTGATGATTAACATACGGTTTGTAATTAGTAACAGTAAAACAAGATGGACATGACCTCTCCTTGCCCTCCAACTTCTTATGAATTTGATGTTGGTCATTGGGCTAAAATGCATCCTGCCTTTCAGATATACGTTACATTTACTCTACATCTAAATTATTATGAGCATATCTTGTACCATTGATATGACATAAATTAGCTATATAATCCGACTATAGGCTAGTATAATAAAACCATATATATTCAGATAAAATTTATGGGTTACTTTAAGTTAATGTTCATCATAATAACTGAGGCAAGTAATTAATTAGCAAATTGAATTCAATGGTTATTGTTTCCAATCATGATAGAGAATAAAATGTACGGTTAGATATTGTATTTTTGGAATTCTATGAATCTCTGTCTTCTAAGATGCATCCTGCTGTTTTCAGACATGTTACATTTACTCTGCACCGAAAATTATTATGAGTGTATCCTGTACCTTTGATAATGACATAAGTTATTTGATCCGACTATAGGCTAGTTATGACAAAGCTATATAGTATATGACTAGGAACTCGGTCCATGAGAAGTTGTGAGGTGCTTCATTTCCAAGGATTGTTCTCTGCAAAGGCATATGAAACACTCAACATATATAGACTTATAATGTTATAATGTCAGTTCCATGGTGCAAGGTTTTCTCTAGTGTTACATTAAGCAATATTTAGGCATCGGAGGTATCGGGTTATTCATTTTCACATCCAACTTGTTTAGGTCTTGCTGCGGTACACTTTGCCCTCCAATTTCTTATGAATTCGGTGTCAGTCATTTGGCTAAGATGCATCCTGCTGTCTTTCAGATATGTTACATTTACTCTACATCGAAAATTATTATGAGCGTATATCATGTACCTTTGATATGACCTATGTTAACTGATCTGACTATAGGCTAGTTATGACAAAGCTATATAGTATATGACGGAAATCGGTCCATGAGAAGTTGGGAGATGCTTCATTTCCAAGGATTGTTCTTTGCAAAGGCATATGAAACACTCAACATATATAGACTTATAAATGTTAGAATACTAACTACTGGGCTATAGCTTACATGTGTGGGTACCAGAGCTGTCTCTATAATTGATTTTTAGAGGCGGCCGTTATTCCAATCGTCTTAACAAATGGTGATCATTTTTAGAAGCGGTTAGTAATACCAACCGCCTATCTAAAATTAGATTTTTGGAGTTAGTTTTTTAGCCAAGCCCTCTAGATACATTTTTATAGAAGGATTTTGAAAGAGACACCTCTATACGAAAAATGGAGACACCTCTAAAAAATCATTTCTGCAATAGTATTTCTCGTTCTCCCTTGTTTACTCATTGTACAGTTACCAGGAGAATTGATTGGTTATAGATCAAGAGACATCGTTTGTGTCAAGGAGGTACGGGATTTTGCCAAATTATATAATTAAGATCAAGTTGCTCAATTCTTCTCCATACTATGCTCAAGCTAATGGTCAGGCTGAGTCTAGTAATAAAACTTTGAGTATTAATAAGAGGTATGACATTGATGAGACTGAGATAGAAAAGTTACATATATATATTCTTCTAACCGATCCATTTCAGTAATCAATTGGTATCAAAATAAGCACAAGTTTACAGTGCACGAATTAATGTCGATAGTTATGTGATGATTTCATGATCGAGTCTCTTTCTCACAATTAAACTTTGATTTCAATAGGACAATGCAGAACGAATATCTACAGGTCCCGAAGTCCGTAATAAGCTAGTGGTCTACATACTCTCCAACATGACAACCGGCTGACTAAATCAAAGTACTCTAGCATAAACATAAGCTTGTGCAGTGAGCTTTGCTCGAGCTAGCGCCTCAGTTCCAAGGCACTTCAAACAAGGTACCCCGCGACTTTGAGGCGTTGTGTTGTGCTGTTGTGTGTTTGGACATGATTGTGCTCTAGAGTCTAGTCAGCCTTCTCCAATTGAAGCACCGCCCCGCATGTCTCCCCGATACATTTGTTTTTCCGGTGCCGCCCAATTCTAGTGCACTGTTAACTAGACGCTGCGTCCAGTTAACGTTCAATGCCTAAACTTAGTCAGTTACTACTACTTAGAAGGCAACATCCTTTCTATTGTGCTGGCGTGCTGCTGTGCTCCTAGCTACATATACGCTTCTCTAGCATCTATGCTTAGCATGTATGTGCCTGTGGAAATACGGTGTGTGGGAGGAAATGGGAAGGCATATATAGCGCCATCCCATAGGTGTGGATTGGAAATTCACACCCATGGTTAATACTAGAGCGGAACAAGGTCCTTATTAGCATGCATATAGGGTCAGTGTTAAAGATGCGAATAACTTTATTCCATGGTGGTAAGTACTTAACTGTGACTCTATCAACAAGTAGGGATTGAAATCTGGTTCTCATTTTTTAAAAAAGGAAAAGTCCTAACAACCACAAAACTAGGGGGTTGTCAAAAACATTTCCATAAATACTTAGTTAAGCCAAAATCCATTCTTTTCAAAAAATAGTAGCCCAAAAGCCTACCAAAAAATACATGTCAAAACTATATTGTTGTTATATCGGATAGAAAAAGGTGTGAACTATATTAAATATGTTATTAGCATTTTAAAAAAAATGACACGGGTTGAGTAATTGTGACGGAGATTTATGGTGTTTCTACAGGGTACTGTTAATAATGTTACATGTGAGTAATTTAGGCTAAAACTTAGGTTTAGTTCTTGGAACTTTGGTATTATCATGGCAAATTGAATAATACAGATAACATTTTTAGGGGTTACTTTAGGTTAATGTTCATCATAATGGCAGAGGCAAGTGATTAACTAGCAAATCGAATCCAATGATTATTGTTGCCAATAATGATAGAGAATACAATGGATGGTTAGATATTGTATTTTGAAATTCTAATGCTTCTCCGTTTTCTAGTGTGTCTTGTGAGAATTATTTAACATAGGGTTTGCAATTAGTAAAAGTAAAATAAGATGGACACAACTTCTCCTTGCCATCCAATTCTTAACTGATCCTTGCCCTCCAATTTCTTATGAATTCAGTGTCGGTCATTTGGCTAAAATGCATCCCGTCTTTCAGATATGTTACATTTACTCTGCATCAAAAAATACTATGAGTGTATCTTGTACCTTTGATACGACATAAATTAGCTGATCCGACTATAGGCTAGTTATGACAAAGCTAGTACATGACTAGGAACTTGGTCGATGACAAGTTGTGAGATGCTTCGTTTCCAAAGGTTGTTCTGTGCAAAGCCATATGAAACACTCTATATATATATATATATATATATATATATATATATATATATATATATATATATATATATATATATATATATAGAGAGAGAGAGAGAGAGAGAGAGGGGTATGCTATTAGGAGCTTAGGGCTTTCAATAGTCGGTGGAAGGCCCAACCCAAATCTTCATACGTGGTCGAATCCAACCTGGTGAGTGTACACTGTCCATCCCGTTAGCCTTCGTATGGTTGAATTCAACCAGGTGGGATGTTTCCGCCGCCCATCCCACGTCAGCCTTGCCATTTCAAAATCCCATCTCCTGCGTCTCCTCCGATAAAAAAACAAAAAATCTCCTTCCGGATCGGTGAGGTCAGGCGCTCTCTGCCCTTCTAGCTCGCCGGTGGCGGCAGCCCCAACCCTCTCTCGTGTGCGACGGCGGCGGGCCAAGGGGAGGGCCGGGGCGGACTCGCCGGCTAGTGGCGACTGGCAGCGCGCACCCGGCCACGCGTGGGCCAACGGGTCCCGCTCGTGGAGATGCGGTCGCCGGTGGCGCTCGATGCTGCATGGCAGAGGACCGGGAGGTCCCGGCCCCGAGCTGCGGCGGCGAGCGGGTGCATCCTGGACCAGGCTGCCGGAGAGGCGGCGCTTTGCGGCGAGGAGCGAGGCCGCCACGGATCCAGGGCCGGCATCACTCGACCTCGACGAGGAGGTGGCGGAGCGCCGCTTCGGCTTCGTGGGCGGCGAGCACAGACTTGCCTGCCCACATGGAGGCGTGCAGATGCTAGGAACAGGTCTTCAGAAACCAGCCCACTGCCTCGCTCGCGAAGTCGCGACGTCGATGGCCGAGCTCGCTGCCTCGCCCCGTCCGCGTCCCGACTCCCCGGTTGCCTGGCCGCCTCGGCACCATCAGCCCCTGCCCCCTGCTGTCCGGACTAGCGACTCGCCCTGGACCATCCCCGTGACCGCGACTTCGGCGCCGCCGGCCGTGCACGCGCTGACGCGCAGGAGGCAGGACGCGCCTGCCACCCAGGCACCAGCGACACTGCTCCGACGCCCTCCTCTGCTAGCAATTGCAGCACATTCCAGCTCATAGTAAGGCCCGTATCTATTTGTTCCTAGTTCAGTGTCTAATTTTTTATAAGTGACATTGTCATTATGCCAATGTCTAGTAATTGCAGCACTAGAAGCAATTGCAGGGGGCAGGGGCACTGGACGCGCCTGCTGCTAGCAATTGCAGCACTGGAAGCCATCGAGCTGGTGGTGCCCGACGTGAGCAGGGTGGTTGAGTTTGGCAAGATGTTGCAGGCACGTCTAGCGGCGGCCATGTCGATTGATGCTTGCTTGTTCACTTAATCCCTAGATTCCCAAGGTTAAAAACTGTTCTTTGGTGTGCAGGACCACAGATCCGCTTCCCCTCATTCTTTTCCCCACGATTTGCTCAATGTCTGGCTTCCAAGTGCTCCTGTTGTGGTAAAAGAAAATGAATAGATCCCCTCATTTTCTCTCTCACTAGAAGTCAACATTGCATACTTGTCAATGATATCACGTCAGTTAATTTGAGCATACTTGTTACTGTCAATGATGTTTTGGAAAAGCTATGCTACGATAATTTTGAGTTTTTATGCATCTCCTTGATATGAAATGAAGAGCTACTAACGTAGGCAAGCAGGATTTCTATGCGGTTGATTTTGAGTTTTTATGTATCTCGTTGATATGATGTGTGCTTTTCTTTGCCACTGTAAGGTTTTTGCGCCTACTAAATCATGTTTCTATGCCTGTACGAGGATCTGGAGCTGCACTGGATGGTGAACCTGATTGCTTCGTGCTGGAGGTGTTGAGGATGGTTGGATACAAGCGCTTGCATCTCCTAGCACTAGCAGGTTTGGATTATTTTAATATTTTTCTCCATGTTTTTATGCTTACTACATCATTGCACGGCCGGCCACATCACACTCAGCATCAGTTAAAATGTCGATTAATCTACATAAAAAAATTGTGGCCAATCTTGATCTTTTGGGAGCTCCAGTAGTCCATTTTGCTTGTTGATTAATATACATAAAAATTAGCACAGCTCCTTGTTTATTTCTATGCATGTTCGGACCGCCATGTTTATTTCTATGCATGTTCCGACCGGATGATTCTATGCGCCTCCATGTTTATTTCTGTGCATGTTCCGACCGGATGATTCTATGCGCCTCCATGTTTATTTCTATGCATGTTCCGACCAGAGGCGTAGGCATGGGCATGGTAGCTCTACACACATCACGACTGGTGGACGCATGCGATTTGGTGTTGGTGGCCACACCGTGCGATGCTTGGTGAGTAATTTTCTATTTGTTTTTTCAATCAGCCTGTCTGCCTAAGAAGTGTTCGATGGATTGCTGCAATCGCTTGCTCCAGCCTCCAGGCCTATTGCGTTGCATTGGATCTGTTGCTTTCGGTGGCGGTCCGCTGCATGACGCAGTCCATGGAGCGCTGGTGCGAATCAGCGATGGCGGTTGGTGGGGTGGAAAACAACAATGGCCCGGCGTGACGCGACCAAGGATTTGCATTTTGTTTGCTATTTTTTGGGTTCTTATGCGTGTGTGCATAAGTTTCTATGCACACAATAGAGCAGTTCTATGCATTTTTGTGTTTTTATGCTTGTGAGCATAAGTTTCTATATATTGTTGGAGCAGTTCTATGTTGTTTTTATGCGGCAACAAATTTACTTTTTATTCATTGAACTATTAATTTCTATGCAATATCGGCACCAAAAACGTTTAAGTGCATCTTAACCACTGAATCTATAAATTCGATCATCCATCACGTGCTATTTTTCAAATTTGATTGCTTTTTTTACAGATTTGGAACACGGCATATATCAATTTGTGTGCTTGCAACTCTTGATTGTTCAAATTATTCATGCTTAGTTTGCACAGAATTCTATGCTTAGTTTACATAGGTTTTATTCATGCTTAGTTTGCATAGGATTGTATGCTTACTTTGCATAGGTTTTATTCATGCTTAGTTTGCATAGGATTCTATGCTTAATTTACATAGGTTTTAACACCAGTTGCATAGGTTTTATTCACGCTTAGTTTGCAATGCAAGCAAGCATGGCTTTCTATGCAATATTTGATGCATCCATTAGAGACATTGTTTCTGTGCTTGCATATATAAGTTTCTATGCATAGCGTCCATGTTAATTTCTATGCTTCATGTGTGATGGATGGTGTTACTACTTGAAGATGAGTTCGGCGATGGATGTGGTCAGAATTTTTATGCTTCGTGTGTACAAGTTTCTATGCGCCATATCTCATGTTTTTGTCTAGCTGGAGGTAGCTAGAGGTGCTGTAGTTGGATGTATCTATGCTTCATGTGTTTCTTCAATTTTTATGCCTTTGTGCAACTATTTTTTATTTAATACTGATAGTATAATCTATCATGGTATTTGGTTCACTCGATAGTAACATAAACAGTCCTGTGAATTTATGTATAGAAGTTGTTCGTGATACTTGAGTGAAATGTTTGATTTGTACTTACTATGTTTGTATGCATCCACTCGGTGATTTAGGGGAGCATGCTAGGACTGCTCCTATTCTCTTGACGTGCGGAATTGGAGATGCTGCTAGCTTGTAATTCGATAGATGCATAAAAATTGTGAGTGGTATCTATTCTGTTCACACAGATGTTTTTATGCCTTTCTTACCCCCTGTAAGGTTTTTGTGCTTGCTAAAACATTGCTCTATGCTTTTCTTTTGTCGTTGTAAGGTTTCTGTGCTTGCTAAAATATGTTTCTATTCCTGTCTTACCGTCGTAAGGTTTCTGCGTCTACTAAAACATGTTTCTATGCCTTTGTTGTGATGTAGGATGGTTGAAATGAATTCTTTCTTTTGGTGTGAGAGGTTAACGGTGGCTCGGAGATAGGACATGACTTGTCACGTCCACGACTTCCTTGGCTTGCGCAGCGGGGGCATTGTGTAATCTTGATGTAGTTCATGGGTTAGGGCCGTTACAATGTTTGTAATAATTGTTGGTGCCAAAAACATTTTTGCGCATCTTGACCGTTGATTCTAGGAATCCGATCGCCCATCATGTGCTATATTCAAATTTTAAATTTTGGAGAAGACGAAATCGCCTCCGTGTTTTACGCGTGCGGTCTCCATGTTCTATGCATTGTTTCCATGTTAATTATACACTCTTGACCACTGATTCTATGCACCTAATTGGCCATTACATGCCAGGATTCAAATTTCAAAGGCGACAAGGTTGTCTCCATGTGGAGATATTTTTATGCAGTATCAAAATTAATTTTTATTCATCCAACCACTAATTTTTATTCAACGTTGGCACCAAAAACTTTCCTACGCATCTTGACTAGTGATTCTATGCATCCAATCGGCCATTACATGTCATGATTTAAATTTTAAATTTTGAAAAACACAAGGTCGTCTCCATGTTTCTATGCTCTCGCTCGCAAGATCTATTCATAGATGAAATTCTATCTCATAGTGCGCAAAATTATGAATTTTAAGTTCTATGTAATATCGGCGCCAAAAACTTTTCTGCGCATCTTGGCTATTGACCTTATGCATCTAATCGGCCATCACATGCCATGATTCAAATTTCAAAGTTTAGAGAAGACAAGATCATCTCTATGTTTTACGCTTGCGGTCTCCATGTTTTATGCGTTGTTCCTATGTCAGTTATACACCCTATAGTGGGAAGCATAATGTTGGTAGAGACAATTACAGTTGTTAAGTGGAATGTCCATCTCGCGGAGATATTTTTACGTGGTAACAAAGTTAATTTTATTGATCCAACTACTAATTTCTATGCAATATCGGCGCAAAAACTTTTTAATGCATCTTGACAATTAATTCTATGCATCCAATCGGGCATCACGTGCCATGATTCAAATTTTAAATTTATGAATTTTTATTCTTTTCAAAAAATATTCACAATGGATCTTGAATCGTGCCCAAAAATGTTAGGAGTCCAATGGTGAAAACCGTTTTTGAATCGGATGCTTCGTTGAGAAATTATCGTGAAAAATGAAAGAGATTAGAATGGATGCATGCATGCATGTGTCAGCTTGTGTCAGCGCGTGTCAGGTGCAGTTAGGTGGAACGTCCAGCTCGCGGAAAAGTTTTTATGCGGTAATGAATTGATTTTAATTCATCCAATGACTGATTTCTATGTAACATCGCGACCAAAGCTTTTCTGCGCAGCTTGACCTGGATTTTTATACATCCAATTGATTGGGTCTGTAGTGGTCTCCCACTCGCGCACGCGTCAACTCTGCTGACCTGAATGGGTGGGCTGGCTGGGGCTTTCAATACCTATTTCTAGCCCTGGGCTCCCAATAGCCCAGCCCTATATATATATATATATATATATATATATATATATATATATATATATATATATATATATATATATATATATATATATATATATATATATATGGCTGGGCTATTAGGAGCCCAGGGCTAGAAATAGGTATTGGAAGCCCCAGCCAGCCACCTCACCTAGGCGCGCGAAGGTCCCAGCCAGCCCACCCATTCAGGTCAGCAGAGCTGACGCGCGCGCGAGTGGGGGACCACTACAGACCCAGCCAATCGGATGTATAAAAATCCAGGTTAAGCTGCGCAGAAAAGTTTTGGTCGCGATGTTGCATAGAAATTAGTCATTGGATGAATTAAAATCAATTCATTACCACATAAAAACCTTTCCGCGAGCTGGACGTTCCACCTAACTGCACCTGACAGGCGCTGACACAGGCTGACACATGCATACATGCATGCATGCATCCATTCTAATCTCTTCCATTTTTTCACGATAATTCCTCAACGAAGCATCCGATTCAAAAACGGTTTTTACCATTGGACTCCTGACATTTTTGTACACGATTCAAGATCCATTGTGAATATTTTTTGAAAAAATAAAAATTCATAAATTTGAAATTTGAATCATGGCACGTGATGCCCGATTGGATATATAGAATTAATTGTCAAGATGCATAAAAAAGTTTTTGCACCGACATTGCATAGAAATTAGTAGTTGGATGAATAAAATTAACTTTGTTACCACGTAAAAATCTCTCCGCGAGATGGACATTCCACTTAACACTATAATTGTCTCCACCAACATTATGCTTTCCACTATAGGGTGTATAACTGACATAGGAACAACGCATAAAACATGGAGATCGCAAGCGTAAAACATAGAGATGATCTTATCTTCTCTAAACTTTGAAATTTGAATCATGGCATGTGATGGCCGATTAGATGCATAAAGTCAATAGCCAAGATGCGTAAAAAAGTTTTTGGCGCCGATGTTGCATAGAACTTAAAATTCATAATTTTGCGCACTATGAGATAGAATTTCATCTATGAATAGATCTTGCGAGCGAGAGCATAGAAACATGGAGACGACCTTATGTTTTTTAAAATTTAAAATTTAAATCATGACATGTAATGGCAGATTGGATGCATAGAATCACTAGTTAAGATGCATAGGAAAGTTTTTGGTGCCAACGTTGAATAGAAATTAGTGGTTGGATGAATAAAAATTAATTTTGTTACCGCATAAAAACATCTCCACATGGAGACAACCTTGTCGCCTTTGAAATTTGAATCCTAGCATGTGATGACCGATTAGGTGCATAGAATCAGTGGTTAAGAGTGTAAAATTAACATGGGAACAATGCATAGAACATGGAGACCGCACGCGTAAAACACGGAGGCGATTTCGTCTTCTCCAAAATTTAAAATTTGAATATAGCACATGATGGGCGATCCGATTCCTAGAATCAACGGTCAAGATGCGCAAAAATATTTTTGGCACCGACAATTATTACAAACATTGTAACGGCCCTAACCTATGAACTATATCAAGATCACACAATGCCCCCGCTGCGCAAGCCAAGGAAGTCGTGGACGTGACAAGCCATGTCCTATCTCCGAGCCACCGTTAACCTCTCACACCAAATGAAAGAATTCATTTCAACCATCCTACATCACAACAAAGGCATAGAAACACGTTTTAGTAGACGCAGAAACCTTACGGCGGTAAGACAGGAATAGAAACATATTTTAGCAAGCACATAAACCTTACAACGACAAAAGAAAAGCATAGAACAATGTTTTAGCAAGCACAAAAACCTTACAGGGTAAGAAAGGCATAAAAACATCTGTGTGAACAGAATAGATACCACTCACAATTTTTATGCACCCAAAAAAAATTCTATGCATCTATCGAATTACAAGCTAGCAGCATCTCCAATTCCGCACGTCAAGAGAACAGGAGCAGTCCTAGCATGCTCCCATAAATCACTGAGTAGATGCATACAAGCATAGTAAGTACAAATCAAACATTTCACTCAAGTATCACGAACAACTTCTATACATAAATTCATAAGACTGTTTACGTTACCATCGAGTGAACCAAATACCATGATAGATTATACTATCAGTATTAAATAAAAAATAGTTGCACAAAGGCATAACAAAATACAAGCAATCAAATTTCATAGAGTCGAGACTGGATATGAACATTTTAAATGCATCCATGGATAACTGTTAATACAATGTATAGAAATGTGTTCCAACGTTAAATATAAATGTGCTCCAACAATGTATAAAATTATGTTCCAACAATGTATAAAGTGTGCCCCATCAATGTATAGAATTCAAGATGATTTTTTGCTCACACTGTTGGCTCAGGGCAGTCCCAATGGATAGTTTCTAGACGTAGTTTCCAAGAGAGAATAATTAATGTCCACCAGAAACTATTCTTCCCAACCCATGATTTATATAGCAGTTTCTATACATAAGATGACTTAACTGCAACACAAAAAAGAAGTAGATCACCTGTGGCCAGCAGCCATATAGCCTCGTATGCACAATCGGCACTTTCTGCATCAAACACAGCTCATAATTATCCAGAAATATGCACAGTCGCTAGGAACATCTCCCTGAGAACACAGCAAGCAACTGTAGACAGTTCTATGCTAAACCACAAGGTAGTTGCTGAATATCGATTAACAAACCAAACTATTCTTCCTCAGACTGTTGTTTTCATATGCAATTGACAGACTAGTACACCAAACTAGCATAGTATTATTTACTAGTGCAAACCAACTAATCGAGCTAGATCGCATTAACAGTTACACAGGGCACACATGTGTAGCTAAATTTCTCGGCGATCTAGGCATTGCAGTGCACTGGTTGACCTTTAGATACCACAAGGTGATCTCCATTTAGGCATTTAACAAGACCCAAAAGGAATGATTTTTCCATCGCGATCGATACCGTTGGTTGGTACAGGTTCTAGTCAACCGTGGGTTCATCATAAAACCAAACCAACTACCCAAGACGCGAACCAGAAAGTCCAACCAGAGATAGTGCGTACCAGTGTTGCGCCTGTTCATGACGATGAACTGCAACCTGGGCTGCGAGTTCCTGGACCAATCGAGCACAATCAGGACAACTAGTTTCAGCCTGCACATTATGGCTACCCAAATTAGAATGCTAAAAACCAAGAACAGTTTTTTATGCGTATTAATCAACAAGCAAACTGGATTGCTAGAGCTCACAAAAGATCAAGATTGAGCCACAACCAGTGACATGGGCCAAACCCTTCCAAATCTGCAAAAAAATACAAGCAATCAAATTTCATAGAGTCAAGACTGGATATGAACATCTTAAATGCATCCAAAAAAATTCTATGCTTCTATTTCTATGCATCCAAGAAATTAAGATTTCAATTTCTATGCACTCAAAAATTAATATTTCAATTTTATTCACACTATCAATGTTTTCTGATCGGTTTATCGTTCCTAATCGGTCTGGTACCGATCAGGACGATCAGGACGATTAATCGTCGATCAGGACGATTAATCAGCCTCTGATCGATCTAATTGTCCATATAATCGTCCAGCATATAGCAGGACTATATATCATATATGTATGGTATATATTCCATATACTATATATTTATATAGTAGACATCGAGCATCAAGACCATATTTTTAGTTAGTTGGTTACTTACCTATGAGATCTGACTCCATATTGATGTCCCAGCCTCCATATGTTAGCCCAGTAAGTGAAGCAGCCCATCTATCTATTTACTGTTGCTCGAGCCATAGACCTAATCGGACGATTAATCGCAAGTAATCGACGATTAATCGGACGATCAGGTTTCTGATCGCTCTGATCTAATCGAAGGGCCTAATCGAGTGCTAAGTACCGATCAGGACGATTAATCGTGATTAATCGCGATTAATCGGACGATCAGAAAACATTGCACACTATATCAAAGATAAGCATAGAAAAAGTCTCAGCTTAGATGGAAAGAAGTCTATTTCCATGCATCAAAAAATTAAGATATCAATTTCTATACATGAACACATGATCTGGACACACCAACACATGATCACATGAACAGAACACTGTCAGTGAAAGATCACAAAGGAAAAAAAGCTGGCGCAGATCCATTTCCAGATACATTTTGCAGTTTATTTCAGAAGTTTCAGTATGAGGAAGAGCACCCTAGTCCTAGTAAATGAGACACCAACTGAATTTGCAGAACATTTTGACATCATCCCATTATAGATGGCACACTTCAAAATATTTCTGCTGTACTATTTGCAGAACAGTTTCAGTGTGCACAAGATTGGCATTAACAGATTGATTACCAAACATATTTATATGACTATTTTTTTTATCCAAGATAACATGCTTTCGTAGAAAGGGAAAGCTACAGCCTAGCCGCCCCTGTGATGCCGAACTGCAGTTGCTGCTTGCCCGACAGGAGCCACGGAAGGGGGAGCCGCCCCTATGATGCCGATGGAGAAGGGAAGGTTGAAGTCGCTAGATCAGGGGCCGCGCCGCCGCCAGGGGCTGCCGAGCACGCGGGCTTGGCCAGGCCGTCGCCGAGGACCGCGGAACTCGATGGCCTAGCCGCACCTTGTCGAGCTAGGGAGGAGGAAAGGGCGCACCTTGTCGATCTGCCGCTCCTCATCCCGCTCGATCTGCTCGCTCCTCATCTCGCTCGAGGCTCCTCTTGCCTGCCGACCAGATCTGAGGGGGCGCCGCTGCCACTGGGTGCGGAAGGGACGGGCCGCCACCGGTGCCGCAGTGCCGCTGCAGGGTGGCCGCGCCGAGGCCGAGCTCGTGAAGCTTCGACGGAGAATGGAGGCCGCCGTGAGAGGGAGCGCCACCGGTGAGGGAGGAGCGCCGCCGTCGCCAGCGAGGATGGAGCGCCACCGCCGCTGGGAGGGAGGCCGTCGGGGAGGGAGCACCGTAGGAGGGGAAATTTTCTTTTTTATTCTTATTTTGAATCCAACACAGCAGACGTGAGGAGGTGGGTGCCTCATTTAAACACGGAAGGGTCCCACGCGCCTGATCTGACCAGATCAGACTGGCTGGGGTAGCTGGTTCCATCAAACTGCTCGTTGCCGGTTGGGCTAAGGCTTGCTGTAACTATCCGAAGCCCTATGTTCTCAATCGGATGTATAAAAATCCACCCATTCAGGTTAGCAGAGCTAACGCGCGCGCGAGTGGGGGACCACTACAGACCCAGCCAATCGGATGTATAAAAATCCAGGTCAAGCTGCGCAGAAAAGTTTTAGTCGCGATGTTGCATAAAAATTAGTCATTGGATGAATTAAAATCAATTCATTACATATAGAATCATGGCACGTGATGCCTGATTGGATATATAGAATTAATTGTCAAGATGCATAAAAAAGTTTTGCATAGAAATTAGTAGTTGGATGAATAAAATTAACTTTGTTACCACGTAAAAATCTCTCCGCGAGATGGACATTCCACTTAACACTGTAATTGTCTCCACCAACGTTATGCTTTCCACTATAGGGTGTATAACTGACATAGGAACAACGCATAAAACATGGAGTTCCACTATAGGGAGGAGGAAAGGGCGCACCTTGTCGATCTGCCGCTCCTCATCCCGCTCGATCTGCTCGCTCCTCATCTCGCTCGAGGCTCCTCTTGCCTGCCGACCAGATCTGAGGGGGCGCCGCTGCCACTGGGTGCGGAAGGGACGGGCCGCCGCCGGTGCCGCAGTGCCGCTGCAGGGTGGCCGCGCCGAGGCCGAGCTCGTGAAGCTTCGACAGAGAATGGAGGCCGCCGTGAGAGGGAGCGCCACCGGTGAGGGAGGAGTGCCGCCGTCGCCAGCGAGGATGGAGCGCCACCGCCGCTGGGAGGGAGGCCGTCGGGGAGGGAGCACCGTAGGAGGGGAAATTTTCTTTTTTATTCTTATTTTGAATCCAACACAGCAGACGTGAGGAGGTGGGTGCCTCATTTAAACACGGAAGGGTCCCACGCGCCTGATCTGACCAGATCAGACTGGCTGGGGTAGCTGGTTCCACCAAACTGCTCGTTGCCGGTTGGGCTAAGGCTTCCTGTAACTATCCGAAGCCCTATGCTCTCAATAATATTAATATATATATATATATATATATATATATATATATATATATTAATTAGTTATAAACTCAATTGGCTAGCTAGCTACATGCCAGTTCCTTGGTGCAAGGTTTTCTCTAGTGTTACATTAAGCACTATTTAGGCATCGGAGGTATCGGGTTATTCATTTTCGCATCGAGTTTGTACAGGAGATTCCTGTTGGTAGGTTTTTGCATGTAAGGTCTAGGTGCTCCGTCTGACTTGAACAGGGCACCCATGTGCCTCCTCTTTTGCACTAGAGCCTCGTTGTTTGCTTTGCTCAAAGTTGTTCGACTCTGAAGCCTAGGTTATTGTTTGCTGAATGTGTACGTGGTGCAACTATGCATTAATGTAGCGTGCTCATGTTGTAATGGGGTGATCTGATGATTTTGTAGCTTGACCGGGCACCATATACAGTTGGGTCGTGTACGTGTACTTAAACTCGTCACTCATGCATCATTGCAAATGTGTGTTGTATATATAGATTGCAAGACAGAGAAAAACATGCCATTGCAAATTATAAGACATTTTGGCTAATCTAGATACTTTGCTTTAACTATGTATCTAGACATAGAGTGTATCAAGTGCATAGTAAAAGCTATATATATGTATTTGGAAAATCCAAAACGTCTTACAATTTAGAATGTAGGGAGTATTGATTAGTTGTAATATTCTGCCCTGATGCCACTGCCACCCAAGTAGAGTGGCCATAAATAAAGTGGTTGTGATTGAAACTTGTTGTCTACAATGATAGAAAGTGGTGTCACCAAATAACCCATACCTAGATGCCACCTACAACTTAAATATGGAGGGTTCTTGAAAATATTTCATGTTTATCTAAAATGCATTAATGAGCGGTCATTCGGATGCCTTAACTATTCAGTAGGAGATATGGTCATCTTTATAAGGAGAAGATGTCATTGAACCAAAAAAAAATACTCAAGAGCATTTTTGCCTTGTAGCATCGTGCTGTCTAGGGGACATGTTTTTATGAGAGTGCAATGCAAAGAACTAAGTACATTGCAACACAATATGTAGTCATGTAGGCAATGGAGGCATTTGGAACCACCATATTTGAGTGAACTCTGTTTCACTGTCTAATAACAATGTATCCGGTGCTGCACTGGCATCTGCTTTAGTCGCTGTGTGCTTGCAGTGGTACATATGGTCTAGGCGTTGAATGCAAGATATCAATCCTGGGTACCAGGGCTTATTCGATTGGATCTGACCATCGTTTCACCATACGATGATCAAGGATATCAGAAAGCAAGATATATATAGCACACAACGAGGGATCATGGCGAAGGAGTGGATACATTCTTTGACCGAACTTCATCCTCTGTTTGTCCACTAGTCTAGTTTAAGTGTGTATGTAGCAGTAGTTTCTTGTGTGTTCTTAAACGCTAAGCCTGGCAGAAGAATGCAATGAAAAGAACTAGGCATGTTATAAAACGCAGCATCTAGGCAATGGGAACCATAGCATTTTAGTAAGCTCTGATTGACTCAACATCTCGAGGGATTGAGGGGGGAAGGAGTGGATACATTCTGTGAGCAGAACGCTTCTCCTGCTCCACTAGTCCAGTTTGGTAGGTGCTGCGTGCATCTCCAAGTATTCATGCCTTCTTTATGAGTGTTGTGGATATAATACACGAGTTGTACTTTGTGCGACTGTGCATATATATTAACCTGTAAGGCAGTTAGAAGACAGAAAAAAACATAAGAATCCCAGGTCAAGTGAGAAATATGATTCTTTCAGCTAAGCAAACAGCACTTGCAAGATTCGTTAGTTATATTGTAGCCACGCTACTGAGAAAAACATGTATTTGACAAACGGGCAACAATGTATTTGAAAAACATGTATTCTCAAGAACTCTGTTTCACAGCCTGAGCCTCCGCTGCAACCATGGGATCTGCTGTCTCTTCTTCATTCTCGCCTTCCCTTTCAGTGGCCAGTTTCTCCCTGTGCAGCTTCTCTGTTGCCTCGCCTGCATTGCTGCACGGCTCAGCCTGCAGCCGCTGCATCTCCTCTTCCTGCTGCTGCCTCTCGAACCAAGTGTCCACATCGGCCCAAACTGAACACAGATAGAACATACTTGTGAGTAATAAGATTATGTGTTGCTAGCAACCAATCAATGTAGATGAAACACCGAGAAGAAGCTAGAACTTATACAGCAGTCATTTTCTAACAGGTGTTTGATTCGTGTCATGGAACGACCGAGACAATCCAAACCTGTATCCGAGACTGAACATGCCATTTGGTTCGACGCAATTGTTCAGCTTATCCTTCATCGAGTCGTTCCAGGTTAAATAAAAATGGCACAAGTTGATTAATTGCAATGGAGATTTATGGTGTTGCTAAAGGTTATTATTAATAATGATAAACATGAGTAATTTAGGTTAAAACTTAAGGTTTACGTTAGGTTACTATTCATTATATCATGGCAAATTTAATGATTTATATGAGCATATCTTGTACCTTTGATATGACATAAATTAGTTGGTCCAACTATAGGCTAGTTATGACAAAGGTATATAGTATATATTGTCTATATGACGAGGAACATGCAGTCCATGACAAGATTCTAGATCTTCGTTTCCAAGGGTTTTCTCAAAAAGACATATGACCAGATTACCTCTCTACATCATCTTCATCAACTACGTCCTCTTTCTCTACCGGTTTGATCATCTGGCGCTCGTTAAGAATCCACGATCATGCATAAGGCCCAGTTAGAGCTGAGGGAGGCCTTCAAAGGACAATACAGGTTAACTGAAGATGATATGGTGAAGTTAAGGTGCTCTCTGGTCTTCTTTTTCAGTTCGATTGGGAGCTGCCTGGTGGCGCCAAGCACTTGCTTGAAGAACTTGAGATGACATAGGCTTTGGTATAACAGTAAGAAGGAAGCCAAGGCTTTGGCTCAAGGCTAAACTCGCGTTAGTTTCATATATAAGTATAAAAAAAATTAACTAGTTCATCTGTGGTTAAAAAATAACCGGAACTATACATGTTTTCAGATAGATTTTTAATCAATAAGGCCAAGTTACTTGATTTCTTATGATTATGAGTATGTAAGATTATAATTATAATGTGTTCTACAAACTTGTCCATTAGGATATGAAGAGTAAAACTATTGTTGTATTTTACCCCTAACTAGATACTTCAATAGATAAAAATGCTTGTATTATCTCACTAAATAGGGGTATGGATTGACATTTCACATTATTTTTCACTTAAAATTAAACTAAAATTTTCTTAGCCTATGCACTTGGTGTACCATGGACAAGTATTGCAAAATGGAGAAAAGTATTGATTAGTTGTAATCTTCTACCCTGGTGCTACCCAAGTAATATAAAGTGGCCATAAATAAAGTGGTTGTGATTGAAAATCGTTGTCTAGAGCGATAGAAAGTGGGTGTCAGCCAAATAACCCATACCTAAATGCCACCTACAACTTAATATGGAGGATTCCTGAAAATAATTCTCATGTTTCCACGCACGTGTGTGCGTGTGGTGTGAGGGTGAAGTGTGTGTTGGTTGTGTGCGTCCTGTTGTACCCTCTCAAAATGAGTAGTTATTCAGATGTCCTAACTCTTTGGCAGGAGATATGGTCTTTATAAGGAAATGCCATTGAACCAAAAAAAAAAAACTCAAGGGCATTCTTGCCTGGTAGATCGTGCTAGCTAGGAGACTGGTCCTTGTGAGAGTGCAATGCGGAGAACTAGGCATATTACAATGTAGCATATAGCCATGTAGGCAAGGGAGGCATTTGGAACCACAATATTTCAGCAAACGCTGGTTCACTCTCTATCAACAATGTATCGGGTGCTGGGATGGGGAGTTGATCTGTGCTTGCAGTGGTACATAGGTGTAGGGGTTCAATGCAAGATATCCTGGGTATCACAACCTCTATGCTTTGGATCTGACTGTTGTTTCACCATCCGATCGTTGAGAACATTAGAAAGCAAGATAGCACACAGCGAGGGATTGGTGGGGAAGGAGTGGATACATTCTGTGACCAGATCTCCATCCTCGGCTAGGTATGTAGCAGTCATGCGATGGTAAATGTTGTGTGCTGATGCCTTCATACCTTCTGCATATGTTGCGGATACCACTAGAATATATATTGCTAAGTATTCAGGGGCACTCGTCTGGTATTTAATTTCTTCCGTGTTCTTGAACGGTAAGCCTAGTACGAGAATGAAAGAAAAGAACTAGGCATATTACAAATTTACAACGCAACATGTAGTCATAGGGAACCACAGCATTTTAGTAAGCCCTGCTTGACTTTGTGGCCTAAAGAATAAAAAAAAGAAACCCATAAGAATCCCAGGTCAAGTGAGAAATAGGATTCTTTCAGCTAAGCAAACAACACTCGCAAGATTGGTTTGTCAAATTGTATTGTATCCACGTTGCTGGGGAAAATATGTATTTGACAAAGGGGCACCAATGTAGCACATATGTTATGAAGTTGGTATTCGGTTCTTAAGAACTTTGTTTCACAGCCTGAGCCTCTGCAGCAGCCATGGGATCTGCTATATATCTCTTCTTCTTTCTCACCCTCCCTTTCAGCGGCAAGTTTCTCCCTATGCAGCTACTCTGCTGCCTGCATCGCTGCAAGGTGCTTTGCCTGCAGCCGCTGCATCTCCTCTTCCTACTGCTGCCTCTCGAACCAAGTGTTCGCATCGGCGCAGCCCAAACCGAACACAGATAAAACATACTTGTGAGTAATAAGATTATGTGTTTCTAGCAATCAATGCGGATGAAACACTGAGAATAAGCTAAAACTTCTATAGCAAATCATTTTTCTAACAACGTGTTTGGTTCGTATCATGGAATGACGCACCACGATCTGAACCTGTATCCGAGCCTAAACGTGTCGTCTGGTTCGACGCATCGGTTCAGCTCATCCGTCATCGAGTCGTTCCAGGTTAAAAAATGACACAGGTTGAGTAATTGCAATGGAGATTTATGGTGTTACAAAAGGTTATCATTAATATTGGTAGACATGAGTAAACATAATGTTTATGTTAGGTTACTTTTCATTATATCATGGCAAATTGAATGATTCATATAACATTTAGGAGTTTTTACTTCAGGTTGATGTTCATCACAATAGCAGAGGCAAATAATTTATAGGCAATGCAAATTAGATTCAACGATTATTGTTGCGACTAATGATTGAGAATGAAATGATGGTTATACATTATATTTTGGAATTTCAATGCTTCTCGCATGTCGTAGGGTTAGTAATTAGTAACAGTAAAATAAGATGGATGCATCTTCTCCTTGCCCTCCAATTTTTCTTATGAATTCAGTGCTGGTCATTTGGCTAAAATACATCCTTTAATTTCAGATATGTTACATTTATTCTGCGTCGAAAATTATTATGAGCATCTCTTGTACCTTTGATATGACATAAATTAGTTTATCCAACTATAGGCTAGTCCTGACAAAGCTATATAGTATATATTGTCTATATGACGAGGAACACGGTCCATGACAAGATTTGAGATCTTCATTTCCAAGGGTTTTCTCTAAAAGGCACATGAAACACTTAGCTCAACATATACATACTTATACAGTTATGTACACAATCAATTGGCTAGCTACATGCCAGTTCCTTGGTGCAAGGTTTTCTCTAGTGCTATAGTCGAGTTTGTATAGGAGACGTACTCTTGTTCGAAATTTTTTGCACATAGGGTTCCGGTGCTCCGTCAGCTTTGTGCCTCCTGTTTTGAACCAGCGCGTCTTTGTCTGCTCAAAGTTATTGGACTCTATCAGCATGTGGATTACTGTTTTCTGAATGTGTACGTGGTGTAACTGCATTGTAACATCCACCTGTTGTAATGGCGTGATCTGATTTTGTAGCTTGACCAGGCATCATAGTAACCGATCAAACTATGTGGTTCCTCACATACGAATCTCTCATTGACAATCAAAATTTCAGCTCAACACAGAACCATGCATATTTCACCATCCAAAATGAATATCTAATAATCTACCAGTCCCTCCCACCCGTGTACTCCCTCTCAAATCTATTGGTCCAAAACTAGCAAGAACGGGAAAAAAAATCCCATCCTACATCTCAGAAGCAGGAATAGGAGTTTCGCAACCGGCCCAGAACACTGCACCCTCGCTCCACTCTAGCTAGTGCCACTATTGCTACCCAAATAGTATCATGAGACATGTCAGGACTTGGGCTGCTATCTATATATGATGTGCCAAAGGGAACCAATGCAATAAGGTGTTTGTGAACGTGTGGGCAATTGCAAGAGATAGAGCCTTGGGGAACTCTTCTCTGCGACCCCCCAGCGCTCCCCCTAGGGCAACTCAGGGGGAGACGACCGCGCCACCCTAGGACCCCACCTCCTGGCCCTCTCCTCAGGCCGTCGTCGTCACCCATCGGCGTGAGGCGGATGCGGCGGCCCACGGCGGCCCGAAAAAAGGTGCCCGCCGTGGCCTCCCCCTCCCCCTCCTCCCCACCTCTCTCTCCCACTCCCGACCCTCCACCGCTCGACCCTTCCAAGGTGCTTCTCCGGCGACCTCGCCGGCCGACAGCCCAGATCCGATCTAGCCTCCCCCACGATGGATCTGCGGAGGCGAGGACATGGCCGGTCGGTTTCGGGCGGTCGTCGTCGTGGGCCGGGGCGGCGCTAGCCTGGGGCGGCCGTCCCGCGCAACCCTAGCTCGCTTGGGCCGACGCCAGCACTTGCTTCCCTCGACAGCTGTCCCCTGGCTCTCAGCCGGGGTTGGGGCAGCAGGGAACTGTGGGGACTGCGCCACCCTGGCTCGCTGGGACATCGGACCTCGCTTCTGGTGCCGTGTGGACCAGGGCCTGCGGCCGTCCCCTAGGCTCTCGGCCGAGGTTGGGGCAGCACGGTCCCTGTCGACGCACGGCCGGGGCTGGGCGGCTGGCACTGCGGGGGGGCCGTGCCTGCTCCCTACGAAGGGGTACGGCATGCCCCGAAGGGTGCCGCGGCTCCTTCGGCCTCTGCGGGGGCCACCCGGATCTGGTACTGCGGCCGGCCTTGGCAGGGCCCCCCAATGCCAGGGCTGGAGCGGCAGGGAGCGGCGCTGACCAGTGGTGTGGTGGGTGCTGCAGTCTTTGCGCCTGCGCCGCGGCTTCAACTTTGCCTCGTTGTCACGGCTTCGGTCGCCTAGAGAAGCTTGCGTCCATGACAAGAATCGGGGTGAAAACCCTGCCCGGTTCTTCCGGGCTGGCGGCGGTGGCGTAGCGTGCATCATCCACCTCCTCAGAGGCGTCGCTGAAGCTTCTTCGTCTAGAGCAGGCTAGGGACGAAAGTCCAACTCCTGTGCTTCTACCAAAATGGTTTGCGTCTGCGGATGTCAATTTCCTTCTTGAAGGCATTGTTGGAGCACTGCTACAACCTGTCGCCCACTACCCTCGCTGGAGCTCTTCGCTTTCTTCGTCGACATCAGCGGTTTCCGTCACGCCGTCGGTTGCTGGGGAAGTTCCTAACTGTGCCTGTTTGTGCGTTTATGTGTTCAACTGTAATGGGTTGTCCTGTTGCACTCGACCTCGCCGGCTTCGTTCTAGCGGATGCTTTGCCGCTATCGGTTTCTCGGGCGGATGCTTTGCCGTCGTTGTCGCTGGCCTCCTCTTTGACAGATGCTTTGCTGCTAAGAGTATCATGGCCGCCCCTCGCTGCGGATGCTTTGCCGTAGGGGGTGTTTTCTTCTCTGACGGATGCTTGGCCGTCTGTGGTTCCCTGGCGGATGCTTTGCCGCCTTGGCTCTTTGGCCCCCTCTCTGGTAGATGCTTTGCTGCCGAGAGTGTATTGGCCCGCTTCCTGGCGGATGCTTTGCCGCCGTGGTCACTCGGTTCGTTGGCGGATGCTTTGCCGCCGTTGCCTCTGGATGATCGTTCTCACAGCTTGGTCTTTTGCATACGAAACCATTGCGTTGATGTTTTGTTGCAGGCACAGTTGCAGGTCTTGGGTGTTGAGGGCAGTCGCTCTCTCTTGTGTATCTTTTGTTGTTCCTATGGTTATTCCAAGTTACTTACTACTATCTTAGTGGTTTGTAACATGTGCTATGAGGGTTCTATTATAGCTGACTTGTAATTCACTCTTCTTAATGAAAAACGGGCTATATCCCCCCATCGTGAAAAAAATTGCAAGAGATAGCAAGTTCTGGAATTCAGGCAAGAGAAAGAATGTGTGTGGCAGCATTAGTTCTTGAATACACTCTGGCCGCGTTTGGTGCAGGCAGGGGGGGGGGGGGGGGGCGGGGGGTGTATTGCCCATGCCCTGGTATGACCCTGGGACTAGCCAACATGGAGTTGGTGCTCGCAAGTCTTCTTTTTCACTTCGATTGGGAGCAGCCCCGTTGAACCCAAGTCTGAAGAACTTGACATGACAGAGGCCTTTGATATATAGCAAATAAGAAGGCAGCCAAGGATCTAGCTCAAGCCCAAACCTCCCATTAGTTTCGTATAAGTATCAAATTAACTAGTTCGTCTGTGCTCTAAGAACAACTGGGACTATACATGTTTTCATATAGTTTTTTTTAATAAATAACGCCAAGTTAGTAGATTTGTGATGACTAAGAGTACGTAAGATTATAACTATTATATGTATTTGTACTATAGAAGACCAAAATGAAGCTTGAATTACAATAAATTGTAGTGCACAATTACTCTCCCTCTGTTCTACCATACTTGTTCATGAACTCAGAAGAGAATGTTCCACGATCCTTGTCCTTTGAGGATATGAAGAGTGAAACTATTGCAGTATTTTACCCCTAACTAAATACTTCGATAGAAAAAAAAATGGTTGTATTATTCATTAAATAGGGGTATGGATGGTCATTTCACATTATTTTCACTTAAAATTAAACTAAAATTTCTTGGTCTATGTGCACATGGTGTACCATGTACAAGTATTGCAAAGTGGAGAAAAGTATTGATTAGTCGTAATCTTCTACCCTGGTGCTACCCAAGTAAAGTGGCCATAAATACAGTGGTTGTGATTGAAACTCGTTGTCTACGGCAATAGAAATTGGAGTCACCGAAATAACTCTTACTTAAATGCCACCTACAACTTAAATATGGACGGTTCTTGAAAATAATTTTCATGTTTCCCTAAAATGCAGTAATGAGTAGTTATTGGATGCTTAACTATCCGGTAGGAGATATGGTCTTTATAAGGAAATGTCACTGAACCAAAAAAAGAGATACTCAATGGCATGGCCATTCTTGCCTGGTAGCATTGTGCTAGGTGGGAGACAGGTCCTTATGAGAGTGCAATGTAAAGAACTAGGCATATTACAACGCAGCATGTAGCCATGTAGGCAAGGGAGGCATTTGGAACCACAATGTTTGGGCAAACTCTGCTTCACTCTCCGTTTCGATCCAGTGCTGGAGTCGGGTCTGCTATAGTTGCTGTCTTCTTGCAGTGGTACTTATGGTCTAGGGGTTGAATGCAAGATATCCTGGTTATCACAGTTTCATCCTTGTTTCTGACCGTCGCTTCACCATCCGATGGTCTAGAAAATTAGAAAGCAAGATAGAACACAATGAGGGATTGGTGAGGAAAGAGTGGATACATTCTGTATCCTCACTTCATCCTCTGCTCATCCACAAATCCAGTTTGAGTGAGCTTATCTGCTAAGTATGTAGCAGCCGTGCAATGGTAAATGCTGCGCGCATCATTAATTTGAATGTCTTCATGCCTTCCACATGTTTTGCAGATACCACAAGAATTTTACTTGGTACTCAGGGGCATTCGTCTGATAGTTTCTTGTGTGTTCTTAAACGCTAAGCCAAGTAGGAGAATGCAATGAAAAGAACTACGCATGATCAGAAAGGTTCTCGTGCTCCACTAGTCCAGTTTGGTAGATGCTGCGCGCATTTCCAAGTCTTCATGCCTTCTGTATGAGTGTTGCGGATAATACAAGACAAGAATGTACTTTTATGCCAGTGTGCATATATATTAATCTGCTGGAGATGCTCTTAGGATTCTTTCAGCTAAGCAAACAGCATTTGCAAGATTCGTTGGTCATATTGTAGCCACTGCTGAAAAAAAGACATGTATCTGACAAACAGACTCCAATGTAGCACATGTGTTATGAAGTTGATATTTGGTTCCTAAGAACTTTGTTTCACGGCTTGAGCCTCTGCTGCAGCCATGGGATCTGCTGTCTCTTCTTCTTTCTCGCCCTCCCTTTCAGCGGCCAGTTTCTCCCTGTGCAGCTTCTCTGCTGCCTGCATTGCTGCACGGTGCTCTGCCTGCAGCCGCTGCATCTCCTCTTCCTGCTGCTGCCTCTCGAACCAAGTGTCCGCATCGGCCCAAACTGAACACAGATAAAACATACTTGTGAGAAATAAAGTTATGTGTTGCTAGCAATCAATGCTGATGAAACACAGACGAAGCTAAAACCCCATACCAGTCATTTTTTAAATGTCTACAAGCTCAAATAATTGAAGCATAGACAGCAAAGGAACAATCTAGGCATCTAGCTATTCTGGATTTTCTTTTGGGTCTTACTAAGCAATAAGTAATAAAACAGATTCACAAATAATGAAAAAAATATGCAACTTTTTGGACAAGAGATAAAGAGAATCACAGTACGTTTTTTTTAATGCACTTTCAATTGGATTGACTGGAAGTCAAGTGCTATTGCCAATTTACTATCATCTGAGCATGACAAATTTACAATGTTAAATGAAAGGAAGTATAAAAATTTCAAGGGAATAATTACAATCATTCTACTGGGCAAGAGTTCATCAGACCATAAACTATAACAAATGCTTCTTCCGTGTTTTTTCTTTTTCAGTTGCAAGGGCCAAGGGATACAAACGTTTATTTCAGCAGCTCGGAAGCCTAAAAGTTACCATTGTCAGTTTTTTCTTCTCCCCTTGTTTATCAATATTATATACAGTAAGGGTACTCCCCAACTGATTTCACCAAAAATAATAACCACTAACTGATTTCACGCAGACAGCCCATTCTGCAATCAATATGGGGAATTCTAACAAATATGACATGTGTAAATGTGATTTTAGCTTTAGGACCAACAATGGTGTATAGGACAATAGAAAACTAAAAAATGTATAACCTGAAACCTGTCTTATCCCTACCCTCTTATGTCAATAAAGAACTGTCATTGTGTATCACTCTACATTAGTTAAAACTCTGTTCCGCACTCATAACTCATTCTTTGTCAGACTGTATAAACTCTTTTTTCTACTAAACTAATTTATCAAGCTACATGAAAAAAATCAATGATATAGGCATCAGGTCAGGTCCAAACCTTTGTGCCAAATAATAGTTACTGACCCTGTAGAGATGATCGGTTCATCCGGTGAATGGTACAACATTATAGTTACTGCAAAATTATAGTTGTTGGGCTTCGCTTAATTTTAAATAAAACTTTACAGTGGGGGGGCTCCCCGGCTGTATTTTAGGTTCAAAAAAAAATGGTACAACATGTGGACCAAGGTTAAAGTAGGAGTTCAAAATATTATAGTTAAATACTTTTAAATTTGAAACCTGCAAATGTTTTATTTATATGCAATTGTACTAACCTAAATATAGCTCAAAACACGGACAGGATTGTCACCCAAATAAGAACAGTGGTAACAATTCATTGCTCAGATGGTTGTCACCCAATGCGGGTGCTAGGGCATGGACGGGTGAGGTTGCAAGTTCAATCCTCTAGACAGTATTACAGTAAACCATTGAGACATATTAAAAACACATTTTCCCCGGAGTTTTCCACTAAATGATCCTTTAGGTAAACAGAACCAGACCTGGCTCTGTATCAGACTATTTTCCAGTTGAACAAGCAAACCACCCTAGCGATATTGCAATCCAGAGAGCGTCGCCTCATGTAATTTGAACTACACCTTAGTTAAGGTTCAGACAACGGAGCCCTGGCAGTAAAACAGCTGTCCTTACCTTGAGACAGCTTAGATTAGGATAGGGAGGATGATAATATGTCATGAGCAACCTACCCCAATCCATCCTGGGTCTCCAGATTGAAAAAAAAATGGTGTCTATATTTGATAAAGCAGCTTGAACAATAAACATAAGCGTATGCAAAACAATTTCCATTATCTACTAAAATCACTTCAGCAGTTCCAACAAATGCTATTGATTGATCAAGGTAACATGCTGGCTCAACAGCTGGTCAACTAACCTATGTGGTTGGATAGGTCCTATTACTAGCTTCACCTCTATTGAAGGATAAGGTGATGAACAACAGCGGCAATGGCAACTGCATTATGTATGTGTATGTGTATTAACTTAACCGCTGATGGACGATAAGAAGATAACTAGGTTCCATTCTCTATGTGTATTCGGTGCTACTCTATTGTTTATCTATGTACCTTCCTCTATGTGCATTCTCTATGTACCTTTGAAAAGCAAAAAAACCTAAGCCGATTGGATTATTAGATAACACCAATGAACTGCCGCACCATGAAAACCATGAACTGCATTACTATTAGCACACTGTAATGTAATGAAGATAAAAACTCACAACTCTGAACTATCTTCCTAATTATCATATAGCACAGAAGTATTTCTTTCCTTCCGCAATGCTGGCCATAAGATGTAAACTGAAAAAAAATGGAATATTCCAGACCATAACAGAGATTTTAACACAGTGGTTTGAACCAAACCAAGTAGGGTTTTTACCGCAAAACCAATTCTGATAACTACAAGGCCCTAAAAGTTACAAAGCACAAACAACTGCTTATCTGTTCATTGCTTCTAAGTACAAAGCTTTATAAAAGAATGCTTAAAATCAACAAATCGATCTTATACACAAAGAACAGCCATCAACACAACTTGTTGACATTTGAACAATTGAGTTCAAGCACAAGGATCCATCTTGCTTGTGCATTTAGGAAGAGATTTTGTTATAGTCGGAGACAAAAGTTGCCACGTATGATAACATCCAAAAATCTGTAGAACTGTACTGGTATATATCTTGCTTGCGCATTTAGAAAGAGATTTTGTTATAGTTGAAGACAGAAGTGGCCGCATATATGAATAACATCCAAAAATCTGTAGAACTGTGCTGGTATATACGTGAAGGAGCATTTATTTCAGCATTCACTTTTCACAAACATCCACATTTTCCCCCAGATAACTACTGCGAGTTCCAATTTTATGCATTCTCACTTTTCAGTTCCAATTTTATGCATTCTCACTTTTCCCCCAGGAACACAAGCTATAAATTGTACTAATGCGACCCTAGTATTTATTACCTAAAAATCATAAGCAATTTCCTCACCCTTAACGTTCCAACCATGCTTTTGAACTAAATTACAATCATTTTTTTGTGAAGAGTTATGGCAGTCCTTGCCCTAATAAGTTAGTCACAGGCAACCAAAACAATCAATTGAGCAGCTGCTAAGGTAGGGCACGACCAAGTGAGGAAGCAAAAGGAAGACGGTGAGAAAGAGGGAACGGAAGGCTCACTTGGCTGGGCAGCCCATCCCTGCTCCCCTCCCTTGATGCGCTCGGGGAAGGCGTAGTTGACGGTGAGCACGCGGCCGAAGAGCTCGGCGCCGTCCATGTTGTCCATGGCAGCGGCGGCGTCCTCGCGCTCGAGGAAGGTGACGAAGCCGAAGGAGCGGTGCTTCTGCGTGGACTGGTCGAGCGGCGTCTTGACGTCCTTGACCTCGCCGAAGGGCACGAACGCGGCGTGCAGGATCTTCTCGTCCACCTCCTCCGCCAGCCCACCTGCGCCATCAAGGCAGTCGAGGAAGCCCGGATTAGTCCACGCGGACGGGGAATTCGTCCGTTGGACGACCCACGACCACGAGTATTCTTGCTGAGGAATTTCGTCGAGCAGGTGACGCGCGCGGCCAATAAGGTGGGAGATTGGATAAAGGAGCGCGCGCGCGCGCGCTTGGAAGAGGAAGAGGAAGAGATGGTGGGCTTACCGACGTAGAGAGTGTTCTTCTGCACGGGCTGGTTCATGTCTCCGGCGGCGAGGTAGGCCGGTGCGGGGACAGGAAGACGGGAGGTGTCTGGCTTGGGGTTTTGGCTTTCTCTGCTCGCTGGACGGAGGGGCAGGAAGATACGGACTGGCGTATTGTATACAGCCTTTACTTTATTGAGTCGGAGTCGACCAGGGCCCTGTTTAGTTGCGCCAAATCGGCAGGTGCAAAATCTGCACAATAAAAAAAATTCATTGTAGTATTTTGTTTGTATTTGTGAATTTTTATCTAAACATTAATTAGGTTTAAAAGATTCGTCTCGCAAAGTACAACTAAATTGTGCAATTCATTTTTGATTTCATCTATATTTAGTACTCCATACGTGTGTCGGCATTTTGATGTGATGGGAAATCTTCTTTTTGCAGAGTAGAATTTAGGGAAAAATTTGGCATCTAAATAAGGCCCAGAACCTTACTAATCATCAAATCATAAAAAAAACTTACTAGGCCCTGTTTAGTTCCTAAAAGCACCCAAAATTTTTTGCACAGTACATATCCCATCGAATCTTTAGACGTATGTATGGAGCATTAAATGTAGGTAAAAAATAACTAATTGTATAGTTTATCTGTAAATATCGAGATAAATCTTTTGAGCCTAGTTAGTCCATGGTTGGACAAATTTTGCCAAATAACAACGAAAGTGCTACAGAAATTTTTCCCCAAAAATTTTCGGATCTAAATAAGACCTAATCATCACGAGTTAGTACCAGTTTAATCTCTAAGACTACCCGCAGTGGGTACTCTAAAACGATACTCTAAAGTTTTAGAGTATGAATATAGAGTAAAAACTGCTGCACTGGGTACTCTAAAACGATACTCTATCCTTTCTCTCACTCTATATTTAGAGTAGTACAGTGCTTACTTTTATACTCTATAGTGGCGGGCCCCACTAGCTAATCAAAGGAAAAAATGCTATAACTCACAAACCAAAAATCCAAATTAAATTTCGATTGCACCATTAAATTCGTCTCAATAAATCCTTCAAAACTAGATCACATATGGATATATTTAGATAAAGTAACAAGTAGGTCCTACAGTGGATAGAGTGAATAGAGGATGATATAGAGGATAGATGGGTGTGGAAGAATTAATAAGTATAGAGGAGAGAATCTTGCTGACTAGGATGTATAGAGGATGAATATAAAGGTCCATGAGTGCGGGTAGTCTAATATCTTTCATGCATGACCAACGTCCACGCCTACACTCCGTTTAGCGGCCCACGTGAAGCCTGTGCCGTCTGACCCCACACGGGGATGGCTCGTGCCCCTCCGCTTCCCTCGCCCGGACGTATGCGCCCGCTTAGCGGCCGGCACCCCAGCGGCTGCAGCAGGCGGCTATAATAGGTGGGTCCCTAGCAGCAACACACGATCTACTTTTAAAACATCTAGATAAAAACATTTGCAACATAAGTCTGGAGACACAAGAAACACTTAAAATATGTGTCTAAAACACTTGCAAAAACACCTAAAAACATTTAAAAAGTCATTGCAAAATATATGCAATATTCAGATAAACCCATTGCAACATGTGTGTGGAACATATGCTACATCCAGATAAACACACTTGCATCATACTACCCCTGTCCTTAAAAGAATGCAACTATGGTATGCGTGTATAAGGTCCTATATGGCTAGAGGAGGGTGAATAGCCTATAAAAAATTCTACAAAAACCACTAAGCAAACTTGTTAGAAAAACAAACGGCGTAAAGCGAGTTTTGCTTAGCCAAAGGTTGTGATACAAGCCTCCTTTCCACAAGACTAGTAGATTATGATCTCTAGTTCACACAAGAGCTATGTCACTAATAAAACACTAGAGAACAAGCTAATAACACTACTAGCAAGGCTACCACTAGAGCTACACAAGATAATCTAGTAAAATAAGTGCAAGAGAGTGGATTGTGATTTTTATACCAATGGTGGAGTGAAGATGTTGCCAATCACCAAGATGATATACAATCAAACAATATTGACAACAACACAATATGAAGACCAATCACCGGGAGACAAGAGACACAATATTTTTGTTCACCCGGTGTTCACTTGTGCACCGACAAGCTACGTCACCGGTTGTGTTGACCAACACTTAGATGGTTTCCCGGAGTGACCCTCAAGTCATTTGCCCCTCAAGGCACGCCCCGCAAGGCACCGCAAGACACCACTCTCAAGTGAGGTAACTCAATGACACGCGCATTCCACTAGAGTTGCTTTTGGCGTCCCGCCGATGAAAATACAAGAACCTCTCACAATCAACCGGAGGTGGCCAAGAACAATCACCTTCTCTTGCCAACGCCTCCAACAATCTCTAAGCCGGCTAGGAGCGGTACTCTCCAAGAGTAACAAGAAATCTACCGGCTAAACCACCCACAAGTGCCACTAGATGCCCTCAAGCTATGCAATGCACTTTGGGATCACTCAATCTCACTTTTGATTTGCAATCAAGCAAGAGAGATGAGTGGGAGGAGTTGCTTTAGCTCAAAGGATGCACAAGAGTGTTAGAAAATGCCAAGAGACCTCCCCAAGGGCCGGCCAACGAGTATTTATAAGCATCCCATACAAATAGAGCCGTTGCCACTCCACTAACCGTTTTTTCGGGATGACCGGACGCGCCGGTCAAAACTGACCGGACGCGCTCCACCGCGTCCGATCACCCTGCAACGTCCACGTGTTCTCCAGATTCAAACGCGACCGCCAGATCCTCCAACGGTCATTGCGCGCCAACAGTCAAACGCTATGACCGGACGCGCTGCTCAATTGACCGGACGCGCCGATGCGCACAGCTCCCGCGCCCGCGAAGCAACGATCGGACGCGCTCCAGATAACGACCGGACGCGACAGTGCCAGCGTTCGATTGGAGTCCAGTAAGCTCCCTTGACGACCGGACGCGTCCGATCGCGTGTGACCGGACGCGCACCGCATCCGATCGACCTTACGAACTGCAGTTCCCTCAGGGCGCCTGACCGGACGCGCCGGTCCCGCGAGTGACCGGACGCGCCGGTTGCAAACCCTAGCCCGCGCGTCTGACTGCTGCGCTGTACTGACCGGACAAGTCCGGTCAAACCGTGACCGCGTCCGGTCCAGCGTCCGATTACGCTGGTGACCTCCGTTCGCCTCCGTTTCTTTTCCGACTTCCGGCGTAGTGGAAAATAGGCATTTCATTTCCCCGAAATCGCCTGAATCCCGCGCTCGCACGCTCGGTGGGAGGGAGAGAGGAACTCAAACCCCTCTATCCGCAAGCCACAGCGCGACCAACGCCACCTTTACAAATGTGCCAACACCATCAAGTGTACAACTCCATGTGCTTGTGTGTTAGCTTTTTCTCAATCATTTTCAAAGGTTTTCCAGTTAGCTCACTAGGCCCTACATGCAATGCACTTCATGAATTCACCTAGTAGCACCCGTGCGTCGAATAACCGATAAGACTTCCCCTCTTAATAGTTCGGCTATCGACCCTAAACCACTCACACCCTCTATGGTGTCTTGAGTGTAAAACAAAATGGCCCTATGGTTATACCTTTGCCTTGAGCCCATTTTGTTTCTCCAAATGATATGATCCACTTCATATCATCACATGACCGTCTCGATCCATCGACCTTGACTTCACTTGCTCTTTACCGTTGCATCGGTCCGTCGGCGCCAAGTCTTGCTCAAGCTTCACCATCGCATGGTCCTTCGCTTCGAAGCCTCGACTTGCCCTTCACCTTCACAACCGGTCCATCGAGCCAAGTCTCATCTTGGTCTTCACCATCTTGGTCATATGAGTCAATGTCATGTCTCATATTCAATTACCACCTTTATCTAAATCATCTACTTAGATACAGAGGTTAGTCCTAGGTTTCATCAATTAGCCAAAACCAAACTAGGGACTTTCAATCTTCCCCTTTTTGGTAATTGATGACAACCCTCACAAAGATGATTTTAATAATAAAAGTTTTGAACTTGTCATACTTGTCCAATCATTTTGCTCATAAGTAAAGTTTGGACAATTATCACAAGCTCGGTTTTGGTAGCATTAGCTCTCTCTACATATGTGCATAGAGTTTGGATTGAAAGCTTTGCACATATGCATGGATAGAAGTGTTGGGAGAGTAATTCTACCAAAATGATGCTAAGGTGTAAGAAATGGACCTTTGAAGCGTGATACCAATCGGAGTTGCCTTTTACACCATCCTTAGCATCATGAAGTAACTAGACATCCATCAAAACTCAAGAACCCCGTGAGATCAACATTATATGTAAATGTTCTTGGACCACTTGTAAAGCAAAAAAGTATGTCTAGATACCATGTGTAAACTATTCCTATGCATGCTAGTAGATCATTTCATCATCCAAGTTCTATACTAGCATTGCACCACACAAGCATGTATATTGAATTTAAATACATGTGCAATGAGCAAGTCATATGAAAATGCACAAGCAAATGCAACAACTTTGTTTATGAGCTTGCTCCCCCTACTTGTGTGCATCAAAAATTTTATTTACCCCTTTATCATGTTGAATCATCTTTTTCTCTCCCTCTTTGTCAACAACTTACCCAAAAATGGGATCAAATTGTGGAGAGAAGAAAAATGTTTGATGGAGTAGGTTAAAATTTATCAATTTTGGTTCAACCTAGAACACTTGCCAAAGATATTTAATTTGATTTGAACCAAAGACAAACTTCTTCACACCTCATAATAAGGGTTATCTTGCCTATGTTGAATTAAACACTTATAGCAAATCTTCTAGATTCAACACTAGGTTTGCAAGCTCACAAACATATCATATGCCACCACTAGATCAAAACAAATATAGAGGCAATAGTGGTAACATATATCCATCAAATTCATTTGATTTATCATGAATGCTCATGCATACCACTTATTATGTCTACATGCTCTAGCAAGTCCTTAGCATAGGATGAATGACATGTCAATCAACTTTACCTTGCAATGTCGAAGGAGAGGCATGTCAATAAGTGGGTGGAGTGCATTCAACTCATGTTTGAGAAATCAAGAATATTCAACTCATTCCTTAGCTTGCAAAACCTCTTTTCATCAAGTGGCTTAGTGAGAATATCGGCAAGTTGATCATCAGTGCCAACACTTTCAATGGCAATATCTCCCTTTTGTTGATGATCTCTAATGAAATGATGCCTTATATCAATATGCTTTGTTCTTCCATGTTGAACCGGATTTTGTGTCATCTTGATTGCACTTTCATTATCACATAGCAATGGCACATTCTTGAAGTTGAGGTCATAATCCTTCAAAGTTGATTTTATCCATAGTAATTGTGCACAACAACTCCCCGCACTCACATATTCGGCTTCGGCGGTAGAGATTGCCACACTATTTTGTTTCTTTGAGGACCATGGCACAAGTGATCTTCCAAGTAATTGACATGTGCCACTTGTGCTCTTTCTATTGATCTTGCAACCCCATAGTCGGAGTCCAAATATCCAATCAATTCAAACTTTGACCCCTTGGGATACCATAGTCCAACATCTCTTGTTTGCTTCAAGTACCTCAATATTCTCTTTACGGCCGTGAGATGACTTTCTCTAGGTGAGGCTTGATATCTAGCACACATGCAAACACTAAACATGACATCCGGCCTTGATGCGGTGACATAGAGTAGACTTCCAATCAAAGACCGATATTCCTTTTGATTCACCATTTTGCCATCAAGATCACTATCCAAATTTCCATTTGTACCCATTGGAGTTGAAATTGGCTTTGCATCTTGCATTCCAAACTTCTTCAACATGTCCCTTATGTATTTCTCTTGACTCACAAATGTCCCATTCTTCAATTGCTTGACTTGGAGACTAAGGAAGTAGCTAAGTTCACCAATCATAGACATTTCAAACTCTTTGGCCATCATAGCACCAAATTCTTCACAATAAGCTTGATCGGTTGATCCAAAGATGATGTCATCAACATATATTTGCACTATAAATAGATCATTTCCAATCTTCTTGGTGAATAGAGTTGTATCAACCTTGCCCATCTTGAATCCCTTAGAGAGAAGGAAATCCCTTAGCCTCTCATACCATGCTCTAGGTGCTTGCTTTAAGCCATATAAAGCCTTCTTCAACTTGTACACATGGTTGGGTTTCTTTTCATCTTCAAATCCGGGCGGTTGCTCAACGAAGACTAGCTCATTGATAATCCCATTGAGAAATGCACTTTTGACATCCATTTGATATAGTTTGATGTTGTGTGCATAAGCATAAGCCAATAGAATTCTTATTGCCTCCAATCTTGCCACGGGAGCATATGTTTTATCATAGTCAAGACCTTCTACTTGAGTGTAACCTTGAGCAACTAGTCTTGCCTTGTTTCTCACTACAATGCCATCTTGATCTTGCTTGTTTTTAAACACCCACTTGGTTCCAATCACATTGTAGTTATTTGGCCTTTCTACCAACTCCCAAACATTATTTCTTGTAAAATTGTTAAGCTCTTCTTGCATAGCCATGATCCAATCGGCATCCCTCAGAGCTTCTTCTATCTTCTTTGGTTCTAAGGTTGACACAAATGATGCATGCTCACAAAACATAGCCAATCTTGATCTTGTTTGCATACCACTTCTAATATCACCAATAACACTATCAATGGGGTGATCTCTTACAACATGTTGTGGTTGGAGTACTTCCACTTGATTGCTTGAGCTTGGTTGATCACTTGATGTATCTTGATGAGATGAACTAGCACCATGATCTTGTACTTGAGAGTCACTAGCTAGCTTGAATGGAGAATTTAGCACTTGATCTTTATCATCATCTTGAATATCAATTACTTGCTTTGCTCTAATGTCCCCAATGTCCATGTTCTTCATTACTTCTACCAATTGAGTTCCACCAACATCATCTAGATTTTCTTCTTCGTCTTGTGACCTATTGGTTTCATCAAATTGCACATTATGGACTTTTTCTAGAATGCCACTTGAGTTGTTCCAAACTCTATAAGCTTTGCTTGTAGTTGAATAACCAAGTAGGAACCCCTCATCACATCTCTTGTCAAACTTCCCCAATCTAGTGCCCTTCTTCAAGATATAGCATTTGCAACCAAACACCCTAAAGTAAGAAATATTGGGCTTTCTTCCATGAAGTAGCTCATATGGGGTCTTCTCTAGCAATGGATGACAATATAGTCTATTGATGTAGTAGCAAGCGGTATTGATTGCTTTATCCCAAAAAGATTGACTCACATTGTACTCAGAAGCATTGATCTAGCCATATCAAGCAATGTTCTATTCTTCCTCTCTACTAGGCCATTTGATTGTGGAGTGTACTTGGCCGAGAATTGATGTCCAATGCCATAATGATCACAAAGTTCTTCAATTCTTATATTCTTGAACTCACTTCCATTGTTACTTCTCACTTTCTTGATTCTAATCTCAAACTTATTGTGAACTCTAGTGAGAAATGTCTTGAAGGTGTCAAACACTTCACTTTGTCATTGAGAAAGAATACACATGTGAATCTTGTGAAGCCATCCACTATGACAAAGCCATACTTGTTGCCGCCTATGCTTGTGTATGTTGTTGGTCCAAATAGATCCATGTGCATCAACTCAAATGCTTTGCATGTGCTCATTGTACTCTTCTTTAGATGTGAGCTTCCAACTTGCTTCTCGGCTTGACATGCACTACAAAGCTTATTCTTCTCAAATTCAACATCTTTCAAACCATTGACAAGATTGTGAGTGGTAAGCTTCTTCAATTGTTTCATGCCAACATGACCAAGCCTTCTATGCCAAAACCAACCCATGCTTGATTTGGAGATTAAGCAAGTTGTCAAAAAAGTTTCTCTAGCATTGAAGTCAACTAGGTAGAGATTCTCATATCTAAAGCCCTTGAATGCCACATTTGAACCATCCACACTAATAACTTCCACATCATCAACCCCAAAGATGCATTTGTAGCCTAGATCATATATTTGTGCCACGGATAGAAGATTGAAATCCAAGCTTTCAACTAGCAACACATTAGAGATACTCATGTCATTTGATATTGAAATCTTGCCCAAGCCAATAACCTTGCCTTTCTTGTTATTGCCAAATGTGATAGAATCAACACCACTATCATTGTCATTGATTGAGTCAAACATTCTTGATATACCGGTCATGTGTTGAGTGCACCCACTATCAATAATCCAATGCCTTCCTCCGGCTTTATAATTGACCTACAATCAAGTCAATGAAGCTTAGGTACCCAGTTTTGCTTGGGTCCTTGTAAGTTAGTAACTAAGCTCTTTGGTACCCAAATAGCCTTCTTCTTTGGGCCCACAATTGGTGTACCAACAAACTTAGTTTGCACACCCTTCACACTCTTGGTAAGCACATAGCAAGAATCAAAAGGTATAGCATTAACAAGGTTCTTGCTTTGGTTCTTTTTATTGCAATTATGCTCTAGGTGCCCAACTTGCTTGCATCTATTGCAAAATCGACCATTGCCCTTCACAAAGCTAGGCTTTGGAGTTGCAAAGGCCGACTTGCCTTTCTTAGGGGTGTAGCCCAATCCCTCTTTGTTAAGAGAGAACCTTTGGCTACCCAAGCACTTAAGCAAGCGGGCCTCACCACCATAGGCCTTGCCTAAGGCATGAGTGAGCTCATCCACCTCTCTCTTGAGAGTCTCATTCTCAACCATTAGTGAGGCATCACAAGTGAAACCATCACTAGTAGTGGAGGTAGAGTTGGTGGTGGTGGATGAAGAGCTACAAGAAAGGTTAGCATTTGACATGATGATAGGTTCATTAAAGGATTCATCAATTATATCACATGTAACACCTATATCACATGATACAACAACCTCCCTTTTTGCTTGTTGCTCAAGTAGCAATGAGTGAGCTTTTTCAAGCTTGGAATGAGCCTTACCAAGATCCTCATGGTCTTCCACTAGACTCTCATGAGTGGTCTTAAGCTCACTAAGGACTTTCTCAAGTATTGCTACTTTCATTGAAAGTTTCTTACACTCCTTGTCCTTGGCAATAGCTATGTCTCTAGTTTGTTGCATCAAGTCATATAGTTGTTCTTTAGTTGGTTCATCATCATCATTTTCATTATCATTATCACTATCATGAACATATTCCATTTCACTTTCATCATCACTCTTATCATATAATACCTTAGCTTCTTTAGCCATGAAGCATGAAGAGGATGAACCAAATAGAGACGGCTTCTTGTTGATAGCAATGGAAGCAAAAGCCTTGTTGGATGATTCTTCTTCTTCTTCATTATCATCACTTTCCCAAGTGATCACATAGGCATCATTCTTGCCTTTCTTGAATGTCATCTTGGCCTCTCTCTTCTTCTTCTCAAACTTGTCCTTCTTGTTCTTCTTCTTATCATAAGGACATTTCGCTTGAAGGTGCTTGGTGCTATCACAATTGAAGCACTTCCTTTGTTGCTCATTTCTTTTGAAGTTGTCATTTCTCTTCTTAAAGCCTCTTCTCTTGATGAACATCTGACCCATCTTCTTTACTACAAGAGCAAGTGCCTCATCATCAATTTTAAATTCTCCATCTTCATAGTTGTCTTCTTCTTCTTCAATGATGGTAGCTTTGCCCTTGGAGGAGGTGGCCTTGAATGCCACGGTCTTCTTCTTCTTCTCATCTTCCACCTTCTCCTTGTCATCAACATCTTGATCATATTTGTCATAGGTCAATACTTCACCAAGCAAATCATTAGGCTTCATTGCTTCAAGCCCATCTCTTTGCAACATCATGATCAACATCTTGAATCTTCTAGGTAAGCTCAAGAAGAACTTGTGACAAAAATCTTGATCTTGAGTCTTGTGCCCTAAGCTCTTGAGATCATTGACTATCACTTGCAATCTATGAAACATTTCAATGATTGTTTCATCATCCTTTTTCTTGAAGTTCTCAAACTCACTCTTGAGCCCATATAGCTTGGCACTCTTCACAACCTTAGTGCCTTCATATGTCTCACTCAACCTTGTCCATACTTCACTAGCCAATTCCAAATCCTTGATGTCCTCAAACACTTTTGTGTCAATACCATTGTAGAGTGTATTGAGAGCCATTCTATTGCATGTTCTATTTGCTCTATCCTCATCGGTGAGATGATCGGGATCAATGATAGCAAAATCATTCTCGGTGACTTGCAATACTCTCTCATGAATAGAACCAAGGTACATTGTCATTTTTCTCTTCCAATGAGCAAAAGAACTAACACCATCAAAGAACGGTGGCTTGCCCCCAACATGATTGAACGCAATTTGAGCCATTTTTCACACCGAAGGATGTTAAGCCTTGATTAAAAAGGTGACCACGGCTCCGATACCACTTGTAAGGTCCTAAATGGCTAGAGGGGGATGAATAGCCTATAAAAAATTCTACAAAAACCATTAAGCAAACTTGTTAGAAAAACAAACGGCGTAAAGCGAGTTTTGCTTAGCCAAAGGTTGTGATGCAAGCCTCCTATCCACAAGACTAGTAGATTATGATCTCTAGTTCACACAAGAGCTATGTCACTAATAAAACACTAGAGAACAAGCTAATAACACTACTAGCAAGGCTACCACTAGAGCTACACAAGATAATCTAGTAAAATAAGTGCAAGAGAGAGGATTGTGATTCTTATACCAATGGTGGAGTGAAGATGTTGCCAATCACCAAGATGATATACAATCAAATAATATTGACAACAACACAATATGAAGACCAATCACCGGGAGACAAGAGACACAATATTTTTGTTCACCCGGTGTTCACTTGTGCATCGACAAGCTACGTCACCGGTTGTGTCGACCAACACTTAGATGGTTTCCCGGAGTGACCCTCAAGTCACTTGCCCCTCAAGGCACGCCCCGCAAGGCACCGCAAGACACCACTCTCAAGTGAGGTAACTCAATGACACGCGCATTCCACTAGAGTTGCTTTTGGCGTCCCACCGAGGAAAGCACAAGAACCTCTCACAATCAACCGGAGGTGGCCAAGAACAATCATCTTCTCTTGCCAACGCCTCCAACAATCTCCAAGCCGGCTAGGAGCGGTACTCTCCAAGAGTAACAAGAAATCTACCGGCTAAACCACCCACAAGTGCCACTAGATGCCCTCAAGCTATGCAATGCACTTTGGGATCACTCAATCTCACTTTTGATTTGCAATCAAGCAAGAGAGATGAGTGGGAGGAGTTGCTTTAGCTCAAAGGATGCACAAGAGTGTTAGAAAATGCCAAGAGACCTCCCCAAGGGCCGGCCAACGAGTATTTATAAGCATCCCATACAAATAGAGCCGTTGCCACTCCACTAACCGTTTTTTCGGGACGACCGGACGCGCCGGTCAAAACTGACCGGACGCGCTCCACCGCGTCCGATCACCCTGCAACGTCCACATGTTCTCCAGATTCAAACGCGACCTCCAGATCCTCCAACGGTCATTGCGCGCCAACGGTCAAACGCTATGACCGGACGCGCTGCTCAACTGACCGGACGCGCCGATGCGCACAGCTCCCGCACCCGTGAAGCAATGACCGGACGCGCTCCAGATAACGACCGGACGTGACAGTGCCAGCGTCCGGTTGGAGTCCAGTAAGCTCCCTTGACGACCGGACGCGTCCGATCGCGTGTGACCAGACACGCACCGCGTCCGATCGACTTTACGAACTACAGTTCCCTCAGGGCGTCTGACCGGACGCGCCGGTCCCGCGAGTGACCGGACGCGCCGGTTGCAAACCCTATCCCTAGCGCCTGACAGCTGCGCTGTACTGACCGGACGCGTCCGGTCAAACCGTGACCGCTTCTGGTGCAGCGTCCGGTCACCTCTGTGACCTCCGTTCGCCTCCGTTTCTTTTCCGACTTCCGGCGTAGTGGAAAATAGGCATTTCATTTCCCTGAAATCGCCTGAATCCCGCGCTCGCAAGCTCGGCGGGAGGGAGAGAGGAACCCAAACCCCTCTCTACCCGTAAACCACAGCGTGACCAACGCCACCTTTGCAAATGTGCCAACACCATCAAGTGTACATCTCCATGTGCATGTGTGTTAGCTTTTTCTCAATCATTTTCAAAGGTTTTCCAGTTAGCTCGCTAGGCCCTACATGCAATGCACTTCATGAATTCACCTAGTGGCACCCGTGCGTCGAATAACCGATAAGGCTTCCCCTCTTAATAGTTTGGCTATCGACCCTAAACCACTCACACCCTCTATGGTGTCTTGAGTGTAAAACAAAATGGCCCTATGGTTATACCTTTGCCTTGAGCCCATTTTGTTTCTCCAAATGATATGATCCACTTCATATCATCACATGACCGTCTCGATCCATCGACCTTGACTTCACTTGCTCTTTACCGTTGCATCGGTTCGTCGGCGCCAAGTCTTGCTCAAGCTTCACCATCGCATGGTCCTTCGCTTCGAAGCCTCGACTTGCCCTTCACCTTCACAACCGGTCCATCGAGCCAAGTCTCATCTTGGTCTTCACCATCTTGGTCATATGAGTCAATGTCATGTCTCATATTCAATGACCACCTTTATCTAAATCATCCACTTAGATACAGAGGTTAGTCCTAGGTTTCATCAATTAGCCAAAACCAAACTAGGGACTTTCAGCATGCCAGTTAAAGTGCTTCGCATTTGATCAAGTTTTTAGTAAATAGTATTCGCATTTATGGCTTCAAATCAATTTATTATGAAAATACATTTCATAATTAATCTAATGGTATTTATTTGATATTATAAATATTTATACTTTTTTATCTATAATTGGTCAGATTGGTATACTAAAATATGACACTGTTCTAGAATTGCATTCTTTTGAGGACGGAGGGAGTACGTTTGAAAAACAGATGAAACATTTCGACCAGACTCTCGAAACATATGTGTATAACCATTGCAACATATGTAACATCCCGATCTACTTTTGCAACGTCCATATGAAACACTTGTAACATACCTCTGAAATATCTGAAACATTTGAAACATACTCTTGCAATATGTGCTTTCAAGCGCAACATCTACTTGCTATTTGGACAAATGGAGGCGCATCGATGCGGAACTCGATGCCGTGGAGGGGCGTGTGGAGGATGGCAGCGGGCAGGGGCGGCGCGGCTCCTGGCAACAGGGCGGGCGGGCGGGTGTAGCCCCCGCGATGGAGGCGACAACGCCGGGCGGCTGCGTGCCCGCGATGAGCGTCCCCCACGCTGGAGAAGGTGAGCGACAGGCAGGCGGCGTTGTGGAGTCGTCCACAGCGGTCACATGCACGCGGTGAAGAAGGTCACGATGGGTGAGGAGGAATGGGGAATCGACGTATAATTTTTTTTAATGAAGAAGCCATGAGGGTAGCAGGCATATTAGGCGTTGCAGACCTAGGAAAGACGCGTCCTAAGGAGAGCATTTCTAGTTGCACAAACCCACCGGTATACATCAATTCTTTTTTTTGGATGAAAATGTATACATCATTTCTTATGCTACCAATTTACTCACTCTATTGTGAAAGAATCTCTTTAACATGAATCTATGGGGAGAAGCCTCGGGCGGGTGCGATATCCACGTCGTCCGTTAACGTATCAGTCGTCTGATCCAGCCAACTCACGGTAATAAACCGTCTGATCTAGATCGGTTTGGGTCTCGCCCATTAAGCTGTAGGCACGGGCTCGTGCAAATCGTCATGACTCACGAACCTACTCAACACTTCTGCCTCCTCCACCCTTAGCCTATTGGTTGCTGCGGAGCGGACGTCTGCCTTCTCCCGCTGGCCGCTACACGCCGTGCGCCATCCCTCCTCCTTTAGACCACGCGACACAGCACAGGCGACTAGCGATGGTGACGCAACTGGCATGGCAACCCGCTGCATTGCTAGTGCTCTCGATCACAAAGCACGCACCCACACCTTCTGAGCACGGCGAGTAGACTATTAGAACTCAGACAGTGGGCTAGCCTTCTGTCCTACCACCATATCAAGGTCATCGCCTCCAACTATGGTAGAAACATTGATGTCACCGGCGCGGTGGCCAGTGGTGAATTTACACCATCTCCCCGTCAATCTGGCGCATATGTTGCGGAGCTATCCCACGCACATGCCCTGTTCCATAGAATTCCACGGCAACCCAGCTATAGCTCGATGCAACATGGTGTGTGAGCACGCCACCAAGGACACGATCCAGGGCACACACACACGCATGCTAGGACGCGAGCTTAGGCTCGACACCTTTAGACGGTTCCCATCCTTGCTCAAGGCAACAGCGTTGGGTGGCTCTGACATGCCATTGGCCACGACGCACAGCACAGGTTCACCTGCACGCAGGGGCAGATCTAGCGGTGGGGCAGGTGAGGCTTATGCCCCTCCTACCACCTCCATGAAAATGGAGCCCCTTTTGAGCCCTCTCCTAATTTTTTAGACATGAAAGAGATAAAGAAGGGGCAGGTTGAAGATGACTTGAACTCTCTCTTTCACTAAATCCTAGATCCACCACTGCTTGCACGTGCGTGTGCGTGCTATGGTCGTGTAATGCACAACAAGGTGCAATCTACGGTGGTGGTGTACAGGCAAGTAGAGTTTGTGGCGCTGACAGTGATCAGCATAGAGGCTGTGCTGCTACAAGCTCCTGCCAGAGGTGCTGGAGTCCTAGCCCCCGAGCCTCGGAGGCCACTAGGCTCCATCCTCATTCCCGCGAACCCAAAGGGTGCGTTTTGTTGGAGAACCGGGTAGAATGAAACGGTTCCATTTTTATTGTAGGGATAGAATAACTCTATGTCAGTGTTTGGTTGGATGAACAGAGTGATTCTGTTTTTGTGTTTGGTATGGAGAGGACGTCAGATCGTCCAGACGCTCCCGTTCACGGACCGCAATACCAGCCCAACGACCCAATAGTCCCAGCCTCCGTAGCCAGATGTCTCCATTCTCTAGAAAAATCAACGTAGCTTGAGCGGACGCGATCCGCTACGATCGCGCTCCGCCACACTGCCTCGGCGTTCTCCACGGTGTCCAGGGGCCTGACGGGCAGCATCTCCACAGTGCCCGAGTGCGGTCGCCTGCCTTCCTTCCTCTCCATTGCGCCTCCCGATCGCCCGCCTTCCTCCCTCCCCATCGCGCCTCTGGCCCGCCATGACCTTCTCCAGCTCGCCGGCCGCCTTCTCCACTGGAGAAGCGATAGCTTGCGCCCGATCCATCACGGCCTTCTCCACCGGAGCGGCGACAGCTTGTGCCAGCACGAACTTACCCAGGGAGGAAGTTAATTTTCCTTAAACAGCTAATTCAGGTTAGGTGTTGTGTTAATTTTATTATTGTGTATTTTTTTGTGATAATACTATGTCTTCACTTTATCATCTGTTTGGTACTTTTGTGTTTACAGAAATACAAAATTACCCAGGGAAGAAGAGAAACCTCACATATATTTCAGTGGATCCTGGGGCAGGTAAATGGGATTATAAGTGCTGATGTGTGATGTTAGGTAAAATTACCCAAGCTCTATATGGACTGGCATCTTTGAAATTTGTCACTTGAGCTCACCATCAAAAGGTACTCCAGATTTTTGATTGTGCAGTTGCTATCCATCTTTCTGATCTCTAGTTCAGCGAAGTACTCCGTAGCATATTTATCATATTGTTATAAATTAAGAGCTTCAATCATCTGTGTTAAACTGTTGATGTTTGGTCATCCTCATCCATTGGGCAGCAACTATTGGACTTAGTTAAGCAACGTGTCACATAATTTCTGTTTCTTATCGGGAGGGACTAAGCTAAACATGCATGAATACTAATGTAACACAATATATTCAGTAAATTGCCCCCTTTCTTATCAGCAGCTCAAGCCTCGCTCAATCCACATCACCACTGGGACGCTGCTGTTGATCGTCATTATGCTTCGGTCAGCCAACTCCTGCCCTCTCTCTTACTCTCACTCTGATTTCCCCCAAACTAAAATTTGGTTCTTGGTCTATGCAAACTGAAAGTTCTGGACAACTATGTGTTAGGTCCTAGATGGCTAGAGGGGGGTGAATAGCCTATAAAAAAATTCTACAAATACCACTAAGCAAACTTGTTAGAATAACAAACGGCGTAAAGCGAGTTTTGCTTAGCCAAAGGTTGTGATGCAAGCCTCCTATCCACAAGTCTAGTAGATTATGATCTCTAGTTCACACAAGAGCTATATCACTAATTTTACACTAGAGAACAAGCTAACAACACTACTAGCAAAGCTACCACTAGAGCTACACAAGATAATCTAGTAAAAGTAAGTGCAAGAGAGAGGATTGTGATTCTTATACCGACGGTGGAGAGAAGATGTTGCCAATCACCAAGATGATATACAATCAATCAATATTGACAACAACACAATATGAAGACCAATCACCGGGAGACAAGAGACACAATATTTTTGTTCACCCGGTGTTCACTTGTGCACCGACAAGCTACGTCACCGGTTGTGTCGACCAACACTTAGATGGTTTCCCGGTGTGACCCTCAAGTCACTTGCCCCTCAAGGCACGCCTCGCAAGGCACAGTAAGACACCACTCTCAAGTGAAGTAACTCAATGACACACGCATTCCATTAGAGTTGCTTTTGGCGTCCCGCCGAGGAAAGCACAAGAACCTCTCACAATCAACCGGAGGTGGCCAAGAACAATCACCTTCTCTTGCCAACGCCTCCAACAATCTCCAAGCCAGCTAGGAGCGGTACTCTCCAAGAGTAACAGAAATCTACCGGCTAAACCACCCACAAGTGCCACTAGATGCCCTCAAGCTATGCAATGCACTTTGGGATCACTCAATCTCACTTTTGATTTGCAAACAAGCAAGAGAGATGAGTGGGAGGAGAAGCTTTAGCTCAAAGGATGCACAAGAGTGTTAGAAATGCCAAGAGACCTCCCCAAGGGCCGGCCAACAAGTATTTATAAGCATCCCATACAAATAGAGCCGTTGTTACTCCACTGAGCGTTTTTCGCGAGCGACCGGACGCGCCAGTCGAAACTGACCGGACGCGCTGCCCCGCGTCCGGTCGCCCTGTGCCGTCCACGTGTCCACCCAGATTCAACTGCGGCTACCAGAACTCCAACGGTCACTGCGCGCCAATGGTCAAACGCGACGACCGGACGCGCCACTCAAACGACCGGACGTGCCGAACGCACAATGCCGTGCACCCGCGACGCATCGACCGGATGCGCTCCACGCAATGACCGGACGCGACAGAGCCAGCGTCCGGTTGGAGTCCAGTAAGCTCCCTTCGCGACCGGACGCGTCCGATCGCGTGTGACCGGACGCGCCGCGCGTCCGCTCAGCCCTTCGCCACGCACTGTTCCTCTGGGTGCCCGACCGGACGCTCCGGTCCCGCGAGTGACCGGACGCGCCAGTTGCAAACCCTAGCCCGCGCGCCTGACTGCTGCGCTGTACTGACCGGACGCGTCCGGTCAAACCGTGACCGCGTCCGGTGCAGCGTCCGATCACCCTGGTGATCTCCGTTCGCCTCCGTTTCTTTTCCGACTTTCGGCGTAGTGGAAAATAGGTGTTTCATTTCCCCGAAATCGCCTGAATCTCACGCTCGCACGCTCGGCGAGAGGTAGAGAGGAACCCAAACACCTCTCTACCCGCAAACCACAGCGCGACCAACGCCACCTTTGCAAATGTGCCAACACCATCAAGTGTACATCTCCATGTGCTTGTGTGTTAGCTTTTTCTCAATCATTTTCAAAGGTTTTCCAGTTAGCTCACTAGGCCCTACATGCAATGCACTTCATGAATTCACCTAGTGGCACCCGTGCGTCGAATAACCGATAAGACTTCCCCTCTTAATAGTTCGGCTATCGACCCTAAACCACTCACACCCTCTATGGTGTCTCGAGTGTAAAACAAAATGGCCCTATGGTTATACCTTTGCCTTGAGCCCATTTTGTTTCTCTAAAAGATATGATCCACTTCATATCATCACATGACCGTCTCGATCCATCGACCTTGACTTCACTTGCTCTTCACCGTTGCATCGGTCCGTCGGCGCCAAGTCTTGCTCAAGCTTCACCATCGCATGGTCCTTCGCTTCGAAGCCTCGACTTGCCCCTCACCTTCATAACCAGTCCATCGAGTCAAGCCTCATCTTGGTCTTCACCATCTTGGTCATATGAGTCAATGTCATGTCTCATATTCAATGACCACCTTTATCTAAATCATTCACTTAGATACAAAGGTTAGTCCTAGGTTTCATCAATTAGCCAAAACCAAACTAGGGACTTTCACTATGCCCCCTCCCTCCAAGCTCCGGCACCGGCACCGGCACATACTCCCTTGCATGGCGGCCACCGCCCCTGCAATTTCCATCTATCTTCTATCCATCAGGTACTTTGTAGATCAGGCTGCCCGTATGTGCTCGTGCAAGTAAACAAGTGGACACCCTCCAATTCTTTGTTTATTTTTGCCACTCACTTGTACTGAAATTATCTGTTAATTAAGATATGGCTAGCTGGATGTGCTATGCGCCGGTCTGTGGATTAGGTTTGCTGATCTTGATGATTCTTCTGTGATGTTCCCTTCAAAGCATGCTCCTATGCTGCTAGTTGATTACAATTTATATGTAATATATATTCTTGGTTAGTTGAAATGTAGTCAAATGTATGCATTTTACATGCTTGTGATTTCTGATTAGTTTATGGCCAAGGAGTTCTGGGTCTTCTTTAGTCTCTAGCAACTTCCTTTGCTTTTGTTTGTGTGGACCATTCCAGATACAACTATGTTACTGCTATTCTGGATTCAGCTATGTGTTCGGAGCATAATTTATAAAAAGAAAAAAAAGTACTAAACTGTGGACACGGTCAGAAATCACTAATCAAATGGTTTCTAACTATCCTACCATTCCTGATTCCACTTTCAGACCATCTTAAATTGGAATTCTGATGATTTGTAGGAAAAATACAAGGTTCTGGAGATTATAGAAAGAATTTTGAAGATACCTTGATCAATAGGTCAAAATATCCTTTACAATCTAGATCACAGATAGGTGTGTACCTGAAGAAAACAGGATAAATAAATTAATTTAAATATGATGATAAAATACAAATATTGATATACTGAGATGGGCTTGTATTTAAGCTTGTTTCTTATTTGTGCTATTGCTTTTACAAGAAAAAGAACAATTCGAGTTCCAAGAGGGTGTTCAGGTAGATGGCACTTAAGCCCTGATTATATATGAATTTAGTGCATAGTTAACATAAGTAACCTGTTCAGGTCATGCACACATTCAGTGATTTTCAGTATACATCCTGTATGGTTCATTTCAGCATTTTCACATGAGTTGTGTGCCTATTGGCTTCATCATGTGCTACAACTAAATATGCTTGAACTACTAGTAGTAGGTATGGAGTCTGTAGCAGTAGGAATACTAGCAGTAATAGTGGTAATCTAATTTCTCTTTTCAGCCATGGTAGTAATTAGTACATCTTTGTCTGAGTTGTGTACATGTCTGTAGTTTAAAAATCTAATGATGCTTTCCTCCCAATTTATTGTGTTTTGCTCCTATTAATTTCCTCTTTCCTTCCCTAGAATTCTCCTGATATAATTACTCTTTTTGCAGAACAAAATGTTAGGCACGGGTAGCAGGGATAGATTCGAGTTCACCGAATCTTCTTTTCTCCTCATTCCAAAAATCTGGCACTAGCGCCTACCTCCCACGGTGCTACTGTAACATGCAAAGCTAGTGCTGGCAATGGCATGACTAGAAGATCGAAAAGTTAGCTGAGTGTATTTTGCTGCTGGTGGATTCAACAACACCATGCAGGCTGATTAGTCATTCTGTAGCCCTCTACTCTAAGGTACAATTTTTTTTCTTTTAGTATAAATAAAGTATAGTTTAATACAGTTTATTTTGACAAACATTTATGCTGTAAGCTAGCCTGTGTTCCCTCTTGCAGGTCAGTCATACAAATTTGGTGATAAAATAGGCAGCAGAACGTAGCTTGACGTATGCTTAATTGATTTATGCTGTTGTTGAACAGTTATTTTCCTTCTCTTGGTTAACTGAAAACATGTGGCTTTTATTTTTCCAAAAAGAGTATACAGTGGCAATCAGGATGCATTTCATCTGGATGAATACCACAGCAACACATGCCCGCTTGGCCTTTTTGCAAACAACAACAAAGTCTGTCAGTCCTAAGCAAGTTGGGGTAGGTTAGAGGTAACCCACTAAGAGCCCCAGGTCACGGTTCAGGCACATCAATAGATGCTTTCATCCTTTTTTCAAACACATAACTTAATTTTGTATCTATTCATCTTAACAAAAAGTTTAAGCAGGAGAACATTTTTTGCTCTGTTCTTATATATGCAGTGGAGAGAACATTTCATCATCAAGGGTAAGATGTAAGAACTGCAACTTCTTCCTTTGTACTATTCTGCGAATGGTATGGTGTCTAGCAGCGGTAGTGCAGAGGGATCCAGAAGCTTGTAGCTCACCAAGCTGTTGGCGGCAAGTTGAACTTCTTGTCACTGAGTTGAATAAAGAATCTATTTCCCGTGCATGCCTTGTAATTATATTCATCTTAATAAGAAATTAGTGGGATCTTGGATTTGCCAGTTCCAAATTAAAAGTTTGGTCATAGTTCAGTTCTAGCATCTTGAATCCATCAAGAGAAAATTTGTGTCTTATTAAGCTAACTTCTCGAATCTGACAGGACGCCTAGTAGCTGGCTGTCTTGACACTTTGTGAAGGAGCAGGGAGCTTACTCACCAGTCGTTTCAGTGGGATGTACACGCGACCGCACCACCCATGCGTTGCCCATCCACCGAATACAATTGTTGTTGCTCCGGATGTAACCAAACTGAATGTTCGCATGATTGGTGTTCAAATGTTTTAATTTGAGTTAATGCATGTTCGACATTATATATCAGAAAATATGGTCATGTTATTTTGAAATTTTTCTGTGACTAGGATGAGTTCTTCACAACCCAAATCGTTACTACCAAAATACATGTAGCCATAAAATTGTCATTCAAACCACAAATGAGAAAACCAGGTGTGTTTTTTTCTACGTGAGAAAACCGGCCACGGTGACCTAGGGGTTTGAGATAGGTAAGGTAGTAATTAACCGGGTCAGAGTTAAATATGCACAGAAAATTTGACCTGTACATATGATCGTGAGGGGAAAATGATCGTGGAAAAAAAATTCCAGCCGTGAGCGTCCATCGGTCGTGGGAAAAAAGATCGCGTGCAGGGTGCGTGTGATGCTGGGCTGGGGCCTGCCAGGCCGCGAGGGGTGGGCTCGCGTGTGTTTGCGGGTCCTGGACTTCCACACTGGCCTAAAAAAAATTAAAAAAAATCCCCTCAAGCACCATAAAAAAAAAGGAGATAAGTTCCCTCAAAAAGAGATATGATCGACACCCTCGAGTGCAGTGAAAGAACATGGCTTATATTACTTTTCTCCAACCCCTCTTCTTCAGGATAGCAGTATCATTGAATTGTCACACAAAAACCTTTACTGCCGACGTTCCGTCTTCCAAGTTAGTTGGAGCATGCATTCATGCTAGTTGTCATATGAATTCATGTAGTCGTTCAGGTAGTTCTTGCATATTGCATGAAGAGTGAAGTTGATGGCGTGATACTGGCCATAAAACAATGCAACACAACACTGGAGTAGTAGAGTAGCCTTGGCTGTTTCTATATAACATCTATTCGAAACAATAAAGAAGTAGTGTTACACATTTTGTATCCGCGATCTCTTCATCGCCTCCACAAACTTCTGTGTAGATATCATAGACGAGTTCTTCGTCCATGGACAGTTCTCTCTCATTTTCTTTTCCCTCTCTCCCGACCAACAATTTAGATATTGGAGCAAAACAAATAAATCACTCATCAACACAAGAACACAAGGTGTAGGTCCCTAGTTGCATGACGATGATGCACCGGAAGGGGTAGGATAACTCATAACATATTGATGGGAGGATAATGTATGTACCTTAACTAGAGAGGGATTGTGGAGGAGTCCCAACCAGAGAGTTACTTTTATTGTGGCATGGAGAATGGAGTGACACAGAATGATTAGAACTAGTGGACGCACATTCATGGCGACGAGGAAGACGATGATAGGAATGATGGCCAAAGGCTTCATGGTGGCGCGAATATGTTTGCATGCCACTGTAGGTCTAGATAGATAAGAGGAAGCGGTTCGATTGTGGTGGACGCGGCTGCAACTCTCGTAAATTTATAGGGTTAAAGTCACGACACCCTAATAAACTTTATAATTCAGTTCGTCGATTGCATTATACTGGCATGTCCATGCATTTAATAGATGTAACACCATTTTGCCATCCACATGCACGCACGTGTGTTAGGCCCAAATATTTGAGATTTTAGTTAGGTTAGATATGCTTAACTATACACTTTGATCCCGTTCAAATGAAACTACCATATTATCCTCGCATATGATTTTCCAAGTCTTTATCCATTCTTGACTCATTCTTCAAACTTGATCAATATCAATCAACTATCAATCTTTTATTATTCATGCAAAGAAAAATACTATTGAGACCAAACTATATCCAATACTCTTTGCCTCTTTTTGCCTTATCAAATATGGTTGCTTCTTCTTCATTTGAGATATGACATGAGTTTGATATAAACATTTGTAATGAGACCTATTCAAAAACTAATCAAACTCAATAGTCCTATAATTATTTTGTCATTTAGCCACCAAAACCCTTCAGTACCTAGTGCTGTAAATAGTTATCTAACGCACCTGCAAGCTATAACAGACAAATCAGCTTCCAATCCCGCAACCGTAAGATTCCCTCGAGCCAACCAAGCTTTCTGGTCCCACAAACATAAAACTCTCATCCACAACCGTAAATAGTCATATTGACCACATGGTGCACTATCCATGCATAAATATGCAGACCCAGACACATGTTGTGGGAACCTTGACAACAACTATATGTTTACACTCTGACACATGTTGTATGCACCTAGGACTATATCTTTATACTTAATCATACCTATATCCAAACACATATGAATGAGTTACCTAGTGTTACTTTATTGCACCTTGCACTCGCCTAAGAGTTGAGCCACACCAAACCTCTCTTAATCCCTGAACAATGCGGAAAGGATCAAGCAACGCTAGCAAGGAGCAATGAGATGTGGGCGGAGGTGGACCCACCTACAGAGACGGAGGTGCCGATGCCATGAGCCAAGGCGCGCGGCGGAGACACCAAAAGAGAAGTGGTAGGGTGAGAAGTGGCAGCGGTGGAGAGGGGAAAGGTAGGCACACACACGCGAGGGCAAGGACTAGAGAGGCGTGAGCCGCGAGCACTTCCACACTGCGGGTGGAGATATTTCTCTTCCTCATGGATGGATGTGTATTGAGCCCTTTATCTGCGCAAACACTCGTCCTGCCAGATGCAGCGGGCCATGTTACATGGGAGGCCACAACTTTGGGGGCCGATACATCCTAATCCACGAGTAGCCAAAACAAGGCAAGTACACGTTCTCGTATGTCTTGTTGGTGCGCCCGTCGGCCAGCAGTGTTGATCAACACAATACTCGTAGCATGGATGTATCATGTAGATAGTGGTCATCACAAATATAATGGACACGCTACAGCCTACAGGTCTGCAGCATCAGGCGAAATATCTAACATATTGCAGTGTTAGCTGAAATCCAAACATCAGGAGTTGAAGACGGCTTTTTAAATTTCTTGATTGATTGATTTTTTAGCAAAACATTTCTTGAATGATTGATGGATTCGTATCAGCTTAGAATCTGAGTCAGCCCATGGGTCAAATCCCATCAATAAGCGCATTGCACAAAGCCCAGTAAGCAGCCCGTACAAGGATGGCCCTGTCACGGGCTCACGGCCACCTGGGCCAACGTCCCAATCATCGACCGGCCCGGTGCAATGCTTTGCTCTATTTTTGGAACAAAACTGGTACTAGTACTGTAATTTTTAATACGCGCTGTGATTGATGAATAGAAAAGCACAGACACAGGAGTCGGTAGCCCAGTTTATACAGAGCAGAAGAGTGAATTTTTGTGGCAAGGCAAAATATGGATGGGGCTGGGCCGCTGGGGTCCTGCTGGACACACGCGCGCGCACATGTGTGGGGGACCGCGGCCCGTGGCCCGTGGGGCTACTGGCCGGGTGTGTGGCAGTTGGGGCAGTTGTTTGGAGGCCTGGCCGGGCTGCTTGGGGTCCCTCCTGCCGGCTGCCGCAGTGCCGCTGGTCGAAGGCATTGCAAGTTATTTTTTAAAAAAAGAATTGTTCAATATAACTAAAAATTACTCGTAAAGGTGGGTCCGTCCAATGCAATGCAACGTGGTCGGGCAGCAGTTGTTTAGCAGTAATAATGCATGACAGACAGACCCATGGTACGTGATTGACGAAGCACACAGTGCAGCAGAAGATGCAGTAGGTGCTCGTGCTTCGTGCGCGCACGCATTGACGCATGGCATGATTAAGTATTTTATTATTTGAGTTTATTAGGTCAGTGAGGGTTTCATGGCTCAGTTTCGAACACACTCATATTTTGAAAACAATGCAGAAGAGCTTCATTCCCATAAAACTCTCTCTACTCCTATGAAACTTTCATCATCTCTCTTCATCAATACAGTATCATATCAGCATATTTAAAGTCCACAAAACCCTATGAAACTCTTATTGAGACTGACCTTAGTCTCTGCTAATCGAGTGGGTAACAAGCATGTTGGTGGGCACTGGGCAACCAGTAAGCTACTAGCTATATAGGCATCCGATGCATGCCGCCAGTGTTGCATGCATTGGGGCCCTACTCCTGCATGCATGCCAGTCGATCAGCGGCGAGATTATTATTGTAGTTGCAGTTGCAGCAGATCGATGGGGGCTGCTAATTACGAGCACAGTAGTTAGTAGAGTGCTCATCACATGATTGATTAGCCCGTAAGAGCAAGCTGTAACCTAAGCCCTCAAAGTTTGCGCTTCTATTCCCTCAAACGAGAGTCTCGCATAGTCGCATCCATGTTCAGTCCCACTTCCCAGCACACTACATCTCATCTCCCAAAAATTTTCTAGTTTACACTATAGAGTATTATCAGCTCATCGGCCCCATTTGGCAGTTTTGTAGGAAGAGAGAAAGGGGGGAGCAGGAAGAGGATGATGGCCTTCTACATCTTAAGGGGCTTATTAGGAGAGAAAAACGAGAACCTCTTATTGTCAGGGTTGGACAGTCCGGGATGGATAGGATCGGAGTTTGGTTGAAAAAACGAAATTGGCAGGAGTACGTAGTTAGGAGTATGTTTTTTTATAAGAACAGTTAGGAGTATGGTTGAATTTGCATTGCCTACCACTCCATTGGGAGTGTGTCACACACACTACTACTAGCACGTACTCCCTCCGTCCCTTTATTATGGTCGTTTAGCTTAGGGCACTTATACCAAGGAGGCAAAAAGGAAGACCTGCATACCCCAATATACCTGATCAATCAGGTGCTCCGGAAGATGGTACATACTATGTACGTCTTGATGGTGGTGGGAGGGGAAAGCCAGGAGGGGTAAGGCTGCTACACATGCATGCTATGGTAGATGGTACAATTAGCCTGTTCGCTTGATTTTATCAGCAAGAATCAGTCAGTCATTTAATATTATTTTTTTCTCACAATAAATCAGCATCAGAACAAATGCTCCAAGAACGACAGTAATAAAGCGACAGATGGAGTAGGAGTACTCCGTAAGTATAGGGTACGAAATGCAGCCTGGCGTGGGTGCATATAGGAATCGACAGGTGATCGAGTGTACTACCGTGAAGTCAGTCTTGCACGTGTGCAGGCAGACAGAGGCAGATTGCATTGCATGCCTCGGGCGGGGCCGGGATTGGGAATCCGCGGTTGATCGGCGCACGTACGCACGCGTGACGCACCCGCACGGGTGGGCGGTTGCCATGCGGCTGTGCCTGCCTGGGATTCCCTCCGATCCGGTCACCGAGGAGCTGGATGAAGAACCGTCCATGTCCATCCATCCATCTCGTCGCTGAGGCTCCCAGTCCCCCAGGGTGGGTGGTGGTCCGGACTCCGGACAGCCGCACGTGTGAGCGCGGTGGCTGCTGCCCCACTCAGAGCAGAGTACTATACTCCCTCCATTCCAAATCCTAAGCCATTTCAAGAATCTTGAGAGTAAAAACATCTTAAGTTTGACTAAATTTATAAAGAAAATTATAAAAAATTTATAACATCAAATATGTATACTATGAAAATATAATTAATAAAAAATCTAATGATATTTAATTGGTGTCATAAATATTATTATTTTATCATATAAATTTAATGATACTTAATATGCCTAATATATACTCCCTCCGTCCCAGAAAAAGTGTCGTTTTAGGTTTTTTAGACATCGTGTTTGACCGTTCGTCTTATTTAAAAATTTTGTGCAAATTATAAAATAAATAAATCATTATTGAATTACCTCTAATGATAAAATAAGTCATAACAAAATAAATAATATTTATTAAAATTTTTTGAATAAGACGAACGGTCAAACACGATGTCTGAAAAACCTAAAACGACACTTTTTCTGGGACAGAGGGAGTACTAAGCATCAGAAAAGAAATAAGAAATCAATGTACAGGACAGTAGGTCCTGTTATATACTCAGCCGGCTGATAGATTGTGATGTGATTGAATAGAGGTGAAGGTGATCTAGCGTGTGCACGTGGGGAGATGCAGGCAAGGACGCATCGACCAACGAAGCAACAACGCAAGCAGCCTGTGCATGCGCTCGTGCGCGTAGCAGCACCAGGTCCCCGTTAGATTAGATGGGCCGTGGTGCCACCGGAAGGCCCAGCCCCACCAAAAAACTAATTTCTACTTTGCGAGCCTACTAATAATTCTTCCAACAGTAGTAATAATATACTAATACGTGCATGCGGTTTATTTATTATTATTTGTTATCCACAAAATCAAAATCTCCTCGCAAGGTCCTGAGTTGGTCCTGAGTCATGACTCCCCTAGTTAGTCCCCCCCTGTGCTGTGCTGTGCTGTGCTGCGGCGCCAATACAATAGCTAGCTCCCTCTCTCTGCGCCTCCCTGTCACGTACACTGTACCATACGCCCCCACAGCACGCGTGCTGTGTGTGCTGCTTCGGCCTAGTTTAGATCCCAAATTTCATTCCTAAATTCCACTATGCAAAAAGAAGATTCCTATCACATCAAAATATCGGCACATGCATAGAGTACTAAATGTAGATGAAATTAAAAACTAATTGCACAGTTTTGTTGTACTTTGCGAGACGAACATTTTGAGCCTAATTAGTCAAAAATTGGACAATTTTTATCAAATACAAACGAATTGGTATAGTGCGCATTTAATGCGCACTGTACCAATTCGGCCGGCCAAAATCGGCATCTAAACACGGCCTTCATATGTATTTCATTCTGGTCTGCCTACTACATGTGACTCTCCGTACATCCAGGTCTTCCTAGCTACTCCAATATATCAAGTTGGTTGAGAAAGGTACAGCTGCCTGAATGTTGTTAGGTGATCATCAATACTCCCTCCGTCCCAAAATACAGGTGGTCCAAGCATTCAACGCAGTGCAGCAAACATCGTCTGAACATGGACGTCCCTGTGCCCAGATGCATTCACTGGCCAGTGAACCTGGACGCTCGGTAGCAGTGCCAAAACGACTTTAATTGAGGGACAGAGGGAGTATAATGCAATACATACTCTCTTAACAATTACCTAGTGTTGGAATAGTGTATTCCAGCTGGTGGATCAAGTGGACCTCTGCCGGGCGAGGCTCCGGGTGGAGGTAGAGGACCAGAGCGCACGAGTCTGTCTAGGGTTTTATAAATGCATTCACCAACCAACCCTTACAACGTTTACATCCTCTTTTATAGGGTATCGTTTATTGCCAGATACAATGACTGTGATGCCCCGTGACGGCGGAGGTACATGCTAGGAATATTCTACAGCTCAGTGTACACCGACAAGGGCACTTTGGGAAGGGTCCTCGCGAACCGCCTTTGCTTGTTGGGCCATCAGTGAAGGCCCATTATTAGCCCAGCATAGGCCCCCGCTTGCAGTTTCCGCCATCCCCTTTTCCGCCAGGGCCTCCGTCCATGCCGCACAGGCCTCCGACTCGCTCCCCCCCCCCCCCCGACCGTGGAGGCAGCGACTTCTGACTCATACCACCTGCATACAAAATAGGGAAACTTTATGTTGATCAGTTAACGTAGCCTCCGCCGCTCGCTGGGTTGGGACCTTCGCCGCAAACACCGGAGGTCTTACTATCTTCCGCGTAAACTGATCGGAGGCTTCTAGAGTGCTGGACCCGCTTTCGTCTGCTGACCTCCGCCTATTGTCCCAACACCTGGATATAATTCTGTATATATATCTATATTATTATAAAAAATCCGTCTTCATAATCCTTGCATGCATGTTATATCATATATATGTATACTCCCTTCGTTCCAAATGATTTGTGACTTTAGGTTTGTTCTAAACGAGAGACACACCGCAGACCCAAACCTAAGGCTAGTTGGGCCATGGCCCAACAACACTAGGTACCTCCTCTTAATTTTGGACCACATATGAGGCTCAAGTTGGTCGGGCGGGCGGCCAGCCGGCCGATGAACTTAGTCAAAGGGCACACGCCTATGGCCTACACAGGCGTCTCATGATTGTTACCGTATAATACGAGTTAAGATTGAACACAAGACATGAATTTAATTTTTTATGTGGAAACCTTTTATGGGAAAGAACTACGGACGCCAACTAACGGTCTTCACTGTATGATGAGAGTTTATAGAACACATGGAATACGATAAGTCATCTTCTCTTTCCATGCAGCTTACAAGTTGTACATATAGCTAGGGAGGACGAATGGACCGCAGTACGGAAACAAAAACCATACATATAACACTAGAATTTAGAACATACTCCAACAATGAACCTCACACTCCCGTTTCGGTGTTCGCACGTTCTTCCCATGTAAACACGCCCTCTGCGCCAGAGCCTGTAGCTACACCCGGCGAATCCCCAGTAGTCTCCGAAGGTCTAGCTAGAACCAGGCCCTCCACTGCAAATTTGTGATTTAAGGTTTTCCCTTCTTCTTAATTTACCTTCTAGAAAGGTTAAGTTTCAATTGAATTGGAAGCTGAATCTCATAGAAAACCCTAGACGATGTTTGGAACTACCATGACAAGAGAAATTAGAATTTTAATTTGGTGAAGTTGGACATAAATTTTGTAAACACACAACTCCAAGAAAATACAAGTGATTGTTGCTCTCACAACCCTACCGGACCCTATGATTATTTTCTTGTTACACTACTAACTTTCTCATTCTTGACCTATACAAGAGTCTAGTGCAACAAAATTATATCTAGCATAATCTGTTTAGCACTCCTACTTACTCCTTATATCTCTCTTGATGCCCTTTGCTGACTTGGTTTATGTCTATATACATGGCCTCCGCCTCTTGTTTATGTAGTCTCATACCTAAGACATAATAGAACTATAAATTAATCCTATTATTAGCTAGGACACCTCCTTTGAGTTCTAGTCTAAATAAGATTTGAGTCACCACGCATACACCAATCTGGTTGACCGGAATTGATGGGCTAGAGAACAAAACTTGTATGAGACAACTTGTATATATATATGCCGTGGCAGCCAAGATCCTCCGGTGTTCTAAGACGGGGACAAGCCATCTAACAAATTGCAGTAAACCAGAGAATCAACCAAAGATATAGAAGGGATTCAGATGATCCACTTTTTCCCCCTTGATGCATGGTTAGGTTGGTCACTAGAGTCCATGCACGAATGGCATCGCATTTTTTTTTATCGCCACACCACCCGGCCATAGATAGATTATTCTACAAATGGATCGTGTCGGTAAGTGTGAAGTGATGCTTTGCGTTTGCGTCGTACACTCGTACTCCTACTCTAGCGGTGGTGGTTTAGCTTATTGGATCCCCATTGTGGGTAATTGGGTTGTTAGTGGGAAACAAGGAAGATTAAAAGTGATCCCGACACTTTGCGCCCCCTAAAATCCATGGGGCGTTGGAAATGGGAGCGAGCACGCCAAATAAAGAAAGATTCAGGCTGATCTCCTATGGAGAGCGCCTGATTTATTTTGTTGTCATTGCGAATGCTGTCGTATGTAACTAGTCATCACTCATCAGTGGGTGTTGTATGCATGCTGGCAGCACAACGCCCAGTCCAGAGCAAACAACAATTCAACGCTCTACTTTTTGTTTGCGCTAGCTGAAATTAAGGGCTGGCTGGCTGGCCGGCCCTGCATTCACGAGACGTCTAGCTCGTGCACACCTGTAGACCACTTTTAGCTAGCGCGGCTGGTAGATTAATTAAACTAAAATAGACCGCCATTTAATTAATAACGCAAAAAGGGGTCGCTAATACTAGCAATTACAGTAGGTAGCGATGCGAGTGATCAAGAGATTTACACGTACACATAGAGCGGTGAAACTCATGTCATGGGAAGTAACGAATAGTCGTAGATACCCCCGCACCCACCACATGTGGTTTCGTCGTCTCGTCGTGGTGACATATGCACCCCCGCCCATGCCAAAATATGTGGCATGCATCGATCATCAATGCCGGGTGGCCGGCCCTGTGATTACTGGCCGATCGGATCGGATCGGATCGCTCAACGTCCAAGCGTGTCCCTCTCGCACGAGTGCGAACCCAATAAATTGCGATTTGCCCGCAGACATCACATTCCATCCAATTAATCAATTAATTAATTAAAGCCGCGTCCGTCCACCTAATAATTAATATATGTAATTGGCAGCATACCAATATTGTTCACTCCGTCTCAAAATAAAAGGTGTTTTGATTTTTCTAGCTATATAGTTTTTGCTAATACTCCATTTGTCCCACAATAAATAGGTTCCTTCGGTTGTACAGTAAACTTCTAACAAAATTAAATGAACTTATATAATTTGGAACGAAGAAGTATTACTGTATAGCTATAGCTTGCATAAGCAGCTAAATGACGTAATCATGCAGGGTGTCAGCAGAAGTACTACTGTCTATAGCTTTAGCTTGCATAAGCAGCTAAGGCCAGCCCCATCGCTCCATGCTTGGCTTGTAGCCCCCAGCTTCCACGTTGACGCACATCATCCAAATCACCAGTATTGATGGCTTCGCAGAGGTCCAGAAGTGCCTGCAGAAGTGACTAGTGCTTTGACTGACAAAAGGCTAAAGAACCAGCTAAAACAAGCGTTGTGGAGGAAATTGTTGGTGCCTCATCCCACAGAACGGTAAAAAGGTCTTGACACATGGTTCTGACTAAAGGCATCAGCCCGCGCTGCCTGCGTTGGTGTGATATGTGTCCCCGCATCTTCCTGCATGTGTGGCCTATACAATTTACTTGGGGCATATGAGTGTGTTAGCCCGCGTTGGGCGTGCCCTAAATGGCGTAGTCATGCAGGGTGTCGGCTAAATAGCTATATATACATACCCTGCAAAACCAGATCAGCGTGTGTCACTGTTGGGACATGTTTATCCCAAGTGGCGGAGGCTTGAGCAAAAACAGACCGAGCAGTAACTCTAATGATCTCTTTTTAGGCCTGCAGGGAAGGGAGAGCCTCCGACGTCAACGGCGAAGGCTCAAGCAGAACGCGGGACCGTGCCAACAGCGGAGGTCCCAGGACTCGGCATTGGGGGATGCCCCCAGTAGACGGAGACTCCGGGCCTTGTGAATAAAAGCAACTAACAGAGCACCAGAGTCCTATGTATGTTGTGCAGGGAGAGATCGGCGGAGGCCTCTACGACAGCGACAAGGGCCCCCTAAAGGACGGGCCGCAGGGAAGACGTGGGTCTCCGGCACAGCGAGCGGAGGTCACCAGCGCCTGGCGAACCCCACAAGCAATCGGCAAATCAGCAATGTGGGCCAGAATTGGCCCTGCGTGCTCGGCCCATGATGGGGAAGGCGATTCGTGGATAGGATCACCTTGCTGCCCCTGTTCTGAATACCTACGGTAGGAATATTCTTAGAATGTCCTGCCACCGTCACGGGGCAGGAATGTAAAAAATAATTGTGAGCAACGGTGCCTTGTAAAAGAGGGAGGCGCTTGTACTGGATGGGGGTTGATGAATACATTAATGAAACCCTGGCTTTTCTTGTGTTCACTAGTCGCAGGCCTCCGTTTGGGGCACCGGCCGGACGGAGGCGTATCTGCTGGAATGCGCTATTCCAACCGTCACCCTCTTGGATTTGCGTTTCCTCTACGGAAATGGTCATCAAAGTCTGAGCGCCGTGAATGTGCCACGTAGGCTCCTTCAGAAGCAGGTTCTTCCTCGCTCCACCATGGAGTATAATATAATATAGCTATAAGCTAGCTCCGACATGGCGGTGAACAACCCATTAATTTTGTGCGTGCATAAACCTAAGGCTCTCCGTGTGGTTCCATTCCAAATGCTACATATAACTTGTTTATTTATTTGGATGTAATCCTTATCTTAAAATTTTTTATTTGGATGTAATGACTCTATAGTATGTAGTTATGCTATTGCTGGAAATTAAACGTAGCCTCTTTAGAAAAAGCTCCAGTTGAGGCCTCGTTTTTTTTTCAAAAAATAAAACATGGCTTTATTTGTAAGTCCCCTAATACTACATTTTCTCAGAAATACATCTTCCAAACAGGCTCTTGAGTCTTGACTAATTCAAGTTTATTCCATCAAATACTTTTGAGCATTGATTGTCTATATGGCTTCTACAACATTTTAAAGAGCATGAAAGAAATAAATATATTTTTTAGATAAAAAAAATTATTCCGGCCTCTCCAAGAGTTTTACAGTCAACCATTCATTATTACATAGTTTCAACCACCAGCTGATGAAGAAAATCTCTCATAAAGCGTCAAAAGTGTGGAAGACTCTATGAGCAAATTAAGCTCTAAGTGTATATGAATTTATCTTGAAAAATATTTTCATGATCTCATTGTACATGGATTTTAATTATAAATACAATATAGTAGTAACAAAAACTAGTGGTCAGAAGTGTGTGTGTGTCTCTCTCTATAACACATTGATACCATGCATGCATGTTGTCTGAAAAAACAATAGGAGAACCTTATTCCTTTGCCGGTTAAGGTTAGACGAGAATATATATTATTTTAGGTCGGGATGCATGCATCATGCATGTGCACAATTGTGCATACGTGTAGCTCATGGCCACCGTACGCACAGCGCGTGCAGAACAATGGCATGTAGTGCTAAAGCTACTAACAGCCGAGTGCACGCGTGATGGAGAAATGGACACGACGTACCTGGGAGGCTGCAAGGGCGATTACATACATATTGGGTTCCAAATGTAGCTGTTGTGATGTGGCTAGCTCAAAGCTCAAAAGGCCGGCCCTAATAAATCCGGTCGCTTTTTCATCAAAAAAATAAATCCCGTCGCTTGCACGCCGGCCGTGTGCGATCGAGCGCGCTCCGGTATTATCTCTGGCTTCAGCTTGCTTCTTGTGTGCAAATTTTCCATTCATGCATATCCAGCTCCTGTGACTCTGAGTGACGAATTGGACATCCGATCCTCATGTTTGCAGTGGAAGGTCAACCGGCATCACTGTCACGAGGTAGCTATATATGTGTGGAGTAGCCCCAAGCGATTTAGCTTGCTACTATTGCACGACCTGTCGCCTGTCGCGCATGTTTACCATATGTATTTGGCAATGGTCACCCTACGCGTAATGTCACTCTATCGTGTCGACGAGCCAGTATAATATGACGATATAAATATGCTACAATTAGACCATATTTGGCACAGCTTCTCCAACAGCGCCTGAAGTCGTTTGGTGCTAAACGGGGACAAAATATATATATATATATATATATATATATATATATATATATATATATATATATATATATATATATATATATATATATATATATACCTTACAGCTGGCTACAAAATAACTTATTCTGTAGCCACTTTGAGTTACGATAATTGCTATGCTAATTTACGAGATTATAGTAACTCCTTACTATGTGATTTACTATGACATTATGGTAAATATCCCCATGTATTATAGTAATTCAACTATCGTAAATATATACTGACATTGTCATAAATTAGTATATAAAATTATCGTAAATAGAGGTGGCCACAAAATAACTTATTTTGTAACTAGCTATAGAGTATACTCTCCATATATATATATATATATATATATATATACAACTATCGTAAATATATACTGACTGTCGGTGTTCGGACCCGGGGGGTCCTAAACCAACGAGTAAAATGCTGCGTGTCCCTTTCCTGGATGGTGATGCAAGGAGAACACACGGGGGTTTATCCTGGTTCGGGCAAAAGAAGGCCCTACGTCCAGCGGGGGTGGGAGAGGTTTGTATTTCCTTGCACCGGAGTGCCTGTGTAGGGGTTACAAGCTTGCGAGAGAGGGTGTCGAGCCCAAGTCTCAAGAGAGAAAAGAAAGAGTACAAGATGATTGCTTGAGATGTTGATCTCTATGTTATGTATGGCTAGCTGTTCGTCTGATGTCTGCTTTTCGTTGCTTGCTTGCTTCTTCTGCCCCCTATGAAGCCCCGGCCTCCCCCTTTTTATAGGGCGAAAGGAGGCCAAGACAACGGGGAGCCTTGAAATGATGTTTTGTCGATCCCTGTTGAGGTGACTGTAGCGACGTGCCCTAGAAATGGGAGGCCATCCCTGGACACGCGATGTCGTAGAAGGTGAGGTGCTGAAATGACCCGGAGCGCCGTGCCATACCGTCCTTTCTTCCCTGTTACGCCGTGTCGGTGGTCGAGGTCGGGTCGAGGTAGGGTCGAGGCCGAACGGATAAGTCCGAATCCCTGGAATTACGGCATACGGGCCTTGTCGTATCCTCCCTCGAGGGTTAATAGTGACGCACAGGATGAGGTATGGTGGGCATAGTGACGTTTTTCACCTCCCATCAAGGGATGGGCGGTAAAACAGTGAAAAACTGACACTGGTATTGTTCCCACGTCGACCCAGGCCGTGGCCATGCCGGTAGGTGGTGGTTGGTAGTTTGCATTAAATGCTTTGACTTTTCGTCCCGTGGTAGGTGGAGACAGAGGGGGTCGAGCGCCTCGACCCGGGCTCACGCGAGTCGGAACGTCCGGGGCGGTCGAGCCCCGTGCGGGTCGGAACGCGGTCGAGGCCTCCCGTCGAGGGGGCCTTGTACGAGTCGGAGACAGGACGCGGTCGAGGCATTCCGTCGAGCCGGCCTTGTACGAGGCGGACCTGTCGCACGTAGTGGGCTGCGCTTTATCGTGGCTTAATTGTTTTAGTTTTTATTATCGTTAGATGTGGTACCCCTATACTATTGGTACCGACAGTAGCCCCCGAGCCTTTAGGTGAGTGTACGTTCACTCTCCTAGAGGCTTTTTACCGATGAACTGGAGTCATAGTGCCGTTTGCCTTTTTAGTAGGGGTGTCTGGGCGTTCTCAGTACTTCTCCGGTGGGGGCGCGCGAGCGCACCCGCCGGGTGTAGCCCCCGAGGCCTCGGTGGAGTATTGAGAAAATCTCCTCCGAGGTCTTGTTTGTGTTTTATCAGGGAGTAGTTGATGCGGCCGAGCCCCCGAGCCTCGCGCGCGCGAGGTCGATCAGAGTCCCTGCCGTCTTTCGTTGTCCGTCCCTCGCGCTCTTCCTTCGGAAAGGAGGAGGAGGGGTGTGATGCGGCCGAGCCCCCGAGCCTCGCGCGCACGAGGTCGATCAGAGTCCCTGCCGTCTTTCGTTGTCCGTCCCTCGCGCTCTTCCTTCGGAAAGGAGGAGGAGGGGTGTGATGCGGCCGAGCCCCCGAGCCTCGCGCGCACGAGGTCGATCAGAGTCCCTGCCGTCTTTCGTTGTCCGTCCCTCGCGCTCTTCCTTCGGAAAGGAGGAGGAGGGGTGGGGAACGTCGTACTACCCCGTTTGGGCGAGTGCGGCGATCTCCGGTGAGCTGCTAGCGGGGAGATTCGAGTGAGAGTCCGTGCTCCAGTCGTTAGGAGTCGGCTTGCGGCCCGGAGGCACCCTTCAAAAATGCCAAGGAGTGGTCGTGCGGATGTCGGTTCCCTTCGACAGGATCCGAGGGCTCGGTGCCTCCCCCGAGGGGATTCCTGCTTCGACCTCGTCCTCTGGCCTCGAATACGTCCTGGGATGCCTCGAGAGCGTGGCTCGAGCCCTGGCTATGTATGAGCGCATCCCTGGTCGTCCCTTGCTCTGTTGCTCGAGGGCGGCTGTCGAACCCAGGTCGAGGGCCAGCCTCCGTTCCCTCGAGACTTAAAGCGGGCCCGGAGCCCGTTAGTGGAATCTCGGAATATCCGTCCGCGGATCTCGCCCCGCCCGTTAGCCAGGCGCGCCTTTTTAGGGCGAGATCGGCGCGGTAGTGGGCGGCGTGGCGTTCGGTTACTGCGTGGGGACGGCCACGTGCCCCGCTCCTGTAAGGCGAGAAGGACGGTTAGGTGAGCGCATTTATTACGGGAAACTGTTCCTACCTTTTCGCGCGGCCGTTGAACTTCTTCCCGGTCTATAAAAACAAGGCCCGGGGGTCCGTATTCCCCTCCGGTTCTTTGCGTTCTTGCCATCCTTTGCCTTAGGAAACCCTAGCCTCCTTGCGCCCTTCGCCCACATTGCCGCCGCCGCCGCCATCTCCCCCACTCATTCCCTTCCCATCAGCGCTGATGGCCGGAAAGAGCCAATTCCTCGCCGCCGATGACTGGGCTTCCTCCTCGGTGACGGAGAAGAAGATGGAGGAGTTGGTTGAGGATGGGTTGCTGCGGCCGAGGACGAGTCGGTCGCGGCCGGAGTGGATCGCGCCGCCGTCGACCCACCGAGAGCCGGCGCCCCCGGCAGGCTACGTGGTGAGCTTCGTAAGCTTCCACGAGCGGGGTTTCGGCATCCCGTCGTCGGTCTTCATGCGGGCGCTTCTCCACTACTATCGGGTGGAGCTCCATCATCTCGCCCCCAACGCCATCGCGCAGGCCGCCATCTTCGCGGCGGTCTGCGAGGGGTATCTTGGGGTGGAGCCGCAGTGGAACCTGTGGCTTCACCTCTTCAAGGCCGAGCTCTTCGCTCGGAACGCGGGGGGAAAGGGCGTCTTCTACCCTGTGCGGGTCGGGAGCTGCGTCCTGCAGTTGAGGTCGAGCCGGGCGGATCAGTACATCCCGGCTCGCCTCATCTCCTCGAACAGCGGGTGGCACGCGGGCTGGTTCTACCTCCGCAACGACGACAACCAGCTACCGGGGTACACCGGCCGCGTGCTGACCACCCGGGAGGAGCACTGGGTGTACGGTGTGCCGGACGTCGAGAAGCCGCGTCTAGACCCGTTGCTGGCGGCGCTGCAGCAGCTACGTGCTCGAGGCCTGACGGCGTCGGCGGTGGCGACGGCGTTTCATCGCCGCCGGGTGATGCCGCTGTGCCGACGTCGCCTGCGCCTCGACCAGATGACTCCAGAGGCGTCTCTGGAGGGGAGCCGGATGTCCCACGAGTCCCTCACCCTCGAGGAGGGGCTGCGTCGAGCCCGCCGGATGGTGGGGACCTTCAAGGCGGAGGAGGCCGATCGACTCCCCATGAGGCCCACTGAGGGGTTCGAGCCCGTGGTAAGTTCCTTGGCTTGGTACGATTGTTTTTTAGTTCGGTTCGTCTTTGAGACCTTCCCCTAATCCGATCGACGCCAATGCGCAGGACCTATCGGCGCTGCGGGAGACACGACCGCCGGTTCCGGAGGACCAGCCTGCTCGGGATGCTCGACGGGAGCACGCCTCGAAGCAGAAGGCGGCCAAGGAATCGATCAAGAAACGGGCGGCCCGGAAGTCCAGGGAGAAGGAGGCGCGGAAGAAGCTCCGGCGCCAACAGGCCCTCGACGGGCTCCCTTTGGAGCCGTCGCCCTCCGAGACCATGTCGGAGGAGGACGATGACAGCAGCGGCGAGGATGACGACGCCTGGTCGCGGTATGAGGCCGCAACCGGGCTGAGGAGTCTCCCCGACATCCGTCCCCTGCTGGAGCCTATTGCAGGGTCGTCCTCCTCGGTCGTTGTGGTTGAGGAGGTCGAGGAGGACGAGGAGAAGAAGAGGAAGGAGAAGGAAGACGCTGGTCCCTCGGCGGGAGGGGCCGCCTTGCCCCGGACCCAGCAAGCGGGGTCGACGGGGGCGCCTGCCGCAGCCCAAGCCCCGCAAGTTCGGACGGGGACGGGGGAGGTGGCGCCGACATCATCGTCGGTGGCGCCATCGTCGGGCGTGAAGACCCGAGGCCAGTTGGCCTCGGAGGCGCAGAAGGCGCGTAGCGGCGCGCCGGCGAGAGCCCCGCGGAGCGCTCGGTCCGCGGGCGGGGCTGCCGCGAGGCCACCGCCTGCCGCCTCGAGCGGTTTGGACCGCGGGGGGTCGGGGCCCCTGGTGCCGATCTCCGGGTAGGTTTTTCGAGCTTAAGGGGACTTGTCCTCTTTTTCGAATTCGTTGACCGACCTTGTCTTTTTATTTTTCAGGCTGAAGCGGAAGGCGGAGACCATGGGGCCTACCCCCGTGAAGTCCCTCCGAGCCAGCGCCGCCGTCCTTAACCGGTCGGCGGAACAGGACGCGGCCTGGGTCCGCGAGGTCGAGGCTGCGAAGGAGCGCCGTCGGCAGCAGGAGGCTGCGGGTGCTTCGACGGTTGCCGGCCCCGATCCTGCGGCGGCGGGGTCAGAGCCGGCAAGGGCGGTGGCGCCCGGCCCGGTCGAGGCGGAGCCCGAGGCGCTGCCCTCGGCTGAGGCCACCGTGGAAATGGCCACGGAGGGAGCGGCTGCCGATGCGACCGCGGCTTTGGCGAAGGAGCCGCAGCCACAGCGAGACCTGCCGGTGCAGCCGGTGGGCACGACGGAGGGCGGACCCGTCGAGCCTTCTGCCGGAGCCCCGGAGGCAACGGCGCCGGAGGTTGAGGTGCCGGTCGCGGGGGCACCGGTGGTGGGAGCGCCGGCTTCCGAGCCGCCGTCGGGCGAGGTACCGGCTCCAGAGGCGTCAACGGTGGAGGCGCCGGCTCCGGAGGTGCTGGTTGCCGAGGGGCCGGTCACTGCCGACGGGCAGGCGCCCGTGGTCGTTACCCTCGATGACGCCCCCCTGGATAAGGGAAAAGAGATAGTGGGGGCCGAGGAGGGCGAGACCACGAGCCGGGCTGAGGCCTCGACCCCTGTCGGAGCGGCGGGCGAGGGGAACGAGGCCGGCCCTTCGTCCGGGCCGGGAGGTGCCCCGGCCGCGTCGTCGTCGTCATGGCCAGACTTCGCCGCGCTGGCGATAGCGCGGGCCGAGGAGGAGATTCCAAGGTGGGGAGGGCCGCCCCTTCAGTTCAAGGATGCCGCGAACCTCGACGGCGAGCCCATCCTCACTCTGAACGACAGAGATGAGGTCCACCGCTGGCAGTACCTCGAGGGGGTCCGCCAACATCTCACTCGGCTGCTCAACGTGGCGTCTGATGCCGTCTCGCGGGGCATGCGGGATGCCACCGAGGTATGATTAATCTGCCGGCTTGTTCGTGGCTCTAGGTGCTTTCTTTTCCTTGGTTACTTTAGCTTTTTCCGGTTTTTCCTTGAATTAGGAGCTGAAGGAGACCTCCCGCCGCAAGTCACTCTTCATCCGAGGAGAGAGTGGCGTGTGGGCGTCGCTGTCCTGGCAACGGGCCCTGGTCGAGGAGACCCAGAAGAGGCTCGCCGACCGGACTGCTGAGATGGCGGAGCTGCGCACCGCCCTCTTGACGGTGAAGGAGGATGCGGTCCAGGCTCGGGCGGCTGAAGCCTCGATGCGCACCAAGACGGACAAGGCCCGGGAGGAGGCCGCCCAGGCCCGTAGGGACCTCGAGCCCCTGTCGGCACGGGTCAAGGAGCTCGAGGAGGACGTCTCCCAAGTCAGCCGTCAGCGTGACCTCCTCAACGTCCAAATCGGGCAGGTAACGGCCCAGCTTGGAGCGCTGAGGGGCGAGGTCTCGGTGCTGAACGGGGCCGTCCAGGAGAGGGACGCGGCGCTCCAATCCGCCAGCCAGGAGATCGAGGCCCTGAAAGCGACCGTCCGTGAGAAGGACAGTGCTCTCCTGGGGCTCGAGCAGGTGTGCGGGGGGCTCCGCGACGAGGTTACGGGCTTGAAGAACCACGTCGAAGGTAAGTATGGCTCGTCGTAGTTATGCCGTCGAAGCTTCGTATTGGGTGCTGATTTTGGCTTTGTCGTTTTCCAGAGCTGGAGAGTGAGAACCGGGAGGCCCACTCGACCGCCAATTCCCTGCAGAGCCTCCTCGAGGCCGAGACCCAGCGGACCCGGAAGCTCGAGGGCGCGATCACCATGGTGTGCGACGGTCTGGGGGTCGGGCCCGACGCCGACACCGGAGAAGACGCTCCAGGGAACTCCTTCGTTCGTCGGATGGCGGCGCTAGGTCACCTTGCCCGGGAGAAGATATGGGACAGCCTGCACCACGGCGTGAAGAGGGCGCTGGCCGTCGTCCGTTCGGGTTTTGTGTTTGACATGGAGCTCGTCGCCGACGGCTTCATCACGGACCCAGAGCGGTCGGACGCGGAGAATGTAGACGCCTGCTTGGATTTGATCGAAGCCGCGGAGGGGCCTGGGAGCCGTCTGGCCTCGCTCTTCGAACCCGAGGTGGTCCCGCCTGCTGACGACGAAGGCCTCTGAGCCAAATCTGGGCATGGAGGCCCATGTAACAAGTTAGTTATTTTGAATTTTGGTTGTGGTGGCCTTGGAGGCCCTTAAGAACTCGAAATATAAAACCGGTTCGCGGTTGTTTTAATTTTATTCGAGCTTTCCCTCCCTTTATCGTTTGGGTCATGTTCTTGCATGATTTAGCCAGCATGCGGTTGCATCCTTTGGCGTAAGGGAGCGAGCGGTGGTACCGTAGCCCCGGAGGCGTAAGTGATCTCATGGCTCGACTGCCCTTGAGCTTCAGGGTGCCGTTGCAGCTTTGTAGATCGTGTAAGAACCTGATCTAGTCGACAAAAGGGGGTATACTCTTTTTCAAAGTTTTAAGAGCCGTTATTTAGGTCATCTTAGCGTGAAGTTGCGCCTCTGGAAGGCATGAGGGGTGAGTGGAGGTGCCGTAGCCTCGGAGGCGTAGGTGACACTCCAGGCTCGGGAGCCCTTTCGAACCTTAGGGTGCTCTTACAGTGCTGTCGATCTAAAAAGCGGCTCTCAAATTTTTTTAAAAAAGAACAAAAAGATTTTCAGGGACTGGGGGGTTCCCCCCTTGTAGCCCCCGAGGGAGGGTCGAGTCTGGGAGTGCAGAGTCGATCCTTCCTCATTGTGAGACGAAAAAATTTGAACATCGCTGTATTCTTTATTGACGAAAAGAAATTACAGAGCCTCGAGGCTTTTTAAGGAAAGAAGCGACGTAGCTGTTCAATGTTCCAAGCGTTGGTGAAGATTTCACCCTCCTCGTTGGATAGCTTGTAGGTGCCCGGCTTTAGTACTTCTGCGATGATGTACGGTCCTTCCCACGGTGGCGTGAGCTTGTGGCGCCCCTTGGTGTTCTGGTTCCGCCGTAGCACCAAGTCGCCGACGTTGAGGTCACGCTTGCGGACGTGTCTGTCGTGGTAGCATCGGAGACCTTGCTGGTACCTGGCAGAATGCAACAAAGCCACATCTCGGGCTTCCTCGAGCTGGTCGAGGGCGTCCTGTCTTGTGGCGTCGTTATTCTTTTCGTTGTAGGCCTTTAACCTTGGGGATCCGTATTCTATATCAGTTGGAAGCATAGCCTCGGACCCATAGACTAAGAAGAATGGAGTGAACCCCGTGGCTCGACTCGGCGTTGTTCTTAGGCTCCAAAGAACCGAGGGTAGCTCGGCAGCCCATCTTTTGCCATGTTTGTTTAGCTTATCGAAAATTCTGGGTTTCAGGCCTTGTAGGAGCATGCCATTGGCGCGTTCTACTTGGCCATTTGTTTTTGGATGAGCCACGGCCGACCAGAGCACGCGAATGTGATGGTGGTCACAGAAATCCAGAAACTTTTTACCGGTGAACTGGGTGCCGTTGTCCGTGATGATACAGTTGGGGACCCCAAAGCGATGGATGATGTTGGTGAAGAAAAGCACAGCTTGTTCGGACCTAATGCTGGTGATGGGGCGAGCCTCGATCCACTTGGAGAATTTGTCGATAGCGACGAGCAAGTGGGTGAAGCCGCCTGTTGTCCTCTTTAAAGGTCCGACAAGGTCGAGGCCCCAAACGGCGAACGGCCATGTGATGGGAATGGTTTGCAGGGCATGTGCCGGGAGATGAGTCTGTCTTGCATAGTACTGACAACCTTTACAGGAGCGTACTAGCTTGACAGCATCGGAGACTGCGGTCGGCCAATAGAATCCTTGTCGAAAGGCGTTTCCGACGAGGGTTCGAGGCGCTGCGTGGTGACCGCAAGCCCCCGAGTGCAGGTCGTTGAGTAGGTCCCTGCCTTCCTCGTTCGTGATGCAGCGCTGGAGGATGCCTGTAGGGCTGCGGCGGTACAGCTCCCTACTGTTGCCAACGATCACAAAGGTTTTGGCACGTCGAGTGATCCGTCGAGCCTCGGTCTTACTCGAGGGGAGGTCCCCTCGGATAAGGTAGTCGAGGTACGGGGTGCGCCAGTCAAGCTCGAGGTCAGACGGTGGGGTCGATCCTTCCACCTGCATGGCTTCGGCCCCGGTCGAGGGGGCTTCTGCCTCAGGTGGGGGGTCGAGTGACGTCCGGTCGACCCCTCTGTCCAACCCAAGGTCGACGGATGGCCATTGGAGATCTTTTGCGAAGACGTCCGGTGGAACCGTAGTTCAACTGGACGCGATTTTCGCGAGCTCATCGGCGGCCTCATTATACCTGCGTGCGATGTGGTTGAGCTCGAGGCCGTGAAATTTGTCCTCGAGGCGCCGTACCTCTTGGCAGTAGGCTTCCATCTTGGGGTCGCGGCAGCTCGAGCTCTTCATGACCTGATCGATCACGAGCTGGGAGTCGCCTCGAACGTCAAGGTGTCGGACCCCGAGCTCGATGGCGATTCTCAGCCCCGTGACGAGTGCCTCGTATTCGGCGACGTTGTTGGATGCAGGGAAATGGAGCCGGATGACGTAGCGCATGTGAACTCCGAGGGGTGAGATGAAGAGCAAGCCCGCGCCTGCTCCTGTTTTCATCAGTGACCCATCGAAGTACATGGTCCAGAGCTCGGCCTGGAGCTACGCGGGAGGGAGCTGGGTGTCGGTCCACTCAGCCAGAAAATCTGCTAACACATGTGACTTTATAGCTTTGCGCGGCGTATAAGATAGGGTCTCGCCCATGAGCTCGACTGCCCACTTGGCGATTCTACCCGAGGCTTCCCGGTTCTGGGCTATCTCTCCCAGGGGGAAAGATGAAACCACAGTGACCGGGTGGCCCTCGAAGTAGTGTCGGAGCTTGCGCCGTGTCAAGATGACAGCATATAGCAGTTTCTGGATTTGAGGGTACCGGGCCTTGGTCTCCGAGAGCACCTCGCTAATGAAGTAGACCGGTCTCTGGACGAGCAAGGCATGAGCCTCCTCGGCCCGTTCGACGACCAGGACCGCGCTGACTACTTGTGTGTGGCAGCGACGTAAAGTAGGAGCGGCTCTCCTGGGGTCGGAGGGACGAGGATTGGTGAATTGGAAAGCGTGACCTTGAGTTTGGTGAGGGCTTCCTCGGCCTCGAGGGTCCAGGAAAAATGCTCCGATTTCTTCAGGAGGCGATACAGAGGGAGCGCTTTCTCGCCGAGGCGTGAAATGAAACGGCTGAGGGCCGCCAAGCAGCCCGTGACCTTCTGCACGCCCTTCAGATCTCGGATGGGGCCCATCTTGGTTATGGCAGAGATTTTTTCTGGATTGGCCTCGATGCCACGCTTAGACACGATGAACCCTAAAAGCATACCTCGAGGGACGCCGAAAACACATTTTTCTGGGTTAAGCTTGATGTTCTTTGCCCGGAGGCATTTAAATGCTACGTCGAGGTCGCTGACCAGACCGTCGGCTTGTTTTGTCTTGACTACGATGTCATCGACGTATGCCTCGACGGTCGGTCCGATGTGTTCCCCGAAAACGTGCTGCATGCATCGCTGGTACGTTGCCCCTGCGTTCCGGAGACCGAAGGGCATCGTAACGTAGCAATACATGCCGAACGGGGTAATGAATGAAGTCGCGAGCTGGTCGGACTCCTTCATTTTTATCTGATGGTATCCGGAGTAAGCGTCTAAGAACGAAAGAGTTTCACATCCCGCAGTTGAATCAACGATTTGATCAATGCGTGGCAAAGGGAAGGGAACCTTTGGACATGCTTTATTTAAACCAGTGTAGTCTACACACATCCTCCATTTCCCACTCTTTTTCTTAACTAATACAGGATTAGCTAGCCACTTGGGATGGTGGACCTCCTTGATGAACCCGGCCTCCAGTAGCTTGTGGATCTCCTCGCCGATGACCCTGCGCTTCTCCTCGTCGAAGCGGCGCAGGCGTTGCTTCACCGGTTTGGATCCGGCCCGGATCTCCAAGGCGTGCTCGGCGACTTCCCTGGGTATGCCCGGCATATCCGAGGGACTCCACGCAAAAATGTCGATGTTTGCGCGGAGAAAGTCGACGAGCACGGCTTCCTATTTCGGGTCGAGGGTGGCGCTGACGTTCAGCGCCTTCCCGTTGGGATCAGCGGGGTCGAGGGGCACGAGCTTGACGTCCTCCGCGGGCTCGAAGCTGCCGGCGTGGCGTTTTGGGTCGGGAACTTCGTTTGCGAGACCGTCGAGGTCCGCAGCAAGAGCCACCGACTCCAAAACGGCCTCGCCGTGCTCGACGCACTCGACGTCGCACTCGTAGGCGTGTTCGTAAGAGGGCCCCACAGTGATGACGCCGTTTGGGCCTGGCATCTTGAGCTTGAGATAGGTGTAGTTCGGCACCGCCATGAACTTGGCGTAGCACGGGCGCCCGAGAATGGCGTGGTATGTCCCACGGAATCCGACCACCTCGAAGGTGAGGGTCTCCTTCCTGAAGTTAGCCGGTGTGCCGAAGCAAACGGGCAGATCGACCCGTCCGAGGGGTTCCGCCCGTTTTCCTGGCACAACTCCGTGGAAGCCCCCGACGCTAGGTTGGAGGCGCGCTCTCTCGACCCCCAGGAGGTCGAGGGTCTGGGAGTAGATGATGTTGAGGCTGCTCCCGCCGTCCATGAGCACTTTGGTGAGGCGCGTGTTGGCGATGACGGGATCAACGACAAGAGGGTAGACCCCCGGATTGGGGATGTAGTCCGGGTGATCATCACGGTCGAAAGTGATGGCCACCGTAGACCAATCAAGGAAGCGAGGGACCGCCGTTTGCACGGAGAAAACCTCTCGCCGCTCTCGCTTGCGCTGGCGCGCTGAGAGGCGGGTCGAGGGTCCTCCGTAGATCATGAAGCAGTCGTGGATCTCGGGGAACCCCTCGTCCTTGTCATCACCCTTTGGGTCTTCCTTTTTGTCGGTGTTCTTGCTGCCTGCGCCCTCGAAGTACCTGCGGAGCATGTGACAATTCTCGAGGTTATGGTTAATGGGTACCTTGTGGTAAGGGCATGGCTCCTTAAGCATTTTGTCGAAGATGCCCCCGCCGGGGGGCCTCGAGGCTTCTTGCGTTCGGTAGCGGCGACAAGCTCGTCGGCCGGGGCCTCGAGCTTGCCCTGCTGGCCTTTCTTCTTCCTGCGGTTGTTCCTCTTGGAGCCCCGGGCGGAGCTCGCGGGATCGTCGGTCTTCTGCTTCCCCGTGTCCTGCTCGCCGCCAAAGATGGCACCAACTGCCTCCTCTCCGGCGGCGAAGTTGGTGACGATGTCCATCAGCACGTTGGCGGTGAGGGGGGTGTGACGGCCTAACTCTCGGACCAACTCCTTGCAAGTGGTACCAGAGAGAAAGGCCATGATTACGTCGGAGTCGGTGACGTTGGGGAGCTCGGTGCGTTGCCTGGAGAAGCGCCGGATGTAATCCCGGAGGGACTCACCCGGTTTCTGCTTGCAACTCCGGAGATCCCACGAGTTGCCGGGGCGCATGTAGGTTCCCTTAAAGTTTCCCTCGAACACCCTCACGAGATCATCCCAGTCGTGGATCTGTTGGGGCGGGAGATCCTCGAGCCAGGCTCGAGCGGTGTCGGAGAGAAATAGGGGGAGCTGTCGGATGATGACCCGGTCATTGGTGGCCCCGCCCAACTGACACGCCAAGCGGAAATCAGCGAGCCAAAGTTCGGGTTTGGTCTCGCCGTTGTACTTGGCGAGAGTCGTGGGGGGGCGAAACCGTGCCGGGAGTATGGTTTCACGGATAGCCTTACTAAAGACCCGAGGGCCCGGAGGCTCGGGTGAAGGGCTACGATCTTCCGAGCTGTCATAGCGCCCGCCCCTGTGCACATGGTAACCTCGAGCCACACCGTCACCGTGCTTGCGCGTGCGGCGCTCGACGATGTTGCCGCGGGTGTCTCGAGGTCCATGGTCGTGAGTAGCGTGCTCAGGGGCGGGAGCCATCCGAATCCGTCGAGCAGGTTCGGGATGAACCGAGGCTTCTCTCTCTTGCCGAGAGGGCTCTGCGAGCCGCTCCGAGGCGGGCTCGCGTCGCCTCGAGGCAGAGCTTTCGGCCTGCTGCAGGGCGGCGGTCTCGAGGAGTTCTCGGATCTCATCTCGAGCCCGGCGAGCGTCGGGGTTCGACGGCTCGGGCATGTTGCGGAGGAGCATGGCGGCGGCGACGACGTTCTGGCTGGCTCGAGCGAAAACCGGGGGGTCGACGGCCCGGTCCTCGTCGATGCGACGGTTGACGTCGCGAGCTCTCTCGCGAGCTCTCCCGCCAGGCGCGCGTTCCGCACGCTCACGCTCGAGGGTTTCCTGAAGTAGACGCAGGTTTTCTCGTTCCTCGTCGAGCCTCTCTTGCAACTCGCGGATTTGCTCGAGCTGCATTCCTTGATCCGCAAGGAGTTGAGCCTCATCTCGGTCGGCGAGGTGCTCGACATGAGGTGGCGTGTGCCCTCCTCCGGTCAGCTCCTCTTCCTCCGAATCCGATGTGCTTTCAACGTCGACGTTGAAGCACTCGCGGGTCGGATCGTAGGTGTCGTCGGCCGAGTCGGAGTCAGGTGCACCGAAATAATAGTATGACGGGGGAATGTATAGCCGTTGTGAGTCACCCCTAGGGTCGCGCCGTGGGGAGGCGGTCACACGGGGTTCTGTTTCCGGTGCCTCAGTAGAGTCCAGATAATCAGAAACCGGCGTGGACGCGACGAGGTCCAGAGTGGAGCGTAGATGGTGCCCGGGGAGTTCCTTATAAGCACTCATGCAAGTGCTCACAGAAGAAGCATACACCTGGGCAGCCGAAACTAGCCCAAACGGAAACGGGGAAGGCGATGTCGCTGCCCACGCCGGAAGAGATGCACGGGGCAGTGGTGTCGCACCGGGCGGAGGAGCGGCGGGGTTCTCCATTGGCGTGGCGTCCTCGGCCAGGCTTATCCTACCCAGACCTTCCACGAGGAAATCTGGGCCGACGCCTGGCTGGGAAGTGCCGGAACGGGGAACCCCATCACCCTCCGCGAGGTGGAGATGATGGTTGCGCCGGGGTCGCCGTCGTCGGGCGGCTCGCGCCCGCCTGGAGCGATGATACCGGCGGATCGCTCCCCCAGGCTGGGAGAGCTCGTAATCCTCGTCGGTAGGGTGTCTTGGCGGGAGTAGGACCATATCGTAGCCGTAGCCGAGCGATATGAACTCCAAACTCCCGAACCAGATCACCGTGGCCAACGGGATAGGGCGTTCGGGGTCAGCCATCCAGGAAAAAGGCGGGAAAGCGACGTTGGCACGCAGCGATCCCCTACCTGGCGCGCCAACTGTCGGTGTTCGGACCCGGGGGGTCCTAAACCAACGAGTAAAATGCTGCGTGTCCCTTTCCTGGATGGTGATGCAAGGAGAACACACGGGGGTTTATCCTGGTTCGGGCAAAAGAAGGCCCTACGTCCAGCGGGGGTGGGAGAGGTTTGTATTTCCTTGCACCGGAGTGCCTGTGTAGGGGTTACAAGCTTGCGAGAGAGGGTGTCGAGCCCAAGTCTCAAGAGAGAAAAGAAAGAGTACAAGATGATTGCTTGAGATGTTGATCTCTATGTTATGTATGGCTAGCTGTTCGTCTGATGTCTGCTTTTCGTTGCTTGCTTGCTTCTTCTGCCCCCTGTGAAGCCCCGGCCTCCCCCTTTTTATAGGGCGAAAGGAGGCCAAGACAACGGGGAGCCTTGAAATGATGTTTTGTCGATCCCTGTTGAGGTGACTGTAGCGACGTGCCCTAGAAATGGGAGGCCATCCCTGGACACGCGATGTCGTAGAAGGTGAGGTGCTGAAATGACCCGGAGCGCCGTGCCATACCGTCCTTTCTTCCCTGTTACGCCGTGTCGGTGGTCGAGGTCGGGTCGAGGTAGGGTCGAGGCCGAACGGATAAGTCCGAATCCCTGGAATTACGGCATACGGGCCTTGTCGTATCCTCCCTCGAGGGTTAATAGTGACGCACAGGATGAGGTATGGTGGGCATAGTGACGTTTTTCACCTCCCATCAAGGGATGGGCGGTAAAACAGTGAAAAACTGACACTGGTATTGTTCCCACGTCGACCCAGGCCGTGGCCATGCCGGTAGGTGGTGGTTGGTAGTTTGCATTAAATGCTTTGACTTTTCGTCCCGTGGTAGGTGGAGACAGAGGGGGTCGAGCGCCTCGACCCGGGCTCACGCGAGTCGGAACGTCCGGGGCGGTCGAGCCCCGTGCGGGTCGGAACGCGGTCGAGGCCTCCCGTCGAGGGGGCCTTGTACGAGTCGGAGACAGGACGCGGTCGAGGCATTCCGTCGAGCCGGCCTCGTACGAGGCGGACCTGTCGCACGTAGTGGGCTGCGCTTTATCGTGGCTTAATTGTTTTAGTTTTTATTATCGTTAGATGTGGTACCCCTATACTATTGGTACCGACACTGACATTGTCATAAATTAGTATATAAAATTATCGTAAATAGAGGTGGCCACAAAATAACTTATTTTGTAGCTAGATATAGAGTATACTCTCCATATATATATATATATATATATATATATATATATATATATATATATATATATATATATATATATATATATATAGTTGAATTACTATAACACATGGGGATATTTACCATAATGTCATAGTAAATCACATAGTAAGGAGTTACTATAATCTCGTAAATTAGCATAGCAATTATCGTAACTCAAAGTGGCTACATAATAAGTTATTTTGTAGCCAGCTGTAAGGTATATATATATATATATATATATATATATATATATATATATATATATATATATATATATAGACACTACCTTTTGTCTTGAATTGTTAGTAGAGTTTGCACTATTTAGATAATATTTCCAGGCTCAATAGTAAAAGTAAAAAACAACACTTCACAATTGACATGTTTCATGCAGCATATGCATGGTTTTCCATACTTATGTCAATAGTGAAAACATTAAATATTCATTTGGATTTTACTGTATTTGCTATTTGATAGGGGTTTTATTACCATCCTCAGTGAGCCACGTCATCAATAAACCACGTCCTTGGACGCATATATTTTTGGTTGAAAATATGAACACACGGCATACCACAAATGATGGTAGAGTGGGTGGTGTTTCTTTAGCTCACAACATGCCGCCCTTCTTCATGATACATTACTCTCGCGATGTGAGGTTACGTGCCATCACCATCATGGGTACTAACTCTTGACATGCGTATATTGTTATGTTATTATCAGGCTGTCCAGTAAGAAATAATTAATAATAGTTGGGACTGACCAATATAAGAAAACAGGGTATCATATAGGGATGCAAGTGGGCTAGCCCATGAACTGAAATGTGCTCACCTTGTTTGTATGTTGTTAGGTTCACCTAAATCCACGTGTGTTAGTAAGGATGGCAACAGGGCGGGTCGGGGCGGGGTGGAGCATCCGCGCACCTGCACCCGAAACCCGACAATCAGACCCGCCCTGGCCCCAAACTCCTCGACAGGTGAAATTTCCCACCCGCCCCCGAACCCGACAGGTCCCTGAAACCCGCCGGGCTCCCCCGAAACCCAAGCTAAAATTGACAAGAACTCACAAATTCATCCGCCACTGTCTGATGCGTTGCTGCGCAAGGGGTTCTCCCTCCCCAACCTTAGTTCGTTGCCTTCCTGGGAGCACAAGGGAGCCATGAGCGACGAGCGAAGGGGAGCAGCTAGGAGAAAAAAACAAAGCCAAGCAAGAGATGGGGGAGGGAGAAGGAGGCGCTGCTCCACACCCAAGCAGGAGACGAGCGCCAAGGTAGGAGGGAGGAGCTGATGCCGTGGATCTGCCTTGCGCCATCGCGGTCTCGCGAAAGCTGCCGTGGATCTGCCTTGTGTCGTCGCAGAAGGGAGAAGGCGGAGGTGCGGACAAGACACGGCTCTGCGGGTGTGGATGAGGTTAGATGGGAGTGGGCTGCATTTTTTATTGGCCTTCTTCAGATGGGGACTGTGGATGAGGTAGCTAGGCCTTACTTTCGGGGGCCCGTGGGCACCCGGGGGGGGGGATAACAAAACCCACCCCCGTACCCGACCTGGTTGGGGTCCCCGAACCAAGACCCGCGGGTGGAAAACCAGACCCGCCGCCACCCCCGTTGGGTCTAAAACCCGCGGGTCTCGGGTCTAAACCCACCCGATTGCCATCCTTATGTATTGGGGTAGTGATTGGGATGGATTTTAGTTCAAGTTCCACTCCAATCCATCCAACACATGTGGATAGATACGAATCTAACTACATCCAAACAAGACCTTAGAAATATTTAAAATACTAGTACTACTGTAACTGAACACACCCTTCTATCAAATCTTGATGCTGCCCTGTCTTTGTTATGGTGTGGTGCATGCATATATAGTGCTAAAGCTGTTAGGGAACAGTATTACTATCCAGATAAGCTCAAGGTGAGTTTTACCATATCAAAATAAAGTTGCCTCACAATGCAAATCAACACACCGAAGTGTCTGAGTCCACGTACATGCATCTGCTTGTGTGATGGAGGTTGTAACACGATCGAGTAGCTAGCTCCTTGGAAAGACACACAACTATCGCCATTGCGTAGATAAGTTCTCTTCCTCAGTTTCATTCGTAGTCTTTTCTCTCCTTTATCCTTGGAAAAGGTTAGCAGAGCTTTACTCAAATAATAGCACTAGAAATCCAGGCTGTGGTCAATTTAAGCATCTTAACGTGCACCATCATCGATCGGTGCGGTGGTGGAGTTGTGGGTGCGTGCATGAATATCGGAGTTATATTACAGCCATGTTTGGCATGGCTTTCTCCAGCTCTGGCTCTGTGCTATAATACCAAAGGTGATGGAGTCGCAGGAGCCACAAAATATGGTTTTTGCGGGCTCCCAGTTAATTTCTTAAGGAGAGAAAAATGACTCATGTGAATAATACTGCTATAGTTGCTGTTGTAGGAGGAGCTAGAACCATAAGAAACTATATGAAACAGGCCCTTAATCCTGGCGTATATTTTTCATATATAAATAATTTTTTTTGCATCTTATCTTAATGAGCCAAACTTTCAGACAGAAGAAAATATTAGTAGATGTCTCAATAATTTTGGACGACACACTAGCTCTTGGACCATATATAAGAAACCCGACCTTCAGTGTCACAACACCATCATCTAATATATATTCATTGTATGTCTATTTAAAATCATAAATATTGATAATATTTTAATAAGTCTTAGAAACTCAGTCAAAGTTAAAATATTTTTTAATTTGAATCCGATCTAAAATTATATTATTTCTAGGACCGAGTAGTACCGTACCAGTGGAAGGTTAGATGGTTAACCTCAACCAGCAGGCAGCAGCGTCGTCCGTCCCTGCCCTGTCACTCCCACACGAGTGGATGGGAGGGATGATCCCAATCATGCAATGGCCCCGGCGCAAGCTGCAATTTCATCATTCGTTCATGATTGGAAGCTCTCTTGCCACCTTTCCAATTCAATGTGTGATGGTTACACGCAGCTTGCAATGCATTTGTTGGCTAATCGATCGATCGATCAACACGCGTAGTTAGAAGTATTACTCATTAATTTGATGATGCACAAGGCACAACTAGCTATTTGCGACGGCTGATCGTGTATCGTATTCCCACCTCTATCTTAAAAAAAAGAATACAATTCTTGCTTTTTAACGAGTCAAACAGTTTTAAATTTAACTAAACCTATACAAAAGCATAATAATGTTTACAATATCAAATACTACTCCATAACATTGATTAGTTAATATTTTCTAGAAAATAAGTTAGTTAAACTTAATTTTTTTGACTCAGTCCAAATACAAAATTATTAAGTACATCTCTCTGAGACGGGTGGTGGTACAAATTTCGGCGTGTATTTAAGGACAAAGTGGCTGGATTTTGGATAGGAACGGCACCCCTACCGTGACCATGATATCTGCTGTGTCTGTGTCCATCCATCCGTGCACATATGGTTTTGTGAGAGAGGTACACTATTATTTACTCGTAGTAGTAACATCAGGCAGCCCTGCCGTGGCGTTGATGGTAAAGCGACAGGACGCACGCACACAGCTCGATCCGATCCTTCAATGATTTGATAATGATGAGCGCGTCTTCTCGTTCTTGTGACAAATTTAATTCAGTTTTCTCTTTGGTTTTTGCGCCCAATGAAAGTAGCTGTCACGCCTTTAATTAATTTTCTCTGGTCTTTGCACACACACTGGTCACCGGAGAGCTTGTTGTTTTCCTGGCCCGGCCCGGCCCTCTTGTCATGTGATCGTCAAACAACCATGGTTTTTGTTTGTTGCATTGGTTGCACGCTGCAGGAAGCTGCTTGGCTGCTCCCGTGCTGGTACTGCGATATACTCCTCGTACTAGTCAAGTACTCCCTCCATCTACGAATGAATACAACTAAGGTATGTGTGCGTGTTAATTTAGCTCAAGTTTAATTTGGTCAGATTTATAATAAATAGTATTAGAATTTGTGTCTCTAACTAAATTTATTGTAAAAATATATTCTACAAATTAATAGTCTAATATTACTTATTTTGTATAAAAAATGCTTGTATCCTCAAAATCTGAGAATTGCATTATTCTTCCGTGGACGGAGGTAATATGTACCATGCCGTGAGTGGAATGTCCATTCTTCATTGGTAGCTAAAATTTTAAAGTATAAGTTTGTCCTAGGTGAATTCTCTGACTGGATTCGCCGCTGCGCCTACTCGTAGTCATAGCATCAGGGGCAGCCCTGCCGTGGCATTGATGGTCGAGCAATACAATGGCCTTGTTTAGATACCCAAATTCACCCCCAAATTTCACTATGCAAAAAGAAGATTCTCCATCACATCAAAATGCTGGCACATGTATGGAGTACTAAATATAGATGAAATAAAAAATTAATTACACAGTTTTGTTGTACTTTGCGAGACGAACATTTTAAGCCTAATTAATCAATGTTTGGACAATTATTACCAAATAAAAACAAAATTGCTACAGTATGATGTGATGTTTATTATGCAAAATTTGGATACCAACTTTGGTATCTAAGCAAGGCCAAATGCAACTATAAAGCGACAGCACGCACGCACACCGCTCGATCCGCTCCTTCAATGATTTGATAATGATGAGCGCATACTTCTGGTGACAAATTTAATTCAGTTTTTTTTGGCGCCCAATGAAAGTAGCTTTCACGCCTTTAATTAATTTTGTGTAGTCTGTGCACACACACTGGTCACCGGAGAGCCTGTTGTTTTCCTGGCCCGGCCCGGCCCGCCCCTCTTGTCATGTGATCGTCAAACAACCATGGTTTTTGTTCGTTGCATTGGTTGCACGCTGCAGGAAGCTGCGTGGCTGCTCCCGTGCTGGTACAATTATACTCCTCGAACCAGTCAAGTACTCCCTCCATCAACAAAAGAATACAATTAAGGTATCTCTACCGATCAATTGAGCTCAAATTTGATCAAATTTATAATAAATAGTATTAATATTTGTGTCTCTAAATAAATTTATTATGAAAATATATTCTACAAATAATCTAATGTTACTTATTTTGTATCAAAATATTTGTATCTTTTTATATAAATTTAGTTAAAATTCTGAATGTTTGACTCAAATTCTAAGAATTGCATTCTCGGTGGACAGAGGTCGTACGTACTATGCGGTGAGTGGGATGTCCATTCTTCTTCTTCAATTAGCTACTCCCTCCGTCCCATAAAAAGTGTCGTTTTAGGTTTTTCAGACATCGTGTTTGACTGTTCGTCTTATTCAAAAAAATTTAATAAATATTATTTATTTTGTTATGACTTATTTTATCATTAGAGATACTTCAATAATAATTTATTTATTTTATAATTTGCACAAAATTTTTGAATAAGACGAACGGTCAAACACGATGTCTAAAAAACCTAAAACGACACTTTTTGTGGGACGGAGGGAGTATGTGCTACGAGGCCTAACAACGTACGCTTTATTTCTTCGGATGCAGTGACACCAAATAGTATAGTAGCACGACCTGCAGATTGCAACGTGGCACTATACATGAAGCTTATTGCACTGCATGCATTTGCTCTGTTTTTTTTTTCTAGGCCGGCCGGTAGTAGAGAACTTTTGCTCACTTCAAGAAAGCTCAGTCCTCCCTTTTGACAAAAATGCATGTAAATTAGTAAAAGCTCATATATATATATGAGCTCCAACGGCACTCCTTTTTGCATTATATTTAATTTGGTGCCTTGCTCCGTGGATGCAATCGATCACATGCACGGGACTCCTATCTATTCGAGAAAAAGTTGCAAACAAACCTCGGTATGGGATACTAAATGCTTCCTTGATGAAGTAGTAGCAGCTAGCATCATGCATGACGGCTTAATTAGGCTCTTAACGTGGATGATGCACGATAGTCTTGTTGTCTTTTATAGGATTGCGTTAGGCCCTCCACGATGAAGCTGGAGAAAAACTGGACCCGTTGCTCATAGTATCTGGCCCCACCCGTTGCTCGCTGCAGCTGCTGTTGCAGCTGTTTTGTAGTAGTAGATTACGGGGAACTGGGGAAGGGTGAAACGGCACGGAATTAGGCTAGAGTTTGTTCCTACCCTCCTGCTACTGGAGTGGTGGTGTAGCAGCAGTAGTAGTAGCAGCGGGTGGATTTGACTTTGACCCGTAATTTGTAAAGCTCCACTAGTGCGTGACGGCAGCAACGAACCTGTTCATTTCGCTGGTTTATTGTAGTTGAAAGTACCGTTAGCTGATTTATTGTGAGAGAAAAACACTGTTGAATGGCTGCGGATTCTGCTGATCCAGCCAAACCAACAGGGGAACGCTAGCTCTAGTTGTGCACGGCGCAGCACGGCGGGCGACATGGTTTTAGTGATCGGACCAATTGAATGAGCAGGTACTGTAGTTAGTATAGGAGGGCTCTAGGGTGGCGTACGTGCGTGCGTGCAGCAAGGAGGAAAGCGATGGAGAGGCATTCTCCATTCGGCGGAGGAGCGGCGGGTCCCTGTGGCCCTGAGCTGAGACGGCAGGCAGGCCACGACAAGGGAGAGGCCCTCGTGCAACTCTGATTTGATTGATGGCCAATCCATCACCCCGTCTGCCATGCGTACCCGCGCCAACCACAACCAAACAAACGCACACTTCTAAAAAAACAAAGATCAGGAAGATGTTTAGAGAACTCTTGGAGATGCTCCTAGGACTAGTATACTCGACTAGTAGTACCTTCTCTCTCTTATTTTATTATAAACTACTACTGTACGTAGAAAGATAAGTACATATATACTAGTGGGTGTATGTACAACTTCAGCGTATACTACTTAAATAATTTCCGTGTATTTCTTTTAATTAGTGTTTTTATACAAAAGTTATTAGCACTGAACATCTATGTACCCTAAAAAGAATGATAAAATATATAAGTACTTATTTCCTCCATCCCAAAATAAGTAACATTTTGACTTTTAGACATTTTGTTTGACCGTTCATCTTATTCAAGTTTGATGAAATTTTATTATAAAAATATATTCTACAAATCTAATAGTACTTATTTTGTAGTATTATGAATGTTACTATATTTTGTATAAATTTAGTCAAGGTTCAAACTGTTTGGCTTATTAAAAAATGATAATTGCATTCTTTTATGCGTAATAGGCTAGCAAAATACTCCTTCGAATGAATTTATTATAAAATATATTCTATAACGAATCTAATAGTACTTATTTTATAGTATTATGAATGTTACTATATTTTGTATAAATTTAGTCAAGGTTCGAACTGTTTGGCTTGTTAAAAAATGATAATTGCATTCTTTTATGCGTAATAGGCTAGCAAAATACTCCTTCAAATGAATTTATTATAAAATATATTCTATAACGAATCTAATAGTACTTATTTTATAGTATTATGAATGTTACTATATTTTGTATAAATTTAGTCAAGGTTCAAACTGTTTGGCTTGTTAAAAAATGAGAATTGCATTCTTTTATGCATAATAGGCTAGCAAAATACTCCGCCGAATGAATTTATTATAAAAATATATTCTATAACGAATCTAATAGTACTTATTTTGTAGTATTATGAATGTTACTATATTTTATATAAATTTAGTCGAGGTTCAAACTGTCTGGCTTCTTAAAAAATGAAAATTACATTCTTTTATTTTTTTTGAAACAAATCAGGTAGGAATTACATTCTTTTATGGGTAATAAGCTAGCAAAGTACTCCTACACATAGGAGTAGTACAGTAGTAAAGGATGGGCATGCATGTGAGGCTGCCATGTGAGTGATGGACGCATATGCATGTGGAATCGAGGAGGTTGGGACTGGGGAGTGACTAGTGACATCCCATCATTCAATTCAATTGGCCGCTCGTGCGCATATACTGTACTCCTCTGTCCAGAACTGGGGCCTGTTTAGTTCCACTTCATTTTGCCAAATTTTTCAAGATTCCCCGTCACATCGAATCTTTGACGTACGTATGAAGTATTAAATATAGATAAAAAATAAAACTAATTACACAGTTTAAATGAAATGGACGAGATGAATCTTTTAAGCCTAATTAGACCATAATTGGATACTATTTACCAAATAACAACGAAACGTGCTACAGTGCAATTTTGCCAAAATTTTCGCAACTAAACCGGCCCCTAGAAAAAACCGTTGAGGTTTGATCAAATTTCTAGTGAATAATATTCATATTTATGATTCTAAATCAATTTATTATGAAAGTATATTTCGTAATTAATCTAATGATATTTATTTGATATCATAAATATTGATAATTTTTTATTTATAATTGGTTAAATTTAAGATACTAAAACGTGATACTGTGCTAGAATTGCACGTTTTCTTGAACGGAGAGAGTATTATATATACTAGCACGCACGGTTGGACACGCTGCGGACACGTCCACGATGAGCAGTAAAGAAAATATCTTAAATTTGCTTGAGAAAAAAACAAAGAAACAAGAGTAAACAGTGAATATCGAAGTCACGTCATGAACCGTGCCGCGCCGACCTCTCCACGGACGGATGGACAGATGATGATGATGCTGCACGGTGGTGGGTAGTAGTGCTACGCCATGTTTAGATACCTTTAAAATGTAAAAAGGTTTTAAGATTTCTCGTCACATCACATATGTTGGCATATATATGTATAGAATATTAAATGTAAGTTAAAAAATAACTAATTACACAGTTTGTCTGTAAATGTCGAGACGAATCTTTTGAACCTAATTAATTTATGATTGAACAAAGTTTATCAAATACAAACGAAAAGTGCTACCGTACTTTTTCAAAATAATTTTGCAATCTAAACATGCCCCTAGTAGTATGATGATGAGATGGTGCCAATAATGCCATGGGCCTCGTTTAGTTCAGAGAATTGAGGAGAAAAACATTGTATCAGAATTCCTGTAGCATTTCATTTGTATTTGGTAAAAATTATCCAAATTTTGACTAACTAGGCTTAAAATGTTCGTCTCGCAAAGTACAACAAAATTGTACAATTAGTTTTTTATTTCATTAACATTTAGTACTCCATGTATTTGTCGACATTTTAATGTGATGGGGAATTTTCTTTTTCATAGTGGAATTTGGGGAGAACCGGGAAAACTCAACAAGGGGACGATGGGTACGGTACTGTACCCGGTTGTAAAGCAAGTACTCCGGCCTAGTACTAGCGCTAGTACCACGCATGGATCGGATATTGCTGAGCTCTTTGGTGATACGTACATATACGGTGGACCTCCGGCCCTGTGCGTGCACGTACGCCTCCGACTCCGGTGTGACAGGGACGTGTACGCAAAATGCATACCTTGTTCTACAAGATGTAGGGAGTACTCTAGTAAAAAAAACTTTAAAAAGTTTGAGTTATAGGAGTAGTAGTTGAAAACTATAATTATTATTTTTAATTTAGGGGGAGTAATTAATAAAAAGAAAAAGTTGGTCATCCTGCTGCGGCGGCTCCTGGCTCGATGTGCTGCTGCTGTCCCGATGGATCGGCAGGACCGCCTACGACGCGCACTGCCACGGCCTACCTAGCGCGTGGTCCGTGGTGCCGCATCGCGCTCGTGCATTGCTCCCGGGCAGCCTTGGCTCAGCCCCACGCGGGCGGCACTGCAAGCTAGGGTTCAAATTTGGGATCTAAATTTTATATAGTAAATGTTCTATTATACTGTAGTAAATTTGTTTTTATTTGGTAATAATTATCTAAATATTGATTAATTAGGCTTAAAATATTCGTCTCACAAAGTACAACAAAACTGTGCAATTAGTTTTTAATTTTATCTACATTTAGTACTCCATATATGTGCCAATATTTTGATGTGTTTTTAGTGGAATTTGAGGATAAACAGTAACAGATCGTGCTTTGCTCCCTCCCTCCCTCCGCAACTCCCTCTGCAACACTCTGCGTGCTGCTCGATAGTCGTCGGTAGTCCTACGTACTGTAGCTGGCCTGCTGTGACTGTGGCTCTGTGACCAACCAACGATAAGCTACAGTAGTAGGGCCTCGTTTACATGCACTCAAAATTAGAATTTTTTCGTTCTCTCCGTCACATCAATTTTTAGCCGCTTGTATGGACTATTAAATGTAGGTAAAAAAATAACTAATTATACAGTTTAGTTGGAAACCACGAGATGAATCTTTTAAGCCTAATTGGTTTACGAATGGACAATATTTGTTAAATAAGACGAAATTAGTACTATTTATCGGGTTGAAATTTTTTGCAACCTAAACATGGCCTAGTACGTAGTACTCTCCTAGCTCATGTCATGAATGCAGAGCCGTCATGAGACTACCCGCACTCATGGACCTCTATATTCATCCTCTATACGTCGTAGTCAGCAAGATTCTCTCCTCTATACTCAATTTTCCCGCATCCATCCATCCTCTATATCATCCTCTATCCACTCTATCCACTGTGGGACCCACTTACCACTTTATCTAAATATATCCATGTGTGATCTAGTTTTGAAGGATTTATTGAGACGAATTTAATGGTGCAATCGAAATTTAATTTGGATTTTTAGTTTGTGAGTTATAGCATTTTTTCCTTTGTTTAGCTAGTGGGGCCCGCCACTATTGAGTATAGAGTAAGCACAGTACTACTCTAAATATAGAGTGAGAGAAAGGATAGAGTATCGTTTTAGAGTACCCAGTGCAGCAGTTTTTACTCTATATTCATACTCTAAAGCTTTAGAGTATCGTTTTAGAGTACCCACTGCGGACAGTCTGAATGCAGAGCCTGTTTAGTTGGCCACCCAAGCTAAAAAAAAGTTTGCACAGTATCAGTCACATCGAATCTTTGGACGCATGCATGAAGTATTAAATGTAGGTAAAAAAATAACTAATTACACAGTTTATCTGTAAATGTCAAAAAATGTCGAAACGAATCTTTTGAACCTAGTTAGTCTATAATTAGATAAATTTTATTAAATAACAAAAAAAAATGCTAAAAAACTTCACCAAAATTTTTCACCACTAAACACGCCCGCAGTTGCCGGCCGGCCGGCACACGAACACAGACACGCACGGACGCCCCTGACGCGACACGATACACACGGACACCCAACTACTGGAGGATCCATCGCCCCGGCCGCTCCGGAATTTTTTTTATTTTTAACACTTTTTAAAAACTATTTTTATTTTTAACACCGAAAGTTTTTTTATATCTAATATTTTTGGCCGCTCTTCACACGAGGGAGCGGCATTTCTACTTTGCCGCTCCCCACGTGGAGGAGCGGCAACGCTTCTGAGGTAGCAACTGGCAGGGGGCTACCGCCCCCTTGGAGGAGCGGCAAAGCTGCCGCTCCCCAGACCAGGAAGCGGCAAGACTGTCGCTCCTCCAGGGAGAGCGGCAACCCCTGCCACCTGTTCGGCCCTGCCACTTCAGCAGCGTTGTCACTCCTCAGATCAAGGAGCGGCAGGCGCAGGACGCCTTATATTCTCTTCTCCTCTTGAGCTGTGGTCATTCGTCGTTTCGGCGCCGCGCCCCCCTCCTCCCCCCACGGCCATCACACAAGTTGTTTCCTTGTTTAGTTGTAGTTCAAATGTCGGGCGGAAGTTCGTCGAGCAAAGGTAGAGAAAAGGGAGTGAGGAAGAGACATCCGATTGTGTGGGAGGGTTCTCTGGGTCCTGATTCTTTTGAGGAACCTATAGAACACTTTCCTTTGGAGAGCAAGAGTGACTTCACCCGCAAGAGACCTCTTAGATCATACGACAACCGCACGGAAGATTGGCCAAAATGTCGCCACGGTGAAGATTGCGTCATGCAAATGTACAACGACTGTGACAGTTGGAGGCCGTCGTTTCTTCAGATGCCCACGAGGATTTGTATTTCCTTTTAACTCTCATTTTTTCATATTTGCATTTGGTTTGTAAAAGTACTTATTGGTAGATGCGTTTTTAGAATTCAAGCTGCCCAGATAACTGTGGGTTCACTCGATGGGTCGATCCTCCTCCTATCTATCCTCATCAATAATACATTACATATCTACAGGGACGCATCTTTGATCTAGAGTATGACCCTAGAAGTGGTAACAGGGACATATAGGAGGACGACAGCATTAACGATGCAGAGGAGCCACTATGCAACAATCCATACTGTCAGTGCCCATACCATAAGAAGCACGAGCCTCCTTCTCCGCCGCCACCGCCACCGCCACCGCCGCCGTCAATAGGAGGTTACTGTGGGGAAGACGTAACTCAGTTCAATATGTGGTACCATTATTAGGCATGCTAGGTTTAGTTTGCAACATGCCTTTGTTTAGTTCGTTAATATCAGTATTTGAGTTTGAACTATATTTATGTTGTAGCAAGTGGTAGTGAAACTGTTGAACCTTGTAATAAGTGTGTACGTGTGCCTACTGTTTTCCTCGATCGTGCAAGTGTTTTATTTCCAATGTGTGACTTTCCAACATGTCCTAGTATTATAAAGAAGTACATGTGGTCGAGGTTACCGATCAAAGCACGGAGCAGCAGGAAACACAAGCCCCAGGCAGGGAGCGACAGAGTTGTTGCTTCCCCAGTTAGGGAGCGACAGCCATAAAACACTGTTAAACGTCGTCGAACGCTCCAGTGAGCTTGAAAAGTAGAATGTAAGCACATTACAAGTTCACTGGAACACATAAAATATCATATTACAAGCTCAAATCTATTAGTTCGAAATACATGTAGTTGCAAATTATTTCGACACACTACTAGGACACATAAGTTCAACAAATGACTTGGGTACATAAATGGCGACATAGAGTGCAACAAAGGGTCTCCAACTTCATCCTGCCATGAAAATGACTAAGTCAACCTATTGTATATATGACATTGGTAAGTAACACATAGATATTTTTTTATCGTAGAAATATTGTCTTTATATAATTGTTATGCTTACATGCACTCTATGTCCCAGGAGTGTAAGGCTCCCTCGGCCGCCTCCGTCTCTTTGGATTGGTAGGCACCACGTTGGGGGTGTAGCCAACGTCCGTGTGGTCCCGATGACGGTGTTGCCGTCCTTGGCCCCGCGCATGGCTCGTCCCCTGCACATAGGTCGGCCCCTGCTCAGATAAAAGACAAATCAGTGTTAGATTGTGTCATTCTTACATAACATGGGCTAGGCAAATAAGAAAATTTGCTTATTTAGTTTTACCTGTTCGTCTCCTTGTGTTCCCAACGGGGCATCATAGAGCTGCGACATGCCAATCTCCTGGTACTGGGAAGGGTCTGTAACGGATCAACGTAATTATACGAGATTAAGTAAGAAAATCTACCACCGAAGCGGTTAATTTAACAAACTTAAGCCCGTATAACTCGAGATTCCGTGAAATCGCTAAGGATTTCAAACCAACCAACATACAACCAAGATCGTATTGATTTAGTAGCCACAGTTCACACGATACATACAGTTGACCATAAAGTAGGATACATCGGAGTTCGGAAATAAGGTTATTACAACATAGTTCAACATAAGGTAGCGGAAGCGAATAGTTTTTACGCACACACACTTAGTTCAATTACAGTGCCAGTAGATAGTCATGGTCCACAAAAGCAGTAGATAAGATAATCAGAACGACCTTTGCCCAAGGTCCTAGTTGTCACCCATCGCCGGATACAGACAGTTGGAGCAATACCCGTAGTACATCTGACCATCTGCAACAACAATGGGAACAACGCCCTAAGTACGAGAATGTACTCAGCTAGACTTACCCGTCATAAACCAGAAATAACATGACACCAAGGAGCATGCAAGGCTTTATATAGTGTACTGGCTTGACTCATTTGCGAAAGGCATAAGTTAATTGTGAATAACTAAAAATAAGTACTTTTAGCGTCATTTTATGATAACCTATTCATGCTAGGTAAGCACCTATTACTAAAACAATCACTTGATTCCTCATTAGCATCAAAGGTTACCATCTCAGGTTTATCATTTCCAACATTAACCACATAACCATCCGTGTTCCATCCTTAACACTACGATGCCGTAGCTCGAGTCAAGTGCTCACTAACCGGGAGCGACGGCGATTCGAATCGAATTCCTATCCAGCTGGAGATTTATTCCTCACACAAACCATGCTTCCCCCGTTAGGGTCGCGTAGATCACCAATGACACTTTCCAAGAAGCCGCGGGATAACAATCATGGGTCGCACTACCCAGGGACCGCCCGACTGCCAGGACGCACCTTGGGCTTACTCTTCGCGTCCCCGTACACCCCCTTCAACACCAGTCTGCCAACCCGAGTTTATCCCGGCTCGAAAAGTGTCGCTAGCTTCGCGGTCGAAAGGTACTTTATTCGGCCAGCTAAATGTGAGGCATGCGTTCAACATGACAAGAGGGACGAGCAACGATCGGTCCTTAATCGACACAGACGGAATCACTATAGTCCAAAACCCTATAAGACTCCGCCCGGTCTCCATTTATACCTCAACACTTGGTTACTTTTCAAGATTCATAAATACTGCTAACCATAGCCAGATATTCGCCTATACTCGCAGGTGACAGAAAATCACCCGACTTCTACCGATCTAAGCATGGCTAAGCAAAATACTCGATCCTGACCTAATAAGGTAACAGTAACTCTGGTGGACAAGGATAGTAATGCAACAACGGTTTCACTCAACTCCTATAACTTAATGCAACAATATAATTATAATTCAGGTAAGTAAGAATAGCTTTTTCTAAAATAGGAGACTTATAATGCTCCGGGGCTTGCCTCTTTCGAACGAGCTAGGATGGTGGTCGACGCACTCTGGCAGCTCCTCGCTTGGCTCTTCCTCCTCGGGCACCTCCTGTGCCTGGGGCTCCTGCTGGTCCGTCCAAGCCTGCTCCTCGGTTACTGCTACCTGCGACTCCTCCTGCGATCCTGTATGATGCAAGTGCATAAGTACATGCGAATGATGCATCGGATTATGATGGAATGATGAAGTGACATGAGATGCAGACGAGCACATGGAATGAGCAGTTAGTACAAAACTTCATCTTCTACAAGGTAGTCCACGTCATCCAAGAACATGTACCCCAAGGTTTACTTAATTTGATTACACTAACTAACATACACCTGACACAAGCAAGTGACCCTAAATAACCAAACCTTACCACCCCAACTCATCCACAACATCAGCAAGGCCTAGTGATGCTTCAAAGATACACCAAACATATTTTATTCTTCTTAAATTCTCATAAAGAATAATCATTTATTCCTTATTTAGCTAGGGTTGTACTGCAACACCTATCTCTGGTGTAGAGAAAAATCAACAAAAATTACAGTAGAGTATTCTTACCCTAACTAAGCTACCACTAAATTTTCATGGTAAAAGGAACTGTAAAACTACTTGTACAAAATAAACAAGTTATGGCTTCAATGTGAGCATGAAATTGTTTTATACTAGGAAAAGTATCAAACAACAGATTTCACATTTTTCCTAGGTTACCAACAGTAAACTAACATACTACAAAAATTATCATAAGTATGTTATATACAAATATTGATTTCTACTAAAAATAACAAATATTAACCAATAAAGGCATTTGAACTACACTTCGAAATTTTCCCAGAGAACATGCTTCACTAGCATTTTTCCTAGAAAGTACATCACTAAAGAAGATTAATGCAACAAGAATCACATTTTTCCCTTTATTAGTTTATTTACTACAATTTTTCTAAGATAACAGCATATCTAATAAATAAATAAAAATGTACAGTAAAGTGTCACAAAAATAACATGGGATATTTTTAAACTGTAGATCTATTCACAAGGAACATTTCAAACTTTGTTTCATGATTTTTGGAGCTATAAATAATGAGATACAATTTTTGGAAGCTTTTTCAGATTTTCTGGAAATTGATTTCTTTAAAACCGAAATTCAAAACCGGACTTAAACGCTACGTGCACCCCGCTGTGACACCCGAGACCAAAATACTGAGGCAGACAGGTGGGTCCCACGGGTCAGCTGACCCCACCGGTCAGCCGGAGCCGGGTCGGGAAGACGCTGACCGGGGATAACTCGCCGTCGGCGAGGTCGCCGGCGACGAGGTCGGCACCGGTGGACTCCCCGCAAGCGTGCGAACCCAGTGATGCGGTTAGCGGGGCGAGAGGAAGGGCGGAGCATGGACCGCGGCGGCAATGGCGGAGGCGGTGGCGCGGCTAGCCGGCGTTAGGCCGGAGCAGGCCATGGCGGCGGTCATGGACGGGCGCATGAGCTCCAGCGAGCGGAGGCGGTCATGGTGCGCACGGTGAGGAGGGAAATGGGATGGCGGAAGGTCGAGGTCGACGGAAGCCGCGGCGGCGGCTCACCGGCGGGGGAGAAGATGGCCAAATTCGGCCGATTACCTTGCCGACGTGCGCTTCTCTTGACTCGCCGAGGTCGGTTAGGGAAAGGGGAACAGCTGGGCGGGCGGAATTTGGCGGTGGAGTCGCGGTGGCGAGGCGAGGCACGGCAATGGCGCGGCGGCGGTGGTTCGGCGCTCTGCGGCGTTGGCGAGGCGCGCGAGCGAGTGAAGGCGAAATGAGGTGAGGGAGCGGGAGCAGGCGAGTCCGGGCGGTGTAGGCGCGGGCTGTGGGGTCCACAGGGCGCGTGTCGCGCGGTGCCGCCGGCGTACGGCCACGCGGCGGCCGAGCCCTGCCGCGACGCCACGGCGTCGCGCGCGGGCGCTCGCGCGCGCGGGCGGGAGGGGACGATGCGGCGCGGGCTGGGCCGGCTTCGGCCGTGGGCCGAGAAGTGGAGCCGGAGCCCAGTAACAAAAATCCGGTTTTTCTTTTTCAAATAAATTCCAGATTTAAATTTTCTGTTTGAAATTCAAATTTTGGGATGAAAACGAGGTTTTCAGAAATTTGTCCCAAAACAAAAGTTGTTCAAAATTTTATTCTCTACAACTTTCATATAGAACATTTTTCAAAATTCCCAATAGATTTTAAATTTGAGATTTAAAGCTAATTTAAAAATCAAACTCATTTATTTAGAATAATTTCAAAAACAGAATTTGAGGAGGATTTGAATCCAAATTTTTGCTCCAAATAATCAAGTTGATTTATTCTACATTATTTAAAATTGCTACTTCTAAAAAGTACACTAACTTTTTAACATTTATTTGAAACTTAGGGTTTCCATTTATTTGTTTTTCAAGTTAAATTTGAAAAGTGATACAATCCAAACAATGTTAAACATGCAATGATGTTGAATGCTTATGTTTTGAAATGATAATGCATGCTTAACACCCAGGGGTGTTACAACCCTCCCCCCTTATAAGAATCTCGTCCCGAGATTTTGAGTTACGAACCATTTATCGTAAAAATCTTTATAAGCAGTTTGAAGATATTCTCCCGTTTCCCAAGAAGCATCGCTCTCATCATGATGACCCCACTGAACCTTGTAGGTGGTGACCACTTTGTTCCGAGTGACTCGGTCCTTGGTATCCAGGACTCGGAATGGTTGCTCGCGATATTCCAAATCTGCCTTGATCCGAATACCCTGAGGTTGTATTCTCTCCTCTGGAACACGTAAACACTTTTTCAATTGGGATACGTGGAAGACGGGAAAGATCGAACTCATCTCTTCTGGTAACTGTAACTTATATGCCACGGGGCCCTTTTTCTCCAAGATCTGGTATGGCCCTATATATCTAGCAGATAGTTTCTTCTTGATTCCAAACCGTTTCTTCTTCATTAGGGTAACCTTTAAATAGGCATAGTCACCTACTTGGAATTCCAATGGTCTTCTTCTCTTATCCGCATAACTTTTCTGACGAGACTGCGCTGCTTGCATGTTTTGTTGAATAACACGGACCTTCTTCTCTGCCTCATCTACAAAATCAATCCCGTAAAACCTTCTTTCTCTGGGCTCTACCCAATTTAACGGTGTTCGGCACTTCCGGCCATACAAAGCTTCAAATGGTGCCATCTTGATACTCTCTTGGTAACTGTTATTATAAGCAAATTCTGCCAACGGTAACCAGGATTCCCATGAACCTCTGGATGATAACACACAAGCTCTAAGCATATCTTCCAGTACTGCATTAACTCTTTCTGTCTGCCCATCAGTCTGTGGGTGGTAAGCCGTGCTACGAATCAAACTAGTGCCCAAACCTTGATGAAGATGTTCCCAAAAGTGAGCGGTAAACTGTGAACCTCGATCAGACACTATTGTTTTTGGTATTCCATGCAATCGGACGATCTCAGCAATATACTTTTCTGCATATTGAGGTGGTCGGAAACTTGTTTTGACTGGCAGAAAGTGAGCCGACTTAGTAAGGCGATCGACTATTACCCAAATGGAATCATGGCCTTTCTGTGTGGTGGGGAGACCAGTGATAAAGTCCATACTTATATCATCCCACTTCCAATCAGGTACCGACAAAGGTTGTAGGAGTCCTGCAGGTCTCATGTGAAGAGCTTTAACTCTACAACACATGTCGCATCGAGCAACGTATGCTGCAATCTCCTTTTTCATTTTAGTCCACCAATAACGGGGTCGTAAATCTTGGTACATCTTGCTACTTTCGGGGTGAATAGATAGCTTCGAACGAGGGGCCTCATCCATCAGCTTGTTTTTGAGCTCTCTATCCTTAGGTACTACCAGTCGATCCTTAAACCATAACACTCCTTGTTCATCCAATCGAAAGTGTTTGGTGGGTTCTCTCTTTATCTTTTCTTTGATATGAAAGATTCCCTTATCTGTTTTCTGACCATCAATGATCTGGCTTTCCAGAGTGCAACTGATCTGAATATTATGCAACACAGCTGGATGTAACAAATTGAACCCTTCTTCAAACAACGGTTGCACATCAATTGCATGAGATTTTCTTCTCAGTGCATCTGCTACTACATTAGCCTTTCCAGGGTGATAGTGCACGTTCATATTGTAGTCCTTTATCAACTCTAACCATCTCCTCTGTCGCATGTTCAACTCAGATTGGGTAAAGATGTATTTGAGACTCTTATGATCCGTGAAGATATTACACACATTACCCAACAGGTAGTGCCTCTAAATCTTTAGAGCATGCACCACTGCTGCAAGCTCTAAATCATGTGTTGGATAGTTAACTTCATGCTTCCTCAGCTGTCGTGATGCGTAAGCAATGACTCTTCCATTTTGCATCAGCACACATCCTAACCCATTCTTGGATGCGTCACAGAATACATCAAACGGCTTTTCTATGTCTGGTTGGGCCAGAACGGGAGCAGTGGACAACAACTTCCGCAAAGTACAGAAAGCTGCTTCGCACTCCTCTGTCCATACAAACTTGTGATCCTTCTGTAACAGGCTGGTCATTGGTTTGGCAATCTTCGAGAATTTTGGTATGAAGCGACGGTAGTAACCGGCTAAACCGAGGAAACTGCGAACTTCGTGAACTGAAGTTGGTGACTTCCAGTCCATAACCTCTTGAACTTTACTAGGGTCCACAGAAATGCCATTTTCAGACAACACATGGCCAAGAAAAGGAACTGTCCTGAGCCAGAACTCACACTTGCTGAACTTAGCATACAGTCGATGTTCTCTGAGTCTAGTCAAGACTATCCGGAGGTGTTCTGCGTGTTCTTCTTCATTTTCTGAGTATATTAGTATGTCATCAATGAACACTATCACAAACTTATCCAATTCGGGCATGAAAACCGAATTCATCAGGTACATAAAGTATGCAGGAGCATTTGTCAGTCCGAAAGACATGACGAGATACTCGTACAAACCATACCTGGTCGAGAATGCAGTCTTAGGCACATCTTGCGGCCTAATCTTTATCTGATGGTACCCTGATCTCAAATCTATCTTAGAGAACACTTTGGCTTTAGACAATTGGTCAAACAAGATATCAATCCGAGGAAGAGGATACTTGTTTTTAATTGTCACTGCATTCAGTGGCCGATAGTCCACGCACATGCGTAAGGAGTTATCCTTCTTCTTTTTCACAAACAGCGCGGGGCATCCCCATTCTGACGAGCTGGGACGAATCAACCCTTTCTTTAACAAGTCCTGAAGTTGTTTCTTCAATTCTGCCAACTCATTGGGAGGCATCCGATAAGGCCTCCTCGAGATCGGTGCTGTTCCTGGAATTAACTCAATGGCAAACTCGACATCTCGGTCTGGCGGCAGTCCAGGTAACTCCTCTGGAAATACATCTGGAAACTCACAGACCACTGGAATCTGGGCTAGCAGAGTAGTTTGGACCGCACAAGATGTGCTAGCTAGGTCTACTCTCCTAGGTAGGACCACCCGAAAGGTGCCTTCCCCATTGGGTTCCTTAAGAGAGATACTCCTTCCTCCAACATCAATTACAACTCTCATGCGATTCATCCAGTTCATACCCATGATCACATCCAAAACTAACCCTGGCATGACTATCAGATTAAGCTTATATTGCCGGTTTGATATGTTTAGGGTTACTCCCTGAACTATCTGATTAGTCAACAGATCAGCCCCAGCTGAACTAATTTTATATGCACATTCCAATTCAACTATCTTTTGCTCATGCCTTTTAACAAATGCTTGACTTACAAAGGAATGAGATGATCCGGAATCAAACAAGACTACTGCAGGATGATTGTTGATAGAAAACATACCAGCTGTCACCGGTTCTCCTTCAGGGATATCATCCACAGTGGTGTGGTGCACACGGGCTTGATACTGCGTTTGCTGTTTCTTGGGATAGGGACAATACTTTGCAAAGTGCCCAGGTTGGTTGCAGTTGAAGCACGGTCCCTTCACTTGAGCCACGGTTCCCGATGAACTGCCTTGTCCTGTCTTTGCTTGAGGCAATGCCATCTTGAACGGCTTCTGGTTTCTCGGGGATGGCTGAGCATTCTGATTCTTCCGCTGCGGTGGCCTAAACCTTGCACCGGGGACGGGCGAGCGATAGGCTGGGTGGTTGTTTACTGGGGCCCTGGACTGAGATGAACCCGACTCAAAAGCCCTCTTACGGATCTTGGAAGCGGCATAAACATTGTTGTTCTTCTCTTGCTTCAGACAGTCACTAACGAAGTCATTGAAATTAGTTCTCATGTTTGTACCCACATGCTTCATCATCTTGGGACTCAGGCCTCTCTTGAAACTAGCGATCTTCTTGGCATCAGTATTCACCATATCAGGGGCATAACGGCTCAGGTTATTGAATGCATGCAGATATTGAGTCACAGTCTTCGTGCCTTGATTTAACGCCAGAAATTCCCCAAGCTTCATCTCGGTCAGACCTGATGGAATGTATGTTCCACGGAAGGCGTCGGTGAACTCCCTCCAAGTGATATGGGCGTGGGGAGCAAAAGTGGTGCGGTGATGCTTCCACCACATTCCTGCCGGACCTTGAAGTTGATGAGCTGCGTACTCAGTCTTCAACACTTCAGTCATCCTCAGGACACGAAACTTGTCTTCCATCGTATTAATCCATTCTTCTGCATCTAAAGGTTCTGCGGCTTCCTTGAAGATCGGTGGACGAGTATCCATGAAGTCCTTAAAACTGCTGTACTGGTTTGCTTCGTGGCCACCCTGGTTTATCCCCCGTCTGGTATTATCTGCGATACTGCACAGCGCAGCTTCCATATTCTGTTGCATACTTTCCATGTTGCGTTGGCTTCCCAGGAATTGGGCGAAAAACTGTTCTGCCGTGTAGGGTGGAGGAGGCGGTGGTGGATCACGGTCATCATTAGCAGCTGCACTGCCACCAGCCTCGGTGGCACCATACACGGTACGGCGAGTGTTCGGCATCTGCATGTTTCAGCAACAGTAATTATTAGGTGATGTTGTAGAAATTGCAACCGAATGAAAAATTATGCCGAACTGAATTCACTGGAGAGAACAAATTCATACAATAAAACAGGGGCACAATAAGTCATCCCAATTAACACAACATCACTAATTATATTACTTAAAGCACACACATCGCGTCCATTACAACCAAGTTGCCAGCATACATACACTGGACTTTTGACGTTCGGATATCGTCACAAACACATCCAAGCTTTCCAACATTACATCAAGCTCTAGTCTTTCTACTCATTATTACATGCTCAAGTGCCAACAACGCAAAAGATCATGCAAGTGGGACCTAGTAGCTAGCGCAACAACTACTAGCCTACTCATCGTGGTTGCTGTCTAGGTCAGAGACGTTGGCGTTGCCGCCAACTGCAGCGTCGTCGTGCTCCTCGGCTGGCGCCACGGGCTCTGCAGGATCCTCGTCTACATCCAAATCCATCTCGGCTACGCCAGGGAGGTCATAAGGATTAAGCTGATTGTTCAGCCTATGGACCTCTTCATGCAAGTTATCATTGTACTCCTCTGCATCGACCAACCGCTGCTCTAGCTCAAACTGCCTAGCTCTCAACACATTCTCTGCGGACCAGGCTTCATTCCTCTGATGGAGCACATGAGCCAACATGCTCTCAGCATTCCTGTGGGCGGTGGTCAGTCGCTCAAGCTGCTCTCTCAGTGCACGTACATCTCCCTCAAAGACCACAGTCCTCTGAGTGGCCTGATCTCTCTGACGAGTCAACTGAGCCATCTCAGCAGTGAGCCTCTCAACCTCGGCGTCGTGATCTCTTTGAAGCTGACGGCGGTCATCACGAGCCTGACCAAGAGCACTAGAAACACGTCTCAGACTACCTTCCACTCCATCGAAGGCTCTCATCACTGCGAACATGGCACTCATAGCAGGGGTGTCACTGTTTTATGCCTCTGCTGTGCTAATCTCCAAAGATCTGCCCCTTGCCTGCTGCCACGAGTCAGTGGAGGGGTTGCCCCTCGGAAAGACTCCAACTATAGCTGCTGCCAACTCCTGAGGAAAGCGATCCATGATATCCCTCAGGATCCCAAAGGCTGCCCTCTCAGCGGCTTCTTCAGGTGTCCTGCCAGTTGACTCAAAACGCCAACCGGTCCACTCAGAACCATCACCTCGGGGACGAACTACTGCTTCCACAGTCACCAAAAGTCCTTCGCCCATCCGCTCATTTGACCAAAAGTAGCGGGGCTCCATACCATCAGGATAGCCTACATAACTGAGCACTCTCCACAAGAGCGTAGGCATCCCAAACTCTCCAAGAAAAGTGTGGCGCTGGCGAGTGCGCGGAGCAAGCTGATGACGGGGAGCTCTGCCGGTGGACTTGCGGGCTGTCTGCTTGGTACGGGCCATCTGTAGCAAAATTTTATTACAGGGGTGAGAACAAATTTTTAAGTTGGCATTTTTATCGAAATGAGATAAGCAACTTATAAGGGGAGGAACAATGCCATGAATGAAATGCATAACATGATGCATGCACGTTCCGTACGTCCTCACAAACTTAGAAAATTAATACTACTAACGGAATAAACGGTGGCATACAACGATCTCTTGTAACGTAACTAATACGTGCTACTCGAAAGCGCTGTTATGTACCTGCAGAAAATCACTTCAGCCCAACCTCACAGTATGAAAATATGCAAGAAAGCAGTAAAGTAAGTTACTCGCTCTACACGCATCCCCAGATACGAGTATAACGGTAACCACTACCCGAATCGTCGTCCTATTGACAGCATCGTCACTGCATGACGGAATTTCCCCATCAATGATACCCTCATACAAACATGCGCATGGCACGTGAGTACTTCGGAATCACTTAAGCACTCCCCTAGATCGGCAGTGTATCCGACCATGCACTCACAACTCTCACTTACCAAGGCGTAGAGGTAATTGATCCATACATTACCACTCAAGTGAATGGCACTCATACAATAGCACGCCGTATGAGCGACGAAATTTTAAATATGATGCAAACCTCCAAGTTAGTACTTAAATAAGCCACCTAGAGTCCTTATCGGGCATAAAGGATATGACCACTGGCACACTTTTAAGTTCCAAAGTTCATTTGAAAACACAGTTTTGTTTTTAAATACTCATGTGAACAGTAACATGCTAAACCATGCTCCGATGCCAGCTGTAACGGATCAACGTAATTATACGAGATTAAGTAAGAAAATCTACCACCGAAGCGGTTAATTTAACAAACTTAAGCCCGTATAACTCGAGATTCCGTGAAATCGCTAAGGATTTCAAACCAACCAACATACAACTAAGATCGTACTGATTTAGCAGCCACAGTTCACACGATACATACAGTTGACCATAAAGTAGGATACATCGGAGTTCGGAAATAAGGTTATTACAACATAGTTCAACATAAGGTAGCGGAAGCGAATAGTTTTTACGCACACACACTTAGTTCAATTACAGTGCCAGTAGATAGTCATGGTCCACAAAAGCAGTAGATAAGATAATCAGAACGACCTTTGCCCAAGGTCCTAGTTGTCACCCATCGCCGGATACAGACAGTTGGAGCAATACCCGTAGTACATCTGACCATCTACAACAACAATGGGAACAACGCCCTAAGTACGAGAATGTACTCAGCTAGACTTACCCGTCATAAACCAGAAATAACATGACACCAAGGAGCATGCAAGGCTTTATATAGTGTACTGGCTTGACTCATTTGCGAAAGGCATAAGTTAATTGTGAATAACTAAAAATAAGTACTTTTAGCATCATTTTATGATAACCTATTCATGCTAGGTAAGCACCTATTACTAAAACAATCACTTGATTCCTCATTAGCATCAAAGGTTACCATCTCAGGTTTATCATTTCCAACATTAACCACATAACCATCCGTGTTCCATCCTTAACACTACGATGCCGTAGCTCGAGTCAAGTGCTCACTAACCGGGAGCGACGGCGATTCGAATCGAATTCCTATCCAGCTGGAGATTTATTCCTCACACAAACCATGCTTCCCCCATCAGGGTCGCGTAGATCACCAATGACACTTTTCAAGAAGCTGTGGGATAACAATCATGGATCGCACTACCCAGGGACCGCCCGACTGCCAGGACGCACCTTGGGCTTACTCTTCGCGTCCCCGTACACCCCCTTCAACACCAGTCTGCCAACCCGAGTTTATCCCGGCTCGAAAAGTGTCGCTAGCTTCGCGGTCGAAAGGTACTTTATTCGGCCAGCTAAATGTGAGGCATGCGTTCAACATGACAAGAGGGACGAGCAACGATCGGTCCTTAATCGACACAGACGGAATCACTATAGTCCAAAACCCTATAAGACTCCGCCCGGTCTCCATTTATACCTCAACACTTGGTTACTTTTCAAGATTCATAAATACTGCTAACCATAGCCAGATATTCGCCTATACTCGCAGGTGACAGAAAATCACCCGACTTCTACCGATCTAAGCATGGCTAAGCAAAATACTCGATCCTGACCTAATAAGGTAACAGTAACTCTGGTGGACAAGGATAGTAATGCAACAACGGTTTCACTCAACTCCTATAACTTAATGCAACAATATAATTATAATTCAGGTAAGTAAGAATAGCTTTTTCTAAAATAGGAGACTTATAATGCTCCGGGGCTTGCCTCTTTCGAACGAGCTAGGATGGTGGTCGACGCACTCTGGCAGCTCCTCGCTTGGCTCTTCCTCCTCGGGCACCTCCTGTGCCTGGGGCTCCTGCTGGTCCGTCCAAGCCTGCTCCTCGGTTACTGCTACCTGCGACTCCTCCTGCGATCCTGTATGATGCAAGTGCATAAGTACATGCGAATGATGCATCGGATTATGATGGAATGATGAAGTGACATGAGATGCAGACGAGCACATGGAATGAGCAGTTAGTACAAAACTTCATCTTCTACAAGGTAGTCCACGTCATCCAAGAACATGTACCCCAAGGTTTACTTAATTTGATTACACTAACTAACATACACCTGACACAAGCAAGTGACCCTAAATAACCAAACCTTACCACCCCAACTCATCCACAACATCAGCAAGGCCTAGTGATGCTTCAAAGATACACCAAACATATTTTATTCTTCTTAAATTCTCATAAAGAATAATCATTTATTCCTTATTTAGCTAGGGTTGTACTGCAACACCTATCTCTGGTGTAGAGAAAAATCTACAAAAATTACAGTAGAGTATTCTTACCCTAACTAAGCTACCACTAAATTTTCATGGTAAAAGGAACTGTAAAACTACTTGTACAAAATAAACAAGTTATGGCTTCAATGTGAGCATGAAATTGTTTTATACTAGGAAAAGTATCAAACAACAGATTTCACATTTTTCCTAGGTTACCAACAGTAAACTAACATACTACAAAAATTATCATAAGTATGTTATATACAAATATTGATTTCTACTAAAAATAACAAATATTAACCAATAAAGGCATTTGAACTACACTTCGAAATTTTCCCACAGAACATGCTTCACTAGCATTTTTCCTAGAAAGTACATCACTAAAGAAGATTAATGCAACAAGAATCACATTTTTCCCTTTATTAGTTTATTTACTACAATTTTTCTAAGATAATAGCATATCTAATAAATAAATAAAAATGTACAGTAAAGTGTCACAAAAATAACATGGGATATTTTTAAACTGTAGATCTATTCACAAGGAACATTTCAAACTTTGTTTCATGATTTTTGGAGCTATAAATAATAAGATACAATTTTTGGAAGCTTTTTCAGATTTTCTGGAAATTGATTTCTTTAAAACCGAAATTCAAAACCGGACTTAAACGCTACGTGCACCCCGCTGTGACACCCGAGACCGAAATACTGAGGCAGACAGGTGGGTCCCACGGGTCAGCTGACCCCACCGGTCAGCCGGAGCCGGGTCGGGAAGACGCTGACCGGGGATAACTCGCCGTCGGCGAGGTCGCCGGCGACGAGGTCGGCACCGGTGGACTCCCCGCAAGCGTGCGAACCCAGTGATGCGGTTAGCGGGGCGAGAGGAAGGGCGGAGCATGGACCGCGGCGGCAATGGCGGAGGCGGTGGCGCGGCTAGCCGGCGTTAGGCCGGAGCAGGCCATGGCGGCAGTCATGGACGGGCGCATGAGCTCCAGCGAGCGGAGGCGGTCATGGTGCGCACGGTGAGGAGGGAAATGGGATGGCGGAAGGTCGAGGTCGGCTCACCGGCGGGGGAGAAGATGGCCAAATTCGGCCGATTACCTTACCGACGTGCGCTTCTCTTGACTCGCCGAGGTCGGTTAGGGAAAGGGGAACAGCTGGGCGGGCGGAATTTGGCGGTGGAGTCGCGGTGGCGAGGCGAGGCACGGCAATGGCGCGGCGGCGGTGGTTCGGCGCTCTGCGGCGTTGGCGAGGCGCGCGAGCGAGTGAAGGCGAAATGAGGTGAGGGAGCGGGAGCAGGCGAGTCCGGGCGGTGTAGGCGCGGGCTGTGGGGTCCACAGGGCGCGTGTCGCGCGGTGCCGCCGGCGTACGGCCACGCGGCGGCCGAGCCCTGCCGCGACGCCACGGCGTCGCGCGCGGGCGCTCGCGCGCGCGGGCGGGAGGGGACGATGCGGCGCGGGCTGGGCCGGCTTCGGCCGTGGGCCGAGAAGTGGAGCCGGAGCCCAGTAACAAAAATCCGGTTTTTCTTTTTCAAATAAATTCCAGATTTAAATTTTCTGTTTGAAATTCAAATTTTGGGGATGAAAACGAGGTTTTCAGAAATTTGTCCCAAAACAAAAGTTATTCAAAATTTTATTCTCTACAACTTTCATATAGAACATTTTTCAAAATTCCCAATAGATTTTAAATTTGAGATTTAAAGCTAATTTAAAAATCAAACTCATTTATTTAGAATAATTTCAAAAACAGAATTTGAGGAGGATTTGAATCCAAATTTTTGCTCCAAATAATCAAGTTGATTTATTCTACATTATTTAAAATTGCTACTTCTAAAAAGTACACTAACTTTTTAACATTTATTTGAAACTTAGGGTTTCCATTTATTTGTTTTTCAAGTTAAATTTGAAAAGTGATACAATCCAAACAATGTTAAACATGCAATGATGTTGAATGCTTATGTTTTGAAATGATAATGCATGCTTAACACCCAGGGGTGTTACAGGGTCCACCGGGGTGTGCTGGTATGGGCTGCGACGGGGCGTGCTGGTACGGGTTGTGCTGGTAGGGGCTTTGCTGGAAAGGACCGAGTTGGATGGAACCCTGCGGGTACGGGCCTAGCTGGGAGAAGCCCTGCTAGAAAGGACTCTGCTGGAAGAAGCCCTGCTGGAAAGGACCGAGGTGGGAAGGGCCCTGTTGTGTAGGGTGCCTGTGCTGGGGTATGCCGAAGCCCGGTGCCTCGTCCTCGTCAGACGACTCTGAGTCATCGTCCTTGTCGTCCTCTACCTCAACTGGGGCCTTGTCGGGGCGGTGTAGTGGTGTACGCGCGCCGGAGGTAGACCCTGTCACGGGGTCCGAAGAGCCCGCAGGTGTCCTCAGAGATTGGGCGCGTAGTTAGGTCCATGATATGAGGGCCACTGTGACGGGTCGAGGTAAGGCTCGAAGCTCTTCTCCCATACCCGAACGGTGTTCGAACGGAGGTACAAAGAAGACATATATGGCAAAGCCAAGTAGTCATATCCGCGCATCCTACAGGCCGTGATCATGTGAGAGCAAGGGGCATGCATGATCTGAGGGACGTTACAACTGCACTCAACTTTGTCTAAATCGACACGGTAGTTCCTCCCACCGGAACGCTCCCCGCCCATGCTTGTGCCACCCAACCCCCGTACACTGTATATATACATGTGAGGTCCGTATGGCTCGCCAATCTGCTGCTTAGCCAATTCCTCTCTCTCCTTAATAAAATGAGTGGCTGCCTTTCCCCACAACCCAGCCTCCCTTATATTCCTCTGCGCGAGCTCCCACCTCTTCACAAAATATTCGTTACACTTCATGAAAGAGAACTCAACAATCCCAGACACTAGCAACGAGCAAACTCCGGTGAACACACGGTTGAAAGACTCAGACGAGTTGGTGGTCATGATGTTGTACCTGAATCCACCCTCGTCGTATGCTAGTGCCCACTTTTCCTTCTGTTCCTTTTGGTCCTATAACCATGTCTTGGCGGCTTGGTTCATCACTTTGTCTAGTTCTCTCATTTTCTCCTTGAACTGGTACTCTGTACGCACACAACATAGAGCCTTAACCATGTCACTAACCTCCTTCTTCCTCTGACGCCGCCAGAAATTAGCTGCAAAATGATGCATGCACCATCTATGCACCAAAGACGGGAACCCTTAGATATCTTCACCGGCGGCGTGGAGAATCCCTGCGTGCCGATCCGAAATCAAACATATAGTGCGTGATGCCCCAAGCACTTGGGTACGTAGAAGCCGCATGAACCATGACCACGACGAATTGTTCTCTCCCTCTACCAAAGCAAAAGCTATTGGTACTATCTGGTCCTCCGGATCAACCGTTGCAGCCATCATCAAAGTGCCCCTGTACTTTCCCGTCAAGAAAGTGCCATCAACAAGGACCACTGGCCTACAGAACTGGAAAGCGTGCTCCGTCTGAGCAAACGACCAGAAAACACTGTAAGGTCCAAAAGGCTAGAGGGGGGATGAATAGCCTATTTAAAATTCTACAAGCTTCACTAAACAAACACGTTAGTATAAAAGATGGCTAAGCTAAATCTAGCACTAGCTCAACTACACTATGCAAGCCACCTATGCAATTCTAGTGAAGCAAGGCTATGATCTCTAATACACACCAACAAGACTAAGTCACTAAGCTACTTACTCCTATGTGATAAAAGCTACACTAAGCAACCTACACTAGGATTAGTACAAGAAAGTAAAGAGCAAGTGACTTGATTCTTATACCAACGATGTAGAGAAGTAATGCACTTGAAGAATCAATCACAATGATCAACCACAAGAGAAATCCTCGGTAAAGGGATGATACAAGATTTTTTACCGAGGTTCACTTGCTTCCCGGCAAGCTACTCCTCGTTGTGGCGATGCACCCACTTGTCGGTTCGCGAGCTAATCGACTATCAAGAGTCGAGCCCTCGGTGGGCGCCGCACAACCGCACACAAGGTGGGGATCCTCCAAGCCACGAGCTCCACTAGAGTATCCAATTTGTGAACTCCCGCAGGGAAGGATCAAGAACCCCTTACAACACTCGGGTGAGAGCTCCGACAATCTCCAATTGCGAGCTCAATCACCTCCGTTGCTCCAAGCCGTCTACCGTGTCGGGAAACACGGAAGAGTAACAAGAAATCCGCAGCAACTCGAAGATCAAGTGCCTCTAGAATGCAACTCTCAAGCAATGCACTTGAATCTCACTCAATCTCACTCAAGATGTGCAACCAAGCAAAGAGATGAGTGGAGGGGTTGTTCTCTAGCTCAAAGGATGTCTCTAGGTCTAAAAATGTGCAAGAGTTACCCTCAAACCCCGGACAACTTCTATTTATAGCGAAGGGGTACGCAGCTAGCCGTTACCGGACGACACAGTTAAAAACGTGCTGACCAGACGCACCGGTCAGGGTGACCGGACGCGTCCGGTCACTACAGAACAAGCATGAACAGTACGCGTCAGAAGTAGCCGTTGCCCTGGCCGGACGCGCCCCAGTGTCTGATCGGACACGCTGCACCTGGTGTTCGGTCGGAGTCCAGTAAGCTCCCACCGCGACCGGACGCGTCCGATCGCACGTGACCGGACGCGCCAGCCGCGTCCGATCGGAGTCCAGTAACGATCCACTCATGACCGGACGCGTCCGGTCGAACGTGACCGGACGCGCCACCGCGTCCGATCGCATCTGCCCTCCGTGCTGAACTCCTGGGTGCGTGACCGGACGCGCCGGTTCCGCGAGGGACCGGACGCGCCGGTCCGCGACCCTTCTCACACGCGCGTTTGTCTGTGGTTTGAACTAACCGGACGCGCCAGCCGCGTCTGGTCAATTCGACCACAGCGTCCGGTCACTGTATTTTCAGTGATAATCATTTCAGACTTTCGCCACCTTTTCTCGCATCTGGCGCAATAGAAAATAGACATTTCATTTCCTCGAAAACGCCTGAATCCCGCGCTCGCAAGCTCGGCGGGAGGGAGAGCGAACCCCAAACCCCTTACTACCGCTCAAACACCACCGCCTTCGCAAATGTGCCAACACCATCATGTGAAAACACCATGTGCGTGTGTGTTAGCATTTTCATAAACATTTTCCAAGGCGTTATGTTAGCTCTCAACTAGATCCTAATGCATATGCTCAAGACATTGATCTAGTGGCACTTGATTCCCGAGCTAACCGTGATTGCCCCTCTTGATAGTCGGCTATGTATCCTAAATCCGGTCAATCACTTCTCCACTCATCTTAGACCGGCAAAAGAAAAACCCTATGGTTATACCTTTGCCTTGCGCTCTTAGATCCTTCTCTTCCACTTGATCATCATGTCCATCATATTATGTGCATCTCCACCATGATCGACATTACATGTCCATGCACCATTTCTTTGTGATCTTGTGGCCACCACTCCTTACCACGTACACCTTCATCACATGTGTTTCTTATACCTAACTCAAAACACTTAACACATGGCATTAGCAACTTGGTGTCATTAATTACCAAAACCAAACTTGGGCTTTCAAACACGATGTAGCACATGCCTCACCGAGTTCTGCAAAAACATCCCACCGGTGTCCACAAATCATTTCATGCCATGGTTGTAGTAATACATTGCAGACAGTATTCGGGAAACCCGGTTGTACGCCTCCTCCCAACTACCCTATCGAATTGCCAGTGCAATTTGCTTTGAAGCCAAGCCTTGCCATACTTCACATGATACTTCACAAGCTCATATATGGACTGCTGTAAATAAGACACCGAGACGTCATTATCCTTGTCAACGAGCCCCAATATACGACGGGCAAGGTAACGTGCAGTGAGCTGCGGATGATATTCTTTACCCTTGTTATCCAAGCATAAATGGGGTTGGACCAATTTACTTATCCTCCATTTACCATCACTCACTTTCTTTCTTGCAGGTAAGCATCCACTGGCATGGATAACCTGCTTTGTAGGTAATGTGGATAACCTGCTTTGCAGGTTGGACCAAGTATGGCCTATGGTGGTACACAGCATAATCCTAAAGAAAGAGCTTCATCTCTGACATTGTATTGAATATCATGCCCTTCTGAAGGATTACATGCTCATGGTTATACAGTATTCTGTACACATTTGCAGACCTATGTCACAAACTACCATATGTACCATGCTGACATCCCTGTAGTTTAGAACACCACTTAAAGGTACACCGCCCTGGCTCAGTTGCATGAGTTCTGCCTCTGTGTAAGGGGGCGGTGCAACATAATGCTGTGCTTCGCTGATCCTACCCCACGAATCAAAATACGGCGCACCATCATCTGGTAAATCATAGACCAGCCTGCCCTAAGTCGGCATGGCATGAAGCACCGAAAGTGAAACATCGGACGTTGTAGCATGAACCGGCGTCGCATGGGCAGCTCTATCATCTTCGTCGTCGTCGTCATCATCATCGTCATCGTCGTCGTCATCGTCGTCGTCGTCGTCATGACCGAACCAGTTCTCTTCCGCCTGCTCCTGCTCTTCACGTTCGAACTCCCTCACATCGAAGTCGTTGCTTATACAACCGACTGGATGTGAATGCAACTGCTCCTGCATCAACTGACCATCCATATACAACTGACTAGATGTGAATGGAACTGCTTCTTCGTCACCTCCAACATCATCATGATGATCATCCTCCAACCTGTACCCATTCTCCACAACCACCTCAGCAATGGGTGAGTTTGAGCCTGCGAGAACCCTAGTTAGCGGGACCAATGAGCAGGGTCACGCAAAGGCATCAGGACATATTTTGCCCGAGTCTTCCCACTGTCAAATCTCCCCTTTATTGTGAAATCACTGCCAAACTTTGCGTTCAAACGCACACAAAGGTCATTGAAGCTCGGCTGTTCATCGAACCATTCCAACTCCTCTTCAATATCCTCAATTTCACCATCTTCCTTCCTAACAATTCCTCCAAAATAAACTCAGACACAACAATCCATCTGAAAACCATTCGACCAAACTTTATCAAGTCGTCCAAACAAACTAACTATACTAAATTTATTAACAACACTATACTGACTAAACTAACTAAAGTAACTATTTATATCACCTATACTAACTTCACTAATCTAAACTAAACAAACTAACTATTCTAACTATTTATAATACCTAAGTAACTATTTATATCTCCTATACTAATTTCACTAATCTAAACTAAACATACTAACTATTTATAATACATATACTAACTTTACTAATCATACTAACTAAAATAACTATTTATAATATTTATACTAACTATGCTAGTTAACTTTACTAATCATACTAACTCAAAAGTATTCATTTTTCTTTGTTTCCACTAAACAAAACAAACCACAATCACTAGATGTTAAGATTTATCACGAGATGAAGTAGTGCATGCAACAACACCACGAAGCAAGGCAGCAGCAGTAGCCTGCGTGCCTTCCTCCTCTAGCCTCCGCTTCGGACATCTGCACGCGCCATCGATGCCTCGCACGGCTAGACTGATAGCGAGGCAGCGAGGGAGGCGGGGGTTGTGCCGTGCATCTGCCGGAGCGTCCCGATCCGCCAGGACGGGCCTTCCTGCGACCGGGGCGCGCCACCACCTGGCCTAATCTGCTGTTGCCATCCGCCTCCCGGACGACCATGGCCTTGGTGGCGTTGCCGGACCCGACGACGACGCCATCGACCAGATCGGCAGCTGCACGCGCCTCTGGATCGGCAGTGCCCACCCTCCGGGTCAGACAACTGCACGCCGATCGGCACCGATTTTCACAGGAGAAGCAGGATTTGGAAGAGCACGGTTGGATTCGAGGGAGATCCATGGTAGGAACTGGGAGATCATAGAGGAACGGAGGAAGAGAAAGGGGAATTTTCCGTTGCATGAATGAAGAAGGCAACGAGAGTATTTTTATTGGACGTGGGTCCCAACCGTACCAGATGGCTTCGCTCCCAAAAATTGTTCACACTACAGCTGAGTGGGCATCGGTGCTTAATACTGTAGAACGAGGCCCATTTATTTTCTGGCACCGCTCCCACACTACGTAAGGCCTTAGGGGCAGGGCAGGGGCACTGGCACATATTACATCGATCCATCGACCCACCGACAAAATATGTATTCGGTGTATATCGGCAACATGCAAACGCTTTTTAGAGCAAAGTATAATAAAGAACCGTAAGTGAAAATATGGGCATGCTTGGCAAGACTCTTCCCCGCCTTCGGTTTCGGCTTCTCCAGAGGAGGTTTGCTAAACGATTTGTAGGAGGAATCATTTTCAAGTGAAATAAAGATGAGTTGGAACTGTTTCTAAGGAGCCACAGCCTCCAGAACGGCTCCCTGTCAAACACCCTCTATATATGTACTAAGTGAAAAAGAGATTAGGAAAGAGATAAGAGAAACGGATTGTAGATTTACAGACAACTTATGCACAAGAACCAATGCATTTTCCTATAGGAGTGTCTGTTCCCTGCAACGACAGTTTTTTTGGACAACAAAGAGATAAGAGTATTTTGTCTGTTTTTTATGTCTGGCTCGTGAGCCAAACGAGGTAGCTCGGAGCTCGTAAATGAGCTGAGCTGAGCTGGCCTTCTGGCTCGTTAAGATAACAAGTCGAGCCAAGCTAGCTCGTTATCTTAACAAGTCAGAACGAGCCGAGCTGGCTCGCTATCCAGCCCCAATCGTCGGTCATGTCTTGTGGCCGCTGAGCTTCAACTCAGATCCGAAAATCATCCATCTCGCACTACCCCATTCCTCTCCAACCACCACCAAAAGCTTGATTCAGTACTCTGTTGGTTAGGGTTCAAGATCGCCTAGTATTAGGGGGAGGGGACGATGAACCGAGAGAGCGACAATACGTGTGTGCGTGTGAGAGAGATATGAGATGATGGGTCCAGCATCTGGGTGGAGGAGGTCACGGCCTTTAGTGAGAAGGGCACACTTGACCTTTGGATCACAAACAACTAAGGCCACGTTTAGTTCCAAAATTTTTTGGTTTTTGCCCATCACATCGAATCTTTGAACACATGCATAGAGCATTAAATGTAGACGAAAAAAAACTAATTGCACACTTAGGTGAGAAATCACGAGACGAAACTTTCGAACCTAATTAGTCCATAATTGGACACTAATTGCTAAATACAAACGAAAGTGCTACAATAGCTGTCGGGTATCTACAACTAGGGGTATCCACAATCAACAATTAAGAAAAACAAAACCGCTACCCACAAACGAGACCAAAATAGCAAACGAGACACCTCGATTACGTTCCGACTCGTATGAGGCACGCTCGACGGGACGCCTCGACTATGTTCCGACTCGTACGAGGCACGCTCGATGGGACACCTCGACCGCATTTTGATTCGTACGAGGCTCGCTCGATAAGGCACCTCGACTATCGGGAAATCTCCGACTCGCACGACCCCGGGTCGGGCCGCTCGACCCACCTTATTCATCAACTCTGAGACAAAAGTCAGAGCATTTAATGCGACTACCCACTACTTCCTACCATCATGGCTACAACAGTAACCGGCGTGGAAGCAGTGCCGGTGTCAAATCTCACTTTTTTACTACCCATCCCGGGATGGGAGGTGAAAACCTGTCACTATATGTACAATACCATGCACTATTTTGCCACTGATCACCCTCGAGGGAGGATACGACAAGGACCGTACCTCACAATCTCGGGGACTCGACCTTATCCACCCGTCCTCGACCCGGCCTCGACCCAGCCTCGACCCACCGCCGGACAACAAGGAAGAAAGGCCGACGTGGCACATGACTCGGAGTCTTTTCACCGTCTCGTCCTCTACGTCACCATGATGTCCAGGGATGGCCGGCCATTCTCAGGGCACGTCGCTACAACCACCTCCACAGGGATCGACAAAACTTCACCTCAAAGGCACCCCCGGCGTCCCTGCCTCCTCTTACCCTATAAAAGGGCAGGCATGTGCTCTAAAGGGGCAGGCAGAAGAACAACGAACAACAGACAACGAAAAACCAGTCTCCATCCCACCAAAGAAGATCAACACCTCAAGCAATCTCCTTTGTACTCTTACTTTTCCTTTAAGACCTGGGCTCGGTTCCCTCTCTCACAGCTTGTAACCCCTACGCAAGCACTTAGGTGCAAGAAAATACAATATTTCCTCCTCCCTGCTGGACGTAGGACCTTCTTTTGCCCGAAATAGGATAAATCTCCGTATATCCTCCTTGCATCACCATCCAGATTAGGGACACACAGCATTTGATTCACTCGTTGGCTTAGGACCTTCACGGGACCAGACGCCGACAATAGCAAAACCCAAAAATTTTCTGGAACTAAACGTGGCCTAAGTTAACAGCCACGTAGGCAAAAGTTGACGGATGTGGGTCATTATAAACTCTTCTATGCCATAGACGGATCGACAATTTTTCTAGTGCACACATGAAATTGTCTCTCAGTATGGGTATACTCCCTCCGTCCCTTTAATTCAATCATTTTGGAAAACGGCTCTTGTACCAAGGACAAGGGTAAAGGACCTGCATACCCCAAGTATTGGTATCGATCGGTGTCCACCGGGCACCGCACCCGAAACGGCACCAGAAGCAGAGAGACAGAGGGATAGCCAGAAAGAGCAGCCAGCCAATCCCCTGCTCTGGAAGTGGCATTGCTTGGCTTGCACCGGTGCTAGGTGAGTGGACCGGACACGGACAGCTGCTGGTACCGTAGCTACGTGTAGACCTGTAAACATAGGCACGTGACTCTTTTTTTTGGTACAAAATTTGAAAGCTGTAACGACTGAATCAAAGGGAGGGAGTACTTATGCTGAATTTTCAGTGAGGTGATTTCAGTTTGTAAATCGCACGTATCCTTTCGTCAGGTTCCAGGACCAAGCCCCTAGATCATAAATTCACATTAATCTGTTCGGTGAAAATGGACAAAGAAAAAAGTTGACAATCAGTTGGGGGCACAAGGACTATAGTGTGAGCCCGTCGGACACGACGGCCTTTGACTAGTCTCTGTCTCTGCTCTTGAGATGAGTGGGCGTGGCTGTGCTCTGCCTGCTCACCTCCGTCGTCTCCTCTCTTTCTCTCTAGGAGAGGATCAGAGGTGTGCCGGCAGGCAGCACAGCACAGTGCAGCAGAGGCCGAGAGGCGAGCCGGATCCCCCGGCCGACCCGAACCCGACGGCCGGACGACAAGCCCCTGCGGTCGCCGTCCTCCGCGATCTCCATCGGGTCAAAAAGATGGCCTCGGCCTCTCCCATCCATCCATGCTGTTGGATTTGATGGATGTGCCGCAACAACTCACAGCGCAGCACAGCACGCAGGTGAAACTACTTGCGCATGCAGATGCTGCTCCTGCTCGTACCACCCTATCATATCATGCCATGGATCCATGCTATAGACCTCTGCTACTAGCTCTAGCCTCTAGAGTAGGTAGTAAACAAAGAGGACGCTATGCCATTGGCTTGTTTAGATGGCAAAACTTTTCAACTGCAGGTACTGTAACACTTTCATTTGTATTTGATAATTAGTGTTCAATTATAAATTAACTAGGTTTGAAAGATCCGTCTCGTGATTTACAATAATTAGTTATTTTTTACCAACATTTACTGCTTCATACATGTGTTCAAAGATTTTATGTGACGGAGAGAGTGAAAAAATTTGGAATCTAAACGAGGCCCGTGGATGATTCGGATTGGAACGAAAGGATTCTACTAGCTCTAGCCTCTAGGTAAACAAAGAGGACGTTGTGATGGATCTATGCCATGGATGATTCGGATTGGAACGAAAGGATTGGGATCGGAATGGATCGGCAGCCATCGGGAGCACTGTGCCCTCCGGGTCACCGCCATGTCCTACGAATCCGTCGAAATCTCTCCTACAGTCCCTGTAATCAAATCCACACAGTCCTGGTCCTCCCATCTCCTTCTCAAACACAACACAACAACGATACGATGATGCTGTGCGGCCGTGACAATTTGATCTGCGCCGACTTGTCTCCGCATGGGAGCACTCCTATTTGTAATTATGCCCACAGAGGAATATCATAGGCAATCGCAGTCCGTAAATTTCGGGCTTGGTTGATCTAATCTCTAGATTTAAGTGTTACAAAAAAAACTACATAGGAAATAAGCACCGTCCAAAATAAATTAACTTAAGTCTAGATTTAAGGGCATGTTTGGATCAAAGCTAGTTTCCAAGCGGGATTAAAAATCAACCCAAACTAGTTGAGGTTGACCGACCAGTTGGCTAACAACTAGGTGTAGGTTTGGCTAACAAATTAACCCATTTATTAGCCTCTTATTTGAATGGACAGGGCTAATTTGGGCTAGATATTATATGGCTAGCAATTAGCCCTATGCATCAAAATAGGGCATAGAGTAAGTGTCAGTGTTAACCAAAAAAACACATAGAAAATTAGCTGCTAACCCCTTCGTCCCAAAATAAATCAAATTTTTGGTGTCGTAGATGCTATTAGTTGTTACTCTTCCTCATAAAGTTGGTTAAACTTAAAACAGGTTGACTTAGGGTGACTACGAGTTGATTTGTTTCAAGACGTAGAGAGTATATCACAAATCAACAAGACATGTTTGGTTGATGGCCTATATTTGCTAGTGTTGACATGCTTCCATGCCAAACTTGGCTAACTCCTCGTCAAGAAAAGTCTTGCCACGAAATAGGAATTCAACCTTTCCTTGTCGAGCCTTTTGAATTCTTTCTCTAAAAGAAAGGTGAGCAACAGAAAAAAGGGACCCTAGGTCTTCGGTCTGCGTTGCCGTGATCAACAGTCTTCCTTGGCTCCAATGGCCTTCACACCGCGTGGAGGAGAGGCAGAATATGGATTCCTAGTGTGCGGGTAGGTTAGGTCCTAGTTTCTCTATGTTTGGTGTCCAAGGCGGCGACGTCAAGTTGGTGGTGGTAGTGCACCTTCAGAATAGGTCCCTTCGACATTGTCACCATCTTGTTGTCACGTTCTCTAATGCAGGCGAGGTGCCTGTGTGGGTGGTGTCCACTAGATCTGAAGTTGACATAGGTGTAGATCTTGGTGGTTTTCTGTTTAAGAGGTTCATGGTCAGCGCTTCAACCAGATATGGTACCGGTTGTGGAGCAGAGGGATGCCTGTTAGGTTGGAGGCTTTGCGGTGGATGGACCCATGCTCTGATCTCGTTCTTGCCAATGATGTGCACTGGATCTGGTCAGTGAAGCGTGGGGTGCATTCGTAGCCAATGTTTTTCTTTTGTTATCTCGTTCCTATCCTCTGGGGTGAGAAACTGTTGCGGCTCATTTCAGAGCCTTCATGCGATAGTGCTTTCTCTTGGCCTTAGGGTTCTTGTCGGCTTTTCTTTTCTCTGGCGATGGAGAAGAGCGTAAAACTACATCTTTAGATAGCACAGAAGATCCCAAGGGCTTATTTGCCTTTTGTTCTTTGTTTAATGTCTTTTGTGTAAGAAGATTTTAGCTGTTATGCCCTCTGCAATTTTTTAGCACGTTCATGTGTTTGTATCTCTTTCCGTGCATTTTCTTACAAAATAACACAGGTCAGTTCGTATAAAAAATGAAAAAGCTTGCCATACCTTGGCCTGTCTAAAAAAATCTTGCCACATCCCTATGAGCGTATGACACGTGGGTCCTAGCTAGAGTGAAGTTTTGCACGACCGACTAAGATTTGTCAAGAAACCAAACACTACCGAACATGATCTAGGATGCCTAAGAAACGAGTGGCAATGTTTGGCATGAAGTTCTGCGAAAATTTAGTGACACCATAACAGCAGCTTTGATGGAGTATTTCAATAACCAAGCACCCGTATAGCCAGTAACTTGAGCGGTGTACTCCTTCCGTCTCTAAAAAAAGTCATTATCGCTTCTTAAAAAGTCAACAACTTATAAGTTTGATCAAATATATTTAACAAAATATTAATATTTATGGTACATAATTAGTATCATTAGGTAGATCGTTGAATATACTTTTATAATATATTTATTTAGAGATATAAATGTTGCACATATTTTTTAAAAAGCTAGTCAAAGTTGGACAGAGGGAGTAAATAGTACCAGTAAAACTTAAAAGTGAAAAGTGGGCGGGAACAGAGTTGGAGCAGGAGGAGCAGAGGTGTGCACGAGTGGGCAGTGCACGGCAGGAGATCCAGTGGAATCAGCCGTGTAGTAGGGCCAAGGATTTATTTATGTGCTGCCGCCAACACTCACATGCACTCAGCTAATAGGTGAGGAGCCACTCTTTGGGCAGCCAGGGGCAGCAGGGTCCCTGGCCTCCTGGGTCACACCCTAACTTATCAATTCCATTCCGGAGATCATTCCGGTTTTCTCTTTGGAATGAAATGTTTCGGTACCGGGCGATACCGGTGTACCGTTCCGGACATATAAGAAAATGTATTTTCTTACTTATAATATAATATGTATTGATTTATATGTTCATTATACTGAATCTCATTCACTAAAAATTGAGAATGAAGTATAGACAGAATAAATTCTAACATCCAAGTTGAGAACCTAGTTAGCACATCGTACAGGGAGGGGAAGAGTGACGGGCATATATACTAGTACTGCACAGTCGGTCAGGTTGTGCACACGCCATGCATGTTCCAGCGCAGTGTGCCACTGACACAAAAGTAGGCAAAGCCGGTACCGAGATAAACGAGGTGGCCAGTTCCGCCCGGAACGACCGGTAACCAATGGAATGGCCGGAACAACAGCCGGTACGGGACAGAGCTATTTTTGTTCCGGTCAGCGTGGTGGAATGGTACATACCGGGCATTCCGGTCAGTACCGGAACGGAATTTATAACTATGGTCACACCCCCTCTCTGATGCAGCCTGCACCTCTTCGATGGAGTATCTAGCCCCGATTGTTTCGCTAAAAAGTCATGACTAAAAGTACTATTCACTGATTTACCGTAAGAGAAAAATATTGTTCCGACTGAAAAAACAAACTGAAAAGTACGTATTATAAGAGAAGCGAATAGGGCCTCCAACCAGTCTTCCTGAAAGGCAAATGATCTCATCTCATCTCATCCTCACCTTAACACAGGTGTAGCTTGTTAAATCACAGATCTAACTAACCTTGCTCCTAGCTACTTGATATGCATGTGAGGTGATTGCTGGTGTACTGATTTGCTACCAGTTCCATCTGGCTTTTGTAATTGCTCATTGTTGCCTCAAGTACTTTTGTACTATGCTCAATCAACCCCTCCCACAGCAATGGTCCAATGGAAACCACCCCATGTGCCACCTCGATTGCATTGCTTGCAACCATCTTTCTCTCCTCTCATTGTATGTGTTTTTTAATCTTTTGATCAGATTTACTACTAAGTTGTTTGGAACCTATCTATGCTACTCACTCCGTCCAAAAAAAAGAATGCAATTCCGCACAATATCACGTTTTATAGTATCTTTAAGTTTGACTAATTATAAATAAATAAGTATTAGTATTTATAATATCAAATAAAAATCATTAGTTTAATTATAAAATATGTTTTTATAATAAATTGATTTTAAGCTATAAATGTAAATATCATTCACTAAAAACTAGATCAAACTTGAATCACTTTAATTGGCACGCAACCCATGGTTGCATTCTTTCTTGGACGGAGAGAGTACACTACACTAGACTACTGGACATGGATTTATTATTCTACTACTCTAGTGGTAATTAATATCAAATCTATCCATGCATCTAAAATCTCATTGAGCACCGCACTGTGCATGAGCAATCAGTAGCTGGACACGGCCATGTATGCTGCACATGGCGCCGGCCGTCGACCACCCATGCATGCATTCCTTTTTCCATTAGTATTTTTTTGTTGGCCATCTCATGATTGATTAGATCAGCCCCACTCACAAACAAATCTCCGTTAACAGGATTGAGGATACAGCATCGATCTCCTTTCAAGATGAAAATATATCGAGCTTAACATTCTCATGCATGCACCAAATGCATGATCACTTAACATTCATGATGTTTCGGTGTTGAGCTTGCAAATTAGTACCTGTGTTTGGCAGTTGACAAGCCCCGGAATGGAGAATCTTGGAGCACATCTCCACTGATACTATAATGATACACAACCCTTCTGGGTGTGCAGCAAAACATCTAGTCATTGGGTTGAAATGATGAAGGGTTGAGCTATGTAGTTTTAATTTGAAGCCTGATTTTGTACTAGGAGGCGTGAACTAGAAGTTCTTGAATAATGTTTCGATTCCATGTCGCATGAGGTGGGGAATTTTGATTTACTCACATAGGTTGTATGATGATATTATACATTCCCAAACTTGAATTCTATATCTCAAGTTTGAAGATTTTATATAAGTATTTAAATTTGATAGTCAATAAATTTTAAAAAACCTACCATGTGAATTCGTAACGTAAAAGTTTACATAGAAAATAAGTGATGTTTTAGACATTAATATGGTATTACACTTAACTTTTACCATAATAGTTTTCCCAATATGTCTATTTTACAATAAATGTGTACTATCACGAAAGTACTCTTATACTATATACAGCAAAAATCCCAAAAAAACCAAAATGTTATGTTGTAGTATGACTTTAGAATGGTTAACCTAAGACAATCCAAAATTTCACCTATTTGTGGTCGAGGAGTATATTATTGTGCTTGCTAGTTGGTGCTCTTATTATTTGTTTAGGTAGTACATGACGTGCCTAGCAATAAACCATGACTCTTTCCAAGGCTTTAAATAGTGGACTAAGCCATTTAGTGGCAACCTTTTCCAAAGCTATAGAAAACCATAACGGGGTAGTAGAAGCTATTTCATATACACTAGAGAAATTTCATAAAATTTCATAAACTTAAATACATGTACTCTTATATGCCTCTAGCCTCTAGGGGAACATGTCTCAATTCTATCACTTAAATTTATTAAATCATTCAACATACCCACAACTGCGGTTACATCCAAACTAATTCAAGAATTAACAATTGCATTGGTTCATTACAACACTGATTAAGTAAATAACACAATAGAGAGGCATAAATTATAATCATCTCAAGTAAAGAATGAATATTTGCATCGGTCCGGATTAGTGGTGCTAAAAAAAATATTTCACGGCTAAATTGTAGTGTTTAGTAGAGCTAAAGTTTCATTAACAATATTAGTGGAACAACTCTAACAACTAAATTATTAGTTAGACATCTAACTAACAATTATCTCATTAAACGACTAACAATTATCTCATTAAATGACTCCAACATTTGAATTGTTAGCTACATATCTAGTTAAGCTAATAGTTTAACTGGATGTCCAGCCAACAATTGCTAGTTAGGTCCTGTTTGGTTCATGCCTAAACATGCCAGGCCGCAAGTTAGGCATGCCATGGTTTCTTAGGCATGCGTTTGGTTCACTGTTGTAACTGTAGTATGTCAGATTTTGGTTATTGTTGTTATTTTGGTCTGTTTAGATCTACCATGGCTAATTTTTAGCAGGTAAAATATTTAGGGGGTGTTTGATTCCCCATACTAAAATTTTGGGTATTTGGTTCCCTCTACTAAAATTTAGTTCTGTCACATCGGATGTTTGGACACTAATTTGGAGTATTAAACGTAGACTAATTACAAAACTAATTACACAGATTGAGACTAATTTACCAGACGAATTTATTAAGCCTAATTAGATTCATGTTTAATCTTTTTAATTAGTATCAAAATATCTGATGTTACATCTACGAAACTTTAGTCCCTGGATCGTACACACAATTTATATAAAGAAAAAAAAAACTCCTAAGCTGCGGGCGGTGTGGTGTGCAGGGCCAGAAAACAAACAAGCAAGCGTGCGCCGCGCAGGCGCGCACACATGGGGGTTGGGTGGGCTTTGACTGCCCTGACCCTGACCTGACCAAAGCGGTGGCAGTGGCAGTAGTGGCACCGCGGCGCGAGGCAGCGTCGTTCCCAAGGCCGAGCATGCGCGCCCGGCCACTGCACACCGCACACGGGCACACACACGGCTGCAGCAGAGCTGGATGGATAGCTCGATAGAGAGGTCATCAGATAGACGCTGCCCTCCTCCAGTTTGATATGACGGGATTTTTTTTTCATAAACACAGTTCCTGTTGGGGCCGGTTTAGATATTTTTTTTTGCAAAATGACACTGTAGCAGGTTTCGTTGTTATTTGATAATTAGTATCAAATCATGGTCTAATTAGACTTAAAAGATTTGTCTCGTTCATTTCGTCTAAACTGTGTAATTAATTTTATTTTTTATCTATATTTAATGCTTTATACTTGTGTCAAAGATTCGATGTGACAGAGAATCTGAAAAATTTTGCAAAATTTTTGGAAACAACGGCGCCTTGATCTCTTCTTCCGTCTCCGTAGGTAGCAGCCTAGCAGGCCGGCCAGCCTAAGACTACCCGCACTTATGGATCTCTATATTCATCCTTTATACGTCCTAGTCAGCAAGATTCTCTCCTCTATACTTAATTCTCCCGCACCTATCCATCCTCTATATCATCCTCTATCCACTCTATCCGCTATGGGACCCACTTATCACTTTATCTAAATATATCTATGTGTGATCTAGTTTTGAAGGATTTATTGAGACGAATTTAATGGTGCAATCGAAATTTAATTTGGATTTTTGGTTTGTGATTTATAGCATTTTTTCTCTTTGTTTAGCTAATGGGGCCCGCTACTATAGAGTATAGAGTAAGCACTGTACTACTCTAAATATAGAGTGAGAGAAAGAATAGAGTATTGTTTTAGAGTACCCAGTGCAGCAATTTTTACTCTATATTCATACACTAAAGCTTTAGAGTATTGTTTTAGAGTATCAGGTAGTCTAACACACAACCTGCTCCGCTCTGCTGCCTCCCTGTGGCGCTGTGAGCTCTGACGCTTGTCGTGACCCCACGGTCAAGCCTCACTCCGCTAGCTCCTTCTAGGAATGTGGACCCTAGCTCGAGCTCCTCCTCTAATCTTCTGCAGACGCAATTTAAGTGATACTGTAGAGAAAATGAAGGAAAGAAAACGAAGAGGTTGTTTAGTTGGTGAAAAAGTTTGTGTTCGACTACTGTAGCACTTTTCGTTTTTATTTGGCAATTTATGTCCAATCATAGACTAATTAGGCTCAAAAGATTTGTCTCGTGATTTACAACTAAACTGTGTAATTAGTTTTTTCTTTCGTCTACATTTAGTACTCCATGCATGTGCCGCAAGATTTGATGTGACAAGTACTGTAGTACTTTTTAGGTTCACTTTTTGGATTGGTGAGCCAACTAAACAGGCTCGAAAAGAAAATGGAAAGAGGCCGGGTGGCAAGGCAATTCATAAAATAGTTCCTGGTCTCGCCTCGGTGACCTGGTGTGCCTGTGGCCTATATAAAGGGCTGCCCGGCGCCCCAGCACAACAGCGAGCAAAGCACCCTCTCCTTGCTCTGCCGTGCTTGGAGTTGGAGCACCACCACCATTCCTGCAGCAGCAGCAGGAAGCAGCCTCCCCCTCCTCTTCCTCCTGTTGGAAGAGCACGCGAGCGAGAGATATAAGAGATGGCGCTGCTGTTACTCCTGGTGGCCGTGCTCGGCGTGGTGCTGGCGAGCAGCCTGCTGCTGCGGTGGAACGAGCTCCGCTACAGCCGCCGCCGGGGCCTGCCGCCGGGCACAATGGGGTGGCCGCTCTTCGGCGAGACCACCGAGTTTCTCAAGCAGGGGCCCAGCTTCATGAAGCAGAGGAGGCTCAGGTACCGTCCAACCCCGTCCGCATTCCGCTCGCCGTGTCCTCCCGTGCTCTGCCTCTTCTTCGCCCTTGTGCGTCTTCCCAAGAGGCCAAGAGCAGAGCACTAGAGCAGAGGAGTGCGTGCGTCCGTGCCCTGCTTGCTTGCCTTCGCCTTGCCAACTGCAGTATGTCCATGTCTGTCACCGGATCAATCATTCGCTAGAAAGAAAGAAAGTATAGTGGTACTAGAAAGAAAAAGAAAAAAAAGGCGGCGATCCGGAGGAGGAGAAAGAAGAGGCGGAGCATCAGTGTCGTGTTCCCCAAAAGCTCGCAGCCCCGCACTGTTCCTGTTCCAGCTCTCCTCTCTGCTGGCTGATTACCATCATCATCCTCCTAAAGCACCACCACCTTATCATACTGCCGCTGCTGCCAGACATGAGCAAGAAAAAAAAAGACAAATCTTCCATTCCAGAATAATAAGTATAGCTAGTCTGGTCATGGTAAAATAAATCATTTGCTAACAGTAACAGCAAGCAAGAACAGAAGCATGAAGTAGAAGCTGATGGTACCATATATTGGCATGGTGGCAGGTACGGGAGCCTGTTCCGGACGCACATCCTGGGGTGCCCCACGGTGGTGTGCATGGAGCCGGAGCTGAACCGCCGGACGCTGGCCAGCGAGGGCGCCGGCTTCGTCCCGGGCTACCCGCAGTCCATGCTCGACATCCTGGGGCCAAACAACATCGCCGCCGTGCACGGCCCGCTCCACCGCGCCATGCGAGGCGCCATGCTCGCGCTCACGCGGCCCCACATGATCCGCGCCGCGCTCCTCCCCAAGATCGACGCCTTCATGCGCGCCCACCTCCACGGCTGGGCCGGACGACGCGTCGACATCCAGGAGATGACCAAGGAGGTATGGTTTAATACACAGATATGCTAGGACGCAGTTGTTGTTGTTGTTATGCCCTCTCCATCTTTTGCTCTGCTGCCTCTGTTGTTCTTGATGCTGTGCAAGCCTTCTTCTGACTCCTGAGCTCTGAGGAAAAAAAAAACAGCAGCGAGAGAACAGCCAGCCGGCTAGAGCAGGGTGACGCGGGGGGGGGGGTGGGGGGGGGGAGGGAAAAGCAGTAATTATGTGGGGCCCACAGTTGAAAGATTACTGATTTACCTTGACTTTGCCATTGCTGTTGACATTGGTTTGGCAACAAATCTGACTGAAAGTGGAACGGGACACATTCCTCTATTTTTACAGCACCTACCGGCACCATTTTTCACTTGCCCTCCGATCCAGAGAGGCAATGCCATAGGCTGGCCGACACGGCAGAATGATGGTGCCCCTTGATAACTGAGGAATTCATCAACTGTTGAAAAAGAGTTGCGAGCAAAAGGAAGGGATCTTCCCCATCCCTTCCTCTCTCTACCAAAAGGGGAATCTTTGGCTTTCTAGAACCTGTACTGCACTGCTGGATAGGCAAAAATTTATGAGCAACCCCCTCCCCCCTTCTCTTCTCTCTCTATATACACATTCCAAAGTGCACAACAAACACTCCATGCACCATCATCACCATCACATGTCTCAATGCAAAAGAAACACTTGGCCGGGTGCTGAATTCCATACCTCTTCCATAGCGTAGCATGGCAACTTATTATTACGGAATCTTATCTGCCTTTGTTTTCTTTTTTTCCCCATCAGATGGCTTTGCTCTCAGCTCTCAGGCAGATTGCTGGCATCTCTGCTGGTCCACTCTCTGATGCCCTAAAGGCAGAGCTGTACACCCTTGTACTTGGCACCTTCTCCCTGCCAATCAACATCCCAGGAACCAACTACAGCAAAGGGCTCCAGGTACTGTTCATTGCTTGAATACCTAAAAGCAGCAGAAGAAAAAGTTGAGCTGAACTGAGCCCTCTAACAACAGCACTGTTGTCTTTCAGGCAAGGAAGAAGCTTGTGGCAATGCTGCGGCAGATGATCGCGGACCGGCGGTCCTCTGGTTGCGCTCAAGATGACATGCTGGATGCGCTGTTAAGCGGCAATGAGGGTACCAGGGCGAAGCTCAGCGATGACCAGATCATTGACCTTCTTATCACCCTCATATACTCTGGGTATGAAACCGTGTCGACCACCTCGATGATGGCGGTGAAGTACCTATCGGACAATCCGAAAGCTCTTGAACAAATCAGGGTACGTATACTTTGCAACCAAGTTCAATTCCACACCAAAACAATTAGTCCTATAATATAATCCATGAGCTTAAGGGGATGATCTGTTGGCTGTTGCAGAAAGAGCATCTTGACATCAGGAAGGCTAAATCACCAGAGGATGCCCTTGACTGGAATGATTATAAGTCAATGACCTTCACCAAAGCTGTAAGTTGCAGATGATACACCCAGAAAGCAGTCAGAGTAGAATTGTACTATGGACACGACAAACTAATTTATTCTTCTAATATGCAGGTCATTTATGAGACTCTAAGACTAGCTACAGTTGTCAATGGGCTTCTGAGGAAAACTACCCAGGATGTAGAAATGAATGGTGAGAATCCTACAGGATCCATTACTTTCACTACTGCGCCTTGTTTAGATGCACATGAAAAGTTAGAATTTTTTCACTCTCTCCATCACATCAATCTTTGGACCCATGCATGAAGTAGTAAATGTAGGTAAAAATAATAACTAACTCCACAGTTTAGTTGGAAATCACGAGATGAATCTTTTGAGCCTAGTTGGTCCACGATTGGACAATATTTGTCAAATAAGACGAAAGTGGTACTATTCATCGGGTTGAAATTTTTTCAGCATCTAAACGAGCCCCTGATAGCATGTTTATGCAAATCTCAAGCTAGTTCTAATGCAATATTATGTATTTATTTCAGGCTATGTTATTCCAAAAGGCTGGAGAATTTATGTCTACACAAGGGAGATAAATTATGATCCATTCCTGTACCCGGAACCGATGGTTTTCAACCCATGGAGATGGCTGGTAAGGAATAGAACAAGCAAACGTCCCAGACAATAAATACGCACCAAGATCTGTCACAAAATTCTAACCTGACAATGCTTGCTGACAATAGGAGACGAACCTGGAATCACATCCACACTTCATGTTGTTTGGAGGAGGTGCCCGCATGTGCCCAGGGAAGGAAGTAGGAACAGTTGAAATTGCAACGTTCCTTCACTATTTCGTTACGCGTTACAGGTCTGTTCCTCTCACAAGTTTTTGATACTAGCTATAGAAAAACCTGCAGAGCTCTTCACTGACAAAGACTTGGCGCTGATCTTCTCCTGCAGATGGGAGGAGGAGGGAAACAACACAATATCAAAGTTCCCTAGAGTGGCAGCTCCCAACGGGCTACATATCCGAGTTCAAGATTACTGAACTTGTGAGACGCTTTGCGAAGTTTAGATAGGATTCAGACTCAGATAGAATAACCCTGCGATGCTGATGCTGCTGGCCTCTTGAAAGGATTAGAACAGCCATTGGTGCTTGTAAAATGTGTCCATGCCAATAGGAATATTATAGGGAGGATATAGGTATCATAGGTTTACTAGGAAATTGATGTAGAAAGCCACCAGATGCTCCTGTATTCTTTTGGTCCATCAATTTTCAAATTTAAACAGAAGTATCATTTGGCTTCTATGCTCTTGAACATGTTACATAACCACCTATCCATATGCAAATTTCCAGCTTCATGAGCCCGTTGAATAAAAAATCCCAATAGCCAACTGATCTAAAAATATGGATGGACACTGACTGCAAAACATTAAGCACATACTGAGGATATGCTAAATTGGTGACTGCTAATTGCTAATGGAGGAACAGAGTAAGAGTTTTACCTTATTCAGGATATAGATGATAACTGCTTCAATGGTAGAGGCTTCCAATTGCTTATATAAAAAGGCAAGAATGAGCTCATGTTCACAATGCAGGTTCCTTCAATTGGTTAGGCAACACATTGATGAAAGCAAAAGCACTCTCTTCCCATCGAAGGTCCAACATAATGGAAGGCAATATTCATTGCTGCTTCAAAAGATGCCAATTGTTGTTTAGAAGCATCACCATTGACAATGTTCGGTGCAAATGAAACTGCATTATCCAAAGTACTCCGAGAACAATGCTGTTAATGCGCCACTAGTAAATCTCAAAATTGTAGATACTACAAGATTTCAGCTTTCGGAGAGGGTCAAATTTTCCCTGGAACAACCAATATCCTTGATCAGCCATGTAAATAAAGAGCGTGCAAAAAAGAATCTAACATAGAGTTTTGGTAACTTGATTCTATCTGTTTCAACTCTGTTGCAGTAAAACCTATCATCAGGGCATCCATAATTGGTGATCTCATTTCACATAAGTTTAAATTTAAAAGATAAATGGTTTTGATCGTTTCAAAAAAAAAGAATACTTCTGCCCTTTGTTTTCTTAAATTTCTAACTTGTGGCCTACCAGGAACAAATTGTGAACGAGAAAACTCCTAACACTAAATAGTATGTTATATAATTCATGTAAAAACTTTTTTTCATACACAAGCTATTACAGATTGCAGGGTAATTTTTACACATTTCATCAAGGACTGAAAAAAAATCGTGAATCTGAAAGTAGAATGTTCAGAATCAATGCTTAGAATCTAATTTAGGTATCTTCTAGCTGAAATACAAAAAAAAAATGTTCAAGCAGTCAAGCTTAACAGTAAATGCCTAGCCTTGCTGCTTTACACGTCTACAAGAAAGTGACCAACCCACAAGATACAAATCAGACCAGCCACATGGACAAGAAATACAAGCAGAGTGCGGGCAACCACATGCATGCACTCGCAAGAATTGACATGCAAACTCCATTCTGTAGTGCACTGGCTGAAGAGAGTTTCTGTCAGTCCACATTTTTCCACGCACCATCTATGATCAGAACTAATAAGTAACAACAGACAACGACAGTCGCACGTTGTATGAACAATCGTGCACTGGGCACAAGAGTTGGGTACATGCTCAAGCAGAAGAAGGCATATGCAAAGTAACATCCTGCCATGATGGCATCCCATGTGGTGAAACAAGTACAAGAGATGCAAATGCATTGTATGTTCCCCCAATTCTGTTGCACCTGGAAATCAGTGGACTGACAGTTACTGACATAGAGCAAGGCAAACATATGCACACAAGTCAGAGTGTACAGCCGTCTTATTCACTAACAAGAGATAGTTTATATTGAAAAAGGAAATAGCAATATCATACTAATTGACAAGCGCAAAAGTCTCCATAAGAGAAAAAAACAAGGGCAAAAGTTTAAGACTTCGGTGTCAAAAAACTTCCCCATCTTTTATTTGCTTCAACAATGCATCACAAACCTTTGTAGTATCAACAACAAATCTACCATTGCATGTGGCATTGACACGGTTACACATCCCATCTTTAAATCCTTTTCCTGGATGGTTCAAGTAACATACTAGTACATGTGAAGCAATAATGCTTCCTTGACACATCTCTTTTCTGATGGATGACACACCAGAAAGAAGCTGGAGGTTCTGTTAAGCATACTTTGAAAAGAACAATCTCAGGGTCAACAATCATTCTCCACGAAGGGATCTCTGCTAGTTCCACTAAGCCATAAAATTGTGTGAAATCACCCCACCAAGCTCGGTGTGATGTTCTTGTTTAGCTCGGCTTCAGTTTTTTCACCCAAGAGATACATCATTGACTATATACATACTCCTCGATTTACAGTTTCTCCTGCACTTTTGCATATAATTGTATTCATGGATAATAGCTTCTTTCTATCTCAAGTATCTTTGACGATTGCACCCAGCACAGGAATCAACCTTTGAAGCTCTTCATCCTCTGAGAGCCTTGTCACAAAATGGCATGTGGATCGAGTGCCAATGTCAACTGTATCTGCATATTCAGATAATAGCAATTTGACCTGAGAAAAGACAGCCTCCACTTCAAGAATTTCCACCCGTCACTAAAGCTATCTGGCTTCAGATTAAGTATGTCTAGAGGCCATGACCCACAGGCAACACTATTATTAGGCCTTCTTTTATGATCAAAACAAAGGCTCTCCTTGAAGGTTCTTCCACAGTTTAAAGAGCACATTTCAGCATTTTGGGAGTGAATGCCAACTTTGCACTGATCCAAGGATCAGTACCTAGAAGATCCATTAAAAGGAGCTAGAACTGATGCTTATCATAAAATATGACATCCAGATCAACTGGTTTGGGACTATATCTTCATCAGTTTGGCATAAATCCTACTCGATTTATTTGACTCGTCTGACTAAATCATGTCGTTCAAGCTTGGTTGTCCATCTTACAACAGAATATATGAACAGTGGTTGATCAGGTGCTGCACTCATTGTATCATCCACGTTGCTCCATAAAGCAATGACAATCTCTTGCCCTTGGGAGCTTGCACTGACATAGAATTCCACAAATGAATGGTGCCTCAGGAAATGCACGGCTGCTCTTGTCAATGACCCAACAAGCTCGGTACTGGCAACATGAGAGGAAAATTAGCAAACTGTTTTAACTGTCAATTTAGGAAAGGGGGAAAAAATGAAGGACAGGTTACATCAGAGTGAACATTTGAAGCTAAACAATCCTTTGAAACGGTAATCAGCTGCAGAGGGGTTTTCATTTCACACATCTGTAGCTGTAGCACTGTGGCAGTAACAATGAGAAGACCCAGAGCAGGGGCAAGATAGGATTCCAATAGAGCAACAGTGGCCGGTGCTGGAAATTGAAAAGTCGGAGCCGGACAAGAATGGCGGCATCACTGTGCCCTCGAGGCAAGAATTCGACAGGATTCCTACAGTGATCAACAACGACGACAGTAACCGCTAAAACTAGTAGGGAAAACTTGTGGCAGGCAGGATACGAATCAAGGGTTCTACTGCAAATGTCAGCATGGATGTGAGCAGAAACAACACAACTCGAGTGCCATTCGACGGGGGCAGCGAAGAAGAGATCAATACCTCCCGAGCGGAAAAACTTGGATCGGAGAAGTGCGGAGGAGTCCGGATTTCATTTGATTTGAGGCGGCGCAGGCGGAGAAGAGGAGAGCGCTGCGCCGTGCGCCGAGCGGGGAGGAGGAACAAGAGGTTACGCGAACAGACTAAGAAAGCGAATCCATGGAATACGCCTTCCGTGTTATTACGCTTCTGCCCCTTATCCTCAGAACTATGGGCAAACAAGTAATTTGCTCCAGCCAAATCCCCGTTCCCCTCCTTGTCCCCTGGGGTTTTGCTGTTCCTGTTGCTGAGCACAGGAAGTCAGGAGGATTGGAGGGGCTCCCGTGATTTTTGCTACTCCCCTCCATTGATGGCTTCTCTTCTCCTCCCTCCGCAGTTCACTTGCTCCCTGCGCCCTTATCATCGAACCAGGTAATCTCTCAACATAGGGAATCCGCTGCGGTATATCTCAATTATCAATGCGAGTCCGCGTGAAACATGCCGTTCCCCCCCGTATGGTCTCTGTAGTCTGTGGTGGGATAGAGGAGATTAGGAGCCAGAATTGTCTTTTTTGTTCATTCTGGGACTAGAAATGCGGCCTCTGTCATGTGATTCACGGACCTGAATAATGTTTGGTCAATTCATTTGGATTGTGTCGTGCGCAGGGGTCAATTACATTACAAGACAAACGTTTTGGGGAAGAACATGACTAAGTCTACAGTGAGGTTGCTTAACCGCAGTGTTAGTTTTGCATCGAGGACTTCTCAAGACGCTGCAGATGGGTTAAGCGATGAAAGTGATGGCGAAAGCTCAACTAAAAAGAAGAGAGCCCCAAGACGTGGAAGGAAGAAAGCCACCGCTGAAACATCGGGAGGCGAAGGAGAAGGAAACCAAATCATCACTGAACAAACGGCCGCTGAAGAGACTAAGGAAGTTAAGAGGAGAGGCCGCAAGAAAGGTAAATGTACATATTGGTTGCATTTTTGCAGCACATTCTGTTTCTATATATGCTGCAGTTTTCATGATTTTTCTCTACTGGGAACCTTAGCAAGTCACAATTTTTCTCTCTTCTGTTACAGCTGCTGTTGTTGCAAGCTTAGAGGAGAAGGATAAGGCCAAGGAACCGAAGAAGAGGGGAAGGAGAAAACTTAAGACTGTAGAGGAATCTAGTGATGATGATGAAGGGCATCGGAGCAAAGATTTGATGCTCTATAATGAAGGAGAAGATCAGACTCAGTTACTGAATTCTGCCAATGTTCTGGAAAGTAAAATAGAGTCAGTTCTACATGAGGATATTGGAGACGTTGATGATTTAATTCCGCTAGTGTGCTGCTTTGGACCTGCCAAATACTCCTTTATTCCTTCTGGAAGACCAGCCAATAGGCTGATAGATCATGAGATTCATGATAGAATGAAGGACATGTTTTGGTCTCCAGATAAATTTGTGAGGGCACCAGGAGGGTCTTCATCCAATGTTGCTCTAGCTTTAGCTGCGATTGGTGGAAGGGTTGCATTCATGGGAAAATTAGGTGATGATGATTACGGTCAAAGTTTGCTGTATCACTTAAACATCAATGGAGTTCAAACTCGAGCAGTTTGTATGGACCCTTCAGCGCCAACTGCTGTGTCCTTGATGAAGGTCAGAACCGAAGGAAGTCTGAAGACAAACTGTGTTAAACCTTGTGCTGAGGATTGTTTCCTGCAGTCTGATATCAACCCGGCAGTTCTAAAAGAGGTAAATATCAAACGATCATCAAATATAAATCCTGTGATATCATATCCTATGTATAATACTTTATGTTTTAGATGCAATGTTCTACATTTATTTTTTATTTATTAATAATGATATGTGATTCTTGCATGTTTATTTTATGATCCTGAAAAGAGTATAGCTTTTCACTTTGTACACATGTAGGTGTGGGTCCTCTTCTATTTCAGAACATAAGGATGCATTTTCAAAATATTTCATAATGCACTTAGTCATATTCTGAACTTGCATTCATACTTTTTCAGTTCTCGTATCTGGGTGCTCACAAGTCACATGTTGTGTGAGTCACTCCCTAAAGGATTTAGTACTCCCTCCCCTTAAGACAATGTCGTGGGTGCAAAACCATCACAAGTCAGTTCTCGTATCTGGGTGCAAATATTCATGCTTAATCTTTTATGGATGTTTTAGTGCCACAAACAAAATTTTGGCTCAATAATTCTATAATTTATCAAAATATACCATTTTGAGAACCTTCCTTTTGCATTAAATTTGTGGCATGCTATACTTCTGTTGATAACTTACAATACTAGAACTCCATCTTGATGTTGTTTTATTGCAGAGATGTCGCTCTGTACATATACTGTTCAATACCTAAGAATAACCAGAGCTAGTAATGGAGATATGGCAATGGTTTGGAGCAAATAATAACAGTTAGCAGGTAGATCTAATAAAATTTGGCTACTCAGCATGACTCATGTCGATTCAAACTTGATACAGATTATTTCCATCATAAATGGATGAATATGATTATGATATTTAAATATTTGATGCATAGGTCACGGATTACTTTACTTGTTCACAGTTAGGCCCAGTAAGAACCAAATGCAGCAACCGCTGATTGCTCTGCTTTACTATCTGGTTTTTACGCAGGCCTTTGCTTTATTCTGTAATAAACATTTTTAAAAACAATGTGCCTGTAAAATGTTCTATTAGGGCTCGCTATTCACTGTGTTCCGATATCATGTGTGAGAGAACAAATAAATGATACCAAATTGGATAAGAACATTTTAGCGGCAAGGTACTGACAGTTGCTGCACATAAAGTATAGAACATGTACGATAATTTATCTTTACTAACTGCTACCTTTTGCATCTTATACAGGCTAAGATGTTTTACTATAATTCTTCTGCTTTGCTTGAGCCCACTACAGAGTCATCATTGTTGAAAGCTATTGATGTTTCGAAGAAATTTGGTGGGACAATATTCTTTGATCTTAATCTTCCGCTTCCACTATGGTCATCCAGTAAGGAAACCAAGTTGCTCATTAAGGAGGCATGGGAAGCTGCCGATATTATTGAAGTCACAAGACAAGAACTTGAGTTCCTCTGCGGCATTAAACCATCTGAGAAATTTGACACAAATGATAATGATAAGTCCAAATTCACACACTATAGTCCAGAAGTTATTATGAAATTGTGGCACAATAATCTCAAGGTCCTCTTTGTGACAAATGGTACCTCCAAGATTCACTATTACACAGAAAAGCACAATGGCTGGGTCCGTGGTACAGAAGATGCACCGATCACTCCTTTCACCAGTGATATGTCACAATCTGGTGATGCCATTGTTGCAGGTACCTCATGTGTTCCCCCTAATATACTTCTAAAGGATATGTTATTGTTTCATTAATGAGACCATACATTAGGTGGTGAACGATAAATGGGCTGTTTGGTTTGAAGAATGAGGTAGTCCTTATCTTCTGACTCCTCACCTCTTTTTTTTTGTTTGTGGAATAGAATGAGTTGATCCATCACCACCTCATTTCTCACAAGCTAATAATTAGTATAGTATGAGGAATGGAGCCATTCTACCAAATTTGAGGGAAGGACTCGTGATGCACCATCTCATCTAGAATGAGGTGGTTCCTAAAACCAAAGACCCCCTAAATATTTCTTGTCACTTTTTACTAGGTGAGAGGATACTGTTTTTGTTTAAGATAATGGAAGGAACTTCTGGTCTGTGCACCATGATGCATAGCCTAGTGCATTACAATGTTTCATTAGCAATAGGTGTTATGATAACTGAAAAAAATATTGAAGGAGACATTGCCTATTACTTAATGTCCATCTGTGCTTAGCAAAGTACCCCATGTTGGAATGTGTGTGTATTAGGCCCATGGGGCTAAGGCCCATGTGGCCCATGTATGGTTACCTATATAGCTACCCTTCTAGGGTTAGCCCAATAATAGAAAATCATTCCCCAAACATGGTATCAGCAGCCTAGGGTTAGGTTTCCTCTTCTTCCTCACCCCAGCCGCCGCCTGCTGGCCTGGACGCCGGCACCATGGCCGGCGCCCCACCCCCTCCTCCCTACTACACCTTCTTCCCTACCCTTCCCTCCTCCTCCTGGGCCTAGGTGGCTGCCCAACCACCCGGTGCTCCTCCTGGCGCGGGCGGCCCTTCCGCGGCTAGCGTTCTGGGCGCAGGCGCCGCCGGCGCCCTGGCCGCTTCCCCTGCTGGCGGCGCTGGTGCTTCTTCTGCCCAGCCCAGCGCCGAGGAGGAGGACGCCACCGATGCTGCCGTTCGCCAGCCCCGCCCGCACCTACCCCGGCCGATCCAGCCGCCGCCGCCGGGCTTCCTGGCCACGGTCCAGACGCCGCCAGGGGAGGTTCAGCCGCTGCCGCATGGGGTCCAGCCCCCATCCTCCGAGGTCCAACCGCTGCCTGGCCTGGAAGCTGCCACAGCTGGTGGCCTGGGCCCGCCGCTGCCCCCTGGCGGTGCGGCCCAGCTGCCTGGCGGCCCTGGCTGTCTCCACTCGGTGCCGACTGCTGAGCTCCTCCACCCGGCGGCCGGCCTCTCTGGTGGGGCTCGTCCGGACTCCGTCCTCGCCGCCGCCCTCGTCGCCGCACGGGCTGCCGCCGCGGAGGGGCAGGCCCAGGTGCGCGCGGCTGCCCTCATGTGGGAGCGTGAGCGTGACGCGGCGGACGCCCTGGCCCGCCAGATCGCCGAGGCGGAGCAGCTCCTCGCATCTCCCGCCTCGCCAGTTGCTGGGGCCTCCTCCGCCTCGCCGGGCCGCCGCCTCTCCCACACCGCCGTCCTCTACCACAATCCGGCCGACCCGCTCGTGACTCAGCTTCACTACCAGGCCGGGGGGTCCAGAACATTCGCCTCCTCATGCCGGTCGTCCTCGAGCCGGAGTCGCCATCCTACGCCCGCTGGCGGGATCTGGTGCTGCTCACTCTCCGCCGCTACGCCCTCGACGACCACGTCCTTGTCGACGCCGCGGTCGCCGCCCAGACACCGTCGTGGCTTCGTCTCGACAGCATCGTCCTCTCCTGGATCCTGGGGACGATCTCTCTGGACCTCCACGACCTTGTCCGCACCTCCCCCGACGCACGCCGGGCGTGGCTTGCCCTTGAGGGACAGTTCCTGGGCAACACCGAGGCTCGGGCTCTGCGTCTTGACGCGAGCTTCCACATCTTCGTCCAGGGTGACCTCTCCGTTGGCGAGTTCTGCCGTCGGATGAAGGGCATGGCTGACTCCCTTGGCGACCTCGGCTGGCTCGTGGAGGATCGCATCTTGGTCCTCAACGTCCTTCGCGGGCTCGGCGACCGGTACGCCCACCTCCGGACGTGGATTACCCGTCAGAGGCCCTTCCCCACCTTCCTAGAGGTCCGTGACGATCTCGTCATGGAGGAGCTCACGCAGGGCATTCAGCCGGGGTCCGCCACTTCTCCGGGGTCCTCGTCTTCCTCGACGGCTCTGGCTGCTACTCCGCCGCGTCCGCCTGCTCCCCCACGGTCGTCCGCTCCGCCACCGTCGTCTCTCCTGGGCCCTCCTCCCTCCGGGCCGAGCGGGGGTGGGGGGGTCGTGGCGGTCGTCGTCGCCGTGGAGGGGGCCGCGGGGGCGGCCGGGGTGGTCACCCCCAGGCTCCGGCACCGGGTGGACCGCATGGGGAGGCACCATGGCCTTCTTTCCAGAACCCGTGGTCCGGGCGCATCTCCATGTGGCCCTTCCATGCTCCCGGGTCCGACTCACGTCCATCGGCGACCATGCTCACCGGAGCTCCCTCTGGCGTTCCTCCTCCCGGCGCCTTCCCTGCTACGCCATGGACTCCACCCTCTGCGACTCTACCTGGGGTCACCGGCTGGGACCAGGCGGCTCTGGCTCGCTCGTTCAGCACCATGGGCCTGACACCTCCGGTCGGACCCGAGTGGATTGCTGATTCGGGAGCCACCTACCACACCACTCCGGACCCCGGTATACTTTCGTCTCTCCACCCTCCCTCTTCTTCTCTTCCTTCGTCCATTATGGTCGCAAACGGGTCATGTCTTCCAGTCACGTCTGTGGGTACCGTCGGTGCTCATGGCTCCTTCCGTCTTCCTGATGTTCTTGTTGCTCCTTCTATGGTTCACAACCTTCTTTCTATTCGTCGTTTTACAGCTGACAATTCCTGTTCTGTGGAATTTGACTCTTCTGGTCTTACTGTAAAGGATTTGGCTCCCCGGCGTCCTCTGCTCCGATGTGATAGCTCCGGGCCCCTTTACACCCTTCGCTTCCCGACGGCTACTTCGTCTTCTCCGCCGTCCGTTTTGTCAGCTGTCTTCGCCGCTTCTACTTCCTCTACTACTTGGCACCGGCGCCTCGGCCATCCTGGACGTGATGCCCTGATGCAGCTCAGTCGTAGTTCCGGTCTTCCATGTACTCGGGCTCCTGCTGAGCAACTGTGTCATGCGTGCCAATTGGGCCGACATGTTCGTTTTCCTTTTCATAGTTCTACTTCCCATGCGGCCCACATTTTTGATCTTGTACATTGCGACCTATGGACATCTCCTGTTATTAGTCTTTCTGGTTATAAGTACTATCTTGTGGTGGTTGATGACTTTTTGCATTATTCGTGGACGTTTCCCCTCCGTGCGAAGTCAGATACATTTTCCACGCTCCTTCACTTCTTTACTTGGGTGTCCACACAGTTCGGCCTCACCATCAAGGTCGTCCAGTGTGACAATGGTCGCGAGTTTGATAACTCCACCTCCCGAGCATTCTCTCTCTCACGGTGTTCAGTTGCGCATGTCTTGCCCCTATACCTCTTCGCAGAATGGCAAGGCTGAGCGGATGATTCGCACCACCAACGACACCGTGCGCACCCTTCTGTTTCAGGCCTCTCTTCCTGCTCACTTCTGGGCTAAGGGCTTGCACACCTCCACCTACCTCCTAAACCGTCTTCCTTCCGCTGCCTGTCCCGCTCCCACGCCACACCACGCCCTCTTCGGTACCCCTCCTCGGTACGATCACCTCCGCGTGTTTGGGTGTGCGTGTTACCCCAACACCGCTGTCACTTCTTCCCATAAGTTCGACCCCCGTTCCACTCTTTGTGTCTTCCTCGGGTACTCCCCGGATCACAAGGGGTACCGGTGCTTTGACCTTACCTCCTGACGTGTCCTCATCTCTCGCCATGTGGTGTTCGATGAGTCCGTCTTTCCCTTCTCCAGCACCACCACCCCTCCGGTTCCTGACCCTCCCTCCCTTTTTCCCACTGACACGGTGGTCCAGCCACCTTTTCCGTGGACTCCTGCAGGTACCGCTTCGCCGCGCTCCTTGCCGGCCTCCTGTACCGGATCCCCGGTGGGACCGGGCCCGTCGTCCTCTGGCGCGGCCCCGCCCTCTCCGGTTGGCGCAGACCCGGAGCATTCGTCCCCCGCTTCTGCCCCGGGGGGGCCGTGTCGGTCGCCGTCGCCGAATCCTGCCCCGACACCTCCGTCGAGGTTCGCCGCGCCGGTACGGGTGTACCAGCGCAGGCCGCGGCCACCGCCACTCGCGGTCCCTTCTCCGCCGGGGATGCCGACACCACCGCCGCAGTCCCCGCCGGCTCGAGGTGCACCGCCGGTCTACCACCCGCCGCTTCTTCACCGGCACCCGCGGCATGTTCACCCGATGGTGACACAGCACGCGGCTGGCACACTGCCGCCTCGTGCCCTTGCGGCTTCGACCGGCGACGTGGTGGTCTCCCCGGTAGCCTCTTCCGTCCGTGACGCCCTGTTGGATCCTCACTAGCGCCGCGCGATGGAAGAGGAGTACGCTGCGCTTCTCGCCAACCAGACGTGGGAGTTGGTGCCCCGGCCGCCGAGCTCCAACGTCGTCACCGGCAAGTGGATCTGGACCCACAAGCGTCGGGCTGATGGCACCCTCGAGCGCTACAAGGCTCGATGGGTTCTCCGGGGTTTCACTCAGCGCCCGGGAGTCGACTATGATGAGACTTTCAGCCCGGTGGTCAAGCCGGCCACCGTCCGTACTGTGCTCTCGCTGGCGCTTGCTCGGTCATGACCCGTCCATCAGCTGGACGTCAAGAATGCCTTTCTGCACGGCCTTCTCACCAAGACAGTGTACTGCAGTCAGCCGGCGGGGTTCGTTGATTCCTCTCGTCCTGACATGGTCTGCCGGCTCAACAGGTCTCTCTACGGCCTCAAGCAGGCACCCCGGGCGTGGAACCACCGGTTTGCTGCTTTCTTGCTGACACTGGGGTTCGTGGAGGCCAAGTCTGATACATCACTGTTCGTCTACCACCATGGAGCTGACACTGCGTACTTGCTGCTCTATGTTGATGACATTGTCCTCACAGCCTCCAGTGAGCCACTTCTTCGCCGGATCATTGCTGCTCTTCAGCAGGAGTTTGCGATGAAGGATCTAGGTGTGCTCCACCACTTCCTCGGAGTCACTGTTGAGGACCATCCTGCCGGGTTGCTTCTTCACCAGCGACAGTATACTCGGGATATCCTGGAGCGGGCTGGGATGACTGACTGCAACCCCTGCTCTACTCCGGTCAATACTCAGGGTAAGCTGTCAGAGGCTGAAGGCCCCCCAGTGTCCGACCCCACTGCTTACAGGAGTCTTGCCGGGGACCTTCAGTACCTCACCTTCACCCGACAGGACATCACCTATGCAGTTCAGCAGGTCTGCCTTCACATGCATGATCCCCGGGAGCCTCACCTCACGGCTCTCAAGCACCTCCTCCGCTACCTCCGGGGCACGCTCGACTACGACCTTCTCCTCCACCGGGCCTCCTCCGCTGACCTCGTCGTCTACACTGACGCTGACTGAGCGGGGTGCCCGGACACTCGCCGCTCCACCTCCGGCTACGCTGTCTTCTTGGGCGGCAACCTGGTGTCCTGGTCGTCTAAGCGCCAGCCTGTGGTCTCCCGGTCCAGTGCCGAGGCGGAGTACTGCGCTGTCGCTAACGGCGTGGCTGAGGCCTCCTGGCTCCGGCAGCTTCTTGCGAAGTTACACATTGCGCCCTCCCGGAGCGCACTGATCTACTGCGACAATGTCAGTGCGGTCTACCTCTCCACCAACCCCATCCAGCACCAGCGGACGAAGCATGTGGAGATCGACCTACACTTTGTCCGTGATCGGGTGGCCATGGGCGAGGTGCGGGTTCTTCATGTTCCGACCACCTCCCAGTTCGCGGACATCTTCACCAAAGGCCTTCCGTCCTCGACCTTCACCGAGTTTCGCTCCAGCCTCAACATCACCCGTGGCTAGTTGCGTCTGTGGGGGGCTGTGTGTGTTCTTCTTGTTCAGCCTGGAACTCCGCTGCGTCGGTAGTTTAGACTGCGGGGGGTGTTGGAATGTGTGTGTATTAGGCCCATGGGGCTAAGGCCCATGTGGCCCATGTATGGTTACCTATATAGCTACCCTTCTAGGGTTAGCCCAATAATAGAAAATCATTCCCCAAACACCCCAGCCCAGGACTGTAACATTCTAAGTTCTGCACGCTGTGAGGGCCATCTTTGGGCATCCTACAGCTGCAACAAACACAATCAGCCTGATCGGAATTGCTGCTTGCAGCAGCACCGCTGCAGCCAGCCTACCTACAAGTACTGTGCTTTGTAGAACAAAATAAGCAGCCGCAGCCGCTGCAGCGTCATGAAAATCACAGCCGAGTGGACCCAATGCCACTTTACTTTGGTGAGAATTATTCCAGTTTGATTAAAAACTGTTTGAACCTCACTTTATCTTTTTCTGTTTGTGGGACTCTTAAGGCTAGTTTTACTAGTCTGACATGCATTCAACTGCTATAACATTTGGTGTCTTTTTGTCTTTTCAGCCCTCATGAGGATGCTGATAATTAACCCTCACCTGGTCACAGACAAGGTTTACTTGCACAAGGCAGTCAAACATGCTATTAAATGTGGTGTCATCGATCAGTGGATGCTTGCGCGAGAGCGGGGCTTCCTTCCCAAAGAAAGAGCAGATCCAACCAGTGAGCAGTATGAAGTGAGGTCCATCACAGAGAAGGAATACCGCACACTTCCTGATGACATGCAATCAGAAAACTCGTCAACCAGTGAACTTGCATACGTGGAGTGAAAGGACAGGCCATCAGTGTCTATATACTGGATTCCTCTATTTATTTATGGAAACTGGCTTGTCGCTGCAGTTAGCTGAAGTTGGTATTCAGAAGAATTAGCTTAAACATGCAGATTTTAGGTTGGTTGAGTATAGGTTGATAGCCCCCCAAAGTAAGACTAACATATTGATAGCATCAAATTTTCTATCGAGATAATGCAAATGTGACTGATGCCAGGAAATTTGTCTAGAATGCAACCTTTGTTCATTCTTGATTTCTCTGCGACCCATGTTCACTAGATCGCCACCTTATGCCAGTGGCACCACTACTAATTGTGGAATGGAGCTCCTTTGATCTTATCGGCTATGCACCAAATGTTATTTACCATGTATCCAGTGTATCAAAAATATATTATGTGACTGACCTGACCAGTCTGTTTCCTTTTCAGGTAAAAGAGAATTTTTTCTTAACACTGAATGACATATTTATTGTGTTCCAAATTGAGTCTGCTGTTGTCTGTTCTATGCCTATTACAACAAGGCATGGACACCAAGGATAGATTTAAAAAAAAAACTTGGCCTACCAAGGATATATTTTGTTGTTTCGCATTCGTGCATCACTGAATAGTGGACATGGATCATAGGGACAGAAAAAGAGGAACAGAGAACAATGTTCATTGCAAGAAAAAAAGGAACAATGAATATGGAGGAATTGTTTTACTTCATGCAAAGTAAGTTTCTGGTAGCTGTACCTATATTTGGTAGTATGCATTACATGTTCTGGTTTCTACTACTAATAAAGCACCTCATATATACATTAATGTTGGACCCAGGGTTTCAAAAGGCAGAGCTAATTGGAAGTATCAAATCGGATGAGATTTTTAAAGCCAGCTGTTTAGAAAATATAAGTTGAGCTTTCTTTCGTGAAATGCTGTCATTTGTCCTTGGAAACATTCCAATGTTTCTCAACATTATCGTGTGCATTTCTTATTGTCTTTTGTTCTTATAAAGTGTCATGCAATTGCACTAATCATTTTGTTGTAAGTTGCTGCGAAAAAAAGGGAAATTGAACGTCAAGTCGCCAACAATCTATTCATTCTTGAGCAGTCGTTCATTTCTAGGCTCAGTGAGATGTATTGTATGGATTTTTAATTTTTTTTTTGGGGGTGTGTGTGTGGTGGTGGTGGTGTGGGGGGGGGGGGGGGGGGGGGGGTTGTGGTTTAGTTGTGACCTAGTGGAGCCCTGATACTCTCTTCGTATTATTAGTCTGAAAACTACTTTTGTCCCTTCAAAAACTCTCTCCAGCAAAATCGTGGAGTAATGCTCTCCTGGGTTTGATACCATGTCAGTAAGTGTCTTTCCCCAATCATTTCCTCTAAAATTTCAAGCTGTAAAGGACTAAAGGAGAAAGCATGGCATAAGTACATCCTGTAACTAGCCATCTTGTTCTGGGTGGTGCTGATGACATCGTAGTGCCAACCATTTGTGGGTGGTAAGATTAAGATAGTATTAGGTACCAAATTTTAGTAGGTCATGTCCGGTATTCAGTACTCATGGACAGACCTCTAAATTCCTTCCCAGCCATTTAAAATATGTCAACTCCCAGTGAAGTGTCTTCTAACAGTCGTGACTACCTTTAATCTGAAGGGTAGTAACTTCTAAGAGTGGGAAATTGATACTCAGCTTGTCATTATTACTTGCATCAGCAAAACAGTGGTATACATTATAAAGGCATTTACTGTCTGTTGAGTCGACATGCTTAATGAGCCAGTAATAATGTGACATGCTGATATGGCATGAAATTCAACCAACCACTACCATGGCCTCGTTTAGATGGGTGAATTGGGGGAGAAAAACACTGTATCAGAATTCCTGTAGTATTTCGTTTGTATTTGGTAAAAATTATCCAAATTTTGACTAACTAGGCTTAAAATGTTCGTCTCGCAAAGTACAACAAAACTGTGTAATTAGTTTTTGATTTCATCAACATTTAGTACTTCATGCATTTGCCGACATTTTGATGTGACGGGGAATCTTCTTTTTGCATAGTGGAATTTGGGGGAGAATAGGGGAACTAAACAAGGCCCATATATATACTTGTCAACTAGTATACTATCCTTTGGAAAAGGTACAAATGATTTGTTTACGAATCTTGCTAAGTTTGTGCTATGATACACAGGGGGTAATGAGTGCTGAAATATTTTCCAAGGGATGCTGGTGATACATTCAATTTTTGTCTGCAACACCGAGACAAAGCCGAGTGACAAGATGGCTAGTTACAGGATGTTGCCCATCTCCATTGTTAGCTCCCATTGTTATCAGGTTCAGCCTAGTGAACTGCACAGAAACCAGCCCCCTTGGCAAGCTCTGATCTCCAGAACGACCACTGTATTCATAAGCAAGGTATATCGGCTAATCTAGCGCCCGGACATCCGGCGCACCACGCGTGTTCGGATGCCTGCTCAGGTGCTCAACCCCCCACATCCGCTTTTGCCCCCGCCCCACACGCACGCCCCTAGCGTGCCCCTGGTCCAGTCCGCTAGCCCTTTGGTGAGCCGCGCGCCCCACAACCCGCCGCGTCTGCCTTCGCACCGCCCCACGTGCGCGACGAGCATGCCCCAGCACCCTTGTCTGCCGGGCCCCAGCGCCTCCGTCCGCTAGGCCCCCAGCGAGCCACACGCCCCTGTACGCCGGCTCGCCCCCCGGCCGAACAACATAAAACGCTCGAATAAAAACACTTTTAACAACATGGAACAACTGCTGTAACATGAGACTGAAGCGGCTAAAACATTTGGAACATATTATTGCAACATTTGTGTGAAGCATATGAAACAACGCTTGAATAAAACACTTGAAACAACATGGAACAACTGCTGCAACATAAGACTGAAGCAACTGAAACAATTGGAACATATTATTGCAACGTTTGTGTGAAGCATATGAAACATCCAGATCAGAACGATTGCAACATACGTCTAGAAACAGGTGAAACGTTTGAACAAATGCTTGCAACATGCCTTTGAAATACTTGCAACATATGCAACATCCCTCCGATTTACATTTGTAACATCCATATGAATTCAACTACAACATACCTTTGAAACGTCTGAAATAATTAAAACATACAATTGCAACACAGGGGGAGAGAGAGCCTGGCGAGGGGAGCGCCATGGCCGCCGGATCTGAGGACGTTGGGAGCTCCTTGCGGAGGAGGACGCCGGTGTCAGGGGAGGGACGCCGTCGGGGTGGGGGAGGAGAACGCCAGGGTGGGGGAAGGAGCCGCTGGGGTTGTAACACCCTAAAAATTGCTACTTTTAAAATAGATATAAATTGGTTTAATTTTGTATTTTTGTGCTCATGAAAACGTAGGAAAAGTAAAATTTTTTATTAAATTAAAATTCATTATATGGTGTTGCAACATGGTTGTGCATTCATGCTGGTGCATTTGATTTATTGTGATGAGTGGTTTGACCAAAATTTAAAATGATTTAAACTGCTTTTAAAAATAATTTTGAAAATGCTCTGAATAAAAGAAAAACAAAATAAAATGGAAACCTCCCTCCCTCCTCCTTCCTCCCATAGCCACGGACTCACGTAAGAGAAAACGTCATTGCCTAGCTCCGTTTCTTTCAGAATTTTGCGTGATCCCGACGCTGGGCGCCTCTATAAGAAGCTCGAGTCCCTCCTCCGCGTCCATGTTTCCTCATCTACGGCTCCCTTTGACCCTAGCTTCGCCTTGCGTTGCTGCTTCTGGATCTCACCGAGATTGAGAAGTCGCCCGCCGAGCTCCATGCCGTCGCTGTTTGTTTCCTGCCGTCGAGAACACCTGAGGTGAGTTCGCTGTTCCCTCCTCTTTCTCCCCGTGCTTTTCCCGCCGAGGTCCGTAGGCCTTTTCCTGTGTTCGCCGCCGAGCTCTTGCTCGCTAATCAATCTCCTATCAGTTTTGCTCTTTTGCTTTTATTTCCTCCTTACATTTCTTTCTTAACGTGATCATATAATATAAAATAATAATCTTTAGAAGAAAGCAATTATTTCCTTTCTCAAGTGGACGTTGGCTTTCCTTCTAGCAGAGTTGTTTTCTTTCCTTGGATCATCGTACTCTCTGTCTAATCTGTAAGTCGTGCACGGCAGGGACTCATCCATACTCATCTATAAATACAAGGCTGTTCCATCGCATCTTCTTGCAAACTCTTGAAAACTCTAATCGAATTGATCGATACCCATGCAATCTTCCGCCGTCGCCGCTGAGTTCTTCATCACCTGTCATCCTGCGCCGCGCCACACCATCTAGCTCCCACCACCTGCGCTTTGAATCTCGTCGAGAGTGGAAAACGACCGCCGCTGCTGTTGCCGTCTGTTGCCTCGCCGTCGTGGAGAACCTTTTGCCGCTCTTCGTGTCCAGGAAGGCCCGGATCCGCCATACCCGACGTACGTCGTGCTGTCTCTGTTGGCTCCGTGCTCCGTTGCCGCGACGTACGTACACGTCTTCCCCGGCCGACGGTGCTCGTTCACTCGACTCGGCTGCTGCCCATCCTGTCAAGTTCGACCACTGGTCCGCTGCCATCGATCTGCAAGTCGCCTGGACCCTGGAGTCGCCGGCCGCTGCGGAACCACTGATGGAGGCGCACGACCGCGTGCATGAAATTCCAGCTGCTGCCTTATTCACGTCCTGCATGATCTTCACGTCCAGCCATGCAGGGCTATCAACGACGCTGCCTGTTATTCATAGTTGTTCGTTGGTGAGTATCTCCATGCCTTCCTCTCTGCGTTGACTACTCTGCTGCATGCTGCTTTTGCATGTGTGATATACATCTACATGTCTCATCTACATATACTTAATCATGCATCAGCTATTTCTTTATTCAAAATTCTACTCCGAGGTCAATGCGAGTTATCTTCTTACATCAATTCATCATATGTTCCATTTGTGTATAATAAATCCTAGACTGAGTATGTATAGCTCCAAAGTTAATATTCATTTAGTATTTATTAAATTTATATTGTTGCAAAGGATTAGAAATTATTATTAATAATATTTCTAAGCCGTTCTAACGGTATGAAAATAAATGCTCAAATAAAATATTAATTTGTATGGTGTACATATATTAAAATTGTTTTACATGAAAATATCCTTTCTATCATTCAAACTACATACATTGAGCATTTGTATTAATTAAACCGTAGCTTCGATTAGTGTGCTTTTCGTGTCTGTGTGCTCGTAGCAATGCGTAGATTAGTTTTCAAAACTTTTTATTGATTGGTGTATTGCTCTTATTTAGCTCTACTTAAATGTTATGCATGTCTGTTCGGATACTTGTGTGGTGTTTTATGAACTTGTCCAGTCGGTGAACTATACGTGGTGAATAAGAAGCAGTTCTTTGAAGGTTTGAACTTGAAGAAGAATCTGAGTTTAGGCAAAGCATGGGATCATCCTTGTTGTCTTACTCATATTAATCACATTTTAATTATAAGGATTTTCTAGCATTTGTACTTGTACCTCGTCACCTATGAGTTTATGCATTGGGTAGTACGATGCTAGTGCTCAAGCAATAACCATGATCTTGTAACTTGACTAATGGAATATGAAATAAACACTAAAAGATGCTTTTTAGCAATAAGGAACAAGAGGGCTAGAGCATAGTTTTTATGATGCTCTAGATTCCTCTCCTTAAGGATTTATCTGTAAGCGATCATTCGGGACTTACAGTACAACCGTGAGAGCTATATAGCTCTGGCTTTAGTCAAGTATGAAGACCTTTTTCTAGCTTGTTAGTAGTTACCTTTATGGCGCAAAAGAGGTCTGACACGTTGGGTATAGTGGGGCCTCTGTTATTTTGAGTACTTCTGCGTGAGTGTCCCATCTTAAAGGGGGCTCTATACTTGCGTGCCACTGAAACCTAGCGGCCTTAACTTGTTAGATGAACTTTTGAAAGACTTCATAGTGTACCCTGCCTGTTCACCTTGGAAATGTTTTGGGAGTAATTAACCCGGGCATATGGGCAACACGACTCACGGTGAAAGCATACAACCTCTGCAGAGTGTAAAACTGGTATATCAGTCATGCTCACGGTCACGAGCGGCCCTGGACCTTTACGGAATAGATGATCATTAATGATAATTATGTTTATGCTATTCATTATTTATGTTTACCTGATCATGTGTTTATATGGGCTGATGATAAACTTGTTGCTACTCAATTGCTAAAATCATGACTTATTAAAAGCTAATCGCAGTAAACCAGTGTCAACCTTTTAAGCCTCATGAACCCCATGTTATATTTGTTGAGGATGACATGTACTTATGCTTGCCTTTACATTTTATTTGAAAAAATCCCGAATGGGTACCAGATTGCTAGGTTTGAAGAAGTTAGGCTCGTGATCAACCAGTCAGTTGTCCCTGTGGAGTTGGAGTTCTTGCCTTGAGATCGGAGTTGTCTATCCGCTGTTTGTGTCTAAGGTTATATTCTTTATACTAATATATTATATTATAAGCATTGTGTTTTGATATTACCCATTTTTTGTAGCCATATGTGTGATTTGACTTCCTAGGCTTACATATGGTGTATATCTGGTTTTGTCCTTAAAACCAGGTGCTACAGGGGTGGGGGGAGGAGGACGCCGAAGTGCGTGAAGGAGCTACCGGTGTGGGAGAAGGCACCGTCGGGGTGGGGGAGGAGGATGTCGTGGTGGGGGAGGAGGATGCGGCGGTGGGGGGAGGTCGTCGCCGCCGGCCAGGGAGGGAGCCAGCGGCGCACGCGATGGAGAGGAGCAGGCCGCTGCCGATCATGGAGGGAGCGAGCGACGTACACGATGGAGAGGAGCGGCGCACGCGATGTAGAGGAGCGGCGTCGGCTGGGAGGAAGAGAAATGCGTCCATTCTCAACAATAGAGAGTAGTTTTAGATGGGCCATGTGGGGGAGCGGGCCGCGCAGCTCCACAGGCCCACGGGAGGTGTGTCCGGACGCTGTATCCAATCATTATCGAAGGTATATTGCTGAAAGGTACAGCGCCACATCAACAGAGAGTTTTGATTGGTCAATGCAAATTCCTCTCACTCACGGGCTACCTCTTGGTCATTGTCTTATGTTTGCTTGTTCTGCTGCCGCATGTGGCCGCCCTGTATCCATTTCCTTTCCTCCAGGGAAGGTTTTGAGGGTGTGGGTATACATCACTCGTGTCACAAAACATAAATATGTAGGCTAGGCTATAGGAGCAGGCCACGTCCCAAGAACTCGACTAGAGAACGAGACCCACGAGGATATTGTGTTCCTCGTGTGTCGCAATGCTCCAGCAAACTCTCTTGCTCAACACTCCTGTTGTAAACACAATAGGAAGAGAACCACAACGCGAGGTAGAAGATTCCTCGTCCGCGGAGGTGAAACTAATGTTCCGTGGCCAGGTAGCCATTATGAAGGTTGGGATGCTCCTTCCCTGGACTCGGTCTAGGAATGGCCTGCTGCGCATGCTGTGCACGCAGGAGGTAGGGGCGAGGCTTGTTGCTATTCCTGCCTTCCCGGTGCCTCTGATTCCTATTCCTACTCCCATTCCCTTTGAGGACTCTCTTTTGCTCTGCACACAATATCATGGACGACATCACTCATGCTTCTCCATCTCTTGGTTGCCAGTGATCACCAGATGTATATACACACACACATGTTGCTGTGATACCAGCGGTGTTGGTGACACATGCAAGCGAGCAATTTACTGACATTCATTCATGCATGTTACAATTTGCAGCATCATTCACTCTACCATAAATAATGAATATGAAGATAGTGTCTTACTTTGTCGTAGATACTGTACAATTGCGTTTATCGTCTGATTTAGGGCAGTTCCCATCCTTTTATTTCTTCAGTCTACCATTACTTCATCACGACAGTTCCCATCCTTTATTCCTTCAGTCTGCCATTACTTGCATCAGCAAAGCTGTGCTGATACATGGAGTAAGAAAAGCGATCACCGAAGGAGACTCCGAAAATAAACAAGTAACCTTTTCAAGCAGCTTAGAAATTGATGCTCATTTTTCATTGACCACGTGAGAGAGCGATTTGTCGTATTTTTTAACACTCCACTTCATTAATTGATGGGTCATCGAAAGTTTTGGGGGGCTATGATTGTGTTCTATGTACCAGCCTGGTGGAAGAAACAGTGTCCCATCTTTTTGCAGATTGCCCTTTCGCAAGGATGTGCTGGGACTCCATCAACGTTGACATTCCCCTGAACAGCAATTTCCCTTAGCTGGCTGCTCTCATGAAAGATCAGTTGAATTCTCAGTTTTTTATGGAGACCACAGTTCTTCTTTGCTGGGCCATCTGGTCAGCTAGAAATGAACTCATTTTTAGAGGAATCAGGCTAGATTTAATGGGAATCAAGCGAGTCTTTTTCAAAGAACTCAAGCTTCTTCAGTACAGAGTCAAGGCTGGGCAGGAAGAACATCTTCTCTCATGGATTCAAAGTCTGGAATAGCCAACCTTCTTAGCCTTATTTTCTTTGTTTCTTTTTTTGTTTCCTAGACTTGTGCCCTGTCTTGCTCCTTTCTCTGTAACTTCTGAACCTGTTCTTTTGTTAGTTTAAATAAATCACTGTAGGGGCCTCGGCCCCTCCAGATTCTTCAAAAAAAAAAAGTTTTGGGGGCACAGGTATACACCACTCACACCAGAAACACATAGACTAAAAATTTCTTCTGTTTCCTATGTTTTTCATGTAAAATTCTTGTATAACTCCTGTGAAATTCTTGCATTCAAAAGTGGTCCTAAATTTGTAGGCTATAGGAGCGAGCAGGCCGCCGCAAAACATATAGGCCCCTTTGGATTGCAGAAATTTCTTATGTTTTCTGCATTTTTTCATGTGAAATTTCTATACAATTCCTATAAAATTCTTGCATTTCAAAGGGACCTAAATCTGTAGGCTATAGGAGTAGGCCACGTCCCAAGAACTCGACCAGAGTGACCCACGAGGACATCGTGTTCCTTGTGCAATCCCTCCCTCCCAATCCCCATGGTTTGAGGGGGATTGAGGAGGATTTTGATTTGTAGGGGATTTAATCCCCTTCAATCCCTTCCAATCCCCATGGTTTTGAGATAAAACGAACATGGCCTTAGGGGGAAGATTTCTCATCCGCAGAGGTGAAAACGTTGTTCTGGGAGATGCTCCTTCTCAGCTCTTTTTTTTATGTTAACACTCCACTAGAACTGTTAGCATGCTTCCAAAAATAAGTACCATACAACATCCATGCCGTACTGAACATATCCCAGCAGTCATATAGGTACCATAGAAGCCATACACTCTAGGTTCAGTATGATCAACGATGTACCTCTAATGAGAGTACTCAACATATGTCGCAACACAGTTATTCACTTCGTGGCCCCATCACGCCCTGAGCATTTGTTTTGGGCCCTTCCTTCAAAACAGCCGACAGCCAAATGTCTTTAAGGAGCTTAAGTCCGTTCAACTCAGCACAGAGCTTTTGGTACTTGATGTCTGTCTCCTCACGGTACTAAGTGCTAGAAGAAGAAGGAAAGGTCTGGAAGCTAAAATGATATTTCAACTCATCAGTCTTTACATACACGTATATGTATACAATAGGCATATGGGCCATGGGCCTTATGGGCCAGGTTGGAGCTACTATATACTTTACACCCCCCTCAAACTCAAGGTGGGTCATGACTAAGAATTAGATACATTGAGTTTGGCAAGATAAAAACGATGATGTTCCTTTGTTTGAGCCTTGGTGAAGAAGTCTGCCACTTGAAGCTCAGATGAAACATATTTGAGATCAATTGTGGATTGTTGGCAATGAGATCTGACAAATGATGCATCCACACCAATATGCTTGGTCAGCTCATGCTTAATTGGATTATTTGCTATTTGAATAGCACTCATATTGTCACACAAAAGTGGTGTGGAGTTTTCACATGAAACTCCAAGATCAGCCAACAACCATCGAAGCCAAATTATTTCAGCAGTTGTAGTGGCAAGAGCTCTAAGTTCCGCTTCAGCACTAGATCGTGATATTGCACTCTGTTTCTTTGATTTCCATGCAATAGGAGAAGTACCAACAAAGATGCAATAGCCAGTGACAGAACGACGATCCGTAGGATCACTTGCCCAAGTAGAATCAGAGTAAGCATGTAGTTGAAGTGGACTTGATTTGGCATAAAATAGCCGTTGTGATGCTGTCCCTCGCAAATACCTTAGAACACGAAGCAAATGTGCATAATGAACCGAAGAAGGGGCACTAACAAACTGACTAAGAATATGTATGGCATGAGCAATGTCTGGCCTTGTTATAGTAAGATAGACAAGACTACCAACAATATGACGATATCTGGAAGGATCAGCAAGGGGTGTACCATCATTAGGTCGTAGTTGAAGATTAAGCTCCATAGGTGTTGTTGCAGTCCGAGTATCATAGAGGCCAGATCGAGCTATCAAATCTTGAAGATATTTGTGTTGAGATAGATAATATCCATGAGAAGTCATCGTGACTTCTATGCCGAGAAAATAGCTCAAAGGGCCCAAATCTGACATCATAAATTGTTCACGGAGACGTTCCTTTACAAAGACAATATAATCATTATCATCACCAGTAATCAACATATCATCCACATAAAGCAGAAGTAATGTGCGTCCACGCTCAGAAACATGGACAAATAGTGCAGGATCATGATCACTAGGAGTAAAACCAGCTGCTTTAACAACTGATGTAAATCGTTCAAACCATGCGCGAGGTGCTTGCTTTAAGCCATAAAGAGCACGACGAAGACAACAAACATGACCATCAGGTACCATGACACCTGGGGGTGGATGCATATAGACTTCTTCATTTAGATCACCATGAAGAAATGCATTTTTAACATCTAGCTGAGAGATATTCCATGAGCAAATAGCAGCCACAACAATAAGAGCTCGAACAGTAGTCATATGAGCAACAGGAGCAAAGGTCTCGTCATAGTCACGTCCATAAGACTGCTGAAAACCTCGAGCAACTAGACGAGCTTTGTATCGTTCAATTGACCCATCAACTTTAGTTTTAACTTTATACACCCATTTGCATGTGATGGGGACAACATGTGCAGGCAAAGGAACCACCTCCCAAGTACCAGTACGCTCCAAAGCTGTAAGTTCTTCAGACATAGCATGCTCCCAAGCTGGATTACCAGCAGCCTCCTGATATGAAGAAGGTTCACTAACAGCACCAGCAGTGAGAAAACTAAGCTTGTCTGGTGCATGAATGGTGGCACGATTTCTAAGATTATAACGTTGATCCGGACTAGAAGGGGAATCATTGGAAGGAGTATCTGTGGTACTGGCCTCAGGATCAGGAAGGCTAGAAGATGGCTCGGGATTTGAAGGAACACGAGGGCGACGACTATAATGAAAACGAATTGGAGGACGTGTTGGACTAGACTGTGAAGGAACGGGAAGATCAGAGGGAATGTGAACTCCAGGTGAAGGTGTGATAGAATCCACAGGTGAAGTCGATGAGGAAGGTGATGATGAATCAATGTAGATAGGAGGTAAGGAAAGAAAAGAAATAGAGTCATTTGAAGATGACGATTTTGAGATGGTTGAGTGAAAATAAGGACAAGACTCAACAAATGTGACATCACGAGAAATACGAATACGACGAGCAGAAGGATCATAACAACGATACCCCTTATGCTCAAGGCTATAGCCCAAGAAAACACACTCAACTGACTGAGCAGTCAGTTTAGTGCGTTCATGAGGAGGAAGCAGAACATAACATTTGCATCCAAAAACACGAAGATGATCATATCTAGGAGGGAATCCATGTAGAACTTCTCCAGGACACTTGCCCTGAAGATAAGAGGAGGGTTGAAGATTGATTAAGTAGACAGCAGTTGAGACAGCTTCTGCCCAAAAGTGAGGAGGCACAAAAGATGCAATCAAAAGAGTACGAGCCGTTTCAATGATATGGCGATGTCTTCTCTCAGCAACACCATTTTGTGCATGAGCACCAGGACATGATAGTTGGGCAAGGGTGCCTTCAGAGGAAAGAACTTGATGAAAAGCATTTGACAAGTATTCCCCCCCTAAATCAGAACGGAAAATTCGAATAGTAGATGAAAATTGAGTATGTATCATACGAACAAAAGACTGATATATAGATAATAATTGAGATCGATGTTCCATAAAGTAGATCCATGTATAGCAAGAGTAATCATCAATAAAGATAACATAGTATTTGTGACCGCCTTTTGAAGAAAAAGGAGCAGGGCCCCATACATCCGAATGAACAAGATTAAAAGGATTTTTAGTTATAGACATACTAGTGGGATATGGCAGTTGTGTCTGCTTGCCCAACTTACAACCAGTACATTCAAAAGAAGGATCTATGGACACTTTACCAAGGACGCCCTGCTTAACTAAGTTGGATAGACGAGAACCACATAAATGACCTAAACGATGATGCCACTGTGGAAAACTAACCACGGGAGAAGCAAAAGATTGCGGTAGCGAAGCTGTTGATGAAGACAACGGTAGATGTAGACGATCAAGTATGTAGAGGCCGGAAGAACTCTTATGGCGATGGCCAATACCAAGAAGAGTTTGGGTGCGACGATCCTGAACAAAGCAAGAGGTATCATCAAACCCAACGAAACGGTTCATGTCGGTAAGCTGACCGACAGACATAAGATTCATAGAAAGCTGGGGTACGAAGGAAACATTTGAAACGGTAAAATCAGAAGTAGCAAGATTGCCATGATGAGTAACGATACAAGTACTACCATCAGCAGTTTGAACATGTCGATTATTAGGAAGAGGATGACATAAAACTAACTGAGATTTATCGGGAGTCATATGAAAAGAAGCACCGGAGTCTAAAACCCAAGGTATGGAAGTACCTAAAACTGAAGAAGCACTAGAGCCACCAGACATGTAGGCACCAACAGGTGTGGACGACTGTGGTGCTGCTAGAGTAGCACTAGGAGACACAACAGAAGAAGTGACCGGAGAAATAGTTGTTGTAGTGCCCTTCTGAGATGCTGCACGCTTGGCCTTGAACTCCTTCAAGAGATGTGGATATTTCTGAAAACAACGCTCTTCAGTATGTGTTTTTCCACCACAGTGCTTGCATTTTGGTTTTTCTTTAGATTTCTCTCTAGAAACAAAAGAGCCATCCATCATAATATTTTGAGGTGTTGCCAGTATAGAGTGCTGAGGAACAGGAGAAACAGCAGCCATAGTGCGAAGACGTGTCTCCTCAGCAAGCACAGCGGAAAGTGCTTCAGCCATGGTGGGAAGAGTGGGGCGCCCAAGGAGCTGAGCACGAATTGGTTCAAACTCGGACCGAAGACCCATCACAAAGTGAAACATCTTATTTTGCTGTTCATACTGGTCCCTAGCAGTACAGTCCTTGCAAGCTGCATTAGGTTTCGGCACCATGGAATCTAATTGGCTGGATAGCTTAGTGAAAGCAGCATAATATTCTTCAACGGACATGTCTTGCTGTTGCAAATGATGAAGTTGGTTGAGTGTGGAATAGCGAAGGGCAGAGCTGCTTTGCTGATATCGTGCCTTTAGAAAATCCCACATCTCTTTGGCTGTAGTGTGATCCTCAAGACAGAACCTGATATTTGGCTCAACACTCAATGCTAAAGCAGCCATCACACGATCGTCAATAGTCCTCCAATCTTTTGCATCTTTATCAGTTGCATTTGGTGGAGAATCAGTAAGATGTGAGGTATAGCCAACAGATCGAAGAAGCATCTTGAATGAATAAGCCCATTCTCTGTAATTCTGGCCACTCAATTTGATATCCAGCACAGGTACCCCAAAGGTAATAGGTGCCATAGTAGAACTAGATGCAACAGATGTACTCATCATTTTCAATAGTGATCAGCAAATACTCACTCTCCCAGCTTAAACTAGGCAATCTCTTGATTGGAGAGGAATAGCAGCACAGCACATGTGAAGAAGCCCCCTAGCAAACTCACGACACACGTGAGGGAGAGATGTCCAGCAGGAGTCACATGCAAGCAGAGGAGAGGAGGGTTCGACGGAGAGGTACGCGGGGCAGCAGGAGACCGCACAGATTGGCAATCGCGACCCCAGCAATCCCCAGCAGTGGGGAGGCCGCGACGGCGGCCTGAGACACGGCCGCGGCAGCCTGGGTGGAAGGCCGCGACGGCGGCCTGGGAAGCGGCCGGGACGGCGGCCTGAGAGCACCCAGCAGCAGGGGAAAAAAAATGGCGACGCCCCCTCGACGGCAGTGAGGCTAGTACGCCGGCGACGGCGGCAAGGACGGCAAAACCTGCTCTGTTACCATGCTAGAAGAAGAAGGAAAGGTCTGGAAGCTAAAATGATATTTCAACTCATCAGTCTTTACATACACGTATATGTATACAATAGGCATATGGGCCATGGGCCTTATGGGCCAGGCTGGAGCTACTATATACTTTACACTAAGTACTGACCAAAGCACTCACTCGTGTACCTAGAGAACTGCTTGGAGTCAGCACAGACCTTTGGTACCTTTCTACGAAGAAGGTACTGCCCAATCAGGCAATCACACTAAGGAGCAAGTGGTGAGGCTTGTTGTTTCCTCGCATTCCCGGTGCCTCTTATTCCTATTCTCCCTTTGAGGACTGCCTTCTGCTCATGCACACAATCTCATGGACGAAATCACTCGGTGCTTCTATTTCTATCTCTTGGTTGTTAGTGATCACCAGACGTGTATATACACACACATGTTGATGAGACACCATGCAAGTGAGCCACTTATTGGAATTCATTCAGGCGCGTTACAATCTGCAGCATCATTCACTCTGCCATAAATAAATAAAAATAAATGAATACAAAGATAGTGTCTTAATTTATCATACATATAGTACAGTTGCTTTTTATCACGATCAGATTGATAAGATTCCTTGTGGTGAAGCTTGTCCATTTGGGCCCAGTCTCCCTCTCTCACCATGGGTGCTTATGTTTCGGCTAATATCAATGTGAAGCGTCATTCAAAAGTTGTCGCTATCTTTAAAACTGAAGGGTTTTAAGAGTAGGACTGAAATTTCATATTATCCACAAATTAAGTTTTTTTCTTTTTAGAATAGTTCTTGTTTCTAATAGTTTTCGACTAAATCTTTACTTTATCCAAGCAGGAAATCCTTGCTAATTTAAAATAACCAAAACTTTGGAATTATTTAATCAACAAAATTTAGTTAATTGTAATAAACATATATATGCCAATGTGTTATCCTCTGATTTAGGGCAGTTTCTATCCTTTATTCTTCAGCCTGCCATTGCTTGCAGCGGTAGAACTGTGCTGATATAAGGAGTAAAAGAAAAGGCATCTACTGTCTGTTGAGTCATGCTTAGTAGGCCAGTAATGCCACAAGCTGATATGGCATGAAATTCAATTAACCTCTACTTATCATCCTTCAAATTGGTAACAATAATTATTTATATATGAATCTTGCTTAATTTGTACACTACTACAAAACAAGGATATTGTATCACTTTCTTGTAACATATTCATCAATGTGTTCCAGTGAAATTTCATAGTAACATAAAATAGTGTGTTACAGACTTGGGTTGTAACACAAAACACTTTTTTCATAGAAATGTGTTACTGACAATAATTATAGTAACACAAAATTTATGTTACAAGTAAAATGTTACAAAAATGTGCTATGTTGTAACACATAAATGGAACATATGAAATGTGTTACAAATATATGCCCTGTAGTAACACAAAATAATGTTACAGTCCAAGTATTACAAAGAAACATATACATGTGGACTTTCCTATTCATAGGCGACACAGACATCGCACCTAGGGGTCGTCAAGGTCGTTAGCAAATCACATCACGGTCATTACATGAGAAACAAGTTGCAATGAATAGGCGATTAATATTTATTTTATATAGTGTATATTAATGTAAAATTATGTAGTTTCAATTGGGTAGTTTCAAAAAGTCTTAAATTAATATATTCATCTCTTTTTTGCATTAATTTCAACCTCATCCATGTCCTTTTTGGGACGAAATCTACTCTCAAATTTGTCCCCTCACCCACATGCTACAAAAAGCCTGAGTTAAAATCTGAATTTTGTCTTAAATCTTAAAAAAAAGAAAAAATAGTGAGGCACTGGTCTTGAACACTGGACCTCAACGTTTGTAGTCTGTTGATGAAACCACTGGACTACCGAAGTCTTAGTTTTAGTAATTGAAGATAAAATTATATTATAAAATTCTTTTAAAGACGTGCAGGTAATAAAAACATAGCAGAAATAAAAAGACGCTGCGAAGAGCGCTCGAACTCTCAGGGCCATGAACGACAAGACACTACCACCAGGCTGCAAATATGTTGGTGACTGATGATGCAATTAACATTATTTATAAGAAACTATATCTCTGCAGAACAAAAATTTGGATTTTTATATTTTGTAATAGATATAAAACCAAAATGACGCGGGTATCGATCTTGCGACCTGGTAGAAAGAAAACAAGTTTGTACCACTTGGGTATGGAGTGCTCACTTGCTATAAGTGCAGCTATTCTTTTATATACAAAACTTTAATTCTGGAGATGGAAACCGAGCGCCAAAAATTCGAGAAAAGGAAAACGGATTCCAAAAACATCTGCAAAGGTGGTGATTTGAAACCACAACCTTATTTATCGTCAAGAAGCGGTGCTTAGACCACTACGACAACAGCATGTTGCTGAAACTTTAGGAAGATATATGTTTCTTTTTCTCTTTCGGAAGCGGTGCTCATATTTTGAAATTTAAAATTTTGGATTGTTCATATGAACTCAGATGGAGAAATTACCAAAACAAAAGTTGTAGACCTTGATTAGTTCTACAACTTTGTAGTTGAGAACCATTCCATCTAAAATCATTTACATTGAGAAAATTTTGTTTCAAATTATCATCTTTTGAAATTCAAAATTTTTAAACTATCCAAACTAACTTGGATGGACAAATGATCATAAGAAAAGTTGTAGAACATGATGAGACCTACAGGTTTGTAGTTGACAACCTTTTCGTTTAAAATGATTTATGATGCCAAAATTTAGATTTTATTGCAATTATTTAGTTGAATTACCATATAATAATTGTAATAACATCTAAATTTTGTTAGAAAATTCTCAAAACTTGCACAATGACATGTTTCTGGTGTATAATCATTCCATAGAAAGTGGTAGTACACATGTTCATAAATGGATACATCTAAGTGAGAGATCTATCCATTTCTGAACAATGTGTACTCTCACTTTCTTAAAATTGTTTGAAAATTTTTAGAAATTCTTATGGACCCAAAACATGCTGACGTGTCATTTTGTAGAATTTGTGACCAAATTTAGATATTGGATGGAAAAGCAACTAAAACAAAAGTTCTAGATCGCCAAAAGTTATGCAACTTTGTAGCTAGCAATTTTTTCATTTGAAATCATCTTTTGAACAAAAATTAAGTCTGAATTCTCACATTTGATCGAGCCGAACTAGCTTTTTAGCTCGTTAGTTATAACGAGCCAGCTCGTTATTCTACCGAGCCAGACCGAGCAGAGTCGAGCCAGCTCGAGGCCTAGATATACATATTATAAACGAATATGAATATATCCATATTATAAATGAATTTGAATACGATATGGATACCCATATTGTAAAGAAATACGAATATCCATATTATAAATGAATATGAAATACTCAAGAATTAATCATATCCTTTAAGAATACTATGTTGTTTAATCAAAGGTTTGTAGTGCTAAACAATAGGATAAGTAAAATCAATTCCGAGCTAGCTTTTTAGCTCGTTAGTTATAACGAGCCAGCTCGTTATTCTACCGAGCCAGACCGAGCAGAGCCGAGCCAGCTCGAGGCCTAGATATACATATTATAAACGAATATGAATATATCCATATTATAAATGAATTCGAATACGATATGGATACCCATATTGTAAAGAAATACAAATATCCATATTATAAACGAATATGAAATACTCAAGAATTAATCATATCCTTTAAGAATACTATGTTGTTTAATCAAAGGTTTGTAGTGCTAAACAATAGGATAAGTAAAATCAATCTTATAGTCTAGAAAATCAATTAGTCAATTAACCAATGCTCAATTGAATTGGAAACAAACACTAAAAAGTGTTGCTAGTGTGGAGCCGATATTGATTCATTTATTTTTTTTTGTTATAGAAGTTGCTGAAATGAAAAATCTTTTTCACATTCCAGTAACATACAAAGTGGCGCCAAATCAGCTTTTCTCTTCCAGCTTTTCCAATTTTTCTCACCCACACCGCACATGCCTCTACAGCCTTTAGGCGCCAAATCAGCCCCGCCGCCTGCTGGGCATGTGAATGAAAACCCAAAATCCTCCCGTGTCCCCGCCCTGAAATCCTTGATCTCTCCCCAAAATTCTCTTTCTCCCGCTTCTCTCATTCCCACGATTCACATTGCCTCTCCTCCGGTCCTTCTCTCCCTCCGCCAGGACTCAAACCTCCTCTCCTCCAGGAGCCTGCACACCAATCGCACTAGGCTCGACGAGATCGAGTTCCTGCAGGTGACGCCAAGCTCCTTCCACCCCTCCTTTTCTGCATATGTCTTTGAGTTCCTGTGACCTACGGATCCTGCCATCCTGTTGAATGTGGGTTTTCTACTGGTAGATCTATCTACAAGCATCTCCAATTTTCAGAGCTAATTTTTGTGGAATTTTCGTTCTTCCTTTTTGGGTGCGATTTGGGACGAATCTATAAGGGGTTTTGATGGTAGGATATGTGACAAGATATCTTTGTCATCAATCGATTTGATCCCCTCACAGCAGCCTTCAATTTGGGATTTTGGCCGAGGTTTCCCCTTTTCTAGGGTTCCCAGAAACTGGAGATGAATTCTCAATCTTTATTAGTGTTAGCGGTTAGAGTAGAACACCTATGAGATATGAGATAGTGGTGCCGTGGTTTGTATTTCATTTCCATCGGTCTTCATTTGGTTTGTTTGATGAGGTTTGAAGCAGCTCTGCTTCAGTTGCATACTGTGCCATTTCTGAAAACGTCTTCACCAGAAGATGAAATAGTTTGCCTGCTGTTCCTTTCATAGCTCGCCATGCTATTTCCATCTGATCTTAGTTCCCTGCAGTTGTGTTCCATCCTAGCAGCAGCCACTCCAACATTCCAAGGAGCAGGACACGGACAGCTCATCTCAGTGGTATAGTGCTGCTGCATATAGCTGTCTAGGTGATTTATTTACTTTTTTTTCTCATGGAAACACTTTTGTGGAGGAGGATTTAGAAATCGGCAGATGAGAAAGAGGATTAAAAACATTGTAATTTCAGGTCGCTGGAGGAGCTGAGCTGCTGCACTTCGACAATTAGGTAAGCGCAGGTGCATCGGTAGCTTATGTGCTTGTGCAGTTGCAGCTTTCATTTGCTCGCACAGGCAAGGGCAAAGTAGCTACCATTTTGTCATTCATGTTACAGAATACTCCGAGCAGCAGTTTAGTATGCTTTTGTGAAATGTCCTATCATGATGCAGTGGATCCATCTTTTAATAATATCTGCTTTCATGCTTTTAGTAATTATTTATTCAATACTGGTTAGCTTCTTAGGTTAGCCTTTGTGCATGGTTGAAATGGGACAAAATAAAGGGCAGGCTTTTCACATTTTATTTACGACCTCTGTTTCAGTTCTACTCAGTCTGTGTGCATACGGCTTAGTGCTTAATTGTTTCACTAGTGTCATGGTATGTCACCCCATTTATTTTATTCAAGCTAGCTGAACACTACTATATATAAAGTTAATTTTCAATCAAGCAAAACAATAACCGAAGGACAGAAATATGTGCAAATTTATTCAATTCAAGCTATGCTTTATTCTTATTTTCCTATTGGCGCTATATTTTATTTAGATTGTGCTACCATGGCGGTGGATAATTGGACCATAAATCTGGAGTGCGATGGGAAAGCTGAAGAACATAAACATGTGCAAAGGCAAATGGATAGAGATGAGATATGCTATTTCGACTTGATTGGTCTGATTGAGGGTTTTGGGTACACATCAGTCGACTATCTATACTACAAGAGAAAAGATAGCTTGGTTGTAATAAAACAAGATTCTGATGTGATGGAAATGCTCAATGAGTGTGAGAGCGAAAAGACGGTTAATTTATTTGTGACGAGGCAGAGACTGGCCACTTTAGCGCCAACCAAGTCAAACAAAGAACCATCCAAATCTAAACCAAAAAAAAATAAAGGTATTAGAATGAACATATAATTTATTTTTCTATGTATATTTGATTATTCAAGGGCAACTATTCCAAGTCATGTTAGTAATCAATGATTTATTTTCATCCAAGATTAGCATATCCATCCCCACAGTGGTGTGCGACTTAATAAATATAATCTAGATAGTCTAATACAAATATCTAGTTGTTTAATAAAAATATTACATATTGTTTATTATATTTACTATAGACATGTGTTTATGTCCCCAACATTTGTTTAGCAGGAAGAGGAGGTACAAAGAAAAAGAAAGGATTAAATTTAATGCATACTGAAGCATTATATGCTAACGAAGTTGAGCAGAACGATGATGAGAACTGGAACACATCAGGTACAAATGCAGTTAGATCAATCTCATTTATATGAACTGCATCTTAACCAGTTACTATCACTATCATTCTGTTTTTAATAGGTGATGGCGATGAAGTACCTGATAAGCGAAAGGGAACCGTTTTAGCACATGTTTGGGATCTACTTGAAGGAGATCGGATAGTAGTAAGATGTAATAGGCTTGGACAACCCATTGGAAAAGAAGGTGGCCTTTTAGGGCAATTTTTGGGCACCATAGCAAGAAATGGTGGTTACTGTCCTGTTGGTGCCAAAGATTGGAGAGAAGTTAAGAAAAACAATGCAGAAACGATAATTCAATTTGTCCAGGTTAGTTAAATTTTACAAGACATAATGTTTTTATAAGATTAAGTATATATATGCTTTTTATCATGTCATGAAGTCAAACTCATTCATTAGTGACTTTCTTATTTTAGACAAAGTTCTTATATCCTCATTCATGTGAGAAATGGATATTAAAATCAATTGGAAGAGATTGGAGAAAATACAAGATAACATTAAAAAAGACACTATTTAATCCAAAGAAAAAAAGGTCAGTTTTGAACAAGCGTTGTTCAGATGATATCGATGAAGATCAATGGAAGGCCCTAGTAAAATATTGGAAGTCCAACAAAGGACAAGTAAGGCACCATTATTTATGCTATATGCCTTCTTTTTACTATCACTATCTATACCATTATTGATTTCTATATGTATAATGGTTCATTATCTATTAATTTACTTTTCTTGTAGAACCTAAGTGAGAAGAACAAAATAAGTCGTGAAATGAAGAAAACAACACATACAGCGGGTACAAAGAGTTATGCTCGTTGGTCTGAGGACATGGTGAGTCATCTTCTATTTAAAAATTTATATATGATTCTTCTTACTTTTCTTACTGCTATTTTTTCAGAGGCAAGCTGATCCTGAAAAAAAACAGCCACATAGAGCAATCGTTTACCTTGCAACTCACAGGAAAAGGGGAAAAGGGATAAATGAACCAGTGGTATGCTACATGCACATGAGAATTTTTGCAAATATAAAATTATTTTTGTTTTCTAATGTGAGGATTTCTTGCTTGGAGGTTGAATTGGAAAGTCTCCTGAACACACAACCAGAGTTAGCACAAAATAGTGAGGGAGGAGTTGCATGGGAAGGTGATGCATTACATCAGGTGTTGGGAGAAGAGAAAGCTGGACAAGTGCACGGCATGGGATTGCTTCCAGTTCCTAAACAAGTTTATGGTCAAAGAACACGTCATTTTAAGGACATTAATATAGTTTCACTAGATGGCTCATCATCTGATGTAGAGACTCACATGTTGGAGGAAATAAGGCAACTCAAAGAGCATTCTAGAATGCAAGACAAAGTTATTGAAGACCTAAAAAACAATCAAAGGCACCATGAGAACCAAGAAGCAACAATGGTAACAATTTACATTTTAATTTGTAACTCCATATTGAAAAGTGTTACTCAAATTTTACATCTTTTCCAGGGAAATTGTGCTAGGAGTGATCATAACAATTCTCAGAATAAAGCGGTGTATTTTAAAAGAAAGGTATATGCTCTATTTTCTATGTTTTCACCTAATCTAGTCTTTTGACTTTAATATCGTTTCAAATTTTTAGAGAGTTCATGGTCTTGCACCCAACCAGAATGATAGATTCCTTAAGCACAGGGATGAACTGGTAGAGTCACTTTCTTGTGAATTTAATACTTATTTTATCCATAAAGGATTTTTTGTATTAACTCATGGTACTGTCTTTTTTCTCTTTACTAGAATAAAGAAACATGTGAGTCTGAATTTAGTGACGATAACAGTCTACTTTTGTCCACCACAAGTAGAATAACAAAGAAACAAAAGGTATCTATGAACCATACTTTGCTATAATTATAGTAGAATTTATCTTATTATTTCATACTTTATTATATATATATGTGTAAGGGTCAGCATGGAGGGCCTAGAGAGACTACAACCATTGCACACCGGGAGGTGGCTCATGACAAGGCTACATGCTACAAGCGTCAAACACTTAAACAACTTCCTCTAATGAAGGTAGATGAACATAATATTACTTGTTCTAATTGCATGATCATGATGTACAACTAAAGGTTGTTGGTCACTAAGAGATTATGTCAAATTGATGTAGGCTGGGTCCATGGTGCTATTAATGACTTCAAAGTATCCTAATAAGGCTCATGTGGCCTATGCAACTCTCTTGAGCACTGATCCAGAAGCCACTGTTGATGGAGTTAAGACAGGAAGTCAATTCTACAAAGTGCGTATCAATCATGTTATCGCAAAAGATGAGCCATTAGTAAGGCCCATGCCTAGGTGCAACAATATTGGTGATGCTCAAGCCAAAGGAGTCTCAATTGCTTGGCCTTCAATGTTTGTATGTTCAAAATAGCTTTCATAACTTTAAATCAATGAACATATGGCCAATTTGTAATATTACAACTTATATTTTCTTTGCAGGTTGAATTGATTAATGGTTGAACTCCTACATCAATGTGTACAAGAAGAAGCAATGGACTTTATGAATCCTAGCTAGTTCTTGAATTTTTCTTTCTAGTATGGACTATGTGTATTTGCTCTCTAGAGCCATATCGTTATGTACATAAACTATGATTTGATCTAAACAAGCACTATGTTTGAATTTATCCTACAATATGTGGATCTTTCTATAATTATGGAAATTTATGGTTTATGTGATTTTGCTACGTCTCGTGTTTGTGTGATTATATAATAATCCGTGTGCCAAATGTATAGGCAAAATAAATATTTATTTCATAATCTAAATATGTTACAATAGCTATAGATAAGTGTTACAAACCATGTGTTCCTTTGTTCCATACTATGCTCTACCATAATGTAGAAGTGTTACTAAAAGTAAAAAAAGTGTTACAACAAACAATCCCTGGAACACTAGGCAAATGTTCCAATAAATAAATAAATGTGTTACAAACTATGCGTTCTACCATAATGCCAAGTGTTACTAAAGCAAAAAATAAGTGTTACAGCAAAAATCATTGTAACACTAGACAAATGTTCCTGTAGACGAGCAGATGTGTTACAATAAACCAGTCTATAGTAACACGGCCAATTGGAACACATAAAAAAATGTGTTACTAAGAGAGCCAGTAACACTTTTTCTAACCTATAGTAACACAAGTTGGTGTTACTATATCTCTGCGGTGTAGTAGTGGTACCATACACAAGTGACTAGCTAAAGAGTGCTGAAATATTTTGCACCAGATGCTTGTGGCAAATTCATCTTTTGTGTGCAATGCCAAGATGAAGATTAGTAGTGATTTTCCAACCTAGATTTATTTGTCCCTCCATTTTTGCGGTATTTTTTAATAGCACACAATGCACATTATTGATCAAGAAAAGTACTGCTGCAGTATTTAGTCGGAAGGAGACTCTCCAAGAAGAAATTAACCTTTTCAAGCAACTTAGAAGTTGATGCTCATTTTCCATTGACCACAAAGGAGATCCTCCATTTTGTTGTATTTTGTCGGATTTTCGACACTCCACTTCATTAATAGGTGGGTCATCCAACACGTGCATAGAATTTTCCTTATTAATAATCACATTCTAGGTACCCGCAAAATGGTTGAAAACTGAGAACGCGAGATAGATTCAAACGATGGGTGAGCAAAATCAACCACAACAATTACACCAACGATGACAATAGAAGAAAGCAGGATGAATAGCTTTTTAGACAAAAGGTCCATGACCCTACTTATATTGAAAGCAACCGAACAGTATATGCTGGGGATTCCAGCTTACAAGATAGAGCAAACACAGTCATAAAAGCGAACTACGCAAGCACCAGGCTAAAACAAAATAAAAGCTTTCTAAGATAGCTTGAGGCTTCATAGAACATCGCCACATTGTAATGACGGCAGCACCCAAATGAAACTCCTGCAACGCCATCCTTCAGATTGCAACCCGAGCTACATCACCAGGCTTTCAGCCCCTCCTGCAGCTTTGCGATAGTATCCTCCATCTTCAGCACCTCTTTTGGCCTCAGCATCTTCTTCCACTGTGACAGTAGACCCACAACTTTGTAAGCTATAGCTTTAGGGGACTTAATCAGATTATTATTATTGAAAACCCAGTCATTTCTGGACTTCCAAAGCGTCCAGACCACAGCAGCTAAAATGAAAAATGCATTAATGTCAGTAATACGTCCTTCGCCATCTCCTAACATCTCCTCGAAGTGTTGAAGTGAAATCGGCCTCACAACCCCACCTCATACTAATCCTAACCCACACTCAGATTAGCTGGGCAATATTGCAGTTAAAAAACAAATGATTTCTAGTTTCAAATATTCCACAATATATACATTTTTCCGACTCTTTGCCTTTTCTAATCTGCCTCTGTTCACCAGTCAGGACCCTATCATGCCATAACATCCACAAAAAAATTCTGATCTTTAAAGGTAGCTTCACATTCCACACCTCTAACATTCTCATATCCACTGAGTCGCCATCCTTCATCAATCCGTACAGAGACCTGGTTGAGAACTTACCAGATGATTCTAGGGCCCAGGTTACTACATCATCCTCCTCAGAGAAAACAACTAAGTCCAGAGCTTCCTGGAGTTCATTCCACTCAGCCACCTCATCATTGTCTAGTCTCCTCCTCCTAGAGTCAATATTCCAGTCCACACCTCTGAAATCATACACAGACCACTCCTGCTGTCTCCTTATCCTAAACAGCTTATGAAACCTGATCTTAAGAGGACAGTTGCCTAGCCATATATCATGCCAGAACCTAATTTTCTTTCCATTACCCACTATCCACTTAGTGCCTTTCTCATACCATTCCCTAACCTTTCCTAGACCTTGCCAGAATTGAGAAGCACCTCTGGATTTAGACTGACAGAAACTTTTTACGTTCAAGTACTTCCTTCGCAACACCTCTAAAGCCATATTTCTGTCACCTCTATCTAGTGAATAGCTTTGCGGCCAGTTGTCAAACTACCTAGATGAAGGAAAAAGTCGAGTAAGAGCAGCAAAGATATGATCGAGTGAAATGATGCAATATGCATCTCGGATCTGATGCCACTCCTTTTCTCTGGCATCAAGACCCAAAGCTTTGATTCGTTTCCCACCAAGATGACTATATTAAACAGGCAGACACTGTGGCGGTGGTAATCTGCCTCAGAAGCAGGAGCCATCGGGTTAATCGTTGGCTAGCCAAGCTAAACCAATTGTTAATTAAGGGACTATGTATATATGATGACAGATGTTATTTGATACTAGTAGCAAGCGATGATTCTGGGGTTTAGGATTACATTATGGTCCACGCTCACAACTTAGCCCACAGAGGAGAGCACAGTCTGTATGTTGGTTGTGCCAGTCGATTATCACATTAATGATAATGAAGCTTTGCCCGTAATTAAAAAGAGGAGAGCACAGATTTTATTTTTGATGTTAACACTCGACTTGAACTGTTAGCTTGCTTCCAAAATAAGTACCATACAATCCATGCCGTACTCAACGTATCCCAGGCTCCCAGCAGAGTCATATAAGTACCAAAGAAGCCATATACACTCTAGGTTCAGTATGATTAACGGTCTACTTCTAATGAGAGTACTCAACATATATTGCAAACACAGTTATTCACCTCGTGGCCCCGTTCCCCGCCACCTCACCACCACCCCACCCCCACCCCCTTCCTGAGCATTTGTTTCGGACCCTTCCTTCAAAACAGCTGACAGCCAAAGCTCTCTAAGAAACTTGGGTTCGTTCAACTCAGCACAGGGTTTCTGGTACTTGGGTCTCCTCACGGTACTGAATACTGGCCAAAGCACTCACTCATGTACCTAGAGAACTGCTTGGAGTCGGCACAGACCTTCAGTACCTTTCTACGAAGAAGGTACTGCCCGATCACACTAATAAGCAAGCGATGAGACTTGTTTTTTTTTTAGGAAACTGGAGGAGCAAAAAGCTCCTACTGAGATTTAATTAAAACAGACAAAGTACAGGTACAGGAATTACAAAAACAGAAAGGGAGAGGGAGAGGAGGGAAATTAAGATACATAGAAGGAGAGAAAAAAGATCATGAAGAGCAAACAGAAAACAAGGATTATAAATGACTGAATCCATGTTTCTAAAGTAGGTGTAATCCTTCTTTTCGTCCTGTGAAGTAGCATGAGTGCCTCTGCTGTGAGATTTCTTTTGCAGTCTTCAACTGAGGCATTTCTGTTTCTAAAAATGATACCATTTCTCATCTTCCAAATGGACCAGCATGCAAGAATGAAGATGTCTAGTGCAAAGGGGACGTTTACCAGGGCTCTCCAAGCTTCAAAGATCTGAATGGCAGACATGTTGTCTGCATAGGCAAAGTTCAGAGTTCCCTAGCAACATTTGGCAAAAGGACAGTAGAACAAAAGGTTTATCAAAGTCTCTTCAAGGTGTTGTTGACAGAGAACACAGCTGTAATCTTCTAAATGCATTCTTTTCCTTCTCAGCATGTTCCTTGTACTTAGTCTATCTTTTAGAACTAGCCAGAAGAAAACTTTGTGTTTACCTTGACAAGAGGTTTTCCAAAATTTTTTAAATATCGGATCAGCTTGAGTGTGCCCTGCGAGCAGACTGTAAGCCTTGGATGAGGAGAAATGTGATGACCCCCAGATATAGGTCCAACTGTCATTTGAGGGGATGAGAGTTATAGCAGAGAACTCAGCCTCAAAGGCTTCCATTGAGACAGGTAGATTAAAAAGATCAGAAAGAGTGCCACTAGCATGAGCTTTACTTAAGCTGGTCCATTAAGAGTTCACTAGCATGAACTGAAACTTTCTGACTTGGCCATTCCAAAGATCCTTCCAGAGTAGACAAGAATTTCCATCAGAGATGAGGACTGATGCCATCCCCTTGTATTTGTCCAGCAACTTCAGGACATCTCGCCACCAAAAAGACTTGTTGTTTCCTCGCATTCCCGGTGCCTCTGATTCCTATTCCCAATTTCCCATTTCCCTTTGAAGACCGCCTTCTGTGCATGCACACAATCTCATGGACAAAATCACTCATGCTTTTCTATTTCTATTTCTATCTCTTGGCCGTTAGTGATCTGATCACCAGACGATATATACACACACATGTTGCTGAGACACCAGTGGTGTTGGTGGCACATGCAAGTGAGCCACTTATTGGAATTCATTGAGGCATATTACAATGTGCAGCATCATTCACTCTGCCATAAATAAATGAATACAAAGATAGTGTCTTAATTTATCATACATATAGTACAGTTGCTTTTATCACGATCAGATTGATAAGATTCCTTGGAGGTGGTCCTTGCCCATTTGGGCCTAGTCTCCCTCTCTCACCATAGGTGCTTGTATTTCGGCTAATATGAATGTAAAACGCCATTTAAAAGTTGTCGCCATCTTTCAAACTGAAGGGTTCTGAGAGTGGGACTGAAATTGCATATTACCCACAAATTAAGTTTTTTTCTTTCTAGAATAGTTCTTGCTTCTAATAGCTTTTAGATAGGAATAATTCCTTACTTTATCCCAAGCTAACAAATAGCAAATAGCGGGTCGTAGCGGATTGTTGTCTATATCACGGATTGCGGTTAGTGGATGCTATAGCGGACACTAAGTTCCAACAACATTATCTAATGATCTCATATAATTTAGGTGTATGTACATCTTAAAAATGACTTTCTTACACACATTAAAAAATTAACTAAATACAAATCAATGATAGACTAATAAAATATAACTTAAATAGTGTAAATAGATATTTAATTGTATTCGAAGAGTTGATTGTCAATAAAATATATCTTATTTTAAGAATTGGGCCACTATAGCGGACTGTTATATCAAATAACAGCAACTATAGCGGCTTGCTGCGTCAAATAGCGGGCACTAAGTTCCAACTCTCTATATATGTCCAAGCCGCTACATCGTAGCAGTAGGGGTTAGGGGCTGCTACCGCTATAGCTGCCGGCCGGCCGCTATAGCGGCTGCTACGAATGCTATCTAATACCTTACTTTATCCAAGCAGGAAATCCTTGTTAATTTAAAATAACCAAAACTGTGGAATTTTTTAATCAATAAAATTTAGTTAATTAACTGTAATAAACATATAGGCCAATGTGTTATCATCTAATCTAGGACACTTCCCATCCTTTATTTCTTCATCAGTTTGTCATTACTTGCATCAGGGCAGTTTCCACCCTTCATTGCCTGCCATGACTTGCATCAGCACAGAGCGCAGAGTTCCAATTGGCCAATACAAAATTCCACTCACTCACCGGCCACCTCTTGGTCACTGTCCTATGTTTGCTTGCACAGCTGCTGCCGGTGTCCGCCCTGTATCCTTTTCCTTTCCTCCAGGGAAGGTTCTGGGCGCGCGGGTATACATCACTCGTGCCACAAAACGTAAATCTGTAGGCTACAAGAGCAGGTCACGTCTCAAGAACTTGATCAGAGTATGAGACCCACAAGGACATCGTGTTCCTCATGCGTCGCAATGCTCCAGCTAACTCTCTTGCTCAATGCTCCTACTGCAGACACAAGTGGGAACAGAACCACGGCGTGAGGGAGAAGATTTCTCATCCGCGGAGGTGAAACGAATGTTCGGGATGCTCCTTCTCAGACTTGGAACGACGAGCTGCGTATGCTGTGCAAGCAGGAGCAAGCGGTGAGAGTTGTTGCTGTTCTTTACCTTCCCGGTGACTCCGACTCCTATTCCTATCCCCATTCCCTTTGAGGAGTGCGTCCTGCTCATGCACACAATATATTTGATGACATCACTCATGCTTTTCCATCTCTTGCTTGTTAGTGATCGCCGGGTGTGCTTATATATACACACATGTTGGTGTTGCTGAGGCACCAGCGGTCTTGGTGTGGCACATGCAAGTGAGCCACTTACTGAAATTCATTCAGGCATGTTACAATCTGCAGCATCATTCACTCTACCATAAATATAAATGAATACCAAGATAGCATCTTACTTTGTCATACATACACTACAGTTGCTTTTATACCACGTTCAGATTTTTAATATTCCTTGTGATGAAAGGAGACTCTCCGAAAAAAAATCAATTACCTTTTCAAGCAGCTTAGAAGTTGATGCTCATTTTCCATTGACAAATAAAGAGTGACTTGTCGCATTTTTTTTACACTCCACTTCATTAATATGTGTATAACGTGCATATAATTTTCCTTATTAATGATCACATCAGGTACCCACAAAACGGGTGAGAACTGACACCACGAGGAAGATTCAAATGACGGGTGAGCAAAAAGAACCACAACAATTACAACAGCGATGACAACAGAAGAAAACAGGGTGAATGGCTTTGCAGGCAGTTGAACTACCTAGATGAAGGAAAAAGTCGAGTAAGAGTAGCAAAGGTATGATCGAGCGAAATGATACAATATGCTGCGAAATGACCCAGAGCTTTGATTTGTTTTCCTCAAAAAGGATGATTGGATGACTCTACCGAGCAGGCAGTGAGCACTGGTGGAGGGCAGTGGAGGCGATACTGGGCTATAGCCCCCTCCTTGCCCCTTGAGTTCTCTTCGTATGCATTCATACCTTCCGGCTTTCATATTCTTTGTTTGCATTGCAAAAACTAAAGTATGGAGAAGATTAATAGGATGCAAACTACTAATTGAACCCCCTTAGTTTACCTGCACGCTCCGCTGCTGGTGAGGAGCAGTGCAAGGGACGCGGTGGCAGTGGTAATCTGCCTCAGAAGCAGGAGCCATTGGGTTAATTGTTGGCTGGCCAAGCTAAGCCAGTTGTTAATCAAGGGACTATATATATGGTGACATATTTTATTGGATACTACTATTCTAGTACTAGCAAGCAACGGTTCTCTAGGGTTTAGGTATTACTTAGTACCTCGACAAGTTCTGGGGTTTAGGATAACATAATTGTTTGCACTTACCAACTTATTCAGTTATTCCACAGAAAGCAGAGCACAGTCAGTATGCTGATTGCGCTACCCGATTATATATCACGATAATGATCATGAAGCCTTGCCCCTAGTTCAAAGGAAGATTGTGTAAGTGCTTCACAAGAGCACTAGTACCATGGGTAGACCTATTACAAGAGAAGTACTACAATAATCATAAATTACAAAGCACGGTTAAAAAGGGATCTTTCTGGTGTAGATACGTTTCTTTAAAGTGTCAAATCAGTTCAAGAGGCTCTGTGTCATCTTTGGGCAAGTCAGGTACCCAAACACAGTTACCCTCTACTCTTTTCTTTTGCCACAAGTCCACAAATGACAACCTCACCTTGCAGGAAGGCATTAGTAGCCCACGGAATGCGATGAGACAAGGACACTAGGACATTGACATGGTGTCTTTCTCAGGAGTTTCGACGCTGCAGGCAAGGTCCGAGCGCTAGAGAGAAGAATCCTTGTGGTCGGAGGCAACAAGATGTTAGCAGAGTCTGGGGAAGGAAGCAGGAATTGGGGAGGAATCAGAAGAACAGCATAGGGTAGGCAGGACGAGTGCTTTAGCAGAGTTCAGTTATGGTTTGCAATTTTCATAATCGTTTCCCTCTCCTCCTTCTCCCTTAAGTACTACTCCTACTAGTTACTCCAGGTTGGGCCGATGACGAGTGTATTGGGCTTGGGCCTTCTCTTCCTGGCAACTCTGGCCTCCGGCCTGCTGGGCTTGGCTTCTTCTTCTCTCGCGAGTTCTGTTGCCGGATCAGGTACAGTAGCAGAGGCGGTGCTGATACAAGAGTGCCCCGGACTTGGGTTGCCACTTGCTAGTATTACGTTACAGATGGTCCTTCTAATCGCCAGCTCGACGTGCTGCCCAGGCTGGTACAGATTGAAAGCTTCCAGCCTTCCTGCTACCTCCAATTCCTATCCCCCTCGATCAAGGACTGCTACTCATGCAAGCCACCTCATGGACATCTTTTGGTGTTTTTGGTCGCCAGTGAGCACCCGATGAGTATATGTACTCATGCAAGCGTGAGCCACTTATTGAAACTCATTAAGGCGCATTACAATCTGCAGCATCATTTGCTGTACCATGAATAAATGAGTATGAAGACAGTGTCTTATTTTGCCATATAGTACAGTTTCTTTTTTATCACAATCAAATGATGTAGTTAAGGTTCCTTATGCTGCAGCTTGTCCATTCGGGCTCTCTCTCTCTCTCTATATATATATATATCTCTCTCTCTCACCGCTTGCATTTCTGCTGATATGAATATGAAGCGCTACTTAGTAGTTGTTGATATTCTTTAAATATGAAGGGTTCTAAGAGGAAACCGACACTAGAATTGCATATTATCCTCAAATTAAGTTATTTTTTCTTTTTATAATAGTTGCACTGTATTGAGTATTCATCGACGGACCTATAAATTCCTTCCCAGCCAGTTAAAAATATTCCAGTGTCGCTATCTTCAGTCTGAAGGGTTCTAACTTCTAAGAGTGGGAAATTGATACTGAAATTGCAGATTTATTCACATAGTTTTTCCCCTCTTCTAGAATAGTTCTCACTTCAAATAGCTTTCAGTTTCAGATATATCTTTACTTAATCCGAGCAAGAACTGGTTTAATATAAAATAACACAAAGCTTTAGAATTTCTTTTATGTCATTAAACCTAGGTAACTGTAAGCATCTAGGTTAATGTGTCATCGCAGGGCTGACTCAGGGCAGTTTCAATAATCCTTTATTTCTTAAGCCTGTCAATACTTGCATCAGCAAAGCAGTGCTATACATGGAGTAAGCATTTACTGTCTGCTGAGTCGTCATGCTTAATAATGAGCCATTAATAATGTGACATGCTGACATGGCATGAAATTCAACCAACCACTACCGTGTATATATACTTGTCAACTATACTATCCTTCGGAAAAGGTACAAATGATTTGTAATATCAATCTTGCTTAGTTTGCACTATCATACACAGGTGGCTTATTACTGATGAAATAATTTCTACTGCATGCTGGTAGTACATCCAATTTTTGTCTGCAATGCCAAGACGAAGATCAGTGACAAACTGACGATGGTATTGCCCATCTCCATTGTTAGCTCACATTATTATCAGGTTCAGCCTAGTGAACTGCACAAAAACCAGCCCCTTGACATACTCTGGTTTTAGATGGACATCACGGACAGTCCAGACTCCAGAACGACAATTGGATTCATAATAAGCAAGTACTATATTACATCAAGCAGCACATATCAAAGAATGACACTCCAGAACGCCACATCCGCACGGAGCGCAACGCAAGGACAGAGAGTTCCCATTGGCCAATGTAAAATCCTTTTTTTTTTGCGAGTGGCCAATGTACGGTAGCCGCCCAGTATCCTTTTCCTTTCCTACAAGGAAGGTTTTGGGGGCGCATGGATACATCACTTGTAGGCTACAGGAATAGGTCACGGCCCTAGAACTCGACCAGAATACAAGAGACCCACGAGGACATCGTCTTCCTTGCGGTTGCGAGGCTTTATGCTCTTGAGAGCTACAGCGTGGAGGAGAAGATTCCTCACCCGCGGAGGTGAAACGAATGTTCCGAGGCCGGGTCCCTAGTGTGACGTTCGAGATATCCTACTTCTCAATCCTGGATCGTCGTGCTGCACCTGCTGTGCACGCAGGAGCAAGCGATCATCAGAGTTATCACTGTTTCTGCCTTCCCGGTGCCTCCTATTCCTATTCCTATTCCTATTCCTATTCCTATTCCTATTTCTATTCCGTTTGAGGACTGTGCTCTGCTCATGCATACAGTATCATGGACGGCATCACTCATGCTTTTCCATCTCTTGGTCATCAGTGATCACCGGACGTATATATACACACACATGTTGCTGAGAGACCAGCGGTGTTGGTGGCACATGCAAGTGAGCAACTTAGTGAAATTCTCTCAGGCATGTTACAATCTGCAGTATCATTCACTCTACCATGAATACGATAATAATATCTTACTTTGTCATACATACAGTACACAGTTGTGTAACACCCTGGTGTACTCATGTAATTTAATCCTTTTCAGAGCGGTAATGTGGAACTTGATCTTCAAATTGGAAGGCGTTGATGTTGTTTTATGGAAAGGAGGAGAGTGGAGAGAATAAAGAGAAAAACAAAAAGGAAAATAATTTATGTGTGTTGTAGGAGATGAAAAGAAGAAGGCAAGGGCAGCAGTCCATCTCCATTTGGGCTGTGGCCCAGCAGATCCGCGCCCACCTTGGCACCTTGCCCAGTTAAAAAAAACCATGGGTACACATATTAGAAGAGAAGTGTTCCTAAAAAAACCTATTAGAAGAGAAGTACTATAGTAATCATAAATTACCAAGCATAATTAAAAAGAGATCTTTCTGGTGGAGATATTTTTCAAAGCTTGCCAGATCAATTCAAGGCGATGTCATATATCATTTTCAAAAAGTGCCAGATCAATTCAAACAACGAGCATAGAGTCAGAGTGTCAACTATAGTATCCTCACTTTTCTAGTGCCCTCCACTTTCCCGGTGCCTCCTATTCCTATTCCTACTCTCATTCCCTTTGAGAACTCCCTTCTGCTCATGCACACAACATCTTGGACGGCATTACTCATGCTTTTCCATCTCTTGGTCTCTTGGTCGTTAGTGATCACTAGACATATACTATATACACACATGTTGCTGAGACACTAGTGAACAGTGATGTTGGTCCCATATACAAGTGAGCAACTTATTGAAATTCATTCAGGCACGTTACAATCTGCAACATCATTTACTCTACTATAAATAATGAATATGAAGATAGTGTCTTACTTTGTCATACATACAGTGCAATTGCATTTATCGTTCGATTTAAGTCAGTTTCCATCCTTTATTTCTTCAGTCTCTCATTACCTTCATCACGGCAGTTCCCAACTTCCCATCCTTTATTCCTTCAGTCTGCCATTACTTGTTGCATCACCAAAGCTGTGCTCATACATGGAGTAAGAAAAGCAATTACTGGCGAGTCATGCTTTTATTCGGCCAATAATGCCATAACCTGGTATGGCATGAAATTCAAATTGACCTCTCTACTTATTATCCTTCCAAATGGTAACAATAATTTATATATGTATCTTGCTTATTAATTTGTACATCATGATTTATATATGAATCTTGCTTAATTTGTATATCATACAGACACTAACGAGTGCTGAAATATTTTTCCACTAGATGCTTGTGGTACATTCATTTTTTGTGTGCAATGCCAAGATGAAGATCATTAGCCATGGTCAAACCTAGCTTTTATATTAGGTTGAATCCCACTACCGCTCAATGCGCTATCGTGTGGCTGGCTGGTGGAGGCTTCTCGGGATTAAAACAAAAATTTCTTGCTATTTTTTGTTCCATTTATTGGATTTCTAGAAACCATCATCACCACCAGTTCGTGTTACCAAGTGGCGGTGATAAGCTATTACCATCACAGCCTCACAGGTATCAAACCGGCAATGATGACCATGTTGTTATTATTGTCAACAATTCACTGTCAGTTGCCAAATCCAACAGTGATAGCAGATTTAGAACCAATTGTGATGACATTTTTGTAGTAGTGATTGGATCTGACTACCACGGATCGAGCCAGGGGCGGCAAGATTGGCTCGTGCACGGATCTGGCCACTGCTGAGCTGAGGGCGGCAAGCATGGGCACCAACGAGCGGTTGCATGGGCATGGAGCTAGGGTGCTGCTGGAAGCGCCAACTGGTGGAGGCCGACTGCAACGATTGTCGAAGTGGAGGACACCGAGGAAGGCAAAGGGGAGTGCCAGAGTAAAGGCCTTGGGTGCTATTACAAACAAGGATGGCGTGAGCACCGAAAGCGAGCTCCGCCAGCTCGATGGTCGCACATTGCTCAATGGGGGTGGGCACCATACGGTTGTGCGACAGTGTGTGCCAGCGGGCAGCGGTGGGAAGGGTGGGCCCAGATGGCACAGAGGCCAAGGACGGGGGAGCAAGGAGGGTGGCCAAGAGTAGGGAGGACGAGGAGCTCTCGGACCCATCATCGGAGACATGAGAGGAGAGGAGATCGAGCGTGGTGGCCATGGTGGAGGATGGACGAAAAAGATGACTAAAGGGATACTTTTGTCCATACAGAACTATGTAAGCCTACAGCTAGGCCTAGGGTCGCTTGAGACGTATAAAGTGGTCAATTTTAGGTATCAGTAGAATTATAATGGCATATCTCAGAATAGGTGAACTATAATGGTACTTTTCTAATCCGCGAAAATTGTAATGGCACTGTTGCAATTAATTAACCCTATTTTTTATAGCACACTATGCACATTGATCAAGAGAACTACTGCCGGAGTATTTAGACGTCCGATGGACACTCTCCAGAAATAAAATTAACCTTTTTCAAGCAGCTTAGAAGTTGATGCTCCTTTTCCATTGACCACAAATTAACAGATAGCGATTTGTCGTATTTTTTGACATTCCATTTCATTAATAGGTGGGTCATCCGACATGCAAAAAGTTTTCCTTACTAATCACATCCCAGGTACCCGCCAGGTGAGAACTGAGAACACAAGATAGGTCCAATTTCACGATGGGTGAGCAAAAACGACCACAAGAACAGCGACGACAGTAGAAGAAAGCAGGATGAATAGGCTTTGCGGGCAGTTGTCAAACTACCTGGATGGATGGAAAAAGTCGAGTAAGAAGCGAAGATATGATAGGTGAAATGATAATAAAATAGGCGTTGGATCTCGCACCCACGCGCCACTCCTTTTGCTGAAAAAGAATGAGTCAATGACTCTACCTAGCAGTAGCAGGCAGTGAGCAGCAGTGCGAGGAACGGGGTGGCGTTGCGCTAGCCGATTATCACGGTAATCATCATGAAGCTTTGCCCCTAATTGAAAATAAGACTGTATGAGTGTTTCACAAATCACAAGAGCACCAGTACCACGCGTGTACAAGTACTACAGTAATAATAAATTACCAAGCACGTTAAAAAAGAGACTTTCTGCTGGCAGAGAGATATATGTTCTTGAGGTGCCACATCAGTTAAAGAGGATGTTATATGCAGTTGTCCAAGATCGATGCTACAACATGTTCTGCCTTAGCATGATCTTTGGGCAAGTCAGGTACCGAAACACAGTTTCCCTCAACTCCTTTCTTTCGCTAAAAACAAGAATCTCACCATGCAGCACCATGTGGTGGAGCAGCCCACGGAACGCGGTGAGTCAAGGACAATGTCTTCCTTGCTTGTGTCACACCTACGGCGGCCAAGACCTGAAGTATCGACTGAAGGAGATGGTGCATTCTGGGAATACGTATTGATGTAATGGGAAGCGTAGTGTTTACATTGCTGTGTTATCTAGACTATGACTTGTGGGCCCGAGGCCAAGATGTAATAAGCCTGCCAACTCTGGACAGAGAGACTATTCCAAATCTGAAACACAAAATCAAGAATTGAGGAACCTTTCCTCGGCTCGTTGCCGTCACCATCGCTAGCTTGATCTCCTCACGTCCCGGCGATTGCCGGCAGCCACGGGGTGTGACAGTTGGTATTAGAGACAGTCCTTCCTCGGCGTGGGCGGCGGCCTTCATTAGCCTTCATCCCGACGCTAGTTATCCAGTGCGGCGGCTCGTGGGTGCAGTGGCGGCGGCATCTCCAGTGACCTACAGCGACTACACCACCCATCCACCCCAGATCCACTACATCCCGTTGGTACGAACCCGATTCTGACTCCATTTATTTAGATCGCGATTCGTAATTCCGGGTGGCTGGTCGATCCCCGACGGTATCCACGCGGTGCTGTGCTGGGGTCCCGTAGGTCCACTCTTTGGTGGAATCGGGTCAGCAACGGTGTTAATTTCATCCAACTTCACAACCCTTCCTTCCACCACCCCAATCCACCTCCATCGCTGCACGGATTCGTTCGTTTGTCTACGGCACAACACTCGACTGGGGGACTACACATCGGCAAGTTTTGGTTCGGCGGCGTGAACCTGTGTGAACACACCAATTTTGTGTTCCCAAGTGAATCACTACACATGCAATTGGGGATTGCTAGGGTTTCGGGGTTGTGTTCCCATGTAAAATTCCAAGGCGTCCTTAACCAATTGTGGAGTGGGAGGCGACGACGAGGAAGTGTCCACTCTTTCGGGTTGCAGGACAAGTTCTTGCGTAAAATTCCTCTTTGAGTGCCTCACTTCTGGGAGTAGGCGACGACCGAGTTAAGCAGGCTGACGGGCAGGTGTATACCAAACCGCTTGCTTAACCCTTTTAGCATAATTTTGTTTTCAGATTGACATCACGGCTCCACCAAAGCCATCAGCTCAGACTAAGTTCATACTCGATGCCATGTCATCTAAAACTGATGAGGAGAAAGGCTATTGGGAGCAGGTTATGGAGAATTTTGACATGATTTTTGCTCAGATGAATGACAGCAGTGTACAACAGCAAGAGCTCAAGAAGGATATCACTGAAACCAAACGAGGTATCAGTGAAACCAAGGAGGAATAGAAGCTGATCTCTAAGCAAGTCCAAGCTAATGGCCAAGCAGTGGCATCTGAGGAACCTCAATTTGATAACATCTTTGCAGAAAAGCCATATGAGGTGAAACTAGAAAACTCAAGGAGACCACACAAGCAGCACCACAGAGACTCTTCACCCAATCACTCACTGCCCAAGATGCAGTTTCCCACTTTTGATGGTCAAAATCCCAAGATTTGGATAGACAACTGCACAAACTACTTCACCATTTACAAGACTGAGGAATATCTAAAGGTGACTGCTGCAACCATGCATCTCCAGGAGAATGCAGCCAAGTGGTGGCAGGCATATAAGCAGGGGAACAAAATACCATCTTGGAATGTTTTTTGCTCAGTAGTATTGTCCAAGTTTGGTGCAGATGATTTCAGAACAGCAATCAATGATATGTTGGCTCTTAAACAAATTGGCACAGTGAAATAATACACACTTGCTTTTCAGGCTCTGCAGGATAACATTACAATGCACAACTATCATTATAATGAAGTCTTCTTTGCCTCCACTTATGTGGCTGGACTCAAGGATGATATTAGAATCACTGTGGAGCCTCATGTCCCACTCATTGATTGCCAAGATCCAGCAGAGAAATTTGGAAAGATCCAAGGCCAAGTACAATAGGCCAACTATTGCAAACAAGCCTCAGTTCCAGAAGACTGACACAGTGAACACACCAAACAACCCCAATCTGCAAAGAATCAGACAATTAAGGGATTACAGAAGAGCAAACAATTTGTGTTTTGCTTGTGGAGATAATTTTGAGCCTGGACATCAAGATATTTGTCCCAAACGCCAGAAACCACAAGTCAATGCTCTGGTTGTGAATGACCTGGATAAAATAGAGATAACTGAAGAAATGCTGAATCATCTGGCTGTAGAAGATGCCTTAGCTGAAGATTTCTGCCAGTTATCACTTAATGCATTGTCAAGTGCTAAAACAGAAAATTCAATGAAGTTGAAAACTATGGTGAAAGATGAAGTCATGTTGGTGTTGTTGGATTCTGGGAGCTCCCACAGCTTCATTAGTTTTGATTTTGTCAAATTGGCCAATTTGCCTATTGTTCCTATTCCTCCAAGAAAAGTTAAACTAGCAAATGGAGAATGGCTCACAACAATAGCCAGAGTTTCCAATTTGCAGTGGTATATTCAGGGACAAACTCTCACTAGTGATATGGTGGTCTTGGATATGGAACCATATGATGCTATAGTTCGCTTTGATTGGCTCAAACAACATAGTCCAATGAAATTTTACTGGAATCAGAAGACCATAGAGTTTAGTCTCAATGGGAAAACAGTAAAGCTCCAAGGATTACTTTCACCTACTCTCCAAGCAACACCAATTTCAGCAAAACAAGTATACAATGCAGCCAGAGGCAATGACACTTGGGCTTATGTTTTCCTAGCACTAGTTCAACCTCCTTTAACACTTCTTGCTACAGAGGTAGTTGCACCTCCACCCTATATTCAACAGATATTGGATAGATACAAAGATGTATTCCAAGACCCCAAAACTTTACCTCCTCAAAGGAGTTATGATCATTCAATCCCACTCCTACCTGATTCAGTACAGTAAATGCTAGGCCATACCATTACAGCATAAAACTAAGATTGAGGCACAAGTACAGCAACTACTGCAAAATGGATTCATCACTCATAGTCACAGTCTCTTTGCATCACCTGTTCTGCTAGTCAAGAAAAAGGATGGTACCTAGAGGTTTTGTGTGGATTACAGGAAACTAAATGATCTAACCATCAAAAATAGGTGTCCAATGCCCACCATAGATGAGATATTAGATGAATTGGCAGGAGCTCAATACTTCACCAAGCTTGATATGAAGTTGGGCTATCACTAAGTGAGAATGCTCCTTGAGGATGAATACAAAACAGCTTTCAAAACACACCATGGCCACTATCATTTCAAGGTCATGCCCTTTGGCCTTACCAATGCCCCAACTACATTTCAATGTGTCATGAACCAAGTCTTGCAATCATATCAGAGGAAATTTGTCATGGTCTTCTTGGATGACATCCTCGTTTATAGTCATTCTCTGGAGGAACATGCAGAACACATAGAACTGGTACTTAATACTTTGAGGGAACATCAGTTATATCTCAAGCAAACAAAATGCTCATTTGCACAACATAAGTTGGAGTATCTGAGACATATTATCTCTGCTGATGGGGTTGCCACTGACCCACAGAAAACCTTTGCCATGATTCACTAGCCAGTACCTACAACTCCAATTGAACTCAGAGCTTTTCTAGGACTAACAGGGTATTACAGAAAATTTGTAAAGGGATATGGAGTGATTGCTCAATCTCTCACCAACCTGCTCAAGCACAAAAATTTCAAATGGACAGATAAAGCTCAGCATGCTTTTGATGAACTGAAGATAGCTATGACTAGAACCCTTGTATGGCTCTACCAAACTTCCAAGAACCATTTTAGGTGGAGACTGATGCGTGTGCTGAAGCGATAGGAGCAGTCCTCATGCAAAAGGGGCAACCAATTGCTTTCTTAAGCAAGGCCTTAGGTGAGAAGCATAAACATTTATCCATTTATGAGAAAGAGTTTCTGACATTGAATATGGCAGTAGAGAGATGGAGACCATATTTACAAAGGCAAGAGTTCACCATTCTCACTGACCACAGATCTCTAGCCTATCTGTCAGAACAAAACCTGCACTCAGACATGCAGAAAAGCCATGACTAGGCTAATGTGCCTCCGGTTTAAGATAGTGTACAGAAAAGGTAGAGACAGTGTTGCTACAAATGCATTATCCAGGGTTGCTCACCTCAGTGCTTTGCAGGCTGTCTCCATGGTCAAGCCAGATTGGGTTCAAGGGGTGCTTAATTCCTACACTACTGATCCAAGGGCACAACAACTATTGAGTGAACTAGCCTTGAGCGGCCCCAACTCAGCAGGCTACAGTCTGGATAATGGGCTTACTAGATACAAGTCTCACATTCGGATTGGGCAAAACTCTGCCTTACAGACCAGGTTGATTAATGTCTTCCACTCAAGTGGCATTGGTGGCCACTCAGGGACTACTTATCAGAGGCTGAAAAACCACTTTGCTTGGAAAGGGATGAAACAGGCAGTGGAAGAATATATCAAACAATGCCCTATTTGCCAGCAAGCAAAACATACCAATACTGCTCCAGTTGGTCTATTACAACCACTACCAATTCCAAAAGGGGTGTGGAGAGATCTATCCATGGATTTTATAGAGGGCCTTCCCAAATCTCAAGGATATAGTGTGATCCTGGTAGTAGTTGACAGACTAACCAAGTATGCTCATTTCATTGCTGTCAAACACCCTTACACAGCATCCACCATTGCCCAACTATTCATGGATAATATTGTGAAACTCCATGGGTTGCCTCAATCCATTGTCATTGACAGCGATACCATTTTTGTGAGTTCATTCTGGAGAGAGTTATTTAAACTATACAGAGTCAACCTCAAACTTAGCACTGCCTATCATCCTCAGACCGACGGCCAAACGGAAATAGTTAACTAGTGCCTTGAAATGTTTCTTCGCTGTGCTGTCCAAGATTCTCCTACAATATGGAAATCTTGGCTATCTTTAGATGAATTGTGGTACAATTCCTCTTTTCATACCTCCGTTGGCTGTTCCCCTTTCAAAGCACTATATGGGTCTGAAGCAAACGTTGGAGCATCACCACAAGTGCTGGAATCTACCACTCCATCAGTTTCGGAGCTTATTGAAAACAGAGAACTCCACTAGCAAGCCTTGAAGGAGCACCTAGCAGCTCCTCAGAATAGAATGAAGCTGATGGCCGACAAAAAGTGCTCTTATTTGCAGTTCCAAGAGGGCGACCAGGTGTTGCTCAAGCTGCAGCCCTACATACAATCATCAGTGGCCAATAGGCCTTATCCCAAACTGTCATACAAGTACTATGACCCTTATGCAGTGACTGAACGAATTGGCAAAGTGGCATACTGTCTAGAGCTTCCCTAGGACAGTAAGATTCACCTAGTTTTTCACGTTTCCCAACTTAAACCATTCATTGTAGATTACTCTCTAGTTTTTCACTATGGACATCGAAGCTACTGAAGCTGTTCCGGAGGCGGTGCTCAATCGACGACTAGTACGCAAAGGAAATACAACAACACCCCAGGTGCAGATCAAGTGGAGTCGCTTGCCGGAGATGGCGACAACCTGGGAAGACTACAACGACTTACGACGGCACTTCCCCGACGCTCCTGCTTGGGGACAAGCATCATCTTCGGCAGGGAGAGCTATCATACCTACGGCGGCCAAGACCTGAAGTATTGACTGAAGGAGATGGCGCATTCTGGGAATACATATTGATGTAATGGGAAAGCGTAGTGTTTACAATGTTGTGTTATCTAGACTATGACATGTGGGCCTAAGGCCGAGATGTAATAAGCCTGCCAACTCTGGATAGAGAGACTATTCCAAATCTGAAACATGAAATCGAGAACTGAGGAACCTTTCCTCGGCTCGTTGCCATCATCGTCGCTGGCTCGATCTCCTCACATCCCGGTGACTGCGATGTCCAGTTGGTGCCTTTGCTAGATGCTCTGGCCAAGGACAAAGCTCTAGAGAGAAGATTCCTCGGCGGTGGCGGAGGCGACATGAGCGTTCATAAGCTCGGGAGCTGCTCATTGTCGACGATGACATGGGGCTGCACAAGGAGCTGAGTGAGATTCTTAACTGTTCTTTATCCTTCCTGGTGCCTCCGATTCCTATTCCTATTTCCATCGAGGGCTGCTGCTCACGCGCCACACCATGGACACCGCTTCTGTTTCGTCTCTTGGTCTCTTGGTCCTTGGTGATCCGGAGGAACATATATATGTATATATGTTGCTGAACACCATTGGTGTTGGTCGACCATGCAAGTGAGCCACTTTATGGAACTCATTAAGGTGCATTACATTCTGCAACATCATTTGCTAGCTATACCATAAATAAATGAAAGGATAAATGTCTTATTTTTCCATGTAGTACAATTGCTTTTATCACAATCAAATAACTAAGGTTCCTTATGTTGCACCTTATTGTCCATTCGGCTTTGTGTTGAGCCTCTCGTGCACCGTACCATGGGTGCTTGTATTTCAGCTAATATGAATATATGATGCACCATTTAACAGTTGTTGCTATCTTTAAATATAAAGAGTCCTAACAGAAAATCGATACTAGAATTGCATATATATTATCCTCAAATTAAGTTTTTTCTTTTTGTAATAGTTTTCATATACATATTTACTTTATCGAAGCAGAAAATCTTTGTTAATTGAAAATAACCAAAAAATTAGAATTTTTAATCAATAAATGTAATTAATTGTATTTTGTAATAAACATATAAGTCAATGCCCAATGTGTTATCATCTGATTCAGGGCAATCTCCGGTCTGTCATTAGTTGCACCAGCCCATGGATTAAGAAAAGCAATTGCTACCACCATCCCAAAATAATGCAATTCTAGTTCTCTCTTATTAATTAGTCAAACTATTTAAAATGAACCAAATCTATAAAAGAAAGTTTTAATATTAATGACACAAAATAAGTATATACTATTAAAATATATCCAATGCAGAATTTGATGTTACTTATTTGGTATCATAAATATTGATATTTTTATATAAATTGTTCATGCTCAAGATGTTTTGACTCAATACTATGCTAGAATTGTGTCCTTTACCAGATGGAGAGAATTATTGTTGATTCATGCCTTTAGTAGACCAATAATGTCACAAGTTGATATGGCATGAAGTGGAACCGACTTCTACTTACGATCCTTCCAAATGGTAATAGGGTTTTATATATAAATCTTGCTCAACTTGTGTAATACACAGATGACTAAAGAGTGCTGAAATATTTTTGAGCAGATTCTTGTGGTACATTCATTGTTTTTGGGTGCAATGGTGAGACGAAGATTAGTGATGATGACAAAGTGATTGTGATGTGTGTAGTTTCAATTTCACCATTTGGTGGACAATTAACCTAAGCTCTCAGGACCGTTCTGAAAACTTCCTATACATGGCTTCTTCCTCATCTCGTCTGTTCTTGTGCTTGAGAGATAGCTTTAGTTAGAAAGAGGAATAGAGAGGATTTGATATATCAAATCCATCCAATAGAAAGTGAGATTTGTGAGAGAGAGCTTATTTGTTAAGTAAAACATTGCCTATATATGTTGTAGTAATAATTCCTCTCTTATGCCACCGAATAAATCTTAACTCCTTCACATGTCGTTGTCAGTGACTGTGGAGGATCCCATAAGTCATAGACAAAGTTATGTATACTAGCAACTAAGAGTTTTCTTAGTGGCGTATAAGGAAATTGCGATGTTTGCTGAACTTGGGGCTATCTGTGATATCCTGAAGCTCCATGGATCATTTTGAAAACTCTCTTCTGTTCATTTGCTTGAGAGATAGCTAGAATTTAGGAGAGGAATGGAGAGACTCTGATTCATCAAATCCGTCCAATAAAAGTGAAGGACCGAAAACGGTGACCAGAGGGGGGTGAATGGGAGCCTCAAATTTCTTTCGAAACTTTCGACCACTATCCTAAATTCACCATAAAAACAAACCACAACAATTGTTCCCAAATCTAAAATACGCAAGCCAACTAGTAACGAGAGCACTTAGAAAAATTTCTTGGAACAGTAGAAATCCAACGCAACAGACGGAACTCAAATCGGAGCTCAAAGAAATGAACTGCGAACGAAAACTGCGAGCACTAGAAATATTGTCAATCAGAGAACAGGGAAGTAGCTTGCTTCTGTTGAGCACTGACGCATGGCACTAGGCTCTGCTCGTTGCCTGAACGGAGACTTGATGCACCATGACACATGAACAGAGAACACAAGAAGGAATAAGAAGTGCACGCCTGCAACACAAGCAGAGAGACAGCAGCTCCAAACTGTTGCACTAGAGGGAGTACTTAGGCACGACGAGCAGCCCACCAATGGCCAGCACTGTTGTGCTTGTTTGCTCGGTGCTGGTCAAGGATGAACGCAGGAAGCTGAGAAGAAAAAGAGTTATCCCTCAACCGTAAATCCAAAATCAAGTAGAAGGAAGTAATTTAATACTTCAAAGATCAGCCAATAAATACTTTTGTAAATCACGGAAGCAAGAAGCAAACTCCTGACCAATCAAAATCAGAGACTTAAAAGCAAGTACGGATTTCACAACCACAGCTGCAAGAGAAGAGTCCAGGGTCTGCACTGGAGATCATCACAGCATCACAAACTGAATCCACCACCTGCACAGATCGGCTTCGGTCTCCTGGCCGGTGTTGCAATGCTGGTGTACGCCAAGCAGCTTGATGCTTGAAACAGCAGGGGCTACAGCGGATGCAGCAGGCCTGTGCGATGAAGCAGAGCGAAACGGATCGAGCAAGATCGAACAGACCAGGAAGGGGGCCAGCCGGTCGGCGCTGGAACTTCACAGGGCCAGGGGTGAGCACCGCTGAAGAGCGCGCACGGCGCCTGAGCAAGATCCGAGACCGACGCAACTCAGAAACGGAAACGGAGGGAAGGCTGCTCTGACCGAGCCCGAAGAACTGCACGAAGTCGAGCGCTAAGAACAGAAAAAGAGCGGCCACAAGAATCAGCGAAAACCGAACCAAATCAACATGAAACGCGGCCAAAAATTGCACAGACCAAATTCCCCTAATTACAAACTGATTCTCCAAAAATCATCCAAAAATCATTGCCTGAGACAGTCCCAAACTCTGGAAAACTCAGATCAAAGCCCACCACAAAAATGGGGAAAAACTCAAGAACTCAGTGAACGAAAATCATAGCTTCAATTGAGGAACCCTAGAGGGTAGCTGAAGGATTCGGCCCTCCATTCCCACACAAAAACACAAAAAAATACAACCATAAATTTTTTGTGTTATGGTCCAATCCGGTGTCATCTTCATCCGACGACTATCACGCCTTCTCATTAGTAGCTTCGCCTCGACACGAATTCCCCGATGCCGCCACGTGCCGTCCGTTCCTCCTCGGAACCTCCGCCCGAGTTTTGAGGCCCAAACCCATAAACCCGCCACCGATAGTTTTGAGGCCCAAACCACCAAACCTGCTCGCGAGTAGCGTACTCCATATACGTCCCCCGCCGCTCGATACGTGTCACCGCCATCCTCGACCGGCCGACATGCCAAGTCCTCCGAGCCTCGCTCGACCCGTATGTCCACCGTCTTGACTCAGTCAACACCGTCACTCCCATGTCTTCTTGTACTTGTCGATGTCCCAAGTGTCAGCCACCACGGCTAGTCACCCGACCTCTAGGTCCCTCGGTCCAAGCCTCACGTCCGTCCTTAACCGTTCTTGGTCCGTCGGCACGGTACATCCTCCTTGACCTTCACCTCGCCGTCAACCACCGCATCCGAGCTCCACACCTACACAACATAAGCTAAGAGACATGTCGCACACATAGCTTTCACTATGATAGGGTTAGACACCACTCAACCTACTTTGTGGATCACATTGACAATCACTCATCACAAAACGAACACACAAAGGTACTTATCAACCTTGTGTTCGCAAAAAGTGTAATTCGTGGGGGATTTGGGACCCCCAACTTCGTTCCCACCCACCTCTAAAGTAAATTGCCACAACTCTGTATTTCTTCATCTTTATAGTGGATTGGTCATCGTCCTACGTGGTTTTCCCCCGCAAGTGTTTTTTTTCATGTAATTCTTGGTGTTTGGGTAGCACTCTGTTACTACGTAGCATGTACAGTAGCTATAGGCCTGACTGAGAAAGCTTGGCATAAGTACCTCCTGTAACAGTACTAGTCATCTAGTTCTGGTTGGTGCTGGCAGCCTAGTATGCCAACCATTTGTAGGTGATAAGATTAAGATAGTACGTATCAGCTACCAAATGTTAGTAGGTCATGTACTGTACTGTATTGAGTATCCATGGACGCCCTATAAATTCATTCCCAGCCAGTTAAAAATATTTCAACTCCCAGTGTCAGTATCTTTAATCTGAAGGGTTCTAACTCCTAAGAGTAAGAAATCGATACTGATAGTTTTCCCCTCTTCTAGAATAGTTCTCACTTCAAATAGCTTTCAGATACATCCTTACTTATTAATCCAAGCAAGAACTCCTTTGATTTAAAATAACACAAAACTTCATAAATTCTTTTATGTCATTAAACATAGGTAACTGTAGGCATCTATGTTAGTGTGTCATCACAGGGCTGATTCAGGGCAATTTCAATCGTTTACTTGCATCAGCAAAGCAGTGTTATACATGGAGTAACTAAAGCATTTACTGTCTGTTGAGTTGTCATGCTTAATGAGACAGTAATAATGTCACATGCTGATATGGCATCAAATTCAACAAACCACTAGCATATATACTTGTAAACTATACTATCCTTCGGAAAAGATACAAATGATTTGTATGTCAATGATGCTTAAATTGTACTATGATACACAGGTGGCTAATTAGTGCTGAAATAATTTCCATCGCATACTGGTTGTACATCGAATCTTTATCTGCATTGCCGAGACGAAGATCAGTGACAAACTAACAATGGTATTGCCCATCTCCATTGTTAGCTTCCATTGTTATCAGGTTCACGCTAGTGAACTGCACAAAGACCACAAGTTCTGATCTTAGATGGACGGTATTCCAGACTCCAGGCTCCAGAACGACTGGATTCATAATGAGCAAGGTATATTGCATCAAGCAGCAGATATCAAAGAATGACAGTCTAGAAAAGTATAGACTTGCAGGAGGTATATTAGCGCCACATCATGCAACGCAAGAGAGTCTGATTGCCCAGTGCAAATTCCACTCACTCGCTGGCCAGCTCTTGGTCCCTGTCCTAAGTTTGCTTGCACTGCTGCTGCCTTCTCGTGACCCTTTTCCTTTCCTCCATGGACGGCTTTGCATTGGGGCCGCCTGTATATACATCACTTGTAGCTACGGGAGTAGGCCACGGCCCGAGAACTCGACCAGAGTACGAGACCCACGATGAGCTAACGCTCTTGCTTGACACTACCGCGGAGGACACACGCTCTTGCTTGATGCGCAAGGGAGAAGATTCCTCACCCGTGGAGGTGAAATGAATGTTCCCAGGCTGGGTCGCCAGTGTGATGTTTGAGATGCTCCTTCTCAATCCTGGATCATCATGCTGCGCACGCTGAACGACGTGTTGTGCATGCTGTGCACGCAGGAGCAACCGATGAGAGTGGTGGTTGTTCCCGCCTTCCCGGTGCCTCCTATTCCTATTCCTGTTCCCTTTGAGGGTTGCGTTTTGCTCCTGCACGCAATATCATGGACGGCATCACTCATGCTTTTCCATCTCTTGGTCATCAGTGATCACCGGACGTATATATACACAAATGTCGCTGAGACACCAGCAGTGTTGGTGGCACATGCAAGTGAGTAACTTAGGGGGTGTTTAGTTCCCAAAAATTTTTGGGTTCTATAGTAACATCGAGCGTTTGAACACATGCATGAAGTACTAAACGTAGACGAAAAAAAACTAATTGCACAGTTCTCAGGGAAATCGCGAGACGAATCTTTTAAGCCTAATTAGTCCATGAAAAGCCTTAAGTGCTACATGAACCAACATGTGCTAATGACGGATTAATTAGTATCATTAGATTCGTCCTGCAGTTTCCTAGCGGGTTCTGTAATTTGTTTTTTTATTCCGAAAACCCCTCCTAACATCTTTCCGACACATCCGATGTGACACCCAAAAATTTTCACCCCACAAACTAAACACCACCTTATTGGAATTCATTCAGGCACGCTACAATCTGTAGCATCTTTCATTGTACCATGAATACGAAGATAGTGTCTTACTTTGTCATACATATAGTACAGTTGCATTTTTCACCCTCGGATTGTTAAGATTCCTTGCAGTGAATGAAGCTTGTCCATTCGGATTCAAGTCTCTTTATCACTATGGGTGCTTGTATTTTGACTAATATGAATGTGAAGCGCCATTCAAAAGTTGTCGCTAACTTTAAAACTGAAGGGTTCTAAGAGTGGGAGATTGAAATTGCATATATACTATCCATAGATTAAATGTTTTTCCTTTTTAGAATATTTCTTGCTTCCAATAATAGCTTTCAGATAAATCTTTACTTTATCCAAGCAGGAAATCCTTGTTAACTTATAGTAACCAAAACTTCAGAATTTTTTAATCAACAATTTAGTTAATTGTAAAAAAATTCAATCTATCATTGCTTGCACCAGTGATACATGGAGTCAAGAAAAGAAAGTACCGTGTGTTGAGTCATGCTTAGTAGGCCAGTAATGCCACAAGCTGATATGGCATGAACTTCAACTAACCTCTACTTATTACCCTTCCAAATGGTAACAATTATTTACATATGAATCTTGCTTAATTTGTATCGTACACAGATGACTAAATAAAGAGTGCTGAAATATTTTGCACAGATGCTTGTAGCACATTCCTCTTTTGTGTGCAATGCCTACATGAAGATCAGCCATTGACCATGATCATTTCAAAAGGGATCTCATCGCTGGTCGGCTCGGCATACCGTTCGTCCCCGTGCAACAGCAAGAGGTATCAGTTGTTCCAGCCTTCCTGGCGCCTCCGATTCCTATTCCCCACGAGGACTGCTGCTCACGCGCCACATTATGGACATGCTGCTGTTTCACCTTTTGCTCTCTTGGTATAGCCAGGTGATCACTGGAGGAATATATGTATACATGTTGCTGAACACCACTGGAGTTGGTAGAACATGCAAGTGAGCCACTTACTGAAGTTCACTCATTAAGGCGCATTACATTCTGCAGCATCATTTTCTGTACCATAAATAAATGAATACGGAGATAGTGTCTTACTTTGCGATATAGTAGAGTTGCTTTTATCACAATCAAATGATGTGGTTAAGGTTCCTTATGCTGCAACTGTCCATTCGGGTTTGTCTCTCTTGTGTACCATGGGTGCTTGCATTTCAGCGAATATGAATATGAAGCCTCATTTAGCAGTTGTTGCTATCTTTAAATATGAAGAGTTCTAAGAGGAAACCGATACTGGAATTGCATATTGTACACAAATTATTTTGTTTCTTTTTATAATAGTTCTGGCTTATAATAGTGTTTATATAGATATTTACTTTATCCAAACAGAGCATCCTTGTCAATCTAAAATAACTAAAACATAGACTTTTCAATCAACAAATGTAGTTAATTGTATTTTGTAACAAAGATACAAGGCAATGCCCAATGTATCATCGTCTAGTTCTGGATAATATCCATCCCTTAGTTCTTTATTATGTCATTAGTGCTGCATTTGCAAAGCTATGAGAGTAAGAAAAGCAATTACTACTACCTTAACCAGGAGCAGGGCCACGCAATGTGACACCACCCATAACCATGCATGAGTGTAACACCCTGAATTTTGACTTGTTTTGAAAATCACTAAAAATTTGAACTTTTTAAATCTTTCCACAAAATATAAAACATGACCCACCTAGAATATAACTTTAATAGGTTAAACATGATTTTGATATCCAACTGTGAGTGTGCTATTGTTTGAGTGATTGTGTGCTTGACTTGTTGAACATATGGTGGTACACAATGCATACATACATGTACATATTTGCAATAAAAATCATTTGAGAGCATCACATTTGAATTCTGGGAAATAGAAAAGGAATTAGAAAATAGAAAAGCCTCACGGGCTCACTCTTCCCCTCCTCCTTTTGGCCCGCAGTAGACCACTCCTCTCCTCCCTTCCCTCTCCGCGCTGGGCCGGCCTAGCACCCCGCCTGGCCCAAGCTGCGCCCGTGCTCGCTCCTCCCTCTCCCTCTCTCGCTTCAAGATGGCAACGGGTACGTACCCGACGGGTAGTGCTCATCCGTACCCGTACCCGCACCCGCAAAATTTTACCCGTCGGGTTACCCGTACCCGCATGCGGGTAAAAAAATAGTTCCATACCCGTACCCGCCGGGTAATTCTCACCCGACGGGTAACCCGTACCCGATAACATACCCGAAAATTACCTAAAATATAAAATAGTCACATGCAAAAATAAATAATTCTAAGCTTCCAACAAGTTACAAACATGCTAACAAATATTATTAGCATCATTACAACAAAGACAATCTACTAGAAATATAGTGGATGTCTCAATGGGCCAAATTCATGACTTATATGCGCTAAAATAACTGAGGTTGGCTAGTTATTTTTGCGGGTATGTCTTACCCGCGGGTATGCGGGTATGGGTAGTATACACCCGCACCCGTACCCGCATACCCGATGGGTATAGGATTTTGCCCAATAACATACCCACGGGTAGAAAATTCATTCCATACCCGTCTCTTTATCGGGTAATACCCGTCGGGTACTCGGGTTTCGGGTACCCGTTGCCATCTCTACTCTCGCTGGCACATGGGGCCGCCCTATCATCACCATCATTCTCCTCTTGACGACAACGCGAATACCATGCTGTTGTGCTCGCCTCAGCCATGGCACCACCACCTTGCCTCGGCACGACAGGATAAGGACGCGGGCACCTCTGGAAGCCTCTCGACCCCATCCTTCCCTTCTCTATCTCTCCCCCCTCTCTCACTGACGCACCTCAACACACGGCGGTGGGCTCGCCATGGATAAGGCCGAAGCTCCGCTGTTGCGCGCGTGGGTAAGCTCGCGCTGTGGCGAACCGCCTTAGCGAGTGGACACGATGGCGAGCGCGCGAAATATCCCCAACAGTGGGGAGATATTTCACACCGCCGGCACCGCCATGCTGGCCTATAAATAGGTCCGGCCAGCAACCAATCACCCTTGCCCATCCCACTCCGAGCTCCACTAGGAGCTAGAGCACCCCACCATCTCTCCTCTCCCTCCTCCAGTAGCGGGCTAGGCTCATTCACCCCAAATCAGAAGCCGCCACCGCCATTGGAGCCGCCTCTCTCCTCCTCCTCCTTCTCCGCTGCGTCTCAGGCCAATTAGGCAGGCAGGTGAGTCCCCAAGCCCCTCTGGTAGCCCGTGCTCGCCCTATTTCCTCTCGTAGCCCTCTGTACTGCCCCGTCACCGTGCACCACCCTCCGTCGGGCCGCCGCGGCCGGTGACCACCACCGGTGAAGCTTGGATGGACACTACACCACCACCAGCATGTACACTGAGCACTCGCACTTACATGCACACGTAGAATCGATCACATTGTACACTACACGCACATCCGCACCACACCACGCCACCGCCTCTACTCCAGCGAGCCACCACCATCGCTGTGGTCGCTCCCCGTCAGTAGGGTCGCCATCTACGGATGCGGGGCGAGCCCACGAGCCCCGACCATCGCTCCACACCTAGCACAGGGGCACAGCATCGCCGACGAACCCAACCCCGGCAAGCCAATGGCCGATCCCTGCTCCGCCACCGCACTAGAGCTGTTGACCCGACGGCGTCCGCCCTCCATTCCCCTTGGTTCTCTCTCTCTGTGTGTGTCATGTGGGACCGAGCCGAAACGGCACCATCCCTCTCCCGTTCCTCTTAACGGGACCGGCAGGCCCACGTGTCAACAGCCCACACCGCCGACCCCACCTGTCACTCACACACACAGCACACACACTAGCATGGGGTACACTTAGGTAATTGCTAGGTACACCCTGCAGTTGTACATAGAGAGCTATAAACCCCATTTGGACTTAGATAAATTTCTAGAAAATTTGTAAAATAACTAGATGAAATAAGGAATATTTTCATGTAATTAGTTCATATTTTCATGCACCAGAAAAATCATATAAAATATTGCTTAGTAAATTAAAAATAGGATAAACTTCTAAAATGCATAACTATTGCATCCTAACTCCATTTCGCATGAAACCACTTCTAGAATTCATCTAAAATCTAGCCCTATGCAGTCACCCTAGTGCCACCATATCATTCTATGCTTGCTTTTCCCTTTGTTCTATGTTTCAACGGTAGTCTTATACGAAAAGCTCCGCCCAACAGACGAAGGTAACTACCAGGAGAACGAGGACCTGGGCTACATAGACGTGCCGGAAGGAGACAACAACGAAGGCAAGTCCTAGCTCCGCCTTCTACCATCTTGCTTTAAATTCTATTAATACATACTCTTGATTTAATGAGTTATTATCCTAGTTTTGAGCTTCATGATTATGTGATTAATGTTGAATTGAGATAAACGGTACATGGTTATTTTACGAGCTCCGTAATGATAATATGCCTAAGATAATAATTTGAGGAACTTGAACTTGGTAAACCTAAACCTCGACAGGGGGCGAGTAGGGGTAATTTATATGAGGATAGATTACCTTTGGTAGGAACCCTTGGTATGGGTTTCTGCGGGAGATATTTGCCTCGGTCACATAAGGACCGGTTCATAGTCTTTTCCGCCTAGTGAATTGTTACGTACAACCACATGTTTATATGGGTAGACTTGATCTCACACCGCATTAGATAAAGTATAGTTCATACTAGGAGGCTGGTGTAGGCAGCGGAATATCAGGAGCAGGCATGGATGCTAGGTGACCTTCTATGGCCTGGTTGGCGTGGTTGCTTTGTGGTCTTCCACGTTAAGCCCTTAGATATTTTGGCCAAGTTTGAGCAAATGTTATTGTTTAAATGGCCAGGTACGAGCCATGTTGTGATGTGATTGGCCGGGTACGAGCCGTGTTATGAGATTTTGGCCGGATACGAGCCTATGATTATCATTGGGGCCGGGTACGAGCCCATGACTATTGATTAGGCCGCGTGCGAGCCCATAATATGGTTTTGGTAGTCGGATAATCGAGTTGATTTTCAACCCCTGAGAAGCCGTAGTAGAACTATATGGACATCTAAGGTCATGTACACTTGGGTACATGGTCTCGTTAGAACCATTTGGTCCACCATTGATCACAGAATAGATGGCATCTATCATGTGGGGAAATTTGTACAGCTCTGCAGAGTTACTTCAAACCTATTCAAATAGCTACATCCTTAGAATGGGCAGATGCTAGGAGATGACACTATGATTAGACTAACCTTTTTGTTTATGTGTAACTAACCTATAATACGAAAACCTTAATACTAACTCGGGAACTAGTGGGAATAATAATGCTCCGCTAGGACCCAACCTATAATTATAAACAACGTACCGCTTCTTTTCCACCTATGGTTACATTTGTACTCACCCATTGTTGACTCACAGACTTCGGCATTGATGAGGACCAAGACTTCGACGAGAAGGCGTATGATGAGGACTAGGAATTGAGCGAGGATCCGATCATAGGATGTGGACATCGAAGCTAGGGTTTCGACTACACTCGAGCTTGCCTGTGGATTAGGAAGTCGCTACGTTGTGTGATAGTATCGTACTAGAAACCACCATGGTGTAATAAAATGCCGCTCCCCGGCAGTAGTCATCTGCCAGACATGTAACCCATGTTTGTGCCCTTCGGGCCGCTATTGTAAAACTCTACTTATTTTAGACATCAATAAAGCTAGGAACTTTTACTATATATCCGTGTGTCATTTCTGTATTTTGTGCGTACTTATACATGATCCTGGTGCAAGTACTGATGCACCTAGGACTCAAAATGAGGGCCCGATAATGAGGACGACATTGTCTTCCTCTCGACGCCTCTCTGTCGATCGGCGCCTTTGCTCGTCGCGCTCCACCATAAGGGTGTGTTTAGTTCGCGAAAAATTTTGGCTTTGGCTACTGTAGCACTTTCGTTTGTATTTGTCAATTAGTGTCCAATCATAGACTAATTAGGCTCAAAAAAATTCGTCTCGTGATTTTCTACCAAACTATGTAATTAGTTTTTTTCGTCTATATTTAATACTTCATGCATATATCAAATATTCGATGTGACGGGGAATCTTGAAAATTTTCCCCTAAGTCACGGCGCCTGCGCGCGTTGGAGAAGGTTCCTAGTCCTCGTTGTAGGCAACTAGAACGTTCCGAGATGCAGATGCTAGCTCCTTCGTACAGCCCACTCGACGTGCTTTGCATCTGATAGATGAGCTTCGCTTTATGCTGTCCCCACCTTCCCGCAGCCTCCGGTTCCTATACATATTATTCCCGATTGATCCCTTACAGGGCCGTTGCTCATACTGTCATACATATGCCACATCATGTACATACATACATCACTTCTCTTTAATTTCATCTCTCTTGTTCGTCACCAGTGATCGCTGGAGGAATATATATATATGTGTGTGTTGCTGAGACACCAGTGCCCAGCGATATTGGTGGCACATGTAAGTGAGCAACTTATTGAGGCGCATTACAATCGGTCAATCGCTGTACCATGAAATCACAAAAACAGTAATGAATAAGATAGTGTCTTGCTCTATCATACAATGCGATTGCTTTTATCACACTCGGTCGGTAAGATTCCTTGTAGTGAAATTTGTCCACACCTTTGGTTTGAATTTTACACACACTCACTATAGCTCCTTGTATTTTTAGTCAATATAAATAGGGTCATGAAGTATCTTTTCACAGTTGTCATTATCTTTTAATGAAGGGTTTTTAAAAGTGGGAAATCGAATTGAAATTGCAAACTCATTCACTTTTTTTTCTTTTTAGAATAGTTCTTGCATAGTTCCTAAGAGATATTCCTAAGAGAGTGCAGTAACATACATAGTTCCTAAGAGATATTCACAAGACAACGAGACACCTGCTGACTGTCGTCTCTATCATTGTCTGCATAGTTCACCCTTCACAGGGATACAGTAGGGTGCATGTGTGCATATGCTCGATAATTTGTTTTGCAAAAATGTTGACCAGTACCACAAATTGATCAAGGAGAGCAAGTAAATATAAGATTGATCTAGGAGATGGATTTATAATATATAGAAGGTGTTCCTAGATCACACCCCTGTTTTATTACTTGTTCAGATTAATGATGTATCTCTCCCGAGGCTTAATCAGCACCATGTCCTGTTGCTAAGTAAGAAATGGAAAATGGCCTGTTATATCTTATTATTGACACCAAATCAATTCAAACAATTGTTCTCTACTCATCCCCTTTGATCTACCCCGTATCGCGACCACTCAGGCTAATTTTTTCTGTCAGCTGCAAAGAGCTATAATATATAGATGGCCTGATTAAGACTTAAGAGTGAGTGTTGTCTTATCCTTCCAAAAAGCTATATATGGTGCAATGTTTTGTATGTATATGAATGTTGCTTAATTCATATCATTCACACAGACAACTAAAGAGTGTTGAATGCTGAAATATTTCGCACCAGATGCTGGTGGTACGTCAACTTTTGTGTCCGCAATGTTCAGACGAAGATTAGTGACAAATTGACAGTAGCATTGCAAATCTCCATTTTGTTTAGCTGCACAAGTTACAGACGCTTGCATTGACAAATCCTATTATTAGATGGATGGTCCAGAAAGATAAATATAATAGGTCGGTTCATACGCAAAGTGTATGCATCAAGCAGCAAATTAATACGTACGTCATCAAATGATGATGACTCATACATAAACTTGCACAAGGTACTAATAATGCCACCCCCACAGATTACGAAGGTTCTGACAGCCTGTTCGTTTCGCTGGTTTATTGTGGCTAAAAGTATTGTTCGCTGGTTTGTTGTGAGCTGATTCCGCTGATAAGCTCAAACGAACAAGCTGTGAGTGGCCAATGCATAGTTCCTTAGCCTCTTATTATTGCTGCCCTCCGACTGCGCCACACCGTTGTCGTACACACATCTTCCTGAGTGGCCAATTCGATGCTCGCATGCTCGCGAGTCGCGCGTGACGCTTCAGTCGGCGCCATGGCTCTCGACGCGCTCCATCGAAGGACACAGCGCGTTGGAGAAGATTCCCTGTCATCGTAGGCAACCAGGAGAACTGGAGAACGTTCCGCGGCTCGGGTCAGTGCGATTTCGAGATGCTCCTCAGTGCTGACTCGATCGACGTACTTTGCATGATGCATGGTACCTGATTAATTAATACATATATAGAAGGTGTTCCTAGATCACACCCCTGTTTTATTACTTGTTCAGATTAATGATGTATCTATGCTGAGGCTTTAATCAGCACCATGCCCTGTTGCTATGAAAGAAATGGAAAATGACCTGTTGTATCCTATTATTGACATCAAATTCAATTCAAACACTTGTTCTCTACTCATTTATTGTGTGCATCAAGTCTTTTTAATTTTGAACTATCACCGGGGGAGATAATCCCCACCTCAATATATATTGATATGAAATCAGCAGCCTCGTTTTTTTTTGGGGGGGGGGGGGGGGGGGACAAGGCAAAACCCTTTGTGTGTATCAAGTAATAAAAAACTAAGCATGCACATGTTGTGCCATCATTTGCCAACAACAAAATCAAGAGTAGAAAGCACACACACGTTTTGACGATAAATCATCATCGTAGTTAAGTCACACTTGCCCCATTCTATTGTTTAACAATGCGTCAACGCGATTCTTATCCATCAATACATGTGATCCTCTAGAGGAGTGGTAGCTACACTCAAAAGAATCATGCTCTGTCTGTTTACCGAGTATAGGAATAATGCAGTCATTGAAGCACAACCATGGTCACCTCGTCCCTCAATATATATCCATAGCCTTTGCTTCAAAAATTTATGGAACTTTATATAGATCATTGGCAAATAAAGCAAACAAACATCATATCCTTCCAGCCAAACACGAAAACAGAATCAGTTAACCTGTATGAATGTCTATGCACCAAGTGCCATTCATGCATGGTTAACTGGTTTATGTCATCTATCCCATCCCATCCCATCCTTCCAACAAAACACTGGAATGGATCCATCTCTCCTTCAAAATAGGTGTTGAACTGTCTATTCTACCTCACTCTCCAATGAAACAGATCGTAAGTCACATTTGAGTCCATTTCATCGTAGTCAATATGAAACCATTTAAGAAAGTCACATGACTTAAAAACTACCTCCAACTCCATGTTAAACAGAAAGTTTGAAATGCATGCATAAACAATCAAATACGCTCGATAGTTCTGGTTTATTCTAAGCCCTACTTATATCCATTTGAATTCTAATTTTGACCATCCTAATCAGATTCATCGTCATAGTAACTAAATCAATAAATCAAAACTGAATTGTTCGGAGATAAAAAAAAAATGAATTGCTCGGAGGCTCGCAGTTGAATAAATAACGACTCCGTGGCCCAATGGATAAGGCGCTGGTCTACGGAACCAGAGATTCTGGGTTCGATCCCCGCGGAGTCGGCGTTTCTGTTTTTGTGTTTTTCCCTTTGATTTGAAATTTCATTTTTTTATATGCTTTTCCCTTTGATTTGAATTTCATTCACTGGTCCACTCAGCGCTCACTGTTGATGAAATTCCTCCAAAATGTTTTTTTCCCTTTGATTTGAAATTTCATTCACAGATCCCCTCAGTGCTGACTGTTGATGAATTCCGCCAAAGTCGGTTCTTTTTGCTCCCCCCAAAGCAACAAAAGCAGTCCAACCATGTCATTTTCCCTTTCGCTGGGACCTTCCACGACAGACTTATAGTCTTTATTATGTTTTATTTAAACATCAAACACACTTTTGGTATATTACCTCTGATTTTTGCTGTTTTTAGTCCTAAAAGTAATTTCAAGAGTCTCTTTATATCTTTGTTTATGATAGGAATATATATTTTCAATAGCTTTTTTTAATTAGATATCTAAATATTATCACTCATTCTGGATTTCCAGATAGAAATGAAGAGCGGGGTTAGCACAATCTTTAAAGTGCGCACAAAATATAGAAAAATTATTGGAAGATGGAAAGAGCTATTTTTATTCAAATGGCTCTCTAGAGCATCTTCAAGAGTAATCAATATTTTCTTCCCAAAAACATGGATTTTTGCAACTCCTAAAAAAATATTAAAAGGAATAAAGAAGGCAAACTCCAAAAGTTTCTAATAATTCACTCCTAAAATATAGAAGACAATTTTACATCAGAAATCCTATACTATTTCTAAAGTATCCTAATCACTTTTATATATTCATTTTCTCTTGTTCATTTGCATCAAGAACCCTTTCCTACTATTTATTCTTTCCAGGCCCTTTCACCTTTAGATTGACTGACAAACACGTGCGGGAAAAGAAAATACGCGCCACTCGGAAGCGCATAACTTTTACGCAGAACATGGTGACTTTTTCCAAGTTCTAAAAGATTAGGAGGATGGATTAAGAGTTGTTGGAGAGGAGTTTTTTCTCATCTTGCTAAGAACCAAGGATTAGGAAAGGATTTAGGGAAATCTTGGAGATGCTCATTTAGAGAGTGAGGTTAAGAAAGATTCTTGAAAATGTTCATAGGATTTTTAGCTCAGACCATCTCTAGCTAAAAGAGTCAAAATAGATTTATAACACAAAGCCACAAAGGTAATGCTATAGATCCATCATGAAAAACAATTTGCTAATATATAATTATCTCCGTTATATAAAGATGTTTAGAGTTAGATGGAGTACCTTATTTTTCTTCTTTTTGAGTAGCGTGTCTTTTTATTAGTACAAAAGTAGAATAGAACCTGGATATATCTTGGGGTGAGACAGCTTTAACAAACTGGCCACAAGAAAATACGTGAGTCATGATCAAAGTAAGATTAATCCATTTCTTGAACTTAGAGGAGCTCTTATTTTGTTAGGCCCACAATTAAATGATAGAAAAGGATCTGAATTGGATTCTGACTAGACAACCCAATAATAGCCTAGCACAATCAACATAAGATGCTCACGGAAAATGTGTTCTCGCCTCTCACCTAGGATATGTGATTGTTAAGAAACTCTGACCTACGGGGGATAATCTAGAGTTCAAAATTATACCAAAGTACAAGGTATGCTGGGTTCTCAACCCTCCACTCTCTCTCCTTTGTCTTTTTTTATGCCTCAATATTTCAAGTACGCTTCTCTCTGTCTTTATGGCAAGAAATACTGAGATTCTTTTAAACTTGGTTTCACTCAAAACAATCAGCCAGTAATTAAGAAAAGTAACAACTGAACTAATCCCTTCATCCTAATTATCTAGGGGCAAGATGGTATTTTACTAGGCTCTGTTTTGTCTGAAAATCGCTTGGGTACCTTATATTTCAAGGCGGAGGGAGTAGTTCCCATACTTGTTAATTAATGTAGACAGTACAAATGAAAACTATATTCATAGATGGTTTCTTCAACTTAAAATTTTCATCTACCATCTCATATCTCATAGCTTTTCATGTCTTGGTAACCATATAGGCATAATTCCTTCTATAAGAAACAATTTCCTTGTCTCTTCTCCTCAATTCTAATAATGTCACATCAACATTTTGGCTACTTACGCTCTAACTAATTATATGGAAACTATCCAGTAGAACTGTCCTTATATTATGTTACTACTAGTAGTTTTAGAGCAGCAACTGTGTCTGTGTCTAGCAATGCCTCCGAAGGTCAGTACGTGTAGGAGCTCCAACTGGTCGCCACTTGCCACACCGTATGTCCTGCAACTGCGCTTCTTTCCACATCTCGGTTGCTCAATCTTTATTTTTATCGATCGGAGGCCCATCTCCAAGCAGGAGACTCGCATGGAACAGACTCCTCTACACATGAAAAAAAAAGAGGAGCGAATCATCATGTGCAGAGCGACCTGCGGTTCGCTTGGTGATGGCAAACGCATGCATCTGCGTTGCCAAATGCCGAGTGCTGATGGCCTGTGCTCGGTGGCCAATTTGTGGTGTCTCTAGTGATTAATGTCATCTACATTCCACAAACATCGATCGACTCCGTGGCCCAATGGATAAGGCGCTGGTCTACGGAACCAGAGATTCTGGGTTCGATCCCCAGCGGAGTCGGAAGTCGGGACCTATGGTATTTTGAATTTTTTCCTGTAAGTTTTTAATTTCATCCCTTGTTTCATCCACAGATCCCCAGCAATTCGTAATTCCATCCCTTGCTTCGTCCACAGGTCTATAAATTTCTAATTTCATCCCTTGTTTCATCCACAGATCCCCAGCAATTCGTAATTCCATCCCTTGCTTCGTCCACAGGTCTATCTCTACTCCTAAAAAGATGAAAGTGGAGACGTCAACAGTCGAATCAACGTGCCTCCGACTCCCACGCCTCCCCGAACTCCACTCCCTCAACCTCGCGAGTCCTCATCGTTCACAGCCCATTCTGCCTCCCACTCCCTTCGTCCCCGACCCACCAACGTACCCGCCCCCTCATCCGTTCCCAAAAAAAAAACGCGACTCGCCCCTCGCGCTTCGCCTCCGAGCGCCGCCGCCGCCGAACGCCACCGATGCTGCTGCCCAGGCGCTTCCCTCCGGCCAACGAACGTGCCGCCACTGAGCGCCGCCAAACGCCCCCGACGCCGCCGCCCGGGCGCCTCCCTCCGGCCGCCGACCGTGCCGCCACCGAGCGCCGCCGCAGCGACGCCGGACCATGGCCGGCCGCCTCTAGCGAAGCCTCGGGCCTCGGCCGCAACCCTAGGTCCTGCTCAGCCTCGGGCGGAGGCTCGCTCGGCGAAAGCTCGAGGGGCGGACGACGAGGAGTGGCCGCATCCCGTCGAGCAGCAGTACACCAGGTGTGCCAACCTCTTCCTGCTGTGTGAAACCGAAAATCCAACACTAACTTAAGCTAATTGGTTGTTTGTATTCGGATCTGATCTAATTATATTTGTGTATATGTATTATGCCTGCTAACTTCGACCCCTTTCAAAAATCATTATGCGTACATGTGCACACCCATGTCCTTTACTAGATCTGCGCCTGCAGTTCTGTGTGCTTTCAAAAATTACCTAAGAATGGAATGCAGATTTTAGACCAAATTTCAGACAATCACGCGTGCTTTTAGAATTTGGGTGGGGCTAATATGTCTCACGTGTGCTATTGAGCCTTAGCTAGCTTGCTTTGCCTTTGTTATAATATCATCTATTCTATGTCGGGTTTATATAATTTTGTTTTATCTAAGTGGCCTGTAAGAGTTAATGAATCAATATGGTTATATTTGAAATCTCAGTATGGTTATATTTTGATGAAGTTATGTGCTCTGTGCTCAGTTTTCAATAGAATATATTTTTGAACGGCTATGTTTTTACCTTTTCAGTTTTCAATGGATTATATTTGAACGGTTATGTTTATGCCTTCTTAGTTTTTAGTATAGAACCGTAGGTAGACAATAGTTGATTGTTATAGAAGATTATATTTGAACATTTATGTTTATGTCTTTTTAGTTTTCAGTATAGAACCGTAGTTAGACAATAGTTGATTGTTATAGAAACTTAGAAAGGTGACTATATATCTTTTTTTACTGAGGCTTCATCATGTTAGTTAAAGGCTACAACTTTCAGCATTCATTCTTTTATCTAGATGATGCCGAAGGTTTAAGTTAAGACATGTGTTTTGTTGGATATCTAGGCGCACCCTCTGGAGCAGACTTTGCATTTTGGTAAGATTGCACAATCAAGTGCGACGCACAACACAAGTTCAGGTTTATGCAGTGTGCTTGAATCTTGCACAGCTACTGAGCTACATGGAGCAAACCACGCCGTGGCTTCTTGGCGATGCCTTTGTGGGATTGCTGATTGTCAGAAGAGTATGGAGCGGACTAATGTTGCTCACTCTACCTACTATGTTTTACTTTTTAGCGAATTCAATTGCCATAGAATGCAATACAGTTCACCGTGATCTGCAACCTATGTCTCTGTTTCCTGATCCAGCTTCCTAGATGAGCGGTTCTGATTGTTTATAATAATCTAATATGTCATTCAGATTTCACACCAATTATGTCACACTGACTATCAATCTCCAATCTCATGCAGAGTTACTTTGGTGCTTCTCTGACTGTATCAACCTGAAACTCAGAACTCAAGTTACTTTGGCGCTTTTTTGGTAATAAATCTGCACCCTGATTATGGCAAGGTTTTTTATATTGGCCAATCTATTTTGCTAAGTTGCCAAACTGTGATAGACACATATATGAACCACATGGTACCAATGATAGGAAGCACATTTGTTAGGCTTGGTTACACATGATAGGAAGCACATTTGTTAGGCTTGGTTACACATGATAGCAGTTCTACCTTTTTGCCATCACCACTCATCTACTCATAATCAGATTTTTTTTTTCAAAAAATGGGTGCTCATATAAGGAAGCACATATCAGAGACTATTGTACAAAGAGTGGACTGGTCAGTAATTTCAATCCTTGCACAAATTATTGTTGTGCATATATTTTGGGCTTTTTTAATGCTTAAAGTTTTTTTTATCATATCCAATTGTACTTACACCCTCTGTAGCTTGGGAAATTGTTCTTTAATCATTCGATTGAGTATAATCTATAAGTTTTGCTATAATTAATAGGTTGGAAATGTAGCTGGATCCGACTACTTATGTATATATACTGCTAAAGAATATACTTGTGTGTATATACTGCTTGGAAATGTACAGCTGTTTAGAGTTCCGGAATAGAAAATTTATGCTGAAACCTGATACTGAGATTGTCAGTTTGCTTCCTAGCATGATGTGCTTTACACTAAATAGAAATTTTACATTAGGTTTTCTTGAGCTGGATTTTTCAATGAAAAAACAGTAGCTGTTAGTATACCTCAGCATGCTTAGAAGTTGAAGCCACCTCTAAAAGATATATATTTGTAGCAATTATCTTCAAACTGGTAGTGAGTTGGTGGTAATTGGTCACAATGAACAATGTGAATCAAGACGTATTGTATGACAAAATTTATATGCTGTGTATGGGATACGGTATTTTCCAAACCTACAAACATATGGCTAAATGTTATCAATTCTAAATGCAGGACACCTACCTCTAAAGTTTTATCTGAAGCCAAATCTTTCTACGTGGACCCGATGAAAATTAACATTAATCCTACTCCATTACTTCACAAAAGTTTAATTTAAACTCAACTTGTACATGGAGAACAAAAATGACTAATCTTATTAAGGTAGCCTAGGATTAGACATGCTCTGATATTTGGTACAGAGAGGTTAAGGGCCAGTTTGGCATGACTTCATCTGGTTCCTTGATCGTGACGGAAGGGGAGAAATGGGATACACTTGCTTAGAAAAGCTGAATTTTGATCTAATGATGCACGGAAAAGGAATTCAGTATTTTAGTTTAGTTTGAAAGGAAATAAAGATATGTTTTGAAGCAACAAAAGGAGAAATGGGATATCATAGTAACCTACAAGAAAATGGTATGTATCAAGATATATTGTTTGGGAATTATTCATGTGATTATGCTTTCTAAGGTGAGACTGATATATTATTTGTTAATAGCAGTGTAATTTCATTGTCACATTCTGGCATTTTCTCATATCTTAGGCTCTATACTTTGTATGAGGAAAGCGAGTTTCTAAATTGGTCTGATTGAGTACGTATGAATTTTAATTCATACTATGGATGTGGCTTACATGATTTTTTCCTCCGTGGATATGGATTTGGTGTACATGGATTTCCTTATGGTGTTCCTGGAGACCTGGTCCCTGGCAGGTACTCCTCACTGGAAGTAATAACAGGTACATCCTTCACTTTGTTTTGGTTTCTGTTGGAATTGTTGGTGGCCTTTTTTTTAATTTTTTGTTCAAGCGTCAAAGCCTGGTTGTTGATTTATGACTTCTATTTACTTTGATCATTTGCTCTGTTTGTGCTCCTTTGTCAGATGTTGTCTTGTGATTGAGTTTCAGTATCCAGGTTGGCGCAAGTTGTATTCTTTGCATTTGTCTGCGAATATTCTTTTTCAAGATGAATAACTTATCTATGCTATAACATGGTTTGCAGATATCAGCTTGCTGTCCTTGTGACTGATCCCAAGTCCCAACCCATTACCAAATGAAGAGGACTCCAGCTGTACAGATGGTTTTCTTTGGGCCGATGGCAGAGATCATAGGTTGTCCAATCGATAAAATTCTTTTATATGCCGATGCCAACTTTGCGACATTTATTCCAAATATCTATAACAAGCAAGCAATTTGAGCTTCGAATCAGTATCTCTTCAGTCTGCAGAGAACAAATGTCACATACCATGTTGACAAATGGCTAATTAGTTACCGCCTTATGTGATAAGCTCAGCTAGGCTCATAACTTATCTCTGATTATATTCCATACCTACCAGTCTACAGACATGCATGCTGCTGGTGACAAATGTACAGGAACATTTTTACATTTTCTTCAAAACAAATGTACAGGAACATAGATTCATCAAGATTCAGGAGCTCCAAAGTGTTCCAATAGTGTTTTTCCAAAAAAAATATCTAAGCAAGACTGCAGTTAATCTTTATAGACTCATGTAATGGTGATGAACGTTTGAAGTATTATTTTTCTGATGTTTTTTTCACACATTCACACTCATATCATCGTGATGTTTTCCCGTGCAACGCATAAGCATTTATATATTTATTATTTATAATGTATACCACTCATGTAAAGATGATGATTGGCTACAAACTGCACACTGTGAAGATCAAACTCATTGATAATATTTTTTTCATTATCATGGTATTTATATGTGCAAAATTGAATTACCATGTCTTGATTTTGAATTGGCTACCAATTAACATTTCTTGTAATCTTTTATTGTTCCCGTAGCAACGCACAGGCATGTGCTAGTAAATTTCTAATTTCATCCCTTGTTCCACAGATCCACTCATTGCTTGATTGCTAACGGCTTCTTCCAAAATCAGCTCTTTTTATTCCACGAATACTTTCAATTCTCCTAAGTCATGCAATTTTTTTGTTCTCACCTAAGTTGAGAAAAATTTATATAACATAAACCTAATACTATAGATCCACCATGAAAAACGATTTTACAATATATGATTATCTCCATTCAAAACATTATATCTTTATAGAAATTGCTAGTCAAGTTTGGCTAAACAACTTATATGTTTAGAATTAGATGATATTTCTTTTTTTTTTCTAGGGCTTCCCTAACGCCCCACATTGGCATGCTGCACTAGCCTCCAATTGTTAATAAGATTCCATGTCATACAGTTTGGTGGTCTCGCAGATGGGCATGGTATGCTACAGAACAACTATTAGCCTCAACTAACAAAGAGCAGAAAACTGCTATCTATGACCGAAAAGTAGTAGCCTCAGAGATGTGAGAGAGAAGAACAGCTGAAAAGCAGTAGTCTGCACTATAACATGCATGTGCTTTTTCCTGCTAGATCGCGGCGAGGAGAAGAGCAAGGGTGGATGGGCGGTGGTCTTGATTTTTTTTCTCGGTAGACGTGGAGCTTCCGTTGCACGTGCCCTTAGTGGCACCTTTTTATATCATTAGATTACAAGAATAGAACCCAGTGTATCTTGGGGTGAGCCGACTTAGAAAATTAGACAACGAAATACATGAGTTTATGTAAGGGTGGGCAAAATACCCGATACCCAATCCCCGAACCCGAATTACCCGAATCCAGACCCGAAGTACCCAAACCCGAAATACCCGATCACAATTTCGGACAGTGATTGTAAAAACCCGAAATTAGTTTGGGTAATTCGGGTAATGTTTCCCGGTACCCGCCAAATTACCCGAAATATCTCAAATATTTGCTCTTCTATTCCTAATACGAAGACATGAAGTATTTCAATGCCATATAAATATATTATTTGGTATGAATTAATGTAGATTTATGCTAACTTGATAATTGATTTGTTGGTAATTGATATGAAGACATGATGTGATTTATACAACTATTGTTTATTGGTTTAAAATGGTACTTGAATTCTTTTAAAATGGTTGGTTTTGTCAATTTCGGGTATATCGGGTAAAACCCGAACCCAAATTATCGGGTACCCGAAATTGCGGGTAATGTTTTTTCAGGACAAAAATCGGGTAGCAATTTTTAATACCCAAATTTTCAACTACCCGAATTACCCGACCCGAATGCCCAGCCTTAAGTTTATGACTAAATTGGTCAGCTCATTTGGGTGGGCGCAGCCATGTAGGTCGGACGACCCCTCACGAGATCCAATCTAGCTCTCAGACTCGTTGTGTGTCGTTTCCACCGGAGGCGAGTGAGGGCATCTGATGGATGTAGCCTATGAGTCCTTATCTGACTAGCCCGAGTGGGGCAGGAGCTTAGCGCTTTTGTAAGGGTTGTACCCTATTAATAAAAGTACCCATCATCAATGATCTTGTTATCTGTTATAATTGTCTCTTAGTCCTCTCTATGTTGAGATAGCTCAACTAGTAGAGCATTGATAATGATGAGTGGGTCCTGATTGTCGGTGTCAATAAGAATTTAAGGTCTCATGCTGCAACAGAGCTTAAAAAAAAGATAGGCCTTCCGAAATAAAAGAGAGAGAGAGCCCTCAAATCAAAAGTAAAGGTCCTAATTTAAGGGCTCATGCTGAAGTTGCTCTAAGTTATGTGTAATTTGGTCTATGCTCAAATTTGATTTCTTCCCACCGCCATGTGCTCTCTTGATTTTTGTCGCAACATATGTTTAGATCTAAGTTGTCCACGATGGTTTCAATTCAGTCTCAGTTTGGAAGAAAATAACATATCCCGTATCCGAACTGGAATCTGACCATACAGCCCAATAATAGCCCGGCCCAATCAACATAAGATGCTGGAGAAGAAATTGGAACACCGAACACACCGGAAGCGAAACCCTAAGCCCCGGACCCCAACCCTCGAGGAAGGCGATCTCACCGGACCGGAGATGGCGGCGTCGTCGGCGGTGGAGAAGCTCAAGGCCCTCTGGGACTCGCAGGTCAACGACGAGGAGCAGTGGGCGCTCAACTATGTCCGTACCCCTCCCTCCCACCCCTCTTTCTCCACCTCTTCATGAGCTTGTTTTTTCCCCCCTCCTTGCTAGTTCGTGTCAAATACTGTAGCTCGAATCCCTTGTTTTTTTTTCCTCCTTGGTGGTTCGTGTCAAATACTGCAGCTCGAACCCGTATCGCTAGTGGCGATAAATCTTGTAGTGGAGATAAACCTTGTTGCTGTGTGGTTTGAGGTGGGCGATTTGATTCGACGCGCGGCTGCTGCCGTACCAATTCATACGTGCGGAGATGTTTGACCGTTTGGAATGTTTGATGTTAGTTGCTGTGATTCATGTTCATTCTGCTTGCACGGATAGGATTTCAGTCTCTATGGCGGCGAGCTCTCTCTATGTGTGTTTCTGTTGCTAAAAGTTCAATCGATTGTCCATAGCATAGTTTAATTGATGTAGTCAGATAATTTTTTTAACCTTCATCAGGCACTAGATATTTAGGATGGGTATTTCCGTTGTGATTGTGATGAACTGATGACTGGTAACTGAAGTTGTCTCTTGCAATTCCTTTTCCTTTTTTCAGTTTTCGTTTGGAATTTGTTGTTTGATGCTAGAAGTCGTGAGGTTGCCATATGACCAGGAGTGAAATCCCAATACTTTTGTATTTTATATACTGGTTTTGTTGAATGATTTCACTGTAATATCCTTGTCAATTTGCAGCTAGTGACAAATGTGTGATGATCGTACTTCGGTGGAATCACCTGGGGCTACCTCCTCTCTTTATCTTTTTCTTTGTTTGCTATTTGTTTTTCTTGCTTCTGTCTCTTGTCACTTTTGGTTGTAAAATGGTTTGTGAACAAATTGTGAGGTGATATGCGACGCATCTTGCTTTACTATTTACCCTTTTCTAATTTTCATTGCCTTGTTCTTCAACTCCAAAATAATAATAAGGCTGCTAAATTCAACATCCACATTAGTGATTAGAGGTAGCAAGGCCTATAACCCAGCAGAAAATGAGAAAAAAACGTTATGCTTAATGCTGGACGCTTTATGAATGAAGTTCAGAGATCAGAATCATAATTATTATGGTCCAGGACAATTTTTGCTAACAGTTTTTTTACTATGGAATTCTATTTAGTCATGTACTTATTGTTTCATTTGTTTGACTGTTAGGAGTAGGAAATGTTTGTTTTTGGCTTCTTGTTAAAATTTTAGAAGACACATACTTACCTCTTCCTGAAGTGCCCTTACATCATTATGTGTATATGTTACTGCACTTTTTTTTGTTCTATATCCTCATAAACAGGTTTATGAGATAAATGAATTGAATGAGCTAGCACAATTAGCTTTACAAACGAGCATGTAGTCATCTTGTTCGTATTATTAATAGGTTGGTGCCTGGTCTAACCTTGAGATAGAAATAGAATTGGTCAGTATAATTCATGTGTTATTCTGTAGTTTGATTTTTTTTAATCTAAGTTACATTTCAGATTGTATGTGATTTGTTAATTAGAGTTTATTGGTGTGTTTTCCTGATGGTGACCTCCGAGGACCTAATCTCTGCCAAAATCCCCTAGGCAGTCATAGATGGAGGGCCGCTTAAGCGGGCCAGGCATCACAATTCTAAGCAGTGCAGTTTGTTGACAAGTTTATCTGAGTTCACCTAAGTCATGTCCTGCAAGGATTTGATTTTCAGTATGACAATTGCCAGTGTTGTACCAACCTGAGTGCTTTGGTGATAATTGTGAAGTTTGCAACCTAGGTGTCACAAATGGTAGCATCTCTAGTTACTGATGAAATGTTTTCTTAGGTTTGTGTGTTATCTTCGTAGACAGTTGAATACTTGATTGCTCATTTTCGTAGCCTATGTTACTTGAGATTTGCACAGAATTAGGCATACTTGAGTCTGCAGTTTAAAGTCCTGTCATGAACTTAGTACATGCTATAAGAAAATATTTTGGGCATGATTAATCATTGCACCTGTTTTTGATAATAATTTCCCCAGGTGTTTCTTGAGCGACGCGTTGGATGCTAAGTTCCTAACTACACTTCTTTTTTGCTGTTTCTTATTTGCAGAAGCTGCTGAAGGCTGCTGGTCTGTTTGTGGGATCCATCTTCCTGATGCGGAACTTTGGTGATCTGATGGCCATTTAAGCAGGCTTATGGTTGTTTAGAAGCATAGTGGTTTGGCAGTCAATATCGTGGGCTTGTGCCCTGTTGAGTTACTCTACTTGGGTTCTATGATTTTGTTTTGATGTTCCAAGAATTCCTGCTATGCATAAAGAGGACTAGATCTGGTCAATAGCCTCTCGACCATTGCAAACTCAGGCGTGATGTAGCAAACTAGCAATAGAAATTAGATCTTGCTTTAATATGGCCCTGTATCAAGAATCTTTTGGAACGATGGTATCTACCTCCATAATTTTCACCAATTAAAATTGAAGAGCAAGATGTTGCACAGGCTAGGGTTTATGATGCACAAAAGTGGTGTCTGAGGGCAGTTACTTTTGCTAGACGAGTTTCAGTTAGTTTTACTAGATGAGTTTTATTTATTTTATATTCATGGGCTGCATCTTTTCTCATAAGAGTAATATTGAGCGGAGCATCAGGATGGGAATACTGTTGCTCAAATTAGTACACTTCAATTGTTGAAAGTTTGTGATGTACTCCCTCCATTCAAAATTGTAAGACGGTTTGGGTTTTTTTAGATGCATAGCTTTTGCTATGCACTTATATACACTATGTTTAGACATGTAGAACAAGCAATGTATCAAGAAATGTGAAAACGTTTTATAATTTGGAACGGAGGAAGTACACTTGTATCTCATTTTCCCATAATAGTAACATCATCAAGAAGAGTGTTTGGTTAAGGACAAAGGGGTGAAGACTGAAGAATGATGATAATAGATTGCTGATTGAAACTGAAGAGTGATAATAATGGATTGCTGATTGAAGTAAGGAAGAGAGCCGAGTCCTCCCCAATTATGTATGTGTGGCGTGGTCTTGTGTGCGCTATAGTAGACATACTGACAAACAAATGAAAATGAACGTTGTTCCAGTGTCATGATAATTCGGTATTGGGTGACAAACAAATGGATGTTGTTCCAGTGTCACGATAATTGGGTATTGGGTTTTGTATTGGAGCTGTTGCCATTTATTATGACGCGTCAACTTTGGTGTTCAAAGAAAACAGGCAGTCAACACATGATAAGCCCATCATACACGCATAGGCCGAGGAATATGCCGCGTCTTTTAGTTTTCAGTTATAGAATATGCGACATCGTTCAGTGTTGAGTTCATGTAGAAACGTTTAAGAGGGGGCCGAGAGAGAGATGAAGGCCTTGTTTAGATGCTGAAAAAATTTCAACTCGATGAATAGTATCACTTTCGTCTTATTTGACAAATATTGTCCAATCGTGGATCAACTAGGCTCAAAAGATTCATCTCGTGATTTCTAACTAAACTGTGTAATTAGTTATTTTTTTACCTACATTTACTACTTTATGCATAGGTCCAAAGATTGATGTGATGGAGAGAGAGTGAAAAAATTTCAACTTTTTAAGTGCATCTAAACGAGGCCGAAATTTATCTGTCGGAAGATAGCTTAGGGCCTGTTTAGTTGGGATTTTTTTTTGGTTCGGCCACTGTAGTACTTTTCGTTTGATTTGGCAATTTGTGTTCAATCATGGACTAATTAAGCTCAAAAGATTTATCTCGTGATTTACAACTAAACTGTGTAATTAGTTTTTTCTTTCGTCTATATTTAGTACTCCATGCATATGCCGCAAGATTTGATGTGACAGATACTGTAGCACTTTTTGGGTTCACTTTTTGGAACTAAACATGCTCTGCTAGAATGTTTGAATTGCAGAGTCTCCGATCTCTATCAGCGGCAGGGTGGGGGTGGGGCGCTGGATCCTCTTCTCCGAGTGACTTGAGCATTTGGTACAGGATGGGGCCGCCATCTGCTCGGACTTGCATGGCACGGCCACGGCCACGGCCGGGTGTCTTTGGTTGACCGCTGAAAAGATGGACGCGTGGACCGCTGCAGCATCACGACTTGCAGAGAGAGGGGACGCTGACACAGAGGACGACTGGCACACCGAGTGGGTTTTGGACGACGACGACACCGTTGCGTACGCTCCATGGCGTTGGTGTCTGTATTCACATTTCAGGCTTCCGAGTTATACCGATGAACAACGCCTCTCTCTTTCTCTCTCTCTGTCTTTTTTTAAGCCCTTTGCTTGCACATGCCGTTGGGGTTACCATCTTCCATCAGTTTCAGCCTGCATAATCCATATCTAGGCCATGTTTAGATTACAAAAAATTTCAACTTGATGAGTAGTATCACTTTCGTCTTATTTGACAAATATTGTCCAATCGTGGACCAATTAGGCTCAAAAGATTCATCTCGTGACTAAATTATGTAATTAGTTATTTTTTTACCTACATTTAATACTTCATACAAGCAGCTAAAAATTGATGTGATTGAGAGAGAGTGAAAAAACTTAGAATTTTGAGGGAAACTAAACAAGGCCCTACACGATTCCATGCCGTTTGTAGTGACAGTAAGTATCTTGCTAAATAAATAAATACAAGTCCGCAGTGCAGAGGCTGCCGGGTTCCATTGCATTTGCATGTGCTTGCTACTAAATTGAAGTGAAGAGTATACAAACACATGTTTCAGAGTTGTCTTTGGCTCAGCTCACAAGTCACACCTGGTGCAGAAAAGAGCCACAGATCAGAAACTGCGTCGCAAATCACTACCGTAGAATTAGAAACAAGTCGGTCAATCAATCTCTGGTCTCTGGGGAATATTCCAAGGCGGGCAGGGGCAGGGGCAGTCCTCCTCTCCTGTTTCTTGTAGCACATATAAGAAGCTGAGCTGAGCTGCCCAAGGGACTGCAAGAGAGGAGGGGGAGACACAAAGCAAAGCCAGCCTCCTCAGAGGGCTCTGGTGTGCAAACTCTGCTCCCAGCAGAGCAGAGCAGGAGGACACGGGGCATGCGCATGGCTTCCTTCTGTAAGTTCAGGTTCTTCTGCTTTCCACTATTAATTCCTCTGCTGCTCATCGGTCGGTCACCAATCGCCACATCACTTCTTATACTTCTCTCTTGTTTTCTCCTGTAACTTCATTCCATGGAGTTTCATTTGAATGTTTGTGTATTCTTATCAAACACTCGTCAGTGCCTAGTAATGCTCGTATTTTGACAACTCGATACTATCTATCCTTTTGAATAGCAAAAGCAAGTTACTACGTCTACAAGAAGTTTCTTTACCCTTTTTTTAAGAATTTCTTAACTTTTTATTATTTCACTGCTTTCAGTTACTTTGTCTATGACTGAGACTGGAGGATTCCCTATTCCTTTCTCTCCTCAACTGAAACATACGAAAATTCATGTCTAGATCTTGTGTCTTCAATGTCCTTGTCAGTACTGAGTGGATGGCATCTTTGACAGGGCACGACGTCTCTCTCATTGTCCTTGTGCTCCTTATTGGGGTATCCAATTCCAAAGCCAGCCCAGCAGCACCTCTCCACAGCCACAGCCAGCTGGATGTGAACCACAAGAAACCAATACAGACGTTTAGACCTTACAACATTGCCCACCGAGGATCAAATGGTGAATTACCCGAAGAGACAGCGGCTGCCTACCTGGTAACTACTGTAAATTCTTGTTTTTCTCAGCAACCGACATCAACTTTTCTTTTTCTCTGAATAATTTCTGGTATTGCCTTAAATTTGCACAAACGAAGGTTAAACAGCATGACAAGTGCTGAATTGTGATATTATTATATTGGCGCGTGAAACTCTAACTGCATTGATGTTATAGTTAACTATGGTCTAGCTCCTCGGACACGCCTTCACCTTGGGCTGCAAACAATGAAAAATATTTAATATGCCAGGGCAATAATTCTGAGATTCTCTGAAGATTGAAGCTCAATATCTTAATGTATGTAAACCTTCAGCTTCAGAGATACGCAATCGGTTTTTGCAGAGGGCTATCAAAGAAGGCGCAGACTTCATCGAGACCGATATACTTGCATCAAAGGATGGGCACCTCATCTGTTTCCATGATGTGACATTGGACGCAACGACCAATGTTGCAAACCATACGGAGTTTGCTGACAGGAAGAGGACCTATGAAGTCCAAGGAGAAAACGTCACCGGATGGTTCATTGGTATGTGACTATGTGTTCATAACATTCTTTGTAGCGATTCTCGTGTTGCTGTCAACCTGCTGCTGACTCAAGGAATTGAACTGTGTTTGTTTCCAGTGGACTTCACTCTTAAAGAGCTTCAATCACTGAGGGTGAAACAGAGGCTCAGTTTCAGGGACCAACGATACAATGGTATACATTGACTTCACTTTCTCTCTTAGTTTCATTATCTGACATGTGGGTGACAACCATGTGTACGTTGAGTTGATTGCAACAATCCACTCTATCATAACAGCTGGCCTTTTACAAACTACAATATTCTTCTATTGGATTACAGGGAAGTACCAGATTATTACATTTGAGGAGTATATCTTGATTGCGCTTTATGCCGACAGGATAGTCGGAATATACCCTGAGATCAAGAATCCCGTGTTCATCAACCAGCATGTAAGTAGCTCTTGCATGACAAACTCCAAAGAGAATTTGCTTACTTTAGGAATATAACATTTCTCAAGAAAAATTTGTCATTCAGGTCAAGTGGTCGAATGGAAAGAAATTCGAGGATAAGTTTGTGGAGATGCTACTGAAGTATGGCTACAAAGGTGAATACATGTCTGAAGACTGGATCAAGCAACCGCTGTTCATACAATCCTTCGCTCCAACTTCACTGATTTACATCTCCAACATGACAAACTCTCCCAAACTGTTCCTAATCGATGACACAACAATTCCAACACAAGATACCAACCAGGTACTATTACTTGTCAGAACCGAAGTTTTCATGCATGTTTCCTCTCATGTGATGTGGCTCCCAATTCACCAGCCTTCATCTAAATCAGTTCCTGCTGTGCAGTCATACTACGAGATAACTTCAAATTCTTATCTTGCATTCATAAAAACCTACGTTGTCGGGATTGGGCCGTGGAAGGACACAATTGTTCCTCCAAATCCAAAAGATAACTGCTTAGGACAGCCCACCGATCTCGTAGCAAGAGCACATGCTCTGAATCTTCAGGTGATTGACCGATCTTATTCGACAGCTGCAGATTTTCCTTTTCCCGTTGCACAAATATCTTCCTTCCTTCATGTGATCGAGCGCTTTTACTCTGTTAGTAGCTGACAAAGCCGTAAATCATGACACGTTGCAGGTGCATCCATACACTTTCAGAAATGAGAACCGATACCTGCACTTCGATTTCCATCAAGACCCTTATGCAGAATATGAGTACTGGCTCAACGAGATCGGCGTCGACGGGCTGTTCACTGATTTCACCGGTAGTCTGCACAAGTACCAGGAATGGACTACACCATACCAGAAGGAGAAGAACCCGGAAGCACTCTTGCGTGAGATCGCGAACATGCTGAAGAATGATGGCTACTGAGGATAGGTTGCCTTTCATTTTTCAGATGTGTGTTATTGCTTCCACCATCAAGAGCCACGCACCCTTTTTAGTTTACCACTCTCTGTAATTGCTATTACTCATAAAGCAACAGAGGTGCTAACAGTATAGCAGATAGTCAGACGAACATGCATCAAAAATCTTTTTTTTAGAACAGTGCTTTATTCGCTCCATGGCTTCTAGCCTTCTACAGAAGCCTGAATGGAGTATACAAATCTCATTGAACCAGAGAGAGAAAAAAAATGTACAAAACAGAGGAGACTTGCCATACAATCCCGTTGTATAATAGAACCAGCTGGATGATCACAGAGAATTTAAGGGAAATAATTGTTGTAGTGTAAAATATAAGATGAAATGAACTCCTAAATGGAACGAGAATGGTACTTATGCTGTGTATACAGGAAGCTCATGATTACCCTTTAGCACAAAAACCAAATAGGAAAGATTGAACACGTTCAACGTGAGCAAGTACTACATCCGGCCTGAAATATAATGATCTAAATTTGACCATATTTATAAAAAAGAGTATTGGCATTAACCACATAAAAAGGTAAAATATATTTGATAATAAATGTAATGATGTTCAGTATAAATATAAGATGAAAAACAATTTTAGGGGCGCCTTTGGGTAATGAACCATGACTTGAGATAACAGATGAAGCAAGGACATAATGGAGTGTTTGGTTTGAGGAATCAACCTATTTTAGATAAGGTGATGCATTATGAGGCCATTCCTTAAATTTAGTGGAATAAATTTATTACTTATATTACTATTAATTGTTAGCTTGTGAGAAATGAGGTAGTGATAGATCAACTCATTACGTTCCACAAACGAAACAAAAAACCGAAGAGTAAGACATTCTAGAAACCAAACACCCCCTAGCTTCCAATATGTAAGCACTGACTTTTGCTGGGATAAACTTGCACCTCTAGATTGCAGGCTACTCTTCATAATATTCTTCTGCTCAACTGCTAAAACTTATTCCAGCAATTGCCGTCCTTTTCAGGAAACAGTTGCCATTGTATTTTTAGTCATGACAACTTTGATGTTCTAAAACAAATATTCAAGCCCATCTTACAAAATAAAGGGAACAAGGAATATGCCCCATTTTTATGGTAATGCTCCCTCTCTGTTCATACATACCGTCAGAAATTTTTTTTTTTTAAAAAGAGGAAACGTCAGAAACTAGCATCTTTCAAGTACAGTCTCCAACATGCATTTCTTTCTTCACCACGATGGGCCCAACTACATGTCTGCTGAAAAACCTTGCAGAACTGATGAAGAGTTGCAGACACAGTGCTTCTTGCAGAGGGGGAATGGTGAGTGGTGAGTGGACAGGACCATTTGTTTGCAAATTGCTAGTTGCAATGCATATGGCGTTCATTTCGGTGAACACGCAAAAGTTCTGCGCGCATCTAATTATTTTGTTTGAGACCACGCACATGCCTCTGCCTTCTGGGTTGGCATCAGCTTCGTTATCTAATACTAATACTAAACTATGGAAGTTCAAAAGCGTGGACTTCCTTGTTTTATAATCATGTTGTCTTCTCCCATGGCTCGCTTGGGTCATATCTGGATTTTGGAGAAGAAAGTAGTGCTGCAGATCGGAAGCAGTGCTGCAAAGTCGGTCTCTTCTACTACGTACTTCAATTAACAAGCTCGCCGACGCTTCAGACCATTAGAGCAAAGAAACGCAACAAGAGAAGGAGAAGGTGGTGAAGCTACTTGGTGTTTAAATTCTGGTCCAACTCCGAGCACGTACTGCGCAAGGAAAGCCAGAGAGGGAGGGAGGGAGAGCACAGAGCAGCATGGCTTCCTTCTGTAAGTTTGATTTCTTCTCAGTTCACGCTTCTGTTGACCTTACTATTATCTGCTCAGCATGAGACATCATCAGGCCATCGGTTTACCGTAATGATCCATCAATTCTTCTGTCTCATCTTCTATTATTCCGTTTCACGGAAGCATCATCTGGATGTGGGTGTATCATTATCAGATACTGAATTTTCAGTAGTGCTCTTAAGCTCTGTGAAAGATTAGTATGCATTCCTTGAGTTGTCCCCCCCCCCCCCCCCCCCCCCCCCCTCTATCCAGTATAAGCTGTAGCTCACTTGTCTAAAGTAAATTTTTTATAGCGTACACTTCAATTCATTGGTTTTAGCCTCTTCTTCTTCTTCTTCTTCGAACTCGGTATTATGGCTTTGGTTTCACTTTTTGTTCTTTATCATCAATGAGAATGGAGGATTCCTATTCCACGAAAACTGAGTGGAGCAATCATTTTCTTGCTCAACTGAACAATGAGAAATTCTCCATAGTTCATCTATCTTTAAATGCACCTCAACTCAAGATTGTCTTTTGATTTGAGCACGGAGAGGATGGCATCTTTGACAGGGCGCATCTCGATCATTGTGAGTGTACTGCATTTCTGGGGAAGGGGATCCAATGCCAATCCAGCTGCGCCACCCCATAGTCAGCTGGGTGTGAACCACAAGAAGCCACTGCAGACGTTTAGGCCTTACAACATTGCTCACAGGGGATCAAACGGTGAACTACCAGAAGAAACAGAGGCAGCCTACTTGGTAATTGATTATCTTTACTGTATTTATATTCATTACGCTTTTTTTTTGCGATTACACACGTAGACACTCACAATGCACGCACACCCCCACCCTACCCCACCCTACCCCTATGTGCATCTTCGTGTCGACGGGAACATTGCCTACCCTCTACTCCTGATGTTGACAGTGTCGCTTACCCCTGAAAGCACAACACCGTCAAATCGTAAAAAAAAAAAACGCTCCCACAGGGAGTAGAACCTAGGACATGAGGTGCTACTGAAGCTTTTGTAATCACTAGGCTATAGGCCCTTTTGCGTTTATATTCATTACGTAACATAACATAATACTGATTTAGAAACTCTATAATCTCTACTGAATCATGACAAATTTACCAACTAATCTATGAGTTTTCATCCTTTACACTGCACATGTGTGGATTTTTAATATGTATCTATCTGAAACATTAGCTTAAGTTATATCAACTATTGTTGCATTCTTTTTTTGAAAGATTTGGCAGGAACCCTGCCTTTCAATTAAGAAAGGGGAAAAACTATTGTTGCATTCTTTCTTGACATAATTCTTGAATTTAAGTTTCTTTCCTAACTTATTGTGAGTATGAACGCAGAGGCTCCATTAGAGCCCTTTAATTCTAGAATTTATCTTTATTTTCTAGTGTGTCTCGTGAGGATTAACGTAAAGACTCCATTGAAGACCTTCGGTTAGTAATATTAAGACATTTAACAATATATTGCAAAATGTAACCTCATTCCTTGAGACAACAGTGCATAGGCTATTGCTAAAAAGACATTAAATATGCAAGAGAAGTATCTTTGATATCGTTTCAGAGTAGTGTATCGCCACTAGAGATTCTCCAAAGATAGAAGGTCAGTATCTTAATACAAACTCAAATGCATTGGCTTTTGTAGAGGGCTATCGAAGAAGGTGCAGATTTCATCGAGACTGACATACTTGCATCAAAGGATGGACATCTTATATGTTCTCATGATGTAATATTGGATACAACAACTGATGTTGCTAACCGTACAGAGTTTGCCAATAGGAAGAGAACCTACAAGGTCCAGGGATTTTATGTGACTGGATGGTTCGTTGGTATGTTTGTTTTATTTAGCTAAAATGTGAACAACATCCGTTGTTGTGAATCTGTGATTCTTAATATTTGTTCCTGTGAACTACTAGTAACTTATGGGCTTTTGTTTACTTCTAGTGGACTTCACTCTTAAAGAGCTACAATCTCTTAGAGTCAAACAACGGTACAGTTTCAGAGACCAACGATACAATGGTATACTTTCCCTTTACTTTGTTTATTAATTTTATTTTGTTCTACCACCTTGTGTATGACAACTTGCACGTCAATTGATATGCACTCTGTAGCATAATAGATCTTTAAAGATGTTTAACTTGCATTGATCACAGGGAAGTACAAGATTATTACATTTGAGGAGTATATTTTGATTGCACTTTATGCCAACAGGGTAGTTGGAATATACCCTGAGATCAAGGATCCAATTTTCATCAATCAACATGTAAGTATCTTATACAGTGGCAAACTCAGAAGAACATTTGTTTACTTGAGGAATAATGTAGTGACCCTTGGTGCTGAAGCACTTATCAAACTAGTCCACCATATGAATATGATATAATCATTCAGGTCAAGTGGTCAGGTGGAAAGAAATTCGAGGATAAGTTCGTCGAGACACTACTGAAGTATGGCTACAAAGGTGAATATATGTCTGAAGATTGGCTCAGGCAACCGTTGTTCATTCAAACCTTTGCTCCAACATCACTCATTTACATCTCAAAAATTATAAACTCTCCGAAAGTGTTGCTAATTGTTGAAGCACCATATCCAACTCAAGATACTAATAAGGTATTATCAGTGCAAAGGTTTCATCTTTCCTCGCATGTATGATAGATGATTCATCAGCTTCCATCTAAAATCTAGTTTTTGTTCTGCAGTCATACTATGAGATAACTTCAAATTCCTATCTTGCATTCATGAGGAACTATGTTACTGGAATTGGGCCTTCGAAGGATTCAATAGTTCCTCCAAAAGAAAATCTCTTAGGACAGCCCACTGATCTCGTTGCACGGGCACATGCTCTTAATCTTCAGGTGACTAAAAATAGCTAACAGATGCATTTTTTCTCTATTGCAAAATTCTATTCTTCTGGTGAATGATCTTAGATGATGAACCTGCCATAAATCATGATACAATGTGTAGGTGCATCCGTACACTTTCAGAAATGAGAATTCATTCTTGCACTTCAACTTCCATCAAGACCCTTATGCTGAATATGAGTATTGGCTCAATGAGATTGGCGTCGATGGACTGTTCACTGACTTCACTGGTAGTTTCCACAAGTACCAAGAATGGAATAGGCCATACTCAAAAAAGGTAAAGAAAGCAGAAGCAATCTTGCATGAGATCGCGAACATGCTAAAGGATGATGGATACTGAGCATGGATTCCACACTCGACTCTCAGATTTGTTATTATTGCCAATGTCACCACCAAAAACATTTTTTCGTGGTTACCACTATTTATAATTTTTTCAATAAAGAAAAGACATTCTAATTGTATAATAGCTGTTATAGAATTATAATGTTATTTCTTTTGATCAAGTTTACAATCTTACAACAGTTTAAATGAATACTCCATACAAAAATGTAGTTTAAGTGTTATTGCATGTTAGTTCTAAAACAACTACTCCATTTCTCATCAAATATAAGGTATTGAAGATTTGAAGGTTCAAATTTTGTTCCAAATTATAAGGTATTCTGGATTGTTCAACCACATCCATATGTGTGCCTACCTTTTAAACCACATCCATGCATGCCTTTACACCATCTTGCGCAAAATGACTCCCATAATTGGTAGCCGAAATCAACGATATGCATGCCATTTTAAACTATGGGTTACTAGAAAATTAAGCAAGTTGACAACCAAACTAACTAATCAGTGATAGACAAGTTAGTCTTTTGCTCCTTGTTTGGTCCTCAAATTGATTGATACTTTATATTTCACGATGGAGAGAGTGAAAGGATCTCTATGGCTAGATGGGGTGAATAGCCTAACAACAACTGCTATATTACCACTAGTTTAGCAAGCCTAGGGAGCCCTCCTACACAATTCTAGTGATCAAAGAGTAAAATAACTAACTACAACACTAGAGCTAGGTTTTATCAAGGGCATGGCTAGCACCCGGACGTCCAAACGCCCGCGCCTACCTGCATGCGGCTCACATACTTCACATGCTGCTCGTGTCTGCGCCTCTATCCCTCCTCTCTCTCTCCTGCTCGCGTCCGGAGCCTCCCCATATACTTTGCATGCTGCTCGCGTGCTGTTGCTCACATGCTATTGCATGCCTGCGCCTGCTTGCGTGCTATTGCTCTTATGCTGCTACGTGCCTGCGCCTGCTGCTGAGCGCTTACACCTGCTGCTCGTGTGCTGCTGCTCACATGCTGCTATGCGCCCATGTTAATGAAAACACTTGCACGCGGGGACCTCCTTCGCCTACGCTTGCTTTCCTCGCCTGCTAATGAAAACACTTGCAACATGAAGTATTTACTGTAAAAATACGTTTGAAACATTTGAAACATAAGCCACTGCAACATATGTGTATAGCCACTGCAACATATGCAACATTCAGATAAAACACTTGCAACAGCTGAAACATTTGGAACATACACTTGCAACATACATGTATAGCCACTACAACATATGCAACATCCAGATAAAACACTTGCAACTTGCAACATGAAAACACTTACTGCAACATAAGACTAAAAATAGATGAAACATTTGGAACATACTCTTGCAACATATATGTAAAACATCCAGATCAAAACGCTTGCAACATACGTCTGAAATAGATGAAATATTTTGAACAAACGCTCGCAACATTTATCTGAAACACTTGCAACATATGCAACATGTGCAACATCTCGATCTATTTTTGTAACATCCGTATGAAGCACTTGGAACATACCTCTGAAATATCTGAAACACTTGAAATATACGCTTGCAACATGCACTTTCAGCGCAGCGCAACATCTCCTTGCTGCGTAGGAGAATGGATGTTCGTCGGTGTGTGGAGTTCATCGGAGGCAGTGTCCTAGCGGCGCTTGTAGGCAGCGGGCTAGCGGCGGTGGCTGCGCGATGCGGCAAGGAGGCAGCGTCCCTCACGATTGAGAAAGGGAGCCATATCCATCAGGGAGCCACTCGTGCCGGGCCTACCGCGCTAGTCTGCCCATGACTGGAGCGTCGGCGCCATTGCGCCGTCGTGTCGAGGGCCGCTTGGGCTTCTGCTTCGTGGCCCGCTCATGCCGAGGCCACGGGCGAGGCCACTACGTCGCCGCGCTTGACGCTTGCCCGCACCACAACAAGAGAGATGGAGGGAGTAGCGCTGGAGGCACGCGAGAGAGAAAGCGGAGGCAGGGACACACGAGAGAGACGAGCGGTGGCTGATATTTTTTTAAGGCGCTCATGCGAATGAGAGAGGAGAGTGGCTGATATTTTTCAAGGCACACATGTGAACGATATAGGTACAGGCGCGGGCGGGTCAGGGTCCGTCCGCACGAACGTCCTCAGACTATCATTGTCGGTTTATCAACACCAACATTTCGAAAGTAACAAACTCTCCAAAAGTGTCCCTAATTGCTGCCACTACAGTATACACTCAAGACACCAATCCGCCCCCACCCCCACCACCCCCACCCCTCTACCCCTGCTGCCATCGATGACTTTTCGAAGGATACATATCGTACTACTCGCTGGGCATGTACATGGCTGCACGCATGCATATATAATTATTTTCTAGCTAGACGGCATGGTGGAGTAATTGCTAGTAGTTTAAACGGAAGCACAAGCATCCAGATGATTAGGTTCTAGTCAATTTGGGTGTCTAACTAAAAATTTCCTAAGCATGTAATTTCTATTTCTTGGACATTTTGTTCTCTATTGAATAATTGCTATTGATCAGCAATCTTAGTAAATTTTTAACCAAAGAAAAGGCGAGAAATTTTTAGTTAGACACGCTATGGAGCTCTATCCAGCCCCTCCTTCCTTTCAGCTCTAGCTCTGCCACTGTTATCAACACCAACATTTTTCCTCTTTCTTCTAATGTGCACGCCACTCTTCATCCAAAAAATATTAATCTGCTTGCATTCTGGAGTCATACGATGAAAACAACTTCCGATGGTTATCTTGCATTCATAAGGAAGTATGTGATTGGGATTGGGCCATGGAAGGACCAAGGATACAGTTGTTCCCCCAAAAGATAAATACTTAGGTCCACCAACCGATCTAGGTTTTTTTTTTAACATACCAACCGATCTAGTTGAACGAGCACATGCAGGCCGTACTAAAATCATATTTGTGAATGGCCTTAGAATTGATGGCGTCTTAAACCATGACAAACTGCAGGTGCATCCATACACTTTTCAGATACGAGAATAAATACTTGCACTTCAACTTCCATCAAGATAATTATGTTGAATAAATATGACTATTGGCTCAAGGAGATTGGCGTTGATGGACTTTTCACTGATTTCCCTGGTAGTTTGTACAACTACCAAGAGTGTAGAACGCCATACCCAAAAAAGGGGAACAGAGGACCTCTTGCAGGAGATGACGAACCTGCTGAAGGGTGATTGGTACTGACTACTGAGACTCGACGCCCCCATTTTAGCTTTGTTCTTTTCACTAGCAAAAAAATGTTTCATTCTTCACAACTCTATGTAATTGTACCAATAAAGCAACAGAGACGCTAACAGTCAAACATTATACAAGATAGATATCAAACAGTTTAAGAAATTTGCAGTTGTTTAAATTAGTGGATGCTTCTGTACCAGAAAAGATTGTTATAGACTGAGATGCATTTGTGAAAAATAAAGAATGATAAACTACTCGTTTTGAATCCTTTAGTGAAAAAAAACAAACACAAACCACTCGTTCTCACAAATTATTCACTGAACTTGGGAATCCAGAAGGTTCAAATTTGTGGTTCAAGCACATAGTGACTTCAGTTGCTTTTCTTGCTGCATGTCAATGAAATACTGGGTACTCTCAGTCTCAGTTGATCATACATATATAAACCCTTCAGAGGGACTAATTTTGACATGTCCTGATCAGTCAGCAAGTTCTTCCCTTGTGGATGCCATTCGGATTTCATTTGGAACAGCGTCCCAAGGCACTGCAGCTCTGAGATATTATCCAAAAAAAGATCCTACATGAGCTAACAACTAAACTGAAATATACAATTATAATTGAACTGCATCATCATCGCCCTGTGCAAAAAGGATACAGTATGCAGATACATGCAGCCAGTGAGCTTTTTCAGATTCCTCATGGGCAAATGCATACCCAATTACCCATCTTGGTAAATGGCAACACAAGGAGCGGGCAAATCAGTAACTAGGCAACTATAACCTGTATAAGGTCGATGGTACTCCCTCAATTCCAAATTATAAGATATTTTAGCTTTTCTAGATACACTATTTTTACTATGTATCTAGACATATTGTATATCTAAGTGCATAGCAAAAATTGTGTATCTGTAACACCCAAAACGTCTTATAATTTGGAATGGCAGGAGTAGAATTTATTTGCAGTACAATCGTACCAATGCTGCAGATGCTAGATAACACATCACATGTTGAAAAGATCATATAGATTCTACGAATGGACAAAACATTCTGAGCGTCATCTGAGGATTTGAGCTGGAGCAAACAAAAAAAAATAGGGGGTAGTTTTTAACACAATCCATTCTTTTTCACAGGGTTTTAACACTACACAAGGAAACCAAAAGTAGAACCTCAACCAATAGAGAGAGAGAGCTCTTAAACTTTCTGCGACACAATTGATGACTTGACACAAGCTCAGTCAACTGTCCCAAGGAGTTGGAAAGTACAATGACACACACGAGGAAACAAAAACATGTTAAGACATGACATGATTGGTATCAACTGTCATCATCTAATAAAAAGTGTACCCACTGACTTAAACATAAGTGTGAGCAGGTGCATCACCTAACGCTAATATGACAGGAGAAATCGGCTCACCTTATGCTTGCTGTTGCTTCTTCTCCAGAATTTTCTTCCAGCGCTTTTGATCAAGCACCAATGTCATGTCTTGCCAGCTAAGATAGATGGTTTCATATGTCAATCAACTTGTATTGGGCAAGGAAAAGAACCGAATGTTAATAAATGGGATTCCATAGACACAGACATAACACTGAGAGAGATTTTATAAGAAAATATAACATTCCTTCATAATGAGGATAAAGACAATTCATGCATCTCAAATGCTAAGGATAACACTAGAGCAGTTGAAAATAAAGAATGACAAACGACTCATTCAATAAGAAATTAAGAATGAAAAAGATGGGCCACGAAATCTTAGCGAATTCAGATTGACGAAAATAACATTTTGAGTCCCAACACCTAAGACTCAGAGCAACGCCTAAACTTGATGGGTGCCATAAAACCTGCAAGCCTTAGATTGAAATCAAGAACAGATCCAAACAATCTATACACATGGCAGCTCCATGGTAGAAAATTCTGTAAAAAAAAAACATGCATAATTTATAGATATGCTACTGGTGAAAATTAATTTAAAGTGAAATCCCAAGAATCAATTTTTCTAATTTTTCATTTAAACATTAAAAAATAATACAGCAGTTCTATTGGTTAATCTACTAATACTCTAGTTTTCATTTTAACAATAACAATTAAGTTGGGAGGAATACAGGTGTTTGGCATATTGGAGTATCAGTATGCAAGCTTCCTAAATGTCCGTGCAGCGCAGCTAACATTTTTATATATATGATTGAACAGTACCAAGAGCCCAATGAAAGAATCATGGTTAATCTTTACACCTAGAAATGCTTATACATTTATATATGATTGAACAGTACCAAGAGCAAACATTTATATATATGATTTAGCAGTATGAAGAGCCCAGTGATACCATATATGGTTCAAAAAGTGGTCAAAATAGGAAGTTACTTCAGTAATTCAGCATTTCAGCCAGCACTGCAAGAAAGAATCATGGTCAAGTTTGCAATTGACCTATACTAAACAGCAGTTCTGGATGGTATTGCATGACTCGCCTTGTGATTTTCAAATCAATGTGCAACTCAGGGACTGACACAAGACAAAATATCTACTCCCTTCTGTTCCAATTGGAAGTCATTTCTAGGTGTTTTAGGACAGATTAAGGAGAGGAAATGACCACGATACCCCAGGCCTCAATCAAGTGATCAACACCTTCCTCTCAGGTAACCAATGCCTCAAATGGCAAACAATCATTAAATGACGAGGGAGGGGAGTGCTCGATTAGGCAACAAATGCTTACATTTGTGGAGAAATTTTAAACACTGCAAATGCTTAAATTTGTAGGCAGCGGCAGAGGTAGTAGTTTGTAGCCTGCATAGTATAATGCAGAAATGTACTAATGAATACTCTTACTGTATAAAGATAGCCTCTTGCTGTCCAGTATGAATTCTGCAGACACACATACACCTATGGCGCACACCGGACAGAACACTGTTAGGGCTCACTTGGAGCTATTCGCTTTGAATGGTAGTTTACCTAGCACATTCCACATGTGCCTCAATTCCAATATCTGGAGCGGCATACATTGAGGAGGTATTTTTAAAAGGAAAACCTATCGGTAAATGTGATATGTTTGGTTGTTATTGTTATGGGGAGTACTTCTGTTAGTTTTAGTTTACATGATGCACGGCACAGATGCACCTTGCTGGCTAGTAAGTACACAGAGGGACAACAAACACACGCTGAAACGTCGTCATAGTTCACTAAGAATGATTACTCACCTTTGCCACCTACCTCATTGTCTATCGCAATAACAATAAATGGTCACTACACAATGTGGAAGAGATCTGTTTATTTCAGTTTGTGGGACAAACACTATGGTTCGGCAGTGTGTTATGTACTATGTATAAATGGACATGTGGGGGTTAATCTAGAGCAGGCAGGCAATGTGGACAAACATGACGCATACTAGAAAGCACACTATCAAAGCTCTCATTGAACATCGTTAACTTGCAATAAAGCCCATCTCTGTTGCCTTCCTCAACATATAGGCAAAAATTGTTAGACACCAGTACACCACCCAATTGCGAAATTTGCTGAAGGACATGGCCAAAACCTAGACTAGCTGGTGAACACATTCCTCTCTGGCAATTTGCACAAGCATGCAAGAGGCAATGAATATGCATTTAGATAATCATGGTGAATAGACCCTCAGTTTAGTGGGGTCCATGAGTTAGACTTGGTCTTCTTTCCTTGATCCCCACCCTGAGGCCTAAGCGCACTGTGATACTACTATCATGATTGGAGTCCAACAAATTTGATGACTGGTCTGGCAATCCCAAGGCTGATTGAGTAGTGACTGGGCTGGCCTAGTGTTCGGCCCAACAAAGATCATCAGCTAGCACATCCTCGCCAAGGATGTCGCATACTTCATGCAATTATATACCTTTCTACAGCCTGTGGAGGTGTAGTATCGACCCAAGCAGAAAGACTCAGCCCACTGCTGCTTCCACAGTCCACAAAGGCGTCAAATGAGAGCATTTGCTATAGAAATGGTGTCCCACAAACAATGTTTTAAAAAACGCAATTAAACTTCGTTTAATCTCGATTAAACACTAAACGGAGGCCCAACGTCTCGTTTAGGGCCTAGGCGCCCAATTAAACTTTGGGCGTGCCAAGATGCTGCGTCTACGCGCTAGGCGGCGTGTAGGCGGCACGGACACGTGAAAAATCGGCGCTAGGCGTCGCTGGTCGGGTGGGCGGTGGCCACGCGCGCGTGGAGAACGCGAGTGGGAGAGGGCACGCTCGCGCGGGAAAAAAGCGCAAGCTGTGGGCGGGCTGCACACGGAAACAGAGCGGGCGGGAGGGATCAGATAGATATGGAAATTACTCCTTTCCTTTCCTCACGCACGCGAGGCCGTGACCCGCCGCCACTCTTGCCGCTGGTAGCGAGCGGAGCCCCTGCTCGAGAAATCGCACAGCCTGGAGGGGGATCGAGGCAGCACATCCAGGTGTTATTACTTAGTACTTACTACTAATCTTGCTCCTAGCAAGAGGTATGATCACTGTTATTACTTCTAGTTATGTTATTAGTTCTGATTTTGCTCTCAGCATCACAAAAATAAAAAAAACCAAAAACGTTTAATCAGGTTTAATCTACGTTTAAACTTCCTAAACTCTAAACCTTAGGCTAGCGCACGCCTAGCATCTAGCGTTTTTTAAAACATTGCCCACAAAGTAGTGCGCCTCACAAAGTGTAATATGCACACACATCAACAGAATCAATTTTCAAATTCCACGGAAGTGTGTTGGAGTATATGTCTGTGGCCCATGTGGCTAGGCCCATGAGGCCCATGTATGCTACACTATATAGCTACCCTTCTAGGGTTAGCCTAATCAATCAAGTCCACTCATTCCAACATGGTAAAAGAGCCTATCTCTCCCCTTCCCTCTTCCTCCCTCTTCCCAGCCGCCGGCTGACTCCAGGCAGGGGCGCCGCCGCCTGCTGCCTCCTCCCCAGCCGGCCATGGCTGATCCCCCTCCTCCCTCCTTCTTCCTCCACTTCCCCCCCCTCTCCCACCCCACCTCCTGGGCAAGGATAGTTGCCTCCCCTCCTGTGCCGCGCCCTACAGTCGCCCTCCCTGCTGCCGCCGCCGCCGGATCCCCTGCTGCAGCCGCCGCCCTTCCTGGCGCCACCGGCCATGGGGCCGCCCTCCCCGGCCTCCCTCTGGAGCAGCCTTCCCTCCCTGCCGCCGCGGGCCACCCTCTGGAGCAGCCTGGCGCCGGCGCGGCTCTCCACTGGACGCGGCCAGCCGCCCCTCTCCTCCCTGCCGCGGGCTGGGGCGCGCCTGGAGGGCCAACAGCCGCCTCTGGCACTCGTCTGGCCCTCGCCCTCGCGGCCGATGGCGCTCCCGCCACAGCAGCACACCCGGTCACCCCGGCTGATGCCGCTGACGCCGTCGACCCAGATCTTCCAGGGGACGCCGCCGCCGCCGCCGCCGCCGTTGCTGCTGCAGCCGATCTGGTGCTCACCGGGGGAGATGGAGCGGCCTCCAACCCGCTCCAGCCCGTCTCCACCCTCGTTGCCGCCCTCGTTTCCGCACGTGCCGCGGCCGCTGCCGGTCAGGAGCGCGTCCGTGCGGCTGCCCTTCTGTGGCAACGGGAGCGGGACGCCGCCGACACTCTGGCCCGCCAGATCGCCGAGGCGGAGCACCTTCTCGCCCAAGACGGGGGCCACCTCTTCCGGCTCGACGGGACACCTCACCTCCACCACTACGGCTCTCCGTCACGACCCGGCCGACCCCCTCGTCTCGCAGCTCCACTACCAGGCCGGCGGTGTCCAGAACATCCGGCTTCTCGTTCCGGTCGTTCTCGACCCCGAGTCGCCCTCGTACGCTCGTTGGAGGGATCTGGTGGTCCTCACTCTTCGCCGCTACGCCCTCGACGACCACGTCCTCGACGAGCCTACGCCCATGGTCCAGACTCCGTCGTGGCTGCGTCTGGACAGCATCGTGCTTTCCTGGTCCTCGGCACGATCTCTGTCGACCTCCACGACCTCGTCCGCACCTCCACCTTAGCTCGCCAGGCGTGGCTGGCACTCGAGGGCCAGTTTCTGGGCAATGCTGAGGCCCGAGCTCTGCGCCTCGACGCGAGCTTCCGGACCTTCGTCCAGGGGGATCTCGCCGTTGGCGAGTTCTGCCGGAAGATGAAGACCATGGCAGATTCCCTCGGCGACCTGGGCTAGCCCGTGGAGGATCGCATCCTCGTCCTCAACGTCCTCCGCGGGCTCAGCAACCGCTACGCCCACCTCCGGACGTGGATCACCCGTCAGCGGCCCTTCCCCACCTTCCTACAGGTCCGCGACGACCTCGTCATGGAGGAGCTCACTCAGGGCCTCCAACCGGGGTCCACCACCACTCCGGGGTCCTCGTCCTCCTCGACCGCCCTGGCTGCTTCTTCGCCGCGCCCGACTGCCGCTCCTCGTCCGTCTGCTCCACCACCGTCGTCCCTTCTTGGTCCTCCTCCCTCCGGGCCAAGCGGAGGTGGGGGGGGGCCGTGGCGGTCGTCGCCGACGTGGTGGGAGCGGTGGGGGTCGTGGGGGAGGTCGTGGTGGGGCCACCCCGCCTGCTGGTCCACCGGGGGGCACCATGGCCTTCTTTCCACAACCCGTGGTCAGGGCGCATTTCCATGTGGCCCTACCACGCTCCCGGGGGTGAGCCTCGCCCACCGGTGGCCATGTTTACTGGTCCTCCCACCTCCGGCTCCGCTTCACCGTCGTGGGCTGCTTTCCCCGGCACCTCTCCCGGGTCTGCCGGCTGGGACCAGGCGGCCTTGGCACGGTCGTTCAGCACCTTGGGTTTGACACCCCCGGTCGGACCTGAGTGGATTGCCGACTCGGGTGCCACCTACCACACCACCCCCAACTCTGGTATACTTTCTTCCGTCCATTCTCCTTCTCTCCCCTCGTCCATTATGGTTGCAAATGGTTCTTGTCTTCCTGTTACCTCTATGGGTACCGCCGGTGCTCATGGTCCTTTCGTCTTCCCGATGTTCTTGTTGCTCCCTCTATGGTTCACAATCTATTCGTCGTTTTACAGCTGACAATTCGTGTTCTGTGGAGTTTGACTCTTGTGGTCTTACTGTGAAGGATTTGGCTACCCGGCGTCCTCTACTCCGATGTGACAGCACGGGCCCCCTTTACACTCTCCGCTTTCCGGCGTCTGCCTCGCCATCTTCGCTTTTGTCAGCTGCCTTCGCCACCACCTCTTCTACCACTTGGCACCGGCGCCTCGGCCACCCTGGACGTGATGCCCTGATGCAGCTTAGTCATAGCTCAGACATTCGTTGTACTCGAGCTCATGATGAGCAGTTGTGTCATGCGTGCCAAATGGGCCGTCATGTTCGTCTTCCTTTTTCTAGTTCTTCACATGCGGCTCGCATTTTTGATCTTGTACATTGCGACCTATGGACGTCTCCTGTACTCAGCATTTCTGGCTATAAGTACTATCTGGTGGTGGTTGATGATTTTTCTCACTATTCGTGGACGTTTCCCTTACGTGCCAAGTCTGAGACATTCCCTGCGCTTCACCATTTTTTCGCCTGGGTTTCCACTCAGTTCGGCCTCACCATCAAGGCCGTCCAGTGTGACAATGGCCGTGAGTTCGATAACTCCACCTCTCGGGCTTTCTTTCTCTCGCGGTGTCCAGTTGCGCATGTCTTGCCCATACACCTCCTCTCAGAATGGCAAGGCGGAGCGCATGATTCGCACTACCAATGACATCGTGCGTACCCTTCTTCTTCAGGCCTCTCTCCCTGCTCGCTTCTGGGCCGAGAGCCTGCACACCTCCACCTATCTTCTCAACCGCCTGCCTTCCGCTGCTTGCCCGGCTCCTACGCCGCACCACGCTCTTTTCGGTACCCCTCCGAGGTATGACCACCTTCGAGTCTTCGGGTGTGCGTGTTACCCTAACACCACAGCCACTGCTCCACACAAGCTGGCTCCCCGATCCACTCTCTGTCTTCCTTGGATATTCCCCGGACCACAAGGGGTATCGCTGCTACGACCTTACCTCTCGTCAGGTCCTCATCTCACGCCATGTGGTGTTTGATGAGTCTGTCTTCCCCTTTTCCACCACCACCCCTTCCACCTCCCCCCTTGACCTCTCCTCCTTATTTCCCACTGATGCGGTGGTCGAGCCACCTTTGCCGTTGTTTCCTGCAGGTTCTACGGCCCCGTGCCCCAGCTCGCCGTCGGCCGGTGCTTCCCCCGACCCTGCTCCTCGCTTGAGCATGGATGGGGACCCTTCCGGGCCGGCCCCTGTCCTTCCGCCTGACGGGGGTCCCCGGCCGTCCTCACCGGCTCCGACTGCGCGCTTCGCCCGGCCGATCCGCGTGTACCAGCGCCGGGCACGACCTGATGCGGCACTTTCGCCACCGCCGCCGGTGGTCCCTCCTTCGCCGGCGTCCCCACCGGAGCTGTCCTCCACTCCGCTGGGTACACCGGGGCCGTCACCGCCGCCCCACACTGCTCGCGTTGAGCCCCCGGTATATCACCCGCAGCTCCTTCACCGCCACCCGCGTCATGTTCACCCTATGGTGACACGACACGCGGCAAGGACCCTGCCGCCCCCGGCTCTCGCGGCGATGCCCATGGACTCGCAGGTTTCTCCAGTACCCTCTTCCGTCCGTGAGGCTTTGTTGGACCCTCACTGGCGCCACGCGATGGAAGAGGAGTACGCGGCTCTCCTCGCCAACCGGACCTGGGATCTGGTGCCTCGTCCACCCGGCTCCAATGTCGTCACCGGCAAGTGGATCTGGACACACAAGCGCCGGGCTGACGGCACTCTCGAGCGGTACAAGGCTCGTTGGGTTCTCAGGGGTTTCCCTCAGCGGCCTGGTATTGACTATGATGAGACTTTCAGTCCAGTGGTGAAGCCGGCTACAGTGCGCACGGTGCTCTCCCTCGCCCTCACTCGCTCCTGTCCCGTGCATCAGCTGGATGTCAAGAATGCCATCCTGCATGGTCTTCTCACTGAGACAGTTTACTGCAATCAGCCGGCCGGGTTTGTTGACTCCTCGTGTCCTGACATGGTCTGCAGGCTCAACAGATCTCTCTACGGCCTCAAGCAGGCTCCCAGGGCATGGAACCATCGCTTTGCTGCCTTTTTGCGCTCACTGGGGTTTGTGGAGGCCAAGTCCGATACGTCACTGTTCATCTTCCACCATGGAGCTGAGACTGCGTATCTACTGCTCTATGTTGATGACATTGTCCTCACCGCCTCCAGTGAGTTACTCCTTCGCCGGATTATCACCTCTCTCCAGCAGGAGTTTGCGATGAAGGATTTGGGTGTGCTACATCACTTCCTTGGGGTCACTGCTGCGCCTCACCCTGCTGGACTTCTCCTTCACCAGCAGCAGTACACTCTTGACATCCTTGAGTGAGCCGGGATGACTGACTGCAACCCCTGCTCCACTCCAGTTGACACACAGGGCAAGATGTCTGAGGCTGAGGGGAACCCGGTGTCTGATCCCACCGCGTACCGGAGTCTTGCTGGTGCTCTCCAGTACCTCACCTTCACTCGTCCGGACATCACGTATGCGGTTCAGCAGCTGTGCCTTCATATGCATGATCCGCGGGAGCCCCACCTCATTGCCCTCAAGCATCTCCTCCACTACCTACGCGGCACTGTGGACTACGGCCTGCTCCTTCACCGGCGGTCCTCCTCCACTGAGATGGTTGTCTACACTGACGCTGACTGGGCCGGCTGTCCGGACACTCGGCGCTCCACCTTTGGCTACGCTGTCTTCTTGGGCGGCAACCTGGTGTCCTGGTCGTCCAAGCGTCAGCAGGTGGCCTCCCGCTCCAGTGCCGAGGCGGAGTACCGCGCCGTGGCCAATGGCATGGCCGAGGCTTCTTGGCTCCGACAGCTCCTGGCCGAGCTTCATAACCCTCTACTCCGGAGCACGCTTGTCTACTGCGACAACGTCAGTGCAGTCTACCTCTCCACCAACCCCGTGCAGCACCAGCGGACCAAGCATGTGGAGATTGATCTTCACTTCGTCCGTGATTGGGTGGCCATCAGCGAGGTGCGAGTCCTACATGTACCTACGACGTCCCAGTTCGCCGACATCTTCACCAAGGGCCTCCCATCGACGACCTTCGCCGCCTTTCGCTCCAGCCTCAACATCACCAGTGGCTAGTTGAGTCTGTGGGGGGGCTCGTGTGTATTTTCTTTTCCTGGTGTTCAGTCTGAATCCGCTGCGTCGGTAGTTCAGACTGCGGGGGAGTGTTGGAGTATATGTCTGTGGCCCATGTGGCTAGGCCCATGAGGCCCATGTAGCTACCCTTCTAGGGTTAGCCTAATCAATCAAGTCCACTCATTCCAACAAAGTGGACATCATACAGACTACACACTATAAAAGGAGGGGGGACGTGTGCCTACCAGCTGGTGCTTTAACGAAGAGGAGGGGCAGGAGGGAGAGGTGGCACCCCACCCATAAAATTCTATCTTGCATCCACCATTGACTTTAGGGAAGTCACAAGTGAGGTCATGGAAGGAGACACAGCCAGAGCTCGTGAAACTAGTATTGCATAAACTGCATAAAACACATTGGTAGCTCCCCTTTGACAATGACTAGGATTGGTGGGCTTGTGGCCCATTTTTCGCTATGCATTGCAGGGAGGGCAAGTTTTGATTGCCCATTCTTTGAATTCCCAGGGCACGGTGACCCTGAGGGGACCAACAGCACGAGCTGCTAACAGACCCCTATGGGATGCAAGCTTGAAAAGCCAAAAGGAGCTTCATATGGCAGTACTTGGTAACAAAGAGGTGCAAGGCAAGACAGCCAAGAAGAGATATATTGGAAGACACATAGGCTACTTGATCTGGCCAAGCCTGATGCTTTATAACCAACAAGATGACGGTTCTCACCATCTCCATTCTTATTTGTCAAGATAAAAGATGTACAAAACCAATTTACCTAAGAAAAAAAATCAAATTTTAACCAAACCTCCATAATTTGTTTAAGAAAAAATAACTGTGCAAACAAAATGGCGATGAACAATTTCAGTGTGTAACATCTGAGATGGAATTACATGTTGGGGAGTACACCGTACATCTATCATGTCAAGATTTTTTTTAACTTTGGGAGAGTGCTGCACTACATAGACCACCATATTCATATAGTCAATTGCAGCCTTGCAGGGATCATTGATCAAAAGCCAAAATAAAAAAATGATTTGAAATGGCAACTGTTGATTATATTTATCTAGCAGCTTACTCACAGGAAAAAGTATGTAGCAGATTTTCGTAATTCTCTATCCCTCAAGGGCCACAGAATGAGACATCTTGTGCTTAATAGGCGTAAATATCTAAAGCACTTGACCATGTCTTAATCCTTTACAAGCACTGTGTTGCTCTGCCACATCGGCTTTGTTACTTTCTTTTTTCACACATATTTAATTTAGCTCAAAATACAATAGGGCCCCACCCCATGGTCTTCCCATCCGAAAATAGAATTTAAGTAGCATAGACGAAGCACAATAAACCCATCAGAAATATTATGCATCCTCAAAACAAATCTGCATGTTTGGTATCAGAAAGGGATTAAGGATCGATGCTGAACTTTCTAGGTCTGGTTAAATTTGGCCACGCACGCACATAGTATATTTATTTGATATTCACACAAAAGTGTGATTATGCATAAACAACAATTCACTGACAGACCAAAATGGTTAGGGGAAGTGTATCAAGACAATATACCATGGTGTTGCCTTATCTTTGGATGATCACAAAGTAGTGGACTGGTGGTAGTTACACAAGATCTGGATATGAATATTTAGTTGTTGCATATCAAGTCTGGGTTTAAGAGTTTTCAGCAATGTCAAGTTTTCGGAAACGGAAAGGTCCATAATGTACCATGGGCCAGCCCCTCAAGATATCTCCAATGGATAAGCCTCTTGATCCATTGTAGACTAAAAGCAGTTTTAGACACAGAGTATGTCCAACAAAGAAATTTTCTGGTCCAAACATAACGGGTTTAAGGGGTATTTAGTCTAGTGGCCTGGTCAATATACTAAATTCACAGAACCTTTACAACGGCATCTTGATGGCAATTGCATTGCTGGTTTAAGAACACACACATCTCATCCATAACTACCATCGCACATACATGCAGGACTAGACCCAATCATATGTATCTAGTGATAAATTGCGATCCCTGGTATCAACATGGTCTGAACCGCAAGCAAGAGGAGAATTGGAACAAACTCTAAGCGCACGCGTGCGTGGATGCGGAAGCTCACCTGGTGGGTAGGGACTTGAGGTGAGAGGCGAGCGCGGAGGCGTGGTGATGGACGCAGGCCGCGGCGCCGAGGGCGAAGGCGCCCGTCCAGGTGGAAACGAAGCGCTGCGGGTCGGAGTGCGGGACCCCGGAGTCGCCTCTATAGGCCCGCGCCCAGTAGTCGTCGAACTCACCCATTCTCCTTCTCTTTCCCCAAATCGAACCTTCTCGTCGGTGCCGGAGGCGAGGCTCCGGGAAGAAATAGATGGATGTCGGCCTGGGGTTTTGGGGAGCACGGAAGACGGGAAGAATGGATAATATATACGGTGCGCAGTGGGTTGATAACTGCGACTCTGATTATGCCAAACGATACTAATTGTTTTTTCCGACATCACGTCATCGTTGTTAATCATATTCTGTGCCTTATACCTAACAAATATATCAAAAAAAATGACGACAAAAAACAAGACTGTGGGGGCCAAAATTTGATATTTTGGAAGCCAATTATTTCAAACTGCTGGAGATCGACCTTCTTTTATCCTCTCAATACCTTTTAGAAGTTATAAAACTATATGTTTTGGGAGGAAAAAATGGGGTATTCTTGAAGATGCTCTGGTACGCCATTGTCTAAGATTTTTTTTCCAACATCACATCATCGTTGTTAATCATATTTTGTGTCTTATGCCTAACAAATATATAAAATATGATCATTTTACCATTTATCTAAGCTAGACACAGTTTCAATAAATCCCTTTTATGACTAACAAATTCATTTTACCATTTTACCATTCATAACTAACAAATCCCTTTTATAACTAACAAATTCATTTTACCATTTTACCATTTAACAAATCCCTTTTATAACTAACAAATTCATTTTACCATTTATCTAAGTTAAACACATATTATGTGTCTTACAACTAAGCACGTGAGGTAGATTGTATAAATCTAGAACCTTAAAATTCTGAAAGGATCTATTCGCTTGATGCCGAGATACTTAGAAATGTCACATAGATATTGTGCCAGCAGGCAGCAACCGCATAGCCCACATAGGCGACTCGCTCAATAGCCCATGTTGTCCTTTTCCCGGTCAAATTTTCATCATCACCACCTTATTTCTCGTTGACCTTATTTCTCGATGAGTCACCCATTCACTCGTTGTTGGCCATCTTCACAGTTTGTAATGGTTGGCAAATATAATATTGATATCATATTTGATCTTGTTGCATAAGTTTGGTCATTAATATGGTTTCTCCATAATTGTACTTTGACCCAATTTATTTTGTCTATATCGTAAAATGTCCATTAACATTTTTACTAGCCAAGAGACCCCTTCATGTATATGTCTTGCTCGTATTGCTGAGCTATTTGCATTAACTAGAACAACCAATTATGTCCCAAATGATGCTATTCTATTCATTAACATAAGAAATCACCTGAAAACAAACACTAAAAATGTTTCTATGTATATTATATTTCTTTTCTGACTTCAACGAGTGAGGATGGGTTGTGGAATGATTCATAAAGTGAGGAGGAACCCTTGCAATGGTGTATGTGGCATATTGTCCATTAATTAAGGAGTTGTTCAGTATAAATGTGGATATCTAAATGTGGAGTTTTTTTTTCTTTTTTTTTTTGCCCACGCAAAAAAAAAAAGCCCCCTTCTAAACTCTTGCAATGGCATATGTGGTATTGGTAGGCGAGCACGCTCAAGCTAGCAACGAGGACGAGGCATGGGTCAACTATGAGCAGGGTGGGAAATGCGTAGACCACCGATAGCCATGTGAGCAGGTAGCGTGAGGCGACGAAGTCCACATAGTGTTGATATCCTTCGTGCCATCGTAAATGCCACCGCGATTTGGATATGAAAGTGCATCTAGCCCTTCAGTGAGTTTTGGATGATTGAATGACAACGTGATTAAAGGTGTAACCTGTTTGCTAAGTGTGAACAGGAAATATGATATCTCACATGTACTTAATAAAAACAAAAAATGATGCATTGTTGGAAATAATCTAGTTCAAATATAAGACAACAATGCAAATGTAATTCATGCAAGACTTACTCAATTGTGAGATTTCTATGGCTTATGCGAAAGCAAGCACGTTGAAGAACTTATTAATGAGACATAAGAGATTGCATATGGAATGGTCTCACATTCTAAAGCTTGCTACATTGAAAGACATCTACACAAATAATCTAAATGGATGATTCAACACCAAGTGTAACTTGATGGCTTGAGATGGTGCCCAAGGAAAGGCTCCGAGGAACCTAGGTAGGGTGAAGAAGGAAGTACTTGCATTTACTCCCTCGGCCAAAAATGGTTATTCTCGCTTCTCAAAAAGTCAGCAACTTTTAACTTTGACCAAATATATTTAACAAAATATTAATATTCATGGTACATAATTAGTATCATTAGGTAGATCGTTGAATATACTTTCATAATAAACTTATTTAGAGATATAAATATTGCACGTATTTTCTACAAACCTAGTCAAAGTTGAGAAAGTTTGACCGACACGATTCCTATAGTGACTCTATTTTTGAGAGGAAGGGAGTAGTTGGTACCAATCAAATCATGACGGACACATTGAAGTGGAGAATCAAATCTTGAATGTATTAGTGGAAAGTGACTTGATACATTTGGAGTCAACTCACGTTTATTGAATGCAACCAAGTCACATGCTCAAGATGGCTATGCTCAAGGAGAAAATCAAGATCGACATGTTTGACACCCTCATTCGATGATCATTGAAGTATATGGCATTTTGGTTCAAAGGAATTCAACTCAAGCGCTTCAAACTCTGTTTTCATTTGATTTTGAGTTAATAGGTATGCCGTACTATTTAAGAGGGATGCATCATGTTGATAGATAATTATTCATAAGTGCTCAAGCAAACCCATGTGAGATTTGAGTGAAAGAGAGAGAGCCAAGTGCTAACTCCCAATGCTACAGATCTAAATACCGGACATGTCCGGTATTGGTCTGGCCACAACATCTTCTTTGGTTTTCTCGAGTTCGTTCGTCGGGAGTTCCGGGGGTCGAGAGTTCCGGCAATCGTCGGAAGTTCCGACGCCTCACATGCGCTATTGACTTAGTAACTGTTGGCGTCGATATTCGCCAACGGCTACATAACGGCTAGTTTTTCAAATGGGCTATAAATGCCCCTTAGCCTCCACCTTTGGAGGCTGATGATTCTGCTGACTTCCAGACATGTTTGTGAGCCTTGAGAACACTTTCAATCCTCTTTTAGTGAGTGATTGACTCAAACTTGTAAAATCCATCTCGTAGGTTGAGTGAGATTCAAATTTGAGAGCAAGCCACCCTTGAGCACTTGTGCATATTTGTCGATCTCGTGTTTTGCATTTGTTACTCTTGGATTCTTCGGTCCTAGACGGCTAGGCGTTGCTGGAGAGCACCCAAGAGCTCGTGGTGTGCCTCGGAAAGTTTGTAACTGTTCAATTGCACCACCGCAAGGGAAGAAATCAAGTAGTGGAAGGAGGAAAAAGGATGGAAAAGACTCTGGCAAGAGTGGCCTTCGTGGTCCTCTAGAGCTGACCTTTGCTGGGTCGCTCGCAGCCCCCCTCAACGAAAAGTAGGTCTCGATGAAGGCTGAACTTCGGTAAAACAAATATCGTATCTCGATCTCTCTTTACATTTGGTATTTGTGATCTTGTTGTGTTATTTGAGCTTGTGAGCAGGTGATCAGTGAGTGTCTGCAGCTTGTGAGCAAGGAAGAATCAGACGGAACAAGTCAGGCCGCTATCTGCAGAACCCGCATATAACAGACATGTCCGGTATTTAGGGCCAGTGCCCAATTCATTTGTTCTTTGCTCTAATCTTTGTGTTGCAAGTTTGTGGCTCCTAGACCCTTTTAGTACCTTGTTCACTCTGTTGGTTAGCTCATGAGGGGTTTATTTATCTGATTAAGAGTTTATTGGAAACTCCAACACTAATTGTTTCTGCATTCTGAAGGGTTAAATTTTTAGAAACGCCTATTCACCCCCTGTAGGTGACGTCCTCGGTCCTTTCAGGACACGGTCCTCACCGGCCTTCCCATGCGCCAATTGCAACCCGCTGTAGTTAACATTATAGGCAGCGAGCGAGAGTGACATTTATATATGTCTGGCAAGTTTAGATTCATCTAAAACTTATTTGCCTTCACGAGTCACACGAACTGCGTTGCTAAAATTCTGTAGGAAGTGTTTGCAAATGCGAAAGGCTCTAACAGAGTCTAGGCACGACTCCGAGGACCAGACATGAGCGTGGCGTCGAGAAGCTTTTCTGAGGGACCCTGGGTCTAGAGAGGAACCCATAGTAGGTGTGCATGTGGTCCTAACGCGAACCTCGAGACTAAAGATGTTAATGGGGCCCAATCCTCGATTTCCTGCGGGAAATTCCCCTATTAGTGGACGAGGATGAGGCCAAATTGCTCCCACAGGAAATAATATGGTAGAAAAGCTTTCCCCGTCAGAGATCGCGGGGACGGGGATGGTTAAACTAGTCCCCGTCCCTGATCCCCGATCCCCGCCAACCCGCCCTGCTTAACTAGCATCTTACGCACTGGACTTCAAATGAACCAGCTACGCAGCCCATTAAAGGCCCAATCTCGTAGCCAAGTATATATAAGCGCACCTAACCCTAAATCCCTTCCCAACCCAACTCTATCCATTCCCCAGCCGCTCACTTTCAGGTGCCCATGGCTCGCTGCTCCTGTGGCACAGCACACTAGCCACCGCCCGCTCGGCCCTCCGCCAACCAGCGGCACCTCCGCCACTCCGCGTCCGCTCGCCCGCAGTCCAACGTTCAGAGCCGCCACGCCGCGCCACCGCAAGTGCTCATGACGGCGTGAGCTGCAGAGCCTGCTGCTCGCTCCTGTTGTTCCGCGCGAGACGGAGCCGGTTGCTGGAGTTCAGATTGGAACGATGTGCTGCTGCTTGGAGCCGGGAAGAGCAGCGTCGCTTGGAGCCAGGAGGATGCCATGGTAGCAGTTTGCTAAGCCTGCTGCTCGCTCCTGTTGTTCCGCGCGAGACGGAGCCGGTTGCTGGAGTTCAGATTGGAACGATGTGCTGCTGCTTGGAGCCGGGAAGAGCAGCGTCGCTTGGAGCCAGGAGGATGCCATGGTAGCAGTTTGCTAATACGTTTAATTTGGTTGCCTTTTGCATTTCTCCCATCCATTTTTTGCTATTGATTGGAGATTTGATGCGTGGCTGTGAGGGTGCCATGGCTGGAACGGATCTTGGTGTTGTTGTATATGTTGTGATTTATGAATCCGTGATGTGTTTGTATTATTATGTGAATTTCTGAATGTATGAATGGATGATGTTTTGCTGAACTAGCCGAGGACGGGGATCCCCACGGGGATTATTTCCCCGCACGGGGACGGGAATAGGAAAAAGATCTCCCCCGTGAGCTTTCACAGGGACGGCAACGGGGAATTTGTGGCCCCGCGGGTACGGGATGGGGAGTCATTCCCCGACGGGGAATTCCATCTTTACTGGAGACTAGTTGTATTCACTGTGAGCATGAGAGGAGTGAGAGAAGAGAAGAAACGGAGATGAAGAGATATCTCGAGAGGCAATAAGACATGTGTACTTTGAATCCTGAGTCAGAACCTTATACGTATGAAATCCAATGCTTAGTCTTGATGCATGTGTCAGACAGCGCTGCTCAACCATAAAGCAAACACGTCCTAAATGCTTTCGCATGCCTCATAAGCAAAATATTCGAAAAATATAAAGGAAAAAGTCTGCATAACCTCAACACCTATTGCAACTCGAGTACTTCACCCCTAAAATTTAAACCTAGATATTTGATCCTCCACCTTTGCAAAACCGTTTAAATAATTCCCCATGGTGGTTTTGTACAGTGGTTTTGCCACGCTGGTGCGCTGAGATGGACATTGATGCTAATGTGGATGATTGACAAGTAGGCCCCGCTTGTAAGTGGGTAGCAGGTCTCCTCCCTCGCCTCCCACGCCGGCATTAGCCGTACGCGTTGGTGACATAAAGGGTGTCGGACCGCCGGTGGAACCGCAGGCCCAGCGGCCGCCCGCACGAGCTCTCCGTGGCCACAGGCGGGAGCTTGGACGGCGCCGTGCAGTTGTTCTTGGTGTAGCTCGGGCTGTACGTGTACGTCCCGAAGCCGGAGCCGTTGCCGTTGCCGCCCACCGAACGATGCGGCCGTCGACGACGTTGACGTACGACCCAACGTCGCGGCCGTCGAACGCGACGCTCTCCGGGGCCGACCAGAGTGTCGGGCAGCTCCAGCCGTTGGACTTTGCTTGCGTCGATATCCTTCGCTGTGGCGGCGGCGGCCGCCAAGGCAGAGGGCAGCAGTAGCGCAGCTAGCGACATCTAGGCCACCCACACGGACTTGGTTGCCCCCGCCAGCGACGGGTTCGCCCGAGCCTACTCGCTTGGTGCTCCCGCTCGAGGCAACGTTGCAGGCAGCCAGACCAATATACTAACTGGAAGAACAAGTTAACAAATGCCTGGGCTTTCACTTGAAGCAATGCCGTTGCAGACTTTTGTTTCTTGCCAGTTATGCTCATTCTTTTTCCTTTCAAATAAATTAACAATGTCTCGAAGCATCTCTCCAATTCCTAAGGGTGCTGAATCACCCGGTATGACAAACGTACATGCTCCTGCATGCTGTCACCATGGACGGTTCTTTCTACGCCAGCTTAACGAGCTTCTCTGCCAACGTTCTGTCCGTGGAACAGCGTGGCGAACGCCGACGGGACGCTCTCCTCGAGCACCTGACCTTCCTGTCCCGGATCCAGCCGCCGTTGACGGCGTTGAACTCGGCGAACCAGGGCAGAAGTCCCAGGCGAAGAAGCCTTGGACGGTGACGCGCTTGTAGATCACCTCCAGCAGGTCTGGCACCGCCCGCTGCCCGTGCACTCAAAGATGACGCCGCTGAGCGCCACCCGGCGTAGGTGTTCATGTTGGCCAGCGCCGCCTCTAGCATCTCGCCGCCCACGTTCTCGAAGTAGATGTCGATGCCGTCGGGGAAGTACCTGAACAAAATGTCTGTTCTGTGTCAGCCTGCATGCAGAGTGACAGGCACCACCGAACAACGGACATGGAGGTGAGGAAAGAAGACCTGCCACTTACAAGCGGGACCCACTTGTCGTCGTCCATGTCAGGTTTTAAGTCCACCTCAGCGCGCTCGCGTGGCAAAACCACTATGCAAAACCACTATAGGAGGTTATTTGAATGGTTTTGCAAAGACGAGGGGTTCAATACCTGGTTTTAAAGGTTATGAGGTGAAGTAGTCAAGTTGCAATAGATGAGGTGGTTATGTAGATTTTTTTAAAATATAAATTTTTGTGACAATGCTGGGTATATAACTGGTTATATGTACGAGTAAAATGAGTAAAATAGGACTAGAAGCTGAATAACACCTTTTTTTCATTTTTTTAGCCGTGCACAATAAAAACCCTTTTATTAAAGTTCTAAGCTGGCATTTTTTAGTGTGGCAAAAAACAATTAAATATCCGATAAATTTCTGAATCCCATTTACCATAACCCTGGTCCTCGTCCGATCAACCAGTTCAGGGTGTGTTCAGTTGGTGAAAAGTGGGTGAAAAGTTACTGTAGCACATTTCGTTGTTATTTGGCAAAATTTGTTCAACCATGGACTAACTAGGCTCAAAAGATTCGTCTCAACATTTACAGACTAACTATGCAATTAGTTATCTTTTTTACCTATATTTAATGCTCCATCCATGCGTCCAAAGATTCGATGTGATGGGTGGAAGAGGAAATATTTTGAGTTTGCATGTAAAATGAACACACCCTCAATGTCGAAATAGAGGCGCAACTAACAGTTCCCCTCGAACCCTAGGCTCTGGATCTGAGCGGGCTGCGGGGAGCGCGTACATGAGCAGCAGCCGGGGCATGGGGTGATGGACGCGAGGTGTCGAGTGCGGCGGTGGCTCAGACGCTGGAGGCGGCGGCGGGGTTCGCCTGCGCGCACCTCTTGTCGTTGAGCGCGTTCGTCACCTCGGTCGCCCGCCGCGTTCAGCGCCGTCCTCTCGGCCGCGCAATCTCCAGCTTGTGCCACGTCTTGCAGTCCCAGAGTCTCTCGAGGAGGTTTCCTGGGGCCTGGGGGCCGTCTCCCCTCGCCACTGACTCCTCGTCTCCGGCGTTCTGAGGTATATTGCCATGTTTCATAGGGCCTAGTTGCCTCGGTGGCTCTAGCGTTTCATGACACACTTTGCTTAGCTATGCCAAAGTTTCTGTTACAGCACGCCAGCTTTAGCAACGTGGGCAATGCTAGGATTTACACATGGATGTGGGGACTGGCGGGCACAAGTTGTAAGGTTTTGCAGTTGACATAGATGCGATGCCATTTTATCCGACATAGCATGGATAACATAAAATTGAGATGCCTCTTTACTCTTGTTACAATCAAAGTTGTTAACCACGGTTGTTGAGACTTCACATTAAGGTTTCATAAGCGCTAGAAGTTTTCACCAATGTATACTGGTGTTTTAGTTTGGAGCTTTGCTAATCGGTTGTATTATTTGGACCATCCAGGATTAGTAGAGATATTAGTTGGGTGTTTATAGCAAGTGAGGCAGTCGACGAAGTTTGAATAGTCACTGCTTGGCTTGCAGTTGAAGCTTGCCGTGGCGTGTTCTTGTTGGGTTATGTCGGTTGCAGGTGGACAACGGTGTTGGTAAGATGGAGGCAGTGTTGTTTCTTTAGCCGCCATTGTGGCATTAGAGATAATTAATGATGTGTCAAAGGACACAATTGCCTTGAAGTAGCAGGGGAAGGAGGATGCTTAGAAGAGGGAGAGTTGACACCAAGGGAAGCAATGTGGAAACTGCAACTCAGCCACTCAGGGATAGTGTAGTCACTGTAGTGTTGCTTCTGTTTGTGTCCAATACCATAACGAGTTATATGGTAAACTTGTGACACAAAAAGTACCGTTTATTGTTTGCCTGTCATGCGTTGAAAGCTCGAGTTTTGTTATTGTTGGGTTGTCAACCTTACATGCTTACCATGTCAGGTTTATTTATTAATTGTACTATTTTTAAATCTGAAGTCTGAACTAGCATAAATGAACAAGAGTATTCATTTTGTCGTGAACTAAATTCTTTAGATTTACATGCTGAACATACAATATGCCATAAATCAAGACTATAATTTTTTAGCTAGCTTGTATGTGTTAAGCTTTTCTGTGCTGGTCACATCGTTTAGACAATTTTTGAAATAATTGAGATTTTGTTTTCTTGAACGCGCAGGAGAGCAGTTTATGGTTATCTTGAGAACCGCCCTGACCAAAACATCGCACTACTCTGGCAGAAGGGCCATGAGTTAAGAAATACTTCAAGCCCTGGCCAAACTCCAAAACTGCAGCTCTTCGCTGGCGAAGCTCTAGCCGAGCAGAGAGGGACCCATCAAAGACACAAATATTATGATGATTCCATAATGTCCAAGTGCCAAGGATGACAAGGGAGTTAAAGTCCCTTCTGCAGCTCCTTACTGATACCTAAATTGAGAAATAGCGGCGCAATTGATTGTTCCCCCTTGAACCATGGATCTGAGCGGAAGTGGGCAGGCGAGGTTATGAGCATACATGAGCAGCAGCCGGGGCATGGGGTGATGGGTGCGGGGTGTCGAGTGCGGCGGTGGCTTAGACGTTGGAGGCGGCGGCGGGGTTCGCCTGAGCGCCCCACTTGGCGTTGGGTGCGTTCGTCACCTCTGCTGCCTGCCGCGTTCCGTGCCGTCCTCCTGGCCGCGCAATCTCCAGCTCGTGCCACGGCTTGCAATCCCAGAGTTTCTCGAGGAGGTTTCCTGGGGCCTGGGGGCCGTCTCCCCTGGCCTTGTCTCCGGCGTTCTGAGGTATATTGCCATGTTTGATGGCATTTAGTTGCCTCGGTGGCTCTAGCGTCTCATAACACACTTTGCTTAGCTATACCAAAGTTTCTGTTACAGTACGCCAGCTTTAGCAATGTGGGCAATGCTAGGATTTACACATGGATGGGGGCTGGGAGGCACAAGTTGTAAGGTTATGCAGCCGACATAGATGCGATGCCATTTTATCTGACATAGCATGGACAACATAAAATTGAGATGTCTATTTACTCTTGTTACAGTCAAAGTTGTTAACCACAGACTTGACACCAAGGGAATCAATGTAGAGACTGCAACTCAGCCACTCAGGGGTATTGTAGTCACTGTAGTGTTGCTTCTGTTTGTGTCCAATACCATAACGAGTTATGTGGTAAACTTGTGACACAAAATGTACCATTTATTGTTTGTCTGCATGCACCGAAAGCTCGAGTTTTGTTGTTGGGTTGTCAACCTCACTTGCTTACCATGTCAGGTGTATCTATTAATTGTAGTATTTTAAGTCTGAACTAGCATAATTGAACAAGAGTATTCATTTTGTTGTGAACTAAATTCTTTTGGATTTACATGCCATAAATCAAGACTATAATTTTTTAGCTAGCTTGTATGTGTTAAGCTTTTCTTGTGCCGATCACATCATTTAGACAATTTTTGAAGCATTTTGCTAGAATTTGAGAATTTTTTCTTGAATGCGCAGGAGAGCAATGTATCGTTATCTTGAGAGAAAACAATGGGAAGAGCCCTCACACACACCGGGAGGAAAACATAAATGACCTGTCCAATACTTCGTACTACTCCGGCACAGGTGTTATAGAAAGAGGATGGAAATTCTTTTGGATGCATGTGATCCCCTATTCAAGCATAGATGCATTAAGGTCAGTAAGCAGCAAGTGCATTAAGGTCAGTAAGCATAGATGCATTAAGGCCCTGTCTCGAACGATTTAACTTTTAGGAGCTTTTGCAAGAAGCTTGTTTTTTTGATAAGTTAGTGTTTGAAGAAGTAAAAGCTGGCAAAAGTTTACCTACTTTGATGCCAACGCACGCTGATGTGCCATTGTATTCCTTTGCCATTGCCGTGAATGCGCCAGCCGGGAGGCGCTTTGCCAGAGGAGACCCTCCTGTGGAGGAGGCACATGGCAGAGTGGGTCTCCTGCACAGGGAGTTGCCCGGAGAGGGATGTGCTTCTGTGGGGGTGGGGTGGGGTGGGGTGGGGGTGTGTGCTTGTCAGTGCTCTGGCTGTGGAGGGGCTCCGGCGGGGGAGGGGTGCTTTGGCGTGGGGCGGCGGCCTCTCAGGCAAGAAACGGTAGAGTCAGAATCGCGTGAGGAAAGGCGGAGGAGGAACTGAACCCTTGGGAACGGGAAAAAGCTCCTCCCTGTGGGCTTGTTGGAAAAGCCCAGTCCTAGTTCATTTGCAAAAAAACACTGAAAAATAAGGAGAAGCTACGCATTTGACCTCCCTCTGTGTTTAGCTTTTAAGCAAAGCGGCCCAATAAGCTGTTCCAAACACTATAGTGTAGTACAATTTTAGGTGTTGCAGTTTCTCTTGTACAATATTGCACAAACTTGTCGCTTACAATGTTTGAGTAACTGCTCCTGTGGGTTGTTCTTTTTATTGACTGTTGGGTTCTAGTCTTTACAATGGGAACTATGCTAGCACCCAATCACCTAGATAACAGCATTGTTTTCCTATACTTAAACCAAACTGGTAACATAAATACACCTGATAACCTTGTGAATGAGTCGTTAAACTATACCCTTCGCCTAATATACATACCCATTTGGAGAGTGAACAATTGGTTCTCGTGTCAGGGAAGCTTTGCTAGCGACAATAGTAGTGATTTTTTAGTTTCAACCTTTAACCATTAGTGCATTTTGGTGTCATATCCATTTTCTACTTAGATGGTATTAACTACTGCTAAAATAGGATTACTTTATTTAGCTTGTTATCTAGTTAAAGGAACTAAACAATCTTGGGCTGTGATTTAAACGAGCTGATACATTAGTAAGTACGTAGCACATTAAACTTTGGCTTTGACCTGCTACATGTGTCTCACTGCTTGTATAGGAATTATCTTAGTACAAATATTGGTGTCTCTATACAATATATGAACTTATATTATATATTTGTATACATGTGGTACAAGTCATATTGCCTTTTTTTGCATTAGCACAATTCCCTCTTTTACGTATTGCTCTTTCATTGAAGCTATAAGAATTTGCCACGCAATATTTGAGACCCTACAATCTCCACTCCAGAATAAAAGCCTGGGAGTTTTAGATCAGCTGTGGCTGTGAATTTGTGGATAGTTAACAAGTTCATTCATTGACCAATGCCTCTTGGTTTTACTTTTCTAGACCTTTACTGCATTTATTGTCGTTTGCTGTTTATTAGCGATAGAAACATGTCCTTATATGTCTTTTTTTGAAACACTCATCTTTAGATACAAGCATGGTAATTCCATTATCTTCAATGTCGTCCTTATTCGTAGTTATCAAAGTTTGGACTGGGGAACGTTTCCTCACATTTATCTTCTACTGATGCCATGCTAGGGTTGTGTTTGGCCCATAAGGCCATAAAGTGGGAGTCACTTGTGGCACATGAAACATAGACTTCACGTTGAACTGAAGTCTCATGACATGTTCACGCTTCCTGGGTTTCTATTACAGTGCATGCCGGTTTAGCCAGCCTTGAGTCTACTGGCATTCGGGAGATATGATGCTTCTGCTAGAGTGGCTGCTGGACTTTGAAATTCCTAACACATGTGTCATGTGTCAGGACTCAGCACTCAGATGTGGATCAAGAAGGTTGATAAGGCTTTGTGAACATGGTAATGGAGCAAGGTAGTGGATGACTGAATCACTGAAAAGACGCTGCTCAGCTTGCAGCCAGAGCTGAAACCTTGCGTGTGCTTGATGGTTTTTGTGGTGCTCAATGGTGCTGGAAAGATGGAGCCAATGTTTCTTTAGCCATGATTGCTCATTCGCCTTATAGAGAAGGAGGCGTTAGAGGCCACAATTGCCAGGGAAGGATTATCCTTCGAGCTAGGAGTGCAAAGTTGATGCCAAAGGTACATGCTGACAGCTCTTGGGAATTCGTTAAAATTGTCTGGGATAAAATGATTCACAATTATTGTGCTTTTCTTAGTTGATCACTTGTGGGGCTAGACCCTAAACGAGGTTGAGGAGTGTTTACTTAAAGTAGAACACACCGCTGGTGTGCGTGTCTAGTGCTATTTATAGCCAAAGATTGCTTTGAACATGTTGACTTTTGTGAAATCATGATGAAGGTTAAATCATATGGGTTATACTATGCCTTGAGTGTGAATGTGTGATGTTCTGAGTGGAATGTTTCACCACTTACTAAATGTCTCAGAACATCTAGAAATGTTTCTGACACTTCTATCCAGAAGTGTTTCTGACACTTCTCTAGATGTCTAGGATATGAAATGTCATCACAAAAAAAGGTGTGCTATACATAAAGTTATACATAAAGCTATACATAAAAAGGGGTGTTTCTGACACTTCTTTTCGGGCTGCAGCAGAACAGCCAGCTGTTCGTGCATTGTGTCAAGGTATACCACCTCTTTGTGAAGACGCTTCGAATTTAACACTGCATCAGGTAATTCACTGCGATAACAGGTACTGCATTGTAGGAGGTGCTGGCAAGCTAGGCTTAACTTGACTAGCATCATGAATGATGGACCGAGGAAACCCCATAAAGGGATGCATTTGTTGCTTGCGAGAGTGGGCAAGGGTTCTCATTGTTGCAGGCTTTAACCTTGGCTTCAATGATGGGGACATCTTATTATCCCCTCCAACTCCTTTTGCACCAAATGACATCTGTTTTGACTCGATACTTCCAGTGGTTCTATCCTTAGTAAGGGATGCTGACCAGCTTGATAGATGGGCATATGAGACATTTTGAATAGCTTGATCTTTGCACTGGTTAGAGCAAAAGAAAAGAAGCCGATCAGCATCCTGCCTATCAAATGAGGACACTGGTGTACCATTTACCCAAGCGATTCCAAGTGCAACCAAGCTTCTGTAGGAGATTTCTGGTGCAAGATGTTTCAAAACCTGAGCTGCCCATTTAGGCAGGGTTATCCAGACTTCAAAAGTAGAAGCTCCACAAGCCACGCACATGGAAGGTAAAGGCTCATATGAAGATGGCTTGTTATCCTCACTATTCAATAGAGCACGAACTAACTGCCTTTTCTCAATAATTTCATTCTTGATATGGCTCTCTAGAAGCTGATCATCAAAATAAGTTTGGGCACTGCCAGAAACAAGAAATGACACGTGTGCAGAACTGCAAGTTGTGATATTGCAGCGCATTGTAACAACTCCGTGTGGAAGATTTTCAGCTTGAAGAGGTGGAGGAGCACTGGCTCGGTGCTGAAGTTTACGCACAAATCTCAATATTCAACAGTGCATTCAAACCATCTTCTAGTGTGCCCAACAAACATGCATCCAGGTTGCATGGTACTCCACAGACAAGAAATTTCATGTTCACATCTTCATCATATATTCTTATAGCTGGAAAACCTTTAGAACAGCCTTCTTCCTTGTTCACTTCATTCCCAGCAAGATGACATTTGTTTTTGGAGCATTCCCAAGTAGGCGGGGGCCAAGCTTAACACTTTGTATGTAATTATTTCTTACACAATATAGTTGAAAGGCGGCATGTGCAAGTTGAAATGCATCCCATGTATGGCTGCAGGAACTATGAATGACTGACATTAACACATGACGAAAATGAGATGCTGTATAAGATGAAAATGAATTCCTCTAATATACCACATATGGTGTGCGTGTCTAGTGCTATTTATAGCCAAAGATTGCTTTGAACATGTTGACTTCTGTGAAATCATGATGAAGGTTAAATCATGTGGGTTACACTACCTTGAGTGTGAATGTGTGATGGTCTGAGTGGAATGTTTCACCATTTACTAAATATCTCAGAACATCTAGAAATGTTTCAGACACTTTTATCCAGAAGTGTTTCTGACACTTCTCTAGATGTCTAGGATAGGAAATGTCGTGACAAAAAAAGGCGTGCTGGAGCGTCAGGCTGGGATGATATATGTGTTCTCTGATGCAGCCGGAGCATCAGGTCAATGGCTTTCCCCCCAACAATTAAACCAGATGGCGGAGTGGAGCTTCATGTTGGGATGATGGCGGAGTGGAGCTTCATGTTGGGATGATGCATGCACCTTCCAAGTCTCAGAACATTCTGAATGAGCTCCTCAGTTGGCTTCTGGGAAGTCTGTAATAGCTTAGCAGCAGGATTAGTGTTGACACCACCGTAGCAGTAGTCATCGTCGTCGTCTTTTGTGTCACTGGAGTAGTCAGTCGTAAGTGTCTGTGCTGGGTTATGGATCTCCTGCAAGCAGTTGCTGGTGGTCCGTTTACTCTGTAGTAGGAGTCTGCTGGTGGAACCTGGTGGTGTAACAAAATAAAATGCTATGGCTATTGGTTAATAATAATAGGCAGCTGTGTTTGGTAAATGTGCGTGCTTTGTGATGTGCTATGTGAAAGTGAGCCTGCTGTTGGTCATAGTTGTATCATTTGCGGCGTTTCGTTTCACTGATTTCAGGCTGGTGGCGCGGCGGCAGGTGAAGGGGAGGATTACTGTTGGTGATGACTGATGACCTGCCCAATCTACAGGTGACTTGTGTCGTGAATCTGCAGTGCTAGGCATCCCATAATACAGGTGATGACGGTGAATCCGTGTGAAGATTTCATGAAAAAATCCAGATAGGCAGGCTAGCCATATCAGTGGCAGGGTCCTGGGCGTTTGCATTTGCGTGCAGTGTCTTCGGCAATAAAACCTGGGCAGTTGGAGCAGTCCTGGGGATGCCAATGAATCACCGATCCATCACTTGGCAGCATTGCGTCTGCATTGCACTGCATCCTGCACTGCACTGCACTGCATTGTGCCTGTCTCTGTCTGCTGTCTGGTACGTTGTCTGCACTGCACTGCGGGGGCCAAGCTTAACACTTTGTACGTAATTATTCCTTACACAGTATAGTCGAAAGGAGGCACGTGCAAGGCCTTGTTTAGTTACCAGACTCGGGGGTGGCCGATTCGGCACAGTGCCACCCCCGAGCACGGTAGCACTTTTGTTGTTTTGTGGTAATAATTGTCCAAATCTTGATTAATTAGGCTTAAAATGTTCGTCTCGCAAAGTACAACAAAACTGTGCAATTAGTTTTTGATTTCATCTACATTTAGTACTCCATATATGTGCCGGCATTTTGATGTGATGGGGAATCTTCTTTTTGCATAGTGAAATTTGGGGGTGAATTCTGGAATCTAAACAAGACCCAAGTTGAAATGCATCCCATGTATGGCTGCAGGAACTCTGAATGACCGACATTAACGCATGACGAAAATGAGATGCTGTATAAGATGAAAGTGAATTCCTCCAATATACTGTGGTGTGTGTTTCTAGAGGTATTTATAGCCAAAAATTGCTTTGAACATGTTGACTTTTGTGAAATCATGATGATGGTTAAATCATGTGGGTTATACTATATCTTGAGTGTAAATGTGTGATGTTCTTGGTGGAATATTTTACCATATCTAGAAGTATTTCTGACACTTTTATCCAGAAGTGTTTCTGACACTAGTCTAGATGTCTAGGATAGGAATAAAAAAAGGTGTGCTATACATAAAGGCCTCGTTCGCTTCTGAGGGCATGTTTGGATCCATGAGCTGATAGTAGTTACTCCCTCCGTTCATTTATCTCCATCATTTTAGCCTTTGGCATAGTGACCAAGGAGCATAGCAAAATCACTCAGTTTGCATTTAATCATTGCATGCTGAGCGCATACGAGGAGTCACAGGCTAGGAATAGCCAATGAGCAGCAAAGAGACAATAAATGCAGGCGGGTGGTAGCCAATGAGCAGCAAACGAACAATAAATGCGGGCAAGTCCCAAACTAATATGAAGGAGATTTTTGAATAAAAAGTTTTTGCTTAGACGAAGGAGATAAATGAATGGAGGGAGTAGCTATCTAATATTCCCTCCGTCCTAGTATATAAGGCGTAACCACCTTCGGTTCAAAGACCAAGAAACGTATTTAATTCTCTCGTTCAACACTAGTACTACTACATTGATATATGCGCCTCTAGAAAGAGCACGCCTTATATTATGGGACATGAATGAAAAGTGGTTACGCCTTATATATTAGGACGGAGGGAGTAGCACATAGCTAATATTAGCTGGATAGTAATTCACTATCTACCTATTAGCTGGAAGTGTTTGGATACCCAGCTAATTAATAGAATCATTTGTTAGAGGCGGTCCGCTTGCCTGCTTATGGAAATAAAAACAGTATTGCTAATGGACAACCAACCGGTTGATTTGGGTGAACCCATCAACTGTTTTTTTGGCCGTTGATTTCACACGTGTCACGTGCTGGACCGTGGATTTGGCTCTCTGTCACTCGCACTCCCTCCGCCGCTGCCGCTCGCTCCCTCCTGTGTCTTCCGCCGCCGCCCCCCGGCACTGTCTCCCTCCGCCACTAGCCCCCAGGTCGTTCGTCCGTCGTCGCCCAAGTCGAACCCTGGCACATTCACATCGGCTGCAGCCATTGCACATCCATCCGGTAGGGGGCGAGCAATCGAGTTCAGATCCAGGATGCAAGGCACCGGCATTGTCGAGCTCGTGAGGAAGGAGGCAGCCTCAGCGAGGATCAAGTGGGCGACGCAGGTGGTGGCCATGCGGTTGGTGCGGAACTACTGCGGTGTGCCACAGCGCAGGAACAAGTACTACACCGTGATCTGAAACATAATTTGTGAAAAATTTATGAACAATTTGATCATTTGTGAACAATTTGACAGATTTCTCTGATGTTTGGAGTCCACAGAAATAATTTAATTTTTTTGAAAAAATTGACATATATTTGTGTTATTCTCAAATTACACAATCCGTCTTATAAATGAATTCCTCCAATATACCACATATGGTGTGCGTGTGTAGTGCTATTTATAGCCAAAGATTGCGTCGAACATGTTGACTTTTTGTGAAATTATGATAAAGGTTAAATCATGTGGGTTATACTATACCTTGAGTGTGAATGTGTGATGTTCTGAATGAAATGTTTTATCACTTATTAAATGTCAGAACATCTAGAAGTGTTTCCGACATTTTTATCCAGAAGTGTGTCTGACACTTTTCTAGATGTCTAGGATAGGAAATGTTGTAAAAAAAGGTGTTCAGCCGCTGCACATCCATCCGGCAGGGGGCAAGCAATCAAAGTTCAGATCTAGGATGCAAAGTCGGCGGCGGCATCATCGAGCTCGCGAGGAAGGCGGTGGCCTCGGCGAGGACCGAGTGGGCGGCGCAGGTGGACTACGCCGTGATCTGGAACATAATTTGTGAAATTTGTGAACAATTTGATCATTTGTGAACAATTTGACATATTTCTCTCATGTTTGGAATCCATAGAAATAATTTGAATTTTTTTTTGAAAAATTTGGCTGATATTTGTGTTATTCCCAAATTACACAGTTATTCCCAAATTACACAATCCGTCTTATAAATTATACTGCCAGAAACAAGAAATGACACTTGTAGAACTGCAAGTTGTGATATCGCAGCGCATTGTAACAACTCCATGTGGAAGATTTTCAGTTTGAAGAGGTGGAGGAGCACTAGCTCAAGTTTACTCGCACGAATCTCAATATTCAACAGTGCATTCAAACCATCTTCTAGTGTGCCCAACAAACATGCATCCAGGGTGCATGGTACTCCACAGATAAGAAATTTCATGTTCACATCTTCATCATATATTCTTGTAGCTGGAAAACCTTCATAGCAGCCTTCTTCCTTGTTCACTTCATTCCCAGCAGGGATGACATTTGTTTTTGGAGCATCCCCAGGTAGGCGGAGCTCAAGCTTAACACTGTACGTAATTATTTCTTACACAGTATAGTCGAAAGGAGGCATGTGCAAGTTGAAATGCATCCCATGTATGGCTGTAGGAACTCTGAATGGCTGACATTAACGCATGACGAAAATGAGATGCTGTATAAGATGAAAATGAATTCCTCCAATATACCACATATGGTGTGCGTGTCTAGTGCTATTTATAGCCAAAGATTGCTTTGAACATGTTGACTTCTGTGAAATCATAATGAAGGTTAAATCATGTGGGTTATACTATACCTTGAGTGTGAATGTGTGATGTTCTGAGTGGCATGTTTCATCATTTACTAAATATCTCACAACATCTAGAAATGTTTCAGACACTTTTATCCAGAAGTGTTTCTGACACTTTTCTAGATGTCTAGGATAGGAAATGTAGTCACACAAAAAAGGCGTGCTGGAGCATCAGGCTTGGATGATACATGTGTTATCTGATGCAGCCGGAGCGTCAGGTCAATGGCTTTTCCCCCAGGGGCGAAGCCAGGAGAAATTGCCATTGGGGTCAGTCCTCACTAGCGGCGGATCCGAAAATAAGTTAGGAGGGGGGCTAAATTATACAAGGCTAGAAATTTTACTAGACATACATCCTTTGGAAGGCTAAAAATCTTGCTAAAAATCTTAATTGCATGACTATGATTTTTTACTTCAAGGCTTTATCCAGAAATAGATTATTTGATTTGATTTTTCTATTCAGACTTAAGAGCTGCTCCCTTAGAATTTGGCCCGTGAGGGGGCTGCAACCCCAACAGCCCCCTGTGCATCCGCCCCTGGTACTCACTGTACTAGGTGCTGATAATATCATGCATAACATCAAATAGATAAAATAAAAATGTATATTGTGACAAAATAAGGTTTCGCAAGAGTAGTTACCTCTTACAATTTTCCTCTTCAACTATGATGCAATAAATATCAAATAGCTTTAATAATAAGAAAAACTAAAGCAAATAGCAGCTATTCGTACATTGTTAACGTCTTGACTTCTTTGCTGAGACGCAAGTTACACAGTCCTTTCTAAGAATCTGAGTTCGGATTGTATAGCTGGAAAAAATAAAAACCCTAAGACCTCAAAATTCAGACTTGATCATTAATTGCAAACTGCATAATTGAGTATTTATTGTTTGGGGTACCTTATCTAGATGCTTGAGAGTAGATAGGACAGCAGCAGAACATGAGATCGAGAACGAACCGAGCTACCAACGAGCGGCGGCTGAGCAGGGGTGACGCCCGCAGGAGGATCTGCGAAGCTGAAAGGGTGTGTGACCTGCCCCCGGCTGCTACCAGGCTGTTAGCAGACGCTGGATCAGAGGCATTTGGCCTTCTCCATTCACCTATGTGGCCTGCGCATGTATGGATTGATGGATCGGATGGGCTGAGCCTGAGCAGATGGACTGTGGACTGCTGTTGCTGGGCTGGGCAGATTGACTGTGGACTGCTGCTGCTGCCGAGCCACTGGGGTCTTAGGTGATTTTTACTAGGGTCGTAGCCGGACAAAAATTGCTCGATACACAAGGTTACGACAAAATCGTCGGTGTCGTTAGACCCCGATGCTTGAACGTGGCTTCGCCACTGTTTTCCCCCAACAATTAAACCAGATGGCGGAGTGGAGCTTCATGTTGGGATGATGCATGCACCTTCCGAGTCTCAGAACATTCTGAATGAGCTACTCAGTTGGCTTCCGGGAAGTCTGTAATAGCTTAGCAGCAGGATTAGTGTTGACACCACCGTAGCAGTAGTCATCGTCGTCGTCCTTTGTGTCACTGGAGTAGTCGTCGTAAGTGTCGATGCTGGGTGACGGATCTCCTGCAAGCAGTTGCTGGTGGTCCGTTTATTCTGTAGTAGGAGTCTGCTGGTGGAACCTGGTGGTGTAACAAAATAAAATGCTATGGCTATTGGTTAATAATAATAGGCAGCTGTGTTTGGTAAATGTGCGTGCTGTGTGATGTGCTATGTGAAAGTGAGCCTGCTGTTGGTCATAGTTGTATCATTTGCAGCGTTTCATTTCACTGATTTCAGGCTGGTGGCGCGGCGGCAGGTGAAGGGGAGGGGCAGGGGCAGAGCAGCCAGAGGAGGGAGGATTACTGTTGGTGATGACTGATGACCTGCCCAATCTCCAGGTGACTTGTGTCGTGAATCTGCAGTGCTAGGCATCCCATAATACAGGTGATGACGATGAATCCGTGTGAAGATTTCATGAAAAAATCCAGATAGGCAGGCTAGCCCTATCAGTGGCAGGGTCCTGGGCGTTTGCATTTGGGGGCGTGTTTAGATTGCAAATTTTTGCAACTCTTACTACTGTAGCACTTTCGTTTGTATTTGGTAATTATTGTCCAATCGTGGACTAACTAGGCTTAAAAGATTCGTCTCGTGATTTACTACCAAACTGTACAATTAATTATTGTTTTACCAATATCTAATGTTCCATGCATGCGTCTAAAAATTGATGTAATGAAGAGAGAGTGAAAAAACTTGGAATTTGGAGGGTACCTAAACAAGGCCTGGGTGCAGTGTCTTCGGCAATAAAACCTGGGCAGTTGGAGCAGTCCTGGGGATGCCAATGAATCACCGATCCATCACTTGGCAGCATTGCGTCTGCATTGCACTGCCTCCTGCACTGCACTGCATTGTGCCTGTCTCTGTCTGCTGTCTGGTACGTTTGCACTGCGGGGGCCAAGCTTAACACTTTGTACGTAATTATTTCTTACACAGTATAGTCGAAAGGAGGCACGTGCAAAAGTTGAAATGCATCCCATGTATGGCAGCAGGAACTCTAAATGACCGACATTAACGCATGATGAAAATGAGATGCTGTATAAGATGAAAGTGAATTCCTCCGATATACCACATATGGTGTGTGTGTGTTTCTAGTGATACTTATAGGGTGTGTTTAGTTGGTGAAAAGTGGGTGAAAAGTTACTGTAGCACCTTTCGTTTTTATTTGACAAATATTATCCAACCATGAAGTAACTATGCTCAAAAGATTCGTCTCGCAAAAACCAGACAAACTTAGCAATTAGTTATTTTTTACATACATTTAATACTCCATGCATGCGTCCAAATATTTAATGTAATGGGTGGAAGAGGAAATATTTTGGGTTTGCATGAGAAGTGAACAGGGCCATAGTAAAAAATTGCTTTGAACATGTTGACTTTTGTGAAATTATGATGATGGTTAAATCATGTGGGTTATACTATATCTTGAGTGTGAATGTGTGATGTTCTTGGTGGAATATTTTACCACCTCTAGAAGTATTTCTGACACTTTTATCGAGAAGTGTTTCTGACACATTTATCAAGAAGTGTTTCTGACACTAGTCTAGATGTCTAGGATAGGAATAAAAAAATGTATGCTATACATAAAGGGCTAGTTTGTTTCTTAGGGTATATTTGGATCCATGAGCTGATAGTAGTTAGCTAGCTAATACTCCCTCCGTCTTAGTATATAAAGCGTAACCACCTTTGGTTCAAAGACCAAGAAACATATTTAATTATCTCGCTCAACACTAGTGCTACTACATTGATATACGTGCCTTTAGATAGAGCACGCCTTATATTATGGGACATGAATGAAAAGTGGTTACGTCTTATATATTAAGACGGAGGGAGTATCACATAGCTAATATTAGTTGGATAGTACTCCCTCCGTTTATTTATCTCTATCATTTTAGCCTTCGACGTAGTGACCAAGGAGCAGAACAAAACCACTCAGTTTGCATTTAATCATCGCGTGCTGAACACATACGGGGAGTCACAGCCAATGAGCAACAAAGAGACAATAAATGCAGGTGGGTGGTAGCCAATGAGCAGCAAACGGACAATAAATGCAGGCAAGTTCCAAGCTAATATGAAGGAGATTTTTGAATAAAAATGTTTTGCTTAGATGAAGGAGATAAATGAATGGAGGGAGTAATTCACTATCTACCTATTAGCTGGAAGTGTTTGGATACCCAGCTAATTAGCAGAATCATTTGTTAGAGGCGGTCCGCTTGCCTGCTTATGGAAATAAAAACAGTATTGCTAATGGACAACCAAACCGGTTGATTTGGGCGAACCCAACAACCGTTTTTTCGGCTGTTGATTTCACACGTATCGCGTACTGGACCTTGGATTTGGCTCTCTGTCGCTCGCACTCCCTCCACTGCCGCCGCTCGCTCCCTCCTGTGTCTTCCGCCGCCGCCCCCCAGCACTGCCTCCCTCCCACACCAGCCCCCAGGTCGTTCGTCCGTCGTCGCCCAAGTCGAACCCTGGCACATTCACATCGGCTGCAGCCACTGCACATCCATCCGGTAGGGGGCGAACAATCGAGTTCAGATGCAGGATGCAAGGCACCAGCATTGTCGAGCTCGCGAGGAAGGCGGCAACCTTGGGTGACGCAGGTGGTGGCCATGTGGCTGGTGCGGAACTACTGCGGCGTGCAACAGCGCAAGAACAGATACTATACCGTGATCTGGAACATAATTTGTGAAAAAATTATGAACAATTTGATCATTTGTGAATAATTTGACAGATTTCTCTGATGTTTGGAATCCACATAAATAATTTGATTTTTTTTTGAAAAAATTGACATATATTTGTGTTATTCTCAAATTACACAATCCGTCTTATAAATGAATTCCTCCAATATACCACATATGGTGTGCGTGTGTAGTGCTATTTATAGCCAAAGATTACATTGAATATGTTGACTTTTTGTGAAATCATGATAAAGGTTAAATCATGTGGGTTATACTATACCTTGGGTGTGAATGTGTGATGTTCTGAGTGGAATGTTTTACTACTTATTAAATGTCAGAACATCTAAAAGTGTTTCTGACACTTTTATCCAGAAGTGTGTCTGACACTTTTCTAGATGTCTAGGATAGGAAATGTTGTAAAAAAAGGTGTTCAGCCGCTGCACATCCATCCGGCAGGGGGCGAGCAATCAAGTTCAGATCTAGGATGCAAAGTCGGCGGCGGCATCATCGAGCTCGCGAGGAAGGCGGTGGCCTCGGCGAGGACCGAGGGGGCGGCGCAGGTGGACTACACCATGATCTGGAACATAATTTGTGAAATTTGTGAACAATTTGATCATTTGTGAACAATTTGACATATTTCTCTAATGTTTGGAATCCATAGAAATAATTTGAATTTTTTTTGAAAATTTGGCAGATATTTGTGTTATTCCCAAATTACACAATCCGTCTTATAAATTATACTGCCAGAAACAAGAAATGACACTTGTGTAGAACTGCAAGTTGTGATATCGCAGCGCATTGTAACAACTCCATGTGGAAGATTTTCAGCTTGAAGAGGTGGAGGAGCACTAGCTCAAGTTTACTCGCACGAATCTCAATATTCAACAGTGCATTCAAACCATCTTCTAGTGTGCCCAACAAACATGCATCCAGGGTGCATGGTACTCCACAGATAAGAAATTTCATGTTCACATCTTCATCATATATTCTTGTAGCTGGAAAAACCTTCAGAACAGCCTTCTTCCTTGTTCACTTCATTCCCAGCAGGGATGATATTTGTTTTTGGAGCATCCCCAGGTAGGCGGAGCCCAAGCTTAACACTGTACGTTATTATTTCTTACACAGTATAGTCGAAAGGAGGCATGTGCAAGTTGAAATGCATCCCATGTATGGCTGCAGGAACTCTGAATGATTGACATTCGCGCATGACGAAAATAAGATGCTGGATGAAAATGAATTCCTCCAATATACCACATATGGTGTGTGTAGTGCTATTTATAGCCAAAGATTGCTTTAAACATGTTGACTTTTGTGAAATCATGATGAAGGTTAAATCATGTGGGTTATACTATACCTTGGGTGTGAATGTTTGATGTTTCACCACTTATTAAATGTCTCACAACATCTAGAAGTGTTTCTGATACTTTTATCCAGAAGTGTGTCTGACACTTCTCTAGATGTTTAGGATAGGAAATGTCGTAAAAAAAGGTGTGCAGCCGCTGCACATCCATCTGACCCGGGGCGAGCGATCTAGCGCAGTTAGGCCGCGTATCCCGTCGAAGGCGGCAGGCGGTGGTGGGACCATGCAGGTGGTCAGCTTCTGGTCGGCCAGCGCGGTGGGGTCGCAGGTGAAGAAGTACGGGAGCGTGGTGGAGACCTGAAATTTAGTGGATCCGCTACGAGCAGGGACGTGAAGTGTTTCTGACACTTCACTAGATGTCTAGGATAGGAAATGTCTGTGGCAAAAAAAGTGTGTGCTATACATAAAGGGCTTGTTCGCTTCTGAGGGCCTGACCTGTTTGGATCCATTAGCTGCTCTATTTATTAGCCGGAAGTGTTTGGATACCCAGCTAATTAACTGAATCATTTGTTAGAGGCGGCCCGCTTGCATGCTGATATGGAAATAACAGTATTGCTAATGGACAACTGGTTGATTTGGGCGAACCTAGCAACTGTTTTTCTGGCCGTTGATTTCACACGTGTCGCATGCTGGACGGGATTTGACTCTCTGTCGCTCGTGCTCCGTCCGCCGCCACCGCTTGCGCTCCCTCCGCTTGCTCCCTCCCGTGTCTTCCACCGCCGACCCCCGCCACCGGCCCCTAGGCTGTTCGTCCGTCTTCACCCAAGTTGGACCCTGGCACATTCACATCGGCTGCAACCGCTGCACATCCAGGCGGCAAGGGGTGAGTGATCGAGTTCAGATCTAGGATGCAAGGCGCGGCGGCATCGTCGAGCTCGCGAGGAAGGCGGCGGCCTTGGCGAGGACTGAGTGGGCGGCGCGGGCAGTGGCCACGTGGCCGGTGCAGAACTACCGCGGCATGCAGCAGCACAAGAACAGGTACTCCGCCGTGACGTGGAACATAATTTGTAGTGCTCCCTCCGCTCGCTCCCTCCCGTGTCTTCCACTGTGCCCCCCGGTACTGCCTCCCTCAGTCACCGGCCCCGAGTCCGTCTGTCCGTCCGTCGTCACCCAAGTCAAACCCTGGCACATTCACATCGGCTGTAGCCGCTGCGCATCCATCCGGTAGGGGCGAGCGATCGACTTCTGATCCAGGATGCAAGGCACGGTGGCATCGTCGAGCTCGCGAGGAAGGTGGCGACCTCAGCGAGGACCGAGTGAGTGGTGCGGGCAGCGGCCACATGGCCGGTGCGGAACTACCGCTGTGTGCAGCAACACAAGAGAACAGGTACTACGCCGTGATCTAGAACATAATTTGTGGCACTCCCTCCGCTCGCTCCCTCCTGTGTCTTTCGTCGCCACCCCCCGCCACTACCTCCCTCAGCGACCGCCCCTAGGCCTTCCGTCCGTCGTCGCCCAAGTCAAACCCTAGCACATTCACATCGGCTGCAGCCGCTGCACATCCATCCGGCAGGGGGCGAGCGATCGAGTTTAGATCTAGGATGCAAGGCGCGGCGGCATCGTCGAGCTCGGGAGGAATGCGGTGACCTCGGCGAGGGCTGAGTGGGTGGCGCGGGCCGTGGCCACACGGCCGGTGTGGAACTACCGCGGTGTGCAGTAGCGCAAGAACAGGTACTACGCTGTGATCTGGAACATAATTTGTGGTGCTCCCTCCACTCGCTCCCTCGGCACTGCCTCCCTCAGCCACCAGCCCCAGGCCGTTCGTCCATCGTCACCCAAGTCAAACCCTGGTGCATTCACATCGGCTGCAACCGTTGCACATCCATCCAGCAGGGGGCGAGCGATCGAGTTTAGATCCAGGATGCAAGGCGTGGTGGCATCGTCGAGCTCGGGAGGATGGCAGCGGCCTCGGCGAGGACCGAGTGGGTGGCGCGGGCCGTGGCCACACGAGCAGTGTGAAACTACCAGCCGCGGCGTGCAGCAGCGCAAGAACAGGTAGTACGTCATGATCTGGAACATAATTTGTGAACAATTTGACACATTTCTCTGATGTTTGGAATCCACAGAAATAATTTGAATTTTTTTTGAAAAATTTGGCATATATTTGTGTTATCCTCAAATTACACCGCTCCGTCTAATAAATTACATAGAAGAAATCATTGTAAATATAGTAAAAAGGCGGTATAAATACAGCTATAAGACAGTTGCATGGCAAAAATCTGGTTGTTAGAAGGGGCTAAAACAACTATTTGTTAGCTAGACAGACTCAATAAAAACGTCTCTGTGAAAAGCTTTTATGTAGTGATGGTGATATATGCTCGCATGCCCCTGAAACGTGGCGCAGTCAAAGTTAAGGATGTCAAGCTCCCTAACGCTAGAAAGCTCAGTGATCAGCCTCCCGTAGTCTCTTGGCTCTTGGGCGTTGAGCATGATGCTGGCATAGTCAAGCTTGTGAAGGTGCCCCCAGCCCCCGAGAGCCAGCGCCGGCCATCGTCATGGGCAGCTCCAGCCACTGGAGGTTTGGCGCGTGGATGATCCACGTGCCAGGGATAGGGAGGCCCCTGCCGCGACATGGTGGAAGGCGATATTCACCAGCCGTAGCTTCTCCAGCGTCGGCGTGGCTGCCTAGGTCATGGCCTCTGGCCGCTCCCACGCCTAATCTCTAGAGAATATGACATATTTGAGGTCTAGCGCAGTCAAGCCACGGAGCCCATCAAAGGCGGCGGGCGGTGGCGGGAGCACGCAGGTGGTCAGCTTTAGGTCGGCTAGCGCGGCAGGGTCGCAGGCGAAGAGGGACAGGAGTATGGTGAAGAACTGAACTTTTTGCTATTAGTGGATCCACTTCGAGCAGGGACGTGAAGTGTTTCTGACACTCCTCTAGGTGTTTAGGATAGGAAATGTCTGTCACAAAAAAGATGTGCTATATATAAAGGGCTTGTTTGCTTCTGAAGGTCTATTTGGATACATTAGCTGATAGTAGTTAGCTAGCTAATAGCATATAGCTAATATTAGCTAGATAATAATTCACTATCTACCTATTAGTTGGAAGTGTTTGGATACCCAGCTAATTAACGGAATCATTTGTTAGAGGCGGTCCGCTTGCCTGCTTGTGGAAATAAAAAAACGCCTCTGTGAATAGCTTTTATGCAGTGATGGTGATATATGCTCGTATGCATCTGAAATGTGGCACAGCCTCCCGTAGTCTCAAGTTTCCTAACGCTAGAAAGCTCAGGGAGCAGCCTCCCGTAGTCTCTTGGCTCTTGGGCGTTGAGCATGATGCTGGCGTAGTCAAGCTTGGGGAGGTACCCCAGCTCCCAGGAGCCAGTGCCGGCCATCGTCAGGTGCAGCTCTAGCCACCGGACGTTGGGCGCATGGATGATCCACGCGCTAGGGACAGGGAGGCCCCCGTCGGGGGCGACATTGTGGAAGGCGATGTTCGCCGGCCACAGCTTCTCCAGCGTCGGTGCAAATGCCGAGATCATGGCCTCCAGCTGCTCCCATGCCTTCTCTTTGGAGATATGACGTAGTCGAGGTCCGGCGCGGTCTAGCTGCGGAACCCATCAAAGGCGGCGGGCGGCGGTGGGAGCGCATGCAGGTGATTAGCTTCGGGTTAGCTAGCGTGGTGGGGTCATAGGCGAAGAGGGACGGGAGCACGGTGGAGAACTGAATTTTTTGTTATTAGCCGATCAGCTCCGAGCAGGGACGTGACACAACCCTCGTGCTGGCGGCCTGACGTGTATACGGTGGAGGCCCTGGTGACAAAGGCAGAGGAAGGCCATGCAAAGGTGCACAGATGGTTATTAGCGATATCTTCGGTCCATTTCCCGTCAGTCTTGTAGCAGCTTGCTTCTCCATACCTGTTTGTGGTGACAGATGGTGCTACTGTTGCTGGCGAAGGTGCAACTGCTACTACTGAAGGCTTCAGGCCCTGCAAGTTCTACTTCCTGGTGTGCCGCACCCAACATCCTCAAGGATGTGCGTGTCGTGCTCACCCGCGATCACTAATAATCATGATAGTACCTTAGCCGACTTCTTCAGTTCACTGCCCATCAGCCTCGTGTGACACACGCCAACATCCTTAAGGATGTGCGTGTCAGGCTCACGTGCACTGACATCAAGGACATCACTACGAATAACACACAGCACCTTGACTGACTTCTTCAGTCCATTGCCCGTCAGTCTTGTAGCAGCTTGCTTCACCACAATTGTTTGCGACGGCGGATGGTGCTACTATTGTCGGCGAAGGTGCAACTGCTACTACTGAAAGCTCTAGGCCGTTGTAAGGTCCAAATGGCTAGAGGGGGGTGAATAGCCTATTTAAAATTCTATAAGCTTCACTAAACAAACACGTTAGTATAAAAGAAGGCTAAGCTAATTCTAGCACTAGCTCAACTACACTATGCAAGCCACCTATACAATTCTAGTGAAGCAAGGCTATGATCTCTAATACACACCAACAAGGCTAAGTCACTAAGCTACTTACTCCTATGTGATAAAAGCTACACTAAGCAAACTACACTTGAACTAGTACAAGAAAGTAAAGAGTAAGTGACTTGATTCTTATACCAACGATGTAGAGAAGTAATGCAATCGAAGAATCAATCACAAGAGAAATCCTCGGCAAAGAGATGACACAAGATTTTTTACCGAGGTTCACTTGCTTCCCGGCAAGCTACTCCTCGTTGTGGCGATGCACCCACTTGTCGGTTCACGAGCTAATCGACTATCAAGAGTCGAGCCCTCGGCGGGCGCCGCACAACCGCACACAAGATGGGGATCCTCCAAGCCACGAGCTCTACTAGAGTATCCAATTAGCGAACTCCCGCGGGGAAGGATCAAGAACCCCTTACAACACTTGGTGAGGGCTCCAACAATCTCCTATTGTGAGCTCAATCACCTCCGCTGCTCCAAGCCGTCTACCGTGTCGGAAAACACGGAAGAGTAACAAGAAATCCGCAGCAACTCGAAGATCAAGTGCCTCTAGAATGCAACTCTCAAGCAATGCACTTGAATCTCACTCAATCTCACTCAAGATGTGCAACCAAGCAAAGAGATGAGTGGAGGGGTTGTTCTCTAGCTCAAAGGATGTCTCTAGGTCTCAAAATGTGCAAGAGTTAACCTCAAACCCCGGACATCTCCTATTTATAACGAAGGGGTACGCAGCGGACGACGTAGTTCAAATCGCGCTGACCGGACGCTCCGGTCAGGGTGACCGGACGCATCCGGTCACTACAAGACAATCGTGAACAGTGCGCGTCAGAACTAGCCGTTGCCGTGACCGGACGCGCTCAAACGTTTGACCGGACACGACAGAGCCAGCGTCCGGTCGTGGTCCAGTAAGCTCCCGTCGAGACCGGACGCGTCCGATCGCACGTGACCGAACGCGCCAGCCGCGTCCGATCGGAGTCCAGTAATGATCCACTCATGACCGGACGCGTCCGGTCGAACGCGACCGGATGCGCCACCGCGTCCGATCGCACCTGCCCTCCGTGCTGAACTCCTGGGTGCGTGACCGGACGCGCCGGTTCCGCGAGGGACCGGACGCGCCGGTCCGCGACCCTTCTCACACGCGCGTCTGTCTGTGGTTTGAACTGACTGGACGCGCCAGCAGCGTCCGGTCAATTCGACCACAGCGTCTGGTCACTGTATTTTCAGTGATAAGTAAAAAGGACTTTCGCCATCTTTTCTCGACTCCGACGCAATAGAAAATAGGCATTTCATTTCCTCGAAAACGCCTGAATCCCGCTCAAACACCACCATGTGTATATCACCATGTGCATGTGTGTTAGCATTTTCACAGTCATTTTTCAAGGCGTTATGTTAGCTCTCAACTAGATCCTAATGCATATGCTCAAGACATTGATCTAGTGGCACTTGATTCCCGAGCTAACCGTGATTGCCCCTCTTGATAGTCGGCTATGTATCCTAAACCCGGTCAATCACTTCTCTACTCATCTTAGATCGGCAAAAGGAAAACCCTATGGTTATACCTTTGCCTCGCGCTCTTAGATCCTTCTCCTCCACTTGATCATCATGTCCATAATATTATGTGCATCTCCACCATGATCGTCATTTCATGTCCATGCACCATTTCTTTGTGATCTTGTGGCCACCAATCCTTGCCACGTACACCTTCATCACATGTGTTGCTTATGCCTAACTCAAAACACTTAACACATGGCATTAGCAACTTGGTGTCATTAATTACCAAAACCAAACTTGGGCTTTCAGCCGTGCAAGTTCAACTTCCCAGTGTGTCGCACCCCAACATCCTCAAGGATGTGCATGTCGGGCTCACCCGCACCAACATCAAAGACATCGCAAATAATCATGCACGCACCTTGCCTGACTTCTTTAGTCCACTGCCCGTTGGTCGTGCAAGTTCAACTTCTTGGTCTGCTGCACCTTAGCAACCGAGTTCTCAGAACGTAGGGAACATGGTTCGGGAACGTGGTACGTGGTACGACATTTTCAGAAACTACGAAACGGAAGGGGTATATAGCTTTGACTCGTTCCTTCAACTATTGGAATGCATACCAAATTTGAACAGAATGCGTAGGGGACGTGGTGGTTGGTCTATGAAGGATAGAGTCATTTTGGAACGTGACGTCCCGAGTTTGACTCCCTACTCGTCTTCTCAACCATCCACCATGTATTAATAACCCTAAAGCCCATTCCAGGTCTAGAAAATCGCCATTACCCCCGCTCGCCCGCCGCCGCGCCCCGTCCTAGTCGGATCTAGCCATTCTAGCGTCTCGCCATCTCCGCTCCTCTTCCTCTCCGACCCTTCACACCCACAGGCCAGCCTACTCCCCGCTTCTCTTGCGCATGCCGGCACTGGAAGCTGAGAAGGGCATAGAGACGGAGGCTTCTTCCCTAATGCCTCACTCTCTGTCCCTGCTTCTTCCCTGGTGCCTCGCTCTCTGTCCTAGTCTCCTCTCAGGTGAGTTTCCATAGTCTATTGGGATGGCGTCCCACCATGCTCCCGTTCTGCGAATCGGAATGTAGTTCGTGGAACAGGAATGGGGGGCACATTCCTATTCCTTGGCTGCTAAGTGTCACCCCAACATCCTTAAGGATGTGCGTGTCGGGCTCACCCGCGCCGACATCAAAGACATCGCTAACAATCACGCTCGCACCTTAGCTGACTTATTCAGTCCACTATCCGCCATCCTTGTGTGTCACACTCCAAAGCCCTCAAGGATGTGCGTGTCGGGTCACCCGCGCCGACATCAAGGATATCACTACGAATAATGGCCGCACCTTGGCAGACTTCTTCAGCCCATTTCCCGTCAGTCTTGTAGCAGCTTGCTTCACCATACCTGTTTGCGATGGTGGATGGTGCTACTATTATCGACGAAGGTGCAACTGCTACTACTGAAGGCTCTGGGCCGTGCAAATTCAACTTCCCGGTGTGCCGCACCCAACATCCTCAAGGATGTGCATGTCAGGCTCACCCGCACCGACATCAAATATATCGCTAATAATCATGCCCACACCTTGGCCGACTTCTTCATTCCACCGCCCATTAGCCGTGCAAGTTCAAGTTCTGGGTGTGCTGCACCCCAACATCCGTAAGGATGTGTGTGTTGGGCTCACCCATGCCGACATCAAAGACATCGCTAATAATCATGCTCGCACCTTAGCCGACTTATTCAGTCCACTGTCTGTCATCCATGTGTGTCACACCCCAACAACCTCAAGGATGTGTGTGTCAGGCTCACCTGCACTAACATCAAGGACATCGCTAAGAATCACGTCCGCACCTTGGCCGACTTATTCAGTCCATTGCCTATCAGCCTTGTTGCAACTTCACCACATCGTTTTGCGGCAGCGGCTGGTGCTGCTATTATTGGCGAAGGTGCAACTGCTACTACTAAAAGCTCTAGACATGCAAGTTCAACTTCTCAGTGTGCCGCACCCTAACATCCTCAAGGATGTGTGTGTTTGGCTCAACCACGCAAACATCACTAATAATCAAGCTCGCACTTTGGCCAACTTCTTCAGTCCACTGCTCGTCATTCGTGCAAGTTCAACTTCCTGGCATGCTGCACCCCAACATCCACAAGGATGCGCGTGTGGGGCTCACCCGCACCGACATCAAGGGCATTGGTAACAATCACGCTTGCACCTTAGTTGACTTCTTCAATCTACTACACGTCAGCCTTGTGCTCCACACCCAAACATTCCTCAAGGATGTGTGTGTTGTGCTCAGCCACGCCGACTTCAAGGACATCTGATGAGGACATCACCGGCTCAGATATGACTATGTCGACCACTTCAAAACCAAAGGTGCAGCCATTCTATATGAGACATATCATTGATACATTTGATGAATTGGTGATCGAGACACCCATACCCTTATCAACATCACTAAGAGTAACACACACACCTTGGCTGACTTCTTCAGTCCATTGCTTGTCAGCCTTGTAGCAGCTTCACCACACCTGTTTCCGACAATAGATGGTGCTGCTGTTGCCGACAAAGGTGCAACTGCTACTACTAAAAGGTAGCAGCGATCACAGCTACATGGGTGAACGATGCAGATGCCACTCTCTTGTGCCTTGAGGTGTCCTGGCCCAAGCTGACAAACGCCGAAGATAGGACGATTGGGTTAACTGACACAGCCCGACAGACTTGACACTAATTCGAACAAAAACACAGTGGGCCAAGTTATTGGGCATTTACACCGTCATTTTTATTTTTGGTAATGGGTTATTGTATTGACTTGTTAAAATATGGATCCCTATCTATCAAATAATTCCTTAGAATTCATAAGGTTTTCCACATAAAAAGAGTCGAAAAACCACCAAAGGAAGACTGAACAAAGGAATGATGGGGGAATGTTTCTTGTGTGCACTCACAAAAGTGAAAAAAGGGTTGTTGCGAAAAGTGTGTAGTGCATTTTTCGCAAAAGTGAAAAAAGAGTTGTCATTGTGAAAAGTGTGCAGTGCATTTTTTATACACAGAGGAAATTGTTGGAACGTTAAGTCACATAAGTTATACTATGCTATAGAAGAGGAAGTGTGTAGTGTTGGGCTCTAAGGCGTATCTCGAGCTCACCCGCACCGACATCAAAGACATCACTAATAATCACGCTCGCACCTTAGCCAACTTATTCAATCCACCATCCATCATCCTTGTGTGCCACAGCCAACATCCTCAAGGATGTGCGTGTCGGGCTCACCCGCGCCGACATCAAGGACATAGCTATGAATCACACCCGCACCTTGGCCAAATTCTTTGGTCCATTGCCCGTCAGCCTTGTAGCAGCTTCATCACAGCTGTTTGCGGTGACAGATGGTGCTGCTATTGTCGATGAAGGTTCAACCTCTACTACTAAAAGCTCCAGGCCATGCATATTCAACTTCTCCGTGTGCCACACCCCAACATCTTCAAGGATGTGCATGTTGGGATCACCTGCGTGGACATCACTAATAAGCACACTAGCACCTTGGCTAACTTCTTCAGTCCACTACCCGTCAGCCGTGCAAGTTCAACTTTCCAACGTTCTGCACCCAAACATCCTGGATGCACATGTTGGGCTCACCTACATTGACATCAAGGACATCACTAAGAATCATGCCCACACCTTAGTCGACTTCTTCGGTCCAGGCCCGAGCTGACAAACAACAAAGACAGGTCGATTGGGTTACCTAACAGATTTGACACTATTTGGAACCAAAACTCAGTGGGCCGAATTTTTGGGTATTTACGCCACCATTTTTATTTTGAGTAATGGGTTATTGGGTTGACTTGTTAAAATCTACATCCCTATCAACCAAACAGGTCCTTAGAATTCAAAAGATTTCCCACATAAAAAGAGTGTCGAAAGAACCGCCAAAGGAAGACTCAAGATAGGAGTGATGTGGGTAGTGTTTCTCGTGTATAAACAAAAGTGAAAAAGGGTTGTTGCAAAAAGTGTGTAGTGCATTTTTCGGCAAAAGTGAAAAAAGAGTTGTGTTGTGAAAAGTGTGTAGTGCATTTTTTATAAACAGAGAAAATTGTTGAAATGGTAAGTCACATAAGTTATACTATGCTATAGAAGAGGAAGTGTGTAGTGTTTTGTTTAATAAAGACCATAGAAAAGTCCACCTATATGATATTTATCAAAGAAAACAATAGTTTTTTCTCGCGAACAAAAGAAAACAATAGTTAGTTACATAAGCACAACAACTTGATAGAAAATGACTTTAAAATTAAGACATGATATTTCAACTTGTCATAAAACAACATATTAAGAAAACAAAGATCTGCCCTCTTGTTTCTCGATTGTTTGCTATCCGTCGGAATTTGAAAAATATGTTGAAAAGGTATTAAGAGAAACAGACACATGTTGCTCTCCCAGGCCATCAAGCACTATTCAGCACTGTTTTGTGTACTGTCCAGCATAGTTCAACACTGTTTACACACAGTTCACAATACCATTTGTTAAACGCACCGTATCGAGCTAGTATATAAAATCCATGGGAAGGATGGCCTACTGCCCCAAATCACCCTCATCACAGGAGAAAAGAGAACCATGAAATTAAACAAAGACCTGCTGGCTTTACTTGCTGCTGCGGCTCCATCGGCGCGCTGGGTGATGACAACGGGACGGCCTCCAATCTGGAGAGCGGGGTAGAGGAGGGCAACGGTGGGGCGAGATCTCATCTCTTTTGCTCACCTTTTGTGTGCTGCTAGCATCTGCATTCCTCACTTTTTATAATTATATAGTATAAACCAGTTACCAACAGAGAATAAAATGTTGCTCTCTCAGGCCATCAAGAACTATTCAGCACTATTTTGTGTACTGTCCAGCACAGTTCAACACTGTTTACACACGGTTCACAACACTGTTTGTTAAACACACCCGATCCCTATTTGTTAAATGCACCCTATCGAGCTAGTATATAAAATCCATGGGAAGGATAGCCCTACTGCCCCACATCACCCTCATTACAGAAGAAAAGAGAACCATGAAATTAAACAAAGACCTAACTTTACCTATTGTTGATCTGCGTGTTGGATGACGTCGAAGGGACGGGCCCGATCTGGAAAGCGGGGTAGAGGAGGGTGACGGTGGGGTGAGATCTGATCTCTTTTGCTCACCTTTTGCGTGCTGCTAGCATTTGTATTCCTCACTTTTTATAATTATATAGTATAGTTACCGGTGTGTACGTTTCAAGGAATCACTATAGCTAGAATGTTCATCATTTTTTTTAAGAATTACACAATACAACGTAGACGCCCACTAACACGTTGTATGTTTTGTGAATACTCAAATGCATACTGCCCGCTACAAACCAAAAAAACATGAATACGTTATATTATTAGAATCATATATCACAATTATTTGTGAATAGAAATCAACAATTATAACGTAGCAACAAAACTACACTAATTGATATTCTAATAACCATTGATATATTAGATATATGTGCATTTTATAGTAATTAATGAATACATATGTGTTGCTAAGGCAGGATAAATTACCCATGGGTACACGGGTGTGGGTAGTATGTTTTCGTTCCCGTACCCGCATACATGATGGGTAGAGATTTTTAACCATTACTATACCATTGGGTGAAGAATTCTTTTCATACCAGTCTCTTTATCGGGTAAAACCCATTGGATAGTCAGGTTTCGGGTACCCATTGCCATCTTCTACATGAGACCCTGTAGCCTTTGGAGAAGCCCTGAGTGGAGCAAAAACAATACGGTGAAATGGCACGCTCGTAAAGAACTCAAAAGGCATTATGCAATTGCTTTCGACAAACCACCAATGCCAAAAGGTGTACATGCAGGGAGATGATGTGGGTAGTGTTTTTTTACATGTGAGTGTGTTATGCATAATATAATATACTCCCCCAATGAGGAATAAAATGTTGCTCTCCCAGGCCATCAAGCACTATTCAACATTGTTTTGTGTACTGTCCAGCGTTGGTTTCTGTGACAGATTATAAAACGTCATCTAAATGAGACAAAGGAAATACATGGTTAATGCAATAATGTTCAAATGGAAGCTGACACTACAGATTGCGTAGCTCCTTAGCGTTGCAAACACTCGGGAACACGAATAAAACACTTGGGATAGACTTTGCTAAGAGTAGGCACTCGACGAAGAACACTCGTTGAATTAAAAGGTTCCCGTGTGTATCCATGGACACTCAGGAGACATACAGCACAAGGGAATGAAACATGCTAACAGCTTTGTCCCATGATAACCGAGTCATTCTCCGAGTGCTCAACACTCGGTATCCTTTTCATCTATTCCTGAGTGCTTTGAGATGATGGACACTCGGGGATATATAAGTTTTAGGCAAATACCATATTGTTCCACGTGGATAATTTTTTCTTGTTATTAATCCCACTCGCACAAATCTCAATATTCAACAGTGCATTCAAACCATCTTCTAGTACGCCCAACAAACATGCATCCAGGTTGCATGGTACTCCACAGACAAGAAATTTCACGTTCATATCTTCATCATATATTCTTATAGCTGGAAAACCTTCAGAACAGCCTTCTTCCTTGTTCACTTCATTCCCAGCAAGGATGACATTTGTTTTTTGGAGCATCCCCAAGTAGGCGGGGGCCAAGCTTAACACTTGTACATAATTATTTCTTACACAGTATAGTCGAAAGGAGGCATGTAGGTTGAAATGCATCCCATGTATGGCAGCAGGAACTCTGAATGACTGACATTAGCGCATGAAGAAAATGAGATGCTGCATAAGATGAAAATGAATTCCTCCAATATACCACATATGGTGTGCATGTCTAGTGCTATTTATAGCCAAAGATTGCGTTGAACATGTTGACTTTTGTGAAATCATGATGAAGGTTATATCATGTGGCTACTATACCTTGGTTGTGAATGTGTGATGTTCTGAGTGGAATATTTCACCCCTTATTAAATGTCTTAGAACATCCAGAAGTGTTTCTGACACTTTTATCTAGAAGTGTGTTTGACACTTCTCTAGATGTCTAGGATAGGAAATATCATAAAAAATGGTGTGAAGCCGCTGCACATCCATCCGGTAGGGAGAGAGCGATCGAGTTTAGATCCAGGACACAAGGCAACAGCGGCATCATCGAGCTCGCGAGGAAGGCGGCGACCTCAGGGAGGACCAAGTGGGCGGCTTGGGTGGCGGCCACGCGGCCAGTGCGGAACTACCACGACTTGCAGCAGCACAAGAACAGGTACTACGCAGTGATTTGGAACATAATTTGTGAAATTTGTGAACAATTTGATTAGTTGTGAACAATTTGACATATTTATCTGCTGTTTGGAATCCACATAAATCATTTGAATTTTTTTTAAAAAAAATTGGCATATATTTGTGTTATTCCTAAATTACACACTCCATCTAATAAATTATATTGAATAAATCATTGTAAATATAGTAGTAAGGTGGTGTAAATATAGTGTAAGTGTATGGGCAAAAATCTAGTTGGGAGGAGCTAAAACAGCCGGTCGTTGGCTAGACATACCACATATGGTGTGTGTGTGTGTGTCTAGTGTTATTTATAACCAAAGATTGCGTTGAACATATTGACTTTTGTGAAATCATGACGAAGGTTAAATCTTAGAACATCTAGAAGTTTTTCTGACACTTTTATCCAGAAGTATGTCTGACACTTCTCTCTATTTGTCTAGGATAGAAAATATCATAAAAAATGGTGTGCAGGCGCTGCACATCCATCCAGCAGGGGGTGAGCGTAGTTTAGATCCAGGATACAAGGTAGTGACGGCATCGTCGAGCTCGCGAGGAAGGCGGCGACCTTGGTGAGGACCGAGTGGGCGGCACAGGTGGCTTCCACGCGGCTAGTGCGGAACTACCGTGGCGTGCAGCAGCACAAGAACTGGTACTATGCCGTGATCTAGAACATAATTTGTGAAATTTGTGAACAATTTGATCGTTTGTGAATAATTTGACATATTTATCAGATGTTTGGAATCCACAGAAATAATTTGAATTTTCTTTTGAAAAATTTGGCATATATTTGTGTTATTTCTAAATTTACTCTAATAAATTATACTGAATAAATCATTGTAAATATAGTAATAGGGTAGTGTAAATATATGTATAAGATAGTATAAGTGTACGGGCAAAAATCTAGTTGGGAGGGGCTAATACAACCAGTTGTTTGCTAGACATACCACATATGGTGTGTGTGTGTGTGTCTAGTACTATTTATAGCCAAAGATTACGTTGAACATGTTGACTTTTGTGAAATAATGATGAAGGTTAAATCATGTGGGTTATACTATACCTTGGGTCTGAATGTGTGATATTCTGAGTGAAATGTTTCACCACTTATTAAATGTCATAGGACATCTAGAAGCGTTTCTGACACTTTTATTCAGAAGTGTGTCTGACACTTCTCTAGATGTCTAGGATAGAAAATGTCATAAAAAAATGGTGTGCATCCACTGCACAACCATACGGCAGGGGGCAAGCGATCGAGTTTGGATCCAAGATGCAAGGCGGTGGCGGCATCGTTGAGCTCGCGAGGAAGGCGGCGGCCTCGGCGAGGACCGAATGGGCTGTACAGGTGGCTTCCTCGCGGCCGGTGTGGAACTACCACAACGTGCAGCAGCGCAAGAACAGGTACTACGCCGTGATCTGGAACATAATTTGTAAAATTTGTGAACAATTTGATCATTTGTGAATAATTTAACATATTTATCTGATGTTTGGAATCCACATAAATAATTTGAATTGTTTTTGAAAAATTTGGCATATATTTATGTTATTCCTAAGTTTACACACTCCGTCTAATAAATTATACTGAATAAATCATTATAAATATAGTAGTGAGGTGGTGTAAATATAGCTATAAGATAGTGTAAGTATATGGGCATAAATCTAGTTGGGACGGGCAAAAACAACCAGTTGTTGGCTAGACATACCACATATGGTGTGCGGGTCTAGTGCTATTTATAGCCAAAGATTGCGTTGAACATGTTGACTTTTGTGAAATCATGATGAATGTTAAATCATGTGGGTTATACTATACCTTGGGTCTGAATGTGTAATGTTTGGAGTGAAATGTTTTACCATTTTTTAAATGTCTTATAACATCTAGAAGTTTTTCTGACACTTTTATTCAGAAGTGTGTCTGACACTTCTCTCTAGATCTCTAGGATAGGAAATGTCGTCAAAAAAATGGTGTGTAGGCGCTGCACAACCATCCGGCAGGGGGCGAGTGGAGTTCAGATCCGGGATGCAATGTGGTGGCGGCATCTTCGAGCTCATGAGGAAGGCGGTGGCCTTGGCGAGGACCAAGTGGGCGGCACAGGTGGCTTCCACGCGGTCAGTGCGGAACTACCGCGGCGTGCAGCAGCACAAGAACATGTACTATGCCATGATCTCGAACATAATTGGTGAAATTTGTGAACAATTTGATCAACAATTTGACATATTTATCAGATGTTTGGAATCCACAGAAATAATTTGAATTTTCTTTTGAAAAATTTAGCATATATTTGTGTTATTCCTAAATTTTACTCTAATAAATTATACTTAATAAATCATTGTAAATATAGTAATAAGGTGATGTAAATATAGGTATAAGATAGTGTAAGTGTAAGGGCAAAAATCTAGTTGGGAGGGGCTAAAATAACCAGTTGTTGGCAAGACATACCACATATGGTGTGCGTGTCTAGTGCTATTTATAGCTAAAAATTGCGTTGAATATGTTGACTTTTGTGAAATCATGATGAAGGTTAAATCAAATGGGTTCTACTGTACCTTGGTTGTGAATGTGTGGTGTTCTGAGTGGAATGTTTCACCACTTATGAAATGTCTCAGAACATCTAGAAGATTTTTTGACACTTTTATCCAGAAGTGTGTCTAACACTTCTTTAGATGTCTAGGATAGGAAATGCCGTCAAAAAATGGTGTGCAGCCGCTGCACATCCATCCGGCAGGGGACGAGCGATCGAGTTTGGATCCTGGATGCAAGGCGGTGCCAGCATCGTCGAGCTCGCGAGGAAGGCGGCGGCCTCGGCTAGGACCGAGTGGGCTGCGCGCTTAGCTTCCACGCGGCCGGTGCGGAACTACCGCGACGTGCAGCAGTGCAAGAGCAGGTACTACCCCATGATCTTGAACATAATTTGTGCACAATTTGATCATTTGTGAACAATTTGACATATTTATCTGATGTTTGGAATCCACATAAATAATTTCATTTTTTTGAAAATTTTGGCATATATTTTTGTTATCCCTAAATTACACACTCCGTCTAATAAATTATACTGAATAAATCATTGTAAATATAGTAACAAGGTGATGTAAATATAGCTATAGTGCAAATGTATGGACAAAAATCTAGTTGGGAGGGGCTAAAACAACTAGTTGTTGGCTAGATATACCACATATGGTGTGCGTGTCTATTGCTATTTATAGCCAAAGATTATGTTGAACATGTTGACTTTTGTGAAATCATGATGAAGGTTAAATCATGTGGGTTATACTATATCTTAGGTGTGAATGTGTGATGTTCTGAGTGAAATGTTTCACCACTTATTAAATATTTTAGAATATCTAGAAGTTTTTCTGGCACTTTTTATTCTGAAGTGTGTCTGACACTTCTCTCTAGATGTTTAGGATAGAAAATGTCGTCGAAAAAATGGTGTGCAGGCGCTGCACATCCATCCGGCAGGGGGCGAGCGGAGTTCAGATCCAGGATGCAAGGCGGCGGCGGCATTGTCGAGCTCGCGAGGAAGGCGGCAGCCTTGGCGAGGACCAAGTGGGCGGCGCGGGTGGCTTCCACGCGGCCAGTGCGGAACTACCGCGGCGTGCAGCAGTGCAAGAACAGGTATTACGCCGTGATCTGGAACATAATTTGTGAAATTTGTGAACAATTTGATCATTTGTGAACAATTTGACATATTTATCAGATGTTTGGAATCCACAGAAATAATTTAAATTTTCTTTTGAAAAATTTGGCATATATTTATGTTATTCCTAAATTTACTCTAATAAATTATACTGAATAAATCATTGTAAATATAGTAATAAGGTGGTGTAAATATAGGTATAAGATAGTATAAGTGTATGGGCAAAAATCTAGTTGGCAGGGTCTAAAACAACTAGTTGTTGGCTAGACATACCACATATGGTGTGCGTGTCCAGTACTATTTATAGCCACAGATGCGTTGAACATGTTGACTTTTGTGAAATCGTGATGAAGGTTAAATCATGTGGGTTATACTATACCTTGGGTGTGAATGTGTGATGTTCTAAGTGGAATGTTTCACCACTTATTAAATGTCTTAGAACATCTATAAGATTTTCTGACATTTTTATCAAAAGTGTGTCCGACACTTCTCTAGATGTCTAGAATAGGAAATGTTGTAAAAAAATGGTGTGCAGCCACTGCACATCCATTCGGCAGGGGGAGGGATCGAGTTCAGATCCAGGACGCAAGGCAGCAGCGGCATCGTTGAGCTCGCGAGGAAGGCGGCGACCTCGGCGAGGACCAAGTGGGCGGCGCGGGTGGCGGCCACGCGGCCGGTGCAGAACTACCGCGGCGTGCAGCAGTGCAAGAATAGGTACTACGCCGTGATCTGGAACATAATTTGTGAAATTTGTGTCTAATTTGATCATTTGTGAACAATTTGACAAAGTAAAGGCTTGTTGGCTTCTAAGGGTAGGTTTGGATCCATTAGCTGATAGTAGTTAGCTAGCGAATAGCACATAGTTAATATTAGTTGGATAATAATTCATTATCTACATATTATCTGGAAGGGTGTCAAGCTAATTAACGGAATCATTTGTTAGAGGTGGTCCGCTTGCCTGCTTATGGAAATAAAAAACGCCTCTGTGAAACGCTTTTATGCAGTGATGGTGATATATGCTCACACGCACCTGAAACGTGGCATAGTCAAAGTTAAGCGTCTCAAGTTCCCTGACGCCAGAAAGCTCAGTGAGCAGCCTCTTGGCTCTTGGGCGTTGAGCATGATGCTGGCGTAGTCAAGCTTGGGGAGATGCCCCAGCTCCCAGGAGCCAGCGCCGGCCATCGTCAGGCACAACTCCAGCCCCGGAGGTTGGGCGCATGGATGATCCACGTGCCAGGGACAGGGAGGCCCCCGGTGGGGGCGACATGGTGGAAGGCGATGTTCACTAGCCGCAGCTTCTCCAGCATCGACGCGGTTGCTGAGATCATGGCCACCAGCCACTCCCATGCCTTCTCTCCGAAGAATATGATGTATTCGAGGTTCAGCGTGGCCAGGCCGCGGAACCCAGCCAAGGCGGCGAGCAGCGGCAGGAGCACGGAGGTTGTCAACTTCAGGTCGGCCAGCGTGGCGGGGTCGCAGGCAAAGAGGGGTGTGAGCGTGGTGGAGAACTAAAATTTTGTTATTAGCAGATCAGCTCCGAGCAGGGACATGGTGCGGCCCCCGTACTGGCGGCCCGGCGGAGGAGGCCATGGCGACGGAGGCAGAGGAGGGCCATGCGAGCTCTCCACGAAGCCAGGTGAGGCGCGGTGGCCGGTGATGCGGCGAGGGAAGCGAGGCAGGACGAAGGGACGCGGCATGACAGGCGAGCACCTAGCGGCATGATTATTAGCGATATCTTCAGTCCATTGCCCGTCAGTCTTGTAGCAGCTTGCTTCACCATACCTGTTTGCGGTGGCGGTGGTGCTACTATTGCCAACGAAGGTGCAACTGCTACTACTAAAGGCTCTGTGCTGTGCAAAGTTCAACTCCTCGGTGTGCCGCACCCAATGTCCTCAAGGATGTGCGAGTCGGGCTCACTTGCGCCGACATCAAGGACATCACTAATAATCATGATAGTACCTTAGTCGACTTCTTCAGTCCACTGCCCATCAGCCTTGTGTGCCACACCCCAACATCCTCAAGGATGTGCGTGTCAGGATCACACACGCTGACATCAAGGGCATCACTACAAATAACACACGCACATTGATCGACTTCTTCAGTCCATTGTTCATCAGTTTTGTAGCAGCTTGCTTCACCACACCCGTTTGCGGCTTCGGATGGTGCTACTGTTGCCGGGGAAGGTGCAACTGCTACTACTGAAAGCTCTAGGCCGTGCAAGTTCAACTTCCTAGTGTGTCACACCCCAACATCCTCAAGGATGTGCGTGTCGGGCTCACCCGCGCTGACATCAAAGACATTGCTAATAATCATGCTTGTACCTTAGGCGACTTATTCAGTCCACTGTCTGTCATCCTTGTGTGCCACACTCCAACATCCTCAGGGATGTGTGTGTTCGGCTCACCCACACAGACATGACTAATAATCAAGCTCGCACCTCGGCCGATTTTTTCGGTCCACTGCCCATCATTTCGTTGTGCTGCACCCCAAAATCCTCAAGGATGCGCGTGTGGGGCTCACCCGCACTGATGTCAAGGGCATTGCTAATAATCACGCTCGCACCTTAGTTGATTTCTTCAATCCACTACCCGTCAGCCTTGTGTGCCACACCCCAATATCCTCAAGGATGTGCATGTCGGGCTCAGCCATGCTAGCTTCAAGGACATCACCGGCTTGATATGACCATGTTGACCACTTCAAAACCAGGTGCAACCTTCTACATGAGGCTTATCGTTGATGCATTTGATGAATTGGTGATCGGGACACCCACACCCTTATCAACATCGCTAAGAATAACGCCTGCACATTGGCTGACTTCTTCAGTCCATTGCCCATCAACCCTGTAGCAGCTTCACCACACCTGTTTGCGACAACAGATGCTGCTGTTATTGCCAATGAAGGTGCAACTGCTACTACTGAAAGGTAGCATACATGGCTGAACGGTGTAGACGCCACTCTCTTGTAGCTTGAGGTGTCCTGGCCTGAGATGACAAACACCAAAGATAGGACGATTGGGTTACCCGACACAACCCGACAGACTTGACACTAATTGGAACCAAAACACAGTGGGCCAAATTATTGGACATTTACACCATCATTTTTATTTTGGGTAATGGGTTATTGTATTGACTTGTTAAAATCTATATACCAATCTACCAATTAGGTCCTTAGAATTCAAAAGGTTTACATAAAAACTGTCGAAAAACCGCCGAAGAAAGACTCAACAAAAGAATGATTTCGGGAGTCTCTTGTGTACACTCACAAAAGTGAAAAGGGTTGTTGCAAAAAGTGTGTAGTGCATTTTTCACATAAGTGAAAAAAGAGTGGTCATTGCAAAAAGTGTGTAGTGCATTTTTATACACAGAGGAAATTGTTGGAATGATAAGTCACATAAGTTATACTATGCTATAGAAGAGAAGTGTGTAGTGCTGGGCTCTAAGGTGCGTGTCGGGCTCACCTGCACCAACATCAAAGACATCGCTGATAATCAAGCTCACACCTTAGCCAACTTATTCAATCCACCGTCCATCATCCTTGTGTGCCACACCCAACATCCTCAAGGATGTGTGTGTCGGGCTCTCACCCGCGCCGACATCAAGGAATAGCTAAGAATCACACCCGCACCTTGGCCGACTTCTTCGGTCCATTGCCCGTCAGCCTTGTAGTAGCTTCATCACACCTGTTTGCGCCGATAGATGGTGCTGCTATTGTCGGTGAAGGTTCAGCTGCTACTACTAAAAGCTCCAGGGCGTGCATGTTCAACTTCTCCATGTGCCACACCCAACATCCTCAAGGATGCGCGTGTTGGGATCACCCGCGCGGACATCACTAATAATCACACTCGTTGCACCTTGGCCGACTTCTTTAGCGCACTACCCGTGAGTTGTGCAAGTTCAACTTTTCGGCGTCCTGCACCCCAACATCCTCAAGGGTGCATGTGTCAGGCTCGCCCGCATTGACATGAAGGACATCACTAATAATCATGCCCGCACCTTAGTCGACTTCTTCAATCCACTGCCGATCAGTCGTGCAAGTCCAACTTCCTGGTGTGCTGCACCCCAACATCCTCAAGGATGTGCATGTCAGGCTCACCTGGGCCGACATCAAAGACATCGCTAATAATCACCTCGGCACCTTACTCGACGTATTCAATCCATTGTCTGTCATCCTTAAGGAAGCGCGTGTTGATCGCACCCGTGCGGACATCATTAATAATCACACTTACACCTTGGTCGACTTCTTCAGTCCACTGCCCTTTAGCCGTGCAAGTTCAACTTCCCGGCATATGCTGCACCGCAACATCCTCAAGGATGATCGTGTCGGGCATACCCGCACCAACATCAAGGACATTGCTAATATCACGCCTGCACCTTACTCGACTTCTTCAGTCCAGCACCTGTCAGCCTGGTGTGCCACGCCCCCAGCATCCTCAAGGATGTGTGTGTCGTGCTTAGCCGCGCCGACATCAAGGACATCGCTAAGAATAATGCCCGCACCTTGGTAGGCTTGTTCAGTCCATTGCACGTCAGCCTTGTAACAGCTTCACCGCACTCTTGTACCTTGAGGAGTCCTGGCCCGAACTGACAAACGACGAAGACAGGCCGATTGGATTACCCGACAAACTTGACACTAATTGGAACCTAAACTCAGTGGGCCAAATTTTGGGTATTTACACCACCATTTTTATTTTGGGTAATGGGTTATTGGGTTGACTTATTAAAATCTGCGTCCCTATCAACCAAACAGGTCCTTAAAATTCAAAAGGTTTCCCCACTTAAAAAGAGTGTCGAAAGAACCGCCAAATTAAAGGAAGACTCAAGATAGGAGTGATGTGGGCAGTGTTTCTCATGTACACTCACAAAAGTGAAAAAGGGTTGTTGCGAAAAGTGTGTGGTGCATTTTTCGCAAAAGTGAAAAAAAAAAGAGTTATGTTGCGAAAAGTGTATAATGCATTTTTTATTCACAGAGAAAATTGTTGGAACGGTAAGTCACATAAGTTATACTATGCTATAGAAGAGGAAGTGTGTAGTGTTTTGTTTAATAAAGACCATAGAAAGTCTACCTATATGACACTTATCAAAGAAAACAATAGTTAGAACATAAGCACAACAACGTACTTGACACAAAAAGACTTTAGAATTATTAAGCCATGACATTTCAACTTGTCATAAAACAACATATTATAAAAAGAAAGATCTGCCCTCTTGTTTCTTGATTGTTTGCTATCCGTCGAAATTTGAAAAATATATTGAAAAGGTTTTAAGAGAAACGAACACATGTAGATAACCTAGTCATACAAGTCTTTGAAGACCACACAAATTCACTCTGCTGACAACCAGAAGTGTTGACAAATTTAGCATAGAACAAACTAAAAGAAGATGTTGAAATCGTGGCCTTGAAAGCCAAACGGCTCACCCGTGCCGACATCAAGGACATCGCTAATAATCATGCCCGTACCTAGCCTACTTCTTCAGTCCACTGCCCTCCTTCAGCCTTGTGTGCCACACCTCAACACATGTTGATAATCTAGTCATACAAGGCTTTGAAGACCACACAAATCCACTCTGCTAACAACCTGACCAATTACCATAAAACAAACTAAAAGAAGATGTTGAAATCGTGGCATTGAAAGCCAAACAACTGCTTCCCTCGTCAATATTACCGCTTCCCTTGGAAAGCACAGAGAGACCTCAACAACCAGATCAAACATTGTTGAGGTAGGAAAAGGTCAGAGGGACTTAATGCGCTATCATCGCCATCACCTTGTCAATATTACCAAAAAAACATAGATGACATAAAATCTTAAGAAACTAAATCTACAAAGGGGTAGTAGCTAGCGAGGTTGCTGAGAAGGAGAGAGGAGGGGAACATATGCATCAACAAGGAGGAGGCCCAGAGCGATGCCAATCGGAGGAGAAAATATCTAGAGATGTATATTGTGGAGTATTTCAAGCGGCTATAAGCCCTTTGCTGCCTGTAATCTTGTAGAAAAAAGTGGATGATAAATGCTAGTGATGATCATGAGATGTTAGACCAAGTCCGACGCTACACGTTGGCTGTATGACTCAGCCTCCATGATAGTGCAAAGCGTCCACATTAACCAAAGTGTTGGCTCCGTGGCGTGTCATAGAGGCTTGCAGGAGCAGCTGCTGCTTCATAAAACAAAAGGCAGAGGTCATTGCTCAAGGGGACGTTGTGGACGGAAGCACGTGTATTCTTCTGGATCAAAAGCATGTGAACCTGGCACAGTAGTGCCTGCGTTGTGGCCTTAAGTGCCCAATTAGTACTTGGTCTATGTGGAACTAGAACTATTACAAAAAAGTATTAGCCTGTGTTGCCCTGCCCTTAGGGCAGCCACAACGCAACTATACTAGAATCCTATGTCTCGAACTAAAAGTTAGTCGCCACGTACTTCAAGGATATATAAACGAAGCTAGTAATCTCTCAACGCAGGCCTCTCTTTCTGTTGCAAACATCGTCTAATTTTTTTTATCTTTAGCTCTGACAGACTAGGGATATAAACATGTGTACTCCCTTCTGTCGCAAGATAAGTGTCACTTTGGGTTCTATATAGATCAAACTTTCTTAAGGTTCATTAGATTTATAGAAAATATTAACAACACTTGTATCTCCATATATGTTTATTATAAAAATATATTTAATAATAATGTAATGATACTTATTATGCACGATAAATATTAATGATTTCTTGTATATATATTTGGTCAAACTTGAAAATATTTGAGTGTTATTCTCAGTTCCTGAGAAGTTAGATATTTTTAATTTTGACCAAGTATATATAAAAAAAATGACTCGTTGACGCTGACGTGTACCCGGACGCTACGCATGGTCGCGATATCACGGAGGACCCGATGCTGGAGGAGTCGTAGCCTCGCTCGCCAGCAGTCGAATCGTCACGTGGCCTTCTCTTGAGCGCCTGTTGTCACCTCCGATGGCCCCCCAACTACAAGATGAGGGCCCGACAGTGACGGCCCCCCAGCTAGAGGAGAACCTGGCGGCAGTGGTCTCCTGTGCGCTGCGGACATCATCTCCGCATCCTATTCACTGGGCAGTGGACTCACCGAACCTCACAGTGGATGCTGGCCCTCCTAGTTCACCGCTGGTGGATACCCACCCGACTGAGGATAACGACGACTCCACCAAACACCGCCTCGATAGCTTCATCAACGAAGTGACGCGTAAGAGGGACTCTCCTCTAATTCGTGAGTCTGCAAAGCAGCCTCCTACTAAGCCAGTGATGATGTGGCAGAGTAGGTGGTTGGTGGCTCAGCCCCTCTCTCGAGTACCTGCTTCCAAGCAAGGTGAGGTGCTGATCATGCAGCGTATGAGCTTCACCAAGGGTCCAACAGCGCCATCCGCGTCGGAGCTAGAGGCCTATGACAAGCTCTTCGGCGGTGACCTGACTGTGTCCGAAGCCGAAGCGTTGGACGAGCTCTTCCCGGCTGTTTGGTCCAGGCAGCCACGATGACACAAGGCCACCTCCTAGCTCGCACCATTATGTCGGTATTGGTTGTTTCCTTTAATGTAATATCGAATCTAGAAGTCTCTCTAGGATGGTCCAGCTACAGCTGTGTTAGATTGACCTCCTTCGGCGCTCGATACAAGCGCGTTATATGTTTGTCTTAATTCTTCTACCTAATACAATAATACGCAAAGCTTTTGTGTATTGAGAAAAAAACATCAATAATTATGATGCATAACTGTATCATTGGTGAATCGCCAAATATATTTTTATAATAAACTTATTTGAAAATACAGATGTTACTAGTATTCTATAAATCTAGTCACATTTAAAAAAATGACCAGTACAAAACCCCGCGGCGACACTCTTTAGATGAGGAAGTAGATGGCGTACTCCAAGAGAGCCTCTGCGTTTTGTCAGTCAAGCCTCCGTGACTTCTGCAGGTCTAACATGCTGCAGGGCTACTCTTATGTGTGATCTGGGATCCGGTGTGTAAACATGGAGGTAGGAGGCAGGAGCCTAGGCTACACGAGAGAGATGACAAAGGGTATACCCGTCGGGTAGTGCTATCCCATACCCGTACCCGCTAGATAATTTTTTATTAGCTAAAATACCTGTATCCGCACATGGGTAGAGGACTTTACCCATACACGTACCCGCGCGGGTAAAAATACTCGACGGGTAACCCATACTCGAATGCATACTGCCCCCTACAAACCAAAAAACATGAATACATTATATTATTAAAATCATATATCGCAATTATTTGTGAATAGAAATCAACAATTATAATGTAGCAACAAAACTACACTAATTAATATTCAAATAACCATTGATATATTAGATATATGTGCATTTTATAGTAATTAATGAATATATATGCGTTGCTAAGGCGGGATAAATTACTCATGGATACACGGGTGTGGGTTTTATGTTTTCGTACCCGTACCCGTATACCCGATGGTTAGAGATTTTTACCCATTACTATACCTATGCATGAAGAATTCTTCTCGTACCAGTATCTTTATCAGGTAAAACCCGTTGGATAGTCTCGTTTCGGGTACCTATTGCCATCTTCTACACAAGACCCTGTAGCCTTTGGAGAAGCCCTGAGCGGAGCGGAAACAATATGGTGAAATGGCATGCCCATACAAAGAACTCAGAAGGCATTATGCATTTGCTTTCGGCAAACCACCAATGCCAAAAGGTGTACATGTAGGGAGACGACGTGGATAGTGTTTTTTTACACGTGGGTGTGTTATGCATAATATAATATACTCCCTCAATGGGGAATAAAATGTTGCTCTCTCAGACCATCAAGCACTATTCAGCACTGTTTGTGTACTGTCTAGCATAGTTTAACACTATTTATACATGGTTCATATACACTGTTTGTTAAATGCACCCTAGCATGCTAGTATATAAAATCCATGGAAAAGATGGCCCTATTGCCCCACATCACCCTCATCATAGGAGAAAAGAGAACCATGAAATTAAAGAAAGACCTGACTTTACCTACTACTGTGGCTCCAACTGCATGTTGGGTGGTAGCGACGGGACGGGCTCCGATCCGGAGAGCGGGGTAGAGGAGGGTGACAGTGGGAGTGTGGGACGAGATTTGATCTCTTTTGCTCACCTTTTGCATGCTCAGTGGTGTCCGTTTTAAAGAATCACTCTAGCTGGAATGTTTGTCATTTTTTTAGAATTACACAGTACAATGTAGACGCCCATAACACGCACGCATACTCTCCCCTATGAATACACGTACGCAAACTCTACCCTTATCAGCACCTCACAAGCTTTAGGCTATAATTAATTGTATGTTTTGTGAGTACATATATAATTATATATCCCCAGAAGGCAATGATTTATGCTGCATTTAATGAGCAAAGATATGTAGATTTTCTTCACTACAATGAACTGGATCTAGCATCGTTCAGTACTGAAATGGAAGCTTGTTATTTATGACATGGAATAGAAATGACGATCACATGCTTTGTACCCATTTGAGTGTACCTAGGTAATATAGGCTGCATATATATAGAAGGAAAAGTATGTGCGCAGCATATTTTCTAAACATTAAAAAGTATATGTCGACTTTTGGAAAGTAATCACCTTGACCATAAACTTAGGTGTCATATACACTCAGCCACTCAGCTAGACTCATCATCAATTCCTCCAAAGCTCCAAATCGTTCGACAACCTACCCCCTCCGTTTCAAAATAAATAATTTTACAGCATTTAAATTTTGTCCTAAAATACTTTACCTTTTTTACTTGCTAATACACATTTCTCTTTTCCTAATACACATTCTCTTTTTCAAATACTTCTACTCCCTCCGGCTCCCTAAAGCAAGTCGCAGGTTGTTTTAACTAAAGCATTTTAAACTTTGGCTACAAATAAATCCTTTTTGGTTGAGTTTGAAATGTGAAAGTGATGTAAGTAGATCCATCTCGAAATGTAGTTTCATAAAAATAGTATATTGACTTTATTTTATAATTATTTTATAGCAAAGAGTAGTGTCACACCCATTTAAAGACCAAATGGAATACATACTCTTATGTGCGTCCAGAGATCAATCACACATAAGTTAACAAATTATAACGGAAGTATCATCACAAATGTTATTACATCACGATATTTAACACATAGTCTTTACACAAATATAGCGGAAGTAAAAATATAAATCTCTCGTGGTAGCTCCAATCACAGGCACATTGACTGGTTGACTGCAAGTCTAGTAATCTTCAGGGAAATAGGAGTAGTAGTCACTATTAGCACCATCTATTACCCATCCGGGATTTTTATCCAAGTAAGAAAAATAATCAAGCGTAAGTACATCTCGTGCTCAACAAGTGTAACATGGGGTTCATGAGGCTCAAAGGCATAACATTGGTTTATTAGCAGGTAGCTTTTAGTTAGCATAATTTTAGCATATCAATAGCATCAAGATGTCTCAATGTAAACAATAAACATATGATCCATGTGAAATGATTGATGAATAGCAAAAACATAACCATTAATAATTATCAACTATTCCATAAGGGTCCAAGGCCACTCATGACCGTGAGCACGGCTGTTATAACAGTTTTACACTCTGCAGAGGTTGTACACTTTCACTGTGAGTCGTGTTGCCCATATGCCCGGGTTAATTACTCCCAAAACACTCCCAAGGTGAGCAGGCAGGGAAACACTATGAAGTCTTTCAAAGGTTCGTCTAACAAGTTAGGGCCATTAGATTCACTCGGCAAACAGATGTAGAGCCCACCTTCCAAATGGCACAATAATACGCAACCTATACACATAAGGACAGAGGCCGCACTATACCCGATTCGTCAAGCCATTCTTACGCCAAAAAGGTTACCACTAACAAGCTAGAAAAGGTCCTTCTATATGACTAAAGCCAGAGCCATATAGCCCTCACAGTTGTACTGTAAATCCCGGATGTTCGCTTATAGATGAGTCCTTATGGAGAGTAATTAGAGCATCAAAAGTAACCCCATGCTCTAATCCCCTTTAAACATTAATCATAATCATCTTTTAATGTTTGTTGCATATTCCATTAATCAATTTACATGATCATAGTCCATGTTTAAGCACTAGCCATACTACTCAATGCAATATAATGGGTATCAATGTATAAGATCAACACTAAGTCATCCTAAAACAAGGGAATAGATGCATAATGATATTATTTGCATATTGTAAATAGGACAACAAGGATAATCCCATGCTATACTTGCCTTGCTCAAACTGGTCCTGAAGATCTTGCTCATAGAAAGACTCTTGATCCCAACAAATTACTCACCGTCTATACTCGATCAACAACAGCAACAACATACATCCAAAGGCAATCATGCATAAACAAACAAGACTATAATTAGAACAGTACACCAACAGTAAGAAAATAATATAAAAAGTCTTTAAAACGAGTCTACAACCCGCTAGGATCACACAGACGCAAAGATCATGAAAAACGGAGCTAAAACGACGAAGTTATGAATTTACGATGATTTCCTATAGAAAAATAAATACTTTAATATAAACTCGAAAATAAATTATCTCAAACCTACGTACAGTACTACCAACATGTAGAGCTCGCAAATATGAACCTAACGCAATTTGAACGGGTCAAATCAAAGTTAAAACGGAGATTCTACGCACAAATTAACATAATGGCAATCCTATAAATAAGTGAAAATGTATTTTCTGAAGTTACGCGATCAAAATATGCTTTACGGAAAAGAAAACGTAAACCAAGAATACGCTTTGGACTGCGGGTTAAGAACTTAAATATTACAGGGTTTCTTTAGCAAAAGTTCCAGGCGAAACGGTATCGTGTAATATCAGCCGTTAGATTTAAAGTGGACGGCTCGGATTGGATCTGGGAGGGAGCTGGCGGCGCTCTGGCCGGGTTTCTTCCCGACGGCGACCTCCCGCGGCGGCGCCATAGCCGGAGTTGCCTAACTCGCGCTATGGTGCACGAAATCGCGAAGCAAAGGTACCGGCAGGTAGATAACTTCAACGCGATCTCACCTAGGGCAAAACCGTGGCCGAGGACGAAGCGAGGAAGACGCGCGGCTTGAGATGGCGGACGGTAGAGGCGGAGCTTCGGCCGTGGCCACCACAAGGCGTTGGAGCTGCGGTTTATGGATGAATGTGGAGCGGGGAGATGCGGCGGCTCCGTTTTTATAGTCCGGAGGCCGCGCTGAAGAAGGAAAGGGGAGGATTGAGGTGATGGATTCGGATCGGGAGAGCGAAGGAAAGAAATTCGAGCCGGCGTGGGGAGGAAGAAGGTGGCCTGACTGGTGGACCCGCGGCGTCAGCGACGGGGAGCGGGGGAAAGGAAGGCGCGCGCCGTTGCTGGGCCGGCGGCCGCTGGCTGGGCTCGGCCCAAGCGGGAAGCAGGGCGCGGGAGGAAGAAGTGGGCCGCGCGCTGGGCAGGCCGAGGCAGCGCTAGGCCGAATTCCGAATGAAGCTGATTTTCCTTTTCTTTTTCTTTTTCCAGTTTTTCAAAACCATTTTCCAAAAGATTTTGAAATCCATTTTGAATTTAATTCAAACCACTCAATACAAAATTTCAAATGCAGCAGCATGAATGCTCAATCATGTTTCTACCCTTATATTTGATTTTAAATTATAAAAATTATTATTATTCTAAGTTTGCATGCTAACAAAAATACATAAAAATCATATTTTTCCTATTTTTATTTCTTTCAAAATTTTAGGGTGTTACAAGTAGCAGTCAAAGTTGTTTTTTAAGACCGTATCAATATCCAAACCAACTTACTTTAAGGAACCGTAGGAGTGTATCTCTACTCCTTGAGGGATATTTATGGCATTAGCATTGGTTTCCGTGAGAGATTATAAAACGTCATTGAAAGTCCCTAGTTTGGTTTTGGCTAATTGATGAAACCTAGGACTAACCTTTGTATCTAAGTGGATGATTTAGATAAAGGTGGTCATTGAATATGACCAAGATGGTGAAGACCAAGATGATGCTTGGCTCGATGGACCGGTTGTGAAGGTGAAGGGCTAGTCGAGGCTTCGAAGCGAAGGACCATGCGATGGTGAAGCTTGAGCAAGACTTGACGCCGATGGACCGATGCAACGGTGAAGAGCAAGTGAAGTCAAGGTCGATGGATCGAGACGGTCATGTGATGATATGAAGTGGATCATATCATTTGGAGAAACAAAATGGGCTCAAGGCAAAGGTATAACCATAGGGCCATTTTGTTTTACACTCAAGACACCATAGAGGGTGTGAGTGGTTTAGGATCGATAGCCGAACTATTAAGAGGGGAAGTCTTATCGGTTATTCGACGCATGGGTGCCACTAGGTGAATTCATGAAGTGCATTGCATGTAGGGCCTAGTGAGCTAACTGGAAAAACTTTGAAAATATTTGAGAAAAAGCTAACACACAAGCACATGGAGATGTACACTTGTTGGTGTTGGCACATTTGCAAAGGTGGCGTTGGTCGCGCTGTGGTTTGCGGGTAGAGAGGGGTTTGGGTTCCTCTCTCCCTCCCGCCGAGCGTGCGAGCGCGGGATTCAGGCGATTTCGGGGAAATGAAATGCCTATTTTCCACTATGCCAGAAGTCGGAAAAGAAACGGAGGCGAACGGAGGTCACAGAGGTGACCGGACGCTGCACCGGACGCGGTCACGGTGTGACCGGACGCGTCCGGTCAGTACAGCGCAGCAGTCAGGCGCGCGGGTTAGGGTTTGCAACCGGCGCGTCCGGTCACTCGCGGGACCGGCGCGTCCGGTCAGGCACCCTGAGGTTTTTGCAGTTTCGCAAGGACGATCGGACGCGGTGCGCGTCCGGTCACACACGATCGGACGCGTCCGGTCGTCAAAGGAGCTTACTGGACTCCGACCGGACGCGGTCACTGTCGCGTCCGGTCGTTGCGAGGAGCGCGTCCGGTCGTTGCTTCGCGGGCGCGCGGTACTGTGCGACCGGCGCGTCCGGTCGGTTGAGGGGCGCGTCCGGTCATCGCGTTTGACCGTTAGCGTGCAGTGACCGTTGGAGGATCTAACGGTCGCGTTTGAATTCGGTGGACACGTGGATGGCGCAGGGCGACCGGACGCGGTTGAGCGCGTCCGGTCAGTTTCGACCGGCGCGTCTGGTCGTCCCGAAAAAACGGTCAGTGGAGTGGCAACGGCTCTATTTGTTTGGGATGCTTATAAATACTTGTTGGTCGGCCCTTGGGGAGGCCTCTTGGTATTTCTAACACTCTTGTGCATCCTTTGAGCAAAAGCATCTCCTCCCACTCATCTCTCTTGCTTGATTGCAAATCAAAAGTGAGATTGAGTGATCCCAAAGTGCATTGCATAGCTTGAGGGCATCTAGTGGCACTTGTGGGTGGTTTAGCCGGTGGATTTCTTGTTACTCTTGGAGAGTACCGCTCCTAGCCGGCTTGGAGATTGTTGGAGGCGTTGGCAAGAGAAGGTGATTGTTCTTGGCCACCTCCGGTTAATTGTGAGAGGTTCTTGTGCTTTCCTCGGCGGGACGCCAAAAGCAACTCTAGTGGAATCCGCGTGTCATTGAGTTACCTCACTTGAGAGTGGTGTCTTGCGGTGCCTTGCGGGGCGTGCCTTGAGGGGCAAGTGACTTGAGGGTCACACCGAGGAACCATCTAAGTGTTGGTCGACACAACCGGTGACGTAGCTTGTCGGTGCACAAGTGAACACCGGGTGAACAAAAATATTGTGTCTCTTGTCTCCCGGTGATTGGTCTTCATATTGTGTTGTTGTCAATATTGATTGATTGTATATCATCTTGGTGATTGGCAACATCTTCATTCCACCGTCGGTATAAGAATCGTAATCCTCTCTTGCACTTACTTTTACTAGTTTATCTTGTGTAAGCTCTAGTGGTAGCTTTGCTAGTAGTTTTGTTTAGCTCGTTCTCTAGTGTAAGTTTAGTAACATAGCTCTTGTGTGAACTAGAGATCTTAATCTACTAGACTTGTGGATAGGAGGCTTGCATCACAACCTTTGGCTAAGCAAAACTCGCTTTACGCCGTTTGTTGTTCTAACAAGTTTGCTTAGTGGTATTTGTAGATTTTTTATAGGCTATTTACCCCCCTCTAGCCATCTAGGACCTTACAGTCATCTAAATGAGACAGACGAAGTACATGATTAATGTAATAATGTTCAAATGGATGCTAACACTACAGATTCTGCGTAGCTCCATAGTGTTGCAAACACTTGGAGACACGAATAAACACAGGGTAGACTTTCCCGAGAGTAGGCACTCGGCGAAGAACACTCGGTGGCCTCAGGTCGAGAAACTTTTAGGACTTTCCCGAGAGTAGGCACTCGGTGAAGAATATTCGGTGGCCTTAGGTTGAGAAACTTTTAGTTTTCCGAGTGTATTTACCAAAACACTCGATGAATTAAAATGTTCTTGTGTGTATCCTTGGACACTCAAGAGACATAGAGCACACGGGAATGAAACATGCTAACGGCTCATGATAACGGAGTCATTCCCCGAGTGCCAAACACTCGGCATCCTTTTCATCTATTCCCAAGTGCTCATTCCTGAGTGCTTAGAGATGATAGACACTCAGGATATATATAAGTTTTAGGTTGATACCATATTGTTCCACGTGGACATTTTTGTCCTGTTATTAATTCCACTCAGTAGTTTCCTAGAACACTGGCTTCACCATAGTTTCAATCCATATGCACTCGCATGCACTTCATAAATTAGATTATGGAAACATATAACATATCAGGCTACATTCACAATTTCCACATGCCATTGTCCAAAGCACACTCAATGTTCACATGTCCTACAATTTGAGAAGTCACAAAATAGCCATCCACTCCCTAACAAGCATCTACATGTTTAGATTCCCCAAAAGGGCTAACATGTTCATATCAACAAAAGTCACAAATTCTAAGGTTCACAATAGGACACGACAACAAACTTCACCTTAAGTTGACAATCAAAATAGATTGGCCTAATGGATCGGCATAGATTCGTCTATATGAGATCCATTGTCAGCATGTTTCCTTCTCCAGCCTCTCTAGCATTACCAGTTCCTCAGCACCTATTTTTGAGCCTCCACCAGTATCCTTCATTTTTAAAATCAAGTGAGAGTTTCCAAAGTTTAAAGTGCAATTAAGTGATTCGATCTGTACTAACTTGATGAGGTGATCCAATTTGTGATGGAAGTACCAGCGGAGGTACCGTGGAACATTTAGATGTGTTTGGATAATCTACACACAAAAAATATATATATAAATGAAGATATAAGATACATTAGCATATGAATTGTGAAAACTAACATATATTGAGTTGAACCTGCATTGTACTCGGTGTTCATTAATTTAAATATGTTGATTTTTTTTGTAAAGTTTTTATCCTGTTTGTCTTAGAGATAAACTACAGACTGCACAAAAAGCATATTGTAAAGGAACAAATCTTTTTTTTTGAATCTAAGAAACAAATCTTGGTATTGAAGTAATAATAAGAGAAAAAAAAGTATGTGCGTGTTTAGATTATGTATTGCCAGTTATAGACGTCCATGATACAAGTGTCTACTTCATCTTCATGCACCTCTTTTGTACAAAGGGGCGAAGTTATATTATAGTTATAGCTAAGGGAGCCGATGCACCCCTTAAAAGAATAAAAAACAAAAATTTAGCTAAAATCTCACTATATATATATTGCTCTATACATGTCTATACACCTATAGGATAAATAAAATGTATCTTCCTCTAATTTGATCTATGGATCGAGATGCTAGCGCCCGGACGTTCGGCATCCAGGACGTGTCCGGGTGTAGCTCTCACTAGCCAACTATTAAACGATTCCACCAATTGTGGGTTGGCATCACGGTCCATCAATGAAAGTCCAATCTCAGGCTGCTTAAAATAACAGAACAACCAAGCCGTATCCCTGCCCTACCCGCGTAACAGAGAAAGAGAGAGCGTGCGCTCGCGTCCGCGCCACCATCCCCTGGCGCGCCCCCTCCACCAGCCCCCTGCGCACTCCCTCTACAGTCTGAGAAGGATGCAAGGCAACAAAAGACGAGGAGGAGATACCGAGGCGAGACAGCAGAAGGCGAGGAGGGAGATGCAACACCTGATCTACTTTTGAAATATCCAGATGCAACACTTGTAACATTAGTATGAAGACAGATTAAAAACATAAAACATACATCTGAAACACTTGCAAAAATATTTGAAACCATTGCAAACATACGCAACAATCAGATAAAACACTTGTAACATATGTGTGAAACATATGCAACATCCAAATGAACACTCTTGCTACATAAAACATTGGTAACAGATGTTTGAAAACATATATGTACAACCATTACAATATATACAATATCCCAATATACTTTTGCAATGTTTATATAAAAACATCTACAACACTTAAAACAGACGCTTGCAACATACGCTTTTAAACGCAATATACTTGATGCTTATGAAATGAAGGCTCGCTGACGTATAGAGCTCACCGGGGCCGGCCGCGCTCATTTGCCATTTGCAGATTATTACTACTAGTTAAATTTCCTTGAAACGCTGGCAACCATCGGATCAAAAATTGGAAGGTGGATGTGGCGTGTGGCTTTGCAGACGCAAGTCACTCGATTCCCTTTTCCTCTCCGACTCCGGCTTTCCCACAGCGCCGCCGCTCGACGGGCCCGTCGTGCGACCGGCTCGCCTTTGCGCCGGCGTCCCCTCTTCTCATCACGCCGACGCCACGGGGTTCGTTAACTATTCAGCTACCATGGCACGGCCGTTCTCGTCGCTGGCGCACTCCTCTTATCGCCGCAGGATTGTCGAGTGCAAAGCAGCGGCTTGCTCCTCGCGGCTCCCTTCCCGCGCTAGGCCACCTGCCCGCCCCCGTATCGCTGCCAGCTCCAACACCACCTCAGGTAAAATTGTCCCGCGAAAACGCAGACTGCCTGAGCTCAACCAGTGTCAGCAAATAGGAACAGTCACAGTCAGTCAGCAAACTTGTGTACATGTTATTTTTATGTTCCGTAGCTCGTTAATTTTAAGGATTAGGGGTAATATATTGGGTACCACAGTAGTACTTTAGTTGATCTTTCTAGTGCAAAATGCAAACCCCAGGCCTATAAGAATTACCCTGACTTCATGCTTTCTGCAATTACTAGAAGCGCTCATTACTTCGTGCAAATCTGAAGATTTCAGAATGCTGGTGGTTGTGCATTCCACACATGTTTTCTATCTTGATTCTCTCTTCTTCTATTTGTAGCATCCGTTACAAACTGATTCCTTAATGTGTTTGACAATAATTACTGTAATAATGAACATGTCAAACTCTGATTAGGGTTGTTCTCTGTTTGTCTATCAGTTCAATTGAAGATTATCTCCACATTTCACTGGAGAAATGTACATACATTACATATGATACATATGATAGTGTGTGCTACTCCAGTACCAGATGCCAATCCTAGAGACTGAAGTATCATTTCCTTTAGAAGTTAGAAGTCAAACTCCAAGCCCTGGCAGATTTCCTGTGTGCTATTGTTTCTTTCCGGGTGGTATCAATTCGCTGATACATTGATTTGGTTCTTCTTTCAGCGCATGGAATTGATAGTAGCATAATTACCATTCAGACTATGACGCGGTGGGAGACCCTGAATCACATGGCCTACAAATTTGCGAGCCTTGGCAAATCTGATGGAAAGCTGGCCTTGAAGATACTGAGTTCTATTGTGGAGCGATCAGGTTTAGACCAAATTACCTACATTTACTGTATGGCTGTTCCAATTCTCATCCAGGCTCAAATGCATTCGCAAGCAATGTCAGTGTTGAGGCATCTTGCTGTGATGGGCTTCTCCTGCACTGCTATTTTTACCTCCCTCTTGCGGATCATTTCACGTTTTGATTCCACCAATCATGTCGTTTTTGAAATCCTTGTCAAAGCATATCTCAAGGAAAGAAAAGCGGTAGATGCAGCTGTGGCAGTTTTGCTTATGGATGATTGTGGATTTAAGGCTTCACCTGTTGCTTGCAATACCATCCTTAATGCTCTTGTGGAGGAAGGGGAATCAAAACATGTTTGGTTGTTCTTGAGAGAGAGTTTGGTCCGTAAGTTTCCTCTGGATGTTACCACTTGCAATATTCTTCTGAATTCCCTGTGCACCAATGGTGAATTTAGAAAGGCTGAAGATATGCTTCAGAAGATGAAGAGCTGTCGCCTATCAAATTCTGTCACTTACAATACAATACTACATTGGTATGTTAAGAAGGGGAGATTTATGGCTGCCCTGTGTGTTCTAGAAGATATGGAGAGGGATAGTATAGAGGCAGATTTATATACTTATAACATCATGATAGATAAATTATGTAAAATAAAGAGGAGTGCACGTGCTTTCCTTTTGCTCAAAAGAATGAGGAAAGGTGACTTAACACCTGATGAATGTACCTACAATACTTTGATCAATGGTTTTTTTGGTGAAGGTAAGATAAATCATGCTCGCTATGTCTTTAATCATATGCTGAGACAAACTGTGGTTCCAAGTGTAGCTACTTACACTACAATGATTGATGGGTACTGCCGAAACAGGAGAATTGATAAGGCCCTTAGTGTTCTGTCAGAAATGCAAATTACGGGCGTCATGCCAAGTGAACTAACTTATAGTGCTTTATTGAATGGTTACTGCAAAGTTTCCATGCTGGGACCTGCCCTAGATCTTATGGAAGATCTGAAATCAAGAGGTATAACCATCAATAAGACGATGTGTACTATTCTCATTGATGGTTTCTGTCAAGTAGGTGAGATTTCCAAGGCTAAACAAATTTTAAAGAGTATGCTTGAGGATGGAATTGATCCAGATGTTGTCACTTATTCAGCATTGATCAATGGCATGTGCAGGACGGCTAAGATGCATGAAACAGAAGAAATTCTGTCAAGGATGCAGAAAACTGGAATTTTACCTAATGATGTGCTATATACAACTCTGATTTGTTACTATTGTAAGGCCGGGTATGTCAAGGAAGCGCTAAAGCATTTTGTGGACATTTATCGAAGGGGGCTAGTTGCCAATCCAGTTATCCATAATTCATTATTACGTGCTTTCTATAGAGAGGGAATGATTACAGAGGCTGAACACTTTAGACAATACATGTCTAGGATGAAGATATCATTTGATTCTGTCTCCTTTAACTGCATAATAGATAGTTATTGCCACAGAGGTAACATAGTTGAGGCACTTTCAGTTTATGATGATATGGTTAGATATGGCCATTCTCCAAATGTTTGCACATATCAGAATTTGCTTAGAGGATTATGTCAAGGAGGCTACTTGGTACAAGCAAAGCAGTTTATGTTCTGTCTTCTTGATATACCTTCTGCTATTGATGAGAAAACTTTCAATACACTACTTTTTGGGATTTGCAAGTATGGAACCCTAGATGAAGCTTTGGATCTATGTGAGAAAATGGTCAAAAACAACTGTTTACCTGATATCCATACCTACACCATTCTTCTCAGTGGTTTTTGTAGGAAAGGTAAGATTTTGCCTGCGTTAATCATGTTGCAGATGATGTTGGAGAAAGGAATAGTCCCTGATACTGTTGCATATACCTGCTTGCTGAATGGTTTGATCAATGAAGGCCAAGTGAAGGCTGCTTCTTATGTTTTCCAGGAGATCATATGCAAGGAAGGCCTGTATGCAGATTGTATTGCCTATAATTCATTGATGAATGGGTACCTCAAGGGTGGAAACATAAATACTATAAAAAGGATGATGTCTGATATGTATCAGAATGAGGTTTATCCAAACTCTGCTAGCTATAACATACTTATGCATGGGTATGTCAAGAGGGGACAATTTTCGAAGTCCTTATATCTGTACAAATATATGGTGAGGAAAGGAATCAGGCCAGACAATGTTACATATCGCTTGCTCATTCTTGGGCTTTCTGAGTGTGGGTTGATTGACATTGCAGTTAAGTTATTGGAGAAGATGGTCTTAGAAGGCATTTACCCTGATAGGTTAGTTTTCGATATACTGATTACAGCTTTCAGTGAGAAATCCAAGATGCATAATGCACTACAACTTTTCAATTGTATGAAGTGGTTACGTATGTCACCCAGCAGTAAAACTTATAGTGCCATAATAAATGGATTGATCAGAAAAAATTACTTGGACCAGAGTCACGAAGTTTTACGTGAGATGTTGCAAGTAGGGCTTCAACCAAACCATATACACTATATTGCATTGGTCAACGCAAAATGTCGGGTTGGTGAGATTGATAGAGCATTCAGGCTAAAAGAAGAAATGAAAGCTCTTGGCATTGTGCCTGCTGAAGTTGCTGAGAGCTCAATTATTAGAGGGCTTTGTAGATGTGGAAAACTTGAGGAGGCAGTCATAGTTTTCAGTAGTATGATGCGTTCAGGAATGGTGCCAACTGTTGCTACTTTCACTACTCTAATGCACAGTCTTTGCAAAGAATCCAAGATTGCTGATGCTTTGCACTTGAAGAGGTTGATGGAGCTGTGTAGATTGAAGGTTGATGTTGTCAGTTATAATGTTCTAATTACTGGTTTATGCAAAGAAAAGTGTATCTCTGATGCTCTAGATCTTTATGGAGAGATGAAATCTAAGGGTCTTTGGCCAAATGTTACTACCTATATCACACTCACTGGAGCTATGTATTCGACAGGGAGAATGCAGAATGGAGAGGAACTACTGGAGGATATAGAAGAAAGGGGTCTTATTCCGGCGTATAAGCAGTTTGAAAATCTTGAAAGACGGATGGAGGATGCAATTAGAAGGTTAAACATGATTAGAAACTGCAGAAAAGAAGTGCCTTTTAGAGGGGTTGAGCTACTACCTGTAGATCCTGAACCCATGTGTAATGCTGCTAGCGATTGTAATCCCACTGAAACTCGGCAACATAAAGGAATTTGAGTTGACCAATATGGTTGGTACAAAACTATTGGTATCTTTTCTGAGTAGTGCTTGTGATACCTTACATTGTTGTGTTCCTCCATGATGGATCCATGGATCCATCTCTAGGTATGTTGAATATGTGATTTTCCCTTAAATAGCTAATTCAGGTTAAGTGGTGTGTGTGTTGTTTTGTTTTGTTTTTTTTTTTTGTGATAATACTATGTCTTCACTTCATCATCTGTTTGGTACTTTGGTGTTTGCAGAAATACAAAATTACCCAGGGAGGAAGAGGAACCTCACATATATTTCAGTGGATCCTGGGGGGCAGGTAAATGGGATTATGAGTGCTGATGCGTGATGTTAAGTATGATTTGCATAAGTTAAGCAGGCATTCGCAGGTAAGAAGTGTTACTATGCCAATTGTTGTATTTACAATTATGTGCTTGTTGGCCCCTTCTTTTAGTTAGTATTGCTAACAATTATGCTTGGAATCTCAGTGCATCTTTTAACTGCAATGGTTGGCTAGAGTGAGCAGTGAGGAATATTAATGATCATATCTTCCTAAAATCCAACGGCTATAACTGCAGTCCTTCAGAGTTGGGTGTTACCAGGTATTTCTTATATAGATGTATAGAAACAATTTTTCTGTTGATCGGGCTTGAGCAATTTCCGTGTTTGTATCTTTATTTGCCTGTATTTTACCATTCAGTTCATAAGAACAAACATAACCATACAATCCAAACCACATTAAATCGACAAGTAAGCACTCAGGAAACCACATTCGAATTCTGCTAATGTTTTTGATATGCTGTACAGATTAATTGCTCACTTGCTTCATGATTCTTTTATGGGCATTCCTCACACCGTTCACTTATTTGTTCCACAGATGCTTATCCAATTCAAAACATATCATGAATCTGCATTCTGCAGCAAAAAAAGAACCTGCAAAAAGCTCTGTCATCATCTCAAATACTTCGAACAACCACACATCACATTTATCAGGACATTTCTCATAACTTTTGCTGCAGAGGATGATCAGTGGAGGGCAACAGTGTGTTGGGCCCAGGCAGAGGCTACTGAACCACAGATAGGGACAGTGTCTGTGTTGGGGGTGGAACCCAGTGTTGTGCTGAGCTCAGCCTTTGTTTGCGCTTGTGGGAGGTTGGCAGAGCTGAGCAGGCAGTTTTCCCGCCCTGTAAGACGGGGTAAAGTTGTGGTGGGAGCAATTGCATCGATCCTGGTCCCACTTGTAGTTCAGCACTGTGAATTGGAATTTTTCAGGTTTCACCACTTTGTCGTTCACTGAACATGATGCCTATTCTCTCTTCTTACCAATCAAATCGAATATCCTCTTCTCTTTTTTTGTATCTAAAAGGTATCTCATTTTCTTTTTCTCAAGGGAGAAAAAAGCTCAAGGTTTTGGGTAAATTTCAAGCCATTTCACTAGTTCACGCCGTGGTCAATGTCAAAACAAGGGGTTTTCCAAATTTATATCTGCAACAAAAATAACCACTTTATTGTGAGGAGTGGTTTCAAGAATCCAGATTTACCCATGTCCGTCTAGTGTTTCAGTTCCTGGGTCTTATTTCCTCCTTGCATCCATATCTGTTCATCATTTCCTTGATTCTTGCTCTGTACAATTCAGGGATGCCACCAAGAGGAAGGAAGCACTGATGCACAAGCTATGCAGGAAAAGCTTCCCATCATAGTATTCGCTTGGAGGCCACATGAATCTTCACAGCGGCAAACACAAGCAAAAGAAGCTGTCCAAGATCACGCCTAGCCTTCCCCCAACATCAGAGATGGTGTTGGCGGGTATGGTCCCCTGGAGAGGCGACATAGTACCTGGTTTCTGTACGAATGTGTGATTCCAGCGGCGACGAGTACCTGACACCGGTCCCAAAGACAGTGTCAATTGTGGTTCAAGGTTTTTGCCTCCTGCAATGCGCAGTTGATGCACATGAGAGCGCACGCTTGACATGAGAGGAAGATGGTGGCAGAGGAGGTGCCGAGAGAGAGAGAGAGAGAGAGAGAGAGAGAGAGAGAGAGAGAGAGAGCAATGGATAACGTGACCTCAATGTCCCTATGTTTACTCTAGTGATGTTGACATATGGGATAGAGGAGGTCAGGAGGTGAATGCTGCACGTGTTCTGAACTTCTGATGATGATTTCAGGACATTCTGGCATGGACTCAGGAACTCAGCCTATAAGCATTGTCATGAGTATTAGTATGAGATGCTAGATGGCATCTTGGCCCATTGTGTGCAGAAGAGCGAGATGGAGCTGGATTACTCTGGTCACCTCCAAACTGGGGATGCTGAGTTGTTGATGCCAGAAAGCTGTTACTCTGATGTGAAGCTGAAATTCATCAGTCTTTCACAAGTATTGAAGGTGACAGCAACTCAGCAACCCACGATTGCTCTACGGCAAGATCTTCACATCCAGCAAAGGATTGGCAAGCCGCAAGGAAGTTCCACTGAGTTCCTGATCAGGAAAAGGTTGCAGCATCACCCAACTCTGCAGGGTCTCAAACAGGAAAGCAGCTGCTTGAAGTGGATAGCCAGGTGCTCTGTCTCAAGCTTCCAGGACTCAACGACAGGAACTACAGCATCAGAAGTCCGAAATCTGAACTTACTCCATGGTGGACGGAAAGAGGCTCTCGGTGTGATCGAATGCTGGGTGTTGTCTGAAACTGTCACAGTTTCTGTATCTGTCCAGTGGGGGAAAAAACTATAGCTTAGCTACTAATGTGAAGGATATTTATGCCATGAATGCTCTGGTATTGGAAATGGTCAGTGTTCTTACATGTAGCACTGCAGTTCCGTTCCTCAATACTGAGTTGTGTACAGTGCCAGCGAATTGAGGGCCATGGTCTCATTTTCTGTCATTTTTGCTGGACAGAGATGGAGAATTAGTGATACCCGAAAAATTCGAGATGAAAGTAATTCCATGAAGTAGAGATTAGGGCATTAGGCATTTAGACTTGGCAAAAAAATAATCTTGAGAGTTATGAGAAGAGAGGCACCAGACAGAAAAAGTGTGAGGTACACAAGAGGACTGTACTGTTAACTGAGCGGACGCAAACAGGTCAATATACTCGCCCAACGGAAGCGATCCCCATTCCACATCCACCAACAAATGGCAGACGCCGCGGCGGCGGCCGCCGTCCCCGGCGATGCCCCCGCCGGCACTACCGTGCTGGACTCGCTCGGCGAGGACATCACCCGCATCGTCTACCCCGTCTCCGCCTGCATGCTCCTCGTCGTCCTCCTGGTCTCCCTCCTCTCCTCGCCCTCCTCCCCCTCGCCCCTCTCCGCCTCCATCGCAGCCGCCACCGGCGGCTTCCCCGGAGGAGGGGACGACGACATACCCACCGCGCTCATCACCGCCCTCACCTTCGTCGTCGCCGTCACGGCCGCCACCTTCCTGCTCGCGCTCCTCTTCTACCTCCGCTGCACGCCCTGCCTCCGCGCCTACCTCGGCTTCTCCGCGCTCGCCGTCCTCCTCGTCCTCGGCGGCCAGGTCGCGCTCCTCCTCCTCTCCCGCCTCCGCTTCCCGCTCGACGCCGTCTCCTTCGCGCTGCTCCTGCCCAACGCCGCGGGGGCGCTCGCGCTCGCCGCGCTGGCCCCGGCCTCCGTCCCCATCGCGCTCCACCAGGCCGCGCTCGTCGCCGTCGCCGTGCTCACCGCCTTCTGGTTCACGCTGCTGCCCGAGTGGACCACCTGGGCGCTGCTCGTCGCCATGGCCATCTACGACCTCGCGGCCGTGCTGCTGCCCGGTGGCCCTTTGAGGGTGCTGCTTGAGCTGGCCATACAGAGGAACGAGGAGATACCAGCCTTGGTCTATGAGGCCAGGCCGGTGGATCCCCGCCATGGCCGAAATTGGCGCTTGTGGAGGGAAGGGAGGCAATCTGGTGCGGATTTGGATGCCAGCTCCACGGTTGAGGTGATTGGGGAGGTATTGGGGAGAAATCTTGACGCCAACTCTGGAAACAGTTCGTCGTCCCATGATAATGAAGCTGCTGGTGATGTTAGTAACTCAAGGCCCAGGGTGACATTGGTGGCCGCTTTCAGCTCCTCTGGTTCTACTGTTGCACAAGCCGGGGAGGTTTCAGCATTACCAGAGCATAGAGTGGCTGTTGCTGAAATGAGTGTACCTTTGATCCAGTCACGTCCACAGAGATCTGGGGAAGAGGCGGTGGAAGATGAAGATGGCATTGGGTTGAGCTCATCTGGGGCGATCAAGCTCGGGTTGGGGGACTTCATATTCTACAGCGTTTTGGTCGGTCGGGCAGCAATGTATGACTACATGACAGTGTACGCCTGCTACCTTGCCATCATTGCAGGGCTTGGCATCACTCTGCTCCTGCTGGCGTTCTTCCGCAAGGCATTGCCTGCCCTACCAGTGTCCGTCGCCCTCGGCGTTGTGTTTTATGTCCTCACAAGAACACTGCTTGAGGAATTTGTCGTGCAGTGCTCCACAAATCTTTTGATGTTTTAACATTAACGGAACATTGCTTTTTGCTGTACTATTGTAGTTCATGATTGGCACCTTTACCAGTTGATTACCTCTTAATTTTCTGGAAATGTTAATTTGACTGGTCCGTGCACAGCCTATATGAAGATATTTGGAATTCCTGTCATGTTTTCCACTACTAGTCTTGTTCTGTATTTCCCAACTTAGGTACATGCCCATCTGTTTATGTTGTAACATCTGAGTTTTTTTAGGGGAGTAACATCTGAGATTTTGTGATAAAAACAATACGAACATTTTGTGTGCATTTTATATATTATATGGAAATTTTCTTGAACTATCTAACCATAAGTCCATAAATATGCCTTTTCTAGAGGGACCATTCTTTATTTTTTGTATGTGAACGAAAAAAAGTTTGTCAGGCTGCAGGTAGGTGATGAAGATGGATTCGTTTTCAGTCTGCTGTAACTTTTCTCAAATTATTTTGGCAGCACAGATGAGAAAAAAAGATGCTATTTTCTTAAAATTTAGGACCGAGGTGCCTTTTCAACACCATTTAAATGAACCTGAGAACTGCTTTGGTAGTCCAGTTCAATATGGGGTGCCTCACTTTCTGATTGCTATATGTATTCTGCTACTAATGATTTCTTTATTTCCTTACATAGAATCCTGCATCCCTTTCTGTATTTGAAGCAACATAGGAACAAAGCAATGGTTGGCATTGGGTCTGGCAGTGGAGGCAACAAAAGATACTGGTATCAGTGCTTGCAGCTTCATATTCACACAACAGATGTGCTTGAAGGAGTGAGGTTGATGCGGACTAGCAGCCTGCTGCTTTTCCTATTCTTCAAGAAACGAGGATGCAGCATTTATTCTCTATACATTCATATATCTCCCTTTGCAGAGTTATGTTCAAACCAGGGTGCCTTGACAAAAGTCTAAAACCCTTATAATTCTTGTTATATTTTTACCAATGGATCTTGATTTATTATTTTTTTCAGAGATAGAACTAACTCATATTCAGATTTACTTCACATGTATAGCACAAGAATGATTTGTTTGCATTTCTTATGGAGCTAATAGTTTCAATTCTATTTTTTCTTATGTTCGTTGTTGACATGTATTGGTTATGGAAAAGTACAATAGCTGCTAATATGATATTATTATTGGAGTCTGGAATTTTCAAGTCTCACTGTTTTTTGTCTTTGACCTTTATTTTTTTGGCATGTGATTACAACAGAAAAGTTGATAGTGGGTTTCACAGATTTAGATTCACTCAATATAGGTCTTTTTGTACACAGACATTTTTATTATAATTTGATGCAATAACCTAGTGACGATAAGCTGGGTGAAGAGACATGAGGTATATCAGGCTATGAACTTTAGAAGTTCGGGTCATCTTTTTTGGCTCTCTTTGAGCTCAATAATGTCTGTATAGTGTATACTCTGTACACATGGTGACATGGAGATACTATTTTTTACCAACACCATGTCTTCATGGCTGTTGTGCTTTAATACTCTCGTTTTTATTATGGTTTTCTCTTGTACCTTGAATTACATGTGATGTGATAACTGAACTGATGTTTATTGGTCAATTTACATTTTGGCCCCGCTTTGAAGTCTATTGTACATTAATATTTAGTTACCGTCCTTGGGTCCAATTAATTAGTCTCAGATTCTCAGGTGTTTGCTTTCTTTTATTTTTCATAAATTTCAGAGGTTCACCTTTCCTATGCGACAACATGTATGGTTGTTACTTTGGTTCTATATAAGCTGCAAAATATGCAAATGGAACATATGAACTTGTCAAATACTCCATGATTGGTATAGAGAGAAATAGCTCTAGTACCCCTACATATTAGAGGTGTTTCCCCTAAAACAAGGTTGTCGGCTTGTCGCTGGGGTAACCTTCTACAATAATATTAGTTACCATTCTTGGTTCTAATTAATTTGTGCGATAAATTAATGTGAATGTATTCATTACTTACCCTAGCTTATAATGATAATGTTTTTAGATAAAATTTGAATGCAAAAATGAAGTTTTTTAGGACATAGGGAAGCTGGTATTGCTTTTTTTAGTTCCTTTTTTTCTCTTCCTAGCGATCTGTTTGCCGTTAACATATCGCAGCTGGAGATTGCATTGGTATATAAAGCCCACTAAGAAAACAATGCATCAGAAGGCCCACGAAGCATTGGCTACTGGGCTTGGGCATTGGCCTTCTACTGCCTCATACTGCTCCTCAACACCGAAGGGTTCCGATTTGCAGTTTCTCCGTACGGGCCACGGGGCAATCTTTCCCGTTTCCGTCCTGGATAAAATGTGGAAAAACGGGCGGTTCCGGAGTCCGGACTCGGTATAATTTCCGTCCGTTTTCAAGACCACGGGCAGCAACTTGCCGCCGGCGCCGGCCTCGAAGTCGAAGATCCTCGCCGCCGTAGGTTCCCAAGTCACAGTGACGCCAAATGGGTGTCAAGCGTTGCTTGAGCGGGCGTGCCCACGCCGATCGCCCCTACAGATGCAACAGATCGAAGCGCATCTCCGAGAACAAATCGGCGCTGCTGGAGACCATCAACGGGTACTACGCCGTCGCGCTGGACCGGCTGCCGGTGGACGAGATGCCAGGGCTGATCCCGCGCCTCCTCAAGGCCGGCCTCTGCGCCGGCTTAGCCGACCCCATCTCCAACATCATCGCCAGCACCGTCTCCTCCTACAGCCGCCGCGTCCCCGACCGCCGCAAGCCGCCCGCAGTGACGTCGACGTCGTCCATGCCCGATGACGGCGGCAACAACAAAGAGAAGACGGCGGCGACGGAAGGCGCTCTCCAGGGCCGTTAACGGCGCCAGAAAGGTCAACTGCTGGCCGCCGCCTCGCTCCCTCCTCCGCGACATGTCCATCGCCGAGCGGTCGCTCGTGGCGCTCGTCGCGTTCCTCACCTACTATTTCCGCGCCCTCTCCGGCTGCGAGGCGCTCGAGTATCTCCGCCTGGCCAATGCCGGCCTTCTCTGCGCCGTGCGGCTCGTGGAGGACGACCGCAACTCCAGAGGGAGCTTCAGCTTCGGCTACCGGACCACCAAGACTGCCCTCAAGTGCGCCGCCTTGGCTGCCTGTCATCCCAAGCCAAGAGCCCTCGTCAACAGGTCCTACTCCCTCGCTTCTCGCATGGAGCAATTGCGCCACCTCCTGACAACCGAAGGCGGCTGCCTGTCTTGCGCAGCCATCGAGAATATCAATGGATTGCTGATCAAGCCTCGCCGGAAGCTTGGAGGCCTTGTCGCCTTGTCGGAGTTACCCCGCCTCAGTTACTTGAGGAGAAGAAGAGCAAGCCGCCACCGTTTGTGCTCACAGAATCTCTGCAGAGCACCCTTCTTCACAGAATCTATGGATTCTACCTCAAGGAGCTTGCGATTCTGCCGACGGATGGCCTGCGCACGCGCTACCACCGGGGTCTCCTTAAGGCTGGCCACTGCTACGGGCCTTTGACGGATCCTGTCTCCAACATTGTGCTCAACACTCTCTGGTACGAGGCGATGTTCCCGCCAGAAGGAGAGCTCTCCATGACCACCATGATCTGCTCAAGGAGCCTTGTTCTGGTCGCACGCCGCTCCCTTCGTGGCCTTGTTGCTTACATCCGCACTTGCTTTCGCATGATGTCTGAACACCAAGCCATGCGCTGTCTGCTCTCGACCGAGGTCAATCTTTGGAGAGCAATTGAAATGGCAAGGCAGCATGGACACACTGAGAGAACCATGCCGAGCCAGTATGGCGCATACAAGGCTGCAGCCACCGCAGCACAGCACCCGGATCCTGATGCAGGTGTAAATTTTTTCGTGTCAACCTTCCCAATGATGCCCTTACCGGTTGAGAGGAATTCATTTGTGCTAGATGTGGAGCTCATCGTGCAGTTGCTGTCTGAATACTGTTCCACTCCCAATGGTTCAGTTGAGACTACAGTTCCTGTACTCTCTGCAGGGGGATCCAAGTTCCTGTCGTCCATTCTGAAAGATTTTAGAGAAGAGGAAAGCTTCGTCTGCAGGAAGGTTAATGCCATGCTGAAGAAATACACGCAGCAAAACGGGGTATGTTTTGTGCTTACTAAAGGGCAGACCCAGTGCTAGAGGCTCCCACACGAGTGGGGTCTGGGAAAGGGAATAACCGAAGCAAAGTCTTACCCCCGCAGAAATTCTGCAGAGAGACGGCTTCGAACCCAGGACCTGGTGACTCGGCGAGCTAGCACTCACCAACTGCACCAGGCCTGCCCTTTAGTGCTTACTCAGTTCTAAAATATATTATAAAACTATTATGAATAGTAATCACTGACTATTTCTTTACCATGTTATATGCATATATAGGGACCTGAATATGAGCTTCATGTTATCTGTGGCCTGAATTCAAACGTAGGCGCTGGTCGTGTTTTTGGCGTCCATTATGGCCCCTTGCTCTCTTGGCGTCCAAGGAAAACTCAGTTTTCTCACATTAACTTTTTGGCAAGGCCGAGAGATTTGCATTCTCCTGACACAGTTCCTATACTGTTCTTTGCTGAGGGCTCCAACGATGAAGATGCCATCGATGAATTGTCATGTTGGCCAGTCATGGGACATCCTGGTATGCTTTCTTTCCATTTGAATATTCGTGTATGTTCATCAAGACATATACTCTTAACCTGATACATATGACAATCTCTTGTGTGAGCCAGCGGTGTTTGAAGGAAAGAAAAGTGGTAGAATAAGGCATCTGAATGGATAAAACTCCTGTCACCTCTCTATGCACATAGTTGTCATAGCGATAATCCACCTCACCGCTACTGGTCTACTGCACTTACATTCAGGCGTACACACCAGGGTCCAAAAATCAATGGCAGTGCATCATTCTTTCAAGTTGCTAGTGGTCATCACCCATATAAACTCATCCAAATTGCCACAATCCTTGATTTTATTGTCACATGAAGCTTGTCGCATACATATCTGAGAACAGCAATAGCATATAAATACATCGGCCTTTTAGAGTTTGTCTACGAAGGAAACATATTCAGAGCATGCTCAGAATTAGTAGGCTTGAACACATTTTATTACATGCCGGTTATCAGTGTTTTTTTGAACGTAAATGCCGGTTACAGTGTTCTTTGTGTAGGTGTGGTTGTCTGCATTTTTGCTATATGCTGCAGTTAGTGATTTACCTTCTTTTCTATACCTAATATTTAAAAGGGAAAATTTCTGCACTCAAATTTGTTTCTGCCCTCTAATTTTCTGTCTGCCAGCCATGTCCAGGTTTATACGAAGACAAAAACGATCAGGTCTCGTGATCAGCAACATATCATATCGTCCCGCTCGTCTCCCGTCGTGACCCTTCGCCCGCGGCATGCGGGGGCAGCGACTCGTGCCGCAAGCCAAACGTGTGAGAGGGAGCCTAGCGGCCCTGCGTGGCAGTAGGCCGGGTGGAGGACATCGCGTCGACGGGCAGCGCCCCCAGCGGCGGCGGCGGCGGCGGCGGCTTGCGTTGCAAGGAGCACGCTCACGCGGGGCGGAGGCGGCCTGTGCTCGGTGCACGCTCATGCAAGGCGGTGGCAGCCTGTGCTCGTGCACGCATATGCAGGGCGGCGACGGCTTTCTTGAGGCGACGCTAGCCACTACCACGCCGAGCGAACACGTCAGGCACGAGTCGCATTGTCTGGCAGCGCTTGGGGCGTGCGTGGCAGGCGGGCGGGCGTTTGTGGCAATGCGGAACGAATCGGGCGCGGTGGAAGCTCATAACTGGCGACGAGCATGCAATGCAGCCCAACGACGAGCCGATCATTGCAAGTTCACGGGAAACAAGATGCTCCATTGTGCCCAGGGCATGCAGCGCAGCGCAACAACGTCGATCTAATCATTGCGAGTTGACAGAAAAAAAGGATGCTCAATCGTGTCCACGACCGCTTTGCTAACAAGTTACGCAATTTTTTTTTGCATCCATTATCCTCATAGGTGGTTTTTTGATTGATTTTTTTAAGAATAATTGTTATGAATCTTTGAACCTTGATTTTTCTTTACGATTTTTTTCTACTACTAAGTTGTTAACATAATTTTGATTAGAAAATATTCAAACCTAGATTAACATGTGATTCACCTAATCAAAATGTGAGTAGAAAATTTAAATAGTTTATTATCTAATCTGGTCTAAATAAATGTATCTATACAATCATCAACGACGGCTAGCATGTGAAAACTCAACTCAAGTGAGTTTTACCTTTATATTTATTAGGTAAAACTTCTACCATATAAATTTCCTTTCATTTGATTTTTTGTTGGCCTTCCATCCGATTTCTTTTTTGTTGCATCCGTTATCCTCGTAGGTGGTTTTTTTGATTGATTTTTTAGAATAATTATTATGAATCTTTGAACCCTGATTTTTCTTTACGATTTTTTTCTACTACCAAGTTGTTAACATAATTTTGATTAGAAAATATTCAAACCTAGATTAACATGGCATTAATATGCTGCCGCATTAAGGAGGTAAGTTCAGACGCCATCCATAATAGCTCCACATCTATATCAACAACACTGTCTCACCGAAAAGACGAGTCTGGATGTCATCGTGGTCGGATCCGCCTCTACACCAATGATATACGCCTAATGCACGTAATGCGGTCATCATAAGATAAATCAGAGCTTTTAAAGTTTATAAAAAGGGTAAAACATAAATACATATATAAAATTCTACCCTCGTTTGCTATTAACGTTTGATAGTTTTTTTATCTCCTGTTGCAACGCACGGGCATCTTTGCTAGTTTTATATACGTATGCAATCTATGAAGTGACGATGACGATAGCCTTTCCTTTTTACAGATGATTGAACTGATAACTGTTTTTTCTTCTTTTTTGGCAAAAGTCGCTGTTATTACTGTGAGAACGAAGGGGCAAAGATTATCCATCCAGATCTAGAGAAGTACATTGGGCGTGACATTGCCTTTGAGGGCATGGCTTGCAGAAGTAACGTGAGTAAAGGTTCTATCTGTGACAACGACTTCATAATTGATACATATGCGAGGAGGACTGCATCTATTTCGATGCCAGTAGGGATGCCAAGTGTGCAGAGTTCTTGAATGCCCGTGCCATATAGATGCAGCGTCCCAGATTCGTTTAGTAATAATTCTCAGCTTCATGTGCCTCTGAATTTCTTCAGTGCTATACATGCTGATACAGACTTACAGAGGCGTTGTCATATATAGTTTGGCAGTTGGACAGTGGTAAACATGTTATCATGGGTACAAAAGCTGCTGAAAGGGACATAGAGAAAAGCAGTGAAGCCACAATGGAGAAACAGTCACTCATGCATACCATGTCATACTCGTAATACCACGAAAAATCAAAATAAATATCATTTGCATTACTGCAGCATACTTACGTACTAGATAGTGACCATTCCAAATGAAAGATAAGAATGAGTAGTAATGAGCCAATGGACAGAACAAATTCACGAGCTTTCATTTACTACAGAGAGACAGAACCATTGCAAGTTTGCAATAATCTGAAAGGGCCTCCTTGCCCTGGGGAAAAACCAACAACGAGACCTGGCCTTCACTTTCACTGGACAATCAAACTTTCTTTAATAATCGTTAGCACATCTGTGTATGAGAATAAAAAATGCTGCATGATGGACCTGGCATGGCACATGTTCCATCCTTTTCTTGAATACGCAAAAAGTTTACGCATCTTTATATTAATATCGAGAAATAGTGAAAGTTATAACAATACGCCCCGAACAGGCCCGTACATGGGGCAGTGCAAGTGGAGTGATGTCACAAGGCCCCCAAAAATTAGGGCCCCAAATTTTACTTACGTGCATATATACATACATAATTCCATTAATACAAATTAGGTAACTCTTAGGCCAGTCTCAGTGGGGATTTCATGTCACTGTTTCCAACGCATTCAAATTTTGGAAACAGTGTAAAAGAGTTTCATCCCCATAAAACTCTCTCTACTCTTATGAAACTCTTATCATCTCTCTCTTCATTAATATGGTGCCACATCAGCATAATTAATGTCCATGAAACTCTGATGAAACTCCATTGAGACTAGCCTTAGTATAACCCCATGTAATGTTTTATGCTGTAAGAACAAAAGGCCTAAGAAGACGCATGAGAAGAAGAATACTCGTGTATATGATGTAATTCTTAGTAAGGTTAGAAAAGCATATGGTATAGTTATACATCTATCCAAAATACCTTGTTGGCTTGGCTGAAAAGTCATGACTAAAAGTATTGTTCGCTGATTTGTTGTGAAAGAAAAACACTGTTCGTTAGCTGAAAAAGTACGGCTTATAAGCCATGGCTGTCACAAATAATTACTAATTTCTCTTATAGTATATCATATATGGCAAAAGTTTTGACATTAGAATGTGCTCATAAATATAAGTCCAATTTAACCACTTTTGTTGTACAATTTTTCATACAATTAGGCTGATTATTGACCAAACATAACAAAGTTCAAATCTGAAATAATGTGCAGCTTACATTTTGAGATAAAGGGAGAAATGACTTTAAAACTTTTTTTAGATTGCCACATCTTACATGTAGGGCCCTCTTTAAGTTTTGCACCAGAGCCTCAAATTCTTAGGTACGGCCCTGGCCCCGAACATGGCACGCTAGGGTGGAGGTGTTAGTGTTATACAATCTAGTCTGCCCTCCCTAGCATAAGAAGATCATGCACATGTTCCATCCTTGTTGCGAACCCAGGATGTGGTAGTTTTTTAAGACTTAACACTTATGGTGCTTGGCATCAAAGTTGGCTGCAGTGTGGCTCAGTGTCCATTGCATAAGCTCGCAGTCTGGCAAGGCAACTGCAGAAGCACCCAAGGTGAAAGGATATACAAACCAGAAATTCAGACTAGCACACCGTATAATCAAGGCACACGCATGACATTACATAACGTAATAATAACTAGTTTTAAGCCTGAGGATATTCAAACAGCCATTCATGCATATCCTGTTAAACACCCAACGACAGGACACACAAACATTCGAATGTATTACTGTAGAGGATACTTGATACTGGAAACGATCCAAATAGATGAATGGGCAATAAGCTGAACAAATTCGGAACCATCTCGGTTGCTACATACTCTCTCCATCCCAAATTATAAGACGTTTGACTTTTTTGACACCAAGTTTGACCACTCGTCTTATTCAAAAATTTGTGCAAAATATCAATTCTTTTATCGTGGCTTGGTATATTAATAAAAGTTCCTCAATAATGACTTAAATTTGACCATGTTTGCACAAATTTTTTGAATAAGACGAATGGTCAAACTTGGGATCAAAAAAGTCAAACATCTTATAATTTGGGATGGAGGGAGTAGTTATAAAGACAACAAAATGCTTTGCGATTTTGCAAAAGCCTGAAACAAGCCTGCTACACCCCAGGGTACAACCCAAAGTCCAAAAAATGTGACCATGACCCTCAATTCGCTGGCACTGAACACAGTTCAGTATTGAGGAACAGAACTGCAGTGCTACAGATAAGAACAATGATCATTTCTAATACCAGAGCACTACTACTAAGTAAATCTGTCCAAGGCATTCATGGCATCAATATCCTCCACATTAGTAGCTAAGCTATAGTTTTTTGTCAACGGACTGATACAGAAACAAGCCTCTTTTGGTCCACCATGGAGTAAGTTGAGACCTTGGACTCCTGCGGCTGTGATTCCTGCCACTGAGACCTGAAAGGTCGAGAAAGAGCAATTGGCTATCCACTTCAAGCAGCTGCTTTCCTGTTTCAGGCATTGCAGAGTTGGGTGATGCTGCAACCTTTTCATGATCATGAACTTTGTGAAACTTCTTGTGGCCTGCCAATCCTTTGCTGGATGTGAAGACCTTGCCGCAGAGCTTGCAGTCGTGGGTTGCTGTCGCCTTCAACACATGCGAAAGACTGATGAACTTCATCTTCACATCAGAGATCCGGCTCTCTGGCATCAACTCAGCATCCCCAGTTTGGCGGTGACCAGAGTAATCCAGCTCCATCTCACTCTTCTGCACAGGGTAGGCCAAGTTGCCATCCGTCTCATAATCCTCACCGCAATGCTCATAAGCTGTGTCCATGCCAGAATGCCCTGAGATCATCATCAGAACACGTGCAGCATTCACCTCCTCCATCCCATACGTCAAGGTCACTGGGGTAGACACAGGGACATTGTGATCACAGTATCCATCGCTCTCTCTTGGCACCTCCTCTGCCACCATCTTCCTCTCGCGTCGAGTGTGTGCTCTCATGTGCATCCCCAGACCACCGCGGGAAGCGAAGACCTTGAAGCATAATTGGCATTCTGTCTTGGGGACCGGTGTCAGGTACTCGTCGTCGCTGGAATCACACAGCAACCAGGTACTGTGTCGCCTCTCCCGGAGGCCATACCCGCCGGCACCATCTCTGATGTTGTTGGGAAGGCTAGGCGTCGTCCTGGAAAGCTTCTTTTGCTTGCGTTTGCCGCTGTGAAGATTCATGTGGCCCCCGAGCGACATGTATGATGCGAAGCTTTTCCTGCATAGCTTGCACCAGTGCTTCCTTCCTCTCGGTGGCATACCTGAACTGTACAGAGCAAAGGAAATGATGAACACGATATGGATGAAAAGGAAGAAATGAGACCCAGCAACAGAAACGCTACACTGACACGGGTAAATCTTGATTCTTGAAACCACTCCCCGCAATAAAGCGATTATTTTTTGTTGCGGAAACTGTTTTTGGGAAACCCTCTGCAGCGGCATGAATGAACTTGCGAAATGGCTTGAGATTTTACCAAAAACTTGAGCTTTCTTCTCCCTTGAGAAAAAGAATACGAGATTCCTTTTATCTTACATATAAAAGAAAAAGAAAGAAGAGGATATTCGATTGGATTGGTAAGAGGAAAGAAGCACTAGCTAGTAGCTACTCGACAGAAACCCCAAGAACGCAATAACGCATATCGGAAGAACCAAATCAGTGGACCGTCGAAAAACCAAGCAAATTTACTCTTCATCGGAGAAAACGGGTTGGGTTTGTTTTGTTCAACCGCACTCTAGACGCAAGCTCGCAAATTTACAGCTAATCGGAAAAATCAAGAATTCTGAATTGGTGTGGTGCGGAGACTAAACCAAACCTCCAATCGTCTCCCTTCGGATCTCACGGCGACCTGGAGGATTTCACGCTCCGATTCCTGCGGCGGCCCGGCGGCCTCCTACCGTTGCAGTTGCAGCTCGCGGCGGTGGTGGTGGGGGTTTCTTGCTTGCTGCTTTTTGGAAGGGGAGACGCAGGCTTCTGTGAGGGGCCACCGAGGGGAGGAACCCGGGGTTGTTTCTAGTGCGCAGCGCGACTGGGGGGAGCCGTTGGAGTTCGATCGGACGGCCGTAAGGCGCTAGGGTCTAGGCCTAGGGAGATCGTGGGTGCCGGCGGATACCGCCAAAATTTTCTGACACGACATGGGCGGGGTTGGGTTTAGGATTTTTGGTTTTTGGATTTTAAGGAAGACTCACGACGTTGTGTGTAGAAATATAACAATTGATATTGCTCTAAATGTTAAGGCCTGTTTGGATGCAAAGTATTTTTTAGGCATTGGAGAAATACTAAGGTTTTATAAAATACTTTGGTTGAGTGTTTGCAGGCAATAAATGTTGTAGTCTCTAAAGTCATGGTTTTGTCAAAACTGTAGTCTTTTTAGAGTTTTAAAAACTTCACTTATGACTTTTTTTTCTAAACCATGGTTTTATCTCTCTTTGGCTTATAAAACCACAGTTTTTGTGATACTACCGTTTAAAAAAAGCGCATCATCCTAACAGGCTCTAATCTTTTATACTATATCGTGTTAAGTTTATTTAACACCTATAGAAATCTTATAAAGCTCCTATTAAAACTAGCTTAAGTACAACTAGTTCCGACTTTCAAGTGCTATACTAAACGTTGAAGGTTCAAGGTAACACCATTCGATTTTTTCCCCGAATGAAAAACCCTAATCAATTTTATTTGTTAAAAGACCACATGGAAGTTAATCTTTATATAAATCACACTAACTTTGTAATGATGATGATGACGACGAAGATTGACAACGACAATTAAAGAAAAACATAGACGCATGAGAGAACCAACAAATGGTTGGCGCCATGGCAAGCATAGCAACAGAGTAGGGGCTTTGGTGGCCATGAGAAAAATGAAGTCTACCATCATTATGAAAATTTTTTGAAACACACTCACGCACACGCACATACACATAGACACTCCTTAATGGATGCATGTGCACTGAAATATTAGGCGCAACTTTTAAAATTAACAAAATAATCGTAGGTGCCTTAATGTCGATCATCACCTATATAACACTAAAAAACGTGACTTTCTTAAAGCATCTTTTGAGAAGTGTATTTGCACATGTCTTATACAATATGAACTCGAAATGATGTCCAAATTTTGACTCACTACAATGCCCGCAAGGTCCGTCAGCTCAGATGACCATTAATTTATATCCGGGGTTAACCCAATTTCATGACATGAAACAGGATCAATGGTTTGCCAATGTTTCACACATGCATATATAAATGAAGCTACGAACAAAACAAAACTTATACATATTATTAGTAGAAGGTATGCAAAAAAAAGATTTCTGTATACCTACAAAACATGTCGGCATATCGAGCTAACATGTAAAAAAAGGCTGTGAAACAAGAACACAATGAAATTAACAGGGAAACCTAATTAATGAATAGCAGGATCGGGTCAGAGGAAGGATAAGGAGTCCTGCAGATCGATCGATGGATCACGCGACGGCTGGCATGTCCTTGAGCCAGTCGTCGAGCGGCTTGCCTATGGCGTAGACGACGAACCCGATCTCCCGGAGCTTGGCGGGGTCAACGACGTTGCGGCCGTCGAAGATGAAGGCCGGCTTGTGCATGGCGTCGAACATGCGCTTGTAGTCGAGCGTCCTGAACTCGTCCCACTCGGTGAGGATGCAGACGGCGTGCGCGTCGCGCGCTGCCTCGTAGGCGTCGGGCGCGACGGCGACCTGCTTGGCCAGGTCGGTGGCGCTGAGCGGCTGCAGGTGGCGCGGGTGGTCCCAGTCGAACTTGTTCATGGCGAGGTCCCGCGACACCTGCTCCCCGGTCACCTGCGGGTCGTAGATGCTGATGACGGCCTTGTCCCCGAGCAGGCCGTTGCAGACGTCGATGGCGGGCGTCTCGCGGGTGTCCCCGGTGTCCTTCTTGAATGCGAACCCGAGCACGGCGATCTTCTTGCCGGCGACGGTGTTGAACATGGAGGAGACGACGCGGTTGACGAAGCGGCTCTTCTGGTGGTCGTTGATCCGGATCACCTCCCGCCAGTAGGCGGCCACCTCGGGGAGGCCGTAGCACTCGCAGATGTAGACGAGGTTGAGGATGTCCTTCTGGAAGCAGGAGCCGCCGAAGCCGACGCTGGCGGAGAGGAAGCGCGGGCCGATGCGCGCGTCCCTGCCCACGGAGTGCGCCACATCGGTGACGTCGGCGCCCGTGGCCTCGCAGAGCGCGGAGATGGCGTTGACGGAGGAGATGCGCTGCGCCAGGAAGGCGTTGGCGGCGAGCTTGGACAGCTCGGCGGACCACAGGTTGGTGGTGATGATGCGGTCCGGCGGCACCCACTGCGCGTACACGTCCCTGAGCTTGGCGACGGCGGCGCGGCCCTCGGGGGTCTCGCGGCCGCCGATGAGCACGCGGTCGGGCGCGAACAGGTCCTGCACGGCCGTGCCCTCCGCCAGGAACTCCGGGTTGGACAGGATCTGGTACCGCACGCCGCGGCTGTTGTGCACCAGGATCTTCTCGATCGCCTCCGCTGTCTTGACGGGCACCGTAGACTTCTCCACCACGATCTTGTCGGAGCGGGAGACGTCGGCGATCATGCGCGCCGCGCTCTCCCAGTAGGTGAGGTCGGCGGCCTTGCCGGCGCCCAGGCCGCAGGTCTTGGTCGGTGTGTTGACGGAGACGAAGACGATGTCGGCGTCGCCCACGTGGCGGTGCACCTCGGTGCTGAAGAAGAGGTTGCGGCCGCGGCACTGCCTCACGACGTCGTCCAGCCCCGGCTCGTAGATGGGGAGGCGCTCGCTGTTCCACCCGGCGATGCGAGGCTCCGAGATGTCCACCACCACCACCTCGATGGCCGGGCACTTGAGCGCGATCACCGCCATCGTCGGCCCGCCCACGTACCCCGCGCCGATGCAGCAGATCTTCACCATGATCGTCTCGTCTGCCCCCTGCTACACTGTACCACATGCATCAAGCAAACACCAAACACGTCTTTATTAGTGATATTTATCACTAGTGTATAAGTACATTACAGTCTACCAGTACTAGCAACAACATGGTAATCTTCATCAGAGTAAAAGGGAGAGATTTAAGAGATCGATCGAGGTGCAAACCCTTGACTCGTTGGTGCTACGGCGAGGAACAGGAAACGGAATGGAGCATGTGAAATGGCGCGAAGAAGAAGAGGAGAAAGGAGGGGGATGTGCTGACAAGTGAACGGCTACGAGCGAATGTAGTGTAGTGAGCGCCCACTTTTACCGCTCCAGCTCTGTGACCAGATTAATTCACCCCCTCTGCTTTTCACCATCATTCACCACTGAATTGTGAATTATACACCCTCCGTGTTATAGTCAAGAAAATCTTCTTGTGTCTTATTAAATAATAAAGAAAAGAAAAGTCGGTGCCTATGCATTGGGACATTTACTTAGCCTTTTGTTCAATGGTACATCATCACCTCGCCTACAGCTGTAAATGAAAAAGAACGATCCATGCAATGGTGAGCGATCAACCACCACACATAGCCACTTACTGAACCCCCGCCATTGTTAGCGCGCTTCACAAGCACACACAAAACATGTGGATATTTCACAATAATAATATACAGAATGTATTGCATTAACATGAAAAACTAGGGTGGTATTGTGCGACATCTGAACCGCCATGAAATCTCTTCCCTATCCTCTGCCTTTTTTTTCTCAAACAAGCACAAGAGCTGCACGTCAATATGATAGAACGAACAATCCAATTACAAGCCAACTCGATGGCATGGGTTAGTTTTTTAACACATACCACCCTTTGAGGATATGTAAACAGCCAGTAACCAAAACCTCTCCTAGAGCCCTAGCTCCAACCATCACCCAGAGCATTGCTTGCTTAGCAATGTCCTGTAGCACCATCCGAACATCTGGGTTACATCCCTCAAGCACGCAGCGGTTCCGATGCTTCTATATTGTCCAGGCGGTTAAGATAACCAGTGAGTTAACACCCTTACGCTTGCATTTTGGGGCGCGCCACGATGTTCGTCGCCACCACTTCTTGAACACATCAGAGTTAGGCTGACTAATGTACGTGGGGAGGAACACCGGAGCCTAGGCGGTTGCACCTGGTGCACTCCTCGCTCTCCCCATGGCCGACCATGTCTTGGAGCCGAATGACCAAGAAAAGATGTGCTTTCAACGCCAACGTGGATGTTTTATGGGCTTCCTGATGCCTCACAGGCACATACTAATTTTCTTCATAGCCGAGAAGAAGCAAAGGAAAAATACTAGTTACCAAAGGATATTTCTGTGGTACTCAACAATTGTAAGTGTGGATGTTTCTGTGTTGCAGCATTTCTGACCTAGTGGATGGATGCATTCAGATGGGGTCTTTTGATATAGAGAGATATATATAGCACCAACGGGTGAAAGGTAGCTTGGCCTTCTGTCAAGAATAAACAAGAGTTATATTTGACAGTGAACGAACGCACATGCTCATCACTGAGGTAGACATTAGACATTACTTCAGCTGCAGTGCAAGGGCGGAAAGGATAAGGTCGCCGAACTTGATAAATTTTAATGGCAATGCTATTATCTTCCACCCTTTCTATCACTGGTCACATTTTCTGCAGTACATATTATTAGTAGGGGTTGTTTAAACCCACCTGCTAATAGGTGGTTGGATAATGAGTTGAAGATTCCTATACACTATTAGCATCTATTCGCAACTCCAAGCCAGCTAATGAAATTAATAGTTGGCAGTCCCCAGCTAATAATTAGCAGGTTGGACAGAGACCGCTTGTGTTCCATTGTTGGGCTCTGAGCTTTCCTTGGCCCTCGGCTGATATGGTTGGGGATGAACACCGGAGCCTGAGCGGCTGCACCTCTCCCCAGGACCGACCCTGTCTTGAAGCCAGATGACCAACAAGAAGAAGACATGTGCTTTCACCCCCAACGTGGGAGTATCTGGGCTTCCTGATGCCTCACTCACATACCGATTTTCTTCATAGCCGATCGAGAAGCATAGGAAAAATACTACCTAGTTACCAAAGGATGTTTCTGTGGTAATGCATGGTAAGTGTGGATATTTACCTAGTTACCAAAAAATACTACCTAGTTACCTAGCTGCGTGCCTGCATACAAGTGATTCATGAGTGTGGTAGTTGTTGTAACTAATTTGAGCTGTGCAGTATATTCCAGGAAAGCATGATACGAAATCAATCAGACCCATTCAAAAATTACACTTCCATGTGGAAAAGTTTGGCAAACTATGGCCATGGTCCAAACGGGCCCTTAACATTCTGTGATATATTCCACCACTTACTGCCATACTCACAGAAATGTGCAATCATCTATATATAGTCATCATTAGTTCCTCTACTGCATATGAAACCCAAGTATCCTTCCGCTGCACTGAGACCGATCAGAAGCACAAACATAGGGAAATGGGTTTACACTGCTTGACTACGCATCAGCCACATAAGTTTGCAACCATTCTGCAATTTCTGGGTTGAATGAACCATCTACAGATTCTCCATTGTGCAAAGAGTCCATTTTACTCCTGAACTCCTGTGAATGCATTCATAAATTCACTTCTCGTCCTACTATTCAGACACTGGTGTGGTGGTTTCTTTTATCATTTAATCTCACGGAATGCCAAACCAATTAGCCATGGGAATTAGCTATCAACTTGCACAGCCAAACTTAAGTAAAGAGAAAGTCGATCCATTAGATTCCAAAAGAAAATGCCACCAAGTTTTGGATAGACGAACAAACACAATTCTACTAAGTTTAAAGTGCAGACTGTCAAACAGCAGTATTTTTTTCTCTTGAACACAAACAGCAGCAATATGTGTTCTGCTGTCAATATGCAACCAATTAGCACTACATTTGTCTCATCCTGCCTTGCTCCCAGCTAAGTACACCATATATGTACTTGATATAGGTGAAAGTTGATCCTTGAAGGCCACCATCTTGCAAATTTGATCTCAGTCCTAATCTCTGAGGTTCACAAGACAAACATAGAGTTGATATGAGCAATTAGAACAGGAAAACAAGGTTCTGATTTTGATAAGATATAAGGTGGCCTAATATGGATTAAGAGTATTAGAGGTATAGGAGCAATTGTAAAGTCTTCCCTCACTAAATCTATATATATTAATTCTGCAAGCGCTAGCAACCCAGTTACTGCTATCATGACATTTTACAGCCTTCAGATTTGATTTGGATGAACTATTTGTGGAGCTTCGGCTGTGACACCAACCCCTAAGGGTGTATGACATTGATGCAAAATCAGAAAAGGTATATACAACTAACCAACTTCACTTCTTTTACGCAGGGTTTGGACCTTTCCATTCAAATGAAGCTCCAAAGCTCAACTGTTGTTCTTACAGAATAAAGATAATATGGATCGTCTTGTTAAGTGGATATGCTAGTGGTTGGTTAAAAAATTCTTACAGTAAAAGAAATACAGACTAGTCACAACAATTATGTCAGAAATACCAAATTAAATAAGGACGAGAGAGGTCAGTCAGAATCATTACCAGTTAGGTTGCACATCCCATCTACTTGGTCGCTTCCTCTTAGAAGGCAACATTTCCACAGGATTCGGTATATCCTTTTTTGGGGAAATTACAGGCCTTGCTACATCAGAAAGCATTTCTCCATCCTCTGGTTCACTCTCAGTCTGGGACTCTTCACTAATCCATCCATAGCAGGGAGGCCTTGCACGAGGAGGTCCTTTGGCTGGAGGCAGTGGCAGTACACATTCCAAGGGAGGTGAACTGTCGGGAGAAGCTTGCAGTTCAAGGGCTGACTGAGATTCATTCGGTGCCTCGCCATGTACTCGTGAGACTTCCATACCATTTTGTGGTGATGCGTCTTCTGCAGCAGCTGCTTCTTGTTTCTGCATAACAAAAGCCTATCCATTTGAAATCTGACTGGATGGCAAAATAAATTCCAAGAAGTTTGCTCAAAACGAGCGGCTTTTCTTGACAATTTCTTGATGAATAGCATAAACTTTGATCATAATATTGTATGTTTCATTGCGAGTTTTCATGGTAATTATAAGCAGGTTTGCAAATACTGACAGGGCTGAGAGCTTCATATGGATATATGCCCATAAATATGCAAATCTATAACATTAAGTTGTTCCTTAAAAAATATTGTCATAACGTGTCTGTGTTACTTGGATTGTAAGCCAGTGAAAATGCTTCTGGATTTCAATATTCCAAAGGAATGTATGCGGCACATATATGTATCAATGGATCAATGCTACAGCTCTACATTCTGGAATAAGAAGCTATGCACAACTAAGATGTTTAATTCAGGCAAACAGAACTCAACCACGCATGCAAATCAAGATTCAAGAATAGTGACGACAAAGTGCTACAGACAGGTAAGGAAGAAAGGGAGTTCACCTGATCCTGCTGCTCCTGTTCTTCCAGGAGTTTGTCAAGCACGACACGGTATGATCCCTCCTCCAGGAACACCCACCCATCTTTCCCGTACAGCTGTATCATTGAGTATCATTGACAAACCAGTTAGTATTCCTTATTCCTCAGTCAAGCATTTGTTGCATTTGTCAGAAAAGAAAAGGAATTCATCAATCAAATACTGAGCCATCTCTTTCAAAATTTGAACAATCAATGGATCAGCTCTTTAATCATGATGAAAAAAGTGTCAGGTTTGCTACATTCCTCACCCAAAAAATAGAGTGGGCAAAAAAGTAAAATTATGACACCACCGAGAGTGCACCCACCTCTCTCTCCCACAGCACGAAATCAAGGTGGTTTCTTTGCTAGGAACATCCTGTAGTACGCCTGTCTAAATTTCAGGTGCACAGCACTGCAATGTTCTCCACTGAGCTAGATGATCAAGCAGCGCATCAAGAAACCCCCCAAAAAATCTAGCCGTGTCCCCGTGGATTCTTGAAGCAAGGAAAGGCGCTACCTTTTCTACTCCACCAGCACAAGAATTTCAACCGCGTCCATACACAGCGAAATAGCTAGAATCTAGGACGTATATAGCAATCTTAGGAGGAAAAAAAAAGGTACCAATCCACATAACCCGCACAAAAAAAACAGAGAAGTCTGAACTCTGAAGAGGAGGAAGATGACAGAAGAACACTCTACAGGTACCCTAGTACCCTACGTTCGCTACTCGATGGCAAGATTCCAAGAAAGGTTTCTGAGGAAGGGAAGAAACAGCTACCTGCAGGAGGTTGTTGATGATCTTGCGGATTTGGGGCTTGGCGAAGCCGTACTGGGCGAGGTGGTCAATGGCGGCGTCGATCCGCCGTTCTCCTCTCTTGGGCCTCGGCCGCCCCATCGCCTCGGCCGCTGCGGTTCCCTCCTGATGGCGGAGAGAGTGAATCTTGAATGCTCCACGCTCTGATTGAACGACAGTCGGAGGAGTCTCGGAGACGCCGAGACGGACAGGGACAGCACGAGAAGGAAGCAAGCGAAGTGCTCAACAAACGCAAAAGCTAATCCGCGTACGATCGCGCTCCTGTTGCAGCGCGCGACTCCCGCGGCCCGACCCAACAGCCTGGGTCACCCGAGGCCCATTGGCCCTAGGGATGCTGTGCTCGCCGAGCTTGTGGTGGACAGGTGGGCTGGTGGATGCCGCTGTCGTCGTTGTGAATAATCATTTTTTTTCTTTCTGTTTTCTCATTGTTTCTTTTAGTTTCAGTTTTATGTTATTTTTTTTCAGTTATCAGTATTTTTTCAGGTTTTTTAGTTTCATTTTCAGTACTGGTTTTTTAATGTTTTTAGTTTCTGATTTTAGTGCTATTTTTAGGTTCAAATGTCTTTCTAAATTCTGCATATTAGTTGTCTTAAAATGTATAAGTTGTTACCAAAAGGTAACCATTGAACACATAAGTTACCACAAAAGAATTTGCCTCTATGTTCAGGTTTCAGTCAAGTTTTTTTGTTTTTTGGTTTCAATTTTCAGTCATGTTTTTTTAATGTTTTTTAGTTTCAGTTCTAGTCACCCTTTTAGGTTCGAACGCATTCATAAATCCCACATATTAGATGTATAATAACTTACCGTCTAAATTGGCACCTCATACAATGCTTCTTCTAATAATTTGCCCCTCATAGTGTTGTAGCTTGTCTTATTTTGGGTTGCTACTCTTGTTTTATTAATAAATGCCCATACAATTTTTAGCTACTCATGTTTCTTGACTTATATATATAGTGGGTCTTATAATAACTTGTCCCCTAGTTGGCAGCTTCCACAATGCTTGTTTTAGTAACTTGCCCTTTAGGTTGCAATTTGTTTTGTTTTGGATCGTTATTCTCTTTTAGAGGTTTGTGTCTTTATGTAAATACTCCCTCCGTCTAAGAAAGAATACAATTCTAGCACAGTGTTATGGTTTAGTATCCTAAATTCGATCAATTATAAATAAAAAGTATCAATATTTATGATATCAAATAAATATCATTAGATTAGTATGAAATGTATTTTCATAATAAATTATTGTGGAGCTGTAAGTGTGAATAGTATTCATTAGAAATTTGGTCAAACGTGAATCACTTTGCTGGCATAGTTGCATTCTTTTCTGGACGGAGGGAGTACTATATAACAATTTTATTGTATTCTCATGGTAACGATTGAGTGCATACCATGTAAAAACTTTAGTATATTTTTGGAGTAGCAAGTTTAATCTTTCAATATCGAAATCTGCACCATGGACTCCGGCCTCTCATCCTGCCACGTCGCAGTCCTCTCATCAAACCACGTCATCCTCAAATCTGCACCATGGACTCCGGCCTCTCATCCTGCCACGTCGCAGTCCTCTCATCAAGCCACGTCATCCTCAATTTTCAGCAGTCGGATCTCTCGCTGGGTTCTGACGAGCCGGTAGATTGGAGACGGTTCGAGATCCCTCCCGTCATCTCTCCCGCCGCACTACAGCAGTCAGCAGGCCCACCGATATTCCTCCTCCCGATCCACTACGTCCGTATCGTACCACCGCCTCCCCCGCCGTCTGCGTCTGTCTCCGCCGCCGCGGCTCCAGCGCCTCTCTCAACCGGGCCGGACCCTTTCTCAGTTTCTCGCCGCTGCGAGCGCACCGTTCCCTTCAGCTGATTCAACAGGTGTGCGGACGTCAGGAAGACTGGAGGTACAATGGCTCTCCCCTGCAGGCTGCCGCATCATCGAGGGAAGTATCAACGCCCTCACCGAAGCTCTACTCGTCCTCGGCAGGGGGGGCTCTCTTCAGCACCAGAGGCAGCTGCGAGCGTGCTAGCAACGTGCGAGCGTAGGACACCTCGCGTGCCCACGACTTGTTGGATGAAATGCTGCACTGCGTCGGCATGGACCAGTGTCACACGTTGGCAGTTTAGCTGCATTCATCCTTCACTGTAATCAAAGAAGCTCTTGGCCAAGATTGCGACAAATATCTCACCACGTAACATGCCCAAATCTCACTTGTGTATATATGTTTGATTGGATGTTTTATTTTTCTTTCTCAACATGCAGATACAAACCATCTTCACTCGTTCAGAATCAGCCACCTCACTAATAAATTTCTTGGATAGACTGATAGGGACCAAATCATTTGCACCAGGTAAACTGGCATCTCACTCGACCACGTCCCATGGATGAACTCACGGACCATATGCATGCCACCCTTATGTCAACATTTGTTTCATTTGCATGTTAAAACATTGCTCTAGACTAGAGTGGACGAGTGCTTCAATTTTTTCCTATGCCATCAATTGCAGACAGTTTTACATTTAATATTGTGCTGAAAACGCATTCCAGTTCAAGAGAACTCTCCCTTTAGTTCAACACCTAGCCTTTTAAGTCCAAGGATAAGCCACCGTAAAAATAGACCCTTCTTGGGCTACGAAAACTGAGGGTTCTTGCCGGCTCACGAGTCACGCCTGAACACATACGACATACGCACATGGACATGAGAAATCAGATAATTGGAGAACTCGTCAGTAGAGGGAAGAAATAAATGAGTCGACTATCATGCCTGGAATACCACCGAATCATAGTGTTGACGAACATGGTCAGTCTTATTTACACCACCAAATCACGGTATTAAGCTCCAGACCAAATTTTCTAACACCACAACTCCAAGAATTATGTTGGCCCACTCAAATGCATGGCGCGGCAACTCCAAGAATTATGGTGGCCCACTCAAATGCATGGCGAGGCAAGGCCGCGCCAGTCTTTCTAGTATTACTCCCTCCATTCCAAATTATAAGGCATTCCAAGAATCTTGGAGAGTCAAAGGATCTCAAGTTTGACCAAATTTATATGATAAGATAATAATATTTATGACATCAATTAAGTATCATTAGATTCTTCATTAATTATATTTTCATAGTAATGTCATAAATTTTTGTAATTTTCTCTATAATTTTGGTCAAACTTAAGATGATTTGACTCTCCAAGATTCTTGGAATGCCTTATAATTTGGAATGGAGGGAGTACATGGTAGCAACTCATTTGATAAATCTCCTAGCACATCTTTACACATAAATTGCTACTTAAAAAAATTCTTTGAAATATAGGCACGTGGGGTCTAATTTTATTCGTATCGTCACGTAGAATATACCGGTGCAAACAGAATTCAAAAGTTATAGCAATTTAATTAAAATGTTTTGCTTTTTGAAAGACGTGCAGGGAGGAAACAGTAATCTCCACTGATCCAACGTGCGTGGGGCTGAGTCGCTTGCGGGGCAGCGGGGCTAGGGTCGCGCGCTGGCTTTCTGCGCGACCTGTCGCGCGTTAGCCTTGGTAGTGTTTAGACGGTGTAAAAGTTGGTGTAAAGTTTCTGTACTATTTTTCGTTGTTATTTGGTAAAATTTATCTAATCATGGACTAACTAGGTTTAAAAGATTTGTCTCGATATTTATAGACAAACTATGCAAATAGTTATTTTTTTATCTATATTTAATACTCCATGTATGCGTCTAAAGATTCGATGTGACGGGGAATCTTGTAAAATTTTTGGAATTTTGAAGAAAGTAAACACTGCCCTTGTCCACCTCAACAAAAGCTGTCAACAGCGTCGTATTGCGCGTTCAGTTCACTCTCAACAAAATAATAAAATAATTAGGTAAATAGCCGAAATTCATAAATAATTTTTTTAAATCAGAAAAATATGAAATTAGTACAAAATAATTTTTAAAAATATAATCTATCTCATCAAGATCTAAAACTTTAATTTGGTAATTTATTCACAAGAGTTGATTTGGACAATTCGAAAACTTTGAATTTTAAAATATAAGAACTTCGAACAGAATCTTAGGACCGTAAATGATTTTAAAATAAAGTGGTCGTCATCTACAAAAGTTGTAGACCTCATTGAGATATAGAACTTTGGTTTTGATCATTTCTCCATCAAGCTTGTTCAAAAAAATTCATAAAAAAATAAATTTCAAAATATTAGATCTTCAAAAAGAATTTTAGGATCGTAAATGATTTTAAATAAAAAGTTATCAGCTATAAATTTATTGTGATGGTTTGACAATAAAATTTTTTTACAGTTAACAACTTTTTTATTTAATTTTTTTATTATCAAATATTACAATATAAGATTCGAAATTATGTAGATAAAATAATAGTGTCGGCTGTATAATCTTTGAATCTTGAAAAAACACATATTTTTATCATCTATCACCACTATCACCTATTAGTGTCGGGTTCCGGCAGTGGTTGACCCCATCACTGAATCGCATAGTGAAATGCCAAATGACTTTTACCAAATTATATGTGAAATCTTTTATGTGGTACATTATTGGATAATAAATTAAAATCCTGGATCCGCGCGCCGAGCTGCGGAGCACAGGCTATCAAGCGTGGCTGATCGACTCCACATCCTCCCACAAACACAAGGCTTATGTTGTTGTATGCTCAAAAAAAAAAAGGCTTATGTTGTTGTGCATATATAGTACCCGTGCTTACACGTACGTAAACGGTAGCATCAGTTTATTCATACATCAGAGACCAACAACAGCAAGAGCTAGCCATGAATCCACACGTGGATCCTCCGTAAGGCTAGCTGACTGCTGAGGATCACATACATACGTACAAACGTGAGTACTACATAGGTAAGTACAGTAGTACACTAGTACTTTTATTTATTCTGTATATATGTATATATACCTTACGACGTACGCCTGTACGTGTTGCTTAATCAGCGTGCTAGCCGTGCGTGGCGCGTTCAACCTGTTGTAACAGTGTCTTGGTGACGTTGTCCACTTCGTCGAGGAGCACGTCCACGTCTTCCGGGGTGAAGTTTTGAAAAGACTCTTCCAATTGCTGCAGTCTCTGGGCGAGGGGGCTGGCCGCCGAAGCTGGGACGGTGGTGGTCACCGCCACTCGGGAGCCGCCGGCGGCGTGGCATGGTGCTACCGCAGTAGCCACGAGCAGGACGACGACCATGGCGATGATGGCGGTGGCGGGGGACACTCTGGATTTGCAAGCCATTGTGCTGTGCTGCTTATCGATGATCGATATATATATGCTCGATCTCGACCGGGTCATACCGCTCTATGGGCCACGCACCGAGTATTTATACGCGTATGTACGCGACGGATGCTATACGCAAGTGTGTGCGACGATACGGATCATCAATTGTTTTTGCAGCTACGAGTGGCCGTGCGCGGAGCCGCGTATGCTCGTCTTGCCCGCCGTACGCGGCACCCATGGCAAAATTATTGCATTATTTGGGTCCTCTCTATTTTGATTATTAGGGATCAGCTAGCCCCCAAAGTCAAAAGAGATACAGCAATAAAATCTCTTAAAAAAATGTATTGCCGCTTATATACGGCGGCGGTTGGACCGCCGTGACTTGGGCCCTGTTTACTTTCCAAAAATTTTGCAAAATTTTTCAGATTTCCCGTCACATTGAATCTTCAGATACATGCATGAAACATTAAATATAGATAAAAAAATAAAACTAATTACACAATTTAGACGAAATGGACGAGACGAATCTTTTAAGACTAATTAGACCATGATTGGATACTAATTGCTAAATAACAACAAAACTTGCTACAGTACCATTTTGCAAAAAATTTTGGATCTAAACCGGCCCTTACTAGCATGGATATTGCACGTACGTACAAACAATATGCACGCCCATCAATTTAGTATTGCTACTATACATATATACAAAGTACATTATTATTATATATATTTATATATAATAAATAGCTCGCCCCACACTCAATATACAAGTATATACATGCATGTATCTAAATGGGCCACGACATCACTGAAACCGATCTGAAGCACAAACAAATAGGGAAATAGGTTTACACTTGTTGACAATAAGTTTGCAATCATTCTGCAATTTCTGGGTGGAATGTGCCATCTCTAGATTTTTCATTATGCAAAGAGTCCATTTTACTCCTGACCTTGTGAATGCTTTCACAATTTCACTTCTCATCCAACTATTCAAACACAGGTATGGTGGGCTTTTTTTAATCATTTAATCCTCACGGAATGCCAAACCAATTAGCCACGGAAATTAACTATCAACTTGCACCACCAAAGTTAATCAGTAAAGAGAAAATCGACCCGTTAGATTCTAAAAGAAAATGCCACCAAGTTACGGATAGATGACCAAACATAATTCTACACAAGTCTAAAGTGCACACTGTCAAACAGCATCAATCTTTCTTTTTCTGGGACACAAACAGCAGCAATCTGCGTTCTGCTGTCAGTCTGCTACCAATCAGCAGCTACATTTGATCCTGCCTGATGCTCCCAGCTAGATACACACCTGATATAGGTGAAAGTTGATCCTTGAAGGCCACCCACCATCTTGCAACTTTGATATCAGTCCTAATCTCTGAGGCTCACAAGACAAACATACAGTTGATATCAGCAATTAGAACTGGAAAACAAGGTTCTGATTTTGATAAGATATGAGGTGGCCATAATATGGATTAACAAAGCTAGGGAAGCAATGTGACAATTTGTGGCCTTCAGTTTGATTTGGAGGAACTATTTGTGGAACTTCGGCTGCGACACCCCTAGCATGTATGATCAACATGAGTAGTATCAACCTAAACACATTGATGTGAAACCAGAGAAGGTATATACATCTAATCAAATTCACTTTTTTTAATGCAGGGTTTGGACCTTTCCATTCAGATGAAGCTCCAAAGCTCAATTGTTGTTCTTACAGAAATAACGATAATATGTATCGTCATGTTAAGTGGATATGCTAGTGTCGGTTAAAAACATATATTACAGTAAAAGAAATAGAGACTAGTCACAACAATTATGTCAGCAATACCAAGAAAAAGAGCATGGGTGAGTCAGAATCATTACCAGTTAGGGTGCACATCCCATCTACTTGGTCACTTCCTTTTACAAGGCAACGTCTCCACAGGATTTGGTATATCCTTTTTGGCGAAAATTACAAGCCCTGCATCAGAAAGCATTTCTCCATCCTCTGGTTCACTCTCAGTCTCGGACTCTTCACTAATCCATCCATAGCAGGGAGGCCCTGCACAAGGTCCTTTTGCTGGAGGCACTGGCAGTACATATTCCAGGGGAGGTGAACTGTTGGCAGACGCTTGCACTTCGAGGGCTGACTGAGATTCATTCGGTGCATCACCATGCACTCGTGAGACTTCCATACCATTTTGTGGTGATGCCTCTTCTTTCTGCATAACGAAAGCCTATCCAGTTGAAAAAATTTCTGGATGCCAAAATAAATCCCACGAAGTAATTTTCTCAAAATGAGCAGGTTTTCTTGACAATTTGTTGATGACTAGCATAAAATTTTGATCATAATATTGTATGTTTCATTGCGAGTTGTCATAGTAATTATAAGCAGGTTTGCAAATGCTGACAAGGCTGAGAGCTTTGCATGGATGCATGTCCATAAATATGCAAATTTAGAACATTACGTTGTTGCCTAAAAAATATTATCCTACGTTGTCTGTGTTACTTGGATCGTAAGCCAGTGAAAATGCTTCTGGATTTCAATTTTCTTAAGGAAAGTATGTGGCACAGAACATATCTATGGATCAATGCTACAACTCTACATTCTGGCATAAGAGGCTATGCACAACTAAGATGTAAATTTCAGGAAAACAAAACACAACCATGCGATGCAAATCAAGAATAGGGACAACAAAGTGCCACGGATAGGCGAGGAAGAAAGGGAGTTCACCTGATCCTGCTGCGCCTGTTCTTCCAGAAGTCTGTTAAGCACCATACGGTATGATCCCTCCTCCAGGAAGGGCCACCCATCTCTCCCATACAACTGTATCATTGAGTATCACGGACAAACCAGTTAGTATTCCTTATTCCTCAGTCAAGCATTTGTTGCATTTGTCAGAAAATAAAAGGAATTCTTCAATCTCTTTCAAAATTTGAATAATCAACAGATCAGCTCTTCAATCATGAAAAAGGTGTCAGGTTTGCTACATTCCTCACCCAAAAGAATAAAGGGGAGAAAAAGTAAAATTATGACACTACCGAGAGTGCACCCACCTCTCACTCCCACAGAGCGAAATCAAAGTAGTTTCTTTGTTAGGAACATCCTGCGCCACGCCTGTCTAAAATTCAGATGCACTTCGATGTTCTCCACTGAGCTAGATTTTGAGAACCCCGAACCAAAAAAAAATTGTTGCTGTCTCCATGTGGTTTCTTGAAGCAGGGAAAAGCGCTACCTTTTCTACTCCACTGGCACAAGAATTTCAACCGCGTCCATACTCCATACACAGCGAAATGGCAAGAATCTTGGACGTATATAATATAGCAATCTTGGGAGAAATGAAAAAAAACTGGAATTTTCTTTCCCGTCTGAGGTGCAGAGCAAGTCTGAAGAGGAGCAACATGGACAGAAGAATACCCTAGTACCCTAACGCTACCCGATGGCAAGATTCCAACAAAGATTTCTGAGAAAGGGGAGGAACAGCTACCTGCAGGAGGTCGTTGATGATGTTGCGGATTTGGGGCTTGGCGAAGCCGTACTGGGCGAGGTGGTCAGTGGCGGCGTCGATCCGGCGTTCTCCTCTCTTGGGCCTCGGCCGCCTCATCGCGTCGGCCGCTGTGGTCTCCCTACTGATGGCGGGAGTGGACCTTGAATGCTCCAACCACCCCGATTGAATGCAGAGTGAGAGGAGTCTCTGGAAACTGACGCCCTGTTCGTTTGAGCTATTCAGCGAAATCAGCAGCCATCCAGCAGTATTTTTCTCTCACAACAAACCAGCGAACAGTACTTTCAGCCACAATAAACCAGCGAAACGAACAGGCCGTGACAGCACGAAGAAGGAAGTAGGCGAAGAGTGCTCAACAAAAGTGGTAAAAGGCATAGTGTGGTCGATGGACGCTGGCAGGCTGTTGTTGGGCCAGAATATTGCTGGGCTGCAACAAGGAGAAGAGAGAGCAAAGAAAACTGCACTGGGCCGGCTGAGATTTATGTTCAGTTGGGCCAAAGAAAACTGCACTGGGCCGGCTGAGATTTATGTTCAGTTGGGCTGTCGGGCTAACCCGCGGGCTGAAGTTCTGGCCGCAGCCCAACTCAAATTTCGCTCCGGGTCCCGCGCCCATCCAGTACCTAGTGTGTCTATCAGTCTATGGAAAATTTTCTATGCGACGATGTTGCACCGCGCTCCCATACGGCACCCCCTACAGGTCCCACTAGGCAGGGCGATTCCTTGTGAGGTCAGCTGAACATGGGACACATGTCCGCCAACCATTGCATGTCGCAAAAACTGGACCTGTGTGACGCATCTACCATAAACTTTATTCCAGTATACCAAAATCGGCTCCATACAAAGCCACGTCGCCCGCTATTATTCAACCCATTCTTTTCCCATCCCTCTCCCACCGTTTGAAGCCAAGCCGGTAAAAAAGGGCCTTGAACCTTCTGACCCCAGCTGCTCACCACTCCCCACAAAAGGAACCGTAAAAAAAATTCCCAACCCCGGCTCCACCCGTCGCCCCACTCGGTGTCTCGCCGCTGCTGCCGCCGGCCCCTCTCCTCACCACCACCATCCTTTTGCTTTGCTTCCAGCGGCCAGACCTCCCCAGTCAGCCGCGCATGTCACGGCCGCCGGACTGCCAGCGTCGTCCGCCCCTCATCGCCCGCCTCGGATTCGGTGTCGAGCTAGCACAGGAACTCCGCCGTGGCCAAACCCTAGAGGAGCAGCCCTACTGCCAGTGCGCGCGACGCCTCCGCCAACAGCAAGGTACCGACATCTCTCCCTTGCTCAACCTTCATTTATGTGTCCTCAGGTCGCCCTCACCTCCTGTTCCTTGCCCGCAGTATCTAGGCCAATCCCTCAGGCTCGTTGCTTCCTCTGTGCTCTGCCTATGCCCGCCAAGCAGCTGCTGCAGGTCGCCACCTTCTGCAATGTCGTGACTCCATGACGCCCACAAGGTATTCGAAGAAATGCCGACGGGTATGCAATGGTCGATTTTGTCTTTGCTCATGCTTTGCTTGACCTAGATCTGTGCTCATTTGTCTCTCCTGCTTCTTCCTTCTTCCTCTTCTTACCACTTCTCACGATGGTGGTTTTGGGATTCCAATGTGCGCCTAGGATACGCTTACTGCTAATGGCACCAATTAATTAATTAATTAATCCTTTTGTTCCCCTATGATGTTAGCTACTGTTGGCCATTGTGTTTTTACATATTGCCTTTTTATGTAGCTGATATACCCCTAACAGGACCTGCTGCTAAAGCACGCAATAAAAAGACAGTTGTATCTTTTGGAAGAAGAGGTATGCATTGATGATCTAAGTAAAATGAATAAGCAATTAGTTGCCACGTCGTTGACATTCCCCTTGTTGCTGCCTACATTTATGCATTATTATGTACCACAAAAGATTTAAAATCCACTTACTTATGATTTCATTACAGAAAATGTTCTTCACACCGAGTGTGCTGATATTAATTTGTTATCATTACATATATTCTCATCGAGTCTACGAAAAAAATACTACCAAGTCTTCGTTCATGCTTTGCTTGACCTGGATGTGTGCTCTCTTATGTTCTGCTTCTTAATTTGTTATCATTACATATGTTCTCATCGAGTCTAGAAAAAAATGCCACCAAGTCTACTATTGTATTGCTTTGGTAAATATTCTGGGGTTACCTACATGAACCACATAGACCTCAAATGCGTGTCATAAAAAAAGATCGATGATAAATATTTTTTTCTTCAATTAGATATCACAAAGCTAGGTTCCTTCCCATCCGTTAACCCCTTCCTTCTAAGGCAGTTTATGTTTCAATGTTCTTACCTATTACCTTTCTATACAGTTGTTACGCCCTCAACAGGACCTGCTGCTGATGCAAACAAGCAATGAAAGGCAGCCACAGCTTCTAGAAGAGGATGCTAGGATGAAGGCATATATCCATTCGTTTTTTTTCCTACACAATCTCTTCTCCACTGTGCTTCCATTTTTTCTCAAAAGGACACAACCATCTCCATATTTGACCTCCATATGCAATTGCACTGTTATGAGGTTTACCAATTTAGGGGGTGTCCTTCATATGTATTCATGCTTGATAGGTTCAGTTGGGCTAATTGACTCTAGAAGAGGATGCTTGACTCTTACCAATTTAGGGGGTGTCCTTCATATGTATTCATGCTACCAGGAATGGTCTCTTACTTATGTCCCAACTGTGCTAATAGTGACATAAAAAATTACTACATTTGCGTCCTGTGTTACTCCAAACTTACTTGTTTATTATCTCCATTCAAAGACTGATCTATCTTCAGTAGTCAATAACTTGGCAGAAAATTCGGCCCCGCCCCCCCGTATAATCATCACCGACATAAGCTCTTAGCTTGCTCATATTATTCCTATTTTCCCACTACCTAATATTAGCTCTTTGCAAAACAAACATGCATATGTGCTTCTATATTGCTTTTGTCCATATATATAATATTTTGCGTCATGGTAAACCCCTGTTCAATATCATGAATTTATCGGTTTATAATTTGCCATCCAATAACTGTGCTCAGTATACTCATTTTTCTTTTACAGTACCTGTTTCTAAATATTTATTGTCTAATGCAGCTATTTCTACTTTAGGTTTGATTTATAGTACAGGCCACACATGTAAGGATTGCTCACCATGTATATACAAGAAGCCCACTTTGTCCCATGATCTATAAAGCTTATTGTAAGGTACTGTAAGTTTACCCTTCTCATCAGCTAAAATGTAATATTCATATTTTGCATGTCATTTGTGCTTGCATTTGACAATACCAATAATTCTAATTGTTGCAATGTTCTCTCTCTATGCATAAAACATACCTTTCTACGTTTGATAGTACCAATAAAACTAAGTATTGAAATGCTACCCCTTTATGTATAAACCATACTTTATTGCAGGATGTGCACATACAAGGTCCATCGTCCATTTGGTTTCCACTGACTTCATGTGCAAGCGTTATCCAATGTTCCTGTATACAGCTGTACTCCTATGTGACTATATTCAAACACGATAAAAGTATGGCAAAGAAGAACATGTCTGCCATGCCAAAATAAAAAAGATTAAGTGGAGATGGAACTCTTTGTTTCCCTTTTTGTTGCCTCATACTATAACACAATCTTCGTTAAGTTACTTTGATATCTAACTGTTGTGATCATGACATGTTATTTCGCTTATGTGACATTTAAACATAGGATAGTATTTTTTTAAGTCATCAGCTGCTATTCTCGCTCTTGCCCGCGCAATGCGCGGGGGAACTAAGTAAGATTTTTCTTTACCGTCTGATGCGCAGAGCAAGTCTGAAGAGGATCAACATGGACAGAAAGAATACCCTAGTACCCTGAAGAAAGATTTCTGAGAAATGGGAGGAACAGCTACCTGCAGGAGGTCGTTGATGATCTTGCGGATTTGGGGCTTGGCGAAGCCGTACTGGGCGTTGTCCTCTCTTGTGCCTCTGCCTCCTCATCGCGTCGGCTGCTACATTCCCCTACTGATGGCGGAGCGAGCCTTGAATGCTCCAATCTCAGGCCACGTTTAGATTCAAAAACACTCAAAAAATTTTGCATAGTACCCGTCACATCGAATCTTTGGACGCATGCATGGAGTATTAAATGTAGGTAAAAAAATAACTAATTGCACAGTTTGTCTGTAAATGTAGAATTTCTCCCCAAAAATTTTGCCGTCTGAACGGGGCCTCATATTTTTTGTGACAACCATACCTGTATATTAAGCAAGGAACACATACAGGTAGGGATCAGAAGGATACGGAAGGATCCTCCAATCCGATACAACACCATATTCGACCACTAACCATTAAACCGAAAAAACACCATCGCAGTCCAGCTGTTTTGTGAGCCGAAAATACAGCCTGCCGAAGACAGGACCTTGTTCTCCTAGACGGCACAGCGACCGGGACCGTTCTCTACGGTACAAAGACCGGAGAACCTTCCCATGCATCTCGGTCCACGAACCCGCCATCATCGTCCAGAAACTGGAGAAGCCACGCGGATCCGACCACCACTTGCCGCAAACCTTGTACCAGACACAGGACGCCTTTGTACTCCTCCATGGCGTCGTCACTGCCCGAACCAGAGGTCGAGACCATGAACGTGAACGACACCGAACTCCAATACAAGCCCCTAGCAGGAAACAGCTAGGGACAGGCTCCACGGATTCCCCAGCGTCGAAGGAGCGACGGACGCCAAGGCAGATAGAAATCAGAGAGAGATTTATTCCAAGAAGCTTCCACGGAGCTGCCTGCTCCCCATGGCAGCCAGGACACACGTACCTTGCGCCTCCGAAAACGCGGATGTCCACCACGCCGAGGCCAAGGAGAGGAAGCCCAGGAAGACACCGGAGCGACTCCGCCGGGCCGATCCTAACGACGACGTCCGCAAGGACAGGGAACCCGCCGGGGATGAACGAGCGGCCCAAACCGGACCTCAGCTCGGACAGCACCTCGTCGCATCGCCGTCGTCGCTTGCCGTAGACGCTGTCGCGGACAGAAGTCGCCGTTCCCGCCAGAGGGCCCCCGCCGGCACCGAACGACGACGAAGTGAAGGGAGCCTTGAATGCTCCAAGCTCCGATTGAGAATGTGGAAAGTCTCTAGAGACGGACAGCACGAGAAGGAAGCAGGCAAAGTGCTCAACAGAAGTGGAAAAGGCGTCGTGTTGTGTTGGGCCCTGGGCCTATGCATCGCAAAAATGGTGAAAACCGGCTGCCTCAATTGACTGGCCGCTGTCGCAGTTCTGCTGGCCGGCTAGATCTGATTATAGGCCGGACCGGGCTGGGCATAAAAAAAAGACACCTGTCGGATTTTCCCTTGGGCCGCGCCTGACCCGACGGTAGTCAGGCTGAGATTTATGTTCAGTCGGGCCGTAAGGCTATCATCCCACGGGCTGAAATTCTGGCCTAAGTCTAACTCGAGTTTTGTTACGGGTCTAAAATTTGCATCCCAGTCTGTCTATCATGGGTATTTTCAGGGGAAAAAGTCTATTTTTCCTCCCCCAACTCTCATCAAAGTGCGTTTTTTCTCTCTCAACTTCAAAACTGGACAAATCACCTCCTTCAACTTTTCAAACCGTGCATTTTAACTCCCTTGAGCGGTTTTGAAGACGGTTTGCTACAGTAAACGACGGTGTGCTACAGTAACCGGTAGGTTGCTACAGTGCCCGTGTTTTTGTCTTTTCCTTTTTATTTATTTCGGTTGAATCTTTGAAAAATCACAGTAAATTACAGAAAAATCATAAGATAGAAAATCTAATTTTGTTAGACTCCACATGAGCATATCTATACAGTGAACATATAATATGGTATGCTTTAGTACAAAATTTTTGTTGTAGCTTTAGATCTATGTTTTTCTGTAATTAATTGCAATAATTCATAGCTGCAGCTTCTATAATTATTTTGTTGGACTAAAGCATACCATATTATATGTTTACTATCTAGATCTACTCATGTGAGGTCCAACAAAATTGGATTTTCTATTTTATGATTTTTCTGTGATTTACTATGATTTTTCAAAGATTCAGCCAAATAAATAAAAAAGAAAAAGACAAAACCTTCGTAGAAAAACTTTGTACTAAAGCATACTATATTATATGTTTACTATGTGGAGTGCAACAAAATTGGATTTTCCATTTTACTTTGTACTAAAGCATACCGCCGTTTACTGTAGCAAAACAGCCTTCAAAACCGGTCGAGGGAGGTAAAATGCACGGTTTGAAAAGTTGAGGGAGGTGGTTTGTCCGGTTTTGAAGTTGAAGGAGGAAAAACGGACTTTGCTGAGAGTTTAGGGAGGAAAAGTAGACTTTTTCCTTTTTCAGGCGGGTCGGATTGGGTTGGGTCAGACGGCCCATGATCAAAGTCTATGCCCAACTGCCACCTCTATCATTCGTCCCATTGTTTATGAGCTAGTACCATTATAATTTATAAAATATCCAAATTTCATATGGACCACTGAGCTAGTACCATTATAATTTATAAAATATCCAAATTTCATATGGACCACCGAAAACATAAAGTAATGATCCATCTATCATCAATCATCGTCATTTCAAATGCCCTCAAGTAGACGATTTTATTTGGGTCTTGCATCGTAGGTTTTTTTCTTCTAAGCTTAGAATCGGACTTAATTATTGGTATTGCGCTCTGCATTAAGCTAGGTTTTGATTGAGTAGAAATGATGCTAGATTCAGCACAACCGTATCTCATTCGCTCTTGTAGGTCATCTTTAGGGAGGTCTTACTGAATCAAGCGATGAGCACCTTCCTAAAGAGGAAGCAAGAACTCTATTTAAACAAGGTTGCTGAATGTTGGAAACGATGGTTATGTGGAGTTACGTACTCAACAATTTTGGATGAAGAAAAAGGAATATGAAAGATACGTGAGTCTTATTCTTTGACTCTTTGTATGAGTTCCAAGCATCTGTGATGCTTTTTCGTAGAGTTGTCAGTGCTGCGGATATAGACAGCTAATACTCATTCCCTCATGAAGAGTGCTGATAAACTAACATAGAGACCGACATTCATACTGCTCTATTCTTTTTTTAAGTGCCGCTACAGTATTCATGTTAGTCAAACTTTTTTAAATTCAACTAGATTTATAGAAAATATTATTAATATTTATATCTCTAAATTAATTATGTATTATAAACGTTTTTAGTTAAAGTTGAATATAGTTAACTTATTGATAAAGGACGGGAGAAAGTAGGAATGCACTCCCTCCATCCCAAAATATGTCGTTTTCGCTTCTCAAGAAATAATTTTGACAAAATATATATTAAAAATATTATTATTTATGATACATAATTGGTATTATTGAAAATATTTTTTAATCTAGTTTTTAATAAAATTATTTAGAGATACAAATATTGTACGTATTTCTTATAAATCAAATCAAACTTGCTGCACAGAAATCAAAAGTGACAGATAACTTGGGACAGATAGTAGCCTGCAAAAATCTTAACGCGTGCTGCCCACTCCCCGCCCTACAACGAGCGGAGCCTGGTACCTTGCACATTTGGAATGTGGATCGTGCTTGGCCATCTCGTGGATCTGCAAATACACAGCCACGTACTCATACATGCACGCACCTTGGCGTCGATCTCCGTGTGTTCCGGTCAGAGCGAGGACCGATCATAGCGATGGACGAGCCACATGGCACACCCCAACCCCACCACCCGCCCCCACCGCCCCCCCCCCCCCCCCCCCCCCCCCCCCCCCCCCCCCCACCCGCCCCCACCGCCTTTCAAGTGTATTTTTCCCCCTGTTCGGCTGAGCTTATCAGCACGGAGTGTTTTTCTCTCACAGCAAATCAGCCACAACCGGCTTATAAGCCAAAAAAAAAATAGCCTGCCAAACAGGGCCTTTATCTCAGTTTCTGGAGCTGCCTGGCCCCTCCGGCCGGTCCAACTCGATCATGCTAACCTACCTCCGGCCGGTCCAACTCGACCTTGCGTTTCAAGTTTCTAGAGTATGATCAACGACGATGGTTTAAAATGTTCAGTCACTTCTGCCAATATAAGTACTCTTTCAATATACTGACACTTTATTTTGTACAGTACCGAGTGTGTGTGGTGTGGTAGAGTAATTGTGCTCAACGCAGTGTAGTGTACTGTAACTAGCGTACAAGTACTCCCTCTCTCCTTAAAAAGAGTCATTCTCGTTTTTCAAAAGGTAAATAATTTTTAATTTTAACTAAATATATTTAATAAAACATTAATATTATGATATATAATTAGTATCATTAGATAGATTGTTGAATATATTTTTATAATAAACTTATTTAAAATATAAATATTATATATATTTTTATAAATCTAATTAAAGTTGAAAAAAATTGACCAGCATAATTCTTAACGACTCCTTTTCAGTGACAGAGCGAGCACGCAGGAGTACGTATCTGACAATGATTTGGTCAGCGGATGCAGAGACTGTTGGTAGTGGTAGGGGCCTGGCCTGGCCTGCCCTTCGCCTGGCAATTGGCGACATGGCATGGCATGGTCGATGGTCCCGCACATGTCATCGCCTTCGCCGCCATACATGCATGCATGATTCAAAAAGGCAGTCAAGGCATGTGATCATTGTTAATGTTGTCAGTTCTGTAGCTAGGAGAAAAAGGAGCGAGGAGGACACTAACTTGATAGACCTGCAGATCCCTTATTATGGCTATATATGCTCACAATAAATCTACTAGCACCGTATTCAACGCTGCCCTGCTGCGGCCAAATGGATTATTGCGCAAGTGCTTCACGAGGCAATTCTCAACGGTCACTTATTTTAATTTGAGTTTCATCCACCTCACCTAAACTTCACTTTGTAAAGGTGTTAAGAAAGATGCTCATATATATGTGGCCTAGTGTTCATGTGATCATGTCGTCATGTCCCGTTCTCATGATCGAAACTATGGTAGTGCGATCGATATGCATGGACGCAAAGTGCTCTCTTGACCGTGTTATATATCTCTCTAGAATTATTGCATATGCAACTTTGCAACACTAGATTTCTTCCCAATAAACATCGTTTAGGCTTTGTTTGGATGCGCATGTATTTATCTCAACCCACATGTGTTGAAGTGGATCAGAGTGAACTAACTTCTATTCCATTCCACTCCAACACATATGGATTGAAGTGGATACGTATGCATCCAAACAAAGCCTTAGTTGTATACTAAGGCTAAGATTTGGTTGCCGCTTATCTTCATGGACAACAATTCAACAAAGAATAGAAATCCAATGCTGTAATTAGCAACTCTCCTCAATGACAGTGAGATCGAGGAGCAAATAGCGATCACCATTGGAGCCGGATTGGGGGTCCACATGTATGGACACAAGCACTATCAGTGCACTGCGTTGCCATTGCATGCCCGCACAGACAGGGAAACAGTGTACGACACCGGTATTGGCCTGGCCTGGCCCCACCTCTGGCCATGTGGGCCCCACATATAGCGTGAGGCCTAGCCAGCGGCTAAAGTAGGCTCCTGCCAATGTTGTATGTATGTTTTTCCATTTGGCACTAACACGATGGGCCGGCCCAGGCATGGCATGGAAAAGCACGACCCGGCTCGGCTAGCATCGTGCCCATGCCTGGCACGGCCTGAGCGTAGTGTCGTGCCTGGGTCGCCATTTCGGCCCACAGTGCCGGCCCAGGCACGACACGACTAAACAGGCCGGCACGGCTGTCTCCCATCAAAGTCGTTGGATCTCCCTCCCTCGCTCTATCCGACCGTTGGATTTGCTCGTTGGAGGGGGAGGGCTATATAAACCGCATCGCCTCCTGGGAGGTATCCCACCTAAACCCTAATCCTGTTGAAACATAATCAGACAATGCATCATCCCTTACTGCATTTAATTCTATGTTCTTGCATCAGCGTTGTGCATATCATATTATCAATCTGATTGTTAAGGAGGCCCTTGATGCTCTTAAGCCTTTGATTGAAACATTAAGAACAACAATATTATTTTTAAACTCATCTAATCAGAGAATTGCTGCATATAAAAGTTACTGCATTGCCACTAGTGTTAGGCCTAGAAAATTTCAGCTAGACATGGAGGTAAGGTGGAATTCTATATATCTAATGCTTAAACATTTGTTTCCTCGTAAAGTCCCATTCACTACTTCTATGCATGCTCATTATCCTAGGATTGAAGGTGGTCTATTGCTTTTAACTGATGAACATTGGGCTATTGCAAAAAAAAGTGCTTAAATTTCTTGAACTGCTTTATGATTCTATAGTTGCATTTTTTTGTGTGTACTATCCTACATCTCCACTTATGATTCATTATCTTGTTAAGATTGCTATACACCTAAAGAATTATGCTAATGACAGTCACATCAGACCTGTGGTTCAATCTATGATAGACAAATATAATAAATACCGGAAGGGACATACCCTTACTTTATTCTTTTGTATTCATTTTGGATCCTGGAACTAAAATGAAAGGTTTCAATAGAGTGCTTTGGAGGTTGGGTAACCTTACCGGTACATATTATACTACTTACCAGCTTGGCACTAGAGCTTGACTTATCGATGTTTACAATAAGTATGAGGAGAAATATGAAGCTGTTAGGTTGAGGAGGACTGTCCCTCTTAACCTGTCCGGTAAGAAAATGTCAGCTTGGGATGAGATTTATGATGATGATGATGATGATATTGGTGGTTCTGCTAGTGGTATGCATCCTCTAGCTGCTACTCTAAGCATGGCTAGAGATACCTCTGCAACTGCCCTGCTGCATGCAGCAAGTTCTTCGGCTTCTAATGCTTCTGAACTTGTTTCTTACTTGGACTGTGACACTGTGAACCAGTTAAATGATAATTTTAATATCTTGAACTGGTGGCATCAGCACAAACTAACATATCCAGTGCTGTCAATCATGGCTAAAGATATTTTAATTGTTCCTGTGTCTACCATATTTTTAGAGTCCACCTTTAGTATGACTGACAGGATTATCGAGGAGCGGTAGAGGTTGAAGCCGGCATGGTGCAGATGCTGACCTGCATCAAAGATTGGGAGGCTGCTAAAGCAAGGCTGCAACACATGGTGGAGGACAAGGAGCTTGAAGAAGTATTTGAAGAATTTTATCTTGATTATTGTCTTTGTGATCATTTATGTAATGGGACTGTTATATTGTGGACTTATGGACTTTTATGTAAGGATAATGAACTCTTATGGAGTTAGGCTGCTCTCTTTTTTCCTGTGTAGGGTTTCTCACAAGGATGAGTTTTACCTAGATAGGTTTTTATTGAAACAGCCATTGCACTAAAACTCTTAATAAATTGTTATTTTGTTATCTCTTCTTGTGTTTGTGACTTTGTGTCATCTATCAATCTGTGAGACGTGATTATGTGAAGTATCTGATTTTGAATGTAATTTTGATCTCAACTATGAATAATTGACATATCTTGTGAAGTATATGTTCTCCCTCTTGTTGTTCTAAGTTCACTAAAGTGTTAGGCACTTATAGTGCCAGTGCCGGCATGGACACTGCAATACCATCGTGCCCAGTGACACAGCACGGCACGCCTAAGGCCTCATAGTGCCATGCCTGGACCAGTACTTCGGCACGGCGGCCCTATCAGGCACGACACGGTATGTTAGTCGTGCCGCGTAGTGCCGTGCCTGGGCGTGCCTGTGCCCGTGCCGTGTTGGGCGGCCCGTTTGGCCAAGTAGCTGTCTGCTCCGGGAGGGGCAGCTCATGCATCGCAAAGGATCATGCCACTGCTCTTGTTCGGCATGCCGAACAGAAAAAGGGCCAGGGCCAGGGCCAGGCCGCCAGGGCCAGCCCAAATATTCTCTCCAAGCATCATTGCATTTTCTGCAGCTGAGAATTGCGAATTTGAGATGGTGGCCTAGTTTTAGGTTATATAAACACCGCCTACCCTCCCTCCCTTCCACTCACTCACTCACTCCCCAGTAGTGGACTGGGTGCAGCATCTGAAAACGATCAATCACCTTTGCCTTCTCTCTTGCTCTCTGTCTCATGCTGCATGCGTGCTGGATTCAAGCACCATCTATGGTCACTGACTGAAGAAGAATCTAATCTACCACTACACTGAAGAAGGAGACAAAGGATAGAGCAAGGTAGAGGACAACAAGCATCTTTTGACCTTCCTTGTGGATATATACCAGGATCAGGTCAGTCAGTTGCCTCTGCATGTGTGTGTGTGATCCAGAGGAAGCTAGTTTCAGTGCTGTGTAATGTAATCACGCATCATTATGATTTATGAGTGAGGTTGCATTAGTTTCTTCATTGCTTGTATGATTAGAGTAGAGCGCATATTGATGTCCTTGTTATTGTCTTGTTGTCGTCACTTGATTTGCTTGTTGTTTATTATGAGCTGATTGCTTCTTCGAAATAAATCAGCCGTACCGCATACGTGGATCGTTCCTGTAAACACGGCTTCTTTCCAGCAACTGAAACTAAGCTTCCATTTTACTACTGATTACTGATCTCTGCATCTTGCATCTTCAATTCTGGCTGTAGGCCGGATACCCAACTGGTTACTGGTCTCAACTAAGAGCAAGGATCGGCAGTCAAGGACAGAGGACGGTGTAGATGGAGAATAAGCTTGCGAGTCACTGCGACATGGAGCTCCTGAAGATGGCCATGCTCAGGCACGAAGAGACCTTCAGGCAGCAGGTCCACGAGTTGCACCGGCTGTACCGCGTCCAGAAGCAGCTGATGGGCGGCCTGTCCGGGCCATCGTCGGAGCTCAGCTGCCGGCGCCAGGTCAGGCGGCGGCGCAGGCAGCCGCGGCGCGCGCTGGACCTGCACCTGCGCCTCCCTGCCGACGAGTGCATCGTCGTCACGCCACCGTCGTCAGCGGAGGACGGGTTGGAGCTGACTCTAGCCATCGGCAGTAGTGGCGGCCGGGGCCGGAGGCGGCGCCGGGATGAGACTGAGAGCACGGGCACCGCTACTCCCTTGGGCTCGGACTCGGACATCTCCGGCGGGAGCCTGCTGACGACGTCGTCGTCGACGGACACTGGTGGGTCGCCACCGTACCAAAGGGCAATGCCGGCGTTCCGTCTCCAGGAAGCGACGACGGTGGCGAAGCAGCCGCCGCGGTCACCATGGCTCGTGCAGTGCGTCAGCCTCGAGATGGCATGAGATGGTCAATGCGTTGTAGGAGTCCAAGGTTGCGTTGTTGGTTGTAAGAGAGGATGCAGGTAGTGAGTAGCTTTGTAAGCATGCATGTCAGGGAGCCGGTGCCTTGTCCCTTGACAAATTGCCGATTTAATTTAACGACCATCTTGCTTGACAAATTGCTGATTTAACGACTACTACTTGCATTGTTAACTTTGAGTAGTGTTGATGATCACGCTTGATTTGATGTAGGCAGTTCATGATTTACATGTGAGAGCATGCAAAAGCGACAGTGGCAGAAAAGACGCTTTAAAACATCAGCAAGTAACCGCATAACAAATTAATAATTCACCCTCCAGTTTCCCTTAAAAAAACAAATTAACAATTCAGTAAAAGTAACAGCAGATTTTGCATAACCCCACTGCAGCTTGCGAAATTGAACAGATTAATTTTACAGCTGCTCCTTTCCTTATGACATAGTACTGTACTATCATTATAAGGTTAGTACTGTACTAATTCAGTAAAAGTTCTCTCAATAAACATTCTCCCCACTACTCTGTATCCTCTCGGGGCGACATGGCACCAGGTATCATTACTACTAGCCAGGTCCACCCCCTGTTTCTCTTTCTGATGATCCAACTTTTCTCCTAACTTTCACAGAAGAAGCAAAGAAAATGTCAACCGAGGGAAAAGTAACAGCTGCAGTTCAAAGTTCCATAGAAGCTATAGGAGAAATAGAAAGTTGTATGCAAACAATTATCATGGCAAAGCTGCCTCAAGGCCAAAAGGAGCGAAAGTATTTCATTTGGCCATTTTGCGCGTTGTTCATCCGTCATGAGGAAACGCAAGAGCAACCAGAAATGTTGCATGTGTGCGCAGAATCTACGCCAGGTAATATTGACAAAGAAAAATAACAGTATCTATATAAGCCACAGCAGTTAGTAACTGCACTGGGCTTTTTTGTTTGTCATCTCCAAAAGAGTTAATTTCACTTGAACTTGCTCCCAATTATATGCTAGACAATTGAACAATAAGACGTAATTAAAAGGGAGCAACAAACCAAAGGAGACTGTGCCAGAGGGTACAACAAATATGAAGGGGGATACGATCTAGTAACCTGTTGACAGTGTCACGCTTTGCGGGGTACAGGTCATGATACCCTGGACATGTGGATCCTCCCAAACAACTGTCAGTTGTCTTAAGCAAAAGGAAGGAGAAGTTCAGACTTCAGAGGATGCATTTTCCTCCAAGCTGGAGCACAATGCATCAGATATTTGTCCAGGTTCAGTGAAGTCATGGCTCCCTTGCAGCAGCCATCTGCTTCTGTTCATCCTCAGCTATCCTCCAAGCAGCCTGGAAAGTAGTAGAAAGATTTTAGATTAGATATCAGCCTGCAAGCAGGATTTTTCTTTAACACATTTCATAAGATTTTAGATTAGATATCAGCCTGCAAGCAGGATTTTTCTTTAACACATTTCATAGGATGTGTTTGGTTCAATAGAATTACCTTATCCCTCTCAATCTTTGATACATGGGGCTTCATCGAGTTCACCAAACCCATTCCTCCCCACGCATCCAGAAGCTCCTTCTTTCTAGCTCTTCTACGCTCTTCGACAGGGTTTAAGCCACTAGCTGGTTTTTCCTCGGCAGCAGAAGCCAGTTTCGCCTGCTCAAGCTTGGTTGGACGCTTGACAAAGATGTCAGCCAGGCTACCTGCAGCTTCATTTGTACATTGTGTCTGACTCTTCTTTACCACGATCATACCACCGTCTTTTTTATGCTCTATCTTCTCCTTTTCAAGTCTGGAGACGTGTTTCACTAAGATCTGATCTAAACTACCAGAAGCTGCAGCATTGTTACAGTGTGGTTCCCTGTTATCCTGCACATTGGTTCCTCCTTCTAGTGCCTTCCTCTTTTCAAATTCCAACTTTTCCCTTTCCAGTCGACTTACATGCTTCACTAAGACTTGATCTAAACTATCAGATGATATGCAATTGTCATCATTCGTCCGCTGATCATGTGGCACATTGGTCCATCCTTCTCCCAGTGCATTCCTCTTTTGGTAATCGATCTTTTCTCTTTCCAGCCTTGATACATGCTTCACTAAGATATCATCTAAGCCCTCTATCACAGTTGCGCTTTGACCAAGCTTCTGGGGATGTTTCTGCACATTGGTCCATCCTTCTCCCAGTGCATCCTTTTTTTGGTAGTCAATCTTTTCTCTTTCCAGCCTTGAGACATGCTTCACTAAGATGTCATCTAAGCCCTCTGTCACTGTTGCACTTTGACCAAGCTTCTGGGGATGTTTCTGCACATCGATTTGTCCTTCACGTGCTTCCCTCTTTTCCTTCTCCAATCTATGGATTGGCTTAATGAAGATCTTGTCCAGGCCAGCATCTAATGTGTTGCCATCTATAGTACAAAATGATTTAAGTGCTTCCAGCCTTGCAGCTTCAACTCGAGTTAACCTCTTGCCACCCTGTTTGCCCTTTGCACCAGAGGGTGGTAGCTGACGTGAATACCAATTTTTGTTCTCTTTATCTTCTTGCACACAATCATAATTATCTTTTATGTGATTGCTGTCTTTACAGGATCCCTTGGATTCACAGCTTCCCTTTAAATCACAGTTATTTTCAGCTTCTGGTTGAATCTTGTTAAATTCCAATTGTTTGTCATTTGATTTGACATCCTTGCAACTTCCTTCCACCTGGTGAATTCTTTCGTTGATCTTCTTTGCTTCCAGGATCTCCTTCTCGAGCTTAGACACATGCTTCACCAGAATGCTGCTGAGGTCTGAAGTTGATTCTGGCGCCTTTGCATTGCTGCCTGTAAATTGGCTATGGGCACCTTGTGTGACAGACTTTACTGAAGTGGATTTTCTGCTTGCTTCTCTTGCTTCCTGAACTTCTCTTTCAAGTTTCGAAAGATGCTTCACCAAGAACTTATCTAGACTTGGTAACTCAGAAGTGACTTCTTTATTTGGTCCTTGGACACCAATAAAACTCGCTGCAGTAGAATACCTCCTTGTTTGTGATCTGAGTGACCCAGCACCAATGTTGTTCTCAGCGCTTGTTTCATGATATTTGCTTCTTTCATTTTGAAGTGCAGCATTAAGGCCAGATGTAGCTACAATGACTGCTAAGGAGGCAAGCTCTTCTTCATGAAGAGCTTTTAGCCTTTCAAGCATAATGTTAACAACATCTATGGATTCTTGAACTTTTGTGGTATTGAAATCAGAAGAAACACAGCTGCTGCTGATGTTTTCTTTATTGAGTTTCAACACACTTGTATCTTCATTGCTACAGTCAACCAGCTGCTGTTTATCTTCAGAATTCTCACCAGTCTCTGTCAAATCAGGATTTTGGCTGATTTTCCATAATAGCTCCTTAAACTCTTCTCTCTTTGCTGAATCTGGAGAGTTTGCGAGTTGAACAAATGCCTTTTTGACTGCAGCAGAAACCTCCATATCAACCTGAAAAGCTGTCTGAAATGATGCGGTAACTTTATGGGTTGATTGTGCTCCAGTATGCGACGATGATTCCACCTCATACTGCTGATGTGGACAGTCAGGTCTGTCATACATCATCACACCCATTGCTCGAGCTTCCTCAAATGCTTCAGTCGCATGTAGCATGGCCTTCTCCATAACTTCTTCAGCATTTTTATTTTGGATCCTGTAGCAAATAAAATAAAATAAAATAAAATAATGGATCAAGGACAATCAACATGATTAAAGAATGAATGCATCAAGGTCCAGCAAAACACTAAAAGAGTTAGGCAGTAATCTCACCTGGCTGCTCGAAGAATTCTGCACCATGAAGCTTCAACCATAGCAGCTTTGCGAGCATCTGTTGCCTTTCTGGCTGCCTCTCTCGCTGCTATCTTCTCCCTTGCCATCCTAGTATAGTGAGGATTTGCATTTCCTAGAGTCTCATGGAGGGACGCAGTCATTCCATCAGCTTCCTACAGATGACAGAAAGGCAGAAATTTTATTTTTTATACTACAAAAAGTTTTTAAAATTTGATTTTCCTGCTCCTTTTTCTTTTGCCTTATCTCTGGACAAAGAATATTCAAATAGCAAGAGAATTTAAATTGCACTTTTTGCAATCTTGCAATGCAATAAAAGGCACTAGAAAAATATTGAAAATCCATACTCATGTACTTGACCAGTGAGAAGCATCACATAATTCATCAAGTACCTGAAGATGCTTGATCTTTCTCTTCATGTACGATTCAGTCTTCTTCCGGGGGGTCCAGTTGTTAGGGGAACCACTTCTGCGATTCCTAGATTTCTTGAAGTGCAATGTTGACTTATTCACAGATTTTAAAACTGAACCTCCTCCAAAATCTCTTGCCCCTGGACTCTGCACGAACCAAATGCAGAAATATGTGTTACCTTTTAACAATCATAAGGTTACAATGGAAATATTTGAAATTAGAACAGAAGTTTTGTTCTACTGACTTTCTGTAGGCTATAAGTTGAATGAGTCATCGGTTAGAGGTGAGCAGACAGAATATTTAATCAGCTCACAATGTGATAATCATGAATTGTAGTATATGATGGTACATCTCAGTATCTCACACGAAACAAGGAAAAAATACACCTTCAAAGTTAGTAATAGTACTTTCTGGCAGCAAATGCTTACTCCAATAATAGAAACACTTTTTTTATGGTTGTGTCACAAATTTTATCTATTATATTGGTTGACAACTACTTATTTTTTAAGGAAAAAAGGAACTAAAATAGCACACTGCCATTTCTGGAGATATACTCCCTCCGTTCATTTATCTCTATCATTTTAGCCTTCGGTGTAGTTACCAAGGAGAAGAGCAAAACCACTCAGTTTGCGTTTAATCATCGTGTGCTGAGCGCATACGAGGAGTCACAGGCTAGGAACAGCCAATGAGCAGCAAAGAAACAATAAATGCAGGCAGGTGGTAGCCAATGAGCAGCAAACGGATAGTAAATGTGGGCAGGTCCCAAGCTAATATGAAGGAGATTTTTGAATAAAAAGTTTTTGCTTAGATGAAGGAGATAAATGAATGGAGGGAGTATTGGTCTAACCTATATGAAGCTCCATGTCCAAACGCTGTAACCACGTTTGAGGCTAAGGAATTGGACAGTAACAAGGCAACCACGTAACTTTTGAGATGAGATGAGAAAAACATCAGTGGTTGCAACCACGTAACTGATACAGACACGTGGGCATATGGCTCACATAATCTTTTGTGTATGAACTTGAATTCAAGATTAAAAGAAGCGTGCATTCACACCGACCCGTATTTGATCCATCTCTAAATTAGTCTTGGTACAAAGTCCCAACCACATGACGATATCAGTTAACATGACACTCACACAGGAAATCTTATCTTATACTAAACTAAGGCCTAAAGGACTAAAAATGGTCTGTATAAGCGCATCAAATCATTTGTAATCTAACTGATCCATCGTGTTGTAAGTCTGCAGGCGTTCCTGCATAAATGGATACGAGATCACCGAGATCAACAAGGAAGACGGCTAGCAGAACTGAAATAGGGTTTTGACCAGACATTTGACTAGCGATCTCGAGCAACTACGAATTGTACCGAGACGAAATAATTGCACAGAAACCGGATGGATTTGGACAAAACAAATCGGATGACTGCATCGCTCCAATCCAGCGTCCCATATCCAACAGCCGAAACCAGAGCCGCCACTCGCACGCCAAGGCCAATCAGCGACCTCGATTCCTCCGACAACAACCGCGTGAAGCCCCAAGCCGAGAACCAGACGATCCGAACAGGGCGTCGCCAAACCGTTAGGTACAAAATAAGATGGGGATGGGGCGAGCGAACCTTGCGGGCGCTCCCGCCGCTGCGGTTGGGGGAGGTCCTCCTGCGTTGCGCGGGCGTGGGCGAGGAGCAGCGGGCGGCGCCGCACCCTACCCCGTCCCCGTCGCCGTCGGCTGCGCTGGGAGGAGGGGGACATGAGGAGGCAGGAGGAGAGGCGTCGGCCATGGCGCGGTGGGAGAGGCGGTGGAGGCTGGTCGGGGAGGCGAGGTGGATGGCCGGCTGGGGTATTCAAATCGAAGGGGAGGGGATCGGGGGAAAATTAGCCGTTGCGGACAAGATGCGAACGGGCGCGGCCGCGCGGGCTGAGGAGCACAACGGTGGATTTGGGCCACAGAAATCCGTTAGGTTGTTTTTCTTTTCAGAATAAAAATAATGGGCCAGTGATACCAGTAACTGCAAATTGCCACTCTAAATTGTACTGTGTAAAGTCATTTTTGTTTATGTAAACGGAAATGATACGCCCGCGTCTGCTTGGCACGCCTCACCTGCGCCTCCTCGCCCGCCCACGCGGCCTTGCTCGCTCCTGCCCGTGCCCTCATTTAGCTCGTCCGTCGCGGAAGAGGAGACAGGGGAGGCCTGCGTCTGCATCCCATCCACCTCGCGTCGTCGGCAGGAAAGGAAGGCCTGCGCTACCGTAGTTCCCCACCATGTAAGTCGTGACCGCCAGCTAGCAACACTGTGTTTCAGGTGTTTTCGGACATGTTACAAGCCTATGTTTCAAGTGTTTCATTTTGATGTTGCATCTGTTGTTATGACTATACACGCATGTTTTAGCATACGTTTCAAATGTTTTCAGACTTATGTTGCAAGTGTTTCATCTTGATGTTGCATATATTGCTATGGTTATACATGCATGTGCCAAAGAGCATGTTTTAAGTATTTTATCTGTTTCCAGACATATATTACAAATGTTTTTATCTGGATGTTGCATATGTTGTAAATGACTATGTTGCAAGTGTATGTTCCGAATGTTTCATCTGTTTCAGGTGTATGTTGCAATTGTTTAATCTGAGTGTTGGAAAAGTAGATCTATATGTAGGTGTGGAGAAAGTCTAATCCCTCGGTGGTCCAGCTGCGGCGGCTCCCTGGTGTGGCCAAGATGAAGACCGCATACAAGATAACGCTAGGGATGGGATGCTGCGGCAGGTCAGCCAGGATTGGCACGGGCACGGCACATCAGGCGGGATGGGACAAGGTCTCCATTCTGCGTGCGTCAGACGCGAGCGTAGGGAAGGTCGGTCCGAACGGTTGCTATCTTCGGAGCGGGGATGAGCATGGGGCATGCGCCGGGCACGGAGTATGCGTTGGGCACGGGTGGGTGTCACATCCGGCTCAGTTATAAATTTTGTCCATAGTGGTCCATGTGCATGTTATGAGATATTGTGTAAGGTTTAGTCTCATCTTGGTCATTTAGGGTGGGTTAGACCAACATATAAGCCTTTATGAGTCTGTCCCACCGTCCTCAGGTTAATCCTTTTACGTAAAGCGAGGACGAAAGCGTAAGTGGAATAATGATAGCATGTTGGGTGTGGTTCACTTAGCATCCAGAGTGGATCATTATACGTCCGAGTGCTAGTCGTTTCCGTAAGATCAAATTTCTCTAATTTTAACAAAATATATATTAAAATCTACATTATACCAATTAAATGTGCCATCAAAATATTATTTATTTTGTACTTGATGAATCTTGCTTAATGAATATTTGTGCATTCTTTATAAACTAAGTTGAAAATAAAACATTTAATTTAAGATAAAACTAAAATGCCGAAGAGTTTTAGAAATGCACTTCTTGAACGTAGCCGTAGAGCATGATTGAATCCTAGGCGAGATTGGTGCTCGCGGTCGCCTTCCAGAGTCCGACCCCGACCTACTCCATGCGAACCAGCAGGGCGAGGTCTGCATCGCATGTCGACGGGCCGGCGGTCACGCCGCAGTAGAGAAGAAGATGCCCATGTGCTGGCCAAGGCGTCCGACGCGAGTCAGGACACGTATCTGTGGCCAGCGTCGGCGGCCCCGCGGCGCCGCGCTGCACGCGGCCGCGCGCTCTCCACCGACGCGCGCCGCGGACCGCGGTGGTGGGGCACGATGCCGCGCTTATATTAGTAGAGCTGATGATTCCCCGTCACAGTTTAGAGTCTGAAACGACGACAAGCGAAATTGAGCAACTGGCAACAGATTTGGTTTTCAGTAGACTTTTTTTTTTGGGGGGGAACTGTAACTCCAAAAGCGTGCAATGTTTGTTGCTCGGCGAATTTTGTGCGAAACTGGAGCCTGGGACTGGGATTCCAGAGTCACCTGAAAGTGGAAACCATGCATCAGCCATCAGGATTCAGGTTTCATTTGCAGCATGGAATATTGCAGCGGTGCCAAGTTCTGACCATTCTGGAAATTAGCATTGTTTTTTGTTGTATAGTTTCCTGCAATCTGAACTTCTGAAGTTTCAGCTGATGGGATCGTTTTCACCACTCGAATAGCGAGATAACTGCACCATCAGCCATCATGAAAACTTATCAAGCGTGACAAATCACAATATATGATTGTTACATGTGAAAGGATGACACATGTCTGTTCATTTTGAAGTTTTGATTGTATTAGCAGCCCATCCTGCAGTGGATCGGAGTAGAACCATCATGTGCCATTGCCAGCACGTACACACGAAAATCCACAGGCGGTGCGGTTAGCTCTTGCGGCGGTGTTAATTGATCCGGCGACCGGTACATCAACAATCCGCTCAACTGCCTGCACGGCTACCTCTGCAACTGCATGCAGCATGCACCCCTTTTGGTCCTCGTAGTATCATCAGCCGCTGCCCGCCGCTGCCGGTGGTGGTCGTGTACAGTACACACGAGTGACTTGAAGAGCACGTTATAAGTTAAAAGGGTAAAATATAGCGTGGTAACCTATAGAATTAATTTTTATCTCTCACCTTATGAATTTGAAATAGGCTTATATATGAATTTTAAAAAGTCGTGGAATTTTAAATTCCAAGCCAAATAGCATAATCCATTAAGTAGATTCTAATTCCTCTAAAATAAAAGGATCCATGCGGCCCCTTATCCAACTTCCATTTTCTAAGAAAAATGTAACTGAGAAATTATTATCGTTGCGTGATTAAACACCACTTAATTAATTAACAATCAAAATAGCTAGGTCAAGGTATACCATAACCACTATGCCACATGGTCCTCTCACAAGCATCCAAATTCATGGTATAAGCTGGCAAGCTGAAGCTGCATTACAATAGTACCTTTCAAACATCTTCTTTCTCGTAAAGGAATTGGGAAAAACACAGGGACAATTTTGGTAATAAGAAGACTATTTTTTGAGAATCTAATTAGAAGACTTATTAAGAGCACGGTTAATTACTAGAGCGTTACAGGCCCACTGGGCTGTGCATATGTACGTACTCTCATTAGCTATAGCTAAGAAAGCGGCACATCACCAAGCATATATGGCTAACGAACTTTTGGTAGGCATGTACCATGCTGAGTTTCTGACCAACTGATGTAGTTGTCCTACTCCTATGTAGTCTTGCAGGTGATTTTCTATTATCCTTGGTAAACTTGCCAGAGAGTCTTCCTAGAGTTTGGCGCGGTCATCGTCGAGATTGGCCCCCCATTTTTTTTCTAAACTTTGGATGCCGCCCTTCTCGTACATGTTTCTGTAACTGAAGCAAGCTTTGGCAGTTTTGGCACACTTCTTCATGCATGTACGTATATATCATTTCCTCATGCCATGTGTAACTAGTTGGGTGACGCTATAGGAAAAACTATTATAACAACATCGGTCGGTCAGTCGGTGAACGAGCAAAGGGCGAATCGGCGTGTACTTAATTAAGAAACCCTTCTAATATTATACTAGATATATGAAATAAAAATCCTCGCATGTTTTGAATGTATTCCCTTTCGACAATGATACGCCACGCGCGTCCGTCCCATGACTCCCGTCCGAACGCGGCTCCAGACCTGCAGCCTACACAGGACTGGCCCTCGTTCTCTCTCAAAAACAACAACAAAAACTCCCCACTCTGCTCATCCGCCTGACGCGGCATAGCTGCTCATTCGCCCACTCCCTTCCACCATCGCGCGCTCGTTGGCTGTCGTGCCATGCCCTTCCCCCACCGCACCGCACCCCATCGCCGGCTACGCGCGCGCCTCGTCCCAGTCATCGGCACCGCTCGCTTCCTCGCTATCCGTCCGACCCGGCCATCGCCGTCGCGCGCGTCGCTGCCCCTACCGTGGCCGCTGGGGCTCACGTGTCGTGGCGTCTCAGATCTTTTCCGGTCGAGCCAAGGGCACCCATGCACTACAGGAAACTGGCTCTTTGCCGACTGCAATTTTCTTTGCCAACTGTTTTTTTCGACACTCGGCAAAGAGGTCCCTTTGCCAACTGGAATTTCCTGCAGTCGGCAAAGCAAGATTTGCCGACTGCCTGGCTTTGCCGACTGCCAGGCAGTTGGCAAAGAATTGCAGTCGGCAAAGGCAGGCCATGGTTGACGCCATCCACACCGTCACCTTTGCCGACTGCCACTCCGTCAGCAGTCGGCAAAGTTGCAGGCTTTGCCGACTGCCATCCTCCCTGGCAGTCGGCAAAGGCTCTTTGCCAACTGCCACTGATGGCACACGGCAAAGAATTAATTTTTTTTCGATTTTCAATCCCAGTTTTTTGTGTTGCCTTGCTATAGTAAGTACATGATATATTCCAAGTTTGGGGTCATTTTGATTTATTTTGCTATATTCCATTGATTTTTGTTGTTTCTTTGATTTTTTCCGGCAGCTCTAGATTTGAACTGCAGGTACATGAAATAATGGAATCCGGCGATTTAGAAAATGATATTCATGATGTTTGGAGCATGTTGAGGCCGTGTGCGGGGCCTCGCGTGAAATTTCGACCGTGTTGGTGTCGGAACACGCCGAGGCACGCGCGTGAAAAGTGTTTTTAAATTTTATAAAATCGAAACGGAGTCCGAAAATGACGAAACTTGACGACGTGTCTTGCCATCGCATGCGGAGGCTGTGGTAAAAATTTGAGAAAGTTTCGAGCAAGTGGCGACATCGACTGGCTAAAACCTGGACTAACGTCGGGTGGCTAACTTGTTATCACATGTGGAGATATCCAGGTTTTAGCCACCCGACGTCGCCACTTGCTCGAAACTTTCTCAAATTTTTACCACAGCCTCCGCATGCGATGGCAAGACACGTCGTCAAGTTTCGTCATTTTCGGACTCCGTTTCGATTTTATAAAATTTAAAAACACTTTTCACGCGCGTGCCTCGGCGTGTTCCGACACCAACACGGTCGAAATTTCACGCGAGGCCCCGCACACGGCCTCAACATGCTCCAAACATCATGAATATCATTTTCTAAATCACCGGATTCCATTATTTCATGTACCTGCAGTTCAAATCTAGAGCTGCCGGAAAAAATTAAAGAAACAACAAAAATCAATGGAATATAGCAAAATAAATCAAAATGACCCCAAACTTGGAATATATCATGTACTTACTGTAGCAAGGCAACAAAAAAAACTAGGATCGAAAATTGAAAAAAAAATAATTCTTTGCCGACTGCCATCAGTGGCAGTTGGCAAAGAGCCTTTGCCGACTGCCAGGGAGGATGGCAGTCGGCAAAGAATTTCTGAGAAAAAAATAAAAAATAACCTTTGCCGACTGCCAGGGAGCAGAGCAGTCGGCACAGTATTTTTAAAAAAAATTAAAAAAATAATTTTTTGAAAAAAAATAATAGACCTTTTGCACAGGCTATCTGAAAACACAACCTGGGCCTGGGCCCGGAAAGTGGCTTCGGGCCTCTAATCCCGCCATGTAACAAATTATTTTATAGATTTTATTAACATTATTATCCATGGTGGCATGCGGATCCAACTGCCAAGATGGATCTAGTAACAGTGTAGGTGTTGATCAAGGTCGTTAATCTTGTCCATAATCGTATATCATTCTTAGTAACTAGCAAGTTAAATAAATCAAGTTTTATATAATATATAAATATTATTTATTGTTAATTGTTTGAAATAGTAGATAAATAAATATACACCTGTATGTAGGAAAGAAAAATAATTAAATAAAAAAGAAAATCGGGTAACCCGAACGCCCAGGCCAGTGATTAGATTCAAAATGTTCGTCTCGCAAAGTACAACCGAGCTGTACAATTAGTTTTTTATTTTATCTACATTTAGTACTCCGTAGATGTATCATAAATTTGATGGGACGGGAAATTTTTTTTTGCATAATACATTTTCGAAGGAATTAAACACAGCCTTAGAAAAAAAAGCCCAGGATAACTCGCTGGTGCCCGGGGACCATCGCCAGCATCGTGCTCGGACGCAACACTGGTAAATTTTTTTAATAATGTTACTATTACTTTATCGGATGAACAAATGACCAAAATAAAAGTTGTAGATCTTGAGGAGTTGTATAACTTTTATGTTCATGACTTTTTCAACTGAAATCATTTACTCTTTGAAAATATTGTTTCAAGTTGATATTGTTTGAAATTTAAATTTTGAATTGATAAAATAAAAGTCTCATGAAAAGATGGGCAAAATAAAAGTTGTAGATCTAAAAAAGTTATACAATTTTGAAGTTGACAACTTTTTCACTAGAGATCATTTACTACTCCAAAATTGTTGAAGTTCATAAAATTTCTAGGAAGAAAAAAAAGAAAAAGGAAAAATAAAAATAAAAAGAGATCACAATTTTCTATTTGGCCCATGATTTTCAGTTTGGCCCACGATTTTCTGTCCGTTGATCCACGATTGGATGGATGAGATCCGCGTAAAACTCAAACCCTAGCTTCTTATCCCCTCCGCCACCCCCACGCAGCCCAGCACCGCGAGCCGCCGCAAGCCCCGGGCACGAGCGTGCCCCCAAGCACGCGACGGCGTCCTCCCGCCAGCCCCGCACCACGCCTCTCGCCGCACTCGCAGGCCTGCACCGCGCCCCTCGCCGCACCCGCAGCCTCGCACAACGCCTGCTCCCTCGCAGCCTCGCATCGACATTCTCTCCTCCGAGCAAATCCACTGTTAGTCTGTGACTCCCCTCCTCGAACATGAGCAGCGTGCGGGCGCGATTCCACGGTCGGTCATGTTGGCGGTGGGCCGGATCCATGGCATCTCGCAGCTGGTGGCCTGGACCTGCGGGCGTGCGGCCAGGGTCCATGGCTACGTGCATAAAGCAGCTAGAATCCGCGGGCATGCGGCCAGCCGGCCGGTCGAGATCCACAGCAGCGTGCAGACGGGCTGCGGCCGCTGGGGCATGCGGCCAGCCGGCCGGTCGAGATCCACAGCCCATGCCCTGTTGCGCTGCATCGGACCTCACCTCCTCAGCGGCCGCTGGGGCGGCGGTCGCGTCTGCCTCTTCGTCCCCTCCGGCGGGGATGCGGTGAGATTTGGGGATTTTGATTTCTAGGTCCGGATTCGGGGAAGAACAGGGGCTTTCCTCTGGTTGTTCGTCTCCTGTGCTCGATTTGATTCTGTAGCCACGGCGCCAGAGACCGCACGAGCGGGCTTGCTGTTGGCCGCCTCCTGCCACGGCTCGGCGCGGCCAAGCTCCGCCGGTGCCCGCGGGCGCAGCTGCCCATGGCGTCGCCTGCTCCCGGCGGTCCTCGTGCCTCCGTTTGCCTCCCTCCCCCCCTCTCTCTCCCGTTGCCTCTCCCTGCCGGATCGATTTCCTCCTGAATGAAAAAAATACATTTCATGGTGTCCGCAAAAGGACTGTCTCTACTGGTCTGTGAATATTTGTAGCTTTGTGTTCCCAACCAGATGCCATTGCAGTTATTTAGCAACCAGTTCTGTGACGGCTAACTGAAATGTTTTAGGCGTCTTATGTCAATCCCTATTTATTGCCTTCATAGCTACGTTAATGTAGATAAGATACCATCTACCCTCAGAGTTTGTCAAATTCCTCCCTATCTTCTTTCCGTGTTCAGGAACTTGGGCGTTCTCCGGTTGCTGTGTAATAATGCTTATATTGGAAGGCATCATATTTCAGGTATGCGCAAGACACATTAAATGATTTCTATGCTGCCATATGTTATGTTCTGACATTTTGCTTTGCTTTCGTCTTTACCCAGTGCCAAATCTCTATTGGGTTCATTCTCAAAAGGAAAACAAGTGTATCTCAAGGTACCTTACAGTTTGCAGCGAACACTTGCCTGTAGTGTTTCAAATGGAGTAATCTGCAACCGATGCTTGCCTCGATCATGTACTAATGAGTAGAGTAATGGCCTGCTAAAATTTATGCCTGCAAATTCGTCTTTGTTTTGTCTGTACAAATTCATAAATTCTTTTTTTTGCTTTCCTCACTATGGTTCACGTGATTTATTATTGGTATAAGTATCTGTGCTTCATAGGCCAGAATCCTATGTCATACAGAGTATGTAGTTAATTCGTTTGCTAGGAATGGTCCACTGAATTACTAATGTGTTGCAGACATGTAGTTGTTGCAATGAAGTTTCATATTTTACTACTTCCTTACAGTACTCTGATTAGAATTATGAGGCACTGCTGCACCAGCAAAGTGTCTCCTTTAACTATTTTTTCCCACCTTATGAATGTTACACCTACCTGTCCTTTGGTCCAAATCTACCTTATTTTTCTCTTACACTAAATGTTATTTTACATACTCAGATAAGAGGCTACCAGTGATGATTGTTACTGACCATGGGGGTTCAAGAAGATAAACACTCCAGTAGTGGACCTCACAATGATGTCTTAATAAGCTCTCCAGATCAGGTTTGTGGTTGTTTCATGCCCCCTTTTTTTTCTTATGTGGTTTAGGTATAAGACTGGCTTGGTCCTAAAGCTCAAAAGATATTGTCTGCTAATAGACCCTGTGATAATTATTTTAGTCTCAATTCAAACTAAGAACTATAATTGTGCATTATTCCAAATCCCAAGGGGGGAATTTGTGGACTGCCTACGATCTTTGCTCTGGATTTCTGCAGTCCATTTGGTATCTTTGCTTTGAACTTTGGAATTTGACCTCTCTCTGTACGAATTACTAAATTGACGATATGACGATAGCCACTCCAAAGAATATCCGTAGTTTATCTATGTCTCCGTATGCATATTATAATTGTTTATTCCAGCAAAGTTCTAACCAGTTTATCCCTATGATGTTTCATTTGTGTTCAATATACCAGATGAAGGTTCCCTCTGATGATTCCCATTCATTGTTAAGGTCCTGGTTTTGCTACTATACTTTTATATCTAATTGGTTTGTTTTTTTTTTTTGCAGGGTTTTGCCATTTTCACCCTATCATCAGCTATAGTCGACTGACGCTCCCATCGTCCGACTCCCTCTTCCCCAAGCATGCACCTTCCTCGGCCACCATCAAGGTCCCGAAGAAGAAGAAGATGACCCAATCTTACTATTTCGCCAGCAACATTGATCTCAATGCCACTGTTACATCAGTGTTGGATACGGTGAGTTCAAAAATATTCTCAGCTGTTTACGGTTATCATCAACGAGGTGCTTTTACTCCAACAAGAAAGAACATACCCTACCTTCATACAGCCGATGACATGTAATGATTCCCTGAAATGTTTCTTCTGTTATACTCATGTAAATCTAAATATGGCTGAACCGCTTGTCGCAGAAAAAAAAAGTTAAATATCAAACAAATATGTTTTTCCCTTTTGCTTCATGAACCTCCACTGATCTCAGGACCATAGTTACATAAATGTTGAATGCACCGAATGTAAAAATACAGTGCCACTTTTAGCTCACATGCTCTTAGCTTCAAAAGTGATACACCTGTTATGCATGGCTTATTCAACGCAAAAAAATAAATAACAGTTCACCCTTGGTTCTCATCTTGGGCACGAAAGAGGGGTGTGGGGGTGGACTGACCAAGTTCAGTTCTCACGTACCTCCAATCCGTTCTCTAAATTGTACTCCCCTCCATTACAAATTATAAGACGTTTACGTAGCTTTTGCTATGTACTTAGATATATACATCATATCTAGATATATATTTCATCTGTTCCAGATTATAGATCATTTTGGGTTTTTTAATATTTGTTATGCACCTAGATACTACACTACGTCTAGATACATAGTAAAAGCTATGTACCTAGAAAAACCTAAATAACTTATAATTTGAAATGGAGGGAGTAGTAAAAGCAATGTAAAAACAGAAAACAAAAGCAAAAAAAAATTCCAGCTTTGCCGACTGGCTGGGCAAAAAAAACCAGGACAGAGTCTTTGCCGACTGCAATGGGAGGCAGTCGGCAAAGAGGTCAAACCTTTGCCGACTGCAACTCCGAAAGCAGTCGGCAAAGAACATTTCAAAAAAAAATATTTTCTTTTTTTGCCGACTGCCGAGAAACCAGCAGTCGGCAAAGCCTGCCGTCAGGGCTGACGGCACCACGTGGCTATGCCGACTGCTGGCGTGGCAGTCGGCAAAGGCTTTGCCGACTGTGTGCCACGTGGCAGTCGGCAAATCCGCCTTTGCCGACCCAGGCTTTGCCGACTGCTCTTTGCCGACTGCCACGTGGCTTTGCGGTCGGCAAAGCCTTTGCCGACTGGGTTTATGCCTTTGCCGACCGGGGCAAGCAGTCGGCAAAGAGGCGTTTTCCTGTAGTGATGGGTGTGCCCGGTGCTGGTGGTGCTCGCGCGCCGCAGCTCGCCGTTGACTTCCACCTCGACGACCGGAATCGATTGGCCTCGGCCTTCCCCTCCCCTATGTTGCATATGTATGTTTCAAGCGTTTTAGACGTTTCAGATGTATGTTGTAATTTGTGGGATGTTGCACATATTGCATATGTTGCAAGTGTTTCAGAGGCATGTTGTAAGCGTTTGTTCAAAATGTTTCATATGTCTCACACATATGTTGCAACAATATTTTCCAAATATTTCAGTTGTTTTAGTCTTATGTTGCGGCAAGTGGTTTCATGTCCTAAGTGTTTTATTTAGATTTCATGTGTTTCACACACATGTTGCAAGTGCATGTTCCAAATGTTTCATTCAAATGTTTTTTCATGTTGTAAGTGTTTTATATTATTTGGCCGTGGACGAGCCCGAGGCGACGAACAGGGCGTGCGGTGCGCCTGGAGGCATGCTCGTCCTCATCCCGTCATTCCGGAGTGCTGCTCACACGGGAGAGAGAGGAGGAAGGAATCAGGGAAGGACCAGCGGGCGCTTAGACGGGAGCAGAGTGCGCGCATGGGTCTGGACACTAGCCATACGGATTCCCTTATGTTGAACAAAACTAAACTATAAAAGTGCAGATCGAAAATTAAATCCACACGGAGTAGAAAATAAACAAAAGAAGTAAAAGAGCGCAGCAAGTCTCCGTCTCGATCGGGTACGTGTTTTTCGTACTTATTCGTATCTGTGTGGACGAGATCATTAGATCTCGCTGTCTGGCTAGGTAACGTGTTTTGAGTACTTAATGTGATGACCCATCTACGTAAGCAGCATCAGGCATATCAGCTATGGGCAGAGCCACACCACAAGAGGGCGAGAAAAGGAAAGAACAAAAAAAGGGAGATTCCTCGTCAATCACACGGCTCGATCTCTTGGTCCAGATTCTGATTCCACGCAGCGGGAAGAGGAGGCTATTAATGGCCCTGTTGGCCTAACTACGACTAAAAGCACTATTCATTAATTTGCTGTTAAAGAAAAATATTATTTATTCGTTAAAAAAGTATGACTCATAATATCAACGATCAGGACCAATATCCTCGCCGCGTGGCCCACCCTGGTTCGTAATCGTACGAATGCCTGATGGCTTGTGTCTGAAGAAATGATGGGCCGACGGCTCTCCGGAAGGTCGACCCCGGCGGCCGGTCACCGTCGCTCGTAACGCCGGCCGGCCGGCCGCAACATGTGCTGTGTTTGTACGGGCCTGGAGCCCCTCACGCGCGGCGGCGGCTTTTTCGCCTCTGGACTCTGGAGGTGAGACGACCCTGCACCTGCTAGTCCTAGCGGTACGAGAGGCTAATCACTAATGCAACTGCAACTCAACCACATCTCAGGCCGGCCCGGCCAGCCACACTTGCGGAGCGATGCAGTTAAGGACTGGCGCGATTTAATTTGCGGCCTTGTTTAGTTTTCAATTTCTACCTTAAATTTCATTATGTAAAAAGAAGATTCTCATCACATTAAAATGTCGGCACATGTATGGAGTACTAAATGTAGATAAAATTAAAAATTAATTGCACAGTTTTATTGTACTTTGTGAGACGAACATTTTGAGCCTAATTAGTCAAAGTTTGGATAATTTTTACCAAATACAAACGAATTGCTACAGTACATCGGACGCCACTGAATCGGGATCTAAACAAGGGTTGCTTTCGATTTCGATAATTCGATCTCCACAAGTTATCAGCTTACCTGTCGCGTCGTCCATGGCATCCTATAATTCGGGCCATCATTGCGACACGAAATTATCGGCCCGCGGGGGCTTGCAATCATGGCTTTGTGTCATGCATATGCAGGGTTATTATTACGTACAGTACAGTAGCTTCGTTCTTAGCTGATACTGCTAGCTACTTGCATTGCCTCATGGTTACAGATGTGATCTATACTAACCTCGTCCACTTCTCAAAATATTTAAATTTCTTATCCAGAAATTATATGTGCAGTAATGATTATATTATCAATATAGATATGTCAAAAATTTTAATTAAATGTACCAAGAAAACAATTCATAAATAATTTATTTATTGCTATTAATCTATATCTATACCTAATAATAAAGAGGCAAAATTTCAGACTCTTTTTTTTCGTCCATCCATTTGTTTGGTCCGCCTCCCTCTAACTACTGGACGATGGAGACTTTCTTCCGTCCGGACTTATATATATAACCTGTGCTCCTACGAGTTAGAGTGGCTCTTGTCCAGCGTGAGTTCCAGTCCGGGTTGTTCTCGCGTAACTAGATAGGAATAGAAATCCTAATTCAAATAGAAAATAAATTAAGCAAAATCTTATTTTATTTTCCATATAATATACAGAGACTCCAACTCTCTCAAATCATCTCCGGATCGGAAACTGTGCGATCATCATCAACTATAGAATATAACCGTGGTTGATCGAACAGATATGAAAACACTCTTGCCAACGATAGAGGACGCAAATTGGGCAACTTTGTCTGCCTCAACAGCACCAAGGTGATCGTGAATGCTCGTGATGTTCCTGATGCCGACCGGAGCTTCTTGTACCCCAGCATGGTCGTGTCATCGATAGACCAGATCAGGTCAATCGTCGTCATGAGCACAACCTCGGAGTTCGACTTGGTTTGCTTACCAGACGGCGACTACGTCAAGAACACGGCGGCTGATATGCAATTAGATTGGTTGATCGAACAAATATGAAAACACTCTTGCCAACGATAGAGGACGCAAATTGGGCAAATTTGTCTGCCTCAACAGCACCAAGGTGATCGTGAATGCTCGTGATGTTCCTGACGCCGACCGGAGCTTGTTGTACCCCAGCATGGTCGTGTCAACGATAGACCAGATCAGGACAATCGTCGTCATGATCACAGCCTCGGAGTTCGACTTGGTTCGCTTAACAGACGGCGACGACGTCAAGAACACGGCGGCACATCAAAAATAAATAATAAAATAGACATATCAATCTTTGACACGATGCAACTCATTGCTAATTGTAATAACAAATTAGAATAGTTAAAGTTATGGTATAATCACGAGTAAATGTTTTTGTGCTATAGTGGAAAAAATCTATTAAAGTTGTATTTTAATTTGATATATACTTAATAGGATATTGTGATATTATTATCCATATTAACTTATATGGATGCCATGGTCATTATCATTATAAAATAAACTATAGCTTTCAAATTTAACAAAAGGGTAAAACACAAATAGATATGCAATATTCATGTATTTATTTTTCAATTAATTTTTTCTCCTGTTGCAACGCACGGACATATTTACTAGTATAACTTAAATGTCGCAAAATAATATAATTACAAATAATTTGTTAGTAGAATATTAGTAATATGAGTCGTCGTTAAGAAAATATCTTTCCCATGACTGACAACTGTCGAGCCGCTCTGGGTAAGACGATGGACCGGTATTGCACGGGGACGGGGTGGGTTGGCTCCATTCGCGGCGTTGCTGTAGTAAAAATTAATTATACTATTACCCACAGGGCTCATCCTACAGACAAGTCTCGATGGCCACCACCGCCCCAACTCCAATGTCCGATGCGTACTTCATTCCTTTTGTTACATTATTAGGGTTGTACTCCGTAATAGTATATCCTTTGTCTGAGTTCTGTCTGGCATGCATGTGGGCTGTGGCGAAGGCTGCAACACTGCATCAAAATGCATGCATCATGCTGTTTAATTTTACCTTTCCCGTCGTCGTCAATACAATCATCATAGTGGGCCTGTCTAGTTCCCCAAATTTTTTGGAAAAGACTACTGTAGCAATTTCGTTGTTATTTGACAAATATTATCCAATTATGGACTAACTAGGCTTAAAAGATTCGTCTCGTGAATTTCGTCTAAACTATGTAATTAGTTTTATTTTTTATCTATATTTAATGCTTCATGCATGTGTCTAAAGATTCGATGTGATGGAGAATCTAAAAAATTTTGTAAAATTTTTTGCAAACTAAACCGGGCCAGTATTGCACTGCATGCAGCGTAATCACCAACTAACCGTGCTCGTTATACTGAACATACCAACTTTATGTTGTACAAGTACAATAATGGAAGCTGCGCCTAGGCCGGCCTAGCTACTGTACTCCGGTGGTGGCAAGCAGGCAGGAAGAACCGAAGAAGATGGAACCTCTCCCCACGCTACAGTAGTGAGAGGCGAAAGAGGGCGACTTCGGTGTCCTGTGCTCCCGCCGGGCCGGAGCGCCGATCTCCTCCGCCTCCGGCGGCCTCTTGGCCTCGGATGTGTGGGGGATCTGCGTCTCCTTGCCTGGCGGTGTAGATTAGGTCCCCTTTGGGGTATGTATCCCGGCGGCGCATGCTTGGTGGAGGCGGCGTCGCTTATGTGGAATAAGGTCCTCGTCCCGATCCACTTCGCCGTCTCCTGCTCCGAGGACGGCGACGGGCTTCTGAGGTGGAGGTCGTCCGGATCTGCAGTGCCAGATTTTGGCGACTTCTGTGTAGGAGCTTTTGGCCGCATGTCGGCGGTAATGGTGTTCACGGCGCTACGCGGGGAGGCTCGCGGGGAAGCTGCTATGTCTGCGGTGGTCTGGTATGTGGATCTGGCTCCCTCTTCTCCCGGTCTCCGGTGGGTTGGCCGGTGGGTTGCTCAGATCCGGGCCCGGGTCTGCATGGGGTGTGTCCCCGGCCGATGCTTGCTAGGGTTCTTCTTCCCGTTCGTTGCGGGATGCTATTGCGGCTCTTCTCAAAGCCACTGGGCGATGGTGCTCTCCTGGGTCTGTGGTTGGAGGCCGTTCCTCTCGGTTTTCTCCGGCGATGTGGTCGATGGCGGAGGCTGGAGCATGGCGGCGACTCCGGTGGACATGAAGGCACTCAAGGACTTCCTTGTAATTTTCTTTTCGGCTGAGGGCCTTCGTGTAGTTTGGAAGGGACAGTTTCCTTCCCTGTATCCTTTGCGTATGTGTTCGTATGTATACGCGTCTCTGTACGGTCTCCTTACATGGTAATATATGCAGTGCGTTTTGTGATCCAAAAAAAAAAAAGAAGAAGATGGGACCGGACAACCGGTGGTGGCGCTGGCGCATCGCGCGCAGTGCAGTCCGGCCTGGCGCGCGCGAATGTAACCCTCTGTGCAGAAAAGACCTGTCGTTCTCCAATTCGAAATTTTTTTCGAAGAGTTCTAAAAAGTAACCTAAAAAGTGCTACAGTACCTATCACATCAAATCTTACAGCACATGCATGAAGTATTAAATGTAGACGAAAGAAAAAACTAATTACACAATTTAGTTTTGTAAATCACGAGACAAATCTTTTGAGCCTAATTAGTCCATGATTAGATATAAATTGCCAAATAAAACGAAAATGCTACAGTAACCAAACCCAAAAAATTTTACCAACTAAACAGGCCCGAAGAAAGACCGTCGTTCTGCGAACAGAGTAGAGTAGGGTAATAGCTATATGGGACCCACTCCTGAAACCACCGCTCCACATCTCAGGCCTCGTTTAGTTACCTTCCAAATTCCAATTTTTTACGCTCTCTTTACCTTCAAAATTCCAAATTTTTACGCTCAAAAAAAAATAATTAATTACACAATTTGTCTGTAATTTGTGAGACGAATCTTTTAAACTTAATTAATCTATAATTGGACACTAATTGATAAATACAAACGAAAGTGCTACAGTAGGCTAGATTTTTTTTAAAAATTGCAATCTAAACAACGCCTCAGGTAAGGTAAGAAAAGGCATCGTAGCCGTAATAAAAGAAAAAAAACAGTACACATGGATGCTCTTTTTTCCACACGTTTCATCCCAACATGTATCCTCTGGTGCTACGAGTAGTCCTGAATGTTCGTGTCCTCTCGCTTGTTACAGAAATACTAGTACAATGTCATTCAAAGGGTGTTCTTGTAATTTTCTAACCACCTTGGTTTCCGTGCTTGTCCTAAAATCAGTCTTTACTGGTGTTGTGTTATCTACAGCTACAGGCTATGCATTTGCATGCGCTGCTAGTGGCAGGCAACTGGCCAGACTCCAGCGTGGCCATCCACGTTAGCAAGTTGCGAGTAGCGCGACACAAGCAATGCAAGGACATCTCGATGATTATATTCCAAGTCAGCTGTCTCATCCACGGCGCCATATAAAATCTGTTCCAAGTAATCCACGGACCATCATTATTGAGGCAAGAAAGTTTTACATACTAGAAATAGGCATGTCGCGTCGCTTTTAATCATGCATGCATCACTAAGAGGACGCCCAACGCGGGCTAACACCAACGTATGCCCCAGCTAAATTGGTCATTCCAAGCATGCAAGGAAACAGCAGAGATGTTAAACGCCCTTGTTACCCCCAACGTGGGCAGTACAAACGGATGCTTTTGTCAGAAGCATTTACCGGACCCTTTTAGGTCAGTGTCAGTGGAGATTTTACGTGACTATTTCTAGCACATCTAGATTTTGAAAATAGTGCAGAAGAGTTTCATCCCATGAAACTCTCTCTACTCTCATGAAACTCTTATCACCTATCTCTTCATTAATATAGGGCCACATCAGTATAATTAATGCTCATAAAACTCTAATAAAATCCTATTGAGACTGGCCTTACTATTCTTTGGGATGAGGCATCAACGGTTTCCATCACGATGCATGCCTTAGCAAGTCTTTTAGCCTTTCGTCAGTCCAGGCAGTAGTGGCTTCTGCACGCACCACTGATGCTCTGCGAAACCACCAGCGACAATGATTTGGATGGTGCACGTCGACGTGGACGCTGGGGCACCTAGCCAGCATGGAGCGATGGGGTTGGCCTAAGGCGTTTTTCAGAGAACTGTCACTACAAATAATTTACAACCGTCACTACAAATGCTTACACAAATTGATTTTTTTATTTGAGGAGGCTCGCGCACAATACAAATGATTTACACAAAATCGGGGGTGGGGGGTTATTTGAGGAGGCTCACCCACAAGGCAGCCACACGGTTTTGATTGTTTTCATTCGTTTCGCAAGAAATCCATGCATGTGCGAAACCCACAAATCGGACTCAGCACCTCAAGCCTCGCGCGTTACGCCCCTTACCATTGCACCCTAAAGTCACTTGTGACTAAAGAGCAGAAATATTCCCTTAGTATTTACTACCGTAGATTTTAAAGTTGAGATTTGAAGTCCTAAACGGATTCAAATGAAAAAAGTTTCAACTACAAACTTTTAAGTCTCGTCGAAATCTACAACTTTGCTTTTGATCGTTTCCCATCGGAGGCCATTTGAGAAATTCAAAAAAATATAAATTTTAAAATCAAAACATAATTTCTGCTCCCTAAATGATTATAAATGAAAAAGTTATTAGTTACAAAGTTGTAGATCTTTTTGAATCCTACAACTTTTGTTCAGACCATTTCTCCATCCGAAATCATTTGAAAAACCCAAAAAATTAATTTCAAATTATTTGTAGTGGCGTTATGTTATGAAAACCGCCACTATAAATACATTTTTACTGGTTGTTTTCTTAAAGCTACCGCAAGTATAAATCATGTATTTTTACCGGCGATAAACTTAAGAAAACAACCAATAAAAATGAATTTACATTGGCGGTTCGTAGTCTGAACCCACAGTTTTATTTCTAGTGGCGCCCGAAAAAAAAATAGCCACCACCCAGAGAAATCGTTGGTGTACTAGTGCATGCTCTCTGCATATGGTCACTTCATGCACTGCACTGCAGCTTCATCTCTTTCCATCGACACAGGCACAGGGAATTTCAGTTCCTCGGCTGCTATATCACCCTATACTCTATCAGCATAAGAAACGAGAACCTCGTAGCTAGATTAGATATATAGTAGTACTGTTTTAGGCAATGCAAGCAAACGAAGCAATTACAGTGTGTATATGTAGTTTGCATTACCAATGCAACAAATAAAAATTAGAACGAGGATGGCGAACTGAGTTTGCTGGGATTAATTCTGGAGATGTACGTGTACGTGCGTGTACACACACAGCCGACGGTTGACTGATTTTTTTTTTGACTGGTACGTGCAAGATCCTGCCAGAGGGGCATGTTTAGATGGTGAAAAAGTTTGGGTAAAGTTTCTGTAGCACTTTTCGTTGTTATTTGATAAAATTTATCTAATCATAGATTAACTAGGCTCAAAAAATTTGTCTCGACATTTTCAGACAAAACTGTACAATTAGTTATTTTTTACCTACATTTAATGCTCCATGCATGCGTCCAAAGATTCGATATGACAGTTACTGTATAAACTTTTTTGGGCATTTTTGCAACTAAACAGAGAAAGCCCAAAAGGGCAAAGCTGTCATGCCGCGTGCACGCAAATACACAATGCGTTGCAAGTCAAGCTTCTAGCACGGAGATCGCGGGTCGGCTGTGTCCAAGAACGTCGCCACCTCGAGGTCCCGGCGCTAGCCCTGGACCCTGGTGACTGCTGCACATGCTGTTCGTTCGTTGCCGGTCTGGACCTGGACCTGGACCTGGACTGGGGCATGCATCCATCAGCTTATTAGCCAGCAAGCAGACGACTCATCATGTCCCGGGCGGCAGTCCGCAGTCCCATACGAGCTATTAGCTGCCCGCGCTTGGAGCTTTGCGCCTACACGGACGGACAGTGGCCGCAGACGGTGTGGACACTGGCCCGTGATGGTCGGTTACGCTGATGAACATGCATGTGTACGAATGAAGCGCCCGGCCACTAGCTCTCTAGCTAGCTCGATCCAGCTCCAGCTCAACGACACGCAAGCAACTGTGTGTCACTGTGTGCGGACTCCTTCTGTTAGCCTGTTACAGTGTTACTATTAGTCTAGCTAGTCTGCAACTTGACGCCAAAGGTACGTACGCGCGGTGACCACAAGGAAACTGGAAGAACGAAGTTGTATGCATGAATATGTACTCCTATATAATAATATAATACTACTCCTACAAATTATTAGTCGGTGGCTATTATTAGTTGTTTGCATGAGCATACGCGCACACACACGCACAAACAACTGCGAACATGATCCATGCATGGAATTCCTTTCTCTCCCGGCCGGCATTGTCGATATCATCATCGTCCACCACCTGCCCTTTCCTCCTCCACATGCCCGTCGCCGCCGCGCCCTAGATATCTTATCCCTCACCACACGTCCACGCAACACAATCCAGTACGTACCAGTGTACTACTGCTGCTGCTGCTGCGACACTGCACGCGCGCGCAGAGATATATACGAGCCCGGCCGTGATATGGAATTGCATGCTCTATTATATTATTCCAGGACCACATACACCTGCATGAGAACTTCTTGGAGCCTTGGAGGGCCGGGGCATCATGCCCAAACAGCAAGCATGTCGACTACAGATTCCGCCGTGCTTGGCTAGCTAACAACCATCGGTCCATCAGCATATATGTGATGTCGCTGTTGCTAACTTTTTCTGTGCTGGCTCCAACGACTAGCAAGCACGACGTCCCCATCCGTCACCTGCTTTTTCCTAGCTCCTTTTTCTCTGTGACTGTCCGTGTGTGTTCTTCTATGGCCCTGTTTAGTTGCCAAAAAATTTTGTAAAATTTTTCAGATTTTCCGTCACATCGAATCTTTGACACATGCATGAAGCATTAAATATAGATAAAAAATAAAACTAATTACACGGTTTTGACGAAATTCACGAGACGAATCTTTTAAGCCTAGTTAGTCCATGATTGAATAATATTTGTCAAATAACAACGAAACTGCTACAATAGCGTTTTCCAAAAAAATTCGGAAACTAAACAGGCCCTATATATGATACAAAATTAAGCCGTACACAAAACCAGCTCCATCTAGCTAAGCTGCTGCCTCGATCTAGTACATGCATGAACTGATGACGAGAGAGTGCAGCATGCAGTGTTGCGGTTTGAACCGCTACTCCGTAGGTGACTTTCTCTGCAGGCTTCTCCATTCTAGCTATTTGTTGTACTATGTGTAATGCAACATATATAAGCTTAACGTAAGTACAAATCACAAACCAGCAGGGGATTCTATTATGCGCTGGATGGATGGGCCGGGGCTAGGGTAAAGTAAAGGAGCTCGTCTAGTTTATTCAGGGCGTCGTGACATGTGTGAATAGCAAGCTGAATGTATATGTCTTGTCAGTTGTCTAATGAAAATTTTGTAATCATGATCCCGTGTAGTGATTGTTGCCTGTTAGATTCCTCTTCCTCCTCGCTCTTCTCTTTATCCTCTCCCTCGCTATCCGATTTGATATTGGCAGCTACTCCTATGGGCTATCTACTAGGTCCACAGGTTGGTTACATCATCACGCCAAGTTGGGAGATGCAATGGGTTGAGTACTTTGATGGCTCACCTTTGTTTACACTTCATCTTAATCACGCACGCACGCTCAAGTTATTGGTCATCCTCAAGCAAATCCTATCACGTCACGCACCACCGCCATACGGAGGCATGCCGGCCTATATACTCTCGAGTTGACTATATAACAGATACTACGACGACGACACATTGCGTTTATAACAACAGAAAAAACATTTGTTTAGATAAAGCAATAAACATCCAGCTTTTAACCATTGTGAGCACGAGAATCAAGCCACTTATTCATTAAGTTATATCAAAATTAGAGGTGTCCAACTCAAAACTCAATTATAACATTACTTTGAAAGATTCGCTCCTTGTTTTCTTTGTAAATGCGCCTAATGATGAAGCAAGTGTGCGTTCCCCGGAACAAGAACTAAAAAAAAATTTTGGGCTAACAATTGTTACCATTGATCCTGGTGGCCACCAGCTTTCAAGTTTTGGGGTCAAGTTTGACTACTATTTGACTGAAGATGATGAGCTGCATTTGCTGTTGCAGGCTTGCAGCTGCCGATGTGAAGCCGATTTTTGATCCAATTGAGCCATATAGAAGTTTGTAACATATAGACTTACATTTGTGATAGAAATATATTAGACCATTAACCAATGCTCCTACACGAGCTATTTTAGAAGACATAAGTGTATTGATCGTTCGTGTTTATTAATTAGTACCTAAAACTATTTCAAAATTTCTATTGAATTGCTGAAAAGATCTTTCTGATTATTATGAAATTTTTGAATTTTTTTTCTATTGCGTCATGTGAGAATTGGCATGAAGGCTCGGTTTAAGGCCTCTAATTAGTAGTAGTAAGATGGATAAATTTAGGGCCTATAGCTAATTGAAATTGCTCATATTTAGTTTAGATGGGATAATTGGATAATTTAGATGAAGATTAGGGGGGGTTACTTTACGTTATTTGTCATTATAGTAAAAGTAAGTACTTCTTTAATAATATAGAGGTTGATTTTAAAGTATTTCCATAAATATAGGTGTGTGTAATTTTAAAGAACGGAGTAGATACAATGGATAATATATGGCCAATGAAAAATAGATTATATCAAATTAATGGTTAAAAATTATGATTTTCATAACAATTTATAGAATTTATCTTTTTTTTGCTAGCGTATCTTGTGGCAATTAATAAGGAGGATTTAAAGCAAATATTCGATTAGTAGTAGTAAGATTTATTTATAGTCAAAATTAAAAAAATGTCCTGCTCACAGCAAACCTTATTTGTATTTGTGACATGATATTCTTCTTCGGTTTCAATTATTGGATTCATATTGATCACTTGAGAGCTTAGACGAGATTCGAAGACGACCTTTGCATTGCCTGACGTAAACCGCGTCGTCCGTTCTCAAGGATGAGGAAATTTGGTCACTGCACGGTGGTGCTCCAACGCCGCTGGTGAAATTTCATTTTCATCCGGTATATATTTGGTCGTCTCCTTCGACGCCAGGCTACACGCAGACGTACGGCACATATGACACATGCATGTCGGCATGTGGACACCAAGTTACCTCTGCACACGCGACCTGTTAGCTCCACAAATCCATGAGAGGTGAGTCGAGCAGACTTTATCGGCGGCGGCCGGCCGACAAGAAGCCCAGCTCAGGTCATGGACGCCCGGCCCCCAAAATCTCGTCGACGACACCCCGGCGGCCGGACCGCAGGCACACCCTGAAATAAAGCCTCGTCATCCTCACCAAAAAGGCTAATAAGCCACGGGTACTTGGGAGGCAACAACAACTGTCAAGAAATAAAACAAATGCATGTGAGCGCCACCCTTTGGTCGTCTCCTTTTGCTACGGCATATGTAGTGGGCTGGCGGATCATATCATGTCGATATCAGAATCATGATCATCTTTATTATCAACTGGTTTTACTCCTTTTGATGGATTCATGCATCATTCATCTCCTCGACCGCGCGTGGCTTACCCCTGATTAAGCAATCGCTTAACCACACAACACCTTCACCTCTTTTTTCTATTAGCCGTCCTAGGCTTTTCAGTCTTTGGCACACCACCAACCAGTCCATCTTTTGCTCACACTCTTCCACCTCCCCTCACTGTGTACATACACATACGTGCGCAGGGCGTGCGTGTGTATATATAAGCACACGTTCTTGTGGCCTCAAACTAGCTCCACAAATTTCATAATATAAGGCGCGAATCTATCTATCTATCTATCTGTCTACCTACGCAAAGATGCGTAACATCGGCATGCTGCGGGCGCTGTTCCTGGCGCTCGCGGTGGCCGCCGCCGCCACCTCCGCCGCCGAGAAGAGGAAGACGTACATCGTCCACATGGCCAAGTCGGCGATGCCGGCCGAGTACGCGGACGACCACGCCGAGTGGTACGGCGCCTCGCTGCGCTCCGTGTGCACCTCCACCCCCGCCGCCAAGATGCTGTACGCGTACGACACCGTCCTGCACGGCTTCTCGGCGCGCTTGACGCCGCAGGAGGCGAGCGACCTGGCGTCCGCGGATGGGGTGCTGGCCGTCAACCCGGAGGCGCGGTACGAGCTGCACACCACGCGGACGCCCGAGTTCCTGGGCATCGCCGGCGGCGACGCCGGCGAGGGCCTGTTCCCGCAGTCCGGGACGGCGGCCGACGTCGTCGTCGGGGTGCTCGACACGGGCGCCTGGCCCGAGAGCAAGAGCTACGACGACGCGGGGCTCGCCGAGGTGCCGTCGTGGTGGAAGGGCGCGTGCGAGTCCGGCGCTGGCTTCGACGCCGCCTCCGCCTGCAACCGCAAGCTCGTCGGCGCGCGGTTCTTCAGCAAGGGCTACGAGGCCGCGATGGGGCCCATGGACACGGGCCGGGAGTCCCGGTCCCCGCGCGACGACGACGGGCACGGCACGCACACCAGCTCCACGGCCGCGGGCGCCGCAGTGCCCGGCGCCAGCCTCTTCGGCTTCGCGGCCGGCACGGCGCGCGGTATGGCGCCCCGGGCGCGCGTCGCGGTGTACAAGGTGTGCTGGCTCGGCGGGTGCTTCAGCTCCGATATCCTCGCGGGCATGGACGCCGCCGTCGCCGACGGGTGCGGCGTGCTCTCGCTCTCGCTGGGTGGGGGCGCTGCCGACTACTCCCGCGACAGCGTCGCCATCGGCGCGTTCGCCGCCACGGAGCAGAACGTCCTCGTCTCCTGCTCGGCGGGCAACGCCGGCCCGGGCAGCTCCACGCTCTCCAACGTGGCGCCGTGGATCACCACCGTCGGCGCGGGAACGCTCGACCGCGACTTCCCGGCGTACGTCGTGCTCGGCGACGGCAAGAACTACACGGGCGTCTCGCTCTACTCCGGGAATAAGCCGCTCCCCAGCGCCCCGATCCCCATCGTGTACGCGGCCAACGCCTCCAGCTCCACCGCGGGGAACCTGTGCATGCCCGGGACACTCACGCCGGAGAAGGTGGCCGGCAAGATCGTCGTGTGCGACCGCGGCGTCAGCGCACGCGTCCAGAAGGGCCTCGTCGTGCGCGACGCGGGGGGAGCCGGCATGGTGCTCTCCAACACGGCCGCCAACGGCCAGGAGCTCGTCGCCGACGCGCACCTGCTGCCCGCCGCGGGCGTCGGCGAGAGGGAAGGCACGGCGATCAAGTCGTACGTGGCCTCCGTCCCGAACCCCACGGCGACGATCGTGGTCGCCGGGACGCAGGTGGGGGTGCGGCCCTCGCCCGTGGTGGCGGCGTTCTCGTCGCGCGGGCCCAACATGGTGACGCCGGAGATCCTGAAGCCGGACATGATCGCGCCCGGGGTGAACATCCTGGCGGCGTGGACGGGCAAGGCCGGGCCGACGGGCCTCGAAGCCGACACCCGCCGCGTCGGCTTCAACATCATCTCCGGCACGTCCATGTCGTGCCCGCACGTGAGCGGGCTAGCGGCGCTGCTCCGGAGCGCGCACCCGGAGTGGAGCCCCGCCGCCGTGCGATCGGCACTGATGACCACGGCCTACGCCAGCTACTCCGGCGGCGGGTTGTCGTCGCCCCTGCTGGACGCGGCGACGGGCGAGGCGGCCACGCCGTTCGACTACGGCGCCGGGCACGTGGACCCCGCGCGAGCGGTGGACCCGGGGCTCGTGTACGACCTGGGCACCCGCGACTACGTGGACTTCCTGTGCGCGCTCAAGTACAGCTCCACCATGATCGCCGCCGTGGCGCGGAGCCGGGAGTACGTGTGCGCCGAGAACAAGACCTACTCCGTGGGCAGCCTCAACTACCCGTCCTTCTCGGTGGCCTACTCGACGGCGAACGGCGACGGCGGCGGAGACTCGACCACCGTGACGCACACGCGGACGCTGACCAACGTGGGCGCCCCGGGCACGTACAAGGTGTCGACGTCGCTCGCCGCCGCCAAGGGCGTGGACGTGGACGTGGAGCCGGCGGAGCTGGAGTTCACGAAGGTGGGGGAGAAGAAGAGCTACACGGTGAGGTTCACGTCCAAGTCGCAGCCGTCGGGCACCACCGGCTTCGGCCGGCTCGTCTGGTCCGATGGGAAGCACAGCGTGGCCAGCCCGATGGCGTTCACGTGGACCTGATGGACGGATGGATACCATACGACGGTGGTTTTTGGCGCCTCAGCCTCAAAACAAGGCCCATAATCCATGTGATGGCCACGTACACGGTACACTACACTAGTCAGTCAAAAGGGCGGGAGTGTAGGATGGGAAGGTGAAAATTCGAGGTTTCTTCTGTGTTGTTATTACTACTAATAAGGTCATTAATCCTACCAGCGTCTGTAGATTGTGATTTTTGGATGGAAATGGGATTTGGGTGATGGTTGGATGGAGATTGATGTTGCTAGATTGCAATGGAATTATTAGAGAGAAGAAGAAGAAGACGAAGATGTAGGTTGGATGATTGGGGCTTGCAAGTTGGACTGGACTGGACTGGACCAGAGTGCGAGTGCAAGGGGCCAAAGGCAGCTAGCTTCACAATGACTGATTGGAACCTTCTGTGGGGGACTATCGCCTATCAGAAATGTTGTCCACAAATGTTTTTCGTTCTACCTTTTTGATAAGTCTTAAATTATTGCATTTTTTGTGGCTTTACCTGAAATTCTGGAAATGTAATAACGCTTATATATTATCTTCTCATCATGAGCCATGATGCTTTGATTTTTTAGTAATATCACAGTTGAGAGACGAATTTTCAAAAAGAAACTAGAGAACACTTCAACTGTATAGTAATATCACAGTTGAGAAATCAATTTCAAAAAGAAAGTAGAGAACACTTTAACTGTATTCGGATTTTTTTTTTCAGAAAACACTTGAACTGACACGTTTAATTTAGGCCACTGGGAAGTGGATTTTATGCAAAGGGTATAAGTTTAGTAGTAGAAAGGTACTCCTTCATGTAGGTTTGTCGGTACAACTACAGGGTAGCCTATGAATTGAATTCCAGGACATATATATATTTATGAGATAAAAGTATAAGGTGCATATGTATAACACTCTCTTAATCGTGAGAAAATATTATGATTATCATATTCGCGCTGGTGATTATACATTAATAACATATATGCTTGTTGCCCTTTTAAAGTTGAGTTGGAGATTAGGGCTTCCCCAACGCCACTTTTTCACTAGTAGCCCCAAGTGTCACGTAGGATCGGATAAAAAAAGTAGGTGCTCTACACTTGTTATAGTTGCTTGCAGAAGCTACATATACTTGGGGAGAGAGAAGGTGGTCCATGCTAAAAAAGAAGAGGGAGAGAAAATAAAGATGAGGTATGTATTGTGAAAAAGTTTCTTTGCAAACCACAAGTAGTGATAGTTTGTATTGTGTGAATAGTAGTCTCAATATTTCCTAATCTATGTGGATCACTTTATTTGTACTAGAATCACTAGGAGTGTTAGTCTTCATTGGTGGTGCCCTTACTTCACTTGTTTACCTTATGGTTTGGGACATATTTTGAATTTTATAAATGTTTGAATGTCTTATATTTCAGGTCGGAGAGAGTAACAAAATAGAATAGTATCTTTATATAATTGAGCCTAGATAAGGATATTATATGTTCCAGCCAATTTCTTACCTTTATTCTTGACTATGATGCCAAAAGATTCGGTGCACTTGTACTGCTTGCCACCACCTCAGCATCACAAAAACGGAAAAGGAAGGAAACAAGCGGCACTATGTCCAACAAATACAAGTAGAATATAGTTTCCTGCAGAGTCCAAAATTTTGGGTCCCCATTGAGAGCGAAATATTCATGCACAAGCTAAATAAAATGCAACTGTTCCTCACGAAATACGAAAATGAAATCTGTGCCAAAATTCTCTGGTCAGGATTCCCGAAATTCAGTGTTTGAATGGTGGCTAGGAAACAACTATATTAACTAAACCCAGACTAGTGATAGAAGCAGTTTTTTGTGATCAAAGTTAAGAATAATCTATTTGTAAAGCAATGCTCCAGTGATGAACTTTTAAAATAAAAAAAGGGCGTGTAAGGTAAAGGGAGGCAAGAGAGCAGTACGACAGGGAAGAAAGAGGCAAAAGAAGAATGAAAAAGAAAAGGGCCGCCGGTAAGGAAAAGGAAGACGAGAGAGTGAAAGAGGGAATTAATTAGATTATTAAAGGGGCTAAAATAAAGAAAGATGGGCAGGCAGGCAGTGGCAAGCAGTAGGACTGAAGGGACAGAGGAGGACAGCGCGAATAAAGCAGCGCGAAATGAAAAATCGGCGCCGGATCGGTATGGGCCCGTGAGTTAGAAAAAACAGATAGCGCCTGGGCTTCTCTTTTCCTCTTCCAGCTGGCTCGCTGGCCCAATGCCGAGACATGCCTTTTTGCCTTTTGTTTTTCTTTTTGTGTATGCATATAGTATACGGCGGTTGTTTGCCAAGCAGAGTCAGTCAGAGGTTGGGAGGCTGCTACCTGTAAACCCCGGCAATTGATTGTTTCATAGTGTAGTGTAGGAGAGGTTAAAATATACTAATCGAACTACATCCATCATAGCGTTTCTTCCCCACTTTATCAGTATGTAATATGGTCTAAAGCTTAATCAATTATCAACCTCACACAAAAACCATTAGGTCATTAGACCATGTAAGTATGCTAAAATGGTCTGATATTTAGCAACCAACTAAACTCTGGATCATGGAACCATGTATGTATTATATATATCTCTAGTGCAACTCTCTGTCTCACCTTTCTCAGAAATTGACACTTATTGTGTGGACATGCCAAGGCCCATTGTATTCAGTCAGAGTAGGCAACTGAAGGCAATTCAGAAACTAACATTTGTGTGGACAAAGTAACACTTCAGTAAAGCAAGGTTAGTGGGGGAAAAAGTTCACGACGATTAAAGCGATGCTGATTTAGTTTGTGCTCTGGATCAGTGGCAGCTAGATAGCTTATATTCTTGGCAGCAGCAGCGAAGGTGGCATGATTCTCATGGAACCTTTACCTTCCTCCCTGCACCTAGTACTAGTAGTCTGAGGTAGATGCATGCAGAGAACATGTCAAAGCTAATTAAGCAGCGACGAAGAAGATAACCGGCCTGACACTAGTGGGATCCATCAGCAAAATCGGCCCGGCCAGACACTAGTGGGATCCATCAGCAAAATCGGCCAAAGAATGCTCGACGATAATTGGCCTTTACTGCCAACTTCGGCTGACTGACTCTTTTGGAAACCTACCACTACCAAGCAGCAGCCGCGTAACCTGGCTGCTGCCTGCCTGGCGATTTCGTATCAGGCACTTGGTTTTAACGACATGAGGTACTATACGTACCATGCATGCAGTCTCTGCATTTTCTCTCTCTACAAACAAATGTTCTCTCTGCATTATTCCGATTTGTTCTCCGAGTCCGAGAACTGTCTGTCCATCCAAATACATATCCCGAAACCGGTTGAAAACTAACTTGCTGCTGACCCAAAAAGAATCTGGTGCGACTGGACTTTTCATCATCAATATAGAATCCAACAATGGTTCGCCGCGATGCGTGGTGGGTTTATTCATCAGCACATGCCCATGTATTCTGGGCTTTCGCATGCTTGTATTGGATGCATGCCGACAGTTTCTGCTTCACTTAAAGCTTCTATATCTACAGAAAGTGGGGCAAACCCAAAGAATGGACAGGGTCTTCAACATATATATATTTTTTAGCAAGGGTCTTCAACATATAAACATTGGGCTGGATTTAGGGCTGTTTGATCCACCAACTAAATTTTAGCTGACTAAATTTAGCTGCTAAGGATCCAAACTGCCCACTAAAAAACTAGCTAAAATTTAGCTCTGTTTAGCTACTTCAACCCAGCTAAGTTTAGCTGAGTATATTAACTGGAAAAACCAAACACCCCAACTAAAGTTATAGCTAGAAAAACATTTAGTTAGCTAAAATTTAGCTTTGAAATTTTAGCTACCTAAATTTTAGTTGGGTGGATCTAAACAGGTCCTTAATAGTATTGTAAAACTGATTTTCTCAAAATCCATCGGGTCGGCTGACCTCGACTAGTTTTTTATTTTAACTCGAAAATACTCATATTTATTAATAGCACGTCTAAACTAAATTTGTAGAAACTCGTTGTGGCAGAACCGCCTAATCTAATGTCCTTCTAAGAGTACTTGTTTTCCATTAGACACTGGGTACTCAAAAGAGAGCGCCAAACTATGCGATTCTGTCGAGCACACCCAAAAGGAGAACTCGAAAATCCATCTTTTTTCGGCAGGATCATAAATGAGAGATAAAGCTTACAACATTCTTAGTCTTTTCTTACCTCACTTTTAATGCAACATTAGAGTATTATGTCAATTGATTATAACAACGGAATATATGTTATCAGAATTTCAGTGGAATGAAAATCACATAAGGACAGGTTAAACATTAACATGATGAATATTTATATACATGAAATGATAACAGGTTATAAGTCTTTCCTTTGTAAAACATTTTATGGAAATTTTAAATAAAACTCTACGTCTGCACGTAAAGGAAATCCTCGCTAAGCCCACCGGGAGGTTTCCACACCCAAGTGTTAACTCCACATGTTCCTGCTAACTGCAACAGAGTAGAACAAACCTTGAGTACTCAATTGTACTTCGCAAGACTTACCCGTCAGAAAGAAAGAAACGACTCCAAGGATATGCAAGGCTATCTGACTTGTGAGTTTATTGCATCTGTAGGAAACATTACTAAACGTGCATCCTTATATTCAAATTTTGTTAGCAGTCATCATTAGTTCATTAACTAGCCATTCTAGGTAAGCACCTATGCTATTTTCAAGCAGGTGGTAAACAATCAAAACCATTTTTACATTCTTTTAAGTTCCGGTTCTTACTACGATGCTAGACCATAGCCAAATCGTACAGTCATATAGAAACGGCGATTCGCGAATCAATGTAGCCCAGCTGGGTACCCCGAAAAACACACGCCTCGCTTGTACCCCAGGCACAAGCAAGACCAACCTGTTCCACTCCTGTCAAGGGGTCCACGTCCCCGTCCAAACTGGGACTCCAAGCTCCTGACACTGCAGGCCCGGCCTCAGTGTGATGCTTAGACCTCCTACCCAACAATCCACTATAACAGTCGGTCCGAAAAGAGCCTGAACCCATGACAAGAGAGTAACAAATCTTCCCGCTCCCATAAGCAAGTATGTGCTCGGGATAACAAGTCTGTGACCTGACTAGTATCCACAGCAACAGACGGTCCTCAATCGACACAGGCGGGACAAATGCAACCAGAGCCCCGCTCGGTTGCCCAACCAAGACCAAGTCCATCCAAACCCAGTCTCACCCGGTCTCCAATTATTATTCATAATTATTTTATGTGATAGTAACATGATAATAATAGTAACAATAATATATTTCCTATCTCTCGCGAGTGATGGTAATCACTCGACTTCTACCGGAATCCTATAGCATAGCAAGCTACACCAGATATATATATATATATATATATGCAAGTGGTTTCTATGCAACTCCTTAAAACTTAATTCACAAGCATAAAATAAAGTGCACAATAAAAGAGGTTATGCACCGGAGCTTGCCTGGATAAGATTTAACCAAAGTTAGCATTCCATCGGGATGATACGATCGTCAAGACACCATCATTTCCACTACTCCAGATGAATCCACAATCGTGGTTCCTATTATGATGTTCGCAGGTGCAACACAGAACATAATTAATCAACGGCAATTGCAATCTCATATCATACAATTACGCCTCTCATACTAACGAGCTAGTTTCACAATCAACACACTAGGCTTTGTCACCACATTGTTGAACAAGGCGCCATCTTCCCACAAGCGTTTTAGTTATCAAACCCCAGGTGTTTCTTTATTTCATTTTGTTGATTTAAGATATATATTCTAACTAGGGCTCATTAGCTTTCTTATCGAACTAATTATTTTGGAGCTACCAAAATTACAGTGAGCATGTGATATTACTAGGAATTTACTATAAAATTTTAGGGATTAATACTAACACGGATTAGTCACAGAAATTCCTACATGTTCATATTTAATAATATTAGAGCACGTTAAAACATTTAGAGCAACCTTGAAATACTTTAAATCTATATGAACCAATTGCACTAACAGATGGATCATGATTTTAGAAATCTAACAAAATTGGTTTCACAATTTTTGACTTTCTATACTATTTTATATTGCTTTTACAAGTTAAACTAGAAACTTATATTAGAACTGCATTTAGAAAATGGAAAGGGCCGGCGCCAACCATTTGGGCCCAGCAAACCTAATGCGGCCCACGCGGGGTGCAGTTATGCTCCAGCAGGCCGGCCCAAAAGTCGGCCCACGGTGGAAATGCCCACATTTGATGGCTGATTTGCATAAAAGGCCCCGAGCTCTCAACTATTGTGCGCGCTATTCGTAAAGACAACAGTTTTGCATGTAAACCCCTGAATTATCCTATCTTCGCCACGGGTTGGTCCCCAATGCACCTGTGCATGGCGGCGTGGCTCCGGCCGGCGCTGCGCCTCTACTCCGGCCAAAAAAAGCAAGGGACCAGCCAAACTACCAGACCGACGAGTATCTAGGAACACAACCGGAACCCTAGGCAGGGAGTAGAAGTTAAACGGTGGCTCCAAACAAGTAGTCCATGCTGGCGGACCACCCGCCATGGCGGCACGTCCGTTCCAGCGAGCCTACGGGCTAGCAGACAGAAGAGATTGCGGGGAAGCAGGAGTGGCTTACCATGGGGACGGCTGTGCAACCGGTTGAGGTGGAGGAAGACCGAGGAACTCCAACCACGTGCGCTCGCACCACGCGGCAGAGCTCCGAGCGCGGCACCGACGTGTCACCACCCGTTCGTCGAGCACTCCCTGATTCACCAGCGGCGGTGGCGCTCATGGCCAGCGGCATCAAATCGCCAAATTGGCGGTCTGTAGAGCTAGGCCGGGATAGAGAGTAACGTGGCGGCTAGGCGACCTCCTAGGCTATCCTCAGGAGTGGGGAAATTGTGATGCGAAGCTCGGGCTTGGCGGGTAGGAGGGGAGAAAGATGACAGCTCAGCGCACGGTGAGGCTGTGGAGTGGCCAGCGAGCGAGTTGAGCTGTTAAGGTGGGCAGCTCCGGTTGATGGCGGTAGTTCAACACGTGCGCCCAGGGATCAGAATTGAGTGTATCGTCCTCCTCCTCCCTCCAATCTCCCACGCCTACGCCTAGCCCTCCGAGCCCGCGCCCAGCGGTCACGGCTCGATCCCTGTGTTGTCTTTTTTCTGTCTATTTTCGCTCGAGCGACCGCAGAACATCGATCCACCTTGCTGACGGCCTCCTCTTCCCCACGTGCCGATGGCCACCAGGTCACGCACGTCCAGGACAACCTCCCTGCCTAATCCACCCGCTGGCGCCACCCCACAGCCGACCACGACCCGCCCTGCTGCCATCCCTAATTCCACTCATATTCATTATGTTCCGCTAGCGCATTCTGGCCATCTTTACCACCGGTAACATGATGTAAAATCCATGGTGCATGATTTTTTCTAATGCAATATAGACTTGGCAGCAAAAGACCAACACCAGTATCATGCCCGAGTATCCACTCTGTCTGGCCATTCGTTTTAGCAAGGATCCAAACATAAATTTTGGTCACCAAGCAAGGCAAAGTAAATTCCATTCCCAGACTTACCTAGATGAAGCTCTGGAAAGTTACAGATAGAGATGTCGTTGGTGGCTTGATCATATGGTATTATTAGTAGACAATGATATTCTGAAATTTAAAAAGCATAGCGTTAAGTAGTAACAAGAATAATCAATTAATAAATTAATTATACGTAACATATACATATATATATAAGAAGTGATTATATATAATTATTGTTAAAGGAAGAAAGAATTTAGCTAGGCAGCTAGTGTAGGCATGCAGTACCTCAATGTTACTGTAAGGTGTGTGTGTGCGCGCGCACTACATCAATCGCATCGGGAGTGCACATCAATGTTACAAAAAATAACCATCACACATGACTCAAAAACTAAACAAATTGGACAGTCGATAGATTCATACGCTGATGCTAGTAAGCACAGTATTGAATAACACTTGGCATTTTAGATGCTTGCGCCAACAACTTTTTTTTTGGGTGGGGGGGGGGGGGGGGGGGGTTGCAGATGGACTGAAACTTTGTAGAAAAATAACAGATTAATGTATGGATAAAACTGACAGCCCTTATACCCTGAACTCTGTTCGATAGATAGATAGATCATCAGGAGCTACGAAATTCAATCCAACACATAATTTCTAATTTGGTTGTAAATGGCAGCTGCGTTGGTCACGAACTAGCTACTTTATTAGTGGGCCTCCACATCTTCATGTAATACCTCCAGTGCTTTAGTTCATTGTTTGCTTGCTGAAATTATTGGAGGGTGTCTGCTGTTGATGGCTATCCATCTTGTGCTTGATGAAAGGTTTTTGGGCACCCCAAATGAGCAGGTTTGGCCAGGAGTAGGCAAGCTGCCCAACTGGCACGTGTACCCCCAGTGGAAGCCCACTAATAAAGTTGTTCACTACTGTTGTCCCTGGTCTTGACGCCGATGGCTATGATTTGCTTGATGTCAGTTAAAATTTACGCCCTGTGCAAATTGACTAAGCAATGCAGAAGAGATGGAAAGAAGCAGTTAGAGATTGAGGATTGCATTCTGATTTAACTTGGTGCGGTTGCTGCAGAAACATATGAGTTGGCGAAGCGAATCTCTTCAAAGAAGGCACTGGAGCACCCATACTTCAATGATGTGAACAAGGTACTGTACTGAAGCGATCCGATTAGTAGGAATTCATGGGAGGATCCTTGTACTCCTTGTTCTTAACTTAGTGTGTTAACATGGCTTCCTGAACCAGTGCTTTCGCTTCCAGGCAGTATGTTTGTGTTCAAGGTGCTACTCTCCTTTGTGTCATGCCATTCACTTTGGTTGTGATGGATAAAGTAGGGAGAACTTTCAGCATAAGTGAACTTATGTCGACGAGTGTTTCATGCAATTTGTAAAGCCTGGGTTCATCTTCCACTTGCTTTGTAAAGCTTTACTATATGGCTTCTATAGCACAAGACACCTGTCTTAATCAAAGCCAATTATTCTCTCATATTTTACTTCATCTTTTGTAAGGCTTCAAAATTATTGTAGGAAGGTTGAGGTAGTGTTTGAATCCTAAGGGATTCTGTAATCTAGATTCTAGAATCCAGATCTCTCTAGAATCCAGGTTCTACACAATAAAAATCTCTACCCATCTGGATTTTTAGTCAAATTTTACATACTTTAGTCTAGGACAAACTTGGATCCTTTATAGTTTAGTTTAGCGTCGCAACCTAACATAATGGAACAATTCAATGCAAGACATCTGAAGTAATTGATGAGACAAATGTAATAAATAATATAATTTACTGAAAGAACATAATCACATTACAATTAAGAAGTACACAACAATTGGATTAATCCATGCTCGCGTTTACAACTAAGAAGAACATACAATTGGATTAATATTTATGCGCATTATTACGAAGGGCACGCCAATGTGCAAGAGTGGGTCAGGTTGTTCATCTTGAAAAACCAATGGCCATAAGATAATGTTGACGGTGCCAGTTGCTTATTCAATGGTGGTGATCCCATTGTCCAATTCATTAACCCCTCCGAAGTGTGTAAGACATGCCTAAGTATTTACACAGTATAAACAAGGAAAGGCTACACCATAACACCGTATATTTTGCAAATTTTCCATCAACTTTGACTGGGTGCCAAATGTCAAATATCCTATTTCTGATTGGCTTCAAACGTGCTGCCTCACAAATCATGACAATTATATTTTCTATTTCCCTTTTAAGATCATTCTCAAAGATATTGCTAGAGGAAACCTTTGTATTGCTCCAACACCTCACCTTCCTAGCTCATCCGAAACCACTAGTTGCTGATAACGAATGACAGTAAAATACATAAAAGCACACTAATAATTAATTGGGGGAAGAAGCTAAGAGCACGACCAACTACGGATTCTTGTGCATAACTATGCTTCACTCCTATTATATATGAGCCAACCACAACTTATAACAACCCCTATGTGGTGTAGACAACCTTGCATGATCAACCTACTCATAGCCAAGTGCATACTAACACATGAATCATCTACTTTACTAGCATGCACTTAGCACACACGCTCACCCAAAACAAATATATATATGGTATGTTTGCATTCTCTTGCCAAAGAGCATAAACTATCTGCCATACCACCAGTATTCTTATTGATGTTCATCGACTCATAGTCTCTTCTTGGATGAGCTGGTAAAACTTAACACAGGTTGTCCATTAGCATGACAACAGGTAAAACGAATGATTTTGTAGATCAATTAGCATGACAACATGTAAAATGAATGATTTTGTAGACCAACAAGTAATGCCACGTGAAATGGCTATTTTAACACAGGTTGATAGCGTGTAAAATGGATGGTTTTCGTTGACCAATAAGCACTACCACAAAAAAGTGCGTCACTGTCGGGTTACACCCTGCATCATCACTATCTATAATCTAGCCGAGGAGAAGAGCTCATTCGAAAGAACTCGATTTATTCTAGGACTTCAGAGTCTCAAATATCACAAGAGTGCAAATGCAGTGCCTCGTTCTAGGGAAGATAAGCAGAACTGAAGAAGAGAGTTTTCTTCTTGTTCCCTGAATGTAGGTGTCCTGGCCTTCAGGTCGGCAGACATACTCTGGGTATAAACATTGCTACTTATTGAATATAAAGCTCTTTCCTATTTCAAAAAAAAGGAGAAAATAATTCGGACAAATTCAAACTTCATAGATATATTCATGCTTACTATAGTAAATAAAAGTTGTATCAATGGATTCACATTCCACACAGAAAGTGATTTCGTAGCAATTGATAAGATCTTGTACGAGTAATTCATGGTAAAAAAAATATACTTCTTCCCAAATCCTAATACGTCCTATAGTAATTCATTGTAAAAAAAAGATCTTGTACAGAAATGGTGGAGTAATTGTTCTCAATTAATATAGTAAATTTTTATAGTTGTTGCTAGTCAAAATTCAAATGTTGACATAGGACAAATCTAGATGGACTATATGTATATGTGATTGGAAGAATTACTAGGGGTGGTCCCGATGAAGAAACTATTTAGTAGTTTGTATGACATGCTATTTTATACAAGCACCACCTAAAAAACTTTCACAATGCACAATGTCTAATTGTGGCTACAAAACAAACTCCTTCAATCATCTTTCTCCTCTCTCCCTGATCATCTTCACTACTACAGATTAGTGGCTACAAAATAAACTATGCGTTTCAAGATTCGGACTCAAGACCTCAATGTTCATTTTCTCTCGAACGTCCATACCAGCTAAGCTACACGACTTGTGACTATGCAACTAACGCTATTCTTTTAACCGCATAGTTCCAAATCTTATATTGTATATTTTGATTCTGTCTCCGTTCGTATTGTTAACCATTTCAAGTCTGATCTGCCAACTTATAGAATATTTGAATAAAACCATCTTAAATTAAAAAGTTGTTAATTATAAACTTTTAGAACCCTTTGAACTCTCCAATTCTGATATAAAGTTTATGTTGATCCGACCTCATATAAAAAGGTTATGTCAGTACTAGTGGTTCAAAGTTCAAACCACGAACCGTCAGTGATGGTCCACCTATCACTACTAGTTGTACTATCACTACTAGTATAGTGTCCGTGCTAACGCCACGATTTTATTTCAGGTATGCACACAAAAACAACCAAATGATGTTATTATTTCATAGTTCATGTTTTACATAATTTTTTTTGAGGGCAACAAGTTTCATGAAACTGTTAAATAACAAGGCATAAAAAAGTTATGTCTTGCTTGAACCATTGATGGCAAAAGAAAAAAATCATTTGAAGCTATAGAGTGAAAAGAACTACACTTTATGCATGCAGCTCGTCTCCAAATCACCCAAATATGAATCATCTCGCTGGCACCATCGCCCCCACCATGTGAATGACATATTTATGCTCAATACATCAACACTATCCTCCCAGTATTATGACTGCACCATCTGGCCGGGATATCATATCCATCTTCTCCAAATAAATTTGTTTACCAACATGCCCAAAAATAAAAATATCAAGCATGTGCCCAGCAATATATATTCATATGAGTACTGATAAAATAGTTCGAGTATACCCACTGTTAATCACCAGTTTAGGATGTCTTTATAAACAATATTCTTGGTGCTCCTCCCTGTAGGATCCAATTCCTCTTTTGGTTTAGCCAAAATTCTTGTTGATGATCTTGATACCCCCCTTGATAAACCAACATAGAGTTGTCCATGTGAGAACACGGGTTCTGGAAGGTAGATCTCAACATTAGGGATGGTTTGCCCCTGTGATTTATTTATCGTCATGGCAAAACTTAATCGTACTGGGAATTGTTTTCTCTTGAACTTGAAAGGAAGAGAAATATCATCTGAGGGAGACAATGGGAGCCTTGGTATAAAAACCCTTTTCTGTGCATGCTGTCCACCAACGATCTCGGCATCAATTGCATTGTCTTGCAATGTTTTGACCATAAGCCTTGTTCCATTGCACAAGCCATTGTTAGGATCTAGGTTGCGGAGAAGAATCACAGGACAATTCATTTTTAGCTTCAGCTCGTGCGGGGGCAGGCCATTTGGAGTTATTGAGTTCAAAAAATCAATAGGGAAGTGATTCTGAGGATCGTCAACAACAGTGTCGAAGCTATGGTAAACCTTTTCCTCACCTGGAAACCTCTCAATCATCATTGCGTTCAGCCTATCAACATGTTCATTTTTAGTCGATAGAATAGCACGGGAGCTCATATATGTGGCTGATGTTGCATGTTCTTCAAGTGATGGGAAAACATCTTGAATGAGTTTGTTGACAGCCACCTCCGTGTCATTAAAACCAATTACAATGTCATCAGGGAGTCGAACATAATCATCTCCAATTGTTTCCTCGGTTCCATTTCCAATTCGTAGCAGGTAATCTGAAAACCAAGGGTCAGACTGCGCCCTCATGTTACGTGATAATCTTATCTTCCTTATTTTCTCCCACAAATAGGATCTTTGCAACGTTGCATCAGTTATCTGTGCTCTTGTCCCACGTGTCACCACAGGAAGGACCTGTCTGAAGTCTCCACCAAATACCATAACCTTTCCTCCAAATGGCAAACCACATTCCATAATATCCTGTAGGGACCTATCAAGTGTCTCGACGCACTGACGCTTGGTCATGGCAACTTCATCCCAAGTAATCAAAGATGCTCTACGAAGCAACTCTGCAGTGCCACTTTGCTTCGTAAAGCTGCACATACTGTTGTCCCCAATTTTAATTGGAATTTTAAACCTTGAGTGTGCAGTGCGTCCCCCAGGCAGTATTGATGCTGTTATACCAGATGTAGCTGTTGCAATAGCTATTAATCCTTCGGACCGAACTCTAGCAAGGAGGGCCTTGTATAGGAACGTCTTTCCTATGCCTCCAGGACCATCTACGAAAAAAACTTGGCTCTTATTAGCACGGACATGCTGAAGGATTTCATCAAACCCTTCACGTTGCTCCTTGTTAAGAGATCCATAAATATCTAAGTGTTCTTGGTCTATACAGACGTTTTGTTCCTCTATAACCTCTTTTATCATGTCATTGGAGCTTTGACCCTCATCGGAAATAGGTGGCAGACCATAATCTTTGATATCCTTCCCCATTGAGTGAACCATATCCCGTATGTCTCTAAGCACCATTTGCTCCACTTCAGACGTGATGCTGTTGTCCCTTCTGAAGTCTTCACTAAGAGCATCCTTATGTTTGTCCCATAGTCCACGTATGTTAGTGGCCTCACAGAAGACAAGAATGGTAGCCAACAACCTTCGCAAGGCACACGACATTTGAAAATTGGTGGCCTCGGTCAAGCAATCATCGATTGATTTATCCGTCTCGATAAGCCCTCTTTTCTCGCACGCTTCCCTGAAAGTAGAGTAGGTGACACCAGCCACTGTTCTTAAATTCTCATATGATGTTGCACCTCTCACATGATTTAGTAGAACTCTTAGGAAGTATCTCTCCCCTTCAGCAGGGTTTGCATAGACAATTCGCCCTATCTGTCCTGACGTTTGTTTCCTTATTTGCCACACTTTTTTCCCTTTGATCCATCGATAGTGTTCTGGGAATTCTCTATACAATATTTTCCTTGCTGCCCTATCTTCACGGTTTTTACTGAAATACTCGGTAAGTGTGGTCCTATTAGAACCTGAGCGACTAACAACATCCTCTAGGTTTTCCTCTTCATTGTATGTCACAGACTGCATATCAAGCAAATGTAGTTAGAGCTGCAGTACAGCAGGATAAACTCCAAACATGGGAAAACCGAATATCCTGTGCACAGCTTCCGGTGGAGATATGTATCTAGCATTCCTGTATTGCCGTATCTCATTGATGACACCATCATCTCTATCATGTTGATCTTCATTTACCGAGAATGATGCTTGGTCATGACCTTTATATACGTACTTAAATAAATACTTCACAGCTTTAATACTTGAGCATGCTTCAACATTTATGTGACAGTTGTATTTCATGAGCAGACCAGGGTTGTAGGGCACCACCCACCTGTTATCTAACTCTGCTCTCCTAATCTTTACTCGACGTCCATCATCCCTTCTCCTGTATGTTGGATATGAGTCATTTCCTTGTTGGGTTGCCTCACAGAACTGTCGAGGATACTGAAAGCGACACTCTCCATCCACCATGCATGCACATTTTTTGTTTAGCACGCCACATGGTCCATGTAACATATGACTGATAACCAGACCATGCAACTCTGGGTATCTATCCTTGTCTGGTATCTCCGCTGAAATTACTCGATCATATGCATATGGGGTTGTCAACTTACTCCCTGACTTCATGATCAGTAGGAAATGCTCATGCGGCAGCCCTCTTTTTTGAAACTCGGTAACATGAACGTATGCTGCAACTTCACCAAAATACTTTCTCTTGATCAGAAGATCTTTTAGATCTCTCAATTTTGCCCTGTACACTCTTGCAACCAGTTCTAGCCTATCTTGTGGTTCCTGCCCAGGTTCGAGATTGCTTGTTATCTCTTCCCAGTAGGGATTGCATGTCATGGTGATGAAGTAATCAGGCTTTCCAAAACGCTGCACAATAGCCATAGCATTAAGGAACCTTTGCTGCATGTCTCGATCGCATCCTGGGAATGATCTTGGCAGCACAATTCTCTTGCCAACCTTAGAACCCTGGGTCTCTCCAGCAGAGATAACATCAACCAGTCCCTAAGATACAATTAAGTACGCATAACATTAGCAAAAGACAGTAATAAAGTTACAAAGTTCATAAACAAATAAACAAAATAGCTTGAGTGGTTACCTGGTATAGCTCTGCTCGTATTAGTTTTTGGTTCTCGGGATTAGAGTACCAATCTAGCCTCATGGACTCAATCTTTATATACATATCTACAGCCCATTGCTGAAAAAGACGTCCTCCAAATAATAAAATGTTAAAAAGTCCCCGTCTAACTTGCAACTTGAAGCAATAGTATTCTCGTGCAGTCACATACCTTGAAGATTGTGCTGCATCTGCAACTCTACTTAGCCAGTCACCTTCTTGTACGCCATTTTCGCCTTCATCCGCTTGATTTTCATTATAATTATCAGTTGCAACGTACATGAAATGTTAGATCTCTTTTTTAATATGTATACTTACACTATAGTAAGATTATTACGTAGCAGAAATTATTATATAATATAATTATTCTATAGGAGTATTATACAAGAGATAATATCAGAGATAATACCTCGATCACCACCAGTAGTGCCCTCATGCCTGTAATTAACATTAGTAGAAGCCGGGGTTGCAGATGGTTGAGTGACTGGATCAGCACTATATGGCATAAACTTGTTCCAGCCTGTTTCCCCTCTCGGGTTGTATAGAGGATAAGCTAATGGGTCATAACAACCATGGTATGCTCGGATATATTGTGGACGACGATCCGTCCTTCCATATACAACCACACTTCTATCAAAACATCTCCGTGGATCGTTCCCTTCCATCCAAATAGCACCAACTTGTGATGCCGTTGGAGCATTGTACCTTCTCTGGTCAGGCGTGACATTTGTATTGAGTTCAATCCGGTAGTCATCTAAGTTTGGAAAAGCACCATTTCTCTTGAAAGTTTGAACATATGGGTTATCTTGCAAAATTGTAAGGATATTCCGGATGAGGTTGATATCAAGGTCAGGGGACCGTTTGACTCTATGTGACAGTGTCTCATCTTCTGTATCATAAAAGTAGAGTTGTAGATGCCGAGCGCCGTGGCCACTGGGCATCAGGTGGTCTAGACTATGGTACAACCCGCCATGAACTCGAAATGTATAAACACCGGTCCCAACTGGAGTGTTATATCTGCGGTCAAGGGTAACTCCAAGACTTGCGAAGGCAAAATGCGAGTTGAGATACCGTATATGTTGCCTAAAATATTTTGCATCATCATGCACCTGACTTGTGAATAACCTTTTCAGCTCTGCAGGAACCTCTGGGATATGTATTTTTATTTTTCCTTTTCTGCAACAAAATCCAGGTGTCTCATACTGAAACCTCATTGCACCACAGTAACCACAGTCAGGGACATTTCTCAGCCTATGTCGTTGTGGCAGGTTCTGGTAAATGAATTCATATGGATCATCTGTCACACTATGCCCAGGTGCACCGTCTACAGGCACGCGATATGACTCATAATCATCATCTACGTTGGAAAAATTATAGCAATCATATTTATTTAATATACTATATATACATGGTTTATGTAAAGACAAATAGATGAAGTCGTAGTACCTGCATGTAGTTTAATTATTCCATCATCATCGTCTTGCACTACATGGCCCGCGTCAATGTCAGCGTTGTCACCGTCTAGAATAGCATGGGTAGGTTCAAATAATTCACGGTCGAATTCATCTTCGTTGGTTTCAGCAACTACGTCGCTGTGGCATTGCCCAATCAAATTATCTCCTTCTGAAAATTAAATAAACTGTTAAAAGTTGTCGAAATGTCTTAATATTCACAGTCAATATGTGCTTGACTTTCTCACCTGTCTCTGTAGTAGTAGTCAATTGTGTTTCTTTTTGGCATGACTTTCTCATAGATGTATAGTAGTTCTCCCGCTTCCGTTTTAGCAATTTGTCCTTCTTTTGTGCATCCATTTTGTTGTATCTTTCCCTATTCCTTTGCAGCTGATTCGTACCGGAGGAACCCCCTGAAGATCAAAGATGAATTCATTCACTCAAAGTATAATTGATTTTCTGTATAGTGTGGATATCTATATTTGTATGTATTAAACATATGTACTATGAGGTTGCGAAGTGGAATAGCGTCTGCCACCTTGAGATGCAGCGGGTGAGGCTGCTATTCGACGCTGACGTTTGTAATTATCATTTCTGTGTAGCCACTCTGTGGCATCATCTGGATCGACGTTTTCATAGTATCCTATGCTTGGTGTTTGCACAGTGGTGGAGCATCCAGTCTGAAACGGTGTCTGCTCATATATGGCTAATGCGGTACAATAACATATGAGTGGGGATTAATCATGTGAATGATATCAGAAGTTGTAAATGGAAGTAATGAAGAGACTCCATACCGACTATGGTTGACGATGTTGGCAGTGCTTGAGACACAACACAAGAATTGCTAATATTCTGGGATGCAGCCTTCTTACGTGCGCGGTACTCTTGTTGTTTCCTATTAATCTCGTGCCTCTGTTCACTGGATAGCTCAGCTCGACGTTCACGTTGTTTCCTATTATTCTCTTCCCTTTGTTCACTGGTTTGCTCAGCTCGACGTTTCCGTTGCTGCCTGTTCCTTTCCTCCCTCTTTCGCAACTCCTCATCTAAAGTGGGCGTTTGCACATATGATATATATATATATATATATATATATATATATATATATATATATATATATAAGAAATTACTAAGGCTTCGGCACAAGTGTTTTATTGTATTGCTCCTAAACTCTCAGAGAGTTGCAAGCATACCTGAGATGTGGTTGTTGGTTATATTGCTTAGTGCATTATGTGTATCTTTCGACGTAGACATTGTGAACTACATGCAATTATCAGGGTTTGTTTCTTTGTTAAAGGCACTTGCATTGTAGGAAAACATTTTTTTATTATGATTATAGTATCAGGTTAGCTTTGAAATAAATAGAGCATGTCCTTGAGAATATATTCAGTTAATGTAATCTTCATTTTTTGATCTGTGCAGACCACTCTTGAGAAATACATAACTCTCTCAAGCTTGTCCAGGTGCAAAGTGAAACTTGACATTTGACACAATAATATTAGCAGCTTTTAAGTTCTTGATATATGATCATTCCTATAAAAAGCACAGGGATTAGCGAGGTAAGATTGCAAATGGTACATGATAGAAATAACTCGAGTACTTTATGAACATTGACCCAAATCTTCCAGGTTACACTATTAGATATAACATAGAAACATGAGAAGTTAGTATGAAAAATCAGGTTGCTTCTCTGTAAGATGTGGCTTACAAGCTGGGGATGGACCTGCGCAGCCTTGACCAAGGTATGCAGGCAGCAAGCATATAGGTAGCTAGCTTATAGTAGAAATATTTTTTAGCTGGAACAATTTCAGCAAACTTATGTTAATTAAGGAAATATATAAGAAATAGTTCAGCAAGCTTATCTCTACTATAAGCCAATCATTATCTATCCCGACAGTTGTTCAAAATTAAGAGTTAAGCTATCTTTCAAGGTTATGCTCAATGTTAACGCCCAGGTCAAGTGTAGTTCATGAATCATATGTAGAGCCCTCCTCCTGGACAAGACAACCATCATTCCTGAACATCCAAAGAGTAACACGCACGTCTCAATTTGGCTCCATCTCTGTTTATTTCTATTCAAATTCCATTTTAGCTCCGGTTATTTTGGTGCCTACAGTTATTTTAGTAGCATCTGGTATTTAGCAAAAGAAAAGGAATTGAAGTAATAATATACATGTTATCTTTATACTGAATCATTTGGATTTTGTAGTGAACCTTCGGTTAGATTAGTGGAAAGTTCGGAGTTTTTGAAATAGGCTTGAGCATGCCAATTGTTTGTGTCACTTGTGCCAGTTCAGGATCTCTGCAAATGCACTGAGAAAACCATTTAAGTCTGCATTTTGTTTGGGCAGACTTTTGTATAAAAAGTTTGGCCATCTCCTTTGAAGTATTGTTCAACTTGAAAAGGAAGTTCATTTCCCAAATCAAAAAAGCTAAGAAAACTTGAAAAATAAGTGCAGAAAACTAATTTTGAGGCCTGGTTCCCACAGTTTTGAATTACCCCGGTGTGCTTCTCCACTGGCACACGATGAAGCGACCTCAGGGCTCAGGCAGAGCGGATGCGCTGAAGGTTGTGGCCGCTGCCGCCCTGGATCGCGGCGCGCCGGACGTCGAGTCCCGCCGTCCAAGAGACCGTCGAGGCACGTGCTACCGCTGGGATCGGCACAGCTCGGATGCACGGAGGGACACGGCCACGCCGGACTGTGATCGCGGCTTGCAGGATATATGTGTCGGCTCGGCTGAGATCGCTCGTAGGTAGAGGATGCCGCACTCGTCCTTGTATGTTACTGCAGAGGCGTAGGGGATCGTCTGAGATCGTTCGTCGGAGGAGGATGTCGCGCTCGGCCCTGTAAGTTGGAAATGTAAATTGAGGATGAAAGTATATCACGAACTTTGCATTATTACTATCTTCATCAGTTGTATCCAATTAAAAATCCACAGACACCATGTTGACAGAATGCTAACCAGTGAATCTCCGGCTAGTGGCCACCAGCCATAGCTGATGCGTTCTACTCGAGTTAGGGCTTATAGTATTTGCATAGTCGCTAGCTCCAGAGAGAGACTGGAAGAGAAAAAAGTAAACATGACTAAAGGAGGGCTAATTGGACGAAGATTTTGAGACGTTCACGTACCTGCAGGATTCACGTGTGCTGCCGCCGGCTCCGTGCGTAGATAACGATTTGAGGATTCACAGAGATGGCGACTTGGAGTGTCCGTGATGGCGGCGGCCGAGAGGACGCCCAACGCAGCGGCCTGGAGACGAACGGGAGGACGGCCGACGCCAGCACGATCTCGGCCGCGCCGTCAAAGCCCCGGAGGAACGTGTACGTCGCAGCTGTGTGGAGTGATGATGGCCCTTAATTACGGCGGAGCAGAAGGGAGGATGTAGCGCTTGGCCCTGTACGTCGCGGCGGAGTCGTCAGGGCTGAGGCGCAGGATGTCGCGCTCGGGCGCTCGGCCTTGTATGTCTCGGCGGTGTTTCAGGCGGGTTTTTTTTCCTTCTGCGTTCAAATTTTTTTTTGTTTCCTTTTGACGGAGCAGGATTTTTTCGGAAGGAGGAGGATATGTCACGGCTGTGTTTCATGCGGCGGTGTTTCAGGCGGTTTCCTTTTTCTTCCTTTTGCGTTGGAAAATTTTTTTTGTTTCCTTTTTCTTCGGACCGAGCGGGATTTTTTTCGGATGGAGGAGTGATGAAGCCTTTGACAGGATCGATCTAGGCCATTGGATAGAGTTGACGCTTGTGTGGGAGGATTAGGAGCCATCGATTCTAATAGTGTTGGAATCCTAGGTACAATTGATTTGGTGCACAGTGGTTGGGTTCCTCAGCGGGGGGAAACAATCTTGTGTGTACATAAAATAGTTTTGATTGTTCCCTTATAGTAGAGATTGGTTGAAGCCATGTACTTATAGTTATAGTGTGTTGTGTGGTAGTCCTTCTGACTCTCTAATTCCAGTTTGGTATTTTTTGCGATGCACATTACAATAGATTACATATAGTTTCTTAAGCTTTGTTTTGGCAAGACTTAGTTTCTTGTACAAGACCTAGTTTCCTGTAGATTCCATCTCTCCTTTTTTAATGTTGTTGCCACGTCAGCAAAATATCCTAAAAACTCTTTCCGTCCAAAAATGAATACAATTTTAGATTTTAAAACATATCAGACTTTTGTAAGTTTGACTAAATTTATAGAAAATAGTGTAAACATTTATATCTTCGAATAGGTTTATTATCACAAACATTTTATAATTAATCCAATAATACTCAGCTTGATCGGTCACGATTTTTTCGCTGCAGCTACAGTTAAATGCTGTTATAGAAAAAATACAAATCTGTTTGTTGTTCGCAGTAGCCGGTAGCTGCAAAAATCTGCATCGAGCACACTGACTAATTTTTGTGAGGATAATTACTTATTCAGTATCATAATATTTATCTATATATATTTGATCAAAGTTAAAATTATTTGATTTCTTAAAAAGCGAAATTTGTATTATATGACTATCCTGGTCATACCATTGCATTAGGAGTGCCCTAGTGTAAACCCGAACAGAGTTGAGTGAAGCAGCCGTACCTGCTGCTACCGGGAGACGAAGACGACCTGCATATGCATTTGATGCCTCTGTCAGTAAGGGGCCAGGGTTATAGATGGGCAACGGGCCAGCCTAGGCCGACACAGCACGGGCCCGTGCCAGACACGGCCTCATAGGGCGCGGCACGGAAGGGCCTGCTGAGCCACCGAGCCATGCTGCACCAGTCCATCGTGCCTGGCCGACGGCCTAGGCACGGCCTGTGGGGCCACTCTTCGTGCCGGGCCAGCCCGATAAGCATAGCCCTTTTAGCAGGCCGGGATGGCCCAAGTCCCACCAAATGCCAGCACAGAGAGGGGGGAGAGGAAGCAGCCAGATTGACCATAGGAGCTGGCGGCGGCGGTGGCCCCGGCGGCGCGCTCTGAGCTAGTAGCAACGGACAGCGAGGTCAACGATGCCACGCTCGCCTGAGATCCGGGAGGTCTACAGCCGCCCGCCGGGGGGCGTGGAGTAGAGAGGGAGGACGCCGGCGGTGCTGACCGGCTGGGGGCTAGGAGCGTGGAGCTGAGAGGGAGCGCCGCTGCCTTCCACACCAGAGAAGGAGGGAGGACTCACGGAGGCGGAGGCGAGAGAGAAGACGCGGAGGAGGGAGGACTCGCAGAGCCGCGGTCTCTCCTCTCTGTGGCCGATGTAGCCCTCTCTTGCCATTTCCTTCACCCCGACACTCCCTTGTCGACTCTCGAATTTCAAGACCACAGAGCAACAAGTAGTTCCACACGTGGTTCATCTATGTTTGACTTCATCAAACTTGATTAACTCTAACCGCTAATATATTCAAAAGTAATATTATTAAATTTATGGTGAAAACAACTTTTTGTAATATACGCTACATCCATTTCAAAATAGAAAAAGTCTACTTAACCCCCTGAACTATCAGCTAGTGTCTAACTTACACCCTCAACTATAAAACCGTCTGTTTTACATCTTGAACTTTTCAAAACCGTTCAAATTACACCCTGGAGCGGTTTTAGACGGCGATTTTGCTACAGCAACCATGATTTTGCTACAGTAACAGCGGTTTTAACTTTTCTTTTCTATTTATTTCCGTTGAATCTTTGAAAAATCATAGTAAATCACAGAAAAATCATAAAATAGAAAATCTAATTTTATTGGACTCCACATGAGTAGATCTACACAATGAATATATAATATAGTATGATTTAGTACAAATTTTTTATGTAGCTTTAAATTAGTTAGAAAATCAAATTTTATCTGTAATTAATTGGAATAATTCATAGCTACAGCTTTTATGGTTCAATTGTGGTTAAATTTTTATAGTGAACTAATTATTGTATGCTTGAACTGTAGTAAAAATTTCATACTGATTGGATCATGTATAATTTAGTTACAGATTTATTTATATTTAACAAGCATAAACCTAAACATAAACATAAATAAATCTATAACTAAGTTATATATGATCTAATGAGTATGAAATTTTTACTATAGTTGAAGACCCCCATCATAAAAATTTCACCACAATTGGATCATAGAAGCTGTAGCTATGAATTATTCCAATTAATTACAGACAAAATTTGATTTTCTAACTAATTTAAAGCTACAGAAAAAATTTTGTACTAAAGCATATTATATTATATATTCATTGTGTAGATCTACTCATGTGGAGTCCAACAAAATTAGATTTTCTATTTTATGATTTTTCTGTGATTTACTATGATTTTTCAAAGATTCAGCGGAAACAAATAGAAAAAGCCAAAACCGACATACTGTAGCAAAACATGGTTACTGTAGCAAAGCCACCGTCCAAAACCGCTCCAGGGTGTAATTTGAACGGTTTTGAAAAGTTCATGGTGTAAAACAGACGGTTTTATAGTTAAGGGTGTAGATTAGACACTAGCTGATAGTTCAAGGGGTTAAGTAGACTTTTTCCATTTCAAAATATACATGAAACCTATATATGTCTAGGATTAAAATGCACTAATGACCCTTAAACATTGCAGAGGGTGTCAGCTAGGTCTCAAACTCCTAAAATGCACATCCAGATCCTTGAACTTGGCATTTGGTATGTCATAGGTTCAAACACTAACGTGGTGGTCCACGCTGACACCAGCATGCCAAATCTGCATCTAAACTTGGCTAAGTGTGTCATCTAGGTCCCTAAATTTTCAAGGCACATATCCTTGAACTTGGCAGATGGTACGTCACATGTCTAAATGGGGCTACACTAGACCCGTTTGGTGACATGGCAGTCCATGCTGACACCAGCAATGCTAGCCTCTAAATTTGGCAGAGTATGTCATCTAGATCTCTAAACTTTTAAAGTGGTGTAGTAATTATTCTCGAATAGTATAGTATCTCTTTATAGTTATTGCCACTACTATAGAAATCTTCTTCGAGACGGGCAAAAACAATTTTTCGAGGCGGACAAGCCAAACGCTTCCGACCAAAGGTCATGGTTAATCGAGCATTAACAGAGGCGTTTGCTTGCCCGACTCGGTAAATAAATCAGGAAAAAAATAAAAAAAAGAAAAAGCCTGTTGACGAGCCAGCTGAGCCCATTGACGGGCCCGCCAAGCCCAATTCACCGCTGCCGACGCCGATGCCATCGTCCTCGCTGTCCTCGTAGCCTCCTGGATCCGGCAATGGGGTAGTGGCCATCGTGGAGCTCACCCAGCCTTGATCCACAGCCATGGTGCTCGACTAGCATGGATCCGCCACCGGGGAGCTCGGCCGGCTTGGATCCGCCGCCGGGGCGCGCAGACAGCATGGAACCGCCGTTGGGGAGCTCGGACGCTGCCGCCAGGTGGTGGATCCGTCGTTGGAGAAGGGGGCCGCTCCCTGGGACCCCTGCGCCGGCGCTGGTGAAAGCCCAAGTTTGGTTTTGGTAATTAATGACACCAAGTTGCTAATGCCATGTGTTAAGTATTTTGAGTTAGGCATAAGCAACACATGTGATGAAGGTGTACGTGGCAAGGAGTGGTGGCCACAAGAGTACGAAGAAATGGTGCTTGGACATGAAATGACGATCATGGTGGAGATGCACATAATATGATAGACATGATGATCAAGTGGAAGAAAAGGATCTAAGAGCGCAAGGCAAAGGTATAACCATAGGGTTTTCCTTTTGCCGGTCTAAGATGAGTAGAGAAGTGATTGACCGGGTTTAGGATACATAGCCGACTATCAAGAGGGGCAATCACGGTTAGCTCGGGAATCAAGTGCCACTAGATCAATGTCTTGAGCATATACATTAGGATCTAGTTGAGAGCTAACATAACGCCTTGAAAAATGACTGTGAAAATGCTAACACACATGCACATGGTGGTGTACACTTGGTGGTGTTAGCACATTTGCGAAGGCGGTGGTGTTTGAGCGGTAGTAAGGGGTTTGGGGTTCGCTCTCCCTCCCGCCGAGCTTGCGAGCGCGGGATTCAGGCGTTTTCGAGGAAATGAAATGCCTATTTTCTATTGCGCCGGAGGTGAGAAAAGGTGGCGAAAGTCCGAAATGGTTTTCACGGAAAAACGGCGATCGGACGCTGCACCGGACGCGGTCTCGGTTTGACCGGACGCGTCCGGTCAGTTCAACGTGATGCGGGCACTAGGGTTTGTGACCGGACGCTGGTCTGGCCTGACCAGCGCGTCCGGTCAGTTCACCTGTGCGCAGAAGGAGAGCGCGCGACCGGCGCGTCCGGTCCCTCACGGAACCGGAGCGTCCGGTCAGGCGTCCAGAGGGGCAGAAAGTAGCGGAGTGCCGATCGGACGCGCGGCGCGTCCGGTCACGTGTGATCGGACGCGTCCGGTCTCGACGGGAGCTTACTGGAACGCGACCGGACGCTGGCACTGTCGCGTCCGGTCAAACGGTTGAGCGCATCCGGTCACGGCAACGGCTAGTTCTGACGCGCACTGTTCACGCTTGTCCTGTAGTGACCGGACGCGTCCGGTCAACCTGACCGGAGCGTCCGGTCAGTGCGTTTTGAAGTGTGTCGTCCGGTAACGGCTAGCTGCGTACCCCTTCGTTATAAATAGACGTTGGCCGGGGTTTGAGGATAACTCTTGCACATTTTGAGACCTAGAAACATCCTTTGAGCGAGAGAACAACCCCTCCACTCATCTCTTTGCTTGGTTGCACATCTTGAGTGAGATTGAGTGAGATTCAAGTGCATTGCTTGAGAGTTGCATTCTAGAGGCACTTGATCTTCGAGTTGCTGTGGATTTCTTGTTACTCTTCCGTGTTTCCCGACACGGTAGACGGCTTGGAGCAGCAGAGGTGATTGAGCTCGCAATTGGAGATTGTTGGAGCCCTCACCAAGTGTTGTAAGGGGTTCTTGATCCTTCCCCGCGGGAGTTCGCAAATTGGATACTCTAGTGGAGCTCGTGGCTTGGAGGATCCCCATCTTGTGTGCGGTTGTGCGGCGCCCGCCGAGGGCTCGACTCTTGATAGTCGATTAGCTCGCGAACCGACAAGTGGGTGTATCGCCACAACGAGGAGTAGCTTGCCGGGAAGCAAGTGAACCTCGGTAAAAAATCTTGTGTCATCTTTTTGCCGAGGATTTCTCTTGTGGTTGATCATTGTGATTGATTCTTCGAGTGCATTACTTCTCTACATTGTTGGTATAAGAATCAAGTCACTTGCTCTTTACCTTCTTGTACTAGTCCTTGTGTAGTTTGCTCAGTGTAGCCTTTATCACATAGGAGTAAGTAGCTTAGTGACTTAGTCTTGTTGGTGTGTATTAGAGATCATAGCCTTGCTTCACTAGTTTTGTATAGGTGGCTTGCATAGTGTAGTTGAGCTAGTGCTAGAATTAGCTTAGCCATCTTTTATACTAACGTGGTTGTTTAGTGAAGCTTGTAGATTTTTAAATAGTCTATTCACCCCCCCTCTAGCCATTTGGACCTTACAGCTGGAGGAGACGCATGCCATGAGGCTGGGTGAGGAGGAGCCGGAGGAGGGCCTCGCGACGCCGCCGGAGGAGGGGCCGCACCCCTCGCGCCGCCGCCGAAGTGGAGAGGGGTCGTGCCCCCTGCGCCGCGCCCAACGCGCCATGCCGCCACCGATTTGTCGCTCTGGAGGGAGAGGAGTGAGAGAGGGATGGAGAGCAGGGATGCGCCGCTGAGAGAGGGAGATGCGTCGTGCCGCCAAGATATCAGGCTGAGAGGGATTGAGAGAGGGAGTGATTGAGTGAACCCTAGGTCACCGTATATATACTCAGGGGAGATATTGGGCTGGTTTGGGCTTTTTCTGATTGCAAGTGGGCTTGGCCACTATTAACCGAGGCGGGCCTTATAAGAGGTCCACCTCCGGAAACACTACTACAGAAAAAGCAACCGTGGCGGGCAGAAGTGATTAACCGATGTGGTTTTTGCAACCACCTCGGATCAAAGGTCATAGTAAATCGTAACCTTTACAGAGGCAGTTGTCATGCCCGCCACGGTTAATCCAATAAAAAAAGAAAAAAATCCATGAACAGGCCCGGTGACCCCATCCACAGACCCGCCAAGCCCATCCATGGGTCGTCGCCGCTGTCGTCGCTCGCCGTCGAGTCCGGTCTCCCCACCACCAAAACCGGCTTCACGGCCACCGGATCCGACCTCAGGGTCGCCGCCGCCATGCCGATGGACAGGGAAACCCTAGCGCCGCCACTAGGGATTCGAGGGGAGGGGGCGCCGCTGTTGTTGCCGGATCTGGAGGAGTTGCTGCTGGTGGACGCGACGCCGGGAGCTCGCCGCCGTGGTGGCCCAGCCCCTCGCCATGGCCGCCCCGCGCACCGATGGGAGGGGAGGAGGGGCGGATCTGGCCGGGGGAGGGGTGGGGCGCCGTCGGGGCCTCCACGCGCGCGCGCGCCGCCTCCGCTTGGGGCCCGTCACCGCGTGGGGGGAAGGAGGGAGGAGGCCGGCGCTGGGCGTCCGTGCCGCTACAGCTCGTGGAAGTCGCGAGAGAGGGAGGAGGGAGTCAGGGTGGGTGCGGCTGAGAGAGGGAGAGAGTGTGAGTGATGAAACCCTAGAGTCTCATATATATACTCTGAGGGAAAAAGCGGGCCGAGATGGGCTTTTCTAAAGTGGAGTGGGCTTGGCCATATTAACCGAGGCGGCTGTTGTAAGAGGCCCGCCTCGAAAAATTGGTTCATTTTTTGTGGCAGGCTGTTTTATAATAACCGCCTCCGTTAATGGATTTTGCGAGGCGGTTTCTTGTAACCGCTTCGGTTAATAAAAAATGACCGCCTCGAAAAAAAACGAAAACGCCTCCCAAAAGATTTTATGTAGTAGTGAAATGGGGGTATTTTTTGAGGTGCCCGTCTCGATTAATAGATTTTAGGAGGTTAACCGTCTCGGTTAATACAGGCATTAACCGAGGCGGTTTAAAAGCCTATCCGTCTCCGAGGCCTATTTGCAAACGTTGCCCAAAAGATTTTATGTAGTAGGGTGCTAGTCAAAGTTAAAATGTTGAGTTAGGATAAATCCAGATGGACTATATGTATATGTGATTGGAAAAGCTACTAAGGGCAGTTCCGATGAGAAGAAACTACTAAGTGGTTTATATGACATGCTGAATGCCGTGTTATATAGACACCACCTAAGAAACTATAGCTCACAATGCACAATATCTAATTGTGGCTACAAAATAAATTTCTTCAACCGTCTTTGCCCTCTCTCTCCCTAATCATAGCACTAGGAGTGGAGTGGAGTGTCCTAATAAGGGTGGGTTTAGTTGGTGAAAAAGTTTTTTGAGAAAATATCACATCGGATGTTTCGCGCGATGTCGGAAGGGTTTTTGATACTAATAAAAAAACTAATTACATAGCTTGTCTGGAAACCACGAGATGAATTTATTAAGCCTAATTAATCCATCATTAGCATATTTGTTACTGTAGCACCTTAGTGCCAAATCACGGACTAATTAGGCTCAAAACGTTCATCTCGCGATTTCCAACCAAACTGTGCAATTAGTTTTTTTCATCTACATTTAAATATTTAATGCTTCATGTGCCACAAAATTTGTTATTGTAGTTTTCCGTGAAAGTAGTTTGAATCTAAACACACCCTAAACCCGAACAGGGTTGAGTGAAGCAGCCGTACCTGCTGCTACCGGGAGACGAAGACGGCCTGCATATGTATTTGATGCCTCTGTCAGTTAGGGGCCGGCTGGCCTGGGGTCAGTCAACTCGTGGCCTTCATTATCACCCAAAACAGTAGTGCTGTGTTTAGATGCACTGAAAAGTGCACTATGCAAAATAAGATTCCCCGTCACATCAAACTTGCGATACATATATGGAGTACTAAATGTGGATAAAATCAAAAACTAATTGCACAGTTTGGTTGTACTTTACGAGACGAACATTTTGAGCCTAATTAGTCAATGATTGGACAATTATTACCAAATACAAACGAAATGCTACAGTGTATTTTGGCTATCCAAATTTTGGATCTAAACACAGCCTAGATCAATTAATCCCTTGTTGTAATAATGCCAGGCGGGCGGTCCTCCAACTCTCAAGTCGTTGATTACATGTCGCGACTCCCAGTGGCGGATCCAGGATCCAAATCCTGTGGGACCAAGTTTTACACAGATATGTATATGATCAATTAATTGCAAGGTAATTAACAAGTGTCATGTAGGGGTTAATATGTTGTGGCAAAATCTATGGGACCAGGTGACCCCACAGTTTAAATGTAGATCCGCCACTGGCGACTCCAGGTTGAGGTCGTCCCTCCTCTTCATTACGGAGTACTCTACATTTTATTCACAAGCGCGGCCGGCTCACGTACGGCGCCCCCTCCGTTCTGCAGCCAGCTGCCTGCAACTGCGGGCGGCAGCACGCCTCGGCTGTGCGACGCGCGCAGTGAAATTGCAGGTGCAGGCGCGTCTTCCATGAGTGCCTGGAGCGGCAGACAGCACTGTAAAAAAAACGCACGTAGTACGGCCCTGAAAACCAACGGTCCATCTGTATCCTTCCTGTAAAAACAACTCCAGGCTTTCAGCTACTGTCTCTGCTTGGCAGACAAGGCACGAAGCGAGTCAGCAGCAGCTGTTTCCTTGCCTCTTGCTGCCTTGCAGTTGCAGCTACAGACACACAACCAAGGCTGCTTCTGCTTCCAGGACCCCTCTCCTTCCTTACCTTCCTTCCTTCCTCCTTGAGAGCTCCTTAGCTTCGACTCCAACTTTGTTTTTTTGTATTGTACGTGCGTGCTGCCAGAGTCCCAGGCCTCGTTTAGATGAGAGAATTGGGGAGAAAAACACTGTATCAGAATTCCTGTAGCATTTCGTTTGTATTTGATAAAAATTATCCAAATTTTGACTAACTAGGCTTAAAATGTTCGTCTCGCAAAGTACAATAAAACTGTGCAATTAGTTTTTGATTTCATCAACATTTAGTACTCCATGCATTTGCCGACATTTTGATGTGACGGGGAATCTTCTTTTTGCATAGTGAAATTTGGGGAGAATTGGGGGAACTAAACATGGCCCCAGAGAGTTTTCAGTTCCACATTCCAGGGCTTAATCTTCTTTTCTCCGTCCATGTGCTTTCTCCATAGCATTTTCAGTTTCACTTTCACACATGACACACCAGCCGGCAGCCCGGGCCAGCTTCCGGAAATGGAAAAGTACGTTGGTTTACACTCCTTTGTATAATTGGCCTGGCTCCAACACGACATGATATGTCACGACGTGACTGCACAACACCCCCGCACATCATCATGGGCTGTTAGTCCCAGTGTCTGCTTATAAAAGGGTTAACAATGCTCTGCACTGCGATGTGTGTGGTCCTCAGCCCTCAAGAACACGTCAGAAAGCTGCAGAATGCTGCAGGGGGCGTAGTACTCCCAGGTAAAAAAAAAACAAATTTTAGCATAGAACCAAGTTAGATCATTTTCAATTTATCAGATTTATAAAAAAAAGTATCAGTAACATTGATTCGTCTTGAGATATGTTTTTCATAGTATTTTTATTTTATCTTATAAACCTCGATATCCTTTTTTATAAATTTAATTTAATTTTAAAAAGTTTAACTAGGGATTGAGCTAGAATTGCGTCCATTTCGACGACAGATGAGTACTAGTACTAGTAGTATTACTGTACTAGGCCATCAGGGACGCTGCTGCTTCTCTGCACACGACTGACAGTTTTTGCTTATTTTTCTCCCTACTACGTAGGAGTAGGTCCGGTTTCTGAATTGTGACCGTGCGGAGGCGTACAGCAATGATTTGAACATAGGGGCATGGCGACTGTGGCTATACTAGGCCCTTGTTTAGATTAGAAAAAAATTTCAAACCGATGAATAGTACCACTTTTATCTTATTTGACAAATATTGTCCAATCGTGGACCAACTAGGCTTAAAAGATTCATCTCGTGATTTACAACTAAACTGTGTAATTAGTTATTTTTTTACCTACATTTAATACTACATGCAAGCGGTTAAAAATTGATGTGATGGAGAGAGAGTGAAAAAACTTGGAATTTTGATGTGATCTAAACAAGGGCTAGGGCTCGAGGCTGCGACCTGCTGATGGCTGATGCTAAATAGATACTGTAGATATCTTAATGGATATCACCAACCCCTTTGCAGCTTTGCTTCCTGTAATCCTGTTAGCCTTTAATTTGGTGCAGCCTAGCTGCCTCAGGCTGCATCATTGCACTGTCAAACCACCTCAGCTGCGGTAGCATAGCACTGCATGAGGATTGAGGCGTCTTTTCGCTTGCTCCATCCTTGTCGAGCCTGGCCTTGTTTAGTCCCCTATTCTCCCCCCAAATTCCATTATGCAAAAAGAAGATTCTCCGTCACATCAAAATGTCAGCAAATGCATGGAGTACTAAATGTTGATGAAATCAAAAACTAATTACATAGTTTTGTTGTACTTTGCGAGACGAACATTTTAAGCCTAGTTAGTCAAAATTTGGATAATTTTTACCAAATACAAACGAAATACTACAGGAATTCTGATACAGTGTTTTTCTCCCCCCAATTCACCCATCTAAACGAGGCCCTGCTGCGTAATAACCTGAAACTCTCAGCACTGAACTTGGTCCGTCTACCCGTATGTGCATGTTCTGTTCTGAATTCTGATCTGCGGCTCACATTGTTTTAGATAGTGGAACGACATATAATTCCGGCCTCAGCCATTCACAATTGAATGAATATAGCCTATTTTAAAAGTGGCCAATAGTACTTAGACTAAAACTACACCTCAAGGTCTTACAAAGACGATTGAAAATTGTAATAAAAATAGAGAAGGCTTAATTCTCAATCCTAGATACTATCGTCCATCCAAACTTGTTGAACAATTCCAACATTACTTTCTCCATCTTCCGGCATGCATCCCTCAATATTCCTTTCTCTCCCTCTTTGGATATATAGCTCCGACCAGATTTTGATCCAAGAAGCCCCCCTTAAAAAGAACCTGTAAAAATGAGCATAGTTTGGTCCTGTTGAAAACTATCACTTTGGTTCAACCAAATAGCTCAGCAAATTAAGAGCCACTACCCCAACTAGAATTTGCTTTCTAAGCTCCGAAGAAAAGCTTTTGAGCCGAGAACCAAACATATTGGAAACACTCGTATGTGGTATATACCAAAACAAATTAGAACCGAATTCAAAACTGACCTAGCCACATGGCACTTTCTCATTAGAGTGACAGAAACAACAACCAATATTTCCATTCCGATGTTTTTTTCTAGGTTATCCTTTGTTAAGATTGCTCTTTTGAGTCTTTGCTTTCCAAAAAACATTTTTCTCAGTCACGCTATCTGTGGCCACTATCAGTAAGCCGTATCGGTAAGGCAGTGCCATCAGCTGAACATAGATAGGCCTGGGACACCTTCAAAATACAAATACTAGTACAATACAATACAGTTCCAGGATTAAATTAACCACTGGGAGTAGTCCATTAATTACTACTTAGACGCTAGCTGTGCACCGATGCTCATGAAAGATAGGATGAAAAAACAAGCAGAGAAACGCATCCATGGAAGAAATCAGCTTTTACTACTCTTGGACAGTAACACTAGTGCGTGCAGCTGCTAAGCAAAGCTTCAGACAAGCATTTTGACCTTGCAGAGGATTGGTTTGCGAGTTCCCAAGTAGGAGTGTCTGCCCAATAGATTAGGAAGGAAGCACTACTCTACTGTACTCCTGTACTCCCTCCGTATCGGATTTAGAAGTCGTTTACGACAGCGACACGGTCTCCAAAACACAACTTTGACCTCTTTTTTTTATAAAAAATATTTATGAAAAAGTGATATATGTATACTTTTATGAAAATATTTTTCAAGACAAATCTATTTATATAATTTTTACATTTGCAAACTCAACAACTTAAAAGTTATTGATAATTTATATTCCCAATGTTTGACCCAAACATTGTCCAAAACGACTTCTAAATCTGATACAGAGGGAGTACTGGCAGACAGTGGCGGACCAGAAAGCATTACAATTTCTCCTGCGTAGCGTAGACATTGGCCCCTTCTTCCCAGGAAGAACACGCGGCCCTACGAATAAAACTACTCCTGGCACCAAGGCAGGGCGTGCAACACCATCAATGCCAATGGGCAAGGTGCCAGCGCCATGCCATGGCTTTCAAACAATTCCCTCAGCTCAGTGCGGGAACAGGGAATGGAGCTCACCGCACACCATCATGGTTGCAAAGCAAGGGCCATTACTCATTAGTATTACAGATTATAATAAACAGGAGACGTATCTCCGTGCTCCTCAGTGTCACTCTAATCACAGGCTTGACACTGGGACTGCAATAGAAGCGCCACATGGGAGCCGTGCCATCACAGTGATGGGATGGGAATGGGATCATTACTTCCCCCAGCTTACTGCAGAACAAAGTACTAGTAGTAAAACGCAAGCAGGCCTGGAGAGAACCACATTGATGGTGCCAGTGCCACACTGTTTGCACATCAACGCTGGGAAAAAAGCCTGAATCATTCCCATTTCTTCCTTACAAGGACAATCACAAACACAGTTCAATCCATGACACTCAAAAAAGATGTTTCGGATTAGATTACATCCACCATCTGTCTAACACTAGCACATCCTTCATCTCATGATTAAATATAGAGAGATGCAAAGGGGGGAGGTTCAGGAACAAAATAACTTACTAAATAAAACACTGCTAAGTAACAAACATCTAACAGGTTCTACCCAGTACTAAAACACAAGGTAAAAACCATTCAGATGTTCTACTCTCTTTTTTCCCCTGAGAGGTTAGCTTCAGCTCAATCCATCAGCAAGCAAAACACACTGAACCACCGCCAATTGGATGCCATGACGGCCAAACCACTGCCGGTTGCTGGCGAGGAAACCCTTCTTCCCCATTGATGGCAGCGACCAATTAGTATAAGCTAAAAGAGAACCAACCACAATGGCCTTTCTCATGCGGTTGGAATGGCAAACATACCCTAAGCAGTCCTTTCACTAGGAACAGACAAAAAAAAAAAGAAAAGCCTGAAGCAGGAAACAAGGCTACCTACTACCATGTCTCTGGATGGGATCAGAAAGGATGATTCACACAGATCCGCTTCAATCATATGCAAGACCATGTGAATGCCTCATGCTTCTTCCTATACAGAGGAGGCATTTGGATTTACCAAACTTCCAAATCCTCTCAGTTTCACTTGTTTCTCTCCTACACTAGATTCAACAGGGTCAGCAGCTGCACTGTGAGAACCAAGTATGAACAGACTGCAGATCAGTTGTGACTCTCGAGTATGGTTCCACCGCCCCATGCCACTTTATCTTCTTCTGCTTTCTCCAGCGCAGCAACTTTAGCGCAGTAGCCTGGGGGAGGACCGGCCCGGCTCCTCTCGCCATTTGTAAGCTCCATGGTCTCACCAACAGATCCAGACTTGATATCAGTGGGTGGGATGAAACAATCCATGGACAGCCCTGGAACGTTGAATGCAACCTCTTCAATGCTCCACACCTCCTCCATCCGAGTCTTGGTGTGGCTCATGGCAACCTCACCAAACCGGAACAGGGTCACAGCCGAGCGCCCAGAATGCGCAACCATTATACCATCCACTGGACGGTAGTCCTCCATGAACGAGCTGATGGTAGTCTCCCAGTAGACCGCGTCCCCTCCAGCGGCTGACTGAATTCGGGTCAGATGTGAATCCTCAATGTGGACAAGAAGACCAGTCCTCTGGCTGAAGTACCCAAACGTGACATGCCTGATAATCTCTGCATGGCCCTCGCTGCGTGCCTTGAGGGTCTCAGTGTCTGTGCTCAGCTTCAGGATGAAGCAATCCTCCCCATTCACCTTCCTCTCACCAATGCACCGCGCACGAGCAAACATGCTTGCCGTCATCAATGGATCCAAGCCCTGCAAAAGAACATCGCTCATCTTCTATGGGACTGTGGCTGAAGTAGCAGTGAAAACCACAAACAGGGACATGGGCAGCAACAGTCATACCTGAAGGGAACGGCGAAGCGGGCGAACAGGGCCCTTGGCAGAATGGGCACCAAGCCACGGTGTGTGGCGCCACACGAGCTTGCCATTGCACCCTGCGTGCACCTTGCTCCCACCGACAACCAGCTCGATGTACCACATCTCAGGGGCCATCTGCCACAGCACGAAGCGGCCAGGCTCGCCGCCGCGTCCAGCATTGCGGTTCTTGGTGAGGCGGCCGGCGGTCTCGAACTCAGTGGCCACCATGCGCACCTTGCCCATGGCGTAGGAGTTGCGCAGGGAGGCCAGAAGCTTGTGCCCTCCGGAGGCCGCAAGGTATTGCTGCAGGATGTACTGCGCCGATGAGGTCTCCTGTGGAGAAGCACATCACCAAAAAAAATCGCAATTTTGTTAAAGATCAGGCATATAACAGTAAGAAACATCTCTGAATTAAACACATAACAGGCAACAGCGGTGAAAAAAAATCAGTCATATACACCAGTCCTAAAGAGCAGTCAAAGATCCCAAGACCAAACATGCAGACATTAAGAATCAAAAGCAACTCTTTTACAGCACTGTAATCACTGCTAAGTGGTAAGGAACTTTTTACAGTCTACAGGACCGTGAATTCAAGGAAACTCGGATACAGACATCCATGAAAATCTTGACACCGGCATTTCGTCGAACAGATTGATTGGAACGGAACGTGGAGCAAGCAAACAAGGCGGCAGAACCGCAGAAACAGGACAAAAAAAATACAGAGGAGCAGCGTGACAAGAGAAGCGCTTACGATGGGAGTGTCCTTGACGCTGAGGTGCGGGAGCGGCTCGGAGGCGCAGACGTGGACCGGCGCGAGCGGCGCTCCCAGGACGCCGAGGAGCATCCTGAGGTCGTTGCGCAGCGCGCCGGAGCCGGCGGCGGCGGCGGCGACGGCGGAGGACGGGGCCCGCGCGAACTGGCCGCGCACCCAGTGGCCCCAGCCTTCCTTCCTCCCGCGCGCGGCGCCTCGGCAGCTGCCGCCGTCCCCGTCGCTGGGCTCCGGATCGGGCCCCTCCATGAGCGGCGCCAGCATCTCGCCGCAGCCGACCACTCCGGCGAACCTGAGCGCGGCGGCGGCCAGGTCCGCGGCCTCCGACTTGCGGCGCGCCCGCGCCGGCGACAGCCCGCGCGCCACCTCCTCCCGCAGCGCCGCGAAGAAGCCGTGCCGCCTTTCCATGGTCATGGACAGGGCGGGGCACTGGCAGCGGGGACCTTTCGGCGAATAGCGGAAACTTTGGTGGGCGGTCTGGTGACCGCGCTGTGGCCGAGGAATGAGAGCGACGGGGTGGGACTGGTTGCGAATTTATAGGGAGGCGTGGGTTGCAGAGGAGAAAAAGGTGGGGCAGGTGCGGGCAGGCGAGCTGGACGCGGCGGGGTTTGCAGGCTGGGAAGTGTGACAGCGAGTGGAGGTGGTATGGGCCACGTTTGGATGCCCGATTCGGGCACCCGAATCACTGTGTCGAATTATCATAGATTTTTGTTTTTATTCGGTAATAATTGTCTAAACTTTAAGTAATTAGGTTTAAAATGTTTATCTCGCAAAGTAGAATAAAACTGTATAATTAGTTTTTGATTTCATCTATATTTAGTACTCCGTGCGTATGCCGGCATTTTGATGTGATGAAGAATCTTCTCTTTGTATAGTAAAATTTATGAGTGAATTTGGAAATTAAAGAAGGCCCTGGTATACGGCCGCAAGACGGCTGCGGATTCCCATCACCATCCCCAGGTGTGCTCACCGCACCGTTGGTGTCAGTGTCAGCCGCCGGTTTTGGGGGCTTGGGCTGCGCACTTTTCTTCTCTTCTCCTTGATATGGTTCCTTATTTACTTTTTCTTTTTAGCCAATAATATGGTTATTTACCATAACTTACCTTTTCCCCTTGGTTAGAAATATATGTAGGAGTTCAAAAAATGAGAGATGCTATAGTCTTGTTATAGCAACATGTGGAGTAAAAAGCTTTACATACATACTAGTAACAACTAAAGTTCTGGAGGAAAAGTTCAGCGCGCCTTTGGCGTGATATGATAATTGATGGATTGTAAACACGAAAACTGACGGTGCTATTAGTTGCATGGTGTGTCATCGATGGATTTTATGAACACGTCAAGGATAACAATTGTCACCGAGCAATGCGTTGGGATGATAGAGAATCGACGTCCATGCTTCGTAGGAAGGCTGGAATCCAAGATCACATTGGTTGCATAAGATAGATGGTTAATGGATGAACAACTCCTGAAAACAAATGCAATGAGATGATGATTCAAGGATAGAAACGGTTTCCATACATCACAATGGACCCAAGAAGTCGGCAATGCCCTACGAGTCTCATAGCATGTCTACCTAAGGTGACAACACTGTGAATGGTGCACATATCCAAGGTGAGCTATTCAAAGGCTGCACAATGACATTGCTTTCTCAACAAAACAATGTGTTGAGAGGATGAATTGGTGGACACAATCAACATCTACGCTCCACATAAAACTTGAAAGCCACGGTGCCAACGGATGCGTAAGATGCTGATTGTTGGACAGAAACGGTATCCATACAGCCAGGATAAACTGAAAAAAGCTGGCAATGCGTTATTGTTTGCATGGCAATGATTGTTGGATAGAAACGGTACCCATACAACCAGAATACATTGAAAAAAAGCTGGCAATGCGTTACTTGTTGCATGACGTTTCTATCAAATGTAGCAACACAACGCTTTGAATGCACGTGAGTATCCAAGGTTGCCGATTCAGAGGCCACAAAAGTAACGTACATCAGCAGTTATTGTGTAGAGAAGATGATTGGTGGGTAAAATCAGCATCTATGCTCCATGACAAACATGAGAGTTACGATGCTATTAGCTGCATAATATATAGTATTCACGTACAACAAATGAAACAGTTGTCGACAATCGGTACATTGAGAAATGATTTGTGTATTGAAATAGTATCCATACAACATGATGAACCTAAAAAGTTGGCAATGCACTACTGGTTTAATTTCATGCCACACATATCACGTGTGGATCTATGATATGCTACGTGTGTATGAAGTAGCGCAATGCTTGGAGGGCTCTCTCTATACCTTGGAGTCACGGCGAATCCCCTTGCCCTTCATCTTTGAGCGAGCTTGTGAATAGTTGACAACCATGGCTATCGGCCTCTAGAGCAGCCGATATGAGATGAGAAACGTAGGCCCATACCCTTCCCATCAAAGTAGACAACATGTTGTGTTGTGCTCATGGAGGAAGATGGGTTTGATCCGTTATTGGTTTTGGGCTTCACTAGCTAGGTCTACTTGGGTTTTTTTTAACGGCCCAACGTTTTCGCTCTTCAACGACTTACCCATCGGCCTAACCTTGATGTGGGCCTGAACAATTGCCAAATCGCTTTTCGTATCGCCTCTTGGCAACCCATGAGCCAGAATCCCGCGAGCCGGACACGATTTCCCTCTTCCCATTATTGTCGCATCAGTGGGCCGGCCTTGCGGCGCTCGTCTACGTACCTAGCTCTACGTTTGCCGTGACATCTCTTCACTGGGCTATGGCCTATGTCTCGTAAAACTTTATGCTTTGTATTATATTTGGGAGAAGGTTTCCCCCCAACCACCTTGATTGTGGGCTTCTCTCTAAGTACAGGAATTAAAAAAAATGCTGCTAACTTATGTTTTAGTAGGATCCCCTCAAAAAAAACTTATGTTTTAGTAGGAGAGAGTTTTTTTCTGTTTATTTTAGCTATTTTGTAACGGTAGAAAAATCGGAGGCAGTAAATCACGGGGTACCCACATATTATATTATACTAGGTGAGTGTCCGTGCGTTGCAACGGGATAATAATGTGTGTATGCATGACAAAGGTGATGAATCAAACGCAACCAACAATTTATTTCTACATAAAAAACAGATGAGTTTAGGAAATTTTTTAAAGTGGCTGCTAGGTGTGTTATGGAGCTGCCAAAGTAAGATGACGACGAGTAGCATGGTGTCTAAGCTCACACCAGGACTACAAATTGCCAAAGAATTGCTGTCAGACAGACACGGGAGATGTGGATTGTTTTGTTTCAGTAATCACTCGGCTATGTGCCAACCAAGAGTGTACTCCCTGTATGAAATCATGTTTGAAATTAGGCCAGTTTGCAATGCATATGGACAATAGCATGGTCCCATGAACCCTAAAAACTTTTTACATAGGATTTGTTTGCTGCCTCACATTTAGGTTAGCCCAAGCCCAAGCTGATCAGGTTTCATTCTCGTTTTCAACGATGATACCCGTGTAGGTGCTTATGCAGCTCTTTTGCGTTGAGTTAACATGACCATGAAAGCATTGGAATGTCACTCCACTAAAAAATGACGACATATTTCAGGTTCCTGAAACCGCTGTCCCAAAATGTTGGAGCCTGCTCATAATGTATGGATGATGTTTTGAGAGAACTCAAACAGAAAAATAGGGAGAAATTTGGCAAAACTGATAATTCTCTTAAAAAATAAAATAATGGCAATAGTAGAGACTTATAATACATGGCAATTTAGAACCATGACAAACCATCATGTCAATGTGCACACAAACCGGAGAAAGTATGTAGTTGTTCTGTTTTTTTTATTGCTGCGATCGGCACAGTATGACAAAAGTATTTCACTTGGTTGATCCTCAATCTCCATCGATAAAAAGCTTTGAAGGGTAACATTTCATTATTAAAGCAGACAGTTTCAAGCAACTGTTCTGATCTGAGAAGTTATTACTAAAATTTGTTGTTTTACAAGATTTGGTGAGCTAGAACTTCCTTTAGGATGAAAAAGCTTCACAAGAGATCTGGTGAGCTACACAGAATTCAGTTTTCCTTGTAGGGCATGCCAGATTTCTTCCAAATTCACAAGAGAAACAATCTGAAATCCACATGTATAATCAGCCGAAAAATATCCAACATACTTTTTCGCCCCATCGTCAACTAATGCAGCAATGAGTCTGTTTGATTCAAAAATTAAATCCTTCACATTAAGCATTACGAGAGCAAACAAAAAAAATAAACAGACCATGTAAAATAACAAAGGGGTCAATACCTTATCTACTTGAATGAAAAAGGCAGCCATGATTACGATACAATATAATCCTAATGGAAACATACCAAAACTTGTGATACTTTGTCATATTGGTTACTAAACATGTCCAATAATATGAGGGCCAAACATTTCATGAAGAGCATATCATCATTTCATCTTAACTTGTCATCAGCAGTTTCTATTGCGCAACAACCCTGTGAGAAGTTTAATAAATCATGCTTCCATTGTAATCTTCCATGAGACTGTGTATTCATTCATACCCAAATAACTCTTGGTCAGAAAAAGGATCAAGAGAGGGTGGGGATAAACAGGTGCTGTCCTTGGCAAATATGAAAGTTAAGTAGGTTACCTTCAGAGTTTGCACACTGTAGTTGTTCCAATGAAAGCAACAGCTAGATCAAATAAGACTCTAGAAGAAATGTCAGAGCAAATTGCATCCTTGCCTCTCAGCATTGGTGCTAGGTTACAGGTGCTGAATGATTTCAATGCTGAAGAAACTCTGCATGCTCCTGTGGAATTGAGGACCTCAGAAACTTAAAGTGGAAATCATTGCAGAAAGGTACACCCAGAACTATATTTTTTCTTTGTGATTTGTGAATTCAAGTTCGCAAAAAAATGATTAAACCAACAAATGGAGGAACATTTTCTGAACTTTAAGATATATAAAGCTTCAGAGTCCAACATTTTTACTTCTGAATCTTTGAATGGAATAACAAAAATAACAACCTTTGCACCAAACGTGGATTAATTTGACCAGACTAAATAGGCATCAACCACACAGAATTCTTTGAGTAGCCATATTTTTGTTTAGCCTGTTGGCTGCTGGCTGAAAAGCTAAAATAAACAGAGAATAAATAGACTTCAGGAGGGGAGGGGTCAGCTCTAATTAGATACCTGCAGCTGCGTAGACTGCTCAATGGCATGCAATTCAGAAAAGGTGGAACATCTTCACTCTTCATGAGCACTCCATTCACACATTGAGGCCCTAGCTTGCTTGCATTAGGGTCACTTTGGAATGTAGGAATTTCACAGGAATCTAACAGGAAAAACACATGAATCAGTTCAAAGGGGCCCTTAGCAGGGCACCACACAACACTCTAATCAGTTCAAATCTGGATTAGATTGATAACCAAATAATCTTAGAATAAAGAAATCATTCTTCTCCTATTTTGATGCTGCTGCTTCATGGTAAGTTAACTTCAATTTCAACATCAGCATATCCTGTCCCTAATGCCAAGTTCTGAAATCATCACGTAAGCAATTTTTCTTATTGGAAAGTTTTCAGTGCACAGAACATTAAGTGCAAAGCATAAAGACTGCAGGCGTAGATCCAACAAAGGAAATGGGTGTGCACATGTACGCGTGATAATATTTGAAAGGAATCAAAGTTAGCAGGCATAATACATGTACGCACACGTAATTAGATCAGATCCGAATACAAATAGCAAATTAGTTTAAGAAGGGTTGGGTGCTCCATTTCGTACAGCAAGAAGGGAAGAGAAGGGGTTGGCACACCTGGTGGTTGTCCTCTCCGGAAAAATACCAGGTTAAGACTTGGCAAAGGGCCTAATCTCGACCTGGGCACCTGGCATAGTGCGGCCGCCTAGTCGTCGCCACCAGAGAGGCGCTGTGAATTGGAGAAGAAAAGGCAGCGATGAACGACAGCACATGCAACAGCAGCAGGCGACGGTGGGTATAAGATTGGTTCCAATCAACATCGATTAGGAAATGGCATACTAAAAATTCAAATGATAAGCAACCGCATACCAACTATAAGTTGATCCAGGACGCAGCGCACGTTCGCAGGCGGCGGCGCATGGCCGCTCCACCATCTCCGAGTGCAGGCAATGGGCGAGGGGGAGGGAGTGTGGGAGAGGAGGCGGCGGCGGCGGCGAGCGCGTGGCGAGGGGGAGGGAACGCATCGCAAGTTCGCAGGCGGCGGCACATGGCCGCTCCACCATCTCCGAGTGCAGGCAATGGGCGAGGGGGAGGGAGCGTGGGAGAGGAGGCGGCGGCGGCGAGCGCGTGGCGAGGGGGAGGGAGCGGGATCACGCGATGGATGGAGCGTGATTGGAGGGGAGGGGAGGGAGCAGGAGAAGTCCGGGTCCACCAAGCAGGGTGCGAGCGAAGGTGGGCCAGGGGGAAGCGAAGCGAAGCGAGCGAAAACTGTCGGGGGACGATTCTCTTTTCAATTTTTTAGTTGTATAGATAGAGAAGACCGAATCCGCCATCCATCACCGGGGTGGTGAGCGTAAACCGCTCCTGGCTGCCCCAGTCTGGCGCAGCCCACACCCCTGGTCTGACGAGCCCCGAAAACGGTGCCGTTAAGCGAAGGTTCGGGCACGGCGGAACGTGCCTGGGGCGGCCCGACGGAAGCCGAGTCCCTCCGTTCCCCGTGCCGGGGCCCCCACGCGCTCACATTTATCGCTACGGCTAGCGCGCTGACCCAAGAGCTGCTGCTACCTCTATCCCTATCTATCTATCCCCGGGCGCGCGGCTGCGGGCGCGGACAAAGGCCCTGGACACGGCAGGCATGCGTGCGCGACAGCACCGGCTCCAGTGACGTGCGCCGCTCGCGAGCCTTGGCACGATCGACTACGACGTGGGGGAGCTGCGCGCGCGCGCACGCACGGCCGGTGGCCGCCGGGACGTGGGCGCGCGACGACTACGAGACAAGGCGTGTGCGGTTGGCGCGATGGCGTCCCGCGTGTCACCAACGCTCGTCGCGTCTCGGCCGCCACGTCCGTCGTCGTTGGAGTTTGGACGGGCCCGGGATTCGTGTAAAGAGGGCCCGGGCCGGCCGGTTCGCGTCAGCCCTCGTGCGACATGCGTGCGCCGGCCATATGTCAGGCAAGTCTCAATGGAGTTTCATCAGAGTTTTATGGACATTAAATGTGCTGACGTGGCACCATATTAATGAAGTGAGAGATGATAAGAGTTTTATGAGAGTAGAGAGAGTTTCATGGGGATGAAACTCTTTTGCACTGTTTTCAAAATATGGATGTGTTGGAAACTGGGTCATGAAACCTCTATTGAGACTAGCCTTAGGACGGATAGACAGAGATAGATACAGATATATTGTTAAATTATAATCGTATTGTATTGATTTCTCTCTCTATTAGATATAGGTTTATAGAGATAGGTTTGTGGGCATGTTCGACGCCAGCCACTACTCGCCACGCAAGATGAAGGAAAAGTGTGGGAAGCCCCAGGTTTGGTGAAGTTTTTCGGTGCCACACTTTGTGACGAGATTCCATAGAGTTTCTTCGGTAAGTTTTTGTGGCTGTCTTGTTTGCGTGACGACCAAACAACTGCTCTGATTTGTATGGTGTCACGTCGGTTGTAACATGGCTGAGTATGCCCCGTGGACCAAACAACCTATATATATTGTGTGGCGTTCCAGTACAGTACTACCTCCATTCTCTTTTTATAAGACACGACCATATATGACACGGTCTTAAAAAACACTTTGACCATTTATTTATTTTATATCATATTATTTAAATTTATAAATTTAAATCAGATAATACATTTAATTACTAATCTAACTATATCAAATTCATAGTATAATAATTAAAATTGTTAGCTAAATTATTGATCAAAGATTTTAAAGTTTTACTCTTAACTTGCACATGTGCCTTGTAAAAGAGAACGGATGGAGTCTCTTGCAAAGGCATGTTGCATGCCTAGTCAGTGTAGTAGTAGAGTAGAAGGCTGTAACAAGCAAGTGGTCGTACTGACTACTACTGTTGCTTTGGACTCTTTGTCGTACTACGCGAAAATATTATTTTAGGACGACGGATCTCGCCACTGGTGATCTGATGGACTGATGGGGGGGGGGGGATCCCTGTCGTGCTTTCTTTTATTAATTATTATTGGTATATGCTGAGATCTGCCCAGCAGGATTATGATATATATATAATGAACCGTATATACGACGAGCGTGAGTTGGATTTGCCAAGCAAGCATTACCATCATGGAGTGGGTTCGCGTGCTGTTAATGGAGTACTAGTATACGCTGTTTCGTCCTCTTGGTTGGTGGTGTATATAATATAAATATAAATAAATATAGTATAATCCTTTCATGATCAGGTAGCGTCATACCCATACGTATTATTAGCACGGCCACGATCTTGGGCCTACTTGAGTTTAGTATATTACACCTCGTGCAAAGACCAGCTGTTATATGGGTGGTTGTTGCTTACTTGACTCCTTCTAATTTCTTTCTTTTTTCCCCTTCTTTTGAAGGTACATATAAACTCATCTTCAGAAGAGATTGTTCAGTAATCATTAGGACACACATATATACACCTAAAATTAGATGCATACGTACACACATCATGCACACTCAGGGTGCGTTTGGAAGCGCTCCATGGAGCGGATTCTCGAAGAGAATCACTCCCCGGCCGCCAAACGGTTTTTTCAGAGTGAAGTGATTCTCTGCTGATTCTGTGAAGTGATTCTCTGAAATGAACTAAGAGGCCGAGAGTTGAAAAAAGTAGCTTATCCTGATTCTGTGAAGTGATTCTCCATAGTGATTTTAAGAGTTTATACTAAAGAATCAAAGAGAATCATTTTCAGCCTTAGAATCACTTCACCATAGAATCAGGAAGCACAGCTGGAGAATCAGGGAGCACAGCTCGGCCAAACGACCCTCGTACTCATACCCATATATCGCTATGATCGTACTATTTAAGAGACTATGCTAGCAAGTTGCATATATGTTAGACCGCTCACCACGAAAACCTCATTCTCGATGAGCAAGTTACTTTTTTTTTCCGATGGCTAAGCATGTCACTTAACATCACACTTAAAATAGCGAATTTTTTAAGAAGGGCTCTCCCTCTATAATGTCACTTATCATCACACTTCAAATAATTTTCGGAAAAGCTATGGATAGGATGTCCGTTCAACGAACGCTTGCTCTAGTGGGACTCGATGCCTGCCCGAACGGCCCAACACTAACATTCGCACGGTCACACCCATCTCGCGCTTTACTTAAAAAAACAAAAATCTCCACTCTCACTTTTCTCTCAACCGCTGCATCGCGACCGCGCCGCAGCGTCCGCACCGTCGCGACGTGTTCCACCGCGCTCACTGTCCCGTCGCGCAGCTTCCGTTCTGCATCACACCCACTCGGTCGCTTCTGTCCCTTTCCAACGACAGCTCGTGCCAGGAGCGGCGACCAGTAGGCCTTCCCCCCTCTCTTCACCACGCTCGGTCTACTTCCTCCCTTGGCGACAGCATCCGGCAATGCGGACAAGATAGGGCTAGGATGTTTGCGCTAAAAGAGCATGTTGCGAACGTATCTTTCAACTGTTTCGGAGGTATGTTGCAAGTATTGTATATCAATGTTGCAAAAGTAGATCGGAATGTTGCAATGGTTGTACACTGATGTTGCAAATGTCTGTTCCTAATGTTTTATCTATTTTCAGACGTACGTTGAAAGTGTGCTTATCTGGATGTTGCATATGTTCCACACATATGTTGCAAGTTTATCTGGATGTTAGGTATATTTGCAATGATTTTCAAGTGTTTTCAGGTATTTTTGGAAGTGTTTTGGACGTATTTTTTAAGTGTTTCATTTGTCTTCTTCTGCATGTTGCAAGTGCTACATCTGAATATTTCAAAAGTAGATCAGGTGTTGCACATGGAATATACGTGGGAAGTGGAAGGGGGCACGAGCGGTCCTTGCGCGTGGTTTGATGGCGTGGGCCCACTGCTATGGCGGTCGCTTGCCATGCGGGCATGGTCGGATGCTAGCGTCCCATTTATTTTAATAGGGATGCAGTTGTTGTTATAGGTCTTTGGGCTACCTTGTGGGTCAATCATCAAAAGGCAAGTTGTGTACACAGGACCTGTGGCGAGCGAAGCATCATCAAATACCGCGCATGCTTGTGCGAGCTCGTGCAGTGTAGCGTGTAGGCAGCATGCCACGCTGCCACTCCGCCACTCCGGGGACACAAACGTGTTTTGCTGATGGTTTTTCGGCTGATAAGTCGGCTGCTGTTTTGTTATAAAAGAAAAACACTGTATTATGACGCTGATATGCTAGTTTTGTTTTTCGTTTTATAAAAGGACCATGCCACTGTGGCCCAATGTTTAATCGGTCCATCGTGCCCTTCTCTGTCTCTAGGCCATGCATGCCATCCTTCTTTCCTTTTTACTTTATAATTGTTAGGTTCACTTTTAAAAAAAAATACAATACATATAATTCTTTTTCTTTGCATAAATACATATAATTCTTTGATGTAAAAAATTCAATATCTTGAGTACTGGAGGATATTAGTCCAGACCAAAAGTGGCTATGCACCAGCTTTTTGTCATTTGCAGCAAACAGTGTTTTTGTGCTAAAATGTTGTTATTCCTTTAAGTTAGCATCGTCCCGTGCTAACTCAGCCTGGGCGTTCGGGTTACCCGAAAAGTTCGGATCGGGTAATTCGGGTTTTAAAAAATTCAGATATTGAGAATTGTTACCAGATTAGAGACAAAAAAAAAAAAACACTACCCGCAATTTCGGGTTCGGGTATTACCCAATTTACCCGAAATATATAAAATGACAGTGAACACTCAAAGAACACATATTTTTACGAAGAAATAGAACTGGACAGATTTTTATAAAACTTTTCAACCACAGATGCCAAACTGCAACACAATAATACTAAATAGTCTTGTCTCTTGTGCGAATGCAACATGCAAGCAAGTATTGCAAACCACGACAACCAACAGGTTCAAACGTCGGGCAGCTGAAGAGGTTGCGTATTGACTCGTTGGGCTGCGGCACTACGCTATTGGCTGTTTGCGCGGCGGAGTAATACGAGTCTATGACTCTACGACTACCTGGGTGATTTCTAGTACGGGTAGATCGGGTACCGGGGCATACTACCCGATTTACCCGAAATAAATTCGGGTAATAGCATTCACTACCCGAATTAGACTTCGGGTACTGCGGGTTCGGGTTTTTCGGGTTCGGGTGCGGGTATTTCGGGTTCGGGGTTCGGGTATCGGGTTTTGTGCCTAGACTTAGTGCTAACGCTACGGCGGCATTCAGACGTACAAATTAAAACAACCAAATGAGTTGACAAAACTTAAATTTGTTTAAAGAACAAAAAAAAAATACCCATGTCTTGCGACCTGAAAAATATTTCACAAACCGGTATCCGATAACCTCTAAAACTTTGTAGCTAACTTTCTCATTCCAATTGTTTCCTTTTTCAACAATTACATTGCAACTCCACTAATTACAATATAACAAAACATAGGACGAAAAATAATCATTATATGACTTCTAAAATTCTTTTTGATAAAACTGACAGAAAGTTTCTTGAAAGACAAATGATGGTGGACACCCTATGCTGTTGTAGCTGTGTCGTGCCACCTCGGCAGAGCCCCCAGTCATCTGCAGTGCTGCAGCTTCCCTGCCCCTCGCCCCAACCACCTCCTCCGGTGCTGGCAGCTCCGGCCGGCCGCGCCACCTCAGCACCCACGAACAAACACAAACCCACACACCCATTCAGCAAAGAATTAGATTTAACAAATTTACTCCTTCAGCACCAGCCACATATAGATGCATTGTGGGCATATCAATATCTCCTAGAGATCCTAAATGTGTGGTGGTTTAATAGATACTGAGTATGTAATTGTATCACAGGCAGATATATGAGTACAGTCTGAATAAAATGATTCTAGGTTGCAGGAGAACAGGTTATGACACGAACCTTCCCATGGCATCATAGATTCCAGCAAGGTTGCTGTACACACCAGCAGTTTCAGGATGAGAAGCACCGCACTCCTACTCCAGAACTGCCCTTGCCTCCTCAAACAACTGTGCAGCCTCATCTACTGTCTACTGACATACACAGCAGGTTATCAAACCAGGACGACAGCGAAGCTCGGTCACTACCAATAAGTTGTAAAACCTGATTACAGAATCCAACCCTGCTAATAACAGTCTCACAGGATGAACCCAAAACAAAGCTTCGTTCACCTTGCCAGGTGCTGCCGAGTATTAGTACAGAAATAAAGAATCAACTGCTCATCTCAGTGAATCACAACGGACCAGTCCTATAGCTCACTTTCCACGGCAAATCTCAAGTAGCATGGTGGTGTATGCCATCTTAGTAATTAAAGGTGGTCTATGACCCAGTGACCCTAAACTCTTAGTTTTAATAAAATATATGGAGTGCTTTAATAAAAGTTATAATAAAAACAGGAGTTCTAATTTAACATGGAGATTAAAAAAAATTGGTAGTAACCAATAAGATCAAAATTTTAGTGGTTGTTTGGATCTAAACGAGTTTTAAGCAAATTTTAAGGAAAAACAGTTTTGAGATAGATAGATAGATAGTTGGCACGAGTTTTATTTGAAATATGTTTGGATGACTTGGATCTGAAAACACACGTAATTGAAATCATGTTTGGGTCTGAATGTACAACTTGTTGCATGGTCGATCATCTAGATGAAATATGCACGTGCATTGTGAAGGTGAAATACTAATTGTATGAACTCACATAGTTTTATTTCTATCATTATGTTTTTGCACTCAACATGTATAACCATATATTTACTAAGAAACTCATATAACCTAATTCGGAAGGGCTAGCGCCCGGACGTATAGACGGCGTGTCCGAACGTAGCTCCCGCGTCACCTTCGTCATGCGCGCCCGTGAGAAACACCGCAACGCCAATGGTTTGCTCGCCCATGCCCACGCGTAAGAAGGGACCACCCAAGCTCGCTCCGTCAGGACACAGGTCCCGCGACCTCCTCCGTCACGCGTGCCCACAGGAAGCTTGCTCCGTTTCACATGCCCGCATGCATGTGGGGGCCGGTCCTAGTCACCCACCCTGCCTACGGATGCACGTCGCGGAGGCGTCTGCCGGCCTCAAGCGCCCGCATGGTGACCCACGGCAGTGTCCCAACGGCAGCAGGTGGCTGCGGCAGGCCGCTGTCTGCCAGCCACCGGCGCCATTGCAACATGTGATCCCCGGATCTACTTTTGAAATATCTAGATGAAACACTTCAAACATGCATTTGAAAATAGATGAAACACTTGAAACATGCGTATATAGCCATAGCAACATATGCAACATCTAGATCTATTTTGCAACATCCACATGAAACACTTGTAACATATGTATGAAACATATGAAACACTTGAAACATGCATGTTATGCAACATCCAGATATATTTCTGCAACATCCAGACGAAATACTTAAAACATACATCTGAAGCACCTGAAACACTTGAAACATATGCTTGCAACATGCATCTTATGCAACGTCCAGATCTATTTCTA